>CM051825.1:80871135-83371135 GCA_028451465.1 Erethizon dorsatum
AGTCTCTTAAAATTAACAAGGACTTGTTTTCTTTGTTTTGTTTTTGTTTTTGTTTTTGTTTTTGTTTTTGAGACAGGATCTCGCTATGTAGTTCAGGCTGGCCTGGATTCATTATGCAGCCCAGGCTGGCCTCAAACTCTGGGTGACCCTCCTGCCTCAGCCTTCCAAGTGCTGGGATTATAGGCATGCACCACCATGTCAGACCCTCAAGGACTAGTTTTTAAATCCTTTACTTTTAAATGTTTTAATGTCATCATGTCCATCACACAAAACCAAAATGCCTACCTTTTCTACAGTAGCACAAATCAGATACGGAAAAGAAATTGCCACTTGATGATAATAAAAATATCATTCATAGAAGTGGTTTAAATTTAATAACCAAAGTTACTAAAATTATTGTTTAAAATAATTTTCAGTAGAATAATTAAAAATATTTTGAGAGTCTCATTAGATTTTCTTAAGGCTATTATTTCAATGAGTTGAGAAAGTGATTATTTTAAATGTATATTTTTGTAGCTTACTATATATATGTATGTGTGTGTATATATTTCATTATATCAGTTTAAATGAATGGCATTATTTTTCAGTGTAAATTGTTCTTATATTCTGAGCTTTAATCGTAATATGACTTTGTTACACAGAAGGACAAATTAATAGCAACATTGTTTTTTTCTCTGTCATGTTTCTATTTAATGCATTGCTTTACCTTGATAGTAGCTACTAAAAGTCTAGAAACATTCTTAACAAAAGCACATATTAAACATACTGATTTACAGATGACAGATAATTTTAACATACATCTTAATGTACCTGCTGGATAAAAGGTGCACCCTCCTCAGTCCATCTCTTCTCTCCCCTCCTGTTTCTTCCCCACCTTTTCCCTCCCACTTTCTGTAGTTTTAAGCACTGTAGAGTAGTTGAAGAATAAGTTTGGAGGTGTTTCAGACATAGATAGATGCAGTAGCTGTTAGGTACATTTATTTTCTAGTGCTGTATGAAAATCTAACACTCTTAGGTTGGAATATGTCAAATACGAAGTTCTATAAGTAGATATTTTAAATATTAGCCAATTTAATTTTATTGTTTTTATTTTGTAAGCTTTTTTAAAAAGTAAAAGAAAAAACTGAAAAGATCTTAAACTTGTCAGTTGCATTCCTCACATCTTATTCTTGTGAGCAGAATGAGGAAGAACTGTTGTTTTGTAGATCTCATTGCCCACATTACAGTAAACAGCTATAAAATTACATCATGATATCATATCAGCTATCCTCCTGTGCAGAGTGATCCGCTTGTTACTATGGTAACATTTCCAATTGTGATTTTTGTGTGTGTGTAGTTAAAATTTGTAGTCATTACATCATACTACAATTTTAAATAAATCACTGTGCTCCCTACATATTTTTGAGACATAATACTTAACTACCTCCAATACACCCTAGGCTGGGGAGTCAAAAATAGGAAAATGAAAGAAATAGGAACATTTTGCTAAATTACATTTTAAGACTGTCCCGATATTGCTGGTAAGATTTTAAATGTTTCTTAGGAGTAAGAGCATTGCCAGTTATTCTCTGAGATGCTTTAATTTTTGTAAGTATATAATGATGAAATTGGTTAGATATGGTAGCAATAGGAGGTAAGAAGGGCTTTAATTTGTCAGCTAAATGGGTGCTAAATAACCCCAACAGAAGTAATGACCCATCAGAGACTAAGAGGTTCATTTTGAAAACAGTACCTTTTCATTTTAACCTTATTAACTGTTTGAAATTTATTCTATTTTCAGATATTTAAAAGTTGTCATTTCATTTCTGATTATAAAATCATACCCTTAAGATTTTAGGTTAACTTGGATTAAAATAGCCCATAATGTTTCCTTGTATCAATTACTGTGTTCTAGTAAAGATTCCTACTGTTTTTGTTTTGTTTTGCTTCCTAAAGCCCCCTGCTGCTGTTGATTACACCTAGATCTGCTACTGATTGGAACTGTAAAAAGGCAAGGATAGTGTGGCTGGTTGCTGAATCATTTAATTGTAGGATTAATAAGAGATGTTCTCTTTGGGACCTAACAAATAATGACACTAGAATATTATTTATAAAGTGACCAAGAAATATTCTTTAATGATATTTAAAGATGTGAAACTTAGTTGCTTGTAATATAATAGAGGAATACCAGCAGCCTTGTTGAATAACCATAGACCCTAAAGAGGGGAAAGGGATGAGAAATCCAAAGAATTAATCCTAAAGAATAAAAGAATTGTTTAATACAGTAATTATTGGTCCCTAGCAGTTGAATGCTGGTTTTAATAAACATAAAATAAATGGGTAACTATATCAATAAAAATGTTAATTCAGTAGTTGAGAGCTTGGATAATAAAATAACAAAATTTTCAAAGTTAAATTTTATTTGTAATTGAGGCTGTGTTTTTAAGACCAGTGTGCAATATAAAATGAAGTTGTATAAAATATAAGCTCCTATGGGTATATTATCTATAAATTTGGAATCTTTAGATAGTATTTCCATGATAGGATTACTGTGATAGTCATGGGTACTTCATGCAGCACTGACAGATCAAGAATAACTATCAGTGCTAGGCATGGGGGCTCACGCCTGTAATCCCAGCACTCTGGAGGCTTAGGCAGGAGGATTGCCATGAGTTCGAGGCTAGCCTGGGCTACATAAGCGAGTTCAAGGCCAGCCTGCATTACATAGTGAGACCCTGTCTCAAAACAAAACAAAAAACAAAACAAATTAAAACACTATTAGCTTGTACCCTTACTCCTTCAGAATTTGAGATAATTGGTCTTTGCCTACTTAGAGATTATTTGAGGTGGTATGGTTATGCTTATGTGTATTTAATGATAATTTATACTACTGCGGGTCCTCTTTCTGTTCATTGTAATAAATTGCTTATCCTATTAAAGATATTTCAGTTTGTTAGGTGCGAACTACATCAGTGTTTCAAAGTAATTCGTTTAAAATTAGGTACATCTTTACTTTGAATTGGAGAAAAGTTGGTCTTCTTTTATGATATTTATTAAAACATTAGGTACATCTTTACTTTGATTTGGAGAAAAGTTGGTCTTCTTTTATGATATTTATTAAAACATTTTGATCAGGGGAATTATGTGGATGTTGTTAGGAATGTGGATGATTGGAAAGAGAGAAACGAGTTAGAAGGTTTGTGTGAAGGACTAAGCAGAAAATGAGTGCTTTAATTGAGTTGGTGGCAGTAAAAACAAAATGGAATTTAGTGTTGGAGTCTCTTTTATTGGTGACTGCATTGTCAGTAAACTTCGAAAAAAATGCTAAAACTGTATTGACTAATTAATATTCTCACTTTCTTAATTAATAAGCCATTGAATGGTGGGCTTCGTGAAGGCAAACACTTTTCATTTTTGTTGTCTCGGGATATGACACAATATGTTGTTTTTTGGTTTGCAAGTACTGTTTTAACATAGTACCACAAACTGAGTGACACAGTTTTGGAGGCAAGAAATCTGAGATCATGACGTCACAGGGTTGATTCCTTCTATGGTCTGTGAAGGAGAATTTGTTTGAGGACTGTGTTTGTGGATGTTTGTCTTTCCTTGTATCTTCACACTGTCTTCCCTCTGTACATGTCCAAATTCCTAAATTTTATAAGGAAACAATTCATTTTTAGTTAGATCTTACCCATATTGACACTATTCTGACCTTATTACCTCTATTAAGGCCTTATCTTTCAATAAAGTCATACTCTGAGCTACTTGGAGTTAGTACTTAAACATTCAAATTTGGCAGGGAAGACTATAAAAGCTTTGTCTAAAGTTGGTGTAGTTTATAGGTCAAGAGCTATACACAATTAATCAAAAATAAATACTGTCATTCTACAGTTAATGTTAGTATAGGGACCCACAGCTATTTGTCCCTTCGTACTGAATGTTATGGCATAATTTTAACCTTAATTTATTATCTTTCAATTTGTATTGAAAGTTTGGTAACTCATCATTGTATTGGTTTCCATCTAGTGGCAGAAATGGGAGATAAGAGGCTCAATTTGAAAAGCACAATTTAACTAAATCTCTTAGCTCTCCTCCTCCTATTTCACCATGTTACAGGGAATAATGTAAATCACTGCCCCCCCCAGCACCCACACTTCACAAGTTTTGAAAAAACATAATTATCTAAATATTACTGAAAATAATTAGATTACATTTATATTGCTATAGTTGGTGGACTTTTGTGTAAAATTTTGAAGAGGTAAGTTATTTCTCTAGAACAGTTGTTTTGAAAGTGTTGTCCTGGGACTAATGGCTCAGCATTACCTGGGAGAAGGTTAAGGGTAGCGACTTGGCAGCTGCACTTAAGGAAAGTTGAGAGCGAATTCCAGAAGTCCATCTGAATAAGGGTTCCAGGAGATTCTGATGTACATACCAATGTTTGATAACTACAGGACTAAATATAGGAACAGTATCTAAGTTTAGAGCTTCAGGTAATTATAGAAGCATATGTAGAGACGTAGTGTGTTTTCCTTTCTAATATTCTTTTGTTTGTAATATTTGATACTGGGATTTTTTTTTCAATTTTTATTTTTTATCAGTACATTTGCAGTACATAATGATTACATTCCTAGTAAGGAATTGGCACATATGTAACATATCCTAATTCTTTTCTCATCATCTTCCCTTCGCCCTCCTCCTCCTCCTTTCCTAAATCTCTTTGTCCCCCTCCTGTTTGCAAAAGATCTATCTTCCAGTTTTCTATTACCTCTTTTATTTTGTTCTTTATTTGTATTTTGAGTTTCTCGTATTAGAGAAGCCATGTGATATTTAAGTGCATCCATTTTCTTAGAAATGACTCGAGTTTATCCTTCTTTATGGCAGAGTAGTACGCCATTGTAAAAATATGGCACACTCCACAAATTTGCATGTCATCCTTGCACTGGGGCCATGTTAATCATCTCTGTATCATTCATATTTTAGTATATGTGCTCCTGAAGTGAGCACTGATACTGAGATGTTTTGTTTTTATTTTTGTATTTTAAATGGAATTTATAGTAAAATGGACTTTTGTGCATACAATTCTAGAAAATTTAACACATGCATAAATTCTTGTAACTACTACAGTGAGCACAGAGAACAGTTCCATCATTGTACGGATTCCCTCACTCTATCCCTTTGTGGCCACATTCCTAACCGTTGTCCCCATTCCTAACCCCTGAAAACTGCTGATCTGTGCTTAACTTTAGTTCTGTCTCTTTAAGAATATTATGTAAATGAAATTCCACAGTTTGGAACCTTGGAGAAGAATAATGCCTTTGAGCTCATCCAAATTGTTGCATTTCTCAGTAGCTTTTTCTTTTTCTGCCGAATTCATACTGATAATTGATCAAGAATGCCACCACAAATTATTGCATTATATTTATGAGAAATCATCAATCTCTGTTGTTTATTGTGGATCATTCTTCTTTTTTTATTTTTATTTTTGGTGGGTACCGGGGGTCGAACTCAGGACCTCGTGCACCAGCAGGCGCCCGTGCCTCTGAGCAATATCACTGGCCCTTTTTTTGTATGTGGGTTCCGGGAGTCAAACTCAGGACCTTGCGCTTGCCAGGCAGGCTCTTATGCCGCTAAGCTATCTCACCGGCCCTGTGGATCATTCTTGAAAGTTTTATGTATATAAAGGCATATACAAATCTTTTCCCCATCTCCAAATGGTAACATAGTACTTTGCTATTTTCACATATTATTTATAATCTGGAAATATTTCTGCATCAGTATATCATTCTTTTATCTTTTCCTTATTCTTTCTTTTTAATAGCTATACAATATTTCTGTAGCATGGCAGTACAGTAATTTATTTAACCCATCTCTAGTTGATGGAAACTTAAGTTGGTTTACTAAGCTTTGCTATTATAAAAAATTCAGTAAGAAATATTCCAGTATAAATATACAATGTAAGTATATTCTTGATGTAAGTTCCTAAGAATATAATTTTAAGGTGAAAAAGTGTGTGTTTGTATCTATCTATATGAGCATTGATGAAAAAATCCTCAAATCAGCAGCATATTAACAGGATTATACATCATGACCAATTGGAATTTATTGTTGGAATGCAAGGTTGGTTTACATATGAACATCAATCAGAGTAATGTTCCATATTAATATAACGAAGGGAAAATACATGATGATCTCAACTGATAGAGAAAAACTTTGAACAAACTTAGAAGAAAAGTACCTCAACATAACAGAATCTATATATGAAAACCCACAGCAAACATCATACTCAATGGTGAAAAACTGAAAACTTTTCCTCTAAGACCAAGGATAAGGATGCTCACTTTCACTACTTCTATTCATCATAATACTGGAAGTTCTAGCCAAAGTAGTTAGGCAAGCAAAGGAAATAAAAGGTATACAAATTGAAATACATACAACTGAAATGATCTCTGTGGATGATACGATTTGATATATAAATGATGCTAAAGATTCCCTCCAAATCTTTTAGACCTAGAAAATGAAATCAGCAAAACAGCAGCATACATATCAACACAAAAATCAGTTGCTTTCCCTACACTAACAAAGAACAGTTGGAAAAGGACAGAAACTATTCTATTTACAGTAAGATCAAACAGAATAAAATACTGGGCATGGTGGCAGATGCTGGTAGTCCCAGCTACTCAGGAGGCTGAGGCAGGAAACTTTCTTAAGCCCAGGATTTTTTTTTTTTTTTTTTTTTTTTTTTTTTTTGTCCCTGGAGAGCCCAGGATTTTGAGGCCAGCCTGACAACATAGAGAGACCTTGTCTCAAAACAAAGAGTCCTTTCAAGATGGGCTTATAGGTCAGCTGAGTGACAGGACAGTTTAGCATACAAGTCCCTGTGTTGATTGCCAGCCCTTTAAACAAACAAACAAGTATTTAAGTAATAAAGGAAGGTAGGAAAGAATTCACCAAGAAAGAGAAAAATTTACATAATGGAAACTATAAATCATTGATGAAAGAAATTAAGGCATAAATGAATGAAATGGAAACATCTCATATTCATGGAAGACTTCATAAAATGTTAGTATTGCTTAAAGAAATTTATAGATTGAATGCAAGTCCTTTAAAAAATCTCAATGATGTTTTTGCAGACATAGAAAAGCTACTCTGAAATTCATATGGAATCTTAAGGGATCCCCAAATTGCCAACCAATTTTGACAAAAGACAAGACAGCTGGAAAATTCACATTTTTTTAATATCAAAACTAATTGCAAAGCTACAGTGATCAAAACAGTATGATCCTAGCAAAATGACAGACATAGAGACTCAGGGACCTATTAATAGCCCAGAAATAAACCCTTGCATATAAAGTCAAATGATTTTTGACAAGGGTATCAGAGTCACTTAGTGGGGAAAGGAGAATATTTTTAACAAGTGGTGCTGGTAAAACTGGATATCCAAATGCAAATAAAGAAGGTGAACTGTTCCTGACACCGTATACAAAAATTAACTCAAAATGGACCAAAGTCCTAAATATATGACATAATTCTATAAATTCCTAGAAGAAAATGTAAGGGAAAAGCTTCACATCATCTTGTGTGCAGTGATTTCTTGAATATATCAACAGAGGCACAGGGAGCAACAAAAAAGATAAATTGGCCTGAATTTTGGACATCAGAAGAAACTACCAACAGTAAAATGACAGCCCAAGGATGAAGGAAATATTTGAAACTCAAATGTCTGATAAGTTGTACTTATGCGTAATATATAGAGAAGTTGTAATTTTCTGCGAAGAAAATATACAAGTGACAATAAGCGCATGAAGAGATGTTCATCATCAGTAATCATTAGGGAAATGCAAATCATTACTATACAGAGATACCACTTCACACCCATTATTACCATTATTACAAAAAACAATGACAATCATTCACAAGGATGTGGAAAAGTTGGAACTCTTGTGCACTGTTGGTGGGAATGCAAAATGATACGTATTGCCACAGTGGGAAACATTATGATGGTTCCTCAAAAAAATTAAAATGGTATTTCCATATGATGCAGTTTTAGACATTTTCTGTTGTTGTAATAGAACACCTGAGGCTGGGTCAGTTATATGAAAAAGTTTATTTTGCTTATTGGTCTGGAGGCTGGACAGTCCAAAAGCAATTGGCTGCATCTGATAAAAGCCACTGTTAATTCTTCTGGCTCCCAGAAGAAGATGGGAGGGATAAAATTAATTTAGTCCTGAGAGGGCAAGAACCCAGTTTCAAGAGAAGGCATTAATCTACTCATGATTCAAATACCTCTACTATACTTTCCTCCCAACACTGCTGCAATGGCAGTCTAATTTCAACCTGAGTTTTGGGGAGCACTAAACTATATTCAAATCATAATATGCAGTAATTCCAATTCTGGTTATATGGTCAAAAGAACAGAAAACAGGATCTGCCAGAGATAATTTGTGTATCTATGTTCGTAGAAACATTCACATTGGCTGAAATGTTGAAGCAAACCAAGTATCCATTGATAGATGAATAATAGATCAACAAATTATAGTATATACATACGGTGGAATATTATTTAGCCTTAACAAGGAAGGAAATTCTGGCATGTTATAGCATGGATCAACCTGGAGTTATTATGCTAAGTGAAATAAGCCAGTCACAAAAAAGAAAAATACTATATAATTCCACTTATGTGAAGTACTTACAGTAGTCAAAATCAAAGGAGATGGAAATTAGAATGGTGATTGGAAAAAAGGGAATGGGTAGTTACTGTTTAGTGGGTACAGAGTTTCAGTTTTACAGGATGTAAGCAGTTATAGAGGTGGATGGTGGTGATAGTTTCAAAACATTATGAATGTATTCAATGCCATTGAATATACACTTACATAAATACAATGGTAAGTTATATTTTGTGCGCATTTTATCTCAAGAGAAAACAATTTTTAAAAATTACAGTTATCCCTCAGTATCCTTATGGAATTCATTCAAGTACTTTCTGCTGATGCCAAAATCTGTGTATACTCAAAGTTTTTCTAAATGGTGCAGTATTTGCATATAACTTACACATATCCTCCTTTATACTTTAAATCATCTCCAGATTACTTGTAATGCCTAGTCCAATGTAAATGCTATCCATGGTTGGTGGAATCTGCGAATACAGAACCCATGGGTATGGACGACTGGCATCTTGTATGTACTCACAATTTTGACAGCTACTTCCAGATTTTCTTCTGTGCAGATTATACAAATTTATGTACTTTTAGGATAGAAAGTTGTTGCAAAATGTGCTATTTTAAAAGATCCAGCAGTGTTATAGCATTATATTTTTGAAAGATATATCTATACTATGCTAGAAATACAAACATAAAACTTCAGCTAATATCTTTCAACAAAATGTACTGTAAATAAAAGATTCCTTCAGAGTTTCAAGTCTTACTATGTTTGAGAAACTTCTTGTTGTATAAAGATAGAATTGAAGTTTTTTTAAATCTGAAGTAAATTTATACTTAGTCATTAAAAATTAATTTTTACATATGTTGGAAAATATATCTTTGAAATAATTTTAGTTTACTATCATTGGTTATATGGGTAGGTTTTAAATGTAGGAATTATTGAGATACTACTTATGTAGTTTAAAAATATATGACTTTTAGTAAATGCCATTATGTTTTTTCTTAAAATTGTTTTTAGGTTTTTCATTTACACAAATCATTTTCTTAGTTTATTTCATGTTAATCATCTGAAAACTTAGCATGAAGTTGTAGTGAGATGTGGAGCATTAGTTTTGTGTGTGTGTGTGTGTGTGTGTTTAAAAACACTTTCTCCTTTCCACTTTTCTTTTTACACTCTGTTAACTTAAAACTGCTAAACAGATTTTTATTTTAATCTTTGGAACAAAAAAAATGTTCTCTTGGGCTGATACCAGTACTTGTATGCCAAGTTACAGACCGGAGTCTATTTTTATAGGCCAAGATAGAAACCTCTTGAAAACCAGAGTTTATAATGGAAACATTGACAAGCCCTTAACTATCACAGAACACATGGCACTGCTAAAATCATAAGGTACAAGGCGTAAGATTTCACATTCAAGTGAACATTGAATTTTTCAGCAATTAAATTGTCAGATGCATTTCAACTAGGATTTAATAAACATCAAGCTTTGGTAAGGCCATAAAAACACATCAGGTGCACCTAATTCCTGCCCTCTGAATGTTTATATCTCAGCACTCAGACAGTGAAGAATATATGAATATACCCAATGGGTGGCAGTCTTGTAAGTTGATTTGGTTAGAAGTATGTGAATTTTCTTCTCTCTGTATTTAATTTTTCATACAACCCTGAAAATCCTGAATGTTTTTGCATGTGATTTATTACATATATGTTCTAGGCATTATTAAAAAAAGTAAGTAAATGAGTCAATTCCATCTTCATTTTAGTAATAGCACTGAAGAATGTTTAAGTTTTATATTATTACCATAATCAGGAAAACTTGATACCGAGTAGGTAGGTAGGTTAAAAACATATCGTTTTTTTTGTTTGTCTCAGAGGTAGGCCATCCAAGTTAAAAAAAAAAAAAAAAAAAAAAAAGTAAGCTTCTGCAGAGACCATATTTGGTTACTCACCTTTACTTAAGCATCATTGAAACAACCACCTTGAATTACTTGGGTCCTTGAATTATTATGCTGGGTTTTAGTTATATCTGTAGTTTAAACGGCACAATTTCTGCCACTATTAATGAATGATTGCCATCAGTTAACACTGAATGAATGGTCTTACAGTGCAGTAATTCCTTTAAAGGGAAATAGTTACTTAAATCATGTCAGGCGCCTATGTGGGAAAATAGTTAAAATGATGTAAGATATATATTTAATTTGAATGTTCATGAAGGTTGGATTCTCACACTTGTAACACCAACATTGTTTCTTCTTTCTTTCTGCATTTTCTTTATCTTGTTAAATGCTAGGTAGAAGCAGAGGTGTTATGTCAGATATGCTATCTCAGAAGCATTCTGAAGTGTTAGAGAAAATCTAGTATCTTTTGTGCAAAGATAATGAAGTGATAGTTTGTTGCTACTGATTTTGCAGGTCTTGTGAAAAGGAAAAGGTAAAAAGATGTTAATTTGAATCTAAATCAGATTTTATTTTTTAGTTTAAATTTTTATCCACTGACTTACATATAGATTTAATAAGATTTAGGCCGCAGAATACTTGCTGACCGGAGGTGCATCTTTTAATGTATTTGATTGGCTTTCCATTAATGAAGGTAATATGGACACTTGAGCAGTTTAAGTCTTTTAGATCTGTGATTAAATTACTCTCTCATATGTATTAGAAACAATGCTTTCCTATTTTGAAAAGTTTATAAACATTGCCTATCTAATTTTGGGTAGTTGTACTAATTCTAGAATAGGGAACTTAATTTCCATATCAAAATGGGTGGTTCTTTTAGTTTCTTGACCTATTTTTATACTTACAAATACTTTATACTTAGTTTATATTTACTGTCCCATCTGCCTCCCCTTGCCATTGCAGTAGGGAACCTCATCGTAGGTTTCAGGAAATACAGTGTTGATTTTGATTATGTAAGGTTAAAAAGAGAATCACCTTGGGTTTTAGAAGGTCTGTTTTTTGAAGGTTCAAATTTAAGTGAAATGAAAGTATATATGTATTATATAGAGAGAAACAGACATACAGTCAGACAGCCTAGGATTACAGATTTTTCTGCTTTGTAAATTATTCTAGAAACAAAAGTATAACAACATATGCATGAAACTACAAGAAACCAAAATCCAGAAGGATTGTTAAGAACTGACTAAACTTTTTCTTTTGTAACTCACATATATAGCTGAGAAGGCTGGTAAGCACTAAATACTTGATGACATGTCAAAATCCTTTCTATACTGACTCTATTAGTAAATTTAATCCAGTTTTGTCACCAGCAGTTTCTGACTAAAACCGTTTTTAGGAAGGGTTATGTTTTTAATCAGTCAAAGAGACAAAGATTTTACTTTGTCTTTGTTCCTTGTAAAACAGAATTTGGGTTGGTTTCCCCAGCTCATTTACATATTCATCCTCCTCTTTTTCCCTGCTCATGAGTTGATATGCTAATCACGAGGGTAGGAACTCTTTTAACTTCAGTAGCTGTTGGTACTCAGGAAACAAGGTCTTGAATTTAGTTAATGCAGTTGATACTTTTAAATTGAGTTCCAGGCAGATATTTTGCTTTCTTTGTATGTTATCACTAACAAGCAAAATAAGTTAGCCCTTATTTTAAATATTTTACCTCTTTATTGTAAGGAAAAACAGATTTAGTTATTAATAGATTGTGGAAAAGGAATTTGAGAAATAATTATTTGAGAATAAGAACTCAGAGAAGTAATTGGGGACAAAATCTGTCCTTTTAGTTTTTAAGAAAATGTAAGTATTCCGCATAAAAAGATTTGGCCAGTGTGTGATATTGAAGTACACAGGAATGCATTTGTGGAATGAGATAGTAAAGAAGCTGAAAGAGGAAGGGTTCATTCTTCCCATACTTCTTTTAAAATGTGTTTTGTTTCCTATCACTTAAGTATAATTATGGTTACTCTTTTTAAAGGCAAAGGAAAGAGCTCTAGTTACTTTTCCTTTGCTGAAGAATTCAATTGTGAACCCCCCCACCCCACCCCTTTGGTATTTTGGTATGTTTGTATACTTGTTTCTCTTATTCTTTAGGTTGAATCAGTTTTTACTCATGTTTAAAGAAAATATTTGTCAAAAGTAAAAATACATAAAAAAATCATTCATCTGAATCATCTTCTTTTATGAGCTGTCACTCTAGCATTCTGACTGAAGGAGTCCATTTCGTCTCACTTTTCCTTCCACAAATAATAAGTTTCTTCTCTTTTATCGGCACTGTGCTAGGCATATTCATTGTGCTTTTGAATTTAGAGGTGACAGTAAAACTTAAAAAAATATATATATATTTTTATATATATATATAATATATATTATATATATATATTTTATATATATGTAAAATATATATATTATATATATATTCTGTAATGTCTGGGAAGGGGTGAACACCACACCACACCATGCCATGCCACCATTCTGCTGGAACATGCAGCTCTCAGGGATTGTAAACCCAGTGTCAGTAAAGAATTAAAGAATCCACATTTAAACTAAGAGAATGATACAGGGGAAATAAATGTAACTCCCAACCTGTTAGATGTCAGATACACCAAGTTCGTGTTCCCTGAAATCAAAGAATAAATTCTAAGGAACAACGGAGGTTAAGAGTAGGAAAAATTCGTGCTCACTTCGGCAGCACGTATACTAAAAGAGAGTAGCAAAAATTTATTGAGAGAGATAGCTCCTGAGACACAGGAAGTGGGTTGCCGTAGGCCCCAATTCACAAAGGCAGTTTTATAGAGTAAAATCACGAGGTGGGTACAAAATCATGAGGTGGGTACCACGTGACTCAAAACTATGCTCAACCAATAAGATTATAAGCATAGCCGCTTAGATAATACTGATCCTGTGGGGAAGCAGGTCACGTAGTGGAAAAAACAAAGACCTTTTCAAGAAAGGATGGATCAGGAGGTCCTAGTCACCCACCTGGGTGAGTGATGTCTATCTAGACTTTATTGGGCCAGGCAATACCAATTATAGTATAATCTCCAATTTATTACTCATCCCTTGGGGAGGCATGTAGATCTGGCCATTCTGTCTTTTCTTAAGGCCTGGCCTTCAATAGATGCGCCTCCAGCTACAGTTACAATGTGTTCTCATCCTCTGCACTGACTCCCTCAAGGGCCTATCTCTGCCTGACTGCCTGTAATATTTGTACCTAATTTAGCTGCCTATAAAAAGAATAAAATTTATTTGAAGGTAGAGAAAAAGGGGGAAGAGAGAGAGAAATGATAGCTATTCTGGAGGAGTAGGAAGCATTTGAAAGTGAAATACTCATGGATTCTTGTCTGGGGCTTTTTTATTGAGATCTTATCCCATGTAGGCTCTTGTAATCTGATTGGCTCCATGGCTGTCTTTCATCCTCCCTTTGGATTTCTTCAGGTCATATGACCTTTCCTGTTGTTTGGTGCAGGATAGGATTATGAGTGAGGGGTTTAGAGACAAGTAGTTTAGGCCTAAGTATTAAGTAAAGGGGTTTGTTGATCATGCTACTTGGGACCTCCCTGAGTTTAGTTTCTTTGCCTTTGGCTTTTCCAATTGCTTGAGCCTAATCTGTAGAGGCAGAGGCCTCTGCCCTTAGTAAGTCTGTCCATTAATTTCTAACTTCTAAGAAAGTTCAGTGAGATTCATCCTTTCTTTGCCCTGTTTATGGGCCCCCATCCTGTCCCTACACCTCTCCCTCCCTCCCTTTTTTCCTACTCCCTTATCTCTCACCCATATAATTGTGATAAATACAATGATGGAAAGCTAAAGCCTCCTACAAGTCTTGTAACCTAAAGAAGTAATCTAAAGGGGTGACAGGTAGTGTCAAAAAAGACTTCAAAAAAGAAATAAAATTTGTATTTCTTTCTTTAAGCAAAATAGGATGGAGCTGTTACAGGCTGGAAGAAAAGTTTGTGTAAAGTCCCTGAGGCTGCAATAAGCTTCTCTGTTGTAGTTTATAGATAGTATGGCTGGAGTCCTGAGAGCCTAGGGATAGTAATGAGGGGTTCCATACACATAGATTCTATTAAAAGTTTCAACCCTTGAATGGTAACTCACTGAGGGATTTTCAATAGGGAGAATAATATAATCAGATTTATTGTTTTAAAGATCAGTGTAACTGCAGTGATCTTTATTGAGGAGTTTGAAGGGACCAAGAGAGAAGTGCTTTGAGGTCTCATCAGGAGGATTCAAAAATAATCCAGATGATGGCACCTTTAATTAGGGAGGGGAGAGAGACAGAGAGACAGACAGAAAGACAGACAGGGAGAGGGAGAAATGTCCAAGAATTGGAGACTGAAAGACTTATAAATTGATGATGTGAACTTTTTTGAGCAAGCCCTCTTTTACTTGAAATTTAATATTTGTCAGATTCATTTCCACTTGTTTCTATCATAAAGGCTCAAGTAACTACCTGGCTTTCCTACAAAATATTTCAGTGCTTACTTCCATCATTTTTTGAGTTTTTGCTGCTTATTGATATGTATAGGGCATAAACAAATTTCTTTTCTGTGCCTTTTCCTGTATCTGCCCAAATAGCTAGACAGGGAGAAGAAGAGTGGAACAACAACAACAACAAAATAGTATTGTAAAATTTTTTATAAGAGATTGTCTTATTACCTGTGTGTTGCTGTAACAAAATACCACAGACTGGGCAATTTATAAAGAACAGAGTTTTATTTCTCATTGTTTTTGAGCTTAGGAAGTCCAAGATCAAGATACTGGCAAGTTCAGTGCTTGATTAAGGCCAGGTCTCTACTTTTAACATGGTCCTTGGAAGGAACTGACAGTGTGTCCTCACATGACTGAAGGACTGAAGTACCCATGGGGCCTAGCTACTTCCTTCCAGGCCTTTTATAAGGCATTGATCATATTAATAGGACTGAGTTTTTATGGCCCAATCACCTTCAAAAGGTCCCTTCACTTAATACTATTACAGTGGACAGTAAATTTCAACATGAAGTTTGGAATGGACACAAACATTGAAACCATAGTAGGGTTCTAAACAAGCCATACATACAGAAAAAGGAAACAGATTTTAAATTTCTGGTTTACAGACATGAAGTTATTACATTTAGCATTGCGTTTTATTGGCTTGTGTGCTTGTTTATTTATTTTAGGTAGTTGTATTTATTTCTCCAAAAATAGTGAAAGTGCCTTGACAACTTTTGTCTGGGTAGATCCTTTTTGTGTGTCTTAGTTTTTCTTCTTTCAGTGTACCTTTTGGTTTTTCATCGAACTTTTTTTAGATTTTCATTGTTATTCCTCTTTCTGGTACATCATAGTTTTGACACTGTTTCAAGGACTAATATGTACTTTTGTTCTTAGTGTTTTAAGGAAGGGCTCTTTTCTGAAGGAGGTCTTGAGTACATATGTAAAGTGCTTAATAGTTTCCTCATTTGAGAGATGCGTGATCTTTCTAAAGAATAGATCATATCATGTTGCGACCTTCTGCCAAAGCCAGCAGTGACTTTCCATGCCATTCAGAATATAAACTAGAGTCCTTTCCTGGCCTTAAAGGACCTAGGTGACCTATCCTTTCCCATATTTCTTGTCATATTTCTCTGAGTTTTTCCAAAACACTTAACTAATTTTCCCACATTTCCTTTGATTTGCTGCTTGCAAAGTGTTCTGTCCCCAGGTTATCATGTGGCTCATTCTCTCACTTTATTCAAATATCACCACTTCAGAGGGGGCTTCCAAGACGACACATTCACAAATAAGCTTTTAGCTCTTATTTAAACTCTTAGTGGTGATCCATCATTCCATAGCACTTTGACCTTTCTGTATCTTCTTTACACTGTACCATATGTAATTACTTGACATGTGAACTACTGTTTATCCTTGTTTTATTATTTACCATTGTATATGTTATTGTTTTATTATCACAGAAGATATATTTTATGAAAACAGACTTTGTGTTGTTCATCACAAATGCTTGTCTTCTGTGCTAGCAGTCTCCTATAGGTTAGAGATCATGTCGCATCCACAACCACCGAGCTCCCTTCTAAACCCCTTAACAACCCCTGCAAAAGAACCTTCATGGGTATTCTGCTTAGCCCTCCCCTACCATCAGCTAGTGGGAGCTCCACTTCTTTGCTCATATCTTTTAAATAAATTTGCTTCCACTATGCCTCCTCTATCTGAGGTTTCTTTGTCACTGTGGGACACAACCCCAGCATTCCAGTCTCACTAACTTTCTCCAGTTTCTCCTTTCTACCTTCTTTCCTTCCTCAACAGACATATTGAGAAAACAGAATGGAACATCTAATTGTAATATGTGAGGTAGTGAACAAATCTAATGGGTTACTCAAAGGATCCATGTTTTCAGTAATTAAGTACCATCCCATCTTTAATCTCATTCTACAATAACTGTATAAATATACAGTAAAACCTTGGGTTGTAATTTGTTTTGCAAGTATTCCACAATATGAGCAAACATTTCTAATAAATTTTAACTTTATAAACGAGTGATGTCTTGCAATACTAGTAGTGTATGATGCCCAGTGTCACATCACAACTGAGCCAGTGGCTCCTCTCTCTTTCTTCTCCTCTCCCTCTGTCTCCTCTCCCTCTGTCTCCCTGCCCCCCCTCTTGCCCTAGGGAGGGGAGTGATTATCTCCCAACAGGAAGAGGTTGTGGAGGAGATCTTCTCTGCAGAGGAGGAGAAAAAGGCTGAGGAATCCCTCTTTCCAAATGAAATTAGGGAGATATGTAAAATGTGGGAAATAGTGCAAAATTTTGTAGAAAAGCACCACCCCAATAAGGATAAAAGAGCTTAAGGGATCAATCTGTTTAACAACGAAGCAGTGTCACATTTCCATGAAATCCTCAAAAGGAGGCAAAAGCAAGTGTCAAGGGATAGGTTTCTTGTTAAAGTTGCACTAAAAGAAAAAGATTCCATTGACCCAATAGATAGCAGTGATTCCATTAGTGATACTGAAAGTCATCCTACTCATCCCTCCTCTTAATAATTTTACAGTGGACAGTAAATTTCCTGTCTTGTCTCCCTCACATCAACTATGAAGGTTTTTAAAGGTAAATCTGTTAATTTATTTTTCTTTACATTTTGTATTTTCTTTATTATTTTGTATTACAGTATTGTAATCACTTTTATATGAATATTTTTGGGTTGTGGAATGAATCATCTGAGTTCCCATTATTTCTTATGGGGAAATCTGCTTTGATATATAAGTGGTTTGGATTACATGCATGTTTCTGGAACAAATTATGCTCACAAACCAAGATTTTACTGTATATCCACCAGAGTAGTTACAGTTTGCTAGTGATGTAATAAGAATAATAGCTAATATTTATTGAATGCTTATTATTATGTGTTAGGTTTTGTTCTTGTTCTAAGTAATGCAAGATATTAATTTAATCCTTACAAAATCTATGAAATGGTTATTCACCCATTTCATGTGAGGAAACTTAGGCACAAATAGTTTAACCAGTTTGCCTAAGGTCAGATAGTAAGGATAGTTCCTCATTTTGAGTTTAGGCAATGTGACTAGATCACCAGTGTCCAAAAAAAAAAAAAAAAATGATTTTGGAAATTTTCTTTTGTAGGAATAGTGAAGCATGGTGGTATAAAGAAGTACATACATAGGTGCTGGTATATACATAAGAGGGAGACTTTTCTTCTCTAGGCCGTTTACTTTTTATTTTCTCAGAAGAAGGAACTTTCTGTTTGCTTAACTTTGTTTTCATTAGAAGTAGAAATACATGATTGGCTTTTACATGATCCCATTTCTGTATTTATTCAGTTTAACAGTTTGAGACTGAAAAGAAACAATTTAAGAAACAGTTTGGAGGGAGCATTTGAGATAAACTTTGAGAAGTAATTAGTTTCTAAGTCCTTTGAGAAGGATCTAGTCTGATGGATATATGTTTATTTAAGAATATTCAGTAAGTTTTGTATGCCAGCTCTTGAGATTATAAGAGTAGTTAAAAAAAGGTGGGGGCAGGTTTCTGGGAGATGGATTGACTGGGAGAGGATTCCTTGAACAAAGATAATAGAAAAGTAGGAAAGCACTGGATGTCATCAGAGAGTAAAAAGACAGAAAAGAGATTAGATAATTGTGAGCAGACGGTGAAATGTATTGAAAACCTGTAGGAATATTTATATTTTACTAGTCATTATATAACCATAGAAATTACTATATATAATTACCAAAATAGATTTTTCTGAAATAGTACCTTTACAAATAATATACTAAGAAACAATGGATTATGATCCAAAATTATAATAGGTTTTTATTCATTGTCTTGCTTACCAAATACTTTAATTTGAGTAAGTCATTTAAATACTTTTATAATTAAATAATTTTAAAGGTTATGTCCTCATGATTTTCTTATATTAAAGGAAACACATTTACATGAAGTGAGGAATCTCTTTTCTTCATGATTTCTTTTGTGTCCAGAAATTTTTGTGTATAGCAAACTGGTATATACAAAATAATGGGGTTACAGTATGTTTATTCTGCTCATTGCTGATTTCAGTATGCTGGGTATAGTGTACATTTTTATATAAGTGTATTTAGATTTTTATGCTTACTTATATTTCATTTCTGGTTTGTCATAATTTACAAAATAAATCCCTCATTGATGAATATTGAGATTGTACTTATTTATTATTACTGTTAACCTCTTTCTGCATGTGCTTGACTAGAAGGTATATTAGGGTAAATTCCTAACAGTAGGATTGCATATTCAAAGAGTACTGTGCATTTGTAATACTTTTGCATGCTATTTTGTGCAGACTGGCCTCAAACTCCTAGGTTTAAGCAATCCTCTTGTCTTATTTTTCTGAGTATCTGGTATATCAGGTGCACAGTACTGCATCTAGCCTTACATTTGTAGTTTTGGTTGTTTTTGGCATCTAAAGATTTCTGCTTCTCTAGCCAAATTCATGAAAATCAAAATGTGTATTTCTGCACACTGTTTATTATTCATTATTTTTATTTTACAAATCTGATTGGCAAAAATTAAATATGACTTTTACTTGACATTTGTTTAATTATGAGTGAGGTTTGCACATTATTTTGTTATAAGGTATCTCTGTGAAATATCTGTTTCTCTCCTTCATTCATCCTCTTAACTCCTTCAGTTTTGTCTCATACATTTTCTACAAAGGGGACAGGTACTGTACTTACCCAGTAGATGTTTAGGATGATCAAATGAGGTGTAATATATGTGTTTCTGAACCTTTTTTTAAAAATCATTACTCCCCTGAAAAGACTTTTAAGAAAAATTTCCCTCAGTTCTCCCACCCTCATGAAAATTTAATATCACAGATATATTGTGTATCTCTTTACTGTGGCCTATTTGGGGGCCATAAACCACTGTATTATCTAAAATTCCTTACCTTAACTCCAAGAACCAATTTTGTATCTTTGGGGACAATATCACTCCTTTTGAGAATGCATAACATATGTGAAAGTTTTTATAAACTGCAAAGTGGTATTTAAATGTAAAGCTTTATTGTTAATAATTTGCATTTCATATGATATAGTATTATATGTCTGTTTTGCAGCTAACTTTTTTCTCATTGCAGATTTCTCTGTAGCAAACATAGGCATTTACTGTTTTGTTGTCCATTTTGCTCCTTTAGAACAATCTTTTTTCAGTTGACCTCTGATCAACTGTCTCTGACCACCTGTGCCTTTCCAAATCTTACTTTCTTCAAAGCCTTTATTAGATATTCCTTTTCCCCATGCAGTCTTTCTAGTCCCCTATATTTATTCCTTGACCTCTTAGAGCTCTTTCGTATAACATTTTCTTTGTTGTGACATTCTGTTTTTGATTATATGATCTCTACATTTTCCATATCCTACCTTCCAAAGGATTGTGTCAAGACAGGAAGAATGTTACCCCTGTCCTTTTTATTCTCAGATATTCCTTTCTTAATGCCATTGTACTGAATAAGAAGTCAGTAATAATGTCTTTTGTTGTTGTTGTTGTTTTGTTTTTGTTAATAATAATGTCTTGATATGTATTTCTAGCCAGGTATGGTGGCACAAACCTGTAATTCCAGCACTTGGGAGGCTGGAGATTTCGAGGCCAGCCTGTGCTACATAAGTGAATTTAAGGCCTGAACTACATAGCAAGACCCTATCTCAAAAACAACAATAACGAACCCCCCCCAAAACAAACCAAATTCTAAAGTGTGAATTCAATTTGAAGCCATTTAGTTTGTGACATTGGGGTGAGATGTTTAATCTGCTTACCTTCCTTTCTATCTATGTAAAATGGAGGTAAAAATGATCCATGTTTAGTAAGATTGCTGAAAAGATTAAATGGGATAAGACATACAAAGCACAGAGTCTAGCAGTTAGTAAGCACTTAATAAAATATTAGCAAGTAATAATTCTTAGCACAAAAGCAAATGATAATTTGGTATCGTTATACTTATTAAATAAATTACCATCATCATAAGTGTTTCTTTCTTATTCAGGAACATACTGTTTTTTACACCAGGTTTTCAAAGGTAAAATTTGTTTGTCTTTAAATAAATTTTTATCAGACTGCATCCTGGAATATAATTTACCATAGCATGGGGACTTTTTAAAGTGTTCATGAATAATAATTCAGTATAAATCTTACTTTTGATTTTTTAGTGCTCTGTTAAAATTATTACATGTCCATGAGGGACAGGTAAAAAGAATTAAGATATTATATACATGTGCCAACTCCCCATGATGAATGTAATCATTATGTACTGCAAGTATGTACTAATTAAATAACTAAAATTATATGTGCATGATTTAAAAAAAAAATCATATATGTCATTAAGTAAAAGCCCAGTTGAAAATTAGGCAGTGGATATGAACAGATAACATCTCAGGAAAGGAGACTCAAATGGTCAGTAAGTAGATGTGATGATAATTTTATGTGCCAACTTAAAATGTATTATAGGGTTCTAGATATTTGGTGAAACATCATTCTGAGTATATTTTTGAGGGTGTTCCATTTAGACATGTCTACTGATTGGCTGAGGCCTTACAGATTATATATTGCCCAACATAATGTGAGTGGGCCTCATACAATCAATTGAAGGCCTGGATCAAACAAAAACTGAACTTTCCTGCAAGAATTCTAAGCAGCCTACTTTGACTTCATCTGCAGTGTTTCCTCTCCCTGCCTGATCACCTTCAAATAGAACATTGCCTAGCAAACCATCCTAGCAAACAGCCCTACAGATAGGACTTGACAGTCTCTGTAATTATATGAGACAATTCTGTATAATAAGTTTCTCGATAGTTCTCTCTGTCTCTATCTGTCTCTGTCTCTGTCCCTGTCTCTTTTTCTCTCCCTCTTCTCTTCGCTCTCTCCTGTTGGGTATGTTCTCTGGAGAGCCCTGATACAATAGATGAAAATGTCTTCATTTGTACTCAGGGAGATGCCAGTTCAAAACACTATGGGACTCCATTTCATACTATTCAATTTGAAAAAATATTAAAATGTCTAAGCCACTAAGAGCTAGAGAGGAGGTTGAGAAATAGATATTCTCTCTCAATGCCATGTAAATTGGTACAGTCACTTCAAAGAAAGTAATCTGACAATATTTATTAAAGATGGACAAATAATATGATCCAGCCATTTCAACTCCAGATTAAAACTATTAGGTTTCATACCAAAATAAGGTAACACTATGGAATTATTATTTCTTGAAATTTATATTTCTGTTAATGATTCTCATGAAAATTGTTTCATAGTCTGTATACAAATCTATATTCATAAAGTATAGATAGAATAATAAAATTATTTTGTTTTTCAGTATTCATTGATAGCTTGAAAATGTTTAACCAAAGTGCTCGTGTGTGTATGTGTGTGTCCTGCTTGATGGGCTCACAATTTTTCTTTTACACAGACTTCTATAGAATACTTAGTAAAATTACTGTTGAAATGAAGATGATTTAAATAAATATGTCAAATATTTTAGTTGCCATGTTGAATATGAAATTCCAGTAATAAAGAATATAGATGTATTTTCATTCAGTTTTTGGTGCTAAGGCTATTCTGTCAATAACTCAATAGAAAATTGTCTAAGGAATAATACTTATGGGCCAGGAGGATGTGTGCACTATTAAATAATTCATGTTATGGGGCCAGTGAGATAGCTCAGTGCCATAAGCGCCTGCCTGGCAAGCGCGAGGTCCTGAGTTTGACTCCCGGAACCCACATACGAACAAAGGGCCAGTGATATCGCTCAGCGGCACGGGCGCCTGCTGGCGCGCGAGGTCCTGAGGTCGACCCCCGGTACCCACACACACAAAAAAAAAATAATAATAATAATCCATGTTATGTGAGAAGGCAGTTTATCAGTTTATCGAAGATGAAGGAGACAGTAGATCATATGAATGTATTTCCTGCTTTGACCACTTGTATTCAGTTACTATATTTAAATAATTAATGATATTTCAGTTAGTAAGATCTTAGAAATTAATGTGAGTTAGACAAAGTCTTCACATTTTATTAAAAATAAGTGGTGGTCACTTTAACCCTTTACTTGATATTTTTAGGTAAGACTCTAAGCCTTTTCAAATACTACATATTTATAGCTCATATGTTAAAACATTACCTTTTTTCAGGAAGGCGTTTTGGGGGCTAGGGATGTCGCTCAGTTGTTGAGCACTTTCCTAGCATGTGCAGTACCCAGCAGCCGCAGCAGCAGCACCACCACCACACACACACAAAAAGCCATTGTAGGGCTGGTGAGATGGCTCAGCGGCATAAGCGCCTGCCTTGCAAGCGCGAGGGCCCGAGTTCGACTCCCGGAACCCACATACGAAAAAGGGGCCGGTGATATCGCTCAGCGGCACGGGTGCCTGTTGGCGCACGAGGTCCTGAGGTCGACCCCCCGGTACCCACAAAAAAAAAAAAAAAAAAAAAAAAAAAAAAAAAGCCATTGTAGAAGTTTATGTAAATGCAAATGAATTTGTGGGATGGAATTATTGTAATAGCTTATTTTTATAGGAAAAATATTTTATAGTAGTATCAATATTCTTTGATGCTATTATTACTCTTGATACTATCTATTCCTATTACAAGAGATTTCCTTACCTTAGTTATCAAAACTTACAGATATCTATTTATCTAACTTAAGACATAAGAAGCACATTGAAATTCAAAATGTTGATGTCCTTGTGGGGAGGTGATACATGTACAAGATGTGTTTTCTTTTTTATCCCCTTCCTTTCTCTCCCTCCCCTTCCCTTCATCTCTTGGATCCTTTCTCATTCATATGTATAATTTTTTTTGCTACATGTTTTTAGTACATAATGGTCACATTCCTTATAGGGACTTGGTACATGCACGTAACACATCATAATTTCCTGCCCCATGTTTTTTTCTCATTTCCCTGCTCTCCCCATCTTCCTGTTCCATATGCTAAAGATCTATCTCACTATTTCCTATTATCTGTTTTTTTTGTTTTTTTTGTTTTTTTCCAGACAGGGTCTTACTGTGTAGTTTAGGCTGGCCTTGAATTCACTATGTAGCCCAGGCTGGCCTTGAACTCATGGCAGTCCTCCTGCCTCAGCCTCCCGAGTGCTGGGATTAGGGGCATGTGCCACCATGCCCAGTTTATTATTTCTTTTATTCTGCTTTTTATTTATGAGTTTCTCATACAAGAGAAACCATGTGATATTTAAGTTTGTATGTCTGATTTATTTCACTTAACGTGGTTTCAGTATATATCCATTTTCCTACAAATGACTCAAGTTTATCCTTCTTTATCACAGAATAGTACTCGATTGTGTATAAATACATTTTCTTTATCCATTCATCTATTGGTGGACATATAGACCACTTCCAAGATTAGTTATGAATTGTGCTGCTATATAAACATGGGTATGCATGTACCACTATAATGTGATATCCTTAACTCTATCAGGAAGGTATCTAGAAGAGGAATACTTAACTCAAGTGGAATTTTTAGATTTAGTGTTTTGAGGAATGTCCAAACGGATTTCTATAGTGGTCGTACCACTTTGCACTCCCACTGAAATGAAGATGGCTCCTTAACCCCCCCGCAGCTTAGCCAGCATTTGTTATTATTTGATTTCTTTAGAATAGCAATTTTTTCTGGTATAAAATGGAATCTGAGTATTGTTTTAATTTGCATTTTTCAAATGACCAGCAATATTGAACATTTTTTCATGTGCTTATTGGCCATTTGTACCTCTAAGAAGTGTCTGTTCATTTCAGTTGCCTATTTTTTGATTAAGTCTTTTAATTTTGGGGGTGTAATTTTTTAAAGTTCTATATAGTTTTTAGATATTAGTCCTTTGTGTGAGGAGTAGCTGGCAACAACTTTTCCTACCCTGTAGGTTGTCTCTTCACTCTGCTGGTTGTTTCTGTTGTGCAGAAGCTTTTTAATTTGATTTGATCCCATTTGTTAATTCTCGGTATTTCTTGTGCAACTCCTTGTCCCTATGTCTTTGTCTTCAAAAATTCTACCTATTTTTTCTTCCAGCAGATTAAGTGTTTTTGTTTTAATATATACATCTTTGATTCATTTTGACTTTAGTACAGGTGAGTGTTATGGGTTTAGATTCAATCTTAAGCATGTGGATAGATAGTATTCCCAGGAAAATTTGTTAACATGACTATCTTTCTTCCTGAGAAAGTTTGACCATGATCACCAGCTGGGTCTGCCTGTAGTTGTTTCTGCATCCTCTATTCTGTTCCATTGATCCACAGGTCTGGTTTGTTTGTTTTTACCATTACTATGCTGTTTTCTCACTGTAGCTTTCTAGTATAAGTTGAAGTCTAGGATTGTGATGCCTCCTGTCTTGCTTTTGTTGTCCAGGATTGCTTTTGCTGTTCTAGGTCTCTTCTTTTTCTGTATGAATTTTAGGATTGTTTTATCTAGTTCTGTGAGAAATGTTATTGATGTTATGATTGGGATTACATTAAAACTGTGTATCAGTTTGGACATAACACCATTTGAGTATTTTGGTTTTGCCTATCTAGGAATAGGGGATATCTTTCAATTTTCTGATGTCCTCATTGATCTTCTTCAGAGTACTGTAGTTTTCACTATCATGGACTTACACTTCCTTGGTTGGGAGAATATTTCATTTTTATTGATGCTATTGGGAAAGGAATTATTTTCCTAATTTCTCTCTCAGTGAGTTTATCATTGGTGTAGAGGAACTCTTCATTTTTGAGTTTTGACTTCGTATCCTGTTATGCTATTGAATTTGATTATTAATTCTAGGAGCCTTTTTGGTAGAATGTTTTGGGTCTTCTATGCAGAGGGTCATGTCGTCTGCAAAGAGTGATAATTCAGCTTCTTCTTTTCTTATCCATATCCCTTTTATTTCTTTCTCTTGCCTGATTACTCTGGCTAATGTTTTAAACAGGAGTGGTGATAGTGGATGTCTTAGTTACTTTTCTCTCCTTGCTGAGACAAAATACCTGACTCCCTAAAGGAGGAAATGTTTATTTAGCTCGCAGTTTGTTACATTTAAGTCCATTTTCTGCTGGCTCTAAGGCAGGAGGCACATGGCAGAGGGGCAACAGTTCATGGCAGTGGAAGATGACAAAAGCAACAAGAACAAAAGGGAGAGACAAGCCTCATTCTGCCCTTTATATCTTATCCAGACTGCTGGGATTAGGGTGGTGCCAATCCAATCAGTGGATTGATCCAGCAATGACTCATCCTTAATCCCAGCACCCTTACTCCCAGCATTGCACTAGGAATCAATAACCAACTCTAGATTCAGCTGCCTCTGAAAAAAATCCCATCTGAAAGTGCATGAGGCTTTAGGGAGACACCTAGACACAAACCATAACAGTGGACATCCTTCTCTTATTCCTGATTTTAAAGGGAAAGCTTTCAGCTCCTCGTTTAGTATGAATTTGGCTGTCTGCCATAAATGACTTTTATCAAATTGAGATAAGGTCCATCTATACTTATTTTCTTCAGGGTTTTTATTGTGAATGGATGCTAGATTTGTCAAAGACCTTTCCTACATCTATTGAGATGATCATGTGATTTTTGTCCTGTCTTCTGTTTATTTGTTGTATTACATTTATTGAGTTGTGTATGTTGAACTATCCCTGCATCCCTTGAATGAATCCTACTGGGTCATGGTATATGATCTTTTTGATGATTTATTGCATTGTTTTTGTCAATATCATACTGAACATTTTTGCATCTATGTTCATTAAAGAGGTTGGCCTGTTGTTCTCTTTTTGATTGTGTCTTTTTATGGGTAATGGTAGCTTCCAGGAATGACTTCGGTAGTACCTGTATTCTTCCCTTTTGATTTCATAAAAGCATTTGAAGAGTATTGGCATTAGCTCTTCTCTAAAATTGTTGTATAATTCAGCAGTGAATCCCTTGAGACCTGGGGTCTTCTTAGTTGAGTTTTTCAAATTACTTCAGTTTTATTGATGATATTGATTATTTAGGATTTTTATGTCTTCTTGCTTTACCTTTTAGTTCACATGTATCTAGGAATCTAACCATTTCTTCTGAATTCTCCATTTTCTTAGAGTACAGGTTCTCAAAATAGTTAAAAATGATCTGGATTTCAGCAGAATCTGTTGTTATTTTGTCTTTTTCATTTCTAACTGAACTGATTTGGATCTCCTTTTGTTGGTAAGATTGGCTAGGGTTTTGTCCAATTTATTTATTTTTTCAAAGAACCAACTAATCAATTTATTGATCCTTTGTATTTTTTCTGTCTGTTTCATAAATTTCTGCTGATCTTTATAATTTCCTTCCTTATGCTGTCTTTGGATTTGGATTGTTCTTGATTTTCTATTACTTTGAGGTGGATCATTAGCTTATTTGTGCTTGCTCTGTTTTTCTGGTGTAGGCATGCACAGCTATAACCTTCCCTCTTAGGACTCTGTTCATTGTGTCCAGTAGGTTCCAATATATTGTGCTCATTTGTTTCTAGGAACTGTCTTAATTGTTCCTTGATATCTCCTGTGACCCATTGATTATTCAAAAGAACATTGTTTTATTTCCATACTTTTGTGTAGTTTTTGTGGTTTCATTTGTTATTGATTTCTAGTTTCATTAAACTGTCATCTGATAATATGCATGGGACACTTTCTATTCTTTTGCATTTGCTCAAGCATACTTTGTGGGCTAGCATGTGGTCTGTTTTTGGAGAAAGTCCCATGTGCAGCTAATATTGTGTGTTCTGTTGTTGGTGGAACCCTCTGTATATATCTATTAAGTCTATTTGTTCAAAGGTTTACTGCAACTATGATATTTCTTTGTCGATTTTTTCATCCAGTTGATCTGTTTGTGACAGTAGGGTAGTATGGTCCCCCATTATGATGGTGTTTTTCTGATTTTTTTATGTCCATTAGTGTTTATTTAATGAAATTGGGTATGCTAATGTTAGATGTATACATGTATATTTATAATTGTTATCTCTTTCTGTTAAATTCTTCCCTTACCCAATATGTAGTGACCTTCTTTCATCTCTTCTAATCAGTTTTGGCTTGAAATCCACTTTGTCTGAAATTAGAATAGCTATTCCTGGTGGTTTTTTTTGGGGGGGGTCCTGTTGGATAGAATATTGTTTTCCATCCTTTGATTGTTAATTTGTAATTTAGTTTTTAATGAAATGTTTTTTTATATCCTGCATATTGTTGTATTTTGTTTCTTGAGCCATCTGACAATGTATGTCTTTTGATTGGAGAATTGAAAACATTTACATTGAGAGTTATTACTGAAAGATATTGCCTTATTCCTGTAATTGCATTGTTTACCTGTTGCTGACTTATTATTATTATTATTTTTTTCCTTCTGCTTAATTGTTCACTCTGTGAGGTGTATTCATTGTATTTGACTCTTTGGCTATATTGACTTTATTGTCTGTAGGAAGTTCTTTGGCATTTTTTTGTAATGTTGGTTTGATGGTCATGAATTTCTTGAGGTGCTCTTTGTCATGGAAATACCTTATTTCTTCATCATTTTTGAAGCAAAGTTTTTTAGCATGTGTAACATGGGGTAGGAAATTGTTGTGGTTCAGTACTAGAAGCACTTCACTTCAAGCCCCCCTGGCCTTTAAGGTTTGCATTGCGAAGTCTGCTGTAATTTAATGGGTTTACCCTTATAAGTGAATCATTGCTTTTCTCTAAGAGCTTTTAAGATTTCGTCCCTGTGTTGGGCTTCTGGTATTTTAACTATAATGTTACCTGGGGTGGTTCACTTTTGACTGAGGCTACTTGAGGTACTATATGCCTCATTTATCTCCATGTTCATTTCTTTCCCTATATTTGGGAAGTTTTCTGCTGTTATTTTTCTAAACAGTTTGCTTTTAAGGGTGTTTGTGCTTTCTGATTTTTCATTTATCCAGTTAATCTTAGAGTAAGTTGTCTTTGCATCATCTAGCAGCCATGGGATCTTTTTTTCAAGTTCTTTTGTTGTTTTTAAGGTGCCTTTTACTAGTTGATCTTTGAAGGCATCCTTACATTGGTCACTTCTGCCTCCCATTCTTTCAATATAATTTTTAAACTCCTGGATTTCTTTTTTTATTTTAAAGAGAAAAAACAATAAAAACAATGATATAGAATTTCATAACAATATAATGAAAATTAACAATGGTTAATATATTGCATATTGTTATCTTCAAAGTAATTGCTCAGATTACAAGACATAGGCATGCAAAATTGATTAAACAATATAAGCACAGACAGTTCTTTTCAATGAACTAAATGAAATTAATGGTATAATTATCTTAGCTATCTTGTGTGTATATATATATATTTTTTTCTTTTCCCTTCCTTCTTTTTTCCCTCATCCCAATTGTTCTTTCCTTTTGAATAGTTTCTTTCCCTTTCATAGTATCTTTTGTACATTTTGGATCTTATGTACTCTTTCAGTTTCTTATACTAGGGAGACAATACAATGTGTGATTTATTTCACTTGTGAGTATGGTCTGTAGTTGCATCCATTTACCTATAAAAGCCCCAAGTTTATCCTTCTTTATAGCTGAGTAGTACTCCATTGTATAAAAATACCACATCTTTTTATCCATTCCTCAGTTGATGGGCATTTGGGTTGCTTCCAAGATTTAGCTATTACAAATTGTGCTGCTATAAATATGGGTGTGCATATATTGCTGTGGTATGATGTTTTTAATTCTTCTGGGAAAATACCCAGAAGGGGAATAGCTAGGTCAAATGGGACCTCTAATCCTAGTTTTTTGAGGAATCTCCACACTGATTTCCATAGTGGTTGTACCAGTCTACACTCCCACAACAGTGGAGAAGGGTTCCTTTTTCCCCACAGCCCCTTCAGCATTTGTTATTGGTGGATTTCTTTCTTTCTTTTTTTTTTTTTTTTTTGTGGGTACCGGGGGTTGACCTCAGGACCTCGCATGCCAGCAGGTGCCTGTGCCACTGAGTGATATCACTGGCCCCTTTTTCGTATGTGGGTTCCGGGAGTCGAACTCAGGACCTCGCACTTGCCAGGCAGGTGCTTATGCCTCTGAGCCATCTCACTGGCCCTGGATTTCTTGATGATAGCCATTCTTTCCAGGGTGAGATAGAATCTCAGTGTTGTTTTAATTTGCATTTCTCCAATGACCAATGATGTTGAACATTTTTTCATATATTTATTTGCCATTCGTATTTCTTAATCTGAGAAGTGTGTATTCATCTCAGATGCCTGTATTTGGATTGGGTCTTTGAATTTGGGAGGCCTGATTGTTTTCAATTTTTTATATATTCTTGATAGAAGTCTTTTGTCTGAGGGACAGTTGGCTCAAAGTTTTTCCCAATCTGTGAGTTTTCCATTCAGTCTCTTGGTGATTTCTTTTGATGTGCAGAAACTTTTTAAAAAGATGAGATCCCAGCTATTGATTCTTTGAAGTACTTCCTGTGCAGTTTGGGTTTTGTTCATGAACTCTCCGCCTATACCTGTGTCTTCAAGATTTCTACCTGCTTTCTCTTCCAGTAGATTTAGTGCTTCTGTTTTAATATTTAGATCTTTGATCCATTTTGACTTTAGTTTACTGCATGGTGATACACATGGGTGTAGTTTTAGTCTTCGGCATGTGGAAAGCCAGTTTTTCTAGCACCATTTATTAAAGAGGCTTTCTTCCAGTGAACATGTTTGGCCCCTCTGTCAAAGATAAGGCAGTTGAGTGTGTTTGGAGTTGTGTCTGCATCTTCTAATCTGTTCTGCTGATCCTCTGGTCTGTTTTTTTTGCCATTACCATGCTGATTTTATCATAGTAGCTTTGTAGTATAATTTCAAGTGAGGGATTGTGATGCCTTTTGCCTTGCCTTTGTTGCCCAGGATTGCCTTTGCTACTCTAGATCTCTTCTGTTTCCAAATGAATTTTAGGAATGTTTTCTCTAGATCTGTGAGGTATGCTAATGGTATTTTGATCAGGATTGCGTTAAATCTGTGTAACAATTTTGGGAGTATGGCCATTTTCACAGTGTTGATTCTTCCTATCCATGAGCAAGGGATATCTTTCCATTTTCTTATATCCTCTTCCATTTCTTTTTTCAGAGTACTGTAATTTTCAGTGTATAGTTCTTTTACTTCCTTCGTTAGATTGATTCCTAAGTATTTCATTTTTCAAACTCCTGGATTTCTGATTGAAATCTTTTCATGGACTCTCTCTCCTTGCTAAACTGGTCATTCATTTTTGTATCATTTTGTTTAACTCAGCTAAATTTTTAGTGGTGTCTTTTGAAAGCTCCCTGATCATTCTATTTATTACTCTCATTTTCTGTTTAGTTGTATCTTTTTTTATCCCACCAAACACCTCTTTGATATATTTTTTAAACTTCCTCTGTTATCCTTTCTAGTAGTTCAGGTGTGTGGTTTTTGCTCTTCTCCCTTTTAATGCCCCCCTGGATTGATGTTGGAGAAGTTGGGACTCATTTTGTTGCCTTATTTTCTCATGTTTCTATTGTTTGTTCATATGTTTGGTGTTTTGTTTTGTTTTGATCTGAGGTTTGTGGGCCCTTAAATAGTAGAAAGACTTTGTTGCTAGTATGAACATCTCTTTAGTTATTCAGCTTTTCAGTGATGTACTTTGTGCCTGGTCATCTGTATTCCTTTGCCTCTGCCCCATGATATGTCCACCTTAATTTGGGAGGGTAGAATTAAGTGCAGTTGGCCCAACATGCAGTTCTGTGGGAATGGACTCTAGTATTGTTAATACTAGAGTATTAACAAAAGTCTGGGTGTTGCCCTACAGAGAAAACCCATTGATAGCAACAATTATGTGAGCCTGGTAATATCAAACAAATCTGCTATAGTAGTATCATCCAATAATTGGAAATTAACATATCATAAAAACCAGTAATATACCACCTTTAAATGTAGAAAAGAAATCCACAATTATGATATGAACACCAAGCCCACATATTGACATACAGATAATATGTACTAAATATGATAGCTATATCTCCACTAATTGGAGAAAATAAATCAACAGTAATTATATAGCATTAACTAAAGGTTATTAAAGCTTAATGTTTATACTAGTAAAGATAATGGGGATTGAAATGGAAGAATACAAGAAAAAAAATTGAAAATGTAAACTGATTTCATAGGTAGTGGTTATGGTAGTGATGGGGTGAAAATGTAAACTATATGACATGAGATGGAAGAGAGAGAAATGAGACAAAAATTCCTGTTAGGGAGCATAGCAGGATCTTTATTGAATTTTTGAAGGCAACAAAATATCAAGCGAGAAGTACAAGATAAAATAATAAAAAGGAGAAAAATAATTTGGGAAATAAAAGGGAAAAATATTAAATTGGGAAAAGATAGAAAAAGAGGGAATTTTTAAAAAGAAGAAAAAGAGAAAAAAAGAATAAAATGAAAACAAGGGTAAAGGAAAATTTCTCAAACCCCAATAAATCAGCAAACAACAAAGAGAAAAGGAAAAAAAAAATCTTCATATTTTTGAATTAGTGGTGTCTTTCCAGATCCACAGTTTTGGAGTCTACCAATTCTCAGTTTTCTCTGCCCAATCTTAAGACCTGTAGGTTTTGGAGGTGTACCCCCTATTCCAAAGGCCACTTTGCTTATGCAGGCTGCTGCAGTGTCAAAGTGAAGATGTGTTCCCACTCATGCCTGTAGAAATATATTCAGACCCCAGATCCACGGTGGATGCAGGCAGTACAGTGAGGGCTTGAATACTCAATGCTATGACTTTTAAACCTAGAGCAACTGAAGTCATTCCTAGCCGCTGGCCACAGAGGGTTGGGGTCTGTGTCCTTCTCTGATCTCAAATCCCTCAGGGGGTCTCTTTCCAGCTCACTCCCTGTTGTTGGCTGTCTCTTTTTGTTGTTACTCACCCAGTCACTCTGGGAGGGTAACACTGGGAATCCTGAAGTGAATCTATCCCATGGCTGTTCTAAGTCTCAGGTTCAAACATTCAGCCCTTTCCTGGAATGGTGCCAAATCCCACACTCTGTCCACAGGTACGATGGGTCCCTGCATTGGGATTCCTTTCTAGCTGCTGCCTGTGGCATGAGTCCTATTGAAGTGAAACCCTGCAGTGTCCCTGTAGATCTCAGCAGCCACCGGCCCAGTCCACCACCTTTTCTCCCTGGAGCTCCTGTGCTGACCTTGCTTTGCAGAGTCAGGACTTGTAGACTGTCTCAACTATTTCATTCCCTTGTCTGCATTGTGACCTTCCTCTTCAACTTCTCTATTAATTTTCCTGTGAGTTTGTTCCTGATTCCTGGGCATCTACTTCTGTCTGTCTCTCTCTCTCTTTTTTTAATCTCCAAGTTGTATTTTCCTGCAACTGGATTCTAAATCTTGGAGAAGCTGAATTGCTGTTGATAACCACTTCACCATTTTGAATTCTGTTCTAATTTAAATTATTAATTGAGATTTAGGCATGTAGGATCACGTTCTAGAAATTATTTGTCCAGTGATTTCATTTAAATTAGTGTGGCAAAATCAGAATACTATTTAATAAGCTACCTTTTTACACATTTTCTTATGGTGTTCAGTGAAATTTTAGAGACAATGTGCTACCAACTTCTACCTAAGTGCATGTATAGGGAAGAGGAGGTATGTACTTTTGGTAGTAAAATTCTCTGTGAAGCAGGATAGTATTTGTGTAAGTCCTCTACAGTGCATTTGTACATTTATTCAGTTTTGTTACTTACATAATTTCTTTTTTTTTTTTTATTGTTGCTTAGTAAATCACAGATTTTTTTTTTTTTTGGACAGGCTCTTACTTACATAATTTCATAGACACTTTCATGCCTGCGTCTATTCTACATTGAGTTTATAGAATTACCTGTTTTTAGTATTCATTGATGTTTTGAAAAATGCTTTGCTAGTGGCCCTTAGGTTTTGTGACTTGAAGGATTTTATGTGAGTCTAGTGTATTCTTTCTCGCTTTAGTGCTTTAATTTTTACACCTCATAAAAATGAAATGAAATCACTTTTCTCATGTTGGGGGATTATGTTTATGCCTGTGTGTATATGTTGTGTGTCACATGGATACCTAATTGATCTTGGTGTTATAAAATGTGTGGAAGTTATATTTACACAAATGGATTTGGGGGAAAAGTGTAACCACTGCAGTCAATATGGATGTGAAATATTGTTAGAGAAATCTCCAAATCAGGAGAGTTTTCAGTGAAACTAAATTCATTATTCCATAATACAGCGATACCTCAGTTTATGAAAGCTGCTATTTGTAAACAAGTTGGTTCAAGAACAAGTGTTTGGTAAAATTTTGGTTCCATTTGCATACTCTACATAGGGTGACAAAAACAACCATGGCCATCTTGCCTACACAAACAGAAATGTAGCCATCTTCCCCAAAATCATAAGTTCATAAACCAAAACACCACTATACTTAATATTAAAAATGACTATTATTTTTCCTTATCAATTATGTAAAGCCTTTATATATTTATATGTCATCACATCTGTAGAATTATAGTTTTATTTCTATAAATAGTGATGGTCTTCTATTACATTTGGAACCTTTGCACATTTATACTGAGGCTTCTTGGTTTTTATATCCAAGTATAGAGAAACTTCTCCATGAGCAAACAAGCTAGTCATTTTTACAGGTATCACTCAATGAATGATCTATTTTAATATGGAGTATACCATTCTTTACATTGTGTATAATTGAATTTTGAAAAAATGTATGCGCTCACTCAAAGCTTACCACGCTTTAGATTTCTGTATACTGCCACATATATTTATTGCCATTTATACAAAATTTAAAATGTTTATGTAAATTCGAATGAATATAGTCCCAACAAATTAACAACCCCCCCCATTTTATAGTCTTCAAGTCTAAAGATAATACTCTTAATGTATGGATAGTCTTATATTTTCTATGTCTACTCAGCAAGGTCTTCAGTGTCTCTTGTATTTTTTTCAAGATGTTTTCATTTTTCCACCAATTCATAGCCATTCGTTTCTCCCAGTAAGTTTCTTTATCTATGGTATTATATTTCTTTACAGTTCCTTTTGTCAGGCTAATTGAAAATCAAATTCCCTAGCAATGGATCAGTATATTTCAGTAGCACATTTTGATCTTTTCTACTGGTAATCAGATAGCAGCTCTGGAAAAGCAACTCTTCCCTTTGGTTGTATTCTTTGAGAATCTTCCCCTTTGAGAGTTTGGATCTCTTAATTCAGGAGTTCTGACAGTGAATAAATCATGTATTTTCCCATGGATACTTGCCTTTGTCTGTCTACTGGTAGAGTTTTCAGAGAAAATACAAAATGCCTAGTAAATTTATTTTCAGATAAGTAATGAATACTTTTTAGTATGTCTGAAACACTACATTCTTTTTTTCCCTGAATTTTTACTTTAACTTGAATCTGCTTTTATTTATTATTTATTTTTGCTAAGTCTTTCAGCCCATTTCCTTGGCTCATGCCTCACTAAACTTTGAACTGAAGAAAAGGGTACTTGATTATACTCTAATTTACCTATACCTAATTTACCTGTTACCATAGTTGTCAGGTGATTTTTTTTTACTGAGAAATGTACTGTCTAATCAAGTATACTCTCTGAGTATTTATAAAACAACTTCACACTTTCCTGTTTACTGAATTCATTGAAAAAAATCATGTTCCAATGAATAGTTGCAAATCTCACCCTAATTAAAAAAAATTTCATCTCCCCTTCTCATACTTTCTCTTCCTGTTAGCTTTCCAGCTCCTACTATAATTAGCTAGCATTAATAGCAATGTTTGCTTTAGTTAAATTATTCAGAACATTTATTTTACTTGTCAAAGGTTAGATCAGGTTGTTGTTTGGGTAATTAAATGCAGCCTAATATGGTCCTGTATTTGTATGCGCTATAATCCCATTTCTGTATCATTTTGTATAATTTAAGATCTTCAAGGGTGGCACTTCAAAAACATTTTGATTTTGTGGAAAAGAAATATAGTAATCTACTTTGTTATATGATATGAGAATGTCCAAGGCTGCCATTGAAACTGAATACTACATTTCAATACAACATCAGTATTATGGTCATACTTTTTATCCAATATTAGATAAAATAAAGCTCATTGCCTGTTGAATTTACATTTGATATAAAGATTAATGCTATACTACTTGGCCCTATAGGTACTCAATGTTTATTTATTAATGAGTGTTTTAGGTCATATTTATAGTATAATTTTTAAACACAGTATGATGGAAAACTCATTTCCTATAGCTAAAGCTTTATTCCTACAATATACTGCTTTGTTCTTTTAAATTGTTTAAGTTTGTGTGCTTGTGCAGAATAGTATAGCATATAATTAATCCTCATATCTAAGGATTATGCTGAAATTTGTCTTTTAGTTTTATTGATTTATTGAATAAATGATTCTTTTCCAAGTTTCTTATGTACTAATAACTTGAAGTATAGATGAATAAAGCATGTCTTCTGTCCTTAGGAGGAAAACCAACTGTTTTTGTGAATAGTGGTTAACATTAGAATGGATTTACCACAGGAATTACATGGGCATCTGAATTTAATTGGGGGAAAGGCAATTTAAGGGCAAGTGATAGTTGGATAAGAAAATTAGTGTCTGCCATAGAGTTACAAGGTATCATGGATATACATGGTGAATGTTAAATTTTAAAAATTTATTACAGTGAAAGTCACATTGGGGTGAATTCCCTTCAAAACATTACTCTCCCACCTGTGCACGGTTCAAATACACGTATCCCAGTGTTTTTGTCATTTTCTGAAGCAGTTGTGGAAATCTTCTTTCTTGTCTTTATGAGGTGAGGTGTGATAACAAAAAATATGGTGAATTCTGCCTGGTGCCATTCAAGGAAGGCAGGCTCATAAAAATATTAAGGTTTGTCTTCATCTACCTCATTAAATAGATCTGGCACTGTGAGATTTCTGGTTCTTCCCCCAAATTAAAATGACTATGAAACGTAAACATTTTGAATTGATTCAGGACTTTGAGGCAGCCACAGTAGTGCAATTAAAGACACTCAGGAAAGAGGACATCTAGACCTGCTTCAGAAAGTGGCAAGAATAATTGGATAAGTATATTCGAAGCAAAGGGGAGAATTTTGAGGGGAAACTAAGGACAGTGTGTCTTTTGCTGTAATAAAATTTTAAAATTTAAACATTCACTGGGTATTTCCGTCATACCTTCTACATGTATGGAAATGCTAAGATGTGTAGTTTGGAATAAATGCAGAAAGACTGAATATGGGAAGCACCAGGAGAAATTTATGTAAAGGTATTGATTGGTTTCCATTGCAAAATCTTGACTTTGTTTTATAAACCCTCCCTGGTAAAGTCCCTTTCTATACAGCTTGAGCCTGATTATTTACCAAGTTGAGGCTAATTCTTTTTACCCTTTGAATGGAACGTATCTGTACTATGTCTTCTCTGAGCTCTTGCATACAATGTGTCCTATGCCAAGAGGAATCCACCCCTCCTCTAGTCTATTCCTAGGCTGTATTTACAATCTGCCCTACCTTTTATTTAGTTGAGATTAAGTATAACCTTTAAAAAATGTAGCTAGTTATATATCTGTTGTATTCTGAAGAATTTTCCAGGTTTGTTATTGTCAGGAAACTACAACAAGGAATATTGTATAGTGCACTGATGTTTTTTATAAATATCCCCACACATGATTTATTTAATTCTTGTGTTAGTCATGCAGTAGATATTGAATGAAATTAAAAATAGATAATTTGACCTTCTTTACAGTATGCCATCTTTTATCTAGAATTTGAGGAGAAAATAATTGAAATAAAAGTAAAATGAAATCACATTTGAAAATAATAGTAGATTTACTTATATATTATACCTTATTATGTTTATGTGTGTGTACATTTTAATAAAATTGACTTAAAAGATTAGCCATAAGATATTGTCTACTTTTGTGAAATATTAACCAGATGTTATTATGAAGTAATTTCAAACTCCTTTTTTTATTACTGAAATACTGTTTTTTGTAATATACATACAGATACTTGGAAGTTTCAGTGGTTAAGATTTTTAATGAACCTGTTAATTTTAATCATTGCTTTATGACATTCTCATAATTGGCCTGCAGTTGGTGCTTTTATTGTTTTGTTATAAAAGATAAACTTTGTAAACCTTGTATATTATAAAATAATTCATGACATTTGCTACCTCTCAGAAATTTTTCAAAATGTAAATTTATTTTTAAAACATTTTATTAGTACACTACATAATGATTACATTCATAGTGAGTTGGTACATGTACATAATACATTGTAAACGTTTTTTTTTTTTTTTGTGGGTACAGGGGGTCGAACTCAGGACCTCACGTGCCAGCAGACGCCCACACTGCTGAGCGATATCACTGGCCCTTTTTTTGTATGTGGGTACCAGGAGTCGAACTCAGGACCTCGCGCTTGCCAGGCAGGTGCTCATGCCGCTGAGCTATCTCACCGGCCCACATCTTAAACTTTTAAAGTTGAAACAAAAGGGTTTTTGGCAGTTCTTAACCAGTGTATTGCTGTATTTAAGATCAAACCTTTGGTTGAGCATAGTGGTGCACGTTTAATCCCAGGTACTTGGAGTCTATGGTGGAAGGGTGGGCATTTCAAGGGAAAGAAATAAGCTAACCTTCTAGTTCAGGCCTAGACTAGGAGTGGGTTCTTTTTCCTCTAGTGGATAGGCTTGAGGGCAAATAACAGGTTGAGTAAAATGCACAGATTTCATGCTGCTTTATTCTTCCCTACTTTCAGTGGGAAAAGGGAGGGTTTTGCCAAAGGGCGAGGTTAAAGATGACAGCTTCCTATCTTATACAAGTAATGATATGAATAAGTGCAAATGAGTGCAGATGACAAAAATGTGTGTGTGTGTGTGTGTGTGTGTGTGTGTGTGTGTGTGTGTGTGTGTTTGACTCGTGCACTTCTGCACATGACCTGAGTGGTCTTAGAAGCTATTATTCTTCAGAGAACTTGGGCCCTCCTCTCCCTCCTGTGGTTCTGACTGTGTACTCTGGCTTTTAAGCTGCCTCAGATTGTCTGTAAAGAAATACTGTAACCTAGAGGGACTGGTGTATGTTCCTTCGAAATAATTATTATTTGCAGGTCTTAATCACCTATTTTTGAGTCTGTGTTCTTTTAGTCTGCATGTCTTTCTGTTTCTCTCTGTAGGGGTAGGATTGAAATGTGGCCTCTTGCATGCTAGGCAAGAATGCTTCTACTGAGTTATATCTCCAGCCCTGTAGTCTGTTTTATGTGTTCTGTTTTCAAATATCATTGACTCTAATCTTAATTTTGTACTAATATGTACTCCTAATGTGCACCTGAGAAGTCTTTGAAAACTGATTTAAATTAATAAATAGGATTCAGCTAGATTTCTCTTCATTGTGCTTTATTGTGACTCTTTAAATATAAAATTTTGGGCTGGTGAGATAGCTCAGCAGAAGTGCCTGCCTGGCAAGCGCGAGGTCCTAAGTTCAACTCCCTGAACCCACATAAGGGAAAAAAAGGGCCGGTGATATCGCTCAGCAGCACAAGCGCTTGCTGGCAAGTGCGAGGTCCTGAGATCGACTCCCAGTACCCACATAAAAAGAATAAAATTTTTAAAAAATGTATAAAAATTTACCAGGAATGCTATAATAAGAAGTAAAGGTAACTTTCCTGGAAGATACAGTAGTGACTAAAGTAGACAAGCTTTACTGCATTCCTAGAACTTACAACAGAGTCATGGTGCATAGAAATAAAAATATAAACAAGTTTGTAATATGTTAGTGATAAATGCTATAAGAAACCTGAGGCTGAATAAGGAGATAAAGACTAGGAGAAGGGTATATGCTGTATCTGGGAACGTGGTCATGGGTGACTTCACAAACAAGGCAACTTTTGAGCCAGGACATTTGAGGAGAGCGTACCCTTGAAGAGTAAGACAGTTTTTAACAGAGGAAAGTACAAAGGCTCCCTGTAGCAAGTACTTGCTAAGCACATTTGAGGAACTATAAAAAGACTGAGTGAAAAGGAGACCTGTAGATAAAAGATTAAAGCACTAGCTAGGAGCAAGATCCTGTAGGGCTTTATGAAGAGTTTTATTTTATTCTGAAATGGTATGTCATGGGAAAGTTCTGAGGAGAAGAGAGACAGGTGCTGAGTAAAATTTTGCATGGCAGCTGAGTTAAATGGATCACTCAGGGCACTATAGAAGGGCACAATTGGAAACAGGAAGCTTATTGGCTGCAATTAAATAGACATTGGTGGGGGTAGCAGTGACCCATATCAGGTTCGTACAGAATTGTCTGCTTGTGAATTTTATTTTGAAGGTAGAACTGACAAGATTTTTAATTTCATTTTATTTGCTTTTTTTTTTTAATACGGGGGTGTAACTCCAGGCCTTCATACAGAGCTACATCCCTTTCCTGTTTCTTTTCTTTTTTTAAATTTTATTTTGATACAAGATTTTGCTAAGTCGCTAAATTGCCCATACTGGGCTTGAGTTAGGGATCCTCGTGCCTCAGCCATTGCATTTTTAGGATTACAGGCGTGCACTGCCATCCCTGGCTGAATTGAGGAGATTGGCTAGTGGATTAGATGTCCTCCAGGAACAGCTATTTTTATGCTGACCTGAATTTGAGAGATATCTGAATGGTATGAAGGGCAGTGTTCCCTGAGGAGTAAATAGGGATGTACAAAGGCCTAAGGTGACAATAAGCTATACTTTAGTTTAAGGAATTGGGTGGAGGCGGGGAAGCTTGTGTGGCCAGAGTATACTGAGAGAGGTCAAAGTGAAGTCAAAAGGTTACACATGGGCCTGAATTTAGAGCGCCTTAGTTTGAGTTTTGTGCTTAGTTTCTTGGGGAAGAAATGACACTGGATCTTATGGTAGTAATAGAGTGTCAAACAGGAGTATATAAGGTTAATTTCAGCTAGAAGTAACAAAATTTCAGTTGGGCAGTATAGTAAGGATTCTGTTACTACACGAAGGCCATAGTGTAGTACATTATCTACATGAGAGGTACAAATAAATGAAAAACTTTACCCTCAAGTAATACATAGTCTACCTTTTAGAAAATGTGTGATTAACTAAATAAGCCAAGAACGACTTAGGATGAAGATAACAGTGTTCATAAGCAATAGAAGTTCTATTTCAAGGGATGCTTACTAAAGTCAGTGAATCGATGTTTGCTATAGAGTCATTTTCTAAGCATCAGTCATTATTATATGCCTTAAAGATTTTAACTATGTCTACCACCATAATGCACTTAATATTTTTTACTAGTATTTTTTTTTCTTTTTTGAAGTAAATTGATTTGAATAAGAAACTTTCTGACCATAACTTATGGAAAACAAATTAGCAGTTACTATAAATAGTGGGTAACCATAAAAATAATAACTACTGTAGTTTGATGTAAAGTATGGGTTGAGATGTAAGCTCAGTGATAGATTATGTGCTTAGGTTGTATGAGGCCATGTGTTGGACACTTCTGCAACTCTGTTTGAATGTATCTGCATTCATGTTTTCCTATGAAACACCTGAGATAGATTATTCTGGGTGCTGGTCCATAAAGGAAAAGTTGAGTCTTGGAATTATGTATGAAGTTTGGAAAAGTGAAGAGGAAAGATGTGTTCAAGAAGAAAGTGATCTGATAAAAGTAAAGGGAAGGAAGGCTTGAATGTTATAAGTGACTTGGGCTAGTGAGGAACAAGTGATGTTTCTTAGCTGCTGGCCTTTCCTCAGTGATGTCTCATGGTATTCAAGTGACTGGTATTATGTGAATCCATAGCACTTGGGGATTCAAATAATTCACAGTTTAGAGAAAAACAATAACTCACAGTTTTGGCTGTTTGATGATGACTTCAAAGATTTCAGTGAGGCTTATTCACAAGCTAATACAATGACAAAGGAAACTATTCTGTACATGTAATTTAATTTTTTGTTAGGCCATTTAAGTCATTGTTAAAGTCATTTGAGGTGATTTTGCCATTAATTAGACATGTGACCTTAAGTTATATAATTTAACTGGTTTTTTCATCTGTAAATGAGGTAAAAGTATCCTACTTCATAGAATTGGTGTGACATTTAAAGGAGGTGTTATATATAAAATGCTTCAAGTGGTGCTTCCTCATAAGTGTGATGTGTTCATTGCTATTATTATCATTTAATTTAAAAGTGCTTTTTTTGGGCCGGTGAGATAGCTCAGTGGCATAAGCGCCTGCCTGGCAAGCACAAGGTCCTGAGTTCGACTCCTGGAACCCGCATAAAGGAGAAAAAGGGCTGGTGATATCGCTCAGTGGCACAAGTGCCTGCTGGCAAGCACGAGGTCCTGAGTTCAACTCCCGGTACCCACATAAAAAAAAAAGTGCTTTTTTAATTACTAAAGTTTCTTGAGGTTTCCTAGTCCTGCCACTTACTACAAACCAAAGGGTAAGTGTTCCACCCATAAGGACTTTTGGGACATATGCTCCAGAAAATACAACAGCCATGGACTGTAACCCTGAGCCAAGATAAACCTCTTTGCCTTTAAGTTGCTGGTGTCGTATTTTGATCGTGTCAGATATTTTTGTCCCAGTGATGGAGAAAGTGACTAAGACAAAAGCCCAAATGCACTCTTCTCATATAAAATATTTAAGTCTACCTGTGAACCTCTCATAAATTCTGCATATTTCTCATGTATGTTGAGTCTAATATTTTAATTTTCAGTGAATTGTTTACCTAAACTTGTCATGACAGTATAATTGTAAGGATTAAATGTATGTTTTGATTTTCTTTTGAACATTGTTCTCATATGTAGAGTCTTATTGTAGTACTATACCTATTTATTAGACATTACAATTTCATGGTTAGTAAAAATGAGTTAGGCTTTTAGGGTTTTAGCAATGGATATTTAATATTGAATGACATGTATTAAGACAAATGCTTCTATATATAATTTATTTGGCGCTGTAAATGCATTTGTCTTGTTAGAAATAGACCCCCTGTTGTCAAATGAAGTATTCTAGAAAGGTTTGGAGTAAATAAATAATAAAACTACTTTGATATACAATCTAACAATATTAAATATTAAGACTCTGAAATGATTGATTTTAACACTTAATTAACCTATTTAAAGTCCAATGTAACCCTCTTCCATTAAAGATTGATAGAGTTTAGAAATAGAACTTTATTTCCCTTGCTTTCTCATTTTTTTCTTTTCATTGTTACTCTTTTCCTTCCATATAACTGAGTTTAGAGAGATCATCTTTGTTTGCAGCCATTGAAATTTTTAGCTGACAATACTTCTAAAAAAAGTTTTTTGCCAGCTTTATAATGTTCAATTACATCATATCTTAATTATGAAAATAGAACTTCTATGAAAGATGCCTGCTTTAATGAAAGATGTCAGCATTTTTCCTTTGCTTAATTACAGAATCATTTCAGTGACTCAGTTTCAATCTATAGACATAATAAATAAGACATAGTGGGTGCCTGATTATACAGAATGGTTGTAGGTTGATATCATATTTCAGGTTAAATACCATCATAGTAAATATATGCTATCTGTAACATGCTTTATCCTCCCTCTTTATCATAGGAGAAATCTTATGTGAAGTAATACTATTTTGTCACTTGAGTGTTTGAATTTTTAAGTATACCATTAGTCAAGAATTTAAATGAGGGCCAGGGATATAGCTTAGGGGCACAGCGCCTGCCTGAGAAGTACGAGGTCCTGAGTTCGATTCCTGGTAGCAAAAAAAAAATTAAATGAAAAAGTATGCTTATATGAATTTTTCATGATATGGGTGTCTTATGAATGATGCAGTTTTGAGCTCTAATTCTGTACGTATTAGAAACAGTGAAGCCAAAATACATAGAATGTTATATTCAGAGCATATAAATTACTTTTTTCAGTGGGTTCTGTTTGATGCCATTTTAAAAGAAAATATTCAACAAATCTATTTTATCAGTACTAATAATTTGAAAATTTTGTTTGGACACTGCTATTTACATAAAAATATTAAGCTGCTTTCTAAAGTTTAGTGCTAAATTCTTACCTTTGTATTAATCATTTACACAAAACTTTAGTTTTTGCAGAGAAATCTTATCTATCTTAAGATTTAATATTGTGAGAAAGGAGGCCGGTGAGATGGCTCAGCGGCGTAAGCGCCTGCCTGGCAAGCGCGAGGGCCCAAGTTGGACTCCCGGAACCCATATACGATAAAAAAAAAAGGGCCGGTGATATCGCTCAGCGGCACAGGCACCTGCTGGCGTGGGAGGTCCTGAGGTCGACCCCCGGTACCCACAAAAAAAAAAAAAATTGTGAGAAAGACTTGTGAAACTAGTACAACTCTTGAAGATCAGCTTTTGAAAAGTGGAAATTTCAACCTAACTCATCAACTCCTGTGAGCTAGCATAGCAAAACCCTATGGTAAAACTGAGGCAGTAAAGCAGTCTGCTTTGGGACTCAGTTCCCCAGTCCTCTGCCTTGTGGGATCACAGCAGTTTCAGCCCTCAGCTGAGCACATTCCTCCCTCTCTCCTCCAACGTGGGCTACACTTTGGTGTGATAATGAAGCCCTTTTACAACTCTGTTATCTCACTCCTCCTTCCCTCTCCTCTGCAAATTTACTCCCTAATCTGTACTGCCCCATTCTCCTTTTCCCTTGCCCCTGGTTTGAGTCCTAGCTGACAGGCTTGACCAGATGGCCAAAGTTGTAAACCTGTCATCTGTAAGTAACTGTCTTTGTTTAGCTCACACTTTTCCCCACCTTAAAATCTGTAAAACTTTCTGTAACTCTGTCCCTGATGTTCAGACTTGTGGAGCATGAATTTCTGAGCCAGGCTAGCCAAATAAAGGATTTGACTTTCTCCCCTTCTCTGAGTGCATGCTTGGTTCCTTATGCCTATAGACATCTGTTATTACGTTTTCCCCAACAAAACTAGTTTTATGAGTGTTCTAAATTTTGAGTTCAGGAGAAGCAGAAAAAAATTGGTATTTATAATGAGCATAGCAAAGGAAAGATAGCCCCTTTCACATTATACTTTCTGCAGAAAGTATATTGCTGTACTTTTTTTTTTTTTTGGTATCGGGAATCGAACTCAGGACCTTGTGCTTGCCAGGCACGTGCTTGTGCTGCTGGGCTCTATCCCTGGCCCCTGTACTTTCTTAATGAAACAGAACAAGATTGTTATTTACAATAATTATTTGGATACCATTTTTGTGAAAGAATCTAGGGACAACTAGGCATCATTTAAGAGAAAATTTATCATTTATGGATTTAAGAAGTCGTTTACTGAGAGGCATACTTTTGGTCTTTATTTGTCTCAGTATAGAAACTAGCAGATTAATGTATATCAAGCATAGAAATTGAAGCTTATAATGCAAATTTAAGATGTAACGGACCATTGTAAATTTCAAAATGTTAGTGTATTGACTTCTACAATGTTTAAAATTCCCAGACTGTAAAAACTACTGTAAATTTTTCATTTTGAATTTTTATCTAATATTTTAATAGTCTGTAGCTAAGGAATTTTCATAATAGTGATTAATATAAATATAGATGAATTTATTTAAAGACTTGATATTCTGCTTTGTAGTGGTCAAATATTTCCTCAACTTGGGAAATTCTTAAGAAATTGTTGGGCTGGTGATATAGCTCGGCAGCATAAGCGCCTGCCTGGCAAGCGCGAGGTCCTGAGTTCGACTCCCAGAACCCACATATGATAAAAGGGCTGGTGATATTGCTCAGCAGCACGGGTGCCTGCTGGCGCACGAGGTCCTGAGTTCGACCCCCAGTACACACACACACACACACACACACACACACACACAAAATCAACATTTCATTGTGATTTTATTTTTTAATTTAATTTATTTTTTTGAGACAGGGTCTCATCATGTAGTCCAGACTGGCCTCAAATTCACTATGTAGCCCAGGCTGGCCTCTAACTCATGGTGATCCTCCTGCCTCAGCCTCCCAAGTGCTGGGATTACAGGAATGCACCACCACGCCAGGCTTCACTATGATTTTTTGAAGTAATCACAATGACAATACCTGATACACTTGAGTATTTTTTTATATTCTAAAAAGCTAAAATAATATTTAAAACAAAGCAAAAAAATTACTAAGGTAGCAACTTCTTAATAAGTTACTTTTGAATTAAGTTATTATTTAAATCCATAATTAAAAGAAAACTAATGATATCACCTACACATTTTCTCCAACAGATTGGTTGAAAATAATTCATTATTACTGGTCAGCATTTTTGCTTTGCTTAGTTACAGAATCATTTCAATGACTTAGTTTCAATCTATAGACATAATAAGAGATAGTGGGCATTATACAGAATGGTTGTATATTGATGTTATTTATTTTGTATTCTCGTTATTGGGTATTACCATAATCTTGCCAAGTTCTGAAGAATTAAATTAAAGCTAATTTCATTGAATCAGTTTTTGAACATAAGTTTTTTTTTTTTTTTTTTTTTTTTTTTTTTTTTTTTTTTGTGGGTACCGGGGGGACGACCTCAGGACCTCGCGCGCCAGCAGGCGCCCGTGCCGCTGAGCGATATCACCGGCCCCTTTTTTGTATGTGGGTTCCGGGAGTCGAACTCGGGCCCTCGCGCTTGCAAGGCAGGCGCTTAAACCGCTGAGCCATCTCACCGGCCCATTGAACATAAGTTTTTATAAGTGAACAAAAAGATCCTAAGTGTCTTTTAGCATCTTGAATGAATATATGAGCATCATCATGTTGACCATCTTATTTTAGGTATATAAACTTTTGTTTTAATTGTTCCTTTTCATTTTGTTTTGTTGAGATAGGTTCTCAATATGTTACCTAGGCTGATCTTGAACTCCTGAGCTCAAGTGATAGATCCTCTTGCTTTTCAGCCTACCAAGTAGCTGGGGTTGTAGGCATGTACCACCATACCTGAAGTAACAGTCCTTTTTAAAATAGACTTTGATATCAGTTTTGTTACCAGTTGTCTATTTTTCATAAAGTTTAACATTCTAAAATCTTTTTATTTGCACATTTAAGTATATGAAACCTGTAATAGTGGAAGTAGAATATAAAAATAAGTAATTAATGTTATGAGATTATGACAATCTTGCAGTTAATTTAGAATAGATATTTTCAAAATTTTAAAATGTTTTAAGCATATAGGAAAACGTATGGAGAATAAGAATGTTCCTTAAAATAGTTGCTTATGGATCAATTACTATTTCAAAGTATGGTTAAATCTGTTCCATACGGTATTGGCTAATTTGCATTATTTGCCAACATTAAGTTAAGGAGATTTCACACAAAATTCTGGACTACTAATTTATCTTGAAAAAGTTAAAGCAGAATAAAGGGTGTTTCAATTCTTCACAGACCCCCACTTCCTTATACTCCTTGTTTTATACTTGGTTTGTTTGTCTCGTTGACCTTTTTAAGAGCCCCATGCAGTATAGGAGAAGGAATGGGAGCTCTTGGAAGACACAGTGTACTTTGTAAAGTCCGTAGAAGAGGGGACAGTGAAGGGAGACACTCCAAGAACCACACAGGCTCTTATGTAAAAGGCACGGGGTTTATTGAAGGGCTACACCGGCGTAGGGTCACCCAGCGAATGTGCCGAGGCGACCCTGAAGGGCAGAAGCAAGGGGTTTCTATAGGGTTGGGTATGGTAATGAGGGATAGGCAAGCGAAGTTTACAGAAGCCAATCGCAGGGAGTTAAAGGGTATCTAGTACATTCATTGGTTACTTAGGGGAACCTATGGGCAGGGAAGTTCAGCAAACGGGCAACCAATCAGTTTGAAAAAGGCTAACAAAGGAGCCTGGATGCGGGAATGCAGCCCGCGCGCGGGCTTGGGCAACAGTCCAAACCACATGATTTTCAGGAATTTACCCTGATGTGGGGAAACAGAAACTTATCTACTAAAAGCAGAAACTTAAGCAAACATGTTGTGGCGATAGTAGCCATTTTGTGACTCAGCTTAACACATCAGAATTACAGTTGTATAACCTTTACATGAATTTCACAGCAAACTTAACTTTACACCAAATCACATCAAACTTCATCACATCAAACTTCACAACTTAAAGTTTGGTTTTAATGCTTACTAATTATGTAACTCTAGATTCTAAAAAATAAATGACCTCAGTTTATTTTCATAAAATGAAAATAAGGATAATGAAGATACATCATCAGGTTGTACAAAAGATGAAATGAGGAGTGTCCATGAAGCATTCAGAGTTTCTTGGTATATATTCATTGTTTATATGTGTTAACTATAATTATTAATGCTTTTTGGTTTCTTGATTTGATTTTCTTGATTTGATTTCTTGATTTGATTTTTTTTTTAAGTATTTGAATTTGTAGATCCTTACTGTACTTAGAAGACTTTCTTTTCATTAATTTGTGTAATAAAATTTAGCAGATTCTGTATTAGGCTATAACTGATCATCTACATTTTTCCATCCTCTTCTAGAGTATATTCTGTACAGTCCTTTCTGTATATGCTTATTGATTTGCTCACATGAACAAATGATGACAATTATTTTAGATTTATGGATTTAGGATTTTCTGGGTTTAGAAATTCTTGTTTAATGTTCACAATCAAAACTTCTTTTTTGGGCCGGTGAGATGGCTCAGTGGCGTAAGCGCCTGCCTTGCAAGCGCGAGGGCCCGAGTTCGACTCCCGGAACCCACATACGAAAAAGGGGCCGGTGATATCGCTCAGTGGCACGGGTGCCTGTTGGCGCGCGAGGTCCTGAGGTCGTCCCCCTGGTACCCACAAAAAAAAAAAAAAAACTTCTTTTTTCCCTTTCCTTCTGCTTCTTTTAGCCAAGTCCCAGGGGGATGGGACTTGTCAGTATCTGCCTGTGATTGTGGGTGGGTGAGGGGGTTGGAAGGTTCTGAAAAAAATCAGAAAATATTTATTAGTGTTTTATAAGGTGAGCATTTTAGAGGAAGGTGAATGGGATAGAGGAGCATTTTGTACTAGGGAAAGATGATCGCGGATTTGTGTTTAATGGGCATCTCTGAAAACATTTTCCCGTAAGTGAAAACTATATCCTATAAAATTAGGAGCTCATTTTCTTTGAACTTGCTTTTCCCACTTATTTTTCCTAATTTCTTATCCCTCACATGTTCTCTCAGACTTTGAAATTTAGAAGATTGTATTATATTGTTTTGAATGTTATGTGATGAACCTGGTTTAATAAGTGTATTAGCTTTCCATCACTGTGAAAAAAATACCTACAAAAATCAACTTAAAGGATAAAGGATTTATTTTGGATCATGGTTTCAGAGGTTTTGGTCCATGGTTAGTTTGGTCCTTGGTCGGTTGCCTCTGTTGTTTTGGAGGCTCTGACGAGGCAGAAAATCATGACAGGGAGCATATGTTGGAGAGTAGCTTGTCACTTTATGGTGATCAGGAACCAGAAAGAAAAAGAGGAAGGGGTGGGGTTCCCTGTATTCTTCAGGGTCACACGCCTAGTGACTTAAGTTCCTTCAACTATGCCCCATCTGCTGAAGTTTCCAACCTTCCCAAAAGTGCCATCAGCTGAAGAACAAGCCTTCAACACACAATCTTTTGGGAGGCATTTAACGTAAAATTTATAGCGCTTAGTATACCTTGGAAATTCAAAAAAATAAAAATTTTTAAAAAACTTAATAATTGAGAATAAGAATATTTGGAATAAAAGTTAAGGGAGAAACCTTCAAATAATAAAACATAGGTGGGTCAGTTATATAATTTTGTCTTTGCAAGCATAACACCAGAAGAAAAAATCATAATAGATATATAGGTATATTTTGGTACATAAAAATGAAAAATTACTTATGTCTCAAAAATGTCATACAACTTAAAAGATAGACTTGGGAAAAATATATGTATTGTATGACAAAGGCTTACAAATAATAACAATGAGCTCCATTCACAAAAGACAATAAACAATTGTCAGAGAAACATAGGAAGTCTTTAGTAATCTCAGCAAGTATCAAGCAAACAATATAAAATTTGAGTATCACATTGGTTTATAAAGAGGAAATATCCATTTGTAATAAGAATCCTGAAAATGAATTGTTTTATTATATACAAATTTTTCTAGAGCATAATTTGACAGAACTTTACAAAATCTTATTTTTTAGATAGACATTTTAGTCCAGCAACTGCAAACCACACTTACAGGACTTTATCTTAGAAAAGATCATAGATGTGACACAGAGATGCTTACTGTGAGACTGTTCATGGTATCGAATAACTGAGACCCTTCTAATTATTTACAAACAAGGAACTGGGTGCATACATCGTGATACCTATGTAATGAAATGCTAGGGATCCGTTAGAAATGATAATATAGACACATTTTTCTTGTGCTGGGTCAGAAAATATTCATGAAAATTTAAAGTAGATCAATACAGATTTCTGTATTTTGGAGGGTTTATATTATAAATGTGTTAGATAGTAAAGCAAAAGATGTTATAAATGAGAATAATTTTTTAAGTTGCAGTTCAGCTTTTTGTACATTTTACTGAAACTAATTGTGATTCATCATTGAAGTTAAAGTTATAAATTAAGTTCAGATTATGGGAGAAATTGTTGATATGGAAATTTTTTGCCACCTTTTTTGCTCTTTTGTGTAATCCTGCTAAGGTGTAGTAACAGTCCCTGGAGCCTGTGAAAAACTTGTTAATGTCTGTAATGCTCATTTATTCATTTCAGTCTTGTATTCCTAGTCATTGCAAGAAGAAAAAGATACTGTAGTTATTATTTTTCTCTGTATTTGTTTTTGTGTCCTAGGTAGTTACTTTTGGTGACACTGTCCAGTTCCCACAATGTATCATTCCTTATCCGAAACTAGACATCCTCTGCAGCCAGAAGAACAAGAAGTAGGCATTGACCCCTTGTCCACTTATTCAAACAAGTCTGGAGGTAAGTTTTGTGTGTAGATGTCTGCTAGTGCTAGGCAACCTAGGAGAGCATCTTGAATTAGCTCTGTCCACTTTATGGGTATAATTCTATGAACCTGAACAGGGCAAATTTCTTTTTTTTTTTTCAATGTGGGTAACCCGGGTTGAACTCAGGACCTCGTGCTTGCCAGCAGGCGCTTGTACCACTGAGCTATATCACCGGCCCTTTTTTCCTTTTTATTTGGGAGTCGAACTCAGGACCTCGCACTTGCCAGGCAGGCTCTTATGCCGCTGAGTCATCTCAGCGGCCCTGAACAGGGCAATTTTAAGAACACTTCCCTGAATATATATAGAACAGTTGACAGTACTGAATACCAGGAAAAGTCAGAAGCACTAGCCACTTGTTTAATATACTGTCATTCGTTAAAGAGTCATAAACTAAACAATGACTTTAGCCTAAAAAGTTGGAATTCAAAGTGGCCTTTGTCATATATATATATATATATATATATATATATATATATATATATATACATATACATACACACACACTTTTTTCTTTTTATGTGGGTACCGGGAGTCGACCTCAGGACCTCGCACTTGCCAGCAAGCACTAGTGCCGCTGAACGATATCATCGGCCCTTTTTTTTCCTTTATGTGGGTACCGGGGGTCGAACTGAGGACCTCGCACTTGCCAGGCAGTCGCTTGTGCCGCTGAGCCATCTCACCGGCCCTGTCAAATATATTTTTAAGGAATCCTAAGCTTTTTTTTTTTTTTTTGTGGGTATCGGGGGGTCGACCTCAGGACCTTGCGCGCCAGCAGGCGCCCGTGCCGCTGAGCGATATCACCGGCCCCTTTTTCGTATGTGGGTTCCGGGAGTCGAACTCGGGCCCTCGCGCTTGCCGGGCAGGCACTTAAGCCGCTGAGCCATCTCACCGGCCCTAAGCTGTTTTTTTTGAGCTGCCAAGGATCAGACCCAGGTCCTCAAGTATGTCAGGCAAATGCTGTACCACTGAGCTACAGCCAGCCCCTAGAATCCTAAGCTTTTGGTTTGATTTTGTATTATTTTCTTCCCAGAAACAAATTGAGATTATTCCAGGATAAAAGACTTATTTGAGGGCCGGTGAGATGGCTCAGCGGCATAAGCGCCTGCCCGGCAAGCGTGAGGGCCCGAGTTCGACTCCCAGAACCCACATACGAAAAAGGGGCCGGTGATATCGCTCAGCGGCACGGGCGCCTGCAGGCGCGCGAGGTCCTGAGGTCGACCCCCGGTATCCACAAAAAAAAAAAAAAAAAAAAAAGACTTACTTGAAGCTCCTGTTTCTTTTTTTGTTTATTTTTGTAAATAATTGAAATTTGTGTCATAACAAATTGAGATTGTTCCATGATTAACAACTTAACCTAAATCTCAATTTTTCTTGTTTATTTTTGTAAATAATTGAAATTTGCATCACGTTGACTGATAGAAGGCAGATAGTATGTATCACAATTTGTATTATTTTCTCAGTATTTACTTAATGATAATAATGACATTTTCTTAGGAAATAATGAGTTTGTGAGAATTCTTGAAACTTTAGCTTTATTGTTAAATGTTTTATTAAATATTCGATAATGTTCATTTTTCCTCAGTGACTGTTTTTAATATTTCACTCATGAAATATATATTAGGATTGTGACACTATTTTTAAAACTTTATAAATTAGTCCACGTAATTCATGTGTTCTATGCTTCAAATAAAATCACTGATACGTGTATATTGATGCCATTAAGTCATGTTTAGAGAATTTTTAAGAAATAATTGACCTTTAAAGTGGCTAGTTCTTTAGAACATAAGGTCATTATGGAATGTTCGTTTTTTCTGCATTTTTAATACCTTCTACATCATGTAAAGGACATTGATGTTTCAATGGAATAGAATAGGTCTTACAAATTTCTTTCGTGACTTTTTTTTTTGGATATGTAAGACTTAAGACTGGTTTTGAAGATTTTCATGATATAAAAATTAATTGACCATTTCAATTTGAGTATTATCTCAGCGGTAAGCATGAAACCTTTCCAAAAGAATTTTTCTCTTAAATGTGAGAATTATTGGAAACACTCAAATCAGTTAAATTACTCTGAGTTTTAAGAGTGACTGTGTATTTCTGATAAAAGTATATAATTTCAACAACATTTTCATACTATTTCTGGTTTATATGCTTATATGAGGACATAGTTTTCTGTTCTTTTCTAAGGGAATATTTTTCTTTGGTCTATTTCACTAAATATTGAGGTTTTTTTCTTTAAAAACCTGGTTAAAAAACATTTTAAATTAATTTTATCCTTTATTATTTGCAGGAACGAGTAGTTACCTTTACTGAAAAGGCTTTTCATTTATATCTTAGCCTAACATTTCTGTGACATACTAAGTTATTAGGACTGAATTGATGTTTAAAAGTGCCATTAATTCATTTACCCCAAATGTTCATTAACAATGTAAATGTATGCTGATGCTCTATGAGACAAGGAAGTGACTAATGACTCTTCCAACTAACAACACTTAAAATGAATAGAAACTTTAGATAGCTAATCTTGAAGTAATCAAGACCCTCATTCAGCTTGGCATCTCTGTATGCTCTAAAACAGCTGTCAACTGTTAAAAATATATACAAAACACACATACGCATGCACACACACACATGCAGAAAGAAAGATATGTAAATATCTTGCTCTTCAAAGCTTTAAAGGTTGCTAAGAAAGTGGGTTTTGTGCATTGTATATGTAAATATTTTATATAAAATGTCTATTTTATCTTAGATTTCCTTTCTTTCCCACAAAACTATGTATTGCATTTTAATGGGGTTGTCATATTTACTTGAAGAATCATCGTCTTTCTAGTATGTTTGTTTAATTTATGTCTTCATCGGGTTTCTTCAAGTATTTTGAAGCCTTTTTCACATTTCTGCAACATCTTTAGGGAATTTGTGAATACGGATGACTCATTTTCTAAGTAAAATATGAGACTTGGATAGTGGTTGGACTGTGTAGAAGTCATGTGTAATTTAAAAAATTATGTTATAGATTCCATTAGTAAACAGGATGTTTTTAATTTCTCAAATCTCTTTTTTTACCATTTACAAAAAGTCAGTACTGTTAAATGATTTTGAGATTTCCTGAAAGGATTAGTAAAAGTTAACAGGATAATAGGAATGGGAGGGAAAACATATCATTGGCTTATTTTCATATGTAGTTGAAGAAAGTAAGTAGGGTAGGGTAGAAAAAAGAACTGTCGAGATACACATGCAAAATCTTCAATGATATTTTCCCATGTGAATTAAAATTTTTAATCTCTTGAAATTCTTTTTCAAATATGAGAACAGCATAGACAATATGACATATTCTCTGTGCACTGTTAAGTTTGGTCATATATGTAAATTGAACCCAGGGAGTGTGAGCTACATCCCCATCCCTTTTTATTTTGAGACAAGGTCTCACTAACTTGTCCAGGCTGGTCTTGAACTTGTGATCCTCCTGCCTTAGCTTGCTGAATAGCTGGGATTACTGTGTGCACCACCATGAATGGCTCATCACAACACTTAAATTTACAACACTTTTAAAGGTTGTTGTCATTCAATAAATATTTGAGTGTCTTCAGTGTACTAGCCATTGTTCTGAGTACTGGAAGTAAAATACTGAAGAACATAAACATAGTTCCGAATGCCTTGTTGTTAGTGGTTACTTGCCATGATTTTTGGATGCCAGGCAGAGGAAAGTAAATGGCCAGTTAAGATATAGGATGTTGCTTTCCAAGAGGAGTTAGCAGTATACTCGGATAATGCATTGGTGAGAAATCCAACTTAAACTTGGAATAGTAATAGATCAAAGAAGGTAGTATATCTTTCTAAGCTACAGTCTCAAGAATGAATTGCTGTTCACCAAAGTAAAGAGTATGTGCTATGTACTTTCCCTCTGTTAAACAGAAGGAATTTAAATAATGGTTAAAGACTAGAGTTTAAGGGCCAGGGATGTAGTTCAGTGGCACAGCGCCTGCCTGGCAAGTGCAAGGTCCTGAGTTCAATTCCTGGTACAAAAAAAAGACTAAAGTTTAAGAGGAATGGCCAGAAATGAGACTGAAGACAAGGATCATGAAACCACTTATATTTCTAAGAAATATTATGGCCAGATTTGCATTTTATAAATACTGTTGTTGCTGTGGTAAGGTGAATACAGTGGTGAGGCAAGACTGCAAGCTGAATTAAGAAGTTCTTACAATATTCCAAGATGAGAAATAATAGCAGACTACTCTGGAAAGAAGCATCACAAATAGAAAGTAGTAGAAACAGTTGAGAAGTATTTAGGAGGTAGAAACGACTGTACAGTACTTGATCTTTGACTAGATTTGGGGAGTTAGTGGGGGGGAGGAGTTTGAAGTGACATTTAGTTTCCTGAGTTGAGCAGTCAAGCCTATGATAATTCTTACATTGAGATACAGAGACCTAGAGAAGAAACCTTATGTGGCACAGGAGAGATGGGCGGAGCAAAGTTCAATTTGAGATGTGATTTTGGAATTCAAATGAAGACAACTTGAAAATTTTGATACATGAATCTGAAATTTAGTGTTAGGATTGGACTGGAGAGAGATTTGTTAGGTGAGCTACGGTGGTAAAAACAGTATAAATAGTGGCAATCACTTCATAACAGCATATAGTATAGGAACAGGACCCAGGAACAATATCTAAGTAAAGCCACTTAAAGGTTTTGCAGCAGATATCCTTTTACAAGTCCTACGAAGGAGACTAAAAAAGAGTGATTAGAGGAGTAGAAGGAAAACCAGGAAAGTCTAGTTTTAAAAGCCAAGATGTCAGGAGAGAATAAACAAAACTCTCAGAGACTAGCTGAAAGTTAAGAAAATAGAAGAGTCCAATGTACAGAATCGTTGTGACTATGAAATACAGTGCTCTTTGATAATCTTAAGATTCCGTAGTGTCCACTATTCTGTATCTTTCATATATACTAATTATGTGCGGTATACTAAATGGCATGAGGAATAGAGAGAAACAGTATAGCAGTACTTAAAAAAGTAAAAATTTGTTCAAGAGGTGTTCTTGGGATCTTGGAAGTCTGGAGTAGGTGCAGTATAGAGCAAAGATGGAGGGATTTGTAGACAAATATGTACATTAATTTTAGTGTAATGGGGAGGAAGTAGTTTAGGTGCAGTGATTTTTATCAGTTTGATAACAGTTAAATGATATATCACTGACATTTTAATCTCTTGATGAGTTAGTGTTACATTAGCCACTCAGTAAATGATAAGATGGAATACTCTTAAGATTTTAAGAGTGAAAAAATTTAGAGTAAAGAAATAGCCTTGGACAGCATATTTATAGGTGGATATTTGTGATTATGTCTAACAATTTAGCAACAAAACCACATAGGGTTATGTCATATAAGAGGTAGATGGTAGGCAGGGAAGTTGATGGTTGAAGAATTAATGAATGGGTCGAAAATGCAAGGAAGTTTGCAGTCATGATATGGGATTATTAGAGAGCAGAGTAGAAAATTCTACAAGGAATGGAATCTAGGGGCATGGAGTCTAGGGGTTATGGGAGTTCTGCATGGGATGTGGGAACAGTGAGGCTAAAGTGTTACTAGAAGTTTAAGAGTGACAGGTATGGTGAGGGTTGATAGCAAGCTTTTCACGTTGATTCTTAAGAACCTAAAATATTGTGTATTTTATATTAAATATACCTTTCTAATTAATGGAAGCTCACAATTTTTAAGAAAGTAGTAATAGAGTCTTTTATCACATCGCTTTAATTATTTGTATGTGTTTGATAAATGCACTAATTCAATGAAAACTCATGTTTGGTGGTAACCAGTAAACCAGCTCAACACCCTCATTCATTTTGTGTAATGATTTGAATCATTTTAATAAAGATTGTAAAATAAATGGAAGAGTGACTTGGGAGTTCTTTAGTGCAGAATCAAGGATAAAAAGGGATTATTTAAATGAGGTCTCTTTAAAAACAGATTTGGCAAGTTAACAATAGGAAGAATGTGCTATCCTGGTTCCTCTGAATTAAGCTATTCAAAAGAAAGTTGGAAATGAGAGAATTCAGTTTGAAAGACAATGAGTTGGAGATCTTCTATTCCAGATGTGTTTGTTGAAAGGTTGGCAGATAAGAAATCCAAAGGAAAAGAATGGAGAGAGCTGAGGATGAATTTGTAAGAAATCCCCTTGATTACAAACTGTATAAAGTAAGCAATACCTGTACTTAAATAGAATTCAAGGAATAGTGAGAGAAGGGGAAAGACATAGACCATCAAGATTATAATACCCTTGGATACCAGAGTTTCTAAAAGTTCCAGTGCAAGTACCTGTATGTTTTTGATCATTGCTTACATTAGAGAGGTTCTAAAAGAAGACAATGTATATTTTGATGGTTGGAATAATATTGATCATCTGCATTTATTATTATGACATTTTCAAGATAGTGCTAACTGACTTGAGGTAGATGAGTAGTAAACCCAAGATCAGATTGAGAATTAACATTAAAAGACATGATTAAACATCAACAATAAACCCTTAAATGGTTAAAAAGTTTCAGTATATTCTTTAATGTTATATTTGGGTGCTTGTGGATTTTTTGTGTTCATGCCCTCACAATGCATGCAGATTTAGCAAGTCAGACATTTTAATAGTAACAATGATGCTTACTGTTAGTACAGTCTAGACATTTGAACTAAAAAAAAAATCAAGTTTTCTAGTCTCAGTTTGGAACTTTTTAAAACTGAGTTGCCCATTTTTTATTAGTAGACTCTATTTTTAGTTTTATTTAAAATCTTTTGTACGTGTGACAATTTTTTCTGAGGAAATAGCTTCTTTAGAATTATTTAATAATTGGATTTGTATAAAGAGTCATTGAGCTACCTTGTAAATAACTTGATAGTATTCATTTCCCAGTGTCCTGGGAGCACAGCAAACCTCACTGATGGTTAAAGAAACAGTAGCTCTCAGAACTACCACCATAAGCCAAGATATTTTCCATGCCATGTTTAGACAGCCGCCATAGTACGGTGGACCCCTAAACAGAAGGAGGCTTTGTGAGGGTAGCTTTTTTGCATGAGTCTCTGCATAACTAGAGCAAACGCAGGAGAGTTAGAGAGACAGCATTACCTTAAAGTTGAAAAAAGCAAAACCAAACCAAACCATTTAAATAAGTGATCTGTATTGGATTTTTTTTTTTTTTTTTTTGAGACAGGATCTCGCTATGTAGTTCAGGCTGGCCTGCCAGGCTGGCCTTGAACTTGCAGTGATCTTCCTGCCTCAGCCTCCCTACTGCTGAGATTAAAGGTGTGCGCCACCACGCCTTCTTTGTATTGGATTTTTTTTTTTTTTTTTTTTGTGGGTACCTAGGGGTCGACCTCAGGACCTCGCGCGCCAACAGGCGCCCGTGCCGCTGAGCGATATCACCGGCCCCTTTTTCGTATGTGGGATCCGGGAGTCGAACTCGGGCCCTCGCGCTTGCAAGGCAGGCGCTTATGCCGCTGAGCCATCTCACCGGCCCTGTATTGGAATTTTTATCAAAAAATTATATCGGTTGCTTTGTTGATAATTCATTATCAGGGCCAGAGAAGACAGTAGGGCCAGAATTTGGACTACTTGATGAAACATGCAACTGTGCATTTGTAATACAGAAAGGTTTATCAGAGTTATCACCTGGATTTTTATGTTACAACTCCTTTTTATTCATTTACATGTTAAAATGGATTTCTCCCCTGTGGCTTACTACTGAAGTGGACAATTAGTCCCTTACAAGTATAATTCTTTCCCTCTCCCACTTCTTTCATAGTATTAACAGAATTTTTATTGATTTGATTTTTGTACTGATTTAATATCTTACAGCCTTTGTTACTTTGATCTTACCCAAACTAGAAGAAAGAATTGAATATCCAAAGAGGATGAGAATGCAAGAAAAAATTAAACCATTGTACTGGGAAAATATCATAAGACTTAATCAGTCTTCCGTATTTACATTCACCCCCTATCCGTATTTACCCAAGTAGAAGTTCCTAAAGACTTTCCAAGTTCAGATCTTAAAATTATCTCCTACTTGGCTTTGTGAACAGCCATATAATAAAATAGCCAATAATATCTTTAATATAGTGGATATGCAGTATTTTGGTAAAATTTTGTTTACATGTAATGAGGGTTTTTAAAAAACATTTTACTTCCATCATACTTAGATATTTATAAATTTTCTTGTAGACCTAATTAAGGCCTGTAGTGTTTCTCTTTAGGAGAGTTAAAAAGGTTTATGGACCTGGGTGTGGTGGCAAGCATGTGTAAATCCCAGCACTGGGGATTCTGAGACAGGAGAATCCCTCCCAGTTCATGGCCAGCCTGGGCTACAGAGTGAGTTCAAGGCCAGTCTGAATTATATAGTAAAACCCTGTCTCACCCCCCCAAAAAAGACATAAAAAATATGATTAAAATTTACAAGGTATTATGAATTACAGTAATCATTTTGAATAATGAGAACACAGTAGTCAATTTATTGTATGGAGCTTTAATCTGTATTACATTTGAAGATGTTTACATGTACTTCAGTGCATTGTAATGGTTTAAGAATTACATGTCATTGGTGGAAAAAAGGCATCTGTTTTGTTTTAGTATTTCTATTATTTCAGTGATTTTCTTTCTGCTTCAGGTATTTAAATTGGGTTTTGCTGTTATTATTCTCTGACGTTGTATTTTGAAAGATGTTTTTACCAAAAACATCGATAACTTGCTTTTTCCTATCAGTAGATCATTAATCTAAACTCATTTTAAAAAATTATTTTCAACTTACATTTTATAAGAATTAAAAAGTTTGCCATCACTGCACTTTTGCTACAAGTTAGATTTCCTCAGAATTTCCTCAAAAGAAATCTTGTTTAAAAAATATAAGAAAGCACAGGGCAGAAATATGCTAACTTAAAGTCATTTTATTTTCACATTTTAGGATGATCTGGTTGTTTTACAATGGAAGAAATTAAGTTGATAATACATAGTAAAAATTGTGATATCTCAAGTTCTTTAAGTGGTCATTTTATCACATCCCTAATATTAACAATATTTACTTTAATCTTCAGAAATTATCTGGTAGCCTATTAGCTATATTTATTGTATTTCTATAAGTTAGATTGTTTTTCTCCCATAAAAGTATCTTTAATTTTAGTTAGGAAAAAAAATCCTAACTAACTTTGATTAATCAATAGACAAATAGCAAGAATTTATCTTTTCTTGCATAAGTCAGATGAGGCAGTAGATGAACCAGGAACTAAGAAGTCTTTTATATTATGGGAATACGTGTACTTAAATAATTCTTCTACTTCCTTTATCTCCTCATTTCTTCTTCTTCCAAATGTCAAGAATTAATATTTTACTTTGGAAGATTTTGTTTACTGGAAATTTTAATAAAATCTAACTGATTTTGATCAAGCTTTAAATACTGCTATCAATTTCTATCTTTTCATTTTTTATGTGGGTATCGGGAGTCAACCTCAGGACCTCACGCTTGCTAGCAAGCTCTTGCGCCACTGAGCGATATCACCAGGCCTTTTTTTTTCCTTCATGTGGGTTCCGGGAGTCGAACTCAGGACCTCATGCTTGCCAGGCAGGCGCTTATGCCACTGAGCTATCTCACCGGCCCATCAGTCTCTATCTTTAATTGGAATTGTGAATTGGTTTTTTGTGGAACCAATTAATTTTCCAGTGACATGTTGACATGTTAAGAAATTGCAACAATAGTTTATAAGTGAGTAGAGATCATGAAACACATTTTATCATACAGAGAAAGGGTTTGGGGCAATTGCTCTGATATTTATTTGTATAGAAATAGTTTATTGATTATGTAATATCATGGGAGAGAGTATTGAACAAGTAAATAGCTCATTCTCATGTAATTGGCATTTTACCATGAGAGATAGTAAAACATTGAAAAATTAAGTACAGAAATAAGAAAAATATCATAGCGTTAATACACAGCAAAGAATTTATGTAGTGTGGTGATACCTTGAGTGTGACTGGGTGAGTTACTTTTTTCTACAAGTTTTTATTTGTACATGTTTGCAGTTCATGTAGTTTACAGTCATCTTGGAGTGTGCTTACATGTATGTATTACAGCATGTTACTTTTTTTTTTAATCCCTTTCCCCTTCCCCTTTCCTCCCCCTCCCTCCTCCTTCCTCCAGTTCCCCTATCCCATTTTTCATTTTTGTTGATACAGTATTATTAATCTTAACTGGTGTTTTGTCATATAATGTTTACATTAATTGGTTATTAGGTTCCTATACATTGCACATCTTTATTCTACATATTTTCCCTTCCCTCCTTCTCACCCCTCATTCTTGTTCCCTTGAACCACTTCCCTATGGTAAGAGATCCATCCCCTTCTCTCCTTCTATGCATCTTTTATCATTCTCTTTGTTTGTACTTTGCCTCAGTCAGATGAGAGATACCATACAGTATTTAAGCTGTGTGTCTGGTTTATTTCACTCAACATTATATTTTCCAGGTGCATCCATTTTCTTTCAAATGTGTCAAATTTGTCATTCTTTATAGCCGAGTAGTATTCCGTTATATATAGATACCACATTTTGTTTATCCAGTCATCAGTTGATGGGTGTACAGGCTGCTTCCAGGATTTAGCTCCTACGCATTGTGCTGCTATGAACATAGGTATGCATGTATTGCTGTGGTATGGTGACTAAGGCTCTTTGGGAAGATACCTAGGAGGGGGATCACTGGGTCACATGCAATTTCTGACTTCAGTTCTTTGAGAAATCTCCATACCAATTTCTATAATGGTTGTACAAGTTTACCTTCCCAAGAACAATGAAGGAGGGTTCCTTTTTCAACACAGCCATGCCAACATTTGTTATTGTTTGATTTCTTAATGATTGCCATTCTTTCCAGAGTAAGATGGAATCTTAATCTTAATTGGCATTTCTCTATTAGCCAGAGACGTTGAACATTTTTTCATTTATGTTGTCCATTTGTATTTCTTCCTCTGTGAAGTGTCTGTACATTTCTCTGATGTGGGATCTGATTCTATTGGAGTACTTTTAGGTGAGTTGAAGGGTTAGTATTGATAGTTTTCAGAGGATATTTATGTGGTGAAGGGTGAGATATGGGAGAAAGGAGTTTTACTTTGTGCTTGAGGGAAGATAACCTGGTTATCAGAACCTCCTGATAGGAAGGACAATAAGCTAGGTAAGAGATGAAAAAGCCAAAGGCTTAGGATGGGGAGGATCAAGAGTTAGTATTAGAAATAACAGGAGTTACTGTAGGTGAACAAAGTATGGGAAATTTAATAACTTGGGGAGGAGGAGTTTAGAAAAAGGATAAAGAAATATGTTCGTAATGGAGTTTGAGGGGAAGAAACTAGATAGGGAGCTGGGGCAAGGGAGAGAACCTAGGTACCTGTTAAGTCAGAGCCAATGAAAGGACAAATACACAAAATTAACAACCTAATACACACAAGGAAGCATAAAAGCACATAATGTAGCCCCACATTACTAAATAAATTAGGACATACAAAACTTAAACCTATAAGATGTCCAATGGGTACCCATATTAAATATTCCAGTGAGCTGTTGCATATGTGATTCCTAGGTAGCTTCTTCGCCAGAGTGTCTGAGCGCTCACACCCCAATATCTCCTGTGGTCAGCCACTGCAATACTAAACCTAACTCAGACTCAGGACTTCTTTCTGGTAGATAATCACTTGTGGAATAAGGAATAAGAATTGGCACATAGCTTCACTTGTGTGAAATTATCTACAGAGTCAGGATTATTCCTATGCAAGCAAATCAACTACAGTAGTAACAGGGTAATCTGTTACAGTGATGTCTATTGCAGAAATTGAGACATAACATACCATGAGACCCTGTTTTGGGTCTCCCTTTAGCCTCTAGAAGAAATCCATGATTATAATGAAAGCATCGTAACAACCCAAGTATTGACCCACAGTTAATATGCACTAAGTGTGATGGCTGTGTCTCCTTTAATGGTGAAAAACAGCATTCAATGGTAATTTTATAGAAGCAGTTGTCTAAAGCCCAGGTGGTTGCAGACTGATTAATGCCTGTGGGGGTGGGGGAGAGTTTTTATTTATTATTTTTTTTAAGTCCTCTGATGTGTGTGGTATAGGAAGGAGGAAGCAGGAGGGGGCCAAAGGATTCTAATGATGGTAAAGCTATGTTATGTCTTAAGATGAGGATAACAGAGAAAAGTGGATACAGAATTGGTAGTGAGAAATGGGGATAGGAAAAGATTCTTTGACTGATGTAAATATTAGAGCAAAAGTTAGGGGGAGACGAAGGGGAGAGAAGAAAGAAAAGAAATTTTGAGAAGGAATAAGAAACAGTAGAAAGAAGTCAGGGGAAAAGATCTGGATAAAAGTAGGAGGGATATAAAGGGATAAGGGAGACTTCCCATACTTTCTATAAATAATCTTGGAAGAGAAAAGCAAGAGGAAGAGAAGCATGCATATGAATAGACATACCCATAAGAGAAAAAAAAAGCAAAATGATGGGAAAAAATTGGAGGGAATAATGAACGGGAGGAGGAAAACAGTGAAAAGAAGAAAAAAATAAAAATGAAAGAATTTTTTTTAAATTTTATTTTAAAGAGAAAAAAATTCAAAACAAGATAATAGGAGAGTAACAATGAGTATTGTTACTTTAAATTGTGTATAGTTATCTTTAAATTACTCAGAGTACAAGGTATAGGCATATAATTGTCCAAACAACATTAGCAGAAACCTTTTCAATGAACTAAGAGGAATTAGTAGTATGACTATCTTAACTATCTTGTATGTGTGTGTATATATATATATTATTTTATTTTATTTTATTTTATTTTATTGCTTCTTTCTTTTCTCCTTTTCCCCATCCCAGTTTCTCTTTCCTTTTGAACAGTCTCTTCCCAGTTCACAATATCTATTTTACATTTTGGATCTTGTTTACTCTTCAGCTTCTCATACTAGGGAGACAATACAGTGTTTACACCTGTAAGTCTGGTTTATTTCACTTACAAGTATGGTCTCTAGTTGCATCCATTTACCTATAAAAGTCTCCAGGTTATCCTTCTTTATGGCTGAGTAGTACTCTATTGTATAAAAATACCACATCTTTTTTATCCATTCCTTGGTTGATGGGCATTTGGGATGTTTCCAAGATCTGGCTATTACAAATTGTGCTGCAGTAAACATGGGTGCACATATCTCGCTGTGGTACAATGTTTTTAATTCTTCTGGGAAGATACCAGAAGGGGAATAGCTGGGTCAAATGGGACCTCTAATCGTAGTTTTTTGAGGAATCTCCACACTGATTTCCACAGTGATTGCACCACTCTACACTCGCACCAGCAGTGGAGAAGGGTTCCTTTTTCCCCACAGCCCCTCCAGCATTTGTTACTGGTTGATTTCTTGATAATAGCAGTTCTTTCCGGGGTGAGATAGAATCTCAGTGTTGCTTTAATTTGCATCTCTCAAATGACCAGTGATGAACATTTTTTCATATATTTATTTGCCTTTTGTATTTCTTCATCTGAGAAGTGTGTATTCATCTCAGATGCCCATTTTTGGATTGGGTCTTTAAATTTGGGAGGTTTTTTGAGTTCTTTGTATGTTCTCGATAGTAATCCTTCGTCTGAGGAACAGCCGGCAAGCATTTTTTTGCACATTGTGGATTGTCTGTGCACTTTGTTGGTGATTTCTTTTGCTGTGCAAAAGCTTTTTAATAAGATGAGATCCCAGTTGTTGATTCTTTGTGATAGCTCCTGTGTGATTGGTGTTTTATTCATAAGATCTCTGCCTACACCAGTGTCTTTAAGAGTTTAACCTATTCTATCTTCCAGCATGTTTAATGTTTCTGTTTTAGTATTTAGATCTTTGATCCATTTCAAATTTAGTTTGGTGCCTGGTGAAAGATATGGGTCCAGTTTTAATCTTCGACGTGTGGAAAGTCAGTTTTTCCAGCACCATTTATTAAAGAGGCTATCTTTTTTCCAGTAAACATGTTTGGCCCCTTTGTCAAAGATAACGTGGCTGAGTATGTTTGGAGTTGTGTCTACATCTTCTAATCTGTTCCATTGATCCTCAGGTCTGTTTTTTTGCCAGTACCATGCTGATTTTATCACAGTAGCTTTGTAGTACAGTTTCAAGTCGGGGATTGTGATGCCCCCTGCTTTGCCTTTGTTGCCCAGGATTGCCTTTGCTATTCTAGGTCTCTTCTGGTTCCAAATGAATTTTAGGGTTGTTTTCTGTAATTCTGTGAGATATGCTGTTGATATTTTGATCGGAATTGCATTAAATCTGTATAACCGTTTTGAAAGTATGGATATTTTTCACTGTATTGGGTCTTCCTACGCAAGAGCAAGGGATATCTTTCCATTTTCTGATATCCTCCTCAATCTCCTTTTTCAGAGTACCATAGTTATCAATGTGGAGGTCTTTTACATCCTTCTTTAGATTGATTCCTGGAAGAATTTTTAAAAATTAAAAAACTATTACAATATCATGAAAAAATAGTAAAACAAAGCTTTCTGTTGTTTTGGATGTGTGGCTCTTTTCCTCCGTGTAGGACTAAGGAGCAGAGGTCAAGCCCTCTGCCCGGATGTATCTGTTCACAGGGGAAGTCTGTGGTGGCAGTCTGCCGCCAGAATGGTGGTGAGCGCAGACCTCTACATCCAGTGAGAACAGGTGCCAGTGTGAGCTTCCAGTCCTGTGTAACTCAGGCTGAACCAGGCTTCTGACTACAGAAGCCAAGTCCCTGCTCACCAGTCCCAGCCCCTCAGAGGGACTCCTCAAAGCCTGCTTTCCAACTTTTGGGTGTCTCCTGTGTCTGTCCTTCACTCATCCACTTGGGGGACTTGGTGTCGTGGAGTATGACCTGGAGCTGAGGGGTGGCTCTGGGACTCAGGCTTCAGCACTGGGACTTCCCTGACAGCTCTCCCTCCGTTGTGGTGGCGGGCACTGTATCCGGGTCACTTACCCACTGTTGACTGTGGAAGGCCACTCTGGAAGCAGTATTACACGTTTTCCTTGCTGGTTCCACCTGCTGTGTTTCTCTCAATCCCAATGCAGTTGTTTGATTCTGAGTGAAAATTGGTAGTTTTACTTTGTCTGCCAGTTGGCAGCTAGGCAACCGCTGTTGTAGCACTGTTTTCTAGATGACCCCTCTCTGCTTTATTTCTTCTGTATCAATTAACCCTCTTTTTATTTGGTCAGTTACCTCCTGATTCTGAGATAACCTTTAACTTTGATAACGCTCTAAACTACTGTTTTCTAGACTCTAAACACTTGGTCCTAGACAAGCTGAGTTGCTGGCACTCACTGCTCTGCCATTTTTTCCTTTCCCTGAGTTACTTTAGACTGTCAGGGAAGGCCTCTGACAAGGTGATGCTTTGGTTAGATGTAAATAACAGACATGATCCTTCTGTGAGGAGCCAGGCATGCATAGATTGTGTGTGTCTGTGTGTTTGTGCATGTGTGTGTGTACACAGAAGAAAGCGTCCTTACAAAGGAAGTTCCTCAAACAGGAATAGAATTGTTATATTCAACAAGTTGAAGGAAGATTATTGTGGCTGGACCACCGTGAGTGACAGGAGAATGGCAGAAAATGGATGGAACTAGTAAGCAGGGGCCAAATTATGAGGTCTTACTAAACTAGGCCAAGGAGTATAGATTTTATTCTAAACACTGAGAGAATTATTTGATAGTCTGTTGTTATCTCTGTTGAACTCTTATATTTGTCAAGGATGAGAGCCATAAGTTTTTTGTACTATCTATCCCTATGGCTTGATGGTGGGCATTTAGGTAAATATGCCTGATTTACTTAGAGTTGTAGTATCTTTAAAATTTGGTTTGTGTTTCAGTTCTCCATACCCGTTTGTTTCCTCATTTTCAACATTTTAACAATTTTTAACGATGAAGTAATTTTTTCTTAATCTGAGATAAAAGAATGCTCTATAATTTCCCATTTATCTAAAACTGCTTGTTCTCTGTGGTCCGTTTTATGCCATGCTACAGTTTTAAAATAGTAACATTGTATGCAGCCAAGTGAAACCTTTTCTGGTGACCCACTGTGTGTATGTTCGCATGTGTGCATGCACATGGTTGAGTGTGTATGGGTTTTATTTTCCATCTGCTGATATAATGGAGAATTTTTTCCTCTAGGACATATTGGAACAATGTGTTTAATGCTCTTCAATTTAATTTGCTAGTATCACGATTAATACAGTTAGGATCACTTGAAATGAAACTATTAACAAATTGACTAATTTACTTTAACAATGTCAATGTGTTCTCACAATTACATTTGCTTTAATTAGTGTACAGCTACTATTTAATACCATGCATCACATAGAAAAATGTAATAATGCACTCTTGTCTCCTTATAAAAGAAACTTTTAATAGACTGGTTTTGCAGAAGAGCTACTATCTGTAAAATGATGGAGGAGAAAGTAGAACATCAAAAAGCAAAACTTGGAAGAATGTAAATAAAGCTTTTTTTTTTTTTTGAGTAAGGGTCTCACTCTGCAGTTCAGTCTGTCCTTGAAATGACTGTGTAGCCCAGGCTGGCCTCCAACTTGCAGTGATATTCCTTTCTCAGCCTCCCCAGTGTGAGGATTATGGGCATGCACCACCATGCCCAGTTTATATTTTTAAAAAGGAGGCTGAGGCAGGAGTATTATGAGTTTGAGGCCAGCCTGGGCATGGTAGTGAGATCCTGTCTCAAATTAAAAAATAAAGAGAATTGATGACATAATTCAGTGGTAGAACTTTTGTGGTGCAAGGCCCTGGGTTCAACCATTACCTCACCCACCCCCAAAAAAATTCCTGAAAGAAAAAATATTGTAAGTAAAAATATTTGCCTTTTAACACTTACTGCTACGAAAATAAAAAAACAAGCTACGGGGGTGGGGGGAGTCTTTGCAGAATCTATCTGATAAAGGATTGGTATTCAAAAATATAGGAAGTACTCTTTTAATAATAAAACAATCCAATTAAAATGTTGGGAAAAGATCTAAAAAGATACCTCACTAACAATAGACAGATGGCAGATAAGTATAGGAAAAGATAAATCATGTGTCATCAGAGAATTATAAATTAAATTAACAGTAATATACTGCTGCATACCTATTAGAAGGACTAACAATGCAGTCAAGAATGTGGAGGATCAGGAGCTTTCATTCATTGGTGGTGAGAATGCAAAATGGCACATTTATTTTGAAAGACAGTTTGGGAGTTTCTTACAAAGCTAGACACACTCTTACCATACAAATCAAAGGTTGTGTTCCTTGGTATTTATCCAAATGCATTGAAAATTTAAATATATCCCAAAGTCTGTATATAAATGTTTGTAGTAGGTTTATTAATAATTGTCAAAACTTGGAACTGTGATGACCATCAGCAGGTAAATGGATGAAGTATGGTACATGTATGCAGTGGGATCATTCAATGAGAAAAGAATGAACATTCAAGTTGTTAAAAAAAAAAAAAAAAAAAAAAAACTTGGGAAAACCTTAACTGTGTTTAAGTGATAGAGTGCTTGCCTACCATACTTGAGGTCCTAGGTTAGATCCCCAGCACCCGCCTCCCAAAAACCAACCAAACACCCATCACCACCACCATCACCACTACCAGCACCCCAGAAGTCAAAAGAACCCACTGTAATTAATAGGTCACGCCTACTTCCCCAGCCAGCTTTTGCCACGCCCTAATCTCCTATCTCAAGCTCACTATCTGAACTAAGTCTTCATAGCAGGACTTTATCATTTTTTTTTTTTTAAGAAGTGGGTACCAGGAGTCGAACTCAGGACCTCATGCTTGCCAGGCAGGTGCTTATGCCGCTGAGCTATATCACTGGCCCAGGACTTTATCATTGTAATTGTCAGAATCTAAAGGATTTATGGAGAAGTAACAGATATGGCATTGAGATTTTTAGAACAATAATGACACTCAAGAGATTTGGTTTCTTTCAAAATTGCCTGTTTTGATGACAAAAACACCCACCAAGAAAGAAAAAAGAAAAAAAATTCTAAGATTTTGCTGTTATTTGCTCTTTTTTTGAATACTTTGTTTCAAACTGTCAAGCAGTTTATACACTGAATACGTGACAGTTGACAAACAACTTGCATCATTTCATGGTTTTTGAAGATTTTGGCAATATATGCCAAGTGAAATTTCCAAAAATGATATAAAAACATGCCCTGGTAGATGTGAAGACATTTTACACCTGGAATTTAGAGATTTATCCTGGAACTCAGCCACCAAGTCTTTATTCTTGTGGTAATGAACCGTATGTATGTCGTTGTGAACAGGCTTGTTGCACCTATTTCAGAAAGTAACCCAAATATCACATTTGACAATTGGTTAGAGTTACATTGATGTTACACTTGCTAACAGAACACCAGTTGAGCAGCACAAGAAGGAAGCAGAGATTCCTGAAAAAATGTTGCAAGTTCACAGTAGAGAAATGTATAACACAATCTTTGGATTTCAGAAAGACATAACATTGGCTTCCTATATGGCGAAGAAAAACAAAATAGTATTGCTATTGTCAGTGTTACACCATGATGTTAAGATTGATAGAGAAGCTGAGCATGGTGGTGCACACCTATAATCCTGCTACTCTGGAGGCTGAGGCAGGAAGATCCTGTGAGTTTAAGGTCAGCTGGTACTACATAATGAGTTCAAGGCTAGCCTGGACTACATAGCAAGACCCCGTCTCAAAGAACCAAACCAAGAAAAAAAGATTGATAGTGAATCCTCAACACAAATGAAACCAGCAGTGGTCACATTCTACAACAAAACAAAAGATGGAGTAGATGTTGTTGACGAGTTATGCAGCAAGTATGATGTCACTTGAAACAGAAAGCGTTGGCCAATGGTTGTATTTTATTGGATCCAAAAAATGTCAGGTATAAAGAGTTTTATAGTTTATAAAGAAAAGAAGCTCAAAATGTCACAGAGAATTCTTAGAGAATTGGAACTGGAATTGATAAATGATCAATTACAACAGAGGAAGAACAATATGTATCTCCCCAAAGAGCTCTGCAAAAGAATTCTTGAGCAGACTGCTGAACAGACAGGTAAAACATAATAACAACCACCTAAGAAAACAGGAAGACCAGCAAGATGTCAAGAATGTCCTACCAAAGAAGACAGGGAACTAAACACACATGTGCTATCCTTATTAACAATACTTGTGTATGGAACGTGCTGTTCTTATGTGTGAAAACTGCCATAGATGGGATAATTGAAGTAAAGATTATTTTGTGGTAGAGTTATATTTGTATTCTCATTGTAGTTCACGTAGGAATTTATTTCCATTGTTATTTTTTTGATTTAGTAAGTAAACAGTTGATGTTGAAAGTGTTGATGCTTATTCTAAACAGTCATTATATGTTTGATATTTTGTTTTACTGATATTTCATTTTCTTAAGTGCACATTATTAATATAATAGGAAGCTCCTGACAAGAGGAAGATAAGAGAAGTGACAAATATGGCCTGCCAAATAGGAAAGGAAAGCTAAGCACACGTGCTGTCAGTGTGAGCGAACACTACCTTAGGTGTGGTAGTTGAAGCTAAGATTATTTTTTTGGTAGTGTTTTGTTTGTATTTTCATTGTAGCTTACATAGGAATTTATTTTTGCTATTATTTTTTAGATCTTGTAAGCAGTAACTAGTTGATGTCAAAAATGTTGATGTAGGGCCGGTGAGATGGCTCAGTGGTGTACGTGCCTGCCTGGCAGGTGCGAGGGCCCGAGTTCGACTCCTGGAACCCACATACAAAAAAAGGGCCGGTGATATCGCTCAGCGGCATGGGCACCTGCTGGCGCGCGAGGTCCTGAGGTCGACCCCCGGTACCCACAAAAAAAAAAGTTGATGTTTATTCTACACACTCAGGACATATTAAAAATTTAATGTTTTATTTGATAGTTTATTTTCCTGTCGAGTGCCTATAGTTTTAATGTAATAAAACTCATGCAATCAAAATGTCAATAGAAACTCTTAAAAAATAAATGTGGGCATTACCTTATTACATCCGTAATACCCCTTTTCTAAAAGTTTAATATGAGATTCCTATTAACAATTTGTGTAAAAATTCCCTCATTAAGTAATGAAGTCTTTTTTCTATGATCAATCCTTAGTTTTCAATTGGAAATATTTCCATAGTCATTTTTATAAAACTCAAATCTATTCTTAGATTTTTTTCCCCTTGATTTTGAACAATCTGGTTATCTTTAATAAGCTAGGGTAGAAATCTTAGTATAGCTTAGTAAACCTTAGTATACTATAGTATGCCTGAGAGGGTAGGAGAGAGGTGTAAGTATAGTATGTATGGTTACCTAAGTATAGTATAATATATATCTTAGTATGCCAATCTGAGGTCAATATTTATAATAGATGGCTCTCTAGAAGTTAGGTAAGCAAGCTTTTTCTTACAGGCTATGTAGTAAATACCATAGCCTTACATGCCTCACCATTTTAGTGTGAAAGTACCCATAGAAAACAAAATAGTGTGGATATTTCCAAAAAAACATTATTTATTAAAGTAGGAGACTAGCAAACTTGGCCTATGGGCCATAACTTGTTACAACTCTGTAGAATAATCATCACTGTGTCCTTAAGTATGCATGATGGGAATATGACAGACAGTAATAAGATATGTCTCTTCCCAAGATTTTCTTTGAGTATCCTAAAAACTGGGTTTGCAAGTCTTGGCACTTCTAAACCAAAAGTGTTTTTCATACTAGGTTAGAGCCTTTTTTTCAAAAACATCCTTTTATTATGAGTCCTTAATATTCTTGCTTAATTTTGCTGGATGGGAACATTACTAGAAGATTCTGTATTGATCTTTTATCCTGAAACTTTGCTTAATTTATTTTAAAAATATATATTCTTTAACATTTTCTCTATATAAGATCATGTCAGTTATAAACACGTTATCTTCTTCCTTTTCAATTTTGATACCTTTTGTTGTTTTCCTAATCACTTTGGGTTGAACTTCCAGTAGAGTATTGAATAGATGTAGCAGCAAGTATAGGCATTCATGTCTTTTTTTCTTGATTTTAAGGGAAAAGGTTTTAGACTTTTAATGTTGACTGAGGATAGCTGTGGGTTTTTTATCATGCTGAGAAAGCTCCCTTAAATTCATAGTGTTTTGAGTGCTATTTATTTAATCAAGAAAGCATGTTGTATTATGTCAGATATTTTTTTCTGCATCAACTGAGCTGACCATGTGGGTTTTCCTTCATCCTATTAATGTTGTGGGTTATATTGATCAATAGTTTTATAATAAACACCTTTGAATTCCTGGAATAAACCCATTTGGTTGTCAAATATAATCTTCTTCATACATTTGGATTTGGTATGCTTTTGTTTGTGGGGGATGTTTGTTTCTATGTTCATTAAGAATATCTATCTGTGGTTTTCTTGTAATATCTTACCCACTCAGAATCAGGGATATGTTTTTTCCTAGCCTGGTTTTTGGAAGCGTCAGAGAAGAATTCTTGTATCTTTTTCATAGTATTTGGTACAGTTTACCAATGAAGACTTTAGTGCCTGGACTTGTTAGAATTTTGATTACTACTTCAGTTAACTTCACGCAAGTCAAATTTGTTGGTTTTCAGTTGTTCACTGATTTTTTATAATCCTGTTTGTTTCTGTAATGTTTGTATTGCAATCCCCATCTTCATTTCTTTATTTCTTTGTTTCTCTCTCTCTTTTTTTTTTTTTTCTTTTTTTTCTTTTTTTAGGGTCTTGCTATGTAGTTCAGGCTGGCCCTGAGTTCACTATATAGCCCAGGCCGGCCTCGAACACATGGCAATCCTCCTGCCTCAGCCTCCTGAATGCTGGGATTATAGGTGTGCACCACCACACCTGGCCACCATATTCATTTCTGGTTTTAGTTATTTGAGAATATTTTCCAGTGTAAGTCTATCTCAAAGTTTGTCAATTTTATTATCTTGTAAATGAACCAACTATTCGTTTCACTGATTCTGTCCTCTGTTTTTTGGGACAGTGTCTCACTATGTAGTTCAGGCTGGCTTTGAACTCACCATACAGCCCAGGCTGGGCTCAAACTTGCAGAAATCTTCCTTTCTCAGCCTCTCGAGAGCTGGGATTACAAGGCTTGTGCTTCCACACTGGACCTCTGATCTCCTTTATTTTATTCTCTGCTCCAATCTTTTCCTTACTCTTCTTGGTTTTTGCTTCTCAGGTGTGAAAATCTCTTTTTTTAATATTTTGAGACAGGGTCTTGCTGTGTAGCCCACGTTGGCCTTGAACTTGTGGCAATTCTCTTGGCTCAAGTTCTCAAGTGCTGGGATAATAGGCATGAGCCACCATGCCCAGCCAGAAATAAAAAATCTTAATTGATTTATGTTCAAATTTGTTGATTCTTTTTTTGCCTTCAATTTGCTGTTGAATTTATGTAAAGAATTTAAATTCAGTTATTGTTCTTTTAAGGTCTTGACTTTCCTTTTGGTTCTTTTTTTTATAAAGTTTGCCTTTTTATTGGCATTCTCTGCTGTTGAGACAATGTTCTTTTGGGGTTTGTCAGTTCTTTTCTCCATGGTTTAGCTCTATTGTGTTAATTTACTTATGACAGTTGACTTAGGTCTTTTTTCTAGTAAATGTAATGCTTGGCTTCCTCAGACATTTTCTGCTAGTTGCATTTTTCCTGTGAATGGTCCATACTTTCTTATTACTTTGCATACCTCTTAGTTTTTGTTGAAAACCATGTTTTGAATATTATAATGTGGCAACTCTGGAAATCAGATTCTCCTCTCTGAGTTAGTTGTTACATTTACTTGTAAGTGATTGTTGTTTTAGAGACTTTTATAAACGGTTTTCATCAAGTGTGTGTTCTTTGTCATTTGTGAACATTGACATGTCTGTTGTACTTGTTTAGTGGTCAGCTGTTGATTTGGTGGAATTTCTGTAAATGCCTGAAGCTGAGAGAGGAGAAAGAGAGAGAGAGAGAACACAGCTGGACAGACACAGGCATAAAGCATACTTTTAGGCGCAGGCATTCCTTCACTCACTGCTTACACAGACCTTCCACAATACAACTTTGGCTTAGCTTTCATTTTCTATTTGCAGTGAGCAAGGTCAACCAGAGTTGAAAGTTTGGGGTCTGTTCAAGCCTTTTCTGGGCCTGAACCGAGTATGTGGTATATGAATGGTGCTCTCAATTCCCTTATACACATGGGAGCTTTTGAAATTCCTCATTTCATAATACGTCTCCTTTCCCAACCTTTTTCTTCTTATATTGTTTATTGTTTGTCCTGATTGATATTTCTTTTTTTTTTTTTTTTTTTTGTGGGTACTGGGGGTCGACCTCAGGACCTCACGCGCCAGCAGGCGCCTGTGCTGCTGAGCGATATCACCGGCCCTTTCTTCATATGTGGGTTCCAGGAGTTGAACTCGGGCCCTCATGCTTGCCAGGCAGGCGCTTACGCCGCTGAGCCATCTCACTGGCCCCTGATTGATATTTCTGCCCCTAACCCGCTAAGATTAATACTTTTTGACTTTCAGTGCTTCCAAGAAACATCACTAGGAATCTACCTCAGCCCGAAGAACACTCTCAGTTTGGCAGAAGTAAGGCAAGTAGTTGCACTGGTCTTCAGGAAATTACCAGAAAGTTTAAAATATTCTGCTTCATTTCTTTCACGATAAAGTCTGTATAGCTCTCTCTGGCTCCAAGAGTATAGCTGCCTGCTTCATTATCCTTAGATTAAGGGGATGAGGAATGCCACACAGGTGATTTAAAATTCCATGTTGCTGTGTCACCTCAGCGCGGCATCTTCTGACTTCATTAATGTTTTCCATTTGTTTAAATGGTGGCAAGATTTCAGAGTTTTGGAAAAGTTGGTTTTTACCATTTTTGCTGGTTTATAAGTCATTTCAGTGGAGAGCAGAGCCCTAGAGTTCCTCTGCTGCCATTATCAGAGTCATTCTTACTGATAACAATGTGAAGAGGCTTTTAAAATTACACTAAAAATTATCTTTTTTGAAATAGTTGAGTATAGAGACAACAGAAAATCAGGTAATAATGTTTTGAGACATATGGACAGAGAATCCACAAACCCCACAGTACCTTTGAAGAAAACAAACAAACAAACAAACAAACACAAAAACTTTACCACCAGAAGCACTTAGTAGATCCCAAATATCCAGTAGTTTCATACTTTAAAATTGTGTTTTGATATTTAACTCTATAATATGATTTCTATTTCTTATGTTGGTCATATTTCTATTAAGTAATTTAGAGTTGTCTAAAATCATTTTGCAAATGTAAATAATTGAATATATTGCTGTCTTTGATTTTATTCAGAAGATTCAAGTTTTGAGGAAATTTGGAGATGCTCCATTTTCCTTTTTCCTTTCTTCATGTAAATACAAAAGTCTTCTCTTGGGCCCTGGGAATTCACTATGGAAAGTGAGGTTTTAGCCTGTGGTTATAGCTGTAGTTACCTGTTATCCCGTTTATAAAAGTCACTGCAGAGTTACTGGGAATACTGATGGTCATTATTTAAACCTAGGGTACAAGAGTGTTACTATTTATATCTAGATGTCCTCCCAGATCCTCATGCACTCATAGGTGGGGCCTTTTGGAAGGTGATTGAATTATGAGGCAGCATAGCTGACTTTCTGTTCTAAGGCTGGCTGTCATCTGAAGAGGTTAGTCACTAGAGAGGATACTTCATACAGCTTCTCCCATTGCCCTCTGCTTCCCAGCTGCCATGCTGTGAGCAGCTTTTTTCCTCCCAGGCCCTGGCACCATACAGTTTTTATGTTTGAGCCTGCTGAATACGGAGTGAAATGTCTGAAACATGAGCCAAAATAACTTCTTCTTTAAACTGTGGGTGTCAGGTACTTTGTCCCAGTGACAAGGGAAGTGACTAAAGACTCTTCTGTAAGTTATCAAATTTCTTATTGTTTCTAAGGCTTTAATTTCACTCACACTGTAGTAAACTCTTAAATTATGTTATCTTTCATTTACACTTTATGTTTAAGTTTGTCCCAATTATATCAGAAGTATGGCAGGGCTGGGCATGGTGGTGTACATCTGTAGGTGGTGCATACCTGTAATCCCAGTACTTGGGAGGCTGAGGCAGGAGAATTGCCACAAGTTCGAGGCCAGCCTAGACTATATTGTGAGTTCAAGACCAGCCTGGACTACACAGCAAGACCCTGCACAAAAAAAAAAAAAAAAAAAAAAAGGTGCTGGGTTTCATTCTGAGAAATAATAATGCATGTCATTTTGTGTTTAAACGGCATTGTATATCATTTTCTGCTTATGTCTTTAAGGATAAACTATGAATGATTTGCAGATTAACATTAGTAATGAAAGAGAGACTCTTTGGTAGGAAACTTTGAATACTTTAAGCAGGAAAAAAGAAAGGCAGAACTTATTTGAGCCATTTGATGTTATTGCCAAGGATATGTAAGTAGATGTAATTTAAACCTTCTGAATGGTCAAGTTTATGGAAACAATTAAGATTGAAAATCCAGAGTCTAACAGGAACTTTTTGGGGGGAGGAAGGATAGGGGATACACTCTAAGGAATTGTTTTTAATAGCGTTCTATAGAGAAGAGGGAAGGGGTTCTAACAAATGGTTTTTTTTTTTTTTTTTTTTTTGTGGGTACCGGGGGGTCGACCTCAGGACCTCGCGCGCCAGCAGGCGCCCGTGCCGCTGAGCGATATCACCGGCCCCTTTTTCGTATGTGGGATCCGGGAGTCGAACTCGGGCCCTCGCGCTTGCCGGGCAGGCGCTTAAGCCGCTGAGCCATCTCACCGGCCCTAACAAATGGTTTTTGATGGCACTTTATGGAATTCATTTGTAAACTTTTGAAGTTCTAATATGGATCATATAATTCTAAAAATATTGTTCTAGTTAACCTCTCTTCGAAGACTGAGAGGTGCTATTCTTACAAACATTTAGGCAATGGACTAAGTTAATTCAGATGCCAGATTTAAAGAAAGTTACGAACATTTAAGGAACATTTACATGCTTGGTAATTTTTTGCTATTTAAACACACGTACACACACACACACAGACTAGGTGTGTATATATGCACAATCTGGCCTTTTAACAAAGAAAAATAAGCCTATGCTTAGACTGCCACTGATAAAGCAAAACAGCTGAGACTTTAATGAAGACCATACTGAGGGCATGTAGGACATAAGGCAAATTAAGCAGGTTACAAACTGCACATCTTCTGTTTAGATATTGTAGCTCTTCCCAGTCCTGACAAGTTAGTTGCGCTGACAAGGCAGTCAGATAGACAGAAGCAGAAGGAGATCATTTATATCAATTTGAGAAACAGATATAGTAATGAAACAAAATAGCCACACAAAATTGTCTTTTGCTTTAAAATTGTTGTTTTTCCACATTTTCTCCAAAAATAAACACATGCTATTAAACAAAGCTTTTATTTTGTTTGCAAATAAAGACCATGTAGGTTTTTGTTTTTTTGGGTGTTTTTTTTTTTTTGGTGCAAAGATTTTCTGGACACTCAAATGAATTTTAATCTTGGTAAACTGACGGCTTTGTTTAAACACTGAGTATGAGTTTCCTTCCATGAAAAACCCTTTCAGAGTGTAGCAGTTCAGCTGTGAAAACCTGAATACATTAATGATGACAAAGAAGCCCCAGAATAAGCCAACACTTGTTCAATTTTTGTTAATAACATTTCTTGAATTATAAAGCCAAAAGTGTTGTATGGTTATTTTAATTTCTCCCTATTTCTTTGCTAATAAATGGCTTTGTATTTGCCTTTTTAAATACAATACCTTATTATTAATCACTTCCTTTTTTTTCAAAAAGGACTTTAAGAAGGTTTTTTTTGTTTTGTTTTGTTTTTGTGTGTACCAGGGGTCGACCTCAGGACCTCGTGTGCCAGCAGGCTCCCGTGCCGCTGAGCCATATCACCGGCCCTTTTTTCATATGTGGGATACCGGGAGTCGAACTCTGGACCTCATGCTTGCCAGGCAAGCGCTTATGCCACTGAGCTATCTCACCAGCCCCTTGTTTTGTTCTTTAAATATGCCTTATGGTACCTGTGACAGGGAACATTTAAACATTGCCTTTAGTATATGTGATTAAACATCAAATACATTACTCAGGAGCTCTCAGGCAATTATATTCTGAAGATACATATTTATGTACCATTTGCTTTGTATCTTAGTAAAAATGGTGGGTCTTTTTGACAAAAAGAGGAATATTGAAATATTTTAGTGTCATCCTTTTTTAAAAGGATCACAGTATACTTATTTTTCTGCATAGTCATTCTCATGAAAACTGGGATTGTTCTTTTATTTGATGTAAATGTTTTCTTTATGAGAAATTTCAATTTTAAAATATGTCATATATATTTCCTGTGTTGTCTCAAAAAGATTTAATTTGGGACATAGTCTTAAAATTAGCTTCGGTTTTTTGATTTCCAGAAAAGGTTAATGTTTTTTTTTTTTTGTGTGGGTACCGGGGGGTCGACCTCAGGACCTCGCGTGCCAACAGGCACCCGTGCCGCTGAGCGATATCACCGGCCCCTTTTTGATATGTGGGATCTGGGAGTCGAACTCAGGCCCTCGCGCTTGCAAGGCAGGTGCTTACGCCGCTGAGCCATCTCACCGGCCCAAGATTAATGTTTTTTAAGTCTGCTTACAAATCTTATTATAAGTAGAAATGCTACTCAAAACTTCTGCACCCTTAATATTATTTTCTAAAATGTTACTTGATCTACTTCTGTTGATTTATTGTATCTTTATATTTTAAAGATGTTTTTGAATGATATATAAATGGACTCAGCAAACAAAATGAACCATGTTGGCCATACAATGATGTCTTCTGTTTTCATAACTAGTATATGAGTTAGTTTGGGTTGCATAGTAAACCATCCCAAAACTTTGTAACATAAAATAATAAGCATTTATTATGGGTTGTGATTTCACAGGTAAGGTGGATGGATGACTCTGTTACTCTGAATTGGGCTTGCTTATGTGCCTGGAGAACGCCTGATTGTTGAGTGAAGCCATAGAGTAACTGAGTCACATTTCTCATTCTGCAGCTGACGAGCTCTCACTAGTTACATGGTAGTGCTAACAGTCCCCATGAACAAACATAACCTGCAGGGTTTCGTGAGGCTCAGGGTTGGTACTGGCCTCTTGTCACAATTGTTGTATTTTTTTGGACATGGCAAGTAACAAAGCCAGGGCTTGTGAGATGGCTCAGTGACATAAGCACCTGCCTGGCAAGTGTGAGGTCCTGAGTTTGACTCCCGGTACCCACATACGAAAAAAGGGCCGGTGATATTGCTCAGCAGCACGGGCGCCTGCTGGTGCGCGAGGTCCTGAGGTTGACCCCCGGTACCCACCAAAAAAAAAAAAAAAAAAAAAAAAGTAACAAAGCCAACCACAGTCTAGAAGTACCAAAATTGTATTTCATTACACTAGCAGTAAACAAGCCTATAGTAATTTCATTTTATTTTTGTCTTTTTGAGGCAGGGTCTTGCTATACAGTTCAGGCTGGCCTTAATCTCATTTTGTAGCCCAGGCTGGCCTTGAACTCTCAGTGATCCTCCTGCCTCAGCCTCCCAAATGCTGGGACTACAGGCGTGCACCACCATGCCCAGATCCAAGCCTATAGTAATTTTTTTCCAAATGAATTCTATTCATGATAGCATTAAAAAGAATAAAATACTTAGAATAAATTTCATAAAATAAGTAGAGGAAGTATACCGAAAAGGTAGCTAGTGGGAAGTAAGAAAAAAAAAAAAAGTTATTTTATATTTCAATTATCAGGATAAATCTAGAAGAAATAAGTTATGTTATTGTCTGTAAATAAGAAATTTGAACAAATTCAGTACAATTTCAGTCAAATTTCCAGGAAGGTTCTTTGAACCTGGAAAATAACTTTCTGAAATTCACTAAGAATTACAACTGTCTAAAAAGACAGAAAATATTGTGAACATTTTTAAGACTTCAAATTTGGAAACTTAAGGTAGAAATGGATAAAAAGAGGAGAATTATTAAAATTGTTTGAAAGTAAGTTCCATTCTTTTTTTAAGCCAAATATTTTGTGTTCTATAAGACTAGAGGAAATTCATTGCTGTTATATTTTATACCTTCAAAATGATGCTTATGTAGTTATACAAAGAACTTAATAAAATACGTGAAAAGTTTTTTACTTGAAAAATTTTTATTAACAATACACAGTTATATTTAGTTGGATCATAAAAATTAAAATACAAAAGAAATAAAATTCAGTGTGTTTCTTCAGCCATTAATACATAAGACTTAATAATACCACAGTGTTGGGGCTGGTGAGATGGCTCAGCGGCATAAGCGCCTGCCTGGCAAGTGCGAGGGCCTGAGTTCGACTCCCGGAACACACATACGAAAAAAGGGCCGGTGATATCGCTCAGCAGCACGGGCGCCTGCTGGTGCACGAGGTCCTGAAGTCTACCCCCGGTACCCACACACACACAAAAAATAATAATTCCACAGTGAAAACACGAGCCCTAATGGGGGGGGGGGTGTTAATAAAAAAAATTTAGTTAAAAAAAATCTTTAAGAAAATTGAAAAATAGGGAATGTTTTAAAATTCATGGACAATATAACTTTAATAACAGTATCAGTAATCATGATACTGTTATCATGCAAAAGAAACATGCCTTCTTGCTCTTGGCTCATGTATACGTACAAAAATCAGTAAGCTGACCACCAAACCAGCACTACCAAAAAGTCTCGAGCATATCCTAGAAAGAGACAATAATGCTAACACCTCCAAAAGGTCTAATAGAATAAATATACTTGCCAAGGTAAGCAGTTAAGTAGAAGAAAAAACAACAGAAAAACAATGCAGTGACAGAAATAAGTCATTACCTTTCAGTAATAACTTTCAATGTGAATGGTCTCAATTCCCGAATGAAAAGAATGCAGATTGGCAGAATGGATCAAAAGACAAAACCCAACAGTATGCTGTATACAAGAAAGACATTTAACCCCAAAACATTCATAAAGATCAAAGGATGGAAAACTTTTGCATACAAAGGAAACCCTAAAACAAGGAGTAACTATCCTTTTTTCAAACAAAGGGGATGTGAAGCCAAAACTGATCAGAAGAGACAAAGAAGGTCACTACATATATTGTTTAAGGGAACAATTCCACAGGAAAAGATAACAATTATAAACATATATGCTCTGAATGTGGGGACACCAACTTTATAAAAAAAAAATTGACATAAAAGATCAGATCACCACACAGTTACAGCAGCATACATCATTACTCCACTGTCCCAAATAGATGAACTAGACAAAAAATGAACACAGAAATATCATAGTTGAACCAAACCTTCAAACAAACAGACTTAATAGATACACAAAGTGTTCTACTTAACGAAAACAGAAGAAAAATTCTCAGCAGCACACAGAATTTTCTCCCAAATAGACCACAAACTAGCCAATAAAGAATTTAAGGAAATTGAAAAGAGTCAGAGTTATCTAATGAATATTATTAGATCATAACACAGTGAAACTAGAACTCAGTGGTGAAAGAAATCACACAAACTATGCAAACACATGGAAATCAAACATTATACTTTATTTATTTATTTATTTATTTATTTATTTATTTATTTATTTATTTATTTATTTATTTGAGACAGGGTCTTGCTAAGCAGTTCAGGCTGTCCTTGAACTTGCTATGTAGCCTAGGCTGGCCTTGCACTTGTGGCAATCCTCCTGCCTCAGCCTCACAAGTGCTGGGATAACAGGTATGTGCCACCAGGACTGGCAACATTATACTCTTTTTTTTTTTTTTTTTTTTTTTTTTTTTTTGTGTGGGTACCAGGGATTGACCTCAGGACCTCGTACGCCAGCAGGCGCCCGTGCTGCTGAGCGATATCACCGGCCCTTTTTTCATATGTGGGTTCTGGGGGTCGAACTCGGGCCCTTGTGCTTGCCAGGCAGGCGTTTACGCCGCTGAGCCATCTCACTGGCCCCCAACAATACACTCTTGAATAATGAACAGTTCACAGTAGAAATCAAGGAAAAAATTGGACAGTTTCTAGAATCAAATGATAATGCCAGTACAGCCTACCAGAATTTATGGGACACAAAGCAGCCTTTAAGGAGAATTTTATAGCAGTGAGTACCCACGTAAGAAAAACAGATCAAGCCCTACTAAATATCCTAATGACATACCTTGAAAAACAAGAACAGTGCAAATCTAAAGCCATTGAAAGGAAGGAAATTATAAAGATCAGAGCAGAAATTAATAAAATCGTCATTGGAAACAGTACAAAGACTCAATGAATTAAAGAACTGTTGAGAGAATAAACAAAATAGACAAGTGCTTAGCCACTTTTACCAAAGAAAGGGGAAAGACCCAAATCATTGCAGTCTTGCAGTCAGAAATGAAAAAAGTGAAATGACAACAGACTCCTCTGAAATTCCAAAGATTATTAGCAACCACTTTGGAAGCCTGTACTCCAGTAAATTGGAGAATTCTGAAGAAATGGATAGATTCCTAGATACACATGAATTACCCAAACTGAATCAAATTTAAAAACCCCGAATAATCCAATGAGAGGCAATGAAATTGATACAATAATAAAAACTTTCCAACTAAGAAAAGCTTAGATTCTGATAGACTCGTTGCTGAATTCTGCAAGAAATTCAGGAAAGCTCTAATGCTAATACTCCTCAAACTCTTTAAGGAAATTGAAAGGGACGAAGTACTCCCAAAGTCATTTCTGGAAGCTAGATTTGCACTCATTCCAAAATCAGACAAACACATAAAGCAGAGAACTACAGGCCAGTCTCTTTAATTAACAAACACAATTATCCTCAACATAATATTGGCAAGCAGAATACAATAAATCATCAAAAAGATCATACATCATGACCAAGTAGGCTTCCTCCCAGGGATGCAAGGAAGGTTACCTATCAGTACATCAAATAAACAGAAACAAGTACCAAAGTCACATGATCTTCTCAATAGATGCAGAAAAAAGCTTTTAACAAAATCCAACATCCGTTAATGGGGGAAAAAAAAAAAACCCTGAAAGAAATAGGTATAGAAGAACCTTTTCTCAGTCTGATAAAAGCCATATATGACAAACTTGCCACCATCAGATTAAATAAGGAAAAGCTAAAAGCTTCAGGAAAAAAATAAGAAAGTCCGCTATCACCACTCCTGTTCTATATAGTAACAGAAACATTAGCCAGAGCAGTCAGGCAAGAGAAAGAAATAAAAGGGATGTGTCTAGGAAAGGAAAAAATCAAATTATTATTTGCAGATGACATGATCTTCTACATAGAAGACCCAAAAAGTCCACAAAAATTATTATTATTATTTTTGTGGGTACCGGGGGGTCGACCTCAGGACCTCGCGCGCCAGGAGGCGCCCGTGCCGCTGAGCGATATCACCGGCCCCTTTTCCGTATGTGGGTTCCAGGAGTCGAACTCGGGCCCTCGCGCTTGCCGGGCAGGCGCTTAAGCCGCTGAGCCATCTCACCGGCCCCCACCTTTTTTTTGAGGCAGGGTGTCACTATGTAGTTCAGGCTGGCCTTGAACTCACTGTGTAGCACAGGCTGGCCACAAACTCATGGTGATCCTCCTGCCTCAACCTCCTGAGTGCTGGGATTACAGGTATGCATCACCACGACTGGCTTAGCCCATATTTTCATCCATAAATGAATGGACAAAGAAAATGTGTTATTTACACACAATGGAGTACTACTCTGCCACAGAGAGAAATAAACTTGTGTCAACCTTGTGTCATTTTTAAGAAAATGGATGCTGCTTAAGACCATAATATTAAGTGAAATAAATCAGACACAAAAGATTTAAGTATTGGGCCAGGGATGTAGCTCAGCAACACAGCACCTGCCTGGCAAGTGCAAGGCTGAAGTTCAATTCCTGGTACCAAAAAGCAAAAAAAGAAAGAGCCCCCCACTCTAAAAAAAAAAAAAAATAGTAAAGAGGTAGATATTTGCATGAGGGAAGGGAACCAAGGGATGGAGGCAGGGGCGAGGGAGGAGAGGGAAAGGGATTAAAAGAACAGCTGAGAAGTGCTGTGTTCATGTAGCATTTCCCCACAAGGAATGTGATGATTTTGTACTAAAAATATGTAGTAAGAAACAATAAAAATTGAAAAAAAACTTAGCTGAAATCAGCATGGGTAAAAAGTAGCATATTTTATCAAACTTAATTAATCATGGGAATGCAAAGTTGGCTCTTTAGAAAAAAATCTATTCCTGTAATTGACTTTATTAACAAAGTAGAAACTGAATGTCTTTCAGTAGATATTAGAGAAACACTAAAAAAATTCAGATGACTTTATGATAAAATAAATAAACAAATGTGAATAGAAGAGAGCTAACACCTTCCTCAAAAGGGAAAGGCCTGTCTGGAAAAGAATTACAGCAAAATTACCCTCAGTGATGAAATATTAAAAGTGTTCTTTTTAAAAATGGAAAAGGACTTATTGTTAAATTATAATTAATAATTTAGTTTCCCTGTACTTTCTATTAAAAAATCAACATACAAAATTGTACTTCCAAATACATCAGTAATCTAAATACAGCATTTAAAAATAGTGTAAAAATATGAAGAACCTTTGAATAAGTTCAGTAAACTATGTGGTATTTTTTATGTAGAATGCTATGAAATTTTGTTAGGAATTGAAGAACATCTTAGTACATACACAGAACACATCATGACCAAAAAAAAAAAAAAAAAAGGAAGCCTTTTTGTCATGGAGCCTTTTTAGTTCTCCCTAGTTCTATCTTAAAGATTTTGTGCTTTTTAGTCAAAATACTTATATTTTTGTATTACACATTGTTGTATCTTTTATCCACTTGGTAGATACACTCAAGTATTTACACACAAACCAAAGGTTTAATAGTTTTTTGTGTTTTTTTTTTTTTTTATATGTATACAGGGAATCGAACTCAGGACCTCGCGCTTGCCAGCAGGCACTTGTGCCGCTAAGCAATATCACTGGCCCTTTTTTTCCTTTATGTGGGTACGAGGAGTAGAACTCAGGACCTTGTGCTTGACAGGCAGGTGCTTATGCTGCTGAGCTATCTCACCAGCCCTAATAGTTTGTTTTTGATGCTTTTGAAATCTATTTTATCAGATATAGCTACTAATAGAAAAAGACTTGGAAGTTCATTATATAACTATAAAATGGTGTATTCAGCATGAAGAAATAACTGATATTGGAGTACCCATTATATAACTATCATCCATCTGTAAGAGAGATAAACTCCTACACAATTATAGTTGAGCACTTTAGCACCCCACTTTCAGTCATGTACAGATCATCCAGGCAGAAGATCACCAAAGAAACAGCAATAAAATTGTACTGTAGACCAAATGGACCTAATTGACATCTATAGAACATTATACCCAAGAACTGCAGAATACTCTTTCTTTTCAGTAGCCCATGGAACATTCTTCAGCATAGGCCATGCAATGATAGGCCACAAAACGTCTCAACAATTTTTTTTTTTTTTTTTTTTTTTTTTGAGACAGGCTCTTGCCACGTAGTTCAGGCTGGCCTTGAACTCACTATGTAGCCCACGCTGGCCTCAAATTTGTGCCAATCCTGCTGTCTCAGCCTCCCAAGTGCTGAAGTGCTGGGAGTACAGGCATATGCCACCACACCTGGCAACAATCTTTTAAAAATATAAATGATATCAAGTATTATTTCTGATCACAGTGCAAGGAAACTACAAATCAATAGCAAGAAAAACTTTGGAAAATATACAGTACTGGTACGTGGAAAGTAAACACCTTAATTCTGAACCACCACTGGATCAGGGAAGAAATCAAGAAGGAAATTTAAAAGTTTTTGGACACAAATAAAAGTGGATATACAGCATTGTGAAACCTGTAGGATGCAACATGACCTGTACCTATGGGGAATTTTATAGTTATAAGTGCCTACATAAAAATAGACTATTTTAGTTACTTTCCCATTGCTGGGATTAAATAACCATCACGTGCAACTCAGGGAGGAGACATTTATTTTGGCTCACAGTATTTATTTGTTTGTTTATTTATTTATTTATTTATGTATTTATCTTTTTGAGACAAGTTTTCGCTGTGTAGTTCAGGCTGGCCTTGAACTCACTTTGTAGCCTAGGCTGGCCTTAAAGTTGCAGTGATTCTCCTGCCTCAGCCTCCTGAGTGCTAGGATTACAGATGTAATCACAGTTTAAGAGGATTGAGTCGACTGTTGGCTGCTTCCAAGGCAGAAATTGCATTGAGGAAAGGCATGGCTGAAGAAATGTGCTCAAGCCATGGCAGCTAGGAAGCATAGACGAAAGGGAGAAACTGCTGACAAGAATACACTCTTCCAGGTCAGGCCTCCAGTGGCTTGTCTCTGCTGACCAGGCCCTACATCCTGATAGCACATTCAGCTGTAGTGTCCCCATGGTCCAGTCACTTTCCAAAATTTCCACCTGTGGATGCATGAGACTTTTGGGAGATATTTTAGGTCTAAATCAGATGCATATGTACTGTGGAGATAGCACATTGATAGGGAGGATGCTTAGCATGTGTGTTCCCCTGGGCTAAATTCTCTTAAATCCTTTTTCCCCCCAAAATTTATTAGAATAATCTTAAGCTATTTCTGCATTTCAAGGAGCCAGAAAACAAGAACAAGCAAAACCCAAAATTAGTTGAATGAAAGAAATGATAAAGATCAAAGTGGAAAAAATAAAGAAATGGACTTAAAAAATAAAATCTGACAAAAAGATCTAGTTCTTTGAAATATAAACACAAGTGGCAATCTCTTAGCTAGACTAAGATAAAAGGAAGAGAAAACACAAAATCAGAGACAAGAAGGGAAACACTCAGCTGACACCACAGAAACAGAAACAATCATCAGAGGTTGTCATAAGCAACTATGTGCTTACAAATTTAATAACCAAGAAGAAATGAACAGGGAGCCGGTGAGATAGCTCAGTGGCATAAGCGCCTGCCTGGCAAGCGCGAGGTCGAGAGTGCGACTCCTGGTACCCACATACGGAAAAAGGGCCGGTGATATCGTTCAGCGGCACGGGCGCCTGCTGGCACGTGAGGTCCTGAGGTCGACCCCCGGTACCCACAAAAAAAAAAAAAAAAAAAAAAAAAATTACTGGACACAAATGCCTTACCAGTATTAAATTATGAGAACAGTAAAAATAAAAACTACAGTCTTGGTAAAGATAATACACAAAACTAACAAAAGTGCAGCATTCAGAATATATACAGTTCTTGTGAATCAATAAGAAAAAGACATGGACATGCATTTTCTAGTCAATAAGTTGTGATGACCATAAACATATTTGAAAATGCAAGTAAAATCCCATGTTTACATGTCATACCTTCTGGATTGGCAAAAATTAAATACCGTATGTTTGTAACTATGAAAAAATGGTGCCGATAGAAGTTAAAATTAGTACAATTATTTTGGAAGTAATTACAGGAAAAACAGATATGACTGTGTTTTAAGATCCAGCACTTCTACTGCTAGGAACATAGAGAAACTGTGGAAGATGTTTGTCATGAACATTAAGAACATTCATAATTCCATTACTTGTAATAATAGAAAACTGGAAACAGTCCAAATGTACATCCTCAGAAGAAGGTAATATAAATTTTCATGTTGGGCCGGTGAGATAGCTCAGCTGCGTAAGTGTCTGCCTGGCAAGTGCAAGGTCCTGAGTTCAACTCCTGGTACCCACATAAAGGAAACAAAGGGCCGGTGATATCGCTTAGTGGCACAAGAGCTTGCTGGCAAGTGCAAGGTCCTCAGGTCAATCTCTGGTATCCACATTAAAAAAAAAAATTCTTTTTCATGTGACCATAGAATAGAATACTAAAGTGAAAGCAATTGAGCCTGTAGTTCCATATAACCGTATGTATGATACAAAATACTTAGATACACAAAGACTTAACATTCATAATGTATGATTGCATTTACTTACATTTCTGAAGCACTGAAACTAAATATTGTTTATGAATATATGCTTGTGTAGCTCAACCAAGTAATACAACTTAGGATAGGCATTACTTTGGGTGGCAGGGAAAAGGATATAATCAGTGAGGGGGTCCCTGAATCTTTCAGTATTATTGTTAACATTTCTTAAGGTAAATAATAGCTGTTGAATATATGAAAAATATAAATGCCCATGAAATTTTAAAGTAGACTTCTTGTTAATTAAATAATGTAAATTGGCTTTTAAATCAGGAACAGGCAAGGATACTTGCCTTACTTGGTATAATAATGTATCTTTAAGCCATTATAATTAAAGTAGTAGTATCATGAAAATAGAAAGACTGAGTAGTTAAAAATGAGAAAAACAACCAAATATATTTAAAGTCGAGGATACATTAAATTAGTATTAAATCAGTGGGAAAGTGTAGGTTTATATTCAATAATTGGACAACCTGATTGATCTATTAATGTGTATCTGTTCTTTGGAGGGAGAGATAGACTTCTAATCATGGCAGCAAAGAATCATGAAGGAAATCACTGATTTTTTTTAAATGCATTTTTATCATAAATATAAATGTTTATTTCACTTGAGCATCTTTTACATAACTAAGCACTATTCTTAGCTCTAGTAAGACTGAAAAGGTGGTGACATACAAGAAACACTTAAGAAAATCACACATTACTAAGAGCTATACAGAGAATTTAAACACAGTGAGATGCTAGCAGGTGATCTCATTGCTAATTGGGAAGGTCTTAGGAGAAGCCTTTTTGAGGAGAGATCTAATCAGGTAAAAACCTAAGGGAGAAACATTGTAGTTCAAAAAGAGTAGCTGGGACAAATATCCATGTTTGCAAAAGAGAAAGATACTGGTGAGGCTAGAGTGTATGGAAATGAGCAGAAAATTGGTATGAGATCTAAGATCTTGGCATGGGACATCAAAGCTTTGTAAGTAGGGCTTTGTAATTCAAAGGAAGTAGTTTGCATTTGATCCCAAGATTAATTGGGAAACTATTGGAGTATTTGTAAACAAGGGGTTATATGATGTGATTTATTATAATTTAATTTGAAATAGTGTAAGACTAATGACATGTTGAGAAATAATAGAAAGTTTTTATGATACTCTTTTTCTTGACCATTGCACATTGTCAAAGCCAGGAGACTAATGTTGATATAATGCCACTAATTCATGTACAGATTATATTCAGATTTCAACAGTTTCTGTATGTTAGAACATGTTCTTACGTCTCCCCCAGTCATGTGCATAGTTTTCTATGAAATTGTATTACACATATAGATACGAGTAAATAACGTTACCACAATCAAGATGCAGACCATTTCCCTATTCAAAGAAACTCCTCCTGTTACCTTTAATTGGCACACTTTTTCTCCAAATCTAACCTTTGGCACATTGGATTTGTTCTCCATCATTATAATTTTGTCACTTCAAGAATGTGACACAAATGAAATTTCCTATTCTCTAACAGTTTTTTGATTAGCTTTTTAAAAATTCTGCAAAATGATCTTGAGATCCATGTAAGTTGTATGTATCAGTAATTTGTTTCCTTCGTATTGCTGAGTAGCAGTTTAATATATATGTGTACCACAGTTTGTTCATTTACCTGTTGAACAGTTTGTTCATTTACCTGTTGAAGGATGTGTGGGTTCTTGTACAGTTTTTGGTAATGACAAAGCTGCTGTGAACATTTGTGTGCAGATTTTTGTGTGGATATATTTTTCTACCGTAGTTATATCTGGGCCGCAATTGCTGAGTTATAAATTGTATGTTTTTATTGTTTTCAGAGTAGTTGTAGTATATTTACATTTCCATTAGCAATATGTGAGTTTAGTATCCTTACTAACATATGATGTTGTCAGGATTTTTTTTAGCCCTCTTAATACATGTAGAATACTATTTCATTTTGGTTGAAATTTGCATTTGTCTAATGGCTAATGATATTGAACTTTCTTACACGCATTTTTGCCATTTGCTGTCTATGTTGCCTTTTGGTGAAATACTGAGTTTTTTGGGGGCGTTGGTTCAGAGGGTCTGATTTATTCTGTTGGATTTTTTTTTTTTTACTATTTATGTAACTCTTTGTATATTATGCATAGAAGTTCTTTGATAAGTGTTCTGCAACTATTTTCTCTAATCTGAGGCTTATTTTTACAATCAAAAAGCTGAGAGAAAATTTATTTTGATTGTATGGATTTTTCTTAAATGTATTATGCCTTTCATGCCATTTTGAAGAACTCATGTCAGAGAACTTTCCACCTAATCCAAATTCATGAAGATTTTCTCTGACATTTTCTTCTGAAAGTTTTATAGTTTTATATTTTATACTTAGATTTATGATCCATTCTGAGTTAATTTTTGAATAATATGTTAGATTTTAGATTTTTTATTTTTGTGTTGAACTTCTAAATGTTTCAGTCCTATTTGTTGAAAAAAAAACAATTCTTCCATTACTTTGTACACCTTTGTCAAAGTCAGGTAGCTATGCTTAAGTGGGACTATTTCTGAGCTTTTTTTCTGTTTCATTGACTAGTATGTCTATTATTCCACCATTATAGCGGTGTAATTTGAGGTTTGGTGTTGTTTTGTTTTGTTTTGTTTTGTTTATTTCTTACAGGGTCTTGCTATGTAGTACAGTACACACTGACATTGAACTAGCTACATAGCCCAGGCTGGCCTCAAACTTGTGATCCTCTTGCCTAAGTCTTCTGAGTGCTAGATTGCTCTTGATTACTATAGCCATACAGCATGCATTCTCATTGAGGTTGATGTTTCCCCCAAGGATGGAAAAAGTTGTTGTTATGAGGTGAAAAATCTTAGATATAACAATGATTATAGCTTTTCAAAACCCATAGTGTATAAACAAGTATACAGTGTGTCTCTGGGTTTAAAATTTCATGGACAAGGAGTGATTATGAGTAGAATTGTTTAAAAAGATTCCTTAAGGAGATGATAATGAAAAATTGAGAAACATTCTCTATAGAGAATCTTTTTTTTTTTTTTGAATGTGGGTACCGGGAGTCGACCTCAGGACCTCATGCTCGCCAGCAAGCGCTTGTGGTGCTGAGCAATATCACCGGCCCTTTTTTTCCTTTATGTGGGTTCCGGGAGTCGAACTCAGGACCTCACGCTTGCCAGGCAGGCGCTTACGCCGCTGAGCCATCTCACCGGCCCTCTATGGAGAATCTTAAAATCAGATATTGTGATTCTTTCAACTTTATTCTTTTTTTTTTTTTTTTGAATAGTTTTGGCTATTCCAGTACATTTGCCTTTCCATATAAATTTTATTTTATTTTAATAATTTTAGTTTATTACTATGTGCGTGTAGTATATAACGTTTACATTCCTTGTGTGGGGTTGGTACATGTACTTAACACATCTCAATTCCTTTTTTTCATCACTTATCCTTTCCCACCCTCCCTCTTCCTTCCATCTCTTGATTGGAGAATGATTTATGTCCCTACTTTCTATTATCTATCTTTTATTTTGCTCTTATTTTTGCTTTGGGTTTCTCATGTAAGAGAAACAATGTGATATTTAAGCTTGTGTGTCTGATTTATTTTACTTAGCATTCTTCCTATATAAATTTTTGAATCATCTTCTTGGAATTTTAATAGGAAATGTGAGTCATATTTTTAGCTGCCCACTCTTGTTGTTTGGTGGATAATATTTTGGCAGGATTGAACATACTAAGCCCAGTTAGGAGGGAATAGTGACCTCAGCAAAGAGGTGATAAGTTTAGATTGGGAGAATTGGTACTGTGGGATATGTTTTTACAGAGTGCCAAGAAGACTGTTGACAAATTGGTTGCAACATGGTAAGAAAAAAGATGCATCCAGAAAAGTCCACAACTTCAGCACTGCACAACTGTTAGATGATATTAGCATGTTGGAAACTAAGTACAGTAAAAAATTAAATTTGAAAATGAGAGAATGAGGAGAAATCCAATTTTTTGTTTGCCTTGTGTGTGATATCTGGGATGTCTGATAGTCATTTCTGTGAAGATGTTTATCAAGCAAATACATACATGAGTCTGAAATTCTATGAAGGTATAAAGTCTTGAGATACAGATATGGGTACTATTGGATTTAAGAACATGTAACCGAGTGGGTAATGTAGAATCTCAAGACACTCAACTATTAGAGATTGGTAAACAGAGGATAGACGTCCTTAGTATTTCAGAATTCAGGAAAATAAATAAGAAAAATGAATACAGTTTTTTAAAAAGGCCAGTGGATATGCGCTACAAATTCCTCAAAAGTAGTTTACTGTTTCAAAATTACATGCAAAAAAACCTCATTTGCTCTCTAAGGAATGACTTTAAAGCAAGTTTTTTTTTTAAACGAAATTGTCCAGATATAAAATAATACATACTACTAATCATTGACTGGCATCCACAGAGAGAGACATTTCTGTAGTTTTGATTGGAACACATATATACTCCTAGCATCCAGAATATCAGAAATCTTAATATGTTCTTCTCTGTTAGTCCCTCCAATTTCTTTTCTCTTTCCGTGGTTCTCCTGTCCTTTCCTTTTTTTTTTTTTACTTTCACTGTCAATGATTTATCAAAATACATTTAAATGTGGATAGCTAATGGAATGCAAAGTCCTTAGCCATCTGAAACTACGTCTAAACATGTCTTCTGGAAATTGGACTAGTTCTTTGTACTGTATTTCCATATTTACTTACAGTATGTTACTATTCACTTCTTTATAGCATTTTTAAAGTTTTCCCTTGTGAATAGAAAATTGGTTCTTTCAGATGTTGCTAATGTGAACTTTATTGATAATAAGTTATATACTGTTCATTTTTAATGAATTAAATGGGAAGCAGGATATGGTTTTCCCATTTTGCTCACAGAAAGACACATATGTGATTTAACTTTTCTGAGGATAGACATACTCAGATTATGATGAAACCCTTTTCAGTATTGTACCTCAGAAACCAGTGATTTATGAATAAGTAGTTTATGTTCTAGAATAATATTTGCCATTGAAACTGTCTATCCTATATTAGTAAATCAATTAAAAGTTGGAATTTTTACAAAATGATAACTGACTCTGGATTTGTGCATATTTAATAGATAATAGGTAGTTCCTGTTTGAAAGTTTCTCTGCTTCCTTCTTAATTTTGTGAATTTCCCTATTGTTAAGGAACTTATTTTAGAGGAAAATTTCATATTTGGAAGTTAATCGAGAGATGTAAAAATGAAGTTTAAAAAGTCCTCATCTTCTTCCAAGTGAGATATTAGTATAATGCTCATTTCAACATTATGTATTATAAACAGGTAAAAAGCAAACTTTCTTTAGGAAGATGCAATAAAACTTAAGAGGGTATTGAGCTAGCACATTTGTATTATTCCTAAAAACTTTACTTTTATTACTTTAAAATAAGAAATAGTTTTATTAAATAGAACAAACCAAGTATCTGTCCACTAATAGGCATTTCTGTTGCATACTCTGATAAATTTTCATCAAATTTAATTTACTCACTCATGGGAAGAACAGATGTTTAGTTTAATGGAAGAGAGAAGAAAATTAAGTATGTTGATCTATAGAGCCATCTCCAAATTTAACTTTGTGTAGAAATACAAGAAAGGTTTGGAAGCTTCTTTCGTACATACCATTTACAAATACTACCCTATAGGTTAGTGTTTTATTTACTATATATTTGTCTTTAGCTTTGAGTTTTAGAAATACATTTATATACATAATGAATGCTCCAATATTTGGGAAGTTTTAGTCTTACAAGTCTTTTTTTGCATGTGACTTCATATGTTTACATTAATGTGCTAAATCATTTTAATCCTTCACCAAAAGCACACATTTTAAATTGTTAGCTATGTGAAATTGCTTACCAGAAATAACTATTCTTTTATTTATTCTCTGATGGTTAAAATATGCTTTTAAGGTATTGACACTTAAGAATGTGCACCAATGTGATAGCCTATTTTTATTTTGTACATTTTAATTCAAATTATCATCATCGTTATTATTATTACTATTATTATTTGGATAATGTGGTTTTTGACCAAGAGGATTAGCAATTTGTGATTTTTTTTTTCCTTTTATATTTCAGGGATTGAATAGCTCAACTAAGATGACTGAGTAGGTGAATTATCATGTTGTGGTAACTCAGCCATACATAGTCTGATGATACTAATATTAATATGTGGAATTTAAGTGAGCTGTCAGACATCCAGGAGGCATTGTCTTAAGGTTCTGGTTTGATAATGTAGGAAGAGAATTTTTTAAAAATGTTATTTGCCCTCAGATGTTATAAGGTTTAATATTTACTGATTCATTCTTTCAGAAGCTATTTATTGAGTGCCCAATGTACTACAAGCTCTATTATCCATGCTGGGAATAGAAATATGAACAAAATAAGCAGTATTCTGTGCTCTGAAGAAGCTTATGAGTCTAATGAAAAACTGACAATAAGCAAAATTAATAAGTAAAATAAAACATTTTTCCATCCTGATTAAGTGCTAAGGAGAAAGATAATTGGGGGAAGGGCAGGAAGTGAATAAAGGTGGTTGTTACCATTTAGCTATGATTCCAGGAAAGGCTTCATTGAGAAAGTGTGAAGCAGAAAGAGCATCACCTGTGTAGTAAAAATGTCCTTTCATGAAACTGCAATGTATTTATAAAACATACTCAATTAGTGTAGAATTTCTGTATTCTACTTACATAAAAATGATAAGAACTTTAAAAAACTCAAATGACCTACAACTGGCATCATTTATTACAGTGTCCTGTTAGTATAGTTTACTATTTTTGTATTTCAAGAGATACATTTTTTGCTTTATATGGTGATTACTAATGCTCTGACCTGCAGCAGCAAATGTGTACTTAGATTGATTTATATCTGTCCTAAAAAGGAAATCAGTTACATTTTATTAACATGTTTTTTTTTTTTGTGGGTACCAGGGGGACGACCTCAGGACCTCGCGCGCCAACAGGCACCCGTGCCACTGAGCGATATCACCGGCCCCTTTTTCGTATGTGGGTTCCGGGAGTCGAACTCGGGCCCTCGCGCTTGCAAGGCAGGCGCTTACGCCGCTGAGCCATCTCACCGGCCCTATTAACATGTTTTTAACACACAAAATACATTTAAAATTCCATGGTCTTGTGAATATATGTTGTATATATTGAATACATGTGCTGGATATCAACTTACCATGATTTTTTTTTCTTCAGTGCTAGGGATCAAGCCCAGAGCTGTGTGCATGCTGGCCAGGCTCTTTACCTCTGAGCTACATCCCTATACACCTTACTCTGATTTTTAAAAATGCTTTTTATACAGTACCACTGTTTGTCACCTTTTCCTAGATCATTTCTATTGTTATGAAGGAGGAAATTTGGAAAGCTAAGTAGTTTCTTTCAAAATCTTAAAATAATTCTTTCTCTAAAATCTGTTATTATTATTTTTTTTAGCTATTGACATAGCCAAAGTTTTTCTTTTCTTTGACATAAAGAGAAAAAAAAAGAATATTCATATTATTTCATTATATTCTTACATTTTAATCCTGCTATTAAAATACTTTCAAATACATTTTAGGTATAAGTTTCATTGTAATTCTTGTTTTTTAAGTATAGGTCAAGAGACAAGGGAGTGACCATTATGATCCACTTACCTGTGTGCCCAATACACCTGTCTCACAGTACTTAATTTTCTGGATTATGATTCTGCCTAGCTGTTGTTCTAGTGTTATAATCACTTGGAAGAGTGGCAATAGGCTTCCTGCTCTCTTGCTCCTTACAGAGTGATGGTGTCTGTTCTAATCCAGCTTGGTAACCCCTTGCAATGATAGCTACATTTCATCGGTATAATGTGTTCATTCACAGCTGAAATGTTCTGGGCAGGGAAAACTATAAGCCATTTCCCTTAAAGAAATTATGTTGCAAAACTCAATTTTATTTTTAATTCAAATTTCTCACAGTAGAGTAATTTGAAGGCCCTGCCATATTATTACATGTGTTTTATAGTCATCTAAGCATTCCATTAGTGCAAAGCTTATTACAATACTATTTTTGATTTATATTTATAAATATAGGCACACGGCAACATATTCCATTTCTGTTTCTCAATAACAGAGGATCTTAGTACATACTCTTTCAATACCAGTGTTAAATTTGCATATAGTTCTTTTGCATCTTAAAAAGAAATTAAAATTAATGTAAAATAAATGGTGATTACTTAATATTTTCTAAGGTATTGAATAATTGCAAAGATAGTTTCCATCAATCTGTCTTCTTTTTTTTTTTTTTTTAGGAAGACTCCTAGAGAAAGTAACATTTTAAGTGGGTTAAAGAAAATAGTTTGCTTCATCAGGTTTTGTAGGACAGCCTAAAAAAGTAAGTCTTGAATGAGGAGAAAAACAAAATGACAGTAAAGGAATATGATAGCACATTATTTTAATATGAAGTGAAGTCTGCAAAGTTAGGCTAAAGGGTGGATTAGGAATCTCGGGTTCAGTCCAGGAGGGTGAGAAGACACAGCTCATTTTATAGCCAGGTTTCAGACTGAATGTAAAGGGGCAAGCCGAACCAAAAAATGAGATGATTAACTAAGTTCTTTATATAAAACATTTATTTTTTTGTTTAGCATACTTCTTTTCCTTTACAGCAAGTTGAGGATCCTAATAAGAATTAAAGAGCGAGTTGCATTTGGAAGATCAGGTCATTGTAACTCATTGACATTAGACCACATAACTGAATAATGTCTTCCTTCAGTGAAATACATCAAATGAGATCAACAATTATGACTCATAAACATGCCTCGCAGGCATAAAACAGCAGGGAATTAGCATGTGAGGCTGATAAATATGCATGTAAATAAGTTCCCAAAGGAATAACATGGGTTTGATTGATAGGTTTAGAATTGGAACATATGTAAACCCCTTTATTCCTCATTCTGGTGTGGCTAAGTAAGAATGCATTTTACTTGTTAAAAAGTTTCAATAACTTTGTAAATCTTAATGCCACATCTGTTTTTTTTTTTTTTTTTTCCTTGTGCATGTCACTTGTAAGATTAATTGAATTGTCTACAGGCTGGATGGCCTGTACAGAAAGCAAAGGGTGGAACATGTGAATGAGTGGCTATGCATGTGGGGTAAGAGTCTTTGGGAAATTTCTGTTTTTAAATTGTAAAATGATTTAAGGTTATGAAAATTTCTTTTGGACATAAAGATGTGACATAGCAGTTGACTATAGCTATCTAGATAATGCTTCATATCCTCTTTTTAGCTCTTAATGCAATTTTCTTGCCTCCTTCCTTTTTTCACTCCCTGCCTCCCTCCTTTCTGCAATATTAGGCATGGGATTGAATCCAGGCCATTCACATGCTATGCAAGTGCAATACCACTAAGCTACGCCCCGTAGCCCTTTTCAGTTTTTTTTTTAAATCTTGAAACAGAGTTTCACAAAGTTAACCCAGGCTGGCCTCAAACTTGCCAGCCTCCTGAGTACTTGAAATTATAAACACGAACCACTATGCCTAGCTAATAATTTCTATTTTGCTGATTTTTTACTAGTACTATTTAGCCCATAATTAAATGTAACTTTTAAATAATATTTTTCAGTTTCTGATATGCATATTCCAGTCCTTCTAAATCAGAATTCATAAACTGATGTAGATATATTTTAGAAAATGTGTGTTCAAGTGGTAGTCACGTATTAGGAAGATTCTGGTTCTCTGTCTGTGCCTCTCACACACTGAATGGCTGAATAATTCCTTCCTTTATCTTCAAGTTATTTCAGGTAGATAGGAGGAGAAATTTGGCTTTTGATTTCCTGGTACAGAATCTTAGGCATTATTTCTGTGGAGAGTCCAGAGATTTGCTAACTGAAGAAGTTGTGGGACCATGAGTGCCCGTTCCAGAAGGGAAGTATTTTCCTGTCTCCCATTGGTAATAAACTAGTGAATAAAAATCACCATTCACTTAATACAGTAGTTCCTCTTTATTCACAGCTTCAGCTTCCACTGTTTGGTATCCATGATGAACCATGGTGTGAAAATATTTAGTAGAAAATTCTGGAAATCATAAATTTTAAATTATGCTGAGTATTGCGATAAAATCTTCAGCTCTTTTGCTGTGTTCTACCCCATCCTGCCTGAGACATGGATCATGTGTGTGTTCAACATATCCATATCATATATGCTTTCCTGACTGTCACTTAGTAATTGTCATGGTTATCACATTGTTACTATATTGCAGTGCTTGTGTTCAAATAACTCTCTATTTTACTTAATAATGGCCTCAAAGCACAAAAAGAGTGATGCCAGCAATTTGGATTTGCCAAAGAGGAGCTGTGAACTGCTTCCTTTAGGTATAAAAGGAGAAGGTTCCAGATTTAACAAGGCAAAAGATGTGTGTTGAGATTACCAAAATCTGTGGTAAGAGTGAGTTTCTGTAAAATTTTGAAGAGGAAAAAGAAATTTATGTTAGTGTTGCTGTTGTATCTCAAACTGAAAAGTATGGTCATAGTACGTAAGTGCTTAGCTAAGATGAAAAAGACATTAAATTTGTGAGTGAACAATATAAACAGAAAGTTTTCTGGTTGATAGTAGTGTGTTGTCCTAGAAAGCATCAAGCCTACATGAAGACTTCAGCAGGGGATCCCCTGAAATGAGTGATTTCATTACATTCCATTTACTATGAGTGGTCACACAAACTAAAAACTGATTTGGACTGAAAAATATAAAATCTGGAACTGCTGTCTTCTGAGGAAGAAGCTGCCGCCACATTTCTGTCAGAGTTAAAGAAGTGGATTAAGGAGAAGGTACATCACTGAAAACAAATTTTCAGTTATTAAATCAGGCTTTTTGGAAGATGCTAGTAGCACCTACATTCATAAAAGTGCAAAGGAGGCAACAGGGCATAAAATATGGAGACAACAGTTTCAGATTATCATGCTCTACAAGGATTTTGGCAGAAAATTGTCCAACTCAAGGATCCTCAGTCATTTACATCATCTGCTCCTGACATCAATATTGTCACAGCTTGATGATTATTGATCATCTGAAGCGGATGATCCCTCTTCTGAGGAATCAGCAGAAGGTCAGTATTAGCCTAACACTGTGTCACAATGCCTGTGTCATTTACCTTCGTCTCATCATGTAGGCATTGTGACACTTCACATCATCACCAGAAGTCTGATTTTAGCACTATCAGTGAGAGAAAGAGAATACTTGCATCCACATAACATTTATTAGAGTATATTATTTTAATTGTTCTACTTTTTTCTTAATCTCTTATTGTGTCTAATTTATAATTTAAAGTTAGTCATAGGAATGTATATATGGGGAAAAACATAGTACATATAAGGTTCTGTATTATCCTTAGTTTCAGGTATCCAATGGGTGTCTTGGAACATATCCCTGTAGATAAAGAGGAGAGAGACTTCTATACCATGAATGAGCCTATAGTTTGAAAGGAATTGTGGTTTTGGTTTGGTGAAATAGGGTTGGATATCTTACAGTTTGCATTCATCAGTCTGCAGGTCATACTTGTTTATCATTCCATAGGCTTTTGCATCTGTGTTCTAGATGTTTGAGATATATCAGTGAACAAAACAGGTGATGATTATCTGCCCTCTTGGAGCTTACATTTTCTAGGGGGGAGACAAATAATAAAGAATTAAATAGTGTCTTAGAAAGTGATAATTGATTTGGCAAAAGAAACAAGCATTGCAATGTAAGGGGATTGACAGTGGATGTATGATTTGGGAGGCTGCAGAATTAAAAATCAGGGTAGTTTTTATTGAAAAAAAATTGAGCAAAGACTTCAAAGAAATGAAAGGATAAGCCATGCAAATAGGAGGACAAGGACATTCCATGCTGAGAAATTATCAAGTGGAAGGTCTTATGGTAGTAGCTGCCAAACATATTCTTCAGGTCAAATGAGGTTAAGGGGGTCTAAGTTAAATTGATGGTCTTCTCCTTTCAACCCTCAATGGACGTTAGACATCTTTAAGAATTCTTAAGTGTCTATATTCTTGATGCAGGCTGACAGAATTGCCCTCTGCAGTGGTCTTGCCACAGGGTACTTCTGACATTTCGGTCATTCTTTCTTTTAAAACCTTTCACATTTTGACAGGCAAAGGAAGACAAACATTGTTAAAAGTAAAATGAAAGGGGTTACAAAAATTGTTTTGAAGCAATTATTCTTGACTATTAGGATCAATAACAATGGTGCCATCAGGGTAGATAGGCAGTTGCTGGGAAGACATCCTCACAGAAGTATTTCTTGTAAAAGGTTGTGGTTGCCTTTGAGAAAGGTTGTGGTTCTGGTATTCTCTTTTGATAGTTTTTACTATCAGACATCAGTGTATGAGATCCCATCCTTCATGACCTCTCAAAATTTTTTTATTGGGGTTTGACACAAGGGACTCCATTTTGATTCTGATAAGTTTCACAGTTTGTATACACACATCCAGGTAAAGGCAGAGCCCTACAGGAACTTGTAAGATCTTGTTAACCTCAAATCTGGGGAGTGATTTTAAGTTTAACCATATAGTTACACAAGTGACACCCCAGAGTTTCATGTTACAGAGATCTGGCACTAGTTAATAATGCCAGTCTTAGGAATGCTCTGTTTAAATACATGGTTGGCTGGAAGTCCCTCCTGGGGATTGAACCCAGGGCCTTCAGTCAGTCTACCACTGAGCTACATCTTCAGCCCTTGTTAAAAATAATTTGAAACTGTCTTGCTAAGTTGCCCAGTTGACCTCAGACTTACTATCTTCCTTCCTTAGCTTCCTTAGTAACTGCGATTACAGGACTATGCCATCATGCCTTTTGGTAATTGCAAATTGGTTTTTGAAGTTGCAGACTTGTTAATGATGTCATAGCACATTTTCTAGTACAAATTCTTTCGTAAATAGGTTTTTTTTTTTTTTTTTTTTTTTTGGTGACAGGGTCTCACTATGTAGTTTGGGGTGGCTTTAAACTCACTATGTAGCCCAGGCTGGCCTCGAACTGGCAGTGATCCTCCTGCCTCAGCCCCCAAGTGCTGGAATTACAGGTATTGTGCCGCCATGCCTGGCTAAATAGGACTTTTTACAGTAGTGAATATAGCCAGTTTTTCTAGATTGGCTTAATATTGTTGCATACTAAAATATCTGTGGTTACGTAGAACCAAAAGTGTATATTAAGTGGAGAAATAATTCTTTTTGAAAATCTTTAAAAATAGTATTTGAAATAAGCAGCAATTTCCTTGTATGTTTGGTGTACTTCTGGATCGCCAGCAAGTGATTATTTCTAAGTAAATCAAAGACACCTGAAATATAGCATTAGGCTCCTGCATAGGACAAAAGTTTAGCACCATGGGTTGCATTATTCTTATCCTTTAATGAAAGAAAAAAAAATCCACCATTTTTGAGAAACAAAGTATTTCTTGTTATTAATTTCAAAAGGAATTAATCAAGTAGACCATTTTATAATCATTAATTTTAAGTAAAGATTAGTGTTAAGTATACTTTTAAGAATGTAAGTAGCTATTTGTAATAAAATACTGTATTGTCTAATTCTGTAGTCTTGAGTACATACACCTTTTTGTGTCTGTACCATTTGACCCCCTGTATCCAAATACTTAGAGGAGGCAGAGCAGAGAAGGCATACAGTGTTTGTGATGAAGCCTACATTGAATCTAGACCTTGAAACTGCTTTCTCAGTATTAGGAAGGTAATCAGAACTTCAGGAATGAATGGCTAAGAAGGCTGATAGAACCTGGACCCAAACCAGGTAGACTTTGTTTTTTTGAGAAAAGACCTCACTGTGTAGTTCAGGCTGGCCTTGAACTCACTTGGAGCCCAGGCTGGCTTTGAAATTGAGGTGATCCTCCTGCCACTGCCTCCTGAGTATTGGGATTATAGGCATGCACCAGCACATCTGGCCTAACAAGGTGGGTCTAGGAGAATTAGCATTCTGCTTGATAAACCCATAAAGGCACTGAAAAATTGACTGAAGGATCGGACTCACAATAATAACAAAACACACCTTTTGTTTTGCATTTTATGTATAGCAAAGCAAAACATTTACAATTGTCTCATTAAAATTTTGTCTCTCTAAAATTTTGAGCTTTTGATGGATTTCTAAAAAACAGGAGTGGATATATAGAAGTAATTCTCAGACCCACTATTAAGTACAGATGAATACCAGAGCATGTCTTCTCTTTAGTATTATTGCCCTATTTTAGAAAATGCAAAGTATTTATTGGAGTTTTCAAAGTTTCACTTTCCAAATTTAATCTTCCTCATCCTGTTTTCGCTATAAACCTTAAAATTTTTTTTGTGGTTAATTTCCTATATAGTATTTTTCAGTATTGTTGAAAATGGATTCAAATCACCTTTAATAAAAATAAAGATATGATTACTAAAAAAAAAAAAAAAAGTATTTTGGAGGACCTGTGCTAATAAACAGTAGAATTATTCCTACAGGAAATGTCTAATGGTCTAACATGATGGGAAGAGACACAAAGGAATCTTTAAAATTATATCTAGATCATTTATGGTAGTATGTCAGTATCTCCCAACAAAAATTATACTGGACATAAGTGAACTATGTAAAATTGCCATCAGTTTCCTAGAATGAGGGATGAGAGGAAGTAATTAAGAGGAGAGAAATGAACATGAGGTGATTTTTTAAAAATATGAGCATTGTCTTACGTGAGTTTTCTTACACCTTGGCTGTCTGAATTACCTAACATGAGCTATATGGCTGTAAGTTCAGGAACCTGCTTTATAGATGTTCTTTATATTTGATTTTCTTATCTGTTTTCCTAACTGAATTATTTGTTCTCTAAAAGCAGAGGCTATGCATTTTATCTCTGAGTTCTTTTAGGCACACAGCAGAAGTTCACTAGATTTTTACTAAATTGACAGAGTTCTTATTAGCAAACATGTTTATGGCAAAGTAGGGGCATTACATCATTTCATATGAAAATAATGAGCTGTAGTCTCATTGAGATGTATTCTTCCATGGGTATGAATTGTAGTTTAGCCTGTTGCACAGTGTGGTAACCACTAAAACAGTCAGTTTTGCAGAAGAAAAAGAGTGTGTCAAAGGAGGCCAAGAATGGAGGTAAGAAACCCAAATTTCTGTCTTCCCAAGGAGAGTGGCTAGTAGGAATATTTATGGTGTAAAGAAGTAAGAATATTTTGAAGTGTGGTGAAAGGTGACTGGAGGTGAAGGTAATCAGTAACCTGTGCAGGCATAATCAGACTCTGTGGCTCTTCATGGGATACGTGTGCAGAAAATTGCATTAGCATGATCTGAAGGAGAAGTTTTTGGCCCAGTAACATCAAAAGATCATTCACTGGACATCTGTGGTGGCCCAGGTAAAGAGTTGGTGGTTTCAACCCAAGTGGCTTTCAATTTCCTGAAAAATAACCTAGGCAACTGTTATCATATCAGTAGTGTTATGTACACCAAAGATAGATGGGCCAGTCAACAAATATGGTGAATGTTTAAATTTTTAAGTTTATTTCAGTAAAAACGCATTGCCATTATTCCCCTCAAAATACTTCTCTTTGCCTTAAACACACTTACCTCATGGTTCCTTCCACTTTCTGAAGTAGTTCTGGAAGTCCTCTTTCATGGATGTCTTTGGTTGTGCCTTTGTGGCTGAATATGTTCAAAATGTTTACCATTCATTGTCATGTTCAAGTGAACAGTGAATATTCAAGTTTTTAAAAAAATTTGTATAGTAGATTATTGCAATAAAAGACGCATTGCCATTAGTTCCCTTCAGAAGCCTCAGAGTACTCCCCATCACTTTGATTACACTTTTCCCACTGTTCTTGACAGTCTGCCTTTTACTATATGATTTTAATTTAAATGTTCTTGTACTTTTTGATTACCCATTGTATTTTAATCACTTGCATGGCTTCCAAAATTTATGATGTAAAAAAAGTCAACTTAAGGCAAGTAAGTATATGCAAGTAAAACTTAAGTGTTTATTCAGGGTTTTCCTCATTTTTAGGAATGCTTAGAGGGAACCAAAATATTTTTTAAGAAGTAGCTCATGTCCCATGAGTATGTATGTGTTCATACGCTAGAGTTTCATGCTACAGAAGATAGAAAGGATTGCTTTAAATGGAAAATGTAAGGAAGAATATCATCAGTTGTCTGTGTCAAGGCAACTCAGTTTTGAGGTGGGCCTAGAAGAAGCAATTGGCAAAATATATGTTCCTCTGGGAATTGCTCTGCTGAACTGGCTTTGGTAATAATCATTTGTAAACTAGCAAGTGACTACCAAAAACAAATTTTGGATATGTGTACATTTGATATTGAGCTCAGCTGCTGCTTTTTAACAATTACAGTTACAATGGCAGTTATAGTTACATAGCAAGATCCATTGCTTCTTGATATATTTCTCAGTTTTATGATAATGTACCCATTTGATCTGTCTGGGGACAATATATATACTCCTGTTTGCCCCAGCAAGAAGTTGAGTAATCAGATTATTCACATTACTATGTGTGTAAAAAATTGTAAAGTATGTGTTTGTTTGTTTGTGAAGGGTGAAAGAGTCAGTTTCTTTTTCGGAAGATCAGATGAGTTTTTTTTTTTTTTTTTAAGTGAACAGTCAAGTCTTACTACTCAGCTGCTTACTTTGTGTCAACTAGTGGGATGATTCCTTTCAGACCTTCTTCCTGCACAGCGAACTCCCTGTTTGACATTAAAGATAGGATAGTCTCTGCTGTGGCCACAAGAGCATTTTCTTTGTTTTAGCACAGCTCCATCACTTTTTGCTGGTAAACTTTATACATTATCATTAAAATTTTAATTTCATGTGTCACAAAATATTCCTTTGATCTCTAACAAAAAGTGAAATCTAGAAATCATTCTTGCTTATAGAGCATATAAAATTGTTGTAGTTTCCAGACCCTCTCTTCTGGACTTACTGAGGAAGAATCATGTAATATCAGTAATGAAAGAAGGATGTAAATGAAGAAAAAGACGGTTCTTATATGGCGAAGATGGAAACCATAAATGGTGAAGACAAAATACCTGACACCCACACTTACAGGAGAAGTGGTTTATTTTGTCCCATGGTTACAGTTCCTAGTCATCTGGCTCCACGGTAGAAATAGTGTGGAAGGGCTTGGGCAGAGGAAAGCTGCTCAGATCATGGTAGTCAGGAAGCAGGGAGAGAAGGGAGGAACCTGAGAGGAAGATATACCCTTCCACATCACATACCTAGTGATCCACCTGTAACTAGGCTGTACCTCCTAACAATACTCAGCTGGTGAACTCACTATTAGATGAATCCACTGATGAATATAGCACCTCCATTTTCAAATTACCTTCCAAAACCTCCACCTCTCAACTCATGAGGACTTTAGCAGACATTCTATAACATTCTATCTCTGGCCGTCTGAAGACTCCATGTCCACCTTGTTACAGAAAATACATTTTGTCCATCTCTAAAGTTTGCCAAAGATTTAACAGTTTCAACATTGCTTAAAAGCCCAAGTAGAATATCCCCAGTGAAACTAAAGGAAAATGCCTAGCTGTGATCCCCTATAAAAATCTAAAAGATGGTTAAACACTGTCAACATACAATGGCATAAGATAAAACATTCCCATTCCAAAAAGGAAAAATAGGAAAGAAAGGAATGGAACCAAAACAAGATTGAAAACTTGTGTGCAGCAGTTGGGGCAAGTTCTGGCAAGATGCAAGCTCCAAAGGGCTTCAGCAGCCCCATCCTTATGATGTTGCCAATTGCAGCCATCATGGACTCTCTCTTGGGGTGGCTCCTCACAGTGTCTGTGGCTTTCCTCAGCAGACCTTTCACATTCTTGGCAATTCCAGTTTCCTGGGATCTGTACTGAACTTTTGACTTCACTCTCACAGCATCACACACTGCCCTCTTAGGGGCAAACTGCCTGGCCTCTCAGGCCACCTTCTGAAATGAGTGAAAGTTTCAGTGACCCCACAACTCCTGCATTCCACGTACCCATAAAACCAGCATTGTGTGGATGATGCCAAGGCCTGCCACCTACTTGAGCAATAGCCAGGACCTCTTGGATCATAGCTGTATTGGCCTCTGAATGCCTGGATGGCTGAACTTGGGGAACCAATTCCCTGGGTGGCCCCTCTTGAGCAGTGGGTCCAGGGGCTCTCTTCTCAAATGAAAACTTTGTACTTTCATCCCTTTGAGCCTGAGAAGGGTAAGGTCTTGCTGATTCCCCTGAAGCATCTTTCCTGTTGTCCTGGTGCAAAGTACTTGTCTTCTTTTTAAGGCTAATGCCATATCCTGAACATGGGTTGCCTTGAAATTTTCCTTGCCTTTTAAATTAGTCTGCTACCCTTAATTTCAGTCACCTGCAAAGTCTCAGGACATAGTAAAATGTGGACAAATTTTCTGCCAGAGCATAACAGGGTCTCAAGGCCAACTGCCACAGGGGTCCTTGTTCCCATGTGAAACCTCCCTAGCCAAGCCTTTGCTTTTGGCATTTCTGTCAGCATGCTGGTCGTCTGAGCTCTAACCGTAATTTCCCATCAAGCTCAGCTTATGGCATTCTAGCACTTCGCTAGCCAGCATCTCAGACCTTTCCAGATACACACAAACCAATTCCAAAGGCTTCTGTACCACATGGTTAGGTATAATCTAGTCTTGGCAACAACCCCGATCCTGGTACTAAAATCTGTCTTAGTCATTTTTCTTGTCACTGAGACAAAATACCTGACACCTACAACTTGAAGGAGTAGAGGTTTATTTTGTTTCATGGTTACAAGTCCCTGGTCAACTGGCTGCAAGGCATCAACATCTTGGTGGATGGTCCCGAGCAGAGGAAAGCTGCTCGTATCATAAATATGAGGAAGCAGAGAAGGCAAGAGCCAGAGAGGGTGATGTACCCTTCCAAGTCATGTCCCCAATGCCCTGCCTCCAACTAGGACCCACTTCCTAATAGCATACTCAAATGCTGAATTCATGGATAGATAAATCCACTGAAGAGTATAGTGCCCCCATGTCCCAGTCATCCTCCAAAAGCCCTTCCTTTGAATATCTGAGACCTTTGGGGGGATATTCTAGATCTAAACTATAACAAGTCCTGATTTGTTGAACAGTAAGTTCTCCTAGGGTTGATGGGAAACCTTCAACAATCTCCAGCTGTCTGGAGAACACAACTAATGATCAGAGAAGCCAGAGATGTATGATTTTATGTAATCATATGATGGATATGATTACAATCCAATACGGTGGAATTCAGAAGCAGGCAAATAGGGAACAGCAAGTTAAAATGAGCCAGCTTTGGATACTCCAGGCTTTCTCATGTTGCTGTCAAAACACTTGTAGAAACAGAGGTTGAAGTTAAGCATATTTATTAGTAATCTGCTGTGCACTAGGAGAAAGAACAGTAAGAGAACAGTAGCACTAGCAGACTATGTTAGTGGAAGGTGACATCCCCCTGCCCCTTAATTCCATTGTATGCCTGTACCTTTGAATGCCAAGCCTTGGAGGAAAGAAAGCCATTTTTTGTGGTGAGAGAGTTGCTTTCTGATAGAGACCTATTTCATGACCTTGTTTACCTCTTACCCCAACTTTTCATCCATTAGTGCCTTGATTTATTTAGAAATGAAGTTCTCAATTATGCATTATTCTCAAGACAAAAAAAGATTAGTTAAAATTAATTCCAGAAAAGCTTATGAAACTATGGGATGGATCTATGCTTGCTGTCTGGCATTGTATTTTTATTCTAATTTTTAAAAAGAAGATTTGCTTCAGTTTATCTAGTATGTATCATTATTGTGTATAGGCAGGTAAGTAGTGAAGTATAGGTGAGCTTTTTCCTTTTCCTTTAGAGCCATAATAAGCAAATGACTATTAAAATATTAGAAATTTGGCCAACGTTCTTACGATCTGAGTGATTTAAATATAGGTATGTGGGTAGTGAAGGAAACCAAGAAATTAATTCACTATTGTCATCTTCTTTTCCCCTAGTTTATAAGGAAAGAGCAGTTTACTTCTTTTTCAGAAACGAATAGTCAGTCAAAAGCCAAAAGTCTAAAATAAGGAGAACAGTTTCCTTATTCAAGAAGAGAGAAAAATATTTTTGGAAGATACTTAAATTTAGGAAAAGTAAATTTTATTAAAATATGCCTTTTGTTTTTGTTTTTGTTTTTGTTTTTGAGACAGTGTCTTGCTATGTATTTTAGGTTGGCCTTGAACTCAGTGTGTAGCTATGCAGCCCAGGCTGACCTTGAACTTGCAGTGATCCTCCTGTTTTTGGCCTCCTACATGCTTGTTTTCTTTAAGAAAAAATGTTATATTGAAATATAGCATGGGACATGCTTAAAAGAAATTTGGTTGAAATGTAGGAAAAGATAAGTGGAAAAAATAGGAATTTTAAATATAAGAGCAGAAATGATTTATCTTTCAGGAGCAATACAAGAATCAATAAAGCAGAAATTTAAAGCATGTGAAGAAGGATGAATTAAAAGGATGACATTAAATGAGGTAATAGATATAATGAGAGCCAAGTCCCTTCTAAAACATTGAGATTATAGAAAGGGAGTTGGAAAACATGGGAGACCAGTTCACAAGGACCTTTATTTATTTGGTTGATGAGTTTACATTTGAGTTATTAATCAGGTATAACAACACACACAAACACAAAGTCCTTGATGTGTGTCATATCCTGATAAAAATTATCCTTACAGTGATTATGCTGTGAGTTATATTTTAGAACTACTGAGGGAGACAGTGGAAGTAGATACTTAAACTTCTGAGAACATGGGTTAAGTTATGAAACCAATGAATGGAGTAGTTGCTTGAAAAGCGAAAGTGATATAAGTAGCTTTAAAGCACTGTGGATCATAAATTAGCACATTCAGTAACTATTGCATATAGAGATGAGAGAAATCACTTCAGTCTTGGATTTGAAATAAATTCCTAGTAAATGGGGGCCGGTGGTATAGCTCAGCAGCATAAGCGCCTGCCTGACAAGCGCGAGGTCCTGAGTTCAACTCCCGGTACCCACATACGAAAAAAGGGCCGGTGATATTGCTCAGCGGCACGGGCGCCTGCTGGCACGCGAGGTCCTGAGTTCGACCCCTGATACACACACACACACAAAAAAAATTCCTAGTAAATATGTGAAATGTATTAATACCAACTAGAAACATCAGGAAAAATGACTTCTAACCAGCAGTATGTGTGTGCATGTGTGTGTGTGTATTTATGTATAAGTGAACTTGAATAATTGTACTGAGTGAAAATGAACATAAATTGTGCTTGCATTGTTGCATTGGTATTAACATACCAGAGAGTAATACATTGAATAATACAACTATGTATCTGTTGACAAACTAAATACCCCACCCTAATACATGGTGTCACTACAGGGAATGGACCCTGTGGTTCACTTAGGGTAACCACAGCAACCATAGACTTCAAAACCTAGCTCAGCTCCTCATAATGACTCAAACCCTTGTGTTCAAGTAAAAGCAAAAGAAAGTTGTGCCCAGTTCCAAGGAATAAAAACTACCTTATTCTCTACTGCTGTGTATATCATGACAGTAATACAGAAGAACTTCAACAAAGAGATACAAAGCTATGAACAGGCAAGGAAAAACATCACACTCAAAAGACAAAGCAGTTAGAACCAGAAAATGCAGTATTGACACAGATGTTGAAATTGTCTCATAGAGATTATTTAATGATGATTAATAAGTTAAAAGCTGTAATGGAAAAAGTGGGCAACATACAAGATCATCTCACTAGTTTTAGCAGTCGGTGAGGTGAAAGTTATCTGTGAATCAAATGAATGTTCTAAAAATGGAAAGTGCAGTAACAGAGAGGGTCATCAAAACTGGTAGACAAGAAAAGAATTGGCAAATTGGAAGATAATAGAAATTACCTAAACTGAAATACAAGGAGAAGTAAGAACGAAGCAAACAGAATAGAACACCTAAAAACCATGAGGTACATGTAATTAAAATAAAGGGGCAGAATTATCTGAATAATGTTATTTTTCCAAAATCAACAACAGACACTCAACCACGTATTCAAGAAGTTCAGAGAACACAAAGCAGAACACATACAGAATAAACATTTGAAAAATTATCTCAATATATAAAAAAATTTTTGTGTTTTTCGGTATAGCTTGAATTTTTAAAAATGTAGCATAGTGTATCATATTCAAATTGATAAAAATTATACATTGTTCTAGCAACACTAAAAAAATTAACAAAAATATGACATACTGGAAAAAGAATTAGAACAAATTTCTGCTCAGAAATAATTCAGAACATCGGAATAACACATTTTTAATGTGCTGAAAGATAATAAAATAAAATATTTAAAAAATTAAAATTTTGTCCAACCAGGATTCTATACCCAATGAGCATCTTTAAAAGAAAATGAAGAAGAAATAGACTTCTAGAAACTAGGAAAGGTTAAAACATTTCCCAACTCATTTTGCAAGGCCAGCATTACCTGAATAGTGGAAAAGCAACTTGCTAGGAAAGCAAACTATACAATATTGTTTCATATCAACTTAGATGAAAAAATATCAATAAGATGATATGAAAATCTATCTGCAATATATACAAAGGATAATATCAAGTACATTTGTAGCTGCCAATTTTTAAAAATCAATTGAATTTACTATTTATCAGGTTAATGAAGAAAACTATTTATACATGGATAAAGCAATTGACAAGAACAACAATCAGTTAATGACCAAACTCAGAAAACTAGGAATTACTTTGCTAAACCTATAAAGGGCATCTACAGATAATCTCCAGCTAGCATCATGCTTAATGATGAAAGCTGGAATGTTTTCCCCTTATACCAAGAACAATGCAAGGATGTCCTCTCTTAGCCCCCTTTTTAAACATCATACTGAAAGTCCTAGTCAATGCAATAAATCTATAAAAATACATAACATAGATTCAAAAATCTTACAGATCAATAGACCATAATTGTCAAGACAGTTCAATGGGAAAAGGCAAAAGCTTTGTGAAAGCCAGTTTGGAATGTGTGTACTTACTGTATGATTTAACTTTTCAGCATAAATGTATCATCACAAAGATTAAATTATTCTTGGTATTTAAAAACCTCTGTAGTCATAAACTTCTGATTTCCTGAAGTGTCCTTCTTGCTAATTTTACAGAAAAAAAATAGAATCTATTAGGTGGGAGAGCCTTTGGCTTTCTATCACACATGGACTTGTAACCACATCTGGGTCATCCTTTTTCTCCCAGTGTTGTCTCTTTTATGTCAGGTCATTTTTTCTATCTGTGGACTGGGTCCTGTCTTGTATCTTCTCAGTAACCCTAAACTATTAGTTATCTTTATCTCTTACATCTTCAATCTCTCCTACTGGATCCATAGACTCTCATCTTAATGAGTTAGTTACATTAGGATCAACAAGTCCCATACTCCCACTTCTTTCAAATATTAGTGTCTTTTTCTGTTGTTTTTGTGGTCATATGTGAAGGTTGCCTTCATTTTCTGTATGTTCCATTTTAATCTGTTGTCTGTCCCTTTCATTCTGTCTGACTCTAGTGAGATTACCGGTGCCCTTAATAATAAAATCCAATTTAAGATAATACCTTGACTTGGTGGTTGCATTGTACATACTCCACTCCCTCTCTCAAAATGTTCTCCTTAGTTTCTAGTTTCAATGATATCATGTTTTCTTGGTATTTCCGGGTATCTCTACTAATACTCTATATAGTCTTTTGAATTTCAAGATTCTTAGGATTTTTCCTTATCTCTGTTCTTATCCTGTGCTTTAGTTACTGATCTACTATCAACTTCTAAATATCTCTACTTCAGACTGCCCCTTCTAATTCCAGATTCATATCTGCTTCCTAGATTGCAATTGTATCTTCCAAAGTTCTCTCAAACTGTCCAAAATTAAATTCATGTTTTTTTTTTCTCACAAACTCCTTTGCTGCCTATCCTACCTCAGTCAGAGCACTAATATATGTCTAGTTGGGTAAAGCAGAAACTTAGGAAGTCTTACTGACTTATGTCTCTCACCCCCATACCTAATTAGCCACCACATATGATAGATTTTTTTGTTTTGTTTTGTTTTTGTGGGTACCGGGGGTCGACCTCAGGACCTCGCGTGCCAGCAGGCTCCCATGCCGCTGAACAATATCACCAGCCCTTTTTTCGTATGTGGGTTCCAGGAGTCGAACTCAGGACCTCGCGCTTGCCAGGCAAGTGCTTGAGCCATCTCACTGGCCCAATAGATTTATCTCTTAAATATCTGAAGATTTTTTTTCACTTTTCTCAGTCTACCACCTTAAAGCCACTAAAATTCTTTTCATAGATAAGCTTTCTTTCTTATCATTTGCAGAGAGTTTGATGAACCTTAACCAAATTTGGAAGTCCAATTGGGCTACCTATATTGTTTAAAATAGAAAGTATATGTCTTTGGGATGAATAGGTGTTGTGGAGAATAACCTTAAACAAAAAAAAGCACCTCAGAGAAGTGATCAGTCATCTTCCAATGAACTAAGAGGCCTTCCCAACATATTATCATGCCACAGAGACAGAATATCAACCATTTCATTTTGAGTACTGTATTATTTCAAGCAATGGCTAAGTTACAAAATAGAGTGGCTTTAAGAAGAAAGAAGTATATTCGGCTTACATAATAGTCCTGTGTGATAAGTTCATAGTGGTATATCAGCACTGACCCATGAAGATATTCAAAACATCACAGGTCCCTTCCCTGTTGTTCTCAGCCATTTCCTAGAGCTCTGTATGGTCCATGAGTGGGAAATGTTTATAACTAATCATCAACTATGTCAGCATAGAAGTTGAAGGTCAACATGGAACAGAGTTAATTTTATATTTTTGAATCTAATTATAAAATATTAGGGTTCGTGTTTTGAATATCATAAAGGAAAAATTTTATTATCTTTACAAAAGTATTGGTCTGTGGCAGGTAAGGAATTAAAAAAAAGATCTTTTACCAATGTCCTCTTTCTTCTCCTTTCCTTGCTTACTATTATTTTACCAGTACCTTAAAATGTAAAAACCTTTCTTAACCCACAGGACTTAAAAAAAAAGGTCATTGGTCTGACTTAGCTATTGTTATTGATCACTGTTCTAGTCGCATAGAAAGGAAAGAAAGCTGATGTAAGGCTTTGTGTTTTTGTTGTTTTCTTTATTTAGCCAATTAAAACAGTGTACCCTTATCTTTTGTGCATACTGGGCTACTTGTAACCAGAAAGGAACTGTAAAATACAGTCTTAACTGCTTTACCAAGTGCCAGCAGGAAAGGGAAAACAGATTTGGGGCAACAGTCTGTATTCTGAAATACCATAATCAAGGTTCACAAAATACAGGTGTTCATATTCAGGCATTGATTTTCAGTCAAGTTAATTCTTACATAGATAGTTCTCTGTAGGGTACTCTAGGGCAGTGATAGCAAACATTTTAGAGCTTTCAGTGATACAAACAGCCCGCTGCAGCACACTTGCTGTAGGTTCACCACCACTGCTCTAGGGTATCAGTAAGAATGTGTTTACTTACTAATAGGGTATAATTACTGTTCTCTATGCCCCAAAGATCAATTGTATAAAATTCTATGTCACCACTGAAAGTTGTTTTATAATAGCATTAAACTATATATATTGTATTCAAATTATAGAATACACACACACACACACACACACACACACATATTGCACACTATTATAAAATTTAAGCAAATCTGTCAAAATACTGCAATGGTAAAATTATATCTGGCTTTTCATTTTCTTATATCAATCTGCATTTGAAAATTTTCTATGACCTAATTTTTATCAATTTATATTAGTGTCATAATTATGTTAATAATGTTTAATTAACCAGTTTTCTTTCTGCAGCCATGCAGTGATTTATGTACAGTATATTTATCATATTTTTACTCAGATCACCTAAATATTTTAAATAAAGGAAATATCCACTGTTAGAGGGATTAGTTATAAAACATGGATTGACTGCTGTTTTGTTGTGAAACATTTTAAAAATAACACAGAAGGGGCCGGTGAGACGGCTCAGCGGCTTAAGCGCCTGCCTTGCAAGCGCGAAGGCCCGAGTTCGACTCCCGGATCCCACATACGAAAAAGGGGCCGGTGATATCGCTCAGCGGCACGGGTGCCTGTTGGCGCGCGAGGTCCTGAGGTCGTCCCCCCCGGTACCCACAAAAAAAAAAAAAAAAAAAAAAATAACACAGAAGTGTTTCCATGCCTAATACAGTGAAATAATAGAAAATTGTTGGGATGATACATTATTTCAGTGTTGTAGGACAATGATAAAGGAAAAAAAGGGTTTTCCCTATATAATTACATTATGAGTAGTTCATGTTTTCCTTTCTCTTTTAATTCTTCTTCCTTTCCTTTTTTCTTTTTTATTGTGTAATTTTAAATTTCTCTCAAGTAATATAAAATGTGTATGTGTTGCTTGTTCACTTAGAAAAATAAAATATATTCAAGAAATGAAATATAAGTGAATAGAGTTGTTCAAATTAATTTTCACACTGTTATATTCTTTTATATAAGTAATCTTTGCATTTATTCTTTATATACTTTATATTTGAATCCAATCAATGAAAATCTAATTAGATTACATTGGTGATTTATATATTGTGATTCTGATAATCATTTTGAAAAAGCATTGAATTCGAAGGTGTTCTGAGTGTCTCCATTTTTCCCACATGTCCCTGAGACTGTGTTTACTTGAAGTATTTTGTAATTTTGTATTTTCTTTTCCTTTGTTCTTTGGAAACAAACTTTTGATAACTTCTGATGATCTAATTTCTGGTGCACTTACTCATTCCTGTTGTCTCCATTTTGTTATTGTGTCTACACAGCTAATTTAAAAATTTTCAAGATATTATCTAAAATTTCCATTTTGTTCTTTGTAATTTCTGGATTTTTTTTTTTTTTTTTTTTTTTTTGCCATGAACTTCTGTTTTTTTATTCACTTTAAGAGTGTACACCATTGAATTGTGGGCAAAAGTTATAGTAGCTTTTTCAATTACCAGAGTCAAGTCTTTTGTGGTCCCAACAGCTGGCTTGCCACAGGGTTGGCGTCTCTTGATTTTATTGTATCTTGATAATCAGATTTTTCTAGTTCCATGTGTAGTAATTTTTAAATTTTATGTAAACATTTTGAATAATTTTCTTGTAATATTGTAAGTTTAGATCCTATTAAATCTTCAAAAGAATCTATCCTACTCTCTCCTTCCCCTTCTACCTCCCTCTTCCTCCTCCTCCCTTTTTATCAGATTCTTAACCCAGTAAGTGCAGACCACAAGTCCTTCCTCGCTTTTTTGGGGTGTTAGTTCCAATGTCAGTTTAGTTTTCAAAGTCCTTTCTATGCTTTTTGAGTCTTCCTCTTGAATGTGGTCCTCAGGGATTAGTCTGGAACTTTGGTGGTAGCTTATGTTAGTGCAGTTCTCAAAGCTTTTGCTGTGTCCTGTTCAAACCCTACCTACATATCTGTTCCCAGGTAATTTTGATGATCAGCAAATTCATGAACTGTGATCTCTTCCCAACTCCTCTTGTGAAAGGTGTAGACAATAAGACTCAGATTTATTTTGCCTTGGAATTCTGTTTTCTTGATTGATTCCTACTCTTTGGTGGTTTTTTTTTTTGTTTTTTTTTTTTTTTTTTTGTGAGACAGCAAGCAGGTTTAAATTGATCAAGTACCTGGAGGTACTCATTTATCTCATTTAATTTTTCTAGCCACATAATGTGGCACAAACTGTTACTGCCTATTACATAGATCAGAAAACTGAGATATTGAATGGATAATAACAGAGCACATAAATGGTGGAGCAAATATTCAGGTCCATCATATCTGACCCTTAGTGTTTTAGTAGTGGCACTATAATGCTTTCTACTTCATAATTTCATTAAATGTAACAATTTAGTTTTATCAATTCATTGAGACTTAATCCTGGAAAGAAACTTCAAGTTTAACTCAAGATCATCAGCAGCATATCTATTCTCATTAAAAGCTAAAACTATTTACATAGACCCCTGCTATCATATCTCTCAGTCCATTTGTCCATCTATCAGTCTGTCAATCTTTTTGTAGACATGTATTTGTATCTATTATATTTGTCTGGTTTCAGCTTTTCCTGTTGTTGATTCCCAGCTTCATTCTCTATAGTTTAGAGAAGATAATTTGCAGAATTTTAATTATAGTAAATATATTGAAACTCGTTTTGTGTTTGACGCAATCTGTCCTGGAGACTATTAAGTGTAATTAAGACATTTGTATATTCTGTTGTTTTATGGAGTGTTAAGTGTCTGTTAGGTCTAAAATGATGTTCAGTTGTTTTTCTTTTTTCCTTATTGATCTCCTGCCTATATGTTCTATTCATTACTGAAATTATATATTGAAGTTTCTAACTACTTTTTCTCCATTCAGATATATTGATATTTCCTTTATATACCTTATTGTCTGGTGCATATTTTATTGTTACATCTTTTTTTTGCAGATGTATGATTGTTACATCTTTTGACCCTTTTATCAATATATAATTATCTTGTCTCTTGTAACAGATATTGACCTTAAGTCTGTGTTGTCTGATACTAGCATAGTCATCTCGTCTCTTTTGTTTATTTTTTGCATGGAATATATGGACTGTTTTTCCCATCCTTTTGATTTCAGTCTGTTTGTGTCATCAGATCTTAACGAGTCTCTTATGGACCACATATACTGTGCTTGGACAATTTTTGTTTGTTTTGCAGTTTCTGGGGATTGAACCTAGGGCCTCTTGCACACTAGGCAAGTGCTCTACCACTGAGCTACATCTCCCATCCATGTCCCTCTCACCCCTGATCCCTAAATCTGATCTGCCGGGGCTGCCTTTTGATTGAAAAGTTTCTCTCACTTTTGGTTACTGGTAAGAATTTTTGCCATTTAACTCTTTTTCTTACATGTTTTATACTGCAGTTCATGACCATGGTACAATGCAAAAGGATGAAAGATTACTCAGAAATTACTCTGAGTCAATGTCCAATCCATACTCCAAGAGTGCCCAGAGGGTCTGCCATTAACTGAGATCCCCTCAGCCTGAAAAAGTCTCAAATGACAACATGGAACTGAAGCCTCTGTGACTTTTTAGTGATAGAACCAGGAAGCAAGGGTCAAAGAAAAAAGGCCTCTGGGAGGGATTAATGTAGGTGATAGGGGAAGAACAGGGGACATTGAGGACAGTCTGTTAAGTGACTGACTATAGGACTAATTTAAATGATAAAGGAGTATGGGGGAAGACAAAAGCCAGAGCACTCACTCCTTAAGGCAGTGCATTTTGATCCTACTGTAACTTATGGTCCAATAGGCTATCTTTTAATCTCTAACCTTATACTCTGGGAGCTTTTAGGCTTGTGGTCTAAAATCCCCTTATCTCTGCAAATCCATCTCATACATACCTCTGGCCAATTCCCCCAGAGTTTTCTTCCCTCTCCCATCTCCACTTATAGTACTTTCTTTTAATGGGGTTAGTTTTTTTTTGTTTGTTTGTTTGTTTGTTTTTACAGTAAAATTTTGGTTTCCTAGTGTGTAATTATTTTATGTGTATTCTTTTTGGGTTATCAGTAGGATTACATTTAACATCCTACATTTCTAAGACTTTAGATGAAATTGATACCAACTTAATTGAATAGTTTATGAAATCTTCCTTGGTACAGCTCTGTTTATACCTTTTTATTTACTTATGTCACAAATTATGTTTATATATTGCTTATCATTAATAAATTTAGAATTCTGTATTTTTTAAAAATTAACTTTATGGTACATTTTAGATAAACATGATAACATTCATCATAGGGAATTTGTACATGTACATGGTATATCTTGATTCTTCTTTTACCTTCATTCCCTCCCTAGCCTTCAGCCCCTCTTCCCCTCCTTATTTACAAAATCTTTGTTTCCATTTTTCCTTCTGTTCTTTTTTTTCTTTTCCCTTCCTTCCTTTCCCCTCCTCCCCCCCTAGTTGCCCTTCCTAGTTCAGCATTTTCTTTCCACTTCCCAATATCTATTACACTTTTTGTTCCTTATTTACCTTTTGGTTTCTCACACCAGAAAACCATGCGATATTTGAACATTTGTATCTGATTTATTTCACTTAAGAGTATGGTCTCAAGGTGCATCCATTTCCCAAGAAATGTTTTAAGTTTATCCTTCTTTACGACAGAGAAGTATTTCTTTGTATTTAAAAAAAAAAAAAAAAACCCACATCATCTTCTTTATCCACTTATCAGCCAATGGGCATTTGGGGTGTTTCCAAGATTTAGCTATTACAAACTATGCTGCTATAAACTTAGGTGTGCATATATCACTGTGGTATGATACTTTTAATTCTTTTGGGAAGATACCAAGAAGGGGAATAGCTGGGTCAAATGGAACCTCCCATTTTATTTTTTTGAGAAATCTCCACAGTGATTTTCACAGTGGTTCCACCAGTTTACACTCCCACCAACAGTGGAGAAGGGTTCCTTTTTCCCCCCAGCCCCCCAGCATTTGTTATTGGTTGATTTCTTGATGATAGCCATTCTTTCTGGAGTCAGATGGAATCTCAGTGTTGTTTTAATTTGCATCTCTCGAATGACTAGTGATGTTGAACATTTTTTCATGTATTTATTTGCCATTTCTACTTCTTCATCTGTAAAGTGTCTGTTCATTTCAGATACCCATTTTTGGATTGGATCTTTAAATTTTGGGAGTGTATTTTTTTGAGTTCTTTATATATTCTAGATATTAGTCCTTTGTCTGAGGAACAGCTGACAAAATTTTTTACCCACTCTGTAGGTGGTCTCTTTACTTCGTTGGTCATTGCTCTTGCTGTACAAAAACTTTTTAATAAGATTAGATCCCAGTTGTTGATTCTTTGTGATATCTCCTGTGTGATTAGGGTTTTGTTCATAGTCTTTGCCTACACCTATGTCTTCAAGAGTTCTACATATTTTATCTTCCAGCAGACTTATTGTTTCATTTTTAATATTTAGATCTTTGCTTCATTTAGATTTTAATTTAGTGCATGGTGAGAGATATAGGTCTAGGTTAATCTTCAGCATGTGGAAGGACAGTTTTTCCTGCACAGTTTATTAAAGAGGCTATCTTTCTTCCAGTGAAGGTGTTTGGCTCCTTTGTCAAAGATGAGTTTGCTGAAAGTGTTTGGAGTTGTTTCTGTATCTTCTATTCCATTGATTCTCCGGTCTGTTTTTGTGCCAGAACTGTGGTGTTTTTATCACTGTAGCTTTGTAGTGTAATTTCAAGTGAAAGATTCTGATGTCCCCTTCCTTGCCTTTGTTGCCCGGAATAACTTCTGCTATTTTAGGTTTTGATCAGTCTTGGCCAGAAATCCACTTTGTCTGCAAATAGAATAGCTATCCCTGCTCCTTATGGGTTCATGTCTCATAGAATATTGTTTTTCATCCTTTGATTTTCAGTCTGTGAATTTCTTTTTGAATTAAGTAATTTTTTCTGTATACAGCATATTGTTACATCTTCTTTTTTGATCCATTCTGCCAATCTGTTTGTTTTGATTGGTAAATTGAGACCATTTACATTGATAGTTATAACTGATGCATATTGACTTATCCTTGTCATTCTGTTTTCCTGTTGTTGTTTCCCTTTCTTTCCACTTCATTTAATTACTTGCCTTGCCTGGTGGATTTATTTTTTGGGGGTTCATGGGGTTCACAGGTGTTCTTAGTCATGGAAGTATCTTATTTCTCCATCAATTTTGAAAGATTGTTTTGTGGGGTGTATCAGTCTGGGTTGGAAGTTGTTTTGTTTTTGGGCTGAATATACTTCACTCCAAGCTCTCTTTGACTTAAGGGTTTGTGTTGAAAAGTCTGTTGTGATTCTGATGGGCTTTCCTTTATTGGTGATTGTTTCTCTAACAGCTCTTAATATTCAGTTCTTGTGTTGAATTTCTTGAATCTTGACAATTATATACCTTGGTGTAGATTTTTTTCTTTTCTTGATCATGGCTAATTGCAGTTCTATAAGCCTCACTTATCTGTATGTCACATTCTTTTGCCATGCTTGTGAAGTTGTATGCCATTACTTCTGTGAATAGATTTTTTTATGTAATTTGTGCCATCTCCTCCTTTTTCATTGACCGTGATCAATTTTATGTCATTCTTCTTTTCATCATCTGTTAGCTGTTGGATTGATTTTTCATAGTCCATTGCTATTTTTTTGTGTGTTTGTGTGGGTAGCGGGGGTCAACCCAAGACCTCGCGCACCAGTAGGTGCCCGTGCCACTGAGCGATATCACCGGCCCTTTTTTCGTATGTGGGTTCTGGGAGTCGAACTCGGGCCCTCGCGCTTGCCAGGCAGGCGCTTACGCCGCTGAGCCATCTTACCGGCCCTCCATTGCTATTTTTAAGAAATCTTTTCATTATTGGTAACCTCAAACCTCTCCTCTGGATCTGACATGCTGTCCTCACATTGGTTCATTCTGTTGCATATACTCGCAATAGAACTTTTGATCTCCTGAATATCAGATTGAATCGGTTTCATGGATTGCCTTTCTTTCCTGTGTTGACCATTGATGGTTTTCATAATTTTCCTGAGCTTCTCTATTTTTTTTTTTTTAATACCAGGAATTGAACTCAGGCCTTGAGCTTGCCAGGCAGGCACTTTGCTGCCAAGCTGAATCACTGGCCCTCCTCTATTTTTTTTTTTTTTACCTGTATCTACTCCAGATTCATTAATCATGCCCTCTATTATGTTCATCATCTCTCAAGTTATGTGGAAAATTATTTTTTGTTTGAGTTTTCCTAGAGCCTCATTCATCTGCTTAGTTACCACTTCAGAAAGTGTAGGTGGGTGGCTTTCAAAGTGTTCCATCTCATTGCCCCCTTGGTTTGTGTTTGGAAAGCTGGAAGTGTGGGGTTGCATCTTGTTTCCATCTCTCCTTATTTTCCTTTTTTTTTTTTTTTTATGTTGAATTCCTACATCAGTGTTTGTAAATTGTTTCTGGTAGGTATCTTTTATTGCTAGTATCAAGAACCCTTAGGAAATGGCTACTTCTCAGAGATATCTCCTAGGTGTAGCTGTGTTTGGGTTTTGAGTGTGTTGCAAGGTCCTACCCTTTTAATTTATTGGGGATGAAAAGTTGCTGCCTATTTGGCCTAGCTCCTGTTTCTTAGGCACTGGCTTATAGTATTATTTATGACCCTCAGGCAATCTCAGTCTTGACATGAAAGGAAGAATAACTAATTAGAACAATTATGTCACCTTAGCTAAAGTAGTACAATTAGAAATAACAATAGCATCAAACACTGTTGAAAATGACAAACTGTGGTAACTATTAATTTAACCATATGAAGAAGATTTGTAGTTATAGAACAAATTCTAAAACAACCTGGATAATTCTATACAGTAGCCATCCCCTCACTGTGGCAATTTTACCCTGAGTGGAGAAAATTTTAAAGGGTTAAGAGGAAAAAATAGAGAAATAGAAGAAGAGAAAGAGTTTAGAAGCCAGGCTGGTGGACAGAGGAAGATTATGGAAGCTTTGGGAACTGGTACAGAAGACAGCTAGGAAAGAAAGAAGGAAGAAGCAGAAACAAAACAAACAACAATAACAAAACTAGAGACAATGTTCATACTTATATAAAAACAGGAAGAAACAGGCAAGAAAAAGATAAAAGAAATAAAAATAATGAAAAAATTAAAGGAAGAAGAGGAAAAATAAACGTATCTACTTCAGGGTGTTCTCTTCTGTTGCTGGTAGACAGGTGGTGCAGAAAGAGCCCATATCCATGTTATTTGATTACAGCAAGCCAACAGTAGAATTATAGCAGTGGTCAAGAATCCCAGCAAAGCTGGTCCTTTCATTCCACTCAAGTCCAGGCTGCTTCTGGTTTCTGGCTGTGAGGCTGGGACCTAAGTTTTTTAGCCTGCAACACTCCAAGTGCCTCTTGCCTGCTTGAACTCAGCTCCCTGACCTCCTGCTGGCTTGAACTCAGCTGCTCCTCATCCTAATACTGGTAGCTGCTACATGGACCAAACCTGCAACTGCTTTGAATTCTGATCTCATTTGGCCCCTTTCCAAAATGGCGAACCCGAATAACTTACCAGCCATTGGACTCCACAGCATCTACTGTTCCATTCCTGTGCTGTGTTTCTTCGTGGAGGCCTCTGGGTTCACCATTAGTCACCCTGTGCCTGCACGTTTGAACTTCCCCTCCCATGCCAGCTGGGGCTCAGGGAGAAAGTGCCACTTGCCACCTTCCTCTTCTGCATTGTAGTCCCTCTCTTCACTCTCCCTATGGGCTCCAGTTCTCACTTCAGATCCTTGCTGTGTCCTGGGGAGCCACTTCCCTCCTCCTCCTCTTCCTCATATTGCTATATTCCAGCGTCTAGATTCCAAATCTCAGAGAGGGTGTTTCTCTGCTTCTTTTCATTCCAACATCTTCTGGAAGTTTACAATTCTTTAGTATGCATTTGTCTTTTGAATTCAGTTTGAAATAATGTGATTTCAAACTTTAAATTGAATGCCACTATATTTACTCTCCTATTTTCCAGAGATCATTTTTTCTCCCCAGAGCTTTGAGTTACTGTCTGTTCTTTCCCCCCAATCTGAAATTTAAGTCTTGAACTTTTTAGTTTTACTTGTAATCTTAGCTACTGCTGTTCAGCTCTCTCAACATTTGTTTCTAGGTATTACTTCTCATTTTTAAAAGAATATCTTGTACTAAAGAAAATGCTTGGTTGACAGGCTTTTTTTTCCCTCAGCATTTTACATGTATGCTCTCCTACTCTTTTCTTCTATCTGGGATGCTTTCTGATGCTATATTAGCTCTTAATCTTATTGAGAATACTTTGTCCTGAATAATCATTACTCTTTGGCTCTTTTCTTTTTTTTTTTTTTTTTTGTGGGTACCAGGCGTCGACCTCAGGACCTCGCGCACCAACAGGCGCCCGTGCCGCTGAGCAATATCACCGGCCCTTTTTCCATATGTGGGTTCCAGGAGTCGAACTCGGGCCCTCGTGCTTGCCAGGCAGGCGCTTACACCTCTGAGCCATCTCATTGGCCCTTTGGCTCTTTTCAAAACCCTCAGTCTTTCAGAATTTTTCCTACAATGTATCATTATGTAGGTCCTTTTTAATATATTTATTTGAAATTCATTAAAGCTCTTGGATTTATAGACTTTATCATTTTGGGAAGTTTTTGGCCATTATTTCTTAAAATACTCTTTACCTGCATATCTCTCTCTCCCATTTCTAGGGCTCCCACAATGTATAGGTTGGTATGTTTGGTATAACACAAATCTCAGTCTCTGTTCACTTTTCTTTGTGCTTTTTTCTTTCTGTTCCTCCGACTAGACGATTTCAATTTTCTTTTCTTCAAATCTACTAACAATGTGTTCTGCCTGCTTATACCTATTTTGATCCCTTCTAGTGAAATTTTCTTTTTCTGAATTTTTTTTATTAGTATATGTTTGTAATACGTATAGCAAATACAATGGTAAATACAGTCATCCTGGGGGAATTGGTACACATAGTTATCCAATCTTGATTCTTTTTACCTCCCTTCCCCTCCTCTCTCTCTGTTCTACATTCCCAGATCCCTTTTCCATCCTTTCAAATAACCAACTATAGATCCTTCGAATTGTTCTTTTTTAGTCTCACTATCATTAATTTCTTCTCTGATCCTTATAATTTCTTTCCTTCAGTTAATTTCAGATGTGGATTATTCTTGTGTTTCTAGGACCTTGAGGTGCATCATTAGGTTATTTATTTGGAATTTGCTGTATTCTTTTTGTGTGTGCATTTAAAGCTCTAACCTTCCCTCTTAGAACTGTTTTCATTGTGGCCCATATGCTTTTGTATGTTGTGCTTCCATTGTCATTTGAATCTAGAAACTTTTTTTGTTTCTTCCCTGATTTACATTGATTATTCAATAACATATTATTTAATCTCTGTGTCTTTGTGTAAGTTCTGTGGTTTCTTTTGCTGTTGATTTCTAGCTTCATTCCACCATGATTCAATAGTATGCAGTGGATTGTTTCAACTCTTTTTATTTATTTAAGCATGGTTTATGGTCTAAGATATGGAGTATTTTAGAAAAAGCTTCATGTGCTGTTGAGGAAAGTGTCTATTCTGTTTTTGGATGAAATGCTCTGTAGGTATCTGTTAAGTCCATTTGTTCAATGGTATGTTTTATCTTTAATGAGTCTTTGTTGAATTTTTTGTCTGGGTGACCTGTCAATTTGTCATAGTGGGGTAATGAAGTCTCCCACTAAGATTGTATTAGTGTCTGTCTATCCTTTCAAATCTAGTAGTTTTTGTTTTATGCAGTTGAATTTGTCATTGTTCGGTTAATAGATGTTTAGAATTGTTATCCCTTCCTGTTAAACTGTTCTCTTTACCAGTATGTAATGGTATACTGTCTTTTCCGTCAGTTTTGACTTGATGCCTGCTGTGTGTGAAAAGGAGATACCTATTCCTGCTTGTTTTGGGGTTCTGGTTGAGTGGAGTATCCTTTTCCATCATTTCTCTTTCAGTATACTGTATATGCATATTCTTTTTGGATGAAATGTGTCTCTTATAGGCAATATGTAGTTGCATTTTTTTTTCCTCCAATCTAACAGTCTGTCTTTTAAATGGGGAGTTGAGACCATTGACATTCAGAGTTATTATTATAAGGGACTGACTGAATCCCATCATTGTATCACTTTTCCAGGGCGGAAACTCTTTTTTTCTTTTCTTTTCTTTTCTTTTCTCCTCTATTGTTTGCTCTCCCAGTTAGATGTATAATTTCCTTTGGGAATTTTAGTGCTGCTGTTCTCCCTGTCTCTTTCTAGGGCTTCCTTAAGTATTTTCTGCCATGCTGGTTTAGTAGTCATGAATTTCTTTATTATGGAATATCTTTACACCTCTGTCAATTTTGAGGGCTAATTTTGTAGGATATAAAAGTCTAGTTCATATTTGTTTCCTTTTAGGGCTTGAAAATTTTTGCTCAAAGCTGTACTGGCCTTTAAGGTTTGTGCTGAGAAATCTGCAGTTATTCTGATGGATTTGCCTTTTTCTCTAACAGCTTTTAGTATTCTCACCTTTTGTTGAAGTTCTAGAATTTTGATTATGATGTGTCATGCAGAGTTTTTTATGGTCATGGCTATTTGGAATTCTTTATGTTTTTTTTTTTTTTTTTTTTTTTTTTTTTTTTTTTTTGTGGGTACCAGGCGTCGACCTCAGGACCTCGCGCGCCAGCAGGCGCCCGTGCCGCTAAGCGATATCACCATCCCTTTTTTTGTATGTGGGTTCCAGGAGTCGAACTCGGGCCCTCACACTTGCCAGGCAGGTGCTTACGCCACTGAGCGATCTCACCGGCCCCTCCTTATGCTTTTTGTACTTGAATTTTGAATTCTTTCCCTAGATTTGGAAAGCTTTCTGCTAGGATTTCATTAAATAAAATTTTATACCTTTTGAGTTGACTTCCAGTTGTTCCTTTATTCTTATAATTCTGAGAGTTTTTTGTTTTTTTTCTCCTCTGTTCATTTTTGAGTCATCTAGCAGCTATTAGATCCAGCTTGCACAGTGTCTTGCTGTTTTTAGGTTTTATAGGTTTATGATCTACATCCATCTTGTCTTCTGTTTGTGACATTCTGTCCCACACATTGCCAACTGTGCCACCCATCTTTTCTGTTGAATTTTTCATATCACCTATCTGCTTGCTTTCTCTTCATACCTTCTAATTCTTTTCCAAAGTGATCATTCATGTCTTGTGTTTTCTTCTCTAAATCAAGTAGTTTATTGTTTGTTTCTTCTTCAAACTTATCAAACAGTTTATTTGGTAAAATCCTTTATTCGTTAAATCCTCTTTGAGTTCATTAAATTCATATATTTGTTTATGTGTTTCTTTTATATCTTCATACATTTTGATCATTTGGTTTTTGTGTTCTTTGCTTGTTGCTTCCTCTCTTTAAGTGTCAGTGTGATCAGTTTTGGGGGAGTTAGGGGTTGGGGGCACTTTTTGCCTTTCTTATGTTTCCATTGCTTTTGTACTTTTGGTTGAAGATCAGTTATGATAGAGCAAATCTGTCACTACTGTGGAGATCTGTTTTAAATTTTGTCTCCCTGTGATGTGTCCTTGGGTTTGGTGTTTATATCCCTCTTGAACTTATTCAGTGTAATACTTGAGGGTCTTCTTAGTGTCCAATCTTCTGGGAGCTTGATCCTCAGTGCGATTCAGAAAGGAGAAAGCAAACTGCAGAAATGTTTACACTGTAAAAACAAACTAGATAATTAGCATACATTAAAAACTAATTGAAAGCAAGAATAATGCCACCATTAACAATAGAAATCAACAACTAATTGAGTCAAAAAACAGTTAATGACATAGCCTAAGAACTGATAATAGCTATAACTGTACCATCCTTATCAATAGAAAGGAGATCTCCAATAATATTGTAGACACAAAAACAAACCAATTGTTGACATTCGGTATATACATATTAAGAGCGACAGTTATACCACCGTTAACCACAGAAAGGAATTCAGCAATAGTAGCAGAGTAAACTAAATAGCTAAAGGTTAATAAAGCTTATTAGTAATAATAAAAATGAAGATGATGGGAAAGGGGAAAATCAAAAAAGTAAACATTTTTTTTTAGTACATGTTTGCCATACGTAATGATCCCATTCATGATGTGGAATTTGTACCTGTACATAATATATCTTAATTCCTCAAAGAAGTAAAATTTGAAAAAGAAACAGAAGATGACGAGAGAATAACGAATTAAAATACTTCTTCTTTCTTTGCGTATAGTGTGGAGTTGTTGTTGTTTTTGTTGTCATTGAAAAATGGATATTAGAATATTATAATTTGGTAACTCTCAAAATGTGTATTTTCCCCTTCCCTAGAGTGGCATCATGCTGCAGCAGACTTATAATTTAGCCAAGCTTGCACTGATCTTACAGTGGTCATATTGTTTTTTAGACGTTCAACAGCCTAACTTGGGCGAGACCTTCTCAGCAAACAGGCCATTCTCAGCAAACAACAGGAAACCACTAAAGGGGCTGTGCTGCCTTCAGCAAACAGAACAGATGGCCATAAAGAAAATTTAGGACTGGACATATAATCTCCCCATTGTCAGAAAGTCCAGTATTATCTCTACACCTGCACTGACCATCCTTGGAACTTTGACCCCAAATATTCTATCCAGATTCCTTAGGATTATAACCTTATCCCCAAACCCTATATAAACTTAACTTCTCCTCTGGCCAGTTGCTGATATATTCATGATCTCAGCCTGTCTGCGCCCAGACGGAATAAAGTCCAGCCTTTTGCTCACCTGTGTTTCTGGGTGGTTCCTAATGTGCTGTTACTAACACTTACATTTTTGGCTTGTTTTTCCTTGTTTCTGTGGGAGAATGAGTAATTGGAATAACGTACTCTGTTAGTTTTCTGATCTTACTTTGCTTTCTTTTGTCATTTTAAGAAAATCATTAATGATTTCAGAGAAATAAAATATTTTCTTAAAATAGTGCCTATGTATTTCTATTTTACATCTGAGTTTTCATTCTATAAAATAGTTTGAAAGTATTAGAAAACTACATATGGCCATTAAATCATTAAGGTGTAGATAAATTTACAATAATAGAGAAAATAGAAAATCATAAAATTCATGAATTTCTTGTATGAACTTTAACACTGGGTTTTAGAGCTAAGGGACAGTCCTGGATATTTAGCATTAATAATTAGCCTAGGGAGGCTGATAGTTATTTCGATCCCTGAAATGTATTATACTTAGTGGCCACTGTCTTTATGGGTGATGATGGCTGAAATGATTATTATGCTTTGCCTTTACATATGTCAACATATGAGTATATTTTATTCACAGTTTTTAAAATCATGTCATTTATAAGAGGCACTAAATTTAATTAAAACATTCCTGTAGTGTACTGTACTTCATTTAAAAAAAGAGCTTTCAGGTCCTTGCTAAACCCATAGTTTGTTTTCATAGTTTGAAGCAAGTCACCCCATCATTTACTACTAAATATCACATATAGTTGATTACAGTTCTCTAACAATTCAATGGTAAACTTTTCTAAAATTATGTAATACATTTCAGAATTCATAGGTGCCATATGTAGGTTTTTAACCTAACCTAGTTTTTAACCTAACCTAGTTTAAAATCTCTGGTTTTCCCTTCACGAAGGAGACAGATGTTTGTGCATGGAAAGTACTACAAAAATCTATTGTGAACCTTCATTTAGCATGATGTCAACAGTATACAGATAGAATCGATAAATGCTCTTAGCCAAACATGACTGCAGATAAACCTAAAAGAAAATCCATACTCCATTCGGTATTAAAATTTAAGGCACTATTGTACATATTATTGGCTTAATAAGATATGTGTGTGTATATATATATATAATATTATATAAGGAATAATTACTGGAAAATACTAGCTTTTTGTATCTTCATTTAAACCAAGCTACCTACCATTGGACTGTTTTCAAATAGCCACCTTATTTAATTGTGAATATCATGAACTCATTTTGCAAAGTTGCTTACCAATTAATCAGAAATAATGTTACATAAATTTCAAACACTTATGATCACAAGTCATGATGAATATTTTCTGTAGATAAAGAATATATTGTACAAATATAATAGCATATCTTGTATATAATATATGCATATATTTAACATGTATAAACTTAAATATAATTGGATTATTTTACTCATTAGTTTATTATTAGAATACCTTTTAAGATTCCAATTGCATTAAAAAAATTATTCTCAAATTACTTTTCAAGCAAGTGAAAGAAAACATATCTTAAAATCTGTTTAGGTATTTATGCTGCTTGATCATTTAAAAGTCTTTGAGTAAGATACTTAAATGACATATTTGTGTGTGTATATGTTATTGGAAAACAGCCTATGCATTCTCGTAGTTATGGGTACCAGGAAGCTTAGTTCAGGAATCAGAATAGCAACTAAAACACATCATATTAAACTCTCTTGCACCCTCTGTTGTTATTTTTGGGGAATACTACATATACATTCCCATTATTTTATTGTCATCACACTTAAAGATACTGATAAAATTAATACTTATTTCATTATACTTAACCTCCAAATTAAATTAAATAATAAAGTAACTTGTTTGTAACTCTTAGTTTTTTTTATGTTACAGATATGTTTTTATCATTTTACAGTTTAAATGAAAGATGAGTATTTCTGTTTTCCTTTGATTTTTCCTGGTTACCAGTTTTAAACCCCCCAAATGTTTCACACAATGAATATCTCTACAGGATGTATAGCACATCATATCTACAGTTTTCCAGAATTACAGATACTGTCGTTCTTTTGTAAACCTTTCAGTAGTTTCCTTCTAAAACAAGAGTCTGGAATCATCCGTACTAAAATTTAGAATTTATAACTGTAAGAACAGATGTTTTCATAAACATTTGCTATAATTAATTTCAACTAGAAGATTGAAGGAGCAAAGCAGTTTTTCCTGCTTCAAAACTATATTGCCTTTTCCCTATATAGCAAACTCTGAAATCTTTTCTCTCAATATTGTCAATTTTACTCCTTATTTGGTATGTTTTTGAGAAGAAAAACTGCTTTTTTTTCCTTATTACCATCTTTTGCACCTTTAAAGTTACATTTCATGTGATATCTTCATTTGGTAATAGTTAAAAACTTAAGAAAACCTTTGTAATATCTTATGATGATAAAAGCTGCCTGTTTCAAAAAACATTTCTCATTTGAAGGATTTTCTATTTGATCTGGTAAATATTAGCTTAAAGGAATAAGTATTCTGTTGGTGAAATTGTGTATATTTAAATACTGTTTTGTTTTAAAGAGAAAGAGGCTCACATTTTAAATGTATAATATAGTACTTATTCTATGCTGATTATGGAATATTTCACAGGAAATGCCTGCAAGCTGTTAAATAATATGTGTCATAGCAAATTTTCATTTAGCAAGACAGAGGCTAATTTTCCTTTCATCTTTTTCATTTATTATAGTGTTACAGATTTTTAAAGAGAAAATGAAGTATGTTCTGTCTTACCCATGGTTTCAAAGAATTAGCAACATATTCCTAGCTAAGTTGATCTTGAACATTTAAGTTTTGTCGATTATTTTCTTCTATACATTGTCACATTTTTTAAGTATAGTTAATCATTATAGTGTTGGTTAAGTTTGTTTATTTATTTATTTATTTATTTATTTATTTATTTATTTATTGTGGGTACCGGGGGCCTACCTCAGGACCTCGCATGCCAGCAGGCGCCAGTGCCGCTGAGCAATATCACCGGCCCTTTTTTCGTATGTGGGTACTGGTAGTCGAACTCGGGCCCTTGCGCTTGCCAGGTAGGTGCTTATGCCACTGAGCCATCTCACTGGCCCTGGTTAAGTTTAAAATAAACACCTGTATTATATTTTGAAAAAGTAGTAGAATTAAAAGTTCAAGAACTTTGGGCTGAGTCCAATTCTCAGAATTCCGAATACTTTGTCAAAGCTGCAAAGATCTTGAAGAGAACCAACATTCTTGACTAATCTGTAAGCTATAAAATGTGTAAAAAATATAGGTAGCTGTCATTAAAATTACATTTCAGCTTTCAGTAACCATTTAATATGTAGTCTTATTATGTAAGTGTACTACCTTAAGTACTATACTCAATTTTATCTCTAAACCGAAAGCTCCATAATAACCATTTGACTTAACCAAGACCACTGTGCTTCTCTCCAGTGACACCTTAGATTGTTAAAAGAAGGTTAAAAGTATAAATTACAGTTGGATAAATCATTAAATCATTAAATTAAGTTTTACATGTTATAAAATGAATATAACCTGATGTTTGAAAGTTACACTGCAGAAATTAGGAGTATAGGGCCAGTGAGATAGCTCAGCAGCATAAGCGCCTGCCTGGCAAACGTGAGGTCCTGAGTTCAACTCCCGGTACCCACATAAAGGAAAAAAAAAAGGCTGGTGATATCGCTCAGTGGCACAAGCACTTGCTGGCAAGCGTGAGGTCCTGAGGTCAACTCCTGGTACCCACATTAAAAAAAGAAATTAGGAGTATAAAATGCAATGAGATTCTAGTCTTTTTAATTTATTTTGAAGAACAAATGGATTATTTAATGGTAGTATACAGTGCTGTGGCCTTGTAAAAAGTATATTTCTAAAAATTAAGGTATTAAAATTTTGTCAGTAATAATATATATTTTAGCATTTTAAAAATTTTAGTAAATTTTTATTTTTTAGCATATAAATGATATGTATACATTTGTTCTAAAATTGGGGTTTTTTTTTTGGTAAATATGCCATTTTCTAAGCGAAAATAGCTTTTTTTCCTAAATGTTATTATAGGAGACCCAGCTACCTTTTGATGTTTTTTTTTTTCTCCCATGGTTTAAATTACTGAAGTTATAGGAGGTGAAGCATAAAGTTGTGGAAAAATAAATTTAAGGTATATTTAAAGTTCTTTAAAATGCATCCTTAATCACCACCTCTCAAGTCTGCTTTCTAATTTACCTCTCTGTCAAAGAAATTTCTAAGTAGTGGAAAAGTGGGAGTTTCAAAGTCTTCCAGATCTGGCCTTTGTCACACAGTTTTTTTGTCTGTATCAGTGATCAGGATGGGTGGTTAGTCACTAACGACAGTAGCAAAGTTGCATTTGTTTATAACATTAGCTTATAAGTAAATGGTTTAAAAGTTTTAGTTTTGTCTGTGATTCATAAGAAGAAACTGCATCATACTTCATCTTGTTTCTCTTAGCAATTACTTTGGTGTTACTAATACCCAGTTTAGGAGTAATGGTTTTGCTTTATACTTTGGCATCTAAATGAATTTCTTGCCTAAAAGATTCTTAGTACAAAAGATAGTTTGGGGGCTAGTGAGATGGCTCAGTGGCATAAGCGCCTGCCTGGCAAGCGTGACGGCCGGAGTTCGACTCCCGGAACCCACATATGAAAAAAGGGGCCGGTGATATCGCTCAGCGGCACGGGTGCCTGCTGGCGCGCGAGGTCCTGAGGTCGACCCCCTGTACCCACACACACACACAAAAAAGATAATTTGGGAAGGTGTAAGGGAATATTTATGCTTTTTGATTATTATATACCATAGAGCCATCACACAGTAGTTTTTCTACTAAAATGTTCAGTTTTGCAATCTATATTATTTCAGTGCTTTCGATTTTTTTTTTTCCAGGAGATTCAAATAAAAATGGAAGAACAAGTTCTACCTTAGACTCTGAAGGGACTTTTAATTCATATAGGTAGGTAATGAATATTTAAGTAATAATTTTGCAAGATAGTGTATAAGATACATAACTTTTATAGGCACATAATCTTAGAACACTAAGGAACTGCTACCTCTGCTTTTATAATGTGGCATTTTTGAAGAATATTGTGGTATGTGATTATATACTTACGAGTTACAGAAAATGTAATATCCAAAATACTTCAATAAATGGACTTACTGCAGATATCTATTGTTATCCTATAGTAGGGTAATTGTATTAAGCTTCATTATAACCCATTTTCTTTGTTTGTTTTTCTAGTATTTTTTTATAGTACTAAAATAAAGGCTTTCTTCTCTGTAAGTTTCCTGCTACAATAGAGTCTACTGTTGAGGAGTGGCTAAGAGAGCTTAAAATTTAATTCATGGTTGAATTAAGTATTGTCTGTTAGTATACTGTTTGGGCTCTTTAGCAAACAAAGCAATTTCTCAATTAGTAGTTTTTAAAAGGTTTTACTAGTTAACAGAATATGTATTTTATCTTATATTTTGTTAATATTCTTCTTATACTGTAACTTGAATTTTGCTTAAGTAAATGTTTACAAATTTAGTGCTTTATAACAGATAAATCAGGAAGAAAAAAGATTAAAGTGTTCCCAGTAATACATGAAAATTCATATACTGAATGAAAATGGTATAAGAACTTGATCATTTTAGGGAAGAATGCAGATTCAGCATTGGTATATCTAAGAAAAGGGGTTGGCAATTCAGATGATTGAAGAAATACTTCAGTTGGAGTATAGAGTCATCCTTAGGATCAGTTAGTTCTAAAAATACATAGCAACGCTGTAAAATATATGCAAGAACTCCTGCACACTTGGAAACTTATTTGATTATTATTAAGTTGCCTCCATTTGTATATTGAACTTAAAGGTTATGCTTATATTTTTATTTGTGTATATATTCTAAGGTTATGTTTATATTTTTATTTGTGTATATATTCTATTTCCTTAACTGGCCCGTGTCATTTGTGTCTTCAGATCCCAGCAGGCTTAATATTTAGAGAAGGGCCTTGTATATAGGAGGCATTTAATAAGGATGTAGTAAATGAGGAAGTTTTTTTGTTTTGTTTTGTTTTGTTTTGTTTTGTTTGTGGGTACCGGGGGGTCGACCTCAGGACCTCGCGCGCCAACAGGCACCCGTGCCGCTGAGCGATATCACCGGCCCCTTTTTCATATGTGGGATCCGGGAGTCGAACTCAGGCCCTCGCGCTTGCAAGGCAGGCGCTTATGCCGCTGAGCCATCTCACCGGCCCCATGAGGAAGTTTTAAAAATTTGTTTATATATTTGAGAAATGAGATAGTAATTGAAACACTTGACATCTTTATTTTGTACCAGTTGGGAACTGTATAAATGACTCCTTAAAGTGTCACTGATACTACAAAAGGCTTATTTTCCTAATGTGTTCTAGAAAGGTATTAACAGAGCAGTAAAGCTCATCTTTTACCATGGTATTTTCACCATACCCATCCTATCTTATAAGCATTGCAGTTCTCCAGATCTTTCTTCTAGTCCTCCAGTGTGATACAAAGCTTGAAATTTGACATATTAAATAATAAGTAGGATCCTGCATCTGAACATGTCACAGCTGATCACAACAACCAAAAAAAGTGAATATAAAAGATAGTTAAATAAATATTCATGATTTGGTACGTAGCTGAGGAATGTTAATACGATCCTATACGTGAAATCTATGATAGTAATATGCTTATTAAATGTAAATATACAAACCAAGACAAAAGGGAAATATATTTGAAAGGAAGGAAAATTCTTAAGTGTATGTATAGTTTTTTTGAAAATTACATTTTACAACTACATTTTACCTAATTTTAGTAAGTAATAGATACAACATAATGTTAAGAATGTTTTAGGGGCCGGTGATATAGCTCAGCGGCCTAAGCACCTGCCTGGCAAGCACGAGGTCCTGAGTTTGATTCCCAGTACCTGCATATAAAAAAAAAAAAAGAATGTTTTAATGTTAAGACAGAGCATTATCTTGTAGTTTATTTTGTCCTTACGTAGTTTGCAGATTAAAGTATCTTAGTATTATCGAATAATTGTATTTTGAAAATGAACTCTTAATGCAGCTTTTTACACAATAAATACTAATGTTGTTAACAAAATATTTTAATCAATGCTTATCACTGTTGTAATGTTAGGATATTAATTTATTATTGTAATTAAAAGGCAAGATAAAAAGCTCAGGTAGTACCATATGTAAAAGTGAGCTTTTAATAGTTGACAGGCCAGTGCTGCTATTAAATAGTATTATAGAATTTAAGGTGTGAAATGAATATTTTTCAACTTAGTAGGCAGTAGCTCTTATAATTAGCTTACTTGAGAATTTGACACTTGGGTTAAATGTAGAATTCATAGAAGCAGAGCTCTAGGGTATATTTTCATATTAAGGTTAACTGAAGAAAAACTGAATTATTGTAGAATCACATTAAAATGACAACAGAATTGTCAGTAAAATTTACTTCTGAAAATGAAAATTATTCCTCTGTTGTCATTGTGGCACTGTTAAACTAACTAGAAATAGATTATCAGAAAATGAACATCTTCCAGCCCTCAGACTTTCATACATTCTTTTGTGTAGCATTTCTGCCTTTGTTTTATTTAAACTGTTTCAGAAATCAAACCTTTCTTTATACGTAAACAATTCAGATCTTATATTTTGTAATAGCATACTAAGGTATATCTATTTGAGTCCAGGGTGAATACTAGTGGCTTTACTCTCTCATCTATAAAGTGGGCACTGTAATCTCTAAGCTGTCTCCTTTCCACAACTTTTTAAAAGACTGAGGTAAAGTGTGTTAAATAAAGCCTTTTGAAAATCTAAATTCAAAGTCATTGTTATTCTATGTTCACCCTGTGTAAACTGATAACTTTGTTTCCTCAGTGTTCACTGTTAAACGTGTCTACCCTTTTGTAGCATATAATGAAGTCTTACTAACTTTTGAATTCAGTCTTGAATTGGCATCTGAATCTACATTCTTTCTATTATTTGCATTATTGTCATATTAGATTGTCAGATTTCAAGAAGGGATAGTTCTCTGGGTGTTTGGTTTCAAATATAATATCTAAGTATAGTATGTCAGCTGAAATTCTGATTCCAAATATGTAGAAGACTTGGGCCAAGTTTGAGTTTCCTTTTCCTTACCTTTGAAGTGAGGATAATAAAATATAGCTCATATTTTATTAATGTAAATGTAAAATCAGTTTAATGTAAAATCACATGGTGAATGCTGAATAAATAATGGTCGTTTTTATGATCTAGTCAGTGTTGTAATCATCATTGTCACCATAATTAAACTTTTGGTATTGTAGAAATTTTGTGTAGTGCTCTAATGTAGAGGTGCCAAAAGGAAGAGGGAAAAAATGTCTTGGGAAAAATAATTTGTTAGCAGTGACGGAGCTTAAAGCTTAAAAACAAGCTTAACTGGAGGCTTGAAACTCTCTGGTAAAGTATTCCAAGTTGCCTTTATATAACACATTTGCACACCTAGTAAAGTTGAAGGAAAGATGTTTTACTAATAAATTCAGAGATAGTTATCTAGAACTTTCAACAAGTAAGTTTTGAAATTTAAAGTCAGTCAACCCTTAACTATAGCCTCATGTGCCTAAATGCTCATGCACGTATATTTTTTAATAGTCTTGGAGGTTTTACTTTGGATTTCCTTTGGATTTACTTTTGATTTAGATAGATAGGGTACAACTCTATTTAACTCAGAAGGCATCAGTATGATTATTATGATGCCTGAGTAATAGAGCAGATCTTGTTTTCAAAGTTTTGGTTAATTTTTTTTTTTTAGTTTTTATTTTAAAGAAAAAAAATAGAAAAAAATTTCAAAACGAGATAATAGGGTAACAATGGTAAATTTGGTTAAAATTTGACTGTAAATCTACCAACTAACTAATTTGCAGATGATGTATTAAAATGGGATATTTATAAGATTGAGAAGACATTGGTTTTATGAAATATGTCTTGTACTTCTTAAAGACCAGTGTTAATGTTTTCTGTCAAATGATGAGCTTTCTTTCTTATTTAATCATTAAACTTAGAGAACCTTGCTGGTTCTGAAGAAGAGCAATAGTTTCCTGATGATCAGTTTGCATAGAAGTTTGACTTAATGACTATAGCAAAGGGCTATGTGGTAGAAGGAGTATTCTTTCTCTACTATTCCCCCTCCTCTTTGCAAGGGCAGCTGACCTTCTTCTCACCAAAAGAGGCAAACTCCTTGCCAGCACATATGACTACAGACTATTACATTAATCTCTTTAGCTGTAGTACCAGCTGCTTGCATGTTTTTAATTATCTTATTAGATGGTGTAACAGTGACCTATGAAATAAATTGAAGGTGAACATTTCAAAACTTTCCTTTTATTAGTTTATGTTTCAATCTTTTGATCAGATTTCAACTTTCTACAAAAATTCACAGGAAATCTATCGCTTTTTAAAAGAGATATTTAAAGTACAATGTTGTAATTTCCAATATAGAGAATAACTTTATTTTTATTTTTGCCTTTATTGATAAGTCACACACAGGTTGTGTATATAGCCAAAATTTCATGGCAAATTTGGCTTACTAGTCAGTTTAGCTAGAGAAAACTGAGACCAGTTATTTGGCATTCTCTTAGAAACTCTAAATACTGCTTAATTTTCACATATCATCTTGGCATTGTATAAATAGCATAGGATAGAATCAAATCATTTTAGGTTGTTTTAAAATAAATTTATACATTATATTTCACTGATTTCCTGGAGTCTAGATATATACTAGTAAATGATCTAGTTTACTTTATTTTTTTAACATAATTTCACATGGCACTATTTATGAGTATATTTTTCTAAGCTATGCTATTAGGAAAAATGAACTGTCTTCTGGATGTTGACACTTGGATAATTTTCAAAAGCAATGTTGATTTCAAGAGACACCTAAAATAATAAAAACCAGTGGTTGTTCAGTTACATGTCATTGCCACTAAAGATTATAATAATTTAGGAACCCTGGTGTTGAATTAGAAAATAGAAGTTACTTCAATACAAAGAAGATTGCAATATACTTCTGTGTATCTGTTTTGTTAATAAATCCTACAACTGGGTTAGTAAGATGACTTAAGGTATAAGGATTTGAATATTTGTAAAGGATGTATTTTATTTTTTAAGAAAAATTTTCATACTTATTTTTTCCTCTGAAGAAATACTATATATTTCAAAAAAGTTTTATTGAGGAAATAAAGGGAGCTTTCCCCTTTTATAGTAATATTTTATCACTTTAGGGAAGACAGACAAATGTACTTGTCTCCAAATTCATAATTTCTGATTTCTTGATAGGGATTAGACTTTCCAAATATGCTTCTTTTTCTCTACATGGTATGTTTTATAGTTCACCAGTGAAAGGCTATTTAAGATGGTAAATTCTTTTTTTAAAGTTACAATATATTTAGTCTTTTGGATCTAAAAGTTAAATCTTTTGCTGAACATGAAGAAAGTACATTCATTTGGAGTACTGACCATATTTTAAAAATTAAGCTTCAAGTTTAATTACAAAGATTTTTATCCATCTTATTTTTTTCCAATCAGATTTTATTGGTACCTTTTAGATATACCTAATGATTACATTCATCATAGAGAATTTGTACCTGTATATGATAAAACTTGTTTCTTTTTTTTCCCCATTCCCCTACCTGCCCTTCATCCCCTCCTCCCCTCCCCATTTATAAAAGCTTTGCTTGCATTTTTTTCCTTCTTTTCTTTTTTTTTTTTCTTTTCCCTTCTTTCTTTTCCCCCTCCCCCTTCTTTTGCTCCCCTCCCCATTTGAACATTTTCTTCCTATTTCACAATACCTATTATACGTTTTGGTCCTTATTTACACTTTCGGTTTCTCACACCAGAGAAACAATGAGGTATTTACATGTGTGTCCAATTTATTTCATTTACAAGTATGGTCTCAAGATGCATCCATTTACCTAGAAATGTCTCAAGCTTATCCTTCTCTATGGCAGAGCAGTACTCCATTGTATAAAAAAAACACATCTTCTTTATCCATTCACCAGTTGATGGGCATTTGGGCTGTTTCCAAGATTTGGCTATTACAAACTGTGCCGCTATAAACCTGGGTGTGCATATATCGCTGTGGTATGATGCTTTTAATTCTTTTGGGAAGATAGATACCAAGAGGGGAAATAGCTGGATCAAATGGAACCTCTAGTCTTAGTTTTTTGAGGAATCTCCACACTGATTTCGATCTAATCGAAATCAGTACATTTATTAATGGGTACATTTATTTTTACCATAATACATTTGTAGCTAAAGGTTGTATATCTTATTGAAGTAACAATGAAACAGAGTTCAAAATAGTAGAAGAGTAGGCAAAAGCCTACTTTGGACAACCGAGGTTTAAAATTCAGAAATTTGAGTTCTACTCACCCCTTAGAATGATATACTTTTGTTGATCTATTTTTAAGTATATAAGCTCATTAGAATTAATTTATTTGGTACAGACCAACTCAGATTTGCCATCCCTCTCCCCAATCATCTAGTCATCTTAAGTTCCTAAAGACTTGCCATATTAATTACTTTTATTGTAGTTTTATAGTTTATTTAGTAAACAGGAGACAAGGATGAAGTACGTTTTCTTTCCTGATTCCTAGAAACATTGCTTTTCTGACTTTATTGTCTATTATTTGACTATAGTTTGTTGTAAATTTATGAAATGATATGACACAAACTATAAATTCTTAATTGAGTTAGGGAATCAATTTAGAAAAAACATGGGTATAAATAAGACAGACCAAAATTTGCATCTTACACTCTACCACTGTATGAGCTTCAGAAAGGTAATTAACATTTCTGGTTCCCAATTACCTCCTCTGTAAAATTAATTGTTAACAGCAACTACATCATAGAGTTTTAGTGAACATACCTGTGAAATGTATGAACCAACTGGCCTAGTCACCTAACACATGGAAGGTAACAAATAGTTATTTCACTTTTAATTTCCATCTCTAATTTCCTTTATGTTTTAATCAACTCTTTCACTTGAAAAGTTGACCTTTGTCTCAGAAAAGTTTATAAAGACTTTTTATAGTTCTGAAGTGGCAATAATGAGTATTTCAAGAATGGCATTTACTTAAAGTTACCTAAATGTTGTATAGGAAAAAATTTTACATACTCTGTTTTAATATTTAACCTCACAATCTCATTATCATATTTGTTTCTTTTGTGTTTCCATATTTGTTCAAGAGCCACTACAACCTTTAAATGATAATTTCACAGAGCATAAAATGTGTAACCTTTTCTTTTTCCAGAAAGCAAAGTCAGACTATTACCTTTTATTCTTATCTCCAAGGTAAAGCTACCTAAGAAGAGAGGGGAAAAAATGGCATTTGAATGATAAATCTTCTTGAAATAATACTAGTGTTTCTGTGATCGTAGAACTGGTCAGTATCTGTGCCTCTCTATAATTTATAACTTCTCCGAACTAATTATTGATCAGTTTAAGCTCTGAAAATATCTTTTCATTTTAAAAAATTAATATGTTTGCATTTACAGCCCTAAGTTGATAGCCCATACTTGTTTGAACATACATTTTTACAGTTTGAGTTCCTTTCCTTCAGAAACCCCTTTAAGCCTTTTTTATTATCTATAGCCAGGCTTTAGGGGAAGAATTTTTCATGTTTGTTTATTTACATAGTCAGCTCTAAACTGCATCATCCAAGGCTGTGTAAATGTTTATCTTTGAAAAGACAGACATTCATTTGAAATATGAAGAAAAGCCACCCTGGGTCACTCAGCATTGAAAGTTTTTTCCGTTGGACATATCTATCTTTTCACTAGTGTTCCCAGTTGAAATGCCTGCTGTCAGGTCTGTGGGTCACTGTAATATATGTTAGCATGCTGTACTGTTTAGTTATGGTGGTAAAATATATAAAATCAATTAAATATTTAGTCAGTAATATTGAATTGTTTTAGTAGATATGTAATGTGGAAAAATAGTGCATAAAACTAGAGTTCAAAAGTGGAAAGTTATAAAATTTTGAAAAATGTACAGATTTTAAAAATTTATTTATTTGTCTGCTTTATAGTCACATAGTTAGCACTAGTAATAGTTTATCTTTTATTTCATTGGCAATTTCTAGGAATCAAAGATACAGTTTAAGGGAGAAATTTTCACAGAATGTTTTGCAGAAGTTGATATTTAATAGTTGTTTCTTTTTTCATATCAGAATTTTTTGCCTTTGAGGGAAAAGTGACAGTGGCTAGTAATCCTGTTTTTTGGGGTTATTTTTTTTTTTTGGTTTTTTTTGGAATTTTTAATCCAGAGTTTTCATAAATGCTTTTTAAACATTTGTACACACACACACACACACACTCTTGATTTTAATTTTTTTTTTTAATGGGCTTTTAGGTCTTTAAGTTCTCTTGAACCACAAAGCTCTACTATATTAGAACTAAACACAGACTTATTTAGATTTGTTCAATCCTCAGTAATAAGTTTACAGTCTTAAAGGTCACCACTGTTGTTTGCCTGCCCCTCCCCCAACCATTTCACAGGACCACATTCAATCTAGTTTTCTTCTGTGTGCATGTGTGTTTGTGTGTGTTTGCAGAAAGCTAGCATATTTTTAATCATTCTGAGTATTTTTACTGTACATTCAGTGCAGACAAGTCAGTATGCTAAACCTCCAGTGCCTAAAGAGAAATCAAATACTGACCCTGTTCTTGGGATACTCATGATCTAAAAAGAGAGACAAATGTGTAAGTATCTAGAATAGAAGATGGCTGGTGTGGGCCAGTGATATAGCTCAGCGGCATAAGCGCCTGCCTGGCAACCGCAAGGTCCTGAGTTCGACTCCTGGTACCTGCATATTAAAAAAAAAAAAAAAAGAAGATGGCTGGTGTAATAATGGAGGCACTTATCAAGAACCCTGGGAAGATCAAATGTGTTGACTAAAATAAAGGGGTGGGGTGTGGGTGGAAGTTTTGTTGTTAGGTAAAAAGGGGTACAGGAGTTTTCTGGGAGGTGAACAATATGAATAAAAACCAATTTGCATTTTCTGCTCTTTAGCAGTGCATTCTTGTGGTTTCTTTTGCAGTATTAGAATGGGTACATTTGGTTGGACTTAATTTTTACCAAAATTATGCTATTAGACAGCTAATGTGACACATATAACATGGATATTTAGGTGTATCTATTTCATATGTGACAGTATTCTCATGAATGCTATTTTGACTTAAAATTTAGTATAGCATAGATGCTTGAGGTGTTTCAATCTATGGTCAAATAGCCTGCTAATGAGAGAAAATTTGAAATTTAAAACATGTCCTAATATTTGTTTGGATTAGGAAACTAATTCAGACGACATATCCAAGTCTCTTGACCCATTGGAAACAAATCAGAGTAATTGAACACTCATAACTCTGATTTCATTTTTTTTTAAATGTGCTTTTGGGTCTTAAAGTTCTCTTGAACCACAGAGCTTTACATATTAGAACTATACACAAACTTCTTATTTAGATTTGGTTCAGTCCTCACTAGTAAGTTTACAGTTTCCGTGGTCACCATTGTTGTTTGCCTGCCCCTCCCCCAACCTTAGTACAGGACCACACTCAGTCTATTTCTCTCCCTTGTATACTGTGTAGGTATAACAGGGACCATGTTTCCATGTGAGAAATTTGGAAGAGACTGGGAGGTAGTGGGATAAATAGCACCGTACTTTGTTTGGTGTTTGGATCCTGTTCCCATCCGTATTTCTCCTGTGCCACCTGGCTGCTGATAGACCTTGGGAAAGAAAATATGTTTTCTTGCTCTAAATCCCTAGATGCCATTTCTAACTATAATACTTTAAGAGGCTTTGTAGGAAAATGGTAATTTTCTTTTGGTACTAATTTCAGTTTTATAGTAGTATTTTATATAACAACTTTATTGGAACATCTCTTTGGTTCATTGAAAGTAATCTGTGGTCATATAATTGATGTTTTGTGGCATCCATTTGGGGAGATCTAAAGTATTGAGTCTGTGGATAACGGAATAGCAAATACAAAATACCAGTAGATGTTTTTATAAAGACTAGATTTGGGTTCTACTGAGTTAGGTGAACTTTAAATAATACAAAATTTTAACAGTTGAGGATATTTATGCTGAAGCCAGCACATTTTATAAACATAACTTAATTTGGGCAAGGAGATAATGAGAAAATGGTTAGTCTTCCACTGCATTTTGGGGCAACTGTTTTAATTTAGTAATAAATTTAGTAATAAAAATAATACTCCCACTGGTACACAATAAACAAAAATAGGGATTCACATTACATCTCTACACCCTTGATTCTTTCCTGCTAGATCAGGTGATATAGTGTCTCCCTGTCTTAGTTTCTTGTCCCCTGGGACTTGATACCTGGCCCCACACTTAAAGGAGCAGAGGTTTATTTTTGGCTCACATTTTAGAAGTTTCAGTCTTCGGGTGGTCAGCCATGTGTCGCAAGGCCCCAGGCAGAAGAAAGTAGCTTACTTCAGGGCATCCAGGAAGCAGAGAGAGTCAAGGGAGAATCTTGGAAGGGAGATGCAGTGGGCCCTTCCAGGCCATACCGCAAACCAGACCCTGCCTCCAAACAGCCAGTCAGCTGTACTGCCCTGTAATCTAAGCACCTTTGAAAAGCCCTGCCTTGTTCACATGAGACTACTAAAGTACTTTTAGAAAAAGGTCCCTCCTTTCCTTTGGATATATGTTAATACATCAGTTACTTAGAGGTCCAATTCCAATAGGTTCAGTGAACTAGAATAGAATCAGAAACTTAGAAATAGGAATGAAATATTAGAATGGCCCAAAAGTTTGTTAATTAAAGTGTACCTAGTCATAGGAGAGCCCTACCTTTCTCTGTCTTCTTCCACTTAGTCTTATTTCTCAGTCCCCTCGCCTTTAATTGAAAAATATCATAGTGTATGAAACTGAAGTAGGTTAAATGTAAAATTTAATTTGTTATCTTTATTTTTTTTTAAAGACAAACCAAGCAAATGACAGAGGGGTACTAATTTGAGATGTCTAAAAGCTAATGTATAGTAGTACTCTTCCCTTTCCCTTTCTACTCTCTAAGACCCCCAGTTCATGTCTGAAATTGCAGATAGTACTGAAGGCTACACGTAAAATACCTTTTCCGTCTTAACTAAACACTTATCAGATACACTGTGGCAGTAACTTTTACAGTTTGAGGCACTGCAGTAAAGCTAACATGAATTTCATTTTCCTTCACAGATGAAAGATTTGTGCTTCCTGTAGATCAACTTCAGCATATGATTTTTTTTCTTTCTTTATTAAGCTGATAAATTTTACCTTTTTACTTAAAGGAAATACTTCATAGTTTCTCCTTGGCATATCCAAATGCTGGCATTACTAACTGAAATATTTTGCAGTCATTACTAAGTAAAACAAGGGTTACTTGAACACAAGCAGTGCATACCAAGGCAGTTAATCTGCTAAGCAAGAGGTATACTAAATGACTAAGAGGCATATGACATACTGAGTATAGATGTGCTAAACAGAGGGATGCTGCATGTATTGTACAGCATGGAGTAGGATGTTGTGAGATTTTTATCATGCTAGTCATAATGGCACACAATTTAAAACTTGGGAAATGTTTATTTTGGGACTTTTCCATTTAATATTTTTAGATTGCCAATGGACTGGGTAACTGAAACCACAGAAAGCACACTGCAGATAAGAGGAGATGAGTGTACAATTTTCAATGAATTGGTGATAGTCTGCAAAAGTAGACATGAAAGAGGTGGGTGTGATGGTGCACACTTGTAATCCCAGCATTATAGGAAGCTGAGTCAGGAGGATTGTAAGTTTGAGCCCAGCCTGGGAAATTTAACAACTTAGCCAGACCCTGTCTCAAATTAAAAATAAAAAGGCTAGGGATATAGCTCAGTGTGTTGTCCTTAGATTCAGTACTGGGGGTTGGGGAATGGCACGGAAGAAAAAAATAGAACGGAGAACTACAAAACAAAGTATTTTGTTAGTTAATGTAGGGCAAATAGCCTTGCATTTTCCATGTATACCACATTTCGACAGAATAACTTTTAAGTCTTAGGAATGTTTGGGTACTCGCAACATTTTGTATTGAGCAACAGAATAAAATAATCATGTATGTGGCATATATTCATCATGCTATGTAATGAAGTATTATTGTATTCAAGCATGATTTTGAAAATTATGAGTTTTTCCCTTCCCTCCCTTCCTTTTTCCCTCCCTCCCTGGTATCACAGCGAATCCAACACAGCGCCTTGCAGCTGAGCTACAACTCCAGGTCCATGAGGTTTTTTCTTTTTAAATATACTGGTTGAGAGGCCCTGTTCTGAAAATCCAAAGCTTAAAATTCTCCAGATTCTGAAACATTTTTGAGCACTAATCATACAAAATAGTTTTGGTTTTGGTAGTATTTCAAATTTGGGATTTTCAGATTGAGAAGCTCAACTGCAAAGTCTATACAAATATTCCAAAATCCAAAATCTAAATCTCTCTGGTCCCAGTCATTTCAGATAAGACATACTCAACCTATAATTGAGTGAGATTTTCTAGTAGCCTTTAGGGTAGGGATTTCCTTACCTTTTCAGCGGTGCATATGAAATTCTCTTCCTAGTTAACATTAATTCAAATAAAGTGCATCATTGACCTTAAACTAAAGCTTATCACATGGCCCATTTTTTTTTTTTTTTTTTTTTTTTTTGTGGGTACCGGGGGGTCGACCTCAGGACCTCACGCGCCAGCAGGCACCCGTGCCGCTGAGCGATATCACCGGCCCTTTTGTCGTATGTGGGTTCCAGGAGTCGAACTTGGGCCCTCGCGCTTGCCAGGCAGGCGCGTACACCGCTGAGCCATCTCACCGGCCCTATTTTCATTTTTAACGATCTTTTCTTAGTTCTTTTAGCCAGCCTATTGCTGTGTGTTATAATATTAGGCTCACAATCCAGATCTTGGTCTAGTTCTTTCTAGTGTTGGCCATTTTTGGTAAATTAATAAAAGTAACACTGTCATCCATAGAGATTTGCTGTCCCAACTCACATATGTATATGTGAGAAGAGCAAGGTGGGAAGGGGAAGAAGATAGTGGTAGTGACAGAAACAGGGAGAGGTAATGAGATAGAGAGGAGAAAGAAAAAAATAAAGTATTGCATCTATATTTTACCGTTATTTTAGTAACAATATACATTTAATAATTATACACTGTTTTACAATCTCTTCTGAAATTGCTCTCATTTATTTAACTACATGTATTATTTAATATTTAAAGTTTGTTTTCTTTTTCCAATTATACTATGTATGAATATATATCAAGTGTATATTTATCTTGAAAATCCTTGTGCCTTTAAGGTTATTTTAAAATAAAATTTATATATGAATGATATCCTTAAAGCATTTTGAGTTGTGGTGTCCAATACAGAAACTATTAGCCACATGAAGCTATTTAAATTTATATGCGGGTACCAGGAGTCGAACTTAGGACCTCGCACTTGCCAGGCAGGCGCTTATGCCACTGAGCTATATCACTGGCCCTTAAATTTAGATATAAATTAAAATAAAATATGTGATTGTTCAGCCACACTAGCCATATATCTACTGCTTAGCAGCTACATGTGATTAACGTTTACATATCAGACAGTCAGATGTAGAACATTTCCATCACTTCAGTGAGTTCCATTGGATAGTGTCAGTCTAGAGATTGTCAAGTGAATGTTGGGTTCAGTTAAAATATAATACATTTTAATCATTTCCAAAAAAAGTATTTATTTCAAACGTACATGTATTTCTATTTATGTCACACATTATAAATCAGCCCACTCTTATAAAACAAACTTTAATTTCATAAAATAAACATAAAAGTCACTATATTAGGGTTACCTTTTAATTAGGATATCAGATTTTACTAAATAAATGGCTATTTCTAGAATCCTGGAAAAATAATGTGTTCTCAATTCTTTAAGCATTTCCTTTAGAGTATTGCTTATATTATAGACTATGTGGCAAATTCTTTATCATGTTTTAAAATTTGGGGATCAAGTCCATGCTAGTTATCACAAATATGAAGGTAAAAGTGGAATGAGCATGGAAAGATGATGAAGGAAGTCTGTTTATATAAAAAACATGGAATATAAAATTATTCATTCCAGACAACGTCACAGAGATTGTCTGATGCAGGATCCTTTTCTCACACCATTTCTAATGTTGCTTCTTTGAGTAAGTTATATAGTGACTTTTACTATATGTTTATTTTTATGAAATTAAAGCTTTTATTAAATTTAAAACCTTTTATGATAGAACTTTTCTCATTTCCTTCCTAAAAATATGGTTATTTGAGTTTGATTTGAATATGATTATTTTAATATGCCCCTCAATTTAAAGGCTCCTAAACACTATTTTGAAGAAAATAATATATTCTTAAGTGTTGCACATTAACGGTCCTCAACTGTTTTTAAGTCTTTTCTTTGTATTCATGAATATACTATTAAGACGGAGGTTCAGGATTTCCCAATTCATAGTTCAATTCAAATCTGAATCACAACATCATTTTAAATTAATTTTAGGAAACCTCCAAGCATTGAACTATTCTTTCACTTTGTTTCAGTGGAGCCTCAGCACAGGAGAACATATTTTACCTAGATGTATAAAGGAATTCATTTTAATCTTGTGGGTAATTGTGCATTCTGTTTTTATATGTATTTATAAGTGATATGAAATGATGTTTCATTACAGAGGGGAAAAAAGGTTTAAAAGTAAGTTTCAAAAAATTTCTGTTACAGGAAGGAAAAAAGCCAGTACAGTTTCTAATTGCCTTTTAGAGACTCCGAGTTCCCTCATTACCTGTGATTTAAGCTAAAAATGAGGTAATTATAGATAACATCAGTGTTTATCTGGTTGATCTTGGCACCTGCAGTCCTAATGTTGTAGCTTACCCATATCTGGTGCCACACTTTACAGTCTGGTGCTGACATACCTAATTTACACTTCTCATATTTCCATTGATTTTAAGTTAGATATTCCTCGTTCTGTTTGAATAGTATTTTCAAAATCATACCTTTAAAATGATATTACATAGAATATGGGAATTATAATACAGTCCTCTCACTGATAGAAATCTTTCACTAATATATTTCTGTACAGATTAGAAACAGATATAAAAATTTTAATTTTCCATTTGCATTTGATAACACAAATGTGATCATAATTATATAGCAATTTTTCAAATATCAGAATTAAGATTATAAAATTGTATGAAGATTATTATATTAAGTTCAGCTTTTTTACATTGTATTTCCTCAGCTTCACATATTCTCCCCATCTATCTGAACTCATCTTCCTTAAAGGGAGTCTTCATCTTGCCCTGGCTTTTTTCTGTTCTCTCTAGATTCTGATCACAATGAGGTGAACAGCGTTAGCTGGCAGACCTTGTAAACTACATGGCTTTCTCTGAGAGCTTCCTCTGGTACACTGTCCTCTCACTCTACCTCCCAGAATCCAGAAGCATGTCTCCTCCCTCTCTTTTCTCACTTTTTATGACTTGCTCTTCCCCATGGTGATAGTTCCTTCTCTTATCCACTCAGAAATTTTAATATCAGTAGAAGCCAAAGTATTTCTCCTTGACCAAGTATTGGAGATCTTCAATACTAGACTATATTGTACATAATCTCTGAACTCTTTTCCATTATTGGAGTTGTTTGGGCTTCTTAAATTATTACCATAAAGACATTGTTCCCTATCCAAATAATGCCTGAAAATGGGATAGAAACAATCATATAATATACAGGGTAGCATAGTTGTGGCGGAACATGCCTATAATCCCAGTACTCTGGGAGGCTGAAGCAAGAGGATTTCAAGTTCAAATCCTACCTGGACGACCTAGTAAGAGCCTGTCTAAAAAAAAAAAAAGTAAATAAATAAAGATGAAAAGGGCTGGGGATATGGCTCTTTGCAAAGGCCTGCATTCAATCCCTAATACCACCCCCCCAGCACAAACATACATATACACACAGAATATAATTTTCTGTAGTATATCACCACTTGGGACAATGATTCAAAACTTTTGTAGTCCTAAATTAGTGTAGAATATAGATATTTATGCATAATTTAGGTTATAAAAAATTTAGAGGTATGGAAGGGAAGGAGATGAAAAAAGAATTAAGATGTGTTATATACATGTACCAAATCCCCATGATGAATGTAATTATTATGTATTGCAAACATGTACTAATAAATTTAGATGTACTAACTTGTTTTTTTATCAATTTTATCTGTATATTATTGGAAAATACTACATTAAAATATATAATTAGAAAAAGATACCTTTATAATCATCAGCTGTATTTAATCACTGCATATTCAAATTGATTTCCATGTCAAACAAACAAAGCATTGCAGGAGGCTAAACTGTCTAAGCAGTTCTTACTAGAGAGAAGGTATCAATTGCTGCTATAAAAGTTGATTTAAAAAAAAAAAAAAAAAAGTTGATTTTGTTTTTGAGGTACGATTGCTACACTCATGACCATTTTTAATGTCACAGTATCCTCTTCTGATGAGCACAAGGATAGTAGGCTTAAAATTCTTCTCAACATAGTATGTGCAAGACAATCAGTATTAGCCTGTTCACACTGGCGTAAGAAATGAAATTTTCCTATCTTTGCATCTCTGTTTAGATGTCAGTTGTTTTCAGGGACCCGGTGCCTGCAAAGTAGAACACTTACCACGAGATGGCGCTAGTGCTTTTAAATGGGAGTCTTAAAAGGCCCAAGTCGCTGATCAGTTCCAAGGTTTTTACACATTAAATGTACTAGGTTGTTCTTAACTCCTTGCAAAGCAGTTGTTAACATATCTTTTTAGCCTAATTGTTAGAAACTTATCTGTGTATCCTTAGACTTGATATTCACAAACCAACAATCTCAGGAAGAAAGCCAGGACATATTTCTGTCCTACCTTATTATATTAGGTCACTTTTGTTTTGATGTTACTTGCCTTCCATATTATTTCGGAAAGGTGCTTTTCCTAATTCTCATTCCTTTTTTCTTCTGAAAGACAATTACTCTTTCTGGACCTTAATTTCTTCATTCATAACCAGGAGTTAAAAATACTCTTAAGAGGATCGTTGTAGAGGTTAGAAGTGATTTACCTACAATGTCATAAGTGAACTTTTTAACATTTGCTGCCATCATCACCAGATTTTTGCCATTCAGGCTATATATATTTTATCACTGACTTCTCAGTATTCCCTATTCTTTTTCCATGTCATCCTCCAAGTTCAGGAAGAGGTCTACTATTCATATTTATGACTGAAAACAAACAAACAAACTTTGATTTTAGTCGAGTTCACTAGAAGCACTAAACTGTTCAACATTTTCCCTCTGGAGTTTCTTTACCCTCTCAGAGCTCATTTTCTTTTTAAGGTAGAGTCTTGCTAAGTAGTTTAGGCTAACCTTGAACTTCCAACAGTCTTCCTCTCTCAGACTCCTCAGTGTTGGGATTATAAGCATGGGCCACTGCACCCAGGCATCAGAGCTCAGTTCTTAAGAGTAGGATATCAGCACCTATGATGATAGTTATTTTATATCTTGACAGTTAATTTTTTAAGTATAATGCCATTTCTCCCTCCACTGTATTACCATACTACTTTACAATAATCGTATTATTATTCATTTACACATCCATCCACTCTCTTAACTGTACAATTTTTAAAAATGTCTCTGTTATTCCACCCAACAGAATACACATTTTCCAGAGCAGCACATAGAAATTTCTCCAAAGTAGACTACATACTAGCCAATAAAGCATGCTTAAGTAAGTGCAAAAAAGCCAGAATAATCCCATGTATAATATCAAATCATAGAACAATAAAACTAGAATTCAGTGGCAGAAGAAAACACAGAAATTATGGGAAGAAACCCATGGAAATTAAACAGTGCACTATTGAGTAATCAGAAGAAATTAAGGAACAAATTAGAATGTTTCCAGAAGGAAAGGATAATGCCAGTACAACATACCAGAACCGATGGGACCCAAAGAAAGCAGTCCTAAGAGGGAAGTTTATAGCTCTGAGTGCCCACATCAGAAAAACTGAGGGAACCCAAATAAATAACCTAATGATACACTTCAACATCTTTAGCAAAAGAACAATCCAAAGCCAAAGCTAGTACAAGAAGGAAATTATAAAGATCAGAGCAGAAATTAATGAAATTGAGAATTGTTTTGCTTATATCTAGATGTCCCCTCAAAGCTACATACAGTCTTAGAAGGGGCTTTTCAGAGGTGGCTGGATCTAGGGTGTGTGATCCTGGGATTAAGGGTTTGTGATTACTAAATTAGTCCACTGATTAGTTTGGCATAATTCTGGATGTGGATAATGAGAAGATCCATCCTGGATGTGGGTGGCACCACCGAAAGGATGGGTAGCTGGGAATGGATAAAAGGGAAAAGCAAGGGGGGGGTGCTGCTGCTGCTGCTGCTGCTTTGCTACTTCTCTGCTTTCCCGCCTTCTGCTGCCATGAACTATTTCCTCTCTGTGATGCCCCTCTGCCATGCCACCCTCTGTGGAGTCAGCCATCTATGAACCGAAACCTCTAAAAACTGCAAGTTACAGTAAATCTTTCCTCCTTTAACTTTGTGTGTCAGGTATTTTGTCTCAGCGCTGAGAAAAGTAACTTAAGACAGGAATGAAAACAAATAATAAAAAAATCAATGCATCCAAAAACCTGTTCTTCCAAAGAAAGAAAGAAAGAAAGCAAACAGAATACCCTTAGCCCATCATACTTTAAAAAAAAAAAGGAAATACTCAGATCATTGTAATTAGAAATTTAAAAGGTAAAATCACAATAGACACTGTCAAAATCCAGAAGATTATCAACAAATATTTTGAAAACCTATAGTCCAGTAAATTAGAGAATGCAGAAAAAATGGATAGAATCCTAAATAAATATGAATTACCAAAACTGAACCAAGAATATATAAAAATTCAGAATATTCCTGTAGTAGCCAATGAAATTGAAGCAGTATTTACCCCTACTTCTACAGGACCTTCACGGAATATCTAACGCCAATACTCCTCAAATTGTTTAATAAAATTGTAAGGGAAAGAGTACTCCCAAAGTCATCGCTAGAGGCTAGCATTACCCTGATTCCAAAACCAGACAAAAACCCAACTGAAAAGAGAGAATTACAGGCCATTCTTTTTAATGAACATAGATGTAAAAATTCTCAAAAAGATACAAACAGAATGCAAGAAATCATCATAAAGATCACACATCATGACCAAGTAGGCTTCATCCCAGGAGTGGAAGGATGGTTCAACATACACAAATCAATAAATGTAATATATCATATAAATAGAAGCAAGGACAAAAAAAAAAAAAAATCACATCATCATTTGATGAAAAAAAAAAAAAAAAGTCACAAAATCCAACATCCACTGCTGGTAAAAACCCTGAAGAAAATAAGTATAGAAGAACTTTATCTCAACCTGATAAAAGCCATATATGACAAACCTCTGCCAACATCATACTAAATGAAGAAAAGCTGATGGCTTTCCCTTTAAAATCAGGAACCAGACAAATGCAGATATCCACCATCAGCATTTCTGTTCAATATAGCACTGGAAACATTAGCCAGAGCAATCAGACAAGGGAAACTAAAAAAGGGTATATGTATGGGAAAAGAAGTAGTCAAATTATCATTATTTGCAGATGATATGATCCTCTACATAGAAGATTTTAAAAATTCCACCAAAAGACTCCTTGAGTTAATCAAATTTAGTAATCTAGCAGGATACAAAATCACATAAAAATCAATATTATTCCTTTACACCTACAATGAGCTCACTGAAAAAGAAATTACAAAAACAGTACCATTCACAATAGCTTCAAGAAAAATTAAGTAATTAGGAATATAACCAAGAAGGTGAAAGACCTCTACAATGAAAACTATAGTAGGAAATTGAAGAAGAATGGAAAGATGTTTACAGTTCTTGAATAGGCAGAAACAATATTCTTTAATTGGCCAACTTCCAAAACTGATATACAGATTAAATGCAATCCCAGTCAAAATACAAACAGCATTCCTCTGATAACTGGAATCTAAAATCTCTGTGGAATCATAAGAGACCCAGAATAGCAAAAGCATTCCTGGTCAACAAGGGCAAAACAGGGGGCATCATAATCCCAGATTTCAAATCTTATAACGAAGCTACAGTAATAAAAACATCATAGTCCTGGCACAGTAACAGAAAGGTGGGTCAGCTGAATAGGACTGAGAATGCTGAAACAACATAGGCATATCTAGCCATCTGATCTTTGACATCAGATCCAGACGCTGGAGGAAAGATAGCCTCTTTAACAAATGGTGCTGAGAATGCTAGCTATTAACATGCAGAAGATTGAATCTAGACCCAGAAGTACAAGTGGCCAATAAATACATGAAAAAATGTTCAACATCTTTGGTTATTAAAACAATGCAAATCAAAACAACACTGGGATTTTATCTTGTTCCATAAAAAATGGCTGTCATCATAAATCAAAAATGTTGGTAAGGCTGCAGAGAATAAGGAACCATTCTATATTGTTGGAGGGAATGTAAACTAGTACAGTCACTATGGAAATCAGTATGGAGTTTCCTCAAAAAATAAAAACTAGAAATTCCATTCAACCCAGCAATTCCTCTTCTAGATATCTTCCTGAAAGATTTAAGGACATCATTTCTGTAATCCATGCCTACCCCATGTTTATAGCAGTGCAACTCGTAATAGCCAGATCTTGGAAGCAGCCCCTATATCCATCAACTGATGAATGCATGAAGAAAATGTGGTATTTATACCCAGTGAAGTACTGTGGTGCCATAAAGATGGATGAACTTGAGGCATTCATAGGAAAATGGATGCACCTTGAGACCAGAATGTTAAGTGAAATAAATCAGACACACAAACTTTTACACATGGTTTCTCTTACATGAGAAATCAGTAAATATAAATAAAGAGCAAAATAAATGATAGATAATAGGAAATAGGGAGGTAGATCTTTTGCAAAAAGGAGGGGGACCAATAAAGAGAGGAAAAGGGGAGGAAAGGGGATGTAAAAAAAAATTAAGATGTGTTATGTACATTTACCCCTCATGATGAATGTAATGATCATGTACTGTGGATGTACTAATAAAAAATTTTAAGAACTCTTTACGAGTGCTATCTACATAGTAGGCACTTAATATTTGTTTTATTTACCCTGTGTCACAATTATATGATGAAACACAATTCCATAGAAGAGAAAGACAATTAGTGGATTATCTTTGGCCTTTGTGTGTCTCTGTTGTTAGAGCTTTCATCAGTTTGAGATGTTATGCCTTAATTAGAACTGTAAGTACCCATGAATAAATTTAAATGATTATAAATTTCAGAGATAATGTTTCTAATTCATACGCCTCAGTCTCCTTTTCTCTGTACCAACACTGTAATCAAGGTACAGGGTCTTATTTAAGCTAACAAATAATTATCCTTCATTACATAAGTAGTATGTAACTTGACCTTAAAAGCGTGCTTCCCTTGACAAGATGGCAGTGAATCTAGCCACCAGCTGTGCTTGTACTTTCACAATTCCTTGATACCTGTGAATAGGAGCTGATTTTGTAAGAGACCAGAAAAACCATTGCTTTATACTTCTTTGTCTGAACTGGAATCATTGGTATTTTCAGGCCATGGAAGTGCCTGGTTTCTTGCAAACGATTGTCTGTTTTAGGTTCAAAATACACTTGAAATTTTTTGTTCATAGACTACTGTAACGTCCGTGGAAGAGGGGTCCGAGAAGGGAGACGCTCCAAGAACCACACAGGCTCTTATGTAAAAAGCACGGGGTTTATTGAAAGGCTACACTAGCGTAGGGTCACCCAGCGAATGTGCTAAGGCGACCACGAAGGGCAGGAGCAAGGGGTTTCTATAGGGTTGGGTATGGTAATGAGGGATAGGTAAGCGAAGTTTTACAGAAGCCAATCGCAAAGAGTTAAAGGGTAATTAATACATTCATCGGTTACTTAGGGGAACCTATAGATAGGGGAGCTTAGCAAAGGGGCAACCGATCAGTTTGGAGGAAAGGCTAACAAAGGAGACAAAGGAGCCCGGGCGCGGGAATGTAGCCCGCCCGCGGGCTTGGCAACCAGCCAAGTCACATGATTTCCAGGAATTTGCCCTGAGGTAGGGAAACAGAAACTTAATCTAATAGGTTAGAGTCTAATAGGGTAGAGCCCAATAAGTTAGAGCCCTAATGGCCATCGCATAGTTCGGTCTAACACATCAGAATTACAACTTGTATAACTTTTATATGAATCTTTCAACAAACATAACTTTATGTCACATCAAACTTCACATTCCCCCCTTTTCTTAGGAGAATCTTTAATCTTAAAGATGGGAGTCTTGGAGGGATTGGTATTGTTGTCTAATAACCATAAGTTTGACTGTTGATATTTGTTGTCTAATGAAGGTAGTTATTCGATTTAGCACACATGGTCCTATAGTGACCAGGAGGAGTATTACTAAAAGGGGGCCCGCCAGCGGTATCAAGTAAGGGAGGACGCCATCCCATAAACCTCCATAGGGCGTTCTGGTTTCCCTTTCTCTCTGTCGTTGTTTTAGACGTTGGTTTAATCTGTCCATGGACTCCTTGACCACCCCTGAATTGTCGGCATAAAAACAACATTTTTCTTGTAAGGCAGCGCATAGTCCCCCTTCTTTCATAAAAAGGAGGTCTAGTCCGCGTCTATTTTGTAATACCACTTCAGACAGGGAGGTTAGAGAGTCCTGGAGGGCTTTTATGGACATTTCTAATTCCTGTAGATCTTGATCAATTACTTTTTGCATTGAATCTATATATTTAGTGCCCTGAATGAGCGCTGCGGTCCCTGTACCCACACCGGTGGCGATTCCCAGGCCAGCTAGAACAGCTAAAGTTAAAGATATGGGTTCTCTCTGGTACCTGGTTGTTGCCTTTTCCATGATTTTTTCAAAAGACTCGCTAGAGTAATATATGATCCGAGGAAACAATTTCACCATTACACAATAGTGAGCTGAATTGTTAAACACCTTGGTAGAGACACAGTAGGTGATTACAGTGTTACAGGCCCAGCAGGTCCCATCTAGGGGGAGTAAATATCCTGTTGATGTAGAGACATTACGAGTCTGTAGACACAACTGTCTTATACTTTTTGGAGGTGTCCCTATGCAGATCCCTTTCCCTGAGACTTCAGAAAGGGTGAGGCGGTGATTGCCATTCCAATCACAGGAATCATCTGTCTGTAGGCTTTGGTAAGTGCCATTAATTGCAATGCCCTCATAGTATGGGGGTGCCGCAGATAAGCATAGCCAGCAAGATTGTGTTAGGTCACTCTGGGTATAATTTAACATCGAATAGGCTCCCAATATAAGATTATATAATCTATCTACTGTTTCAGCTGGCTGCCTGGTTGGGAGCTGGTCTGGCTGGCGTATAAAGTTGGACTCAGTCTGTGAGGATAATGCCATAGCAGAGCTGGACACATTAAATGAGGTAGTGTTCATGGGCATAGGAGTGGGGGTGGTTGTGGCCAATTTAGGGGCTCGAGTGAGTTTGGGTTGAGTCTTGGGCTTTAGGACTGGATTTGGGCCAATTGCAACCTTCGGTTTTATGTCTTCTTTTTTTATGAGAATAAGGCTTCCCCGGTTATGCCCGTAATGGTGTTGTTTCCATAGTCTAAAGCCCCATGTTCGCCCTGTTAACCAGCCAGGGTCATTTAAACTTCGGGGCTTGAGGCAGAAGTTACAATTGAACGGGCAGGACCCAGAAGTCCCTTTTTTCCATTCCCCCTGTAGATATCGATCAGGAGATGGGGGTTTCCAGCCTGTGGCTATTGTCTCACAACCCCAATAGGGACAATAATAGGACCGTATGTCGTTGCAATAGCCCCTGCCAGGGTTAGAGGCGGGACACATGTATATATGGCTGTCGCGACAGTCAGGCTTAACTGTATAGGGGCCACGAAGGAAGTGACAAGGTGACATGCACAGATTAGGCTCTCCGGGGCCCTCCCAGGCTAGAAGGGTGCGGTGGTCTTCCCAGCTAAATATTGTCCATTTCCACGGTTGGTGTATATTATGTCCCACACAGAGGGACAGCAACCCATTTAGTATTAACCAGTACATCTTAGACAATTAAGGACACTCAATCCGGTTACAGTAATCAGGTAAGTTAGGATGAAAACAACTTTTTGGGGGAATTCCCAGTGTTGTTCATGTAAAACAGTCCAAAAGGCTATAGCAAAAATTAGAATCAGAAGAGCAAATACAATTATAAATGCCAACGGATAACAATGCATGGAGCAGTCTTACGGATTGCGGGTAAGCTTGATCTTAAGAGGGTCTTGAGTCTTTTGGAGGATCCAGGAGTCGGTCTCCGACGGGGGAGCTGTGGGCTTGAGGTGTGAAGCGTGTATCCAGGAAGCAATGCCGTCCACTTTAACAGCTGTGGGGGTTGTCAACAGCACCTGGTATGGTCCCTTCCAGCGTGGTTGGAGAGTTTCAACCTGGTGTCGACGGACAAGCACCCAGTCTCCAACCTGGTATGGATGGGGAACAAGGGTGTCTCCCGGTTGATAAGCCTGGGAGAGTTGCGTCCACAGCGTCCGTCGGACCTGGTCAAGAAGCAAGAGTCTATCAGCGAGGGGGGTAGGCAGGGCAGCATTATAAGGCCAGTTGTTGAGGTCCTGTATTGGTGGAGGCGTCCCGAACAGGATTTCAAAGGGAGTTAGGTGTGGGGATACAGAATAGGGGGTATTTCTAGCTCTAAATAGGGCAAAAGGTAGGAGCATGGTCCAATCTTTATGACCGGTCTCTAGAGCCAATTTTGTTAAGGTCTCTTTAATCGTCCTATTCATTCTTTCTACTTGTCCTGAACTCTGGGGTCTATATGCACAATGTAATTTCCAATTTATCCCCAGGATCTTGGCCACTCCCTGACTTACCTTGGACACGAACGCCGGCCCATTGTCTGACCCGATTACCTTAGGCAGTCCGAATCGAGGAAATATTTCTTCTATTAACTTTTTTACTACTACTTGGGCTGTTTCGGTCTTCGTAGGAAATGCTTCAGTCCATCCAGAAAAGGTGTCTACGAACACTAGTAAATATTTGAATCTACATTTTGTGAACTTAATCTCAGTGAAATCCACTTCCCAGAATTGTCCAGGTTTAGTCCCTCGTAATCTTTTTCCTCGTGTTACGGGAGAGGGGTGAGCATTAATCAGTTGGCAAGCTTTGCAGGAGGTGGCCACTTGTTTGGCCAACTCCGAGATTTTGAACAATGGGAAATGGTTGGCATATTGTTTGGCCACCAGTGTAAGTTTCTTAGCCCCCAGATGAGTTAGGCGGTGGGCCTTTTGTAGAAATTCTCTCAGGTCGGATTCTTTTATGAGTGGAAGTGGATCAGCTTTGGCCAACTCTGCCTCTGTAGAATCAGGAGTTTTTAAAAGAAGTTCAGTAGGCCCCGACAATGCGGCTTGCTTAGCCGTTTTGTCTGCAAAGTTATTTCCTCTCACCACTGGATTATCTCCCTTCTGATGGCCATTGCAATGTACAATAGCTAATTTTTGGGGTAACAGGATAGCGGACAAGAGTCTTAATATCTCCTGTTTATTTTTAATTTCTTTTCCCGCCGAAGTCAGCAACCCTCTTTGTTGGTAAATGGCTCCATGAACATGGGCAGTGGCAAAGGCATAACGGCTGTCAGTATAAATCGTCGCCTTTTTGCCCTTGGCCAGTTCTAGGGCTGTTGTGAGGGCAATCAATTCTGCCCTCTGGGCAGAGGTGTTTTCTCTGAGTCCCGAGGACCAAATGACTTTGTCCTTTGACACTACCGCCGCCCCCGCATGTCTCTTACCGTTTAATATGTAGCTGCTGCCATCAGTGTACCAGGTTACCTCTGTGTCTGGAAGAGGTTGGTCCATCAAGTCGCACCGGATCCCAGATTCTTCAGCCAGAATGTCTTGGCAGGTATGGAGGATGTGGTCGGCGGAGGTAGCGGGGAGCAGGGTGGCCGGATTGAGAGCGGCTGGCGAACCAAAGGTTATTCGGTCCTTGTTTAGCAAGAGGCTTTGATAATGAGTGATCCTAGCATTAGAGAGCCATCTATCGGGTGGCTGATGAATTATGCTCTCTAATGCATGAGGGGCCACAATAGTGAGGTTTTGCCCCAGAGTCAGTTTGTCCGCATCTTTAGTTAATAGGGTGGCTGCAGCTATGGCTTTTAAACAGGAGGGCCATCCACTTGCCACTGGGTCCAGTCTTTTTGATAAGTAAGCCACTGGTCGTTTTCAGGGTCCCAATGTCTGAGTTAAAACCCCTCGGGCAACATTTTCTCTGTCCTCTATGTAGAGAGTGAAAGGTTTGCCTATGTTTGGTAAGGCCAAAGCCGGAGCGGACAGCAAAGCCCTTTTAATATTATCAAAAGCCAGTTGTTGTTCTTTATCCCACACAAAAGGAGTCCCTTCTTTAAGGAGTGGGTAGAGTGGCGCTGCCAGGGATGCAAATCCTGGAATCCAGAGACGGCAGAAGCCTGCCGTTCCTAGGAACTCGCGTAGTTCTTTGCGTCTTTTGGGGATGGGAATCTGAGCAACAGTTTGTTTTCTGGCGTCTGTAAGCCATCTCTTACCATCTTTAAGCAAATACCCCAGGAAGTGGACTTCCTTTTGACAGATTTGAGCCTTTTTTGCAGAGGCTCGATATCCCATCTTACCCAGCTCCCGTAGTAGGCCCCTGGTCCCAGATAGGCAGCTCGATTTTGTCTCAGCCGCCAGCAGGAGGTCATCGATATATTGAAGGAGGGTTACCTCTGGGTGTCGGGTTCGAAAACCCATCAAGTCTCTATGGAGTGCCTCGTCAAATATCGTCGGAGAGTTCTTGAAACCCTGAGGGAGGCGTGTCCAAGTGAGTTGTCCAGATGTGCCTCCGTCGGGATCAGTCCACTCAAAAGCAAATATCAATTGACTGTCTTTATGGAGAGGCAAACAGAAGAAAGCATCTTTCAAATCCAGAACAGTATACCAAGTTTTTGTGGGACTGAGCATGCTAAGCAGGTTATATGGGTTAGGCACTGTAGGGTGTAAGTCTTCTATTCTATTATTTACTTCTCTCAAATCTTGAACAGGCCGATAGTCATTTGTGCCTGGCTTTTTAACGGGCAGCAATGGGGTGTTCCAGGCGGATTTGCAGGGTCTTAAGACTCCTAAATCCAGAAATCTTTGGATATGCACCTTTATGCCTTGATGGGCTTCTTTATTAATAGGATATTGTTTGACCCGGACTGGGCTGGCGGTGGCCTTTAATGTGATTACCACCGGGGGTTGTAAGGCAGCTAGCCCTAACCCAGCCGTCTCGGCCCAGGCCTCATGAAAATCAGTCATCCAATTCTGGGCTAGGGCAAGCACCTGGGGTTGGTCATGAAGTCGATATTCATCCTCTAATGACAAGGTTAACATGGTTGTCAATGGCTGGTCCACCAGAGGGTTTTGAAAAACAACCTGTGGACCCGTAGGTTCGAACGTTATCTTAGCCCGGAGTTTAGTCAATAGATCTCTGCCCATTAAAGGAACAGGACATTCAGGTATCACTAGGAAGGAGTGCTGTACAGTTCCTTTTCCTACGTTTACTGTTCTCTGAGTTGTCCATGCTCGATATCTGCTACCATTGGCCCCCTGAACTAAAGACCTCTTGGGAGAAAGAGCTCCAAGTGGTGCTTGCAAAGCAGAATATACAGCCCCTGTGTCTACTTCAAAGTTGACAGGGGTCCCCTCCACATTGAAAGTTACCCTGAGTTCGGGGAGGGGATCCGAACCCCGTCGCCCCTAATCATCTTCTTCTTCCAGGGCTAGCAAAGTGTGCTTGGAAGTTTTTGACTTTTCTCTCTCCTGTTTTCTCATTAATTTGATACATTCTCTAATGCGGTGTCCCTTTTCTTTGCAATATGCACATTGGTCAGGGTCTAAAGGAGGGTGTTGTGGTTTTTTCTTATCTTCCTGTTCCTCACTCTGAGCTGCCTTAGTAACTACAGTGGCCAAGATTTTTCCAAACTCTCTAGCTTGTCTTTTTTCTTTCTTAATTTCTTTTTCCTCTTCTGTCTCCCTTTTAAAATACACTTTTTCTGCTTCTTTAACTAAATCCTGTAGATTAAAAGTAGGTAACCCTTCAGAGCGTTGCAGCTTTTTTCTAATATCAGGGGCCGACTGCCCGATAAAAGTCATAGCCACTGTTCCTTGCATTTGCTCACTCTGAGGATCAAACGGCGAATACCTGCGATAAGCCTCCATTACTCTCTCTAGAAATGCCGCAGGGGTCTCTGTAGGCCCCTGAATTACCTCTCTTACCTTAGCCAAATTAGTAGGGCAGCGAGCAGCCGCCCGGAGACCCGCCATTAGAGTCCGGCGATAAATGGACAGATGCTCCCTACCTTGAGGCAAGTTAGGGTCCCAGGTCAGGCGATTCAGGGGAAAGAGATCATCAATGAGATTCTGTAGCGGCGTAGGTTGACCATCGGGTCCTGGAACGAGTTCGCGTGCCTCAACCAGGATACGTCCGCGCTCTTCTGTCGTAAAAAGGGTACCTAGGAGTTGTTGACAATCGTCCCAGGTGGGCTGATGAGAAAACATCAAAGAATCCATAAGATTAGTTAACTTAGATGGATCCTCGGAGAAAGGAGGATTATTATTTTTCCAATTATAAAGGTCGGAGGTGGAGAAAGGCCAGTATTGGAGAGCTGGCATTTCTCCCCCATTACCATCATCTATAGGTGGCCCATAGGGCCGGAGGGGTAGGGTAACGGCTACGTCTCTATCGCGGGAGCGTGTTCTTCGCGCCGGTCCTTCGTCATCGGAATCCGACGGTGGTGAGGCTGGAAAAGGAGGGGCTGATGGAGGCGGATCAGCCACAGGGGGTGGAGGAGCCCTCCTCGGCGGGACATAATTAGGGGGGGGTCCATGTCCCAGCCAATCAAGTGACCCTGTGACTCGGGCAAAACCGCAGGGCGTGTATGGGTGGGAAGCGCCTTAGGTCCCTCCGCCGGCAGGGGGGACAGAAAGGGTTTTACCCAAGCGGGCGGATTTTCACTGAGATCTTGCCAAACTAGGATGTAAGCTTGCTGGTCAGGGTGCCCCCGAGGGCCTTCTCTGAAGATAACTTCTTTAACTGCTTGGATCAGGTTTGGATTGAAGGAGCCTTCAGGCGGCCAGTCAACCTGAAAAAGAGGCCACTCGGAGCGGCAAAAAGTTATCCACTTCCCCTTATTCACTAGGAGAGATAAATTGTGAGCAGCTTGTTTGACCTCTGACCAGTGGGCCAGTGTGAGGTCTAACGGTCCGGAGACGGTTTGTCCCATTGTTCTGTGGAGAGAATGTAATGATAACGCTTGCGCCAGGGAGTGAAAGAGAGAACAAAAGAGCGAAATGACTCCGATACGAAACACACTCAGCAGTGACTGCTGAAACTAACAGGTCTGAAACCCCAAAATTACTCCGCGGAGTTGGGGCCCAATTAAGGGCCACCCCAAACGAACGGAGAGAGAAGGAAAAGGAAATTCTCTCCCAAACGACACTGCAGCGTCAGGCAAATGGAGTCACGAGCGAAGTCAGAACAAAAGAACAAGGTATAGTCGAGAGGCAGAAATATAAAGAAACGGCCGTACTTACCCCAAGAGGCGCAGTGTCGGCCGTTGAAGCCTCTCCCCTGGCCCCTCTTTAGTCCCGGGCGAGCCCCCAAATGTAACGTCTGCGGAAGAGGGGTCCGAGAAGGGAGACGCTCCAAGAACCACACAGGCTCTTATGTAAAAAGCACGGGGTTTATTGAAAGGCTACACTAGCGTAGGGTCACCCAGCGAATGTGCTAAGGCGACCACGAAGGGCAGGAGCAAGGGGTTTCTATAGGGTTGGGTATGGTAATGAGGGGTAGGCAAGCGAAGTTTTACAGAAGCCAATCGCAAAGAGTTAAAGGGTAATTAATACATTCATTGGTTACTTAGGGGAACCTATAGATAGGGGAGCTTAGCAAAGGGGCAACCGATCAGTTTGGAGGAAAGGCTAACAAAGGAGACAAAGGAGCCCGCACGCGGGCTTGGCAACCAGCCAAGTCACATGATTTCCAGGAATTTGCCCTGAGGTAGGGAAACAGAAACTTAATCTAATAGGTTAGAGTCTAATAGGGTAGAGCCCAATAAGTTAGAGCCCTAATGGCCATCGCATAGTTTGGCCTAACACATCAGAATTACAACTTGTATAACTTTTATATGAATCTTTCAACAAACATAACTTTATGTCACATCAAACTTCACACTACAAGCCATTTAAACATACAGTTTTTGGGCCAGGGATTTAGCTCAGTGGTGCAGTGCCTGCCTGGCAAGCGTGAGGTCCTGAGTTCAATTCCTGATACCAAAAAATCCACACACAAAAAAAAAAAAACATACAGTTTTTGAGATGTACTTATCTAATGTGCTTAGCTACTTGTTGCTTATCTGTTGTTGCTTAAAAACAGATAAAAATAAAACTGACAAATGAAAGGTGGATATATGTGTGAAGTCATTTGGAAGTAGAAAAATACAATATTATAGATACTACAAATGGGTTTAAATTATAAAACAAACAAGATTTAAGTGAATATTTCTTTGTTCTTGACTGGTCAAGAATTAAGCAAGAAAACAATGGAAAGAGTAACGTGAGAAAATAATGTTAGATTTAAAGTATTCACAAATCCAAACCCTTCACTGTGTTGAAAAATCAAGCTAATTGGATTTTAAAAATACATGCCTAACAAAAGTATGATGTCTCTAATGTATGAAAAACTCCTCTCTCTGAAATCAGCAATAAGTTATCTAAAATAATATGGTTTTATAATTATTAACAATAATTAATTTTTTTAATGTTATGTGTTATGTAGCCTCCATTTATTCTTTTAATCCTTATAATAATTCGTTAAGATAGAAGCTACTGTCATTCCATTTCACAGATAATGGACCTAGGGCACTTGTTCATGCTGATACAGGCAGTAAGTAGCTAGTAAACTGTGTACTGTTTCTAACTATATGGCTGGTCTTTTTTGATCTAAAGATTATGGCTTTCAGTTCCATGCTCTTAATTTCTGTCTTACACTGCTTAAAATCAGCGAAGAACAGGAAAGGAAGAATTATCAGTGTTACTGACAGCACAAATGAAAATTAAATTTTTTTTCTTTTTCTTTCTTTTTTTTTTTTTTTTTTACTAATACAGTGATGAGAATAAAAATTTTTTCTGGAGTAGTGGTGGAAATACATAGCCACAACTCCCTATGGGCAGAAGGATTCCTGTGCCTGGGGGCCAGTGCTACAGGCTGGAAGTAGGGAATTTGCCATTGTCTTTGGTCACTCTTCTGGAACTCGAGAGAAAAGATCCATCCTGTCCTGTGATCAGGCTTTTGAACTTTAGATTTATAGTTGGTTATATTCATGGCTGTAAACATAGTATGCAAAATTGTTCTTTCTCCAAATGAGAGGCATCTGGCCAGTGATAGCTGCATGTATATAGAAAGATGACTGAAGGTTTTAGTGGCTTTCTTTTTAGGAAGGTTCTCAAGAAATTGTATATGAGTTTTCAGCTTTGATAATATATGTTAAATTATAAGTTAATTTTATTGTGGCATCATGGAATTTGAGAGTAATTGCATGAAGCTGATCTCAGTAGCCTCAACTGTTGACAAATGATTTTTAATGTTTAGTTTGGTACAAGATGCTAGGAATGTAGGTCTAATTCTTTTATTCAAACTGAGTAAATGGTTTGGGACAATTAATTTCCAATTGTTTCCCAGTAGAGCAGATTTACTTGTATATTAATGAAGCACAGGTGTTAGGCCCCTGGTGTCTGCATGCCTTGGAGGCATATTTCAGTTGTTTTTCTACTCAGCCATAGGTACTGCAAGGTACACAGGCTTGCATTTAACAGTTTTTACAGTGAGGCTTTTTGATTTTTTGATGTGTTCTTCATATTTGCCCACACCTGTTAAAATTTTAAAACTGATCATATATAAAGAATTGCAGTAAATAGCACCAAAGTTAAAAGTAGTCTTCTGTTTTACTTACTCAGCCTAACATTAAAAAGAAATGGTTTTATTCAAACATATTTCTAGTAAGAAGCCATATAATCAACAGCATACTTTTTTGTTTTATATTTTTGGAGCAGGTTTATCTTTGTAAATGTCCATGTCAGTCATATATTTTTAGTATTTATCTTTTTTTAATTTATTTACTGAACTGCAGTACCAACATTTTAGGGGCAACAGAATAGCCTCCATAGACATTATGAATTTCAGTAGCTGGCATAATTATAGCTATCTACATATTCATTAAATCTGCAGAAGAACAGTGTCCAAAAAGACAGCCATGCATTTAGAAACAGAGAACAGCTAAATATATACACTTTAAAAGTTGCATTTCTTAGATTTATTTAAAATTAATTTTCTACAGTACTGTTCTCCAAGCAGAAGAATTTTTACAAAAGGATTCCCATGCTTTGGTTTCTTTCAAATAGGAAAGAATGGGAAGAACTATTTGTAAACAACAATTACTTGGCAACAATAAGGCAGAAGGGGATTAATGGGCAGCTGAGAAGCAGCAGGTTCCGCAGCATTTGCTGGAAGGTAAGAAAAAAATATTTATTTACAGTCTGTGGTTGCAATATATCACCACATTACCTGATGCCCTGGAAGATTACCCATAGGGGGCATGAGGGAGTGGATAATAGAATTTTCCCAGAGACTTTGATCCCAATTTTTTGCCACTCATGTTTAATCTTTCATAGGATATTTATTAATAAGGTTGAACTACCTTAGTCCTGAATAACTGGTGATGGTAAAAGAATCATTTGAAATAACTATCTTGTCTTCTCTTTTGATGGCACAAATCGCAGAGCAACACCATTATATTACCTAAACGCTTGTACAGAAATTCTTTTTTTTTTCAAAAGAACAAATTTTCAAAACAACATAATAGGAGGGTAACAATGGTTAATACATTACGTATTACTATCTTTAAGTTAGTTAAGTGGGGGTGTTGAATAACTTTCAGGTTCCTATTGTGGCAGATATTTTCATTTAGTCATCCTCTTCTTTCTTCATAAAAAGAAATGGAAAAGATTTTTATATTTTGTTTGCTAGGCACACAAAATGAAGGGCAGTAAGAAGAAGAAACGGAAGGAAATTGGGTCAGTTTCCTTCTGAGGGAAAGGGTCATTGCTTGCCAAAAGTAGCAGTAATAATCTACAGTTTTCTTTTTAATTGCTTTGAAAAATTGTCCCTTTTTGGTCTCCAAAAATGAATTAATTTAGGTTTAGTCTCATTTTTAAAATGACTTCTATCAAAAGTTTTAAGGGTTATCTGCATAAATTGAGCATATGGAGTCTGTGCTAGTCAAGACAGCAAGAAATGCATGATGTATTAGACAGTTGTAGATTTAATAATTTAGAATTGATAATTAAAATACATTTTTCTTCTGTTAGATGCAGGCAGTAAAGGCAGGAGACCTGCTGCTAGAGTATTTGTATACAAATATTTGTGCCGCACCCCCATTCCCTGTTTTTTAACTTTTAGTATCCTTCATTTTCTAAAAATAAACCTGAATCCAAATTTATTTTAATGTTGTATTAAGCTAAATTAAATCAAATTTGTCTTTTTAAGAATGGTTATTTTCATAAGCTGATTGCTAGTTGTAAATTACATTTCTGCTACAAAAGGAATGACTATTTCATAAGCTGTGCCTTAGTACTCAAACTGTTTTTCTCTATCCTTTAACAGCTTATTTTAAGAAAAAACCTTAAATCTAGAAATTACTAATCATATCTTATGCTTTTTAATAGCTCTCTACAACTCCCAGTAAGATTAGAATGCAGAATGGAAATTTTACTTGAACCTCAATGAATTTTTTTTCATTTTAATACTAATGTAGAGGCTTCCTTGATTTTGTTCTGTGGTGTAGCTTTTGAGATCTTGGCCTTGGCTTTTGGTTGCTTAGTGTTGAATTTTCTAATTATATATTTCTTAAATATTCTCAAATACAAATTACTGGGAATTGAAATTGAAATGATATGCATATGAAATTTCATGAATGACATATCTCAATTTTTTTGGTGATTCTGGTGGCCTACTTTCACATTGTACTTAAAATTTTTACAAAAATTTTCTTTTCTTTTTTTTTTTTTTCTTGACAGCTATTTCTTTGTGTTCTTCCTCAAGATAAATGTCAGTGGATAAGTAGAATTAAAGAATTAAGATCATGGTATAGCAACATTAAAGAAATAGTAAGTAAATAGTAAATATAATTAATGAATTGTTTTCTTGTGTATACAGATAAAGAGCTTCTGATCTTGTGTGTGTGTGTGTGTGTGTGTGTGTGTGTGTGTTTTATTTCTTTACCAGCATATCACAAACCCCAGGAAGGTCGTTGGGCAGCAAGATTTGATGATCAACAATCCCCTTTCACAGGATGAAGGGGTAAAGTTTGTCTTTATTTTTATCTCAACCTCTTTTACCTGTAAGATCGTGCTTATGTAACTGGTTAAAAATCAGTAGTGAAAACAATGTATTTCGTGCCAAGTATTTTCTTTCCTCCACATATACTACCTAAAACCTGGTAGAAATAATTCTGTGGTATATTTATATACTGTGTTGTAGCAAGTTTATAATTTATTTCTCTAGAATGGCACTACAGAGAAATCCCAGCGGTCTGTCAGAACTAAGGGTAAAATAGAGGAGCGTACTGCACTGCTTTAATCGGTTTACAGTGGGAACTGGGGCAGCTAAGGAAAGCCTCCATTTGAGAAGAGAGAATGGTTCACGTAGCAGAACTAACTCTCAGGAAGGAAGAAACACCTATTTGTGGTATGTGGAGAAGTTTTTAAAGAGGTCGGGAAAAAGATCAGGGCTCCCTCTACTCATATTCCAGTGAAGATTAGGAATAATTATAACTTTAGAGATTTTGTGTAACTTATGGGCTGGGGATAGAACTCAGTGATAGAACCCCAGCCTAGCATATGTGAGACCCTGGGTTCAAACCCACTATTAGAGAGAGAGAGAGAGACAGAGAGAGAGAGAGGGGAGATGGAAAGAGAGAGAAGAAGGAAAAGGAGAAGAGGGGGAGGGGGAGAAAGAAGACAGGAGAGGAGGGGAGGGGAGAGAGATACTAATTGAGAGAGTTTGTATAACTTTAATTGTTCCTACTTAGCTGAGAATAGAAAAACATTTTTCCTATTTAATAAATAATATTAGGATTTCTTTTTCCTGTTAGATATAATTAATATAATACAATCTTTGGTATAGCAATCTAAAATATTAAGTAATTCTTAAAACTTTACTTAAGTTCCCTTTTATATTATAAAATCAAGCTTTATAGAAAACATTGTAAATCTGTCTTAATGCATTGGAAATTCAGATGAGGTTCAACCTGCGATCTGTTGGCCCATGGATTCTGTTCTAATGCAGGCACTGTTGTGTTTATAAGGGTAGTAGTGTGTGAACAGCAGTGAAAGGGATCATTGACTTTATAGAGATAATAGAAAATTTAAAAATACATATAATAATATCAAATTGGAAGTATTGATGTTAGAACAAAGATGTGCTTTTGAGATTAAACTAGATTTTAATAAGAATTATCCCAATCTCAGATTTCCTGTCTGAGAACCCTGAACTGAGTGTATAGGAGCATAAATCAATCACTTAAATTATTAAATTGAACTCATAAAAGTCAAGCAAATATGTGAGATTATTTTAATTAGGTCATTCTTATTTCAGAGTCTTTGGAACAAATTTTTCCAGGATAAAGAACTTCGATCAATGATTGAACAAGACGTCAAAAGAACGTATGTAGAACTTGTTACTTTCAGTAATTCAAATTGTTGTTTTCTCTTTGTAATTCTAGCAAAATATAAAATCTGCAGAGGAGCCATAATTGAATATTGTATTATAGTTGTATTAATAGCAAAGTATTTTGACCAAACTTTGATAATAAGGATTATATTCTATTGTTAAAATATAGGTTTCTGCATTCCTTTGTTTTCAAAATAAATTATTTTTATAATATTTGGGATATTAAGTACACTTAATCTGCTTTTTCATTTTTCAGCAATTATTTGAAGTCATATGAATCTGATCAGGCTATGTTGTATAGTCATTATATTGGTACTACTAGAAAAATTTACCTCTTGCTTTATTCATTTTAATCCCTTTCTAGCCAAATTACTTTTATTTATTATTATTTTTTTGTGTCTATGGGTACCGGGAGTCGACCTCAGGACCTCGCGTGCCAGTAGGTGCCCGTGCCACTGAGCGATATCACCGGCCCTTTTTTTGTACGTGTGTTCCAGGAGTCGAACTCGGGCCCTCGCACTTGCCAGGCAGGCGCCTATGCCGCTGAGCCATCTCACCGGCCCCAAATTACTTTTAAAATGACAGCTAGTATTATATTTCTCATTTCTCTTTCTTTTGGAGCTATTCAGATTTGCAGGTTTTCTCTAAAGCTATTCAGTTTTTACCAAGTGAAAGAGCAATTTCTTATGTAGCACGTGGTTAATGTTTACAGCTTTTACATATTGGACCTCATCTTTCCTAGTCATATGGTGAGAAGTTCATGGAATTTGTGTCAGAGACCCCAGCATGAATTTTAGCTAATTATACTATAGTTATTATTTTCCACATCTTTTTCCTTAGTTTCTTTTTCTGTAAAATGGGAATAAACTTAGTAACAACTTCACAGGGTTTTTATAGATTAATGAGTGCAAGTTGAGTATTCCTTATCTGAAATGCTTGGGACCAGAAGTACTTCAGATTTCTGATTTTTTTTTTTCCAGATTTCAGAATATTTTCGTAGAGTTGACCATTTCTAATCCAAAAATTCAACATCCAAAATACTTCAAAATCACAAACTTTTGGAACATCATGTAAATGCCCAAAAATTTGGATTTTTTTTTTTTTACTAAATATCCTCAGTCAGTATATATAGTCATAGCAGTAATTATGTAGGTGTACAGTTTAAATTGTAAAACATTACATAAATGTTAATAAATGTAATCATTAAAAAATGTAATCATTAATATTTGGATGAACTGGGTATGTACAGAGCCATGAGTGTATCTAGTGGCGTACTCCAAGACCTTCTGGAGCTTTACCTGTGTGCTTCATTGCTAGTTCAACTCCTACCAACTCTATTACAATTTTAAGGCCTCTGTCTTTCTGACATTCGTCTTTTTCCGTGTCTGAAACACTGGATAATCAGATGATATGGACTGCTATTAAGTTACACTATTTACCAGATGGTAGGTTGCTATTTTAAAGTAAAAGTAATTCAGAAACTGTCGTGTGTTCATAGTTCAGCAAACCTTTAGCTAACTGTAGGGTGCAGGCCGGGAGGTATGGGATCATATTGGTTATCTTGCACAACCCATTGATTCAGGAATAACTCATTTTTTATAGGGAAGCTACTCCCAAAGGTGTCAGGTGGCAATGTTTGATCTCTCTAGTATCTGTTTCAGAAAGTAGAGCACCACCGTGGTGACACACAGGAGGCACACAATAAATATTGGAATAAAACAACGAAGGAATTTTCTCATTAGTCAGTGGCAGTAAAACAGCCCTTATAAAAACAAAATGTATGGTATATATAGCTAACCAAACAGTAAAGTTCTCTCTTTAAAAAATACTTGGCAACTTTTAAAAATTGACAGCTTCAGATTGATGCGTCTAATAAGATTGTAATCCATCTCTCCATAGTTATTAAATGGAAATGCTGCAGTCACAATCTCAGAGGCCCTAAGGACCAGACTGTTTAAAAGAAATAGAAAACAATAGAGGAGAATTAACCTGATGGCAGACCCAAATAAAAGCTTGCTTATCATTTTGTTTACTTAGCTCAAATATTTCTGCTTCATTGTGTAAAAAAGTTATTTCTTAAAAGCTGTATTCTTTTAGTTATTTCATTTTATATTTTCTAGGTAATTGTGTAAAAATACAAGATACATACATGCATATGGAGCTAATTTTTTCTTAAAGTTTATTTCTACTAACTTATTTTAATTAAATTGTAAGCCTAAGATTCAGGGACAGCAATGAGGAGAACCTGTCATTCATACTAGATGGGGAAGGTTCCATATCTATTTCCCTTGAAGAATTCCCTGTGGCTGTCTCCTTATTTAGAGGGAGTTTACATGCCTTCTCTGTCTAAATTTTATGGCAAAGAATGTAGCCTGTAAGGTAAGGCAGTTAGTCATATTTTAAAGCCACCAAATTGCTTAATCACAAAAGCTGAATAGCTTGAATAATTTTACTGCTTTGCATCTCTTTAAGTCATTACGTGATCTAAAAATCCATGTTTTTAATCCAGTCTTTAAAGCAACTGATAATAAAACAAGAATGCAGCTCAGAGAAATGTACACAGTGTTACATCATTGACATCTCTGATAAGAATTTTGGTTTTTAAAATATACATTTATTGTCTACTGTATTCCAGCCTGGACCTTTGTAGTGAGGAAATTAGAGTAGCAAGTAACACAGGCAGAGTTCAGCCATCACAGCATGTACATTTTCCTCTGGTGGGAGAGAGTGAGACAACATGCATATACAGTTAAAGAGCAATTGTTCAGGTGATAATTATTCTAAAGAATAAGATAGAATAGCTAGAGAGAAAGCTACTTTGGGAAGAGAGATCAGAGAAGACATCAGAGAAAATGGCATTTGAGCAGAGATATGGAAATATTTTGAAGGCCAGTCACATGAAGATCTAGTAGAAGAACATTTCAGGCAGAGAGAATAGCTAGTACAAACTCCCTCAGTGAAAATGAACTTTGTTGAGAAGAACCAAATGAAAGTGGAGGGAGCCAGAACCAAGTGATTTAAAGACAGAAATCTGAGAAGAGGGCAAAGGCCAAACTGTCTTTTGGACCATAGCAAGAAATTCGGATTTTATTTCAATTGCAATGGAAGCTGTTGAAGGATATCGAGCCAGAGGCGTGATATCTAAAAAGATAGTTCTGGCTGCTACGCAGTGGGTGAACATGGTTGGAAGAATGGAAGCTGGATAGCAGCTAGGAGTCTAATGTAGTATTCCATGTTAAGTAAATTATTGTCTTAGACTACAGGTGTAGTAATAAAGGGAGTTAAGAATAGATAGGTTAAGGATATATATTTTGTATTTTTAAATACAAACCGGGGTCATTCTGTGTGATTTTCTCACATTCATCCGTTTGTTTTACTGTTGTTTCCATTACTTTTTGCCTCCTACTTGCAGCCTTTTACTTATTTAATTGTTGTTTTAGGATCTAGTATCTTTTCACATCCACTCCATTCCATGTGTTACTGCCTAGTCACTCTTCTCAATGCAAATTTATAGTCTTGCTACTTGCATAATCCAAAACCTGCAATTCCCTATGGCCTTCAGAAGAATGATTACACCTAGCTTCCATAACGCACAACCAGTTCTATTTTAAACCGGTGCTTCCAGCATTATTTCATGAATAAGTTTTGTGGTTTCCATTTTCAATGCTTTGAAATTTTCCATGTTCTCTTCTATTGGGTCCCTGCTTTCTTCCAGTGTTCCCTGTTGGATTCCTCACAAACGTGGTTTTTAAGGCCTGAGTTTGTTACCATGTCCATGGTACATTTTCAAGTCTTTACAACTATAAATAATTTGTGCTTATTATATAGTATTTTCTTAAAACATTTTTTTTTTGTGGGTACTGGGGGTTGACCTCAGGACCTCGCGCGCCAACAGGTGCCCGTGCCGCTGAGCGATATCACCGGCCCCTTTTTCGTATGTGGGTTCCGGGAGTCGAACTTGGGCCCTCACGCTTGCCGGGCAGGCGCTTAAGCCGCTGAGCCATCTCACCGGCCCTCTTAAAACATTTTAATGACATTATTTAATTTGGTTTGGCCTATCTTTATTTAGGTACATCTGCTAATACTTTCAGTATATTCATATAAATCCATTGGGGGTACCAGGCACTGGTGATACCAAGATAAATATGACATATATCCTTAAAACTGTAAGGATAACTATTGTCATAGTAGCAACAGTTTCTATAAAAACCCAAATGTTAGCCCAGGTCTTATCTTTCCAGCTAATGGTGAGCCCCTGTGGTACATGAGTCTAGTCTTCTTTTAGTCTCATTGGATTTTGCCAAGTTGATGCTTTAATAAATCATCACTAGTTGTGAATCGTATCACTGACAATCAGTGTTATTCAATTGCAGTTATATTCTGTAACATCTTTTCAGTCTTCGGAAACATAAGCATGCTTTTAAAAATACTTCTATGATCAACCTTATACTATGTGTTTAAACAAGATAATTTGATCTTATAAGCTATGTTTTGGTCATCATTATTGAATTTATTTCATCTGAATGTGTCACTGTATTAAATATAATCTTCCTCTTAAATAATTTTAATATTATTTTATGCCACTACCCCCTTTTTGGCCCAAAGGGTTTTACATTCATTTGTTCCATATCTTAATAGAATTGTTACTATTCCCATTTTTATTACTGAAATATACCTAGTAATCAAAAGGTAAATCAAGGAACCTCCAATTTATTGTATTTCTAATTTAGAAATTGAATTGTTGGGGGCCGGTGAGATGGCTCAGCAGCATAAGCGCCTGCCTGGCAAGCGTGAGGGCCCGAGTTCGACTCCTGGAACCCACATATGAAAAAAGGGCTGGTGATATCGCTCAGCGGCACGGGCGCCTGCTGGCGCGCGAGGTCCTGAGGTCGACCCCTGGTACCAAAAAAAAAAAAAAAAAAAAGAAAGGAATTATCTATTCTGAACAAATTTTACCAAGTTTCAGAAGCTCTAACATTAATACTGAATTTCAGTATTATTTAAAGTGAAGGGAAATAATGAGTTCATGATGGAATATCATTTCCATATTAAATGCCAAAGAAGTATGTTATTTGGTCTGTCAAGGTCTATTTTAAAAGTATATGTACAGCATCTATAACATCATTTGTGGATTAACATATTAAGCTATTGCCAAATAGTCTCATCTTCATATGTGTTCTCCTTCTCTCTTGAATTAAATGATTAAAATTCTTTATTTTATCCTGTGCCTTTGACCATATTTAAAATGTGTTTTAAATAAATTTGATTATCTATCGGATATGCTCATCATCATCTTTAGAGTATTTTTTATTTCTAGTTATTGTAGTTAATTTTAGGTAGCTCACTTACTAGTTGATTATTATTCCCAACCTGAATGTACATGATGTTGTTAGATTTTTTTTTTTACAGTTGCAGCTTTCACATTTTAATGCTTCCCTTTTTTATAGTTTACAGGTATGCCAAGAGTCAGACATACTTTATTTAGGCAGACTTTGTGTTCTTACTGTTTTTAAATCTTGTCATACGGTATTTTGAGAATTCATTAATGTTTACTAAAATCTCTTTTAAAACTATTGATGTGTGCTATCCTGTTCGTTAGACACCAGACACATGTGACTATTTAAATTTAAATTAAGATTAAATAAAATTAAAATTTTAATCTTCATTCACATTAACCATATTGAAGTGCTAATAGCTACTGTATTAGACAATGCATGTGTAATTTCTGTCATTACAGAAAGTTCTGTTGGACAGCACTATATATAGATAATTCATGTTATTTCTGTATGGTATGTGATATGAATATCTACATTTTATTTCCTTTCCTCTTGAGAAAACACAAATTTTCATAGTGCTAAGTCTTCTCTAAAATTTTTGAGAAATGTAGTTCTCATGTTACATTGTAAGGTGCAGCTGGTAACTTAGACTAGTGTTAAGTTTTTTATATGAGTGATATACAAAAGTGATTTTATAGAGTTTATTGATTTTTTTTTTTTTTTAACTTAAAGACAGTCTTCCTCTCAGTTCCCATTTTGGCAGAAATGCCCCCAGCCCTTTGGTCCATTGATTGTCACACTTTATAAAGTTAAGATGTGCTAAATGTTGGTATCTTTTGCAGAATTTCCTCCAAGCCCATTTCTATTTAAATAAAAAACAAATTCCTCAGGGAAAGGAGGATTTTACAAGCTATTTCAGAGCAGAATTGATTTTGGTGTGTGTTAATGCAGACAATCTGCCCGGTGTTAAAATGTTAAGGAAAAAAAAAATACAAGCTGCCATATTCATGTGATCACACCAAAATAGCAGCTTGTATTTATATTTTCAGTCTCCTTGAGGTGGACTGCAGACACACATGAATGAGTGGATGTACTTGGTGTTGTGTTGTGATTTTATTTAATGCAGGCAGCGTACATGCTTGTGCATGCACGACCAGACCTCACATATGCACTTGTTCACAGCCGGGAAAGTGAAAACTACAACACAAGCCGCTCTCTAAGGGTTGTCAGCAACCCGTGTGTGTGTTTCTTAAATATTAAAGAGGGGGGAAAACAGATTTTCAGGAATACAAGAAATAGTTCTTCTATACAGTAGCCTATACTCCTTCCTCATCTCATACTTAAGGTAAAAACAAAATAATTATTGTCATATGTATAGGTGTACATGCACATATAAGAAAGGGAGAGACAGAGACAGAGAGCACCAAAAATGTATACATCAGGAAAAGAAAAACTTGCATAAATATTTTAATACTAAATTTATTGAGGGCCGAGGATATAGCTCAGCAGCACAAGCGCCTGCCTGGCAAGCTCAAGGCTTTCCAGTACCAAAAAAAAAAAAAAAAAAAAAAAGAAAATACTAAATTTACTGAGACATCAAGAGATTAATACAACTTACGTCTGGCCTCTACACGAGGTGGTCAAAGTAGTGGCCATTAGCTTCCAGACATTAGTATGGCAAACTGCTGAAGTGTGTATTCATTTATTTGGTGGACTCTGTGTGTGTGTGTGTGTGTGTGTGTGTGTGTGTGTGTGTGTGCATTTTAAAGTATATACTGTATTTCCCATTTGTTTCATATAAGCATTCAAATTCTTAGCATACATTTATTCTAATGTATGAGCTTTTTAAAAACCTTTAAATTTTTTCAGTATTTGAATGAAATATAGGTTTATTTGCTACAGAACACAGTTTTAGTGTGTTGATTAGCACCCAATGCTCCCAGTCTTTGGAATTTGCAAGCAGTAGTACATGGAAGGAGCAGTTATGTTACCTGAGCCACTGACTAGTAGAATTTGGCTTTGAGATCTTCTTTATTTTAAATAACCCAGCAGTTTTTTATAGTGCTATTTGTGGTCCTGAGTTTATACAATTATGAGAAGATTAAAGAGTTAAGTTTGATGAGTGATAAAGTAATATGCCATTCAGAAATTTTGCCATTTGCCATAGCCTCTTAGTGGTACACAATGTTTATTGAACATTCAAGCATATTTAGAATTGAATCCATTTTGGTACTTCAGTGATAATGCTTTGTATTTCTTTTGAATGTTTTCTTAATGGTTGAAAACTGTAAAATAAAATCTATATTTGCAGTTGTGACATAGTCTTGCACTTCACATATACACACACATATATGTAACTTTTTACTTTTACAGTTTCCCCTGATTTTTCACTTTTATGGTTTAAGTAAGAAGTTTTTTTTTTTTTTTTTTGAGAAGGGGAGACAATAAAGTAGAGGTTTTTATTATATGACTTAGAGCACTACAGAAGCAAAAAGAACTTTAGAGATGAAAACTTCTACTTAGATGGTGATAATTGCTGCCTCCTAAATTTTAACCTAACCTTCCCTCTTCCCACCATCCATCTTATCGTCCCAATTCTTCTGCTAAATCTTTTCTATTCTATGGTGAGTTCAGACCCCCATATTCCTTCTTAGAGTTTTGGAGATTTTTCTGCTGTCATCTTGGGATGAATCCTGTACTTTATCATCAAAATAGAGTCCTACTTTCTTTTCTTTGACTTTTAAAAATCAGGATTATTGTGATTTAGGTCTGGAAGGTGTCCCCCCTGAAAACCCTCACGTGTTCAGAGATGGGGCTTTTGGAAGGTGATTGGATTAAGGTGGCACTGTGACTGATTTGCTGTTAGGAGGTGGGGCCTGGTGGGAAGAGGTGGGGTTACTAGGGCTGTGACCTAGAAGGGTATATCTCCCTCCCCAGCTGCTCCTTTGGTTCTCTGCTTCCTTGCCTCCATGAAGTGAGCAGCTTTCCTCCATTCAGGCCCTTCTACCACACTCTTCCTTCCTTGATCCAGATGACCATGGACTAAAAACCTATGCCAAAATAAGCCTCTCCTTCTTTAAATTGTGGTTTTTAGAGTGTTTCATCACAGCAATGAGGAAAGTGACTAAAACAAGTATTCCCTTCCTCCTTAAGGTCTATGAGAGCTATATGTTGTTCTTTATTACTTGCAAAAGCAAATTAAAAACAGCAGAACTGTGCTTAAACTCTTGTTCTGCTTGATCTTCTCATCCCGAGTCCTTGAATTCATAGACTTAATTTTCCTTTTCCATTGGTCCATTTTTTGTAGGTTTGTGGGTGATTTATTCATTTAGCAACTACTACTTGAGAACTTATATATTCAACTACTGTTTTAGAAGTCGAAGATTCTAAGCTCTAAATTCTAATGTAGAAGTTAAAGATTCACAGAAGACTATATCTTCTATTTTTTTTTTAATATATCATATGTATTTTTATTGTAAAAGTGTTTTAAAGTTATATGTAATATTTCTGTTTGTTCTCCTAGGTTTTCTTGATTTCTGGGTTCTTATGTTAAGTGTCTCCATATTCTTCCATAGTGGGCATTTGTGTTGATGATGGTTATCTAGTTAAATCCTTTCAATTTGAACATGAAAAGTTGAAGCTGAGAAAGAATATGATGTAGCTTATTGATGACTAACCTGGAAAGGATCACTCTGGTACTTTATAAGTTTTGTTGATCTCATTTGCCTATATTTAATAATACCTCAGTTCAAGAAACATTATTAACTACTATCTGTCCAAAGTACTAGGTGAAGCAAATGGCATAGAAACATAAATGACTCTATATCTCATTCGAAAAAAGTGGAAGCTAAATAAATAGATCTAAATGAAAGAATGTCTGGATTTTTTTAATTTTTAATTTTTATTGGTGGTACATGTTTTCAGTACAAAATGATTACATTAATTGTAGGGAATTAGAACACATACATAACACATCCTAATTTTTTTTCCCTTTCCCTCCACCCCCCTTTTATTTTCCCAGCATCAGATTCACTTATTTCACTATAAGTCCTTATAAAGTTAATTACCATATGTACAGATTAACCACCAAGACTATTAGACCAAAAAAAAATAAAACACATAAGACAATAATACTAACTCAAGGCATACTTTTAGATACATTGTCCATGCTGCATTGTAATAACATCCTATTATCTTTTATTTCACACTTTATTCATATATTGAGTTTTTCATATAAGAGAAATTATGTGTTTAAGCTTGTTTGATTTATTTTACTTAACGTTATTGCCTCAAAGTATATCTATTTTCCTACAGATGATTCAAGTTTATCCTTTATGGCATAGTAGTACTTCATTGTGTATAAATACCACATGTTCTTTATCTGTTCATCTGTTGATGGACATATAGGTTGTTTGAGAATTAACTATTATGAATTGTGCTGCTTTAAACATGGGTAGGCGTACGTCACTGTGACATGATGTCTTTAATTCTTTTAGGAAGGTACCAGGAAGGGGAATAGCTAGGTCAAATGGAATTTCTATTTTTAGGTTTTTGAGGAATCTCTATACTGACTTCAGTAGTGATTATGTGAATTTACACTCCCACCAACAATGAAGAGGGATTCCTTTTTTCCCACAGCCTCGCCAGCATTTGTTATTGGTTGATTTCTTGATGAAAGTCATTCTTTCTGTAGTGAGATAGAATCTCAGTGTTGTTTTAATTTGCATTTCTCAAATGGCCAGAGATGTTGAGCATTTTTTCATATATTTATTGGTCATCTGTATTTCTTCATCTGAGAAGTGTCTATTCATTTCAGATCCCCATTTTTGGATTGGATCTTTAAATTTGTGGGATCTAATTCTTTTTGTTCTTTATATATTCTAGATGTTAGTCCTTTGAGGACTAGCTGGCAAAAAATTTTCCCCATTCTGTAGGTAGTCTCTTCGCTCTGTTGGTAGTTTCCTTGCTGTGTAGAAGCCTTTTACTCTGAAGTTGTTTTGGTTAACTTCTCATTGCTGGGACAAAATACCTGACACTCAGAATTTAAAGGAGGAAAGGCTTATTTTTAACTCACAGTTTATAGAGGTTTCAGTCCATGATCAGCTGGCTTCAAGGCAGAAGGACATGGCATAGGAGAAACAGTCCATGACACAGCAGGCAGAAAGCCAAGAGCCTGCCTAATTTCTGTCCCTTTATATTCCATACAGTCTACAAGCTTATTAATTGGTGCTTCCCACACCTGTGAGGGGGGTCCCACTTCAGTAGATCCATTGATCCACACCCAGAGCTATGCTAATCCAATTAGAGGACTAATACAGATACCACACAACCTTAATCCAGTATCACCCACCCATGATCCAGCCACCTCCAAAAAGATACACCGATGAACACATAAGATTTTGGAGGACATGTAGATATAAGCCATACTAGATGTGGTCCCATTTGTTGATTCTTTGTATTATTTCTTGTACTACGGGGATTTTTTTCAGAAATTCTTTGCCTATACTTGTCTTCGAGTGTGTTATCTATTTTGTCTTTCAGCAGATTAAATTTTTCTGTTGTAATGTTTAGATCTTTGATTTAGTTTAGTGTATGGTGAGAGCTATGGGTCTAGGTTCAGTCTTTTTTTTTATTTTAAAGAGAAAAAAACAATAATACAGAATTTCATAACAATATAATAGGAAATTAACAATGGTTAATATATTACGTATTGTTATCTTCAAAGTAGTTGCTCAGATTACAAGATACAGGAATGAAAAATTGATCAAACAATACAAGCACAACCCATTCTTTTCAATGAACTAAAAGAAATTAGTAGTGTAATTATCTTAGCTATCTTGTGTGTGTGTATATATATATATGTTTTTTCTTTTTCCTTCCTTCTTTTCTCCTTTCCCCTATCCCAATTGTTCTTTCCTTTTGAGCAGTTTCTTTCCCTTTCACAATATCTGTTGAAGATTTTGGATCTTATTTACTCTTTCAGTTTCTTACACTAGGAAGACAATATGACGTTTACACATGTGAGTCTGATTTACTTCACTTACGAGTATGATCTCTAGTTGCATCCATTTACCTATAAAAGCCTTGAGTTTATCCTTTATAGCTCAGTAGTACTCCATTGTATAAAAATACCATATCTTTTTTATCCATTCCTCGGTTGATGGGCATTTGGGTTGTTTCCAAGATTTAGCTATTACAAATTGTTCTGCTGTAAACATGGGTGCACATATATCACTGTGGTATGATATTTTTAATTCTTCTGGGAAAATACCCAGAAGGGGAATAGCTGGGTCGAATGGGACCTCCAATCCTAGTTTTTTGAGGAATCTCCACACTGATTTCCACAGTGGTTGCACCAGTCTACACTCCCACCAACAGTGGAGAAGGGTTCCTTTTCCCCTGGTTACTGGTTGATTTCTCTTTTTTTTTTTTTTTTTGTGGGTACCGGGGGTCGACCTCAGGACCTCTTGCACCAGCAGGCACCCGTGACGCTGAGTGATATCACTGGCCCTTTTTTTGTATGTGGGTTCCGGGAGTCGAACTCGGGCCCTCACGCTTGCCAGGCAGGTGCTTACACCACTGAGCCATCTCACTGGCCCTGATTTCTTGATGATAGCCATTCTTTCTGGGGTAAGATGGAATCTCAGTGTTGTTTTTATTTGCATTTCTCAAATGACCAATGATGTTGAACATTTTTGCATATATTTATTTGCCATTTGTATTTCTTCATCTGAGAATTGTGTATTCACCTCAGATGCCCCTTTTTAGATTGGGTCTTTGAATTTGGGGGGCCTGATTGTTTTCAATTATTTATATATTCTAGATAGAAGTCTTTTGTCTGAGGGACAGTTGGCTAAAAGTTCTTCCCAATCTGTGGGTTTTCTTTTCACTCTGTTGGTGATTTCTTCTGATGTGCAAAAACTTTTCAGTAAGATGAGATCCCAGTTGTTGATTCTTTGAAGTACTTCTTGTGCAGTTTGGGTTTTGTTCATGAACTCTCTGCCTACCCCTATGTCTTCAAGATTTCTACCTACTTTCTCTGTTAGTAGATTTAGTGTTTCTGTTTTAATATTTAGATCTTTGATCCATTTTTACTTTAGTTTACTGCATGGTGATAGACATGAGTCTAGTTTTAGTCTTCAGCATGTGGAAAGTCAGTTTTTACAGCACCATTTATTAAAGAGGCTGTCTCGGGGCCAGTGAGATGGCTCAGCCTGGCAAGCACAAGGGCCCGAGTTCGACTCCCGGAACCCACATACGAAAAAAGGGCCCGTGATATTGCTCAGCGGCATGGGCGCCTGCTGGTGCGCGAGGTCCTGAGGTCGACCCCCGGTACCCACAAAAAATAAATAAAAATAAAAAAATAAAGAGGCTGTCTTTCTTTTTTTTTTTTTTTTTTTTTTTGGTGGGTACCGGGGGTCGACCTCAGGACCTTGCACACCAGCAGGCGCCCGTGCCGCTGAGCGATATCACCGGCCCCTTTTTCGTATGTGGGTTCCGGGAGTCGAACTCGGGCCCTCGCGCTTGCCGGGCAGACGCTTACGCCACTGAGCCATCTCACCGGCCCAAGAGGCTGTCTTTCTTCCAGTGAACATGTTTGGCCCCTTTATCAAAGATAAGTTGGCCGAGTGTGTTTGTAGTTGTGTCTGTATGTTCTATTCTGTTCCACTGATCCTCAGGTCTGTTTTTTTTTTTTTTACCAGTACAATCCTGATTTTATCACAGTAGCTTTGTAGTATAATTTCTAGTCAGTAATTGTGATGCCTCCTGCCTTGCCTTTGTTGCCCGGAATTGCTTTTGGTATTCTAGGTCTCTTCTGTTTCCAAATGAATTTTAGGAGTGTTTTCTGTAGTTCAGTAAGATATGCAAAAGGTATTTTGATCAGGCTTGCATTAAATCAGTATAACAGTTTTGGGAGTATGGCCATTTTCACACTGTTGGTTCTTCCTATCCATAAGTAAGGGGTATCTTTCCATTTTCTGATATCCTCTTTGCTCTCTTTTTTCAGAGTACTGTAATTTTCAGTGTATAGATCTTTTGCTTCCTTTGTTAGATTGATTCCTAAGTATTTCAGTTTTTTGGATGCTATTGTGAAGAGTGTGGTTTCCCTAATTTCTTTCTCAGTGAGTTTGTTGTTTGTGTACAGGAAGGCTATTGATTTTTGAGTGTTGACTTTGTATCCAGCTATGCTACTGAATTTGGTTATAAATTTTAGAAATCTTTTGGTGGAGTTTTTGGGGTCTTCTATGTAGAGTATCATATCCTCTGCAAATAATGATAATTGAACTTCTTCCTTTCCTATCCTTATTCCTTTCATTTCTTTTTCTTGTCTAATTGCTCTGGCTAACGTTTCCAGAACTATATTGAATAACAGTGGTAATAATGGACATCTTTGTCTTGTTCCTGATTTTAGATTGAAAGCTTTCAGTTTTTGTCCATTTAGTATGATGTTGACTGTTGGTTTGTCATAGATGGCCTTTATCAGATTGAGGTAAAATCCATCTATTCTGGGGCCGGTGAGATGGTTCAGCGGCGTAAGTGCCTGCCTGGCAAGCGCGAGGGCCCGAGTTCGACTCCTGGAACCCACATATGAAAAAAGGGCCAGTGATATCGCTCAGTGGCACAGGTGCCTGCTGGCATGCGAGGTCCTGAGGTCGACCCCCGCTACCTACAAAAAAAAAAAAAATCCATCTATTCTGATTTTCTCTGGGGTTTTTAATCATGAATGAGTGTTGGACTTTATGAAAAGCTTTTTCTGCATCTATTGAGATGATCATGTAATTTTTGTCTTTAGCTCTCTTGATATGGTGTATTATGTTTATTGATTTACTCATGGTGAACTATCCCTGCATTCCTAGGATGAATCATGGTGTATAATCTCTTTGATGATTTGCTGCATTCTGTTTACTAGTATTTTATTGAGGATTTTTGTATCCTGTGTTCATTAGGGAGACTGGCCTATAGTTCTCTTTTTTGGTTGGATCTTTCTCTCGTTTTGGTATCAGGGTAATACTTGCCTCCAGGAATGAGTTAGGGAGAATTGCTTCCCTTTCAATTTCATTAAAGAGTTTGAGGAGTATTAGCACTAAATCTTCTCTAAATTTCTTGTGGCATACAGCCTGGAATTCATCAGACCTGGGCTTTCTTTGTTGGTAAGTTTTTAATTACATTTTCAATTTCATTAACTGGTATTAACTGGGTTATTCAGAATTTTTATATCTTCTTGATTCAGCTTTGGTAATTCATATATTTCTAGGAACCTGTCCATTTCTTCTGTTTTCCATGGTATGCGAGTAAAGATTTTCAAAGTAGGTATTGATGGTCTGAATTTCCACAGGATCTGTAGTGATTTCAGCCTTCTCATTCCTTATTGCATGAATTTGAGTTTTTTCTTTCCTTTTTCTCATAAGGTTGCCTAGGGGTTTATCAGTTTTGTTTATTCTTTCAAAGAACCAACTCTTTGATTCATTAATTCTTTGTATTGTTTTCTTAGTTGTGTTAATTTCTGCTCTGATCTTTAAAATTTCCTCCCTTGTATGGGTTTTGGGTTTGATTTGCTCTTCTTTTTCTAGAAGCTCGAGGTGCAGCATTAGGTTTTTTATTTGTGCTCCTTCTATTTTCCTGATGTAAGAATTCACCGCTATAAATTTCCCTCTTAGGACGGCTTTCATTGCATCCCATAGGTTTCGGTAAGTTGTATTTGCATTTTTGTATGATTGTAGATATTGTTTAATTTCTTCTTTAATTTCATCTGTGACCCATTGATTGTTCGGGAGTGTGTTATTTAATTTTCATGTGTTTATGGGGTTTTTGCAGTTTCTTTTGTCATTTTCCAATTTCATTGCACTATGGTCAAAAAACATACATGGGATAATTTCAGTTCCTTTGCATTTACTTAAGCATGTTCTATGGGCTAGTATATGGTCTATTTTAGAGAACATCCCTTGTGTAGCTGAGAAGAATGTGTATTCTGATGTTGTTGGGTGGAATACTCTGTAAACATCTACGAAGTCCATTTGTTCACAGGTTTGGTTCAGTTCTGTTATTTCTTTGCCGATTTTTTCTCTAGTTGATCTATCTCTTTGTGACAGTGGGGTGTTAAGGTCCACCATTACAACTGTGTTATTGCTCATTTGATTTTTCATGTCTATTAATATTTGTCTTACATAGTTGGGTGCTCCCGTATTTGGTGCATACATGCTTACAATTGTTATCTTCTCCTCTTGAAGTTTTCCCCTAGCAAGTATGGTAGTGACCTTCTTTATCTCTTTTGATCATTCTTGGTTTGAAGTTCACATTGTCTGCAAACAGAGTAGCTACCCCTGCTTTTTTCTGGGTCCCTCTTTCATGGAGTATTGTTTTCCATCCTTTGACTTTCAGTCCGTGAATTTCTTTTTGAGTTAAATGTGCTTCTTGTATACAGCATATTGTTGGATATCGTTTCTTGCTCCATTCTGCCAGTCTGTTTCTTCTGATTGCGGAATTGAGGCCATTTACACTCATGGTTATAACCGATATGTACTGGCTGATCTTTGTCATGGTATTTTCCTGCTGTTGGTTCCCTGCTTTTCCCCTATGTTTAACTGCTTGCCCTGCTTGGTGGTTTCTTTTGTTCTTGGAATTGTGGTTATTTTTATCTCTGTCTGGAGTATCTTTCAATACCCTTTGTAGTGTTGGTTTGGTAGTCATGTATTTCTTCAGTTGTTCTTTGTCATGGAAATATCTTATTTCTCCATTGATTTTGAAAGACAGTGTTGCAGAGTACATCAATCTGGGTTGGATGTTTTCTTACAGGACTTGAAACACTTCACTCCAAGCTCTTCTTGATTTGAGGGTTTGTGTTGAGAAGTCTGCCGTGATTCTGATGGGCTTTCCTTTATAGGTGATCTGTTTCTTTTGTCTAACAGCTTTTAATATTCTGTTCTTGTGCTGAATTTCTGAGATCTTGATTATTACATGTCTGGGTATAGATTTATTTTGGTTTTGACTAATTGGAGTTCTATATGCCTCACTTATCTATGTGTCAGATTCTTTTCCCATGCTTGGGAAATTTTCTGCTATTACTTCTGCAAATAGTTTTTTTATGTCCTTTGTGTTGACTCCTGCTTTTCATCAACACCAATCAGTCTCATATTTTCTTTGCATTGTCTTGCAGCTGTTCAATTGTTATTTCAATTGTTAAATCTTTTGTTATTTTCGAGAGATCTTTCCTTTCGTGATCACTAGCCTCGATCTTGTCTTCAAGGTCCGAAAGTCTATCTTCAGTTTCATTCAAGTGGTTTTGCCAGCTTTCAATGGAATTTTTAGTTTCCTGAATATCTGTTTGAATCTGTTTCATGCATTCTATTTCTTTCCTATATTGGTCATTCATGGTTTCCATCCTTTTCCTATCATCATCTATTTTTTTTATCTATCTCTACTCTAGATTTGCTGAGCAATTCCTATATGGGTGGTTACATTTCTTTTTTTTACCTTAGGGATTATTTCTGATCTGATTTCCTCCACAGCCTCATGGATTTGTTTCTTGACTTTGGTTGCTATTATTTCAAGAATTTCAGGTGTGTGTCTTCCATTTTCTTCTATGTTGATGTCTCCTGGACTTGTTCTGGGTGGGCTGGATGCCTAAGATTGTATTTTGCTTGTTCATCTTGTCATTTTCTATTTCAAAAAAATTTTTATTTTGTTTTCTGTGATGATCCTTGTGAGTTTTTGTAATAGGTAGCTATATCACTAGTATCTAGGCTTCTCTAGGAAAAGTTTGTTCTTCAGGGATGTCCTCTGTGTGTAGGAGATTCTTGGTTTGTGTCTGTCCCAAGATCCTACCTTCCCAGTGGTGAGGTTATTACCCCAGAGCTTACCAGTATTGTTACAGAAGGGAGAACAACTGATTACAACAGGTATGACATCCTAGTTTAAGTAGTAAATTTGGCAATAACGGTAGCATCAAGCACAGTTTAGAACCTGACAAACTGTGGTAACTGTTGATTTTGTACTTTAGACCATAGGAGCAAAGTCTGTAGTTATATAATGGGACTGATCATAAATTAGGAGTTTGTATGCAAAGCGTTTCCCCTTGGTAGACTGGTTTTACCCTGTGGTGTGGAAATTTAGGGGGGATAGTGTATAAAGCAAAGATAACTGGAAAGGAAGTAGAAGCAAGGCTGGAGGACAAAGGATGGTTATGCAAGGTTTGAGAAATTAGAGAACGGTATAGAAAAGAAAGGGTGAAGGAGTATTGGAGGGATTATGTGAACTTGGTCTCTGGTTTGGGGGATGGGGTTAGTTTTCTGTGGCTGGAGTTCTCCCTAGCCATTTAGAAAAGAGAGAAAGAATATCTGCAGAAGGAAGGAAGGAAGGAGGGAGGGAAGGCAGGAAGGCAAGAAGGAAAGAAAAGAGAAAGAAAAAGAAAACAATTTGAGAGAAAAGGGCCGGCTACAGAGTCCTGGATTTTTCCAGTGCTGGTTGGTGGTCCCTTGGTATAGTGGGAGGGGCCAGACACCTGGATTCCTCTGGCAGAGGCGATTCCGAGTCCCGAGTCCTGAATGTTTCCCTTGATGGTTTCTGGTCCCACAGTGTAGTGGGAGGGGCCTGACACCTGGATTCTTCAGGGGAGCAGATGAGGAGTCCAGGATGTTTCCCGCACTGGTTGCAGGTCCCACAGTGTGGGGGGTCAGGGGCAGGTGCCTGGATTCTTCTGGCAGAGCCGATTACAGATTACCAAGCTGGTTGCCAGTCCCCTGGTGTAGTGGGAGGGCTAGGTCCAGTCTTCGGCATGTGGACAGCCAGTTTTCCCAGCACCATTTGATAAAGAGGCTGTCTTTCCTCCAGTGAAAGGATTTGACCCCTTTGTCAAAGATAATGTAGCTGAGTGTTCCTGGAGTTGTCTCTGCATCTTCTATTCTGTTCCACTGATCCACAAGTCTGTTTTTTTTTTTTTTTTTCTTTTGCCAATACCTTGCCATTCTTATCACTGAAGCTTTATAGTATAACTTAAAACTCCAAAATTGTGATGCCCCCTGCCTTGCCCTTGTTGCCCAGAATTACTTTTGCTAATCCAGGTTTCTTTTGGTTCCATATGAATTTTAGGATTGCTCTCTCCAGTTCTATAAGGAATGCTATTGATAATTTGATTGGGGTTGCATTAAATCTATGTAACAGTTTTGGAAGTATGGCCATTTTGACTATTGGTTTTGCCTATTCATGAACATGGGGTATCTTCCCATTTTCTGATATCCTCTTCAATCTCCTTTTTCAGAGTACTATAGTTTATGTTGCAGAGGTCTTTCACTTCCTTGGTTAGGTTAATTCCTAAGTATTTCACTTTTCATGAATTTGTTATTGGCATACAGGAATTGTCTTGATTTTGAGTGCTGACTTTGTATCCTGCTATATTACTGAATTTGGTTATTAGTTCTAGGAGTCTTTTGGCATTTTCTATATAGAGGATCATGTCATCTACAAATAATGATAATTTAACTTCTTCCTTCCCTATTCATATCCCTTTTATTTCTTCCTCTTGTCTAATTATTCTAGCAAAAGTTTTGAAAACTATATTGGCCAGAAGTAGGGATAGCAAACATCCTTGTGTTGTTCTTGATTGTAGAAGGAAAGCTTTCAGCTTCGCTGTGTTTAGTATTATGTTGGCCATTGGTTTGTCACAGATGGCTTTTTCAGATTGAGATAAAGTTCTTTTATTTCTATTCAGGGTATTTATTATGAATGGATGTTGGATTTTGTCAAATGCTTTTTCTGCATCTATTGAGAAGATCGTGTGATTTTTGTCCTTGCTTCTGCTTATATGATGTATTACATTTATCGATTTGCATATGTTGAACCATCCCTGCACCATGTAGTGAATCCTATCTGGTCATGATATATAATCTTTTTGATGATTTACTGCATTCTGTTTGCCAGTATTTTATGGAGGATTTTTATATCTGTGTTCATTAAAGAGGTTGCCCTGTGTTTCTCTTTTTTTGTTGGGTTCTTTTCCATTTTTGGAATTAGGGTAATAACTTTTGAATACTGCTTCCCTTTTGATTTCATTAAATTGTTGGTGGAGTATTGGTGTTAGATCTTCTCTAAAGTTCTTATAGAATTCAGCGGTGAAGCCATTGGGATCTGGGATTTTCTTAATAGGTAATTTATTACTTCTTCAGTTTCACTGACTGATACTGAATTATTCAGGATTTTTATGTCTTATTGGTTCAGCTTTGGTAATTCACATGTATCTAGGAACTTATCCATTTCTTCTGAATTTTCCATTTTATTTGAGTACAGGTTCTGGATTTGTGTATTCTAATGCAGTGTGTTTCTCAGCTTTGGAAATTGTATTTATAGTTTTTTGTCCCTGGGACAAAATGTCTTGACACATACACCTTAAAGGAGGAAATGGTTTCTTTTGGCTTATGGTTTCAGAGGTTTCAGTTTGTATTCAGCTGGCTCTAAGGCAGGACCATCATGGTAGAGGGTTGTGGTATAGGAAAGCTGTTCAGCCCATCACGTCTAGGAAGCAGAGAGAATAGAAGAGAGCCAAATTGAGGAGTGGGAGACAAGAAAGCATCTGTCTAGATCATGCCTCCAGTGACCCACCCTGTCTACCAATGAGGCCCCTCTCAGAGCACATTCAGCTATAAACTCCTCAGTGAGTTGAGTCACTGATGAGTTATCATCCCCGTAGTCAGTCACTTTCCAAAAACCCTGCCTCTTAATGCCTTTCCTAGGATGTTTTTGATCCAAACCATAACAAGAGTATTGACATTTTAGACCAATTCTTCATTTTGAGAAGTTGTTATGTGCATGCAAGACTGAGCTGTTCCTATTAGAGGAACCTTTTTCAATCTTTCTGTGGGCATTTTGTCTGAGGGTTCTCTGAGGCATCACCTTAGAGCTTTCTGATATGTTAACAGTTTTACAGTTATACTCTTGATTTCATTTTTAATCTTACTTTTCTATATGGGTCCTAGTTTTGATCTTGCCCCAAAGCAGTGTCTCAATATTAGCATCATTTGCTAACTGGAGAAGCTGAGAATGAGAAAAATTATATTTTCAAACCTAGCAAGTTTGAACACATTTATGTTTATCAGCTCTTCCCTTTACTTTCCTCTTCTTTCTTTCTACTGTAAATAACAAAAATATAAAGCAGATACCATAACATCTTTGACCCTCTGTCTGTATATCTGCTAGGCTAGATCACCTAGTCTGTGTGAATACAACCAGAGGCTACCATGTTGTCCAACTTTCTGCCACTACATATTGTGAACCCTTCTTCATTTTTTCTGTAATATTTTCCCTGTTTGCATTTAATTCCTTATTGAAAGCCTTCTCCTGGCCTGTCGTCACCTAACAGTTTCTTTCATACCCTTTTGTCCTTAACTGACACTGTCCTAAAGGTTCTTCTACCCAAGTCCTTATACATTTCTGCAACACATTTAAGTTACTGTTTTTAATAGCACTTCAGTTTCAGATTTCAAAACATCCATTAATTATCTTTTAGTATATAAATAAATGAACCAAAACTTAGTGGCTTAGAACAATATTCATTTATTATTTCATAATTGCTGCAAATCAGTAGCATAGGAGCAGTTTAACTGGGAATGTCTGTCTTAGGAGTCTGGTGTGAAACTGGAGTTGCAGGCATGAGAGCTTGACTAGGGCTGGAGAGAATCCATCTGGTTCCTACTCATGTGGATCTTTCCATGGAACTACCTAAGTGTCCTCCTCTAGAGAAAGTGATCCAAGAAAGGGAACAAGGAAGAAGGTATGTCATTTTTATGCCATAACCTCACAAAGGAGGTATAACAAAGAATTTGCAAATGTAGTCTAAATACCACTGTAGTCTGCATATTCCTTTCCTAGGTCTCTCCAGTGATGTTTTCCATTCTATCCAACTGAAAAGAAAATGTGTACAGGGGCCTGCCAGGTGTGTGGTGGACGTATAACTTCCACTTTCATTCCATTTGTTACCATGGTTAATTGAAGAGGAATCTAGGAAATTAGATCCAACTAGGTGCCTAGAAAGAAAAGAAAATAGTGTTATTGTTTTGTTTTGTTTTTTTGTGGGTGCCAGGGGTCGACCTCAGGACCTCGCATGCCTGCAGGCGCCCGTGCCGCTGAGCGATATCACCGGCCCTTTTTTCGTATGTGGGTTCTGGGAGTCGAACTCAGGCCCTTGTGCTTGCCAGACAGGTGCTTATGCCGCTGAGCCATCTCACCGGCCCAAGAAAATAGTTTTAATTGAGTAGAGAGAATGGTAAAATCATCCACACAGGAAGAAAAAGGACTTTATGTGTCTGTTTCTATTTTATATCCAATTGTTCTTTTTGCAGTTTTGGTTTTAATTTTTCAGTTTTCCTTAATAAAACAATAAACCACAGTACAATATTGTAATTATTTTGGTGTTTCATAGTATATGAGGGAGTAGTCATCAGCTCATTTTAAATTTTAGATAAATGCTTCTTTTGACTTTCTGTTCTTGAAATGCAGGCATAACATCAGTTATTGTTTCTTCAGGTCCTTCTGTGCTTCTTTGTCCTAGCGCCTGGGGCGTCTTATTGAATACTTGTGCTTTCAGTAATTCATCTGGGCACAATGCTTTGTCTGTTTTAATACTTCTAATTACCTAATTATATACTTTAATGTAGTGACAAAGCCCTTTATCATTTTACTCTTTTCTTAACCCTTTTCTTTCTTAGGAAATATTCTTTCTCTCTTTTTATTGTCTGAGAAATTCTTCATTACAGATATCCCAAATATTTGTCTGACTTCCCTTTATTGTCTGTATTGTGATAGACCATTTGTTGAATGTCTTTCAGACTGTCCCATCAGACAGACACCTGGGTTCCAGGTTATTGGAGGCTCTAAAGTTGGTGTTTAGCTGCCCTCCATCCCTCACTTCCTGATTCATTTTCACACACTGCAGTCAAATGAGGAAATATCTAAAAGGCAAATACCATAGAATGGTCTATTTGTTATAAACTGTCTTTTGTGGCAGAAGTAGTGGCTATTCTATCATTAATAGATCTTAATGTAATCAGTAACCACAAGTATCTGTGAAACAAACAACAGAAATGAAAAAAAAATTTTAAATCATGGCAAATTGAATTTCAGAGTAATTAAAAATTGGAGAAAAAAATTTCTTATTCACACATTTTAGATAATAAAAGGGAGAAAATGATAAAATTATAATTTTACCATTTTGTGACTGCTAATGAGTAGATATAGGCAATAGTCACATGTGGTTGCTAGTATCACGTAAAGAGAGAGAAGCTTTGTTATGTGCCTCGTGATGGACCTACACAATGCTAGTTGCTTTAGTTACGTATGGCTTCATTTTAAACCACCCCAGAGTTTAAGAGAATAACTATTTTGTTGATTAATCTACAACTTTGACAAGGTTCAACAAGGATTGCTAATCTCTGTTCCACATGGTGTCAATTGGGGTAGCTTGAAGACCAGGGGCTGGAATTATCTGCAGGCTACCCACTCACATGTCTGGTTGTTGCAGCTAGCTCTCAGTTGAGCCCTTCTCTGGATCTCTGGCTAGAGCATTCCACATGACTTTTCCATATAGCTGCTTAACCTTCCTCACAGCATAGCTGCTTGATTTGGAGGACCGGTTTAGAAAGAGAGCCAGATATAACCTGTGTCATAGAATCACTTCTGCATTTAGTTTGTTACAAACTAGTCACTAAGCCTAGCGCATATTCAAAGAGAGGGAAATTACTCTTCTACCTTTTTATGGGCATTTGTGAGCATATTCTCAAGCCATCATACTTTAACCTTTGAAGACTCTTACTGAAAAGTTGAACTAGAATCTGGTTAAGTCTTGAGATCGGTTACCAATATATAGGAAATACAAGGGGAGACGGATGTGTTAAATAACACAGCGGAGGTATGATAAATAAAATTCAGAATTTGGAAGTTTCTACAGGATTAAAAACTCTGGTTTCTTTAAAAATACATTTCAAGAAAGAAAAGGACAAATGTACAGAGTAAAGGAATCTTTAAAGCTTATCAGTGTATTAGGGGATATTGAGAAACATTAACAAATTGCAGTGGATTGCAAGATATTTCTTAGATTTTGAGTACCACATTAAAAATTTTAGAAAAATCACAGAAATTTGAATATTGACTAGATTAAGTAATGGATTATTTTTATTAGCAATAGTGTTATAATGGTGCATTAGTTAGATTTTCAGAGTTCTTTTAGATATATAGCACATGCTATAATATTATAGTGATATCTGATATTGTGTTTATAGATTTGATAATTATATTTAAATATAATTGTGTTTCTTCAAATGAGTATTCTAATTTTCAATTATATGTTGACTAATTTTATATCTATCTATCTATCTATCTATCTATATATATATATATATATATATATATATTTGCAAGGTACAAAGCGATATGATAGTAATATAATACAGAATGATTAGCAACTAACTTACCATCTCAAAATTTGGTATTTTTTATGATGAGAACATTTGAGATTTACTCTTACTGGTGTTAAAATATATGGTACTCAAATTATTAGCTGTATTCATATACTGTGTAAAAGATCTAAAAGTAAATCAAACTTATTCCTCCTATCTGAGGTTTTAAACCCCTTGATTATCATCTTCCCAATTCCTTGTATCCCACCTGTGTTAACCACTGCTCTACAGTCTGGTTTTATGAGTTCTGTTGTTTTGGATTCCACATATAAGGGAGAACTTGCAATAATTGTTTTTCTGTTTTGTTTTTTCAGTTAGCATGATGTTTACCAATTTCATCCATGTTGCTGTGAATGGCAGGATTTCTTCCTGCTTTTAAAGACTGAGTAGTATTCCATTTGAATTCTCATCAGCAGTGTATAAGTGTTCCCTTCTCTCTACAATCTAACATTTACTATTTTTTATCTTTTTGATAATAGTCATTCTTTCTGTCAAATTGTTAGAGTTCTTCATTTTGAATATTAATCCCTTATCAGATGTATGGTTTGCAAATATTTCTCTCATTCTGTAAGGTTGTCTCTATAATCCTTTTTTTTTTTCCCTGTGTAGAAGGATTTTATTTTATTTATTTATTTGGTGCTGAGAATTAACCCAGAGCCTTGTACATACTAAGTGCACACTCTACCTCTAAACTATACTCTTAGCTCCCAAAGCATTATTTGCTTGTTTCTTTCTTTCTTTCTTTGTGTTTGTTTGAGACAAAGTCTCACTAAGTTGCCCAGGCTAGACTTGACTTGTGATCTTCCAGCATCAGGCTTCCAGAAAGCATGTGCCACCACATTCAGATCCAGAAGCTTTTGATTTTGATGTAATCCCATTTTTTGTTTTTGCTTTTGTGGCCTGTGCTTCAGGTATTAAATCTAAAAAAATCACTGCCCACACCAATGTAGTTTTTCTTTTCTCTTTTCTTCTAGTAGCTTTGTGGTTTCAGGTTTTAAGATTAAATCTAATCCATTTTGAATCAGTTTTATCTATAGTGTGAGATAAGGGTCCACTTCCTTTTTTTTTGTATATAGATATCCAGCTTTTCCAGCATCATTTATTGACAAGACTTTTTTTCCATTGTACAAGGTGTGACCAAAACACAGGATACGTTTAAATTTTAAAACATTTATTGCAATAAAAGACACATTGCTATCAATCTCCTTCAAATCCTTCCCTCTCACTTTGAACACACTTATCTCTTCATTTTTGTGACTTTCTCAAGTAGTTCAGAAATCCTTTCTGTTTGAGAGCTTAATTGTGCTGTCATGGCTGCCTCATTATCCTGAATCAATTCAAAACATTTACGTTTCATGGTCATTTTGATTTCGTGGAATAACTTGAAGTTACACAGTACCAGATGCGGTGAACAAGGTAGATAAGGACACACTGTAATGTTTTTATGAGTCTGCCTTTCCCTTGGATGGCACTTGGCAGCAGCATTCACTGATTTTTTTTATCATACCTCATAAAGACATGAAAGAGGACTTCCAGAGCTGCTTCAAAAAGTGGCAAGAACAATGGAATGTGTTTGAAGTGAGGAGGAGTACTTGGAGGGGATTCATGTCAGTGTGTCTTTTACTGTAATAAAATTTTTGAAAATTTAAACACACACCATATCTTTTGATCACCCTTTATATATTCTTGGCATCTTTGTCGAAAATCAGTTGACCATGAATGTGTTTGTTCATTTCTATATTTTCTGTTCTCTTGCATTGGTTAATGTATGTTTTTATACCAGTGTCATCCTGCTTTGTAGTTTAGTTTGAAAGCAACTAGTTTTATTTCTCAAACTTTATTCTTTCTGTTCATGATTGCTTTGGCTGTTTAGGTTAATTTGTGGTTCCATATGAATTTTTGGATTTGGGGGGGTAGATTTGATATAGATTGCATTGGATCTATAGGTTGCTTTGGGCAGAATGGTCATTTTAACAAAATCTTACAATCCATAAGCACAGAATACCTTTCCATTTGTGTGTGTCCTCTGTAGTTTCTTTAGGAATGCTTTATAGTTTTTGATGTATAGAGCTTTCTCTTCTTGTTTACCTTCAGTTCCTCTTTTTAGATGACAGACACCCATACCATAATTTTCTAATGAAAATACTTACTTTAGCAAAAGGGTAGCCAACTGTGCATCTCAGTAGCTGTGCTGGGGGAGTACAGGAATCAATGTTTGTGTTCACCTGCTTGGTAGATGAACGGCAAGGTGTATGCACATGTGTCAAAGTATCAACAGGTGAGTTTTTACCCACCTTATGCTTTCATGTTACATTTTTATGTATTTATAATTTGTTTTATTAAATGTTTTCCTTTAATTTTTCTTGTAGAATTAGCTCAGTACAGTACAATGTCACATGAAAATCTGCTTTTACAACTTTGGGAAGAGTTTGAAAGTGAGTCATCAGGTAACTCAGCTACTGATGATAACTTGAATCATGTAAGTAAAGAAGTTGCGACAGTGAGACGGAGAAAGATATGACAGATACAGAAGTACAGAATGAAGACCTTGATTTAGATGAGGATGAAAACAGTAATGTAAATAAATATTTGACTAGTCAAAATGCTACAAAATGATCACGAATACCTGAATGATCCAGTTAGAACTAAGTCGGAAAATGTTACTAGGTTCTTGCCAGGGGTGAAACCTATTGGATGGAATGCCAGTACTGCACTTCAGTGTTGGAAATTGTTTCCACTGGACGATGTGCTACAAGATGTTATGAAATACACTAATAATGAAATACAAGTAAAATGTTCTATATGTACCAGTAGAAATGCTCAAATATATATTTATCATGACACCTCATTATCTGAAATAAAAGCCTACATCGCAGGACTTTATCATTCTAATTGTCAAAATCTAAAGAACTTATGGAGAAGTGACAGATGTGGCATTGAGATTTTTAGAACAATAATGACACTCAAGAGATTTGGTATCCTTCAAAATAGCCTATGTTTTGATGACAAAAAGACCCACCAAGAAAGAAAAAAATGGGACAGTCTGGCTACTATTTGCTTATTTTATGAAAGCTTTGTTTCGAATTGTCAAGCAATTTATATACCATCTGCATACATGACAATTGACACACAACTTGCATCATTTCGTGCTTGTTGTAGCTTTCAGCAATATATGCCAAATAAACCTTCCAAATATGGTATTAAAATATATGCCCTGATAAATACGAAGACATTTTACACCTTAAATTTAGAGATTTATCCTGGAACTCAGCCACCAGGTCTTTATTCTTGCAGTAATAAACCGTATAACCTTGTGAACAGACTTGTTGCACCTATTTCAAAAAGTAAGCAATATGTCACATTCAACAGTTGGTTCATGAGTGACCCATTGATGTTACACTTGCTAAATGAACCCAAGTTGACCATCCCAGGAACTACTTGCAAGAACAAAGCAGATGCCTGAGAAAATGTTACAAGTTCACAATAGAGAAAAGTATAGTACAATCTTTGGATTTCAGAAAGACAAAACATTGGCTTCCTATATGATGAAGAAAAACAAAGTAGTATTGATACTGTCAGTGTTACACCATGATGTTAATATTGATAGTGAAGCTGGGCATGGTGGTACATGCCTGTAATCCTGGCACTCTGGGGGCTGAGGCAGGAAGATCCTGTAAGTTTAAGGTCAGCTGGTGCTACATAGTGAGTTCAAGGCTAGCCTGGACTACATAGCAAGACCCTGTCTCAAAAAACCAAACCAAAAAAAAAAAAAAAAAAGGGAGATTGATAGTGAATCCTCAATACAAATGAAGCCAGCAACAGTCACATTCTACAACAAAACAAAAGGTGGAGTAGATGTTCTTGACGAGTTATGCAGCAATTATGATGTCACTCAAAACATAACACGTTGGCCAATGGTTTTACTGGATCCTAAATATGTCAGTCATAAATAGTTTCATAGTTTACAAAGATAATAACAAGCACAAAATATCACGGAGAATTTTTCTTAGAGGAATGGAACTGGAATTGATAAATGATCAATTACAACAGAAGAAGAGTAATGTGTATCTGCCCAAACAACTCTGCAAAGGAGTTCTGAAGCAGACCAGTGAACAGACAGGTGAAACATCACAAGAACCTCCTAAGAAAACAGGAAGACCAGCAAGATGTCAAGTGTGTCCTACCAAAGAAGACAGGGAAACAAACACACATGTGCTGTCAGTGTAAGCAATACTTGTGTGTGGAACATGCTGTTTGCATGTGAGAAAACTACCTTATGTGTGATAACTGAAATAAAGATTATTTTTGTGGTAGAGTTGTATTTATATTCTCCCTGTAGTTCACATAGGAATTTATTTCTGTTTTTATTTTCTAGATTTAGTAAGCAAACAAACAGTTGATGTTGAAATGTTGATGTTTATTCTACACACTCAGTACATATTTGGTATTTTATTTCATTGATATTGTACTTGAAGTACACATTGTATAATATAATAAGAATCTCCTGACAAAACAGGAAGATCAGAGAGATGACAAGTCTGTCCTGCCAAAAAAGACAGGAAAGCAAAACATATGTGCTATCAGTGTAAGCAGTAGTTATGTATGCAACATGCTGTTTTCATGTGTGAAGACTGCTGGAGGTGTGATAATTGAAGTAACGATTATTTTTGTGGCAGAGTTTTATTTTGTATTTTCATTGTAGTTTACATAGGAATTTATTTCTGTTATTTGTTAAATCTCTTAAAGAAATAAACTATTGATGCTGAAAATGTTGATGTTTATTCTAAACACTCACTGGATATTAAAATTTTAGTATTTTATTTTCCTATTAAGTACACAGTTTATAATATCATCAAATTTAAATAATTCATCAATAGAAATACTCCTAAAAAATAAATGTGGGAGTTATATACCCCTTATCGCTCCATTTTTAGGAAACTTACCATGACACCCCGCATTCATTTCTAAGTATTTTTTGTGACTAGTGTAAATGCGATTTTTCTTCTTCAAAAGTATGTTATTACCATAGAGAACCACTGTGGGATTTTGGTAATTTATATTATTTTGTAGTATATCATATTTCTTTAATTCGTTCACATGTCTGAGAAACTACTGATCAATAGAATTAAACCTAAAATAACTTAAAATTTTCCATCAAGTAAAAAATCTTAGATTTTGGGAGGGAGGGGCTTTAAGTGTCATCATGGAATATTTCCTTTTGCTGTCCTCTGTGTTCTGAGTCCTATCATCACTTCATAGTCCCAGTTTCATTTTCTGGCCAAGTGCAAAAATAACTTCTCTTGACTTATTTCTAAGTACAACAAAATTTGTTTTGATTCTAGAGTTAGTGTGATTTTTTTCCTTTCATTTCTGTTGGATATCTTGGTTTGAATGAATCATGAGCTTCTAATTTTAATTCTGATTTTTTTCTTCGTGTTTTCTGAAGTTTTAAGTCTTTTTTAGTTTTTTTTGGAATGAAATTTCTGAATATTGTTTTTTTCAAAATCTCAACAATTGTTGATTCACCTTGAATCAGTATAGTATTCTGTGTTTTCTATTATTGTTTCAAATAGAACAGTTCTTTTTCAGAACTGTTCAACATCTTCCTACCTTACTTATTTAATGCTATGGAGTCTTCATCAGAATTTAGAAAACAAGTCATATTTTCCTTAAAAGGGTGTCATGAAATTTTATAAATTGGCACTTTAGCATTGTAGAGTAGAATTGTAGATGTTGTGTTCTTGCATGGATATGTTATATCTGCTTCATATACATTTTCATTTGATTGGGTATTTGCTAAAAGTGGGCAATTTAAATAATCTGTAATTTAATTCTTGTAGATCTCTAGTTTTTAATTTTGCAAGTGGTTAGTATGCATTTAAATGAAAGTATGAGTCAGGATATAATATAATTTGCATTTTTAGTATTTAGGTATTAAACTCTTTCCATGTAGTTCACGGATATTTGATCCCAAGTAAATAAGTTTGCAAAACTTTCTGTCATGATCCATTCATGTTGCAAAGGCTAAATTGTATTGTGTTGTCAGTTTACATAGAAAATTTTCAAATATAATTGGTAGGCCAAGGGATCCAAATCTTTGGTCAAGAACCCTACTTAGAGAGAGGGATACATTTAGGTCATATAATGAGGAAGGGGGAGAAATTTCGTTTCTCAAAAGTGTTACTATATTGTTACCTTAATGGCTGTTTCCTCCCCTTAGTTTATGTATAGCAGTTTATCAACCACTTATCTGTCTTTCATCCTGATTGTTTTAATTTGGCATATTTGACTTTCTAAGGTTTTAGCAAATTTCTTTTGTTCCAGATAAGTCATTTAACGTATTTATGTGTGTATCTTTCCTATTTGAGTCCATTTGAAATCTTTCTGGAACTTCTTTGACTTCTATGATGTATTAGGTATACTCTGAATCTACCTTCAGGTTAATTTTGCCTTTTTTGGGGAGAAGTCACTTGTGCACCTCTACTTGAACTTGCATATCTGGGTAGGGAGTGTGGAGTCACCTTGCTCAGGTCCTTAGATTATTTACTGGCTAGCCAAAGGGGCTCCCTTGCTACTGTTGAAAAGACAGAAATTCTTCATCTGGGGATAGTTGCACATGAAAGAGAATTCAGAATTCAAAAGTTAAATGAACAAATGAAAATAAAATGGAACTTGATTTATTTTAAAAATTAGTTTCAAAGAAGATATGTGTCATCAATCTCTAGCATGATTCACTCAGAAGCCTAGCCTAAAATAGAGAAAGTTAAAACTCTCATAGAAAGCCAACACAGGACCAGAATGAAGCATAAAGCACCTAAGATTTCCAGAAATAGAAGGCAGGAAGCCATTATAGTAGGAAGTAAAACAGGTATTATTGCTTTCTAAAGGACTCCATTGAGCAATATTTTTCTGTTTCAGTCATACCGCATGGCTTCATGCACCGTGTAGTCTTCTCCATTTTCTTGTATTTTCTCTCTTTTTTTTTTAAATTCTAGAGGCACCTAATTTACCTTTTTATTACCTAAAGTACTGTTACTCAGTGCTTAACAATAACTTCTATTCCTGAGCATCTACTACTTTTCAGATACCATTGTTGGTGTTTTCTTGTGATTTCATCTTGGTCACAATATCAGTATCATTATCCATATTTTAGATGCAGCAGTTTATAGTCTCTTGCTTAAGGTTACATAGCTGATATAATGCAACATGAATTTGAACTGAAGCTTTTCTCCTCAGGTTTTTGAATTTTTCACTTCCCTTCATTTTATTGTATGTCCTTTCTATGAACTTCCCACTTTCTACTTAGAGCCATAGACTCTTGTTTATCACTTCACTGTTCAAAAATTTAGAAACACCGAATTGTTTCCTTGGTTGTAAATTCGGCATTCAGAGCTCTTCACAGATTTGCTCCATCTTTTTTTCTACCACACTGTCTTACACTCAGCTGGCAGTACTTCACGGAATTCTCTCTTTCTTCTGATTATTAATCATTCTGCATTGCTGTACAGTTGAAATATTCACTGTCTTTTATACCTTCCTAGCTTTCCTTCTGATTTAGTTAGCTTTCCCATTTATGTTCCATGTTTCTCCTCTTCCCAGAATTCTTTCTCAAATCTTTTTTGTCCTAACAAAACTGTTTACTCTTAGACAACAGGCCTTGTATATTCAGCCCTCATGTATTATGTCATTATGTGTATTGCATCGTTATACTTCTTTGAGTTCTTACAGTTTTATATTCTTTATTCTTTTATATTATTATAACTTTTTACACTTTCAGACTCTCTACGCTTTTTCTGTTGCACATTTACCTGAAAGCACTTATAAAAATGGTAGAATTTTTTATTTAGAGAGCATTTAAGCAATGCTTACTAAGTTTTCTTCTATTTGAGGCATGTAGCTTAATTCGATGGAACTGACTGTGGTCATGTATAATTTAAATCAATTATTTTCATCAAGGAAAAAATGACTATGATTTCTTGAAAAAGTTGGTATGTTTACAAAATCGCATTCTAGTTTTAAAGGAAACTCCTATCCTCAAATAGGTAGACTATAATTCATTTCTAAAACTGCTGTATTGACATGTGCAGAGACTTTTACATGTGTGAAAAAATTTGAAATGTTTAGATGCTGAAGGATGTCATTTAGCTCTGGGATATAATCATTTTCCCTATGTCCCATTTTTAAAAACCCACTATTGGTATTAGTTACATGGCAAATAGAGAGTTGTAAAACCCAAACCAGCCCTTGGTAGCTCTTAGAGATGAGAGTTTGAGGGTGATTCTTTTTTTTTTTTTTTTTTTTTTTTTTTTTTGGGTACCGGGGGGCAACCTCAGGACCTCACGCGCCAACAGGCACCCGTGCCGCTGAGCGATATCACCAGCCCCTTTTTCGTATGTGGGTTCCGGGAGTCAAACTCGGGCCTTCGCGCTTGCAAGGCAGGCGCTTAAGCCGCTGAGCCGTCTCACCGGCCCTTGAGGGTGATTCTTGAAACTGTTCTAATCAGTTTCAATTCTGTATTTTCTCTTTTCAGGTTTCCTGAAATGCAGTTTTTCCAACAAGAAAATGTGAGAAAAATTCTTACAGATGTTCTTTTCTGTTATGCTAGAGAAAATGAGCAGTTACTTTATAAACAGGTAATGAAAATATCTTACAGGTATCATCCATTGGCTTAAATTTTTCTATACAGCTTAACAAATGATAAAGCAATAATGCAACCTTTATTGTATCCAGAGTTGTGTCATAATGCTGAAGCAATCCAAGTACTGCTTGTCAGCTGTGCGGTTAGAAAAGTAAGCTCACTGAAGCACATATGCTTCTTCCTTATTATAAGATGTTCCACCAAATTGTCTTCGGTATCATGTTAGTCTTTTTTCAGCTTGTGGGAATTGTTTTATAGATAGCATCTTTGAAGCCAGTCTACTAATAAACTTTTCAGACTTGTATATATAAATATTGTTTCTAAGTACAGCTTTTTTTTTTTTTTTTTTTTTGTGGGTACCGGGGATCGACCTCAGGACCTCGCGCGCCAGCAGGCGCCCGTGCCGCTGAGCGATATCACTGGCCCTTTTTTCGTATGTGGGTTCCGGGAGTCGAACTCGGGCCCTCACGCTTGCCAAGCAGGCATTTAAGCCACTGAGCCATCTCACCGGCCCTAAGTACAGCATTTATAAATATGTGACATGTCATGTAAAAAATAATCAAGTACTCTTTAAAACTTGCTAGTAATAGAACTTCAGAAGTTTCTCTCTCTCCCCCTCCCCCTCCCCCTCCCCTTTTTCTGCTGGGCATGGTAGCACAAGCCCGTAATCCTAGCAATGCAGGAGGATCCTAATTTCAAAGTTCAAAGATAGCCTGGGCAACTTAGCAAGACCTTTTGCAAAAATTAAAGAGGTCTAGGAATTATAGCTTAGAAGTACAACACTCCTGAATTCCATCCACTGCCACAAAATACATTTTTTTATTAAGAAGTTAACTTACATATTTTGGAAATTACTTCTTGCTTCTGTTATTTGACTTGTCTCACTACCAAAGCAAAGATTATTGGCTTCTTTTAGGTGTTTTGAAATGTAAATTGTTTAGTATATAAGGATGTATCTAGGTTTTCTATGAAAGTTTATTCTGTTCCATTGAAGAGCTATATACTTTTTTTTTTGTGGGTACCAGGAATCGAACTCCAGACCTCGCACTTGCCAGGCAGGCGCTGCACCGCTGAGCTATATCCCTGGCCCCCAAGATTTATACTTGAATCATTTTTTTTTTTTGTAGGTACTGGGGTTCGACCTCAGAACCTGGTGCACCGGCAGGCTCCTGTGCTGCTGAGTGATATCACCGGCCACTTTTTTCGTACGTGGGTTCCAGGAGTCGAACTCGCCCTCGCACTTGCCAGGCAGGCGCTTACGCCGCTGAGCCATCTCACTGGCCCTTGAATCATTTTTATTTCCTAATTATATATTAAATGCAAACCAGAGTCATAAGTCTAAAAAAATCAAAAGTTATATCTTATTGATGACCACTGAACTTTAATGTAACAGAAAACACCTGTGGCAAAATAATATATTTAACTTGAAAGATTTTAAAATGGTAAACCAGGGCCGGTGAGCTAGCTCAGCGGCATAAGCACCTGCCCAGCAAGCGCGAGGCCCTAAATTCGACTCCCGGTACCCACGTAAAGGAAAAAAAAAGGGCCGGTGATATTGCTCAGCAGCACAAGCGCTTGCTGGCAAGCGCAAGGTCCTGAGGTCGACTCCCGGTACCCCCATTAAAAAAAAAAAAAAAAAGGTAAACCAAGTTAGACTACAATTATACTAAATAATATATTTGTTATTATATACATAAAATAACCAAGGAAAATAATTGCATCTTTTTAAATACTAGTACCATATCTTTATATTAACTACATGTTGAGAATAGCTCTTTCAACTTGGAAATGGGAAAAAAAATCTTCACTCCTAATGACGAAGTATAAAATGTCTCCACATAAACTTGACTGTAAATACATGAAAGCTATCTGAAGAACATTATAATTGTTGTCAAAGGATATAAAGCAAGAATTGAATAAATACAAAAATAATAACATGGTTTTAGTAAAAACATTGCTCTTCTCCAAATAAATATAGAAATGTATTAATCTAGTAATAATCTAAACATGTGTTTTGTGAAAACTGGACAGAGTTATTTTAAATTTAGTGCTTACCAAATATTAAAATTATTTTTTCCTGCTGAAACATTTATAATTTCCTTGTGGCTTATTTCACTTAACACAATGACCCACAATTCCATCTATTTTTTGTGGCTGAATAGTATTCCATTTTCTACATATACCACGTTTTCATTACCTATTCATCTGTTGATGGACACTTAGGTTGTTCCTATTTCTTGGTTGTTGTGAATATGTAACAATGAACATGGGATTGCAGATGTCTCTCCAACATACAGAGTTGATTTCCTTGGATATATAACCAGAACTAGGATTGCTACATCGTATGGTAGATCTATTTGTAATTTTTGGAGGATTTACCATATAGTTTTCTGTAATGGCTTTACTAATTTATAGTCCCATCAATAGCATGTAAAAATTCCCTTTTTCCACGTCCTCCCCAAACTTTGTGTAAAACTTCTATAGAAGTTCTATGATCAGGGATTGAGAGTTTTTTGTTGTTATTGTTTTCTTTTGTTTTTTTCTTTGTTATATGTTTTAGGATGCGTGCTTGGCATGCACAACATCCTGGGCATGATCTCCATCATCAGGGAAACAATAGAAGAAATTTCTGAGATCAAAATAATGCAATGGTATTATGGGAACTGACCTGTGGATCAGTAGAAAAATCTAGGAACAGGTCCAGTTATATATAAGATCTTAATAATATAAAATAGGGAAGAGGATGTTTACTTGCTAAGATTGATTTTCTAACTAGGAAAAAAATTAAATTATACCATTATTGGAGAATAAATTTTAGATGGGCTAATGATATAATTGTGAAAACTGAAAGTATATAAAAATAGTAGAAAAGATTTAGGAAAACATTTGTGTAATTAATCTCAAGGTAGAAAATGTCCTTGCATACAAATAAACTATCTGAAAGGCATATACAAATCAAAAGACCAAAAGCAAATGAAAAAGAAGATTGGGGGAAAAAAAAGTCTCTAAATAACAGAAGACACCTTTCTAAATGGCTTGAACTATAGGGTGTTAATAACTCACGTAGCATGAAGTCTGGGAGTAAATAGTTCCACATCATTTGTTATTTCAGTAGCTCAGAATATTCATCACTGTGTTGGCTTATGTTCTTATGTCTATCTCTTACTCTTCCCTGCTCCTCTTTCAAATATTTGAAAATTCCTCACAGGAAAAGATTTGTAATGATAGGGAGTTAAATCAAGATTAAGTTTCCCAAGTTAAACATTGTTTCCTATTTTTCTTTAGATAAAGAAAAAAAAAAAAAAGATCAAGGAAGTCTTATAATAACAGAAACAAGGGCCGGTGAGATGGCTCAGCGGCATAAGCGCCTGCCTTGCAAGTGCGAGGGCCCGAGTTCGACTCCCGGATCCCACATACGAAAAAGGGGCCGGTGATATCGCTCAGCAGCACGGGTGCCTGTTGGTGCGCGAGGTCCTGAGGTCGACCCCCTGGTACCCACAAAAAAAAAAATAATAATAATAATAACAGAAACAAGCTCTTTTGGACAAGGAAAAAAATAACGTCACACTGTGCCATTTGTGATGTATGTGAACCACCACATTTTTATAAGAAAGATTATGCAGGAATATGGAAGATCAGATTGTTGATAATTTAGACAAAGCCTATCAATTACTGAATAAGAAAGTGGTATTAGCTTACTACTGGATTTCACTTAAAAAGACTTAATTACTCCCTGTTATGTTTAAAATCCTATAGATTCTTTACAAAGAAATAATACCTTGCTGTAGAAGGACTGAATAGTTAGCCATATTAAATTTGAGAAAAAACCTTGAGTTTCATCACAAGCTGTTAAAGCTATTATTTTGTACTAGGTGACACCCCGTTTAACATCGACCATATTGTTAATAGTTATGGGATTTTATTGAATTAATGAGACTGTTATCATGTAGTAGAATGTCTTGCTGAGTTAATTGAAACTGCAGAGATTATATAAATGGTATTAATGAACTTTGACTGCCTGATGCCTCAGCTTTAATAAAGACTGCTTGGTGGGCTAAATGAGCACAGGCAGATAAAAGAACAGGTTCAATTTTGTGAGCCTACAGGCTGTTGATGAAGAAAACTTTGTTACCTTTATGTTCAACTGGCATGAGTTTGGAGTGCAGTGACTACTAACAAGCTAGCAGGGATGAAGGATTTCAGCAAGCGGAAATGCTGACAATATAGACAGAAGCAAAATATACATTTGGGGAACCAAGAAGTATACTGAAAATACATATATATGTGTCTTGTCAAATTTATAGCCTGTTGAACTCATGAATATACTTTCTGGATATATCTCTTCTCTCTTTTAGAGGTATCTATATACTTGCTACTTGTAATTTTTTGCTTTTTCCAGTGCTGAGTATCTAAGTCGGGGTCCCACACAGGCTAGGCAAGTACTGTACCAGTCAGCTATATTCCAAGTTCATTGTAATTAATTATTAATCAGGTTTTACTAGTCTAGAGTTTTACTAGTCTAGAATTTTTAGCAAAAACAATTTTAGGTCTTTTTCAGTCTCTTAAAAGTATCAAGAAAGTTCTCATTTAAGTGAAACTCAAAACCAAATTTGTAAAAGGTTGTTCTAACAGTGCTGGGGGGGGGTCTTAATTTTTTTCTACAGAAATGTCCTGTATTGATTTGTAATATGATACATTGTTTTTTCATATTATATTTCAACCTTTTCAATGTGTCAATATATTAAATGGTAGATATTTCATTGAATCAGTCAATAGTATAATGAAATCCTTTTTTGTGCTGGGCCGATAGTAAGATTTTGGTTCATGTATACAATTGTCCCTCAGTATCCTTGGAGGAACCATTCCAGGATCCCCCTGTGTATATCAAAATATGTGGTTGTTCAACTCCTCTATATAAAATGACATATTGTTTACATACAACCTATGCAATCCTCCTATATACTTTAAATAATCTCTACATCACTTATAGTACCTAATACAGTATAAATGCTATATGGATAGTTGTTAAGCTGTATTATTTAGGACTAATAACATGAAAGAAAGTCTACATGTTTAGTATACACTTTTTTCAGTTATTTTTTCAGTTATTTATTTTTTTAATATTGTTGATCCATGGTCGAATTTATCAATTCAGAACCCATGGGTACAGAGAGTTGACTATAAATATATACATATTTGTATATATGTGTGTATATATATATATATATATATATATAGTATGTGTATATATGCACACACACACACATACATACCACTTATCATGGTTTATAATCGTATAATCGTTTCTGTTCATTTTATCATTGTGTCTCTTCCTCTGTAGACTGCAAGCTCCATCAAAGTTGGAACCAGCCCATCTCATTCATTTTTGTGTCCATAGCATATGTAGGTGACTAATAATAATTGCAGTAAATAAGTGACAACTGATACTTGAATAAACGGAGCATCTAGAAAATGTAGTGTTGCAGGAACTAGAGGGAAGAGGACATTTAAAGAAGGCAGAAAGATGCACTTAAATAAGAACTATTTCTTGTTAAAGCAGCTATAAAACAAAAAGATTACCACCACTAGCAAAGGAAGAATACCTAGTAATAAACCTATGAGCTAACAAACTGAGTAACAAGAAGTATGCAGCTTAACAGATTTTTAGATTTAAATATACAGTGTTCTTTGTTCTTTGAATTTTGGTTTTTATTTAGACAACATCTCACTGTATAGTCCAAGCAGACTAATGTAGCCCAGGCTGGCCTCAAACTGACAATCAGTCTTCCTCTCCTAACCTCCTAAGTACTGGGACTATAGTATGTGTCACCATACCCAGCATTTATGTTCTTAAAAATGTCTATAAATGCTGACCAAAATGCACTATGAATGAACATATTTTTAAAAATATGATTATAGTAAAAGGTGCATTGCCCTTAATCCCCCTCAAAATGCTCCCCCTTACTTCACACACACTTATCTATCATCTTTGCACTTTGTGAAATAGTCTGAAAGTCCTCTTTCATGTATTTTGTTATGAGTAGTGATGAAAACTCATTGAATGCTGCTGCCCAGTGCCATTCAAATTAAAGGCAGGCTTGTGAAAACATTATAGTGTGTCCTCATCCACCTTATGCACCAGATCTGGCACCATGTGACGTCTGGCTCTTCCCCAAAATCAAAATGACCATGAAAAGTAAACATTTGGAACCGATTCAAGACATCAAGGCAGCCATGACACCCCAACTAAAGACACAAAAGAGGACTTCCAGAATAGCTTCAGAAAGTGGCAAGAATAACAAGATAGGGCCGGTGAGATAGCTCAGTGGCAGAAGTGCCTGCCTGGCAAGGGCAAGGTCCTGAGTTCGACTCCCGGAACCCACATACGAAAAAAGGGCCAGTGATATCGCTCAGTGGCACGGGCGCCTGCTGGCGCACGAGGTCCTGAGGTCGACCCCCGGTACCCACAAAAAAAAAAAAAAGAATAACAAGATAAGTGTGTTCAAAATGAAGGGGAGTATTTTGAAAGGGATTATTGGCAATGTATCTCATACTGTAATAAATTTTAAAGAATTAAATATTAGCCATATTTTTTTTTATCACAATTCATAGTCTTGCTGGGCATGGTGATTCATGCCTGTAATTCCAGCACTCTGGGAGGCCAAGGCAAGAGGAATGCAAGTTCAAACTCAGCCTGGGCAATTTAGCAAGACCTTGTCTCAAAAATAAAAAAAGGGTGGGGTATAGCTTAGTGCGAAAGCCCTAGGGTCAGAGTCCCAGATAGATAGATAGATAGATAGATAGATAGATAGATAGATAGATAGATAGATAGATAGATAGATAGAAAGAAAGAATATGAATGAATATTTTTATGGTCAAGTCTTTGTAATAGTACAGTTCTTTTAAGGACAGAAAGATAGAAAGAAAGATGAGTGAATGAATATTTTTAAGGTCAAGTCTTTGTAATAGTACAATTCTTTTAAGGATGTACAAGCCAGTGGAATACTAGTAAAATCCCAGAAATTGTGAGCTAAATATTCACTTTCTATTAAAGATAACTTTCAGAATTCTTGGAAGAAAAATGGGCTGTATTGAAGATGGATGATTATTCGATAAATTAGCTGTTTGGGGGGAAAAATCATATTCTTCATGGCAAAAATTAAAATCAAGTGAAAGAAAAATTAACTGAAAAAAAAAGAAACTATATTCCTACCTATATTATTCTACCAATAAGAGAGAAATCATTTTTAGTCACAATAGCAGGAGGAAGGAAAGACGGGAGAAGAAAAAGAAGAAGAGGAGTGAAACTGCATTGATCATTCAACTGTATAACTTCAGAATGATTTATCAGAATTGAAAGAAAAATAATAAATAGAGGAAATACTTATAACAAAAATGACAAAGTGTTAATATATCTAATTCATAAAGAGCTATTGAAAATTATTAGGGAAAAGGAAATACTGCATTAGGATGAAATGGGCAACTCCTGAAATAAAAATACCCAATAAAATTTTTGAGTTCAATCTCACTAACACTTGTATAATTCATTACAATTTGATTTTGAATTTAACAAGATTTTTATTAAAAATACTATGAATATAGATGAGGATGTGTGAGATGGTGATTTTATATTCTACAATTGAGTGAATTCTTTCTAGTGGGCAACTTAATCGTACACATCTCAGACTAACGAATGTACTTTCCTTAGAAATTCTGTGTAAGGACTTTATCCTAAGAAAACCATCAGAAACAGCCAAAAAGATTACTGTGAGGATGTCTGTTAGAGTTTTTTTGTTGGTGGTCCTTTTTTGTTTTTTAGTAATACTAGAGATTTGAACCCAAGGCTGCACATATGCTAGGCAAGCACTTTACCGCCAAACTACATCGCAGCCATGCTTATTTTGTTTTGAGACAGGGTGTTGCTAAGTTGCCAGAATAGCTGTAAACTCATGATCCTCCTGCCTCAGCCTAGAATTTAAAGTTTTTCTCTCTTTTCGCTTTTGGCCTGCTTTCTTGCCTGCCTTGATTCTTCTTTGCTTTTGCTTTCCTCTCATTTTCTACATTAAGTAGTTATTACCATGATTGTTAAAATTACAGTGTTTTCTTTTTAGGATAACTTGAGATTTTTTTTCCAAGAAAATAAACCTCTTTTGATAATTTTCAAAATACAGCACACTTGATATCATGTTTTCTGGGTGTCTACCATCTTGTCAGGGACATTCTTTTCAAGGTTTGTTATATAAAGAAATGGTTACCTAAAAAGATTGAAGTGTGGTATGATATTTTATTCAAAATCACAAGCAAATTGTCAATGAATCGTAAGTTATTTTGTAAAAATGCCATTAAGTCATTCTACTTCAGCATAACTTACAACTGAAGTTTTTTTTTTTTTTTTTTTTTTTTTTTTTTTTTGTGGGTACCGGGGGGTCGACCTCAGGACCTCGCGCGCCAACAGGCACCCGTGCCGCTGAGCGATATCACCGGCCCCTTTTTTTCGTATGTGGGATCCGGGAGTCGAACTCGGGCCCTTGCGCTTGCAAGGCAGGCGCTTATGCCGCTGAGCCATCTCACCAGCCCACAACTGAAGTTTGATAAAGCTTAATTTCATATTATCTTGGTGCTATCAACTGGCTTCCTAAGATTAGTATAGTACTACTAGATTGTGTAAAGAATTGTGGAGTTTGTCCTTCCATTGCAGGAAGCCGCCTCTAATTATACCCACAGAAGAGTTTTCTCCTCTTTGCTCCCATACTTATTTTTATATTTGCTCAGAAGGTGATGATATTTTCTCTTCTCTTTTTATGAAAAAGCATCCTTAGTTGCTAAGCAAAAGGAAAGTGGTAATTTGCTTACATCAAGAGGCAGCAAAAAATATAATTTATGTTTACTGGCTACAATATGGTATTTTATGCTTAAAGGGGAAAAAATCTAAATTTACAAGGCTATTCACTGTTGTGTAAGGCTTCATATCCCCACAAAATGAGTAAATAATAGATTTTTAGAAGAAATTTTTAAAGATAGTTTAGTTACTAACATTTATACTTTTTTGTTTCTGTGCCTAATTGTATAACCCACATTTGAACTCCAATATAAGGGAAAACATTTTATTGATATGCTCATTAAATAAATGGAAAATTAACCTGTAATTGAAGGAAGCAGGAAAAATGAGTTTTGTGATTAAACATGTTGAAAATTCCATTTGAAAAACTTTGTTTTTTGTCACCGTCTGCTAAAGATTATTTCTTTTGTTATCCAACATTCCTAGCTAGCTGACTTTAGTGCTCCCTAAATCTACAGACATCCTAATTTGGAGCCATTACATAATGAAAACATTGGATGTAATTTCCTGAGGTCTACAGTTCTTAGTTGCCCTTCTTCAGTGCAGATCTTACACTGTAGCTCATGATTATAATTTGCATAAATGAGATTCATATTTATGAGTACAAATCTTGAGCAACTGACAGGTGCAAGGTTGTCTGCCATGCCAATTTATTGTTTGTCATGTCATTTAAAAAAGAGCTTCTCTACATGTTTTTAAAGATGAATACGGGCTGTGGTTGAATTGGAGTCACAGTCTAAAAGATAAAATCTCATTTTTATGGTTTTGTATGTAATATGGAATCTTGGTGGCAGGAATCCATTGAAAAAAGCATTTAAATTAACCTATATTGTCCATTAGTGATTCTCAATATCTTTCCCATTCATTTCTCTTGATGTTGTGTTTCAGGGAATGCATGAGCTATTAGCACCTATAGTCTTTATCCTTCACTGTGACCACCAAGCTTTTCTACATGCCAGTGAGTCTGCACAGCCCAGGCAAGTGTTTATGAGTTCCATCTTTTTTTTTTTTTTTTTTGGTACCAGGAATCAAACTCGCGACCTCGCGCTTGCCAGGCAGGCGCTGTGCCGCTGAGCTATATCTCCAGCTTCCATCTATTTTTTCAGTCCTAAATGTGCTGGTTTTTTCCAACCTCAAAATTTTTTAAATTGAAGGTGTTTTGAAAGTTCTGAACATTTGGTTTTGTTTCATGTGGCTATTTGTTAATTCCACTTAATAGTTCTAATGCCAGTTTAGCTGTGGAGCAAATTTGAAATTATGTATTTGAAATTCTTAGGTCTGTGTCAGAGAAAGAAAGATGGACATATAATAGATCAAGAAAATTTTTGCTGTAATATCAAAAGTGCTAATGATTAATAATATTTATATACTGTATACTATCTTTTAGCCTCTCACTTTTCACTATAAGCAGAATTGAGTACTTTATGAGATAATTTCTCCCTATCAGCTTTGATTCAGCTTAGGTCATCAATAAAGGAGGAGTGTTACAAAGAACTTCAGTCCATAAATAAAATGGATTCTCATGTTTTTGAAATAAATTCAGTTATGCTTTCCTGAAAATGACTTTTATAATTCGATTTAACTTAGGTAATTGTTGAAATTCATTTTCTGACTAAGAAGAAACTGTATCTGATTGGACAGAGAAGTAACCAAGAAACATTTTTGGGAGTGGAGAACTGTAGGATTGTAAGCCATTTCTTTGTTCAGTCTTCCACAGGCTCATCCACCTGGCAAACTACTGGCAGATAGCATCTCCCATGTCTTTTAATATTACACTGCCTTTTTGTTAAGCATATATACAGGCCTGTGCTAAAGTTTTAAGTTTTTCTCATTTTATTGACATTATTGGATCTTGACAAGAGTAACTGCATTGTAATTGCCATCACTTCAGTTCTTCTAAATAACAAGGATGAAGTTAGTGTTGGATCATGATTTTGTGCCAGTTTTATTTTTGAAGACAGGTGCATGCAGAATATACTTTACAGGAAGGTATAGATGATTGAACATAGTTTTAAAATGAGTAGGACATGCTTCTTCAGCTATTTCAATCCATTATAAAGTAAAAGCAACACTAAAGTAGAGTTGTAAAAGGTTCTGTCACTTATTAAGTGAAGAGAAAGTAAAAATAAAAGCCATTAAAAGAAATTAATGTTTTGATATTGCATAATCTATCAATAACTATATGTGTGTGTGTGTATTTCTCTTGTTTTGTATGACAAGTGATAGATTGTGGAGTAATTATTTTAGATCAAACATAGGCAAGGAAAATATTTTCACATTCTGTATTTGTTATTTGGAATAATTAGTTACTTTATTGTGGCACAGACAAGACAGCTAATTTGTTTTTGGTCTTTATAAAAAGAAAAAATTTCATTTGTTAATGGACTTGCTGTTTTTATTTAAAAGGCTAATTTTTTCATTTGCACATTATACAAGAGTTGTCTTATGAACGTAGAATAAGAGAAACTATGCATCCACTTCAATTATTAAAAGATTACCCATTTTGATTGCTTGTATTGCTTTTTTAAAGTGAGGAAATGAAAACTCTCTTGAACCCTGAATATCTGGAACACGATGCCTAGTAAGTGCAGAAACTATTATATTTTTCTTTTTATATCATCATGCTTTCATGAAGATTAAACATTACATTATATATTTTTCTACTTTTTAGTGCGATGTTCTCACAACTTATGGAAACTGCTGAACCTTGGTTTTCTACCTTTGAACATGATAGTCAAAAGGTAAATCTTAGAGTGCAGATTTTGCTCAGTATTCAGTATTTGAGTGAACAAATGATTTCAGTAAGCAACACAGAATATTACATAATTATTTTATTTTAATATATTTAACTATCATTAGAAAATATTAATGGAATTACAAGGAAGCTGAGGCTCTAAGATATATCTATTAGCTGAATACAAAGGCAATATAAAGATTTCATGTGAGTAGAAACTTCCTTTATATAAAGTTTATATGATTCATGCAGTATTGTTACTTAGTTGTAAAATTATTATATACTTTATCTTAGTGTATTGATATATACATATATTATTACTCAAGTGCACTGTGTATGATTGAAGTTACTAATGATAACATAAAGAGAATAAAATGAATACCAATGGTATATGAAAGAGCAACTTTTGAAAAACAGAAAGAATTTGTCCCAGGTATGTAATCTGCAAATTCATGGTAGACTGAAATATCGCAAAGAGCGATGGTAATATTAAGATGTAGAAACTGAGGGCTAAACATTAGAAGAAAGGAGGGATATAATAGGGAAAGTGATCAGACTTGAAGGAGTACGTGAAAACTGGAAGTTCACATGAAAGCATTATACAAGATAATGATATTTCTCTTAATAGTAGATAGTGGATATCCAGAAAGGAAGTTGTAGGTGGAGCCCAACACAGATTTTATTTTTTAAGTCAGCTGTATTATTAGTCTGGAGAGGTTAAAATAATTTTACTCAGCTACTTAAATTGACAGAAAGATACTTAGAAAACACATTTTTTATAATACCAATTTTTTGGCCTTTTAAAAATATAGTTTTCAGAACTCCAAGTGAAAGTTTTCATTTGCTGTTTTTCATGTTTATATTTTATGCAACAACAAATAAGTTTTCTTCAAAGTTTTCCGTTTATGTACCATGACTGATCAGATAAGCTAGCCATGGATAGTTTATGTTGGCCCACCACCACACCTAGCCAAAATACAGAAATTATTCAAGGTACTGCAAGTGAAAATATTTTAGAAAGCATTTCCTGGCCATTCATTTATGAATGCAGTCATCTGTGTATCAGTATAAGATCACTCATTTTAAGCATTTGTCATGAAATAACAAAATGGTTTTTGTTGTTTTAAAACTCCATTTGATAGCAATATCCATATACAGTATTTGTTCATTTCATATTGAAATAATACATTTTTCTTGTTTATAGGGGAAAGAAACTCTGATGACTCCTATCCCCTTTGCTAGACCACAGGACTTAGGGCCAACAATTGCTATTGTTACTAAAGTCAACCAGATCCAGGATCATCTACTGAAGAAGCATGATATTGAGCTCTATATGCACTTGAACAGACTAGAGATTGCACCACAGATATATGGGTTGTAAGTATTACAGTTTCAGTTCTAACTGTACCTAACTATGTTTTATGGTTGTTTTTATGTCTCAGAGCTCTAGAAGTAATAACAAGGACTATTGCATCTCCATTTTATTTCACATCTCTTTTTAGTCCTGTGTGTCTGGCTCTATGCCTATTATTTCATATATGGTATTTCATACTCCCACCAATGTATCAATTGAGTGTTATCCCTTCATTATAGATGAAAAAGTTAAGGCTTAGGCTAACTTTACACATATGAAACAGCAAAGTCATAATTCAAATATGTACTAATAAAAAATAATAAAGCATATGGGCTTTTACTTACCTGGAAACATAATAGCTATCTCTTAGACCAGTTCTTTTAAAGGAAATAGTATAGAAGTTAAGGGTAAACTTTTTTAAATGTTCATATTGCACAATGATTTTATGTCCTTGAACTTACTAAATATTATAGGTTTGCATTTCATAGAAATGAATCGACATACTTTGTTTTGTTCCGTATTATACAAGTGTTATTAATCTAAATGATTGCTGATGCTCCCATCTGTTCCTGTTGAGAAAAAAGTTGTTTTACATTTAAAATTAATGCTTAGAAATATAGTTTGTGGCTTCAGTAAATTATGATCAAGGGGAAATATATAAAATAATTTCAATTCATAAAAATGGCTCTAATTAGGACATCATAATTCATAATTGCATCATCTAAAATATATTTGTGTGTGCAAATTTTTTACAGTATTTTGATTTTCAAACAAAGTAAATACTTTCCTCTGAGATAAAATGTTTTAATAAAATTATAAAATAATTTGGTAAAAATATCAATAATGAATGAGCCAATGACAAATTATAATCAAATACTAAAAACTTCTGCAGAATGAGGAGTAAATCATAAATATGTTTCTGTTGGAGGGAAAGGATTTAGCAAGACTAAATTACACCCTGTACTGAATGTAGCTTTCTAATTTTGGCCAATCTTTAGTGTTTACATGATACATTAAAAATTATTTTAGCCCACTTCGTAATATGGTTATAATTGTTAGGAAAAAGTTTTGCAACTGCTCCATTTTCTAAAACTAGTTTTGTAAGAATATGTATTTTGAAGCTGGGCATGGTGGCACACCCCTGTAATCCCAGTGTTCAAGAGGCTGAAGAAGAGGATCACTCTTAGTTTGAGGCCAACCTGGACTATGTAGTGAGTTCAAAACGTACTGAAACCATGTCTCCAAATAAAAAAAAGAAAAAGAGAGAAAGAGAATATGTATTTTGAAATCTCCAGAGGTGGGGAGATATACCCTGTGTAAACATACTTGCTGTATTAAGCCAATAAATTTACTTAACAAAATTAATTTTTTTAATCATTAGTGTAAAAATATTAATTGCACTAATATTAACATCATTCCAAATCAGCTTAATTCTAGATAAATTGATGATACATATCTTGAAATGAAGAAGTACTCATGAAATCCCAAATGTTGCATACTATCTGGCCTATTAATGCTATATTTGAATATACTTAAATGCATTGTCTTCTGGATAATCTTAATATGATTTTTTGTTAGCCAATATTAAATTAACTTGTTATTTTAGGTTAAACTATATAATATGCAATTAAATGCTTAACATAAATGATATTATAAAATATCTTAAAAGTGATTTATACAATGTTTTTCATTAACTTTCTGAAATACTACTCCTCTTGCCCTGAGAATGAAATTTCTCTTGCTTTAATTCAAATTATTACCATGTTGCATTGTCTTTTGTTTGCCAATTATTAATTGGTATTGGACTTGTACATTAAATTCTCTAAAGCCCTGTCAGTGGATACTAATTTACAAAGTAAAACATTCACTTACATATTTCTAGTATTACAAGTTAATTTCTAAGAGTTGTTTTTGCAGTGTTTTTATTTGTGTTACAGTTCATATAATTTCATCACTTGGGGTTGTATGTTTGTACAAAAACGTGTTAAAGTACTTGAGTTAAATTCTGTCATGGATTGCATATTGTGAGTCCAAAGGTCTTAATCACAGCCAATTCATATAAAGATTCAGTAATACTTTGCTTAATGCTATTATTATATTCTTTTGTAATGGGACCAAGAATTGAAGTTTAAGTTAGTTTTTCTAGGTATGAATAGCGCTTGTATTATTACCTTTAATATATTGCATCTGTAAACTTTTGATTACATTTTACACTTTGCTATAAACAGAGTACTGTACATAATCAGTATCCATGGGATATGCAGTTAATATCACTTTTGAGGAAAAGCTCTTATAACACACTTGGGCTTTGGCACTCTTAAATTATAAGCTCTTCACATTACCCATGGGATAAATACCATATTCCCCAAATTCTTATTATACGTCCTCCATGTCTATTTCCTATTTTCTGGATTAGCAGTTCTTTTGCTGTGTGGTTTCTGGTAATTTATTTTGGGGAGATCTTGGTTATTGATAAATTTGTTAATTTCACAGTACAATTTCAAAATGTCCGTATCACAGTACCAATCCTAGTGCATTTCCTAGTATAATTTGTGTGAGTACTAAGTTTTTTTTAACCCATATTTGAAATATAAACATGGTTAAAAAATAAGTCTCCCTCATTATAATGAGATGTCATTATAATTAAAAGTTATACATCTCAGCTGGAGTTTTGGCACATGACTATAATCCCAGCCTTCTGGTAAGCTGAGGCAGGAGGATCACACATTCAGGTCCAGCTTGGTCAACTTAGTGACCTTGTCTCAAAAATAAAAACAATTGAGAATATAGCTCCAAGTGAAGGCAGTTGAGTTCAATCTTCAGTACTTTCCCCTCAAAACCCCACAAATTATAATTCTTAATGGAATTCCTAAACACAATTAATGATTGAGATATCCTTTTCCCTTACAATGCGCTGTATATTATATATTATCTTATTTATACTTGCAACAGACTTTATACCCATTTTGGTGGTTAGGAAATGAAGGCTTTACAAGGCATATTTAGATCAAACAGCCACCAAGAGGGTGAAACAGGTTTTAAACTCATAAGCTAACATTCATATCTAATTTGAGTAGGACTGTGATAGGAAGCTAAATCACCTGAAAGTACTACATGTCTTATTGGACCATAGCCAGATTCCATCAGATAAATGACAAAGATCCAGGCAGGTGAAGGTCCTGAATCAGAAGGGTCTTATTAGTAGTGATCAGGAGCTAATCTGATTTGGGAAAGTGAAAAATTAAGAGCCATGTCAAAAACTGTAATAAAAAGGGTCAGGATCTTTTACAGGATGTGCCAACAATACAAGTGCAATAAGATAATATACCATAGCCATAGGCTAAAATCTTCTTGCCCAAGTTCAGTACAGGCCTTAACTGTATTTAAGTTTGTTACTTTGTCTTAAACTTGATCTACAAAAAAGTTAATTGATGATGTAGAAAAAACAGAACCCTTACTGGTGAAATGAATATATATTTTATCATAGACAAAAACCAACTAGGGAAGGTTGTGCTAAGTTACACATTCACAAGCTTACACATGCTTTTCTAGGTAAAAATTTACTTTTAACACTGAGAGGTGAATAAAAATAATTCAAGAAGAAAGCATGTCTAAGACAACTGCTGGAAATCAGTAAAGCTCGTTAGATATGGTGAAGTCTATACAACTGAATGCAATAGTCAAAAAAATGAAATGAGCATTGAAAATTTAAAACATTATTTTTATCTTGGGTCTACTGAATCCTGGTATCTTAGTAGTTACTTTTGCATCGCTGGATACAGTACCCAACATCCACAATTTAAAGGAGGAGAGATTTAATTTGGCTCATGATTTCAGTCCATGGTCAGCTCTCCCAAAGCAGAAATAGCATGGCAAGTGAGCATGCTATAGAAAAGGTGCTTAACCCATGGGTGCCAGGAAGCAGAAAGAGAAAGAAGAAACTGGGGATAAGAATATACATATCCAGGTCATGCCCCCAGTGACCTACCTACCTCCAACTAGACCCCACCTCCTCAAGTACATTCTGCTGCTGAACTCATCAATGGGTAAATCCACTGATGAGCACAGCAACTCCACAAATCATTTACCTTCAAAACACATAAGACTTGGTGGCAGCGGGGGTGGGGGTGGTACATTTCAGATCCAAACTGTAACACCTAGTGAATAAAGTGGAAAGGAAGTATAAAAGTTTATGTAATTCAGCAATATGCATAGAAAAATATCAAATATAGTATTTAATTGATATTTCTAATCAACAAGTTTTTTGTTGTTTTTTTTTTTTGTTTTTTGTTTTTTTTGTGGGTACCGGGGGTCAACCTCAGGACCTCGCCCGCCAGGAGGCGCCCGTGCCGCTGAGCGATATCACCGGCCCTTTTTTCGTATGTGGATACCGGGAGTCGAACTCGGGCCGTCACGCTTGCCAGGCAGGCACTTACGCCGCTGAGCCATCTCACCGGCCCTAATCAACAAGTTTTTGTTTAAAATTCCATCTAAAATAGTATGTTCAATAAGATTGTGAAGTCTAACAGAGAAAAATTTTATGGAGTACAATACATGGCACATTGTAAACAATCAATAAATGTTCATTGTTATTCATTGTATGCGCTCAGTGAAAAGTACCTTGCTTAAAATAAGACTCAAGAAGTATATCGGGGGCCGGTGAGATGGCTCAGCGGCGTAAGCCCCTGCCTGGCAAGCGCGAGGGCCCGAGTTCAACTCCTGGAACCCACATATAAAAAAAGGGCCGGTGATATTTCTCAGCAGCACGGGCACCTGCTGGCATGCGAGGTCCTGAGGTTGACCCCCGGTACCCACAAAAAAAAAAAAAAAAAAAAAGAAGTACTAATAAGAAAATAAGAATAATTACAAAGGAAGCATAAAGATGACAGTGCTATCCGACAATATTTATAGTACTATAAATATATAGTTTAGCTCACCTAATAAAAGGCAGAGATTCTTAACTGGCTTTGTAGACAATATACAACTATATACTACTTAAAAGAGACAGCTCAGAAATTGATATAGTTTGATAAAAGGAATACAGGAGTTGTATTAGTAGTATTTAAAAGTATACTTCAAAAGCGTTGAATGAGTAACTTTCTATATCAGTAAAACATTCAGTTCTTAGTTGATATTACACACCAAAATTCAAGGTTATTATATATCTATGAAAGCAAGGAGTTTGTCTGTTTTGTTCATCAGTATATGCCAGATGCCTATCTAACAGAACCTGGCATGTGATAAGTGTAAAGTAAATGTTTTTTGATTAGATGATGGGTGGATGAATGAAAAGGAAAGAAAAACAAAGGAAAGATCACAAGCCTATTTCATAAGGATTTGATGATTTAAAATATGATGTGCTACAAAATGTGCGATTTTGAATAACACCAAATAATAGCATAAAAGTTAAACTCCAAACTATGAGTTGGAAATGCACATGAATAAATAACCTGTTTTCTAATGATAATGAATTTTCAAAGATTATCATTGAAACACATCGGTGAAGGTAAGTTTTAAATTTGACCTCTCCAAATTTCAGTAAATTCAGTGATAAGGCAAACTGATAAAACATATATCTCATAAATAATAAAAACCAAATTCTTGCTCTTCATTTATAAAGACTCTTAAAATTAGTAAGAAAGCACTAACCTATACCTAGAAAAATAAAGTGAACTAATATAGGAAAAATAGTGGCCAGTGAATATAATGAAAAGCTTTCAATCAAATATATAAACAAATACAAATAAATAAAAATAAATTCATTGAGATTAATAAGAATTACAGAAAATTTTATTCAGTGTGGCTATAGTAATCAATTTGAGGTAATTGAGAAAGTGAATCAGAAGCCTGGTAAATTGGACACTTTGATCCATGATTCCACTTTTAAGAATGTAAGAATGTTAAATGAATCAGTGGAATAAAACACCATGTGAAAGATGTTTGTTCCAGTATTACTTATGATATGAAATGAGAACAAATATATTTGCAATAAGAAGGGAAATGATACAGCAAATAATAATGGAAAATTGTTCTTTGAAATAGTATGCCTCAATTTAATATGCTTGAAGACTATTGATGAGATGATGTTTATGTTATATTTTATATGAGAAATCCAGTTCAAAAATCACATACGACTGTATTTTCCTAGATTCAAAAAATGTGTTTTTAATATGAAAATTAATCAAGAAGCCACATTAACATAGTTATCACTAAGATACAATAATGGGTGGTATTCGTTTTCTTTATGCTTTTCCTTACTTTCTCAGTTGGAACATGTATTGATTTTATGCAGCCAAAAAATAACAGGACAAAAATAGAAATGTGTTTCCATGCAAGACAAGTCTGAAAACAAGCAGAAGTAGCTATCCTATTTTTGGATACAGTGGACTTCAAGCCAAAACTGATCAGAAGAGACAAAAAAGATCAATACATATTAGTTAAGGGTAAAATCCACAAGCAGAGATAAGTTATATATGCACCATACTCCAGTGCACCCAACTTAATGAAACAAACATTACTGGATATAAAAGATCAAATAAGCTAAACAATTATAGTGGGGGACCTCAGTACCCCATGATCACAAATAAGTCAACTAGACAGAAAAATCAATGAAGAAAAACAAGTGACAAACCTACTGCCAACATTATATTAAACGGTACAAAAAAATGAGTGTTTCCCCTGAAATCAGGAAGAAAACAAGTGTGTCCACTATCACCACTCCTATTCAGTATAGTACTCGAAGGATTAGCAAGAGCATTCAGGCAAGAGAAAGAATAAAAGGGATATGTATAGGAAAGGGAGAACTCAAATTATTGTTATTCACGACAACATGATCCTTTACATTAAACACCCAAAATTCCACCAAGAGACTTGTAGAACTAATCAACAAATTCAGCAAGTTAGCAGGATTCATAATCAACAAACAAAAATCATTAGCGTTCCTGTACACCAATAATGAACCCACCAAGAAGGAAATTAGGAAAACAATACGATTCACAATAGCTCCAGAAAAATTACTTAGGAATTTACCTAACAAAGGAAGTGAATGACCTCGATAACAAAAACTATAGTACTCCATAAAAGGAGATCAAAGAGGACATCAGAAAATGGAAAGATATCCCCTGTTCTTAGATAGGCAGAATCAATATTGTCAGATGGCCCATACTCCCAAAACTGATGCACAGATTTAATGCAATATCAACCAAAATGTCAACAGCACTCATTACAAAACGAAAAAAAAAAATCCTAAAATTCATATGGAACTAGAAGTTACCCAGAATAGCAAAAGCAATCCTGGACAATAACAACAAAACAGAAGGCATCACAATCTCAGATTTCAGGTGATATTACAAAGGTATGGTGATTAAAAATAGCCTGGTACTGACACACAAAAAAACAGAAAGAAGGATCAGTCCAACAGAATAGAGGATGCAGAAACAGCCCCAGACACATTGAGCTATCTGATCTTCAACCAAGGTACCAAAAAAATATGCTAGAGGAAAGAGAGCCTCTTTTAACAAATAGTGCTGGGAGTACTGGCTATTAACATGCACAAGATTGAATCTAAACTCATATCTCTCACTACATACTAAACTAAAACCAAAATGGATCAAGATCCAAATATTAAAACAGAAACAATCTGCTGGAAAATAAAATAGGTGAAACTCTTGAAGTCATAGTTGTAAGCAAAACCTTACTAAACAGAACCCAGTTGCACGAGAAATAATATCAAGAATGAACAAATGGAATCATATTAAATTGAAAAGCACAACAAAGGAAACAACAAAGTAAACAGACAATATACAGAATAGGAAAAATATTTTTCCCAGCTCCCCACACAGAGAACTAATATCTAGACTATATTAAGAATTCAAAAAATTAGACTCACCAAAAAAAAAAAAAGTCAAAAGATGGACAAGTGAAATGAATAGACACTTCTCAAAAGAAGAATTACAAATGGCCAATAAATACATGAAAAAATGTTCAACATTTCTGGCCATTAGAGAAATCCAAATTTAAAAAACACTGAGATTACATTTCATTCCAGAAAGAGTGGCTATCTTCAAATAATAACTAATGCTGGCTATACTGCAGAGAAAAAGCAAGCATTCTACATTGTCAGTGGAAATGTAAGTAAGTATAGTCACTGTGGAAATTAGAATGGAGAGTCCTCAAAAAACTAAAAATGAAAATTCCATTCAACCCAGTTATTCCCATTCTTGGTATCTTCCCAAAAGAGTTAAAGAAATGATCTTACAAGGATACATGCATGTCTATGTTTGTAGCAGCACAATTCATTATAGCTAAATCTTGTAAGTGGCCTATATGTCCATCAACAGATGAATGGACATAAAATATGTAGCATTTAAACACAATGGGGAACTACTCTTTGACAAGGATAAATTCAAGTCATTTGAAGGAAAATGAATGCACTTTGAGACCATAATGTTAAGTGAAATAGACATAGCAACTTAAATATCACATGGTTTCTATTCAATGAGAAATCCCATTGTATAATTAAAAAGAAGCTTAAATATTGCATGATTTCTCTTATATGAGAAACCCATTGCATAAATAGCAAACTAAAAGATAATAGGAAGCCGGAAGATAGACCTTGTACAAATGGAAAGGGGTCCAAGAGATGGAGGGAAGAGAAAAGGGAGGGGGACATAAAAAGAATTGAGATGTGTTATGTATGTGTACCAAATCACCATGATGAATGTAATCAGTATGTACTGCAAATACATACTCATTCAAAAATTAAATTATAAGAATGTGCTTAATTGATTTTAATGAACACATATGTAAACGTGGAGAAAACTGAAATATTTTCAAAACATATTTGAGCCACTCAGCAGTCTGAAAAATTAAGGCAAATGAACGGATGGCAAGATGCTTACTATGAAATACTCCCTGTTTCAATGTGTGTAATAAAGTGGATTTGCCTCAATATCTATCAGTATACTTGGACTTTAATAAAATAGATATAATAATTCCTTACAAAAGGATATTATCATTATATAGATATATAATGTTTTAACTAGAGTAGCTTGAACAAAACAAAACTGATTTTTCCCTCAAGTCACCTAATTAAGCTTTTAATTGAATAATCATATTTCACTATTCTTTTTTAATTCTCTTCTGCTATAATTGTGTATCTGTGGGCTGGATAGTATTATGTTGAGGTTTAAACGCTCCTTTGTGAAACAATCACGTTCAGTGAGTATAGAGGAGTACATTTTTGCATAGTCCGAGTGAGGCCTTTGGTAACATGCCATAGAACTTAGTCATTAGCCTGCACAGAATCCTAGCATAGTGTTAGGAGCTCACCTCTTTTAGTTAATCATGAGATGCTTTAATCCCAAATATAACATCAGGGGCTGGAGAGATATTCAGTGATAAACTGCTTGTCTAGCATACATGAGACCTTGTGTTTAATCACCACCTCTGAAACAATAACAAAAATTACATTATCTGTATGTAATTTCTCAATTTATCACTCTTTGGGAAGGCTAATAACATAACCAACAACCTATTCCATGGCAGATCTCATGAACTTTTTCACTGCTGTTCTGATGTAATGTAAATATTCTTATTCCTGCTAAATGTGAGGCATTTGTTCACAAGGAGTTCATAGAATGGCTTAGGGAGAAAAGAAATGAGATTTGAATAAATATAGACTTAGATTAAATTATGGCTTTGATATTACTCTTTTTTCTATTGAACTTGACACAAGTACTCTTGATGGCTACTATCATGATTAATTTACTAAGATCCATATATGTAAATAACAATTTTGATTTAATTTAATAATTATGACAAATCATACAACATTTGGTGGGAACATAAAGTTGAGCCGTGGAATAGGAATGCATTTGTCTGCAAGTAACAGAAACTCAACTAGCAATGAACAAATAGGATTTGGATTTATTTTTCTTTACGAAATAAGTCTAGTGGTAGACAGCCGTTGGCAGTGGTTGAATGACTTCATACCATTGAGGTCTGCAGACTTTTTTGGGCCATTCTTCATGTTGCTAAATATTCTCAAGATTGTGATAATAGCTAGTATATTTTTATGTGTGTCCCTAAGTGAAGGAGTGAATGTATTTGTGTGTGTGTGTGTATTTACCCCTAACTGTATTTCAAGAGATGAAATCAGTAATATTTAAAATGGATCCTGATCTTATTGGAAATATCAGCAGATCCAATATTGAAAAAAAAATCAGTGAAATTGAAGACACAGTAAACACTAATGAAACACAAAAGAGACTGGAAGAAAAAAACAGAGCATCAGTAAGCCATGGGCAACTTCAGATGGCATTACATATACATAATTGCTATTCCTGAAGGAGAGAAATGGGAAAGAAAAAAATTCATAAATATGACTGCACATTCTCCCAATTTAAAAACTTCAAGTTCAGGAATTTTGACATGTGCTAAGTACAAGAATGAAGAAAATCTAGTTGCCTAAAGTCAGTGATAAATAAAACATAATTGAGAGAGACGACATGGCTGAATAAAGGAGGAGCCTCATTCAGAGCTACTCAGATAAATTCAACTAAAACACAGATAATTGTAAGAAAGGGGAGGGACATACATCCTGAAACTAAAATCAGCCTGTCAGAAAACACTAACAGATCAAGCAAAACACAGAAAAAGGACTTAATAAAACAGCCAGCCCACCTGGCTGCTGGTGGGTCGCCGGATCGGGACGACTGCCCACCATACTTGGAATCTTAAGAGAAAAAAAGGCTATACTAAAATAATGTGGCTAAATCAAGCCATACAGGATAGATTTGGGATATAAGGTCCCCTGCCTTTTCTGTCTTCCTCCAAACAGAAGACCCTACAGTCCAGCTGTAAATTCTGTGGACAGAACTGCTCCCTCCCTGATGATGAACAGCCAGTTTTCCTTTTTTTTCTTTCTTTTTTTTTCTTTTCTTTTTTCTTTTCTTCTCTTTCCTTTTGTGCACCAGAGTGCTAACTGGAATTGTCAGAAATAAGATTAAAGACTACAGGGGTAGTAAATAGAACAGCTAATGCCTCTCCCATGACCTGTGGTCAGAGAGGCATGGGGGGAATTAAGCAGCCTTGTACCTTGGGACTGTGCAGCCCTGGGCTGTCCCCACGCTACTGGCAGTGAGAGCAGAAAGGCACCCCACACCAGTCCCCCCGCCATTTTGCCCAAGGAAGTTACAGACTATAGTAGAGGCAGTTGACAATGGCAGCCGAACTTGAAAAGCAACGAATGGGAAGTTAGCACCCTACCTTGGGAGAGGAGTAAGAATTGGGACTGAGCAGCCTTGGACTGCAACAGCAGGAGCAGAGGACCAGACCATATCACAGCATCCCACCCTACCCTGCAACAAATGACCTGAGAGGACAGAGACTCGCCAGTGAAGGAGGAACACAGAAGGCTGAGCAAGGACCAGGAAGAGCCAAGCGTGCATGTTACTGGGAACAGCCCCCTGTCTCTGTCTGAAAACAGGACAGCAACTGGGAGAGAGATGCCACCAAGAGAAACAGAGTGAGGAGTGGGAGGCCACTAAGGGACATATAGAAAGTACTGGCTGAAGACTCTGACCCCAGGCCCCCACATCTGGAGGCCAAGATCAGACTCAAATACAGCACAAACTCTACTGCAGGCTTGGCACTGTTATCTAGTAGTTTTGGACTCTCGGTGGACAACAGAGGAATTTTGTTTTTTTATTTTATTTATTTTCCTTCTTTTTTACTGGTTTGTTTCCCTTTCCTTTTTTTTTTTTTTTTTTTTTTTTTTTGGTCATTTCCTTTTTTTGTCTAATCTATTTGTCTTCTTTCCCCCTTTTCTCAATTTACCTCTCTAGACTTAATCATATTTTCATATGAGTGAATGAATATTCTAATTTTTCTGGTCAACTTCAATAATCCCTTGCCTACTCCTTCATTCTTTCTATTCTTCCCTCTTCTCTAGTTTCCCAAAGCTTGTGTGATCATCCTTCATCCTCCAGCCTGGCTTCTCCTTTATTTCTTTTCAGTTATCTATGTTATACCCACTATCCTTCGTAAATTTCCCCACCACAGGGTAAAACCACTCACCAAGCGGAAAGACTTTGCATACAAGTTCCCAACTTATGTTGGGTTCTGTTATGTAACTGTAGATCTTGCTCCTGTGGTTAAAGGTACCAAATTAATAGTTACCACAGTTTGTCAGTTTCTAAACTGTGCTTGATGCTGTTGTTATTGCTAATTATACCACTTTAGCTAGGATGTCATACCTGTTTTAATCAGCTGTTCTTACTTCTGTAACAATACTGGGAAGTTCTGGGGTAGTAACCTCACCACACCCCAACACCAAAGGACTGGGGACTGAGCCAAGAGAGACCAACATCTCACTCTTCATTAATTGGAAAGGTAGGATCTTGGGACAGACACAAACCAAGGACCTCATACACACAGAAGACATCCCTGAAGAGCAAACCTTACCTACAGAGGCCTTGATACTAGTGATAAAGCTACCTACTACAAACACAAGGATCAACACAGAAAACAAAATGAAAACTTTTGAAATAGAAAATGACAAGACACAAAACCAAAATGCAACCTCAGACCTGCAGCCCACCCAGAACAAGTCCAGGAGACAATGAGATAGAGGAAAATGGAAGACACACAGCTGAAATTTCTGAAATGATAGCAACCAAAGTAAAGAAACAAATCCATAAGGCTATAGAGGAAATCAGATCATAAATAATCTCTCAGGCAAAAAAAGAAATGTCAACATTCATAAAGGAATTGCTTGGCAAATCTAGAGTAGACATAGACAAAAAAATAGATGATAGGAAAAGGATGGAAACCTTGAATGATAATTATAGGAATGAAATAGAATGCATGAAACAGATTCAAACAGATATCCAGGAAATTAAAAATTCCATTGAAAGCTGGCAAAACCACTTGAACAAAACTGAAGATAGACTTTCAGACCTTGAAGACAGGATCAAGCAATCATGAAAGGAAAGATCTCTTGAAAATAACAAAGGATGAGGAAATAGCAATTCAATAGCTACAAGACAATGCAAAGAAAAATAACATAAGACTGATTGGTGTCGATGAAAAAGCAGGAGTCAATACAAATAACATAAAAATCTATTTGCAGAAATAATAGCAGAAAATTTCCCAAGCGTGGGAAAAGAATGTGACACACAGATAAGTGAGGTATATAGAACTCCAATTAGTCAAAACCAAAATAAATCTATACCCAGAAATTCAGCACAAGAACAGAATATTAAAAGCTGTTAGAGAAAAGAAACAGATCACCTATAAGGGAAAGCCCATCAGAATCATGGCAGACTTCTCAACACAAACCCTCAAGTCAAGAAGAGCTTGGAGTGGGCCGGTGAGATAGCTCAGCGGCGTAAGTGCCTGCCCGGCAAGTGCAAAGTCCTAAGTTCCACTCCCAGTACCCACATAAAGGAAAAAAAGGGCCAGTGATATCGCTCAGCAGCTCAAACACTTGCTGGCAAGCATGGGGTCCTGAGGTCGACTTCCGGTACCCACATAAAAAAAAAAAAAAAAGGAAGAGCTTGGAGTGAAGTGTTTCAAGTCCTGTAAGAAAACATCCAACCCAGATTGATGTACTCTGCAACACTATCTTTCAAAATCAATGGAGAAATAAGATATTTCCATGACAAAGAACAACTGAAGAAATTCATGACTACCAAACCAACACTACAAAGGGTACTGAAAGATACTCCAGACAGAGATAAAAATAACCACAATTCCAAGAACAACAGAAAGAAACCACCAAGCAGGGCAAGCAGTTAAACAGAGGGGGAAAGCAGGGAACCAACAGCAGGAAAATACCATGACAAAGATCAGCCAGTACATGTCGGTTATAACCATGAGTGTAAATAGCCTCAATTCCCCAATCAGAAGAAACAGACTGGCAGAATGGATCAAGAAACGATATCCAGGGCCGGTGAGATGGCTCAGCGGCATAAGCGCCTGCCTTGCAAGCGCGAGGGCCCGAGTTCGACTCCCGGATCCCACATACGAAAAAGGGGCCGGTGATATCGCTCAGCGGCACGGGTGCCTGTTGGCGCGTGAGGTCCTGAGGTCGACCCCCCGGTACCCACAAAAAAAAAAAAAATAGAAACGATATCCAACAATATGCTGTATACAAGAAGCACATTTAACTCAAAAAGAAATTCACGGACTGAAAGTCAAAGGATGGAAAACAATACTCCATGAAAGAGGAACCCAGAAAAAAGCAGGGGTAGCTATTCTGTTTGCAGACAATGTGAACTTCAAACCAAGAATGATCAAAAGAGATAAAGAAGGTCACTACCATACTTGCTAGGGGAAAACTTCAAGAGGAGAAGATAACAATTGTAAGCATGTATGCACCAAATATGGGAGCACCCAACTATGTAAGACAAATATTAATAGACATGAAAAATCAAATGAGCAATAACACAGTTGTAATGGTGGACCTTAACACCCCACTGTCACAAAGAGATAGATCAACTAGAGAAAAAATCGGCAAAGAAATAACAGAACTGAACCAAACCTGTGAACAAATGGACTTCGTAGATGTTTACAGAGTATTCCACCCAACAACATCAGAATACACATTCTTCTCAGCTACACAAGGGATGTTCTCTAAAATAGACCATATACTAGCCCATAGAACATGCTTAAGTAAATGCAAAGGAACTGAAATTATCCCATGTATGTTTTTTGACCATAGTGCAATGAAATTGGAAAATGACAAAAGAAACTGCAAAAACCCCATAAATAAAACATAAGCTTGAAGATAGCTGTGCGGAAAGCATACCTTACTTACAAAAGGAACAGAGATTAAGCTGATAGTGATTTTGTCAGAAATACTGGAAGCCAGAAAACAACGGAGCAACTTTTTTAAAGGACTGAAGTTAAAACTCTGAATGTGAAATGCTCTACAGGGTAAAAGTAGCTTTCAAAACCCTAGATCAGTGGTGGCAAATGTATGACACATGTGCTGCAGTGGGGTATTTTTATCATTGAAAACTCTAAAAGGTTCACTATCACTGCCCTAGATGAAATTAAAACTTTTTAAGACAAACAGCATCATTAATAGAGAAATGCAAATTAAAAGCACAATAAAATGTAATTAAACACCTATTACTAGAATTACCACAATTTGTTATATTTTTATTGATACATGTTTAGAATACATAATGATTGCCTTTTTAAATAATTTTTAGGGCCGGTGAGATGGCTCAGCGGCATAAGCGCCTGCCCGGCAAGCGCAAAGTCCTGAGTTTGACTCCCGGAACCCACATAAAGGGAAAAAGGGGCCGGTGATATTGCTCAGTGGCACAAGGACCTGCTGGCAAGCGTGAGGTCCTGAGGTTGATTCCCGGCACCCACATTAAAAAAAAAAGAAAAAGAAAAAGAAAAAGAAAAATTTAAATTTATTTCTTCATGTGTTTGTAGTATATAATGTTTATATTCCTTATCTTAACTCCTTTTTATCCCCTTTCCCTTCCCTCCCTCACCACTCTACCCATCTCTTGACTCCCCCCATTTTTGTACATGTTTACACTGTATGATGTTTACATTCTTTGTGTGGAGTTGGTACTTATCCGTAATGCATCTTAATTACTTTTTCATCCTCCTTCCCTTACTTCCCTCTACCCTCCCTCCATCTCTTGATCCTCTTCCCCTTTAAAATCTATCTCCCTACTTCCTATTATCTATCATTTGTTTTCCTCTTATTTATAATTGAAGTTTCTCATATAAGAGAAACCATATAATATTTAAGCTTCTATGTCTGGTTTATTTCACTTTAGATTATGTTCTGAAGGTGCATCCATTTTTCTACATATGACTCAAGTTTATCTTTCTTTATGGCATGTAAAATGTATAAATACCACATTTTCTTTATCCACACATCTGTTGATGAACATATAGGCCACTTCCAAGATTTAGCTATTATGTATTGTGCTATTGTAAACATAGGTACACATGTATCACTATAATATGATGTCTTTAACTCTTTGAGGAAGATACCTAGAAGGGGAATAGCTGGGTCAAGTGGAATTTCTAGTTTCAGGTTTTTGAGGAATCTCTGCACTAATTTCCATAGTGATTTACTAGTTTACAATCTCACTAAAAGTGTAGAAGAGTTCCTTTTTTCCTTCAGCCTCTCCAGCGTTTGTTAGTATTTGTTTTCTTGACATAGTCATTCTTTCTGGAGTGAAATGTAATGTGTTGTTTTAATTTGCATTTCTCTAATGGCCAGCAATGGTGAGTATTTCTTCATTTATTGACGATTTGTAATTCTTCCCTTGAGAAGTGTCTATTAGTTTCAGTTGCCTGTTTTTTTTGTTTGTTTGTTTGTTTGTTTTTTTTTTGTGGGTACCGGGGGGACGACCTCAGGACCTCGCGCACCAACAGGCACCCGTGCCGCTGAGCGATATCACCGGCCCCTTTTTCGTATGTGGGTTCCGGGAGTCGAACTCGGGCCTTCGCGCTTGCAAGGCAGGCGCTTAAGCCGCTGAGCCGTCTCACCGGCCCAGTTGCCTGTTTTTTGATTGGTTCTTCTATTTTGAGGGGTCTAATTTTTTCTGAGTTCTTTATATATTCCAGATAGGAGTCCTGTGTCTGAGGAATGGCTGGCAAAAAAATGTTCCCAGTGTCTAGGTTGTCTCTTCACTCTGTCAGTTGTTTCTTTTTCTGTGCAGAAGTGTTTTAATTTGATGTGATCCCATTTGTTGATACTGGGAACTATTTCCTGTGCAACTGGGGTTCTGTTCAGAAAGTCCTTGTCCTACTACATCAGTGACTTCAAGAGTTTTACCTTTTTGGTCTTCTGGCAGTTTCAATGTTTCTATTTTAACATTTACTTCTTTGGTCCATTTTGATTTTAGTTTACTACATCAGCTATTCTGTTAGATTGATCCTCATATCTATTTTTATGCTGTGTTTATCATAGTATCTTTTTAATATAACTTCAGGACTAGGATTGTGATGCCTCCCCATTCACTCTTTTCACCCAGCATTGCTTTTGCTATTCTGGGTCTCTTCTGGTGCCATACGGATTTTAGGATTGTTTTATCCAGTTCTGTGAAGAATGCTGTTGGAATTTTGATTCTGATTGTGTTAAATCTGTATATCAATTTTAGAAGTAAGGCCATTGTGAGTATATTGGTTCAGCCTATCCAAAAACAGGGGATGTCATTCCATTTTCTGAAAAATTTTTTTTTTTAATTTCTTTTTTAGAGTACTGCAGTTTTCATTGCTGAGGTATTTTGCTTCCCTAGTTGGGTTATTTCCTAAGTATTTGATATTTCTTGGTGCTGTTTTGAGTAGTATTGTTCTCTAATTTCTTTTCCAGTGGCTTATTACTGTACAAGAATGCTGTTGATTCTATATGTTGAGTTTGTATCCTGCAACATTATTAAATTTTATTATTAATTTTAAGTCTTTTGGTGAATTTTTTTATCTTTTATGTAAAGGATTGTGTTATCTGTAACTAATGATAATTTAAATTCTACCTTTTCTATATGTATCTCTTTTATTTCTTTTAATTGACTGATTGCTCTTGTTAATGTTTTGAGTACTAAGTTGAACAAGATAGTGGACATCCTTCTCTTGTTCCTGATGTTTGAGGGAAAGCTTTCAGTTTTTGCCATTTAACATGATGTTGGCAGTAGGTTTGTCATAAATGGCTTTTATCAAATTGATAAAGTTCTTTTATACCTATTTTCTTCAGTATTTTTATCTTAAGAGGATGTTGGGTTTTTTCCAACACCTTTTTTTGTGTCTATTGAGATATGATTTTTGTCTTTGCTTCTGTTTATGTGATATATTACATTTCTTGTTTTGTTTATGTTGAACCATCCGTGCATCCCTGGAATGAAACCTACTTGTTCATGATGTATGATCATTTTGAATATGCTTTACATTCTGTTTGACAGTGTCTTGTTGAGGATTTTTGCATCTATATTCTCTGAAGAGATTGGTATTGTTCTCTTTTTTGGTTGGGTTGTTGTCTGGTTTTTGAATCAGGGTAATGGTAGCTTCCAGGAATGGCTTTGGTAGTGCTCCTTCCCTTTCAGATTTATTAAAAAGCTAAGGAGTGTTGTTAGAATTCCCCTGAAGTTTTTGTAGAATCCAGCAGTGACCCCATCCACATATAGGGTTTTCTTAGTTGGTAGATTTTTAATTTCATTTCCTGTTATTGGATTATGCAGGAATTTTTAATATTTTGGGCTCAATTTCGTCAATTCATATATATCTCAGAATCCACCCATTTCTTCTGAATTCTCTAATTTATTGGCATACTGATTTGTGAAGTAGTTGTTAATAATGTTTTTTATTTCAGCATTGTTTGTTTTGATTTCACCTTTTTCACTTCAAAATACATTGGTTTGGGTCTTTTCTCTCCTATTTTGGTTAGAGTGGCTAACATTTTGTCTACGTTGTTTATTCTTTCAAAGAACCAACTCTTCAATTCATTAATTTTTGGGTTTTGTTTTTTTTTTTTTTAGTCAATTTTATTTACTTCTGCTCTGATCTTCATAATTTCCTTCCTTGCACTATCTTTGGGTTTGAATTTTTCTTGTTTTTCTAGGACCTTGAGGTGCATTATGAGGTTATTATTTGACTTTGCTGTTTTTTGTTTCCTGAAGTCTCCATACTGATTTCCATAGTGGTTGTACTAGTTTGTATTCCACCATCATTTGTCATATTTTGTTTTCTGGGTTCCTGATTATAACCATTCTTTTTGGAGTAAGATAAGATCTCAGTGTTGTTTCAATTTGCACTTTTAGAATGGTCAAAGATTCTGAACACTTTTTCATGTACTTATGGCAGTTTCTACTTTTTGAGAAGAATCTATTCATTTCAGTTGCCCTTTTTTTATTGGTTCTTTCACTTTGGGAGGTGTAACATTATAAAATTTTGGTTTATATATTCTACATATTAGTCCTTTGTCTTTGGAGTAGCTCACAGAAATGTTTTCCAATTCTATAGGTTGTGTCTTCACTCTATTGGTTGTTTTATTGGCTGTGAAGATTTTTAAATTGATATAAATTCCATTTATTGATTCTTGGTATTATTTTTTGTGCAATGGTGGTTCTGTTCAGAAAGTCCTTCCCTATGCCAATGTCATTAAGATTTATACCTACATCTTTGATCCATTTTGTCTCGATTTTTTTTTTTTTTTTTTTTTTTTTTTTTTTTTGAGACAGTGCAGTTTTTGAGACTATGCAATTCAGCCTGGCCTTGAACTCACTGTGTAGCCCAGGTTGGCCTTGAACTCACGGCAATCTTCCTGCCTTAGCCTCCCGAGTGCTAGAATATAGACGTGCACCACCACACCTTGGGATTTTAGTATGTGGTGAATGATATAGGTCTATAGATTCATTCTTCTCTGCATGGATAACCAGTTTTCCCAGTACCAACTGTTAAAGAGGCTATCTTTTTACCAGGGTATGATTTTGGCCCCATTGTCAAAAATCAGATGGCTGGCAGTGTATGGAATTGTTTCTGCCTTCTCAATTCTATTTCATTGGTAAATACATCTGTGTTTATGCCAGTACCATGTTGTTTTTATTGCTGCAGCTTTAAAAAGTATAACTTGAGATTCAGGATTGTAATGCTTCCTCTTTTGCTCTTGTTGCTCAGGATTACTTTGCTTTATCTGAGTCACTTTTGAGTCACATAAATTTTAAGAATTTTATCTAGTTCTGTGAAGAATGCTGCTGTTATTTTGATTGGCATTACATTAAATTTACATATCATTTTTGGTAATATGGCCATTTTGACAGTACTGGTTCTGCCTATCCAGAACAGGGGATCTTTCCATTTTCTAATGTCCTCTTTGTTTGTTTTTGTTTGTTTGTTCTGTTTTGTTTTCCTTAGAGTACTATAGCTGTTGTAAGTACTAGAGGACTTTTCACTTCTTTGTTTAGGCTAATTCCTGGGGATTTATTTTGAAGCTACAGTGAATGGAATTGTTTTACTGATTTTCTTTTCAGTGGATTCATTGTTGGTATATAGGAATGCTATTAATTTTTGTGTATTGATTTTGTATCCTGACAGTTTGTTGAATTTGTTTATTAGTTCTAATAGTCTTCTGGTAGAGTGTTTTGGGTCTTGTATGTAAGGAATCATGTCATCTGGGAATAAGGATATTTGACTCCTTCCTTTACTATTCGTGTCCTTTTTTTTTTTTTTTTTTTTTTTTAATGTGGGTACCAGGAGTCAAACTCAGGACTTCAAACTTGCCAGCAGGCGCTTATGCCACTGAGCAATATCACCAGCCCTTTTTTTTCCTTTATGTGGGTACCAGGAGTCGAACTCAGGACCTTGCTCTTGCCAGGCAGGCGCTTATGCCACTGAGCCATATCACCAGCCCTTGTGTCCCTTTTGTTTCTTTCTCTTGCCTGATTGCTCTGGCTAAAGTTTTGAGTACCATATTGAGTAGAGAGAGTTGACACTTTCGTCTTCTTCCTGATTTTAGAGGGAATGCTTTCAGTTTTTTCCCATTTAGTATGAAATTGGTAGTGGGTTTGTCATAAATGGTTTATCAGTTTATAAATGGTTATCAGGAAAATAGGAATACCTATTTTCCTCAGGGTTTTTTATCATGATGACTGTTGGATTTTGTCAAATTTTTTTTCTGCATCTATTAAGACGATCATGTGTTTTTTAATCCTGTTTATGTGATGTATTACATTTATTGATATATGCATGTTGAACTATGCTTGCATCTCTGGAGTGAAGCCTACTTGGTCATGATGTATGATCTTTTTAATGATTTGTTGCATTCCGTTTGTAGGTATTTTGTTGAGGAGTTTTGTGTCTATATTTATTAAGGAAATTGGCCTGTAGTTTTCTTTTTTTATAGAATCCTTGTCCAGTTTTGGTATCAATAACACTAGCTTCAAAGAATGAGTTTGGCAGTGTTCTTGCCCTTCCAATTTCATGAAAAATTTTAAGGCGTATTGGTGTTAGTTCTTCCCTGAAGTTCTGGTAAAATTCTGCAATGAATCCATCAGGGGTACTGAGCTTTTCTTAGTGGTAGTGTTTTTATTACTGTCTCTATTTCATTGTCTGTTTTTGGTCTTTTGGGGAGTTTATATCTTCTTTCAATTTTGGTAATTCATCTGTGTCTAGAAATCATTCATTTCTTCTAGATTCTCCAATGTATTGGAATTTGAATTTTCAAAAAATAGTTTCTTACACTCTTTTGGAATTTGGAAATTTTTATTGTGATTTTGCCTTTTTCATTTCTAATTGCATTGATATGGGTCTTTTCTTCTTTTGATAAATTTGGCTATTTACCCATCTTGCTTATCTTTTCAAATAATCAACTTTTTCATTAATCTTTGTATTTTTTGTATCAATTTCATTAATTTCTACTCTTTATAATTTCTTTCATCCTACTAGTTTTAGATTTGGATTATTCTTGCTTTTCTAGGGTAAAGTACGTCATTAGGTTATTGATTTGGGATCACTCTGTTCTTTTTATGTAAACATTCACAGCTATAAACTTCCCTCTTAGCACTCCTTTTATTGTGTGCCATAGGTTTTGGTATGTTATGCTTCCATTTTCATTTGATTCTAGGAAGTTTTTAATTACTTTCCTGGTTATTTTTCTGTGACCCATTGATTATTCAAGAGTGTAGTATTTAATCTCTGTGTTGTACAGTTTCTGTGATTTCTTTTGCTTTTGATTCTCGTTTCATTCTCCTATGATCCAGTAGCATGCAGGAGATTATTTCAATTCTTTTGTATTTATTTAAGCATGCTTTATGGCCTACAGTGGTCTGTTTTGGAAAACATTCTGTGTTCTGCTAAGAAAAATGTATATTCTCTTGTTGTTGGATGAAACACTATGTAGATATATGTAAAAATCATTTGTTCAGTGATGTTTTTCAGCTGTGATTATTTCTTTGTTGATATTTTGTGTGCTTGACCTGTCTACTTGTGATAGTGGGACATTGCAGTTCCACGCTATGATTGCATTGATTTCTCTCTGTCCTTTTAGCCCCAGTAGTTCATGTTTTATGAAACTGGCTACACCAACATTCAGTGCATATATATTTACAGAGACATAATTTTCTTTGGTTGAATTGTTCTCTCTCCCCATATGTAGTGAGTGACCTTTTTCCTCTTCCCAGCGGTTTTGATTTCAAGTCCATTTAACTTGAAGTCCACTAGCTAAAATAGGATAGCTTGTCCTGGTTGTTTCTGGCTCAGGTTGCATGGAGAATTGTTTTCCTTCCTTTCATTTTTACTTTTTTTAATAAGGTGTGTCTCTTGCAGATGACATATGATAGAGTTTGTTTCTTTTGGGGGGGGAATGCAATCTGTTAGTCTGTGTCTTTTGATTGGGGAGTTAGGACCATTAACATTGAGCATTATTATTTGAAGGTATTTATTGAATCCTATCATTGCATTATTTTCTCCAGTACTAATTGCTTTATTTTTTACTTTCATTCATTATCATCCTGTTAATATGTGCTTTTTCCTCTGAGCTTCTTGGGGTTGATAGCCTCCTTGTCTCTGTCTAGGATTCCCTTATTCTCTGTCTAGGATTCTCTTAAGTACTTGATGCAATGGTGGTTTGGTAGTCATGAATTTCTTTAGTTTCTGTATATCATGAAAAAATCTTTATTTCTTCTATTTTAAAGGGTAATTTTGCAGGATATAGTTGTTTGAGTTGACAATTATTTTCTTTTAGGGCTTGAGAAAGTTTGCTGCAAGTTCTGACCTTTCTGTCTATGTTAAGAAATCTGCTGTTATTCTGATAGCCTTGCGCCTTTGTAGGTTTCATGATGTTTTTGTATTCTTTCATTGTGCTGAAGTTTGGAATTTTGACTGTGATGTGTCTTAGAGAGGTTCTTTTCTGGTTGTGGCTATTTGGGGTTCCATATGCCTCATTTACCTGGATATTGGATTCTTTATATATATTTGGAAATTTTTCTGACATTATTTCAGTGAATACATTTTTTTATACCTTTAGCATCATCTTCTAAGCTTTCTTTAACTCTTATAATTCTTAAGTTGTTTTTTTTTTTTTTTTTTTTTGACTGATCTAGCTGCTCTTTCTTTGATCCTGCTTCCATTGTGTCTTGTTTTTAGTGTATCAATGAGTACATGATTTCTTCATATTGGCCATTCCTGATGCCCATACTTTGAACTGAATTTTTCATATCCTGGGTTTCTCTTTAATTTCTTCTCATAATCTCTAATTAAATGGTCATTCACATCTTGTATTGTCTTAATTCAGTCAGCTTTTGCTTCGTGTCTTCTAAGTTCATTGAACATTTTATTAATTACTTTATCCCTTTACTTTGTAGGGGTTTGTTTGTTTCTTCTTTTATCTCTTCAAACATTTTAACCACTTCATTTTTTTAGTACTCTGCTTGTTATTTCCTCTACTTCAGTGCTGGTAAAATCATCTTTCAGGGAATTAAGATCTTATTTTTGGAGGCATCTTGTTGCCTTCTTTTCTCATGTTTCTATTGTTGTACTGAGAAGTTAAGATCAGCTGTGGTAGAAAAACCATCATTACTGTGGAGAACTCTTTTACTGTCTCCCTGTGAGGTAACCTTGGCTTTGGTTGTGTTTTGATGTTTATACACATCTTCAACCTCCTCAGTATAATAGGATCAGTTCTAATTGCTGTCTTTTAGGAGAAACTAATTACTAGTTGTATCAGCATCTACAGACCAACCATATATCCATCATAATAATTTAAAACTTGGGTTAATAATTTCACACTTTTTTTTTAGTAACCCAAGAAGACAATGGAATAGTACTGTCTTCCACTATGAAACACTGGTGAAAATAAGTTACTTTTTACTTCTGTACTTTTGCTTTTGACCCTTTTGGGTTCTTCATTATGTGTTCATTTATCCCCACCAATCTCTTATTTTGGTAGTTTTTAATAGATTTGTACCAGAATTTAAATGCAAAAAAGAAATATTTATTTGTATTATTATACTGCTGTTTTGTATATATATTATTTCTAAAAGCTCCTTTCATTAAAATTTGCTTTTATTTTCCCTCTGCCTCAATTATTAATTGCAAGACATTTTTGTATGATTTAATAGATGATTTTTTAATCCCAAGGTATGATCTCTAAAATGTTACTATGATTTAAACTGTAAACAGTATGTGGGATTAAAAAATAGCTAGTTTTCAAAAATACTTAATGTCTTTTATTAAGGTAAATGTTGCACTACATGAAATTTGTTGGAAAAGATAATGTTATACCTTTTAAAAGTTACTAATTTAGAATATATAATCATTTAAATACATATAAGCTCTAATAACCACAAGGTCAGCTTTTATTAATGGAACCACTTACCTAATTAAGTCAATGGGACCTAAACAATTAAGGTTGTGCTAGGGAAAACAGTGAACAGTGTGGACTCTGTCAGAATTCAGCAAAGGTAGTCACACAGGAGAAACAGATGTGGAGTTCATCTGGTTGTATGGTCCCTAAGTAGTAAGATACTAAATCTCACAACCCAGAGTGAGAGAAGGGGAAGGTACAGAACTACAAGTGCAGTTTAATGGGTAGAATTTTATCATGTTGTTGGTTGGTGTATTTTATAAGTTTAGTTCATTTAAATTACCAGCTTATAATTAAGTGATTTATTTTATTTAGAACAAGAAATATTATATTTATAATATATGTTATCTATACCTATTCTTTCAGTTGCACCCTAGAACCTATTTTAACTTTTAATCAGTGGCAAGAAAAATATTGAGTTAAAGTCAAGTTAAGAGTACAGTGGAGGGCCGGTGAGATGGCTCAGCGGCATAAGCGCCTGCCTGGCAAGTGCGAGGGCCCGAGTTCGACTCCCAGAACCCACATACGAAAAAGGGGCCGGTGATATCGCTCAGCGGCACTGGCGCCTGCTGGCATGCGAGGTCCTGAGGTCGACCCCCGGTACCCACAAAAAAAAAAAAAAAAAAAGAGTACAGTGGAGACCCGAAATTCACAGGGATTACATTCCTAGAGCACCTGTGAATTGTGAAAAACTGTGAATTTCAGATATGGTCAGAAAAATGCCTATAAATGCCTACTTTTATAGTTTACACCCTAATTATGTTATGTCTCCCACAGGTATGTAATTTAATTTAATAAAATATTGTATTAAGAAAGCCTTAGAAGAAGAGGCAGGGCATTTTGGTGGCATCTTAGGGATCTTAGGCCTTTAAGAAGAACAAAATCGAGAACACTTGAGATAGCTACAGGCCTACAGCAACCTGTTATGATGTGGGAATGCTGGTACATCTGCCAGAGACGGGTTACAGGGCAGCAGCCAGCCAATCAGTAGCAAGGAGAGCTGAATGATGCTCTTGGACTGGCTACTTACAAACCTCCCACCAAATAAACAATTGCAGAGAATATTTGTGGTTTCCATGAACAATTATTAGTTCTGTTCTAAAGAAAAATACGCAAACAACTGTGGCCTCGAACTCTGAACCATGACTTCGTGGGGGTATACTGTACCTCCTTCATACCATTGATATGTGGAGTTTGTATTTGCAAAGCACTTAAACTGTACCTGGCATGTGTTTGGTAAATTTAACGATAATGTTAAATCATACCGAGGGTTACAACTTTCCAGTGAAGACCTCATAGCTGTAACTAGTAAAAATGATGAATACTATCACTCCCTCAAACTAGAAATTAATGATGAGAGGTTCTTCCAGAGTCCTCAGTCTATACCAAGTAAGTGGCCTTTGTCCTGGTTTAGTCTGTCAGTAAATAACTGACTTTTTCTGTCACTTTATCAGCTTCAGAATGTAGCAACAAGGCTGGATGTGGTGGCGCACACCCATAATCCCAGCACTTGGGAGACTGAGGCAGGATGATCGGTGGGGATTTGAGGCCAGCTTGGGCTACAAAGTGAGTTCAAGGCCAGCCGGAACTACATAGTGAAACCCTTTCTCAAAAAAAAAAAAAAAAAAAGAAAAGAGAAGAGCAACATCTCTGCCTCTTGGTATTTTTTGACAGCGGTGCTCTAATAGTCTGTTCCCTAATGTTATTTCTTCCTCTTATCTTTGACTTTTCACTTCCACTATTTTCTTTCGCACAAAATGCAATTTTAAAACACTAGTAAGCTGGGTATGGTGGTATACACTTGTAATCCCAGCTACTCAGGAGGCTGAGGCAGAAGGTTTGGGAATTTGAGTCTAGCCTGAGCAACATAGTGAAATCCCCAACTGAAAAAGTAGTAAAAGTGAGGGGAGTTGTATTCTGATGGTGAAGAGCAAGGACTCCCTCCTGTGCAGTGCTGTCCACAGTATGTCTGATAGGCTTTCTTCTGGCTACTCTTCACCACCTTTGCTTTCTGCCTGTGCAATCTTTAATTCTTTCCCACCCTTCCTTCTCATATACACTTCCTTCGCTACCCCTTACCAGTGCACTTTACTAGTGTTAAGACACTAAGAGACTGGAAGAGAAAGAAAGGGAGGCAAAATGAAACATGGAAAGAGTTTATCAGAGTTTGGTAGCCATGCATTTTATTTTTTAAATTTTTTTCTATTATTAAGTGTATTGGTACAGTTTAGATATACATATTGATCCCATTCATCACAGGGAATTTGTACCTGTACATGATATATCTTGGTACCTCTTTTATTTTTTTTTCTCGTTACCCTGCCCTCCCTTCAACCCCTGTTCCCGTACTTATTTACAAAGCTTCATTTCCATTTTATCCTTTTCTCATTTTTTTCTTTTCCCTTCCTTCCTTTCCTCCTCCTCCCCTTAGTTCTCCTTTCCTTTTGAACAGTTTCTTCCTATTTCACATATCTCTTATATGTTTTGGTTCTTACTTACATTTTCAGTTTCTCACACCAGAGAGAGAATATGATATTTACACATGTGTGCCCTATTAATGTCTAAAGTTTATCCTTTTTATGGCCGAGTAATATTCCATTGTGTAAAAAAAAAACATCTTTTTATGCATTCGTCAATTGATGTACCCATCCATTTATTTAAATTGTATGTAGTCTATTTCTTTTTTATCATACAACACTGACCATCCTCCTTCTCATTCTTTAAAAAAACCTTTAAAGATCTTTGAAGAAAAAAAGGTTTGACTGACTTGCCTGTACCCAGTCTATGTTCAACATGTTCTTGCCTCCAAAGCTATGCCTTCTAAGGAAGGTCCTAAAACAATACAAGATTATCCTTGCATACCCAGGATCAGAACTTCAGTACCAAAGAGAATGCCCCACAACTACCTGGCTAACTCCAGCCAGCTTCTGCCCCACTTATTCCTGGACTCTTTCCTTCTGGTTTCTGCCAACTCTGTTCTAGTTAGAAGTTTGTTCATCTAAATAACCTTAGATTTATAAGTTCTTACATGAAAAATATTTAAGCTGTTTAATTATTTTTATTACTTCAGTTTGTGCCTTTACCTTGAGTTTATTAATTTTGTGGTAATTTTCTTCCAATTTAGTGGTTTTTTTAAATGGAACTCTTCAGGGCATCATTCAATATTTATTCAGCAAATATTTATTAAGTTACCTATTGCTATAAAGCATTGTGCTTAGTGTCAGGATCATTTGAATATTTAGAAGATTAACTAGAAGAGGAAACAGTCTTTCCAGAAGGCCATATAAGAACCAGTAGAAAGAATTTTGAGACATTATTAAAATCAGCACGTGAAGAATCCTCTATCAAAGAGAGTTTAAAAAAATAGATGGTGGAGGCCAGTGAGATAGCTCAGCGGCATAAGTGCCTGCCTGGCAAGCACGAGGTCCTGAGTTCGACTCCTGGTACCCACATACGAAAAAAGGTCCGGTGATATAGCTCAGCGGCACGGGCGCCTGCTGGCACGTGAGGTCCTGAGGTTGACCCCTGGTACCCACAAAAAATAAATAAAATAAATTAAAAAATAGATGGTTTAGGATTGAGTGAGCATGTCTTCACCCTGATGTGTGAGCAAAGGCTCAAATGTCCCCAGCCGTAAGAAATTTTGTCTGTTACCTTAAGAACAAAACATTGAACTAGATGGCAAATAAAGTCCCTTCCAATTTTCAAGTTGTACATCTTCAAAAATAACACAAACTACTAGATTTGTTCCCACTAAAAACCAAACTTTTTAAATCAATAATGATAAAATTTATGAACTGCATACCAGTGCTATTAATATGAAAATAGTCTTCTTTCTAAAGCATGGTCACTTTTAATAAGTTTGCATGTTTATTTTAATGAAGCATTATTACTCAAAATATTTCTGGATCCTTTCTGGTATTATCTTCAGTATTAGCACAGGAGCTACAATAGAAATCTATTTCATACCTGTATAATCAAATAATGAAAGAATGTTTTAACCTATAAAGGTATTCCCATAACCTTATGGTTCACAATATTTATTCACTACATTCGACCCTAATTAGAAATGTTATTTTATGTATAAAACTCACCCTCAGAATACAGCACTCTGACACAGGGAGTAATAAAAAGAAAAAATAGAAACCGACAAAACCTACCATAAACTCTGATTATGTCATTTCATGGATAAATTTCAGTATCTTTGTTTTGGTTTATGTTTGTTTGTTTGTTTGTTTGTTGGTACCAGGAATCGAACTCATGACCTTAAGCTTGCCAGGCAGGCACTGTGCTGCTGAGCTATATCCCGGGCCCCAGTATCTTTGTTTTAAAAAATCATAACTTTCTAGTCATATGTTCTATGTATTTTATTAAACAATGATGGAAAATTAAGGTTCAGCATCATACAGCAAAACCAGAACAATGCACTTGATATTACTTTATGATGAACATTTTATTCTTAAGTATTACTTTAAACCTGTGGATTACCTAAAGAGAAATTCCAGTCTGAGATAGATGGCCTTTCCTAGAAGATATAGGTCACCCACTGATATAAATTTCTAGACTTTTTTCCACATGGGCTATTTTAATTGACTGTGACCTCCTGAGAGTTGGTATTCTTTCTACAAAACAATTGGGAGCACACATGAGTCCTGAGGGTGTCATAAATAGAATTATACATTTGCAGAACTGTGGAAACTGATAGAAAAGGGTCTGGGATGAGATAGCATCCATAAAAATAGTTGAGCCAATAAACTTTCATACCTTCTTTTGAACATAAGGTGAAATTTAGAGGATCTGAGAGATAATTTGGTAGGGTTTTATAAGAACCTTGGCTTAAAAGAAAAAGCTAAAGGGAAATGGTAAAGGGAGCGAAATGATCCCATCTCTTGGATGCAAACCATAGTCCAGTTGGCCAGATTTAAATTTTCAGCTATTGCCCAGCTGGTGAACAGTTCAAAACTATTATAGGTCATGTGATCCCATTGTAGCCAATTGGTTGGTTTGGCAGACAACAAATATCTATTCTTACAAATTGTATGTGTACTGCATTTGTCTATGTATATTCTCTGCTTGTCTATGTTGATGACAATATATTCATTTAAATGAATGGATAAATTGTGTGTATAGGTCCATACCTGTATATTTACACATAGTAGTTAGGTACTGTGATTCCTTCTAGGAAATAGAATGGAGGAAATAACCTAGTAAAGCAGTTTCTATGGGAATTTTTTTTTTACTCCTTTTTTTATATTTCTTCTAGTAGTAAAAATTACAGTGATTACACATCATAAAGCCTATCTGTAATAAAATGCATCAGCTGGCCAAGGTTTTCATCGCTCACTCAATAATCCATTAATACAGCAACGCTGCCCAGGCATCTTTATAATACCAACTCGGAGGTAATTTTAATCAGCTAGACCAGCTGGTATTTAACAGCAGCTGCTGGAGATGCCACAAATATACTCAATAGCTGACATCTTTATGTGCAGTTTTTCAAGGGGAGAAGAGATTCTCCTGTGGTTACTTGTATTAAGCATTTAAAGGAAGGTGTAAAGTATACAGAGGTTCATGCCTAAATGATAAAATAATGGTGATAAATTCTATTAGAAGGAGAGGTTTGTTAATGAAGAGACTGCTGAAACAAATAAGAATACATTGGCTTAGAGTGGACTTCAGACCTTTTTCCTGGTTATATTTACACTAATCTTGGGTAACACTAGTAATAAAAATGTAGTCAGATGTGTAGCAGCCTTATATCCTTGTGCATGAGATTTGTAGTACCCTTTACTTCATAAGGTTGTAAAAAATAATTTGATCCTGTGAAATAATCTGCTTGTATGTATGTGTTTTGTCTCAGCCACTCCATGCAATGTCCTTTTTTGTTTTATTGAATACATTTTGTTAATGTTCAGTTTTAATATTTTAGGGGAAAAGAGTCATCATCAATATGTACTAACTAGTAGTAATGTGGAGTGCTATTTTGCATTGGTGTTTGTGAGCATGTATGGGGGAAACAAGCATAGGCAACATGAAGCTAACAGCCACAAACCCATTATAAATAAAAATTTAATTACACTTGGGGGAACTTGGCTTACAAAGCTCAGAAATCCATAATGGAGGTTGCTGGTAGTAAATGCCTGATCTGTTTGTTAAACTCCATGGTTTCCATCCCTTTACTTACCTTCTTTTATGTAATACTAAGACATGTTCAGATTAGAAATTGTTATGCAGAGATTTCTGATTTGCAAAATGTATTTCTTTTTTTTTTTTTGGTCTTTGGACAAGAATCTTACTTTTTAGTTTAATAAGAAAGGGAGAAAAGTTAGAGCAGGAGATGGTATGATAAAGAAAACAAAGGTATTTAAGATAATTACTAAGTCCTCATCTATAGATGATGGCTTTACATACAAATAGCTGTGCATTGAAATGTGATAGTAACATAAACATCTGATATTTATATGAACAAGTTATATGGTAAACAGAAATTAGATGTTTCTATTTTCAGTGAATTATTCCTTATGTCATTTTTTTCTAAGACTCGTTTCAAGATTAAACAGTAAATAATTTTTAAAGCGTAAATGGATTTATAGGCCTTGCATAGTTGCTGTAAAAATAGGTTTGTTGTTTCTGACTCTTCTAGAACAATTGAAACCTTTCTTACCCTAATAGATTTTGCTGGGAAATGAAGCCTTACAACCTCCTAAAAAGTAATGTATAAGGGCCAGGGATATAGCTCAGTGGCATGAGCACTTGCCTGGCAAGGTCCTGAGTTTGATTCCTGGTACCAAAAAATAAAAGTAATGTATTATATGTTTAAGTGCACTTCTGTACTAAATTATTGGATGTTAACCAAATCCATTGTAATACCAAGTTTTTTGTAGGTAACTTTATTTATCAGTGCCACTGATTCTGTGTTGGAGTATTTAAAATCCAGTGACAGGGTGGATTACTGAGATAGCAATTTGAATTTAAAAATTACTTAGCAAGCATTTTGCTATTGTTGACATTTGTAGTGAAAACAGCCTATTTAAGTTTGTTTAGTATGTTTGACAACAGACAGTTTGATATATTGCTGGGTACAGCGGTAGGTTGGACTCGAGTGGTATTAGCTTTCAGTGTTTTGATTAATGGTAATTGTTTCCATGAAAACACATGTTTTATGTACAACTCATATTTCTGGAAAACAGAAGTCAACTTGCTAGATCCATAATTGCTATTCTGAGTTAGCATATAAAAAGGGCAAAGAGAACCTGCTGGAGTAGCACAGTAGGGTTTGTTTCGTTTTGTTTCTGCTTTGTATTGTAGTTAGAAACTGTTCTTTATGTCACAATATAAATCCTCTGTTATTTATCTTTTGTTCAGTTTTTGAAGTTGATTTATGACACATTTCTGTATCCAATAATTTAGTTTGAATCCTGAATCAAGGTGAAATTTCACCTGTCTCTGGGAAGGAACCCAAAGCAACCTGATATGGTATGGAATAAAGAAAAATTGCTTTTCATTCTCTCTGGTTTTGCTTCTCTTGTTTTAAAAAATTATAATACAGAAAACAATTAGAAGGGTTTTTCTTTTTAATACTTCAGAGGTTTCTGTCACCTTTTTAGAACATTTTATATGCCATTAATGCATGTAAATCCAGAGAGAAACTAAAAGTAATTTTCATTTGCAGAAAATAAAAAATGCATTAAGAACAAGTTTTCATTGGCTTAAAAGCTTAACACCTAACATCTTTCGTTCTCATAAATAACTCCATGTATACATATTATATATATATATATATATATATATATATATATATATATACACACACACACATATCTGTCCACCAAATGAATAATGCTTTGCATTTAGGTTAATCTGTAGGAATTGATTTTAAATGATTGTCCTTACCTTTAGAATGTATGAAGAAAAACTGATTTTTTTTTTTTGTTTTAGGTTATTAGGGATCAAGGAGGTGAGTGGTTATGTATGTGTTCTAGGTTTTCTTCTGACACTTTTCTCTTTAGAGCAAAGGAAATGTTAAACTAGATAAATCTAGTTGTTTAGGGCTTTCTTTGAGGAGGAAAAAAATTATCTTTGGAAGAGGGTAGGAGAAAATGCCCTTACCATATTTAACCATCTTACTTGAAAATACGGTAAGTCCCAGACTTACAAATGAGTTCCATTCCAGGAGAATGTTCATAAGTTGGATTAGTTCATAAGTCAGGCAGATTGAGTTTTATGTGCCTTTGACACAAAAATACAGTTTAAAGAATAAAAAACCAGACACATACACAAAAATGCTGTAAGTCCTTGACTCTACTGTACTCTTATCACACTGTTCAGTAAGCACACAGCAGCACAGCTGTGACAGTGTCCTGCACACACGAGCCACTTCTGCAATTTGTTCACATCTACAAATGTTCATAATGCAAAGTCCACTCATATCTGTGAAAGTTTGTAACTCAAATGTTTGTACATCAGGGACTTACTGTAATGAGAAATTTTGTGTACATAGTGGTGAGGGATTTTTTTTTTTTCTGCTCTCCTTTCCTTTTTCCTTACTAAAGCAACAACCAGGTAATAATAGTAAAATCTAATCAGAATAAAGTGAAGTGAACAGCAATCATGTTTTTGAATCCAAGGTTGATAACCAGTATTTGCCCAACCCTATCCTACTTATTGTTCTAAAAAAGAAACACAGAAATTTTGAATCCGTTGGCTATTTGCCCTAGAAACTTAGTGTGATATTTTAAGAGTTATAGTTCTCCGTGATAATAGCCGGATTTTAAGTTTTTATTAAAAGAAGAGCTTTGGCATAAATACCTCGTATTAGCACATGTTTCCTGTTTAGTTTTTGTATAAGCTATTTTGTATAATATATTTGGGAAGGGGCAAAATCTGTGAAGCAAGAATTCATGATGTTACTGAATGATTTTTTCTAAAAGTGAATTATCCTGTTTCATGGCAGCCTAGATTAATGCTATTGGTGAGGTTGGTTGTTTCAGCAAAATTAAAATTAATTAATGGTTGTCTAATGCACACCTAAGCCTTTGACACAAAAATAAATATAATCTTAAAAATTTTTCCTCATAGTTAACAACCGTGTGTCATTGCGGCATCTTTTATTGAAGGGGACTTTATTTAAGTAGCATAAACTTGTTGGATGGGCTTCAATTAAATGATGATTTGTTAACACAAATGTGTAGCGAATGACTGCTAGTACATCTGTCTCTTCATCCATAGGCCATTACTGTGCAGTGTTAGCACATGATTGTAAAAAACGAGAAATCATTACATGCAGGTAGTACAGATTCAATAAATTCTGACCTTGTATCTCTAGCAAAATAAAAAAAGTATATTATCTAAAGGGTATTTAATCTGAAACGTGAAAAAGTGGCTCTTTGACTCTATCTGGCTCAAACTGTTAGGTGATAGTGATGTGGCTGCTATTAGGGATTGATGTTTATTGGTAGCCCAGTGAGGAAAAACCCTCACTTTAAACTCTTTGTCATTCCTCCCATGCTGTGCTCCAATCCACATTATATTTAAGTTCTATTTTCTTTTTTTCTTCTCATTTCTTTTTCTTTTGAGAATAGTTCACGGGATATTGGTGAAAAATGGGTGGCAATGACCACCAGTGTTAACATGTTAAGCAGTGACAATACAAAAAGAAATTCTACAATTAGCTTCAGCTTCGTAAGTATGTAATGAGCCATTTGTCCATCTTTTGGCAAAATAAACTACTCTATCTTAATTCTCCACTCCTGTGCAATAAATAAAAGTTATAAAATACCTGGGCACCGATAAAATATAATTTATTTCATAGGGCATGACAGAACTCTTTACATATCTAAAATGAACATGTTATTTACAAATGACTTGTGATACTCTTATAAACCTTAAATCTATGTGCTAACTGCTTTCATTATAGAGATGTGCATTTTTTTTCTGATTCTTTAATCATTTAAACATATCATTACTTTTAAAGGCATGTGAGTTAAAGTGACTCCTCCTGGTGTGCTTAACTCATGAGGCCAAAAAGAACCTCAGAAATGAGTTATTCTGCAGCTGAAGACATTAAGAATTTACTGGAGGGGCAGGTGAGATGGCTCAGCGGCTTAAGCGCCTGCCTGGCAAGCACGAGGGTCCGAGTTCGACTCCCGGAACCCACATACGAAAAAGGGGCCGGTGATATCACTCAGCGGCACGGGCGCCTGCTGGCGCGCGAGGTCCTGAGGTCGACCCCCCGGTACCCACAAAAAAAAAAAAAAAAAAGAATTTACTGGAAAGGACAAAACAATAATTTTCATTTGGGAGCCTCTCAGCTCTCCGCTGATTATCTTTCTGCCCTCGTTTATTTTTAGGAACCACAATCTCTCCAAAGTTTTTCATCATGGTGATACATCAACAAAGCAATGTTGTAAGCTTTTTTCTCTTGTATTTTGTACGAGGTAAAAAGTTGCAGTCAACATACTGGTTTAAAATGCATGGAAAAATGTGAAATACCATTCAAAGGAAAGCCCACATAGTTTAACAAAAAGATAGTACTTAGTTGTTTTAAATAGAAACAACATATCCAGAAACTGTGTTTCAGAATAGCAAATGCCAGTCCTTCTCAAGTCAGTTGCAGAACCAGCAGCATGAACATCACCTGGGCATTGTTGGGCACTGTTTATTCAGTCCCCCTACCTGTTGAATCATACAGAAAGGCCCAGGAGTTCTAACCATCCCCCAAAATGGTTATGATGTAAAGTTTTGGAACCAATGAAGTATACTGATAGAATCATTGTGGCAAAAACAAAACATTGTAGGACATTTTATAAATCCCTGGTGTATGTATAGAACTAAAAGAAAGTAGACAGCTTTCAGCTTCAAACAATTTGCATCAGATCCAGTTCATCTCATTTTCAGCTACTCTGTTTTGGATAACTGCTACTTTTTCCACCTCTTTTTTTTCCTCAGTTTTAATAATGATAGGATTCGCAGGCAAATTCTATATTATGTGGCATGAAACTGTATTACAACTAGCCAAATGTCTCAGCCGAGAATTTAGAGATGCTGGTATTTGGTGTGGTTAGTATTTTGTTTCCCTTTTAATTTTAAACTTATTTCAGAGCTATTCATAGAAAGTCTGCTTGGGATCAAGAGAAATGTTTCTTTTGGTGTTAGCCTGATAAATCTGTAAGAAAGTAGGCAGGTGGGAACAGGTCATCTATTCAATGACTAATGAAGAATAGGACTTAGTGCTTTCTGCCTGCAGTCCTCAAGATTAGCTACTGATCCAGATACCATAGCAATAGATTGACCCAAAGAATGAATTGAATCTAAGGGTATCTGAAGTGTAGCAAGGGAAATTGAAAAACAACACCTGGGAATAATTTTATGAAAAATGAATTAAAGCCAGTGATAATTATAGCTAATTTTGTTTAAAAGGTATTTGTGGGGCCGGTGAGGTGGCTCAGCAGCAAAAGCGCCTGCCTGGCAAGCACGAGGTCCTGAATTCAAGTCCCAGTACCCATATACGAAAAAAGGGCCGGCGATATCGCTCAGCAGCACCGGCGCCTACTGGCGCGCAAGGTCCTGAGGTCGACCCCCGGTACCCACAAAAAATAAAAAAAAAAAGGTATTTGTGAATTTCTTGCTGCTCAGAATGCAGTATGTGGACAGGCAGTTGGTGGTAGAAGTGCAGTATCTCAGCCCCACCCAGCCCAGCACACTGAGAAGTCACATTTTAACAAGATTTTTAGATGTGCAAGCATATTAAAAAAGAGAATCACTGATTTAGTATGTATATTGGCAGATAAGAATTTGATCAAAGATTGAAAGAGAAGGAATATCTTTAAGTAATGTCACGGTTTTATATGGAGAATTCCATGAGGCTGTGATAGTTTTCAAAAAGTACAGTGTTACTCTATTTGTGATTCTTTTGTTGGTTCATCTTAATTTGACATTAGAGTAGATTATGGAAATAGGAAGTTCGGCTAATGATTTTAAATTCTTATTTCTGTCTTACCCAGAGGACAAGTCAGAAGTTCAAGGTGAGGGATATACATAAAGGGGGTTCTATCCAGGGAATAATTTAGATTTAACAAAAACTCAAAAAAAAAATTTTTTTTTTTTTTTGTGGGTACCAGGGGTCGACCTCAGGACCTCGCGCACCAGCAGGCGCCCACGCGGCTGAGCGATATCACCAGCCCTTTTTTCGTATGTGGGTTCCGGGGGTTGAACTCAGGACCTCGCGCTTGCCAGGCAGGCGCTTATGCCACTGAACTATCTCACCGGCCCCTCAAAAAATTTTGTGCTTAGACTTTCTTTGTTTTTTTTAAAGCATGGCAAATGTTGAGATAATGTTGAGATCTTTATGTTCTTACAACTCAGTTACTTCATCTCAGGAAGTTAAACAAAATGAGGGATGTTTATTATTACTCTCCCACACCTGTGCATGCACATGCATCCACATATACAATGTCTGAAGAAAAATTTGTATTAGATAACTTGTCCTGATTTTTAATTTAATTTGGGCTGAGAAAAATTCCATTACAGCTCACTCTCAGTTATCCATGTTAAGAAGACACAGGACAGTTTAAGAAGTATTTACTGAAATAAGTGACTATTTGAGCCATAAGGAACATTTCAATAATACACCAAGTTATTTTTAACTGAGACTACTTAAAGTCATCATTAGTGGTTTCAGGTATGTGTATGATCTCACGTGCTCTCATAGCACCTCTGTGAGAGGTAGCCAAAACAAATACTATTCCTAGAGTCAGAGAAGTTAACTTACCCAAGTTCATATAGCTGTACTTGAGGGCTTTATGTCTAAAACCTTTCTTTATCTTCTCACTTCTGAGCCAGACATCACCCTTTTGAAAGTCAGTCCACATACAACTAGAACATTCTATACTGCAAAATATATGTGTAAAAGCTTATAATTTTAAAACAGATAAATTTTAATTTGTAATGAAATTATATGCAATATCAAACTAGTACAGTAATTAACAGACCATTCTGAGAGTCCATAAACAGATTCAAGTATATATTAAATTGGCATATACTAATAGTGGATGCATATTGAATGTCCTCTGCATGCATACATATGTTATCATTAAATATGACTTCCTGTTTCTGGAGAAGGATAAAATTATCCAGTAAATAGTGTTACTATCTGTTATACTAAATAAATCCATTATCCCACTCCACTCCATATGCTGAAATTAATTCCATGTAGTATAGAGTGTAAAGATAAAAAGTAAAACTGAAAGAATATCAGACAAACTAGCACTGAATATTAGTGTTTCTTCAGTATGGCTAGGCCTTAAGGTGATTTCAAAGCCTTAAGCCTGACGTGGTTATGAAAGGAAAGATTGATAGGTTTTGTTGAATGAAAATATTAAATGTATGGAGAAAAGCACTATCAACTGAAGGCCAGAAAAACTAGGAAAAGTATTTGCAACTATTTGGCAAAGGATTGATGTCTTTAATATATTAAAAATTTTTGCAAACTTGTAGGAAAAGGATTGACAAATAGATAAAAAGGAAGTGTTACAGACATTTTAAAGCTGTGTTTTATAGACACACACATATGTGTCCTAATTGAAACAACAGTATATTTGCCTGTTGGATTAACAATGGTGAGACCAAAATAATATACATCCTGTTGGAAAGGTTTCATTGAAAAGATCAATTTTATAGTTTGTTTCAAAAATTCGTAAAACTATCTATAACATTTACTCTCTTAATTTCATTACCTGGAATTAATTAATAGGAAATAATGATATATATTTTTTTTACTTTAAAGGTATTTTGGCAATATTATTTATGATACTGGAAAGTTCTACAAATTTAAATACCTAAAAATAGAGAAATGGTTCAATAGACAATAGTGTATACATTTAATGGAATACTGTGTAGTCACTTTCAGTGACTAGAGGTGAATATTTGCTGACCTGGAAAATAGGATTATAATATATGCATATGAGTATATTATTTTTATTTTTATTTTTTTTTTTTTTTTGTGGGTACTGGGGGTCGACCTCAGGACCTCGCGCGCCAGCAGGCGCCCGTGCCGCTGAGCGATACCACCGGCCCCTTTTTCGTATGTGGGATCCGGGAGTCGAACTCGGGCCCTCGCGCTTGCCGGGCAGGCGCTTAAGCCGCTGAGCCATCTCACCGGCCCATAGTATATTATTTTTAAAATGTTGTTATATGTGCATAGAAACAGAATTAGAAAACCACACAATCTAAAATTATCTCTAGGCATGAGATTGTATTTTTTTCTTCTTTTTTTGCTTATGTTTTTATTTTCTAGCTTTTCTGAAGCAGGTTGTTCTTGTAATAAGGAAAATTTTATTTTAGTAAAGTTAGTCTTAACATTAGTTAATATGTAAAGGGTACATAAAACCAATTAACGTAAATGTACATTAGACATTTTTTTAAATTTGGCACTATTATGTGTCTGTGCTAACTGTAGAAATATGGCTCAAGGAATTCATTGTGTATGTAGAAATTACTTCTGTAAATAGAAGCCATGTAATCTGACAGAGTTGTGTAGTCATAAAGGTGCATATGGCTCAAAACGAATGGTCATCAAATATTTCATGATGACGGTCAGCAAGCCATTGAAGCAAAAAGAAATTACTAAGCTAGCATCTTAGCCATTTGCCCATTGCTGGGACAAAATGCCAAACATAGACAACTTAAAAGAGGAGAGGTTTATTTGGCTCTCAGTTGCCAGTGCGATCAGTCCAGAGTCATCTGACTTCAGGGCAGAAATGGCATGGTGGAAGGGCATGGCAGAGGAGAGTTGTTTAACCCATGGCACCCAGGAAGCAGAGAGTAAAGGGAGGAGCTGGTACAGTCTTCCAGGTCATGTCCCTGGTGACCCACCTCTAACCAGGTCATGACCCAGTGACCCACTTCCAACCACCTTCTAACAGCAAGTCAGCTATGAACTCATCAGTGGACTGATCCACAGATGTGTATAGCATCTCCATGATTGAATGCTTCCAAACACATGAGTCTTTTGGATATTTTAGATCTAAACCATAACATTCCACTCCTGGCCCCCAGATGTCTCATGTTCATCTTATTACACAAAATGTATTTATTCCATCCCTAAGAGTTGCCAAAGTCTTAACAGTTCTAACATTGTTGAAAAGTCCAAGTCCAAAGTGTCCTTTGAGACTCAAGGTAAACTCTTAGCTGGTGAACCCCTGTAAAAATAAAAAAAGAAAGTTAAATAGCATACAATGGCACAAGGCAAATATTCCAATTCTAAAAGGGAGAAATGGGGGTAGGAAGGAAAGAGATCAAAGCAAGACTGAAAGCTAGCATGGCAAACATTAAATCTGGTAGTTCCATGCCCAGCACCCAGTGTAAGTTGGTAGAGACATGTGAGTTTGGCATTGTTGGTTGTAGTACTCATGGCCTCTCTCTTGGGTTGGCTCTGCTTACTGCCTGTGGCTTTCCTCAGCAGACATTCCTTATTCATGGCATCTCTAAGAGATGAGAGAGAAGGGAGGAGACAGAGTAAGAGAGATACCTCTTTGAGGTCATATCCTAGTGACTTACCCCCAACCAGATCCTCCTCCTAATCAATTTAACTATGATTTCATCAGCAGACTGATCTACTAATGAGTGTAGCACCCCCATGGTCCAATCACCTTCCATACACATAAGGCCTTTGGAGAACATTTTAGATCTAAACCATAACAGCAAAGTTTTAGAGAAGTTCCCCAAATCCAGGGAAGGAGCAGAGAATTTCTGGCAAGTGTAAAAGCATTGAAAAGAACATGGCTATTCTACAGTTAGGATAGACTAGAACATAGACTACATATAGCCAAAGAAGAGTCTCAGAAGATAGGATTTTAGATGTTGTACTGAGGGTTTATTAATGACACTGCAGGACAGCATTGGTTAAATGTTATATTTCAGAAAGGTCTCTGGCAGCAGATTGGGGGCCTAAATAAGATGGCAGCAGGGAAACAAGATAGAAAACTGATGGAGCATCTGTTAGGAAATGATAGAGTCGTGGTGGAGTTGGAAAGGGGAGGATAACTGCAAGTTAGAGAGTGCTGTGTCTTGGCTCAGAGGGGAAGCATAAGGATCAGGAGCCATTCAACTCCCAGACATAGCAGAGAGGCGTTGGGAAAGGGGAAGAAGAAAAACCATGAGTTCTGTGTCAGAAGAATTGTTTGAGTATATTGCTACATCTTACTGCATTTTCAGTTATTTGTAATATTTTATTAGTATCTTTCCAGAAATTTCTCTTGATCTAAGTGTGGTCTAGAAGTTTTACTGTACTTAAATATCATTGATTAGAAGACATTACAGAACAGTGATTGTTCTTTATTATGACATTATTATAACAGGGCAGATTGCTTTATGGGAAAATATATCATAGGTTTATAATAGAAATAAGGTAGAAAATACTTACCTGCACTTTTTTTTCTTTGTGGGGGGAGTACCAGGGAACAAACTCAGGACCTCACGCTGGCCAGGCAGGTGCTACACCACTGAGCTAAATCCCCGGCCCCAACCTGCACATTTGTCTAAAATTTACGGGAATGTATTCACTATAAAAATTAAGTAAATGTTAATGGAAATTTTCAGAGTTAATGTAAGTTTCAGTGCCCAGTGCCTACACTTTATTTACAAGGAGATGATCCAGTGGTAACTGATTAATTTAGTAAAGAAACAGCAAGGGAAATACTGGAGATATGGACCACTGATAGAAGAAGAAATATACTACTAGACATACAGCTCTACTCATTTTATAGATATATGTTAGACAAAATTGCTTAGATCGTTGGGAAGCAAGAGCCACTTTTGTAAGTTTCAGTAACAAACCTGGCCTATACTTTCTATTTGCCAGTCAGGTATTTTCTCCATACTTAGCCTAAATCAGGTGCTGATGTCATGGCTCCTGAAATCTTAGATGTCACTCATGTAAGAGGCCTGGGGTATGCCCAGCCTCTCAGCCATAGCTCTACTCCACTACTGCTGCTCCTACTTCGTTGCCTGTGTAGCAGCTGGAATTAGCTCTTAGCCTGCTGTATTGGGCTTTTTATAGTCTTGGTTGTCCATCCCATTTTCCCATCTGTATTACTTATTCTATAGGAGCGTAGATGATTTTCTTATTGTTCCTCATTGGGAACTTCTCAAACTGAAAATTAGTAAGACCTGGGTTGCTGCCCAGTTCCTTCATGTTATGCTCCATTCCCAGAAAAGACAGGACCCAAGCTTGAAATGTAGGTAAGAGAACTCTTCCTGCTCCCCCTTGTATTGCTTTAGCCCCTACAAAATCCCATCTGTGGAACTCCGGGTAGCCTTCAGGTATATAAACATACAGTGTGAACTATTTACCATTCTACTGGCCTCTGAGAAAAACCAATAGGAAATATGCCTACTATTAGCGACTAGTTCAAAGCTCTATCTTTTAATGGTTAATTATGTAAGCAAACAGAGAATGCTGTATTTTTCACATTAACATTCATTTTGTCTAAAAATGTAAACAACTTTTTTAATTGCCTACTTTAAGCAAGGCCTTCAGTTTTTCTCTTATTGTAGGAACTGACCAACATCTTTACTTTTTTCTTCTTTTAAATGATTTCTTCACCCAATTAATGGATTATCTCCTTCATTCCCTTGGATAAATTCATTGCAGATATCATGCATTACAGATGCAAAAATAAATGGTAAATTTTTGTTATATGATGTATAAACATATTCACATACCCTTTAAAATGCCATATTTACTGATAGCTATATATCAGTATATGAAAATCAGTTTCTCTGAATTATTGACTATAGTAATATGTGGAGCAACATAGATGACCACTTATTACTGGTCAAATTCTTTCCCTCCATATTTCGTTTTGATATACAAGTCCCTAAATGGTTTCTTAGAGAAAGCTTAGCTTGATGGGTCGTCACATAAGCTTTTTGACATTTGTCCCCAGTCAGACCGGATGCCACATGAAAAATTTACTCAGGCAAGAGGCTCCTAGGAATAAACAGTTCTCTAGTGTTGCTCACAGGGGACTCAGCAAGGTGAGCGGAACTTCAACTTGTCACGGATGCACTGTTCTGACAAACATAAGTAGATGCTAATGGCTAAATCGTGACAGAATAAAGTCCCACAACCATATGGCTAATTGCCACAACAATATCTTCAGTGTTATTAATCAAGTTTTCATAGTGTGCCATGATAATTGGAATAATTAGAAACAGCATAGGCATTGCTTGTCTCCACCACACATTTTGCAAACAGGGATCTCAAACAACCACAGTTGCACTTTCAGTATTGTGTTGTTTAATGCTATCTTTTCCTCAAAAATAATTTGATTAATTAATGAATTAACTACTTGCCATCAGTATATTTTATATTGGCTTCTGTAGGGGCACAAGCATCGAAATGAGATCACCAAATCTCCCATGTGTCTGTTTAAATAGGCAATATTAAAGTAGGAAGAGAAATTGACCATCTTGGATCTTGTAGTTTGAAAGATGAATTCAGTGTACACTAATCTGGGTGTGGACATTCAATTTTTGGTCATATATTTCCCCTTTTAGCTAATTTAGTTAAGAAAATGAAGAATTAGCAGTTGAATAAATTACAAAATGTTAAGTATTTTCATAATATGTTTTGGGCAACTACTATATAGTAGTATTCCCCAAATGAATTATTTTGAATATGTCTTTCAATTAAGTACATTTCCCTATCTTTAATATCACAATTGAAACATTTTCATATTTCTAATATTAAAATACACTAACTTCAGCCTCTAATGCTTTTTCTTAGCAGTGGAACAGGCATCTATTTTGCTTGGCACTGTGCTGAAATGAAGAGGGCTCTTGGGCTTTAAGAGGTGACTGGATGGGAAAGATGGCAAATTGATGGTGACCAGCACATTGGTATGCAGACTACTCAGATAGACAAATGAAGGAAAATAGCTGTGGTGGATACCTATTATTAAATAACTTCTGTAATTATTTTTAATATATTGCTTGTAATACTTTTGAATTCTATGCCACCTCTACCCAACGCTCTCTTTTGTATCCCACTGCATTCTGTCACTAAAGACAATTCATGTTGTATAGTTTTAAAATTTTAGAGTCAATGGTGTCTTTAGTTAAGACGTATCCCAAATTCCAAAATACAGTTGCACTATAACTTTAGGAATGCCTAAGCCAGAGATTGTTGTTTCAATGAAGGGTGAATTCTATAAAATTTAAAATCACTGTGTCACTGTTTCTTTTATTTAAATGAGTCTTACTTTTTCTCTCTTCTGCTCTGTGAATTAAAGTGAGAAGCACAGGGTAGGCATTATATTAGGAAAATTGCAAGTTGGAGATAAGAAAGCAATAAAATTTTTTCTGTCCTTCAATCAATTAATTGGTAATGACTTATTCTCTGTGGATAGATGATTTAAACATTTTACACTCTCCTACTTTTTCCTATTCATTAGATAGAGCCTGGATAGAGGAAATATGAAATGATTCATTTTGATGCTCATTAACAGTTATGATAAAATATTGACAATGAGAGGAAATTGCAGTGCCTAAAATAATGCTTTGATTATCTGTAGATTTTGTTTATTCACATCCTGCTTTAAATAAAATGCAACCATCTTCTTTAAAGTTCAAGTTTATCCTTTGTATCAGTCAGTATGTTTTTGCCTACAGGTTTCAGAAAACCCTGCTTCAATCTGATTAAAACACAAGAATTGTATTATTTCACATAACTGAAGTCCAAAGGGACTACAAGGGGTTTAGTTAACAACCCAGATTTTTTTTTTCGCATCTCTACTGTGTTAATCTCATCATCAGTTTCTTCTTTAAGGCTTATTCTTTTGTAATTACAAAGTGACTGACAGTGATTTTGGAGCTATACACTTCCTTATTTTCACCAAGCGAGAGAGAATGAATCCTTTCACCAAGGTCACTATTAACAGTTTCTTTCTTTCAGACCAGTTAGGCTAAATTACCTACCCCAGACCAAAAACAGCTTCCAAAGATAGTATCTTCCAATGTTTGCCTTAGATTGATTGGGGTCCACCTTTACAGAGGTAGTTTCTAAGATGTGGTTACATGGCCAGCAGTGTCAACATCCCATGGGAGCCTGTTAGAAATATCAGTTATTAGTCTCAGTGCAGCCCAGGAAATCAGAGACTCTGGGATAGTGTCCAGTCATCTGTGATGTTTAAAACTCTCCATATAATTTTGGTACATGCTATGTTTGAGAACTACTGACCTCTAGAGTAAAAGATAGCATTTATTTTTTTCTGACTAGGTGAATCATGCCTAGATGAACTAAAGGTAGTTAGTTTGGGAAGGAATAAGGCCAGAATGGATTCTTGGTAGGCTATTTGTCTCACTATACTTTAAAATTAAAATAATCAAATTTATCTTCTCTTTTGCAAAGTTATTTATATAGTATGCATACTGCATCATTTCTAATAAAACTCATACATACCATGTTCCTTTTCTTTTAAGTCATATGTGGTAGACAGAGCTATTTATCCACCTAATATTTTCCCTTTCTTCCTTGTGAGATAACTCTGATTTGGAGTTTGTTGAACTTTTCTTTTTCCTTTTCATGGGATGATTGGGATGTAGCAGTCACTTTATAATGATGAGTAAATGCCAAAGAAAAATGCAGAGAAATCAGCCCTGTTTTCTTTGAGCCATAAAGCCAAAGCCAGCAGACTTCTAGTTAAAAGACCATAAACTTCATATTTAAGATACTGTTTAGTTTTCTTTTATTTACAAGTAAATGCAACCCTAAGTAATTAACATAACACAATTCTAATAAATGACGAAAATGCAGCTTTACTGTTTCTATAGTCTTTCCTCTATTTTCTAGACCTTACATTTTGCCCATCTAAAAATCATCAGTAAGCACTTGGCATAGTGGCTTACATGCTTTAGGCTTGTGTCTCCCTTCTCTACATCTTCTTACTAGCTATCATGTAAATTATATAAGTTCTCTGAGCCATGGTTTTTTCCAATTTAAAATTTGAATAATAATACTTCATTTTACTACTAAAGGGATTAAATATGTTAATAGACATAAACTGTGAGTCTCGTGCCTGATACATTATAAACTCTGAAAAACGGGACATGTGCTGTTAAAGCTCAGTGAAAGTGATCCATATCTAAGAGTATTATGATTTTAACAGCATATAGGAATAAAGGCATAGAAAACAAGAAGTCAGAATGAGCCTTATTTCATTGTAATATTTACTTGGGTATTGCAGAACTCTTAGAAACTTGCCGTACTAAAATAAGAACTCCAGGGATTATGAATGTGCATTTTGTTTCTTCTGTGTAGATAACTCCTGAACTTTTAACTCTTTGTGTTTGAGGGAATCCAGCATTTAAATTCTCTAACATAATAGTTAAAACTCGCCCTATAGAATGGTGTATTCTATAAAATTCAAACATTCTATATAGACTTCTTAAACCATGGACTGTTGTTTAGATTCTTAACTTTAGAACATACGAACCATGCCTATTTAATTTGTGTGCTACAATATTAAAAGCAGTCATACATGCAAATAGGTATCAGTGGTACATTCTGCTGATAGTTAAAGCAGTTATCATCAAGGAATGGCTTTTTGTGTTTTCAGTCTGGGAGTTGCGGTGCTGGCTGAGTCAGAGATAGATCTTTCTCTCCAAGATCTAGAGTGGTTGATTGCACTGCTGCCTTGAATCCACAGAGACCTAAAACAATGGAGAACAGAGCAGGGCAAAAGGTCCTAGTAATATGTCCATTAAATATACATACTGTGATCTTCAACCCTTAAATAGCATGTTGATAGTTATGTCTACTCTCAAGTAAATAGCAAGTTCATTCTTTTCTGACAGAAAAAGCTTCTAAGACCCCATGGCAGATAAGACCAGAACTTGCCAAGATATGTTTAGTAATACTAGTCCATTAAAATGATCAAATTAATGTTTACCATTTTCAAGATTCTTTTGTAAGAAGTAATTGTTTTTCTTATCTTTGGGTTTATATACTCTAATTTTAAACATTTACATTTAAATCTCTATCACCTTATGTTTGAAAGGGTACATGGATAATAAATTTTATAACATTTTAGTATTACTTGTAAGTTGCCTGGCTTATCTTATGCTTTATCTGCCCACCCTGACCCCCCAAAGAAATGTAGTATTTCCTTTTACATAATGCAAAGTCAGATTGCTTTGGAAAGAAAAAAAAGTTCACAGCTTCAATTACCTTGTTCTGAATCCTTTTGGGACAATTCTGTATAGATATAAAAAAAAAATTTTGTCCCAAGATTATACCAAAAGCTGATTTACCAGTAGCTCAATGTTTGTACAGTCATACCTTTGTACTACACTTCTTTGAAAACTCATAAAATTTGGTACTCAATGCATTTTTATGTGAAAATTTTGTCCAGGTCCTTGTTATTTGTTCGATACTCAACATGCAATCTAGAATTTAATAGTATTGATTGCCCATTGCCTTGTGATTAGCTATCCTTTGTTTGGTATTCCTCCTGCCTCCAGAAACCAATTAACAACAAGTACCCAGGTGCTGTTGTATTTAGTTAAGTCTTTTGTAGTGCTGGTGATGGGACCTAGGCAAGTGTGCTGTCACTGAGCTACACTCCAGCCTAGGTTTAGCTGTGTCTTGAAGTGAAAAACCAGATCTCACAGTCCTTAGAATGAGAAAACTGTATTTCCTCTTGCCAGTAAGGTTATGTTCAAAATGAATCAGGCTTCCTTTGAAGGTTTCACTAAGAACTAGGAAGACTCCTCATTTTTATGGTCTACCTAGGTGTTAATCCAGATCCTACCATTTTCATACTTCTTTAACTTTGTGAAAGTTACTTACACATCTTTGACATGCAAGTGCTTCATCTATAAAATGGGGACATAATTACCTCCTAAAATTGATGTAAGTATAAAATAAACTGACTTATATGAAGTATCCATACCAAGTATCTTCCATTAATGTTAGTTCCTTTATGGTTCATCAGAGTCTTTATAGTCCAATAAATAACATCAATTTGAATTTCTAAAGCAGATTTAGATAAGAAGAAAACAATCCCTCTAATATCCAGGATGCTCGAAGTCAGTTTTCTTTTTGGAATGGATAGTATCTTTCTCCACAGTTACTCCTTGACCTTCTAACCTTTAACTACTCACTGTCATGGTCATTTGAGATATTTTTATTTCCCGTAACTCCACCCTGGCAATTTAAGCATGCTACTCTTCACTCATTTCATTTGCCACGTCTCTTGAAGTCTTGCCACTTCACTCATCTCATTACACTCCTCCCCCTCCCCCTGCCCCAGCTGGGGCTTAAACCCAGGGCCTCACACATACTATTCAAGCACTGTGTCGCTGAGCTTCACTCCCAGCCCTTTTTTCATTGCCATTTATTTCACTAACATCCTCAGTTTCCCAGATTGTTCAGTGCTTCATCATTTTAACCCTTCTCTTGCATTTATCCTCAATAAAAAGGCCCCTTCTCCCTCTGTGTTATTTACATTAAAAAAACCACCATGGTTGTAAGTGAGAAGCTGAAAGTGACAAGAGTAAAATGTAACCCTTCTTATTAAAACTCATTTTCTCTAGCTCAAGTGGACATCAGCATCTCTACATTTCTTTTCTTAAATGTCCAACACTTACCTTGAAATAACCCTTACCCAATGATTCATTTGCAGCTTCTTTCACTAAGAACATAGAAGGAACTTCCTCAACATTCCTATAACCTGATCCTATAGCTTCTTGCTTTTCTGTCTGCCCTCCAAGACTGACTCTTACCCCTCTGCCTAGACACTGTCTCCTACTGAAAGAATTTGTTCCTAGAGTTACATCCATTTCTTCCTGTGTCATTAGTTTTCCCCTCTCTGCTGTATTATTTTTTAATTGTATAAAACATTTAATTTATTGGTCTTTGGGGAAAATTTGATACATCATAACTACATTACAACTAAGCCATTAATCTTGTAGCCTTGTCCAAATTAACTAATTCAGTTTTATGATGCTGCTGAAGAATGAGCAGCTTCTGCAGAGGTTTAAGGAGAAGACTCTGAGAAGAGTGCAAGTCTTTTTGTATATCTGTAAAAAGTTTATGCTGTTCAACTTTTTTTTATCACTTATTGTGTACATTTATCAATTTAACTGGACTAAGAGATTCCTGGAGAGATGGTTGGGTTTTAAAGAATGAATGGGTATTAGAAGGTAGGGCCTAGTTTGAGGAAGTAGGTGATAGGGGTGTGACTTTGGGTACTATATCTAGTTCCTGGCCCCTTCCTCTTGGGCTCTCCCCTTGTTCTTCACTTTTTGGATGCCATGAATCAAATGGCCTTCCTCCACAGTGCTGTTCTGTTATGTTTCTGACTTGGAGCAGGCAAACCATGGACTAAATCCTTTGAAACTATGAACCAAGATGAACTTCTCCTCCTTTAAGTTAAAATTTTCAGGTAATTTGTCCCAGCGTCAGAAAAACTGACCAATACACTTAAAATGTTCATCTTCTTAAGATTAGTGATAAGTGATTTTATTTTGGTTTTATCCTTCAAGGTTTGTTTTCTTTTTAAATCTGGCCATATGTAATAAATTTTTGAGCTTCTTGCTCTTAGTTTGTTCTTAATCATCATTTTTGATACTTTGTGCAGGTGCTCAAATGCCATATGACACCATTTGCTTCTATACAGAATTACTGGTAGCACGTGAAAACACTGAAATCTCTCTCCTCTGAAGGAGTAAAAAACAAACATTAAGACATCCCAATTGACTATACATCTTCCTCTATTTTCTATTTCTTGCTACCCTTTCAGCAAAACGCCATACAACAAGTGAGAGAAACAGTGCAGTTTCCATTTTTTCAGCTTCTACTCTCTCTAAAACCCCTATTCTGCATTTGTCACTTCCCACACTCTCCTAACTTCATTTATTTCCACCCTAACCTCATTTATTTCATGTCTCTATACATGGTGGTCAATTTTCATTCTTTTTCTTTCTTAGCCTGTCATCTTTGAAACCAATGATCTCTGCTTCCTTCTTGAAATACTCTTTGGAATTCTAGAACACCCAATTCTAGTTTTTCCTCTACTTTCACTGTTTCCTCTCGATCTCCTTCATTATCTCATTTTCCTCTCCCTGACTACAAAATCTTGGAATGTCCCAGGACTCAGTCTCAGACTTCTCTTCCCTACTTGCCTAGTTTCCTTTTCAAAAGTGCTTTCATGCAAAATCATTAGGTATTTAATGAACATCTCCATTGTGTGGAATGTCACTAACAAGAGGAAGAACATTAGAGAGGTAGGAGCAGACCTAAACAAATATTCATCTCATCAGAGGCCAGGAAAATACAGAGTTGCCAGATGTTGAATATTGTCAGTAAAGACAAACATTAATGAATGTAAGAAAAGAAATGTAAGAAATTAAAGACTTAATTGATGAAGACAACTTATAAGTTAAGAAATAGTTGACACTTTGTTAGACCTCAACAGTGATTACATGGGCTGAAGCTTGGGGTTGGAAAATTGGTAAGGAGATGATGGAAAAGCCAGGAAGAGACTTGTCATTAGAGTTAGGAGTTTAAACTCTGTCCTCAAGCCTACAACATGTCACTAAATGATTATAAGCAGCAGTGACCCAGTATTAGGAACCTATTGAGGATGTGTAGTAGAGAGGGGACTGAAGAAGAAGCTAGTCTAGAGACACAGTAGTGTAGTCAGGTGGGCCAGCTGATTATGCCTGGCCTGGAATGAAATTGGGCAGAGAAAATATAGATCATAAGACTGCGACCATAGACTGTGGATTATTGGATGAGGAAGAAGTCAGTTGAGATTGAGAAGACAAAAATACTTAGATTTTTGTTTGGCCATCTGAGATGGAGAGCACAAACAGGAACAAGTTAGGGGAAAAATTAGTTTATCATTGGATATTTTGAGTTTCAGATGCTTGTGTGGCATTAACATGATGAAATTTAATGACCAGGCAGATATATATGAAAATCACAGGAGAGATATCTATCTCCAGGGTATTATCAGATAAATGGTTAAACAAGAGGGTAGATATGATAAGAAGTTGGGAGAATTCTGTCGGAAAATTGCTGAGTAAGAACAATGACCACATATTCAGAACGATGGTGGTAAATGCAAGTATTAGAGGATTGAAAATATGAAAGTTTAAAGTAGACATTGTGAAGAAACTGAGCTAAGAATAGCTTGAGAGTATGGTATGTGGGGTTGAAGGTACCACTGACTTTGAGGAGTAGCTGAATTTATACTGGGGGTAGTCATTGTGTTGGGTGTGTACTCTGAGCAACCATTAGCTACCAACATATGGTGCTGGGGACAGCTTTATTCAGCTTTGGAGTTTTGCTATACAGTGTTAACAGATGAGTGGTGGTGCAAGGGAATTGAGGTGTTCTTTTTGTTTTGTTTTTGTTTTTTTTATGTTTTTAAGCATAGATGATGAACTCTAAACTGGATGGGGGAGAAAATGAAGGAATAAGAAGGGGTCTGATAGATGAAGAGGAAGTTGAGGAGATGAAGGGATGAGAACTTGTAAAGAGGTCTGATGGGATTGCTGTGAGGATATGCCTGAGGTCAGATAGTGGAGAACTATGGGCACTGCCATGCGCTGTTCATATCCCTCTTCCTGGTGCTGCTGCATTGTTGCATAAATGAAAGGTCTTACCAAGTGTGAGGAGTAGTAATTTGTAGTAGAAATATCCTGCTGTTGTTCCTGCTTCTCCTAAAATGCTTTGTATTTGTGCCCATAATCAAGAATAGAGAAAATAAATGCTATGCTTTATCGAAGATTGGAAATTGTCAAGGTGGAGGTATGATGAGTAATAGAATCCCAAATACTACTTCTCATCTTTGACATGTTTATTCTTAGATTGTAGGTTGCATATGGTTATGTTGCACTTGGGAAGTGAGGCCAAGCAACTGTGGACTGTGAGACAAAGGAAAGGTACCGGCAGCAGTTCATGTAGGAAAGCATTGATCTGGGAGTCAGGAGACCTGACTCACTTCACTTCTGGACTCACTTCAGTGAAACTAACTGGCTCTTTTATGTTTATAAATCTAAGCTCTACTTTTGTGGCCCATTTTCTGAGTCTGTAATCACTTGTCTGATGTTTTCCAAGTTAATGTGAATTAATAAGAAATTTCCATGAGCTCAAGGGTCTTATTTTTTGCTTGTTTCCATGATCATTATATACTGATGAAAAGTAAAATTTGTACCCACGTTCTTATAAAATTAACTGAGAATCACATATTTTAAAATTACCAATTTTAAGTTACTCAGCATGTTAAGGTATAACATATACATATAGCTTTTTTTTTTTTGTTTTATTTTGTTTTTTGTCCCTGAGCATCAGGACTACATATCATGCCTTATCTGTGCCCAGAGTAGTTCTGCATAAAGTGTGTTTGTATGTAAGACTATTTATGTTGATGGGTGACTTAACAAAGACTTAGAACAGTGAATTTTGAAATAGTCAAGTTATCCCTGTGGTTGTGATAAAGGACCTAAGCAAGGTGTCTCCCATAATTTATATACTTTAACTCTAGCAAACTGAAGAAGCCTGCTCTGTCCTCTGGTGCCCCAGGGAAGATCTCTTTCAGTAACATGGGTGTGTGCTTTGGGGAATGTTTGCCCATTCCCAGCGTGCAGCAAGCCTGTGCAGTCAGGAAGCATGTCTTCAGCTGCTTTTTACCTCTTTCCTCAGTGGTGTATACTAAACATTTCTTTGCTAAAATTATTGTTTCCTCATCCCTTAACTTGAACTTAATGATGTTATACAGTTCACACCAAAATGTTTGTACCAAGTGGCTGGCAGACATACTATCAATAGTTGCTGTTTCACATTTAAAATACAAAGAATTTTGTGAATTGTGTATAGTATTTTGAAATTTTTGATTTGGGGAAGCTTTAAAGCTATAAATTTCTTATTCTGCCTTTCCACTTCTAAATTCTGAAACCTTACCTCATGTCATAGGAAATATAGTAATCTCTAAAAACAATAGGGTTTGGCAATTCAGCATTGAAAATTTTTGAGGGCTGCAGTGCCCTAAGTAAGTGGTATTACCATAGTGTAAATCACAAGGTTAGAAGTCAGTCCTAGTACTGCCACTGTCTCACGATGACCTGACAGATCCCTTAAATCTTCCAGTTTGCTGATTTACCTAGTTGCCACTGGCCTGTCATATGATCCCAGTTGGGCAGTCTGTGGCAGGTTAGGTCAGTAGGAAGATAGCAGAACATACTAATGATTGTCAGAATGGAAGGAGAGAAAATCTGGGTGATAATTGTACAAATTATTTTCTCATTCTACCCAGATAATCGCTAGTGGGTGCAAGAATGACAAGACTAGAGGATTTTAAAGTAATATCTGGCTCTAACATACCATGATTTTTAACACATTTTATAAAAATGGCTGAAAATATTTCTTCAACAAAGTTGTATCAAACATCCACTATATGCTAGCATTGTTGTGGGCACTAATTTTCCAGTAATGGAAAAACAACACAAGGAAAAAATCTATGCTCTGTGGAGCTTCTATTATAATTGGAGAGATAGCCATAAATGTAAAGTGTAGATTATGTCATATGGTAATAAACACAAAGGAGAAATATAAATAGGTAAGAGATCTATGGAGTATAAGGAGACCCAAGAGTTGCAGGTTTCAATTTGGTTATCAGAGGAGATCTCACTGAGTCTGGTGGGAAGCTCTCCAGACATTTGGCACTGCAAGTAAAGGAACTGAAGCAGGACTGAGTGACATGCTCAAACCCCGTGAGGCTGAAGCAAAGTGAGGACAAAGTAGGAAATTATGTCAAAGGGTACGTAATAGATTTTTTGTGTGTGTGTGGGTACCGGGGGTCGACCTCAGGACCTCGTGCCACTGAGCGATATCACCAGCCCTTTTTTCGTATGTGGGTTCCAGGAGTCGAACTCGGACCCTCACGCTTGCCAGGCAGGTGCTTACGCCGCTGAGCCATCTCACCAGCCCCATAATAGATTTTTGAAAGCCATTGTAAAGACACAGACTTTTACTCTGAAATGATAAGCCATTAGTGAAATTTGAGCAGAGACATGACATCATCTGACTGACCCTTTGAAAGAACCACCATAGAATCAGTGATGAGAATGGACTGTAAGAAGATAAGGGCAGGGGCCAGGGATGTAGCTCAACAGCACAAGTCCCTGGGTGGCAAGCACAAGGTCCTGAGTTCAATTCCCGGTACCAAAAAAAAAAAAAAAAGACAAGGGCAGAAGCAAGGAAATCAGTTAAGGAGCCATTTAAATAACAAATCATTTTCCATGAGAAGTACTTTTCCTCTGGCAAATAGGCTTCAGAGGACAGACAGGTTTTTGTGTTTCCAATATTACCAAAATCTCATTTGTAGCAGTGGCTGATAAGTATTTTAGGTCCTCAGATATTAAATTTTAATTTTTAAAATAAGGATTAATCAAAGTAACAGATGGTGGTGGTATACCTAAAGTTTGTAAAAAGTGGTTGGATTATGCATGTATTCTGAAGGTAAAACTTACAGAATGTGCTAATGGTTTAAATGTAGGGTATGAGAGAAAAGAAGATTCCAAGTATTTTGGCCTCTGCGCAACTACAGGATTGAGTTGCTCTTTCTTAACTTTAGAAAGTAAGTGAGAGGAGAAAGAATTTGACAGTGACTATTTTCAGCATGAAGTGACTTTTTATATCTAAGTACAGTAGTTCTAGTTCTAGGTAAGATGGAATGAGCACACTCCACCCTGCCTTTCTGATTGAATGAAACTAAACAACTTTATCAGAATAAATGGAATAGCCCTTTGAGGACTGAGGGAAATAAATAATAGCATATATGGTGGAAAAGACCAGAATCTGAAGTACCACCAAACTGGCAATGAGTTTACCTTTTCTCCCTACTCCAGTATCCCCTTCCTGAAATGAATACAGCTCTCTTCTCTTTCATTTAGCACTTTTTTTCTTATTTATTTTAGCGTCTTTATTGGTGTATTGACTATGAGGATGAGTTTTCCCCGGATTCTATACAGTATTCTTTCATGTGTGGTGCTGGTTTATATTTCTGTGATATTATTAAATATTCCACTAATTTTCTCCTTACATACTGCATTCCTAGTGCTCTGGGAGAATAGGTACAGTTACAGAGAATTTATATTTCATCTTTTTTCACTTACTTTACTTTGATATTAACCTTTTAAAAATTCTCTATTGTGTGTGTGTGTGTGCGCACACGTGTGTGTGCGTGTGTGTGATTTTATAGCAGTCAAGGTTAGTGACTTAATTTGCCTATAGATGTCATAATTTTTACTGAGGTTTCTAGAAGTACAGTTTTACAAACACATACATTTGTACTACAGTCCCAGAAGTGTTCCTTCACTTTAAATTTTTCCCTTATGCTGGTTTGTACTCATCCCTCCCTCAATCCCCAGTCCCTGGCTACCATCGATCTGTTTAGTCTGTTCTATAGTCTTACTTCTCCATAATATCATATAAATAGAATTCTGTTCTGTGTGACCTTTAAATCTGGTTTCTTTTACTTAGCATAATGCATTTACAATTCATCCACTCTGTTGTTTATATCAGTAGCTCATTATTTTTTATCACTGAGTAGTATTCCAACATTTGGATATACCCCATTTTCTATATCCCTTTACCAGCTGAAGGACATTTGGGGCAATGGTGGCTCTGATAATTGTGGCAATTACTAATAAAAGCATTGTAAATATTCACATGCAGGTGTTTGTGTGAATGTACTTCTCCTTGATAAATGTCAAGACTGATAATGGAAAGGTTATCAGTCTACTAGGTTGTTTGGTAAATACATTTTTTATTTGATGAGAAAAAGCCAAATGATTTTCAACTGCTTTCCAAAATGGCTGTACTATTTTGCAGTACCATCAATAGAGGATGAGAGTGTTGGTTACTTTGTATCCTTGTCACCATCTGTTTGGTCATTTTTAGAAGCTCTTCTAAGCCAGGCACAGTTATACATGTCTGTAGTCCTAGCTTCTTGTGAGAGACTGGGACAGGAGGATTGCTTGAGCCCAGGAGTTTAAGGCCAGCCTGGGCAACACAGCAGGACTGTCTGAAAAAGCAAAACAGAAAAAGCCATTCCCACGTAGTGGGTAGTATCTTAGACCTGTACAAAGATGATCTGTGCAGCATTATGTGTAATAAAAAGGAAGGACTCTAAATGTCCCCAAAATACAAGGACTGGTTAAATCATAATTTACTCAATTGAATGCTGTGGAACCATAAAAAATAAAGTATTTCTAAATATGTTTATTTGGAATGATGCCCATTTTAACAATTATATTGTTAAATTTAAAAATGCATTTTACAGTATGCTCCCATTTGTATTTTAAAAAGGTACATACAGGCTTAAAAATGTCTCCAGTATGAAAAATATTGGCTGCTCTTGGGAAAGTGGATTTGTTGGCTAGAAGCTATCTGATGAGAAGAAAAATTTCTTCTTGCCGTGTGTCCTGTTATACCTTAAAATTCTTTTTGCCACTTGCAGAAAAAGAGTTCTAAATTAGCAAAACAATAACCTCACATAGTTTTCATTTAATTCATTTCATTTAATCTAGAAGAATCAAGGAAATGAGAAAGATGGGGAGATGAGAGGCTGAGGTCAGGATGCAGTGCTTCAGACTTTGAGATCCTGGACTTGGAGCATCTCAGCACCAGGACTTAGCCATAATAGCTGGTAGCTGAGGTGGAAAGGAAATAATATGTGTATCTGGAAGTAAATTTACAATATACTATATAGTGTTTGTGCTGATTCATATTTGAGTAGGTTTATGAGCAGATTAATTTTTGAACATATGTACTATATCCTCAGTAAACTAAATTTCACTGTTTCTGTTCTCTAAGTAAACCTAGTATACAATTCTAGACCTCATAAGTCTTTCTAAAATAGGCTGACCAAAAGTGGCAATTAATTTTTCTTTGTAAGTTGTTAGTTCTTTATAGTTTCCTTAATGAGTTTCCCTGAAAGGAAATACTCTTACTTTTGTAGGGTCCTGTAGCTGTAATTACCTCTGTATTGTAACGAGAGTACTCATAAAATAGCAGATTGTGCTTCATCAAAATAAGTCCTTCAGAAAGCTCCATTTTTTTTCCTGCTCAGAAAAACTTAGTTACCACACAGATGACATTGCAGTAGTAGATATTATGCACTCTGAATCCTGTGACTTTCCACATTAATGTGGAGAGGTGATTTTCTTTATACATATGTGAATTAGATGTCCTCTTAGAAATGGGCTTTTTATAGTACTGGTGAGTTACAATATCATCATATAACCAGTAGCCTGCTTTTAGATGATATGGGACCCAGGCTCTGCCATGTTCTTCTGTTGCTGCTTCTGTAAAATGTGTTCTGCTTGATAGGCTCAGTAGTTATGAACTGGAGGTTAGCAGAGAAATCACTTCTGTTTCTCTTTAAAAATGTAGAACTTTTCTTCCAGATGATTCTGAGGCATATATACTCCATAGACCACATGGAATAATACTGCTTTTGAAAGAGTGAGGCTTATTTGAAGATCAAATACAGTAATTTTAGAAATCAAAATAGTCTTGTAAATGCATATTTTCCATTATCAGAAATTGTATGTGATTATTTTAAAACATTGACTTGTAATCGTCCATGCATAAGTAAACACATTTTTCTTGGTTAGTATATATTCGTCCTTTAAAAAAATACATACATATAATTGATTGTAAAGTTTGGACCATAAACTGCAGCTATCCATTAGGGATAAAATGGAGCAGCCCACTGCTCTTAACTCTTTTGTTTCCATTTAGCTCCAACTAGTAGAGAAAAATAATCTATGATAATTGGAGTTAGACTTCTAAATTTCTGGTCAATCCCATACAACCCAATGCATGTGGATACAGTTGACTACCCTTTGGCTTCAGTGGCTTCTTCAAGGTTTCCTTTTTATTTTTTCCATTATTCCTTGCCCCATTGGGGAAGGAGTATTCTGGGATTGAACCCTGTGCCTAATGCATGCTAGGCAAGCACTCTACCACTGAGCTGCACCACAAACCCGCATTCAGCTCTTAATTATTTGCATTAATGAATAGGAACTAGGGCATACATAATCCAAAGTGGTGGATAATCCAAAAACCATTAGTATTTGGCTTTGAAATGTATTTAATAATAGTTTAAATTGTTTTTACCTTCCCAATTATATTGTGCTAATATTGCTACAAATCTGCATTCCCTGAATGCAAATTCTTTGGGGGACTTGGCAAGGGGCATAGAAAATGCAGTGATTATAGGAAGCCAGATTGATAGGGTTTTTATTGAGTTAAAATTTTACTTTGGATAATTTCCATGTTAATGATTGAGAGTTGTCACCATAGCATCCACTCTGTAGTCTAGCACAGTACCTGCTATGCGCCTGAAGTTCAGGAAATATTTGTTAAATGAAGATTCTCATTTTTTTTCATACCAGGCTTACTTATTATGGTCATATCAGCACCAGCTGGCATAAGCTAGGAGAAGACAGTGAAGAATGTTCACTTCACCCTGCCCCAGTCTTTTCACTCCCAGCTCAGTAAATATGATTATTGCCAATAATCATAGGCATTTTCCCAATATGGCACGGATTTACAGATTGTTCAGCCAGCTGAGCCACTAAAGTCAGCTTCTCACAAACAAGGACTTAACCTAGGAACCCTTTAAAAAGGAAGATATGTTTTTCTTTTTAAACATAAGGAGGATATGTATTCCTGTTAGTAGAATATAACTTCCCATGGTAACATAATAATATACAGCATGCTTTCTCAACATAAGATCCCTGGGTCAAACTCCCAAATTGGTTTGCATGTGAGTAGGTGTGATAGAAGTATGGATGGGTGTGTGTGTGTGTGTGTGTGTGTGTGTGTGTGTGTTTCAGGGAAAAGGGTTTATAAACTGGATTAAATTCTCTAGGGAGCTCATAATTCTTCTCTATAGAGAATTGAAGTTTCACTGTTTTATGCTTTTCATGGAATTTTTACAAGAGGGAAATAAACCTCCCACTGCCCTCAAACTTGTCCTCATTTAGAGTTCAGAACTCTCAGGAAATGTAATTTTGTGAGTTTCAAACTGTAGCTAATTCCAAACTGGGCACAGGCATAGACTGAGAAGCCAGGGGTCTATGTTGAAAGATTAAATGTATAAAAAGGACAGTAACAGGAGCATATGTGTTAGTAGAACTGTCATACCCAGGAAGCTAAATCACAACCTCTGCAGCAAAGTAGCCCCTAACAGTCAGCACTTTCCAAGTAAATGCCTCTGTATTTTTGCTGCCACTGTCCATCTCACTTCTAACAAAAGGCCATCCAGAGTTAGTGTGATATGTTTCCCAGGCCATTCATGTATGTTCTCCACTTCTAGTTAGCCAGTCCCCATGCCTGCAACCTCTAAATCAGGTATAGCTAAACCTTAACCTTTTTTTTTTCACTATAAAATTTTCTCACTCTCCTGACTATTTTAAATTTTCTGACAAACGCAAGTGTTGAAAATTGACTCCCTTGCTATAGCAAGTTCTGAAGAAATAGTTTCTACTTATTTTCATTTGGGCTGTCTTCAATTCCACTGCACATTGAAATTTGAAATATTTCGGGAAAACTTCCACCAGAACATCATAGGACTGGAAGTAAACCATTGCAGAGATATCTCTTAAAGCTTAGCTCTTTATTTTTCCAGGAATAACTGCACCATCCTTATCTTCTGGGAACTAATTTAAAGTACGTATTATGAGGTCCCACCAAAATCTCCTGTATCGGAAAATTCAGGGGATGGGTCCTAACAGTCACTGATTTAGCAAGCCTTGCAGGCAAATCTGACACTTGCTAAAATTTGAGACTTCACTGTACCCAGAAGAGTCATTCATTCATTTAAACCTTTTCTCTCCTGAAGTAACAATTTACATGAAATACATGGTGGATTTTAGAAGCTGTGATAGTTGGAGCCAAAATATGGGTAGGAGTCAGGACGTGTCACCTAGTATAGTCCCTCTTAAACTTTAATGTACACGCACATCACCTGAAAGTCTTGTTAAAATGAAGATCCTGATCCAGTTGGACTGTATTGGGTGGGAGGCTGAGAGTCTGCATGTCTAGCATATTCCTAGCTGGTGGTGCTGATCCTAGCATTATACTGTGAGTATAACAAAATAAAGCTGAGGACCATCTGAGGTATGAACACATGGGGAGACAGTGCTCAGGAAATGAAGGGAGACAGTGCAGGCAGACTTAGGAAGACTTGAACAATTCCTACATAAATCAAATCATTTACTGCTTAGACTTTCAGCTCAGCTTTCCCCAAGGAGATAAGAGAAGCCCAGGAAAAAGTTTGTTGAGCACTAGGAAGCCTGTGAAAGATCAAGAATATAAAATCATTATCCAAATAACCCCTAGTCAAGAAAAGCCAACCTGGGGAAGAAAATTCATACTAATTTAGTAAACATGTTAACACTCTACTCTTTTTTTTTTGTGGGTACCGAGGGTCGACCTCAGGACCTCGCGCGCCAGCAGGCGCCCGTGCCTTGAGCGATATCACTGGCCCTTTTTTCATATGTGGGTTCCAGGAGTCAAACTCGGGCCCTCGCACTTGCCAGGCAGGCGCTTACGTCGCTGAGCCATCTCATCAGCCTTCACGCTGCTCTTTGCCCCATGCCAGATAACCCCAAGGAGCTTATAATCTGCTAAAGAAGGAAGAGTAACCAAAACAAATTATCAGCTACTGACCCTTCGGCTGAAATGTGTTTATCACATTATCTGAGAAATGTAATTGGAAAGCAGTGACACAAGTAGGTATGGAGCTTCCAAATACCAAGCCTGGTTGAAGCAATGTCTTAGCCATTGGGTAGCCAGACATGATCAAGCACTTTGTGGAATAGGAAAGTAGAGGAAGAAAAAAAGGACTAATAGAAAGTAAACCTAAAGGTATAGGTTAGAGATAAGATGTCAAAGGAAATCAGCTATCCTTGCTGCCCTTTAGTAATAGGTTCCATCTGACTCTTTGATGACGTATGATCGGTTTGTAGATTTTGACCACCTCTTTTAGTAGCAAGAATTCAGTTACCGATGTCATTGTTGGAGTTATTATTGACTGTTTATGGAAACATGGCAGTGGTCCCACATTCACCCCTAAATAAATTCTGATATTTCTCAGCTTAGTATTATGCCTTTTGTCAATTCTACCAATATCGTATAGACATATGTTAGATTTATGGAAAGGAAGCTGAAAAGTGTTACTTGTTGTGGTTAAGATGCCATCAGTATTTGAAATAGCCTATGGAAAGTTCAAAAAAGTAAAGTCACACACATTTTATTCTTTTTTAAAATCATTTTCAGATTAGGGAGGATAGGAACAATTATTTTCAGCAGTTCCCTGTAAGCTGCTTTAGAAAATTTATTTGATCATATTGTAATTCCCTTTAACTGAAAGTAAAATGACAGAGCAGTCTATATACAGACTTTCTGAAAGTAAAAATTGTAATATGAGTAAAAAGTGTTGACAAACCCTAAAATTAATTTTCCCAGTATAAGCACCCATTGCATTTTAATTCTTCCTCATTGGCAGTAGCTGTGGCATCTATCTAATTATCTTCAGGAGATGCCCAGTATCTCACATGTGGTAGAAACCAAATAAGTGATAGGGTAGAGAAGTTCCTTCTCAGCAATCCCAGTAGTCCTCTCTAGTCAGGACTGCGTTCTAATTGTAGTGGATAAGAGATTCTCAGATGGTACATTCTTAATACAGCTATATTGGATGATTACCATCTTTTATTAACTTTATTAGAATTTATTGGTAAATCATACATGCTAAAAAAATTTTTTTTTTCGATACCGGGAATCAAACTCACAACCTCGCACTTGCCAGGCAGGAGCTGCGCCACTGAGATATCTCCCCGGCCCCATGCTAAAATTTAAATCTTTGAAATACTATCCTTGTAAGAACATACATGCTTCTAAAAAGAGGGGTGTGTGAAACAATGTTGAAGAATTATACAGCCTTAAACCATATTATGATCATCTTTATGTTCATTTTCATAAGCTGCTCACATCACTAAGAAAACATATCTAAGGCTGTACTTTCCATCCTGTGTTTGCAAAGGGTATATCACATTTGTTTTGACAAAACAGCTTCAAATTCTTGCCAATGAGCCTAAATTACAGTAGGAACGGTTAATAATTATTAGGAACTTATTTTTGGAATAAGAAACCATCTTAATAAGGGACTATGAACTGCCCTCTGAAAGGAACAGAGAATTTTCCCCAAAGTCAAAACATTTTCAACTGTTTAAGTACATATGCTGTGGGGATTAAATTAGGTTCTCAGAAAGACAAATTCAAGCCTGTTCAACTCATGTATTACAAAGACCGCTTTAAAAGTATATTTGAATTCTTTAAACACAATCACTTATTTATAGTTTCTTGTCTTCCTATTTTTGAAGCAGTTCAGTGGACTTGAAGGATTCAAATCTTTCTTTAAGGCATGTAGATTGTTGTTGTGCTGTGGTTGTTGTGGTTGTGGTTGTTGCTGTTTGAGCCAGGATTGTACTACATACCCCAGCCTGGCCTCAGACTCATTACGGTCCTTTTGCCTCAGCCTCCACAGCAGTGAGATTTGATAGATTTAAAATTTTACTGAACAGGTTAAGCATCTTCCAGTAATGTATTCTGCAGAACCTTGGGAAGAGTTAAGAAGTATGAAATTGAAAGAAAGGTATTTATTTTTCCTTCCATCTTTTCTTGACTGTGCTTTCTGAAGATGTTACTATTGTGACCCTAATTATACTAACTATAATATTTGGTTCTAGTTTTAAGATCATTCTTACAGAATTGATGTAAAATAATATTGAGGATAAATTATTTTCAAAAGAAGGAGTACCAAAAAAAAAAAAGCCTAAACTCAAGAAGGTGACAACTTCAGAGAAACATTTTTGGCTTTCTTTTGTTTTTTCTTGCTGTTAACAGAATTTGGACTCTGAGTTTATTCCATATCAGGCATGGATTATTCAAAAATTAATAACTAGCTTTGAAAAGTACACATGAACAGAAAGCATAACCCAAAATTAATATCACTGAGCAAAAATGTAACATTTCTTTTGTATTTCAAAATGCTTACCCAGCACTATCATTTCGTGATCACGGGTTAGTTGAAATGTCCTTGTGATGTTTGTTAAATTAAATTGAATAAAGCTTTTCTACATTATTTGTTTTTGTAAGGTTGCTGTATTCATATCTCACTAAAAGATCATTTAAAAAAAGGAAAAAGGAAATGAAGACCTAGGATTTAAATTTTCTTCTTATATAACCCACTACAGCCATGTTGGATTGACAGTATTTATTTAAACCTCAAGTTGATCATTTACTGATTGGTAAAAATTGATTTTTCTTGGTATTTCTATGGGTCACTCACCAAGTAAAACACCATTAATAGTTCCTGATCCCCTGGGAATAACAATGTAATTACATAGAAATTTAAAATTTAGAATAATGGCAGAAGTACAAATATAGAAGCTGTCCTGCCTTTTAGTGGTTTATAGTTACATTTAATACCTTAGGTAGTTTCTTCTGTTTAGATTTTAATTCCTAAGTAAGTCTGGTAAAATGTGAATTATTGTGTTATCACAAGTGATGAAATATATAAGCATTACAATCTGAAGTGTAGCGTACATAAAGCAAGATTAATAGTATCAAGCAATTAAATGGAAGCTATCTTTAAGAGTAAAGGAAAGGTTTAATGTTACCCTTAAGCGTAACTTAAACTCTCACTAAATATTTTTAACTACAATAAAAGCATATTAATTGTAAGAGTGACTTCTTTGTAAGACATCATTTCCTAGAGTAAGTTTTTCTAAGAATTCAAAAACTTACTGAAATAATTTCTACTTGTGACTCATTCCATAAAGGACTGAATTTTTTCTTGGCTTTTAAGCTCAGTGATGAAACCCCCAAACAGCACAGAATATTTTTTGTGTTGTATATATGAACTAAACCTAATTTTAGTAAAAATTACTAGTGAAAAGGTCATTGTTGGTTCTATAGCATTGTATGATACTTCTTAAATATTTTGAGAGTTTGGCCTTAATTTTTCTATAATTAAATAGAAGAAACTATAGTTTAATGTCCTTTCATGTACAAAATATTAACTGTCTTACATAAAAGTAACATGCTAGTTACCTATAGTAAGTTATTTTTCGTAATGTATTCCTGGGTTCTCCCCCATTTTCTGAGTTATGTTTGTGCCACCATCAGCAAAATCAATGCCTGTACTTCCAATTTAGCTACACCTTTGCTTCTCAGTAGCGTGACAGGTGGATTTACAGTGAATTTAACAAGAACTTGATAAGCAACACATAGAGCACTTAGGGGAGTACACAGAGGCCATCACAAAGAACTTTCTAGATCACCCCCTCCCTCTTCTATTGCCCCTTCTCTCTCTGTCACTGTGTCTTTCTGTCTCTGTCTCTCTCTGTCTCTGTCTCTCTCTCTCTCTCTCTCTCTCTCTCTCTCTCTCTCTCACACACTCTCTCTCACACACACACATACACACACACACTCTCACACACACACACACACACACAGAATTTGGTCCTCACCCTGGAATTATTTACCAATGTATTTGGCAAGGTAAAATTTCAAGAGTGAAAAAATGTGAAACATTTCTGAAATAGTGTGTTGTGGATTATGCATTAAATATAAAATACTTAAGATGGCATTTTGTGCAGTTTTGAATATATTAAATATGTGAACAATTTGACAGAAAAAAATCAGAGCTTTTTTTTTTTTTTAATGCGGGTACCGGGAGTTGAACTCAGGACCTTGCACTTGCCAGGCAGACGCTTATGCTGCTGAGCTATCTCACTGACCCCAGACCTATTTTATTTAGTATAAATAACTAGAATTTACAGTTAGCCCTCCCAACATAACTGTGGTGGAGATTCCTGCAGTCATGTATCTATGGGTTCATTTTGGAAGCTAAGCTAATACAGCCCTAATCAGCAGGAAGGTTGTAAGAGGTTTGAGAAATAACTGGGCATTTTGCTATGGAAATAATAGCTATAGAAATAATTTCTAAAAAATAAATTAGTTGGTTTCCTTTTTGCTCTTGAAGCAGTGTCTGTAATGAAACTAAAGATACAATTTCCTGTAACAAAATGAGAATTTGGGCTATAAGGAAGGCTGGGAGAGACAGCGTGGTGTTCTCATTTGGGGTTGTATATTAGCCTTCATTCGTTTTATTCACTGGTGGAGTGTTCTTCCAGTTGTATTAAATGAATGACTATGATAACCATATTCTAATGTTTTAATCATTTAAGAATGCAGAGATAGAGCTAGAGATATATACATATTACAGAGATATATAAATATAGAATATACTATATGTGTGTATGAATGTGTGTGTGTGCATATATATATATATATATATATATATATATATATATATATATATTATATACAGAGTCCACAAAACATGTATACACACTTCAGGAAAAGAAAACTTTGTATAAATAGTTTAATAAATTTATTGAGAAATCATGAAATTAATACAATTTACCTTTGGTCTCTACAATTACAAGAGGTGCTCAACGTGGTGGCCATTAGCTTCCAGACATTTATTAGTATGACAAATTGCTGCTTGGGTAACCTTGGCCATTGAGATTGCTGCACATGCATTTTCAACTTCTCCTCTAAGAGCTGGTAGTATAGTGGGTTTTCTATGATATATGACATCCTCCAGGGTCCCCCATATCTGGGTAACACCATCTGCTGAAAAAAATCATACTTTTCCTGGAGTGTGTATACATTTTTTTGGCAAACTCTGGATATTCCTTTGCATGGTACCTAGAATGGTTTAATCCATGTAGATTTTTAGTTTTGTCTATCTCTGGTTCCCCTGATACTTTTTGCAAGAATGATTAATTCTTTGTAGTTAAGAATAGTATCCTATTTAATTTAGAGATATTTTTGTTCTTCTTGGAATAGTAAATATTAGTCTTTATAACTTGAAGAAATTAGAAGTATATGGAGAATTTTTTCCTAAGTTATATAAACATAGGCATATTAGACAAAAAATATATAAATTTTGTGTTAGTCACCCCTCATTTTAGCAATGGAATATGAAAGGATTTAGCAGTGGATTCCAAAGTCAGATAAAAATTGTACAAGTTACTATAACATTTTTAAAAGATAAATCTTACCTAAGCATATTAGTTTTTTCCTGAAAAATTTAGTAGTGGATGTGGTTGAAAATATGATCTAATTCTGTTGGTTAATTTGATTATATGAATAAAAGAACTCAAGTATTTGATCACATGACTTCTAATAAACTGTGATACATATGTGTGATTACACATTATTTTATCACAGCTTTGTTTCTTTCTTAAATATACTCCAAGAGCAAAGTATTTTATTGTTATTTTCTTCCTTTTTTTTTTTTGTACTCACTTTGACTCCACGGATGGTTATATTTGGTTTCAAATTTTACAAAGAAGTAATACTCTTAAGAAATTTTTTAAAAATTTCTTGTATTCTGTATTTTTTTAATACTAGGAATTTAGAAGTTTTAATTATTTGCTATGTGCTACAATCACACAGAATTCTAGAGTAAGTTCCTAGTAAGGCTTATGTAAGAAAACTGTATCCACATCATATAAAATTAGAAGTGGACACAACAAATCAAGCCAAATTATTTTCTTGTAAGCATTAGGTATAACTTGCTTAGTAAGCATTTATTAAAATTCTAAAGTGTCACTGTATATACAGTTACATACAAATGTTACTTAGTATTCTTATCATTGCTTATATCTGTTCTGTGGCATATTTATTTGCCTGGCCATGAAATTAATGTGAAAAGCACCTCTAGAAAGATACCTTGCTGGTGAGATATACTTATCTCAAGCTGTCTTAGTTAATTTTCTCATTGCTGAGACAGAATACCCAATACCCACAAGTTAAAGGAGGAAAATCAGATTAAAAATTGTACAAGTTACTATAACATTTTGTAGAGGTTTCAGTCCATAATCGGCTGGCTCCAAGGCAGGGTGGCAAGGCGGACAGACATAGCAAAGGAGAAACAGTTTATGGTGGGCAGAAGGTAACAAAGCAATAAGAGAGCACCATAGCTCTTTCTGTCCCTTATATCTTATCCAAGGGCACATAGCACTCACACCCTTAATCCCAGTGCCCTTGATCCTAGCATTGCATCTTGAATTAATCCCAGCATCACACTCTAGATCCAGCCACCTCTGAAAAAGCCCCACCTATGACTGCATGAGGTTTTGGGGGGACATCTATACACAAGCCATAACATTCCATCCCTGACCCCCAAAGACTCATACATATCCCTTTATGCCAAAGGCATTTAGTCCATCTCTAAGAGTTGCCAAAGTTCTAATAGTTTTGGGCCGGTGAGGTGGCTCAGCGGCGTACGTGCCTGCCTGGCAAGCGCGAGGGCCCGAGTTCGACTCCCGGAACCCACATACGAAAAAAGGGCCGGTGATAATCGCTCAGCGACACGGGCGCCTGCTGGCGTGCGAGGTCCTGAGGTCGACCCCTGGTACCCACAAAAAAAATAAATAAATAAATAAAAGCAAAGTTCTAATAGTTTCAGCATTGCTGCGAAGTCCAAGTCCAAAGTGTCCTCTGAGATTTAAGGCAAACTCTTAGCTGCAAGCCCCTGTACAAAAAAAAGAATGTTAAACACTTCCAACATTCAATGGCACAAGATAGACATTTCCATTCCAGAAGTTACAAACGGGGGGTGGGGGATGGAAGTGGGGTGTAGAAAGGAATTGGGGGAAAAAAGACCAGAATCCAGTGTGGCAAACATTAAATCCCACAGTTCCACTTCCAGCATCCCCAGCAATCTGTGGCAAGTTGTGAACACCAAAGGGCTTGGGTGGCTTCACCCCTATGGCACTTCTGGTGGTTGTAGCTTCCATGGTTTCTTTCTTTAGCTGGATTCGCTCACTCCTTGCAGCTTTCCTTAGACGATCCACATTCCTGGCTTCTCCAAACTTCTGGGGTCTCCACTGTACCTTTGGCTTCACTCTCACAACTTCATACACTGCCCTCACAGGGGCACACTGCCTGTCTCCCAGGCCTTCTTCTGAAATCTGGGTGGAAGCTTTCCTGACCCCACAACTCTTACATTCTGCATGTGCCTAAAATCAGCACCACATGGATGACGCCAAGTTCTGCTGCCAACGGGAGCAGTAGCCAAGCTTCCTTCTCTCTTGGTTGTAGGGTTCCAGTGCCTATGAACCAAATCCCAAGGAACAGCTCCCCTAGGCTGCCACCATTCTGGAACATGGTGCTCTGGGGCTCTCTTCTCAAAGCAAAGTCTTTCACTTTTGCAGTTTTGAGGCTGCAGTGGGTAGAGTCCTGCTGCTTCTTGTGATTCCTTCAGGCCATCTTTTCTATTCTCCTGTTTCTGCTCAGCAATCAAGATCTCCTCTGCTCTATCTTTGTAGCCCACAGCTTTGCTGGAGCTTCCTTTCTGGCCAGTCTCACAATGTTTGAAATTTTTCTGCTGTGGTCTTTGCTCTTAATTCTTAACATAGATCTGGCTAAAAGCCCCAACCTTAGCCATGCCATGGCCTCAACATTAGACTGCCTTGAAATTTCTTTTACAAGATTAATTAGTCTGCCAGCCTTAATCACAGTCTCAGGCAAAGTTTCTGGACACAAGCAAAATGCAGACAAACTTTCTGCCAAGTCATATCACACATTGTCTGGAGTCCAGCAGCCAGTGCAGTCCTTCTTCCCAGCAGAAACCTCCCAAGCCTGGTCTTTACCAGCATCATTTCTGTCACCATTCTGATCTTCTAAGTGCTGACCTGAATCTTCCACAAATACAGCCTAAGGCATTCCAGCTCTACTTTTTCAGCCAGCATTCCAAACCTTTCCAACTCTTCCCACAAGCCAGTCCCAAAGGCTCCTGAACCACATGGTCAGGTATAGTCACAGCAATGAACCTACTCTTCTTGCTACCAAATTCTGTCTTAGTTACTTTTCTCGTTGCCAAGACAAAATACTCAACACTCACAAGTTAAAGGAAGAAAGGTTTATTTAGCTCACAGTTAGTAGAGGTTTCAGTCCATAATCAGCTGGCTCCAAGACAGGGTGGCATGGCAGACAGGAATTGCAGAGGAGAAACAATTCATGGCAGGCAGAAGGTAACAAAGCAACAGGGGACCACTATAGCACTTTCTGTCCCTTATATCTTATCCAGGCTACCCACCGTTATACCCTTAATATTAACGCCCTTGATCCTAGCATTGCACCATGAATCAATCCCAGCATCACATACTCTAGATCCAGCCACCTCTGAAAAAGCACCACCTGTGACCACATGAGGCTTTTGGGGTTACATCTAGCCACAAGCCATAATACAAGCTAAGAAATTCAGTATCACTGTATTTTTATTTAAAATAACTGTCTAAACTTAACCCGATTAATTTGTCATCTAAACATTTGTAAAAGGTTAAATTAACAAAAAAAATCAGTAGATCATGAAAAAGACCATAAAATTTCAGAAAATTGTTTTTTGTTTTGTTTTGTTTTGTCTTTTTTGACAGGATTTCACTATGCAGTTCAGGCTAGCCTTGAACTCACTTTGTAGCCCAGGCTGGCCTCGAACTTGCAGGGATCCCCTGCCTCAACCTCCTGAGTGCCAGGATTACAGGCATGCGCCACCACGTCTGGCTAGAAAATTGTATTTTTAACTCATAATCTTACATATGAGGTACCTGTTAGACTACTACATATTTGTTCTCCCTTTTCCTTTTGAGGATTTGTGATTTCAATTAAATGCAAAAAACTCTACACTTTTCAAGCATAATATTATATTTTATCACACGGAAATAAAATTTAATGATTATGACCTAGTATAAAATTGTAAAATTAATTTGAAAGCTTAAAACTTACATTTTGCTGTATTATATTTTTATGTATGTTTGTTCAAAACCTACTATATTCACTAATATATTTTTGATACATATTTTCTCTGCTAAATTAATCATAATTTTCTCAATTACATGAAAAAATGATTATTCTTCGTATTACTCTCAGAAGTATTATTTTCTAAATTTTGGTTTTGTTTATCTGCAGACGGTGGGTACGGCTACTATTTGGAAGGGAGTTCCCTCTACAGGATCTGCTGGTGGTTTGGGATGCCTTGTTTGCAGATGGCCTTAGCCTGAGTTTAGTTGACTATATCTTCATAGCCATGCTACTCTACATCCGAGATGCTTGTAAGTTTTAATGACTTCACCTACATTTGACCAGGTGGCCTTATTTTTCAAAAGTGTGTTGTGTTTTAAATATACTTTATATTTTATTGTGTGATTCACATATACCTAAATTTTTATAGTAAATATTAAACTTTCCAAGGAAAACATTAAATCTTTTTTGTTAGTCATTTCAGGAAATTGAAATATTCTTAAAACCATTTTTCTGAAGACTTTACTCTTACTTTAATCTCACTATACACATTTGTGAAATACATGCAAAAAGCCAGTATGTCAGATATGTTTAGAGCTCCATCTTCTGACATATACTGAGTATTCCCAGGTATTTATTGCAAGATTGGAGCTATTTTTATAGTATCAATGCCTTGACAATTAAAATATATATAATGTCATATATATAAAATATATCATATATATTGTATATGATATATAATTATATATAATATATACAATTATCATATATATGGAGTATGACTTGTTCCCAGTGAAATTTTAACAGAATTTATCACTCAGTCTAGTCTAATGGTAGATGTGTTCACATCTCTTCAGTTTTACCTTAGGGTGCTCACCCTAACCAGAAAGCTAATATGTACCTAGCGCTCTAAAATTTCTCAGCTTGAAGAAAATACCAGAGCATGTTTTAAATTTCAAAATGCCTTAAATTATTTTCCATCTCAGTAAAATAATCACAGTTCACAAAACAAGATTATAAGCCAAAATATAATTAGGAAAGATTGTACCAAGTGCTAGGATTGAATTAGGAACTAGAAAACTATTCTAAAAGTAATACTTTTCCGAACAACCACATACTATTTGGAGTCGTTCTTAATCATGACTGTTAAATTGCTACATGGGTGTCTTTATTTGTTCATTGAATACCAGTTATGCCAGATGTTCTTGTTATGCCTCTGGTAACACTAATATTCCTTAAAATTTTAGATTATACTTTTTAAAATTTCCTCAAAATTACTTGGAATAAATAAATGACAAGATTGACACATTTTTTCCAAAAATTGTAAGATATTTTTCCTGTGCCTCGAAGGTCAGATAGTTTGGGTTTTGATAGACAAAGTGAAAGTTCCTTCTTTTCAGAGCCAAAGGTAATCATGTAAGAACATGAAAATAATGAGAGAGGACAACTGGAAAATAGAGAAGGATGTTTGGGTAGATGTGATAGATACTGCATTTTTTGATATTTAATACTAAAGTCCCTTTTTTAAAGTTTTTTTTTTTTTTTAATTGTAAGTATGTGAAAACAAAAGAAAACCTATCATCTGTAATTCTAGTACTCTGGGATACTGATGCAGGACTATCACAAGTTCCAGCCCAGCCTAGGCAACTTAGTGAGACACTGTCTCAAAAAAGGAGAGAGAGAGAGATCTATTTTTAGAAAAAAAAATAATATTTTGGATAATATTTTCACAATACTGTGCAAGTCAAACTATTGAAATATATTCGATTCTCTGATTTTAAATAGTTCATAATTTGCTGTTTTTATAACTTTAGCACATCACCCGTATATTTCTAATTTAATCATCCTATCTTCTATACTAAGATCAACTCTTTTTTAACTTTATAAACGTGACAAATTTTGGCAGCTGAAGCCCTTACACATTTTTAATCTTTCCACTGATGATTTTATAAATATGGGCACATGTGGAAGTTGTTTATTCATTTCAATTTTGGCTAAATCCATTAACAGTGGATATCTCCTAAAGTAGAGTGACTATTTCTGAGGTATTTAAGGTTGCCCCTGTCCTAAAGGAGCTTACCAACCAGCAGGGAAGAGTGATGTAAATAATTTCAAATGAATGTACCTGATGCTTGTTGAGAGGTCAGGTAGTATAAAAATTCAAGGAGAGATACTGAGCTTCATCTGGGTCAGCTGTGAGTGAGTAGAAATAACTTTATAGGTATTGGCAAGCCAAATAAGGGGATTTTCATTCCAGGCAGAAGGAATAGCATAGACAAAGGCCTGGAAGTAAGAAGCCCCTTAAAGGGTGGCTGTGTGTGTGTGTGTGTGCGTGCGTGTGCGTGTGTGTGTGTGTGTGTTTATAAGAGACTAGGACCTACTAGTACTAGATATTAGCAGAGTACAAAGGAAGGGAAGAAGGGAGGGGATGGTTATGAGACTGAAGTTTATTTAGAATAGTCTTAGTTTTCATATGTTCCTCCAGAGTAGTAATTATTAATACTGCCCACTTTCACTCACAAAAGCATCACATTAGGATCATAAAATTCGTATGCTCAGTCTGCCTAAGGCGGATGTATACAGAAACAGAATGTGGGCAAAGGTGGAAGTTAGGCTTTTGCCCCAGCATTTCAGAGGCAGTCAAAGAGAAAAAGCCAAGCAAGTGTTTGTAATACAAGCTTACAGACTGTGTGGTCTGAGCCAAGAAGGGAAAAAGGGATAGTAATATAAGGCGAGAAAAATCCACTCAGATTTGATACTGTGAAGGGACAATCATTAAATTGTCCTCTGCTAGCGTCAACATAATGAAGTGGTAGAGCAGAACCTTGGATTAGAGTAGATTGAAGAGTGACTTAAGAATTGGGAAGTACAAAAGCTTTTTTCTTTAGCTCTTTATTGTTGTTTTATATGTACATTATTTATTCAACTAAAATGATGATCAATTAAAAAAATGATGGCATTTGTAATCTTTTAATATGGGAAAAAGCCTAGGGAAGAAAGATGTAGTGAGAGGGCAAATTTAGGGACAAAGAAAGTTGGATGATTATCTTTAGAATGAGACTAGAGTATGTTGGAACTGGCAGAGAACTGATGAAGATGCTGGCAAGAGTAGGGCAAGCCTGGCATAAGGTTGTTTTTTTTTTTCTACGTGTGCTCAACAGTCAGGTAAGATAAAAGGAAATAGACTACAATATGGGTTTTAAATTAGGCCAGTTTTGTTTTTAGGACAATCAGATTTACGCTGTTAACTAACAAATAACTGTTGTTTGTAAAATTAAATTTGTAGGTATGACAGCCAAACACCAAAACCTTAAACAACTACAGAAGAGTAAACAAGAAAACAACTTTTATTCAATTATTTATTCAAAGAACCAACCATTCAAACAGTATATATTGAATTCCAACTATTTGCCAGCAATCATGGTACCTAGATAATAGTGATGAAGAGACATGAAGAATATCTAGATGCACACCATGTACTTCAAAAGAAAATCAAGATAGGAAACAGTGGTTTACAAGCAAAATCAGGGATGAGGGCGGTCCTCCACCTTACCTGTGGAGGTTGCAGGGGCAGCAGTTAGTCCTGAGGGGCTAGATTTAGCAGGAAAGAAAGACAGTGTTCCTCAGAAAAGGGGTAAAAGGGAAGGGAGCAGCAAGAGGAAAAGAGGACACAGAAAAGAGTTAATAGGGTAGAGTTAATAGGAGACCAGTACTAATTAGATGAGTTTAGGCTATGGTCAGTAACTGGAGAAAAGTGGACAATTGCTAGCCTCCACATTCCAAATAAAGCTTAGTTTCACTAAGGCCAGCCTGGGCAATTTATGAAGACCTTATCTCAAAATAAAGAAGATCTGAGGATGTAGTTCATGCAAAACTTTTGCCACACATGTGCAAGGCCATGTGTTCAGTACCCCACAAACATGCACACAAAATGCACTACCCACAATGAAATAAAGTGCATCTGTATTCAGATATTACTAATTCTTGACGTATGGTTTTCTATCATTAGAACTAAAAAAGAGGCAAATCTATGAATCAAGCTTACCATTTTTTTCTAAAAAAAAAAAAATCTTAATGTCCACCAAATATTTCCAGGCTTCATTTCCATGACATTTTACAGATATGAAAGTAGTAGGACTTAGGGTCTATATTGACCAGATTTCCTTTCACTGGAACAATATACTTGATATCCACAACTTGAGGAGAGTTTTAATTTTGGCTAACAGTTTCAGAGGGATCAGTCCATGGTCAGCTGCCTCCAAGGCAAATATGTCATAGTGGAAGGGGTATGGTAAAGCAAGCCACTTAATTCATGGCAGCAGGGAGCAAAGCACAGGGGAGGAGTAGTGAAGGGAAAGGGGCTGGAAACCAGATATAGTTCCCAAGATCATACCTTCATGACCCACTCTGACATACCCAGAAATGTGCTTTACCAATCCCCAAGTATCTACCAAGCCAATCAAATTAACAGTTAATCTAACCATCATAGGCTCTGATTCTGAGAATATGCCTGAAGTTATTATCTTAGTGTTAATAATTTGTATTAAAAGACTTTGTTTTTTATATTAAATTATCTCATTTTTTTTCCTTCAGTAGATAATGATAAAGAAGGTAAAGAAAACTGAAGCCTGTGTGCTTATTTGCTTTCAATTTCAAAGCTGCTGCAAGTGGCACTCCTGGAACTACATGCTGTCATTCTGACTTTTCTAATACAGTGTTCTTTCTCCTATACTCACATCCTAACCACTGGAAATTGTCCACATGGATGCTTGGTTATTTACTGTCTTATAATTGGCAACACTGCTTATTTAAAGATACAACTTCTAGCAGGGCATGGTGGTACACACGTGTAACCCCAGAACTTGGAAGGCGGAAGCAGGAAGATCATCACAAGTTCAAGGCCAGCCTGGGCTACATAGTGAGGTCAAAGCTAGCCTGAATTACATAGCAAGACCTTCTCTCAAAAAAAAAAAAAAAACAAAAAAAGCAACTTCTTGGATCTTTGATTAAAATAGTCTAAGTTGTATTAAGCTTGAAACGCAGTAAGGATAACCATTTTTGAAATCTTTTTTGAACAAAAAATACATCATTCTGAATTTAAAATTGTCCTTTTTCCTAAAAACGAATTTTTAAAATCCTGTATCATTCTGAACAAAATCTAAAGAAGTAAGGATTTACCCAAGACTCTTAAGTGTTTCCTGATGAGTGTATATAGGTCTTGGGTCTCAAGGAAGTTACTATTATAATTTGACACTCAAGCAGTTGTCATGAAGGCAGCCAGGGAGAAAAACTTAGAATGACAGGCTCTTACAAGGGTCTTAAACACTAGACTAAAAATCAGTTTTTATGGGAGATACAACTATGTTTTACATTTGACTTTCTCTAAGACTGATTAAAATGAAAGTTATTTTGATTTTTTTTTTATTTATAATTTATTCTCTAGTCTCCTTCTTTACTTTCTGGCCCATTTGAGTTTTTATTTTGTATATTGTCATTTTGTTCTGGGAAAGTCAAAATTATAAGGGCCTTAAATAGTTGAAGACATCACTGGTGCTAATTATGCACTTTTTCCTGAATGTTGTAGGACCTTAACAATTTCTTTACAGAGCATGTAATATTTGTTGAATGTCTTTTGTATATGAGACACTTTACAAAGCAATTGCACATTGACATTATTTTCAATGAAGAACAATAAATTATGAGAAGGCTTTAGGGTTTCCTTTTCTTTTAGCTCCTTTTTATTTCATATTTAAGCTATCATTATTTGTTCTGTATACCAATTTATAGCTAACTATAAGAATTTATACCTATTTCTAAATATTTGCTATTTCAAGTCTTACATGCTGAGGACTTTTTGTCGTGTGTACTTAAGTCTTCTCTGTGGTATATAACATACTTGTGCAGAAGCCATCCTCAGTGTATGAACTTGACTTATGTATGTAGATACTATGGTTGTGATGTTCTACTAGGAATGAAAGAGTGTATAAATCACAGTGGTAAAGAGCAGGGCTTTCACTTACACAGTCTTAGGTTCAGCCCCTAAGACTCTGCCCTTTAGGAGCCCGACAGCCTTGCCGTGTTGTTTATCCACTCTGCATTACCAGGTCCTCATCTGTAATACGGAGGTGATAATAATGATTTTCTTAGAGGAGATTAGGAAGATTCATGGGATATTTATAAAATATTTAGCAAGTTGCTAGACATATAGCTTAATGGTGGTGAACCTATGGCACACATGTTGTTTGTTTTTCTTTTAAGACAAAAGATGTTAATGTATGAGTTGTTTTTTGTTTTTGTTTTTTGGTACCAGAAATTGAACTCAGGACCTTGCGCGTGCACTCCCGGCCCATGAGTTGTGTTTTCTAAACTAAAACCTCAGTATTTAGGTTAAATTGCAGTGTTGGCACTTTGCGAAAAATAAATGGGCTTTGGGTTGCAGTTTGGGCACTTGTCTCTAAAAGGTTTGCCATCACTGCTATAGGTGCTTAATAAGTGATAGCTATTTTTATTTTAACTCACATTGCTTTAAACTTTCTCCAGTCACATTCTCTGCTTATCTATATTGATTTTACTATTTTTTTAATTGTTTCTACTGAGGAAATTATATAAATCAACTCCCTTGGACCACTTCAGTGTAGGTATAGGCCTCTTAAGAAGAGACAGGAATACTTGTCAACAAAGAATTAATCAAAATAAGGAAATGTATCAGCTAGCATCTGTGCCATCTTTACAGAAACTATAGGGTAGAGTAAGCATTATTGTTTTGTCAACCAAACATGAGCAGCAGAAAGACTGTAAAATAAAGAGTTTATTCAAAAATAACAAGGATTGCAACCTGGGATATGCATGCTGTGGCAGACCATAGGCACATGGAAGGGAGTGTGACAAGGGGAAGCTTTTAAAGCAACAAGAGAAGTCCACAGAGGCTGTTTTTGAAACAAAGCTCAAAGGCAGTGGTGCTTGTTCTTTGGTAGTACTGGCTGTTGCTCAGAGAGTCTTCATAGATGTGGCTTACCTAGAAAGTTCTTGTTGGGAAAGTTCTTTATGGAAGTTCCTGTTACAGGCAAACATGCAAGAGGGTCCTTTTTTGGGCCCCTTCATCTGCATTTTGTTACAGTGTGACATGACTCCATTTTAGTACTGATAGCTTTCATAGTCTCTTTCTTATAAATGGAAAGGTAAAGTGTGGGAAGTAATCAGCTCGCCTAAACTCGCACATTTAATAACATAGTATTATTGCTCTGGTCCCTCCAAATACATTTCTGTCTATGTCAGGCTGTTCTATATACTGGGTTATACTAACCTTCTAAGCTATTTTAAACTGTCGCAAAATAATAATAATGCAAAGCGACTCTACTGCTGACATTTGCATCCATTAAGTCTCTTGATTTGTAAAACAATGTCCTTTCTAAACAAAACCTTATATTTGTAGACTATGTATCGTGAAGCTAAATTTCTAATACTACTCCAACAGAAATCACTATATGATTTGAGCAGATGACTTTATCTCTCCCAGTATCAACTGTCACATGTGTAATATGAGAAATAATTGTACCTTTATAATAAGATTGTCATAGCAATTAAATGAAATAATGTAGATAAACTTCTTAGCATAGGACCTGGCTCCAAGTCTTCAGTAATTCACTGTCATTTTAGTGGAAATAGTAGTAAGAACTGCTTAATACAACATCTCTGCCTTTCTATACTTCGATTTTCTTCAGAGCAAGGATTTTGTTTGGTTCATCTCTACATCTTGTCTTACCTTAGAGCTTGTCATGAAGTAGTTCCTCAGCAGACAATTATTGGATTGAATGAAACAGGCAATTTTTTAAATCAGAAAGTTGTTTTCCAAAAGAGTAAGCTTAAGCTCACAGAGGTTGCCCACAGGTTTTAAACAGCTGCTATACGTCAGTCACATCATTTATATCATTTTAGGCAACTTTATGAAAGGCTCAAATTGGGTCCTGGGATTCAAACCCATTTCTTACAGTATTGAGCCCAGAACCTCATCCACAAAACTCTTCTGCTCCTCTTAAAAAACATGTAACAGTTCTTCCTTGTCCAGCTATTAATAAATATTTTCACTATAGTATTTTGGAAAATAAGTATTTTTGAGTTATATGATGAATTAAGTTTTACTTGCTTGTTAGCTCTCAAAGAAAACTGTCCATGAGAACAGTATACCATTCTATCCTAGTTTTTGTATATATAGAGAAAAAAAGGACAGCAGGTAACTGAGTGTGAATATGGGGAAAAATGAACAAATAAGTACAGAAAAGGTAGGATAAGCAAGTGCTTTACGAATGAAAGCAGATGTATGAAATTAGAAGCTGTCAGATCAGCAAGAGAAATGAAGATGATAAAGTAGTTCTTTACATAGATTATAATTACTTATTTCGCCCAGTCCTGTCTTTCTTCTCCATATTGCTCAGGGGAACAAGGAGGGGAAAATGTAGGAGTCAAGGGTATTTCTGATTACAAATAATTGTTTATATTTTGATTTGCATTGGTTTTTTTCATCAGTTTTTCCCCCCCTGTGGAACATTTTTCAAGTAATTAGTAAAAAGATTCAGTTATTACTACATGAAGTTGTAACTGAAAATTCCTTCAAAATCAATGCCATGAGCCCATTGCGATGGCTCATGAAACAGGTAGCACTCATGGGCCCAACTGTGACAGCAGTGGCAGATAGATTGCCAAGAAATAAAGTAGTTTACATAGAACTGCCTAAAAAGATGTGCTTAATAATTTCATTCATATTGGGTTGGTGTGAAAAAAAATTGAATGACACAAGTCTATGGAACACAAACCTATCTATAAAGATTTTGACTTTTTCTCCAAAAATTCTTCATAGATATCCTCTTTTTAGATTCCTTATTATCTTTAGAAAGACAGATAATTGGAAGAAATTCTTTTCTTTAATTTTGCATTATTAATATTTATATAAGATAATAGCTACAGATCATTAAGGATAATCAAGGTAAATATTATTTTATGAGAATTAACTGGTTCTTTCCCATTCATAAGGATTTTGTTAATAATTTCTAAGCAGAAAAACTGAAGCTATTTAAACACAGCTATATAAATAGCAATAAATGTGCTTGCTCCTGACATTTTATTTATATCACAAAAAAATACACACATAATTTTATCTGAAGCTCTTCCTTCCAACATCCCCTAAGGATAAGTACTAGTTTATTAAATTGTAGTTAACTATGCAGTGTGCTGCTTCAAAGGCCATTTGGTAAGGATCCCTTCTCTTTATTTTATCAAAGTAGTTGCATTATTAGTTTATTTTCTTTGACTGAAAGTTATTTTTGTATTTGAAGTAATACAAAATATCTTCAGCAGTATTGTATCTGAATCATTTTCCCCTCTCATTTAGTGATCTCTAGTAACTACCAGACCTGTCTTGGCCTTCTGATGCATTACCCAGTCATCGGGGATATACACTCACTGATTCTTAAGGCTCTGTTCCTTAGAGACCCAAAGGTAAGTTTTTTCAATAAGATACATACAATATTAAGTTGAGTAAGAATTCCTGATGTGGAATTTGCCTAATGACAGAATTTGTCTGAGTTGTAGACCCAAAATCAGAAACCTTATTGGCCACCGATTCGGCAAGCAAATTAAGTGAACATTGCCATGAGAAACTGGAACACACATCTCTTGTCCCTCAAAAGGTTGTTCTGCCCTCCTGTCTTCTTCATAATCAAGGAGAGAGTTAAGCAACTACCTATTCTTTTAGCCAAACTTTATCATCACTGTACCTCACTGGGAATGCCTTTTTTTCAAATATAGCCTCGGAGACCATATGAAGATCATAAAAGTAGATCCATACAAAGGACCAAGTCTATAAGAGTTTATGATACAATAAAACATTGAATTATTTCATATTATGAATATGTATTTCTTATTTTTCAGATTGAGTAACCTAATAAAATAGAGATTTAAAGACTTATAACTGATTTTTTCTGTTTGAGTGTAACAAAATTCATTAAAATTTTCTTTTCACTTAAGAGAAAAAGTGTGCTCTTTTACAACTAATGTTATATTTCTTGAAAATAAGAACATTTAATGATCTAAAAAAATCTGTGAATCCTTGCTACTTTTGAGCCAAACACAAATATTGGATGAAGTATAACAGAGAAAGCTTCAAATACGAATATCATAGTGCCAGGCACTGGATGGTAACCCCAGCCTTTGGCTCTTCGGCAACCTCCCAACATTCATGTTGGCAGTTGTCAAACTGTCTGTGAGTCAGTCAGTCTGTCTGTGGGTTCTATTGCCAAAGCTCTGTCTAATCAATTTCCGTCTCCAAGTTTAATACAAATTTTGATTCTGAAGGATTTCTGCCCTTTCCTAAGTTGCTGACTTCTTCCTTTGAGTATATCCTTTATTTATTCTTTGACTGAATTAAAGAATTCTCCTCATGCCTATATCTGTTTTCTGTAGAAATACAAAATTTTACATCATTTCTGTAACACAAAGTAATTTCATTAAGCATCAGAAGTATAATTTTCTCTGATGTATAAGGAAGCATTTTTTTTCCAGAGCAAAAGGAGTATGACTGAAAATCTGAAGTTCCATGTTTATATTCTTAAGTTCATATGTGTATGTAAGTTGTGGGAGTATTTTTTACCAAAAAAATAAGATCCCTCTTAATCAGAGGAATAAAGATGTTGCTGGTCAGTGAGGTATGAGTTTTGATCTACAAACTTAAGGCAAATTCTGTCAGCTCACTATTAGGAATTATATATAAAGTGGAAAACAATGTCAAAACAGCAATTTGAATTCCTTACTTGTGTGATTTGTTTGATTTAATGAAGAAGTAATACGTTATAAAACCTATTTATCTTGTTAATTTTTTCCCCAGCTAAATATGTTGATCTTCCTATGAATCACTCATTTAGTTTCACAGTTCTTCGTACTAAGCCCATCAGTGTTTATTAGTGGAATCTAATTGTGCTTTCATGTTAGTGTGGCTTTCATAGAGTACTTTTTATCTCAATAGTGTCCATGATATAAGAATATAATGAACCAAATTCTACTAGCATTAAAGATATATTTTTTAAGGCTTAAGAGAAAAAATGGTAGCATTATTATCTAAAAAGGATAATTCCCTGCCTTTACATTCAGTGTCTTACCATGTAAAAACATGCTCAAGCTAATGGTCCAAATATGGGACCATAAACTGATAACTTGTAGACTAAGAAACTGGGCAAGATGAAGGAGTTGTTTTCACATGGCTCATGACAACAAGCTCATAAAATGATGATATCAATAGGAAAAGTTAAGAAAGCTGTGCAGCCTTAGGGGTTTTCAGATGGCTAACCCAGCAAAGCAGGAGTTACACTTAAATGTATGGAATGGCTGACTCATTGACATCATTTCATAAATTCCAAGTGATAACTAGTGTCGCTGGTCGTACGTTTTAATGTAGATTCATGGCAGTGTGTTGTTCCCCAGGGAATCAGCAGAGTTAGGAATTGGGGATATAAGTCAAGCCATCTTCATTATTTGGGGAAAATCATGTTTGCTGAGCCTTGATCTCCTTTTTTGTAACATTTGGAAATTAAATGAAATTGTCTCTGATCCACCCAACCAGAACATTCTTTGTCTATATAGGACTAGCTTCTTTTTTTTTTCTTTTAATTAATCTTATTGGTACATTTTAGATATACATAATGATCCCATTCATCATAGGGAATGTGTACGTGTATATATCTCCTGATTCTTTTTCCCCCAATTCCCTCCCCTCCCTTCAACCCAACTTCCCCTCCTTATTTAAAAAAGCTTTGCCAGGCATGGTAGCACATGCCCTGTAATCCCAGAACTTGGGAGGCTAAGACAGGAGAGTCGCTAGGAGTTTGAGGCCAGCCTGGGCTACAAAGTGAGTTCAAGGCTAGCCTGAACTGCATAGTGAGACCCTGTTGCAAAAAGACCCCCCCCAAAAGCTTTGTTTCCATTTTTTTTCCTTCTATTTTCTTTTTCTCTTCTCCCTCCTTCCCTTTCCCCTCTCCTCTCCCCTATTCCCCTTCCCATTTGAACATTTCCTTCCTGTTTCACAACATCTATTACACATTTTGGTCCTTATTTACCCTTTCGGTTTGTCACACCAGAGAAACAATGCGATGTTTAAACATCTGTACAATTTATTTCACTTAAGAGTATGGTCTCAAGGTGTATCCATTTACCTAGAAATGTCTCAAGCTTATCCTTCTTTATGGCAGAGTAGTACTCCATTTTATAAAAGAACCACATTTTCTTATCCATTCATCCATTGATGGCCATTTGAGCTGTTCCTGAGAGTTAGCTATTACTAATTGTCCTGCTATAAACATGGTTGTGTATATATTGCTCTGGTATGATGCTTTTAATTCTTTTGGGAAAATACCAAGAAGGGGAATAGCTGGGTCAAATGGGACCTCTAGTTTTATTTTTTTGAGGAATCTCCACACTGATTTCCACAGTGGTTGCACCAGTCTACACTCCCACCAATAGTGCAGAAGGGTTCCTTTTTCCCCACAGCCTGCCAGCATTTGTTATTGGTTGATTTCTTGATTCCAGCCATTCTTTCTGGAGTGACATGGAACCTCATTATAGTTTTAATTTGCATCTCTCGAATGACCAGTGATGTTGAACATGTTTTCATATATTTATTTGCTATTTTTACATCTTCTTCTGAGAAGTGTATATTCATTTCAGATGCCCACTTCTGGATTGGGGGTTTTTTTTTTTTTTATATATATTCTAGATATTAGTCCTTTGTCTGAGGAACAGCTGGCAAAAATTTTTTCCCACTCTGTAGGTTGTGTCTTCACTCTGTTGGTGATTTCTTTGGTGCTGCAAAAGCTGTTTCATAAGATGAGATCCCAGTTGCTGATTCTTTGTAGTATTTCTTGAGCGATCAGGATTTTGTTTATAAAGTCTTTGCCTACAACAGTGTCTTTAAGAGTTCTGCCTGTTCTGGGCCGGTGAGATGGCTCAGCGGCTTAAGTGCCTGCCCTGCAAGCACGAGGGCCAGAGTTCGACTCCCGGAACCCACATACGAAAAAGGGGCCGGTGATATCGCTCAGCGGCACGGGTGCCTGCTGGTGCACGAGGTCCTGAGGTCGACCCCCCGGTACCCACAAAAAAAAAAAAAAAAAAAAAGAGTTCTGCCTGTTCTGTCTTCCAGCAGATTTAGTGTTTCTGTTTTAATATTTAGATGTTTGATCCATTTTGATTTTAGTTTAGTGTATGGTGAGAGACATGGGTCTAGGTTTATCTTTGTCAGGCGGAAAGCCAGTTTTTGCAGCACCATTTATTAAAGAAGCTATTTTGGGTCAGTGAAATAGTTCAGTGGCACGGGCGCCTGCTGGCGCGCAAGGTCCTGAGTTCGACCCCCAGTACCCACCAAAAAAAAAAAAAAAAAAAAGATGCTATTTTTCTTCCAGTGAAGGTTTGTAGTGACCTTCTTTGTCTCTCTTGATCAGTCTTGGCTTGAAATTCACTTCATCTGCAAATAGAATACCTTCTCCAGCATTTTTCCAGGTTCCTGTCATATGGAGTATTATTTTCCATCCTTTGACTTTCCGTCTATGAATTTCTTTTTGAGTTAAACGTGTTCCTTCTATGCAGCACATTCTTGGATCTTTTTTCTTTTGGAGGGGCATCTTGTTTCTTAATCCATTTTCCCAATCAGGTTTTTTTGTTTTTGATATGTGAATTGAGACCATTTACATTGATAGTTACAACTGATATATATCGACTTATCCTTGTCCTTCTATTTTCCTGTTATTGGTTCCCTTTCTTTCCCCTCTGTTTAATTGCTTGCCTTGCCTAGTGGCTTCCTTCTTTTGGGTTCATGAAATTGTAGCCTTCATTATCTCTTTCTAGATTATCCTTCAGAGCATTTTGGAGTGCTAGTGTGGTGGTCATGAATTTCTTGAGGTGTTCTTTGTCATGGAAGTATCTTATTTCTCCATCAATTTTGAAAGATAGTTTTGCAGGGTACATCAATCTGGGTTGGAAGTTGTTTTCTTTTAGGGCTGGATATACTTCAATCCGAGCTCTCCTTGACTTAAGGGTTTGTGTTGAGAAGTCTGCTGTGATTCTGATGGGCTTTCCTGTATAGGTGACTTTTTCTTTTCTCTAATAGCTTTCTGTTCTTGTGTTGAATTTCTGGAATCTTGACTATTATATGCCTTGGCATAGATTTTTTTTTTTTTAAATCATGGCTAATTGGAATTCTATATGTCTCACTTATTGGTATGTCAAATTCTTTTTTCCTTGCTTTTGAAGCTGTGTGCCATTATTTCTGTGAACAGGTTTTTTTTTATGTCATTTGCATTATCTCATGCTTTTTCATGGACTCTGATCAATCTTATGTTATTCTTTGCATCATACAGCAGCTGTTAGATTGATTTTTCATGGTCCCTCTACTTTTAAGAAATCTTTCTTTTCAGGCTATGTGGTAGCACATGCCTGTAATCCCAGCACTTGAGAGACTGAGGCAGGAGGATCACTGAGAGTTCAAGGCCAGCCTGAACTGCATAGCAAAACTCTGTCTCAAAAAGACCAAAAAGAGGGCTGGTGAGATGGCTCAGCGGCTTAAGTGCCTGCCTGGCAAGCGTGAGGGCCCGAGTTCGACTCCCGGAACCCACATACGAAAAAGGGGCCGGTGATATCGCTCAGCGGCACGGGCGCCTGCTGGCGCGCGAGGTCCTAAGGTCGACCCCCTGTTACCCACAAAAAAAAAAAAAAAAAAAAAAAAAAAAGACCAAAAAGAAAAATAAAAAAGAAAGAAGTCTTTATTTTCACGATCACTAACTGCAAACCTGTCTTTTAGATCTGATATTCTGTCCTCACATTGGTTCATTCTACTGTGTATGCTTTCAGCAGAATTTTTTTTTTTTTTTTTTGGTACCGGGAATCATACTCATGACCTCACACTTGCCAGACAGGCACTGTACCTCTGAGCTGTATCCCCAGCCCTAAATAGAATTTTTAATCTCCTGGGTGTCTGACTGAATTTGTTTCATGGATTCCATTTCTTTCCTATGTTGGAGATTCATGGTTTCCATCATTTTCCTAAGCTCCTCTATTTTTTTAACTTTATCAACTCTAGATACACTAACCATGTCCTTTATTATGGTCATCATCTATTTAGTTATCTGAGAAATTACTTCTAATTTGATTTTTTTTCTTAGAGCCTCATTTGTATGCTTTGTTAATTCCACTTTTACCATTTCAGAGAGTTCAGGTGGGTGGCTTTCACATCATTCCGCCTCACTGCCCCCAGGTTTGCCCTGGGTGAGCTGGAAGTCTGGGGTTATAGCTTGCATCCCTGTCTTCTCATTTTCTGTTGTTTTTTGTTTTGTTTTGTTTGTTTGTTTTAATTTCCACGTTGATGCTTGTAAATTGCTTATGTTATGTAGCTTAATTGCTCGTTATCAAGAAGTCCTTAGGAAATGACTACCCATTAGAGGTGTCTTCCAGGTGTAGCTGTCTTTTGGGTTTGGAGTCTGTTACAAGATCCTACCTGTTCAATTTATTGGGGATCAGAAGTTGCTGCCTATTTGGCCTAGCCTCTGGCTCTTTGGCACTGGCATATAGTATTTTTTATGTCTCTCAGGCACTGTGTCTTGGCATATAAGGAAGAACAACTGATTAGATACACTGTCACCTTGGCTAAAGTAGTACAGTAAAGTAGTACAGTCAGTAATAACAGTAGCATCAAGCACAGCCTAGGAAATGATAAGCTGTGGTAACTATTAATTTGCCACCTTTAACCATATTAACAAGACTTGTAGTTATAAAACAAAATCTAAACAAATCAGAAAGTTTTATGCAGTAAGTATCCCCTCAGTGGAGCAATTTTACCCTCAAGGGAGAAAATTTAAAAGGGTTAAGAGGAAAAAATAGAAATATAGAAGAAGAAAAAGAGATTAAAAGGAAGTCTGAAGGACAAAGAAAGATAATACAAGCTTTGGGAAACTGGTGAAAAAGACAGGAGGAAAGGAAAGAAGGAAGAAACAGAAACAAGAACAGAGCAAAACAGCAGCAAAAACTAGAAACAGTGTTCACACTCATAAAAACAAGAACAATCAAGGGGAAAAAAGCAAAAAAAGGGAGAAAAAAGAAAAATTATTTTCACTTCAGGGTGTGTCTGTACTGTCACTGGTAGATCAAGTGGGCAGACAGAGCCCAGGTCCATGTTGTTTGACTCAGGAAGCATGCAGTAGAATTTTAGCAGGGTGGTGAATAATCCCAGCAAGCCTGCACTATCAAGTCCACCAGAGCTCATGCTGATCCTGGTTTCTGGATGTGAAGCTGGGACTCACCTTGTTCAGTGCACAACTCTCTGGGTACCTCTTGCAGGCTTGAACTCAGCTCCCTGATCCTGGGTGTCTCCCACGACTATACCTCACCCTGACACTGGGAGCTGCTAGATGGAACCAACCCACGGCTGCTCTGAGTCCGAGGGTTAGCTGGCCCCTTTTTAAAATGGCAACTGCTCATTGAACCATAATCACTCACCAGCCACTGCAGCCTGCAATGTCCACTGCTCCATTCCACTGGTGCACTTCTCCCTGGAAGCCTCTGGAGTCACCTGTAGTCACCGTGCCTCAGTAGGTTCGAGCTGCCTCTCTCACATTGTGGGCTGGGTTTCAGGGAGAAAGCACCTTTTGCTGCCTCTCTCTTCTGCATTGAGGTCTCTTTCTTTGCTCCCTGTGGGTTCCAATTCTCACTTCAGATCCTTTCTGAGTCCTGGGGACCCACTTCTCTCCTTCTCTTCCACGTGTAGCTATATTCCAGCATCTGGACTCCAAATCTCAGAGAGGCTGATTTGTTGCTGCTCGCTACCCTGCCATCTTCCTGAAGGACTGACTTCTAATGAACTAACAAGATCCAATTTAGTGCTACAAAGAATTAATGAAAAAAAGAAATCTACCTGTATTACAGAAATCCACAAGTTTTCAGAGTTTTCAGTGTAATTAATGTCTAGCATAGTCAGAAAGGAGGCCTTTTATGTTGAGGGGGGAAAAAAGATAATCCATGCTAGTACCCCAACTCATGTCTTCTAAAAATCCAGACATAGGAATGCTTTAAATGTATTCTACTTACTAACAACAATGAAACACTTAAAATATTGGAGTCATTCCTGATTCAAGCAAAAGGTAGTAAGTATCGCATATGCAAATCTCAAGGAAGTGAACTTGTAGAAAGATGAGATTTGAGGCATGAAGACACATTTTTCCATATCCTAGCTTTGTGTGACAGTACTGTTGAGTGCTATTGACAGAATCAATACAAGAGAAGTAAACAAGGAACTCTAAGCCTTAGTAAGTCCATTGCCTTCAGAAATGTGCTTTGTCCTAGCATCAGCCCTAAATCACAGTGGAGATTGTTCCGTTGAGAACACATATTTACAAATAAAGCTTGAAGCATTAAACCCTATTTGTCTTATAGCAGAGATAGGCTTTACTGTGGAAAGAATTCTCATTTGAACAGACTGAAATAATAGCTCTATATACTATTAATAATAGTATCATTCTTCTTCATAGTTTTACAAACACTTTGATTTAATTTGGTTATTACAAAAACTCTCAGGGGTAAGCAGAGCAGATTATCTGTCCTCACTCTTTTTCAGTAGAGAGAGGTTAAGATTATGTGATTTCCTCAAGGTCAAAAAGCTTAGAAGCTAACTAGAGCGGCTTCCTGACCCTTGTGTCTGCTCTTTCCCTCCTCAGATACCTTGCATTAATTAATCTGCCTTTTCCAGGAAACCATTTCAAGGTGCAGTTAGAACATTTCTTCCACTTTGAGTCCAAACAGCACTGTGAATTTTATCTATATGCATTTTATTTTATCAGTTATTTCTCCTTAGGACTGGATTTTGGTTATTTTTCAGCACTTAGCATTGTGTCCTGTTTGTGCTTGGTATTAAAAAAAAATACTGGTAGAATTGAATTTGGCTTCAAATACCATGCCTTTTCTCACTAGACCATACTGACTTTAATCTAAGTGGACCTCGGTCACTGAGCATGTTTCTGGAACCTATACCCACATTTCACAAAAGCCATAGCCAATGGTGTATTTTTTTAGCTGCCATTTTCATCAAGATCATGAATTAGCCCTATAACTTGAACTTAAAGAACATCTAGTTCTTTAATTTGCTTTGTGTCAGAATTATCTAAAAACCTATTACTGCCTTCAAATACAATGAAATAAAAAAGACATAGCAAAGAATCTAGTTAGTATCCTTCATTTGGGCTATCATAGTTTCAGAACTGTTAAGAGCCTACCAGTGATAGTGAATCTTTTATAGCTTTCAATAACAAACAGCCAGCTTCAGTATGTGTCCCATAGGTTCGCCAGCACTGGCCTAGACAGTCTAATTCAACCTCCTCCTTTTATTGATGAACTAATTGAGAATCTTGGTGAGGCTTAGAGATTTGCTGAAGGTTATACAGCTTGTCACTGGCAGAACCAGCAAATACAGCCAGATCTTAGGTGTCCTTTCCACACAATAGCTACAGTAGCTTCATTAGTTTAAAAATAGGGGTAACCTGCTAATATATTTCTCATATAAAGTCTTCTATTTTAATAGACATTTATTTGCATTTATTATCAATGAAATTGCCTTATATGTCCATGGGATGGATGGATAGATGGATGGGGAGATAGGGAGAGTTAGACATATGGCCCAAGAGCTGTTTGAAATTTTTGAATGTATGCTTTATAACATGACTCATATAAAATATCTTTTTGTAAAAGTCTGTAACCTGCGCACCATTAATACAAATTCTTTACTTAGCTCTTTATACCAAACTCCTAATTCTTACTTACCTTTATCATATTAGAACTACTGAGCAGATTTCCAAAAGCAATTCACTAAATGAAGTAAGAGGGATGGAAAGAGGACTGTCTGAAATATATGAAGTGATTAAAAAACATTGTTCTAGCTAGTTGTTGAAATTCAAAAAAAAAAAAATTAAAACCCAATTAGAAACAAAAGTCATAGAAAATGTGAACATATTGCATTCCTTAAGTAACCAGATGTTCTCGCCTTCCTGAAGGCAGTAAGGGCTGGGAATGAAGGTTTAAAACTATTGTTTTTTTTTTTTTTTTTTTTTTTTTTTTGGGTACCGGGGGTCGACCTCAGGACCTCACGCGCCAACAAGCACCCGTGCCGCTGAGCGATATCACCGGCCCCTTTTTTGTATGTGGGATCCGGGAGTCGAACTCGGGCCCTCGCGCTTGCAAGGCAGGCGCTTACGCCGCTGAGCCATCTCACCGGCCCCTAAAACTATTGTTTTAAGTTAACTGTGAATCTTGGAAATCTGTTTTTACCCTTTAGCAAATGAAATTCTGGTAAAGAGACATAAGCAAAGAAATTTTCATATTTTGGTGCTCTCAGATTTATATTGTGTTGAAGTATTAACCTTATCACAAATACTTACTATAAATGAAATACAGTACATGGATTACTATTTTAGATTGTGTAGTAAAAATTTGACAGCTACTGTTTATTTTGAAGACTAGAATATTTGGAAAAAACATTTTGGGTAAGTTTTCCAGCCACTCTTTTAGCAATGACTGTTGCTGTTTATGGTAGAGAATTGCTAGAAATAAGACGGTTTCATAGTCATAGAAACAATATATAATACACATTTTTCCTATGCTTGACCAATTTTGATTTGGCTTTTGTTTAAATTTTGCTTTTTAAATTATAAAAATTCTAACATCAAGTTTCAAATTTTATGTAGGTAATTAAAATTTTACTCATTTAATTTAAAAATAAAATCCAGTATATAATCCATCATATCATTTGTCATTGTCTAATAACTTTGGTAAATGTCATGTATCACAATTGATAAGTAGTAAATAGATTCAAACCTACCACCAGTCAGGTGACAGTGTTAGAAAATTTTCTTTTCCAGTAATTCTATTGTAATCTTACCTTCTGAGCAATAAAGAACCTAAAAATCACTAATTCCATTTGAGGAGGATATACTGTATCCACTTACTTACTTTTCATGATTTTGTCAGAACTTCTCTTCAGATTGTCTAGCATGTTTCTAATACCAGTTTTGTCATGACTTCATGTTACAGATAGTTTGCTTATGTTATTCATATATTCCAGGAGCATTTCTTTGAAAATAATGATTCCTGGAGAATCATTGTTGTTCTTATTTTATTAGTGACATAAGAAAATGTTTTTTCTTTGTTTCTGAGCTGTATGACTAATATGTCATTCTTTTATCACTTGGTTACCACCCATTGGGTGTTTATTATAGTTCATATTTAGGTATTAATGACTAATCAGGTATATTTTCACATCCAATCAGAAATACAGACTTATCAACATAGATTAGCATTTTTAAAAACTTGTTTTATTTCTGAATAAATGGTGGTTATAAAACAACATTCTTCAAGGAATGATTTTTTTTTTTTTTTTTTTTTTTTTTTTTTTTGGTGGGTACCGGGGGTCGACCTCAGGACCTCACGCGCCAGCAGGCACCCGTGCCGCTGAGCGATATCACCTGCCCTTTTTTCGTATGTGGGTTCCGGGAGTTGAACTCGGGCCCTCGCGCTTGCCCGGCAGGCGCTTAAGCCGCTGAGCCATCTCACCGGCCCAAGGAATGATTTTAAGTCCTTTTTAATCCTGTATTTGAAATTTACTATTTATTGTTTTCAAACATGTAATGTTGTAATGCTTTTCTTAAAACATATTAAAGGTTACTTTAGGTGCCTTAAATAATATTGAATTAATTTCATAGTTTTTTAGTACGTTAATTTAAGCTGTTTTTATTGTATATCATCTATGTACCAGCCATTGTTTAGATGATGCTGATATAATGGTGAACCAAAAAATAAGTAAATAAGATGTGGCTCTTATCATAATAAGCAAATAAGCAAGAAATCACTTGTATTATAAAAGATTTGAATAGAGTGTTATCATTAAAATGATAAGTAGGATAGAACTTGGCTAAGTGAAGATTTAGTCAAAGAGGTTTCTTGGAGGAAGAGACATTCTACCTGGGCTTTAAAGAATTTCCTTGGGTGATATGCTTCCAGCTTGAGAAAACAGAGGAAGCACAGCATTTGGGGATTGCTGAATCAAATGGCCAGGCTGGGCTTGGCAGTTCTCTATCCAGAGTGACCCCTCAGGAATGTAAAGGATAGCTACCCCTCCCCCCCAGTCTTCATGTATTTGCAGACAGTAATTATGAAAAGTCCATAATATGTGTAGGGAATTTTTATAGTATTTTATTTGGTATTAATTTGTATAATTTTCTAACTTGTGTTATTTTTCAGCATAAATAAATGGTTTGTGTATCAGTGAAAAATCAAAGTAAAAAGAATCCCGTTCCATTGTGGGTTTTTTGGGGGTTTGTGAGTTTTTTCTCACTATGTTGCCTAGGCTAGTCTTGAATTTGTGAGCTCAAGTGATCCTCCTGCTTCAGCCTCTGAGTAGCTGAAACCACAGACACATACCATCGCACCCGTCTTTCCAGTGATGTTTATTAGTGGCTGTAAGTAGTTGGTAATGGTAACAGTATTTGCTAAAAATGAGCATAACCTCTTTACTCACTCAGAAAATTTTTTGGTTTTTATTCTGGGCAACTGAAGAGATCTATGAAACTTAGTGGAAATAATTGCTCTGTAGTTTAAAGAAGATGGTTTCCTTACTGAGAAACAGCCTAACTCATTATATTGGTGATTGTTTTTCTTCAGGTAGCTACAGTAAAAAAGAGCTTAAGATCCATGGGTTAATTCTGTTCTGATTAACAGTGAGCATATCAAAATCTACAAACCAATCTTCTGCCTTTTATTTGATATCTCACAAATAAGGAATATGCAGAAGTTGAGGGAGAAATAGATTACTAAAACTTTTAAAGGTGTTTATCCTAAACGTGTATGTTTATAAAGTTACTATAAAGTCCCAATGTTTAAAGTATTAAAATACATCATAATGAAATGAATGATGTGAGGTCAAGGAATGAAATGGCTTCTGTGCTTTAGCACTGACTTGCTGCTTTGCCCGCATGGAAATAATTTAGCCTTTTGCCACCTTAAAATCAGGTTCATTAACTTTTGTAAAGTTAATACGTGGCTAGTAAGGTCTTAATTAGCTACCTATAGTCTCTAAATCCCTTTCTAGCTCTAAGTGCTATGCACCTTAGCTAATCATTTATTTTCCTTATTGTATTTGTAGTAATTTGTTCAAAAAGAAGTCATTATTTTGTTTGTTATTGTGATATTTAATTTAAATATGTTTAAAATTACAAATCAAAAATTATGACAAAAAAGATTATAAACATAAAACTTACAAAACAGAGAAAAGCATAATTCCTTTTATTACAAGTAGTTGTAGCCACACAAATATTTTTTCTCCCCATAATTATATATTATTGCTAATTTAAAACATTAAATATATTGATTTTATAGGAAGAAAAAGCAACACATTTAAGTAGTAAACTGTTTTACCAGAATCAACTAATTTTGTTCTGTTTATTTTAGATAACGCTTTGTTTTGGATCTTGAGTATACCCCAAAGGTCTGTGTGTTAGAGGCTTTGTCCTCAGCATAACACTGTTGGGAGATGGTGGAAACTAAGAGGTGGGACTTACGGTGGGAAGGTCTTTGGGTCACTGAGGGTATGTCCTCAAAGGGAATTGCAGGTCCCTACTTTATTATCTTTTTTGTTTCCAGACCATGAAGAAAGAGAGTGGTTTTGCTTTACCACATGTTCCCAGTGTGATATACCACCACAGGCCCAAAGCAATAGGCCAACCGACATGGACTAAAACCTCTGAAACTGTGAACTAGAATAAACCTTTCTCTTGGTAATTTAGTTACCAAGTATATGTTATCATAACAGAAAAGCTACACAGACAGGAAGTTATATCTTCTCAAAACACACACAAAAAGTTATTTACAGTAGGAATTTTGAAGTATACTTCATCCACTTCAACTACTTTTATGACTACCATATTGGTAAATGGAAGTTAAGTTTCCATACTTCCAATATTTTTTTACTTCAGTAGTGACTGGATCACTAAGACGAACCCAAAGCCACCACTGAGTAGACCCTCTGGCTCTTCCAGTCAGAGATCAGTTTGGCTCTATGAAGGGGATCTTGCTCCAGCATTTGATGGATGAGCTTGGTCCATGTGCTGGTAGTAACATTTGTCTAAGTATCTTAATATGATTTGGAAAAGTTCTTTATTTCCTTGTTTTTGTTTTTTTGTTTTTGTTTTTCCTGGTTATAAAGAGGAACTTTATAGTTTCATTTTTCCATAGTCTCTCTCCAAAGTGCTATTTTTATTCATTTGGCTAAAATCTAAGCTCCTACCATGTACCAGTAGCATTTATAAACGGTTAGAAGTCTTACATGAAACTTGTAAAGAAAGATGAGTAGCATTTGTGGCAAGTGAAAGGAATATCCATTTGGGTGATTTCCTCTTCCTTCAGTTTTGAGACATACATCTAGGTTTCTCAGTGAGGCTTATCATAATATCCTGCAGATCTCCCTTCCTCTATATTCATAGGAGATGAATGATTTTTTATGTTATTTTTGAATTATCTAACTTCCCCCTGAAAATACATCAGATCCATAAAGACAGTACTTTCCATCTCCATAGTAGATAACCCCATAGTAGATACTGATTTTTTTCGTTACTCTTGAATTGTCTATCTTTCCCTGAAAGTGCATCAAATGAGAAAGACAACACTTTTTTGTGTGTTTTGTGCACTCTGTGCCAAGCATTTATGAAATGAATGAACAAATGAATGAACAGTGACCAGTTAACTAGTCGCCACAGCCAAGCCTTCAAGTTCTCTGCCTGGGGAGAAATTATGATGTCCATTACAATTCAGGTTAGCCACACAAACTGAAAGTCAAATACCTAAAAATAGAAGCCGTGACTCTAAGCCAGTGACCTCCAAAGTGGAGTATGTACATACATAGTGACTATACAAAGATAATTCAAAGGAGTATGGGAAGAAAATAAAGTGAAAAAATCAGTGAAACATATTGCTAAGTTTTACTATTTAACATAGAAATTAGCAACTGGTACCTCCAGATGCCCTTTGTGTGGGCCAATCATGTATCATCTACTGTAATTCCCTGAAAATAAGACCAAGTTTTATATTAATTTTTGCTCCAAGAGATGCAGTAGGGCTTATTTTCAGGGAAATGTCTTATTTTTTTCATGTACAACAAGCTACATTTATTCGTGTACAACAATCTACATTTATTCATGTATAAAAATCTACATTTATTCAAATACAGTCATGTCATCTTCTGGAATATCATCATAGCTCTCCAAACTCCAAATTCCAGACTGACTTTCTTACAGCTCCACTTCCCCAATCTCTCATGTCCAGCAATAGAGCTGTCCTTAAATGAGCATTTCTTTTCCATGCGGCCTACACATAGTCCATTGGCAATACAGCTCTCAGTGATTTTATCCCATAAATTCTTCACCCAAGTCAGGACCTCTTGGTGAGGCGTCACAAAGTTTCCATTAAATCAAGTGTTAATTGAAGACTTACGAGACAGGAGTGTCAACAAAAATGATGACAGTTAAGAATGATGGTCTACACAAAAGTAACAAAAAAATCAGACGCACCAAAATTCAGAAAACATATCTTTATTTCACATGACTGCATTAAGTATGTCTGTTACAACACATGACATATTGAATTATGAAAATTAATACTACACAACCACATCTCTTCATTATCAAGTGCTCATGTTATTTGTATGTTGTATCTATACTCCAGTCACTCATTCAGAAATAGGTCTTGAGTTCATTTGTTTACAGAGGCATTTGTCTCTTCTCCCAAGGTGCTCACTTGGGTATTTACAAATACTTAGTTATAATTTATATTATCATTTATTTTAAGTATTAATATCAATATTTCTTTATATTTAATTATATATTAATATTAATAGTTACAATTCAATACTTTCATCATATGTTACAATAGATGTACTAAATGTGTCTGATGATCTTAACTGGGGCTTATTTGGGGGGTAGGGCTTATATTATGAGCATTCTGAAAAATCATGCTAGGGCTTATTTTCCAGTTAGGCCTTATTTTCTGGGAAATATAGTATGAGCTTACCTAAAGGAAAAGGACTTCCACATGCAAACGGATTGATAGTGGCCCCCTTCATCTTCCATTTGCTTTCACCACTGTCTTAGTTACTTTTCTCTCATTGCTGGGACAAAATACCTGATGCCCAAAATTAAAGAGGGAAAGGTTTATTTTGCTCACAGTTTGTAGAGGTTTCAGTCCATACTTAACTGGCTCCAAGGCAGGGTGGCATGGCTGAGGGGCAACCAGTCATGGTGATAGAAGATACCAAAAACAAGTGCAAAAGGGAGAAGCAAGCCTCTTTTCCTCTCTTGTATTATATGCAGATTACTTGCCCTAGGGCAGGTGTAGCACTCACACCCCCAGTCCCAGTACTAGACAATGAATCAGTCACAAACTCTAGATTCAACCGCCTCCGAAAAGCCTGCCCCCTTCCCCCATGACTGCATGGGGCTTTGGGGGTACATCCAGATGCAAACCATAACAACCACCTTGTGCCTTATTTCTACTTTCATATGTCCAGTTAAGTAGATTTATGGGTTACATTTTCTGAAATGGTGGCATAGTCACAATACCAAAGAAATGTCAGGACTCACATACATCTATTTTGGGTTCACTGGATATCTCGTGCTAATGTTCTTGAAAGAGTTGCTAAATAGAATTTCTTTTTGAAAAAAAAACAAAAAAAACCTACTTCAAATTTGCTTATCTTTCTGGTAATGACAAGTAATTGTTAGTAATATGGTACTATGAAAATATTTTTAAAACATTAACACTTAATTTGTCTTTTCAAGTTAATGGTGACATTTTAATAATGAAAATAAGAGCTTTTTCAAAGAAATTCATGCTATGGAGAGAACACTTCAAAATAGGGTATTTGGAAATGTTTCATTATTATATGATGTTCTTGCCAAAGATAATTGCATGTATCACTTCTTTAAAACTCTGAAAGAACACCTAAAAATTATGAAAATGGAATTTTTTAACTTAGTTAATAATCTCCCAAATGAAAAGGTAAAGTTTCAATCGATGTTTTAAAATATAAAAATGCAGCATCTTTCAATTAGATATTTAAGCAGAGCTGAAAAACATAAGGAAGATAGAAATTTTACTAAACAAGAACATTGACATAGTGTGTTATGAAATGAACACCATAGTTTAGCAAAGGCAGCTAACAATCTCTTTCTTCCACTCAGATGCGTGCTTCTTTATGAGGTAGCTTTTTCCAGAGTATCATTCACAAAAACTGACTGTAACAAGGCATTTAATGTAGATTTCTAAAAAGTTAAGTATATTCAATCACATTACTACTGGCAAAAATATGTTTTTAGGAAGAACACATCCTACTGGAAGTAAACTATTACAGAAACTAAATATACTGTATTTTGACTCTCATTTAAAATTCTGTTGTGCATGTATTTCCCTATATACAGAAAAAAAAGATCAGTACAAGTGGTGCATGCATATAACTTATAAATAAATACACATTTATTGAGAGTATGACCCCCACACACACACACCAAGTTTATACTAGCAAACAGGTAATCAAAAGAAGTTGAATGACCCCTACCCTAGATCACTGGCTCCTGAAAACGGATCCAGGTGATTCTAATGTTAGGGAGAGATTCTTAAGCCTGGCCTCTAGTACACACACAGCTCTCTATTCCCCAGACACAGCCATTAGTGAAGACAGCTAGGAAAGACACGGGACTCACACTTATTCTTATGAAGACAGAATGCACCTGAATTCTTTTGGTAAAACAGATGGTTAGAGTCTCCTGGAGTCCCGAGTTTAACTGAGAAGTCTGTCAGTGCCATTCCAGTTCTAGCTATGTTCTTATAACCTGGACTCACTATGTACTTTTTCTTGATTGTTCTGATGCTTAAAAAATAAATCCTAGCTGGGAATGGTGGCACATGCCTATAATCCCAGCACTCTGGGAGAATGAGAGAGAATCTTAAATTCAAGCCCAGCCTGGGCAACTTAGCAAGACCCTATCTCAAAATAAAAAGTAAAAGTAAAAAGGATTCAGCATGTACCTCAGTGCAAAGGTCCTGGCATTCAGTTATAAGGATATTATGCATTTTATAATTTATCTATAGCTTGCTCTGACTCTGGATATCATGTAATTATACTTATTTCCTCTTGAGGCCTAGTGAGGGTGAAGTGAAATAGTGAAAGTCATCCAGAATTCAGTGGCAGAACTAAGACCTATCCTCCTGGCTACTGTTTCCAGTGGGTGCCATTTGTCTTCTGCCTTACACTTAGGCTTTATCCTCCTTGCAGATTTCTAGTACAGAGTTTTCTGGTTATCCCACTCTCATTAACATCCCGCCTTCCTGAATGACCATGGGAGAGTTAATATGACCTCTTTGGTATTGTGCAAGAAACATAAAACAGTTCATTTCAACTTGATTACCCCTCCAAAACAGCAGTTTACTTCTGACTTCCTGTTTATTCATGGTTGGAATTCCAAATTTGAAAATTGTTTTATTATTACAGAAATTAGTTTGTCATGTCTGGTATTTTAAATTCCCAAAGATTAACACTTAGATTGATGAGGTAAACATAATAATAATGATAATAATAATAATTATTATTATTCTATAATGAAACTGACTTTTGAGAGTTTTTTTTAACCATGTGGATGCAATGGTTGCTTACCAATTGTTGCTTATGGAAGACAATAAGACAAAAGTAATAAAATAGAAAATGAGAGGAAACCAGTCAAGAGAGCCAGTTCAAGGGGTTAACAGTGATAGCGTGAACTAGAGGAGGGGCAAGGGAAAGGAATAGAGAGGTTTACAATGTATTAATAAAAGTGACCAAATGCTGTTGACAAGTGAAATCCTGTGTTTCCACAGATGTTTAGTTTTCACACAAATGACAGTCCTTTGTAATTGGGTGTGTCTTAGAGTCACTCAGTTCTTCAGGCTTCTGTCAGAAGAGGGAGCAGGTTTGGTGAAGAGCCAGTGGCTTTCCTCAAAATGGAAATATCTTGGTTCCTTTATCCCTTTGGCTCATTGAGAGGGTCCTAAGGCAAGAGCTAAAATCAAAGATAAAGTCTTTGACCCCTAATGTCATGACCTCAGAAATCTGATTTCGTCAGCATTCTTAGAAAAACCAAGTCATCACTAAGGAACAGACTCAAAACTAAGCTTACAAGGCTGCCGTGGAAATTTTGTATGTCTCTTTCTCAATTTTCAGAGAGCCATAGAACAGCCACAATACTGATATCTTCACACCCCCATGACTAGTCCATTTACATTTTGGTAGCAGACTGCTATGGTCTGAATGTAGTTTTCCTTCAAAATTCATATATTGAAATTCTGACTCCCAACGTGATGATATTAGGAAGTGAAGTCTTTGGGAAATTATTAATTCATGAGGACTATGACCTCATAATTGGGATTAGTGTCAACACTTCAAACAGTTAGCTGCCTTCTTCATCATGTGAAGATACAACAAGAAGACACCATCTTTGAACCAAGAAGTGGACCCTTAGCAGACATCAGATCTACAAGTGCATTACTTAATCTTGGACTTCTTAGCTTTCAGAATTGTGGGAAATAAATTTCTACTCTTCATAAACCTCCAGGTTTATGGTATTTTGTTTGGCACTCCAGACTAAGCTGCAAACCTACATTGGAGGCCACATCATCAGATCATTTACAGTGAGAGAGAAAAAAATTATTTAACTCCATGTGACCAACAAAATGTAGACCTATGTGAAAAACAACCAGAATCACCTATCTCCGTGGAATACCTGGTATCAGGTAGAAGCAGGTGGGCAGGCACATTTAGAGAAACCAGGCTGTGAGACCCTAACACATCTACATTACAGTACATGAAGTCTGGAACCTACTTTATAGTACAGGTAATCCTTAGCAAGTTTCTTCTGATTGACATGTTCTTTTAGATATACAGAATCCACCAAAAAATATATACATACTTCAGGAAAAGAAAAATACTATGATGTTTCTTCAACAGATGGTGTTACCCTCATATGAGGGACCCTAGAGGATGTCATATATCACAGAAAACCCACTACACTTCCGGCTCTTAGAGAAGAAATTGAAAATGCATTTGCAGCAATCTCAATGACCAAGGTTACCTGAGCAGCAGTTCACCGTACTAATAAATGTCTGGAAACTAATGGCCACCACATTGAGCACCTCTTGTAATTGAAGAGGCCAAAGGTAACTTGTATTAATTTCATGATGTCTCAGTAAATTTAGTATTAAAATATTTATTCAATTTTTTTTTTTTTTTCCTGAAGTGTATATACATTTTTTTGGTGGACTCCGTATTTTAAACATTAAGGGATATAGGCAACTCTTGCTAACCTGGAAACCTGGTTTCTTGAAGAAGGCTAGCACATTGTGTTAATTTTATAGTTTGACTCTTGCCCAGTTCCTGGATGCACACAGAGGTTTACTCCCAGTCTTTAATAAATTTCTCAAGAGGTAAATTGGAAATAATTATCTTCTCACCTTTTTAGAGATATGAATACTTTGACATCTTTTTAATGTATGGTTGCTTCAGTAAATCAAGAGTTCAGTTTTTAGGTTTTTTTCCTGCATCCTACATTTTGAGTTTTTTTGACAGTTCAAATTTATCCTTTGCAGTGTTTATTGAAAATGTGAAGAGCTATGAACTGATGATTAAAACTGTGTTTCACAAAATCATCACCTGTAGCCTTGTCCATTACAATGTTAGATGTTGGAGCTATCAGTGGTTTGATTCTTCCTGGCCTTTTATTGAAGTTCTCATTGCAGTACAAGTGACTTATTCATCACTTCTCTAATTTTTTCTACAACAACAGCAATGAAAATAGAGAATATCTCAAATATATTCCACCTGAAAGTAGGCATTCTGTGGTGCTTCCATGGTTCTTTGGGGAACAGCACCAAGTGGAAAAATTTGAAGAATGCAGAAAAATGACAGGAATGGCTGGAAATATTTTCTTTTTTTTTTTTTTTTTCACCCAAGCAAGTATAAGGTTTTTTTGCGGGGAGGGGTTAAAAAGGAAAAAGGATTTATTCAAAGCTAGCTCTGAGGAGATAGATGGAGGAGCCTCTTTGCCTCAAATCACCATGTTGTCATTTATAGGTGGACAAGGGTCTTTATAGTAAGGAAGAGAGGGGAGGGTAAACACAGAGATAATGTAGATCTCTGCATTTGCTTTGTCACTTCCAGCCATCTTCAGTTTATTGTCCCCTTTCTTGTGGAAAGGAAACTGGGTTTCAGCCCTCCTAGCATTAGCATCTGCATATTCTGTCACTTCTTTGGGGCTGAGGAGAGAAAGGGGTGTTGCTACGCACTCAGCAGGAGGAAGTTTGGAAAAGTAGCTTATCTCTAAAAAAGAAAAAAAAAACTTTTTTTTTGTCTTAACTATCATTTTATATATATATGGGTTGTTTGTTTTTTTTTTTTGCTTTTCCATTCCTTCTTTTCTCATCCCAGTTTCTCTTTCCTTTTGAACAGTTTCTTCCCATTTTACAATATCTATTGTACACTCCAGAAAGAGGTAAAATGTTTACCCTTACCTTTCCAGCTATTATTTGGAGAACCCCAGCCAGATTGTTTTATACAGGTTCTAACTGAATGTACCATATGAGAGGACCCACTGACAATGCTAGCTATTAATCAGAGAGCAACTACTTAATTGATGACATCTTATTTGAGCTCTCTTATTGAACTGCATTTGAGTTCTAGAGATGAAATACATAGGAAACAGTATGTGGGATAGCACTAATAAAAACTAAAATCCTAACATACTTAAGATGTGGTCATTTAAAAGGAATGGGTCTTTGACTGAACAGGGGAGGAGAGTTTCATTATCAAAGAGGTAACACAGCTTAGTACCCTAATGAATTTCATTGAAATATTTAAGTGTGTTTGTGCATATATGTATATTTTTATTAAAATTATAATTTTATATAAGTTATTTTGATATGAGAAATAGTAAAATATAAATGAGAATTTTATTTTCTTTACCACTTTTCTCATTTCCTTCCATCTTTTTTTCCTTTTTTTAATGCATTTATGAGTGTCTCAAAAGTAGAAAATAACTTCAGGGAACACTTAAGAATATAAATAGGGAATTGTGAATAATTAGCTGTGGACAGGGAACAACTGGTTCCATTTCCCAGGTATCCAATTATTAATTGAACTGGTGGAAAAATATGCAAATCTGCAAGTTTGCAGAGGATGATAAGATGTTTAAGAAGAAAGTTGGTTAAGGAGTTGATTTAAGGAAGTTAGGAGATATCCTGGTAAATATGTGCACAGGTCAACTGGGAATGTCTATGTAGAGCTCAAAGGAAGGATCTGGACCAAAGATTCAGACTTAGGAGTCTTAGAATATGCATATTAATTATAGTTGAGAAGATGTAAAGTGGTCTCCAAGAATGGTATTGTGGGGAAATGAGAAGAGAATCATAAGAAATACAGTATCAAAGAGATGTTGTGTTCGGGAAGAAAGAGTACGTGGAGAAGACTCAGAATGTGGGAAAATCAGGAAAAGATGGCATTATAATTGCATAAGCATACATAACTCCAAGGATGTAGAAATGACTAGTGACAAATGTAGTGAGGTCAACTGAGGTTAAAAGTAAATAATTTTCTTGAAAGTTGCTGGCATATTTAGGGTACACATTGAAGGGAAAATAAAAATGTTCTCTCAGACTGAAAAAGTGACATGATAAATAAAGTAAAAGATTGTATGGGGGTGAGAAATTAAAAAGAAGGGAGAAGTGAAGATAGTGTGGAGTCTCAGAGGAAAAACTGAATCAGCAACAACCATTCTGAACCTGATTCTTATAAAATAGTTTGTTAAAATTCTGTGACTATGGAATAATATTTATAAAAGGACCATATGTTGTGGCACCAACTAAGTACCAATAAGTTAATACCTGATGTTAATGTATTTTCTCTAAGAGAAAGAAACAAGATTAAATTGGATTGACCTCATTTGTAGCATATTTTTATTTCTTTAAGTTTAGTGCTTAATTGATGCTTCACAAATGAGCTGATTCTTCCTTAAACCTCTTAATTTTCAAACTTTTCCAATTATATAGAACAACTTCTAAATGGTTCGTATATTATATAACACATAGTATATTGTGTGTTAATTCTTTCAAATTGCATGTTGCTTTTATGTACTTGTATGTACAGGTAAGGTCTGTGGGTTCTAGATATCATTAATCATTAAATAATATAATCTAGAAAAGGATGTAACCTAATAGCTGACGGAACCTCTTGAGAATGACAGAGAACAGCAGTAAGTTCATCCTTTCCTCACTAACTTCACTACTTCTCTCTATGAACTTCTTTTCTCCATGAATCTCTGCAAACAGAACTGTGATTAATGCCCATTCCTTCAGATCACCATTCCATCTGGGAAGTCTTACTTAATTCTTTTATGAAATGAAATCTCCCTACTGTATCTTTTTTATAATATCATATACATTCTTCCTAAGCATTCATCACAGAACATTGCTGTGTCTAATTTGATTGTCTCATCCTCTAATTTAATGAGCAAGCTCCTTAAGGGTAAGATCCTGACTGTTTTATCACCAGTGTTCCCCTGTAGCACAATCCCTGAAATAGAAAATATTTGGATAGAAGGATTCATTGATGAAGAGCAACAGAAGGATGTTTCTTTCCATATGATTTTCAGCCCACATCTGTATTCTCTTCCCTCTATTTGGTTTGCCCTATCTGCTTCTAGCCAACAGAAAATTTTAGTCTTCCTTCCCTTACAGCTTTAATGGAACTTCTTGGTTTTAAAATTACATCTACCTTCACAGTTTCCTTGTAATAACATCTATGAAGATCCAAACAAAAAAATAATGCCACAGAAACAAAACAAAGTCAGGCAACTCACTGCCTTCAAGAAGTTTACCTCAATTAAACAACAGTAAGCTCTACTGCCTGTGTTATACTTTATAACGGTGTCATCCCACATCTATTTGAGCTCTCCTTACTGAGATGACCTAGCAAACAGGAATAGTCAAATGTCATAGTCAAGCTGTGTACACTCTGCTTACTAATTTCCCATTAGAATCGTCTGCTTCTGTGACTACTCAATTGACTTCTCTCTGTATTTGTTAGCTATATTGTGACCGTGATAATACATAACTGGATGTAGTGAGTTAAGATTCTGCTCACCCAGAAAATCTTTGAGAGCCATGTGTGATCACATTTGATACCAATTAGCCCTTTCAGAGCTTCTTTCCAAGATACGAATGGCAACATCTTGTAAATATTTGACCTTACCATTTCTCCTGTGGAGGGAGGACTTGTGAGGGCATTTAAGAAATGCCTCCTCTCTGAGTCGGCTGTTACACATACCTGCAGGAACTGATCCTCACCCTGCTTCTCTGCAAGTATTTCTTTAAATACCAGACTTTGGCAAGCTCTTTGGTTTATCTAGCTCATAGACAGGCATTAAATACATGCCATATACCAGACACTTTGCTAGAATAGAAAGTCTGTAGTGATCCATACATGGGCCTGGCATTCAGTGAACTTACACTCTCTGTGTAAGACAGACATGTGCACAACTAACCATAATACAAAGCAGGATGAAATACATAAACAATTGAAGATTAATGTGCTGTGAGAATGGCAGGAAGGGAATAACATGGAAATTCATAGAAGACTTTATGTACAAGTTGGTATCTGAAGAATGGGAGGAATCCCAGTAAGCAGAGAATGGTGGCTAGACCATTGTAAACCAAGGGAACAGTTCACTTAACCCTAGACATATGGGGTATAGCTAAAAATAGTTGTGGGTAAAATGCAGGGTACCTTGGGAGTGGAATGATAATTTTAGGGTCTGATAGATCATGGAGGACCTTGAATGCCGTACTAAGAAATTGGAACCATATCTGATTGGCAGTTGGAGCTTGACTGATAACTGAGGCAGAAGGTAAAAGAAAAAAAAATCAGGCCTAAGTTTCTAGAATGTGATTCTTATGACCTTCTGTCTGTCTGTGAATTAGGGACTTGTAAAAGATGACTCTCAACTATGACAGTCATGGACTTAATTGCAGTTTGGGCTTGACAAGAGTCAATGACAGGAGTCATTCAGGCAGAATAGCTGAACTTTCTCAGGCCCACATTTTTCTTTTTCATGTCCCAGATCTGGAGTTCAGTCTAGGAGAAAGTCTAAACTGATACCAAAGATGAAGGTTTGATTTTTGTACAGAGAGATAATAGAGGGATGAATAGAAGGACAAATGGACAAAAATTGAAGAGTGAGGTTATACTTAAGAGTATACCAGAATTACTACCAGATGTGGAAAATACCATGTGTGTTTGTTAGTATTATACAATGCATTTGGTTTAAAGTTTCCAGATAACCTTCAGAGGCAGTCTTGTGAAATCTGAACTTCCAGATCTTCAAAGGCCTATGTAGAGTAAGTCTTTCTTACAAGAGGTCAGAAAGTTTGGTCAAAAAAAAAAAATCACACCGTATAACAAACTTTTGATAAAAGAGCAACAAGTTCAGCCAGACTTTAAAATGTTTTGCATATTTGTTTAACCTATGACATATGATAGATTTAATACAAAGACTAAAAATATAGAATACTTTTCATCTGTTTAAATAATGTTTAGTAAATTTTATTTTTAATTAATGGAAGGAAGTATAAAGAATAAATCAGAAATGGGCTTGTCCTTCAAACTATTGCAGAGATAATATCTATTGATGAGTGAGGAGTAATGGAGCACGTAATGAAGAAATTACAGGGGTATAGAAAGATACAAAGCGTGAAGAAAATCCCTATTTCCCTTTCTTTTACATCAATCCTTTTCTTCTTCTGGGGCAGGGGGTGGAGCACAGAATCCAGTGAATTTTAATACGTTCAGAAAATTGTACAATCATCACCACAATCTAATTGCAGAACATATTCATCACCCCAAAAAGTAACCTTATACCCATTAGTAGTCATTCCCAACTCATGGCCCCATACCTGAAATTATCCCTTTCTACTGCTTTACCTTTACCCCACCTTATGTAACCGCTACTCTGCTGTCTCTGTAATTTGCCTAATCTGGATATTTTGTGTAAATGAGATATAATGTGTATATTCTGTGACTGTCTTTTTTAACTTAGCATAGTTTTTTTTCTTTTATCCATACTTAATTGAAACACATACCCATACTTAATTAATTTTCACTGCCAAATAATATTCCATTATGGATATACCACACTTTGTTATCAATTATCAGATATTTGGATTGTTTCTACTCTTTAGCAATTATGAATGATGCTGCTCTGAACATTTTCTATACTAGTTTTTGTGTGGACATACATTTTCATTTGTGCACTTACCTAAGTATGGAATTGCTGAATCATATGGTAACTCTTCATTTAACAAATTGAAGAACTGCCAAACTATTTTTCAAAATTAGTGTACCATTTATATTCCTACCCAGCAATATATGAATGTTCCAATTTCTCCACGTTCTTGCCAACATTTGATATTCCTTCTAATGTGCATGAAATGGTATCTCATTGTAGTTTTGATTTGCATTTCCCTGATGACCAGTTGTTTTGAACATTTTTTCATGTGCTTATGGCCATTTGTACATCTTCTTTAGAGAAATGTCTTTGCAGATGCTTTTCCCATTTTGAATTGGGTTATCTTTTTGTCACTGAGTTGTAATAGCTCTTTATATTCTGTGAATATAAGACTTCCATTTCATATATATAATTTGCAAATATTTTCTTTCATTTGCAGGTCATATTTTCATTTTAATCGTGTCCTTTGAAGCACAAATGTTTCTAATTTTGACCCAGTTTAACTTATCAGTTTTCTCTTTCATCATTTGTGCTGTTAGTATCACATCTAAGAAATAAATCATTGCTTAACTCAGGATCACAAATATGTATTCCTGTTCTTACCTCTCTGTCAAAATCAAGACCATAAATATGATGGTTTACTTCTGGACTCTTGATGCTGTTCCATTCATCTGTACGTCTGTCCATATAGCTGTACCACACTGTACTGATTATTATAGCTTTATGGCAGAATTTTAAATCACAACATATGCATTCATGAGTATTGTTTAACTTTTTCAAGACTATTTTAACTTTCAAGTTGCTAGCTTTTCCATATGAATTTTAGAATTAGCTTTTCAATTTCTACACAGTACTTCTTTTTAAAAGATACACAAAAACATACTTTGTGTTATTAAACACATACTTTATTCCTGCCATTTAATAATTTATCTCTTTCAAGGTTGATTTAAATGAGTATCCACAAGGAAACAAGAGCTCAATACTCCCACACAGACAATAACTACTAGAAAAAAAAAAAAAAAATAGCCACCAAAGAGTCTGCTTCACCTAGCTACATTGATTCCTCAATGTTTCTAAATCATACTATCTTTCCCAGTCTTTCTAAATCACGGTGTACTATGTACAATCCTTCTCACTGCTTCAAAGTTCCAACCAGTGCCTCTAAAAAGAGAGCTATTTCTTTAAGTATTCCTAGCTGTAGATTGAGAAAGTTTAACTACCTCTTCAAAAAAAAAAAAAGTTGTCAGTAGAGTGGACAGTTCTACTTATGAAAGAGCCTCTACAAATGCCTTTGCTGTCAGCAGTGGAATCTCAGAAGGATTAGTGCAGAAAGAATGGGCTCTCCAGAAGTGGACAGCTTGCTTGGTTGTAACTGAGCACTGACTCATCACCCTCACATTCATCCCCCTTCTATGCTCACTTCTTACTCATTAAGATAAGGCACTGGATGTTATCCAGGGCAAAACTTGTACATCTAAACACATCCCACTCCTAAATATTACTCCTTGCCAAGGCTGGCTGACATGCAGCTGATATGGTCACTATACCAATTATTAAAATGCTGAAGTACTTATTTATGTTTAAGTGAAAAAATATGCAGCATCAGAGGTCTTGAAGCCTGGCACAGCATCGATTCTCCAGGCATTTCCTCCTGTATCACTGTCAGTCCTAATTGGTATCTGGTTACACTATACTAGTTGTTTGATATTTTGACTACCGCTTCTACACATATCCATAGAGAAAAGGGTTAATAAACTAGTATTGTGGTACTCATAAAACTGAACCTTCCTAAGAGGAAAATCACCTTTAGATTTCTGAGGAGAGACTGCAGGCCCCCATATGGTCTGTGGGTAGAATTCAAAGATCTAAGAACTTGGGTTGGAAAATTTTTATCTTTATTTTCACTAGGTCCTTAATAAAATTTGTATTTTTTTTTCAAACATGGTGAAGACTACTACAGTAGTATTAGAAGGACCTGAAACATTGTCACTAACAACAATCACAGATATTTTGTATTACATTACAGTTGATGAAGGTATCTTGAAATACTATTTACATTTATCATGACTTTGAAATTACAGCAGTGGTTTGAGCACCCACTATGACTTGTTATTTAATGAATTCATATAAAAGCACATATCACTATGTTACAAATCCATCTACTATTTTATTACCATTTTTCAGTATAATTGGTTTCCTGTATAACTACTTATGTTTTATTTTATGCATTTAAAAACATTATTCTGAAAAGGCCAAAGTCTTCACCAGAAAACATAACAGTCTGTACAAAAAAGACTATGAACTTGTAGCATGAGTATTATGAATGGGTTGCAATTGGTATGCCAGTGATTATCACTTAGCATCTGAGGGGCCCTTGAATTTAGAGCTTAGCTGTATCAAAGGGCTCTCTCACTGGCCCAAAATTCACATCTTTTCTATTTTTGATACATGAATCCATAATTAAGAAGTCAAAAAGAGGGTCGGTGAGATGGATCAGCAGCATAAGCGCCTGCCTGGCAAGCACGAGGGCCTGCGTTCAACTCCCGGAACCCACATACAAAAAAAGGGCCGGTGATATCGCTCAGCGGCATGGGCGCCTGCTGGCGCGCGAGGTCCTGAGGTGGACCCCCAGTACCCACAAAAAAAAAAAAAGTCAAAAAAAGCCAAAAGCTCATCTATGTGGAGTCAGTGGTCTCTGTAGTCTAACTGGACACTCTTATCTAGGGAATAGGTTTGAGAAAGTTTAAGTTGAATCTCTGTGTTATTTGCATTTGCATTCTGATCACTCCCTTAGAAATTTCAATGTTCAATATTTAAGCTTTAGTGAAACACTAAAAAGCATCACAAAAAGTAGTGTAAGCAAATGACCTTAATTAGGGTGGGGTTTTTTATAATAAATGAATTTTAATTTCAAGGTGCTTTATCATTGAAACTATTTCCAAAATTGCATGAGAAGTGTGGCTGTGGAAGATTACTTTTACCAGGCCTAACTGTGTAAGATCCTAGTTTTTGTTGCCTTGGCAGTTGAAAAGCAGATAACAAAAGGGAGAATAATAGGAGAAGGAAGATTGGGTTAGAATATCTCAAACCAGGGTTGTCAGGCCAATAGGGTCTTATTATTTGGGGGGCCAAAAATTCTAAAACTATTTTAAATTGCTTCTATTTATATGATAATTTGAAATAAATTATTCTGGTATTTCAACAAATAGAAATTTCAATGATAATTGTTGTATCAAGTACCTAAATTTGTTGTCTATTTCCTAAACTGTGGGATATTTAGGAATTTTTTTGAGATCATCTCCTTTTTTCCTTTAAACAAAGAAGGTTGGGGAAAATATAAGGAGAGGAAGGGAAGAAAAAGGCAGGAAGGAAGGAAGGAAGGAAAAGAAGGAAAAAAGATTGGAAACTACTCTTAAGATCACACAAATGGATTTTCAAATATCTTTAATCCCCACCTATTATTCTCCTAGCACTGAAGGAAAGAAAAACATGAAAAGTTGAGTACGACTGAAAAGTGCTAACCAATTACCTAAAAGGAATATTTTGAGGTCCAGATTTAGTAACAAAGAAGATTTGCAGACCTAAATTCCTATTTTCCCTACCTATAAGTAGCAAGTTGTGGGTGGAATTGAAGAAGTATGTTACTCTGACATCTTTCTGCCTGCTAAATTTAAAACTGTAAATACATTACAAAAAGAAAAAAAAAAAATATATATATATATATATGTATACACTTTTTTTTTTTGGTGTCTATTTATTGTATGAAGCTAGAGTCAAGCATAACGCACAGGTGGTTTAAAATGCTTCTCTGCCATCTGAGATCCCAGCTTGCCAGGGTGTAGATGGGGATGTCACTTTAGGGACTTGAGCTTATTCAGTATGTAAAATGAGGCTGGCATGAGTTCAGAGGTTTTGTCTGTGTCTTTACCCAATTAACAATGTTTTTGCTTCCTTTTTTTAAAAACTTCTAAATTTTCCCTCTAAAAGTTTTAATCTGGGCCAGTGAGATGGCTCAGTGGCTTAAGCGCCTGCCCGGCAAGCACGAGGGCCCGAGTTCGACTCCCGGAACCCACATGCAAAAAAGGGGCCGGTGATATCGCTCAGCGGCACGGGCGCCTGCTGGCACGCGAGGTCCTGAGGTCGACCCCCGGTACCCACAAAAAAAAAAAAAAGTTTTAATCTGTAGTTGCACTGATGAAAATTACCTAAATTTTTCTGTCGATTGCTCTAAGATTTTAATACTTCCTATTCATAATATATATTTCCTATCAAAATACATAGGAATTATTAGTATGTACCAGATTCTGGTACTGAAGTAATATTATTTACAACCAAGTTACAAGGATTTATATTCTTTTATATGAAGATCTATGTTAACTTGTTAACTATGTTAACTTGTATTCACACATTTTGTGTTTCATATTATTTTAAAAATTTAAGTGTTTTTTTCCCAAATCTGATGTTTTATGACTGTATTTTATACTAAGTATTTGAAATTAATTCATTGCATCGGTTGTTTAAAAGAATAGCAATGGTTTAGATTGGGAAGGTACAGCTCAATATACTATTATAAATATACCAATATATATTTTACTATTATAGTAAAATGAGTACTGTCTTCAGTCACAACTAATATAAGAAAATCAACTCTCAGATAATGACAAAAAGGAAATAAAATACTTAGTCTGAGTTTAATGGCAATATCCAAACAGTACACTTATTATTGGGGTGTGTGTGTGTGTGTGTGTGTGTGTGTGTGTGTGTGTATTTTAAACAGAAGAATTTTGTGAGCCTGTAGAATTAAAATGCTAACCTTTTTGATCTACTATATCACTGTGTCTTTATTTAATGAAGGGGACAGTATGTGGCAATAAAGACAGAAATGGTGAGACCTTTGTGAACCCTCTAGCAATCAGTGAGTATCAAACCACAAATTTCTCCAGCTTTAATTACAGGCAAAAGAAAAGACAAAATTAGCATTTTAATATAGAAATATCTTAGGCTTTAGGAGAATTATGATAAATCTAGTGTTGCCTAGTAAACCAAAGAGGGGATATTATAACAAACTGTCTCCTTAGGAATATTTGTTTAAATAAAGGCAACAATACTTCATCCTTATCTTTTTTGGATAATTATTGCTATTTCAGGCTGTTCTTTGTTCCAGATTTAAAATACCTTTAGTTTAAAAAAAAAAAAAAGTAATTGGCAGTGTTTGTTTTCTATAAAACTACAAGAAGAGAAAAATGGTTTGCTTGGCACTAACAGGATAATTATTTTCATGAGTTTTTTGCTCTACAGCTCCAGTTCACTTGTGCCATAGCATCTCTGCACTTGGATGCATTTAGGTTATCTCATTTCAGTTACAGCGTACTAAACTAACTCCTCTTCCATGGCTGAGGTTTTCCCACCTGTCTCCCCTAAAACACCTGCAACATATGTCTGCATAACCCTGTAATGCTTTGCCTTTGGGGTCCTGAGAAATTCCCCCAGAGTTTTTTGCTTATAAACAGCTGAGCAATTTGTTTTTCTAATGACGGTTGCTTTTCCCCCAGCAGTGTGGCAATAACATATTCACTAAACCAAGGGTCTCATTTTTCACCAAAGAGAAATATTCGACATGTTTTTACAGTGCTGTTTCTCTTTCTGAGCCTTATTGTTTTCTCCTTTTCTAATCTAGCATGCTATAGAAATTAAGATTTGGTAGCAAGATATTAGGAGAAAGAAAAATAAATAATTCATTTGTCAAATATATTCCTCCTACCAACACAGATTATACTAGAAATAAATTTTTTCTATTAAGTACTATAGGAAGTTTATCAATTGAATGTAAAAATCATGACCATTAAACAATACATATGCTAAAATCTTGGACTTATTGCAGGAAATATATTATTTTGGTTATATCCTCATAAACAAATATTGCATTAATAACAGTATGATTTTACCTTTTTTAAAATTTAGAAATGTATGTGCTTCTATTCAGAGCCTTTCTTCCCATACCAAATATAGTGTGCATTATCTATTTTCCTAAATATGTGTTGTTGCTGTAAAACTATGTTTAAAAGAGCTTATCGTAAATCTATATAGGATTATCAGAAATGTAAAACATCACTTTCCTTATTTAATGTCATAGTTTTTAGGTTGTCAAACTATCAAATCTGCTCTCTGTGTCAAGGTCTGTCTGTGCTCGGTGATATCAGAGGTAATCATATAGCTTCCATTTCAATATTTTTATCAAGTGCTTGGCCTTGTGCTGTGCATTTAATTTTCATTGCTCTTTTAATCCTTGCTGCAGTTTTGCAGATGATGAAATTAGAACTAGAAGTGTGACTTACACCCTCACAGTTGCTTAGCTGATAATGGGTGGAGCAGAAGGCCTAGTACTGACTCCTGATCCCTTCTTTCACCCAGTAGTGTTACACCTGTTTTCAATATGTAACTCAACATTAATTTCTCCTGGTATATTAATACATTAGAATTGGTATCACTGGAATTGTTTTTCCTTGCTCTTTTTAAGTCCTACATGTATGTATAAATACCCAACCTTTTGAAAGATACTGTACTGTTTAAAGGAGAATGAGTACTTCAGAATCTTCCTTCTAGAGTCTCTTTGTATGATTATTTGTTCCAAAGTACATGCAGTCTTCAAGAGAGGGACAGGAATTAGTAGTTCAATACAGAAGTACTACTATAATGACCTTTTGAATGAGTTCATCAGTCTCAGAACAAGGAAAATTGTCAGGTACCATCTTGTGGTTAATTGTACTTTTTGCAGCATCTTGTAGTTATTCTTAGTGTGAATTAACACAGAAATATTGTTATGCTGCCATAAGAGGTAGTGTAGAGAGGAGGAAGAGGATTACATACTGATCTGCAGATTTCCATTACAGAATATGGGAGAGAGGACTTGTTCACCATGTTTGTCTTGCCTGAAATTGCATTAGGAGCAGGTTGCCATCACATGATAAAAACCTCCAAAGTGAACAAGATTAATTATAACTGACAGATTAGATTTCAGTTTTAACTCTTAATTGATTGCTATCATTAAATACTATTTGGAAATTGTGATCATGCTGTTAACAAAAGCGGTTTGGGAAGTAAGAACACTTCATGGGTTTTGTTTAGTTTTGGTTTGATTTTCCATACAGTTTCCTGTAGGACTTATTTCTGTCATCATTAATTTTGCCTTGGCACCATGAGATTTCTGTCTGTTCTCCAAAGTCAAAATGACCATGAAAGGTAAATGTTTTAAATTGTTTTAGAATATCAAGTTGGCCAAGGCAGCGCAAGTAAATATACTCATGAAAGAAGACTTCCAGCACTGCCTCAGAAAGTGGCAAAATCAGTAGGATAAGTGTGTTTGAAGCAAGGAGGAGTATTTTGAGAGGCATCAATGACAATGTGCCACTTATTCTAATTTTAAAAAAATTTAAACCAGACATTGTAGCACACGCCTGTAGGAGGCAGGAGGATTGCTGCAAGTTCGAGGCCATCCTGGGCTACATAGTGAGCTCCAGGCCAGTTTGAACAACATAACAAGATCCTGTGTCAAAAAAAACAAAAAACAAAACAAAAAAAAAAACGTAAACATTCACCATATTTTTCAACTCATTGAAGAGTTGAATGATTTAGGTAATTAACTAGCTTATTTAGAGCCCATCCTGCTTGGTTAGCTTTAAAAGGCATGGTAAACCCAGGTGGACTGTATTTGTGAGTTAAGTATCTAGTGAGAGAAAATTTCCTGATCATCAAACATAATTGATAGTCTATATTATAGCCAATATGAATTCAATAATATAATGATATAGGAAAAAATATAACTCCCAACCTGTTAGATGTCAGATGTGTTGAGATTGTGTCCCCTGAAATCTAAGAATGAATTCTAAAGGACAAAGAAGGTTAAGAGTAGGAAAGTTTATTGGAGAAAAGGAATAGGTCCTGAGACATAGAAGGGGTCTCAAGTGGGTTGCCACTGAGGCCCCTTGTTAGGGGTAATTTATACAGCAGAATCATAATGTGGGTACAATGTGGGTCAAACTGTAATCAACCAGTAAGATTACAAGTATAGCTACTTAGCTAACACTGATCGAATAGGGAAGCAGGGCACATAGCAACATTAATCTTGGCTTATCTATGACCCCTAAAACTGAAACGTTTTTGGGAAGGGATGAGTGTAGGTGTTCCGGTCACCACCCTGGGTGTCTGATGCACTTCTGGACTTAATGGACTGGATGGTACTAATTACAGTATAATCCCAAATTCTGCTTATCCTTCAGGGAAGTATGCAAGTCTGACCATTGTGACTTTATCTTGGGGGCTTGTCTTCTTCAGATGCACCTCCAGCCACAATTCCAATTCTTTATTTTTCTGCTGACTTCCTTGAGAGGCCAGTCCCTCTCTGATTGTATATTAATTTCTATCTGATACAGCTGCCTATAATAAGACTACCATTCTGCTATTTTTCTTCCAAAGGAAAATTCATCAAAACAATTTTTTAAAAGTATACATTGATTCTTATAATAGTCAGAAATCCTGGCTATGTGAAAATGGATTGAAAAAGACATGGTATTAAAGGTGTTGACATGTTCTGCATAATGAGAAGTTATAGCTGGCTTGGGGTCTGGTCTTCTTCAAGCATAGAGTTTTACATAGGTATGATTCTAGTGACTCATATTTTAAAGAAAATTCCAGATCTTTAAAAATTAGAAAGAACTATTATAATTCTATAAAATTTTATTTGGAAAAAAAAGTCCTTTAGGCAAAGCAAGCATCTCTTTACCTTTAAAATATTTTAACCATGTAAAGTTAGAATTCTGTTTTTCTAATCTTATTCCCCTAAGGAAACAGTTGTATTCATTTTGATTTGTATTCCCAATTGTCTATCCATTTTACATTTTATGTATGCTTAACAATGATCTAAACCTATTTTAATTTGTTTTTTGTTTGTTTGTGTGGTATCCTAAAATTTCCTGACTTTTACAATCCTTATTTAGAAAAAACAATTATACATAGATTGAAGAACCATCAGTAATGAACCTTAATGTATAAATGTATCCATTACCTTATTTATTATTCATGTCCGCGTGTTGATTTTTAAACCTATGCAGTGGTTTACACATGGGTCAGACATTTAGTTCTGTGCTGCCCAATACACAAGCCACATGTTGCTATTCAGCGTTTAATTGTGCCCAGTCCAAATTCAGATCTTTTATAAGTGTAAAATACACACTGAACTTCAAAGACTTTGTACAAAAGGAAGAATGTAAAGTATCTCACAATTTAAATTTTTGGATAGACAAAATTACATTTAATTTGATCCATTTCCCCTTTTTATTTTAAACGTGGCTGCTAGGAATTTTTAAATTGTATTTATGACTCTCATATTTTGGTTTGACAGTGCTGGTTTAAATTACCTGTTTGTGTACTTACATTTTAAAAATACTGTAACATCATCTTTCTAACAGAAAACCCTGTTGAATGACTTTCAACAATAACTGATCTTTTCTTAGTATTTCATATGTTGTTTTTCAGTATCATCTTTTGATTCTTTTTGTTGTTGCTTCCAATAAATACATTGGTACTTTAACTCTCCCTTTGGTACCAGTAAGTCTCCTAGGAGTTTAAATAGGTCTCGGTGAAAGCGATACTTGAGCCTCATTCAGATGTTCAACTTGAATCATTATTCCTAATAATTGCTTTAAGTGCTTAGATAGATCAGCACTTGTATCTTGAATTGCTCGTCATTTCTTTATAAAGATGTTTCAAGAAACTGCTCCATGTGATCCCCTTTCATTATTTTCTTGCAAAAAGTAACATAATCCTTTATTAGTTTGTTGGAAATCAGAGAAGAAAGAAGTTTTTCATGTTAGCAAAAGCAAAATATATTTCCAGGTACTGTGAATAAAGAACAGGATTAGTCATGAATGAGTCCTGTGAACATTAATTTTTAAAATAAATCTTGAATACGCTGTCAGTCTGCCAGTGCCTTTAACCTCAGTTTTATTTTCCTGTTATACAGTACTAGGGTCCAGGTTGTCATCAGATATCATGAGAAAACCTATGCATTTCCTAGAGAGAGAAAAGTTGTACTGTTAGACTTAATAGTATGGTAGTCATGGAAGCATCAGTTATCTTCATCAAGGCAATTCAGATTTGATTATTATAGAACTGTGTTGAATACCAAACCAGTGGAGTAGTAGCTGGAGCTAAATCAAGGGATTGTCATTTTTGTCAGATGATTAGAGCTGGCTTGGAAGAGATATGAAAGGGTTGAACTGTGTAAATATTCTCTTTTCAGCAGAAAAAGAAAAGGTCCATCATGGCCATTAAGATGCAGCTTGTTAGCTTGATGAATTTCAAACTATTTAACCTTAGCAATTATATTCTCTTCTCTCCCCCATGCCTACATGCAAGCCTATCAGTGCTTTGGGATTATACCTGCAAGGACTGATATCTAAACATGTCAGTAATTTTCCATTAAGATGAAATATAGCCTGTCTGTGTCTAGATAGAACTCTTGAAGTGCATGCTGTGGTGCAAAGACCTAGTTATTACTTGAATCATATGTTTAGGCAAGCATTAGAGTATACTTGTAAGTTTTAAAAACTTTTATGGAAAGTACATGTAATTTAACATTTTAGAGATGATGGTATTCATTTAAATTATGCTGTAAATATATTAGAAATAAATTTTTTACCTACCTGTGAGGGTCTTGATAAATTTAAATAATGAATACAGTTAAAAATAGCAACAACTTTAAATGGACATATCCAGCCTAATGATGTGAGGACATTTCTACCATATTATAAATAATATTAAATACCAGAAAGGGCAGTGTTATTGCTGCTTTTATGAAAATGTCCATTGGTCAGTTTAATGCTTATCCTGCTGATATTTCCACTACCTGGTATGTTTTGGTCACTTATGAAACTCATAAATAAGATGATATAGAAATTGCTAACTTAGGAATTGCTGAATTTTGAAATAACATTCATTTTAGGAGAAGGAAGACTTAGTGTGCCATCTAGTGGATATATTTAGCATTCTTATTATCAAAGTTGGTGATTTATTTAGTTTTACTCCAAAATGTAGTTTTGTGAACACTTTGTGTCTCTTACCCCTTAGCATAGTTTATGCTTGTATTACATCAAATATGATTTTTAAGCTTTGTTTTTACTTTATCTCGTGTTTTGAAAAGTCATTAAGTGATCAAAACCATCAAAAATAAATCAAATGATAGGGATAAATCTATTTGAAATATGAGACAGGTTAAAATGAAATATATTAAAACAATTTCAGTTTTAATTAAGATGATGATTGGTTAAGGGAGAACTTAAACAATTAAGAAAAACCTAATTATTAGATTTTATTATATAATTTTCTAAAGAAAAAAGGATTTCTCTCTTTTATATGCTAATGAATAATTTAGTTGGTTTTATCCATTTCAATTTATTGCCTTTTTTTTCTTCCTTTAGACAAATCCAAGACCAGTGACTTATCAGTTTCATCCCAATTTAGATTATTACAAAGCACGGGGAGCAGACCTTATGAATAAAAGCCGGTAAGTCCCTTTCTCTGATGGTAGGTCTCAGTTACAAACACAGTCTCAGAGGTCATCAGAAAATTTTACACATTTGCTGAAATTTGTTTTCCATATTTTAGTATATCAATGGCTAATGTGCATAATGAATCTTCGTTAAATTATCTAAGTTTTTTTAAGGCAGAAAATGGTATGTTTTAATGTCAGTGGTAAGATGAAAAATTGAATAAATGTAAAAGTACTTTTTACAGTTTGAAGTTAGGCAACTTCATTTCTCTAACAATAATAAACCTGAATAAATTGTGCCTACTTGGTATAATCTCTTTCTAGATCCTTGCTGTTGATTGAAAAGAGGCACTTTTATAATATATTTTAAATTATTTCAGTAACAAAATTAAAATTGGGTTTCCCAACTGTCTTTAGAGCTACACAATAAGCTTATAAATGCATCTTTTGTGTGCATTTGTGATCGCATACACAGAAATTTTAAGGGTCACTGTAGGAATAAAAAACATTAAAATCCTACTTTTTAAAGAAATTAACATTGGCATAAAGGGTTGATAAACAGTTTTGTTCTTTCATAATACATACTCAGATGTCTCAAGAGTTAACTTGTCAAACCAGAACTATTTCAAATTATAATTTCAAAGTTTACTCTGGAAGACTAAAAAATGTTAGAAGTGATAAATGCTGCCAAGTTGTCCAAATTTTCTTCCTTAAACATTTTGCCTGTGTGCTAGCTTTCCTTTAGCAGAATTACAACAGCCTAAATATGCATTCATGCAGCACATATGCATATTGTGTTCTGTTGTTACTGAAGAATTAAAATGCCTGCCACATAGGAACTTACAGTCCAAGGCAGTGGTGGCAAACCTACAGCACGTGTGTTAGTTGTTTTTGTTTTGAGATAAAAGATGTTAATGTGTGAGTTGTTTTTTCTGAACTAAAACCTCACTATTCAGATTTAGTTACAGTGTTGGCACTTTGTGATAATTAAGTGGGTTTTTGGCACTCGTCTCTAAAAGGTTCACCATCACTGGTCTAAGGAGTGAGAAGCAGTTTATAACAAAGTGGCTAAATTTTAAACTTAAAATTTGAATCCTGTTACAGCAGTAGAAGCAATAGAATGTCATTATAAAATTACCCATCTTTAATTGAAATCTGTTTGTCCCATTTTTTGATGCACTCTAATTTTGAGACCAATTCTATAGCCCATGAGATTTTTTGAAGTTCTTTTCTGTATGTTCATTTCATCTGAGTCTCATTTCCAAATAAAAAGCTATTCCATGTAATGACTTGCTCATTCCGTTCAACAAAATTTTATTGAGTGCCAGACTCTTCATTATTTTAGCTACTACAGTACAGATTCTGAGTGAACAAATCATACACAAATTCCTACCCTCAGGAATCTTAGTTTGTTCACTTATATTTGCTCCCTATTGTGTCAAGTGTTTAATTTTGGTATGTTTTAAAAAAACAAAGTATTTTAGATTCTTTTTTATACAAGATCCTTCTAACTAGAGTCCCTTCTTTCCCCCCAGCCCCCACAAGATCAATTTTCACAAAACAGCCAGAAAAATTTAAATTTACAACAGGTTATATCATGCCTCTACTTAAACTCCTCCAAAGCCTTCTCATTGCCATTGATAATTAAGTCTTCTTCCTGAGGCCCTTTCCTATTGTTTTTGCCATCATCTCCTTCTAATCTCACCTTGTCTTTACTCCCATGCCACAGCCAAATTAGCACTCTCTTGTTTCCTGCTCTTATTGAAGGACTTTGCATTTAACTCTTCCCTTTTACTGGAACACTCCTGTCCACATCTTCCCATGCCTCCTCTTGATTTAGAGCTCTGCCAAAGCACCATCTCAGAGAAGCCACTGTTCTTCTCCCTGCCTGTCTCCCCTGTTCCCTATCCCATTGTTCAATTTTATTTTCTTCATAGCATTTGTCACTAACTGAAATTACATTAATTCATTTGTGTATTTATCATGTTTCCCCAAACTTCACATTAAAATCTAAGCAGCATGAGGTCAAGCACTTTGTCTTATTCATGACTTCATGGCACCTGTCAATGCTAGGTATAGGAAAAACCTTTAACAAATATTGACTATATAGTCATATATATTTTCCACCATCTTTTTACCCCCAAAAGAAATGGACTGTGCCCTTTCCTTTCTCCCATTTGTGTTTAATTTCTCTATTTAGCCTTTTTTCCCTCATTATTCTGCAAACTACTGAATCTGTTTTACTTATTTTCTTGTAAGCACGTTAACATTATTGTACAAAATATCATTTGATGATTGGAAGGAAGAAATTTGATCATCTTGTACAATTTCAAAGCTTGAAACTGAAATCAAGCCAAATCAAATATAATTTGTGAAGTAAAAGACATCACAGACCAGTGAACAAGGAGTTACTAGATAGTACTGAGAAAATAGGCAAATCTTTGAAAAGGCATCAAGTTATAACCTTACCACACAACAAAATAAACTCCGTAGTTCAAACAAACATAGAAATAAAATAGAAGTACTTGTCTGACTAAAAGTTACTTGAAGACTTTTTAACCTTGATTTTACTTTACTATACATCAAATACTTTAATGTAAATATGTCAGAAGAGGATAATTTGAATCAAAAGTCAAGTAGAAAATTAGGAAAATATTTGTACTTGATGTAACTGACAAAGTAGTATTAAATTACTAATATATAAAGAACATACACAGTTGAATAAAAAACACAGGATTCTGTCTGAGGGCCATTCTATCTCACACCATGCTCTCTGTGCCTGCTCATACCACTTCCTCTCAATATCGAAACACCCTCAGACGACTTCTCCGTACCCATTCCCTAGAGAACCTCAATCTATCTCATGGTTTTACACCGTATGTGACTGAAGTGTCCATATTTATGTTTTCAGTTTTACCCCTTGAACTCACATATCACTTTACTTACTTTTCCCTCTTAGATGTCCCGTATACATCTCAAATTTAATACTTTCCAGACTGAATTCTTGATTTTTACCTCCATACCCATGGTCCTATTATTTCTCCAGTGTTTGTCCGCCACAGTAAATAGCCCTACCCACTTACCTTAAAATAACACTTGATTCCTTTTTCTCTTAATTATATAAGCCCAGCATCATAACCTCTTCAAAATATCCTGAAACAAATTACTTTCCTTTATTTGTACTGCTAATACCAAGTTATCATTACCGTTACTCATCTCACTATTAGTCTCTTTACTAATCTCCCTGTTTCCTCAACAAATAGCCAGATTAATGTAAATCAGATTATATGACTTCACTGCTCAGAGCCCTACAATAACTTACCAAAACATCTAGGTCAAAATTCAAAACCTTTTTAGTGGTCTACATGATCTAGCCTCCTGCTCTCTCCAACTTAATTTGTCACCATCACTCTGCATTTGTTCACTGGGCCACAGCCAGATGGCCTGCTTCATTTTCTCCAAACACAGAAATATGCCCACCTCCCCTTTCCCAAACTTTGTATTTGCCTTTTTTATGTTAGGAACGTTTTTCCTCATGAATCTATGTGGCACATTGACTATTTAGTCTCTGTTCAAATACCACCTCTTCAGAGAGGCTCACTCTAAGTACTATGTCAAAAATAATGGGCCTCTTTACCCTCTCTCCCTTTACTTTGTTACTGTTTTTCTTCTGTGTGTTTTTCTTTTTTTTTTCTTTTTTTTTTTTTTTTTGTGGGTACCGGGGGGTCGACCTCAGGACCTCGCGCGCCAGCAGGCGCCCGTGCCACTGAGTGATATCACCGGCCCCTTTTTCGTATGTGGGATCCGGGAGTCGAACTCGGGCCCTCGCTGTGTGTTTTTCATAGCAGGGATCATTGCCAAAATGCCTTTTAAAATTTTTATTTATTGTGGGTATTTTGTTTGTTTCTTGCACTAAAAACAAAGTCCACATTTGACTTGTTTACAGCAGCACCTAAAATCGTGCCTAGAATATAGCAGAAAATAAATGGTAGGTATTTCAAATATATAATTAGTCAAATAAATGTAAGTTAAAGCTACAATAGAGTAGCATTTTTACCTTTCATATTTGCAAACTAAAAACCAATGAACCAAACATTGGTGAAGGTGCATAGGTTCCCTTAGTCACTGATTGAGAGAGTATAGATTATACAAATTTGATAATCTTGCCAAATATTTTGCCCATCTCTCTATGTAGACCTTATTAACCACCATATTAATCCTTTGTCCATCATAGTCCACTCTTTTATCTGTAATCAAAAGCCATTTTAGCTCTGAAGCCATTAGTAAAATCTCTGTTTAGCTATTTAAGGCCTGAAAAGTTTTTACCAGGCTGAGCTCTTCAGCCATAATTGGCCTTGCCACTACTCTTAAGAGTACATTGGGGGAGCCGGTGAGATGGCTTCGCGGCATAAGCGCCTGCCTGGCAAGCGCGAGATAGCTCAGCGGCATGAGCGCCTGCCTGGCAAGCGCGAGGTCCTGAGTTCAACTCCCGGTACCCACATAAAGGAAAAAAAGGACCAGTGATATGGCTCAGCAGCACTAGTGCCTTCTGGGAAGCACGAGGTCCTGAGTTTGGCTGCTGGTACCCACATTAAAAAAAAAAAAAAGAGTACATTGGGAATGTCACTGAGGAGCAAGAGGGGAAGTGGGGATGATCCAGAGGGCTATATATAACTTGTAGAAGAAAACCCTAAAAGTGATGAGGAAATAGCTGTTGGACAAGAGACAGGCAGACACCTAGGAATCCGGTCCAATACATGCTACATAGATGGCAATGGACTTTTATTTATGTTACATATCCAAATAAGGAGCAAAGATGCAAATATGAGTTGTGATTTCATGGATAAGAATATCTCTAAAAATCAAGAAGCTTGATTTCTCTTCTCTGCTTTAACATAAGTTGCTATAATTAAGTCTTTAAAAGCAAATGCCTAGGTATTTTAGTGGTAGATTTTCCATTACAAGTGTGGATAATACCTAGTGTGCTCTGATTTCATTGACTTGCACGTGGCTTTTTAAAAGTGGGAATTGACATTTTCTTACTCATTCAACTTTTGAGCTCAAAATGACAATTTAGCACTCAAATGTTCCAATTTTGTCCTTAAATAACCAGAAGTTGCTGCTATAAAAAGGTACTTTTATTTAAATTATGACCAGTCTTCAGTAAGACCCATCTAATTTATTTAAGAATGTGTAACTACTGAAATGCCCAATGCCCAACAGAGTAGTCACAGATCAGAATTCAGTATTTTTTAAAGACTGCAATATCCTGTATTAGTAGAATCACATATCTTATTCATTCTCTGTCCTAGCCTACCCAGGTTTCCTCTGCCTCCTCTCAGTTTAGTTTAAATAATAATTGATTCAGTTGATGAAAGATCTCAAAATTATAATACCAACAGGTAAGTCCTTTGCAAAAATCCCTTGTCAGGATGGTTGCATGGGACTGGAGAGGAAGCCAGAATCCAAGGAAGGGGTATCTCACATTCCTTAGTTAGACTTCATGTGAGGGAATCTATTCTTACCCCAGGAATGCTAAGAAGCTAAAAATTCTCCATCTCTCCCAGGGATCCAGATCTGACTCCACTTAAGAGTGCTCCACTTGGGGCCTGACCTTATCAGAATGTCCTGAAAATGTGCAGGTTCCCAGGAAGCATGAAGATTCTAACAATTATAACATAAAAACTCCATGAGAGCAGGGACCACATCTATCTTTTCACTGCTGTTTTTCCAGTACCTGGCAGAGAAGAAACTCAAATATTTGTGGAATGAATGAATGCTCTTTAGCTTCAATTATAGAGTAATACATATGCCTGAGAGTGATATCTTGCGTAAGTCTGATGTCCTTGATGTCAGTCAGGGTTAAACTCTTTATATTCCCAGACCCTAGCTCAGAACCTGACACTGTTGATTGTACTCGATAAATACTCAGTTTAATTACTCAATAAGTACTGTTTTGAAACCCAAGAGGCATATAAAGTTCTCCAGGAGAATTTCCATTTTATGTGGCCATTAAGATTTTTTAAATTAGGCTTATTGTCTGTATTTATGTAACTGACTGCATTTTTCAGTGATATAGTAGTTTATTGTTGAATTATGGTAAAGAAATAATAGGCTAATAATGTTCCCTAAGCTATAAAGCTTGGGATTCCTTGGTTATCACTATTAATAGTCAGTTGACTAATCATAATATCAAGGAACATTGATAGCTATGTAAATGTAATTTTGTGATATTTTTGTATTCAATTATCTAAGCGTTTGTATTGTAAACATATGTGTATCTGAAGTACGTCTGTCCTGTTAAAGAGAATTGTTAATTCTTAACCAATTGGGTTAAAATAGTAACACTATCTCCTGTTTAGCCCAGGGTAAATAAATCTTTTGTCTTTGAAAAAAAAAAAAAAAAAAAAAAAAACAGGTAGAATTTGCATAAACATACAGATCTTAAGTTTTCAATCCTAAGCGTTTTGATAGTTAGGTATACCTTGTAACACCATCTACAATAATACATCTGAAATGAATATTTATTTTATCCCAGGATTCCCTCATATCCCTTTACACTGAATTCCCACCCAACTCTGGAGGTGTATTTCATGTTCTGAGTAATATTTTTGAGATTCATCCATATTATTTCATATATAATTTATTCATTACTTTGGAATTTTGAGTAGTATTCTATTATATAAATATACTACAATTTGTGTAGTATATTTCTTGATGAATGTTGGGTTAGTCCTGATTTGGAGTACAGTGAGTAGGCTACCAGGGACATTTTACAGAGCTATTTTGAGTTGTTATTGTTTGTGGATGCATGTTTTTTCTTGGATAAACACTTAGAAATTAAATTCCTGAATTATTGGGAAGATAGATGTTTAACTGTATAAGAAACTACTAAACTATTTTAACATATTGAGGGTTCCAGTTGCTCCACATCCATGCCAACATTTGCTCTTGTCAGTCTTTATTTTATCCATTCCAGTTGGTATGAAATGATATTTTATTGTGGTTTAATTTGCATTTTCCTAGTGACCAATGATGTTGAGATCTTCTCACAGCAGATTCATGATTTGTATAACTTCTTTGAAGTGTCTGCTAAAGTATTTTGTATTTTCCCTATTTTTAAGTGGGTTATTTTTCTTTTTCTGGGCTTGTAGGAACTCTATATATTCTGGATAGGAATCTTTGTTGGGTTTTGTATTGCAGGTATCACTCGCCAACATGTGGCTTGCCTATTTATTTTCTTAATGGTATTTTTATGAACAAAAAAATTTTGATAAGAGCTCATGTTATGTTTTTGTTGGTTTGTTTTTGGTAGTGCTGTTTGTTCCTTGTGTAAGAAATCTTTCCTGCTCTTAGTCTCTATTGGAGAGGGTCACTAAGACCACCAATCAAATTCAGTAATTTACTAGAATTCAAAAAAGCTGTTATGCTCATGGTTATAGTGTATTAAGCAAAAGGATACAGATTAAAATTAGAGGGGAAGAGGTTAGAGTCTAGGAAACCCAAGTGGCCTTCCAGGTTTCCTCTCCCCCTATAGTGCTTAATGTTCTCAGCAACAATGTTTGATAACACAAAGGGTTGCCAACTAGAGAAGCTAACCCAATTCCTGGTGTTCTCCAGTGTATTTTTATTGTGGGGTTAATCTTACAGGCATGGAGTGCTGTGTAACTAACCTTCCTTCCAGCAGTCAAATCGATAAAACAAATTTTAGGGCCAGGTTATCATCCCATTGAGATCACAAACCACATGGTATGGCCCAAGGGCTAGGCATTCACTCTTTTTTATGGTTCTGGGGTTTGAACCCAGGACCTTCACACTGAGCTATGTTCTCAACCATCCATCCATCCATCCATTCATTCATTCATTCATTCATTGGTTCATTCATTTGAGACAGGGGCTTGCTAGGTCATTAAGTTGCCCAGGCTGGCTTCAAACTTATGATTGTCTTGCCTCAGGTTCCCAATGCTGGTATTACAGGCATGCACCACTATGCCCAACTCAGTAACATTCTTATCAGAAGGCTTAGAGGTTATCTACCAGGAATCAGTCATAGGCCAGACCTGAACTCCTTTAGAATGTGCAGGATTTGGGCATCCTAGACCTAAGATCACCCTTTACCACAAAAGTATTCTTTCACTTTCTTCTAGAAGCTGTGTGGTTCTAGCATTTGTGTTTAAATCTCTGATCCATCTCAAACTAATTTTTGTGTGTGGAGTGAGGTAAAGATTGAGGTTCATCTTTTTCCAGATATATACCCAGCTGTTCATGACTGTTTGTTAAAAAGTCTTTCTTTTCCCTGTTGAATTAAATTGGATTCTTGGTTGGAAATCCATTTATTCTCTATATATGAGTCAGTTTCTGGACTATCAGTCCATTATATACTCACACACAAGCTTAACTGTGTTAACATTTTAGCAAGTATTGATTTAGGTAGGCTAAGTCCTCCAACTTTATTCTTTGTCATTATTTTGGCTATTCTAGGACCTTGGCATTTTTACATAAATTTTATAGTTATTTTGTCAGTTTTTACAAACACTATTGAGATTTGATTGGAATTACATTGAAATCTATAAATCAATTTCAAAAGAATTAATACCTTAACATTATTGAATAATTCATGACCATGGACTGTGTCTTCATTGTTAGATGTTTTTCATCCTTTCAGCAGTGTTTTATAATTTTTAGTATAGAGAGAGGTCCTATAGATTTTTTGTAAATAAAAACAGTTCTTCCATTTTTCTACGTCTAATCCATTCCTTCTTTTGCTTGCATTTTCAAATTGTGACTGTTTCTTTTTATAGATTATATTAGTAAGCTTTCTCATTGTTGGGACACAATATCTCACACCCACAACTTAGATGAGAAGTTTAATTTGGCTCAGTTTGAGAGAGTTCAGTCCATAGTCAGCTGGCTCAAAGGCAGGAACGTCATGTTAGAAGGGCATGGTGCAGCAAAGTTCATGGTAGCCCAGAAACAGAGAGGAACAGTACTGGAGAGAAAAGGGTAAGGGACTAGACATTTACTCCAAGTCCACAACTCCATTACCCACCCAGAAACATCCACAAGTATGGTCCACCAATCCCCTAGGTACTCCGAAGCCAGTCAAGTCGCCACAAGCAAGCTTAACCATCATACAGACTCATTTTACTTCGTATTTTATTGGTTCCCATATCCCTGCCTTAAACCCAAACAGTCATTTCTTGATATATGTTTACCTGCAGCTGTTTTTGATTTCTTTTTTTTTTTTTTTTTTTGTTAGTTGTGATGAAACCTAGTGATTCTCAAAGCAGGAAAGAGAGGTGAAGGGGGAAAAACTCAATAGATGGGCATCTCAGAATTGTATCCTCTTCCATTTTGATGTATTCGCCTAGGGCAGAGAATCTCTGACCCCTAAAAACTGTTAGTGTGAACCATGGCTGCTTGTTGAAATGATTCATATTTTTCAGAGACGTCAAGCTAGTGAATAAATTAGTTGAAAACTACCACTGTAAAAACAGAAACCTTACTATTTATTCCTATACGTCTCAAAAAGTATAATGATTTACACTAATGATTTATACACTATGATTAATGTATAATTGCTTATTATTTCTTAGGGTAGTTTAACTAAAATTATACATAGGCTCATATTCATAAGTCTGGGAGAAACAAATACGAGCTGTAATCCACTCAGAATAGTTCAGTAATGACAGACTACAAATGTACAGGAGTGCAGAGAGAGGGCATTATTTCTATCCCAAAACCAAATTGTACATGTGTGTTTGTGCTACTATGTGCATGTGTACATTTTCCAAGTATTGTACTCTTTGTACTTAAAAATAATTCTAGGGCCAAGGATATAGCTCAGCAGCAAGCGCAAGGTCCTGAGTTTGATTCCTGGTACCAAAATAAATAAGAAAATAAATAAATAAATTCTAAAAGCAGTTAAATTTCTTCATGGTGGAAAAAAAAGTATAGTAGAATGATAAAAGATAAAAGGAGAAGAGAATTGAGGGGAAAAATTATCTTGAAAAATATAAAGGAAGAAGGAGCGAAAGGAATAGAAGAGAAGTGAATGTGTATTGTGTGTGGTTTATATCTAAAATGTCTCCCAAAGCCCCATGCACTCATAGGTGGGGCTTTGAGGAGGTGATTAGATTATGGGGGCATGATACCTATCAGTGGATGAGTTCACTGAAGAGTTTACAGGTAAATAGGACTTGAGAGGTGAGACCTGGTTGGAGGAAGTAGGTCACTGGAGGTGTGGCCTGGAAGGGTCGGTCTCCTTCCCTCTTCCCTTGATCCCTCTCTCTGCTCCCTGCCTGCCAAGTCATGAGCAGATCTCTGCCAGGCACTCCGCCATGTCGTGCTACCTTGAAGTCAGCTGACTGTGGACTGAAACTTTAAAAACTGTGAGCCAAAATAAACCTTTCCTCCTTGAAGTATTGTATCCCAGTGAGGAGAAAGAAACTAAGACCGTGTACAAATAAGGAGACATGGAAAATAGGTAAAGTAACCCCTTAAATTTGGAGATAGGGTTTAGCCTATATTCTGGGTCCTCGCTAGTACACGAGCCTCTTACTGTATTTTGTCCTGTCATCTGAATGATATAACAAATGTGACAATAGATGCAATTTGGCATTGCAGATCATAAATTCTTGGTGTTAAAAGGGATTTTCATTTAAGCCTACCTCTTACCCATGCCAAAACTTGAAGCTGGTGTATCCAAAGGTGATTTCCCAATTTCTACATGTACTGTTCCAGAATTGGAACTATTTTTACATGGAACCTGTTATATCTACTAGATAGAATTTTCTGTATCATAGCTTTTGTAACTCTCCTGTAACTTTTGTAACTAGTCTCTTTTTTTAAACCAACACTCAAAAAGGGTTGTTTTTCCTCATGGTAGACCTTTTAGCATTGGAGGACTCATTCCCCAGGTTTTTTAGTCATTTTTCTTCTAACTTAATTTTCAACCTCCCCACTGTTTTAGAAACACAACTTATTTCTTCTAGAAATAAATACATCACCAAAAGCTGACTGCCATAGTTGTACAGTATCTCCTGCAGTGTAGGCTCTCATCTAGTATTAATGAAGCCCAAGAATCTTAATTTTCTTCAGCATCATCACTGTAGGCTCATACTATTAGCCTTGTCAGCCAAAATAAAACATTAATATCTGTAAGGTTGTTAGATATTTTTAAATAAGAATTCATGTTAATCCCTGCCTCCCTGTTCTATATGTAATACCTATAGGTAATGCCTAATTGTAAAAGTTGTAATGTGATTACATGAACTTTTATTTATCGTCGTTGATTTTTTTTCTGCTTAATTTATCTCTCATGCTAGCCTGTTATTTTAAACTTTGATTCTTTTATCTGATGTACTGGCTATCTCCATAGTCTTTGGTCTGAAATTCATTAACACATGTTCTCTTTCTTCAAGTCACAAAATTGTAGAATTTTTTACCTTAAAAGAACCTAAAATATCCTAAAATTTAGCCCCCTTGTTTTAGGGAGAAGGAAACTTAGGTCCTGCATAGCAAAATAACTCTCCCAAATTTACAGAGCTTATAATAGAGACAATGACCTAAAAATAAGTGAGCCACTCTATGAACCAAGTTTATGACACATAACATCACCAGGACCATTAATGGGCCACTGACATTGAACAGTACACGTGGGGTACAGGTGTTCAACTATAACTGAGCATGCATTAGCCTCCGTCATATCTACAAGTAGTGACATTCCTTGATGAAATCCAGTGGACCTTAAACACTATGAGACAGGAGGCAAAGTTATCTTGGAATTACTTATCTTTAGTGAACTATATTGGCTACTCATCATAACTATATCTATTTCCAAATAATTAGTAAAAATATGTATATAATCATTTTGTTTTCCAATGCGTGGTTTTCATAATCCTTTTAAAAATCAGAACATTTTCCCACTTCTGTTTTCCTGCTATTTCTATTTTTACTCAATAAAACAAAATGAGTAATATACTTAAATATGAACAAACTTAACTGAAATTTGAAATTAAACTTAAATAACAATTGTGTCAACAGACTGTTTAGAAAATTAGAAAAAAAATCTTTGATACTAATGCTATAACCAGATGTAAGTGTGTAGCTTTAAATGTTTTTATTGGGAAAGAGAGAGAATGAGAAAAAGTAAATGAATGAACAAATGAACCAAGCGTACAGCCTTGGAGAACACAGGAAAGAAATAACAAGTATAAATTAGAATATAGAGAAAAATAATTTAAAATAAATTGAAAACCAATTCTTTGACACAAATATAGGCAAGTATCTAAACAAATTATATTACAGAAAGTGAAATAAATACAGAATGTATAATATATCTGAAAAATCTGTTGGTAGAAAGAAGATAAACCAGAATGGTGTCAAGGCTACCAGAGGAGAAAAGGTTGTGCCATTTTTATAGAGGTGTGGTAATAGTTTTTTTTTTTCAATCTTTCAGAAAGGCTTTAGAAGTTGAATCAAAACAGGACATTTCTGTGGCACTTAAGAAGCTGCTATACACCTTAGAGTTCTTTCAATGGAGTGGGGGTCAGAAAGCCTGCTGCAAGAGATCAGCAGGGTACTAAGAAGCTAGAAAGAGTTATCCATTTTCAGAGTTTCAGAAACTGAACAAAAGGAGCCCAACAGTAAAGTCAGGTCATTGTTAGGTTATAGTACAGGTGATTTGAAGAGATTTTTGTGTCTTCAGAAAATGCCTGTACTATTACTGACTTAACCTGCTAACTGAGGTGGTACCAAAAACTAAGTTTCTGGCACATTTTTAAAACAATCTCCTCTATGCTTTAGTATTTTTAATAATAGTAAATAGCCAATAGGAATAAAAGCCTTTGATTACACACAACTGGTTACTCATTAGACTTCATACTCAGCATCCTATTCCCCTTGTTGTTTATTTAGCACTAACCATTGTACTCCATCTTTAACCCAAATCCTGCTGTCCATCAAATCTCTAAAAACTGCATTAAGTTTCACATGTGTAACAGTACACATCACAGCTGTTAATACTTATTGGAAGCTATTTAGTATTTCATGTAAAGAATTCTGCTACTAATATTTCAGACCTAAATTAGATAACTTTGGCATAAAAACCGTCGTGCCTCAAACTGTGGGCAGCATGCTTTCTATACAGTTCACTGATTTACAATTGTTTGTATCCTAAAAATACAGAGTCATCTTCAGTTGTTGTTTTGAAAAGAAAATATGCTTCTGGGAAACATGCTGGGTAGTGGAAGAGGGGGAAAGTGGTTAAAAAACAAGTTCAAAAAAGAAACCAGTGCTCATCTCCTTTTAAGAGCTATTCAGATGAAAAATTACTCAGCATGAGCTTGAGCTATATGTTTTTCATGGTTATTAGTACTAAGGAAGATGCATTAGCTATATTCTCTTGATAATGCACTAGCTGTTTCTTAGTACATTTATCAACATATAAGTTTTACAACTGGCAATATGGGAATTTGAGTAGTACATTCTTGTTTATAAAAAAGGGTAACAACATTATCACTTCTTCATATCTATGAATTATGAATCTTGACTTGCAAACAAGCAAAACAAAAATGCAACAGAACTTTAGTATCATGATAGCTCTTCTTTCCACTATCACAAGAAATTCATGCCCACTGCTGAGTAGAACATCCTGCCAGAGGTGAATGCTTAGTTAATCCGGAATTTATGAATTCTTTTTATTTCATTGAGTCTTTTTTTTTTTTTTCAGTAAACTTACATTGAGAACCTTTTCTGTTGCCAACCTGTAGTGTTTATAAAAGCAGCTAAGAAGGTGAATGGTATATAACCATTCTGTATTCTTATTTCCACTAGGGAACATTATTTTTAATAATTTTGGAAGGACATTAAATAGTTCATTAAAGATAAAATAATACAAAAGGAACCTTTTGAAATTTTTTTCACACTCCATTGAGTTATAAATAAATAGATTTTTCTTTTGTAAAGATGTGTTCCAGATTTTAAACTTGAATTGTCCTGTCTTCAAAGCAGTATAAGCTTTCAGTACCTTTCCCATAGCATTATGTAATGCCATTAGAGAAAACTTCATGAAAGGAAGAAGCATAGGGTTCTTTTGTTTTTATTATGGAACTATGGATCAGTTCTGTTTGAGAGAGTGATACCTAGTAATACCAACGATGTAGCTGTCATAAAAAGTAGAATTATTGTATAAGTGCTGTCACAGAGACCTGAGAGAAGAAAATGATAGTAAAATTTAAGTTGACTAAAATCAAGTAGAATCTTATGTACTTTTATGAAAAGAACAAATTTTTATTAATGATTTAGGCAGTAAAAATATAAAGTTTGGTAATGTCATGGAATTGAACTGCCTCCTACAACTAAAATAATTTGTAATTATAATAGGTTTTCAAAATAATAACCCTTGAATGTACTGCATGATTATGAAGGAAGTAATCATTCATTTAGCAGATACTTATTTTGTGCCCTCTATTTGCCAGATGCATTTATAAAACAGGTACTGGCAAAACATACAAGAAGCCAAGAAAAAAAGTGGAATGGGGGGTGAGTTGAAAGCCACTTAGTGACCAAGTCAAACAAGAATAGATCTTTGGGTCTGCAATGCTGAAATCACTAGTGACCTTGACTAGTTTTATGAGAATAGCAAGGAAGCCACAGCCAGAGCCTGGTGCACCAAAAGGAGCAAAAGTAACATGTGAAGATACTTTGAAAAAACGTGAGTAGGCAAAGAAATGCGGTGGGAACTACATAGGAATGCGGGACCAGAGGAGAAAAAGGTATGCTCCCATACGTAGTCACTATGGTTGCATGAAAATAGTAATGATATGGAAGAGAGGAGTGATGATGCGGGACAGAAGGCTACAGGAGCAACGATCTCACAAGATGACAGGAGATGGGATTCAGAGCACAAATGGAGAGACAACTTCTGTAACAGGGAGAAAGACTTAAATTACAGGTAGATGCAGCTCCTATTTAATAAGTATTTTAAAGTAGCTACACTGTACTATGCAATGGCAATGTAAAAGTATTAACAAAATAGAAAAAAAAATCCTTCCTCATGAAACATATATTTAAATGGTGATGGTAGGAGGTGGACAAATGATAATGAAATAAGTAACTAGAATGTAGTACATCAGATAATGAAAAGTGCTATCAAGAAAAATAAACGGAAGTGGGGCAGGAGGACAAGGAGTGCTGGGCAGGGGCCAGGGGTGGGTTGCAGTTTTGTTTTTTTGGTTTTTTGTGGGTTCCGGGGGTCGACCTCAGGACCTCGCACACCAGCAGGCGCCCGTGCCGCTGAGCGATATCACCGGCCCTTTTTTTGTATGTGGGTTCCGGGAGTCGAACTCAGGCCCTTGCGCTTGCCAGGCAGGCGCTTACGCCGCTGAGCCATCTCACCGGCCCTGGGTTGCAGTTTTAATGCACCAGGCAGTTGACAAAATTTCTAGAAATTTACTTCATGGTTCTCAGAAACATTTATTTTCAAAATAAGATTAAATCTGGCCTACTACACTTATAGGAATTCTACTCTCAGCCTCATTTCACAGGTGCCCCCTACTCTGAACACCCCAGGATTTTCCAAGCCCTGTACCTCTCCTTTATTGTCCACATCATAGATTTTAAACATATACTTATTTTTGTGACCTTTTTTTTTTTTTTTTGTGGGTACCGGGTCGACCTCAGGACCTCGCCCATGCCGCTGAGCGATATCACCGGCCCTTTTTTCATATGTGGGTTCCGGGAGTCGAACTCAGGACCTCGCACTTGCCAGGCAGGCGCTTATGTCGCTGAGCCATCTCACCGGCCCATTTATGTGACTTTTGATTAATATATTTTTTCTCTACTGAACTACGAGCTCCAGGAAAGGAACTGTGTCTGTTTGGGGCAAGTATATCCTCCAAACATAATACTGTACTGGCACATAATGTGCCTTATTTGTTAAAAGAATAAATGAATGACTATAAATGAGTAAGATTGTTTTCATAGGCTCTGTTTTTAAGAATCTTGTTATTTTATTATTCTGTGGTGGTCACTTTAAGTTTTCACTTCTCACTTTATACAGTTGATGTAGTAAAAGGCCTTTTACAAAGTAGGACAAGGTATGTTTATGTACCAGTGGAGTATGTGAAATAGTCACCTTCTAATTTATGTAACGTATGTCCACTTAACTTTTTTTTTTTTTAAACAGGGCCAACCCCAAAGGCACGCCCCTGAATATAAATAAGGTCTCTAATAGCCTGATTAACTTTGGAAGAAAGTTGATTTCCCCAGCAATGGCCCCAGGCAGTGTGGGTGGCCCTGTACCCGGGGGCAACAGCGGCTCTTCTTCTGCTGTGATTCCCACCAAGACCTCCACAGAAGCCCCAAGACATCATCTGCAGCAACAGCAACAGCAGCAGCAGCAGCAGCAGAGGCTGATGAAATCTGAAAGCATGCCAGTGCAACTGAACAAAGGTAGGAAAAACATTACTAATAAATCCAAAGAACACACAGTGTAGCCTAGGATTTCCTCACCTACCTATGAGAAACCAGCCTCCCCAAAATAGAAATTAGTGCAAAATTTAATTGTTAAAAATCTGTTGTATTTGATCCTTTTTAAGTTGGAATATCAGATACTGTATCTTCTTAAGAATATTTTATGAGGTACTTTGTGAAGCCAGTTTTTAAAATATTTATATTCTAGTATACTTGCATTTTTGTCCAGTGGTGGCCTGTACGTATGATTACAACACAGAATTTGAGATCAGTTGTCTATGTTTTCTGTTAACTTTGTATAATAATGCTCCCAAGAGAGTAATGCTGTCTTTCAGAAGAGTCTGAATTGAGAAGGTATAATAGCATGGGCTTTTTTCATCATAGTATTTATCAATGCATTGCAGTGGTTTGGAGAAAGCATGCCACTAGACTTGTGGTCTCTCATCTAGCTGCTTTCCCTCAAGGGAATACATACTAGAATCTCAAGGAGACAAAAAAGGAAAAAGCTTAACAAAATTTCAAGCAGCCAAAATAAGTGTTTGAGTCCATACACTAAAAGTTAGCACCGTAGAATTTAAGAACAGAGGAAATCTGGGAGATCACCCACATCTGTTATTTGATCAGTAAAGGCACTGCTGCTAGTTTCTGCTGCTGGCAGTCAGGTAAGTTCTTTGCTATGTTAGAGCCTTACCGGGTGCTTCACCTCCCTCAGGCACTTTACTCAGAAGACAGCCCTTCAGGCTCTTACTTAGAACATTTATATAGTACTCTTATTTTAAAAGAGGCCTAAAGTATTAAGTCTCTCTATTCCTAGCAGACTACAAACAGCTACATTTATATTTATCAGTGGAACTCTGCTAGGTATACTACAGAAGCAAGAAAGCAAGAAACACTAACATGATGGAAGAAAATACACAAAGAGTGATGCTAAGACCTCAGCAAAGAAGTCTTCGCTTTACATAAAGAATCCCTGACAATAATATTATTATCAGTAAGAAGACTTTAAGTAAAGTTCCATATACTCTGTTTAAGAAGGTTACATCCAAAATTATTAAAAAATTTACACATTTGCATTTAAATTTGTGAACAACTAGACTCTATTCCTCAATGATGCAAATTAACAAATATTCAATAATGCGGATGTGTGTTTGCACATACCTGCACATGCACGCGTATCTGTATTCCTCCATTGTTTACATGTCATCTGTCTTTTCTATATTTCTTTGTCTATATGAAATATCAGACTCTATATAATTAGTATTTAAATTTTATTAGTATTTAAATTTTTATCAGAATATTCAGTTTATAGTACATGAGAATATCTCATTTAAAAAAATGTTTTTTCATGATTTAAAGAAAAGATTTCTGTTTATTAACATACCATAAATGTATTTTAATGCCAGGAGACATGCCCACTTCCAAAATGGAAATGAATGTTATTTTATATATTTCTTAATTGTACTGTTTTATTGTTCTAAACAAATATGATTTCAATATTGCTTGGATAACAAGCTTTAGTCAGTTGTAATTCTAACTGATGGCAGGCAAATGAGTCAGAATCTCTTAATGCTGTAGCTTAAATTTTCTGAGGAACAAAGCCAAATGACTATAGAATATAAAGTTGTGTCTCTATGGAAATGTCAAGTATTAATATCACAGTAAGAAAGGAAGAATATGGAGATGAACAATTGATGAAAACTAAGTCCCCAGTTATAAGGAGACAACAGAGCACTTAAGCAAAGTATTTGGAACATGAGTATCACTGGGGCATTTTGTAACTGATCCCCATCCTGAAAGAAATTGTCCTTGTTTTGCAGCTCATATATTTTTATTTCTAGTACACTCTTCTTGTGTCAGTCTACCAAAAGAGCTGTTCTACCTTTCTTTATAATAAAGATAAATATTCTTGCTAATCCTTCTCCCTGCATAAAGGCTTGAATAAAATAAAGGCCAAACAGTCTATAGAAGTAAAAGAGTGTGTTTGATGCTCTTCCTCCCTTCACCCACTGATGAGCCCTGAGCAACAGTAGAAACTGTCTCCCTCCATTTCCTCACCAGAAAATGAGATGCTTGGACTGATTCCTACAGAGCCTCCCAGCTAAAATAATCTGTTGTTCTTTTTGTGAAAAATATATTTTTCAACTCTAAAATGAAAAACATTTCTCCAGCATCGGTTCTTTGTGCTGGTGTTTCCCACAAGTACTCTGTTGTGCTGATTCACTGACAAATCTGCAAGCATTGTCACCTGAGATCATTGAACACAACAGCCTGTCCAGGTTGTGTTGGCATATGATGTCTAATAATCTTGAATAGTCATCTGCTTAGTGCCTTTGTGGAAATATATTAGTCTTTTTAGTGTACTCTGTTGGAAAATTTGAAAGTTGTTTTGAAAAATGGTTGATTGTAAAGAGGAAAATGTATAAGTTTTCATAGGTTACAATTATTTGTGCTTATAAAAAGGAGAGTTGTGTTTGTAACCCAAATTCATGTGTGTATCGGTTGAAATGCATTGTGTAGCTTATGTGTGTGTTGGGGTTGGCATAGTGAAGAAAACGAGCAACACAGATGTTCCCCATAATTTTTTTGGTGAAATTTATATTAAAATTAGTTTTCGTCTCTATATATATGCTAGATAGATAACCTAGAATTAAAAAGTAGTATCTACATATATGTTAGTAAATGACCTAGATTAAAATGGGTGACAGGTACAGAATTTCCTGAAAGTATACAGAAAGTAGGCCCACCATTTATCAGTGAATTTAGAGTTAACTATATTATGAAAATTCAGGACTTGACCATTTCCCAGGGAAGCTGTTTATCACTTGTTTGGAATGTTACTATTTATAGATTTTCTTTCCATTACGGGAGAATGCGAACGTATGTCCTGTTAATTGACGGGGATGATATAATTACAACCTAACAATTTCCATATGAGTTGGCCATGCTTAAATCATAATTGTAGCAAATGGTCAGGACACTGAGGGCATGTTATTTAATTCAAAATTTGATTTTTTTTTACTACTGTGTATATTATATAAAAGCTAAAGGAGAAGTAATTCTGTTAATTTATCTTTCATGGAAAATATGGTGCCTTTGTAAAAGATTTGTTAATCTCAAAATAGCATAGGCCTTCAGGTGCTATAGCCAGAAGGTTATTCTGTTGAAGGTGACTATGCTCAGTGTTGAACTTTGTCATTCAGGAAGGAAATCAGAGAACCTTGCTGGAACACCACAAGTTCCTCAAGGGACTTCCTGCTGTGCTCCTTTTCTTGTCTTTTCCGAGTTCTTTTTTTATTCCTGTTTCCTTTGTCTTTATTTTTAATTGCTTTTGAAAATTTTGCACTACTTTAAGCATTTACTACAGGTTCAATTTATAAATGAAATCTTAACTATAATATCTAATTAAGGGGATGTAGTTCACAGCTTTATTTTTATATGTTAACATCTGTAAGTACATATGGTAACTTTTGAAATCTTTTCATTATCTAGTATAAAACTAGAACTTATTTAGATCTTACCACTGAAAAAGTTGCTTTCAAGTTTAGTTAAAAATCAGTATGTCTAATATAAGAAATTAATGTCAAAAGAATGCCTGTTAATAAATGATAAATAATTTACTTTTGGGTTTAAATTTTTTTAAAAAAAGAAAATACATAAAATCACACCAATATTTGTAGCACCATGCAATCTGCTCAGCAAAATCTTTTGATTGCTAAAGTTTCCTATACTCTACTAGTCTAGTAGAAAATTGCTTGCTTTTTCTGTAGGAAAAACAAAATTCTTAGGAAATACTCTTGGAACATTATTTCCTTTTAAAATATTTATATTTTTCTAGTCTTATGTTACATTTTCTTTGTAATATATTTTTAGTAATTTGGTAAAAGTATTACATTCAATATGAAAGAGAAGTAAAGTTGGTTATTTCCTTCTTATAAAATCTCACTATTTTTTCTTACAAAATCCAGGAGATGTAGTTACAGGAAGCGATGCTCAGGTTTCTGTTCCTGCCCAGACTCTAACTGACCTCCAAGGTACAGTTACCATAGCAACATAGCCTGTTTGCCCTCCCCCATCTCTCTCATAGTCTCTCTCACAGTCTCTCTCTCTCTGTCTCTCTCCCACCCCACTCCAGAATTCCTTACAGTGTTACCATTGCCTGTTCTGCTTTTCCTATTGCCCACACTCCATTCCGTGTTTATCAGGCCACTACCATTGTTCAGCCACTGAGTGGCACTGTTGTGCCTTAGTGGTGTGGGTTTTCTATTAAGTGTGCACAAGCCTCTTTTCTTACAAAATATGATTCACCATATATTTTGTAGTTATTTTATTTAACATTATCTTTTGTAAGGTAGCTGACACCAAGGTGTTCTTTTTGTTGCAAAGGTTCTCTGTAACAGTATTTCACAAATTAGTTCTGAGATTAAACAATTTATATGCTATGATTTGTCTGAGGTACTTATATTTTACCTAGAAGAATTACAACTTGATTTTGACATGTTTTAAAGTAGAGCCTTCATATTACATTAATACAATTAAAATACTATATGGCAAGTCTCTTATGTCAGAAACTTGCAATGTTTTCAAATTTAAAAAGATTTCATATATGCATTTTCTCAAAATATAGAAAAACATAGTTTAAGAAATACAAAAAAGTGGTAATACATTTTCAGCACTTCCTGTGGAATTTTTAAAAATACAGATATTTAAATTTGCTGCATTAATCTTTTTTTTTTTTGTGGGTACCGGGGGTCGACCTCAGGACCTCACGCGCCAGCAGGCACCCGTGCCACTGAGCAATATCACCAACCCTTTTTTCGTATGTGGGTTCCGGGAGTCAAACTCGGGCCCTTGCGCTTGCCAGGCAGGCGCTTACGCCGCTGAGCCATCTCACCGGCCCTGCATTAATCTTTTGACATGCAATCTTTTAGATGAAATATGGCAGAGAGAGAGGATTTCTTGCTAAATGGAACCCTTGACTAACTTCCATTCAAATTCAGACTAAAATGATAACAATACAGTCTATTAACTAAAATTTATATCATGTTTTCCTTACTTTAAAATATCCACATGATATAGGCATGCTAGTAGTATTAAAATATTGTTCTGATCATAATATGTCCTTATAATATTAATGCTTTTTAAAGTAAGGTAACAGAAAAGAATGCGTTGTGATTAACAGATAATTGATTACAATAGAACAATGTGCTCTCACTTCTGTATTTAATTCTGTGATTCACAGGTAGTTTTTGGCTGCATTCTGGTGATTGAACCAGATGAATTTTAAGGGCTTCCTAGCTCAGGAATTCCATGAAGAATTGTTCACTCTTGGTGTCTGTTGAAGGATTTATATAATAAAGGGTTGGAAGTAGCATGAACAGTAGGAAAGATAGATATCTCCATGTGATTTCTCTTTAGCTTTGTCAGTTTAGGTGGATTATACAATATGAAGGAAATTCACAGGAATTAAATTTGTTCCCTGAAATTAAATTATGAGCCCCACAGACAACTTTCTAACAAGTTTGTTGTTATCCCAGCTTCTATTTCTCTGCAAGACTTGGACTGTGGAACTAATTTGTACCTATAGGAAAAGAAAGTTGGCTTGCTCATTCTGTCTTCTGTGCTGTTGCTCAGTCCATTTCTTTTTTCCACCGACCAGAGCCCCATGAAAAATGTTACTTAAACTTTGAAAATGGAGGTTATATCATTTCCTCCAAGTAATTTGTGTTATATAAGTAGAATTATCTCATACATTTATTCAGCAGATATTTATTGAGTGCATGCTGTGTTTCAAGCTCTGTTTTCATTGGTCACTTGGCTTTCCCTACAGATTCATCAGCTTGCTTGAACATTACCTTTGCTTTAGATGACCCAGTCAAACCTGCATAGTCAGGAACCACTTCTTTTTCTGGATACTCTGCTCAGAATGCCTCTGCTTCCATATTCTGACAAGGATTCTATTAGTCTGATATGGAAGGTTCCAGCTATTTTGAGATACAAGTCCCAAATACACAGCTCTCAATCTGTGATGATAACTTTGACAATGGGAGAATGAGATGATACCTACCCTGATTTGTCACTTTGGTGTTTTTCTCAGCATATTTCCTGAAGAGTGCAGACAGCAAGTAGAAATAAACCAAAACATTCGCAACAAAAAATTTTCTAGCTCTGTGTGCAGAATAGGATCAATAATATTAAAAGTTGGAGAATTTCATCAGACATGCCAAACCAATTACAGTCCCCTATTTTGAAGAAATTAAACTATTATTTAGACTTGTTTAAGTTCCTTTTTTCAAAGTAATAAATGCAGTAAATATCAATAATTCCAGTAAATCTTTGATTATATTTTTTTTCCAGTGCTAGGTCTTGACACATACTAGGCAAGTGTTTTACGACTGAGCTACACTCCAGCCCAGTTCTTTGATTATATATAGTTTTTGTTAATGAGCTTTTATATCTGTATCTTTGTTGTTTAACATACCATACGTATGTGGATTTTAATTTTTTCAAGAAAAAAGTCTGAATATAAAGTGTGATTTCACAGTTTAGGTCAATAAGTAATTCTTAGAAAAGTATTAGAGGGCTGGTGATATAGCTCAGCAGCATAAGCGCCTGCCTGGCAAGCATGAGGTCCTGAGTTCGACTCCCGGTACCCGCATATATAAAAAAAAATAAGAGAGAAAGAAAGAAAAAAAAGAAAAGTATTAGAAAATTCTATTTTATGTCTGTAGAGTAGGTTACAATGACCAAAAAAAAGTGCTACAGCAGAATTTGAATTTTGAAGATTTAACTTCATGGGATTCTTTAAAATTAGTTTGTGCTGGGTATGGTGGTGCACACCTGTAATCCTAGCACTTGGGAGGCTGAGGCAGGAGGAGTGCCCTGAGTTCGAGGCCAGCTTCAGCTACATAATGAGTTCAAGGCCCACCTGAACTACACAGTGAGACTCTGTCTCAAAAAAAGAGTTTGTGTTTCTTAAGTACTTACTGTGAACATCTTTTTTTTTTTTTTTTTTTTCTTTTATAATGGGTACCAGAGGTTGAACTCAGGACATGACGCACTAGCAGGCACCCGTGCCACTGAGTGATATCACCAGCCCTTTTTTTCATGTGTGGGTACTGAGAGTCAAAGTCAGGACCTCGTGCTTGCCAGGCAGGTGCTTATGCCACTGAGCCATCTCACTGGCCCCTGCGAACATCTTTAAAATGTATGGTTTTGCATATATAGTTATATTGTGGATATGAATACACACACACATAAAAATATCATTGTAACACTTGCAGGTTTTTTTTTTAATATATAAAACAAGAAAGAAAGTCACTATCCCTGCCCAGATAACTACTGTTGACATTCTGAAGGTATAGCTAAAATGTATAACGTTTGACTATCCAAATTTAATTAAAGGTACTAAATGAAAAAGGGAGAAAGCCCTCCATTTCTCCTCCCCCTTTTTCTGCCACTTCATTTCCACAAGGATAACCATTGTTAAGTTTCTTATAATTCCTTTCAGGAAAAAAAAATACATTTTAATTTGAGAAATAACATTAGAATTACAATAATTTGGTAAGAGCTTACTTATCTGGAGGTGACTTCCTCTCCAGACCTTTAAGAAGAAAGTGCAACAGAAATGTACCATTGCAGATGACAAGCAGAAAATTGGTAGGCCAAGGAGAAGGAGGTCAAATCAATTAGAACAGGACACAATGAAGACAGTTTTTAAAAAGATACTGGGTATGATCAAAGTATACGGTGAATTTTAAAAAATCATTGCAGTAAAAGACACATCACTATTAATCTTCCCCAAAATACTCTCCGTCACTTTGAGCACACTTATCCCCATCATTTTTGCCACTTTCTGAAAGCATTTTTGGATGTCCTCTTTCATGAGTACCTTTATAAAATGTCATCAAATGTAGTAGATTCTTGTGCCCAGTGCCATCCATATAAAAGGCAGGTTCATAAAAACAAATTACTGGGCCAGTGAGATGGCTCAGCAGCGTAAGCGCCTGCCTGGCAAGCACGAGGGCCTGAGTTCGACTCCCAGAACTCACATATGAAAAAAGGGCCAGTGATATCGCTCAGCGGCACGGGTGCCTGCTGGCGCGCGAGGTCCTGAGGTCGACCCCCAGTACCCACAAAAAATAAAAAATAAAAAAATAAAAATAAAAACAAATTACTGTGTGACCTTGTCTGCCTTATTCACCAGATCTGACACCATGGGACTTCTGTCTCTTCCCCAAAGTCAAAATGGCCATAAAAGATAAATGTTTTGAATTGATGCAAGACATCCAGGCAGCCAGGATAGCACAACTAAAGACAAGAAAGAAGTGTTCCAGAATTGCTTCAGAAAGTGGCAAAATTGATGGGATAGGTATGTTCAAAGCAAGGAGGAATATGGGCAGAATTCACAATCTATCTTTTACTGTATAATTTTTTTAATTTAACGTTCACCTTATTTTTAGATCACACCTCATACCTCCTACTCACAGGATTGAGGAAAGAGTCTTAAAAACCAGACATTCGTGTGGATGACACTCTTTCAGCCACTCAGGTTATTGTTGAGAAGTGATGGTCCTGAAGCGTTACCTTATGTTCATTATAATCCCTGTAAGGCAAAGGAATGTGTTATATATAGAATGAATTTTGGGAAGCATTAATTAGCCAGAAAATAAATTTTTGCCAAATACCTTTTCCAAAAGACACTAATTAAATGAGTTGTTTTTGGAGTAAGAACAAGGTCAGAATTGACCCTTTACTTCCGAAAGGGCTCATTCCATTTTTCTTTAATCTAATTTCAGGTCACATTTACTATAGCCTATGTGGCAGAGTCCTCATTAGGGAGGCTGGATAATAAAGCTTTGACCAGCATGGGCTCTGGAGTCCAGCCTGGGTTTGAATCCTAACTCCATCACTGCTTTGCTGGTTACTTAACCTCTTATTTATAAAAAGACAATAAGAGCACCATTTATTATGTGATGTTATCCCAGCACCTGTCCAATAATAAGCGATCTAAGCTGCTGCCTGCTTGGGTAGTGGTGGTGATACCAGCACTCATATGCTTTCCTCAAATACTTATCTGCCTTTTAGAATAAAATCATGAAGGAACTCTCCTAACACCTCTATCTTTTCTTTTCTTTTCTTTTTTTTTTTTTTTTGGTACCGGGAATCAAACTCAGGACATCACTTGCCAGGCAGGTGCTATGCTGCTGAGCTATATCCCTGGCCCCACCTCTATCTTTTCTTTCCTTTTTTTTTTTTTTTTTTGTGGGTACCGGGGGTCGACCTCAGGATCTTGCGTGCCAGCAGGCGCCCGTGCCGCTGAGCGATATCACCGGCCCCTTTTTCATATGTGGGATCCGGGAGTCGAACTCGGGCCCTCGCGCTTGCCAGGCAAGCGCTTTTGCCGCTGAGCCATCTCACCGGCCCTATCTTTTCTTAATTATTACTTCAGATAGCCTTAAAAAAACCATGTCTACATGCAAGTACTCAATCTAACAGTGTTTGACTTCTGTAATCAGGCTAAAGCAAGTATATTCTGGGATCTTTAAATACAACCTGCTTCCAGTGACACCAACATACATTTCTTTAAGGAATAGACATCATCCTTCTTACTCTCTGTCACCCAAATAGATGAGGCAACAGACAGTTGCTTGCTAAGGCACAGATGCTCATATTTTCCCTGGCCACTCTAGGAAATCAAGTGGAGTTGTATTGCTGTGGCCACACGTACTGGGATTCATAGGTTTTTCCTTTCTGTTCCTCTGGGCTGTGCCTCCCCGCTAAGGCCCCCTAGACTTCCTAGCCTCTTGAATATCTTGCCTTTGGTGGGGTCCAGTGTTCAAGTCTCTAAAGAGGTCTCAGGTGTACTGGTGTTCTGTCTATTTAGGAATACACAGTGCTTTTCATTGAGTTTTTATGAAAAAAAAAGCCCTGAAATAATTATTCATGGGACATTTTAAGGGCTTAATGTATATTATTTCCCCTTCCTTCTTCCTTCCATCCCAGCCATTTGCAATCAGGCCTCCTGACTGGTGGCTAAGAGGCACATTCATACAGCTTAGTCTTTGACAAAAACCCGCATTGACAAATGAGCACATCTGACTCAAAAGAATGAAGAAAGGATACAATATATACATAGCTGTGTCCAATCCAAATAGTACCTTTGTGCGAGTTAGAACCAAAACACCTCTGCTATACAGATACAGCCCACACCAATGCACATGATTTAATAAGCAGAATGTAGCCTGGATTTCAGGGTTTATGTGAGGTAGTCATGTGAAGTGTATATGGTGGTTTTATGCCTGGAGCCAGTTACCCAGAGTCTGTGAGAGATCACGGACAAGTGCAGCCAATCTGACCAGGAAAGGTCCCGCCAAGAGACGAGTCAGAGAATAGTCCTACCAGGAGAGGACCTATAAGTCTCTAAACCAAAAAATAGCATATTAAACTACCTGCACTAAATCTGAAAGTCACCCCTGTGCCTTCCACTAGAAATGTTTTATATCTCCTGACAGCAAACTAAACCCCTTAAATTATTCACTCAGGACACAGCAACTTGTAGGTGAGAACTGCAGCATATGGACAGTAAGCGACTTGTTCAAAGCTACAGGACTAGATATCAACTGAGCTCAAATTCAAACCTAACTATACTGACCCATCAGGTATTGACAGGACAATTCTACCTTGTAAACATCTCAAATCTACTACCACAGCTATAGTCAAACCTTTGTAATCTTCTGCCTGGGCCAGTGCAACAGATGTCAACTGATCAAGCTTGTAATTCTCATGCTACTTTCCTGCTTAAAATCTGTAACTCCCATCATCTATTATCGAGATAAAGGGCAGACCCCTTAACATGAGAGGAGCTCCTTTTGAACTGGCTGACCCTGTATTTCCAGCCTCATCATCCCTCACCTTCCTTCAAGACTGGGTACCTAGGGGGTAGACTAAGCTCATGTTTAATATACTAGCAACTTATAGAAAGAATTTGATATTTGGTCCCCTACACGCACACACACAAACACACACGCACACAAACACAAAAGCCACTGAAATATCAAATGAATAGAAAGCATTCTGTTGAACTTAATCATATTTTGTAATTTGGTGTTGGTGTTAGTTTGAATTATGTGTTGATGGCAGGGAACACTAAACATTTTAATGAGGCTCTGGATGAGCTAGATGTTCCCAGTAATCTAAATGCCTTTGTGAATATTATACTGTCTGCCAGAAGTGACCCTTCCTGAGCCACCGCTGCCACCACACTGTCCTTCTTAGGTTATAATATTTTAGTCACATCTCTAATTATCTGAGACAAGATTGGACACTCCCTTTTTGTGCTCCCAAAGACACTATCTTTTTGTGCTCCTAAAACGTGTTGTTTGTACCTTTCTGTTTGTTATCATCTTGGGTTGTAGGATGGTAAGTGTACAAGTCTGTATTCCCCTTGTGAAATTAATTTGAGAGCTTCTTAAGAGCTTCTCGTGTAGTCTTCTGCCCATCCCAGTGCTTGACAGAGCTTTCTATAGGCATCTCTTAAAGTCTGTACATGGGGCTTGTTCCCTGATGGTTGGTCATGAATGAAAGACTACATGCATGGGGGAAAAAAGAAGAATCAAGGCACATTATGTACAGGTACACATTCCCTATGATGAATTTGATCATTTTGTATATCAAAAGAGAATCAGTCAAATTAATTTTTAAAAGCATTAAAAATACATCCACAACTGAGGAAGTTTAAGAATGACCTATAATTAGTATATTTTATATTTTACAGTATAAAATAATTTTAAGGATTTGTCGGGCCGGTGAGATGGCTCAGTGGCATAAGCGCCTGCCTGGCAACCGCGAGGGCCCGAGTTTGACTCCCGGAAGCCACATACAAAAAAAGGGCTGGTGATATCGCTCAGCAGCACGGGCGCCTGCTGGCACGTGAGGTCCTAAGGTCGACCCCCGGTACCCACAGGAAAAAAAAAAAAAAAAAGATTTGTCTTAGGTCAGAAATCCTGAGACCCAAACTGTGAAACACAAATCTATGAGTTGAAAAGCTTATTGGTGAGTACTCTCAGGATTAGGACCTAGGGAATGAAAGAAGCAGTGTTGGACTAGGAATGTAGGTTCAATCCCCAGTACTGCAAAGAAATGCGTGCACACACACATTACACACACTCGTGGGTTACAAGCTTGTTAAGAATACCTACCCCTCAGCTTAGGAGCTGTCAGGTGAAGCATGAATGAAGCCTCATCCATTTACCCCAGTGTGCCATACAAATGTGATCATATGCTGTGTATGCTGGACCTAAGACAGGCGGGGAAGTTGATAGTACATTCATTCTTCTGTCTCAAGCCAAGAGTACTGGTACATGGGCTTCTTCAAAGGCCTCCAGAAGAAAGGCCTCTCCATCTTCCCTTTTGAGAACATGTTGTTCCAATGACTCGCTTTCCTCAGGTCTACTCTTGTTCCCAAAGAACACAAAAAATTTCTGTAGTTGAGACCAAACATTTTGTAGAATTTTTATGTGCAATGTAGGCTAAGATCTTTACTAACACTACAACTAATTTGAAAGTTGATAATTCAGAGATAAATTCTGATTAATAACTGACCTTAGTATTATTACTAAAAAAGAAGTAAAGCACAATAATTGCTGCAAAACAAACCTGAGGAAGTTATTGCTCCTCAAAGGAACAGACTGCTTTCAAATTCTGGTGGAATATGTACATATTCTCACACAGTAAATAATTGATAATTTATTAAAGCACGCCTTCTAAAGATTTCTCCCCCTTATTTTGTTATAATAGTTATAAAATATAATAACCTTCATATTGTGAAACATGTTTGGAAATATAGACTGTTTGTTTATACTTACACTGTTCATGGTGATATTCCCTAACTACATGTGGCTATTGAACACTTGAAATATATACCACAGGTATAAAATACACACTGAATTTCAAGACTTAGTGTGACAAAATGAAAGTAAAATATGTCAAAAAAATTTTTACTGCACATTGGAACAATAGTAGTTTAGATATATGGGGTTAAATAAAATAAAGTATTAAAATTAATTTCATCTTTCTTTACTTCTTAAATGTGAATGCTAGCCAATATAAAACCAAATGTGGCTCACATGGTATGTTATCGAGTAGCACTAATACGTACACCTTTCTTCAGACATTCCAGACTGGACTTCAGCAGACCTTTGTTGCATCCCATGACATGCTGCCACATGCTATCTTCTCCCAACAAGTGAAGTTAGTACCCACCATAGTCCCTGCCCTTAGTAATATGAGCCTTTGTAACTGATTAAAAGAAGAATGCCTGGGCCGGTGAGATGGCTCAGCAGCTTAAGCGCCTGCCCGGCAAGTGCGAGGACCCGAGTTCGACTCCCAGAACCCACATATGAAAAAAGGGCCAGTGATATCGCTCAGCGGCACGGGTGCCTCCGGTGCGCGAGGTCCTGAGGTCGACCCCCCGGTACCCACAAAAAAAAAAAAAAAAAAGAAGAATGCCTGACTATTTTCTATTGCTAAAAAACAAAAAATCTCAAAATCCTAAAAATTGAATAGAATGGCTGGTTCTTCTACCCCCAACCCCACTCTGAATTACTAGGATTTTTTTTTTGGGGGGGGGTATTTGTTTGTTTGTTGAGTCGCCCTCCAGGATTCAGAAATGTCATTGTATGTATAGGCATATCCTTTAAGTTTGGACAGATCGGGGGTTTTGATGCCCCCGTCTGTATGTGTAACTCTATGTCTTTGGACAAATGAATTAAATTCTCTCACCCTCAATTTCCTCACGTGTACCTATCTCACAGAGTCATTAGAATTAGATAAAATAATATGTGCAAAAGCCTAGAAACATGCCTAGTGTATGTATACTGTATATAAAGTATCCTAATTTTCTGATTTCCTCTTTGGTTAGGCAAACTAGGGAAATGTATGTATAGGAAGATTGGAGAAAAACTGAATAGTATCCAGCTACTGTACCTTTAAAATCTAGAATTAAATAAAAGTTTTCCTGGTTTTATTGTACTTTAATCATGTAAACAATCAATATATACAAACTAGGATAGTTTTTTAAATTTTTTCTTTGATAATGTTTTAATTTCTTTAAATGGAAAATTTTCCTAACAGATTGTAATGGAATTTTACTTACATGTTACACATTTCATACAAATGTAGTAGATATACATGAATATATAGTACATGCCCCTTACCTTATTTCAGAAAATAATCCAGGCAACTAAAATTTTGTAACATTTGATAGATATAACCACTAACAACTTTTTTCATTTTAGAAGAAAATTGAAATAAAAGTTACAATAGTTACCCAACTTTGAAATTTTTCCAAGGGTGTACTAAAATTTAAATGATTCTACCTGCAATTTTAGATTAATTCAGAATTTGAAGTATAATGACAAATATTGGGAGTCTAACAATCAAAGGAATCTAACAATCAAATAAAATTTCCCAGAGCTAAAGAAACATAGGCTGCGGTACCCACAAAAAAAAAAAAAAAAAAAAAGAAACATAGGCTGGAGATTGAAAAATATATCACAGACTGAATGTAAAAAAGACCCATCCCTAAGAACTTCACCGAAAACTTTCAGAACTTCATGGGTGAGGAGGAAACTCCTTTTTCCAAAAGGAGCAAAAAATAAATAAATAAAAGAATAAATAAATAAAAGAAGTTTGTTTATAAGATAATCATCATTGGCCAGGCTTGGTGGCACATGCCTGTAATACCAGCCTGGGCTACAAAGTGAGTTCAAGGCCAGTCTGAACTGCAGAGTAAGACCTGTCTCCAAAAAAAAAAAAAAAACACAAAGCAAAAAGAAAAAAGATAATCATCATTAAACTTCTTGTTGGTAAAACTGAGGGCCTGGATACATTTGCGTTTATTTTCAAATTTCTGTGGGAAAATTATTTTAAACTATAATCTTACTCTCAAGCAAATTAACATTCAAATGAGGGGATAAAATATCTAGAGACATGCAAGAATTCAGATCTACCTGCAGACCTGCATTCCTCCCACTCTGAAGTATTTTATATATACATTCCACCACTTAATAAGTATAAAATTACTTTTTAAATAACTCTTGTAACAGTGAAATCAAAAAACAAAATTCAAATGTTTTAGATAACGCTGTCTTTAAAAATTTCCAAATACCAACACCCTGAAAAATTGAGATAAATATATTCAGAGAAAGTACAATTACTAGAAAATAAGAAAGACCATAAATTATCTAAAGTATACAATTCAAGAAGCTAGAAAAAGAACATCAAAATGTACCTAAAGGGCCGATGAGATAGCGGCACAAGCACCTGCCTGGCAAGCGCAAGGTCCTGAGTTCAACTCCTGGTACTCACATAAAGGAAAAAAAGGGCCGGTGATATCGCTCAGAGGCACAAGCACTTGCTGCCAAGCGCGAGGTCCTGAGGTCAACTCCCAGTACCCACATTAAAAAAAAAAAAAAATGTACCTAAAGAAAGGAAAGGGATACATAAGGATAAAAGAAGAGATTAACAACATATTAAAACAGATTTTGTCAGTAAAACCAAAATATACTTCTTTAAAACAGTGATCTCTTGGGGCCGGTGAGATGGCTCAGCGGCGTAAGCGCCTGCCTTGCAAGCGCGAGGGCCCGAGTTCGACTCCCGGAACCCACATACGAAAAAGGGGCCGGTGATATCGCTCAGTGGCACGGGTGCCTGTTGGCACGCGAGGTCCTGAGGTCGACCCCCCGGTACCCACAAAAAAAAAAATTAAAACAGTGATCTCATATTTAGTAAACCTGATTGAGAATGAATGAGAAATAAGTGCTAACATGTACAAAATAAGAGTTATAATATAACTAAAGATACAGAAGAAGGGTGATTTTTCAAAAATTATAAGAGACTACTGTATACAACTTTATAAGTTGGAAATCTGTACAAAATTTTCTGTTGCTTTCAAAAAAATTACCACAAATTTAGTGGCTTAACAATACAAATTTACTATTTAAAGGTTACATTGGTCAGAATTCTGATGTAGGTCTCACCAGGCTAACACCCCAGTGTCTAGAGGCTCTAGCGGAGATTCATTGCTTTTTTGCAACCTTCACAGAATTCTATTCCCAGTAAGTATAGGATGAAGGTCCCTGTTTCCTTACTGGCTATTAACTAAGGACACTTCTCAGCTTCTAGAGGATTGGTTGGCTCATGACCCTTTTTTCCACCTGCAAAGCAAGCAATGCCAGGTCAAGTTCCTTTCATGCTTCAACTGTCTCCTTTTCTTTAGTCACATCTCTGAGTCACCATTCTGCCTTCCTCTTCCACCATAAGGACTCAAGTGATGAGACTGGCCAACGATAATAACCCAAATATTCTCTTTAACCTTAACCACATCTTTAACTTTAATGAGACCTGCAAAGTCTCTTTTGCCATGTATGGTAATATTTTCATAGGCTCTGGGAATTAAGGGCATAGGCATTATTCTGACTGTCAGGCACATACCTTTTTTTTTTAAAGGAAGATATAATCCAATCAAAATCAACCCAGGGAGTAGTAGAAAAACTTAGTAGAAGGAAAAAAAAAAAAAAAATGAAAAAAGAAAAGTCCAAAAAGTCCTTATAGTTGGGCTGGTGTTACAGCTCAGCAGCATAAGCACCTGCCTGGCAAGCGCAAGGTCCCGAGTTCAACTCCCGGTACCCGCATTAAAAAAAAAAAAAAATCATAGTAATGCCTTTTAAAAGTCACTACTCTCAAGTTTTATAGATAGATAAGCCAAATCTTGAAGGGACAGATAAATTCAGTTATATAAACTTAAAAAAATGGAATTTTTTTCATTTTATTTTGTGAAAATTTTATGTTCTTGTGAATCAAAGTGCTTTGGCTTCTTAGGTTTATCTTTTGTTCTATGGGCTTTTAAAACTAATTTTAAAGTCAAAGTTGAATAAACATCCCTATTGTTATAATCTTTCATCACCTCCAAAGGCAGTTAACACCACTGGCTTGAGCAGAGGAGCAGTGAAAAAATTCATGAAAGGAGAAAATAAAAAACTTAGGTTTATATTAAATACCTAAATTATATCCCAGTATTCATCTTAAGATAAGAAATACCTTCCTAAGCAGGATGCTAAAAACAGAAGCCATAGAAGAAAGACATTAGGAGCAGCAAGTTTTGTTACAGTTTAACACAGAAGCATCTTTATGTTAATAGTGTGAATAAAGGCATACCATAATTGGTCATCATTTATTTTTTTCTAATATTTTTGTTTACATTCTGTTTTTCTTAGTACATGTTTGCAGTAGTAAAATAGTAGATTCAGTAGCTTAGTGAAAGCCTCTGTTTTAACTGCTACTTAATTTTTCTTATAGGACAGAGTTCTAAAAACATCAGTTCATCTCCAAGCATTGAAAGTTTGTCTGGGGGAAGAGAATTTACGGGCTCTCCACCTTCATCTGCTACTAAAAAAGATTCTTTTTTTAGCAACATCTCACGTTCCCGCTCACACAGCAAAACTATGGGCCGAAAAGAATCTGTAAGTATTCGAAGATAGTTTGTTTTTTATCCTTCATTTTCCTCTAGAGTGCTGCATTTATGAAAGCATCTTAAGTGTTTTAATGCTCCTAAAAATTTTACGGGCTAAAACAAATTATTTTATCAAAAATATATTAATTCGATAATTAAAATTTATTATTTTAAGGCTATGACCTGTATTAAATAGAAAAAAATAGCATTAATTTAAATTAAGTTGAATCTTTCAAATCCCAAACATTTGGTCCTCTGCCTTTTGGTCAAGCCCTGTGATTTTTTTTCTAGAAGTTTCTAATAACATATAAATGAGTAATTATAACACTTGAAATAAACTGAGCTGATTTTTCCATTTTAAGTATTTCCTGAAAATTAAAAATAATGATTTTACCATTTACTTTAAAAAGATATATAAACTATTTTCATGGTATGGTGTTTCAATAGTTGAACCATAAAGATCCTTTGTACAGTATATATTTCTCAGATACATATCTAAAGAAATCAATTACTTTAAAATCATTGTTGTCTGAAATTTTTATAAACCAGTGTCACAAGAACTTCACATTTAACCATATTATATCTAATTCAACACCTGATTTTCTAATATGAATTTAAACATGAAGAATTAATTTGCCTCCCAGAAAAGGACAAAATGTAAAGGTAATACAAAATCTAGCTAGAATTGAAATGGAACTAAATTAGAAAAACAACTATATAATCTTAGAGTGATAATTATTTAAAGTGCATAGAATAAGTAATACCGTGATATCTATCTGTATGACTTTGGATATTCTTGAGTAAGACTGTCAGCTTCCTGCTATTTCAGTCACCTCATCTGCAAATTGAAAAATACATAGTTACACACTGTATAATGATGGGGATGTGTTCTGAGAAGTGCATTCTTCAGTCATTTTGTTGTTGTGTGAACACCATTGAGTGTATTTACACAAACTGAAATAGCTGCAACATCACTAGGTGATAAAATCTTATGGGACAATTGTCATATACGTGATCTGTCTTTGAACAAAGCATCATTATGTGGCACATGAAGGTACTTTGCTCTCTGGAAGGGAAGGGTTCACTACATGTTCCTAGGGTCCCTCTCACTGTGTAGGAACTGTGTGATTCTATAATTTATAAAAGAGCAGAATGGAATTTTAAAGATGGAACCTTTACTGCAAGCATTTAGCTCTTCTCCCACGTAAAACTCCATGGCAAGGAAACTAAGGATAGTTACACCTACAAAGAATAAGGAAACATAAGAGAAGACAGCAGTAACAAATTTAGTTAATTGGAAATAAGACTGCATTTGTAACTAAGCAACATTAGAAATCTAAACCCTAAATGAGCAGTAGGTAAAAGCCAAGAAGCAACTTGATTTACATTGTAAAATACTGCAGAAGCTTGGGAAATGGGAATGAGGATGAAGGTACACCTGAAGATAGGAGAATTGGTCTGAAGTTTGTTTTTTTTTTTTTTTTCCAAGAATTAGATTATTTTTCCCACTCTAGCAGAAGACTAGAAGTTTAATTTTCAGAAAAGTGTAAAACAGAATGTCTGTGCACTGAGAGACATCAGGAATTTACTACTCCAGGACTTCCCTACTAGAAAAGGGATGATGAATATATTGAAATACTAAATATGAGGACTACCTTGCCAACCTCATCTACTTGGTTCCCAGAATACCAATATATATACCCCCAAACATATTGACCTTAAGGGTTCTTCAAGGAAACAGCTAAGTAATCTTACAATGGACCCCAACCATTAACAAGCCCCATACAAACCCAGAACTTTCTCTTACCTTTATAGTTCACACACTTTTGTACATGCAAGACAGCTAAGAATCTGGGGGCCGGTGAGATGGCTCAGCGGCTTAAGCGCCTGCCCGGCAAGCGCGAGGGCCCGAATTCTACTCCCGGAACCCACATACGAAAAAGGGGCCGGTGATATCGCTCAGCGGCACGGGCGCCTGCTGGCGTGCGAGGTCCTGAGGTCGACCCCCCGGTACCCACAAAAAAAAAAAAAAAAAAAAAAAAAGACAGCTAAGAATCATTGGCCACTTGTAGAGAGTACATGGTAATGAAAGACAGTATATGTCAAGAAAACCTACAAAAAATATATATACAGTCACCTCTCAGTATTTATGTGGGATTGGTTCAAGGACCTCTCCACTGATACTAAAATCTATGGAGCTCACGTTCCTCTAGAAAATGCCATATTTGCATATAACCTATGCACACCGTTCTGTGTTCTTTAACTCATCTCTAAATTCCTTTTAATACCTAATACAATGTAAATGCTGTATAAATAATTATACTTTATCATTTAGGGAATAATGACAAGAAAATGTTTATACATGTTCAATACACACAAATCGTTTTAAAAAAATACTTTCAAGCAGCAGTTGGTTGAATCCACCGATATGGAGAGCTGACTGTAATTCATTCAGAGGGGAGAAAAGGGGATAGTAAAATTAATATATGATATCCAAAACATAAAACTCAGAATTCAGTGGAAGAGTTGGAAGATAAAACTGAGGAAAGCTCCCCAGAAAACAGAATACAAGACAAGAAAAGAAGAGAGAAAATATGAAACTTAAAGAACTGACCTAGGAGGTTGAAAATCTTTTGTAGGAGTTCCAGAGAGAATAGAGGAAACAAAGGGAGTTTTAAAAAATAATAATAATAATTCCACTAGTAAAAGACCTGAATCTGAAGATTGTACAACTATAGTTGAATATGGATCTGAATTATTGATAGCTTTATAAAAACTTAAAAAAAAATACTAGTAATCCCAAAGAAAAAGTATGTGTAGGAAAAGAAAGGTTATGATAACCCTTATACCTAAGCCATAACTGGATTTTACGTAGATGTTATGGCTTGTGTCTAGATGTCCCCCAAACCTTCATGCAGTCATAGGTGGAGCTTTTTCAGAGGTGCTCGGTCTAGAGTGTGTGATTGATTCATGGTGCAATGCTAGGATTAAGGGTGCTAGGATTAAGGATGAGTAATTACCAAATCAGTACACTGATTGGTTTGGCACTGCCCTAATCCCAGTAGCCTAGTACAATATAAGGGAGAGAAAGAGACTTGTCTTCTCCCTCCCTGTTGCTTTTGCTACCTTCTGCCCACCATGGACTGTTTCTCCTCTGCGAAGCCACCCTGCCTTGGAGCTAGCCAATTATGGACTGAAACCTCTACAAACTGTGCGCTAAACCTTTTCTCCCTTAACTTCTGGGTGTTAAGTATTTTGTCTCAGCAATGAGAGAAAAGTAACTAAGACAGTAGACATTATCGTGTCAGCTTATTGATTATTAACCTAATCAAAATCACGTTCTATCAAGAAGGTACAGTATGTGAACTGTATGTTTATATGGGAAGATGAGGGAACAGGTGAGTGGTAGTCAGAAGAGCTAAATCTCCTTTCTCTCATAACGGGGAATTAATGGAGAATACTCTAGAAAAATTAAGAAGTAGCATTATAAGCTAGAGATGTAGAGGTAGGAAACAAAACCAAAGTATAAAACAATTGAAAGTGCTTGCTTCTAGGAACCAGGAAGTGGAGGGTGGTGTTGTGGGAACTGTTGTTCACAGCAAGCTTTGTAGAACTGTTTGACTCTTAAAGTGTTCATATATAACTTAGATTTAAAATAACAAGTGGGGCTGGTGAGATGGCTCAGCGGCATAAGTGCCTGCCTGGCAAGCACGAGGTCCTGAGTTTGACTCCCGGTACCCACATAAAGGAAAAAAGGAGCCGGTGATATCACTTAGCAGCACAAGCGCCTGCTGGCAAGCGCGAGGTCCTGAGTTTTGTTGTGTTGTGGCCCAAGAAGACTCCGACCAGCGGGGCCTCCCAGGGGCAGGAACGCGAACCCGGGCGACGGTATGGGGATGAGAAAGAAGACACACACACACACACACAGATCAGGGAAGTCGAGCTAGAGAGTTTATTGCGGAAGTGCCAGGGCTTATATCTCTTTGAGGGAAACGGTGGGAGGGTCTAATGGGTGACGTAGGATCAGGATGGGCGGGGGGGGGGCGCATGCTCAGACGTGAAGCTGGGTCATTTATGGCTCCCCACATATGCTCCTTTTTCTCCAAATGAGAATATTGCCGACCATGAATGTTTGTATGACCCTGAATGTGGCCTGTCTTAGGTTGTGGAGGTTACTGCAAGTCTTTTTGTTTTTACGCATTTGATTTTTCAGGCCTTACCCGTCATTGAGCTAACCACTAGCATCGCCAGCGTCCCAGCGAAGAGTGGCGCTCTGTCTTAGGTGGTCCTGAGAGTGTTAGTGACTTGTGACTCCATCTTACCCGTCATTGGCCGACATTCTTATATGCTGGGGCCTGAATATCATCATATGGTTCGGCTTGTTTGTACTCATCAGCATCTGTTTTTTACGGCGGCAATGAGTCTCTTGAATAGGCAGGGACCAAAGGTCAAGGCGAGGACCACAACTATAAGGGGGCCAAAAAGGGGGGCAAGGTAGGGGAGCACAGTGGAGAACCCGGCGCTGGGGAATAAGGCTTGCGTTCTGGCTATTTCTCTCTTTTTAGGGCATCGTTTAATTTGTCCATAGCGCGTAGGACAACACCAGAGGAGTCAATGTAGAAGCAACATTCTTCTTTGAGGGCCGCACAGAGGCCCCCCCTCCTTGAGGAATAGTAGATCCAAGCCGCGCCTAGTATCTTTTGGTCCCCCCAGCGCCTGAGTGTCCACCTGAATGAAGCATGTTGATGATTAGCGATGGTCGCCAGGAGCATCACAAGAACATACAGGAAGCTTGACGGGAACATCTATAAAGGAAAAATAATAACCCTCAGGGGCGCCTCCCTGGGCAGGTTTATTAAGTTGTTTTACAAGGCGCTCGGGTACCCAGCATGCATTGTGGTCAGCCTGAGAATAGATACAGGCTGAGCCCCTTCCCCATATGAGGACGGGGTCAGGGCCATGCCATTGATTAGTGAGGGGATCTTTCCAGAGGGCTGTGGCGAAGGAGGAGGCTGTAGAGGGGTGCCAGAAGCGATCGGCAGCGGAGTGATTGTTTTGGTCTAGGGAAAGAAAGTTGATGATAAGGAGGGCATGGTTGAGGATATTGCGGGGGGATCCTTTGGTGGGATACCATGTGACTGTCGAGAGCTTGGAAATGGTTATTTTGAGTTTTTGATTTGCCCTTTCGACAATACCTTGGCCCTGTGGATTATATGGGATCCCTGTACTGTGAATAATGTTAAGGTGTTGACAGAACTCAGCAAAGGATTTGCTGGTATAACCAGGGCCATTGTCTGTCTTGAGCCTTGTAGGACAGCCCATATGGACCATAGCTGCGAGCATGTGGGCGATGACATGTTTAGTTGTTTCCCCCGACTGCAGGGAGGCGAAGATGTAGCCACTAAAGGTGTCAACAGACACGTAGACAAACCTGAGTTGTCTAAAGGAAAGAATATGAGTAATATCCATTTGCCAGAGGGCGTTAGGGATGAGACCTTTGGGATTGACCCCCAAATTTGGGGAGGGCAGGTGAGTGATGCATTTGGGGCATTGTTTAACAATTGCGCGGGCTTGTTCCCTAGTTATTTTGAAGAGAGTGCGCAGCGACTGGGCGTTAAGGTGGTGTAGGTCATGCGCAGCCTGTGCTTGAGAGACATTGGATAAGGAAGGTCGAGTACGGGGAGTGGGGAGGAGCATGGGGAAGGCAGATGTGGATCGAGCAGCTTGATCTGCGAGTGCGTTGCCTGAGGCCAGAGGCCCAGGAAGACCAGAGTGTGCGCGTATATGGCCAATGAAAAATGAGTGTGTGCGAGCATGGATGAGTGTCTGGAGGGTGGCAAAAAGGGGGGACGATGGAAGTATAGTGAAAGAAGTTGGAGAGGGTCTCCAAAAGGGGGACGGAGGTGGCCAGGTAGTGACTATCGGTGTAGATATTTATGGGAGTGTTAGGGAAATCTTGGAAAACCTGAATGATGGCCTGGAGTTCAGCGTGTTGAGCTGAGAGACCAGGTGTTGGAATGATGATGGGGTTATGATCTAGGCATGTATAAGCGGCGTGGCCGGAGGAAGAACCATCTGTGAAAATTGTGGTTGCGTTAGCGATGGGGGTATAAGAGGTGATCTTTGGAAAGATATGTGGGTGGCAGGAAAAAAAGGCCAGGAGCTTATTGGGGGGGCAATGATGTTGTGTTTGGCCAGGAAAGGCAGCAAGTGCAATGGCCCATGTATCAGAGGTCTGTAGGAGCCAGGTGAGTTGGTGTTCAGAGTATGGGAGGATGATGACATCTGGCTCCTTATGATAATAGATTTTAGCTTGTTTGCGGCCCGTCATAATTATCTGGGCGATGAGATCATAATATGGATTAAGAACCTTTTTGGGGGAGACAGACAGATGAATCCAGAGGAGGGGCGCATTTTGCCAGAAGAGGGCGGTGGGCTGTATAGGGGAGGGGAGGACAATCAGAGTAAGGGGTTGCGTATAGTCAATGTAGGTAAGGCTCTGGGTATTGATTGCCTCTTGGACATGTTGGAGGGCCGTACGGGCCAGCGGTGTTAGGGATTGAGGAGAAGTAGGACTTGGGTCTCCACGAAGGATGTCGTATAAGGATCTAAGCGTGGATTTGGGGATTGCCAAGGATGGGAGAAGCCAGTTGATATCACCTAGAAGTTTTTGGAAGTCATGGAGGGAGTGAAGGGTGTCAAGTCTAAGTTGAGGTTTTGGTCCATGAATGGTAGAGTGTGTCAGCTGAAAGCCAAGGTAGGTGTAAGGATCTGTGAGCTGGATTTTATTGGGGGCGAGGTGAAGGCCAGAATCTCTAAGGAGGGTTTGTAGGTGAGCATAACATCGATAAAGTGTATTTTCATCAATGCATGCGAGAAGGATATCGTCCATGTAATGAAACACATGCACAGAAGGCCAGGTTTGGCGAAGGGGTTGAATGGCTTGGCCTACGAATTGTTGACAGAGAGTTGGCGAATTAGCCATGCCTTGAGGGAGGACAGTCCACTGATAACGGGAGGAGGGTCCCTGAAGACGGGGGGCTGGAATGGTAAATGCAAACCTATGTTGATCTTGAGGATGTAAAGGGATGGAGAAGAAACAGTCCTTGAGATCGATGATGATCTTATGAGAATTAAGGGGGATGGCGGAGGGGGTGGGTATACCCGCCTGGAGGGAGCCCATGACAACCATGGTCTTGTTGACAGCCCTAAGGTCTTGGAGTAGTCTAAAGCTATTATTATGTTTTTTGTGTATTACAAAAATGGGCGTATTCCATGGGGAGGAGCTGGGAACAATATGGCCCTTTGTGAGTTGTTCCTGTACCAACTGCAGAAGGGCGGAATATTTGGGGCCTATGATGGGCCACTGGTCAACCCAGACAGGATCATCTGAGAGCCAGGTGATCTTTTGTGCATGAGTTACAGGAGGATCAGCGGTCCCAATTAAAAATTTTGAGGATGGAGAGGGGGCTCAGAGGGAGGATCCTCATTAGGAGGACTATCATCGTAGCCAAGGCCATGGCGGGGAGCTAAAGGTTTAGGATGAACGGGGGAAGTGATGCCTGAAGAGTATTTTCCGAGACCTTGTCCGGGGAGGTAGCCTTGAGCAAGCATCTGTTTAGTGACTATAGCATTGGGGCTATGCATAATGAGTTGCATCTGTGAGAGAAGGTCCCTGCCCCATAAATTGAGGGGGAGGTCCCGAACAACGAAGGGTTGGAAAGTTCCTGTATTATTTTCTGAGTCACGCCATGTAAGGGGGGTGGAGCTTTGATAAGGTTGTTGGAGGTATCCCAAGCCTTGTAGGTGGGTGGCCGAGGGCCTCAGGGGCCAATGTGAGGGCCAATGTTTATGGGAGATGACGGATACGTCGGCTCCCGTATCGATGAGCCCACAAAAGGGTTTGTTATTGATAAAGAGTTTAAGCATGAGCTTATCTTGAGATATGGTTTGAGACCAATAAGCCTGGGAGAGACCAGGGGGAACGGGCCGACGATGTGTGGAAAGAGGAGGGTTGGATGGAGTGGGGACTTGGGGAACAAGGACCAATTGGGCAAGGGGAGGGAAGGTGGGGATTAGAGTGGGGCCAGTTGAGACAGAGACAAGGAGGTGGATATGTCCTTGAAAGGTTGGATCAATAACTCCTGGATGTATGAGTATCCCTTGAGTAGCTGTGGAGAATCGACCTAGTATAAGGCCCCAAAAGCCCTTTGGTAGTGGACCCTTAACATTGGTGGGAACTATATGTACCGGGGAGGTGGGCTCTAATACCATGGGGGGTGGAGGCACAGAGGTCAAGTCCCGGGCTGGAAGGCGTTGCCTTGAAGAGGTCGGTAATGTGGAGGGATTGTGTGTTGACTCCGTAGTCCCCTGAGTCAGAAGAGGGTTTGATATCGGGGCCTGGGGAGGGCCCCCCAAGAAGTTTTTTGGAATGGGGTGTCCATCAACAGTATATCGGGACTTGCACTCATTTGCCCAGTGGAATCCCTTTCGGCATTTAGGGCAAATGGTTTGAGGTGGGGGCCGAGATGGGGGTAGAGATGATTGTGGGAGGCCTGAAGGTTGAGGGAGAGATGGGAGTGGGGTGGCTGTGCGAAGAGGGCAGCTCTTTGAGAAATGTCCTGGTTGGTGGCATTTGAAGCAACGAAGGTGGGCGGGGGGTTTTTTATTATCATGTGGGCCAGCTATCTGTAAAGATAAGACCTTTTGTAGGGTGTTTTCGAGCGCAGAGGCAAACATTACTCCTTGTTGATATGAGGGGCCAAAGTCTGCACACAGACGGATAAGCTGTTCATTAGAGCCGTATGTCGATGGGGTCTGATAATGTCTTGACAAGTGGGATTAGCATTTTCGAAGGCGAGTTGTCTTATGAGAGAATTGTTATTTTCATGTTCTCCGAAAATGCGATCTGCAGCCTCGGTGAGCCTGCCAATAAAGTCGGAGAAGGGTTCAGTAGGACCCTGCCGAATTTTGGTAAGAGAGGTAGGACCCTCTCCCTTTGATGGAAGCTTGCGCCAGGCTCTACTTGCGGCCAGGGAGATTTGGGCAAACGCCTGAGGGTTAAGGCCCATTTGTTGTTCATCAGTGCAAAAATCACCCGTTCCGGATAACATGGCAAAGGTAACTGGGTTGGGGGGCTGTCTCTCTTGGTTTTGTTTGGAGATTATTTCACATTGATCTAGAAAATTAGACTTCCAGAGTAGAAAATCACCCCCAGAGAGAGCGGCCCTTGCCAACTCCTTATGTTCATTTGGGGTGACCCATCCCTGGGAAAGGCTGTCGTGGACCGCAAGGGTGAAGGTAGCGGTGGGGCCATATTGGGTGACTGCCATTTTGAGTTCTTTGAGGGAATTTAAAGGGAAGGGAACCCTGGCGCGCTGGGGCGGAGGGGCCGGTTGTCCCTCCGCCGTGGGGGCCTGTTGTACCTCTGTGATGGGGTATGCATGTAACTTGGGAGAGGGCTGAGAAAGAGATAACTTATAATTAAGATGATCCTGTTGAGCCTTACGTTCAAGTAGGGAGATGCGCTCCAGAAGCGAACTGAGAAATTGATCTTGCATGGGTGTGGCAGTAGGTGCAGGGTGAAGGGAGGGGAAGTTAACTGAAAAGGCGGGCGCAACAAGGGGAGGTGGGGGGGCAGAGGGCAGCGGTATTTGTGGAGGTAAGGAGAAAGGCGGGGGGTCAGGAAGAGGGGGGTAAAGTGCAGGAGGCTGCGTGGGCTTAAGACATGATGACAGGCCATTGAACGGTGGAGACCCAGGACAAGATGGCGGGCGGAGGTCTGTTTCATAAGATGGTGGGTGACTATCGTTAAAGAAGGCAGAAGTGGGTACGGGGGAAATAGGAGAGCAACGGCCATCTTTTTCTTCTGGCATCTGGAGAACTACAGAGGGTGGAGGGCTTAGGGATAGGGGTATCAGTAATTGGGGGGGCAACCGGTTGACCCAGTGGCTGAGCCGGAGCCTGTGATGGTTGAAGGTTATTGGGCTGTGTCCGTAATAGTTCTGAAATTAGGGTCCAATAAGCGAAGGCTGTGACGGGAACCTTTTCTGGCCCGAAAACCCGATAATAATCTTGGAGTGCGTCACCCACGCGGTCCCAGACCCTGATGTTAATGGTGCCCTCCAAGGGGAACCATGGACAAACCTTATTTATAAAGGAAAAGTAATCAGTCAATTGCCGCGGGGTGACTTTTATTCCCCTCACTCTGAGCGCTTCAGAGACCCCTTTAGTAAAAAGTTCGTGCTCGGAGAGGTTTTGTCCCATTTTGCACCCTGTATGCTTACCGTGATTCAGACGCGAAGAAAGGAGTTGGCGTACGGATCACTGAGAAAGGAATCTCATGAAAATGAAACTAAAGACCGGTCAATCGTTGGCATTTATCGCCCTACAGGGTGATCCCTCATAGGATCCATCTTTCCCGGGCCCCACGTTGGGCACCAAATGTTGTGTTGTGGCCCAAGAAGACTCCGACCAGCGGGGCCTCCCAGGGGCAGGAACGCGAACCCGGGTGACGGTATGGGGATGAGAAAGAAGACACACACACACACAGATCAGGGAAGTCGAGCGAGAGAGTTTATTGCGGAAGTGCCAGGGCTTATATCTCTTTGAGGGAAACGGTGGGAGGGTCTAATGGGTGACGTAGGATCAGGATGGGCGGGGGGGGCGCATGCTCAGACGTGAAGCTGGGTCATTTATGGCTCCCCACAAGTTTGACTCCCGGTACCCACATAAAAAAATTTTAAAAAGTAAAATAACAACTGAAAATTACAACAGAAATAGAATGCATTGGCTAATAAATTAGAAGAGAACATGTGTCTGTACAAAGAACATATATTTGAAGAGCCAGAATAAGGAAATAACAAATAAGAAAGGCATATGGAGACATGTTTAATTTGCATTCTATTATATTTTGGTAGCTTAGAGATTAATCTACAATACCAATTAATTACTTCTCTTAATAGTGATACTATAACTTAAAACTGAGAAGTTGAGCAAAAAATAAAAATAGGTTAGGTCTAATTCCCTACATATACCTGCTGTGAACCAAGAGACAGAACACAAGTTATCATTCACAACTTGTATCTCCTAACTTGTGGCAAGGAAATAGGTATTTTCAAAAAAAGCTCATGGTTTTCTAAGTGATACAGTAGTTTTATTTATTGAAAAATGTATGATAGTAATGTATTATACTCATTGTTCCATTTGATCTGTCAGAGTCGTATGACTAGTTCTGTCCAGTGAATTGTAAGTGGAAGTGACGTGTGTGCACGCATATTCACACATGCACGTGTATTGCCGCCAGAAAACTCTCCACAAGTATCTTTCTCTCTGATAGAATGAGCAGAGCCTACCTGATAACCCAGGAAGTACAACATGAAGTATGAGTGAAAAGTAAGCTTTTGTTAATCTTCAAACTTTTGAGATTGATGGTTATCACAGCATAATAGTGCACAATTGGAAAATGCTCAGGCCCACATCTGGAAATCATTTTCCCATGGGAGCTACCTATTTCCACCAAAGTAGAGCCTGCAACTGGGTACCTACCATCCCTGGGTCCTCTTTGTTTTCATATCCAGGCCAGTTTGGTGTGAGACAGGGACAGTCCTTGTCCTCAAAAACACTCACGGTGGTTTTCATTAAAGTCATCTTCATCAGGTCTCACTGAAGCAACTGGTCAGAAATTGAAGCAAAGACATTTCTTACTTTGAGCCCTCTATGCCTTAAACTGTATGACATTTTCAGTTTTTAAAATAGACTTGATCTTTTAAAGTGGCCCAGCATCAAGAGATTGTTGATGTTAATTAGAAAAGGCTAAAATAGGGGTTGCAGACGTACATAAAGCCAAAGATAAGCTCTAGTAGTAGCTATCAGCCTACATATGGTGAAATATGCATGCAGTGGTGTTTCGAAAATGATTTCCAAAATCAGTATAGGTGTGACATATCCTGGACAAGCATCACATTTATTTTGTAAAACTTGTTTCTTCTTAGTAGTTTTTCTAGCTTTCTTCTAAATTTAATGGTAGGAATTTTAATCTAATACCAAGTTAACTCAGATATTTGAAGCATGATAGTTTTAGTTAGTCCTTTGAACTTTGCTTACATCTGTCTGTCAGTGAAATGGCTCAATATGAGAGAGTTCCTTCCTTATATCTTCATCCTTTTGCCTCACCTAATCCACATAATTCCATTGCAAAGAAATGTGAACAGCAAAGGGAGCATCATCAAAAGGTGTCTCTTCTCCAGTTCAGTACATGACATTTTTGCCTTAATAAGCAGGTTTTATCACCAACTATTTGACTTCTTTACGTTCAGTAAATTTATTTTAAACCAAAGAATCCAAGGAGCCTTTGAAAGCAGAATCATAGGAAATCAAGTGACGTACCTTGACTATAAACCTCTGTGTAGAGCATTGCCTTTTGAGGTGAGACACTCATCCCTCTCATGCTAGGCTTTCTTCATCATTTGTCTTCATCTCCATCATGTCCAAAATATGCAAAGATGTCAGATTGTATCCATGCTGAACACTGCCTAGGAGACATACACAGTGGTTTGGAAAGAACTCAAGTGAAGTAATTAGATGTATTTACAATGCCTGGCCAGAAATTCCTGTGGAGTTGAATCTTGTTAAATTAAATGTGTCATTGATAACATTTACTTTCCTTCAGTGACCTTTGTAAAAACTGGACATTTATGTATTCTCTCAATGCCACTTTGCTTAGGAGACAGTCATTTGTGCACTAAAGGACACATGTGCACGGTAAAGAAGGAAAGGAGGGCTTTGAATTATCACAGATGGAAGTCAGTCAAGGCCAGAGGCCAGATTGTGGTGTCTATATTGTTGTCTCCTTGTTGCCCCCACTGGCACCAAAAGTGTGTCTGCACAAGGTTGCACAAATAAAAACTGTACCCAGCAGTATAGTTTTTGTTTTGTTTTGTTTTTTGTTGTTTTTTTTTTTGCCTCTTGGGACATTATGGGAGTCAGCCCAGAGAATGGTGGTTCAGGTGTCAAATTTTATCCTCACACTGGTCAATTGGATTGGCCATAGAAAAACAACCTTGGCCAAGACCCTTCTGTTTGGGTCAGCCATCGTGCAGACACATTTTTGGTGCCAGGAACAGCTAGGGAAAGCTCACAGATTGCTTTGGCGAGCCACTGAGAAACTCAGCTGGAGGCCCTGGTGCTAGCTAGGTGGTTTCATCAATTGGTCTGATCATGTGTGAGTGGAGAGGGAAACTCTTGTTAAGCAGAGTAACATCTGTGCTAATAGGCTTGGTGGAAGAGAGAAGTATATGGGTTTACAAAAGATTAGTTTAGTTGCCTAGATATAAAAATTCAGCACAGAGATAACAGCCTGAAAGTCCAAAAGATGAGGACATTTTACCACCAGTGCCATTCAGGCTCCCATACACAAGCCTGTCTAGGAGAGACCTTTTCTCCAAGACAAAATGTTCAGTAGACAATTGACTTAACTATGCTTAATGCTTTCATACTTCTTAAATTTAGGACTAAAAAGTTAGTGAGACATACCATATGCACATATTTATTTTAAAAAGGATTTTTGAAAATAATAAGGTTTATAACTATGCAAGTGAGATGTTATTCTTGCTTTGGTTACACCTATGTGAGGCTGGTCCTAATTAAAGATTTTAATTTCCAGTATATTTATTTCAGGATTGTATATTATATTATATATGTTATATATAATATACTGGGATATTATATATCCCAGTATATAATTTCCAGTACATTTATTTCAGGATCATTAGCTTATCCAGTTTACTTTAGAATTTATAGCACATGATCCAATTTTTTGGCACATATTCTTGTCTCCCCTCTTTATTCTGTTATTTTTTAAGCAGTGTCTAGAAAGGCAGAGTTAGATTAAAATAGCTCACAGTGCTGCAACAGCAGTATACTATACGTAAAGGCTAAAAGTTCTTCGTAAATATTATGATGTTTATAAAAATATCATGAGAAAATCAGGGATGAATTTAACCACTATGAAATGTAGACATTCATTACATTCATGTTTGAAAAACATCTTAGTCTTTGATACTTGCATACAGCCCTATGTTTATCAAAAGTTATAGAACATGCATAATCCAACAAAATTAACTTTTTGACTTTTTTATCAAAAAAAGTTGACTTTTTTATATTGACTTTTTTATCAATTAATTTACAAGTGCTTGTGTTTATAGTGGAATAAGTTGAGACCTAATGGTCCTAGAGTTAACTGTATATAGAATAATGGAGCCACTCTGTACTGAACTGATTCAGAGAGGTTGCAAAACTATCTTGAAAGCTTGTCACTCTGGTTTTCTCCTCCCTGTGTCCTACTCCATGTTGAGGTATTTTGGACTGTGACCACATATATATCTACTGTGCACCATCGTTAAACTGCCTTAGAGCAGTTTTATAACCTTTTCAGGAGTGAAAGCTGTACTCAGAAGTACGTAGGAGAACAGGAGATGGGTCATCTAAACTCTTGTCGTTGCAGTTGTGGTATGTGCACTGGCCATGTGGCGTCTCCTGAGAGCTTGTTAGAACTGCAGAACCCGGGTCTACTAAGTTAGATGTTACAATTTAGCAACAGTCCCAGGTGCTACATTTTTCTACACGTTAAAGATTGAAAAGAATTAATCTAAGATTAACTGAATACCAAATCAGGAATGAGATTTTCTACATATAAAGCAAGCTTAAATTTGCCCTAGTATTGAACACGTTCCCCTTGGTAGCTGATGGCTAAGTGTTAATGGTTAAAGAACGCTTTTCATGTGCTTCCTCTGTGCTAAGTATTTTACATGTGTTGGGTCCTTTAATCATCAAATGATGCTGTGAGGTCATTGCTATAATTACCTCTCTCCTTACAGTTGAGGGAACTGAGTCTCAGGGGTCTATAATTAGCTCCACCTATAAAAAAGGGTACCAGTCATAACTGAGCAATGGGAAATTTCCGCTTTGTCAGGCAAAGCCAAATAATAAAACAGAGTAAGAAATTAAGACCTTTTTACTCCCTCAATAAAAATTATGAAAGGCAGCGGTATAAAAAGTTTTAATTTTATGAACCTTACATGTTCTATTTAAAAAATATTTACAACCTATATCTGTTGGAAAAAATGGTCTGTTTTTTCCTCTACTGTCACACCACAATCAACACAGAAGACTTCAGTGACCTCAAAAGGTGTGGGGATTTCTCCCACCAACAAGCAGTCAGTTCTGCAGCACCAGGTGAGTGTCTGCCGGTTCATTTCAGTCATGACACTACAGTGTCAGATCCCTCAGGCAGTCCCCTAGGACTGCCCTACCCCCACTTTAGGTCTGATTTGCAACCCCCCAGTTATTACACCTCTAGTTGTTATACCTGTGCTTCTGGTCCACCTGCTATAAATTGGAGTCTCCACAGTCTCTTCTTCAGGTTTAATTTGCTCAAGTACCTCACAAAACTTAGCGAAATAGTTGTACTGATTTATCATAAAGAATGTTGCAATGGACACAGATGAAGAGATGCATAGGATGAGAAATGGAAGAAGAGCCCCTCTCCCTGTGTGGCACTTGCCAGGAACCTCCACAGGTACAGCTATCTGGAAGCTTTCTGAACCTGTTCTTTTGAGTTTTTATGGAGCTTTTAGTGAATATCTAATGCTACTGGACTGGGTGGGGAAACCCAGCAAGGCCTATGGTATTTCAATATTCTTGGCCTCTCTGTGCAGCATTCCTTCCTCAGGTATATGGAACAGGGCCCCTCTGGAATGACGAGGGTCTTATGATTTAACTGTCAGACAAGATTAGGTCAGAGACTATCTTTATGCCTAGTTCCAGGATAGAAGTGGAGGAGGGGTAGAATTTCTTTGGTCTGCTGTGGGGAAGATAAATTCTACTTTCTGTGGCCTGCCTTGGGGAGGGAGGTAATGAGCTTAGAAAGCATGCCTCTACCCACATATCTCACAATATCCCATATGTCCAACCTATAGCAACCACATCATCTGAATGAATTATTTTAACATGCCAACACTTGACTTCTGAAAGAGATTTGTAACTCTTTCACATGTAAATCAATGAAGAGAATGTGGACTTGATATGTAATTGATCAGTGCCAGGGATATGCTCTAAGTCAGATAGCAGTTTGGTAGATACATTTCAGGCATGGAAAAATAAAGGTTTCTCCCTGTCCTTCACCTGATGGACCTGCTCTACAGCTCTTGTTGGGCTGCAGCAGAGAAGGGCTTATGATGGTCTCCACTCATTAAGGCCAGCTGAAGCAACATGATCAGAGAAGAGGTAAACTGGCAAAAGCCTAATTCACACCTTACCTGTCCACCCTAATATTAAGAGAGCCACTTAACTTTATTATAAGGAGCAGCATTCTTTAGTGTAGTGGTTTTATTGAACTTGCTAGAGGAAGGTAAAGGAATGAAAAGTCATACAAAACACTGTTGAATTATACTTCAAGTGTCTTTGCTGTAGACTGGGATAGACAGGAAGAAGCATCACTATGACAGTAGGAGATGGGGTACTGTGATTGGGTCTCAGTGACTGTCATGAAAACTCATTCTCTCCAGACAACTCCAGGGTCCTCTGATTGTGTTGTTCTGAGGGTTGGACACTGCAGTGCTTCCATGGCTGAGAAATAAGGACGCCTGCTACTGTGAGTTCTCTCTGCGTGTGTGTGTGTGTGTGTGCATGAGCACACACGCATGCATGCACACATTGAGAAAGAGAGGAGGAAAGGGAGGGAGAGAGGAGTGAGATGAAGTTATTTTGTTTGAGGTAGGGTGTTACTGTGTTGCCCAGCAGTCTGGCCTTGAACTCTTGGGCTCAAGCTTTCACTGGCTAGCGTGGGTCCTTGCTTCGGTAATAATGAAAATTAAAACAGGCATTCAACATGAATTTGTAGGAAAAGATTTAATTGGAAAGAGAAAGTGAAGGGAAGGCACAGCTCTGACAAAGATCAAGCCAGTCCCCTAACAAATAAAAGTAAGACCAGATAGAAAAGAGCTTCACTTTGAGAAACTAAAGGGGGCAGTGGTTTGAAGAGGTAGGTCGGAGGAGCCCATTTATGAAAGAACAGAGACTAGTTCTATGTTGTGGGCTGGGGCCTGGTTGGGCATTTTCTCAGGCCTGGTTTTGTACCTTAAGGCTTAAGGGACAGTTTGGTTCTCATGAGAGGATTGTCTTTGGGGCAATCTCAATCATGTGAGATTCTGCCCGAATACAAGTTGATCCTTGGTTTAGGGTAATGGAGACTTCAGGGTGTAGCTGAATGTCCTTGTAAATATCTTACCCTTGTGTCCACAGTCTTAAGAGGGATGAGATAAGCTAGGTAAATTAGGGCTAAAAATCTTCGTTTTGTCAACTTTTAGACAGATGTTGCCTAAATGACTAACATGCATATGTAGAGAGCTGAGAAGAAATTTGACCCAGATTTTTACAAAATGAAGGTCAGACATTGTCTACTTGTAGTTACATGTTGGGCCTTTGTAGGCCTACATGAAGAATCATGGTTTTAAGCAATAATTGCTTTGAAGTTTGTGACTGCCTCAGAAGAAAGCACAAATCATGCTTTTAATGAGTAGAAGGTTAAGGGCCCAGGAGTTTGTCCTTTGTCCTTATGGTGGTCTCTGATAATGTCAAAGTGATCCTGCTGTGTCAGCCTCCCTATAGGTACCTGGGACTACAGGCACATGCCACCACACCCAACTTACCTATCCATATTAAAGGTTTTTTTTTAATTTGGAAAAATAAGAAGTCGAAATTTATTTCGAAGGCTTTTCTAGTTTTGAAATGATGATTTCACACCATAAATTTAACATTTTGAACTTTGAATTTTATTTCAAAATTTCTAAGGCCATTTTCATTCATATTTAACATTTCTGTTTACATCTTATCTGAAAATGGGAACTTTATTTACTGAGGAATTCATGAGCATCTGTTTTCTTAAAGTATCTTTAAAAATCATATTAGACAACCCTAATGTCCATTGACATCCCTACTTTAACGGTGTAGAAGAAAGCCCTTTACTAAGTACTACTCAGTGTTTATGTTGGGCAAAATATTGTAATTATTTACATTTTTCATTATTTTACTTGTAGCTTATTATTTAGTGTTGTTTAGAGTGCAGATTTGTTTTAAGAATGAAGTACTGTTTAGAAATTGATTTGGAATCAGTTTTGATCATTTAAAAATATTAATATGTCTTTTTTCTCCTTAGTAATCACATTCTACTTTTTAAAAATTATTTTATTTGCATAAGAATTTGATTTTATTATAAAAATATCCAATTAAGTTGTAGAAAATCTGAAAACAAAGAGGAAAAATCACCTATACTTCTACCATATGAACAATAATTAATATACACACTTTTCACTTTTTTTATGCACTTTTTTCAAAATCCAAGTAATTCTTCACCTAGTACTTTCCAACCTGTTGCCCTAATTAGTATATGATATATTATTGTTAAAGGTTCTCCTATAAGAACATTAAGATTGTATAGCATTCTATTGAGGAATTTACCACAAGTTACCTACATTATGTATCACTAGACATTTTAGGATTTATGTGGGGCATATGTGTACATGTCTGTACATGTTGCCTTTATGCATATGATGAATATTCTGGGAGTTAGGTTTTTTATATCCATTCATCATTCCTTGGAATAACTATAGGATTTTATTAATAATCAAAAACAACAAAATAAACATTTATAGTGTTAACCAGTGTGCAAATTATTTCATCTGTAAAATTTCATATAATTCAGTCCTCCAACAATCATATGAGGTAGAAACTATTGTCACCATTTTATAGACAAGTGCAAAGAGCTTTGGTATCTGGTCCAGGTCACAGAGATGGTAAGTGGCAATCCCAGTAGATAATGATTCTAGGCCTTATGATTCATAGTCCAGCTCGTTCTCCAGCATGGCTATACTTTTTTTTTTTTTTTTTTTTTTAATGTGGGTACTGGGAGTCAAACTCAGGACCTCGGACTTGCCAGGCAGGTGCTTATGCCGCTGAGCTATATCTCCAGCCCATGGCTGCACTGTTTTATACATCCATGCCATTTATTTTTATACTCCCTAAAAAGTTTTGTGTTCCCTTATGTTATTTTCTGATAGTGTCTTCCTCTGCTGTTGCCGTATGCTTCTTGCTTGAGTTTCATTCACACCGTGTATGTGTTTTGCCCTTGTGTACGCTACAGTTTCCTCAGAACATCCGTGGCCTTCTTCCTTCTTCTTGAGACTTTCCATTTCCTTCACTTCCCACTTCTTGTTCACCCATCTGCTCAAGAAATATTGGGCATCTTTCCTGTCTTCTGGTTCCTATATTTAGCCTACTTCTGCTGTCTGTAGTCAGCGTTGATTCCCTTGTCTGCTTCTTCTGTGATCTGAGGACACTGTGCAGAGCTCCACCCCAGGGCCTGTCTGGGCCCCTCTGCCTATGCACAGAGATCCTGCTGCAACAAGAATATAATGAATAATCATCTATAAGCATTGTGAGCTTTTGAGACAGTGGCCACAGCAACCTATATGTCAGTCCCTGACCCCCAAAACATAGTTATCTGAAGGAAAAATGCAGTAAGGATTAAAGGGAAGCCTTTCTGCCAGACTTCAGCTCCTGCTGTTTCCCATGTTCTTCTCTATTCCATGACTAGTTATTTACCCCCAGACCACATTTTGCTGCCTCCACTCATTTTTTTTTACCAGTCCTATGCATCCTAAAACATCCTTTCTCATAATTTCTTCTGAGGTAACTCTTCCTCATCCTTCAGGATCTCTCAAAAATATGGCCTCTTCCACAGTATGACCTCTTTCATTTCCATATCCACAACTAGAAGTCATGTTGTCTTCCCAGAATTGTGAAGGACCCTGTCTCATCTCTCTTCTATAGACCTCTCTTACTCCTGTCTTGGCTTTATATTCAGGCTCTACCTTCCTCTAAACTTTCAGAGGTCAGTCTCGTGTCTCACTTTCAGAGGTCAGTCTCGTGTCTCACTCATCATATTTCCCACAAGGCCTAACACAATGCAGATAAATACATTTGTTGAATAAATTGATGAATAAGTGACTAATAAATTTTAAAAACTTATCCTATGCTTAAGTAAGAAATAGACATTGAAATGTTTAATAAAATTAATATATAAAATCCATGTATTATAAACAACTGAGTTTTGTAATATTCAAGAAATATGATGCATCAACATTTTGAGGGGAGAAATTGTAGAAATACCTCTTTTTAAAGAGCAAATTCAAAAATTATTTCTGGGCCGGTGAGATGGCTCAGCAGCATAAGTGCCTGCCTGGCAAGCGCGAGATCCTGAGTTCGACTCCCGGTACCCACATACGATAAAAAGGGCTGGTGATATTGTTCAGTGGCACAGGCGCCTGCTGGCGCGCATGGTCCTGAGGTCAACCCCGGTACCCACAAAAAAAAAAAAAATTATTTCTTCTGCTTATTAAATTAGAATGAAAACCATTCAACAAATAATAAAACAGAATAGAGTCGACCATACTTGAATGTTTTTAAGGAGAACAACGTGGTAGGCAATTTAAAGTTAGGACTCTCCATTACAATGGTGAATCTCTGTTAAAGGAAACTGAAATATAGGTTTATTGATTGAGAGGGCTATAATAATTTAGCATAAGAAAGTGTGTACACAGGGAAGAAATGGAAGTAGTGGGCCCAGTAACTTAGCTTCTTGAGCAGTTGTCTAAACCTTAGCATATACTTCTGGAGAATTTGAGTTACAGAGAAGTACCCCATGTTTCATGTAGGAAATAATGAGAAAATCTACACCATAAATTTGTTGTGAAAATTAAATGTGTTAACATATGCAAAGCTCAATGTCTAGCATATTATGCTCACTATAAAAGAGCTAGATTCTGTTTTTCTCTTCTGAAGGAGTAGTCCTTCTCTGGTTCTTCCCTACAGGGAGTCTAAGTACAGTTCATGATGTTGTACGCTGTATTCTGCATGTGGCCCTACTTCATAATCCTCTATCAATTTGTTGCCTTGCACATTAATTTGCTATACAGAACTAAGACAGTACTGGCATGTTAAGCACTCATTAATCTTCTGGGTTAAGCTTAATGAACATCTTAAAACCAGAAATTAGTTTTTTCCAGTAGTGAATCATAAAACTTTGTATTTAAAATTCATTTCATTGTTTTAACCTGAATATAATTTTTTTAAAGGAATTACTTTAGTGAACACCTACTCTGTGCCAGACATACTTTGTCCATGCATTCTCACTTTGTTCTCCAGTCAGTCTGTATTTGTGCCAGATGGGAGTGAGGGGACCAAGAAATTAAAGAACTTGTCTAAGATTATACAGCTAGGAAAAAAAAAATGACTATATACCTAGTAATATACTAAAACAGGATTTGAACCCAGGTATGTCTACTCCAGAATTCCATCATGCCCTATCACACTTCTTTTTATAATAGAAAGCAAGACATATACAAAAGTATGATAAGCATTTCTCTTCAATACCTTATTTACACATAAATAAGTATAAGTAGTGTACTATTGTTTCAGAAAACCTTAAGATAATTAGCCAAGCATTTATTTTTTATTATAGAAGACCAGTTTAACAAAAACAAATGACTATATTTGTTAGCGTATAAAACATGGTAAGTGGGAATGAGTGTGGAGCATGAGAAACTTACAAATGTAGGGCCAGTGATATAGCTCAGCAGCATAAGCACCTGCCTGGCAAGCGCGAGGTCCTGAGTTTGGCTCCCGGTACCTGCATATGAAAAAAAAAAAAGAAAGAAATGTATATTCAGTTCCCATAATTTTAGAGGCTTGATTCTTAGCTCTTCCTTTTATCTGTAATTATATAATGTAGTGAAGAATAAATGGCAAGCCATCCTTTTGCCTCCAAGTGATTTCATTTCTATTTATAAACTCTGAGTGGTAGTTGAAGTTTAGGAATGTTTTAAGATTAAACAACTAGTCTAGAGTGATAGTACACTGGATTTCAAACTTCCAAGTGGAAGAGGTTCTTGGCTTTCCTGCCTGCTTCAACCAAAGTAGACCTCTTTAATGTCATATACTGGGTTTTTGTTCGTTTGTTTGTTTTTTCTGTGAAAAAGACAATTTAAATGGACAAAAGTTCTTGTTCCTACAGTGTTTATCTCAAGACAAACAGATTCTGTCTTAATGAGATTCAGCTGGGTTTGGGATTTCCAAGATGCTTTTCAGTTGCTGCTACCAGGTTCCAGAGCAAAAAATGCAAACTTGGGAATTTGTGATTTTATATCCCCATATATTCACTCAGCAAGTGCCCAGGGCTGCTCTCAGGGCTTCCTCATTCGTATGTACAAGTCATGCACTGCCCAGTTTAGAAGGCCCCAGTCTTATCACAGTTTTTACTACAATAATATTTCTGCTACAGCAATAAAGTGTTTTGAGGAAGAGGCTACAGACTTGAAGCTACAGACTTCCCTTCAGTTGGCAACTGTCTCAACCAGCAGGCTGAGCCTGTCTCCTATAAAGTGTCTTCTTCTCTCATAGCTTTTGAAAAGAAAACCAACTGAATTGAATAGAATAAAGCCCTTTAGGTAGGGATGACTGCAGGAAATTAAACCTCCCAAGGGCTTTAACATTTTAAAAAAAGTGGTTGCTGATCCAAATTAAACTGATGCCTAGAGTAAGTAGAGAATATATTTTCAAACTAGGAAGCATTGTATTCTTAGTGCCCTTTGTCCACTCAGGGCTGTCAACACCCTGATTGCTAGTAGCCAGATGCAAGAAGAAACAGGCCACAGTTGGGCCCTCTTTTTATAAAATATTGCTGAGCCATAGTTTCAGTACCATTCTAGACTCATCCAGTTGGTTTAATGTCTGTAACAAACTGAAAAGGTGACTTGTTGGGTGGCAGGGACAAGAGGCTGGAACCAGGATTGAAAGCAATGTTTCTTATCACTGTAAGATTTTTGTGCACTCCACCTCATACCTTACAATTTGTATGACTTTCTTATTCCAACTACCTGTTTGTAAACTTCTGGGGCATAAAGCTCTGTCTTGTACATCCACCAGGGTGCTGACTTTCAGCCAGAATGGAGAGAGGATTATTGGAGGTCACATAACTTGTTTGCAGGACCAAGAATAGCGTTTAATTGTCATTGTGCCATATGCCAATTTAGTGTTCATTCCACTCTACCACTGTTTTAGTTATTTTTTGCTGCATAATAAACCACTCCAAAATGTATCACTTTAATATAACAACATTCTTGTTTCACAAGTATGTAGGTCAGGAATTTGGATATGGCTCAGGTAGGGCATTCTTCTCCACGTGGTATTGATGGATCACTCACTGACCTGCCTTCAGCTTGGCAGGGCTGAATGGCCCAGGAAACTTCATGCATATGTATATAGCCTCAGTAATAGCTTCTTCTATGGTTTTTCTCTCCATGTATTCTCTCTCTTCTTAAGTATTATAGCATGAGTTTTTTACAGCTTGGGTAGCCCTCTTCCTCTAAGAAAAGAAAAAGTTCGCAGGCCTCTTAAACTTCCCCACCTTTGGTACAGATTAACTTCTGCTGTGGTCTCTTCATCAAGGCAAGTAACAAGGCCAGTCCAGTACCAAGGCCGGTTTGGGGTTTGGGGAGTAGGGAGACAGTACTGTTACAGAAATCTGATATCAAACCAAACGGAAGACTCTTTGCACCTGAGGAGTTAGAAGGCAACTTTTATTACGCTAGCAGGCTGATGGGAATCAGGTCTCAAATCATCAGCCCTGTCTTGGGGTAGGGTAGTTTCTTATATAGATTTTCAGAAGGAAGTACAAAAGGCAGATAACATGATATTTTACAGTTCATTACATATGTCTTGTCATATGTTGCTAGACAGGTTTGGTTCAGGCAAGTTACTTAGGGACTTTCTACCCTATAACAGGGAAGTCAAGGCTGGGGTGAGTAGGAGGAATCAAATCACTGTCTTAGACTGAGTCGAGCTGTCCTTGAAATGCTAAGTCTCTGGGACTTGAAAGTAAGCAAAACATCACTGTCTGGCTGCTTTACACTTATCTTGCAGCTGGCACCTGGAATGTTAACGCTTGTTAAGTTTTGTAGCTTTCCAGTTATGGGAACAGGCTGTGTTTCTCAGTCTTATCCTTGAGTAGTGTTAGAAATATACTAGTATTAGAAATATAAGTTTTTAAAATTTCCTTTATAATTAAAATAGCCTCTATAGTACCATCTCTGATGAATGGAGCAACCTGCATATTGAGGGAGGAAAGGAATTGATGGTGACCATCTTAGGAGACTAATGGCAACCATAGTTAGCCAACATATGTAGATTCCTTTCTTTAATTTCCATAGTGCCTGACAGAAAAGGGAAGTTCAAACTTGTACAAAAACAAAGAAGCAGAAAAAAGCCCTGAAATGCCTTATCCTTTTTCACCTTAATGCCCAACTGAAGAGTTAGGAAGGTGGCATTACCTACCCTACACAAAGTCCGCTGTTGTTATGGGTTGGATCAAGAATGTCTCCCACGGGCCTCATGCATTCATTGGCTGGGGTTTTGGAAGGTGATTGAATGAAGGGGCACTGTACTCATCCGTGGACTAATACACAGATGATTTCAAAGCTAAATGTGCTATAGGGAGGTGGAGTCTGGTTGGAAGAGGTGGGTCACTGGGCAGGTGACCTGGAAGTGTATATACTACTTCCCTCCAAACTCATACCTTCAGTCTGTTTCCTGACTACTGTTACATGAGCAGCTTTCTTCCATTCCCCTCTGCCATGTAGTTTCTGCCTAGGAACCAGCGACCACTGATTATAACCATAAACCAAAATAAACCTCTTCTCTTTTAAGTTGTGAGTGTTGGGTATTTTGTCCCATTGACAAGAAAATGACTAAGATACCTGTCATCATCCTTTGCCTGAGCTGCTTCTGATGGCATTTGTTCTTGAGAACAGGAGGAGAGGCTGCTGCACTTTGTAGGATATGTACAGAACATGGTTAGTGCTTATGTAATCCTACAGTGGACATTTCACAACAATTTGTTTTTAGAGTTACTGTTATATCTGAGTTTTGTGTTAGGCATTTCAATCCATACTCCAGAAGGGCAGGTTCTCCAGGTGGCTGTTAAAAGCAGTACTTTTCAGGCTGCATATGTGTATTGATAAAATGGAATATACCTACAAATAACTTTTCAACTGTTAATTTCCATATACAAGTCAAACCATACTTATTTTCTTAAAAGGTGTGAGGAGGGCATACCTCAGTAGGTTTTTCTTCCCTTCTTGTTAATGACACAGAGGATTTTTATGTGAATAGGCAAGCATCTAAAACTAGAAAATCAATTTTCTGGCCTATGCCAACCCTGGCATCATCCTTTCTTTGTATTCCAACTAACCAGGTTTAAAATATCCCAAATGATGAGGATTATTCTCTTTCTCCAATAAAAACTACCATAATCTTGTGAATTTCCTTGGGAACATTTTTACATACATTTTTTCCTTGAAAGAAAAAAGAATTTATCCTTTTGTTATAGTTAGACTGACTTTTACCACTTTGATAATTACTCAACCCAGAGTACTCCTTCCTAGAAACAAATGACATGTTCTACTGCAAGGGAAGAAATATAAGAACAGCTATTTATGGGCTGCTAGGGCAAAACTTTTCTAAGTGCTTTGGGAAATCTCACATTTTAAAAGATAAACTTTATCTATAAAATTGAGATTTGTCTTATATTGTTACAGCAATTTTAGGGTTTCCAGAGGTGAAGAAACTGAGTGGAACTTGGAGAAGTGGAGGCTTTACTGTGCTAGCAGGCCCAGGAGTTCAGCACTCCAAAGTCTGAGCCCCAAGCCTGGGATATGAGAGCCTCATATAGGGCCTGTGGTAGGAAAAGGCAAACAAGCTATGTTACAGAAGCAGAACAAAAGCAGTTACTCAAAGGCAACAGGTTTACAACTCTGCATATGTGGGTGGCCTTGGCCAGCTCGGGAGTGAGATAACAGGATACAGTGAAGCTGTTTGCTTATCAGGCCAGGGTGCAGCTGGTATGGGAATAGGAGGAGGGTGTCAGCAGGAGGCATGAGTTGAAAAAGTCATTTTCCCCAACATTCCCCCCTTCGATGCCCTTATATTTCCCTATAGGACATCATCGTTTTGAGGAGTCTGTATCTGTGTATGGTTAGGGTCTGGGTAGTAGGCCTCCTGGTGATTGAGTGGGTAGTTAATCTAGTGGGAAGGAAGATTTTGGGAAGCAGCCCTATATGGGGGAGGGGAGCAACAGCTGTGGACTGGTGATTGTTTGAATGCAGTTTTGTAAAAACTGTGACAGGAGTCTGAGAAGGCAGGGCCTAAAAAAAAGAAGGAGAACTATACAGATCAAAGGTCCTGACAAGGGAGGGAGTGAAGAGGCCCATCCCCAGACATTAGTCCAGGAGTCGGACATAGTCTGGAAATAAGAGGATTATACTGGCTAACGTGACTGTGTACATAGGAAGTGATTCCACCCTGGAGGCAAGAACCAACCTAGTTGCAGCACCAACAGGATGGAAAGTAGAATCCATAAAAAGAGACATAGTAAAAACAGTGTGTATGAGGTCTGCCTTATTTGTCATGAGCCTTTCTATTAATTGTCAAGCAAGGGGAGGACAGGAAAAGGAAAATAATGTGACTTCCTCCAAGGAGAGGTCATACAGAGTACCCCAGTTTAGAAAAGTCCCCTTTTAGTTTGTATTTAGCTTTCACAGGGAGGGAGAGGGGTATCCTCCTGTGTACAATGTCCTCAAGATTCTGCCATGCATAGACTAGTCAGGTTCCAGTATGACTAGAACAGGGCCGTTGTCTCTGGGTGGTGCCTTTGAGGTCACGCTGCATTCAGGCAGTCTCCACCGGAGTTGAGTTTTCAGGGGGTCTCTCTGGTTGGGATGAGCAGTCCAGGTGGCTGAGGAGTCTTCAGGGTGAGCCTTTTTCAGCTTCACGTGGTATACCCAAGGGACAATAGCTGTAACTCTGGTAGTAGTCAGAGTGACAAACACAACAGTGTGAGGCCCTGTCCAGACAGGCTGAAAGGAGTTCTTTTTTCTAGTCTTTGACCCAGACTGAATCTCCTGGTAGGAATGGGTGTGCAGGGCTACCTGAACTGATTGGGATTCTCTCAGGAACGTTATTGAACACTTTTCCTCGGGCCTGTAATTTAGCAGTCAGATTTGATTCTCCTAGCTGTCTGACATCTCCTTTGAAGGCTCTAATTAGGGGAGGGGGCCTCCTGAACAGGATTTCATAGGGGGAGTAGCCAGATGGTCCCAGCGTACATCGGGCTCATAGTAGGGCCAGGGACAGCATATCAACCTAGGGAAGGTGAGTTTCCTGATAGAATTTGGCTAGAGTGGCTTTTAGGGTGTGATTCATGCACTCTACTTTCCCTGTACTCTGAGGTCTATAGGCTGTGTGGAGATTCCATCTGATCTTTAGCAGATCTGCAGGAATCTATGTTATTTCTGCCACAAAGGCCAGTCCCGATAGTGAAGGGCAGCCCATACCAGGGAATGATTTCTCATAGCAAGACTTTGGCCACCGCTTGGGCTTTTTCTGTCTCTGTGGGTATGGCCTCTACCCAACCTGAGTATGTACAGATGAGGACTAGCAGATATCTGTAGCCACATCATAGCTTTACTTCCGTAAAGTCTACCTCTTAAGTCTTCAAAGGGGGAGGTCCCAGTGTGTTGTATTCCCAGAGCAGGTTTTGGCTTTTGCAGACAGTTGGTCTGGACATAGGTTAGGCACCTTTGGCATATAGTGGCACAGAGGGATGATGGTCAAGGGACATAGAAGTATTGGCTCAACAGAGTCTCTAAAGCTGTTTTTACTAGGTGAGTTATCCTGTGGCCTTCTTGGACAAAGGAGCAAGCAATCTGCTGGGGTGTGAAAGTTCTTTGGTCTTGGAATGTCCACCATCCTCCCCCATTTCTGAGACCCCCTTCTTCCTGTGCCCAGTGGTTTTCCTCAGGAGATTATCCCCATGGATTGTCTGCTGGAACACCCGCTATTCCATTCCATTCGTGGGACTTGAACAGGCATCAGTAATCCTTCATAAATGATCAGTGGGAGGTGTTGATCTCTTTGGGGGTCAGGACAGGGAGGGCTCTGGAGGCCTCTGGATATGGCATTATGTTTGAGATGGACATTTGTGCGGCATTTCTTGCTGTCTGATCTGCCCATTGATTTTGTAATAGAATCTTGTCCCTTTTGATGTCCTTGGCAATGCACGATGGCTACGCTTTTGGGTTCCTAGATGGCCTCTAGGAGTTGGAGAATTTTTTCTTTATCTTTAATTTCTTTTCCCCCGCTATCAATAGTCTCCTTTCCTTGTATATGGCTCTGTGAATATAGACCGTGGCAATTGCATACTTAGATTCAGTGTAGATGCTGACAGTTTTTCCTCTTGCCATCAGAAGGCCTGAATGAGGACCCAGCATTCTGCTCTTCGAGCGGACCATCCCTTGTGGAGTGGGCCAGCCTCAATGACCTGTTTAGCAGTAGTGACTGCATATCTGGCCAGACATTCTCCATCTTGAATGAAACTACTGCCGTCCGTAAACAAAGTGGCATCTGGTCTGGGGTGTGGGATCTCACTGAGGTCGGTGTGACTGGAGAACACTTCATCAATGACCTCTTCACAGTCATGGTCTGGTGGTCTGGTGGCCCCTCTTCAGTTGGCAAGAAGATGGCTGGGTTTAGGGCCTAAACAGTGTGTAGGGCCACTTGAGGATTTTCACAGAGTAGGCCCTGGTACTGGGTCATTTTGGCATTTGGGAGTCATTTGTGTCCCTGGTTGTTCATCAAGATCATGACAGAGCATGGGACCTTTACTCATATGGCTTGCTCCAATTTCAGGTTCTTTGATGAGGGTGACTCTGGCCACCAGGGCAAGAGACATGGGGGCCATTCTGTTGCCATGGCATTTAGTTGCTTGGACAGGTATGCCACTGTCCTTTGCCAAGGTCCGACCATTTGGGTTAGGACTCCAAGTGCCACATGGTCCTTTTTGCAGATGAAGAGATTGAACTCTCGGCATACATCTGGCAGTCCTAGTGTGGGAGCATGAGCAAGCAGCCTTTTAACCTCTTTGAAGGCCTCTTGTTGCTCCCCCCTCTCAAGGGGCTTTTCCTCTGGCCTGTCAAAGGCACACAGAGTGGCTTGACCTTTCTAGAAAATGCTGGTATTCAAATGCAGCAGAATCCGGCTATTCCCAGGAACACTTGGAGCTTTTTCTTGTTGGTTGGTCTTGGGATGGAGCAAATAACCTGTTTCTTTTCTAGCCCCAGGAACCGGTGGCCTTCTGTTATGATGAACCCCAAATAACAAACCAAGGGGAGGCATATTTGTGCCTTTTTCCAAGGCACCTTGTATCCTGTGTCCTGCAGTAGTTGAAGGAGGGCCCATGTCCCTTCCCAATAGTCTTGTTTTTTCTCACTTGCCAGCAAAAGGTCATCAACATACTGCAGCAGAACACAGATCAGTTGGTCTCCCAGGAAGGTGGCCAGGTCAGCAGTGAAGGCTTCCCTGAACAAGGTGGGGGAGTTCTTAAAGCCTGGCGGAGTCTGGTCCAAGTGAGTTGAGTCTTTCATCTTGTGTTACAATCTTTCCATTTAAAGGCGAATAGAGGCTGGTTTTGAGGGGCTAGGCACAAGCAGAAGAAAGCATCTTTAAGATCTAAGCAGGTGAACCGTGTTGCCTCAGGCAGAAGTAAGCTCAGCAAAGTGTAGGGGTTTGGGACAACTGGGTGTAGGGTGACAGTGGCATTATTGACTGCTCAGAGGTCTTGTACCAGTCGGTAGCCACCACCAGGTTTTTTGACAGGTAGTAGGGGAGTGACTGACATTCAATCAAGATTCCCACCTTCAGCCAGTTGATGTGTTCTAAGATTTCAATCTATGCCTCTTTAGGTATGGCATACTGTCTCAGCCTGGGAGGGTTGTTTCCTGGTTTGAGCTCTACTGGGATCAGGGTCCGATTTTTGGCCAGAAAGTTATTTAGGCTCTGAGCTTAGTAAGTCTCTTCCCAGGAGGGGAATGGTACGTTCAGACAGATACAGGAATTTGTAAACTACCTCATGTCCCCCCATCCAGCTGGTTTGGGATTGACAATGGGCAAATTGTCTGGATCCCTGTGGCCCCTATGATTGTGGTTTCTCTCTTTGTGAAGGGCACTATTGGGATCATCACAACAGAATGTTCTGCTCCTGTGTGCACCATAATAGTCACTTGTCAGGCCGGTGAGATAGCTCAACGGCATAAGCACCTGCCTGGCAAGCGCAAGGTCCTGAGTTCAACTCCTGGAACCCACATACGAAAAAAGGGCTGGTGATATCGCTGAGCAGCACAGGCACCTGCTGGTGCGCAAGGTCCTGAGTTTGACCCCCAGTACCTACAAAAAAAAAAAAAAATGTCACTTGTCTATGTCTGACTAACATCTTGACTGTGGGCTCCCAGGGGCCAAGTTTCAGAGGGCCCCGTCTCTCCTATTCTGACTCAGCTCCTGCCAGGCTGAACAAGTTTCCACCTTCTGGCTCTAGTTGATAATCTTGGCGGTCGGGGGCAAGGGTCCTGATGATTTTCTGAGTCTCGTTGAAAGAGCAGGCACTCATTTTTCCAGTGTCCTGTTTATTTACAGCAGGCACATTGGTCATCTCGCAAAGGAGGATGACCTGTTTTTCCCTCTTTCATGGTGGGCCAGGGTTATGAGTGGGGTCAGACCTTCCCATCGTGGCAGCCAGGAGGGAGGCCTTCTGTTTCATTCACCTGTTATCTTCTCTTTTGGCCTCCCTGTCCCAATTCATGAAAACTTCGTTAGCTGCTTCTGGTAGTTATGTCCCATTCATTCTGGTGAAGCCCTCTAACTTCTTAAGTTTTCAATGAATGTCAGAGACCACCTGTCCCATGAAAGCAGCATTGACCATACATTGATTTTCCTTCACAAAGTCTCTCAAAGAAGTTGGCAGACAACTCATCAGGCTTTTGAGTGATAGCAGCAACCTTGGACATGTTGGTGGGTTTCTTTGCCCCCTCCCGAATGTCTCTGAGGAGCATCACTGGCTCGGTGTTCAGCAAGGCACTTCCTCTCTCCCTGTGCATTGAAATCCCATTCTGTGGAGGACCACCTGGAGGATTCTCCTTGAAAGAAAAACAGTTGTCTCCATTTTAGCTGAACCTGGCCCTATTTCCATGTATTGATATGTACAGAGCTGGCTAGTACATTTCCTTATGCCCTCAATTGGCTTTAAGCAAATGCAAATGGGTCTAGCTGAGGTGCTGATGTATAGTCATTAAAGCAATGCCACAGGTCAATGAAGCCCCGCCTACAGCTCCCAAATATGTGTGAGCTAGGCTGTGTGTAGCCAAGCTGTCCGCTGAGACCAGCCTTGAGATAAGAGGCTGTGACTTCTCAGGGCATAAAAAATTATACATCAGAACTGAAGCACCAACCCCAAAACATTAGATACTGCCTCAAATAGTGTTATGCAGATTACTCTTTTTGCATATCTTTCTCTCTCTCTGCATATTGCAGAGGTGATTTCAGGCCTCCCACCTAGCCCAGCTCATGGCACTTGGCACTCACATACTTCCCGCCATTCTCACAGTCATTCATCCCCAAGCCACTCCCCTCTTCACAAATTAATAAAACCAGGGTTCCACTCTGGGTTGAGGCCTTTGTTCTGGTTAGCCATTGTACTAGCTGGACTTAGTACCCCCTTGGCTCCCCACAACTACAGATATGCCTTAGTGTCTTTATTCTTGCCATGGATTACACTGGAAGTGGTAGATTGGAGTTAATTTATTGGAATTCCAATAACTTTTCCATGGGATTACAAATACAAACTTCACCGAACCGCAACAAGGTCCAGGAAGGGCTTTCTATATCATTCCGGTCATTTGTCAGGGACTATGGCCTTTGCCCAGTTCTCAGGGTCTAGGGTCCCAGGGGGGCCTGAGTCTGGAGCCATTTCTGAGTTTCTGTCAGGATTCTGTGTCTTTCTTTGGTGTTGAAGAGGGTGAGGAAGAGCTGGTGGCAGTCATCCCAGGTGGGCAGGTGGGTCTGAAAGATGGGTTCCATGAGGTCAATGAGCACCTGGGACTTTTCAGAATAAGATGGGGTGTGGTGTTTCCAGAATGTTTGTGGTGCTGAAGGGTTGATAATAGAGTGTGACCCAGCCAGGCTGTTCAGTTTTGTTGTCTCCCTCTTGTGAGGGTTGTTGGGCCTCACAGAGGAGCATCTGGAGGATTGGTGATTGTGCAGAGCATACCTTGTGGGTGAGGGCCTCCTCTGAGGGATGGGAAGGTTCACCTGGGAAGGCACTCAGTTGCAGCTCCAGGAGGTTCGGCCTCATTCATCTCTGAATGCAGTTAGGCCACTTGAGGTGGGGGATCTGGGGGGGGTGGATTATCTGAAAGGGCCAGCAGCAGTGGAGCAGATGGTGGGAAGGTGAAATAGGGTGGAGAGAGGACCTCTTTATCAGGGGCGCCCTGGTGAATTGGCTTTTTTCCTTTTTGTCCCTTTAAGGTTCAGTTTGGGTTAGGTCCCTGGATGACAAAGACCCTGCTTTGTCCCTTTTTTCCCTCATAGAATTGTACCCTGGTGGGAGAATCCAAGTGATCTCTAACCAGGAATCTACGTATGGGAACTGGTCAGGGTGGCCAGGCACACAATTCACTACTTTCCAAACAGCTTGGATTATGTCAGTATCTAGGGTTCCCTCTGGTGGCCATCCTATCTCAAGTCAGAGCCAATCAACTTCACAAAGGGATCTAAGTTTGGCAGGTTTCGTTTTAACACTGTAATCGCCACTGAAACCCTTCCTAAAGTTTTTGATCATGCAGTCCAGGACAGTGGGCTTGGAAGGTATGATCCCCATTCCATGAGTTTCTCGCCCTGTGAATGGTGTTGCAACAAAAGGAGGGAGCTTCCCGGAGGAAACCACTCAGATGACTATCTGGCCACCTCCCTCGTGGGAGCTTACGCACGTGTTGGCTAAGGTGCATCTGTATAAGCGCAGGCCTGGTCAGACTCCTATTTTAGGAGATGAGTCACCATTATGCTGTACGATGCCACCACAGAACCGCAGGTTAGAGCCCACTCAGTCTCTGTAGCTTACACCATGGAGCCACACATATGTTCACATTCATTCATACAGTCATTCGGAGGTTAAAACATTCCTCCCCCTTTTGACATTCCCTGAGTGGGGTCTCCATCATGGGACCCTGGGAGGTGATCAATCTCCCCTTCTGTCCGTGGGGACAGGCCTGACTTGGGACCAGAGGCCCCAGGGCCTTACCTTGTCCAGAAGTCCCAACAGGGAACTAGTCCACTTCTCCGCTGAGTCTAGTCAGGAGGATGTCAGAGTACCCACCAGTCCTGTCTTCCCAGGAAGGCAGTCTCACCAATTTGGCAAGAGGCACACCACCCAGTTCTCCAAGGAGGGCACCCAACAGGTGCTCTTTTGACTGTGAGCCAGTGGCTGAAGGGGCCAGCATGGTCAGTTTTCCTAGCCAGAGAACCAAATGTTACAGCAAGTTTAGGTTTTCTGGGGGTGAAGAAACCAAGTGGCACTTGGAGAAGTGGAGGAAACCAAGCTTTATTATCTTAGCAGGCCCAGAGGAGTTTGGCACTCCAAAGTCTGAGCCCCAAGCCTGGGGTATGAGAGCCTTATATAGGGCCTGTGGTAGGAAAAGGCAAACAAGCTATTACGGAAGCAGAACAAAGGCAGTTACCCAAAGGCAACAGGCTTACAGCTCTGCATATGTGGCTGGCCTTGGCTAGCTGGGGAGTGAGATAACAGGATACAGTGAAGCTGTTTGCTTATCAGGCCAGGGTGCAGCTGATATGGGAAAAGGAGGCGGGTGTCAGCAGGGCATTAGAGTTGAAAAGTTTCCTCTTCCCCAACAATGTAAATGGAAATCTTTAGTTTCCTAAATTGTGGGAGAAAAAATTAAATGTTTTCATACCATTTGCCTAGAAGTATAGTCCACTTAAATCCAATTTGCCTCTTCAATTTGTGTTACTCAATATTTATTGAAGGTATTTTATGGAAAGGTTTGTGTTAATATTGTTTGGTCAATTTTTCATCCCTGTGTCTTGTACTCTCAACTACTTTGAAGATAACAATATGCAATGTATTAACCATTGTTAATCTCCTATTATCTTGTTTTGAAATTTTGTTTCATTGTTTTTATTGTTTTTTTTCTCGTTAAAATAAAAGATATTTTACATACTATTTTATGCAAAGTTGCATGTGTAAACATTTGAACATGCCACAAAATAGAATTCGATTAGGAATAGTCTAGACCTCTTTTTAAATTTCCATTTCATCCTGTTTCTATTTTGTTGGTCATGGCAGTGGTAGGTTTTTGTTATTTGCTATTTTCTTTGTTTTATCTAGGTTTAAAAAGAGGTTGTGCCTCTTTAAAGTAGTCCAGATCATTGAGAACTATGGGGATTTTATTTGAATATATTTTAAAATTTCCATATCTTTATTCACTTCATTTAGGAAGAAGAATTAGAAGCCCAAATTTCCTTCCTTCAAGGACAGTTGAATGACCTGGATGCCATGTGCAAATACTGTGCTAAGGTGATGGACACTCATCTTGGTGAGTGAGCTACATTGGTCTTGGGAGTGAATGGTTTTAACAAAAATAGCTGGTAGCAGTACTGTGTGCTCAGTCTTGCAGTGAGCTCTTGACATTGAATTACCTCATTTATTCCTCACAACAGCACTAGAGTAGAAATACTGTTACATCTACATTATACAGATGAGGAAACTGAAGCCCAGAGTAATAAAATTCCCCAAGGTCACACCATTATTGAGTGCAATTCAAATTCAAGCAATCCAGCTGTGGATTTCAGTTCCCAACTGCTAACACTGCCTTTTGTAAATGTTTGTTTGCCTCTAACCAAAGTGAAATGTTGGAATTTCAAAAGTAAACAATCAGCAGTTTTGCTGTGGTAGCCTGTCTATAATCACTGATACGATTATTTTGACAATGATTTCTTTATATTTTTTTAATTTTTTTTTAATTACCTGCCATAAATGCAGGACCTTTTCTTACTCCTGACTGTGCTCTTAAAGAATGTTCTAGTTTGAAGTTCATTTACATGTGCATACACTGGTCACATTAAAAAATCTTCAGGTACTACTCTACCTTGGTAAAGATTCCATGTTTTGTGTTAGAAACAGTCTCTGCCAGATCAGGTTGTACTGCTTCCATAATTCTGTGCTGCTTGCAAAAGGTTTTGTTGTGTATATTGTTACTCCTTTTCAACACAGTTGGGGAAATTCTTTCTTTTCCAACTCTTCACTGTCTAGCCATATTTAGTTTGGGAACAAATTAGAGAAATAAGATATGTATTCTTATGAACAGGTCAATATGCAGCACCAGGAGTGTGGTGAAATGGCAGTATCAGGTATTGTAGGAAACTAGGATGCATCCCACCTCTGAGGGAAAATCAGAGTGAATCTAGCAAGGCCCTTCCCACTGCAGAGCCCCTGAGAGTATCCCATTTCTGGAATCTTTACTGGAGATAACTCTCTTTCTGACCCAGTAAGTCATCTCTCAGCCTGATAGGTCATGTATCCATTACAAGTGACCAAAATGGCTTCATTTGGGGGTAGATTAAACCATAGTGACCTAGAGCAAGTAATAAACATTTTCCTAAGGATTTGGAAAGATGTGAGCTAAGTGACTGGCTGCCTCCCGACTAGCTGGGCCCTGTTTTATCCTTAGCTTTATTTCTACTCTCTCAGCCACTCCTTTTAGGAAAAGGGCTCAAGAGAAGAAAATAGCAGAAGAAACCCTGGTAGATGATCAACAGGGTAGTATCTCAGATCACAGCAGGAAATTTTACCTCTGTCATATCTGATTCCACTCCCTTCTAAACTCTCATTTATGTTTAAAGTCATTTAAAAAATACATAAAGGACTAAGTTTTATGAATCGCCTAATCTCTAATACGATCACACTTTAAAATGCATCAAAAAGAATGGTTTAATGTGAATGACATATTTATATGACTAATTTGGTTGTTTAAATATTATTTTAATTTTAAAAAGAGAAGTGTGTGTGTGTGTGTGTGTCTGTCTGTCTGTCTGTGTCTGTGTCTGTGGTGTGTGTGTTTTTCTACTTTTCTGGCTACTTGGGTGACCTTTGCATTATTTGATTTTGGCTTTGACCAAAGTAGGAGAGCAATGAAATGATTGGAAGAAGGATTTACTAGAACTTTAGAAAATCCTGTTAGGAAATTTCCAAGTTGTTTGGTACACAGTAGCAGCTTTTAAAGCAGCTTTACTTAAGTTCAGAATTTTCAAGCAGCTTTTGCTCTGATTTTGGTCTTTCAATCAGCGCTAAAAGAGCATTTTCTCATTGCGTGGGTAAGGGGAAACACTTGAATTAAGTAAAGGCCATACTAGCTGCGAATTTTCATCTAACTGAAAAACCAGTTTTGTTTTTGTGCATATGTTTCACTTTCAGCCAAAATCCTGTCACATAATTGTCAACTTTTTCCCATATAAATAGCATGACTGCATTTTTAAAATGGAATTTAATCCCTAGCCCCAAAGCCCACAAGACACATTTCAGTTTATCTGCATAATTTAATAGTGACTTATAAAAAGGATGCTCCTATTTGGTAGGCAATTTCGATTCTAAAGAAAGATTTGAGGAAAATGCCAAGATTGATGCACATGAAGTTCTTGATTTACTTTTTGACTTAGGCTTTCTTAAAAATGATTTTAGTACCCCAGTATTTTTCCATGTGGTTTTTGTACTACTGATTATTAAAGTAGAACAAAATTGGAATGAATGAAATATCCATTAGTAAGGGATTTGCTATAACATAGTAATGCAGTTTTTATAAGGATTATAAGACTTTTATTAATATAAGGAGCTGTTCATCATAGCTTAAGTTAAAAAAAAGCAGGTGTCCAAATACTATATATTTAATATGAAAATAACCACTAACAGTAGTTGCCTTGGTGAAAAGATTATAGGGGAACTTTCCAAGAAACCTGGTATTTTATGCTTAGAAAATGTAAGACATTCGCTTAAATGTATGGACAGTTTAAGTATATATAAATAGCTCGCGGGGATCAATCTGTACAGAGAAGGCAAGAGGCCGTTGTAAGAGCTGTGGAATAGAATCTGAGGAGAATCCACCTCATGTGAGATCAGATGGACCTAGATGGAATCTAGGCTCTGTCACATAGCATAGCCAGCTTATGAGTATGTTCTCATATATGAATGTCTGTCTCGCCAGTACATTTAAAAATATATTTTTAAATTCTAGCACCAAGCATGGCCCAAAGAGCATAGTCATTGGGAATCATTTCTTTTTTCTTAACTGTTTTTTCTTAGGAACAAACCTGAGGCTTATCTAGTCCATGGCCATACAGCTTAGTACTGAGGCCCCACAAGAACTTAGTTGAAGAGCTAGAACTACTACTACATTTCCCAATACTCAACTGAATATTCCTTTATCAAAAGATGCTGCAATTTGGACATGTTGGTTCTAAGATTAGGTGTGTGAGGTCTTTGCACAAGAGTAATCTTAATCACATTCCTTTGTGACATGGGGACTCAACCCTCCATGTGCACTGGACCTCAGGCTACCAACATAGCTGTTGGAGCCATCTCAGGCTGATTGTAGGAGCTATTTCTCTGCATCCTTTGCAAATCTCAAGAGAACTCCTTATCACCCTATGTTTTTATCAGATATGCAATAAATATCTTAAAACATCAGGTACTACTACTCAAGGCTGTTTTTGTAAGTGATTAGCAGAACAAATACAGAGAAAAACTTCTCAAAGAAACAATAGTGTTTGTTCGAATGGCCTTTTAGTTATACAGGTAATAAAATTGACAGGCTAAGAGTATTTCCTCATGACTGTGGAACCCAAACTGAAATGGTATTTGTTTTGCGAAACTCTACCAAAATTCTAATTTTATTACCTCCAAATAATTGAACTATTTGAAATCCAAAGATTTAGAGACTAGAATTGAAAATCAGTCTTTTATTAAATCTAAACTTTTCCTGTCAACTTCAGAAGACATTTTTTTGTGTTCATCTTTCCATTACTATAGTTACTCACCCTTCTTGTCATCCTGACAGTTGAGTTGAAAGCCACTGACAGTATTAACTTCTGTGACAGATCAGGCTATTTTTAGATTTTCCAAACTTCACTCATAATTGCACGTGGGTGAGCAGCCTATGCTTGTCTTATCTGTGAGCAGCTGGGCCACACTGCAGACTGTTTACAGCAAGTACTTAAGCTGCTCACCCTGCTGGGCTTTCAGTTGCTGTTTCTATCAGTTGTCTGGTATTTAGACACTTAAGGTTCCAGCAGCTTGTCTTTTCATTGATGGTCTATATACACAATGGGAGGATTAAATGCAATGAATAAAGGAATAAGTGAATAACAGAGGTATGTTTTTGTGGAAGGTACTGTAGATTATAGGATTTTAGAATATTAAAAATGGAAAAGCCCTACAAGACATATCAGAAAATCTTTATTTCATAGATAAGAAAACCAAGGCCCAAGAAAGATGAATGACACAGCTAGCTAGCAAAGAGAGTTCAGACCCAAGTTAGTCTGGGGTTCTCTTTCACAGATGATAGTATTCATGGTGATGCTTGTTGGGATAGTAAGGGATGTGGCCACACAGCAATGAAAGCAGTGAGTCCTGACCTGCATTGGGCTGGGTGCTGTGCTGGCAGTTCTCTGGGCTATCTCCTTTACTCTTTATAGCCACCCTATGGGGGAGCACTTTTCCTGCCTTGCAGACACCAGGATAGTCAGTGCTTTGCCCAGCTTCACTTCCATTATAGATAGGTGTAAGTTCTACTTCTGCCCCATTTCCTTATCCCTGAGGTTTGTGTTATCTTTTGTACCAGTCATTTAAAACATTTAGATAAAAACCTTTTTTTTATTTTAGCACTGAAAAAAAATATATATAAAGTTAAGAAATTGAAAAGTAGGGCCGGTGAGATGGCTCAGCGGCGTAAGCGCCTGCCTGGCAAGCGCAAGGGCCCGAGTTCGACTCCCGGATCCCACATACGAAAAATGGGCCGGTGATATCCCTCAGCGGCACAGGCGCCTACTGGCGCACGAGGTCCTGAGGTCGACCCCCGGTACCCACCAAAAAAAAAAAAAAAAAAAAAAAAAGAATTGAAAAGTAGTTGATGGGCCATTTCCATTACCTTTAAAAAGCTAAAGAGTTTTTTTGTGGCTTTCATATTTCATTAAAAATAGCAGAGTCACCATGACATAGTTATGTGGTTAAGATTTTTATGAGTAATTTCTACAGATGTAGCTAGTTATGTGGCTTTTTTCCCTTTAGTTTCAGTGCTCCAGCAATTCTAATATATAATACTTTAGTATCAGGAGATAATAAAACTGTAATCTTCTACACAGAAACAAAAAAACACAGCCTTTATAGTATAATTTATTCTGCCTTTTTCTGTGATAAGTCATGCATCATGTTGAAAATTTAAACATTTCACATTTCTGCCTTTACTATTTTAAGACATTGAAAAAGATTCAGTGTTTTAAGAAAAACAAAGATTTTTTTCATGCAGATGAACTTACATAAAACAGTAGGCTTGTTACTAGGAAGTTGTATGTTAGTAGTGTTCACAAATGCTACCTTAAATCAGTATATTGCGGAACTGGTTAGAGAAAGGATTTAATGGTAAGTACTCTTAGTAAAATGAAAATTCTTGTATTCAAAACATTTAACAGCCTCTAAACAGGCCCTTTTGGTTTTATTTGGATTTCTTTGCTCTGGGTTTTCTTTGTTTGTTTTTGTTTTTTAGAGTGAGCCAAGCCAGCTCGATTAAAACAAAAGTATACTCTTGAACATTTTATGTGTATTTGAGTTTTCAGGGAGAAGCTCCAGGTTTTTATCCAGTCCTAAAAAGCGATCTTTGATACTGTAAGGAACACCAAGAGAGACCAGTCGTGCCTCAGTGGGCAAAGTCCTAAGGGCATCCGATGCAAATGCTTGAGTGTCTTCAGATGTCCAGATGCTTGCAAGAGTCCATGTTCCATCTTACCTCTTTTAAGACATCCTGGAGAAATCTGTCCTCTGCTTTGAGAGTGGCAGCTGCCTTAATGGCAATTACTAGCTGGCAGAGTAACCACTCTTTGGTTTTAGCATTCTATAAGGGAGAGATAAAAGCCAGAACCTGTGATGTGACCTTATTTGGAAATAGGGACTTTACAGATAGAATCCCATGGAGATCCTACTGGATTAGGATAAGCTCTTATTCGATGACTAGTTTCTTTTATTTTTTATTTTTTTATTTTTTTTTAAAGACAAAAAACAATAGAACAAAATTTCAAAACAACATAATAGGAGGGTAACAATGGTTAATACATTCCATATTGTTATCTTTAAATTAGTTACTCAGGGTACAAGATACCAGCATTCAACTATCCAAACAATATTAGCACAAACCTTTCTTTTCAATGAACTAAGCAAAATTAGTAGTGTATCTATCTTAACTATCTTGTATATATATATTTTTTTTCTTTTCCTGTCCTTCTTTTCTCCATCCCAGTTTCTCTTTTCTTTTGAACAGTTTCTTCCTGTTATACAATATCTATTGTACATTTTGGATCTTATTTACTCTTTCAGCTGCTCACACTAGGGAGACAATACAATGTTTACACATGTGTGTCCGATTTATCTCACTTACAAGTATGGTCTCGAGTTGCATCCATTTACCTATGAAAGTCTCCAGTTTATGTTTCTTTATGGCTGAGTAGTACTCCATTGTATAAAAATACCACATCTTTTTTAACAATTCCTTCATTGATGACTAGTTTCTTTATAATTAAAAAAAGGTATTTTGGACACAAACACACAGGCAGAATGCTGTGTGATTATGAGGGCAGAGACTGAAATAATGTATCTGTAAGCAAAGAATACCAAGAATTATTGGCAACTGCTAGTACGAATCAAGGGAGAATTATCCCTAGAATCTTTGCAGGGAGCATGGCCAACACCTTGACTTTGGGCCTCTACCCCCTAGAACTGTAAGAGAATAAATTTCTATTGTTTTAAGTCTCCGAGCTTGAGGCAATTTGCTACAGCAGTCCTAGGAAACTAAAACAGGTGCTAATAGTATAAGATTATGGGGTGAGGAGAACAGTGGGATAAACAAATCAGTTTATATATTTTTCCTCAAGAGAAAGAAGCCCAAAGATAGGCAGTCCACACAGGCATCGCAAAAAGATGTCCCAGCCTTCTCCATAAGCTTTGATCTTCATCCACATACTTACAAGGTAATTTGTAGAACTCCTGCCAGCATTTTAGGCATGCAGATGAGGGAAGAGTAAAATCCCCAAAGACATGAACTGAGTCCCCCTGTGAGAAACTTTTCCAGAAGCTCTAACCAGGATCCTCTCATATACTTCACATTGGCCAGAGCTGTGTCACATGACCAACTCAGCTGCAAGGATAGGTGCATACCTACAATGCTGCACTCAATAAAATCTGTTGAGCTGGTGAGGAAGGAGTGGAGGGTGGAGAGGGGTAGCCTACTAGCAATTCTGCCAGCTCTTTAGACCTAGAGTCATTGTGTAGTGAGGAACTAGGTTCCACAGTTGCTCATGCTCTTACTGAGAGAACTCCAGAGGAAAAGAAAGACAAGTGATATCCATTGTTCTGTCTTCCTAACACACCTGCCTTCTCTGCTACTCCCCTTCTCAATTTACCACTGCCAGTGTCCCCACTGCCACTCCTGAATAGGAGGCTCACAGCAAAACAGGGCATCTGAGAAAAGCTGGCTAAGACTTCCTGATTCACAAGATTTTCAGGCAATGTCACCAGCATGATTTTGTAAGATCTCTTCTAGAAAGTACCTCTATATTAAAGTAATAATCTATATTCCTAAACCCCGGTGTTTAGAAATATTATGTGAAGTTCTATTCTCATCAGTATTGGTCCAAGGGCTTAAACGTGACAATTGAAAACAATTCAGATTTGGGTTCTGCAGCCTTCCCCTTTTTGCTAGTCTCCTGCTTTGTGGGTATGACTTCCAGCACCCAACTTTCCATTAGTTCCTTGGGCCTAAGAAGCTCTTTATGCTTCCTATAGATGTCCTGGTGCTCTTGCCTCCATTAGTTGAGCTTTCTCTCATGAACTGGGAGTTATCCCTGGTACCCCAGCTGGCCCAGCAGGAGTAGAGAATTTTGACCCCTGCCCCTTCAGCTCAGTGGGGGCAGAACCCACTCCTCTGCCAAGCTACCCAACTGCTGGATGCTGCTACCTCCACTAGCCCTCAGGCCCTCATAGGTGTGCTTTAAAAGTAGCCTTTTTCAAGACCTACAGAACTGGTTGTTGTCAATTTTCTTTTGTTGGTTGTTGTTAATATCTTGTTAAATGGATTCTTTTTTTTTTTTTTTTTTTAAGGAAGAACAAATTGTTACAGGTTTTTAAGAAAATCAAAAAACATTTGCTCTGTAATTATATCTCTTATTCTGTTCCTATTCAACTTGCTTTCTTGTTTTGGAGCAGGACTTTCTATTAGCCAAGAACTACAGTCAGGTTTTCAAAACAAATAAAAGCTGCTGTTTCCTACTGCTATATGTAAGAAGACTTGTCAGCATGGTTTATAGATTTATTCTTACTGAGGATTTTAGTAAACTGTCAGGCTGGAAGCACATTGATGGTATCACTCTTTGCTTTGCCCCTTACTAGAAATAGCTTTTGGAAATATTTAAAATAACAGTGTTGTGAAATGCAAGTTCCTTAGGTGTGTTTCCATGCTGGTTCATTCCTTAATTCATTCAATACATACCTGTCGTGTACCTATAATGCACTAGGTATTACTCCAAGGGCTAGAAATACATCCCTTAGCAAGAACATTCTCAAAGTTTTATCCTGTTGGGGAAGATCGACAACAAATAAGCCACCACATACTTGTAGGATGATGACAAGTGGTTATGATACACTAAAATAGTTGATGTGGTAGAATGAGAAAGTGACTTGGAGGCTACTTTTGTTGGGTGGGTAGCATTGAAGCAGAAAGTTTAACAAAAAGGAGGGGCTAGTCTACATAGATTTGGAAACAGCTGCCAGGCCAAGTGTGCTGCTGGCTCTGCCTCAAGCTATGAGCACCAAGTGAGCAAAAGTCGTATACTAGCTCTGGTGGCTGTTAAGACCAACCATGAACTCTGAGAGTTGTGGGTAGAGACTGGGATGATGTTAAATGAATGACTTAGACTGTATACCATGTAAGACATTATAAATAGAGCAAATTTTTTAGGGCCACAGAAAAGAATGCAGATGATGTTTGGAGTATGAACCTATTGTAGCAACTCTCAAATGGGTGTGCCTATCAGTATTTTTTAATTGTGTTTTTATTGTTTGTTCCTGCCTCCCAACACATCCTCTTGTACTTTCCCAGGGGAGTGGGTTTTTAATCCTCCTCCTGAGAATCCCCCCTCAATAAACCTCAATCCTTGACAGGGCTATACATGGCCTCCAGGGTTATGGAGGGTAAGGACCATGTGTAATGCATCACTGAGCAACTGAATGGGATGCCAAGCCTGAGAGTCAGAAGCTGGCTTGGCAGGTCCTTAGGTTAGGGCTGGAGGAAAGGCTCCTAATGTGGATCTCAGCCATCTGGAGACAGAAACAGTTCCTGTTTATATATTGAGTTAAGGCATGCCAATTCCATGGGCATCAGCATCTAAAGATTTCCTCTAGTGCCTTTTGTCCTTTTGTTTTGCTATTACCTTGAAATGGTAACATAATTTACTCTTACGAACCCTTGAAGACAGTTTTTATATTAGTTTGCATCATGTGGGAGGAACAAGCCTTTATAGAGGTAAGCTAACACCATTGAACCATCAGGCAGTGTAGGAAGCTTGGGCTATAAAACCTTCCTCCTTGAGACTGAATGAATGCTCCTTGCTATTGGCCACATCATTCATTAGCAAAAGGTGCCTGGTTTCTCATTGGAAGTAAAGACATATATGTCATGATTAAAGCATATCTCTGCAATGTTGACAGGAATGCTGCATAGCAGGCTCAGTGCTGCCCTCCCTACTTCCTATCTGCAATTTACAGAGCATCCTTGCTGTGATAGTTGCTATGAAATTTGGCAGAAAAATTCCCAAGCTTGTCTAAAGTTATGGTGTGACAACATGCAAGTTACACAAGAGCATTTGTTATGAAATGTCATTCTATTTTCAGTAAATATTCAAGATGTGATTTTACAAGAAAATTTGGAAAAAGAAGACCAAATTCTGGTGTCCCTGGCAGGATTAAAACAGGTATGTGCATTGCTCTGACAGTCTTATGTCCTGCAGGCCACCCATTTGGTGCCTACTCTGGGTAGGGCTCCTTAGAGGATGCGTACTGTGATATTACAGCCAGTGTCCCCTTGCTCCTCATTATCCTCCCAGGCAGAGCCCCTCCCAAATCTACTTATTTTTGCCCCTTGCTCCTTCTAGTAATTATGTCTGACTAGCTTGCAGCCCAAAAATGGGTTTTATGTTTCTCATGTTTCCCCTTCCTCTTACCAAACCCATTCTCTTTATTACTCATCCAGAGCTATTGTGTGGCCCAGCATCATGTTCAGTCAGTCATTCATTCACAAATATATGTATATCCTTGGAGTATAGGTCATAATCACTACCCATAGCAGGTCTCAAACCCTCAAAAGCCAAAATTACTTAAACCCTGCAGGTCTAAATAGGACACACAAATGTCAGCGAGAAGGAGGATGCTTTTCCCAAATGCCTGCCTGTGTTATGAATAGCTGCAGCTCCGGTGGAGCCAGTTTAGGCTGCAGCTTGGAGCGGCTCAGGTGGAGCTCAGGTGGAGCAGTTTAAGGCTGCTCACGTGGGCTGGCTTTGCAGGTAAATGGTGCTTGCTTCTTTAAGGTAACTGCCAGGGATGTGACGCCCGTGATGGACCATGGGAGAACCTGGCCATTAACACCCTGAAATTTTCCTTGGTCATTGCTAAGTCCTCAGTCTTGATTAAGTTGAGGGAGTTTTGCCCATTATTTCTTTCTTATAGTAAAATGTTTACATTTGTACAATAGTATTCTGACCTTATCTACAGAGTGTAGATTCCAAGGCCCCCACTGAAACTATGGACAGGACTGACTCTATATGTATTATATTTTTCCTGTACGTAAACCTAGAATAAAGTTTAATTTATAAATTGGGCATAGTAAGAAATTAACAATAGAATGATTATAACATCATACTGTAATAAAAGTTTTGTAAATGTGGTCTCTCAAAAATTTTTATTATATTGAATTTGCCTGCCCTGTAATGGTATGAGATGACAGAATGACTACTTGAAGAAATGAAATGAGGGGGCCGGTGAGATGGCTCAGCGGCATAAGCGCCTGCCGGGCAAGCACAAGGTCCTGAGTTTGACTCCCAAAACCCATGTAAAGAAAAAAAAAAAAAGGGCCGGTGATATCGCTCAGAGGCACAAGCACTTGCTGGCAAGCGCGAGGTCCTGAGGTCAACTCCCAGTACCCACATTAAAAAAAAAAAAAAAGAAATGAAATGAAATTAGGGCCAGTGGTATAGCTCAGCAGCATAAGCACCTGCCTGGCAAGCACGAGGTCCTGAGGTCAACTCCCAGTACCTACATTAAAAAAAAAAAAAAAGAAAAGAAATGAAATTAGGGCCAGTGATATAGCTCAGCAGCATAAGCACCTGCCTGGCAAGCACGAGGTCCTGAGTTCTACTCCCGTACCTGCATTGAAAAAAAAAAAAAAAAAAGAAATGAAATGAAATGAGATGCATGACATAGGCATGTGTGTAGTGTTTGGCCACTGAACACAAGTGCAGTGATACTGTGACAGTTGATATGATAACCAGGACAATAGCATTTATAGCATGGATACTCTGGACAAAGGAATTCTAGGTAGGTTGAAATGGGACAGCAAGAGATTTTATCATGCTACTCAGTATGGTGCATAACTCTTTTATTTCCAGAATTGAAATAATTGATTTATAGAATTTTCTCTTTGATATTTTTGAACTGCAGTGGACCACAAAGAGCTGAAACCATAGATAAGGGGAGACTTACTATATAAAACAAGGTCAATAACAAGTCTACTTACAATGTATGAGTCAGCTAGCATTTATTTAAACACAAACTCCTTCATTTTTTATTTATTGTCTTCTGTTTTGAAAATAGATCAAAGACATTCTAAAAGGTTCCCTGCGTTTCAACCAAAGCCAGCTGGAAGCTGAGGAGAATGAGCAGATCACCATCGCAGATGACCACTATTGCTCCAGTGGCCAGGGACACAGCAACCAAGTTCCTGTGGCCACCAAACAGGTACAGTAGCTCTGATGAAGTATTACATTAACTCAATGGGAGCCCACTGACATCAGTTCTTCAAAGTTATAAATGAGGAAAGTGCTACCAGACTACTTCAGATCACCATGTGGGAAGTTCAGTTGTGAAATACCACAGGTAGCCCAAGCCAGGGGCTGTGTCCAGCTGTGCAGGTCATACACTCCAGTGCTGGAGGTGGTGCTATTCACAAGGGTAAAGATGAGACTAAGGACTCGTAGAGTTGTGTAATGCGTAACCTATAACCCTGTGTGCAGCAGCATTAGCCTGAGCCTCCTACCATTCTCCTTTTGTGAGACTTGAAGCTAGATCTCTGCCATAGTTATTGATCAGTTGGCCCCAGCTTGTCTCCATTCCTTTAGCACAAGCAGTGCTATCCATGCTTTCCTAGTGCTGTCTTCAGTGGATTTCACTTAGCTTGAACTTTTTTTTTGCCAAAGTTACTTTCTTGTCTTCATGGAAAAGAATTTCTAATTAATGTCCATCCTCTAAGTCAAGGGTCAGTAAACTTTTTCTATAAAGGGCCAGATAGTAAATATTTTAGGATTTGCAGGCCACGTATGGTTATCTTTCTCTTTGTCACTCTTCAGTCACTGGGACAAAATACCCAACACATACAACTTAAAGGAGGAGAGATTTATTTGGCTCACAGTTTCCTGTGGGTTCAATCCAAATTTGGCTGGCTCTAAGGAAGAAACAGCATGGTGGAAGGGCCTGGCAGAGGACAGCTGCTTATCCAGTGGCAGCCAGGAAGCAGAGAGAGGAGGAGCCATCTGGGAAAAAGAGTACACCCTTCCAGGTTACCAGTGACCCACCTCTAATCAGGAGTTAGTTCACCTATGAACTCATCAGTGGACCTGATCAGTATAGTGCTCCAATGATCCAGTCATCTGCCAAATACAGGAGACTTTGGGGGACATTTTAGATCTAAACCATAGCAAGAACCTTTAAAAACATGTACATCATTCTGTGGTTGAGGACCATTGCTGACTTTTGCTCTCAGGTATCAAAATTGTATATAAGTTATTATAATAAAATCATAAGATTTTTTTAGCTAGACAGGATCTTAGAGTTTCCTTGTGTGGTTAATCCTGCCTGCTTATTCTAGCATTGAGAAAACAAAGACCAGAGAAGCCTGCAGGCTCACAAGGCAGAGAACACCCTGCTTGCCCGGCATTGTGCTTTCAGATCCTTTGCCCCAACCCAGTAAGCATCAGTTCCCGCACATACATCATTGTGCATTATCTGACAAGACTAAAAGATTATTCATTTTCTACCTGTATTTTGAAGTCCTAATAAAACATTATTAATGTTTCATCTAGAGAAATGAACTTTAGTTTGCTTATCTCAGTCATTTTCTCAAAACTAGCATCCAGATGCTTATCTTTTTTTTTTTTTTTTTTTTTTTTTTTGTGGGTACCGGGGGGGTCGACCTCAGGACCTCGCGCGCCAACAGGCGCCCGTGCCACTGAGCGATATCACCGGCCCCTTTTCCGTATGTGGGATCCGGGAGTCGAACTCGGGCCCTCGCACTTGCAAGGCAGGCGCTTACGCCACTGAGCCATCTCACCGGCCCAAGATGCTTATCTTTTTGTGCATTTTTAAAACACCAGAATGACATTTGAATGGGGATTTTTTTTGTTTTAAGTTTTAAGGGTATTCCTGAAGAAGGCAGAACGTTGCTTAACCTCCTTATAAAACTGTTTAAAATTGTCATGGATCTGTGGGTCTGCATTTTTAGCCACACAGATGTAATATAGACATTGCAAGTTTTAATTTGATTGGTTCTTCCAAATTCTTCTTGCCTGCACAGATGCTTTCTTTTTAATAATCACTTATCTATTCAAATATTGTTGAGCATAGGTCCACTCATCAAACATTTTTAACTGGGCCTTTTAAAGCTTTAACATGATTTTTTTAGTTGAATATGTAAAAATACTACAGAAAAAGAACTTACAAAAACATTGATGAATTTGCCAAATTTAAAATTTCTTGACTTTCTGCATATGGTTTGTTTTGGTTTTTGAGACATAGGGTCTCACTATGTAGTTCATGCTGGCCTTGAACTCACTATGTGTAGCCTAGGCTAGCCTTGGAATTCACAGTAATCCTCCTGCCTCAGCTTCTGGAGTGCCGGGATTCCAGGTGTGTGCCACCATGCCCAGGTGATTTCCTGGTTTTCATATGTATGTGAGCCTGAAACTGAATAGTGGATTTCCACATCACCACCACCTCGCAGTAAGCCAGTAAGCATGACCAGGAGATAAGAATGAAGAAAAGTTTATTACTTGCAGCAAATACAGAGATAACTACATTGGACATAACTCTCAAAAGCAGTGTCTCTCCAAAGGAAGCAAGGGAATTTTATTGGGAGACTTATGTATATTCATACTGGAAAGACTTGTCACATGTAGAAGTGGGCATATGCCGTTAGAAATTGTGCTTCTTCATACATTGCAATTTTTAAAATGGCATGTGGGAATGTCTGTAGGGCAGAAAATTTAGCATTATAACAAGATTATAATGAACAAAGTTTACTGTAGGTCACCTAGAAGCGGGGTTGGGTGGCTTGGTCTGGCTTAAACCAGTTCTTCATGGTCTCTCTGGAAGGCCTTGTCTGAAACAAACGCAGTGCTACAAGTTATCATGGGAGGCAGGAGTTTCTCCTCCACAAGCACATGTACTTGTCTTGCCTACCAGTTAACAAAATTCTCCCTGCGACATTTTAGTCCTCATTCTTCAAGGGTTTAGAGATGGGGGTTATTTTTGTATACCTGCTTCTTGCTGAATGATGACTTCATTGTGTCCTCCCTGAGTTAAGAGATGTCAAAGCATGATAGGTTTTAGGACACCTGGAGTGGTCTGTAAAACCATAGCTTGAACATCATTTGCCATTGTTTTACTGCAACATATTGAAGCACTTTAATTATGACATAAATCACAAATAAGATCAGTAAATGGACATTTTGAATTTCAGTAGCACAGAAAATACACGCTTAATTCCCTGAGGTATACAGGAAAACAGTCCAGAGCACTAGTCATTTATTCCTGGTGCTTCTGGGGATATTTGTTGAAGCCAGAACACCTGTTTCCGAATCTTCTCAAGGTAAATTTCTGCTTTGGTAGAGGAGTTAATGTAAACACAATAGGCAGTACGAATTCATGACAGCACAAACCCTTCCTTGATCAGCCAGGTAATAATATAAGGCAATCTGGTTATGAAGCATTACCTTAGCTAAGGATTCTACTTGTTCATTAGCTACAGTTTTAAGGGTGGTAGACATATTTCTGATCATATGTTTATGGGCTCCTACCTTCCACCAGGGCAAGAAAATTCTACCAAATACATATCAAGATTTACAATAGATATGAAGTGTGGGCTCCTTATCCCAAATATTGAATCTTCTATAGACCAAACAAAGGGAAATGTTCGTAGACCAAATAAAGGGGAAGGTTGCAGGAGCCTCCTGACATTGGCTTTCCCTTACGTAGAATCTAGCTGAACTGTTATTAACATCTGCCCTATACCATAGTTTTTCTGCCTTTTTTACTGATAGAAAGGTTGCATCATGCCCTTTGAGCATGATGTCTATCCCTGAGAAAACAGTATCTAATTGTTTAGAGAAATAGGCCACTACACTTTTAGGGAACCCAGCATCTGAGTTAATACATCAGCTGCAATCCTTAGAGCAGGGGCATTCAGCAGCAGCTCCTTAAGCTTGTTAAAGGCTTGATTACACTGTCCATTCCATTCTGAGAAATCAGGCTCTTTTTCCTCTAGCTTGTCAAAGAAGGTCTTTATGATTAACTCAAAATTAAGATTCCAAACAGGGTAAAAGCCTACTATGGCTAGGGATTCCCATAGCTGCTTCTGGGTCTTTAGAGGGACTGAATAGCAAATGGCCAATTTACTTTCTTGGGGAAGGCTGCATTGTCCTTGAGCTAAATTATAAAATCTAGATATTTTACTGTTTCTTTGGAAATGTGTACTTTTCCTTAAAGAGTTCATATCCCTTTTCAACCAAGAAATTTAAAAACTTCACTGTGCTTTTATCTGAAGCCTCCTTAGATGGGCTGGCAATTAGTATGTCATCCACATACTGTGGCAGAGACCCACTTTGCACACTTAGTTCCTTCAAGTCCCTTCCACTTTCTTTAGCAATGGTGGGGGAGTTTCTACAGAAGTCCAACAATATTGTTGTTTTTAATGTCTTTGGATCCTCTTATTCAAAGGCAAACAATTCATGAGACTGAAAGTCTCACAAGATGCAAAAGAAAGTATCCTTTAAACCATGCAGTACTTACTGTCCCCAGGAAATAGAATGTAATGTAGTTAATACATTATAGGGATTAGGAACTACAGGATGAATGTCTTGCACTTTATTGCACACAAGTCCTGCACAAACCTCTATTCTCCTGTCCCTGGTTTGTTAACCAGGAGGATGAGAGTATTACAGGGAAACCTGCAGGGTCTTATTAAAGGCCCAGTTGAGTGGCTAGTCAAGCACAGGCTCGATTCCAACCATGGCTTCAAGTTTCAGGGTTCATTGTTCCACTCAAGGCCAGCTGCTCATTTGTTTTGATAACATTTATAGGTTAGGTGCTGATAGTTCATCCCACATGTTCTTGCACCCAGACCCTAGCTTTGACTTGAGTCAGGACATTTTCAGAGACAGGTGTGGGTGCTATTAGTGTTTCATAGAGCAGTACTATGAGCTCAGCTTCATAGCTCTTAAAAGATACTCATCCTGTCCTGCTAAAGATTAATGGTTGTGCCTAGTTTGGCTAACAGGTCTCTTTCTAAAAGGGCAGTGGGGTACAAAGAAATATACAGAAATGAGTGCTTTAAAACCCTTGAACCCACTTTACTGGTTAGAGGCTCAAGAAACCATTTGATTACTCCCCTTCTTGATGTCCATTTTACATTACATTCTCTCCTGGACAGAGTACCCTTTGTAGTAGTCAACAAAGTATATGGTTCCAGTAAAGGAAACCCTTTGGACTCATCAATCTTCATTTTCTATGAGGAGAAGTTAATAGAAGGTAATCCTGTATCCTCCCTCTCTGGGGATGATTTGGACATTCCCTCTTCTAACATCCCTTCTGCTTGTAAAATGCATACTGACTTTGTCTCTGCTTTGCTGGTGGCCAGGAGATCCCATATTGGGGGCTTGGGATACTTAACCAGTGTGGCTTTGTTCTTTGTCCTTGATTACCTGCAGTAGACTGGAGGGCTATTACCAGCAGTACTGCCTGCTGCTTCATGTTACCTCCTGACTCTTCTCTGAAAACCTTGAAGGCAGTGCAGTGTCCACCACCTCAGAAGGGTTAGTTTCTGAACCCACAACTAACTTTTGGAGTTTTCTATGGATAACAGGTGTGCTCTGAGATAGGAGGTAGGTCCCTAGGACCTGTCTCGCAATTGTTCACTCACTATTCTGAGGGGTATATGTCTGAAGACATTCTCTCAACCATCTGCATAAGGCTGAAGGACTTTCATCTGGCCTCTGCTGAATTTCTCTCAGTTTACTCCAGTTACTGGGAGTTTGCTAGCTTCTTGCATCCCTTTGAGGAGCATATCTCTATAATTCTGCAGTCTAGCTTGCCCTGAAGCCTTGGACCAACTGTCACTAATCAGTCAAACCTAGTTGTCAGGCTGATTAGCATACTGCTTATCACCTTCCTTTCTGGTCTGTGCTAACATAGCCAACTTTTCTTTTCCAGTCAGAACAGTGGACAGAAGAGTTTGAATATCTGCTCATATAGGTAATGAGTTTTAAAGATCCCCTTACAAGAGTGACAGATCTTCCTGGGTCAGCCCTCAGATCTTGGCTCTAATGCCTTCCAGTTGTACAGTTCAGATGTGATAAAATGCACATGTGCATAAATAAGATTTTCCTCTCCATCTGAAACTATCGAGGGGGTAAAAGTTTCCTGGTTTGAAATTGGTCTCATGTCTATTGGTGCTTTCAGGAAGAGGGAGACGTATGAGTGTAAGTCTAGGGGCAGAGGCCCTGGGAAAGGCCTCCAGACAAAGGGGATTAGGCTCAGAAAGGCACAAAGAAGGCTGATCCACCTGCTTAGCAAGACCCTGAGTAGCAGTGGGATACCTGGGGGAAAGATAAAGCAGGGTAGTCATCCTCTAGAAAACTCAAAAACTGAGAAATTTCTCTTCTCGGTCAAAGATTTGACCTTCGTTCATGTTAACTTGTATTTCTTCTGGAGTCCCTCATTCTGATATTTCCCATAAAACACTGCATAGGGAATTTCATCCCATTTTCCCTCTCCCTTACAGAATAAATCTGGTTGCAGAATAGAATTGTACTTTAGGGACCCATTCTCAGGCCATTTCTTCTGGTCTCCCAGATCATGTTCGTCTTAATGTATTGCAAAGAAAAAGACCATCTGTTTCTTATTCATTGGCAAATAGCCAAACATCTGCCAATGATGGAGATAGCTTAGCAGTCTCTCCTGTAGTAGGGACACCTTTTTGCCTATACTAGCTGTTACAATTTAAATATGAAGTGTCTACCAGTGATGCAAGTATTGAAAGTGCTAATCTCCACTGGGTTAATCCATTGATGGGTTTATAGCTATTAGGAGCTGGGGCCCAGTTGAAGTAGGTCACTAGGGATATGTCTCTGAAGGATATATACTGTCCCTAGCCCCTTCCTCTCTCTGTAGCTCTTTCTGCTTGCTCAGCTTCCTAGCAGCCATGAGCTAAGCAGCTTTCATGACATGCCATTTCTTCCTTAGTGCCAGCAGGTCAGGGACTGAACCCTTGAAATTGTGAGCCAACCTTTTCTCCCTTAATTTATGTCAGGTATTTTGTCCCAGCAATGAAAAGCTTACTAATACACTAGCCACTTAAGGGCTGACAAAATGGTTAGTCAGAATGCAAGAATGCAAATCCCACAACTCTACCTGGGTATAATATTAATATTTTGGTCCAGTATAAAAAGATTTCAGAGCATTGAAACTCTAAAATTATATGACCGGGGGGGGGGTTCCAGAATATCAGAAAGCCACATTTCCCTCTGGAACTTCAGGATTTGATTTTCTTTCTTTTCTTTTCTTTTCTTTTCTTTTCTTTTCTTTTCTTTTCTTTTCTTTCCTTTCCTTTCCTTTCCTTTCTTTCTTTCTTTCTTTCTTTCTTTCTTTCTTTCTTTCTTTCTTTCTTTCTTTCTGTCTGTCTGTCTGTCTGTCTGTCTGTCTTTTTTTTTTTTCCCTGATGTAGATCTGTAAAGTTTTCTGTACTGAGGCTTTTGGCAGCCAGGTATCTCTGAAAAACCTCCACTTCAGCCACAATGAAGATGTTTCACAATTTCCCAGAGATCTATCTGACCATTGTGTGTACTTCCCTGACCTGGGTCCTTCTTCATTTTATTACTGGGGCTCAGTTAGCCAACTCAAGTTAGTCTGGTACTACTCACTGATCTGAAGGAACTTTCAGAGAAGGTTCAGAGTGGCTGCTAAGTTTGTCCAGATGACGGCAGTGCAGGGCCAGCAAGTCATGTGTCAAGAGGGAGCCTTCACATATTGGCCCGGGACCTGCCCTCAGCAACACAGGAGAGATATCCTGGGAGAGCTGCTGCAGTCCCATTTGGGTTGCCAACATGTAACTGAACACAGTAGATTCACCTCTGTGTGAGTAAGTGCAAAACCAATAAGCACAACCAAGATAGAGGAAGGACAGCATGCTTATTACTTGCAGCAAATAAGAAGAGCTTTGGGGATGACTCCCAAAGCAGTATCTCTGTGAACAAAGGAAGCAAGGGAATTTTATTGGGGAGACTTACACATATTCATACTGGAGAGACTTGTCATCACATGTAGAAGTGAGCACATTCCTGCATATGTACAGTTAAAGATCATGCTTCCTACATTGCACATTTAAGGTGGCAGGCAAGGAAACCTCTGGGGCAGAGAATTTAGCATTCTAACAAGATTATAATGAGCAAAATTTACTCTAGGTCACCTAGAAGAGAGGCTGAGTGATTTGGGCTGGTTTGAATGGTTCCTTGTAGTCTTCTCTGGAGGCCTTATCTGAAACAAATTGAAAGATGTTAGCAATCATCATGAGAGGCTGCAGTTTCTCCCCCCAACCCAAGCAGAAGTGCTTCACCCTAACAGTTCCTGCCTAGCAGCTAACAAACCTACCAGTTCTACCTGCTTGTGTTGGTTACTTTTCTCTCATTGCTGAGACAAAATACCCAACACTCAAAATTAAGGAAGGAGAGGTTTATTTAGCTCACAGTTTGTGGAGGTTTCAGTCCATACTCGTCTGGCTGCAAGGCAGAATGGTGCATGGCAGAGGGTGACAGTTCATGGCGACAGAAAAGAGCAAAAGCAACAAGAGCAAAAAGGGAGGAGCAGCATGGGAGAGCAAGCCTCTTTTTCTCCCTTATATTGTATGCAGGCTACCTGCCCCAGGGTGGGGGTAGCACTCACGCCCATAATCCCAGCACTAGACAACGAATCAATCACAAACTCTAGAAGCCTGCCCCCTTGACTGCATGAGGCTTTGGGGGGACATCTAGACACAAACCATAACACTGCTGCTCCAGGGACCCCCACATGCATACCCAAGATGAACTGGTTCTGGGATATATATGAGATGAAATGTTCTTTGTCCTTATTCTTATGGAGCTCATTCAGAAACATCAGTCAAGAGACCCTTCGCCTCTGCATGTGTTTCTGAGACATAGCCCCTCCTGGGCCTGAAGACCACAGAAGGGCTTCTGTTCCTGCTGTGGCCCCTTCTCTATAATATTTAGCAGATTATTAAAAAAAAAAAAAAAAAAAAGAAAAAAGAAAAAAGAAAACAGTGCTCTTGAAGGTTTTACCAAGGAAGGGATAAGGAAAGAAGCGGTGCTCTTCTGTCTTCTTCAGAGGAGGGAAGGCAAGAAAAATATCAGATACAAATTAGAAAGACAAACTAAGTACATGGAGCTTTCCACTACAAAGCCCAAGAGTCTAGTCTAGATTGATAAGGAGTCTGCCTGGCAGGAAGCCCTGACCTACCTTCTTCCTGCGGATCCCTCCATTCCAAGGCTTGGCGCTGCCCAAGTTTTCCTTCTCGTGGCATGTTGGGGAAGAGGTAGGAGATAGTGGCTGTAGATGAGCTTTGTCCAGGACCATACCATCCCAAGTATGCCAAGTGGAAATTCTGAAAGCTTCCAAATATGTTCTCAGTACCTGCTCTGCCAGGTACTAAGTGTTTAGGGGTGTAGGATATAGTCTTTGTTCACATGAGCTTCTAATTATAGGTGGCCAGGAGTGGGGGAAACAGTGCTGGACAGATTCTTGAGATGCCTTCAGGAGATGCATTCACATATCAGGTCTGTGTTGGGCTGTGGCACAGCTCATCCCTAACTTAGGACTGTCTTGCCCTACCATGGGGACAGTCATAGTCTTCCTGCCAGTGTCCCTCCCCATGAGGAACTGTGCCTTCTCCCCACTGTTTTGGTGTTGATGTGGCTAATGTTGTTCTATGTGGTTCACAAATCTTACCTCAAGCTCTAAAAACAGCAGACATGTGAAATTGTATTCTGTGAAGCAAAAAAACCCAAAATATCCTTTAGGATGTTTTGGGTGAATTCACACATCTACCACAGTAGAAGGCAGGACTTTGTCAGATCTTGGATTCATCAGTCAACACAGCCCATCACATGCCTTACTCATACTTGGGTTCCAAGGTTTTTTAATATATCTATATGTAATACTATAGCCATTCTAATTGCTCAACTCCTGTGTTCAATTCACAAAACTTGAATAAATTATATAAATGGTACCAGGTAGGTTAAGGCTGCTGTGGAAATCTATAAAGAATTTGTCTTTGCATCTAGAAAGAAGTCTAAATAGTAGTTGAGAAGACTGGGGCCTTTTTTTTTTTTTTTTTTTTTTGTGGGTACCGGGGGCCAACCTCAGGACCTTGCGCGCCAGCCGGCGCCCGTGCCGCTGAGTGATATCACCGGCCCTTTTTTCATATGTGGGTTCCGGGAGTCGAACTCGGGCCCTCGCACTTGCAAGGCAGGCGCTTACTTACACTGCTGAGCCATCTCACCGGCCCTGGGCTTCCTTTCTTGATCAACTGGCCTTGCTCTAGTCCCAACAACTTGTTTACATGGCTCACCTCTGGAGCTCCCTGCTCTTGGGGCTGGCCTGAGTAACTCCACCAAGTCTGCAGTAGGATTACTGCTGAGTGCGGGGCTGATCTTGGCCGCACTGCTGACTCCTTACACAAGCTGGTCATAGGAGGGGAGTGCCCTTGTCCGCAGCCAGCCAAGGCTGTTTGCCTGCTGGTCGCAGGGCAGGTGGTGGTGCCCTTGTCCTGCCCAAGGCTGATTGCCTGCTTGTGCCACTGGTCATAGGGTAGGGGGCAGGGGGTGCCCTTGTCCTGTCACCAGCCAAAGCCTCTCGCCTGCTCGTGCCTCTGGACCAAGGGGGTGGTGTCCTTGTCCTGCCACAGTCACAGAGTGGGGGGATGCTTCCAGTTCTTTGTAGCTAGGGCTAAGACTGGCTTTTGGCATTCACTGGATTAGAGTCTGGGTCTACTTGTCAGCCAAGTTCCCCCCGAGCCTGCTCTCCAACTGCTGGCTGTCCACTGTGACAGCATAGTCCTTCCCTCATTCCACACCCCCACATTGGCACTAAAGCGACCTTGGCTCTGTTCTGCTGGAGTTCAAGCCCCGGGCACTTTGAGATAAAATGGCGGTCCCGCCCATCAGCTGCTACTCCAAGCAACTGTGTGCAGAGCGCCTCTCTGGTTCACTCACTAACTGATGACTGCAGGGTGGGCCTTTTGGGAAAGTGTCTCATGGTCTCACTGCTGCCTCCAACTGCACAAGACTCTCCCAGTCCAGATCAGGTCTCAGTCTCCCAGTGAGGAGCAAAGTTGCTTTTGCTGACTGCCCACCCGCCAAGTCAGCTACACCCTGTTTCCTCTTCATAGCAACTAATGGGTTCACAGAATGTCAGCAGCTTCAGAACTCAAGGTGGGGGACCTCTGGGCCTGCTGTGATCTTAAGGCAGACTCTGTTTCTGCTTTCCAGCTGACTGTCTGAAAGGTTGCTGAGTGTCAAATGCAGAATGTGCCTGAGCCGTTACTTAGACACTGGCCCCCATATCACCAAAAAAGACAAGAGTTTTGGACGGGGCCCTGTCAGTGAAGGGAGCAAGGCCAGATTCCCCTCAGAAGCACTCCGAATTCCATTCGAGGTGCTGTACACATCCCACAGGTGGCCTAGGCTGTGCTAATCAGGAAGCCAAGGGACCCAGAGGGCACTTTAGATTTAAGAACTTGCTCTAGTTTCCACCTGTGCCGTCAGCAGGCCGGTTGGGGCAGCTGTGTGGGCACTACATCAGTGTACGTCAACACTGGGTCAACTGGCATTAGACATCCTTGGTCAAATTATAGCTTTGCTAACCCAAACCTTTACCTGTGTCTATGGACGTTAACATCCTTAAATTTAAAAAATAAAAGATCTCTTATAATTGCTTAGAAGGAAAAGAACTGTAGACTAAAGCAATTCTATCTCTATACTATGCAATTAATTGCCATTTTTCGTGTTCCTACTTATAGAACCTGTACTTAGTTTCTATAACCTGTCCCAGGAGACCCTGCATGTGCATTTCCAAGATGAGCTTGCTCTGAGGTTTATATGAGATAAAAATACATTAGGCCCTCTGAAAGCTATCCTTCAAGCAGGTAGTAAAAGCACTCCAGATGTAGCAGCTGACATTAGGGAGCAAGTCTGGTGAGGTTGACATCTGCACACATCATCTCACTTCACTGGCCACACTTTGAGAGGGAGATACAGCCCTTATCGCTGTTGCACAGATGAGAAAATTAAAGCATTTGAGGATGGGGGATTTGTACTAGAGGTTCCACATGAGACTGAGAAGAATGCTGCCTGCCAACTTTTGGCTGGCTCCTGAGCCTGGCCTCTAGCATAGGTGCTGTCTCACTCTGCAGCTTACTGAGCAGGCATCTAGCTTTGTTCTGCTGGGAAGCCAGCATTCAGCTTCAGAGGGCTCAGCAAGATGTTGCTGATCCTGTACCACTGCTAAATGCTTGAGCTTCCAGACAGTGGGACCAAACACTGCCTCTTCCCAAGGTAAAGCATAGGGTAAGGTGGCCAGATTTTCTGGAGTGTTCCCCAGATCACAGAGCCCTCTGCCAGTTCTTTGCAGGTTTCTTTCATTCACCTGTTATTTTCTGTATACTGCACAGGCCTCTTCAGAAACAACAGAGTGCAAAGACAGAGGGAGTTCAGATGACTTCATCTTGGTTTCCAAGGAAGATGAGGGGGGCACTGCTAAGGGGCCCTTCTCAGGCCAGGCCCAGTCTCTTCGCACCCTCAGAAGCACATCTGGGAAAAGCCAGGGCCTAGCCTGCTCCCCGCTGGTGTTCTCAGACCCACTGATGGGTCCAGCTTCGGCTTCCTCCAGCAACCCCAGCTCCAGCCCCGATGATGACAGCAGCAAGGACTCTGGCTTCACCATTGTGAGCCCTCTGGACATTTGACCACAAGGACCCAGCCATCCCCTCAGTGGCCTCAAGGCTTTCCCAGTGGAGACTCGTCTGAAATCGGCACTTCTTTCCCAGCATGCACTTGGCATTGGTTACAGCCCTTTAGAACCCTTTTGAGAGAAGCAAATATGGCCTCAGAGTACACAGAGCTACTGTGTTCACCAAAATGCAGGCAGAGCTTTCTGGGTCCTCACTTGACCCAATCACTCTTCCTCTGTTCCCTCCTCCCCACTAAGAGGGTCTAACAACCCCATCAGTTACACTTAGGAGGAGGAGCGGTTACTTTCAAATCTTCCCTCCTTCAACACAGCAGCCATAGAAAAATTGGTCGATATCAAGAAAAAATTACTCAACCTGCTTCTTTCCTATCTTGGGAAGCCACATAGTAGAACCAAGTGCAGTAGGATCAACTAGAATGAGTAGATTCCAGGGCTAGGAAAAACCTGTCACTGACTTCTCAAAGTTACAGTGACCTTTAGAAAAAGGGTCTGAACTTAGGAATCATACTTAGGTATGATTTGGTGTAATATTCTTTTCACTTGTTAAAGAATACATTTACAGTCCTCAGGCTTGAATATACTTTGACCATTACCATTTCTCCTAAAATAATTGTATTTTATCTTTTAGACTCTTTCCTAGCCAGAAAAAAGGTCACTTTAAGCCAGTCTTGGCTGCACTGATTTCAGATTGCAAAAATATTACTATCCCTAACTTAAATTATGGGATAAACAATATTCAGACAGTCAATTTTCTGACAGAGTTTCTCTAGTTTCAGAGCTGTATTTATCTGTTAAGTGAGGAGTAAGGGGAAATACCCATGCTGGATCCCATCCATGGCCTTAAGTTAGCAGGGACAGGGAATTAGACCTCAAGTCCCTTCTGGGGAAGCAGGGCTTCCTAGAGAACATTCCAGGTGTGCAGAGGATGCAGGGTTTCTTTTCCTTTCTGATACTCAGTTAGGAGTTGCAGGTTCTTTGCTCAGCTGTGAATTCTGCATCCTGGGCACCACTGCCAGGACCAGGTCAGATATGTGGTGCCTTCCTGAGCTTCAGCACGGATGACAGGCTCTGCCCCTCCTCTGTTGGCAGCTTAGGAAGCCATGGTGGACACAAAGCAGCACATGAGCCCTTTCTGTCCTTAAGGGAGGAGGACTCTGGAAAGGGCACCTCTCCTCGCCTCCACCTGGGCAGGCATGGGGAGGAGGGTGCTTATCAACACAGGGCACATTTCACCTCCTTCAGGGAGCTGTGGCCCTTGCAGGGAGGACTGGCTCTCTGGGCCTCTTGGAGGATGGGGCCTCTGAGCAGTGGTACATTTCATGGTAACTTTAAATGAAAGCTAAGCATGAAAGAGTGTTTATGCCAGCCCACTGCTCACCATGAATTTCTCTACAGACAAATGTGATCGTGACATCATTTCCCACTCAGTCTCCAAGAAAATGGGATGACACTCAAGTCAACTACTGCAAAGTAGGTACTAATTGGCTCTACAATTTGTTCTTAAACTCTGGCAGAGAAGTCTCTCACTGTATCACCATATTAAGGTGAATAACAACTCTGGTTTTGCCAGCTACCAGAGTTGTCTGGCCTTCCCCAATTGGGGAGTTGCTTGGCAGATACACTGATCTGTCTGGCTTCTGCACCTCTGATTAAGTTGTTACCAATTAAGTGTCCCCATGGCAACTCTTTGTAAGCTCCAGGGTCCCCATACTGTGAGTGGCCTTGCACCAGTGCAAACACTGCCACAGTCGCTTTCTCACAAAGGATTTGCCTTCCGAAGGTGTCTGTGTTCAGTTCTGTGAGGTGTGGAGCTATCCTACCTGGGACCTTGTACAGAAACCATAAAGGACCATGAAACTGGCTGTCTCCTTAAAGCTAGACCACTATCATCTGTTCATCCCAGCATCTCCTTTGCCCCAAGAGCTAATACAAGATCTGAGTGTCAGCAGCCACCCACCAGGCCAACAAGGCTGTAGGCTGGTTCCTTGCCATTGGCTGGGCATTTAGTAGTTGCCAAAAAATTCCCAGCCCTGCCTATATGCCAGAGGTGTTACTTCTAGCTCCCCAATAATCTCACCCCCTCAGAGAAAGAACTCGGGAGGGGACTGTAGCATGGGGTATACCGGCACCAGACTCACAAACTTCAAGAGCATTGTAATATTGTTTTGTTTTGTTTTGTTTTTTGGGTTTGAGATAGGGTCTCACTATGCAGTTCAGGCTGGCCTTGAACCCACTATGGAGTCCAGGCTGGCCTCGAACTCATACTGATACTCCTGCCTCAGCCTCCCAAGTTCTGGGATTACAGGCGTGTGTCACCATGCCTGGCTTAATATTGTTTTTTCTAAGTGACTTTTTTTTATTCTTTGGTGAGCACTGTTTGCATTTTTATTAGTTACAGTGCTAATAAAGAGTATGTGCTCCTGGGCCGGTGAGATGGCTCAGCAGCGTAAGCGCCTGCCTTGCAAGTGCGAGGGCCCGAGTTCGACTCCCAAAACCCACATACGAAAAAGGGGCCGGTGATATCGCTCAGCGGCACGGGTGCCTGTTGGCGTGCGAGGTCCTGAGGTCAACCCCCCGGTACCCACAAAGAAAAAAAAAAAAAAAAAAAGAGTATGTGCTCCTTTTTTTTCTGTTTTTTAATCAGGTATTTATGTTTGAGTGCATTTTTAAATTCTCGATATATGACGACTTTTTTAAAAACAAATATGGTAATCAATGGAATGCCTCATTTTGATTATTAGCAGTTAAATACATTAAGCTTAATTCCCATTTTCATCTTTTTTTGTATACATGTTCCTATGTTTTTCAGGCATTGCACTGATCAGACCGGAAATCTGAGTTAAAATTTATCTGTTAGGGCCGGTGAGATGGCTCAGTGGCTTAAGTGCCTGCCCGGCAAGCGCGAGGGCCCGAGTTTGACTCCCGCAACCCACATACGAAAAAGGGGCCGGTGATATCGCTGAGCGGCACGGGCGCCTGTTGGCGCGCGAGGTCCTGAGGTCAACCCCCCGGTACCCACCAAAAAAAAAAAAAAATTTGTTAAATTACAGTTATGAGTTACAGACTACTAGAGAAAGAAATTCATAGTTACTTTGCCTTATTTCATGTGTATGTCAAGGGGGTCATGTAACACTTTAAAATTTGAATTATACTGGGTTATTCTTGCAGAAATGACCTCTTAATATTCAGTGCTAACGTAATCTGGGAAGAAGTAATAGCACTGCAGAATGAATGTGACTCTAAACATAAACCAGGATCTTGGGCCGGTGAGACGGCTCAGCGGCTTAAGCGCCTGCCTTGCAAGCGCGAAGGCCCGAGTTCGACTCCCGGAACCCACATACGAAAAAGGGGCCGGTGATATCGCTCAGTGGCACGGGTGCCTGTTGGTGCGCGAGGTCCTGAGGTCGTCCCCCCGGTACCCACAAAAAAAAAATAAATAAATAAAAAATAAATAAAAAAAAAAAAATAAATAAACCAGGATCTCCCTGTGATTTGCCGTCTCAAATACAACTGAGCTGTATCAGTCCTCACGGCACCAAGGCAGCAGCTGCAGGGGGCTGGGTGCCACCCTTCAGAGAAGCGCCACCTTTACTTCATCAGACATGAGGAGTACACACAAAGCGCTGACAGTCGTGCTGTCTCCCCGTGATAACCTGTCATACCTGAACCATATTTACTTTGTTTGTTTTTCTTTTAATATTTTCTAAGAAACTGCCCCCCTGGGGGATCATTACAGAATAAGAATGTGTGTGAGGGCTTATGTCTCCACATGCTATGAAGCCAGTCCCATCGCTCTTCCCTGGGTACCCATGTCTGGCCCTGCCTGTGTGTCCAGAGCAGCAGCAGTGGGGAGCCCTGGAGCAGGGTGTGGGACTGGATTGGGCTGAGGACAGCAGCCAGCAAGCCAGGCTTCCTTCACATAGGTCAAACTGCTTTCTCAGTGTTAACTTTCAAAAGGTCTTTTTATAGTGTTGAGAAAAAACAAAGTTCATGTAAATAGGGTGGAACCCACCTTGATACAACAGTTATAATAACTTTCCTCACAGTGGCACAGTTCAGTGGATTTATGGAATACTCAGTAATGCCATTTATATCCTTTCACTTTTTCTCATCCATCCTTATGCTGTAACTCATACTGATTTAAGAAATGATTTATCTTCTTGGCAAAGTGATCACATTCAGTACAGTTATAATAAAAAATAATGTGAAAATGAGATTGTGGCATGACTTGTTCCAGGCCTGGGTGGGCACAGGGTTGAGTAGGCCATAGACGGTACCCAGCCCTGGACCAGAGGCCAGTACAGCCTCACCTCCCCACTGCTGGGGGCCTACGACCCTGATTCCCTTCCTCTCCAACTCAGGACAGTGGCTGAACCTCCTGGGCCTCACTTTCCTTTTCTGAAAATTGAGGATACTGCTAAGTGACAGAAGAGGGCATGTTTGGAGCCTGAGGCACATTGTCTGACAGGAGGTGAACAGGGCAGTTTCGAGGAAGTCATGGTGTCCCACCCTTTGGTTGACAGCCATGGACCCCAGGCTGGTCCCACCCTGAGGCAGTCTTTCATGGCCTGCAGGTCCTGCAGACTGTTTTGGAGGGTAGCCCCGCCAGCTCACCACCCCTTCCCACTCTTCCCCACTTCACCAAGCTGGTCCTCTTAGCCAGCTAATGCAGTATTTGATGAAAAGTCTGTAGGGTGAGGACAAAGGAGAGGTAGCCAGAGCACTCTTAAGTCTTAAATGACAACTAGAAAGGGTGGCAGAGCCAGGAAGCCATCAGCACCTTAGAATGTATGCTTGGCCTATCTTTAGCCTGCCCTTAGTCCCAGGCCCAGTTAGCAAGGGGCTTCCTCTCCTGTAGGTCACAGCACCTCCCTCAGGGCCTGGTGCCCATCTCAGTGTGCGCTAGTGAGGAGAGCTGGATTTCCTCAGCTGGTGACAGCCACACATGCGCTAGAATCTGCCACCAGCTTCCAGGAGCACCTCACGCATGTCTCTGGCGACTAACCAGTGCTGCTGGAGCTTCTGTCCTGGCTGCACCTCCATGGAGGTAGAAGAGGGGCTTTACCTGAGCCTGAAGAAGCTGCTCTGCTACCAGGAAGGAGTTGCAAAGGACCTGACCTGGGCACAGCGAATGCATGAAGGCAGCTGCCCTCTCCTCCTTGATGGGGTGCCTTGAGGCAGGCACCAGTGGCTTCCTAGGGCTTTCCCGAATCTTCACTCAGGATCTGCTTCTGGGGGGAACTCAAACTAAGACTCCTCCTTTCCCAGGCCCTCACTTCAGGCAGAAGCATGTGCCTGGCTTACCGCTGTGAGGTAGGGTGTAGCAGGGAGGAGGCCAGGTTGAGCCCAAGCCCTCCCAGGTTAGGGGTGTGCTGAGACACTCCTTTGCTCCCTGGTCAGCAGAGAAGCAACTGCACAAGTGTGGTCTCAGGGCCAGGGCAGCACCTCTGCATGTGAATTCTGGATTCCAGCTCAGGTTGCCAACTCCTCCATGAGCGAGTTACCCACGGCCAATCACACCCTGCTGGAGCAGCTACTGACAGTTCCACTTCCAACCATCATTGCCTCTGCCACAGCCAGCATCCTTAGTTTTTTAAGGGTGTGTGTGTTTGTGTGTATTCAGAAACTTCTGCACCAAGAGGCACATCTGTCAAGGGGATGGTTCTGAGGACATAAAACGCCCCTTGAATTGACAGAAAAGGGTACAAGAGATATCCTTCTATATTAGGAAAAAGTACCAAAAAAGTGTAGCCTCAAGGAGTACAGAGAAAGGCCTACATCCAGCCTGGGAGGGGATCCCAGTAGGCTTCAGTGGAGAGCCAGGTGGCCCAATGTGTCAGCAGTCCCTACTATGGTGAGTGGCGGGCACACCTACTTCTTGCTCAGTAAATGCTAGAAATGTGGAGGGATGGACTTAGGGCAGCAAGCATGGTGCATTTTCCTACAGGAATTTGCAGTAATGGGGGCTGGCCCTCAGCAGATACTTGATGGGCCAGACCTTCCGGGACAGCCAATAGAGCACACTCTTCAGGTGGGCCATGGGAGCCCGGATACCAAGATCCTGACTGTAGTTCAGGAAGCGGCCGGTAGGAGGAGCCCTCCCATGTCACTGAGACTCAGAGAAGGGAAGGGGTATTTAGCTAGCTATAGCTGACAAGTGATGGGGCTGAAAAAGTGACATCATCTCCCATAGGTGCTCCCAAGGAAATGATAGCCAGCAAAGGCCACAGTGGCCCTCAACAGCAGCACTGCCCCCTTCTGCCTCCTAAGGTCTGTTCCTGATCCTATAGCCACTTGGCTGCCCAATCTGGGCCCCTATACTCAGCCTCCCTGTCCTGGGTCCATCCCACAGCTTGGTCAGACCCCCTCCCCACCCCACCACAAAGGCGGCCTGGTGTCCACCTGCTAGATCTGACCAGTGGCCTTGCTCCTTTAACCATCCAGCTCATTTCTCACCTGGAAGCAGCTGTGACAGTAGTCACTGAGCCCTCAGGCTGAATGACGGCTCCTTGTTCCCCATCATCCCCTCTCCTCACTGTGCTCCAGCCCCACCACCCTCTTCCCTCCAAGCTGTGTGCATGCTTCTTCCTATTCCCTGGGCTCAGTTTACACCAGCAAATAACAGCCTCATTGGCCAGCCTGTTCTTTGGTGAGGTTCTTCCAGACTGCTTCTACCCTCGGGGCCATGTTCTGGAGGTCCCAGGCTGTATTCCACCTAGCCTCCTGTACTAGTTACCTTTGGGCACCTAATAAATTACCCAAGACTTTGCGCCAGAATGCACTCATTCACTGTGCTTGTGGTCAAGGATTCAGGCAGGACACAGTGGGGAGGATCTGTCACTGGTGTCCTGTTATCTCACTGGTGTTCTGTTATCCCAAGCCTTGGAAGACTCAAAGGCCCAGTTCTGCTTTGTTCACTCAGATGTCCAAGCAGCATGGGAAAGGGGAGGAGAGAAAGCATGCATGAGCCCCAGGTGGGAGCCATTTCATCTTTTACAATCTAGCCACAGAGGTCCCCTACCATCACTTCTGCCACACTCTAGTCACCACAGTGGTCACAAGCCCATTCAGTTCCAAGGGGAGGCAGAATAGGCCTCCCCTTCTTGACAGGGAGGGCAGCATCTAGATAACATGTGAGGGGCCAGTGATATAGCTCAGCGGCATAAGCGCCTGCCTGGCAAGTGTGAGGTCCTGAGTTCGACTCCCAGTACCCATATATAAAAAAAAAAAGAAAACGTGAGACTGGAAGCATTGCTGTGGCTACCTCGGGAGAACACTCCCCACCGTGCTAAGTGATTGCAGGCTTCCCTGGGGTGGCCAGAGGGGGCCACACCCTCTAGAGATGACCAGGAGGGCTCCAGCTGTGCTCTTTGGAGCTGCTCAGTCCTCTCTCCCGGAAAGGCTTATGCGATAGTTTTATCAGATAATCCCAAACTCTGATACTCCTCCCATCAAAAGGTCCTTGAATTTCAGCTCTGGGACATCCTAACCAATAGAATAATATGGAGGACAATGCAGTACCAGTTTCCAGTCCCCTGCCTCAAGAAGACTAGCAGCTTCTACTTCCTGTCTCACTCTTGAGACCTGCTTACTGGGACTTAAGGAAGGCTAAAAAGTTTTGAGGGGCCTCTGTGAAGGAGACAATAACAACTTACAGTGCTATCTCAGCATTGAATCCATGTGTCTCAACCCTCACTGGGCAGAGCAAAGGCATACCCGCTGAACCCTTCCAAATTACAGTCACGAGCTAACGAAATGCTTATTGCTTTAAGCCATTAAGTTTTAGGATGGGTGATTATACAGTAATGGTAACTCTCCCTGATGGCCTACCTAGCAGGATTCATTTCCTCAAGACTCCCCCATCTTAGAGATGCATTCAGAATGTATATTTCCCTTCCTGAAAAGAGGACCTCAGTCAATGTCATTCACTTCCATTTATTGAGCACCTAGTATGTGCAAAGCTCTGTGCTCAGAGCTAAAAACACAGTGAAAAGATAAAGTCCCTATCCTCAGAGTGCTCGCAGAGCAAATGAGCAGATGAGAGTGTCAGGCAGGAGTGATGTGTCAGGAAGCCCAGTGCCCTTTCCTCAGGCATCGACACAGCCAGACCTCATTTGCCAGCCTCTCCTGCAGTGACTGAGCTCAGGCCACTGAAATATGAGTGATGACCCAGGAGTGGTGTGGGGCGGGGGAAGATGAGTAGCTGACCGTGGGAGCCCAGAACGGGGTAGGGGGCTGGGAAACCCTCCTCTGATTTTGAGGGCAAGCCTGTTTTTCCTATGCCTCTTGGTTATTCTCTGCTCTCATTCCCAAAAGTATCAACCCTAAGGAAAAAGCCAGAACCAACTCCGATCAAATCCCAGGGCTGCTTACAGGTTGAGGGGAAACTGAAGCCAGTGTCTTTTTGAATCAGCTCTCAGTGCATTCTGAGGTGATCCTCTCCATCAGACAATGTGCCCTGAGCCCACCTCCCTGACTCTCTCTCTAGATGTCTGGTCCCCTCTCCCAGTTAAGAGGGGACTTCCAGTAAGAAGTTTAGCTCCGTATGGGGGCAGGGGGCAGATGCCAAGCCTGGCCACTCTCAGAGGTGTTGCAAGTGCGTCAAGTCTCTTAAACGCCAGGCACTGTACCTGGCTGTCCCCCACCTTGCCTCTAGCACCACTAACCCAATGGGTGCTGGTGCCTGGAAGGCACAACGCTGGGCTGAAGATGAGGCCAGCAAGCTGTGCCTGAAGCCCCGTACCCAGGACAGCCCCACAGCAGTGAAGGGCAGGGTTGAGGGTGGCCTCAAACTTCTAGGGGTGGCAAGCTCTGTGGAATCATAGCAGCCTGTGTGGTTTCCATCCACCATGGCCAGCCCCAAGGCCAGGACACTAGGTGGCTAAATAGGAAGGCAGGTTCCTGGGCGTGCTCACCTGTGACTCACGCTGTGCCTAATGGGGGTGGGGTGCAAAGCTGTGTCGGTTTTCTCAGAATCCTGCACCTCAGAGATTCAGAGAAAGTCTGCTGAGTCCGTGTGCTGGATGAAATGCTAACCACAGATCCTGCTGCAGGAGACTGGTGAGAGCTGGCATAGCAGGCCCGGTGGGGTTCACTCTTTCCCTTCTCCAGCTGTTCCAGGACAGGGGATAGGGAGGCCCGGAATAGCAACCAGCAACCACCCATGCAGCACTGGCAAGGGGAGCGGAGCGCAGTGCTGTAGGCCTGGGGTTAAACCAGGGGTCAGCTCAGCTTCGTTCTGAGGAGAACAAAGCAGTTCCAGCCTCGTGGCATCTACCCCACACAGGGTTCCGTCCCAGCTCATCCAGAAGACCCTGGGGAGACACACACCCCAACATCACACACACACACACACTAGAGCACTGGTCAAACTTTCTGGACCATCACCCACAATGAGAAGTACTTTTGATGATGTATCTAAATTACATGTGCTGCTCTCTAATGCACAGGTCCCAAAATGTCAATTGTTTAAAACAAGTTTTTTTCTTGCTTACATGAGCATCAGCATAAGGTTTCCCGGCTTGTCGTGGTGTCCCTTCCACAGTGCTTCAGGCACCAGGGCACTGTGAGGCCCCAACACCCTGCAGGACTCCCCACCAGAGCAACCTTGACCCAGAAGTAAAATGTCACATTCAATTACAGTCCACTGGCAAAAGCAAGTCACCTAGGGGTCCAGACATGGTCATTTCTGACACGGTGGACCCTCCCTACCTGAAACATACCTATGCTACAGGAGGAAACACAGATGTGACAGCTGGCCAGCGACCTGTGTCACACCCTCAAACCCAAACACACACACCCAAGAAGCAGGTTCGTGAAACAAACTTCCTCACACTGCATGTCATACCTCTAGTTCTGACACCTTCTACCCTATTCTGTTTTAGTAAGGGCTGGTATAACCCACTAAATTAATCTCATGATTCACTGATGGGTTAATGCCTACAGCTTAGAAATTCAGACAATTTCTTAGTGACCAAAATATTGCCAAACTCTAGAATGTAGGGTTCGGTGTCCACATGTCTGAAGGACATTTTCAGCCAAGAAAGAGTTGTTTGAAGCTATAGCTATTGCTCAGAGGAGGCCTCAATAAAAGAAAAGTAGATTTGCCCCAGAATGATTTAGGATGTTTTAACCTATCCAAAGAAGTGAGGCCAAGTCAGATATCCAGGGCCAGAAGATGTTCAGGGGTCCAACAGGAGTTTCTAAGACAAATCACAGACAGTTTGGGCGAGGGGCATTCTGGCTTAGAGCCCATACCTAGAGGACTGCACAAGCACTTTTCCCAGAATGCAGCTGACCTCCATGAATTCCGGCCAGGCAGCAGTAACTCCCCAGATTTCTGGGAAGAAGGTGACACCTCGGCACCTGCTGTGAAGGATCTCCTGTGTTCCTGTGGGTCACCCCTCCTCTTCTGCCTGCTCCCCCCTAGGGAAGCTCTACTCTGTCCCATTACTACCGCTGACTGAAGTCCCTTGAGGTTGGTACTCTTCTCTCATAATCACCTGGAAAATAGCCCCATAACTTCTGTGATCCAGTTCAATGGCCCAAAGGGACATTGGGGACACTGGCCCATTTCTTTGAAAAGACAAATCGGACTTCAATGAATGACCCAGATTTTCCTGACCAGATCTGATTTCAAAACATTCAACTGATTTTGATCCATGCATCACAATCTATGCAACTATCTCCTACAGTGGACCCAGAGCAAGGAGCTTTCCAAGGAGAGGTGTGTGGTGGGAGGAGCGAGGGATTGAGAAGATACCAGCTCTGGGCTCGAGAACAGCCTGTGCCGCACACCAGCTGCCAGCTGTGAGCAACTCGCAAACTCTCTGAACCTCCGTTCTCACTGGGCTGGCTAGGAGCCAGCTGTTCCCGTTCTCACTGGGAAGAGCTCAGAAAGTCATAACGGAGAGTTACTCTCAGAATGAGGAACTACAAAGGAACCCAAGTAGCCAAGGCAACTTTGAGCAAAAAGAACAAAGCTGTGGGCATCACGATACCTGACCTCACACCATATAGTAAAGCTCTAGTAACCAAAACAACATCATATTTTCATAAAAGAAAAACCAACACAGACCAAAACAGAATAGCCCAGAAATTAATCCACACATCTATTATATCCAACTAATTCTCAACGAAATTCCAAAAACATACATGGGAGAAAAAAACAGCCTGTTTAACAAATGGTGCTGGGAAAACTGCATATCCATCCATATGCAGAAGAATGAAATTAGACTCTTACCTCTCACCGTATAAAAAACAAAAAAAAGTAGATCAAAGGCCCAAATGGAAGATTTGAAAATATGAATCTACAAGAAAACATGGGGCCGGTGAGATGGCTCAGCGGCGTAAGTGCCTGCCTGGCAAGCGCGAGGGCCCGAGTTCGACTCCCGGAACCCACATACGAAAAAGGGGCCGGTGATATAGCTCAGCGGCACGGGTGCCTGTTGGCGCAAGGTCCTGAGGTCGACCCCCCGGTATCCACCAAAAAAAAAAAAAAAAAAAAAAGAAGAAAACATGGAGGAAATGCTTCAGAACATCAGTACAGGCAGTGATTTTTTTGGATATGACTCCAAAGCACAGGCCACAAAAGCAGAAATGGACAAATGTGATTATATCAAACTAAGAAGCAAAGTAGTACAGCTAACAATCAAGAGAGAAAAGAGACAACCTGCATAGAAGATATTCACAAATTATTCATCTGATTGAGGATTAACTCTAGAATATTCAAGGAACTAAAAAAACTGAAAAGCCAAAAAAAAAAAAAAATCTGATTTTAAAATTGTCAAATGATTTGAAAAGACATATCTCAAAAGAAAATATACTAATGGCAAATATACAAAGAATTCTTAGTATCATTAATTATCAGAGAAATGCAAATCAAGACCACAATGAAATACCATGTCTCATCCCAGTTAGAATGGTTATTATAAAAAACTGCTGATGAGAATAAAGAGGGGAGAGCACTCTTACACATTGTTAGTGGGAATGTAAACTAATACAGTGATTATGGAGTTTCCTAAAACAAAAAACAAAACAAAAGAAAAGCTAGAAATAGAACTACCAATTAAGCTATCACACTACAGGGTATATATCCTAAGGGGTTGAAATCAAGATACAGAATCAACCAAGGTACCCATCCCTGGATGAATGGATAAAGAAAACAGTTTCATTATACATGCATATGTATGTATATATAGACACACATATATATGTATACACATATGCACAAAGGAATAGTATTCAGACATAAAAATATGAAATCCTGGATTTATGACAACATGATAGAACTAGAGAACACTGTACAAAGTCCAATAAGACAGGCACTGAAAGACAAGCACTGCATGACCTCACTCATATGGAATCTAAAAATGTTGTTAGCATAACTTTTTGAGATTAAAAGCATGGTTACCAAGGCTGGGAGATTAAGAAGGAGGGAGGTTAGAGTGAAGTTGCATAATTGGTACCAAAATACAGCTACACTGGAAGAATAAGATCTAATGCTCTACAGCACAACAGGGTGACTATAGTTCAAAATGCGCTACCAGTATTATATATTTTATAAAGAACTGGAAAAGAGGAGTTAAAAATTTTCCAACACAAAGATATAGTAAATATTTGAGGAGAGAGAATGCTCACTGCCCTGCTTTGATCAGTACACATTGTATATACGTGTATTAGATTCTTACACTGTACCCATAAGTATATACAATTATTATGTGGCAATTAGAAAAATATTAATAAAAATGAAGGAGAACTGGGGGAAAAGCTATTTTATAGGCCACAAAGGTATTTTAAGTAATATTGCAATATTATATATAAAAGGAAAACACAATTGGAAAGGAAAGATGGTAGGTAGAATTCAGAACACCAGATAATCCAGAAATTGTTTCTGCTGGCTTTCTTATATACGCTTTTAAAAATAAACTTTTTATTTTGAAATAGTTTTAAACAGAATTTGCAGAAATAGTGTACAGGGAATTTTTATGTACTCACCCAGTCTCCTCCAATTAAAACATTTTACTTCACCAAATGCAATTGTAGAGACCAGGAAATTGACACTGCTACATGACCATTGTTATTAATCAAGCTTCAGACCTTACTCAGATCTTACCGGTTTTTTTTTTTTGTTGTTGTTGTTGTTGTTATTTTCCTGTTTGTTTGTTGGTTGGTTGGTGTACGGCTCCCTGACATTTTATTCCTTGCATAGATCCACATAACTACCACCCCAGCAAGATGTAGAGTTCCATTGCCAGGAAATAACTCCCTGCCTCAAGCTTCCCTTTGTGGTCAAAGCCTCCCTGTGCCCCCGCCCCTGGCGACTAGTGGTTTGTACTCCATCGCTGTTGTTCCATCATTTTGAACACATGTGTAAGTGGAATTACACAGTATGTAACCTGTACGGCTTGGCATTTTTCACTTAGCCCAATGCTCTTGAGATCCATCCGAGTTGTGTGTGTCAATAGTTTGTTCCTTTTCATTGCTGTGTAGCATTCCACAGTGTGGATAAACCACAGCTTGTATATCCGTTCACCCACAGAACGATATCTGAGGCATTTGTAGTGTTTGACTATTACAAATAAAGCTGCTAATAACATCCATACTCAGGTTCCTACATGGCTCCAAATGCATGGAATCCATTTTTTCTGCCCACTTCTAGCCTATAGGTTTTCCTTATATGCTCCAACATCATGGACAAAGCCTCATGTTTGTGGATGTAATATATGGTGCAGTGCATATTTCTTATGTCGCTGAGTCAACAAGAAAGCCAAAGAGACCCCGAGTAGCAATAATAGGTATGTAAATGTCACCGAGTCTTTGTGGAAGGCCCCTCCGCCACTGTCCCGAGTTATTTATATGAAATGTACACGCATCTCAAATGTTCGGCTGTCTTTTCTGCTGATCCACAACAGCTCACAAGGGGTGGAGACAAAGCCACAGCAGGTGGTATGCGGCTACCGGTGAATCACTTCATACCATCGACAGTTACAAAAGTCAAATGCTTCCGGTCGTAAGCTTAGCAAGTTGACGTGAAGAACACCATAGGCCCTGATGCTGGGCAAATAAGGCATCATTTTATTAATCTTAACAACACCAACCAAAGACAGGCAGGCCTACCTCTGTTTTATGCCTATAAACAGGGTAGAAAGGAGCATAGAATCCCAAACAGCCTGGCTCTGAAGTCACACACACCCGGATGTTATTCTCAGTGGGGTTGGCTTGATCAAGTCAATGAATCTCACTGAGCCTCAGTTTGCCCATCAGTAAAATGGGGGTTACAGCACCTCCTTCAGAATAAGAAAAGAAGGGCCCATGACACTAGGGGCCTTGGGGCCGGGACACCAGAGACTTCTTTCCCTCGAAGCCGCACTCTGCCCTCCTCGGTGTGCCATGTGAGGAGCCAGTCCTCCGCACTTCCTCTCTCCCGGTCCCTGCTGTCCCTCACCATGCAGTACGGCCGACCTCAGAAGCTGTGAGTTTGCTTGGACTCCTGGGCCCCAGGGACAAGCTGACGGGTAAGGCCTTTGACTTGGGGCCGCTGAAGACTCCCTAATTCCAGGACTCCTTGCCACCCTCCCTCTTGGCATCTCCACCAGCAAACAAGCATCTCCTGTCTGGGGAGCTAAGCCATATCTATCAAGATGAGGCTCGTCTAATAAATTATCTTCCATCACACGTCAACCTCCGAGTCTGCAGAGATGAGCAGGAGCTGCTCCTTCCTCTCCAGACAGAAACCACTTCATTAAACTCGCGGGGGCCACACCTTCTTGAGTCTGGCTCACTGCCCCAGTCTGCCAGAGCAGGCAAATGTGGGGGGCGGGGACCAGGTTGCTGCTCTTTCAGGCTGACCCAGGTGCCTCTTGTGTCTACAAAAGGAGGCGTGGAGACTGATCTGGGGGAAAGTGCTGCTGGGGGAGAAGCTCGCATCCCAAGCTCAGCCTTAGAACAGAGGCAATAAGGTCACACAGGTGCAGGCTCCCAGTTTTGCCACCAACCAGAGGTGTGACTGAAGAGAAGTCCAGTGCCCCAGTGGGACTTCTGTTTCTTTATCTACGAAATGGGATGACAAGACCCACCCCTAGGATAGTCAGGGGACTTCGCGTAGAGAGGCTATGTAAGCGCTCTCTACATGCTCATCATCCTTGGATCAGAAGCGAGGTGAGAACGTTCTCCTCTTGGTGAGGTCAGCCTTGCCAGAGGTAAACTGGCATTGCATGCCCCTCTCAGGCCTCTGCCGGCACCACATCTGCAGCACATTGGCCAAAGCAAGTCCCTTGACGGAGCCCTAGTGGGAAAGGGGAAGGGCTCCAGCCACAGTGGGGCAGCTGCCCAGTGCCAGGCCTGTGCCAGGGAGGGAGTGAAGACCTGGACCACACCACAGAAAGCAATGAAGGGGCAGGGCTTCGTGGAGCTCCACATTTCATACAAGGACAGCACCCACATGCTGTCCATGCTACTTACCTGATGTGACTCAGTGTGAGAATGGGTACTGTTAAGTTCTTACTTACCGGAAAAACGGTCTTCACAAGTGTCCATCTCTAAGTGGCATTTTCACAGCAGGGAAAGGCCTATTTAGCAGGCATTTATGGGCTAGGCCTATGGATGCTTCATACAGAGTAACTTGTTTCATCACCGCAGCTGCTCTTTGAGGTAGGGACAGTTGTTATCCCATGTGAGAGAAGAGGTAAGTATGTTGGCAGAGAGGTGTGAACCCAGGCTGGCCCCTTCCACCTTTGCTCTTACTCATCAGAGGCTCTGGGACAAGGGCCACAGTGCTCAGGCAGCAGGGAAAAGGCCTCTTCACACCTGAGGGGAAGGCAGGGACCATGTTTCCCAGTGAGGCGTCCTGTGTGTCCATCTTTCCTCATGGCTTGTCACCGGGGGACAGGAAAACCTGCGCCTCAAACCTTGTATCAATCCACAGCAAAAGAATAACACTTTACTCTCACAAAGATTGTGTTAGCCCTCGGAAGTCCCTCTCACAAGACTTCTGATGTTAACACATGCACCACTACTCACAGCTGGCCCGAGATGATCTTTTCCACTTGATCCCAGACTGCTGGGTGAGTTACTTAAATCAAAGAACACCAGGAATTTGTGGTACAACCCTGTCACTGTCTGAAACACCCCAAGGACGAAGATGGTAAATTGCAACAAAGCTTGAGATGTTTTGTGAGGTCCACTGGGTACTGTGACATTTAGATGTTAGTTGCCAACATTAAAAATAGGGAGGATTTCACTTGAAAAATCAGGATTTGCGGCTTCTCTTAAGCCCTGGGCAGGTCTGTGCCTGGACTCACAGCAGGGCTGGGCAGCGGTGAGCCACCATGCCCTGGAGTGCATCACCACGGGAGCCTCCCTCCCAGGCAGTCACGGCACGGGGTGGCACATGCGTGTGACCAGGCCTGTTTTCAGTGTGGCTGACACTCTTTACCTGAGAACCCAGCCACATCCAACTTTTCTGCTCCCATTTGTTTTTACTTTTCTTTTTCTTAACTTGAAGTCTATTGTTTTGAGTTAGAGTTCACATAAAGCACATCTTAACAGTTCCAGTCAATGAGCCTTGACAGATGTTCACATCTGTGTAGCTACAGACACACAGAATAATCCCGTCATCCCAGAAAACTCTCTCAAAACCCCACATTCCCTGTCACCCCCCCAAGGCAGTCACTGGTCCGTGTTCTGCGTCCGGAGCCCTTTGGCCTGCTGCAGCACTGCTTGTGAACTCACCACACTGCCTGCAAGTGTGGCGGGCACTGCTGTGGCGCAGCCCTTCTTCTCACTGCTTAGTGGAACACGTGGGTGTGGACATGCCCCGTCTAGTTTATTCCCCACTCTCCTCTTGGTGGACCATTGAGGGTTTATGGGTATTATGAATAAAGCTGTTGCATGATTTGCTGAGATCTTGAACCCCACTTTCGTGGGTGGGAGGAGAGAATGCTAAGCAGGCCCAGCCTTCCATCCTTTCGCCCAGCTTTAAAAACTCCAGCTGCTTGGATAAATCCAAGATGGATGAATAGAGGTGCACTGCACAACTCAGCCACAGAGAGGAACCAGGAAGCCAAAGAAAAACTCTATTTGAAGGACAGTAACTAATGGAGAACACTGGAAATCAGCAAGGAAGTGAAATGAATGCTACACAGCATGGACCGTCAGAAAGGCAAGGAGTTCACATTGGGCCTCCGTCACTGACCCAGGCTGCAACCACAGCCACTGCTAGATTCCATCCAGTATCAGAGGCCACGAGCCCGTGCGTGCCTCACAGGAGAGAGGATAGCCCCTTCAGTGTACCTGCACTTGCCACACAGGAACTAGGGAAGCTTCCCAGCCCACCACCTTGGAAGTGTGACTGCTAGTGTCCAAATCCCTGGTATTACCTGTGCTTGTCTCTTGGGACCTGGGAAAGGTCCTATCCAAGTCCTGCAGCACCATGACCATGGCTACAAATGCCGTAGCGTTGGCACCACCAGCACTGGCCTAACATGACCTGAGGATGTTCACATCCATATCCTGCAGCTCCAGGATGGTACATACCAAGTCCACAATCCTAGTGCTACCCGTGCAGACTTGAGAGTTACTTAAAGGCACTGGTGACATCAAAGACACACAAAAAGCACACACTATATTTTTTATTTCACCTAGAACCAAAACCCTTACCAACCAATGCCTTATATCCCATCTAAACAAAAATATATTTTCCTACCAAAGATACAAAATTAAAAGAGGAAACTGTTATACCAAGATGTGCAGACACCAATGTAGGGACACAAAAAATATGAAAGAAAACATGACACTCCTAAAGGAACACTATATGTTTAAAAATAATAATTCAAATTAAAGACCCTAAGGAAACTCAGTGAGATGCAGAAGAATATAGATAGACAATATATGGAAATAAGAAAAGCAATTAAGGATATGAAGAAGAAATTCAAAAGGAAATCACAAGAAAGAACTGGTCAGAAATTTTAACAGACTAGAACAGTGGTGGTGAACCTATGGCACGTGTACAACAGCAGGCATGCAGCACCCTCTCTGTCAGGAGCCAAGTCACCCTAGCCAAAGTTTGACAAATTATCAGCATGTATACAACAGCAAAGATCACATTAATTATGTAAAAACACACCAAATGCAAACTTTTACCTTTCAGTGAAAAGCTGTATGCATCATTGAAATCTCTGTTATTGTTTTTCTTTTAAGACAAAGTGTTAATATATTTAGATTTTTCTAAACTAAAACCACAGTATTCAGGTATAATTGCAGTGTTGGCACTCTGTGATAAGTAAGTGGATTTTGGGTTGTAGTTTGGGCACTTGGACTCTAAAAGGTTCACCATCACTGGACTAGAGCATGCATAATACAGCATTTCTGAACTTGAGGGAAGATATTTTGAATTCATCCAGCTGGATAAAAAAGAAAAAATAACTTGAAAGAATGAAGAAAACCTATGAGACATATGGGATGCCATTACACAAATAAACATTTGCATTATGCAAATTCCAAAAGAAGAAGAAAGGGGGAAAGACCTTGAAATCTATTTCACAAAATAACCGAAAATTTCTCAAATCTTCAAAGAGATACAAACATCCAGATACAAGAAGCTCAAAGAACCACAATGAGAGTCAACCAAAACAGACCTCCATCAAGGCATATTACAGTCAAAATATAAAAAGTACCACGATGAAAATTCTAAAAACAGAAAGAGAAAAGCTTCAAGTCACATGTAGAGGAATGCCCACTAGACTTATAATAGATTTCTCAGCAGAAACCTTTCAGGCCAGAAGAAAATGGGGTGATATATTCAAAGTCCTAAAACAAACAAACAAAACAAAACAAAACAACCCAAAAACTGCCAACCAAAAATATTATCCCCAGCAAAAAAAAATCCTTCAAAATTGAAAGCAAAAAAAAAAGAAATATTCAAGGGAGTCCTATATTAGAAACAAAAGGATGGTAACCACCATCATGAAACATAACAATGTATAAAACTTACTAGAAGAACAGATACATACAAAAGAAAGAGAATCAAACCTTAGCATGATAGAAAACAACCAAATTACAAAAATAAATAAAAGGTGGGGCCGGTGAGATGGCTCAGCGGTGTAAGCGCCTGCCTTGCAAGTGCGAGGGCCCGAGTTTGACTGCCGGATCCCACATACAAAAAAGGGGCCGGTGATATCGCTCAGCGGCACGGGTGCCTGTTGGCGCGCAAGGTCCTGAGGTCGACCCCCCGATACCCACAAAAAAAAATAAAATAAATAAATAAATAAAAATAAAAGGTGGAAGGGAGCAAAAAAACCCTATGAAACAAGCAGAAAACAAATTTAAAATGACATGAGCAAGTTCATACCTATCAATAATTCAGACATTCCTCATTTAACAACTGAGTCTGTTCCTGCGACTAGGTCATTAAAGGAATTGGTCACTAAGTGAGGAGTTGTAAGCCAGGTGTAAGTACATTACAATATTCAGAACAAAGAAACAGTCAAAGGAAACTCCAACTCGATGACTTTGCTTTTATTTGCATAACTCTTACATGCAGTATGTACATGTAATGGACAACATAAAACTACAGTACTATACAATCAGCAAAAATTACAGTACTGTGTAAACAAGGTGTACTGTACAAAAATACACTGAGGTTCTATTAACAAGATGTACAGAACCGTACAAAAAAAAGATAGGTCATAAGTCTAAACAGTGTGCCTTGGTCATAAGTCTGAACAGCTGTTAAACAGGTAGATCATTAAACAAAGAATATCTGTAATCTTGAATGTATATGGATTAAACGTGTCAATCAAAACACATTGGCTGGCCGAATAGATAAGAATCAAGACCCAGTTACATGCTGACTACAAGAAATTCACTTCACCGATAAAGATACACATAGACTGGAAAGAAACAGTTAGAAAAAGATATGGAAACCCAAAGCAAACAGGAATAGTGATAGTAAAACCAGACTTTAAGAAATCAAACACTATAAAAAGAGACCAAAACATCATTATATATTCCTAAATGGACCTGTTCTGCAAGAATCTAACATGGTAGTAGATATATATGCACCCCACACTGCACCACCCAAACACTATAAAAGCAAATATTATTCTAAAGGGAGAGACTCTGATATATTAATGGCTGAATATTTCAACACCCGATTTTCTTCAGTGAATAGAACTTTGAGAAAGAATAATCAAACATCTGACTAGAACTACAGTATAAAGAAAAATAGACCTAACATGTATTTACAGAACATTTCATCCAACAGCAGCAAAATGCACATTTTTCTTACCAGCATATGGAACATTCTCCAGGACAGATCAGATGTTGAGCCAGAAATTAAGTCTCAATCCATTTTTAAAAATTTGAAAGTATATCATGTATCTTCTCAGACCACCAAAGAATAAACCTAAAAATTAACAAGCATAATGGGCAGGCATTAAACCACATGCCTGTAATTCCAGCTATTCAGGAAGCTATGCTAAGAGAATTGCAAGTTCAAGGCCAGAATGGGCAACTTAGCAAAACCCCATCTCAAAATAAAATTTAAAAAAGGGCTGAAGATATAGGTCTGCATTCCCTGGAATCAATCCCCAATACCACCAAACAAAAGGTGGAAAATATACAAGTACATGCAAATTGAATAACATATTCCTAAATAAGTAATTTTGAAGAAATTAAATTGGGCAGTGGAAGAAATTATAAAGGAAAATAAAAATTATTGAAAGATGAAAATGACAGCACAACATATCAAATCTATAGGACACACATTATGGTTTACATTAAGAATGACTCTCAAAGCTCTCATGCGCTCGTAGGTGGGCCTTTTAGAAGGTGATTGGGTCATGCGGGGTGGGGGAACTATAGCTGACCAGTCTCAGAGGAGCCTTTGGACTTGAACTTTTCGAATGCTGAAACTGTTAAGACTTCAGCAATTCTTAGAGACGGACTAAATGCATCTTGCATAGAGATGCACGTGAGTCTTTTGGGCGCCAGGGCAGAAAGTCATGGTTTAGATAGAGAATGACCCCTAAAACTTTCATGGGCTCAGAGGCAGGGTTTCTGGAAGGTGACTTGATCAGGAAGGTATCACAGCTGACTTGATAGTAGTAGGAGGAGCCTGATTAGAAGAGGGGGCCACTGGGGGTGTGACACGGAACGGTGCGTCTCCCTCCCCAGTCCTCTGTTCTCTCTCTGCTTCCTGGCCCCACGATGTGAGAAGCTTCCCTCCGCACAAACCCTTCCACCATCCTGTTTCTGTGTTTAAGTCTGCCACACAGGAACTGAAACTCTGGAGACTGCGAGGCAAACACAACCTCTCCTCCTTTAAGTTGCAGGTGCCAGATATTTTGTCCCACTGATAAGGAAAGTGACTAGGACAACGCAGCAAAAGCAGTACTGAGAGGGAAACTTGTAGCAGTAAATACACATCAGAAAAGTAGATTTCAAGTAAGGGACCAAACGATGCACATCAAGGACTTAGAAAAGCAAAAACCAAACTGCAAATTAGTAGACGAAAAGACATAATGAAGATCAGAGCATACATAAAATTAAAACTAAAAGAACAATCCAAAAAATGAAGCAAAGACTTGTATTTTTCAAAAACAGATTAACAACACTGACAAACCTTGAGCTAGACTAACCAGAAAGAAAGAGAGAAATAATATCAGAGATGAAAAAGAAACATTGCAACTGATACTAAGGATATGCAAAGGATATGAAACTACTAAGAATAATTATATAAAAGAATTGAAAAAAAACTAAAATAAATTTCTGAACACATACAAATTAAAATTGAATAAAAAACAAAATCTAAATAAGGTATGATCAAAACATATGGTCAATGTTTACATTTTAAAAATATATTGTGGTAAAAGACACATTGCCATTAGTTCTCATCAAAGTACTTCTCCTTTCTTTGAACACATTTACCTCAACATTCGTGACATTTTCTGAAGCAGTTCTGGAAATCCTCTTTCATGAGTGTCTTTAGTTGCACTGTCCTAGCAGCCTTGATATCCTGAATTGATTTAACACGTTTACCTTTCATGGTCGTTTTGACATTGGGGTAGTCAGAAGTTGCATGGTACCAGATCTGATGAATAAGGTGGATAAGAACATACCGTACTGTTTTTACAAGCCTGTATTTCCATTGGGTGGTACTCAACAATTGCATTTATTGTTGTTGTTTTTTTTTTTTTTAAACACACCCCATAAAGACATACATGAGAGGACTTCCAGAACTGCTTTAGAAAGTGGCAAAAATGATCAGGTAAATATGTTCAGATCGAGGAAGAGTTTTTGAGGGTGATTAATGTCAACGTGTTTTTTACTGTAATGTTGTTGGAAAACAGGATACCAGACTTTTTCAGACAGCTAAGGAACCAAGAGTGTACTATGGAAAGGCCGAGAAAGGTTTTAATTTGGCTAGCCTGGCTCAGAGAAACGCACACTTCATAACTTCTGAGCCCTGAAGATAGTGTTACAAAGGTCTTTATTAATTTTGTGGCGGGAAAATGAGCTCAAAGAAGGCAGTTAATCAAAAATGATAGGTTTATAACTCTAGCCATCCAGCCCGCCCCACTCAGGTAGGGAATCTAACCTAAGACAGGGGGGTTGGGGCAGGTGCCACAAATTAGGGAGTGGTACAGGAGGGGGAAGGAGGAGAAGGAGCGGCTGTAGGGAACTGTGAAACTCCCCTCTTAGCATATCAAAGCGTTGCCCGGCTGGAGGAGAGAGTGGGGAATGTGCTCGCTGAGGGCAGAAACTATTGCGTTCTGAGGACACAGAGGCTCACCCTTTAAAATACACCAATTTCTTCTTCAGTAATACATTTAAAAAATTTAAACTCTCACTATATTTTAATCACAGTGCATACTAGTAATGAGTAACTAAGATTAAAACAGTAACTGTTTCCCACCTAAAAAGAGTCCAGGACCTGATGGTTATACTACTGAATTCTACAAAACATTTAAGGGCTGGGGATACAGCTCAGCAGCACAGCTCCTGCCTTGCAAGCACAAGGTCCTGAGTTTGGTTCCCAGTACCAAAAAAAAAATTTTTAGAAGAATTACTTCCAATTCTTAAACTATTCCTAAAAAGTGAAATGGAAGGAATTCTGCCAAACTTTTTATGATACCGGCATTATTCTGATCTAAAACCAGGCAAAGATTAAAAAAGAGAGAGAGAGAGAAAGAAAATTACAAACCCATATCTTCATGAACATAGATGCAAAAATTCTCAACCAAATACTTGTAAACTGAATTCAACAGCACATCAAAAAGATTATATACCATGATCAATAAGACTCAATTCTCCATGGTGAAAACTTCCAACGAACTAAGTACCGAAGAAACATACCTCACAATACTAAAGATTACATAGGAAGGCTCATAATACTAAAGGCTATGTGTGAAAAACCCCTGTCATACACTGAGGAAAACTGAAAGCATCGCCTCTAAGATCTGAAGCTAGATAAGTACTATATATCCACTTTTACCCCTCTTATTTAATATAGTCCTAGGAGTTTTAGCAAAAGCAGTTAGGCAAGAGAAAGAAATAAAGAGCATCCAGATTGGAAAGAAAGAAGGTAATTTATCCATGTTTGTAGATGACATGATTTTGTACACAGAAAACCCTAAATAGTCAAAAAGCTGTGATTACTGCTAAATGAAGTTAGCAGTTGTGGGACATAAAATTCAACATATAACAACAGTAAATCTTTACATAGCAATAATAAACTTTCTGCAAAAAAATAAAGCAATCTCATTCATAATAGCTACAAAATTTTTAAATATTTAAGAATAAATTTAACCAAGTGAAAGGTCTCTGCAATGAATATTGTTAAAACGTCTGTATTACCCAAAGCAATCTATAGATTCAATGTAATTCCCATGAAAATATTCCCAATAACTTTCTTCAAAGAAATAGAAAAAAATCTTAGAGTTCATAAGGAACCACACACAAAAACAAAAGCTATAACAACCAAAGTACTCACAGGTTCCCAGAGCTGGAGGCATCCCAGTGCCTGCCTTCCAAACACTACAAGCTGTAATAACCAAAACAGCATATATGGGCATAAAATCACATAGACCAATGGCATAGAATAGAGAACCCACCGTCTTATTTCCTCATCACTGTGACAAAATACTTAACATCCACAACTTAAGGGAGGAGAGGTATTTTGCTCATATTTCAGAAGTTTTATTACTTGAATGGTTGGCAGCAAAGTGGAAGGTCCTTTGCAGAGGAAAGTTGCTCACTTCATGGCAGTCAGGAAGCAGAGAGAAGGGAGAAGCCAGTGAGCAAGATACGCCCATTCCAGGTCATACCCCCAGTGACCCCAGTGACCTGTCTCTTCTGACCAGACCCCACCTCCTTATAGCAAGCCAGTTATATCAACCCATCACCAAATCACCTTTGGAAAGCCCCACCTATGAGCACATGAGGCTTCGGGGGACATCTAGATATAAACCATAACAGATGACAAGAATATAACTGGATAAAAAGCAGTCTCTTCAATAAATTGTGCCACCAGAATTAGACACACCATGCAGAAGAATGAAACTAGATTCCTTCCTATCATCATACACAAAACCTCACTCAAATTAGATCGAAGGCCTAAAATTGATAAAAGACCTAAAAATATGAAGCTAATGCAAGAAAATATGGGAAAACACTATGAAACATCAATATAGGCAATGGCTTTTTGCATAAGACCCCAAAAGAACAAATGGACAAAAGCACAAATGGACAAAGGGATTATATCAAACTAAGAAGCTTTTATACATCAAAGGATACAATCAACAGAGTAAAGAGACAACTTGTAGAATGGGAGAAGACATTTGAAAACTATTTAGACAACAGATTAATATCCAGTATGTATAAGGAACACACAAAAAACTGAACACCAAAAACCCAAATATTCTAAATAACAGATGAACTAAAGATCTGACCAGATATTTCTCAAAAGAAAACATACAAATGGCTAAGATGTATATGAAAAAACTCATATCACTAATCATCATGGAAATGCAAATCAAAACCATGATATTATCTCACTTCAGTTAGAATTGCTATATTAGAAAAGATAAAAAGTACAAAATGCACAAATATCATGTCTCAATTTTTAAAAAACCCAGCTGTTTTATGTGCCCACCTTTTCTGTGGGTTCTCTGAGGGAAGGGTTAGGAGTAAGAGATGGGAGGGGAAGGGAATAGACTCAGATGGGAAGATATAAAGACGGGGGAATTCTTATACATTGGTGGGTGTTACAATAGCCATTGTGGAAAACTGTGAAAATTCCTTTAAAAACAAAAAATAGAACTACCATATTCTCCAGCAATTCTACTCCTGGCTATATACCCTCCCCCAATATATCATAAATTAAAGAGATAGTTGCACTCCCACGTTTATTACAACGCTATTCATAATAATATTCACATAATGAATATTATTCTGCCGTAAGAAAGAACGAAATCCTGTCATCTGCAGCAACATGTTTGGAATTGAAAGTTATTATGTTAAACAGACTCAGAGAGAAAAATACCACATGTTCATTCACTTGTTTTCCAGTTAATGGAAACTAAAAAGTAAATCTTATAGGAGAACAGAGTGGAACGGTGGTCACTAGAGCCTTAAAAGACCAGGGAAAGGGGTTGCAAAGAAGTTAGATAAGGTGCACCAACACACAGACAGGAGGAGTTAGTTTTGGTTTTGTATGGCATAGTAGGGTAACTATTGGTCAAAATAATCTATATTTCAAGATGACTACAAAAGGAGTGTACAAAATGCCTAACACATAAAGATGATTAATAGTTGGTCTTGAAATGGTGGAGTAAAGATAGATAGCATATCGCAACCTTTCCAGGCCCTGGAATCCAGACACCTGGAAAACAATACCTTAGTGAAGAGAAAAGGAGCTCTAGGAATCAAAGAGCCTACAAAAAACTAGAAATCATGAGGAAAATAGAGAAACCGAAGACAACATAGAGAAAGAGTGAAGCAGTGCAGAATACTAACCCTGGCTCTTAGGGGAATCTGTCTCCACAAACACAAGGTCAGCCGGAGAGGACTGCAGCCCCAGAAAGAAACAACGAAGCAGGCCAGCAGCGTCAGCCCCAAGAAAAGCCCACAATCATTATCAAGGCCTACATTTATTTCAAACCAGTGTGGGATTTTACTCTGAAAGTGGTTCTTTCTGCACGGCAGGCTAGAGTTGGAGAAGAAATTTGGTGCAGCGCCTCCTGTGTTTGGGAGTGGTTAATCAGGAGCTATTTGGGGAATGGGTTGATTGTTTAAGACTGAGCTACTCATGGAATCAGAAGTCACAGAACAACTACGCTTTAAGATTTTGGAACCACACTACCACAGAAACTGGGTGGACGACAGCCACGGGAGGTGGTCTTGGAGAGGGAGTAGGCTAGTCATAGAGCCCTTTACGCAGTGGTGAGCTCAGGCCAGCAAGGACTCAGTGGCCCCACCCTCTGTGGTAAGAAGCCAGACCAGTCAGTCACAGGAAATTTTCTGAAGTGGTTGGGTGTGAAAATGCTGGTATTAAATCCAGTGGAACAGGCCCTCCCCCCGCTGCCTGCTTCTAGCACAGAGCTTGGCGGTCTCTTTGCTCTCCCCATCTGTCAGCGTGAGAGGGCTATGCCTTGGCTTGGTTACCACACCCTGGGCTGTGTGGATAGAGAGGCCTCTAAGCAAGGGGGGCACCTCACAAGCCCACATGCCTTGCAGCTCCACAGAGATAGCAACAACTTAGGGCTCACAGAGGGGCAGGAACATTGAGAGTTCCTGGAGTGACACAGTCCTGAGCCAGACTTCAGAAAGGGCAGGCAGGACTCAGCGTACACACACACAAAACCCGATACCTGGTGGATTCCAGTACTAGGGACCCTGGAAAGAGCACGCAAGGAGGAATTTTTGGACTCAATTTTCTTTTTGTTTGTTTTTTTATTTTCCTCCACTTCTTTTTGCTCTTTGTTTTATTTCTTTCCTTATTTTAAATTTTTTTCTGTTACCTTTACTTAGTTCTGTTTTTATTTATTCTTCAATTGGATTCTTTGTCTCACTTTTGTCTCCTCTTATTTTCCTTTTTTCAAATTTTATCTCTTTCATTTATCACTTCTCTCATCTTTTTTTTTTTTGAGACAGGGTCTCACTATGTCTGGTCTTGAACTGGTCAGGTTGGTCTTGAACTCACTATGTAGCCCAGGCTGGCCTCACACTCGCAGCGATCCTCCTGCCTCAACCTCCTGAGTGCTGGGATTACAGGCATGTGCCATTATGCCCAGCATTATCCCTCCATTACTATTATTATAATAAGGTTTTATTAATTTGTAGATATTTAGTTGACTAAATGCGGTTATTGCTGAACTCTTTTCTATTGATAATGGTGGCACAGTTGTTGCATTTAATAGATTTTACTGTATGTCAATATTTGGTTTATCTTTGTGTCTATATTATTGTAGATCTCTTTTCTATTGATAAGGGGTATAGATATGGCTTTTACTGTTCTTATGGTATATCAATATCTGGTTTGTCTCTATTATTGCTGATTTCTTTGCTATTGTCAGTGGTGGCATAGTTGTTGCTCTTAATTGGTTTTCACTGCATGCTAATATCTGGTCTATCTTTGTGTCATCAACAAAGACAGAGGTTCTTCTGTATGTATGGTTCTGGGGATCAAACCCCCAGAAGGGGTTGGACACTAAGACGACCCTTGGATATTATGCTAAGTAGGTTGAAGAGGGGTATAAACACCAAAAATGACCAAACACAAGGACACATCACAGGGAGACAGATTCTAACTAAAGAGATCTACACAATAGGGACAGAGTCTCTACCCTGACTGATCTTCAACCTGCAGCACAAAAACAATAGGAATATGAGAAAGCAAGGCAACAAAAATCCTTAGTCCCTCAAAAGCTGATCTTATGAACACTGATGTAGAAGTTACAGGCAAAGAACTCAAAAACCAAATGGTCAAAATATTTGAAAAGTTCAAGGAAACACATAAGCAATTTCATAAGATGTTTGGCAAGTTTAGTTTAAAGAAAATTTTATTAAACATATAAAGGATTTTACTATTAAAATGTCTCACAAAATTAAAGAACAAACAAACAATAAACTCACTGAGTTAAACAGGACAATACAAAATATGAATGACCAGTTTGGTAAAGAATTAGAAATTATAAAAAGCAAGCAAGCAGAAATAAAAGATAGAAAAGATTCAATCAAAACCTTGGCTAGCAGATTTGACCAAACTGAGGACAGAGTGTTAGAAATTGAAGACAAAAGGATATAGATCATAAACTTAATGATACCCTAAAAACAACAAGATACCGTGCAAGCTGTATGCAACAGTGAGATAACAATTTTTAAAAGGCCAACATTATGTTATAGGAATAAAGGAAAACTTAGAAGACACAAAAGGTATAATTTTTTTTTCACTGAAATCATAGAAAATTTTCCAAATCTAGAAACCAATATTCAAGTACAAGAGGCATATAAAACCTCAAATGGCCACAACTAGAAAAGAACCTTTCCATGACACATCATAATCAAAATTCCAGAAATTCGAGAAAAGGAGAGAATTCTGAAAGCTGTTAGAGAATAGTGGCAAGTTACTTATAAAGGCAAGCCTATCAGAATTACAGTGGATTTCCTAGCACAAACCTTAAAGGCCAAGAGAACTTGAAGAAAACAATTATCAACCCAGACTTCTACATCCTGAAAATTAGCCTTCAAAACTGATGGAGAAGAAGAGACTTCCCATGACAAAGAAATCTGAAAGAAATACATGACCACTAAACCAGCACTGCAGAAAATACTCAAGGGAATCCTAAACAGAGACGAGGAGGCCACCCGCACCAAAGGTCCATCCCAAAGGAAAGTATACACCTAACTGAGAGAGTAGTTAAACAAAAGGCCAAAATAAAGGAATCAGCACTGGCAAAATAATGCAATGACAGGATCCAGTGAACACCTTACAAAATAATCTCAACATCAGTGGGCTTAGCTCCCCAGCCAAAAGACACAGACAGGCGGGTTGTATCAAAAAACAAAATGCAACCATACATTGCCTACAGCAGACCCACCTCATGCAAAAGGAAGCTCGTACACTACAGGAAAAAGAAAGGATGGAAAATGATACTCCACGCAGCCAGAGCCCCCAAAGAAGCAAGACCAGCTATCTTAATGTCACACGCAGCAGACTGCAAACCCAACTGGTCAGAATGACAGAGACGACACAATATACTGGTAAAGCGAACGATTCAACAGTAAAAGATAAAAGTTACAAATATCTATGCACTAAATTTGGTGCATGCGACTTTGTAAAAGGACAACTACTAGACATAAAAGGACAAGTAGACGCCAGTACATCAGAGTAGGAGACTTCGGCATCGTACTTTCACAATTAGACGGGTCAATGAGACAAAAATTAACAAATACAGAGTCAAACCACACTACTGAACAAATGGACTTAGATGTCTACAGACCGTTGCATCAAACAGCAGAACACACACTGTTCTCAGCAGAACTGGAACTTCTTCCAAAATAGACCATATCTTAGGCCAAAAACGATGCCTAAATACATACAAAAGAACAGCATTAATCCCCTGCCATGCTATTGGATCATAGTGGAATGAAGCCAGAAATCAAAAGAAACCTTAGAAATTACACAAACACATGGAGATTAAATATTGCTGAATATTGAATGGATCACAGAAGAAACCAAGGAAAAAATAAAGTTCCTAGAATCAAGCGCTAATGGAAGCACGATGTGCCAAAACCTCTGGGACATAATGAGAGCAGTTCTAAGAAGGACGTTTATAGCTGGATTGCAGACAATAAAAGAACTGAGTAGTTCCAAATAACCTAATGATCCTTCTCAAGTTCCTAGAAAAATAAGAATGAGCCAAATCTGAAACTAATAGAAAAAATAAATTTTATAGATCAGAGCTGAAATTAATGAAATTGAGAAAACTACAATGAAAAGATCAATGAATCAAAGAGCTGCTTCTTTGGAAGAAAACCAAAACAAAGATTAACCAAATTACAAAAGAAAGAAAAAACCCATCTCAATCCAAATGATAAGAATGAAATCACATCTGACACCACCAAAATGCAAAGTATTATAAGAAGCTACTTCAAAGACTTATATTCCAGGGCCAGTGATATAGCTCAGCAGCATAAGCGCCTGCCTGGCAAGCGTGAGGTCCTGAGTTCAACTCCCAGTACCCGCATATAAAAAACAAAACAACAACAACAAAAAAAAGTACATTCCAATAGACTGGATAACCTAGAAGAAATAGTGAAATTCCTAAACAAATATGAATTACCAAAATTGAATCAAAAAGATATAAAAATTCTGAATAGCTCAATAACATGCAAAGAAATTGAGGCAGTAATAAAAACTCTATCAACAGTCAAAAGTCCAAGACTTGATGGATTCACTACAGAATTCTACCAGAACTTCAGGGAAGATCTAACAGCAATACTCCTCAAACTCTTCAATGAAATTGAAAGGGAAGGAGTACTGCCAGGCTCATTGCTGGAAACTAGCATTACCATGATAATAAAACCAGACAAGGGGTTAACACAAAAATGAAAACTACAGGTTAATTTTGTTAATGAACATGGATGCAAACATTCTCAACAAGATACTGGCAAACAAAATGCAAAAAATCATTAAAAAGATCACACATCATAACCAAATAAACTTCATTCCCAGGATACAAGGATCATTCAACTTATATAAATCAATAAACGTAACACATCACATAAAGAGACACCAGGATGAAAATCACATGATCATCTCAACAGACTCAGGAAAAAACATTCACAAAATCCCACATCCATTCATGATAAAAATCTTGACGAAAACAGGTATAGAGAAACCTTATCTCAATCTGATAAAAGCCACTTATGACAAACACACTGCCAATATTATATTAAATGGGGAAAACCTAAAACTTTTCCTCTAAATTCAGGAATAACACAAGCAAACAAGACACTCTTACCACTCCTGTTCAATATACTACTTAAAACTTTAGCCACAGCAATCAGGCAAGGGAAAGAAAGAAAAGGAATATCAGTAAGAAAGGAAGAAGTCAAACTCTCCTTATCCATAGATGACATGATATTTTACACAGAACACCCAAGACTTCTAGACTAATGAATTCAGCAAAGTAGCGGGATGCAAAATAAATACACAAATATCAATAGCATTCCCATACACCCACCAAGAAAGAAATTAGGAAAACTGTCTCATTCTCAATAGTTTCAAAAAAAAAATACTTAGGAATTAATCAAAGAAGTGAAAGACCTCTATAATAAACACTATAGTATCCTGAAAAAAGAGATCGAGGAGGACAATACAAAATGGAAAGATATGCCCTGTTCTTGGATAGGCAGAAACAATATTGTAAAAAATGACCACATTACCAAAAGTGATATATAGATTTAATGTAATGCCAATCAAAATCTGACAGCATTCTGCACAGAACTAGAAACAACAATCCTAAAATTTATATGGAATTATAAGTGACCCAGAATAGCAATAGCAATCTGGACAACAAGAGCAAAGCAGGAGGCATCACAATTCCGGATTTCAAGTTATATTACAAAACTATAGTGATTAAAAACAGCATGGTACTGGCACAAAAACAGACATGCAGATCAGCAGAACAGAACAGAGGAAGCAGAAACAACCAGGCTTATTCAACCGCCTTATCTCTGACGAAGGGGCCAACAAAAATGTGCACTGGAGAAAAGATAGCCTCTTCAACAAATGGTGCTGGCAAAACTGGTTATTCATGTGTAGGAGAACTAATTTAGAACCATATGTGTCATCCTGTACTAAAAATCAAAATCGATCAAAAATCTGGGTATTAAAACACTGAATCTGCTGAAAGATAAATGAGGCAGCGGCCTTGAAGACATAGGTAAGGACTTTCTTAACAGAATCCCAATTGCATAGGAAATAACACCAAGAAACAAGTGGGATTGTATCAAATTAAAAACTTCTGCACAGCAAAGGCAGCAATCTATAATAGAGTGAAGAAATAACCTACAGAACGGAAAAAAATTTGCCAGCTACTTGTCAAACAGAAGATCAATATCTAGAATACATAAAAAAACAAAACATTAGACCCCCCCCAATAAAAGACCTAATAAAAAATGGGCAACTGAAATGAATATACACTTCTGAGAAGAAGTCCAAGTGGCCAATAAGTACATGGGAAAAAAAGATTCAACATCTTTGGCCATTCAGGGACTGCAAATAAAAGGAACACTGAGATTCCTTCCATCTTACTCCATGAAGAATCAATGTCCATCCCCACAAACTCAAAAGCAACAAACACTGGCAAGGTTGTGAGGAAAAGGAAGCCCTTCTACATTGTTGATGGAAATGTAAACTAGTACAACCACTATGGAAATCAGTATGGACGTGCCTCAAGAGACTAAAAACAGAAATTCCAACGAACCCTGCTATCCTCTGGGTATCCTCCCAAAATAAAGACATCATATTACAGTGATACATGCATACCCATGTTTATAGCAGCACAACTCACAATAGCTAAATCTTGGAAGAATACTATAAGTCCACCAACAGATGAATGGATAAAAAAATGTGGAATATATATCCAATGGAGTACTACGTAGCCATAAAGAAGGATATATTTGAGTCATTTGTAGGTCTCAATGCACCTTGAGACCATAATGATAATTGAAATAAATCACACAGAAGGTTAAATATTACATGGTTTCTCTTGTATGAGAAACCCAAAGTATAAATAATTTAAAGAGGAAAGTAGACGATAGAAAATGGAGAGGTAGACCTTTTGCAGATGGGAATGGAACCTAGAGAAGTGGGGAAGGAAAGTAAAAAGGACTTAGATGCTATATGTATATGTATCAATTCCTCATGATGAATGTATTCATTATGTATCACAGTCACCTACTAACAAAAAAAAAATTTAAGAAGATTTAATAGTTGAAGAGATGGAAGTGCTTCTTGCCCTGATTTGACTGTTACATGTGGTATACATGTATCACGTTATCATAATATATCCTGTAAAGTTGAATTTAAAAAAAAAACCTCCAGCTGTTTTATGTGCCCACCCTTTCTGTGGGGTCCCGTAGAAGGATTTGCACAGAGGCAGGAAAGGAGGGGTACAGCCACAGACGAGAGTTTAGTAGAAGATCCCCTAAGACAAAAGCCAACTCACACTCGCAGATGCATATGAGTGTGTGCACACAGGGCTGAGCCTCTTCAGATGGAGGCTGCTTTCCAAGGCTGAGTACGCTTCCTGGCTACTGTCCTCCTCTGACCCCACTTCCTGGCCCACTGCGGCCAGGTTTCTCTTCCCAGCCAAGACACTATTTTGCTCATGGGACCCCCCGCCCATACACCTTTCACTGGCCCCTTTTGTCCCAGTCTGAACTCTGTGGGGCACGGGCTGACACTTCCTCCACCCCGCAGCTGACATGCTGGGTGCTTGTTCTCAGCACATGGCCTTTGCTGATGTTGGGGCTTCTGCAGGGAGGACCAGCCCCAAGGCCCTGCACCTGAGGAGCCTGGTCCCCCTCTGCTATCCTACTGTTGTGAGCACCCACAGAGGGCCAGATCACAGCAGAGCCCTGGATCGGGTATCCAGAGGCAGACCTAACCCTGGCAGGATGTGAAAGGGCTGACAGGGAGGTGCAGTGGAGACTGATGGGTACAGGGTGGGGCCGTCAGTCTCTGGGGCATCAGGGCTGCTCCCAAGTGGGCGTGCCCACCCCATGCCTCTAAATGACAAGTAACCACAAGCACCACCACTTGAGTCACCCCTAAACATAGGGTTTTCCCAATAAGATCCATTTGTTTTATGACCACTTAGACATTTAGGGATTAAGATAATTTAATCCCATGTGCCACATAGTGTCTTCTTGATTAATTAGTTGCACATAAATCCCAAATGTCTCTCAAAACTGAAATGTCTTGAGTTACTTTCTTGCCCCTTAGGTCTGGCCTGGCCTGGCACTACAGCTGCTGTGCATCGTCCATGAATAGCCCTGTGATGCAGCCAAGAGCTGGGCTTGGGGGGATTGAGCTTCAGAGGGGTCCCTGGGCGGTAAGGGAGAGGGGGCTGTGACCGAATGGATGGCCAGATTCTCCCCCAAGAAAGCACCTGGACAACTCCCCTCCGCTCCCCAGAGAGACCACACTGCCCGGCTCCCTGGGGCATCCAGCCGCAGCGGCCCTGACTCACACGTGTCCCCCCGCCAAGATCGCTGGACTGGGCCAGAGAGACTGAGGCAGAAAGAGCTGGAGAGACAGAGGGAGAGACAGAGACAGAGACAGAGACAGAGACAGAGACAGAGACAGAGACGAGACAGAGACAGGAACTGATGAGTTACAGACAGAAAAAGAGCAAAACAGAAAGAAGGAGGGGCAGAGAGAAATGCCGAGACTCGGAGATACCGAGGCAGAATCCTCAGAGACAGAGGGGTACTGAGATGTATGAAGAGATATTCAGAGACACACAGAGACAGAGACGGCAGTGAGAGTGAGGGAGAGACAGGGACAGAGGGACAGACAGTGTCTTGGTCACTTTCCATTACTAGGACACAGCACCCAACACCCACAGTTTAAAGGAGAAGAAGTTTATTGTGGCTCAGTTACAGCCCATAGTCAGCTGGCTCCAAGGCAGGACAGCATGGCAGAGGTCCTGGCAAAGGAAAAGCTCAGAAAGAGCTTCTCCTGGCAAAGGAGAAGCAGAGAGAAGGCAGGAGCCAGGGAGGGAGATACTATTCCCGTCCATGCTGTGCCCCTAGTGACCCACCTCCGTGGACCAGGGCCTACCCCATAACAGCACATTTAGCTATAAACTCACCCATGGACCAGACTAATCCATGGATAAGAACAGCATCCCCATGATCCAGTCACCTCCCCAAAGCCCCACCTACGATCACATGAAGCTTTGGGGGACATATAGATACAAACAATAACAGAAGGAGAAGGGTGGGGAGGAGGGAGACTTCTAAAATTTGCAGAGGAACAAAACAAAAAATCTTTGATGGCTAACAGGGAGCTCCCTGGCCTTTATGTCTGGAAACCTCTTGAGCTGATCAAACACAGGCAGCTCTTCATGAGTTAATAAACTTCCCCCACCCTACATCCTGACCCCAGACGCTTCTTTCGGATGGGGCTTTGAGAATTTAAGTCAAAGGCTTTAGAGTTATGGCGAGGAACACACCCCACCGCAGACATGTGCACTGAGCAGGAGCCCATGGGCTCCCAACCTAAGCAGTGGGTGACCAAGGACAACCAGAAGCCACCCACACCACAGCCTGAGTCTCCAGGTAAATCCAAGACTCCTGCTGCCTCTCAGCACCCAGCAGTCCTCACAGGCAGCCTGGGGCCCCCAGGCTCAACAGTAAAGGTGGAGAAAACAGAAGAATGGGGCAAAGGATCATGGCCTCGGGCAGGGCATGACTCGCGCTGTGCGTCCCTATGTCTGGCTGTCCATACACAGCCGTCACTCTGAAGGAACCAGGAAAAGGGATGATACTAATCACCATGGGCTTAAAGACACCCAGAGCCCCAAAAGGTTCAGACTCGAAGGATAGGAAATAACAGCAAGAGCCATTTCAGGGTAAGAGCAAGTCCTGGGCTTTGTGCAAGAGATGTGCCACTGCCAGCACCACTCCCTTCCCAAGCTGGGGACTGAGGTATCTTCTGTGTCACAGGCATGGCCACGGTGGCTGCACACTGGCTGCTTGGCTGGGCAAGCAGGTGCCCATGGTGCAGGTCACACAGCACCATGCAGCCTGTGACATTTGCAATCACAGGGGGGCTTCCAGCTCCTTGGCCAGAGGAGACTTTTGGGGGCTGCCACCCAAGTAAGTAGGCAGATGCAGCAATGGCCCTAGAAAGTATCACAGTTGCTGAGCCCTCATCCCAAGGATAAATATTCAAAAACTTACAAAGTGATAAAATGCTGCACAATCCTGTGAATGCACTTAATGCCTCAGAGCTATATACTCAATGTAAATTGTTCAAATGGTACATTCTAGGCCACGTGTATCTCACCACAAGGAAAGTAAGGTGCTCCAACAATGCCACCAGAATCGCTCAGCTCTGCTCGTCTGAATTGACCTCACTGAAAAGTAGCTTCTTCTCACATAGTACCAAATGGCCAAGCCACCCCAGTACCTCGGGGTCTGTCCCAACCCCACCAGAGCCAGCCAAATTCTGGGCGCCCCGCTGCCAGCTGCAGGTGCCCTGGCTGCCCAGAAATCCATCCTGCAGCCAAGGCTGTGGAACACACTGGTGATCGGGTTGGCTCAAATTTCAGGAACTCCCCTCTCCACGCAGATCCCTGCTTCTTGCCACACTGGGGTGACTGCCTCTCCACTTATCTCCTGCAGGCACGCCTAGGAATTACCACCCCCGGAAGCTGGAGAGGGCATGGTGGATAAATACCAGCCTCTCGTCTTCCCACCAGGGCAAGTAAGGAGTGTGTTGGACACAGCTGCTGAGCTCAGCAGATGGCCTCCAGGTGCGGTGACCGGCTTAGAAACACATCCTTCCCTTCCCTGTCCCCTCCCCTAGAGTTTCTGAGGAGGCCACCTTCTGAGCTAACTATTTGTACTTGAATTCTTGTCTCAAGAGTTGGCTTCTGGGGGAAACCAAACAGAAGTTTCCGGAGGAGCTGGGACACCGCTGGGGGAGGAGAGAATAGATCCCAGCTGGCAAAACTGAGCTGTGCGCCGTGGCCATGGCCTCCCCCCATGCTGCCTCCCCCTCCCGTGGGCTGAGGCTCGGCTCAGAAGTGGGGAACAGCTGGGCTACCAGTGCCCCATGCCTGGTAAAGGGCTCTAACCCAAGCCACTTCCCCACCTATGCCCTATGGTTAAATGCTGCTAAAAATTCCTGCTTTAAAAAACAGGTCACTGTGCTAAAATGTCAGCATGGCCCACAAGGCAACAGCGGATTTAAGCAGAAAATTGTAATTAAAAAAGAGATGAAGCTGGATGTGGTGGCGCATGCCTGTAATTCCAGCACTCTGGGAGGCTGACACAGGAAGATCAAAAGTTTGAGCCCAGCCTGGGTAACTTAGACACTGTTTTGAAATAAAATATTTTTTTTAAAAAAAAGGGCTGGGGATGAAGCTCAGTGTGAAGGCTCTGGGTTCAATCCCCAGTTCCTCTAAAAAAAAGGGTGGGGGGCAGAGGACCTGGGCAGGACACAGCCCTGGCAAGGGGCTGGCAGCTTGACGCTCCTCTCCATGTTGATCTGCCATGGAGGGCCTGTGACTCAGTCCCAGGTAACCTTAACAAGAACCCAGGTCGCAGAAAACAAACAAGGGGTTGGGATTGGTGGCTCCTGAGAGCCAATTTGTTATGAGTTCCGCACGCTAACCAATTGCACCCCTGGAGCGTCTCCCCTTGGTTTGTAACCATAAGAAATTAAGGGGACTTTGCCAGAGAAGTGTTCCTGAGGAGTCGCGTGAGCCTGAAGGACAGGGAAGCATTTGGCCCTTCAGGCTGCCTGCATTGAACTTTATCCACTGCATAAGATTCATCTGCCCTCCTGGTGGCTGGTCCCTGAACTACTGTTTCAAAGTCTTGGCTCCAACCTTTGTCACTGGCCTAGTTGGTCCTTTGTGTTTGTTGTTTAATTTATTCTTGCCACACTTGAAGGGCTTGATTTGTGCTGACCCCTAGGCAACTCTTCCTATAAGGCCCTATAAGAGGCCCTGAGGCACTGAGACGACAAAGCAAAGGTTAAGACGCAGAGTCTGGTGAGATGTTTGCACACACAAGGCAGCCCCACCCCAACACACATTTCTTTGCAAAGCCAGGCAGGTGGGCTGCAGGCACAAGCAATCCCAGGACTCCTGGGTTAAAGCATCTAAGGTTCCATGTGCAACCAGCTCCTCTGGACAGCTGAGTCCCCCAGAGGCAGACAGCTGCCCCGAGAGTCCCCAGACCTCACCATGGCTTATACGAGCAAGGAAGGTGTTGCTTAGACATTGGGTTAGTTTGTTACTGTGAAACACCGTGGTCTAATGTGACATTTAGAGCAGCTAACAGCACACAGGTGGCATCTGGCACTCGTAAGTGGGAAAGTGAACACAGACCTGAGGGGGTCAGGCTCATTCTGAGTTCCAGCCAACTGCAGGGGACATGTGGTGGGCAAAGACAACGACAAGCATCTCCACTTCTCCCCTGCAGAAACTGAGGCTCAAGGGGGCTAAGCCATTCTCCCAAGGTCACCTGGTGAGCTATGAAACCAGCTCTTCCCAATTAGAGGCAGGCTGAAGGGAAAGCTTTCCCAAGGGGCTGTGATCTGAGAGGTGGTGAGGGAGTCCCTGATGGCCCACATGGGTCACAGGGGATACCCTCTCCTCTTTTGGAGCCAGAATCCCTCTCTCTTGCCTCTATACAGGTGTAGCTGCTCAGCCTGTGGGAGTCCAGTGTGGGCACCTGGCAGGAGCTGGGGGCCCTGGACACAGCAAAACCAGCAATGAGGACTTACTGAGAGCTCACTGTGTGGATCACCTCATTGGATTCTCACAACAACCCTATGAAGGGAAGCCAGGGTTTGAATAACACACAGGCAATGTGGCCCCAGAGGCCGCTTCATGGCCACATGATTCTGCTTCTGGGTACCGGGGAATCCAGGGGATGCAGACAGACATACTGCCCTGCCAGCCACCCCAGAGCACCCTCTCAAGCCAACAAGGCTGTGAGGGCGTGGCCACTTCCTGCCACTAGACACCAGGATGGAGCAGCTGGGTTAAGTGCAAAGGGGACCTGCAGCCCACTTGAGTTCTCACTCTGGTCCACCTCTAGAACCCGCTCTTTCTAAGCTAAACACAGCTGTTCCGCGGCGCTCCTGGCCTCTGGACCATCACTCTGACCTGCCTGGGAAAAACCCCTTTCTCCATTCCTGTCCACACTAGGGGCTCTGATCCCTGCACTAACAGGCTCCCCGCATCCCACCAAAACTAGGCCAGTGTGTCCTTCAGACCATAAAGAGAGGCGCTGTGGAGAGCTTGTCAATCACAGAACAGGAAGGATGAAGCTTGGCCAGCTGGAAAACTGGGGCTAAGCACAGCAGCAGAGCCGATCCCCATGGGCAGGTTCCTCCCTCTGCAACCAGGACACTGGCTTGAGAGACTGGCTTGGCTGTTCTCACATCAGCACTAATATAAAGGGGTCCTTTGTATCTCTCACTACTCCCATATAAAGGGCTTTGTCAAGAGTGATCTGAAGCCCACCCCCCTCCAAGGCCTGCATTGTTTGGGGTCAAGCTGTGAGACAAGCTCTGTAAGGCTGTCCTCAGACCTCTCCTTCCCCTGATCCCTAATCATTGCCTTCTGCAAAACATCTCAAGTTCTCAACAAATACTACACCTTTTTTTGCTGACTCCAAGATTTCACATGGAGTTAAGCACTTTGGCCTACAGCATGGATGACAATACCGCCAGAAAGCTGTGCCTGTTATGGAGCCTGCCCTTCAGGACAAGTTAACCCAGTAACTCTAACTACACATTCTGGGCAGAGCCAAGAGCCCGAGAGTTTCCTTAGTCACCTCTGTCCACTCTACCAGGGTAGCACATTAGGCAGGACTGAGCTCAGCTGTGAGTGATGGTCCTGCCTCCAATAACAGCTCAAATCAATGCTTCTCAAACTTTATTTTCCACACAAATCAAACCTGTGGATCTTGTTGAAACGCAGCTTGATTCAGAAAGTCTGAGGTAGAGGTCAATATTCTGCATTTCTAACAAATCCTCAGATGGTACCAAAGCTACTAATCAAACACCAGAAATTTAAATGAAATAGTGGTTAATTTTCTGCCAGGCAAATGATATCCAAAGAAAAGCACCCAGAGGCTAATGTGGGGCTAATGGTGTCCTTTTGGTCAACCACTTTCAATATCTAATGTCTCTCTTATGGTACAAGATAGCTGCTCAAGAACTAGTCATCATAACCATATTTCACTATGTTAGTGTTCCGTTACGAGGAAAGATTTATTTTGGCTCACAATTTCAGATGTTTCAGTCCATGACTGTGTGGCCCCATTGCCTTCGGACCTGTGGTGAGGCATAACCATCATGCCTAGTATTACAGGAGCCTGCTTACCTCATATCAGCTGAAAAGCAAAGAAAGACAGGATGGGGCCACAATCTCAATATCTCCTTCAAGAGCACTCCCACAGTGACCGACTTCCTTCCACAAGGCCTTACCTCTTAAAGGTTCCACCATCTCCCAACAATGTCATAGGCTGATGACTACACTTTTAACACATAGGACTTTAGGATAAATTTTAGAACCAAACCATAATATCCCATCCCTGACCCCAAAGGCTCATGACCATCTCACAACACAAACTGATTTGGTCCTGCTCCAAGAGTTCCCAAAGTCTTCACAGCTCCAGAATTGCTCCAAACCCCAAGTTCAAAGTCTCCTGTGAGATTCAAGGCAAACTCTTAAATGTGAGCCTTTGTAAAAATAAAATTAAAACAAGTTGCACACTCCCAAGATACAATGGCACAGAATAAACATTCCCATTTCCAAAGGGAGGAAGGGAAAAATAATAAAGAGGGAATGGACCAAGGCAAGACTGAAATCCAGAAGAGCAAATGTTAAATCCTACTGCTCCATGTCCAGCATCCGGGCACACTGTGGCATGAAGTAAGCTCTGAAGAGTTTGGGCAGCCATGCTCCACACTGCCAGCTCCAGGCCATTGCCTCTCTCTGGCTGGCTTTGCCTGCAGCTTCCTTTGGTAGGTGTCCACGTCCTCAGCATCTCTAAATTCCTGAGGTCTCCACCAGCAGCTGCAGCTTCACTCTCACAGCTTCATGAATTATCCTCTCAGAGGCTGCTGAAGGGACCCCATGACACACAGCCTGGCCTCCCAGGCCTTCCTTTGAAATCTTGGTGGTAGCCTCTCCCCATAACTTTTATATTCTGTGTTATGGCTTATATCTAGATATCCCCCCAAAGTCCCATGCAGTTTTAGGTGGGATTTTTCAGAGGTGGCTGGATCTAGGATGTGTGATGCTGGGATTAAGGGTGTGATGCTGGAATCCGGTGTGCTCCACACAGGGTGTGAGTGCTAATTGCCCTAAGTATTCTGGATGGAATATAAGGGACAGAAAGAAGGCTGCTGAGATCCCTTGCTTTTGCTGGCTCTTTGTTACTTCACTGCTTTGCTGCCTTCTGCCCGCCATGAACAGTGTCTGTTCTGTGATGCTCCTCCGCCATGCCACCCTGCCTCAGAGCCAGCCAACTGTGAACTGAAACCTCTACAAACTGTGAGCTAAATAAACCTTTTCTCCCTTAACTTTGGGTGTTCGGTGTTTTGTCTCAGCATCAAGAAAAGTAATTAAGAGATTCTGCATGCCTGTAAAACCAGCACTATGCGGATGATGCCGCTGAGCCACCTGAAGCACTGCTGCGGTGGCCTCTGAGTGCCTTGGTTGAACACGGGGAAATGAATCCCAGGATAAAGTTCCCTAGGTAATCCCGTGCAGGCAGGCTGTGTGGAGGCTCTCTTCTCAAAGAAAAATCTTTGAAAGGAGTTCACGCTAGTCTACACTTTTTCACCTTTGAGACTACAGTGTGGGATCTGGATTCCTGAGATGCCTTAAAGGCATCGTTGCTTTGTCTGCGTGTGAGTCTTTTTAGTGACGCTAACTGCACCTTCCATGGCCATTACTTCACATATGCTCCTTTTCTGCACAAACTACAAGTTTTTCAAATCTTTCTGCTCTGATTTTTGGTCCCAATTATCACTGTAAATCTGGCTAAAAGCAGCCAGTATACCCGTGCCATCGCGCAATTAATTAGCCCATTACCTTTAAACTCGGCTTCCTACGAGGTCTCAGAGCAGGTAGGAAATGCGGCCAAGTTCTTTGTCGAGGTGTAACAAACATAGCCTCTAGTCTAGTTGCCAATAGAGTCCTTATTTCCATCTGAAATTGTATGAGCCTGGCCTTTATTTTATATCTTTTTACCAGCTTTCTGATCTTCTGAGTCCTCACCAGAATCACTGTTAAGCTCTGCTTATAGCAGTCTAGGTTTTCTTTAGTCCACTTCTCTGAACTCTTCCAAACTCCTCCCACAGTCCAATTACAAAGGCTTTCCCCATTTTCTCAGGTACAGTGAAAGCAATGACTCCATTTCTTGGCACCAAGTTTCTGTGTTAGTCAGCTTTGTGTTATTGTAACAAATATCCAAGATAAATCAACTTAATAAGAGAAAGGGTTTATTTAAGCTGACAGTCTCCAAAGTTTCAGTCCAGGGTCACTTGTCCCTGCTGCTCTGGGCCTATAGAAGCACAGTACCTCACCACAGGAGTGCGTGTCAGAGCAAGCTGCTCATTTTGGGGTGGCTGGGAAGCAGAGAGAGACAGAAAGGACCTGTTCTATCCTTGCCCCATCTCGAGGGTCAAGGTATCCAGATTGGCATCCACCCTCTCTGCCCTTAGCTCTGCCTTCCTAGAAATAACCATCCTGTGGCCTGCTGTCCAACCCGGTTCTGCCCCCACCTGTATCAGCTTGGCTATGCTCATATGCTTTTGGGGTTCCCATTCCCAGTTCATTCTAGTGGGGGCCATTTGCAGTATATCCTCCAGCCTCGATGCCTAAGTTTTTGAAAGGACTATGCTGACCTCAGTTCATTTATAAACACAGATATGGGTCCCACCATTCCCTCCAATTTTTGCTGAACTTCTAACTTAAAAGTAAAACACACTTATATGGGTCTCATCCCATTCTTTACCAACTAGACACCACAGTGTTGGGATAGAAAGTCTATCTTGAGAAAATTCTTCAGGAGATTCTGTTGCCTGGCTTAAAACAGCTTGTGAACTTTATGTGTCAACTCGCCTGGACCAGCTACAGGGTGCCTAGATACTTGGTGAAATATTGGTGGTGTTTCTGGATGAGATTAACATTTAAGTTGGTAGACTGAGTAAAACAGACTGCCCTCTCTGGGGGTAAGCCATGGGGGTGGGCCTCATCCAATCAGTTGAAGGCCTGACTGAAAGAAAAGGGCTGACCTTCCCGAGGTAAGGAGGAATTCCCTCCTGCAGCTGCTTTCAAACAGGGCCATCTGGTTTTGTTCTTCCTTCAGACTCAAATAGATAAATTAGTTCTTTCTGGGTCTTGAGCCTGCTGGCTTTTGGACTGGGACCACACATCAGCTGTCCTGGGTCTCCAGCTTGCTGAGACCTGCAGATCTTAGGATTTGTCAGCATCCACAATCATAAGTCAATTGCTTATACAAATGCTCACATACCCTGTTGGTTCTCTTTCTCTAGAGAGCCTTGAATAATATACGGCTCTTCTATTAATCTTGTGGTTCTCAGCATTATCTAATTAGACTCATCTTGAAAGATTTTTTTTTTAAATCCCCATGATCAACTAAATCAGAATTCTGGCAGTGGAGTGCAGGCATCAGTATTTTTAATAGATTCTCAGGTAATAACAAGGTGTAGGCAAGATTCACAGTTCTAAATGGAGGATTGAAAACTAGTGTTTTATAGGCTGAGTCTAGTCTACAAATACTCGTTCGACTAAAAAGTTTTTAATTTTTCCTCATTTTAAGTGGGCATATGGATTCTAACAGTTTGCCACAAGCCCGACCATTCCCTGTTGCCTTACACAACTGCTCCCCTAGTCCTGTGCCCTTCTTCCTCCCTAGGAGCACGCACAATGCTACTACAAGGTGGCCCTGGTGACCAGACTCTTCTTGGCCAGCACTGCTGTCTCACTAACAGGGCCGAGGGAAAAGGGAAGAAAAAGGGAGGTGGGAGAGAAATCACGGAGAAGGGCAGGCCAGGGGCAGGCCCTGGGGAACAGAAGTGATCCCAACAGCAGGCTTCTCTACAACGTCTTTACCGCACTGCACGGGCAGTTTGAAAAGCAGAGCCTTCCCAGCCAAGGGAGGCTGAGGCAGGAAGATTAAAAGTTTGAGTACTTCCTGGGCAACTTGGTGAGACCCTGACTCAAAATTGTAAAAACACTTTTTAAAAGGGGCTAAGGTTCTAACTCAGTGGTAGAGAGCCCCTGAGTTTGAGGCCCAGTACTGCCAAAAATTAATTAATTAATTTAAAAATAAAAAAAGAAAGGCAGACACAATGGGGCCTCAGCATCCACAAAAGAGGTGTATCCCCTCTCCCAGTTACTTAGACTTCTTTCAATCATATAATTCTTAATTTCTATTTAAGAGTCTCCTTAACTTCCATAGATTTTATTCCTAGGTAGTTCATGTTTATGACATTACCATAAATGGTATTTTTAAAAATTGCATTGTATTTTTTTGTTGTTGTTGTTGTTAAAACACAGAAATATAATCAACTCTTAGAAGTTAATTTTGGCAACCTCACTAAGTTTCTGTATTGATTCTAATGATTTATCTGTAGATTCTTCTGGAACTTTTCTGTACCAAAAAAAAAAAAGAGAGAGAAAAATGAAGCCTGACCTCCTCCTGCATGCTGTATCCATACATGAAAACCAGTTCCAGGTTAGTTGGGGATTCCTGAAAGAAAGGCAAAGCAGCAAAACTTAGGAAAGGTAGCACAGGAGAAAATCTTGCTGGTCTTGGAGCAAGATCTTAAGATGAACTCGAAGAAAGACTAATGATGAGGGAAAAGAATGACAAAGAGGACTACATGAAAATGAAGAATGTCAGCTCTCCAGAACACATTGTTAAGAGAAGAAAATTCAAGCCACAGGATGGGGGTTATATAAAGCCTACAAAATAACAAGAAAGGGCCGGTGAGATGGCTCAGCGGCTTAAGCGCCTGCCTGGCAAGCGCGAGGGCCCGAGTTCGACTCCCGGAACCCATATACGAGAAAAGGGCCCGTGATATCGCTCAGCGGCACGGGCGCCTGCTGGCGCGTGAGGTCCTGAGGTCGACCCCCCGGTACCCACAAAAAAAATAAATAAATAAAAAATAACAAGAAAAAAGCAAAAAACTCAATGGAAAAATCTGCAAAGGTCTTGACCACACATACCTCAAAAGAAGACATTCAGATGACCAGGAAACCAATAAGAAGGTGCCTGAATGTGGCAGCCACCGTAAAGTGCAAATCCAAGCCAGAAGGAGAGCCCGTGTCTACTGTTACATGGTTCAGGGCAGGAGTGGAACCAAAGGCCACATGCAGTTCTAAAGCTAAATGTTAAATCTGGTTAACTTATTAATCTACTTAGTATTATATCTTAGTTAAATGTAACACTAAATATTAAAGCTAAATATTTAAATATTATCCATTAAACTAGCAAAACTACTAAAAAAAATGATTTATCTTCTTGCTTTAACAAATACACAAACCTTGATGTTGACAACATTGCCAATAAGAATAAAGCTATAATTTTTATATGATTGAGAGTCACCAAAATATCAAAGACACTAATTTAATTAATATTTGCACATCTATGGGTTCTGTTAATGGGCCAATGGTGTTTAAGTAGTGAAATAATGACAAAATAATTCATAAATGATTGTATGTTTATCCTATAAAAGTTATTTTTGTTGCCTCCATTTTAGCAGAATCATTATGTTGTTCTAATCAAGATTTTCATATAATTTTATTCAAGTAATAGTAATAATATAAAAGACTGACAATATATTCAGGGTATACGTAATGTTACTAAATTTTTATCAAAATTTAAATGAAAGCAAATGTAAATTTTAAAAATAAAACAACTCTTAAGTATGTTTTCAAAACTTTTTTCTCCTAGAAGATTCAAAATTATCTATTAGCTAAAGTTATATGTTGAATATGAAAATTCTAATCAAAATTATTGAATGAAAGTCAAGGAATTTAAATTTAATTTTTAAAAAATTAATGATGGAGCCAGGCATGGTGGCACACACCTGTAATCCCAGCACTCAGGAGGCTGAGGCAGGAGGATCACTTTGAGTTCGAGGCCAGCCTCGGCTACAAGTGAGTTCAAGACCAGACTAAAGTACATAGTGAAATCCTGTCTCAGAAAGACAAAAAACAAAAAGAAAAAAGAAATTAATGAAATCGTATGAAATACTTTTATAAATTAAATGTCCACCCTCCAACCTCTAATGACCACCTTTTTGCTCATATTAAGAACCAGCATCCCACAACAAGCTTGTTACTTCTTGACCAGTGGCTCTCAAATAGGGGCAAATTTGTCCCCCAAGAAACATTTGGCAATGTCTAGGGACATTTTTGATTGTCATAACTAAGGATGGTGATCCCACTAATGTCTGGTGAGAAGAGGCCAGGATGCTACTGAACATTCTATAATGTCAGGATAGACTTACAGAATGACCTTGCCCACAATGTCATGAGTGCCAAGTCCTGGTTGACACTTGCATATATGCAAGAAGAACCAGGAATAGGGAATGGCACAGTGGCTGGAAGACCTGGCTGCTCCTTTCCCTTGGGAGCTGTAGTTGGGGAGGCCACAAAGAAATCACCTGGGGCTGATTCTAAATGTAATTTGGAGCTTTGACAACTCTTCAATTCTGGGTAATCTAATTGGCAAATTAGGCGATCTAGTTGACAAAGTGATTATACGCTTTCCTGAGAATGAGTAGAAGTTACACCAGAATTTTCAACCCATACTGGGGTAAAACTTACCCCACAATGAGTACATCTTGTAGAGATGAGGGGAGAAGAAAAAGATGAAGTTGTTTGTGTATTGTAGACTATGTACCAACAACTCGTTCACTGACTGTTACAGGTATTTGCATTTTCTTTGCTTCTTTGCTCTGACCATTAATTACGATTGTCAATTTAACTCAATTAAGAGATGCCTGGCTAGCAGATTAGTAAACCTGCTAGGTGGGTCTAGGTGGGTCATGGAGGTGTGACCTCGAAGACTATATCTGGTTCCTAACCCTTTTCTCTATGGATCTCTTTCCAACCTGCTCTTTTTTCTGGCTGCCATGAAGAGAGTAGCTTTGCTCTACCAAGCCTTTCCACCGTGAAGTGTATGCACTGGAGCCAACTTACCATGGACTGAAACCTCTGAAACCATGAGCCAAATAAACCATTCCCTCTTTAAGTTGTGCATGTCAGGAGTTGTGTCCCAACAATGAGAAAGCTAACCAATACATCTGCTGTGACTGAAATTATAGAGTGCCTCATAGCACTGCATTTAGTGACGTGCAGTAGTATACATATTTCCGTTACTAATATTTTTGTGTTGTAAGTGTAAATTTCATCCACCAGACTCTTTTCTTTCAGAATATCGACCTCCAAATTTTCTATGGAATGGAGGAAACACTTAGTAAAAGGAAGCGCAAATCCATTAACTTGTTAAATCTGGTCTCTGCTGTAACTCAGGTACAATCGATACTTGCATAATGGAGTTTAATTCCCAATCATGCCAAGCACTATTTTCTTGCTTTTCCTCATGTTTGAATTCATGGTTCTGGAGCTATTCATGAATTAGTGCATTGTTCACAGTTGCTGCACATGCAGCTGAGGAGCACTGTCAGGTTAACCAGTCTAGCCTGCTTGGGGGTGAGGGACAACACAGGAAAGAAACTGAGTCAGCTATTTGTCCCATACCCATGGGCAAGCCCACAGAAGATCAGCAGAACTAATCTGCTGACCCAGAAATTAACTGCATTTATATACATGGGATCAATCTAGACCAGCTGATCCCCAGCCAATCTCAGACTTGTGAGCTAAATAAATTCTTGTTTTGGAGTGGCTGTTAGGCAGCAGTTGTTGACTGATACATCTCTTCTTCCTTGGCTTGCGACTGAATCTCTCCTCCTTGCAGGGAAATGGAGTGAGACACCCAACCCTACTGCAGCTCTCCCCAAGCACACTTCTTCATAAATCTTCTCTTGTTTTTAAATCTTTCAATCATCTTAGATCTTTTCAGTGATTTTTGAGAAGTCTAACTTGTTCTGTGATACATAATTTGGAATTTGGACTTTCTCATTATGGAAATTTGTTTTTTTTGTTTTTTTGTTTTTTTTTTTGGTGGGTACTGGGGGTCGACCTCAGGACCTCATGTGCCAGCAGGCGCCCCTGCCGCTGAGTGATATCACCGGCCCTTTTTTCGTATGTGGGTTCCGGGAGTTGAACTCTGGCCCTCGTGCTTGCCAGGCAGGCACTTACGCCGCTGAGCCATCTCACCGGCCCAGAAATTTGGTTATTACACATGTAAAACTTCCAACTCTGCATGTTGTCACCTATCTAGAAATGTGTTTGCCAGTTAAACTTAACCATTCACTTAATGCTTTCTCTCTCCTTGCTGCTGTTTTAACTTGTGGATCTGGTGTCTATCACAGAGTGGACTTCGGACACTGGACAAATCTATTCATCTGTCGTGATGGCAAGAAACAATTCTATCTTTTTCAAAGTGGCTGTACTTGCCATCTCAGGAATAGGTAAATATTTTATGATGTATGCAGGGCAGGAATGAATATCCTTATTCAACAGAGGAGAAAATATGGGCATAATGAGATGAATCAATTTAGCTAAGGCCAAAATGCCAGAGCCCAGGGTTCCTGACCTCTGGCCAGTCTGTTTCTTACTTCTTTTTCATTTCACTCCTGTTCCTGTTCCAACCTTCTGGATTAAGAACTTTGTGACCTGGTAACCTTTTAATAAAATGCAGATGGTCAACAGTGTAAACAGGTGCTCAGTACAGGGGTTTCCTTACGAGATCTAGCACAACCCTAGATTTAAAATCCCTCAAAGGCAAGGGCCAGACATTCTCTTTAATAAGCAGTAAATAAGCTGACTATAAAAGGAAAATTACAGTCGCATGGGGTTATAGAGCCTATTTATTTGAATTTCAATTATTGTTTTGAGAATTTATGGCATATTTATCATCATGGAAAGCATTTATCTTCAGGCAACTGAAGCAATAAGAAAGGCGTAGCATTTAATTTTACCCACAACATTTCCTTTAATCCAATCTGACACCACAAAAAAAGAATCAGTTAGAATTTACTGGCTCAGGATAATTCCTAATTCTCAGATGGCAGCTGCCAGAAAAGCTAATTAATTCAGATTAACTGCTGAGCTTCATTTTTTATTTGGATTAAAAAAAAAAATGAATGAGGGTAGCAGACCAATAGCATATGTGCAGCCTGGACTCAAATCCTAAGATATTATCTGCCAGGTGAGGTCTGGGTCCTTCTGTCCTCCCACAGAGAGACATTTCCTGGGAGAACAGTGACTTTCAAGCTGCAGTAAGAATCAAAGCCATCAGGCCGGGTTCAAGAGCAGTCAATTGCGGGTTTCAGAATTCAGACAGGGCTGATGCTGCTATCACTTACTGTGTGACTGTGGGCAAGATCACCGCCATTCCGAGCTTCGGTTTCCTCATCTGTAAGATGGGCACAACATTACTTACTATGTAGGCTGATAAAGGGAGGCAGATTGTACTGTGGGCAATGATTAATTGGTGAGAACATTTCCTACAACACACTGTGTTACTCCAGGTCTTTATGGTACAGCACTGTCATTTATGAAAGGTTCAGTCCTTTGTTCATTTCTTCACTTACTAGAAATTAGTTACTGAGCACCCATAACAAGTCATGGTGCCAATTAACCAAGTCTTAATCATGATGGTGTTTATGTTTTTATCGGAGGAGACAGTCGCTAGAGGAGTAAACAAACTTTGGAAGAAATCAAGTAAGTGGATGAGCTAGAGAGAGGTGTGGAAGTCAGAGGCCAGGGTGGGCATCAGGGGCATTAGGGGTGACACTGGAGTGATGGGGAGGGCCAGCCTTGCAAAACACTGGTCAGAGCCTTCCAGGCAGAGAAACAGTCAGAGGACGGGCCCTGTGGGACACTGAGTGTGCGCTTGGCTGGAGCCCATGAGGGAGGAGATGGACCTAGAGAGAAGGCTAGAAGGGCAGGCAAGGGCATATTGTGTGGGCTTTTAAAATCAGGAATCAGCAAACATCTTTTATAAAGACAAATGTTATGAGCTTCATGGGCTTTATGATCTCTGTCACAACCATTGAACTGAATTCTCCCATTGTAACTGAAAGCCATCCTACAATAAATAAAAAGACTGGGCAAGTCTGGGCATGTGCCAGTAGAACTTTACTGACAAAAACAATAAACAAGCAGGATTTGGCCCACAGGCTAGATCTGCCTTCTCAACTACCAAACCCCTCACCATATTCAGGCAATGACACAGGTCAGACATGCTTCTTGGTCAGGAGTCAGTGGGAAGTGAAAGTAGTGACAGGGACAAAAGTTCCAGGTTGGGATCTCAAATATGTCATTCTACCCAACACAAGGTGCCCAGAATGGCACACTGGGGCAGAGAGAACCTCCAGCCCCTGGGCTAAGATGTGGGGAACAAAATGGAGAATGTGGTCCTCAAGGAAAGGATGACGGAGAGTGGGTAAAGAGTAAGTAGAGGGTGTCCAGGCAGCCTCAGGTGGGAGACACAAGATGAGCCAGCCCTCTGCCAGTGTGGCTGGAGGGACAGGTATTGGAGAGAAGGGGTAGGATCCTAGACAGTGAAGCCCCTCCTGAAGGACAGGCTTGCAGAGGTATCTGGGCTTTCTCTGAGGATGACACATATGCATACTAATTTACATTGCTGTTTATTTTACTGCCACACTTACAGGTGAGTTCCCTGCCTCAGACATTTTCTTCCATACAGAGGTGTTGGTGAGGAAGGTGGCTGAGAATACAAATGGCACCAATAGCGACGCTCTGATGTGAGTACCTCTTCCTGCCCCCACACAGCCTCCCAAAGGATGCCTTTGGTTTTTCATGTACAATATCTTTCATGCTGCTTAAAGGTATGTATGGGGCCAGTCAGATGGCTCAGCTGCATAAGCGCCCGCTTGGCAAGCGCGAGGGCCCGAGTTCGACTCCCGGATCCCACATACGAAAAAAGGGCCGGTGATATCACTCAGCGGCATGGGCGCCTGCTGGCGTGCGAGGTCCTGAGGTTGACCCCCGGTACCTACAAAAAAAAAAAAAAAAAAAAAAAGGTATGTATGAAACATCACTCCAAGTAATGTCAGCCAACACTGTAAGAAAGTACAGCTAGGTCAATGACAGAATCCCAAAAACCAAGCTGCTTGTCAGCCCCAAATGTTGGGTTCCTCACAACTTCATCCTTCATCCTCAGTTATCAACACCCTCTCCCCCCACGTTCCCGTCAACTCCCTTGGCTGTAGATGTCATACATATATGCTCATGATTCCCAATTTACCCTTCCAGTCTGGTCTGCTCTTCCACAACAAACTCATACATCCAGCTGCCCAACATCACCATGCAGATGTTTTATAGGATCTCAGCCTTAACAGGTCTGAAAAAGAACACTTGATCTCCCCAGAAGGTGTTCTTTCAGTGTCCTCCACAGATTGATTAGTAAGCCCAGATCTTAGAAATCATCCTCCATTCTTCCTTCTTCTCCCGCTCATTCAGTTGTTTAGAAAGACTTTATTGTCAATATCTGTCTTGCATGTACCCTCCTCTCCTCACCTCTTTGCACCCTTTGTAATGGCCACCATCACCTCCTGCTACAGATTGTGCTTACAACCCTTCGTTTCTTCCACAGAGCTAAAAAGAGATCTTATAACAAATCTTAAATCACGACCTGAATGACACTTCAGCAGCTACCAATCATATTGAAAATAAAACTGAACACTATCATCATCTTTGACACACAAAGTCCCAAGTTATCCATCCCCTGCCTCTCTCTCCTGATTCACCTAGTACTGCTGTTGTCCTTGCTTATTTCCCCTCATCTCAAGCAGATTGAATTCTGCTTGCCTCAGGACCTTTGCACATGTTCTCCCTTCTGCCTGGATGCAGTTTCCATCACCAGATGTTGGTCAAGGCAAAAATTCAACAGGGAGACTTGACTATTATAAATATTTATGCACTAAACACCAGTGCACATAATTTCATCAAACTACTGGACATAAAAAATCAGATAAACAACAAACTATAATAGTGGGGGACCTCAATACCACACTATCATAAATATCAACCAGCTAAAAAGCAACACAGAAATATCAGAATTAAGCAATACCTTTGAACAAATGGACTTAATAGATATCTACAGAACATCCCACCCAATAACAGAATACATATTCATCTCAGCAGCACATAGAACTTTCTCCAAAATAGACCACATACTAGCCCACAAAACATGATTAAACAAATACAAAAGAATCAAAATTATCCCATGCATATTATCATATAATAGTGCAATGAAAGTAGAAACTAGATCAATAGCAAAAGAAACCCATAGAGATTATGCAAACACATGAAGATTAAACAAAACACTCTTGACTAATCAGTGGATCACAGAAGAAATTAGTCTCTAGAATCAAATGATAATGGCAGTACAGCATATTTGAATTTATGGGACACAATGAAATCTGTTCTAAGAGGGTCATTTGTAGCTACGAAAGCCCACATCAGAAAAGCAGAGTGACGCCAAATAAAATAACCTAATAATGCACCTCAAGTTCCTAGAAAAACAAGAACAATCCAAATCCAAAGCCATACAAGGAAGGAGATTATAAAGATCAGAGAAGAAATTAATGAAATTGAGACTAACAAATCAATACAAAGAATCAATGAATTGAAGAGCTGGTTCTTTGAAAGAATAAACAAAATAGACAAATACTTAAACAAATTAGCAAAAAAAGGAAATAAAAGATCATATCAATACAATTAGAAATGCAAAAGGCAAAATCAAAATGGACACAGCTGAAATACAGAAGATTATTATTATCTACTTCAAAAAACTGAACTCCAGTAAATTGGAGACTCTAGAAGAAATGGATAAATTCCTAGGTAGATATGAATTACCAAAACTGAGCCAAGAAGATATAAAAACCCTGAATAAACCAACACCAGGCAGGAAACTGAGGCACTAACAAGAAAATATTATCAGCTAAGAAAAGCACAGGACCCAGTGGATTCACTGTAGAATTCTACAAGAACTTCAGGGAAGACCTAACACCAATATCCTTCAAACTCTTCAGTGAAATTGAAAGGGAGGCAGCACTGCCAAACTCATTCCTGGAAACTAGCATTACCATGATAACAAAACCAGACAAGGGGTTAACACAAAAATGAAAACTGTAGGTTAATTTTGTTAATGAACATAGATGCATAGATGCAAACATTCTCAACAAGATACTGGCAAAGAGAATGTGACAAGTTATCAAAAAGATCATATATCATGACCAAATAGGCTTCATCCCATGGATGCAAGGATGGTTTAATATACACAAATCAATAAACATAATGCATTACATAAATAGAAGCAAGGACAAAAATCCCATGATTATCTTAACAGATGCAGAAAATGCCTTTCACAAAATCCAACATTTGTTGATGATAAAAATCTTGAAGAAAATAGGTATAGAAGGACCTTATGTCAATCTGATAAACACATTTATGACAAACGCAGTGCCAACATCGTAGTAAATGGTAAAAAGCTGAAAACATTCCACTAAAATCAGGAACAAGACAAAGATGTCTTACTATCACCACCACTGTTTACTATAGTATTCAAAACTTTACCCACAGCAATTAGACAGGAGAGAGAAATAAAAATGATCTGTATAGGAAAGGAAGAAGTCTAATTTTATTATTTGCAGATGACATGGTTCTTTACATAGAAGGCCCAAAAAATTCCATTAAAAGATTCCTAGAATTAATAATTAAATTCAGCAATGTAGCAGAATACAAAATAAACACACAAAATCAATAGCCTTCTAGTACACCAATAATGAACCTGTCAAGAAAGAAATTAGGCAAACAATACCATTCACAATATTGTCAAGAAAATTAAATACTTAGGAATTAACCTAACGAAGGCAGAAAAATACCTGTATAATGAAAACCATAGTACTCCAAAATAGGAGATCAAAGAGGACATTAGAAAGTGGAAAGATATCCCCTGTTACTGGATAGGGAGAAGCAATATTGTCAAAATGGCCATACTACTAAAACCGATACATAGCTCTAATGCAATCCCAATCAAAATACCAACAGCATTCCTCACAGAACTAGGAAAAACAATGCTAAAATTCATATGGAACCAAAAGAGATCCACATAGCAGAAGCAATACTGAGTAACAATAGCAAAGCAGGTAGCATCACAATCTTGAACTGTAAATTATGGTACAAAGCCACAGTGATAAAAACAGCATGGTACTGGTACAAAAACAGACATGCAGGTCAACAGAACAGAATAGTGGAGGAAGAAATAATTCCAGGCACTTTCAGCTATCTGATCTTTGATAAAGGGGCTAAAAACATATGCTGGAGGAAAGAGAGCCTCTTTAACAAATAATGCTGGGGAAACTGGTTGTACACATGCAGAAGACTGAATCTAGACTCCTATCTCTCACTATGTACTAAAATAAAATCAAAATGGATCAAAGATCTAAATATTAGAAAAGAAACAATCTGCTTGAAGATAAAACAAGGTAAAACTCTTGAAGACATAGGTACAGGCAAGCACTTTCAGAATAAGAACCCTGATTGTACAGGAAATAACATTAAAAAAATCAACCGATGGGATGATATAAAATTGAAAAACTTCTGCACAGCAAAGGAAACAACCAGGAGAGTGCAAAGACAGCAGAATGAGAAAAACATTTGCAGCTACTCCTCAGACCAAGGACTAAAAGAACTAAAAAAATATATACCTCCCAAAATAAAAAATCCAGTCAAGACATGGACTCAAATGAATGGACACTTCTCAGAAGAAGTACAAATGGCCAATAAATACATGAAAAAATATTCAGTATCTCTGGTCACTACCAAAATGCAAATTAAAACAACATGAAGATTCCATCTTACTCCAGAGAGAACAGTTATCATCAAGAAATAAAAAAAAAGAAATGCTGATGAGTCTATATTTTTGGTGGGAAAGTAAACTAGTACAACCACTATGGAAATCAGTATAGAGATTCCTCAGAAAGGGAAAAATAGAAATGCCATTAGATGCATCTATTCCTATTAGATATTCCTATTGGGTGTCTTCCTAATATGTTAAAGACATCATATTACAGTGATACGTGCATTCTTATGTTTATAGCAGCACAATTAATAATAGCTATATTTTGGAAGGAGCCTATATGTCCATCAACAGATGAATGGATAAAGAAAACGTTTATATACAATGAAATACTACTCACTCATGAAGGATAAATTTGAACCATTTGTTAGAAAATGGATGCACCTTGAGACCATAATGTCAAGTGAAATAGACACCAAGCTTAAATATCACATGGTTTCTCTTATATGTGAAAGCCAAAGTATAAATAATTTCAGCAGCAAAATAAAAGATAGGTAATAGAAAAAGGGAAGCAGATCTTTTGCAAATGGGAAGGGAATCTAGATATGGGAGTCCAGGAAGAACAGGAGGGTGAGGGTAAGTAAAAAGAAATAAGATGGGTTATGCATATGTACCCATTCCCCACAATAAATATAATCATTACATAGTGATACATGTACCAATAAAATTTTTAAAAATAGGTAACAAATATTTACATAGTACTCACATTTTGGTGGGATTATAAGTAATCTAGAGGTGATTTAAAGTATCTGAGAAGATTTGTGCAGGTTATATGCAAATACCATGCCATTCTACATAAAAGACTTGAGCATCTAAGGTTTTGGCATCCAAGGAGGTCTGAAACCCATCTCCCCTAGATACCAAGGGACAACCATGCATGTCTGTTTTTCAAGAGTCCCCTTAGTGGAGTTAGCCAGAGTCCTAGGTTAGCTAACGCCTGTGGGCGCCGAGAGCCTTCCTGGCTGAGTCCCAACAGTCATGTGGCCTGGTTTCTCATTCACAAAGCCATTTCATTTAGACTTCTGTCCCAATTCACAATGGGCAGTGGGAATTGGGGACCAGCACAAGAAAATTCAATTCTAACCCCAAACTCTGGTTAAATGTCTGAGACAGTATGTTTTCCAGGAAGAAAAGAATAATGCTGAACTTCTGGGGAAGTGTGGAACCATGAGAACAGTCAGGCAAAGGGGAGCCAGGCGGGGGGGGGGGGCATGATACTTATCTGTCACTATGGGCAGTTAGTTACATGACTTCTTTTTTTTTTTTTTTTTTTTTTGTGGGTACCGGGGGGTCGACCTCAGGACCTCGCGCGCCAACAGGCACCCGTGCCTCTGAGCGATATCACCGGCCCCTTTTTCGTATGTGGGATCCGGGAGTCAAACTCGGGCCCTCGCGCTTGCAAGGCAGGCGCTTACGCTGCTGAGCCATCTCACCGGCCAGTTACATGACTTCTTTACGGCCTAAATTTCTTTATCTGGAAGGCAGGGCTTCCAAACTTCCTTTTTATACTTTGGTTTTTAAAACTGAAGTTTAAGTCACTTAAGGCATACAGTTTAAGGCTTTTACAAATGAATATACCTGTGTAACCACCTCCCTATTCAAGACAGCACAGTTCCATAGTCCCAGAGTGTCCCCTTATGCACATGCAATCCCTCCTTACTCTTCAGAGGCAATCACAGTTCTTATTTGTATCATCACAGTTATCTGGCCTGTTCTAGAACTTCACATCAACCCAGTCCCACAATATGTACATTTGTGCATTGGTTTCTTTTGCTCAACATTTGCCAGGATGACAGTAGTTTGTTCCTCTTCATTGCTGACTAGTATTCCATTGTCCTAGTCAGTTCAGGTTGCTGTAACAGTGTGCCACAGATGGGGTGTCTGATAAGTCACAGATATTTCTCACAGTTCTGGTTGTGGGAAGTGTGAGATCAGGGTGCCAGGGTGGTTCTCAAAAGGGACCTTGACTAGGCTATAGATTCCCTGCTGTGTTCTCACATGGTAGAAAGAGGTAAGGGGACTCTCATAAAGGGCACTAATCCTATTTGTGAGGATTCCAATCTCATGACCTAATTATCTCTCAAAGACCACACCTCCTGATACTATCACCTTGGGAATTAGAATTTCAACGTGTGAATTTGAGGGCACTCATTCAGACCGCAACACCCACTGTTTAACAACACTGTAGTTTGTGAAACTTTCACCTCTACATGGCCATTCGATGGTTTCTAGGTTTGGGCTACTATGAATAAAGTTCTGTGTGCAAGTCTTTGTGTAGACTTCCTTTTGTTTTCTTTTTTTCTTTTCTTTCCCTTTCCCCTTCCCTTCCTCCCTCCCTTTATCTCTTCTTTCTCTCTCTCTCTCTCACTTTCTTCTTTATTTCTTTCCTTCCTTCCCTCCCCTTTCCTTCTTTTCCCTTCTCCTTCCTTCCTTCATTCCTTCCTTCTTCCCTTCCTTCCTTCTGGTGAGTTCCTAGAGTACAATCTTTATTCCTGTAGAATCCCAATATACTGAGTAAGGGTGGGGTCCTGGAGCTGGGTTCTCTCCCCACACTGACTAGTGGCAGCCCCAGAGTCCTCTCTATGGGGCCCAAGGGCCCCTAATGACTCTCATCAACCCTTCTGTGGTCAGTCTAGTCTGCCCAAGGCTGGGTGACCCCTGCCTGGTTGCAGGTGGGGAACTAGAGGAAACTTCTCTCACTCACTCAAGCCAACATTAAGATTTTCGGATTGGGAAAAATCCAGTGTACAAACATGCTTTTTTTTTTGTGGGTACTGGGGGGTCGACCTCAGGACCTTGCGCGCCAGCAGGCGCCCGTGCCGCTGAGTGATATCACCGGCCCCTTTTTCGTATGTGGGATCCGGGAGTCGAACTCGGGCCCTTGCGCTTGCCGGGCAGGCGCTTAAGCCGCTGAGCCATCTCACCGGCCCAAACATGCATTTATAAATGATTTGTTTTCACAAATTATGGCACGTGTGATACATGACAAATTCTGTGATAAGCCAGGAGTATAAATGTCATATACGTCACTCAATTTTCCTGAAATGTCCCATGTTTTCCAGAGAAAACCAGTAGGCACACGTAATTGTTCTGTTAGCTTATTAACAAGTTAATTTTTCAACAGTTTTAGCACAATCAGGATAGAATCTAGACCCTCCTTATTCAAGGTGTGGTCCTTGGACAGGCAGCTGGGGTTCACTTGCTTGGAAATGCAGAATCTTAGGCCCCAGGTCATATTTATATTTTATTTCTTGAGACTTCTAAAAAATAATTCTGTCCCATTAGTATCTCCATGATCACTCTTTACACTAGCCTAAGATCATTTTTGTACAGGTTCATTTTTGAGACAACGTAGAATGTTACAGATAGGAAACTGTTTTGTGCTCTTGCTTAGGCATGTCAAATCTACAAGTTTGCTTTATTAAGGTAAATTATTATGAACACTTTTCTGGCTGTATTTTATCTGTTGACATTGTCAACCTTTTTATGGTCTAGTCAGAGGCTGGACATAACATTTCAGTATGTAAGATAAAATTCATGTTTCCTAGAGTTTTCGAAAGAATAGACACAATTTGCACATCACAAATATATGTGTATATGCTAAAGGTACATGGATTCCTTTTACTTTTTAAATCAAAATCTCTACTTCTGGCTTAAGTGATATAGTAGACAAAATGAGTTTTTTCTTCAATTATCTCATTTTTCAGAAATTAATTATATCTTCCATTTTACTACTAATAAAATAAGTTATTTAAACTCCTGAATAGAGATGAATACATATAAAACTTTGGTTTGCTAGAATAATTTGTTCTGGGATCATGCTTGTAATCCAAAGCACTTGTATATCAAAGAGAATTTCCCCATAAGAAATAATGGAAACTCAGATGATTTGTTTCACAACCCAAAAATATTCATATAAAAATGATTACAATACTGTAATATAATATGACATATTAAAGAAAATACAAAATATAAATAAAAACAGATTAACCCGCACTTACCTTTGGAAACCTTCGTGGAGGGAGTGAGGGAGACAAGAGAGGAGGGTTATTGTGTAGGATGACTTTCACTATCACTAATGGAATCACTATTATCTATTGGGTCAATGGAATCTTTTTCCTGCAACTTTAACAAGGAACCCATTCAATGACACTTGCTTTTGCCTCCTTTTGAGGATTTCGTGGAAATATAACATTGCATTGTTGTTAAACACATTCATCGCTTGCACTTCTACAGTCTTATTTGGGGGGTGCTTTCCTACAAAATTTTGCACTGTTTCTCACATGTTGCACATCTCCCTAATCTCATTCAAAGTGAAGGATTCCTGTGCCTTTTGCTCCTCCTCCTCTGTAGAGGAGATCTCTTTCATAACCTCTTGTGGTTGGCAGATGACCACCCACAATCCCGCAGTGAGAGACAGAGAGAGAACCATTGGCTCAGTTGTGATCAGGTGACATTTGATGTCACATACTACTCATATTGCAAGACACTGCTCATTTATCAAGTTAAAATTTATTAGAAATGTTTACTTGTCTTGTGGAACACTTGTGGAACAAGCTACTCGCAATCCAAGGTTTTACTGTGTATATATTTATGGGGGAGAAAGACAATCTGTTAGAGAACTGAAGTTTGCTGCACACTTCACATTCCTACCCCATGGTGCTGGGTTCAGAGAACTAGAATGAAAAGTACCTAAGTGTACGCACCTGACACATGACAACACTGTAACCAACGCATTTCAAATTGCCAACTGCACATACTGTGGAGTCATTTCCATAGGAAATACAATTGCCATTAGGCATGATCTCAAAAATTAAACAAAATGTTAAGAACAGAGTTGAGAGAGAACTGAAATTGGAACCAGAAGCCCTTGAAGCTGGTCTTCCACCTGACTCTGGCTACCTCTGAGCCTTGAGCAGAACTTTTCTTTGTCTGAACCTCTCTGGCTTCAGTTTCTGGATTTTGAAATGGATATTGGGTTAGGTCAACCCTATTGCCATTGCTGGATCTGAAATGCTGTTGTGTCCCCTGATTCATTTTAACAAAGCCAGAGAGAGACATATTTTATCCCCTGGTATATTCCTGCAGACACTGTAAAACTGCAAGGCTCAAATCTCATGAAGCCCAACAAATCTGTGAATGTGACCTCCATTTACCCTTTTCTAAAATTTCCTGGATATAGAGAATGCCATGACAATGACAGATGTGAGAGGAAAAGAGCAGAAAGATCATCGCTCCAGCCTCCAGATCCAACCTGTCTTTTCCTTCTACCTGTCACTGCAAATTAAATGGAGACCCCAGGGCCGGTGAGATGGCTCAGCGGCATAAGCGCCTGCCTGGCAAGCACGAGGGCCCGAGTTCAACTCCTGGAACCCACATACAAAAAAAGGGCCGGTGATATCACTCAGCGGCACGGGCGCCTGCTGGCGCATGAGGTCCTGAGGTCGACCCCCGGTACCCACAAAAAAAAAAAAAAAAGGAGACCCCAGTGATAATGGTTTTTATGTCAAAAGTACTTTTTATCCCTTCCTCTTTGAATCAACTTATATGGCTTCCTTCTTGCTGGAAAAGAAAAAAACTACTTTTCCTACTAAGCTCTAGTTAGTAGGAACTTTTTCCATATTTAGTCAGTTTCCATGACCTGTTACATAATTAATAGAAATTTCAGAAAATGGACTTTAAGATTATTTATCTTTATTTACCATCTACCTATTTATCTATGTATGTATCCAGAGCAACCCCTGAAGAAGTTGGAAGGTTATGGTTCCATTCCCATCCTTCAAAACAGGCTGCTTTCAGGATGCCCCAGTAAGTCACTGTCTGTCTTGATGTCAGTTTGCATGGAAATAGAGACTTTACTATCTTTCAGTAACCTGTTGGGGTCACAGACATCTTAGTTACTTTTCTCATCTCTGAGACAAAATACCCAACACCCAAAGCTCAAGAAGGACAGGTTTATTTGGCTTACAGTTTGCAGAAGCTTCGGTTCATAGTTGACCCGCTCCAAGGCAGGGTGGCACAGCAGAGGGGCATCACAAAGGAGAAACCATTCATGGCAGGAAGAAAGCAGGAGGTGACAAGGGACAAGAGACCAGAGACCCTCTTTCTGTCCCTTACATTTTAACCAGGCTACCTGCCCTTAGGGTGGATGGCACTCACACCCAGGGTGGGGCACGCTGAATCCTACCCAGAACTATGCAAAACCAATCAGTGGACTAATTTAGTAATACACACCCTTGATCCTGGCATCACGCACTCCAGATCCAGCCACCTCCAAAAAGCCCCACCTATGACTTCATGAGGCTTTGAGGGTACATCTAGACACAAACTTTAACACAGAGTTTCTAGCTCTGACCACAGTGACTCTTGTCTTTAAGAACAGAGAAAATCATCATGGATGTAGAGGTGGACATTAGTCAGCTGCTAATCTACTAGCAATTTTCACTTAGCTAGCACAGCCTGAAGGAAATACTTCCAAAACTTCCTCTCACCTGCTGATTGCTGTGCACTCTTTCTCAGTTTCCCCTTAAAGTTTTAGGTGAAAGGCCAACAAAATAAGAAACCTCAAATCTGTAGAAGAGGGTTCTCAATATTTTCTTGTGCAATCATTTGATGGCATGTACTTATATTCAATATATTTCTATGGCCCGGTATTTCTCTGTCAACTGAAATCTTAAGGATTATTCTCTTCCCCTTGTGTGAAAATAAAAATGTGGCACAGCTAGACAACTGTGGTTTGGTCATTATCAGCATTGTTACAGCTCTCAGGCACCCCAGTGATGGGCAATGGCCACTATTTTTAGAGGTGCAACCCCAGTTCTGGAATGAGGGGACTACTGATTGTTCATGATGCCAAAGTTATCATGTGCTGTGAGTTCTGAGAAATTTCTATATGACTAGGACATATAGAAATCTGGATTAGAATGTCCTCAGAAGTGACATTTATTCTGCAGTTGGCTGCAGGCCTCACCACTCCTTACTGTGCTCCTTTCCAGCTCATGTCCTTATCCCACCAGCCAGGCTCCTGGAACCATTTATATGTACAGCTCTTGCCCATTTCTCCCTCAGTCATCACTTACCCTACCATCACACTTCTCTTGGAGGATTTCTGATTAACACCCAGCCACAGTGACTCATGAAGCTTGTGAGCCACTGTCATTTTCCTTGCAGGTATACCCTTAAACCTGATGAGTCAGGTCTGGCCCCTCTTGCATTTGAACTCTGTCCTTCCTGTGTTCATTCCTCTAACTTACCTTTGTGGATATAAAATCCATTGCTTTGTGTCCTTTCTTTTTATTAAATTGTCCTTTAAAAATTCAAATCTGTCCTTTCAAGTTGCTAATGACAACCTCATATTTGGTTTCTTTTGTAGGGCCAATAAATATTTGCTAGTCATATCTGCCTTTAAAGTAAGGTCAAATGCAGTTAACCATGCCTGTGGAGGTAAGAGGGGTATAGGGATTCCACAAATAACTTGCATCTATCTTGCAGTATGATCACTTGCCTGACTCTCCTACACTCATAGCCCCCAACACACATACATTTTAGGACTACACATACGTGTCGCTATTCCTGTTTAAACTGATTTCATCTTAGGGCAGCCCTCCTGTCAGCCTTCTGGCAGTGGAGACCCATGTAAGTTTACCTGTTTAACATTACTGAAATGACTATCTTTATAAGCCCCCAGACCAATCAAGAACATTGCCCCCAGGCTGAAACTGAACTACAGACCCCTGACGTATAATCCCTGACAGCTGTGTGAGCTGAAGCAAGGACACCCCAGAGCCTCTTGCTACTTGACCTCCCCTCCCACATGCAAGGCAGATATCACTAATCAAACAGTGCCGTGCCACCAAAAAAGGACTTGAGGACTGGGAATACTTAGCAGGACATATTATCTTCAGGGAGGGATTACTGCTATTCACCACCCTTTATTTAAACAATGATGTGTTCCGTCAGAAAAGTGCATACTCCACTAAATTTAACAGCATTTGAGACATCACCTTGACTGCCACTTTCTGCTTGTGCTGCTAACAGTTGCACTCCATGCACCAAATCAATTTCCCATTCAGGAGAGAAGACTAGAGGGCAACACGCTTGCAGAAAACCCTCCCAGACATGTATATCAAGCAAGTAGTACTTCACTGATAAAAATGAGCAGAGTGTAATGGCCTCCTGGATGTCCATGAAAAACATTAGCACAAAAGAGAAGGCTTAAGATGAGCAAACAAGTGACCACAGAGTAAATAATATAGGGAAGAAAGAAAATTTAAGGACCCAAATGGGATCCTAATATCAGTCATGAAACAAGAACATAGTGCCATAAAAAAGAAGCAATCACCAGGAAACAGGAGGCCATGAAACAAAAAATATTAAAGCCAGCACCACATGACTCAATATCACTGCTAGACAAAGGGGAATCAAGAAAGTCTCCTAAGATATGGGACAAAAGTATAAAAATGGAGAAAACGAGAGCAAGTTCAGGGATCCTGTAGATTGATGCAGGCAATTTAACATTCATCCTTACTTACTTTGGAAAGTAAGAATAGGCAGAATTGAACAGGGTATAATTAAACAGTAGAAAAACTTTGAGAATTGAAGACTTCATAATAAAAGGGCTCAGGGGCTGGGTGGAGCTCTGTGGTAAAGCACCTGCCTGCCGTACATGAGGCCCTGGGTTGGATCCCCAGCACCACAAAAAATAAAATAATAAAATAAAATAGGCCCATCCATTACCAAGCAGGACATTAAACACCTCTGATGTACTGAAGACTCTCAAACCAGTGGCGCTGACCGCCTGCCTGTGTAGATTATCTGACATGCACTGAAATAGAATCCAATGGCCTATTTGGGATCTCAACTTAGGTATGTCCAAACAACACTTTTTAGTTTTCCTCCAAAGGTGCTTTTTGTCGAGCCTTCCTCCTTTCCTCTAACGGCTCACCATTCAGTTAGCTGCTCAAGTGAAAATGGAGGGGTCATCTTTGACTTTATTTTCTCTCCTGCTGCATCTAATTGAGACTCTGAACCTGATCACATCTCCCTACCTCTGCTTTATTCCAAACCACTGCTGCTGTTTGCCTGGTTTACAGCAATAGCTTCCTAACTGGACTTCCTGTTTCTTTATGATCACATTTTCCATACAGCAGCCAAAGTGATTTTTAAAATATAAATCAGATCTTATTACTTCCTACTTTATCAGGAATAAACTCTGCAGGGACTATCTCCTCTCTGCCTCTCACATCTTATCTACCCCTTTTGGCTTTGCCAGAAACTAACTCTCCAGTCACCCAGACAGCTTATGTCTGTCCCCAGTCATTCTGAGTCCATTCCCTTCTTGGTCTCTGGGTTGTGTTTTTTTTTTCTGGTGCCTTTGCCCAGATCTCTGCATGCTTTCTTCTTGTTATTAATGACTCTTCATGTTACTAATGGTCCCAGAGAGGACCCTCCCCAGACCGCCTCATCTCAAGAACCTCCTCATCCTGCACCAGTTTATCATTATCTTGCTCCCCCACTGTATTTCCTTCTCAGAAAATAACAATATCTGAAGGTATCTCATCTACTTATTGTTTATATTTGTCTGTTGCCAACATCAGCACATAACCTCTATGAAAACAGGGATCTTACTGATCTTTTCCAGCCTCTAGGATTCCTGTCAATCAATATCTACAGTAAATATTTGTTGAATGAATGAAAAAGCTGGTATATATCATTACAACATTTTATAACAGCAAAAAACAAAGAATAAATTCAAAAAGTTCCCAAGAAAATGGAGCAGATTACCTACAAAGGAGTAACATCAATGTTATCCGTCTTCTCATAAGAAATATTGGTACTAGAACAAAATATAATGATACTTCAAGGTTCCCAGGAAAAATAATTGGGAGCCTAGAATTAGATGCCCAGCCAAATTTTCAATCAAATCTGAGGACAAAGTGCAGAATTTTTGAATGTGTAAAGAGTCAAAATCTAATGGGCCAGGGATATAGCTCAGTGGCACAAGCGCCTACCTAGCAAGCACAAGGTCCTGAGTTCGATTTCTGATTAAAAAAAAAAAAAGATCTACCTTCTATAAACAACCTCTGAAAGAATGACACACAGATATACTCAGAAAAAAGAAGAAAATAAAACCCAAGAAAGAGCAATATGAGTCCAAATAAGTCAGCATTATAATAAATAAAATGATTTCCAGAATCAAACCTGTACAGCAGGCCTAACAAGTTATTAGTCCAAATTAAAACAGGAAATCAGAGTGCTCAGAGGAAAAACAGTCTGCAAAGGAAAACAAGTTATAATAAATTACATAATTAAATAGCAAAGATTTCACTGGTCAGAGAAGGGCCTGACATCACCATCATCACCATCTACCAGCTTCATTCTTCCCTACTCCTGTCCTTGATGATGGGTCTCCTAGCTTTTTTGTATTCTCCTTTAAAATATGAAGTTCATTTTATTGAGCTATAGTTTACATACAATGTGCAGATTTCAAGTGTCCAATTCAACATGTCTGACAGATGCGTAGTATATTGTAATTCTATCTAGTGCACCTATGACCATTCAAAATACAGATTTACATCCACATTGCATTTGCATCACTCCAGAAGGTTCCCTTTGGGGTCAACTCCCACCATAACCTCCCTACTCCAAGCAACCATGGATGTGGTTTCTCTATGTATCTTAGCTCTGCTTGTTCTAGAACTCTTTATGAATGGATTCACACAGTATGTGTGAACTAGTGTCTGGAATTACTCACTTAGCATGTTTTTTAGTTATACATGTTTGTTGGATTTAATACACATTTGTTCTTTTTGATACATAGCCATTTCATGAATACAACTGGTTTATCCACTGTATTATTGACAATTATTTGGGTAGTTAAAGGCTTTTTAAAAAAGCTTTTGACTAATACAAATAAAGCTTTTGTGAATGTTCTTATGTGACTCTTACGCTGTGTATGCATTTTTCTTTCTTTTCCAAAATCCTAGGATTACAATTGTGAGTTCAAAGGTTAGGTGTATATTTAACTATACTTTTAAAATATCCAACTGTTTTCCAAAGTAGTTGTACCACTTTATGTTCCAAGAGTTCTCCACATTTTCACAAATATTTAATATTGTCAAACTTTCAAAGTTTAGCCATTTTAGTGAGTGTAGTGTAGCATACATTGTGGTTTTAGTTTGCATTTCCCTATTAACTAATGATGTTGCACATCATTCCAAATGTTTCTTGGCCCTTATTATATTTTATTCTATTAATTATACTAACCTGTAATTTTATTCTATTGTCTCACTTTCTATTGACCTTTAAGGGTTTTCTATAAATTCTGGAGACAAGTCTTCCTTTGTTGAATGTAGTGTTACAAATATTTCCTCCCAATCTGGAGCTTTAATTTTAATTTTCTTAATGTCTTTTGAATAGCAAAAGCTGTTTAATTTAAAGTCAAATTCATGAAATATTTGTATTTAATATTGTCCATTCCTTTTTGTCCTATCTATTCTTTATCTTCACCTCCCCTTTTCTTGCCTTCTTTTATCATTTATCATTCTATTTTACCTCCCTGCTGGCTTACTATTTATAATACTTTGGTTATTTTAGTGGTTTCTTAAGGTTTATATATATATCACTAATAATAACAGCCTTGTTGTAAGTAATATTACACCATTTCATATATAGTATAAGAACCTTATGATAATATACTTCTATTTTTCCCTCTAGAATTTTATGCTATTGCTGTCATACTATAGATGTTATAACCCCACATTGCATGGTTGTTTTTGAAGCTGCCAGTTATCACAGATATTTAAGTACTAAAACAAATTTTAATACACACTTTTTTATCTAGTTACTATGTAGTTACTCAGCACTCTTTTGTGCAGATCTCTATTTCTATCTGGTATCATTTTCTTTTTCCAAAGAATTTTTAAAAATTGCCCATGTAGTAGGCATTAGCTTTTGTAGTATGAAAAGGAAAAAAAAAAAACATTTATTTTGCATGTTGAAGGATAATTTTGTTTGGTGTAGTAATTTGGGGAGACTTTTTCCTTTCAGTTAGTACTTTGAAGGCAAATCTGCTGTTATCTTTATTTTTGTTCTTCTGTATAAAATATCTGGCTTTTCTCTAGTTGCCTGTAGGATTTTTTAGTCACTGTGGGTTTTGGACAATTTGATTATGTGTCATGGTATAGGTTTCCGTGTGTGTCGTGTGGTCAGGGTTTGTTGAGCTTCCTGGATCTGTGGGTTTATACTGTTCATCAAATGCAGAAAACGTTCGGCTATTATTTTTTTTCAACAGTATTTTCTGTCTGCCTCCATCTCTCCCCTCCCTTGAGTATGCCGATTACACATATATTAGGCCACCTGAAGAGGTCTCATACCTCACAGATACTGTTTATTTTTTGTTTGCTTTTTACTTACTGTGTTTTATTTTGGATAGTTTTTATTATTGCTATGATTTCAGCTCATTAGTCTTTGCTTCTTTAACGTCTACTCTGCTGTCTTTCATATTGAAATTTTCATCTGTGGACTTTCACTTCGGGTCTTTTCTATATCACTCCTTAAGTTTCTGAACACAGGAATGTAGCTATAATAAATGGTTTAATACATTTGTCAACTAATTTCAACATCTGAGTCAATTCTTGGTTGGTTTTAATTTATGGATTTTTCTCATTATATATCATATTTTTCTGCTTCTTTGAGTACCTGATAATTATTTTTTGGATACATCTGTGAACTCTACCTTTTGGGTCTGGTTAGGAATGCAGTTCAGTTCCTGTAAAACAGTTTGATCTTTCTTTTAGGTCTTACTTTTAAAATTTTCCAGTGGGACCAGAGCACTATATAGTTTGGGGCTAATGGTTCCCCACTCCTGAGAGAAGACCCTTCTGATAACTCTACTCCATGACCTGTGAATGATGACACAGGCCCTGGCCCCAAGGAAACACTTGTACCATAGTCTCTAATCCATGCATTCTCAGTAAGGGTGATACTGCCCCAAAAAGGGCAAAATTTACTTTTTAGAGAAAAAACCCCTCACTGTTTATGTATAAAGCAGAAACACACATAGAATCTGTATCATATATATCATTTATACACTATATCACAGATACATTAATATCTGTGGTATTATAATTTCATGAGGAGAGCTATAAATATGGCTAAAACGACTTCTGGGGGTGATAATTTTAAAGGTCAATTGCTGCTGTGATCATTTTGGGTGTTTTTTTTCTCCTCCCACATAGTGTCCTCGTGTGCAAGCTGACCAGTCCTCTGTGCACACCGAGCGGGGCCTATGAAGATGTTGCCTTTTGCCATGCAGCTTTCTCCTCTTGAGTACTCTGTCCTGAAAACTTTAGCCACTTTGGTCCCCTGGCTCAGGGGGTCATCTGAACTCTCTTGGGTTTCTCCTTCTTGCACCATGGCCTGGGAATTCTTACAAGGTAATAAGCTGTGGCCATTCTGGGGCTCACCTCATTGTTGCCCTTCTCTAAGGCATTAGCACTATTTCTTTCTGTCTACTGTCCGTTGTCATGAAAATAATTGTTTCATACATACTCGGTGTGAAGGAAAAATAGTGACTGTTTAAATTTTTAAAAAACTTATTACAGTAAAAGACACATTGCCATTAATTCCTCCTCAGAATACCCCCCTCACTTTGAATGCACTCATCTGATCATCTTGTCACTTTTTGAAGCAATTCTGGAAGTCCTCTTCTGTGACTATCTTTAGTTGCACTGTCATGGCAGCTTTGATGTCCTGAATCAATTAAAAACATTTACCTTTCATGGTCATTTTGACTTTGGGGAAGAGCCAGAAGTTGCACAGTGCCAGATCCAGGGAATAAGGTGGGTGAGGACACACCCTAACGTTCTTATGGCCCCGCCTTTCCATTGGATGGCACTTGGCTGTAGCATTCACTGTATTTTTGATCACACTTCATGAAGACCCTCACGAAAGAGGACTTCAGAACTGTTTCAAAAAGTAGCAAGGATGATAGGATAAGTATGTTAAAGTGAGGAGGAATATTTTGAGGGGGGATTAATGACAATGTATCTTGTACTATAACAAATGTTTTTACCTAAACCTTGTATTATCTGGTTTTGGTGGTTTCGTGTAGGAGGGAAATCTGTTTTCTGTTTTGGATAGATGTGGAAGTTGTCTTTATTCACCTTTGACTGGCACAGGTTTATGGGGTCACAAATGCCTCCTTCTGGGCAGGTTTGATCACACTGTGTACCAAATTAATTCTTAGGCAACTATACTATTACAAAGGCTGGTTATTACTTTCTAACTTTAGAACCAAACTTTTTTTTTTTTTTTTTGTGGGTACCAGGGGTCGACCTCAGGACCTTGCGCGCCAGCAGGCGCCTGTGCCACTGAGCTAGAACCAAACTTATGAAAGCAAGGAGCATTGACAGTTACAGAACAGAATGTATTAATAGTATCCAGAGACCCTGCCCATGTGGCAAGGAGGGAGCGGTTGGGAATGGAAAAGGCAGAAGTGGTGGAGGGAAACAGTGGCGAGCACCAATTTTCTGATCCAATACAGTGGTGGATCCAAGTATTATAGGTGACAATTACAGCATCAAGATTTGAATATATTACTAAAAGCTATAGAGGCAAAACAACAGAACTCACACTGACATGCTCTTACTAGGGCCTGGGAGAAGGGGAACAAGTAGAAGGAACATTGAAATGAGCCATATTTTACACCTTCATTAGGGTGAAGGATGTAGGTCTTTTAAAAGTCGACGCAAGCAGAAAGCAGAGTTATACACATACTTTCTATTGCTGCCATGTCCCTTATCGTAGCCTCTAGCCACATGTGACTTCTGACTTATTGAAATGTGGCTAAGTAACTTGAGGAACTGAATTTTTTATCCAAGTTTTATTAATTAAAATAAAAATGTATAGCCACATGTAGTTAATGGGTATCATTAGCACAGATATAGATGTTTCTATTATCATAGAAAGTTCTGTTGGATAGCACTGGTCTAAAACTTGGGAGACTGTTATCAGAAGGATCAAAGTCAGAAATGATCAAGCATGGTAAGTTCTTCTGAGACTTGGGGAAATGGGGTGGGGGTTACTCTTAATTTCATTCTTCCTTTATGCCTTGAATATCTATATTGTGTTTTGTTATATGTCCAGAACGCTCACCTCAGCCTGTCACCTCATTGCCCATAGAAGTCCGTTCTCAATGGAATTTTACAAAGATTTTTGGTTAAGTTTTGTGTGAGACTTTAAAAATATTTTTAGAGAGGAAATACTGGATTTTACAAATTATGATAGTCAGAATTAAACATAAATTGTCAAGTTGTTAATCTCAACTTTCTACCAAGCATCTGTGTCTTTGATGAAATAAAAAAAAATTACTCTGTTTGGTAAAACTGAATTGCTAAGCATCTTCCAGTTCATAGCTCTGCTCCTTGAATACTCAGTGCTTTGACTGTTCTGCTTTCCTTGACAGTAAAAGTTAGAACCTCTCTGAGAAAGGAGGAGGTGGCATCTGAACATTGCCATGTGAAGTCAGTGGTGCCATTCCCTGTGGAAGTGAGTGGGAGACGGTACTGTGAGGGGCACAAGCACTTTTTATTTACATTTGTCAGCATTCGACTTTTTGGTTAACAACAAGCATGTATCTTTTGTAATTAAATAAAAACAATAAAAGGTGGATTACATATAATGAAATTGTTTTGCACTACTCTTTAGGAAAACAAGAATAAAGTCCCTGACAAGCCTGCCAAGCCCTCGCCACCATTCGCTCCACACCCTCTCCCTGTCCTTCTCTGTTGCTGAACAGCTGTACTGTCCTTCTTCTAGGTCCTCAACCATGTCCCCTTCCCATCACCACTGTCCTTTGCGTTATGCTGGTTCTTCCCTGTAACTCGACTGCACTGCTCACCCTTCCCTGACCCTTTCTTTGGGGGTGGGAAGCAGGGAGGGAGGGCATTTTGTCTTCAGGTCTCAGCTCAAATACCACCTTCTCAGAAAAACTTCTGTGGCAGCCTATTTTCCACAATGGTCTTCAGAATACTCCCTATCCCATCTCTTCTGCAACATGGCCCGCCACTCCTGTCAAGTGAAGGAATCAAATTCTCTACCCTCTCGAACAGGGCGGGACTTGGTCACACGAACAATGGAATGCAGCACAAGTGACATTCTGAGGTTTCCCAGAATAGTCTCGGCAAGGCTCAAAGGACAGCGGCTTCCATATGGGCCTTTCGAAATGCTGTCTTGGGAGGCTCCCTCATGGAACTCAGTGCCTTGTGGTGAGAAGTCCAAGCCACATGGCGAGTCCACGTGCAGATGCTCTGATCAACTGCCCCAGCAGAGCTTCCCACAGCAGCTGCTGAGTAAGCCATCCAGCAAGCCTAGCCCAGGCAGATGACTGAAGTCCCAGCTTTCACAGACCCCAAGCAAGAACCGTGAGGAAGCTCTGGGGACGTGGCTCAGTGGTAGAACATTCGCCTAGGATGAATGAGGCCTGAGTTTGATCCCTAGAGCTGCAACAAAAAAAGAAAGAAATAAATAAAAAATTACAAGATGAGCCCAGTCAACCCACAGAGCCATGACTGTTTTGGATTTGGGAGGCTGAGTTACAGAGTAATAGTTACTCTGTCTTCCCAGGAGAGGAAAGGCCCCTGTTAAGATGCTCTTACTGCCCCACTTTTCAATAACAACAAATGATAGTAACACAACCAGTGTCGTGGGAGCCAGGCACTGGTCTAAGTGCTTTACAAATACCAAATTATCCTATCCTCACAGAAACCCATGAAGCAAAGCACCATTGTTCAGCACTTGCCCTTGGAGTTCAGCCTGGGTGTGAACCAGGCAGTCCCTAAGCAGGGCTTCTTCACAGCACCACCACTGGTGTGTAATTGTGCCTGTATCCTTGTAATTATTCAGATTAATGTTTCTCTTCCCAACTACACTGTGAGCTGGCTGAGATCATGACTGTGTTTGTTCAGAGTGAATCCCTGGTTTCTACTCACAAACTCAGAGTGAGTAAATCTCAGAGCTCACATTCAGCATGAAAGAAGGAAAAAAATGCCAACTGCTTAATAGTTCTTTACAAGATAGTACCAAACTTGTAGTTTACAGGTGAAATAGGTATTTAGAATTCAAAAGAGCATAGCATAGGATAGTGCTTGGGAGTATAGGCTTTGGAGAAGGCAGATCTGGGTTCAAATCCTGACTTGAGCATAACCTTGGTCAAGTTAATTAACCTGCTTAAAGTCTTTGTTTCTTAATCTATAATATCAGATAGACGCCTCGCCAGTTGTTGAGAAAATGTGTACGTTAGTTAGCTTTGTATTATAATAAAATACCTGAGGTAATCAAATTAAAAAGTATTTTGGCGCAGAGTTTTGGAGATTACGTCCATGATAGGTGGGCCTCACTGCTTTGGGGCCTGTGGCAAGGCAGAGCATCCTGGCAGGAGCACATGGCAGAGGAAATTGCTCACCTCATGGCAGCCAGGAAGCAAAGACAGGAAGAGGAAGGGCCAGGATCCTAATCACTTCAAGGGCACACCTTCGCTGATACAAAACCTTCCATTCGGGCCCACATCTTAAAGTTTCTACCATTTCCCAGTGGCACCAACATGGGGACTAAGCCTTTAACACATGGGTCGATGGGGACATTTAAGATCCAAATCATAGCAAAGTGACATTTGCAAAGCTTCTTGAACACATCCTCAGCACACAGCTCCAACAAAGAATCTCACTGTTGAACATAAACAGTAGAAAATTCTTACAACTGATGGTGAATGTTAGGTCTGTTCATATTAAACATTAGCTAAGTAACGAGAGCAACCATGTTAAATGGTTGTAAATGGCAAATGGTAGGTAGATGTATCCACCTTGGGCATTCTCACACATTGGATACATAAATTACATAAATTTTTATTTATAACTATTTAAAATACAGTGGACCCTTGACTTATGAACTGTTTGTTCCCGAGGGTTGGTTGTAACTCAAGTTGTCAACTGAAGGCTCAGGCTCCTCTACGCAGCCTTCAAAGTCTCTCCTGTACACAGGCAGATCTCAGTGTCCTTAGAGAGACACTGGCCCAGGATTTCTCAATCCCATACAGGAAAAGATGTTGTAATGTTCCTTCCAGAACTCTTTAAGGGTTAAATCTGTATCTGAGACCATCTTGGAAGCACAAGCAGCTGGCATTCGGGTCATAACTCAAGACTTTGGTCATAAGTTAAAACTAAAATTCTGGTCATAAACCAAGTTGTTTGTATGTCAGGCCAGTTGTAACCTGAGGGTCCACTGTAGTTGACTGAAGATTCAACGAAGTATCTTACCATAGCAAATGAGGCCTCGTGACGAAGACTGCTTGTGGAAACCTTTGTTGAGTGGGAGGTGAAGAAGGGCACCCTTCTTTATACCCAGCCTAAGAACTCCATCCCCGTGCCCTGGTTCCTGGGCCATACCTGCACTCAGATGGAGGAGGTGAGTATCTGGTATTAGATGATTTCTTTCCTGCTATTTAGAAGCTGTACCTGCTGAAAGGAGAAAAATAGACTGAAACGTGGCTGAGAGGATGCATTCACTAAGTACGGACAGAGCAGGCTGAATGTACTTAGTGTTTGCAGATATTTCAAGGTTTACCCTGTGGGCATGACAACAACATGGCTGCTGGAAACCTGCCACTAGTTTCATTCGCACATGACCACTGTGCCCTTTTCTCTTCCCAGTACTGGGCTTAAAGCCAGGGAGGACTGAGCTACATTTTCAGCTCTTTTTAAGTTTTGAGACAGGATCTTGCTAAGTCACCCAGGCTGGTCTTGAACTTGTCACCCTTCTAGCTCAGGCTCCTGATCAGTTGAGATTACAGGTGCGTGCCACCGTGCTCAGCTGGTATGACTTTTAATTTCTCAGAGAACTGACCAGCTTTTGCCAGCTTTTGTGCATTTTTGTCTAAGTCTTCATTTTCCTATGTTTCTGCAGAAATTTACTTTTAAAAACAACAACATGGAGCTAGTGAGATGGCTCAGTGGCATAAGCGCCTGCCTGGCAAGCACGAGGGCCCGAGTTCGACTCCCGGAACCCACATACGAAAAAAGGGCCGGTGATATCGCTCAGCGGCATGGGCGCCTGCTGGCGTGCGAGGTCCTGAGGTCGACCCCCGGTACCTACAAAAACAACAACAAATTGTATTGGGAATTGAATCCAGGGCCTTCACACTGATCTGCATCCCTAGCCCCTTATTTTTTTTTGAGACAGGGTGTTGCTAATCCCTAAGCTGCCTAAATTGGGCTCAGACTTACACTCCTCCTGCCTCATAATCCCAGAGTACTGGGATGATAGGTATGTGCCACCACCCCAGGCTTTACCAGCTGTTTTTATGCTACTTCTGATCACACATTCTCACCAAATGGAAGCAATGCACAGTGGGTGTATGTATACTCTAACTGACATATGTATTAATCAAAATGTCAGGAAATTATTTGTATTTACAAGTAATTTAAATGGGTGCTCCCCATTTAAGGAGTGTAGATAATGAAAGGAAGCCCCCATGTTACCCTGTCTCCACAACTTAGAAACCCAGGATCAGGGATCTGATGTTCATTTATCAGCAGGCTGATTATGAGGCATACACAGGTTCAATTCAGAGTGAGCCAGTTAGTCTTTTGCAAGAGAAAACTATTTATAAAGTTCAATAAACCATATCCGTGGTCCTAGTCAATCTGATAAATGCTTTCTGCTTCCATATAAATGAGCCAAAGGACATAATAGTTTAATTGGCTATAAATTTGTGGCTGCTGACTTGGGTCAACTTCACCAATGGATGGTATTTTTGCTGGGCCAGAATACAGAGAAACAGGAGAAATACCATGGCTTTGGGAAGCACTCCTAAACTATTGTGCTTGCTTTTCTCCATCATTTGGCTTATATTTTTGAAGAGATGGGTCAAAAGAAAGTTGATTTTTTAGTAATGAAAGGTGAAGCAAGCCCTGGGCTGGATCCAGCAACAACATGATACCTAACAGACTGGAACATCAGGCAATGCATTTCATTTTTTTAGCTGCAAATTCTGCATGTGGAAAAGAATGTGTCAGGCTGAATGATCTCATTGAATCCTTCAGTTTTAAGATCACTGATTCTAGGCCTGTATAAACTACCACAAATTGCCTGTGTCTTGCCATCAGAGTCATTTAACTCGCAAATTAGATAATGGCATTATCACAAATGTAGCCACTTTTTCATTTTCACTGTAATTTAAAAGTCTTTTATGATTTCTGAATTTTAATTTTGAACACTGGTGTTTATGTATTAAGTTCAAGGCTTGCTAACAATGATGTTATTCTTCTGTAAGTCTGCTGTTTATTATCCGTTATTTTCCATTCATTCCCCCCCCCCTGCCCCAAGAGGAGTTCATTTCCGAGCCAAAAGCCTAAGTTACTGGCTGGTGGTTAGCTTGCACTATTATTTAAGTAACAGGCAGGATTCATTTTCCAACTAGGATTATATCTACAGAAGGGCCAGTGGAGACGGCACTTTAAGTACACTATTAGAACAGAATGTCAGGTACTAAGCAAAGAAATTATTTTCTAAAAGGATGTTTAAGAGCCTGGGCAAAAGTAAATGAACTGTGCTCACTCGAGCATCTCCCTGTGAGGAAGCAGATAATGAGACACCTGGCTGAAGATCACGTACGTATATTTGGCTCACACACCTGAAAATACAATATAAAACAGAGGTTGTTGATGTAGAGCCTTTGCTCTTCCAAAATTTTAAAGCAGTTTTAATTTGGAAGAAGCAATAATTAGGCTGCAGTGTTCAGCAGCTTTTTAAAAAATCTTTGAAAATTTCACTGGTTTTGAAAATGAAAGCTTGGATTCAAAATATGGCTGGTACACAAGTATCCTTCAAAGGTGCAGGAAAAACAGACAAACAAACAAACAAAAGTTGCAGGGATTTGTCACCAGTAGACCGGTAGAAATACTGTATCTGTTCCATGCTCTCTGGCTGCTTTCAACTTATTTTTAACAAAGCCATTTAACAAGTAACTGGCTACTCTTCAGAGTAGACTATTTTGAACTTGAAATTTTAAGAGTTAAAGTTTCATTAAAACCATGTAGTACAATTGGAGAAATATCATAAAACATCTCTTTAATGTGAACACTACTTCATACAATGAAAAACTATTTACAAGGCATCACTTCCAGGTTGTTGCCATTGCATCGTTCATCTCCCCATGTGCTGAAACAACAAGTCTTCAACCAGGGAGTTTCAGTCCAATTGCACGTTCTCCTCCTCCTCAATGGCTCGCCAAGGTTCCTCGAGCTTCAGGGAACCTGTCCGCTTAATTCTCCTCGGTAATTATGGCTCAGCAAGCATGACGCCAAAATCTTCTATAACCCAGAGACTTTGGCAACCACACATATATAAAATGAGCAGATAAGGTCTTATCACCAATAAATACGAATTTGACAGTTCAATCCATTTCCAATCTTAAGAAATTATCTTCACTTAGGAAAACATCTTTTTCTCAATGGAACTAAAGTGACTAATCTGTTCTTCATACTGGAACTGAGTTAGGAGGTTTTTGTATACAAATATAGCATGTTTTGGCCAGGAATATAATTTCTTGTTAAAGAGTTTATTTGCCTTTACACACAGGATTGCTACATACATTCACAGTTTCAATAGACTGTAATTAGCTATTCCAGTTGTGCTTTAAAATCCCAAATATTATTCTCATTAACAAGTGCAAAGCAAATGTCTCATTTGACTGCAGTTGGTCCTAGAGTTATAAACTCCATAATGATTTATAGAAAGTTCCCCTATTCTCCAGTTTCATCGTTTGCTTTTTCAGGTATGACTTCTAGGCTCCGGCGTGGCTTTTGGACATCAGCATTTTCAGTGCCTGGCTTATTCAGTCCACATGAAACAGCAGCATAATGGATTTGTTTCAGGTTCTCCAATGTCTCATTCTTAGCATATTTCAAAAGATCTGCTTGTCCCTGTAACAAAACATGCAATTAAACAGTATTAGGTATGTATGACATGACTTACCATTAAGACTTTACAGTATAGGTTTTTGGCTAGAAGTATTTTATTTCTGCAAGAAGGCATACTTGTTTTTTATTGGGACTGCATCTGAACAGTCCAATTTTAATTAAAAAAAAAAAAGTTTGTTTTCCTAGTTTCAACACCACACTCCAAAAGTATGGTGCTTTTTCAGTCCTTTCCACTTATAAATCTGAATCAAGCTGTGCGTGCACATGCATGTGTGCGTGCATACTATTCCTGTATATCTTGGTTAAGATATTTTTCAGTGATTGCCCAATCCTGTTTTGTCCTTTTAAGATACTAAAAAAAACCAAAAACCAAAAAACAAAAAACATTTTATTCTGGGAATAAATACCCATTCACAGAAGGATACAAATGTAGTAGATATTTTTCTTGTGTACCCTTAAGATAATTTTCCGATGCGTACATTTCACAAATTTAGTACAGTATCTGGAAAAGGACACAGACTGATGCAGTGCGTGCCTACGGTTCTAGGTAGCTTCACACTCAACAGCACCCTTGGCCTTTACTTGCTATAGCAGCGCCTCCTCAATTGTTGATGACAAAAAACGTCTTCAGAAATTGCTAAATGTCTCCTGGGGGATAAAAGTGTTCCTGGTTGAGAACCACTGGGCTAATGCATCAGCCAATGATTCCAAGGCTACTTCATGGAAGAGATAACAGGATGCTGTTCTACTGTGCAGATTCCATCACTCCTACTTTGCCATTTTGCTCCATTTTTCTTTTCAAACTTATCCTATTTAATAGTTCTTGCTACTTATACTATTTCCTTTCCTTTTTTTTAATTAAGTTTATCGGTACATTTTAGGTAAACATAATGATCACATGAATCATAGAGAATTTGTACCTGTACATGATATATCTTGATCCCTTTTTTTTCCCATTCCCTGACCCTCCTTTCAACCCCTCTAGTGTCCTTGTTCACTATTTTTTCCTTTCCCCCAGGCTCTCTATTCCATTTACTTCACTTATTTTCTTTATGATTCCTCTATTGTTTGACATTTTGTCACACTTAACATCTTTTTCTTTTTTAACTGCCTCTAAATGCACAGTGCCTTTAAGGTATTTCTGATTTCTGTGCAAGCAGACTTGGAGCCAGCTGCAGAGGACAGTGGATAAGAACTTACCTTGGCAGGCAAATGGATTATAATCAAATTTTAGCCACTGGTGAGATCAAGCTGCAATGGAGTTTTAAACTACCATGAGGCCCAAATCCACAGAACGGTTTGGTTGCTTCCCATTTACTAGTCATGATTTTCCTACTTTACAGAGAACTTTAATTAGTAACTAAAAATAGATGGTCCATTGCTCAGTTTAACCGAAGGAGTTTCATTTTTATTCATTTCTCCTTGCCACTGAACTCATATGTTGAAAAAATACTAGTTACAAGGCTTTTGTGTATGAATATACCATACTTAATCAGGAATATAATTTCTTATTAAAGAGTTTATCTTTACAAGCAGAATTACTATATACACTCAGGGTTTTAATATAACTAGATATTCCATTTGTATCTTAAAATTACAAATATTATTTTTAAGTCAAAAAACTTTTAACTCTTTAGAGCAGTTTTAGGGTTATAGCAAAACAGAGCAGAAAGCCCAGAGAATTCCCATACACCAACGAAGACTCCACGAACAACATCCTCCAATATCAGCAGCCCAAACTACAGTGGTATGTTTGCAATCACTGATGAACTACACCGATGATCAGTATAATCCAAAGTCTAACTGTTTGAACTAGAGTTCATTCTTGGTATAGTATGGGGTTCTACAAATGTATGATAGGCATCCATCATTACAGCATTACACAAAATAGTTTTACCACACTAAATATCCTCTATGTTCTGCCAAGTCACCCCTCCCCCACCTCTCCAACCCAAACCACTGGCAACCACTAATCTTTCTACTGTCTCCATAGTTTTAGCTTTTCCAGAATGTTATATAGTTGGAATTTTATAGTATGTAGCCTTCTCAGGTGGGTTTCTTTCACTTAGTCATATGGATTTAAGGCTCCTATGTTTTTCATAGGTTGATAGTTATTTCTTTTCAATGCTAAATAATATTCCTTTATCATGATATACCACAATTTGTCCATTTAGCAACCAAAAGACATCTTGATTACTTCCCAATTTTGGCAATTATAAAAAAGCTGCTATAAATGTCTTTAGACATGAGTTTTCAACTCATTTGAGTATATACTAAGGAGAATCACTACTGCATCACGTGGAAAAACAGGCTTAGATTTATAAGCAACTGCCAAACTATCTTCCAAAATGGTAGTACATTTTGCATTCCCACCAGCAATAAATGAGAGCTCCTGTTACTCTAAATCCTAGCCAGTATTTATTGTCAGTGTTTTGGATTTTGGCCATTCTAATAGTTACATAGTAACTCATTTTCTTTCATGATACATGGTGTTCAACATCTTTGCCTATGTCTACTTACTCTGTATATATTCTCTACTGAGGTGTCTGTGCCAGCTTTGCCCATTTTTAATCAGGTTGTCTGTTTCCTTATTGAGTTATAAGAATCCTTTGAATATTTTGGAAAGCAGTTCTTTATCAGATGTGTCTTTTGCAAATATTTTCTCCTAATCTGTGGCTTCTCATTCTCTTAAAATTGTCTTTCACAGTGCAGTTTTTAGTTTTAATGAAGTCAAGATTATTAATTCTTTCTTTCATGGATTGCCTTTTCAGTGGAATATCTAAAAAATGTCATTGCCATACCCAAGATCACCTAGATTTTCTGTTATCTTCCAGTCCTATTGCTTTGTGTTTTATCTTCCTATCTATGATCTATTTTGAATTAATTATTGAGGTTTATGGCTAGACTCATTTTTTGCATGTGGATGTCCAGTTGTTCCAGTACCATTTGTTTAAAAGACTCTGCTCCACTGTATTGGCTTTGCTCCTTTGTTACAGATCTTTGTTAAGGATCAGATGACTATGTGGACCTATTTCTGGACTCTCTGCTTTGTCCCCCTATTTGTCTAGTCTTCTGCCAATGCTACACCGTTCTGCTTAATGTACCTTTGCAGCAATTCTTAAATGGAGGTAGTGTCAGTACTTCGACTTTGATTTCTCCTTTAACCCTACACTGGCTATTCTGGGTCTTTTACCTCTATATATAAGTTTTAGAATCAGCTTGTCAATGTCCAGGAAATAACATGTTGAGATTTCAATAACTTTATAAACCAGTTGGGAAGAGCTGACATCTTGACAATACAGAATCTTTATACCCTTGAGCATGGATCATCTCTCCTCTATTTAGTTCTTTTGTCAGTTTTATAGCTTTCCTCACATAATTCTTGTATATATATATTGGTATATTTACACCAAAGGATTTCATTTTTGGAAGTGTTAATGTAAATGGCAATGTATTTTAAATTCCAAATTTCTTTTATTCTTTGTTGGTATATAGAAAATCAATAATTTATTTGTATATTAACCTTATATTTTTACCTTTGCTGTAATTGTTTATTATATTGTTTTAAGAATTTCTTTGTTGATTCTTTCAGATTTTCTACATAATCATGTCATCTGCCAAAATAAAAGGCAGTTTTATTTTTTCCTTCTCAATCTATATACTTTTTTGTTTCTTTGTCTTGCCTTACTATATTAGCTAGAACTTCTAATACAGTATTGATAGCAGTGGTGAGTATAAGAAGGGAGACATCCTTATTTTGGTGGGAAAGGTTTGAATTTCTTACCATTAAGTATGACATTAGAGGTGGGCTTTTGTAGATACTCTTTCTCAAGTTGAAGAAGTTCTCTTTCATTTCTAGCCTACCAGAATTTTCATCATGAATGGATACTGTATTCTGTCAAATGCCTTTTCTAAATCTATTGCTGTGACCATGCAATTTTTCTTCTTTATCCTACTGATGTGGATTACATTGATTTTTGACAGCTGAACCAGCCTTGCATGCCTGCTATAAATCCCACTTGGTCATTGCTGTAGTTATTTTTCTCACTGCTGGAACAAAATACCCAATATCCACAAGTTAAAGGAGGAAAGGTCTATTTCAGCTCAGTATGTAGAGGTTTCAGTTCATAATTGGTTGGCTCCAAGGGAGGGTGGCATGGCACAGGGACATGGCAGAAGAGAAACAGTGCACGGTAAGGCAGGCCTACTGCTTGCTGCTTTGCTGCTTCCTGCCTTCTTTCCAACCCCTTATATTCCATCCAGGATACAAGCCTATTGATTGGTGCTACCCACACCCAGGGTGGGGCTTCCATAATCCACACCCAGAACTATGCTAAACCAATTTAGTTATTACACACCCTTAATTCCAGTATCACACACACTAATCTGGCATCACATACCCATGATCCAGCTACCACCCAAAAGGCCCACCTATGAGTGCATGAGGCTTTGGGGGGACATCTAGATACAAGGCATAAGAGTTACGGTGCATAATTCTTTTACTTTTTTCATATATATTTTTTTGTATGTTGTTGGATTCTAACTGCTAACATTTTGTTGAAAAATGGCAGAGTAGTGATCAGCAGCAAAATTCAGTCTCTCAGAGACCAGGAATCCATACACCTGGAAAATAACAACTTGGTGAAGAGAAAGGATGAAAAAAGGAAGAGGGGTGGGAGGAGGAGGAGGAGCGGGAGGAGGGGGAGAAGAATAGGAAGAGAAAAAGGAAAAGGAAGATCATCATCTCCAGGAATTGGGAAAGAACTGACAGGAAAATTAGAAACTAGAGAGAAGTTGGAGAAATGGACAATGATACAGAAAAAAGAATGAAGCAGTCTGGAAACTCATCCTGGCTCCTGGGAAGGGGAACCTGTTATATATATAAGGTAAGCTCCCAGGGTCAGAAGCTCCACAGAGAAATAATGGACCAGGCCAACAGTGCTAAATTCAAGACAACTCCATGGCTATCGTAAACAGCAAAAACAGTATCAGGTTTTACTATAAGTGACTTCTTCTACATGGCAGGAGAAGGTATATAGTCCAGCGCCACCATACTGCCAGTGAGTGTTTAATCAGGCACCATTTTGGGAAGGGTTGAATATTTAAGATTGAGACTCACCACAACTGAAACAACTTCCCTTTAGGGTTCCTAGTGTAACTCATCCACAGTGACTTGTGAGAGACAGCCACGGGAGACAGCCGAAGAGAGGGTGTGGGCTAGATACAGACCTCTGAGAAGTTTAAGCTCAGGGCGGGAAGGACATGGGGCACTGCCCTCTGTGGTGAGAAGCCAAGCCTAGCACGCAGCTCTCAGAAGTGGCTGGGTCTGAAAGTGCTGGCATTAAGTTCAGTGGGTCACTGGAACCCCTTGCCCTGCTGTCTATATCCAGCACAGATCAGAGGTCTGATCGCTTCCCCATCGACCAATGTGAGCAAGGGTATACCTCAGCTCGGACGCTGCCACAGCCTGAGGAAAACAGGCAGAGGGGCCTCTGGAACAGGGGGCACTTTACAAACGCACAGGCCATAAAACCAGAGAGAGAAAACTAACTTGTTGGATTCTAAACTGCAGAACTTGTAAAGAAACCACTCATTCAAAAATACATTTTTTTTTTTTTTTTCTTTTTTGGGGGACTCAATCTTTTCTTTCTTTCTTTTCTTTTTTCCTTTCTCTTCATTGGCTTTTGGGAGTTTGAGTTTTCTTTTTTCCTTTCTTTTTTCTTTTCAATTTTCTTTTTTGATTCTTCCTATTTTTTCTCCCAGTTTTTCTTTCTCCTTTCTCATTTGTTCTTTTCTGTTACCTCTATCTAATTTTATTAATTTCCATCTACTCCTTAATAGGATCCTTTATCTCGCTTTTCTCTTTCTCATCTTCTATTACTCTTTCAAATTTTTCTTTCATTCTCCCATTCCTCACCCCTTCTATTTCTACTAGTATAACCATTCAGCTTTATTAATCTTTAGTTAACTCTATATTATTACTGTTGAATTTTTTTTATTTTTAGTGGAGGTACAGTTGTCCTATTTAATAGGTAATTATTGTATATTAATATATAGTTTTTCTTAGTGTTCATACTGTAATTATCAATCTCTTTTTTATGGGTAAGGATGGTACATTATTGATTGTTATGGTATGGCAATATCCAGTTTGTCTTTGATGTTATTATTGTTGCTGATTTACTTGCTATTGCCAGGGTGGCATAGTTGTTGCTTTTAATAGGTTTTCTCTGTACGCTAATATCTGTATTACCTTTGTGTCATTCCTGAAAAACTGTGTGCTAGGCCAATTATACTGCATCCTCCCCTCCTAAATTAATGGAGGTGGTGTATCCTGGGACAGAGGAAAAGGCTTACAGTCACCTATGCCAAGAGTGCATCACTGAAAAGCAGATACAAACTAAAGAGATCTCCATACCAGCAACAAAGTCTTTCTACAATAAGGGCTGCAAACTTCAGCACAAAACAAAACAAAAACAACTGAAACATGAGAAAACAAGGCAGCAAAATGCCTCTGAAAACTCTCAGTTCCCCTGAAGCTGATTCACAGGGCATTGAGCAGGAGGAAATCAAAAGCCACAACCCAAACTATTAAAAAAAAAAACAGGATAGATTAAAAAATAGGTCAATAAGGTGCTCTGCGAGCTCAAAGAAGGTATAATTAAACAGATAATGGACATAATAAAATGATCAGTGAGTTTACAGAAGACAGTAATAAAAACTAGATGAGCTAAACAAAATATATGAAACAGGGGTGACTAGTTTATTGAAGAATTAGAGTCAATGAAAAGGTTCCAAGCAGAAATCCAGGAGATTAAAATTTTTATTAAAAGTATGGGCAGCAGAAATGACTGATGTGAAGACAAGAGTGCAAAAAGCAGGAATTAGGGTTGCTGTCAGAGATCAATTATTTACAGATGCCTTAAAAACAAGAAGAAAACATGAAAAATGGATCCAACAGCTGCTAAATGGCATGAAAGCTAATCTAAGATTAACTGGAATTAGTGAAAAATCAGAAACCAACACAAATGGCATTAAAAAAAACCCTGTTTACAGAAATAATTACAGAAAACCTTACAAATAAAGGAAAAGAATTAAACATACATTAGGCATACAGAATCTCAAACAGCCACAATCAGAAAAGAACTTCTCCATGACATATCAGTAAAAACCCAGAAGCCCAACACAGGGACAGAATCTTAAAAACTGTTAAGAGAAAAACAATGAATCGGTTATAAAGGTAAACACATTAGAATTATAACAGACTTTTCAACATAAACTTTAAAGGCCAGGAGAGCATGGGGTGAAGTGTTTCAAGCCCTAAAAGAAAACAATTTCCAACCCAGACTGATACATTCTGCAAAACTTTATCTCAAAATTAATGGAGAAACAAGGTCTTTCCATGATAAATAGCACCTTAACAAATTAATGACCACCAACACAGCACTACAAGTAATTCTCCAGGATATCCTAGAAAGAGAAAATGAAGCTAGCAATACCAAAAGATCTCAAAGAATAAATACACCAGGCAGGGTAAGCAGTTAAGCAAAAGGGGTGGGGGGATCTACAACAGAAAAATAATTCGGTGACAGGAATAAGTCAATACCTTTTAGTAATAACTCTCAATGTGATTATTCTCAATTCCCCAATCAAAAGACACAGATTGATAGAATGGATCAAGAAACAAAACCCAACAATATGCTGTATACAGGAAACACATTTAATCAGAAAAGAAACTCACACATTAAAAAGTAAAGGATGAAAAACAATTATTCCATGCAATGGGAATCACAAAAAAGCAGGAGTAGTTATCCCATTGTCAGATAAAGTGGACTTCAAGCCAAACCTGGTCAGAAGAGGCAAAGAAGGTCACTACATATTGGCTAAGAAAACAATTCAACAGGTGCATAAATATAAATGCACCAAACACTGATGTCCCCTACTTCATAAAACAAACACTATTAGACATAAAAGATCAGGTAAACACTGACATAATTACATTAGGGGACCTCAATACCTCACTATCACAAATAGATCAACTAGACCAAAAAAAAAGAAAGAAAAAAAAAAAATCAATACAGACTACTGGAGTTGAACCACACCTTCAAACAAACAGACTTAATAGATATCTACAGTGTTCCACCCATAGATATCTACAGAGTGTTCCACCCAACAAAAGCAGAATACACATTCTTCTCAACAGCACATAGAACTTTCTCCAAAATAGACCTCATGCTAGCCCATAAAGCATACATAAGTAAATGCTAAAGAACTGAAATTATCCCATGTATTTTATTGATCAAAGTACAATACAACTAGAAATCAATGGCAAAAGAAAAGAAATTATGCAAACAAAGAAATTATGCAAACACATGGAAATTAAACAATACCCTTTTGAATAATCAATGGGTCACAGAACAAATCAAAGAAGAAATCAGACACTTCCTAGAATCAAACAACAATGCCAGTACATCATATCAGAATCTATGGGACACAATGAAATGTGTCGTAAGAAGGAGTTTTATAGCTTGAATGCCCATATTAGAAAAACAGTACAAATAATCTAATGATGTACCTCAAGGTCCTAGAAAAATGAGAACAAGCTAAATCTAAAGCTAGTACAATGAAGGAAGTTATAAAGATCAGGGCAGAAGTTAATGAAATTGACACACACACAAAAAAAACAACAAAGAGTCAATGAAGAGTTGGTTCTTTGAAAGAATACAGAAAATAGGCAACCCCCTAGTCAATCTTACCACAAAAAAAAGGACAGGAAAGACCCAAATTTATGAAACTAGAAAAGAAAAAGGCAAAAATCACAATGGACACCACTGGAATCCAGAAGATTACTAGTAACATCTTTGAGAACCTGTACTCTAATAAATTGGAGGATTCAGATGAAATGGATATTCTCTTAGATATATACGATTTACCAAAGCTGAACCAAAATTTTAAAAGCCCTGAATAATCCAATAATAGGCAATGAAATCAAAGCAGTAACAAACAAACAAACAAACAAACAAACAAACAATTAAGAAAACCCCAGGTCCTGATGGATTTGCTGCTGAATTTTACACAAACTTTAGGGAAGATGTAACACTAATACTCCTCAAACTCTTTAATGAAATCAAAAGGGAAGAAATACTGCCAAACTCATTCCTGGAAGCTAGCATTACCCTGATCCCAAAACCAGAAAAGGACCCAACTAAAAAGGAAGACAACAGGCCGATCTCTTTAATGAACACAGATGCAAAAATCTTCAACAAGATACTGGCAAGCCGAATACAAACAATTATTGACAAGATCATATATCATGACCAAGTAGGATTCATCCCAGGGAGGCAGGGATGGTTCAACATATGTGAATAAATAAATGTAATACATCATAAACAGAAGCAAGGACAAAAATCACATGACAATCTCAACTGATGCAAATAAGGCCTTTGACAAAACCCCACATCCATTCATAATAAAAAATCTGAAGAAAATATACATAGCAGGACCTTATCTCAGTCTGATAAATGCCTTTGATAAATGTCAAACCAATGGGCAACAACATAGTAAATGCAGAAAATCTGAAAGCTTTCCCTTTAAAATCAGGAACACATCTTGCATGCATAAGGCCCTGGGTTCAATCCCCAGAACACACACAAAAAAAGGAACATGACAAGGATGTCCACTATTACCACTCCTGTTCAATATAGATCTCAAAACACTGTAATCAAGCAAGAAAAAAAAAAAAAAAAAAGCAGGATCTGTAAAAGAAAGGAAGTCAAATTATCGTTATTTAAAAAATAAAAGGGGTATGTACAAGAAAGGAAGTCAAATTATCATTATTTTTATATAATATGATCCTCTACTATTAAGACCCCAAAAATTCCACTAACAACTCCTAGAATTAATAACCAAATTCAGCAACGTAGCTGATACAAAATCAACACACAAACTTCAATAGCATTGCTATATGCCAATAAGGAACTTAATGAGAAAGAAATTAGGAAAATTTGGTATATATACACAGTGGAGTACTATGCCAATAAAGAAAGATAAACTTGAGTCATTTGTAGGAAAATGCATGTGCCTTGAGAGCATGATGTTAAGCAAAATAAATCAGCTGCACAAGCTTAAATATCACATGGTTTTTCTTTTATAAGGAACCCAAAATATAAATATAGATCAAAATAAAATCGGAAGTAGGTAGATATATCTTTTGCAAATGGAAAGTGGACCAAGAGATGGGAAGTGGGGAGGGGAAGTAGAGGAAGAGAATAAAAAAATTGGAATATGTTATGTACATGCACCAACTCCCCATGAGGAATGTGATCACTACGTACTACAAACATGTACTAATAAAAAATAGAAATTGAGAAAAAATATTTTGTTGAGGATTTTTGAATCTATGTTCATGAGAAATATTGATTTGCAGTTTCTTTGCCTGATGCTGGCATTGGGGTAATGCTGGCCTTGTAGAATGAGTTAGAAGTATTCATTCTGCTTCTATCTTCTGGACAACATTGCAGAGAACTAGTATTATTTCTTCCTTATATATACAGAAGCCACTAGTGAACCTGTTTTGAATTACTGATTCAATTTCTTTATTAGATGTAAGCCTATTTGGAAGTATATTTCTTTTAGTGTAAGTTTTCACAGATTATGTCTTTCAAGGAATTGTTCCATTCCATACAGGTCATCAAGTTTTCTGGCAGAGAATGGCTCATGATGTAACTGTATTATCCTTTTATTGTCCAAAGGATCTGTGGTCCTCTCTTTCATTGCAGACATTAGTAATGTGTGTCATCTCTCTCTCTCTCTCCTTTTTTTTTCCTTACCTTGGCTAGAGACTTATTGATTTTATTGATTTTTTTCAAAGATAACTTCGGTTTGGTTGATTTTTCTCTATAAAGTTCCATTGATTTATTCTCTAATATTACTTTTATGAATGACAATTAGTGGTTCTTCACTAAAAATGCCTACCTGAATATCCTCTTGGACTTCACATATCCAAAACTGAGCTCCTGATATCCTGCTGCTCTTTCCACAAGCAGCCTCTCCTCACTTCTTACAGTCACTTGGACCCATGGTTTTGATGCCTTCACTGACTCCTCTGTTGCTCTTGCATCCCCCAGACCACCTGTCAGTAACTCCTTTTGTCTCTGTCTTCTCTACACACACACACACACTTGCACACTCTCATTACTTCTTGCCACACACTCTCATTGTTTCTTGCTACACTCACTGCCGCTGCAGTCTAAGCCACTGTCAGCTGCTCCTGAGTTCATGACAGCCCCTTCTGGCTGGTCCCCCTTGTTTTCTTTTTTCAACATGACGGCCAGAGAACTGCAACTGAAACACACTCAGAACACATCTCCCCTCTGCTTAGAGTCCTCCAGGGGCTTCACCTGTGCATTTCTTTCCATCTGCACAGAAACCTCTTGGCCCTGAAAGACATAGGGCTCACTCCCTCTGTGTCTAAAATTTGACCCTCCCCGCAATTTTCCTCACCCTTTTCTTCCTTGCATTTTACAACACTTATTACCCCGACACAGTTGTTTTATTTATTATTTGTGTTTACCATTAAATGTGAGCTCCCTGAGAGCAGAGATTTTTGTTTCCTGACCATTGCTAAATCTTTGGAGCTTAGAACAGTGCCAGCTACACAGTAAGGGATCAGTTAGCATCTGCTGAATGAATGTACTTAAATATGCGAAAGTCTTGTCTTTAATATCCACAGCTGCTCCCTAAGCAATGTATTTTGTCTTTTTTTTCTGTGACTATATATACGTAGGTACTGTACTTTTACTTCTTATAAATGGGATTAAGCAATCTGTCTTGTTCTTTGATTTGCCTTTTTAGGACCAGAAGTCATGTTTTGCTGATCTGTCTATTTCAGCATACGTTGATCTACCACATGAAGACAGGGCATTTAAAAAACAAACATCCCCAGATGGTGTAGCATGGCTAATGTGGTAATAAGAGTTCTTTATCTGGTTATATCTGACATTTCCTGAGCTCAGACAAGTTATTGTTGCATCTTGAACAGACCAGGTAGGTTTTCAGCCATTATCCAAGTGACACAAAAGGACCCTCACAGCCAACACAATTGGGCTTGGTGAGCCACTGTACTCAGTCCCTGCCACTTACTTTATGTAGCCACTTGTTTTATGTGTTTTGAGTTAACACAACTAGAGTGAGTGAAGAACAATTAAGGCAGTAGTAGGGTTTGCTGTAGCAGTGTTCCCACATCATTGCTTCAAAAGACACTGAAAGAGCAAAGGTTATTTAAAATGCTGCTGCCCACTGACAGGGTGTCTAGTTTGAAGGCTGGCTATGAAGCTGGCTTTGCAATGTTTCCAGTTGAAAAAACTTATTTGGTTTCACAATTTTGTTTTGAATCTTAGACCTCATTCTATTTGATTTTTTATCTTGAATGAGTTATTTTGACCTTAGGTCAAAATATTTAATGTTCTTACTTTGGCTCAGAAAGTAATCTTTAAAAGACATGGCCAAGGGCAGTGGCACGATCGCAGTGGCTCTTTCTGAGAGTTTGGCTGAGCCCACGGCTTCCTGGGACTGCATTAGAGGCTGGGAGCAATCAGGAAAGGAAGGATGGTAGGTGCCAAACCCCAGAGCCAGCACCCCGGCTATACTCAACATTTGGTAGTCACCAGACTTTTTGCATGACAACAAAAGATGTCCCAGTCTTTAATATAGCAAAAATATTTCAAGGCACATCTGTTTAGGACTACATAAGTTCTGAAACCAAAATTAATCACAATTCAGTGGGAGTACCTGAAATCTTATGTTTCATGTGCTTTGAGTTAAGACAGCTAATGTGAGTAAAGAATAATTCTGAAGGCAGTGGTAGTGTTTGTTGTAGCAGTGTTCCCACGTCATTGCTTTTATCCAGATCTAAAGGTAAAACAACAGGGATTCTATATTCCTGTTAATTTTTTCAAAGCTCCTTTGTCAAACTGTAGAAAAACAGTTGCCTTATTTCTAAGGCGAGGGATCCAGCGTAACCACAAGCACTTGTGCTGACCTCTGCCAGTGGCCTGTGCAACAGGCACGGGGCTGGAATCCGGAGAGAACAAAGATGGCCGCCTGCCATTCCTTGGGGCCAGAGGATAGTTCCAAATCACACACAGTAGGAAGGAGGTGAAAAAAGAGGACACTTGTACCATTTAGGAATCTGTGGGAAGCACAAAAGTAAGCAAATGTTTTTGTTTGAATAAAAACAGGAATGTAAATCATCAGTGTCTGGTTTTGACCTCCACATGCCTGAAGCCCACACTAACTTTAGGGTTGTTCTGGGGCCAAAGACTCTAACTGAGAAGGTTCACCTGGACAAGTATGGCCTAGGCTGTCTTGTTCTAGGCTTTCTGATCCCACCTGCAGTCACAGGGAGGTGCACAGCAGATTTCAGGTATCCCCCCAACTGACACCACCTACTCCCCAAAGGGACGAGACTGACTCGGCAGATGCCTGGGCAGCACCAAGGGCCAGGATGAAGACCATCCTCCTGAGTGAGCTGAGCTCCAACCTATTTGTTGGCCCTTGCTTGGCAAATTTTCCCAAATAAACCACTGTGTTTTATCTTCCCTGTAAGTCTCCATGAAGCCTTGGGTACCTTCAGTGTCACTCTGAAGTGGTGGCATGCATGTCAACGTACCTGTCCTGTCGCTTATCTGAATGTCTTCTGTAACCAAAACCGGGTAACTGAACCTGCCTGACACAAACCTCACGACAGGAAGTAAAAGCCAGATAAACAGGAAGTTAGCATTTCTTCACTGGTTATCTATCTGGCATATTAATAATATGCAGTCACAAACAATATGCCTTCTAGTAAGTATTTTATGGTCAGTCACTGTTTTGAGTGATGAGAGACATATGCAAACTGAATACATTTTAATTTAGCATTTCATAAGCATTCAGAAACATAGGCCAAATGCTCAAACCTCCTTCAAGACTGACAGGAACAGCCAGGCAGGGTGGTGTACACCTGTAATCTTAGCACTCTGGGAGGCTGAGGCAAGTTTGAGCCCAGGTGGGCAACTCAGTGACTTAGCAAGACCCTGTCTCAAAAAATAAAAAGGACTGAGAATGTAGCTTAGCATGAAGGCTATTAACTCAATTTTTACTGGGGAGAAAAAAAAAAAAGAATGCTACAGACAAAACTATGGAGATAGTAAACTGATAGGTGGATTCCAGAGGTTGGGGGAGAGAATTATTAGGCCAGGGATAATACTTCGTAAATTATAATGATGGATACAATCAATATCAAGTTGTACACATTAAATATGCACAATAAAAAGTTAATTTTAAAAAATGGGCTGGGAATGTACTTCAGTGGTAAAGTGCTTACGTAGCACGTGTGAAACCCTGGGTTCAATTCCCAGCAACACAGGAGAAAAAAATAAAGGTAGATATATGCCATTACAGATTTGTTCAAATCCATTTAATATACAACACTGAAAGTGAATTTTAACATAAATTATGGTTTTTGAGCAATAATGTGTCAATGTCGGTTCATCACTGGTAACAAAAGTACCACTCCAGTGGGGGATGTTAACAATGGGAAGGCGAAACTCTGTGTGTGGGCAGGACATAGAAAATATCTGCACCTTCCTTTCAATTTTGTGTCATGAAACTGCAATGACTCTAGGAAAATAAAAGTGCTTTGTAAGTAAGAGAGTACCATGGAAATGATTTAATAATTTCTTAACCACAATCCAAACTGGTCCAGAAGGCTTGTGAATATAATTACGGTACTAGGTTTGAAACCACAGAGCCCTACGATACATCGAAAACAAAATATGAAAGAAAATATATCAGCAAAGCCTTCTGGGAACATTGGTTACCATTTACTGAGTGACTACTTTGTGCCACGTGCTATATTAAGCTATTAACAAAGACTATCGCATGACAGATGCTGTTACTGTCTCTGTTTTACATAACGAGGGAACTGAATTTAGAGAGATCAGGGACCTAACCAAAGGCAGAGTCTAAACAACAAATTACACTGAAACACACACAGCTTTCCATATATGTGTGTTTCGTTTTCCTTCTAGATACACCAAACTATAGGGCTTCAACCAAAGTGAGGTGAACCCTACATGTTGTATGCAGCATCTTAAAGCAAGTAAAGCAGACCTTTTACTATGTCTTTAATGTTCTCAGCGTATCAACCATCATGGAGACAATTCACTCTTCCTGTGATTAAATATGGCAACAGAAACACGGGCTTCTGATTCATATTTATTGAATGGGGAGCGAAGGGGTTGTGGGAGTCTTGGCTAAGGACTGTAAATCGCCCCTTATTATTCTTTGGCAGCTTCCCTTGCAAGAGACCTTCCGTGGCAGGCTAAGACCTAGGCATTAATCAGAATTAAACAAGGCCTCTTAGCTTGGCAGGCCTACTTCCCACTGTAGTCTCAATAAACCTTACTTTTGAAAAAAGATTCCAATCATCAGAGTAACCTAGAGCTGCAGCAACAGGGCATGTGCTTTTCTACAGGATGTGAGAGTTAATTCAGTGCATTATTATTTCTTTTACAGGCTTGAGGGAGCTGCAGTGTGAGTTGAAAATGAACAGATCTCACCACAGAAGCAGGTGCTTTCCCTCCACCAACCCCAGCCACAGTGTTCAGATACTGGGGTGGATGAGGGTTGAGTGGGAGTGGACAGATTACGCTGTAAACACTGCTCCTGGCCCTTGATTTTTCCCCTTAAGTCTAAAGAGACATCTGAACTGCATGCTGCAGCACCTCAGTTACGCTAGATGGTAAGTCCATCTAAGGACCATCCTCACATCTTTATTCCCCTCATGCTTTCTGGGCTCACCTCACATCTACAATTATCCTCTTATTTACCAACATTTATGCACAAAGGTTTGTACAAACATCAATAATTTTGAATTTCAAATACAGAAAGTCCCTGACTTACGGACATTTGAGTTGTGAACTTTCACAGATATGAACGGACCTCCATTTTTATTGTTGCTTTTTGCGTTTTACTTTGTATATTTGTGTCAAAAGTGTATAAGATTCACTTTATCAGACTTATGAATGAATCCAACTTACAAACGTTCTCCTGGAATGGAACTCATTCGTAAGTCAGGGACTTACTGTAGAAGATTCAATTTAATGTAATTTAAATTAAGAAAGAATGTGATTCTCCTCAGAAACAACTTTATGTTTCCTTCAACCCATGGGGAAGGTAGGAGGGCTCCTGTGTAGCATCCTGCAGGCAGTGGTTTCTGAGCTGGGCCTTGAAGAAGGGCAGTAAAGGATTTCAGCAGGTCTTGTGGTTGTGGAGGATGCTGCCTTGTGTGGGTGAATGACTATGACTAGGAAATGATGCCTTCGGTACCCAACTATCATTTAGTAGCACGATATCTAGACTACGAAGCTTCCTACAGTCTCACCTTGGCTACATCTCCCTCTATTATGGGCCTGCTCACGAGGAGGGTTGAGGTTCACCGTGGTGGGGGAGGGGCCTTGCCAGGTACAGAGCTGGCTCCTCTGGCGACAGAGGTAGGGTGAGGTTTCAAGAGCAGTCACTGGAGTCCTCAGATAGCGTAAGGAAGCCACAACATAAGCGTGGAAGGCAGGAAGTCCAGACACGACTCCAGGCAGAGGGACCAGGGCCAGAGAGGAGAAAGCAGAGCAAGAGGGCATGCTGAGGGATGTGCAGGCCCAAGACCATGACCATCCCTGAATACATTAGGAAAACAGCACACACTAAGCACTTCCTTTGTACAATTAATCTTTTAAGCACACTTTTTGCACAAACATTAGCTAAGTAATCACGAATTCCACATTAGTGACGAACACTACTGTAGTCTGATTTCTGAGCCACTGTGAGTTTTCATATACTACAAAAAAATGGCTGTCAGTCAATTATAGCTTTTCAGGCATATTAGCAATATACTGCATCACTAATTACAAATAAAATAACTAAGATATATGAGTGCCAGTAAGTCTAAGAGTCATTCAGGGATCATCACAATAATCTTCAGAAAAGGAATAGATACCAGTTCTCAAGTCATCAATGTAAGCACTAAACCTCAGGTAAAAGCGGAGGAAATCAAGATTACTGTCAGTACAAATACTGTCTGGTTTACTGATTTATTTTTGGCAGAAGTCTTATGTTCCTAAAGAGAACAAATCTCCAATTATTTTCAGGTTTCCTTGGCAGTCTTGTTTCTGAGAGCAGAGTGGCCCAGCATCGGGAGAGTCAGCTTGGCAGCCACCCACCTGGGAGAATAATTTAGCAAATGGAAAATAAAGGTAGAGGGACTCCTTGATTATGTTGGTGGGATTAACATGTACTACAGAATTCTTTCCCCATATTCCTAATAGAATGAGAGAAAAATAGAAAAACACAGCCATGCAAAAAACCACAAGCAGCAACTAAATTAAGAGTATAACACAACTGAATAACTTCTAAAACTAACAGTAGCTACACTGGCAAGTCGCAATGATCCAGATAATTTTAACTCTCAGGCAAACTAGAGGAGAGCTATAAAACTGAGTGTCCTTCTCCTTTCTTCCTCTATTTGATGGAGCAGGAGAAGAAATGATGGGGCAGAGGAAAGAAGAAAGTGACACTGGAAAACCTAGGGATGGAGTTGAAACACAATGAGAAAAATGAGACGAGTAGAGAAAAGAATAGCTTTCAGTTATACGAAGCAGTGGTGCCTGAGAGAAGGGACCAATCAGAGTCCAGCTCACCTCGTGAAGTTCCCAGGGGCAGTGCGGGACAGCAGAGCACAACTGCCCAGAGTGCCACTGGCTTTGGAGTTAGGGAGGCCACAGTGGCTAGAAGTTGGGTGGCAGAGTAGTGGAGAGGGGAGAGCTCTAAAACAGCTATTGTAAATACGCTGTGATTGTTTAAGAAGGTAGAGGATATGATGACCACAAAGAAGAAAGGCATGGGCAATTTGAAATAAAAAACCCTGGATAGAATTAAAGTAGATTAGATACTACAGAAGATAGCAATACTGCTTGAATATACAGCAACATTACTTGAAGACACAGTAAAAACTACCAAATTTTTTTAAATGCAGAAAAAAACCAAATGAATAAGCACCCATGTCTTATGAGATAGTATCAAGCAGTATATATGTATAATTGGACTTACTTAAGAAGGAAATAACAATTGAAAAATTTCCAAATTTGTTGCAAATTATAAACACACATATTCAAGATTCTTAACAAATTCCAAGCTGAAGACACAAAGAAAACCATACCAAGACCCATCATATCTTGAACTTACACAGAAAAAAATATGTTCAACTTCCAAACACTTACAAGAAAGGCTAAACCAACAATTCTAAGTGTTATCGAGATGTTCCAAGCAACTGGAACTCTCATAAAACACTCCTGAGAGGAATACAAACTAGAAATAATTTTTTTTTGTAAAGCAATTTGGCAGTTTCTTATTAAGTCTAACTTATGTGTACCATATAATGCAGTTAGTTCTTCCACTCATAGGTATTTACCCAAGAAGAATAAGAACGTATGTCCAAACAAAGACCTGTATACGAGTGTTCAATGTAGCTGTGTTCATAATAGCTAAAAACTGGAAATAACCCAAATGTCTATTAACTGGTACAAGTATAATCGAAATGTGTTATATCTGTAAAATAGAACACTATTTAGCAATAAATAGGAATAGATTCCTGAAACGTAACTTTACATGAAATGAAAAAACATTACACTGTATGAAACAAGTCAGGCACAAAAAACTATATACCATGTAATTCCATTTATATCACATTCTGGAACAGGTGAAAATACAGAAATCAGATCAACGGTGGCCAACATGGTAGATTTTACTACAAAGGGACACAAAGAAATTTTAGCAAGTGGTAGAAAGACTTTATCATCATTGTGGTGGAGGCTGTATGAATATATGCATTTGTGAAAGTTCACTGAATTGTATGCTTAAAATTGGTAAATTTTATTTTTCATAAATTATAGCTCAATAAAGTTTGCAAAGAAAAAAAATGAGCAATGCTGGCTATCTAGGAGTGAGATCTTGAGGGCTAGATTAAAAAAAAAAAATTTGGAAATCCACAGGAATGGATTTTACCCTCCCCCAGTAATGCAAGAGAAATCTGAGAAGAGGACATTTTACAAACTCTGAGAAGAAAAAGCTGAGTCCAAGTACTCAAAGCAGCGTGTGTAAGACCCCAGCTGAGCTTTACGTTTTCTCACTACTATTCCCTCTGGCTACAGGAAAGTTGGGATGGCTTCTTAGACTAGTGATGACGGTGAACCAATTTAAATATTGTACTTATACCAAAAAATATGGAATTATTGTCTTGGGAACAAATGGGAACATTTTAAATTTGGACAATAGGGAAAGTGACAATATTCCCTACCTAGAAATATTAAGAGTGGTAACAGTCTCATCTTTCTCAGCAGGAGGTAAACTAACTGCTTGTAACTGATATGTGCAGCTTTTTAAAAATCCAACAAAATGACTCCTATTATTTTTCATCATCTCTTTTCTTTCTTTTTTTTTTTTTTTCCTGGTATTAGGGATTTAATACAGGGCTTTTGCAGTAAGCTACATCCTCAGCCCTTTTTTAAAATTTTGAGACAGGATATCTCTAAGTTGCTACGTTCCCCAGAATGGGCTCCAATTTATAATCCTTCTGCCTCAGCCTTCTAGTGTTGGTTTTATACCAACATGGCTGTGCTATGACACCTGGCTTAACAATCTCTTCTTAATCTCAGAGAGATTTTGTAGGAAGTAAGTATCTTTCACAGTAAAAATTGTTGCCAATTCATTTAATCTTTTTATGGCTTATTTTTCTTATGTTAAATTAAGTAAAATAAAATTAAGTATATTTTTAAAAATTTAAAAAGAGCCATTACAGTAGAATTTTACTTATTGACATATCTTACTAATATTTGCAAGGTGAATGGTTATGAGATGCACCAGTACTTTACTACTAAGAAAGAAAAATCACTGCCACTATAACAATGACACAATGTGAAGATGCCATGGACTGTAAGATACATATCAATTTAAAAGATGTTAGAAATGTGAAAAAGGTATGACTCAGACTCAGTGATATCTCTCTCCATTCATCCATCCACCCATCTACCCATCCACGCACATGCACATAAAAAGATCCCCTGTTCATCACTAGGCCAGTGATGGTGAACCTCTTAGAGCTTTCAATGATACAAACAGCCCAGTGCGGCATGCGTCCCATAAGTTCGCCCCACTGGCCTAGGCCCATTCAATTCCCAAAGAGAGTTATTTACCAGCTATCATCTAAACATTGGACCCGTTCATTAACTAGAATCATTTATTACTGCTCAGAACTGTCACAGTCTCCATCTCCCTCTCTCCTAGGAAGAAGATTACAGAAGTATCTGGACCTCACTGGGTTATCAGGTAGTCACACTCCTGTGACTGTCCCCCCCCACACAAAGTGACTTTGTATATCTCTTTTCCTAGGGACCCATCTGTTGTCAGTGCATTCACAGAACCTTCAGAGGGTGAAAGGAAAACTTTTTCTTTGTCTCTATACCCAGAAGCTCCCAAAGTGGGCCCAGGCTGCTGGTTCCTGGACCACATGTGAATAGTAAGGATAGCCGGTCTGTGAAATATTGGTCCATAAGTCTGTATTTGCCTATTATGAAATAAAAGCAAAATGAGCATTTGTTCCTACCACAGGGCTTAAAGTACTGTGTTACTTTTTCCTGAGGTCTGCAGGAAATGTGTGGTGTATCCCCTGCCTTGGGTAGGGAATGAGTCAGCAACTTGTAAAGCCAAATCCCTTTTCATTGTAAATTCTTATGCCTGTTTACTGAACTGCAAACCAGTGAACTTCAAAGCTGATCTACAGATATATAAAATAAAGTACATGTGTAGGAAGGGAACTGTTTGAGGAAGTCAAGAAAATGATTTTAATTATAAAAATGAGTAGGGGTTTACGTGAGAAAATGCAAGTTGGTTAGATTTGCAAGGGGGACTGCTTATTAAATCAAATCAGAAAACTGTTTTCAGCTGTAAAGAAGGATTTTTTAACTTGAGGGGAAAGAAGAAACGAAAATATAATATTTTTACAATCTTAAAATCAACTGAGCATAAAGTTTGGAGGGTGAATACCAAAAAGTATTTCTACATTTAGTTGTCCAAGATCCAGAATGAAATAACTTCTCTGTGTTACTATTATTCACTGGAAAGAATAGTAAGAAACACTGGGATAAAACAAGAAAGTTTGAAGGTACATACACAGTATTATTTTAAAAATCATGTCATATTATACGCAACAGAAAAAAGAATACATAGCAAAAAACCAGTAATTGTCACTGGATTGTGGAATTATTTGCTCCTGTGTTTATTTGCTTTTAAAATTTTTCCAATGAAATGTATTATTTTTATAATAGAAATAATACAAGTTTGTTTTTAAAAGCAGTCATGCTGAGGTAGATATAAATATAGGCATCTTTTCCCTTGAAAGAAAATTTCTTTCAAATGGCAATTCCTTCACATATTCCCTTTGCTCATGCTCTTATCATACTGAGGCTGTGGTTATGTATTAAAGTGTTAAATGACATGGGAGTAACTATAATCTTTACATTCCTAATTATTCCTCTGCCATCAGTATTTTCTATTTCACATGTACTATCTCCAAATGGCATTTATGAAGTTTAAAATGCTTCCAGGATAAAACAAGAAGATCCTTTGTGTCTACCGGAGTCCACTCTGCCCACTGAAGTGCCCCCAGTGCCAACGCCCCAATGCCAAGCTGTCACATTTGCACACTCTCCAGAGGGCAGAGCTTGTCCGTGGATTTCAGTGACTGTGCTGAAACCTCAATGGCTGATAACATACAGCACAAGGAATGTGATCCTCAGGGAAAGAAGCAAGAGGAAAATGAATGCAACATCCCTGGGCTCAGGCACAACTCTGTGGATACCTTTAGGATGGTAATATTCCAGGTAAAGCTCTCCACTGCTTTTTGTAGTTTTCGTTCCTTCAGACCCTCCTTGGTGCCTATGCTGTGCAAATGTTCATGGAATTCCATGGCTAAAAGAAAGAAGACAAATTATGTTACTTCTCCATTCAATCTGTGGCAATGAATTGGCAATATTTACTTTTCTCAGTATTGCTGAAACCATTCCGATCTCTAATGGAATTTCATATATACCCATTTAAGAATGTAGAGCTGCAGAGGCAACATTGAGAATCCACTATATCAATAGACAGAAGGCATCTTAGGGGTCAGTGATGGCTCCTTAGAGTTTGAAAGGGTAGACAAGGCCATAGGATTATCATTACATGATCTCATTTTAGAGAAGTGATGCTCAGCAAACTTTAGAGATGAAGGCACTGAGGGAATAAGAAGAGGAGCTGGGACTGGAACTCAAGTCTCTCGAATCTCACAAGGCAGAGTTCAGCTCTGCCGAGGGCATGATGTTGGTGACTGGGGATGAAAAGGAGGTAAAATCATGCACTTCCTATCACAGTAAGGGTCACTGTGAGATCAGATACAAGCCTACTGTAAAGGGTAGGGGACTGGCACAAAGACATGAACTCTAACATCACGTTATACAAATATTATGACTCCTTACCAGGATTTACCTAATCAAATGATTCCTATTGTCCTTCAGAATAGACTAAGAGGATGTGCACTGTGGTAATTCAGGGTTGTATGATGGTCCTTTACTCGTGGTCATTATAATTTATAGATTTTTACACATTCCCTTATAGTCAATCACTGAATCTCTGGCAATGGGAATCCTTCGAACTGGTTCCCCACTCTTCTGAAATGACCAATTAGCTCTTGATACCTCCTTTGCTTCCTGGCACAAGGTATTCTAGACTCACCAAAATACCTTCCCCATGTCAGACCTGGAGCTAACTATTTCTTCAAGGAAATTGTATGGGGGCTGGGAGGTGTTCCCAGATTATGATCCAGGCAGATCTTGGACACATTTTTTTTTTTTAAAGAAAGATAAAATCTTACTAATATTTCTAATTCAAATTTAATTCAGGGTTTTTACATGACCTTTTAAATTTTATGCTTTTTTACCCTCTTAGGTGGAGAAATCTTAATTCCTGACCACACTGATCTGACTACTAATAGTAAGACTGCTGGAGCCAACTTAAAACTCTTTAGCACTTTCTTTTATCTTCAGAGCACATCTTACTGAGAATGCAAGGTAAAAATATTTGTGTTCTAAGGTCAGTTGGAATAATTCACCTATGTGGTTACATCACTAACAAAGTATAGGTAGGTTAATTTGTTTTCTGATTTTTCATATTTTCCCATGTGGTTATATGACTTTTTGTCTTCTGATTTTTCATGTGTGTGTGTGTGGGCAAGCATGCTCTTTTTGTATGTAATCTGTTTAATGGTACGTATAACAAAATTTAACATGATTCCACAGCTGAACTACATATCAAGATGTTTTTAGATAAATCCTACCTCCTTCCTGGTTTCCTCTACCTTGATCCCTCCTCCTCTCACACTTTTTATAATTAGTTTTAAATTTATCTTTTTATTACACTATTTCACTTTGCAAATACAAGCAAATATATACAAATAACAAATATTCACAATTTTTCCTTTCTTGCAAAAGAAGTAGCATACTGTGTCACTGTTCTCCGTCTTAGTATTTTTTTCTCACATAACTGCACAGTGGAGATCACTCTAGATCAGTGCAGAGAGCCTAGATCAGTATAGAGACTGCTGTGTATATGAGCCAACATTAGATAGCCAGACCCCTACTGATGGATGCTGAGTTGTTTCAAAATTGTTTGCTATTGCAAATAATGTGCAACTGTTGTGAATTTCACAAGGCATTTTCTGCATTCTTTTGTATGTTTACTCTTTGGGCCTTCTAGTTTCTAATTCCCTTTCTATATGACACCATCTCAAAGCAACTCCCTACAGTGACTAACATCACTTTAAACATCAAGCAAAAGCTGACACATGTGCGGTAAAAATAATAAGCTGCCAGTCTAGTCTTTTTTCTTCTCTATTTTTCTCCCACCTAATAGAAACTGCAGACCAATTTCCTGTCATACTGGTAAGGCATGAGAATCTTACTGGTCCCAGAACAGAACAGTAGTAGTAAAATTCCTCCTACTGTCTAGGGAACCAGTACACTGATACCCCCCACCCTTCTCTTTTGCTAATGATGGAGCCTAAGCACATCTCAATGTAACTGACTAAATCCCTCCACCCCAGGGTTGGTGACCCAGCTCAGACAGTGGACAGCCTCTCACAGTGGGCTGCATCCCCTACGATTAGTTCTTCCTTTCATGCTAGGCTTAACAGACCGAAGAAAAATGCAAAACAAAACAAAACAAAAAACAAAACCAAAAAATAAAAAATGAAAATAACAACCATGAATAGACAGTGATTATGTCCTAAAACTCAGGGTTTTGGGAAGAGCATTAGATCTACTCCCCCCCCCCGCCCCCTTCCTCTCTTTGAATCTGGGAGGCTCCCTGGGGTGGATTATAATGACATCCTTGGGCAGGACCTTAAAGATAAGGCACTGATGTGTTGGTTCTTCTGTTAAATTTTAACACCGGACTTCTGCAAGGGAACTGGATTTTACGTGAATCCTTAGTCCTCATGTTTCTATTTCTGCCAGTCTAGAGGCACCATAGTCTCATAAATATCACTGAGACTTGGTAGATGGGATCTGTGATTGGAATATAGAACAGGGGAGAAACACAAGAAGTGGCGGGGGAGTGGCATTCTGCAAAGAAGAAACACAGCTACATGGGCTCCACGGTGCAGAGAAGAAACTGGGAAGGGAAATGGAAGCACTATTACCGTGGAACTACTGACTACATCTGCCTAATCAGATGTGGGCCATTCATGATGCTTTCTTGTTATACATGTAAAAACTGGCACACAGGTGTAACACAATAGTGGGGGATTTGTCAACCACTCAGGTATCTGTTTGGAAGCTTCATTCTGTTGGGGGCTATTTATGTTGTCCTGCTGAACATTTCATCAGCTGCAAAGTAATGAGGCAATGACAGGAACCGCTACATTGGGCTTCATTCCGACTAACAAGAAAGAACCTAAAGGCAATGTGACACTAAGAAAATGCTGAGTTTAGATTCACACACACCTGAGATTTTAAGAAAGCAGCTTTCAGAAAGTTCAGAAGACAGGAACCCAGGACTAGAGGCAGTAAAACAAGAGGCTGCTTAGAGGATTGGGACTTGAAGAAGAAACATTTAAAATGATAAAAAAAAGTTATTGATAAGGATGTAATATGGAAACATTAAAAAATGAATGTGTTGCATATATGCCTGCTATCTTAAAAGGTTCATATATTTTACATATCTATGAAAAAGAGAGTTGAAACAATTGCCCCTTAATTTGCACCTCTTAAAATATCTGTGGTCCAGTAACAATTTACAGGGAGGCATTATTAAGGTTATTATTATTAATAACCTTATTATTAATAAGGTGTATTATTAATTAGGTTTTTTTTTAATGTGGGTATCAGGAATCGAACTCAGGACTTCACGCTTGCCAGCAGGCGCTTATGCCGCTGAGCAATATCACCGGCCCTTCTTTTCCTTTATGTGGGTACCGGGAGTCAAACTCAGGACCTCGTGCTTGCCAGGCAGGCGCTTATGCCGCTGAGCCATATCACCGGCCCAAGGTTTTTTTTTAAAATGGGCATGAGAAAGGTGATAAATTGATATCACAGAAATTATATTAAAAATATAAAACCCAGTTTAAAAAGTGGCCAAGACTATTGGTCATTATTTGATCTGCTGGCTAAACATACCTATTTCTCAGGAAAGATGTCTATATTATTAACCTGTCTTTGCAAATCCACGGGTGTGAGTTCTGCTAATCCACTGATTTGAAGCATCTGTATTGATTTTATTTTTCAAGGAAAGGAAAGGATTCCCACCCTGACGTGTACAGCAGGACCGTATCTTTTCCTGGCCCCTGTGACAGGCAAAGTCAGTGTAAGGACCAAGGATGCACAGCTAAATAGAGCACAAAGGAACTGGCCAGGCACTTTCATATACTATGCAAGAAACACAGAGACAACCTACAGAACTTCCCAAAGAAATGTGAAGAAGATTTGCATCTTTGCCCATCCTACCCCAGGGCCCCAGCATTTTCCAACCACCAAGTATTATTTCTAGACAAAAGCATCCCAGCCCTTAATAGAAACTCATTATGTGGTTATGTGATGTAAAACAATACAAGGGCTATTGGGTAGGTACAGGCCCAGTTTTAGGGGAATACAGAGATACCGACAATGAAATTACATATTTAAACAGAATCAGTCCACACATGTAATAAGAGAAATCCAATAATATATCTAAGATGCAAACTGCATTATTCTTTTGATACTAAACCATCAGGACATCTACTCTAATATGTTATAAGAAGGAGGTCTCCTGGGGTCTTTAAATCAACAGTAAATATGAAGAACTTATCTGGCTTAGATGTTAAACAACTTATTCCATATTTTCCAAATTATTTACAGTAAAGAATCAGCCCAGGGAAAAAGTCCTTATCATAATAAATAACTTAAAAGCAAGATTTCTTCTCCTTCAGTGTATCTAATTATTTTGTCTACAGAGTGGAGAGTTTTAAAGTAGCTGGTGAAAATCAGATAAGCAAAAATTTTAAGACCATGTCACACAGCCTGACCCCAAGAACAGTTGTTTTACTTTAAAGCTCCTTGTTCTTTAATCACAGGAAAGACAAAAGATGTGAAAGGAGGGTGGAGTCAGGATCAGAGCGGCAGCGCTGAAAATCTAGGAATTATGAGAATGTCAACTCTGTCCACCCTACAGCAGTGTGCATGTGTGTGTTTTCTTTGTACTAACTGCTCAGCTCTCATATATAGATATTTATTTCCAAATTACCTTAAACAGGATTTTCTATAGGTTTTCTTGTTGCACTTTTATTTAAAAGGACTCTAATATGAAATTTAATGAGGAACATGTATGTCAAGAGGTAAAACTGTCATACTATCTAAGATGTTCCTGCCATGGAGATTTTCTAGGACATTTCTGTTTCTGTAATTAGTAGTCAATACCCATAATATTGAGATACAAAAGATCTCATTATTTTGTATAGTGAGAGCAATTCTTGATTCTTGAAGTAATAACACTAATTGGTCAGCCAATAACATTTACTGATCACACACCATGTGCAGGTCATTTGATTCTGTGCTGAGTTGAATTCCATTAAAACCCATTACTGAAATATGCCACTTTGTAAAAGGCTATAGGTTTCTAGAAGCATGGGCAGCCAACTACTGCTTATGTTATCAGCATAGCTCTTTCATTAAGAAACCTTTAAAATGTACTCTGCAATACAATTGTCCACATTTTTCCCAAGGAGTGTGATAACTGACTCATTTTACTAAGTCTTTGGGATGCAAAGCTACTTGCCAGAATGTTGTAAGAAAAAGATGGTTTTCCAGGCTGGTGAGATAGCTCAGCGGCATAAGTGCCTGCCTGGCAAGCACAAGGTCCTGAGTTCGACTCCTGGTACCCACATACGGAAAAAGGGCCGGTGATATCGCTCAGCAGCATGGGTGCCTGCTCGCACGCGAGGTCCTGAGGTCGACCCTCGGTACCCATTAAAAAAAAAAAAAAAAGAAAGAAAGAAAGAAAAAGAAAAGGATGGTTTTCTTGGTCCAGGCTGGTTTAAAAAAAAAAAAAAAAAAAAAAAAAAAAAGCACTGCTCTATGTATTCTAGAGGAGATAAAGCCAAGATAGTAATAGTATTTGAATAATGATGTGAGAATATATAACAATTAATTGTGTTTTAAAAATCAATACCAAAATAAACACTGTAGGTGTAATACCAAATTAGGGGTTTTTGTACTGTACTAGGAAATTTGCTAAATATGGAAGATTTATAAAGATTACTGTTATGGTTTGTGTCTAGATGTCCCCCCAAAGCTTCATGAGGTCATAGGTGGGGCTTTTCAGAAGTGGCCAGATCTAGAGTGTGTGATGCTGGGATTAAGTGTGTGATGCTGGGATCAAGGGTGTGTGATTACTAAATCAGTCCACTGACTGGTTTGGCATAGATCTGTGTAGTATTAAGGGTGCCCCACTCTGGATGTGAGTGCCACCTGCCCTAAGAGAGGGCAGCTTGGGTAGAATATAAAGGACAGAAAGAGGGCTGCTGTGGTCACTTGGTATTTCACTGCTTTGCTGCCTTCTGCCCGCCATGAACTGCTTCACCTCTGCAATGTCTCCTTGCCATGATGCCCACCTTGGAACCAGTCAACTATGAACTGAAACCTCTACAAACTGTGAGGTACAATAACTTTAACTTTGGGCATCAGGTATTTTGTCTGAGCAACGAGAAAAGTAACTAAGATAATTACACAGTGTAATGTAAAACTTTACAGGATGAATTGCAAATAATGGGTCATTTAAACTTACTTAGGGGCCAGTGATATAGCTCAGCAGCATAAGCGCCTGCCTGGCAAGCACGAGGTCCTGAGTTTGACTCCGGATACCCGCATATTAAAAATAAATAAATAAATAAATAAACTTACTTAATCTTATTTAAAAAACTAAAAGTAATTAGACAAGCTTAAATTTCTGAAAATCTGAGGAAGTATATCCTGTTTTCACTTAGTGATTAGATAGAAAATGTGCTAAAGGCTTGGTTGCCAGTGATGGGCTTTGGGGCAGTGATTGGATCACGTGGTCTCTAACTTTGTGAAGTGGATTAATCCACTGATGAGATCGTAATTTGATGCCATTATTGGAGGTGATAGAAACAGGAGGTGGGGCCTAGCTGAAGGAAAAGTGTCATGGGGAGTGACCTCGGGGACACTGTCTGGTCCCAGTCCCTTCCTCTCTGGTTCTTTCTTCATCTCTCTGCTCCCTGGCTGCCATGACACCCTTCTTCCATGGTGTTCACCTCAGACCCACCACCACGGAATCAAATGATTATGGACTGAAACCTCTGAAATGGTAAGCCAAAATAAACCTTTCCTCAGGCATTTTGCCATAGTGACACAAAGCTCACTAATATACCTATTATAAAATTTTAAATGATTATATTGGAAAGTTACATAATAAGAAAGAAGTCAGAGAGTCCTTTATCATTCCATCATTACTCTTCGCTAGCCTTGGCATCCTAAGGGAAATAGTAAGAATGTTAACTCTGAATAGGGAAGGTTCTCTCTTAGCTTCTATCCTCGACAATGTACCAGCCCGAGCCTGGGATGCAGGGCATAGGGGCGGCCAGCACAGCTCAGTCACTACCATGGGCTCAGGACGATGTCTGAACCTTTTATTATTTTGTTCAGAAACAATCTGGCCACTCCAGTGGCTATTCCTCTGGTCAGCCTACAAAAGTTAGTTTTACCTTCTGCCTTCTTATTAACTATGTGAGAAATCCTGTTGGCATGAAATGGCCCCTTTGTATTTACATCAAGCATATATCTGACTTTTTTGTATATTCCATGTTTACCAGTTACCAACATATCTTGTATCCACCTATCCAGATTGCCAATATTTTGTAGTGACAGTTGCTCTGCTCTGGGCAGGGGCCTGTGGAGCCATACAAACGCAATGCATAGCAGCAGCCTTGGGAGCAAGCTTTTACTATAATTATGCTTATCGAGTAGAGCCTTTACAGTCCCTAAAAGCACAATTTTTTTCATGGATAAATTACAGCTGAGAAAAGCCTACACAGTTCTGAAAATAACTGGAATTTTACTGATGCTGAGAAAACTACTTTTGTGATCATCATCTGCAAAATCAACACTAATACATAGGTACAAAATTTTCACGACATAATTAATTCAGATCATTAGTGCAACTGCATACAACTATATGGGAATTTACTGAGGAGAAATTTCCAATTCCACTTAGTTTGCTGCTTTCCATTATAGATAACAAACTTGTATGAAAGTTAATCAGCTCTAAAAATAAAAATGATAATATAGGTATAGATATGAAGAAGGTTTTGCTTTCAAAGGGAGGAGGAACCAAGTCAGAACTATAACATCATGTCCTCTTCCAATGGAAATGAATGCCATTTTTCCTTGCCAAGCATGAAGCAGATGACCTTTCATACAATTCTGGTTGGGATTTCCTCTACTAAGCTAAATGACATGAATCTAAAATGCAGCAGGTAGTGCATGGCTAAACTTTTCTTAGGAGTAAATATAATTAAAAAAACTCATGAGACATACTGATCTTAAACTAATACACTTAAAGATTAGCTTTACAATTGAAAATTTATGTTGCCGTCCTATAAAGCTCTCTTATCCCAGACATAATTAGTGCAAAAACATTTGTGTGTGTGTTGGAAAATGGAAACTGAAAGCAAAGGTTAAGATCTTTTAAATGGTGACAAATTAACAGATAAATAAAATTCTATTTCAAATTCCCCACATTAGGTATAGTGGAATATAAAATTCCACAGAATACAGGTATATGTGGGTCCCCATTCAAGGCTCAGCCATATTAAAGTGCCTTTAATATGATCTGCACACATATTGTGGCTCGATATCATAATGCCCTGAGAACAAAATGTGAATATTGGATCATTTTGTCCCACTAATTTATACATAGTACCTATTAAAATATGCAGCCTCCACAAATAATGCAATATATGCTAAATTCCAGGGGCTGGAGTGTGGGTGTACCACTGACATGTGGGTGTTTCAAACTGGTGCTCATGGAGATGTGGAAATGCCTAATTACTAACAGTTCCAGTTGGTAGTCTCTTTTTCTTGGCCTTCTTCCCAAATAACCTTGGCATTAACAAAAGCCAAATTATTTTAAGATGGATTTTGAGCTGTAAAATCCTATTCCACAAGAGACAGAATAGATCAAGTCTCTTAAATATATCCCTGAAACCCAGATGGATGGCAAGATTCCTGGGGTGCCAAATTCATAGCGGTACAATTTGTGAATGGGGTACATGAGGGAAGTTTTTCTTACTCTGCCAGCCTTTCCCATCTGGGTAAATCTAGGTGAGATGAAGTTGCATAACTCTTAGCCCTTTGTGGAATCTAATTCCATGCCACCATTCTAAACACAAGGCCATGTGACTTGTGGGTGGATAATACAAGAAATGCTGTAGTTAGCGAGACCCTCCTCATTTCATTTCACTGAGAAATAGAGGCCCTCTTCACCACAATTATAGTTTTTTTTGTTAATTTGTTTTTAATAAAGTGCTTGTCTAGTATGGGCAAGGCAATGGCCACGGCCCCAGCCCCACCAAAAAAAAAAAAAAAAAAAAGCTAGGCTTCCCAACTTTTATATCATTTTTTTCCCTTTTCTCCCACAGTTTGGCACAACCACCATAAGGCCCTCCTCATCATTTTCACGTTCCCAACAAAGTGACAGTTATTAGTTTCCCTGTATCCTCACCAAGCCATCATGATGTGTGCCATGAACACTGAGATCGCTAATACAATTTGGATCTGTTGGAGAAAAAGTTGCATGTCCCCCAGAGCACCTCATTCACCCCACTTCCAGAAGAGTGGTGTTCTCATCCTTCCTCTCTGGCTGCTGCATCTCAACTGCCTGTGGCTTGCTCTCTGCATGTCCCCAATAGCTACACGTTGGAGGGCCAGGGTTCCATATTCTCTACCCGTATCACTTCTCAGATGAGTTCAGAATCTCAGCTTGAAAGACCATCTTTGTGCTGATGTGCTCATTACTTTCAGTCTGGATCTCTCCCCTGAATTTTTCACTTGGAAGTCAGCTAGGGATATCAAATTTTACTTGTCCAAAAACAAACTCCTGATTTTCCTTCTCAAACCCATACCAGCCCATCTTTCCCATCTTGGTAAATAGCAGCTCCATCCCTCTAGGACAGAGCCAAAAATCTCAAGATAAGCTCCTGTCCTTCTCTCCTCCTAGCCTACATCCAACCCATCAATAAAAGCTGTTAGCACAGCCTTCAGAATGCTGGTTTTGGCCACACAGAATTCTTTCAATGCAGTCCAATATAAAAAGTTTGTTGGGTTAGTGCTCTGTCAAAGCTCTTTGCCTTTGCCTCACTTGCTACTCCTGTCTTTGCCATGTGGTGCTCCAAGTGGCCCACTGCTGCTGCTAGCCTGGGACTTCTTGCTCTGTGGATGCTCTTCTCTCTGCCTGAAGCCTGTGCCCCGCTGGCTTGGTTCCTAGACAAACCACCTTCTTGATGCAATGCCTGTCTTAAACTCTGGTTCAAGTATCACCCCATTCCTGTGACCTTCTCTGTGTGGTCAAAGCTGCAGCAAAGTCCTCATGTACTACCCTACTTTCACCCTAGGCAGTGATGAGCGGCCCACACACCCACCTCCAACACTGGACCTAGAGCTTTCCCAAAGTAGGGCCTGTATCCTGTTCATCTGTAGAGTCTCTATCTTCTAGGCAGACTCAGAGTAAAGACCTAATCAGTGTCTAATGAATAAATGAACAAACAAATAACTACAGCATCCTGGCTCAATTTAACACAACGAATATTTACTGAGCTAGATGTGTATAAAGCACTGTTCTAGACGTTTGGGATGTGTTATGAACAACAGATTGTCTGCCCTCGGAGTTTAATTCCTTTTGGAAGAAGACAGGAAATAATTTAAGAACATGAGTTAATCGTATGTTTGGTTTTTTGAGACAGGGTCTTGCTATGTAGTTCAGGCTGGCCTTGAACTCACTATGCTGCTCGGGCTGGCTTTGAATCCAGGACAATCTTTCTGCCTCGGCCTCCAGAGGCTGGGATTACAGGTGTGTGCCACCACGCCTGGCTAATTATACGTTAAAGGATAACAATTGTTATACAAAAAGATAAAGTAGAGCAGAGTAAGAAATCAGGTGTGCGGGGGACGCCTTTAAGCTTTGAGGGTGAAAATAACCCGTTCTGAATCAGTCTCATCATCATACCCAAGTACTTTTTCTACTTTCTCCCAGTTCTTTCTTCCTTAGAGAACTTAGCCACTCAGATAGCTTTCCCATTTGGATGACAGCCAATTCTATCTGTAGCCTGATCTCCACCCCCGCTTCAATATAGCTGCTTTGATAACTCATCAGCCGCTTCCATTTGACCAGCCTACTGTGATTGCATGTACACCACACCTGACAGAGACCTGCACAACCAAGTTCTTCCTGTGCTCATGTTCCAGGCATCTACATTCTATTACTGGTAGTAGTATTGGAACATGGAGCACACAGGAAAGAGCTGAACCCATCAGTGAGTCTCTGAGTGGGTCCCTATTTAGTGATTTCATTGCCTGAAATAGTTTCCTGAAGTGTTCAAGATACTGACAGAATTTGAAACAGGGGCTTTATAACAAAATAAGTTTAGAACATGCTGAGCTAAAAAAGTGAAGGATACTTAGCATGCCAATGTGCTCCAAGCATCTTTCAAGAGTACAAGTTGTGTTGTGAGGATCTGATGATGAAATCACTTGCCCACAGAGCACGACTCGTGTTCCTTGAATTAGGCTTTGGTAAATGTTGGTCTAGAAATCAACCCAAAATGCTTTCACCTCGAATAAAAAGGCTTGCATCATTAGGCCCAAGCTGAGTTTCCAACCCTAATTTCTACTGTTTCCTGATCAAGTATGTTCCTTCAGCCAGGAAAGCATATTTCATGTGCACTGACAACAAACCTTGATGATTAAGCCTTCTAAGTTTTGCTCACTTTAAAACAGCCAGCTTCTCCTCTTCACTGAAATGAATCCTGCATGTTCTCAAGCCCCAAGCTCAAGCTCTACCTCCTCCCACCAAGAAACCTCTGGGAAAAGGCGGGTCCTTCCTGCACGCTTCACTTACACCTGTTATCTATGTCAGGTGCCCGGTTGTGTTTTATAACTCTCCACTACAGCAGAGACCTTTTATCTTTTTTTCATCTCCAGTGAAAAATTAACATAACACCTTGTCATGGAACACATGCACAAATGCATGACTGTGTTTTTCTGTGACTGTGTTAACATGTTATTGACCTCTAATGAACAGTACAGTAAGTTATGAATGACTTCCGTTCTGGAAGGAAGTCGGATTCGTTTGTAAGTCTGACAAAGCAAGTCTCATACACCTTTGATACAAATATACAATGTATATTGCTTTGCACTTCCTAGCAGTTCCCTCCACATCACCGCTGCTTTTCCTCTTGCTTCTGGACATCCTGGGCTCTAACTGAGCACTGTACCACGGTACTCTGTTGCACTGTGCAGTGAGCACGCAGCAGCACAACTGTGACAAAGTCCAGCAGACATGTGAGCTACTTCATGATTTGTTTGCATCAACAGTGTTTGTAATGTGAGGTCCGTTCATGTTTGTGAAAGTTCACAACTCAAATCTCCATAAGTCAGGTACTTACTGTATAGTGACTCAGGATGAAATCATACAATTTAGAGCTGCTTTAAATTCCTTGTTACAAGAAGATTTACCTGTAAATACTGTTAAATTATTCTTTTTTTTTTTTTTTTTTGTGGGTACCGGGGGTCGACCTCAGGACCTCGCGCGCCAGGAGGCGCCCGTGCCGCTGAGCGATATCACCGGCCCCTTTTTCATATGTGGGTTCTGGGAATCGAACTCGGGCCCTCGCGCTTGCCGGGCAGGCGCTTAAGCCACTGAGCCATCTCACCGGCCCCATGTTAAATTATTCTTAGAATGCATTTTTACCTTCATCTAACCTCATATATTCCCTTTTACAATCCCTTGTATACTTATAGGATAGGCAGACAACAGCAGTTGAGACCTGGAAAGGCCTTAGAGATCATTTCGGCTAATTTCCTTTATTTTAGACCTGAGGATACGTATGGCACTAGGTTTATTTTAGATGTGAGAATATGCAATAAGATACCTGTTAGGAGAACTTTCTAAGACTAGGATTTGTATGAGAAAGGATTTGTCAGTGGACTTCACTTGCATTGTGGTTCTTTTCAGCTCTAGTAGGCAATGATAACAGGAGCAGTTTTTTAAGCAGGTGCTAAAAGTGAAAACAGCTACCCAAGGGGGCCCTCCTGACTCCCAGCACAGCATCTGCCGGAACAACTTGAGAGCTGCTACTTAAATGGAAAGGACACATTCAGAGACTGTGAGCTTATAAAGGAAGGAGGAAGGAAGATGTGATAGGATAGCATGACTTTGGGATTTGATCACAGAACACAAAACCCAGGAAGGGCAGGCATCCCCATAACTTCCCTTCCTCCCTGCATTGTGGGTACAGGGAAAATTTCACTGGTGAAAGCTGGTTACAAAGAAAAAGTCCACTATTCCTGAAATAAAACCTGGCTGTCACTCAGTGACAGTGTGTGTCTTGAGTCTGAGCAGTCAATGTCCCTGTGAAGGCAGAGGAAAGGGGCATCGGGTCAAAGCATGCAACCTGGAAGAGGCCTGCTCTTCTCTATCCTGAGAAGAGAGTTTCTCAAAACTGGAACATTCTCACTACAACGCAAATTCTTGAGCCTCACCCTGAAAGAGTCACTATTTGTGGGTAATGCAAAGAAATTACACTTTAAACAAGCATTCCTGGAAGACTCTGACCCCACTGAGGAAGAATACTCTTAGTGTGAAAATTAATGGGGTGGTGGTGGGGTGTCTTAACATAGGGTAAGGGATTAGCACATGAGATAGGGTACAGTGAGACAGGGGGCTTCTAGAGACCAGTTACTTATGTTGAAGTTTCTGCCCCAATGAGTTGTCACCTTTGTGATCATTTTCTCTAGGCTCTCTTATCAGTGAGGAAGGTCATTCTGAGGGGGGAATGAAGGTGGGGACACAGAGAGGATGAGCCACTGATGACCTTGCTACCTCTTGGCTTCCGATGGTTTCATTAATTGGTTAGTTAGTTAATAAGTGTGTGGGAGAGGAGGAGGTGAGTCAGCATCCAGTCTTTAAGGGGAAAGTGAGCTCACGGAGGCTCATTTACTTTATTTTGGATCTGAGGACACCTATTAGCTTTCCTAGGGGAACCTGGGATTCTGACTTGGGTTCCCACAGTCTCAACCTTCAGAGATGGTCACTCCTCACCTTCAAAGTCAGGAGTTAACTTTCCCTTCAAAACTCACGTTAATGGGCTGCAAATTATGTATCCCGTGACACTGTATGCAGTAACCTGTTTATCTTTTAAAGTAACTGTAAGGAAGCCATTCAAAAATTGCTGCTTATGCCACTGACCTTAGGTCTCTGAACTTCAGAACCATCAAGGAATCATATGCCACTTAGGAGAAAAATGAGGCAGACGGGTCAAGGGACTAACCTTTGTCACACTGCAGGACAACGCGCACAGGTCATGAGATCACACATCTCTGGCTTCCCAGAGAAGCAGCTTTTATTTCTGTAAAACAGAGCTGAGAACACTCTGACATAAATGAAAAACAAAGTTAAAAGGTTTCCAAGTCTCCTTTTGCAAATCTTTTTGAACACCACACTTGTGAAATGCTTTCAGAGTGAATCTTACAGGTGATTTTCTGTGACTGCACTGGGCTAGATAATGACGTGAGTGAACCAAATGATGAGGTGACAGGTTACTTATCTGGTAACCTCAGCGCCTCTCAGAACACTCTGGGAACCAAGGCATTTACAAAAAGTAAATTGGCTGATCAAATCCAGATCAGGTAGGGCTGGCCTAACATTATGCGCATCTTCCTTTAGAGAAGCCAAATCCATCAAGCTTACTCACAGGGGAGGACTGCAGCTGCTCAGCAGACTAGAAGAGGCAAATAGAAAGTAAATAAAAAAGAGTGGCATATAAGTAGGAATATAGTACTAATTAACAGTAGGAAGTGAGAGTTGAACAAAAGGAGATGGATTTAAACTATTAACACTGGGAATGGATCTGAACAGGCACAGCAAGCAGGCCACCGAGGGCACAGGTTAAGGGACCTCAAAGGCTTCTGGGGGAATCACTGCATCAAACTGCAGCCTAATGATGGATGCATCTCAAGATGATCCTCACTCACCAACACCACAAACGTTCAAATAACTTTTGGCAAATCAAATTTAAGAAAGCAGGGATAGGACCTGTTATAGAAAAATCTCTATTAAGCTGACTTAAATGAAGGGTAATTACCGCTTTCATTATTTGGAAAATTACTTTATTCATAAATGGTGCAACCATGGCTATGCCTGAGAATCCCTCAGCGCTTTTAGAAAGAAGCCTGTATTTACGGAGGCTTGGGGTGGGCTGGGTTCTCTTTCATTTAGAGCTTGACCCTTTCTGGTCACAGTCATTCTGAAAGTGCAGAACCTACTCCTGTGCAGGAAGAGCTCACACCTGCCCCCCGATAATAATGTCAGCTGTCCTGGATGTGCCCATGAACCCAGGGCAGCCAGCACCGGCCTCTGCACATCACATGTCCTCGAGACTTGGGGTTGTAGACCCACCTCTGGGAACACCTTTGGTTCCTGTGGCAGCTTATGTCTTTTGATTCCTTCTTTTTCCTTGCAATTTAGGTTTTGTTTTGATCAGACTTATACAAGTACCTAGTTTAAAGAGACAAATAACTGTTACCAGTTCCCTCTCTCCAGATGCAGCCAAATTTCAAACCCTTGAACTGATTTTGTTTACATTTTTAGGTATTTATGTCTTTGTTTCTAAGTATAACATGCTTAGATTGTTAAGTTAGACTTTTTTTCAAGCACTGCCTATTAAATTTCCCTTATGAAGGATGAAAAAAATGCTCTTCTTAACTTCCCCATTTTCAGGACACAGGTCTAACTGCTTCCTCCTAATCCGGCTTTCAGCTAGTCCTTCTCTTTTATGTCTATCTTGTCCCAGTTTCAGGAGGCACCTGGCATCACCATGTTCGGAGCTGCTACCCTGCAGTGCAAATCAGATGCTCCTCTCTCCCTGGACACCACCACTGCTAGCTTTCTCGGATCAACAACTAAGCCAATTATCACTTACTCAGTCAATTATCACTTGTTCAGCTGTTTTTCAATTTCCAAAGTTTTGTTGCTCCCATTCTTTGTCCTTATGGATTTATGCCTTTAAAAAACTCCTGTCGTTTTAATGAGGCTTTAGAAGGGAGTGAAAATTAAATGTATGTGTTAATTTTCAGGAAATATGTCACTGATTTCTTTTTTATCCTCCTCCAGAAAACAATTTATTTTTCATTTAAAATCACCTGATAAAAACACCCAACTCACTGTAGGAGAGTAGTATGGGTTCCCTTCCAGACCATCTTCCTCTCCTTTATGAAGCAGACAATTCAGTGAGGAGAAAAAATTGCAATCTAAGAGACCCTATTGTTTGGGCTACTTAAAGAGAGAGAGATATTAGAAAGTGAAAAAGATTTTTCCCCTGACAGAATTTGATAAGTTTTCAACAATTAAAAATTTTCATAAAGTGAACTTTTGTAATGCTTCCTCCTCTACAGCTTTCTGTTCAGGTCTCCTACTTGTGTTTCTTACCACTTACCTACCATATGTGAGAAGTGTGGAGTGTGTTTATCTGGCCATGTTAATTTACACAGGCTCATTCTTGGATAGCTCTGTCATTTATAGCTTTCTTAGTCACAGGGAGTGAGGCAGGATACTAGGGTGTGACTAAGAGTAACAGGGAAGTAGGTGGAACCTGTTAATTATAAAATCCTAGGAGGGCGTGGCAGACTAGTTGGGGAGGTAGGTGTGACCTGTTAATTACAAAAACCCAGGACATGTACACAGAACAGCTCCCAAAGCCTGCACATGGACTTCTCATAAGAACTGAAGCAGGTTTTTGATAGGGTGGCCTAGACCTGACATCAGCCTGAAGAACGGGTGATACAAAAAGGACAGAGGACAATGAACTCCTTGCTGCTGTGTCTCTTCATGGTAGTCCACCATCGCACTGTAGAGCGGACTCCTTCTCCTATTTTCTCTTGGCCCAAACCCACTCTGCAAAGCAAGTTTCTTTTCCTACCTTTAATAAATGTAAAATCCTGCTACCATTTATGCTTATCTTGACCAATTCTTTGTTTAGGACAGAAAAAATCTAGAAACCAGATCCAGTAACAACCTGGTGGCCCGGACTCTAACCCACATCACCCCTGCATGATCCAATATTCAATTGGTCCCTTTGACTAGCACTGCTGACCTCTGATTCTGAACAAATGTCCCCAGGCTTGCCCCTGTCTTGAATCCCCCTTCACTCCCTCTCTACAAAGCTGGTGTTCTCCTAAGCACTACTTCTTTGCCCACTTCCCCAATGGAAAACGCTCCTTTCTGTCCCAGAATTTTTCTCAACATCAGTTTTCTTACTATCTCAGAAGAGAAGGGCCGGTGAGATGGCTCAGCGGCTTAAGCGCCTGCCCGGCAAGCGTGAGGGCCCAAGTTCGACTCCCGGAACCCACATACGAAAAAGGGGCCGGTGATATCGCTCAGCGGCACAGGTGCCTGCTGGCGCGCGAGGTCCTGAGGTCGACCCCCCGGTACCCACAAAAAAAAAAAAAAAAAAAAAGAAGAGAAGTCCTTTCCTTTCCTACACATTCTGCTTTAACTGCCCCTCACCAAGTTGTTTCCACTGTTCTCTCCAGGTTCCTTTCTGCCATCTGCCTCCTGGGGCCTGCAAGCTGCTGGCCCAGGCTGGCTGCAGGTCTTCACTGGCCAGCATACTTCTCTCACCCCAATCTTCTCTCCTTAATTTAATAACAGCATTTCCATTTCCCTTCCTTAAAAACTCAATAACATAATCATGAGTATGAACCTGTCCAAACGATGTACTTTTGACATGTGGTTGGAGATGGATTTCTGACTCCTTATTTCCACTAACTGCTTAAATTATTTGTATCTAATAAGATTATAAAGTTATGCTTTAAAAGTTAGAAATACTTCTAAAATAATCCTCTTTCTTGGGTAGCACACTGGGGACCTGTATCTTCCTTTGCAAGATTAAAATTCTGCAAGCAGAATAACAATCACTTATCAAAAGTAAAATTTTATGCAAATGTCTTTTGTGCACAATATAAATTAGTGGTTCTTCCTATGACTGATGACTACAAAGCCTTATAATAACTGTAAACATAAGAAACAAAGACCAAAGGAGCCTAAAATAAGTACTTGAAATAAGAGAAGAGCTGTGCAGGCCTTACCAGAAACTGTGAAACCAAAAGATAAGCCTGACATGCTTCTGAAGATGTTTAAAGGCAGGGCACCTGGGACCATTACACAGTAGTTTTTCTTTATTCCACCCACCCCTCCAAAATCCTTAATAGACAGACTTTTCATCTTTTTAAATACAAGGAAACACAACCCTTACCAAAATCAAACAGAAGAACAACATAAAGCAATTTTAAGAGAAACTATCAAATTCCATAGAGCAATGAATTTGCAAAGAATTAAGTGTAACCCAAATTACTGAATTAATAAACAGTTCTTTTTTTCTGATGAACAGTTCTTTGTTTGAATTCCACAAAGCCCACAATTCTTATACGTATATTTAACAGAATTAAATAATAAGAGTCAAATCACATTAGGTTAGTTAATATTCGAGCCACTACTCTGCACAGAATGTTGGAACAGATGTCATGAGTAAGGCACAGAAAATAACTTAATATGCAATCTTGGTGCTGTAGGAAGTTAGTATCCTTTTTAAAAGATGGAATGAATTAATAAAATACACAGTAACTGAAGAAGCTCCATCCACTGCAGCAAATAAATGATCTGAAGGGTTGAACAGAATGGTTAACAAACAAATTCTGGAATCATGAATTCTCCTGGAAGACTGAGACAATTTAAAAAAGAAGAAAAGTACTACAGATTAGCAGAGAGGACAGAGAAGGAAGTCTCACCACAGAGATGGCTTACGAAAATCCAATGAAGTAGGAACACACAAGCAATAGGAAAGGCAGAGGGCAGCCCAAAGGGGAAGGGAAATGGTCCTTCCTCACTGCTCCTACAAGCACCATCCTCAACTATTGCCAATGGCCTCCTACCATTGATCAGGTTCTGACTTTTAAAATTCTCTGCACACAGCTACCATATTATGCCCATTACTTTATAGTTCAGTGCCCATCCTATTCTGCTCAAATCTCAGGGTTCTCCCCACTGCCTCAGAAACTAGGCTGAGGCTCCTGAGTATTACACAGTAAGTTCTCAGTATACTGACTGCCTTTACTTTTACATGTCCTGTTTGATTTGAAGGTTCTATAAGGCAAAAACCAGACTTACTATTTTTTCTTATTTTGGTATGCAAGAGCTACCACATACTTTATCCAAATAAAACTCACAACATATCTACTTAATGAATAAACAGATGGTATAATTTATAAACTTTAAATAATATTGGCAAGTGGTAGGCCAGTGGGTTGACAATCTCCTATGTAAAGTTAGGAACTTAGATTTGATACCAGATATCCTGATAAGCCACTGGGTGATTTTGTGTAGGGTAAATCACCTACGCACCATATGATAAAAATGGTGTTTGAAACAACTTGTTTTAACTGTGGACTCTACAGAAAATTAGCTTGGAAACGACTAGAAGTAGGAAGATCATTGTGCTAAGAGTATTTTGCTCACACAATGAAAAAAAACAAGATGAGGATTTTGGAGTGTACTGCTTCGTCACTAATATGATCATTCTTTTGATATATATGAAAAGGAAAGTGGTCACTTATATCTTTGTCTTCAATCTGTTTTAAGCTAGTTCATTTCTGAAATAGGAGATGATTTTTTTTTCAGCATAGTAATATAGTCTTTTGATTAAGACAGCAACCAAAAAACCCTGGAAAACAAGGACAGATATCCTTATTTAAGACTTAAAAATACTCTCCACATTAGAATTTTCCAGACATTCAAACTTGGAACTGAAACCCCTCCACTTGATGTCATTACAATGTAGGATATTGGATTTTTAAATTCTATTTCTGCCAAAATTAACTACAGCTAGTCCTCAATTTATGATGGCTCAACTTGTGAAGTTTTGACTTCATGATGGTACAAAAATGATATGCATTAAGTAGAACCCACAGTTTGAATTTTGAATTCAAATCTTTTCTCAGGCTCATGAGTTCTGCACTCTGCACACAACTGGGGAGCAGCAGTGAGTCAAAGCTCCCAGTCAGCTGCGTGACCGTGAGGGTCAACCACGCATGCTCTACAGTGCACTGTGCTGCTATACTATGGTGTTCAGTAGGCGAGGTGGATTAAATACATCTTGAGCTATGATGTTTTCCACTTGCAACAGGTTGACACATAACTCCATGGAAAGTCGAGGAACATTTGGTTGTTCACATAGCTGAATTTTATAATATAGTATGACATTTGAATATTAAATTAGTAATTTAACAGCACTTGAAAATGCCCAGTGCTTTAAACATTGTAACTGGTGCCCACTGTCCTTTCTAAGAAACCATTCTTTCTCTGCTCAAACCTCACTACCCTACCGTGTACTGGAAACTCAGGGTTGACTGGCAGACTCATGCTGACCAGCAGAGGTCTGCAGCACAGGCAGCACTGAGGTTCTCAGTCTTGGCTGTGCATTAGGAACACCTCCTGAAGTTTTAACACCTACTAATTCCCAGCAGACACCCCAGATCAATGCTGATGTATTTTGAAGGCTCCCTCCAGGTGAGTTTTTTTAATCCCCACTGAATTAATATTTTCTTTAGCTATGGAAAAATAATTTTATCTGATTTTTTGATAAGCGTACGAAAAAGATAACATAGTTTAGAGGAAAAATGATGCTATTAATGTTTATTTTAAAGAAAAGAAACTTTCACTTACCTGCCTTCTGACAGTGCACGATCTTTTCATATACAGCATCTGCATTTTCAATCAATGCCTTGAGGGACTGAATCATCTGCAAGGGAATATCCAGATGTGAGATTACACCTGACAGCCAGGCACCCTCCCACTCATACACCGGCCCTTCTAAAATAAGCTGACAGTGATGATGCAAAGCACTTTTTATCTGACTTCCCATGACTCCCATTTGTGTAGGTGAAAAATGACAAAATCATGCCTCCCCACATAATGGTTTAAGTACAACTGAGTAGTATCATGTTCCAGGTATGATTAGGCCAGTACAACACTGAACTCGAACCTGAGATAATACTGCACTGAGTGTGAGTCATTGTGAAAAGTTATAAATACATATATGTGGCTCCTCTGATCTGAGCTTTAAATCACATGTGCGCTCATCATTTTAACATATTCAACCTCACAGAGTTCCAATACCTACACTTTTATCCATTTCATCCCAAACATCTTCATCTGAAAATTAGTTTAAAACATACAGTAAAAATTAAAATGCAGTATTTATGTAATGCCATTCATCACAAATGATACTGACAATACCTCATATTTTTTAATGTTTTTATCAATCATATTTTAAAATATTCAATTTTTATTTCTTGTTCCAAATTGCATGGGCTTGCTTTAAGAGCCCAAGCTCAAAGAAGAAAAAGGACCAGGGCACTGTGGACCAATAATTTCACTCAAGAAAAAGCCAAGAAAGACCTGCCTGAAGTAATCTTGTTGGCTCCAGAATCTCTATGAAAATGGAATAGCTAGATTCAACTCTAATGGTGCCTGTCCTAGTGTTGATTCTAATATTTTGTATTTAAATGTCCAAATACTGTGCATTACAATATTAATCATGTATTTTACATGGCTATTCTATTTTAAATAAAAAAATACCTACCCCATAGTGTTCAACACTAACTGTCATAGTAATTATTTTATAGTCGCCAAGTATAGTAGTTTGGATTATTTGTACAACTCAAAGAACACTTTTGTGTGTGTATGTGGTACTGGGGATTGAACCCTGGGCCTATGCATCCCCAGCCCTTTTTTTTTCTTTTTTTTTGTGGGTACCGGGGGTTGAACTCAGGAACTCGAGCGCCAGCAGGCGCCTGTGCCGCTGAGCGATATCACCGGCCCTTTTTTTCATATGTGGGTACCGGGAGTCGAACTCAGGACTTCGCGCTTGCCAGGCAGGCGCTTATGCCGCTGAGCCATCTCACCAGCACCCCCCAGCCCTCTTTTTTTTTTTTATTCAGGGTCTCACTAAGTTGCCTAGGTTGGGCTTGAACTTGCAATCTTCCTGCCTCAGCTCCCAGAGTACCAGGATTACAGACTAGCAAAACACATTTTTACTACAATTATTTAAAGTACAATCCAACATGCTACTTAGGAAGTGTACTAGGTGCCAAAAGTTAAACACAATTTAGTAACTACTTCTGTTGTTAAAAAAGAAAAAAGCCATAGTAAACATTAAAAGTTTAATAAATCTTCATTATTCATGGAGAGCTCTGTGTAGAAAATGGGATATAGGCCCTGTCTTCAAGAAATCCACAGCCTAGTGGTAGAGCTTGCACTTTGGAATTAAGTATTTTCACGTTTATTTTTTTCAAGATCTGAGTCATTCCTATAAATTAAAATATTCCATTTTACAGCTTGACATATTGAACAGGCAGTGATAAAAATGAATAGTTAAAAACTCTATCATGCTGAAAAAAGTCATTTGTGCCATTACAAATTTGCATACTAAAAAGGTTCATACCATCATGAATAACCTTTTCCAGCTTGGATGTCAAGCCAAATGAGAGATCTGAAGAAGGAAGGACTTCTTCAAACAAGGTTGGTAGCTGTCACAGCTCAGAATCAAAGAACTGGCCAATTATGCCTCCATTATTCAAACAGTAAAAAGAAAAAAATACAAGCAATAAAATGAACCCAGTCATGAAACAAAAAAGCAGGACAGGAATGATGTAGAAGAAGTGAAGAATACAAAAGCAGCAGCAAGCACAGGCTCACACACACACAGATCATCTGGCAGGAGGGTGGTTAACACACTACCCTGGGGCTGGGGTGCACAGAGGTGGCATGGCAGCAAAAAGAGCACAAACTTACATGAGTTCCAACCCTGATTCTGCTGTTCATTAGCTTTGTTGTCCGATAATATTTAACCTCACAGAGCCATAATTTCCTACTTGCAAAATGAACTTATTAAAGACACTGCACCTTATAATATGAGGATTAAATGAAAGGATGCATGTGGAGCGCCTGGCTCGACGAAGACACTTGCAAATGGGAGATGTCATGGTTGACTCCCCATTCACCCAGGAGGCCTGGCAAAGCATTTTCTGGTGGTCCAAAATTAGCTGAATGAGTGTGCCTTCCTCTCATATGTTCACTGGCAGCATTTCCAACACTCAGAACTAATTTTAGTTTTACTTGGAAAGCCTGCTGGGATGAAGCTCAGAGAAACAACAAATAAATTATTATTCACAGAAGCATCTTTTAGGGGAAAGAATCACCAAAGGTTAAATAATTATGCACCTTGCAGCTGTAAAATACATGCAAAGCTGAAGAAATGTACATCTCAAAGGTGTGAACAGGGAAGCGCGTCTGCCGCTTCTGCTCTGTAACATGCGGAGGATCGTTTGTTCTTGGGACAATCATCATTCAGGGCAGCTCTCTGTGTGGGACTCTGAGCTAAGTGTTGAGGAGGAATAAAATTGTTGATGACTCTGGGACAATGGTAGGAAAGAAGACAGATAAATAAAAAATAACTATAATAATATGTGGCATTGTTATTATAGCCAGTGAGCTACTGGGTATGACGAAGTTAGTATTCTCCAGCCACAGCCATTTTGTGGGATATTTCATGGGGAGGTACTCATGGTACAATGTGGATCCATGTTGATGACAAAGAAGGATCCATTTGTGGCTTAGATTTCAATATGGACGCTTCTCTTCTGATATGAGAGTGAATATACTTCCCACCTCCTTCTCATGGACAGTGTATAAAATACGAAGGTGGCTAATACATCAGTGTGGAGAACACGGAGTAAGAAGACATCCTTCCCAGGTTTGGAAGCAAACAGCAGCAGCCATTTACAGATGGTATTGGAGGGGAATTCCAGAGGGAACCAGCTAAGAGAAGAGAGGCCCACGATTACAATCAGCAAAGCTCCAACAAGGCAGGAAGAAAGCTCTTCTGGGCCTTAGGAGAGATGATTCATTTTGTCACATCTGTTATTAAATATTTGTACCATTCCCTTTGGAAATGCCAACTTACATCTTTTCACAGTTTTAGGATACCTATTTACAATTACAGCACATATCTGTAATTAAATTAGTTCAGTACACAGTTTCTATCTCTTGTCCACAGCATGAGTCCACTCACCCTCAGCTCACACTGCATTTGCAAATCTTCCCTGAGCATAGAGCCTTGAGGTGCTCTGGGGGAGCTTGGGTGTGTGGGCTCCTGTAGCAGGTGCGAGGCTGGGTGGGCAATGGGCCTTCCTGAGGGTTTTCTTTCATTCCACTGACAGTTATGATTGAATGCAGAGCACAGTGCACTAAGGATACAATGGGGGCAGCAAGGGGATGGCTGACCTAGCAGGGAGCCAGGTCTCCTACTTTATCACAAGCTGCAGTTATAAACAGTACAAGTATTGGTTGAATGAATCAAGACGAAAGTAATTCGACACCTCCTCCGCGTGTGCACAGTGCTTTCTATTTCATTTAATGCTCACATTATGTATGTAAGGTGGGTACTAAAGAGTTTAGTTTTACAGATGTGAAGACAGAAGACCTGAGAGGCAAATCACTTTCTCAAGGTCCTCTGGTATGACAGGCAAAGGGACTGTAATTCATAAATAATGGGAGTGGTATTTTATTTGACCTCAAAGCCTAGGCTTTTTCCATAATACTATGATTGGTCCTGACACAAGGAGCAACTGCACAGGAGGAAAAGGCATTCGAAACAGGACAAGCAAAAGCAGAAGGAATTTTTTAATTCTTGAAAGGTACTACACATAGAATGGTAGTATCATTTCAAGTACTGGCATTGGCCCAAAGTCGTTTTTCCTTTTCTTTTTTTCTTAAATTTATTTATTTTGTGGTACTGGGAATCAAACCCAGTACCTGTGCATGCTAGGCAAATGTTCTATCACTGAGTTACATCCCTAGTCTCACTTTTTTCAAGTAATATTTCTATATAGCACTTTGGGAGCACATTTTTAAAAAACATGACAGCAATAACCAAATTAATTAGTTGGCTCCACTTAACAATTCATCATTATAAAAAAAGTAGCTTGTATTTAATGTGAAACTACCTAACAGACAAACGCAGATATGTGGGGAACAATGTCAAGAGATGAGCCAGAGGAATAAACTGCTTTATTTTGTTTCCTCTGTGTATGTTATATTAATATGTCCAAAGAATGCAAAACTAAGTAGAGTGGGTGATTTTATAAGCATTAATGCAGATGAATTGATCAATCCCCTGTAAGCACATAAGGGGATTACTAAGGGGATTCACTACACATAAGGGGTTGCTGCTAATGGATTTTATGTTAAGGACCTGTTACTAGTACCTCCTAAATTTCTAGAACAAATATACTATGAAACCCACGGATTTAACACAGCCCAGAAACCCATTTCAAAAATTTGGTCAACTCTAACATAAGGTTTTTTTTTTTTTTTTGTGGGTACCGGGGGTCGACCTCAGGACCTTGTACGCCAGCAGGCGCCCGTGCCACTGAGTGATATCACTGGCCCTTTTTTCGTATGTGGGATCCGGGAGTTGAACTCGGGCCCTCGCGCTTGCCAGGCAGGCACTTATGCCACTGAGCCATCTCACCGGCCCCTAACATAAGCTTTTAATATAGGACTCAAACAACTAAAAGCAAGGTAAAAATTTTAATTGTATTTTATTAAGCTGGTAAGAAAAACAGAAAAGCTTTCATAAGAGTGTTACGTTATAAAAGTAACTCCTCACGGTAGTATAAGGCAAACTTCTCTGCTTTTAAGTAGAACTGTGAGAAAAACTATCATTACATTAGTATATATTAATATATTTCTATAGACTGCTCCTTTATTTTCTGTTTTGAAACTTGTTATCAACTAGGAAAATTCTGTTTTCAGAATAAGCAAGTCTGTGGTTTTATATAAGGATCTTATGTCTGATTTTAGACAATTCTTTTAATCTCAGGAACACAGATTTTGTTAATAATTACAAAAGTAGTTTGCCAGTAATTTTTAGTCCTTGGGTGAAAGAAATTTTAGTAGTAACATCTCCTGAGTTCTAGATCTTTTCCCCTTTAGCTTGTTTTGAACCAGTTTCAGACACCAAGTCCACACCTCTTCAGGCCTTCCTCCGCCTGACCTCATACTGAACACACAGAGGCCGCAGGGGCGTCTGCTGTAGCTGTTGTTAATGAGGGTGCAGAGTTGGAGAGGTCTAGCGGGATGACTAGGTAACAGGTTTGCTCATTAACGTGGATCCGTGATGATCTGACACACAGCAGGTAAATGTTTTGTGAAACTCAAATAATTTAATGGCCATTACTTTCAAACAGGCCAATGCAGTGCACTTGGCTCTCAGCACTGAACACCTCCAGACCACTGAGGCCATCTCGAGCTCCATTCTAGGCCAGGTGGCAGCTGAGCTCCAGGTATCACCAGACTCAGGAAAGACCCTGGGTGGACTAGACCAAAGCAGGACTTTCCTTAGGACTCCATAAATAAGTAACAAAACAAATACGAATCAAGGATGAAGACTTTAGAGGACAGGAACTAATTCAATCACAAGTAGTTTTTTACTTCTCTCAGAATTATCTAAATGCCTGAGCTATGGCTAGAATGCGTCCTCTCTAAAATTCAGGTGTTGTCAATGTGACAGCGTTGAGAGGCGGGGCCTCTAAGAGGTGACTCAGCCATCGATGCTCCTCCCCTGTGAGTGGGATTAAGCCCCTTAAAAAGAGGTGTGACACAGTGTGCAGGAGCTCAACCTTCTACTTTCACCTGTGTTATAATGCAGCAAGAAGGCCCTCATCAGATGCCAGAGTATTGATCTTAGTCTTCCCGGTCTCTAGAACTGTGAGGAAATAAATTTTGGTTCTTAGGAATTACCCAGTCTGTGGAATCCTGTTACAGCAGCACAAGCGGACTAAGACAGGCTTTAAAGTTTACTCTCACCCCCTGCACTGCCAGCCTCCTGCTGAGAGCCCCTGGGGAGCAAATCTCTTAGCTAGTGCTGTGAACCGGGCGGAGAGGAAGAGCAGACTCCCGCAGAATTGGCCAACTCTGGTGTTTACACTGCTCTTGAAAGACACATCTGAGTTAACAATGTAACTTTTTCTTTTTAACAATGTATGTAATTTATTTCTGTGGGTGAGGAATTTTAGAATTGAAGGCAGAAACACTGGTTGCTAGGACTTCTAAATTGAAATTCAGAGGTAAAATTTTATTTCACTAAAGCTTAAAGTACTGCCAAATGTCACAATTGAACTAATGGAACTACCGCTATTTATAAAATTATTATGAAAAAAATACAACATAGCTTTTAACACTTGAACATAATATAGTCATATAACTGGGGTACAAAAGGCTTACTGCTATGGAGAGGGGTCTGTGGAATTAAACTCAGCCCCCCTTTTTATCTCACACCCATCAGGGGTGGGGCCACACAGCCGTGTGCGGGAGGGAAGGAACTGGTTATCTCCAGAGGCTGAGGTCTGCTATGTCACCAGGAGCTGTGGTCACCGTCCCTTCCAGCAAGGTCACCATGAAAACACTTCTAAGTAACAAATCATTTTTCCTTGTGAAACTTTACCTCCACTTCCACAGTTTTTACTACACAAATTACAGAAAATTACAGGAAGAACTTAAAGATTTGCTTGAACTGTTAACAAACATAGAAAGGAACATATTTGGGTGCTACCATACACAGGACCTGTTGCAGGCAAGACACGGGAGGGGATGACTTAAAACAATGTAGAATACTGTTCAGCTCCCTGGGAGTTTCAATTCATGTTAGAGGAAAGAAGGGAAACTTGACTATTAAAGGAACAAAGGGCCAGATTGGACGAGATACAGAATTCTACACTGTGGAGTTTGAGCTTCCTTAAAAACCCTTGACAATTTTAAGCAGAGATATACTGTGATAAAAGTGGAATTTTAGAGCCATGAATAATCAGTAAGAAGGAAGCCATCGGGGCAGAAGCACAGAAGTGGGGACAGGAGGTAGGTGGGGCCGCTGCTTTCCAGTAATATGCTAAGAAAGAAAGGACAAAATAAAGAGACTACACAGGGAAGAACAGAGTAGGACTCCACGACTGAGCTGCTGTGGGCACAGAAGGAAGAGCCAAAGGTGACACAGAGAGCAACCTGGTTGAGATCAGAGAGATCCTAAAACATCCTGTAGTTCCAAAGTGTTAGTGCAGTGCCTTTAAGCGTGTTAACTTACTGAGGATGTGGACTTCCACCTTAGTTGAGTTGAGCGTGTGGTTACAATAGGGAAGAAGGTCTTGTGAGAGACATCTCCAGTAGAAACCAGAAACCGAGTAATGCTCGGCTCTAGCATTTCAAAAATTGGGTTTTTCTGCACAGCAGCAGCAGCTAAAATGAAAGAATGTTTACATTTCAGGGAGAGGAATTTTAAAATTAAAAAGCATCCCAGTGATGCTCCAGAACTGCTCAAATTAACAGACAGAGCAATGAGTACAAGAGATGAAGGCGTGGCCAGAGGAAAGGAAGGAGCAAGTATATCAAATGTGCATAGATGCATGAGGAGAGAGGTTCTGGAAGGTGGGTGATTAAATCTTATCAAGTCCATAGTGTTGGGAGCTCTGTATTTGGGCATTTGGTGATCTTGGGTAATTGTGGAGAATATAACTACAGTACCACAGGTATACACTTGCAAAATTCACTGTATGTTACAAAACTATGCAATAAAACCACAGGGCTTATGGAGAAAATAGGGCTAAAAGCACAACACTCAAAAATTTAAAAGTGACATTTTTTTTTTTTTTTTGTGGGTACCGGGGGGTCGACCTCAGGACCTCGCGCGCCAGCAGGCGTCCGTGCCACTGAGCGATATCACCGGCCCCTTTTTCGTATGTGGGTTCCGGGAGTCGAACTTGGGCCCTCGCGCTTGCCAGGCAGGCGCTTAAGCCGCTGAGCCATCTCACCGGCCCCAAAAGTGACATATTTTTAAAAAGGCAGGAATCAAATAAAAGCAATACTGCAGTTCTGCATATAAAATGGTTAAAGAGTGAACAATACTACAATAAATGTGGCACTTTATCCTGAAAAAGACCTGAAAGTCGCTGAGGAAATGGGACAATGAGAGGGTGCAGCTTGTGAGCTACTGTGAAGTGGTAGGAGGCTTCTCTGAAATCAAACGGAAAGTTGTAACACTAGATGTGGATGGGTGTAGCTCCTAACACACTTGGTGAATATTTGAGGAGGTTATGTATTACTTTCAGTTCACCGGGGCTGTTTTCTTGTTTTGTGTTGTTATGGAAAAAATTGTACACATGTAAATGAAACTCAAGTTATGTTCAAATTGTTTCCTAATGTATCAATTACAGTACATGCAAACAAATTCACATTTTCAAAACAAGTGCTATCCCAATTGCTGACTGTATTTAAAACTCTTTTGGAAAAAATTCTACAAAATTTTATGCAATTTTATTATGAAGAATAAGTCAAACTTATAAGTTTGTATCATGTTCAACCACAGGATGGTTTTGGCATCACATAAACCTGCCTCACTACTGTTTCCAACTATTTTAACAATCATTTATTTCCAAATAGATGCCAAATGCTACTATAAATCTGGAGTGAATTAGGAGTTATGAGTGACCTAGCATCCTCACTCAGAAAGCCAAGAATTGTCTAACTTCTCAATATGCTTGAACATTTCGTAGAGTTCATTTCAGAGCTTGGATGGTCCCCAGAGATCAATGTGGGTCTCCTATTACATAACTTTTATCTAAACACCAGAACAACCTGAACCTTTTATGCACTAAATTTCAGATCAAATCCTGTAAAGTAGCAATGTCCCATCTTCTCTGGTTAAAATTTTCACGTTATAAAATACCACATGAGGGCCAGTGAGATAGCCAGCGGCATAAGTGCCTGCCTGGAAAGCACGAGGTCCTGAGTTCGACTCCTGGTACCCACATACGAAAAAAGGGCCGGTGATATCGCTCAGCAGCACGGGTGCCTACTGGCGCGCGAGGTCCTGAGTTCAACCCCCGGTACCCCCACACACACAAAAATACCACATGAGCCAGGTGTGGTAATGCATGCCTGTATTCCCATCACTCTGGGAGGCTGAGGCAGGAGGATAGCAAGTTGAGCCCAGCCTGGGCAATTAGTGACTTAGTGAGATGCCATCTCAACCAACCAATCAATCAATCCTCCTGTACCTCAATTAACGTCTCTATCACTTCTCACTATAAATTAATATATAACTATATTCACAAACTCAGAAAAGGCTGAATTTCCTACATGAAATTTCAAGTGCAGTCTCTGAATTGACTCACCAAATAAATACAAGACAAATGTACGTATTTATTATACACAGTGCAGTATAGGCTTTCCTTTTCACTCAAATAACTATTTGAATTCAGTATAAAATTCATGAAAATAAATAGTATCATACAGAAAAAAAAACAAAAAACAAAACCTGATTTCTTGCTCTAGGGTCCTACCTTCTACTGGCTGCTTTGGCATCCAGCACATACTGGACAGAACAACTGTTCTGACTTGTGGGTAACCCTGAGAGACAGTTCCGGATTCAGCCACTAGGAGTCCTTAGTAATACACATTTGTTAGGAAGGGAGGGGAGAAGGGAGCAAAGATAGGGGAAAAAACAGCACAAAGAGGAAGTCGGGAGAAAATGTACTTCTAGAGGAGTAAATGGGGAAAAACATCTGAGAGGTAGAATTTAGGAGAATTAAGAGACATAACTTACAACTCACTAAGGTGAGTTATTTTTCCAACAACTGTATTTTAAAATTATAAGAGAAATTTTATGCAAGCCACTGGATGAACTATAAAGTCACAACCATATTTTGATTTAAAAGGAATTCACTCCTCTTTCTATCCTAATCAGGACTTGGCATTACTAGAAGTCTGTCTGTGTTCCCAAACATATCTAAATAGATCAGGGGCTGGCAAAGCTCTACTGTGCTGAAAAGGGCTCTGGAAAAACCAGCAGTTCCAACTGTACTAAAAGATCAGTTACAAAGTCAATTAATGTTTATCCCAATATAAATTGACAAATAAAAAAAATTTTTTTTTTTTTGGTGGGTACCGGGGGGTCGATCTCAGGACCTCGTGCGCCAACAGGCACCCGTGCCACTGAGCGATATCACCGGCCCCTTTTTCGTATGTGGGATCCGGGAGTCGAACTCGGGCCCTCGCGCTTTCAAGGCACACGCTTACGTCGCTGAGCGATCTCACCGGCCCTAAAAAAATTTTTTTGGATTTCAAATTTTAGTTTTAACCAAAAATTTTAAAGGAACATGTAGTGGATTGACAACTGGTGGTCAACTTTTAACACCCAGCTGAACTGAATCAGTGTGGTGCTGGGTGTAGAGCGCCCACCTGAGGACTGTTGCCAACAACATAAAAAGGAGAACTGGAGAGGAAGAGTTGCTGCTGTCGGTTCTCCTTGAGGAGCTTATCATGCTGGCTTTCCTGATAGGAACTTGGCTGTTCTCATCGTCAGAGGAGCTCGGGACCTTATTGTCACTGAGGATGGCTGTGGTGCCTTTCGGGGGAGCTCTGGTCCTTACTCTGAGCATCGCTTCCTGGCTCCAGGGTAGATCCCTCAGTCTGCTGGCACAGGTCCTTCATCCTGCTGGTGTAGACTTTCCAGCTTCCACCGCTGACCTTTGGGCCTTCCCAGTGCAGATCCGTGAAATATCCTTGCATGAGACATTGTTGTGGGTTCTGGGCCTCTAGCTGGACTCGTGGAGGCATTGCCATGGGCTCTAGGTCTTCAGCTGGACTCATGCAGGACACTGCTGTAGAATCCAGGCCTTCAGTTGGATTCTTTGGGTCTTTAGTGTGTGGACAGATTTCCTGCACTCTTTTTTGTATATGACTCTTTGGGTGACTATTACAAAATAATCCTAAAAATTATGTGCCCTGTATTGTATTGTTTCCCTTGCAAACCCTGACTACAACAGAATACTAGTTATTTAATTGTATTTCAGGAAATAAATATAATTTTTTTTTTTTTTTTTTTTTGAGACAGGGTCTCACTATGCAGTTCAGGCTGACCTTGGACTCACTATGTAGCCCAGGATGGCCTTGAACTCACAGCGATCCTCCTGCCTCAGCCTCCCGCGTGCTGAGATTACAGGTGGGCACCACCATGCCCAGCTTAAACATAATTTCAAAAAGAGTTCTACTGGGCATAAAAACCAAAAAACCCCCAAAGAAGTTCTAGATTTGATCTTGTACTGTTTTTGGTCTGGTACAATATGATATTCATAGGGAAAACAAAAAATGTTGACATTTAAGCAATAAAACAGAACCTAAACTTCTAAAAAGGAACTCCACTACAATTATAAAACTATCCAGAAAAGCTATGTAATTTCTAACAGTTCATACTAATTTACCACAATGCACTTTTCTATATGGAAAGCATCTGTACAGTAAATTCAGGTGCATTTAAATTATAATAATCCCCTCATCTCTCTATTTTATTATCAACTTTATATGACCAGATATCTTGTTAAAGGAGAACCTGGTGTGCAATGGTCATGTGGTACATGATTGCTGTGGCACGTCTTACGTAGTATTCCCACACTGAACGGTCTATGGATATGAAGCACTGTCTTGCACCATGGTTCCCTCAAGCATGTATACACACAAACCCATCCTCTCCTGGGCCTCTGGTCATGTCAGCCTCTTAATGCTATACAACGCTTCTGTTTTTCTAAACCACATGTATAATAATCGTGTATAATAATGACATGCTTACACAATATTCTTTTTTTTTTTTTTGTGGGTACCGGGGGGTCGACCTCAGGACCTCGCGCGCCAGCAGGCGCCCGTGCCACTGAGCGATATCACCGGCCCCTTTTTTGTATGTGGGTTCCGGGAGTCGAACTCGGGCCCTCGCGCTTGCCAGGCAGGTGCTTAAGCCGCTGAGCCATCTCATCGGCCCTACACAATATTCTTATACTATGCCAGGTGGCATGAAATTCCAGGGCACAGTATGCTCAAATATCCTCTGTGGTCACGAGAGAAGGCGGGCCTCTGAGTAAGCGAAGGGGTTTTCTATAGGCAAGGATGTTATCCATTCGCTTTTGCCTCCAGTACATGCCTGGGAAATAGGAACACTGGCCACTTCCCTCTGCCTCGCCTCGCCCCGCCCCTTGCAGAGAGTTCAGAGAGTAATGTCTCCAAAGAACTGGCGAGCCTGGGTCAAACCTGGCCTGAATCATTCCGGCAGGAGGAAAGGGGAACTTGAAGAACTTGAGCTGGTTAAACCCAGTCATTCAGAGAGCAAGCTACTCCTGGAGAGTACTTGGGAACTTCTGGAAGCCATGTTGTTAACTCTTTCAAGTCATTAAGGACCATTTAGAGTTCTGACATGTTGGTTTAAAACTGTTACCAAATTAATTAAATTTCAAAAGATACAATTTGAATTAAACATAGTACCACAGTTATTATTGCTTATTTATAATCAAGCTTTATCTCCAAGGGGATCAAGGTGATTTAGAAACATCTAATTAACAGGCAGTAATTCAATCACTGTCTTACTGTAAAAGTATCATTATCTTCTCTCAGGTCTGTGATAACCAAGTGCAGATGTTAAAGAGAGAAAGGCAATTGGAGATTTCTCTGTAATAAAAGCAATACTTTTTAGCACAGCTGCATGCCCACAGCGTTCCTGGGGTAAAAGAAAGGCACGAATGCATCAGAGTGGTGGGGCATATGCTGGATAAAACACCCCAGGCATTCCTGGTGTTGACCACATAACTCACATGCCCCATTATGTTCCTCTTTCAGAGTACACAAACTACAGGCCTAGCAAGGTGGCGGGAAGACCTACCTTCTGCTTTTCACTTTGAACTTTAAATGTGCCTCTATTAACTTTTAATGTGCCTCATGGAAACTGAGTTACCATGCCCTCTACACAGCAAAGCACAGCTTGATTAATGATTGCTGCTCTGGAGTTTGGTTGCTGATAAAATATACACATGTACAGGTCTTAAAGCTTCAAGGCATGGAAGCTTCTGGCCTTTGAAAACTAATAATGACAGTGATAATGGCTACCATTTATTGAGGATTTCTCATGCTCTGGGCTGTTTATATGTAATCTCACAATCCTTAGAGGTGGTGATCCCATGCCCATTTTATAAAGAAACGGACTTCTCCACAGTCAGAGAAGCAAGCACTAGAGCAGGGACCGCCTCATTATCAAGGCTCATAGTCTCTGCTGTATCATCCCCCAGATTAAAACGAAATCACCTATTGACTTCCTAGGGTACAGAGAGGTTCCTCTCTCATCCTCTAATTTCTCATCACATTTGTGTCCCTGTATAAGAATAATTTTTTGTAACATGTTGTTCACAGCCCATGTACACTACACCTACGTGGGTAGTCTATGAATTCACTGCTGCATTTATTAGGGTGTGTCCTCTGCAGAACCTGCCAGGGAAGATCTGTTCCCTGGCAGTCAGCTCACAGTGCAAGTGAGACAAAGACAAGGATTTCCCAGGGTGGGTTGGACCTGGCATATATTCTTGGGGATGTGGGGAAGGGGGTGTGTTTCTTCCCCAGAAGCACAGTAGTGTGGTGGCTGTCTGGTTTTCAAGGAGTACTTTGCTCAGCTCAACAGGAGTCCATGCCTACCCAAGGTTTCTCTCTTCTCTTCCACACCAAGTTCATGTGCTAAAGTTAGCACACACCAGAGCTTCTGATAATCAGCTCATGTAATAATCCAGTGGTGGTGAACCTATGGTATGTGTGCTGCAGCTGTCTGTTTATCACTGAAAGCTTTAAAAAGGTTTGCCATCACTGTTAAATAATTCATGAGCATGCCTGGAAAATCACAAAACACTGTACACATGTGAGGGATGTTCTCCATCTCGTGGTGGCTTCACTAAATCATGCTCTCCTATATCCCAGCCAGGTGTATACCTAGGAATCCCTGCTTTTTTCTCTTCTCTCCCCTACACTCCTTGATCTTTCACTATTTTCTTTTAAGGGCATGTGAACTTTTAAGGGATAATTTGAGACAGGACACAGAATTCACTGGCAAAGGGCAGAGGTGACTTCAAGGGTGTGAATAAGAGGTAAATGACCTGGGAGCTGGGAGGCTCATGCCTGTCTTCCTGGCTTCTGTTCTCTGGGTCCGCCCTCCTGACAAACATCTGGAGCTGCCCAAGCTCTTCAGGTGCGCTCTTCCTGCAACAGCAAGGATGGCTCTCACTGCTAGGACATGAGTGCCACCATCTAGTATTAAGACTGGCAGGGCAGCTGCTCCACCCTCCAACCCATGGCCAGCCCTCAAACCTAACCCTCCTGAGAAAAGCTTTTTGTGTGCATAGAAATCAAAACCGAGAGTTGAGGAAATGCAGGCACACATGGGACAGAGATGGAGGGCAGGAAGTGCACCTAATATCTGCATCCTGGAGATCAAGGTCATTCTCATTCAGTTATCAAAAATATGTTTTTAGTGCCTACTGTGGTGGGAGAGGGCGTCACCAGATTGGTCTTTGTCTCCTTTCTTTCACCAGGTGGCTTTATACAGTGCAGTTAGCAAAGCCCAGTTTTAATACTTTGAGAGAAAGGCCTTCTTGCCTTAAGGGAGGTGCAAGGAAACTAAGGGTCTTCAGAGACACTGGAGAGTGTTTCTGACTACATCCAACTTCCCTTTCTCCACTCAACCCTTCCCCACCCACTCCTAAAAGGGTTTCATTTAGCTGAGAAAAGAAACACTACTTAAACCCAATTCTTTGATCAACTCATTTTAATGCCTCATTACCAAGCAGCACAATCATGTTCATGTGTACCACTAAATATATGTGAAGTTAAATTAGTTATGAGTTTTATTGGATTAGAACATGAAACTGTACTTAAGTGTTACCATTTTCTACTGACCTAGCACACCTGTCTCATGGGCACTATAAAAAAATCAGCAAATGTCAACTTCCACTCCCTTTCCTTATCTAGTTTCCCCCTCTTGTTTTTCCAGGTTTCTGACCATAACAACTAGGGCTGATGACTTTTTCCAAGAGAGAAGTTTTTAGGCCATTAGTCTCCTCCTACTAGGTCAACAATTGGTATCATGTTCTTTTGGATTAAAATTCAAAACATAGTCTGTTTAAGGACTGTCTCCAGATCCTCTTTTTGATGGGTTAACACACTTCATCTGTAAAGGCCCAGAGAGGGAATATTTTAGGCTTACTTTCTGTTGCAACTACTCAACTCTGCCCTTGTAATGAAAAAGTAGTCATAATGGATGCAGTTGTACTCCAATAAAACTTTGTTTATGGACACTGAAATTTGAATTTCACATAATTTTTACACCACATATTTTTTTCAATCATTTATGTACAAATTATTCTTACTTTGCAGGCCATACAAGACTAGGATTTTCCCATCTCTTGCTCTGTGTTCGTGTGTGTTTGTGTGAGCGTATGTGTATGTATGTGTGTGTGGTACTGGGGATTAACCCAGGGGCCACAAGCATGCTAGACAAGTGCTCTACTGGCAAGCTACATTCCTCCTTTTCTTTTTAATTTTGAGACAGGGTCTAGCTAAGTTTCCAGGCTTGCTACAAACTTGTGATCCTCCTGCCTCAGCCTCCAAAGTAGCTGGGATTAAAGCTGCACACCCCTACAACTTGCCCAGCTCCTGCTTTAAGTGTCATGTGATGTATGATTTGGTGAAAATCAACTAAAAGTACTCTAGACAATATAGATTGATATGCTACATGAACATTTTAGAAAACAGCATGAAAAATCAAACGCAGTTAATAGTTTTAAAAGACAAACATTTGTTACAATATATGTAGGGAAAAGAAGATTTTGGTTATGAAGAATTCTAACATATAACAACAAAGATACTGGGTCACCTAGAAATTAAATACCATCCCATTTATAGTAAGCTACACAAAGAGCCATTTCTAGTCACAAGGATAGAATTTCTTTTATTTTGGCATCAGATAAGTGATTTAAAACTAAAATTATTTCATGCCATATGTTATGGTTTATGTCTGGATGTCCCCCCAAAGCCTCATATGGTCATACGGCTTTTTCCGAGATGGCTGAATCTAGAGTGTGTGATGCTGGGATTAAGGGTGTGTGGTTACTAAATCAGTCCAGTGATTGGTTTGGCACCACCCTAATCCCGGTAGTCTAGGTAAGATAAAAGGGGCAGAAAGATGCTGTTAAGTTCTCTTGTTGCTTTTGCTGTCTTCCACTGCCATGAACCATTGCCCCATGCCATGTGCCTCCTTGCCTTGGAGACAGTGGAGCATGGACTGAACCCTCTACAAACTGTGAGCTAAATAAACCTTTCCTCCCTTAACTTTGGGTATTGTGTATGTTGTTTCAGCAGTAAGAAAAGTAACTACAAGTGATGGTATAATTTCATTTGACTTCTTTCTAGTATTGGAGTGTAATAATTATAAAGAAAGCTAAAAAAATCCACATTGATTTCAAAGAAAATACTTAAGGATTTCTATGAGTAGATGAAGGATCTCTTATATAAGGCCTCCATATTAAAAAAAAAAGCGTGCGCGCGTGTGTGTGTGTGTGTGTATGCGTGTTTGTAACATTTAGCCCCAAAGATTTCATTAATACTAATATGACAGGGAAATAAATGTCTTCAACTACTAAACATGTTATTTTAAAGCTAATTAGTAATTAAGCTTGTAGAGTTAAACTTAACTCTTAATACATCAAATTGTCCACCCACTGAGTTTACTGGAAGAGTAATTTTCTTATGGTTCAGAATTTAAAATGCCCTAATGAAGTTAGAAAAGACTGTAAAACCATTATTAAATGCTATTTTTGTTCCTGATCTGGTAGTAAAATCAGCTTGGTGGTATTAAAGGTGATTATTTTAGTGGGGGAGGTTATTTCACAGTAATCTGGGGAAATATAAGTGAAAAGAGCGAGGCAGGTGCCGTAACACTGTAACAGTGCTGGCTTCTGCAGTCCTCACTGGCTGCAGAGAGGAGTCACCAGACAGTGCACTGCACTGAGGTCTGGGGAGAGAGAGGAGGAGCCTTTCCATCCAAGCAAAATCAAGAAATAAGGACTCCATAGGCCAGGCTGAATTTTACTTCTCTTGTGAACCTGAGTTCAAAAGTAACATATCAATAAAATATGATGGACTTCAGAGCTTTATTAAAGTGTCAAATGTTATTTACAGAAATACATCTGGCTGTGGAGAAAAATAACCCCCACATTACTCAGAAGGCAGTGGAAAAACACCTTTAAAATTGTTTTCCAGATCATAAATAGGGACATAAGACAGAAAAAAGGTCAGAAATGAGTACACCTTACTGTCTATGAAAAGATGCTAGAAGGTACCCCACGTAGATACCAACAATTACATTTACTAAAAAACAAAAAAGCCAATTCTGGACTAAATGATTTGTTAGTTCAATAGCTTCATTTTTGTACAGTAGAATCCATCTGAATTATTCCATTCCTTAGAGCTGTCTTCTAAAATGTGACTGCACATCTAAAAAGTACATATCCATGAATAGAGAAGAACTCATCATTATATTTACAAACAATCTATGTATAACACTAGCAAATTTTATAGAACTACCTGAAATAATTTCGATCTTTCCAATACTGCTGAATTTCTAAATGGAAAGGCATATGCCGCTGTGAACTACACAACAGGTAACAACAAATCATGTTAGTCCCCGATGAATGGATCTTGAATTTACAAAGTCAGGGAATGGTATGAGCAACATCAAGATTTTAAATAATAAAATTGTATCAGTGCAATTTACATGATTCTAAATGCTAACCTGAATATGGACAATGATGCAATAGTAAATGGTTCATCATTTTGATGAATCTTTGACAAAAGTAAAAAGAAATTTCTTCTAAAAAGAAATTTCCATGTATAATTCTTACTCATTAATTGTAGGCCACACTTTAATGCCAACACTGCTAAAATAATCATTCAGGCAAAATAGCTCCATTAACTGGCTGGAGAACATCCAGAACACCACCTGGCACACAAGGGTCAACTGCAGGCTCAGGTGCACAAGAAGCCACCTTCCCAGGTGGGATGAAGCACCACCACAGGCTTTGCATCTGCTCAGAAACTGCATTAGGACGGCTAAGTAAGTTAAACAGTGAAGGTGCATTTCCAGGGTCCTAACTGGGCTGTGGCTCAGGGAGTGGTGAGTGTTTTAAGGTGGAGCCATTTAGGAATCCCTGACATATTTACCACAGACCTCTGCAAGCCAACAGCTCAAGTCAGAGGATCACAGAGAGACAGGACTCTCCTCTGGGTCCAAAGTAGCAGGTAGCCACGCAGCCCCCAAACACAAAAGAAGAGGCAGGCTGAATGCATCACAGAACTAGTAACTGCGTGTTCTGGGTCAGCTAGTCTTCATTTGTGTCACTCTGAAAGGATGTGGAACTCACAAACCACACAGATACACAAATTACCATACACTAAAAGGCTATTAGGTTCTTTGTTTCCCTGATTTTTTATGTCTGAAAAGAATTCCCATAAAGAGGGCAATCATAATCCACAAAACTGTATGTAGAGATAATACCATTTTGAAAGACTACAAGAATAATTACAAATTTTAAGATATCACACCAATTCTTGATGTTGTAAAAATCTTTTTTTTTTTTTTTTTTTTAAGGTTTGCAGTGTTTGGTGGTTGTTCCAATAGCAGATGAAATTTTTTTCTGGAAAGATTCAGCTGCTAGAAGAATATACTGTATGCATGAGGTACATGATCTTAAAAGTTATCTCCACCACTACTTTTTTAAAAAAAAGTTTGGCAATTACTAAACCTATTACAAAGTCTTCATCAATCTAAATGCACCGAAAATATGCCACTTTTCCAAGATGGTCTAAGAAAAATGCTATTCACCTGACAACAGTCAGGTACTAGAGAGCAATTTGGCTCTACTCTCCATAATCACAGTGTAATCCCTCTAACCAGCCACATTCTTGTCATCTCATACTTCCCACTCTTCTTCCTGACTCCTCCCTGAAACACGTAGGCCCTTCTCAGAGATATTTCATGAAGAATGTTGTTAGGGCCATCCAGAAAATCTGCAATGGGGAGGGGAAGGCTGGCAGGTGGGCGGCTTCAGCAATCACAAAGGTGTAATAAGGAGAGTGTAAGAAAAAAGCTATTTATTTTCACACACATTGCCATGGTTTATGAAGCATGTTACCCTTGGCTTTCCACCTAGTAAAAGGATGAATTCCAAAGCTTAGATGGAGAGCAACTAACTTGTTGACACAAAGACATTTCTTAGTTTTAAAGATCAAACTAAATTTTTTTTACTCAGGTTTCTACCAAAATGAAGGAGTTGGATATCAAGATCTGTCAAGGAAAAATTACTTTCTTAATTATCTAAGCATTTCAAGAAACAAACCATAGATCTTAGAGTTTTGTCCCTTATGGTGGAGACTTTCCTTCTCCCTCCAAAGGCAGAGCAAGGAGTTTGCAGCTTTAAGACAGGAACAGGAAAGGAGCTGGAGAAGAAAAGTTATAAGTCCTCTTCGGAGTCCTGCAGATGTTGGAGCTAGGAAATCCACCACCACATAGCTAACCTCAAGGCAAAGAGGGTGAGGAGGGGAGATGGTAGGCCTTAGATTGATGGGCATTCTTTGGCAAGGACACAAAAAGGAGACGCCTATAACCACACCCTCTCTGGGCAGCTAGTGTCCACTTTGCAGAGGCACGGGAGGAGAGAAAGACCTAGAGACTGAGCATTGTACCCAGAAAACTGTGCATGCACAGTCCAAAATGATAACATAAATTAATGCAATATATCAAGCTTATCAAACAGAACTAAAATTTAGGGATATCCACCTCTTCCCGAGAGAGATAAGATAGCTACATTTTCTTTATCACAAGGGTTGAGTGTAAAGTCTGAACTCAAATTCTGTCCCATAGCAGGTGAGAGAGGGCTATCCTAGAATGATGACCACAGAAATAGGAAGATAGCACTGCTTCCTCCACCCACTTTTTGTACATTCCAAGTCTAGTGGAAGACATAAGTCTACTGAATAACTGGGGAGAGGAAGCTGCTTCCTCACAGCTTTGAAAAATCACCTGTGCACATGGCTGGCCAGAAAGAACTGGGTGTATTATTTATAATGTGTAGAATAATAAAGATGTATAAAATCCTTTTTTAAAAAATAGGTTCTTGGGGACCGGTGAGATGGCTCAGTGGCATAAGCGCCTGCCCGGTAAGTGCAAGGTCCTGAGTTCGACTCCCGGTACCCACATACGAAAAAAGGGCCGGTGATATTGCTCAGCAGCATGGGCGCCTGTTGGCGTGCGAGGTCCTGAGGTCAACCCCCGGTACCCACACACACACACACACACAAAAATAGGTTCTTGTAGAGAAAGGATCTTAGCAAACAACTTTGGAACGTCTTCAGTCATGGCAGAAGCAAACACAAAACATTTCTGATCAAAAAAATAAAATTAAAAAAATAAGCTTTGAAGGAATTATACAAGAGCAAAATCTAATATTCAACGTGGAATCTGCTGGGAACATAGAAGTAATGTTTCTGCTTTGTACAGGAAGAAACAAGACTACAGTACTTCAGTGATGTTAGTTTTATAAAAATAGTAGTGTTCTTTTGCATAAAGCATAAGTTCAGAGAGAAGTTCTCAAACTTTTTTGAGCTTTAAGTTTCAGATAAATTCTCTCTATATTTTCTCCCAGATTCAAGAAAATAAAATGTTTGAAAAATAAGCAATCTTTCTTTGCTCCTTTAAAAAGCAATAGAAAGACTCTAAAGGGAGAAGTAAAACTGGAGAGACCCTATCAAATATGTGGCCCCAAACCACTGTAACAAAACAGTTCTCTAGGTAGCACTGGCTCAAACAAAAGCTACCCAAGAAGTGAAGTGAAGTGCCCAGAGCAGGCTCCTATTCCTGCACCAATACGGTTGGAGAGGACTCAGCTATCGGTTCCTAGTTTACTTAGACACTTTAAATCAGGCTGTTAGTACGGTATGTCAGATGATATAGTGACTTGCTTCACACAAGTCAAAATCTTTTACCCAAAATGTCTAAAACCAGAAATATTTCAAATTGCAGGTTTTAAAATATTTACACAGACTTTACTGTTTGAGCATCAAAATCTGAAATGCTCCAAAATCTAAAACTTTTTGAGCACTGACATGATGGATTCTGAAGCATTCAGACTACTGATTTTCAGATTAGGGATGTTTGACCTAATCTTGTCTGAAAACACCACCTGACAACACGCTGAAGAGGTTTCGATGCCTGGTTACCCTGCGGTGGCCTGCTCCATCTGATCTGCTGACACAGGTGGACATTACCACTGGATCTTTTAAGCATTTCTTTTCCTTTCCATTATCAACTGGAACCATTCTGGAGTGGCTCAGCTGCATGTTTTTGATGATTCCAGAGAGTGTTTTTAGAAATATCATCTCCTGAACCTCTCTAGACACCAAATTAAATTGCAGCCTTTGACTTTCTAATCTTTCTTGCAGGGTAGATATATTCTCTTTCTCTCCCTCCCTCCTTCCTTGCTTTTTTAGCTCCATCTTATCCTGAAGCATACTAGTCTACCTTACCTTTTTTCTACAGTTATAAAAATTGGTAAAGTTGACACCTCCAATTAAAAGAGGCTTTTAATGTCAAGTTCTGAGGCAGGAGAATGATAAAAGGAGTCACAAAGGAGAAGAAGATCAATAGTAATCTTATTGTAGATCATCTCTGGCACGGTCCAGACTGGGAGACTCCATTAATTACGAAGTGTGATTTATCTACTCACTGCATTAAGCAGTGCTAAGAGAAGGTACAGTACACGCAAGTGCAACAGCAAAACAGAATGTTCCTGATGCTGCATACCAACTGCCAATATGTCTGTGTAACAGAAAGCCTTTGTTTCACATATTTTATTTTTAAAAATCTCCTTTTAAAAAATATTTAAAATCACGTGTTAGATTACTCAGCAACTTATATAAAAACAGGTGCAAACTATATCCTCCTAGACAAAGCATATTGTTCTTCCCTTTAAAAATGCTGTTCTCATCTAGATAAATGGATTCCTCAGAGTATGCTTTCTTAATTAAACCTGAAGTTAATTAAAATCAAGATTTTTGTGAAGCTGCAAGGAAAAGATAGAAACTAGTTTCAAATGGCAAGCAGACAGAAGAACTGCAGTGAGAAAGAAGAACTCATGTAAAAATCTCTGAAGAGGCAGGGGCTGCCCAAGAGTCTGCATCTGTGTGTATGAACAATTAAAATGCCTGTTAACAAAGGGTTGGGCATTTTCCTGTTTACTTTTTCCTCCTTTTCTTTTCACTCCCTACAACTTTATCTTAAGTTTAATTACAATGACTGAAACATATTTCACATAACAGGAAAACTGTAATAAAATCAACAAAAGAAGTTGCAAAGATTTTTTCAAAACTTTGTTTTTATGCAATACTTCATAAAATGTTTATATTTCCAGTATTTTCTCTTTATAAAGGAAGAATGTTGACTCCTTGATCTCTATATGTTAGTATGAAACTCATCAAAATTTTAATAATTCAAGACTAAACAGATGGTAAATCTGAGTCTAATAAACAAAGGTAGAGAGCTGAATTATCCCTCTCATAGGGAAAGGTTGGTAAAAATCACTTCAGTTTTGAAAGATGATGCATTAGATCACTTAATCAATGGAGAAAGGGAGATACTCTGAAACTCCAGTGCAGATCCATCCTTAAGAACACTGCATTACAAAGACTATTCAGGTGCTCACTAGAAAAATCTTAAGCTCAGGTCATATAATCTGTATTTTCTCTCACCAACTTTTAGTTATATAAGAAAACAGACACAATGTGATATTTGATTACAATTAGTAGATATATTCAAGTTCATTTCTATAAATTTTAAGTAAAATATTTAAGTTTCTGTTTTTTGAAGTAATAATATAAAAGATGTTAAAATACTTGTAATCAAATTTATTCGAGTGGAATGTGATTTCCTTACTGTCATCTTTCTTATTTAATTTAAACTCCTTTTAGTATATGGCAAGATAGACAAAATGAATTATTTTCTACTTTTAGTCAAAAATAAGGTAACTAATTGACTTCGAAAGTCCCACACTAATAACTCCAGATTATTATTTTTGAGGATATTTGGAATTTGATCATTCATCTACATATATTCCAGAGTTGATTTTCCTGATCAGGGTTATAAGAAAAAACTGGACAAAGAGATATTTGGGCTATAACCCTGGTTCTATGATTAATTTGAAGGACCAGTAGTTTCCAGTTTCTTACCTGTAAAATAAAGATGCTCAACAGATGGTCTCTGGGTTCTCTTTCACTCCAATCCTCTCAGAGCCCATAAACTGTTTAAGGACTCCCTACTATGTATTTGGATTCCTCAGAACCTATTCTTCCCACCCTGTGCATTTAGCTTGCCTTTGGCAGCTGGCATTCAATTTATCCCTAAAGGTCCAGCTCAATGGCCAAGGGTCCCTTCAACTCTTCCAAATCCTGGAACCTGACACTGACCATTTTCTCCCTTGTACATTTAAATGATTTGTTTAAATGTTTTAAAATATCTATGTACTATCTACCTAAATATTACCAATCATCTTACTAGCTATGTAAGGATGTATATCACTTCTTCAGTTAAACTGTAAACTCCTCAGAGAGAGAGAAAAGGTTTTATTAGTTTTTATATTACCTCATGATGCCCACAACAGTCACTAGCACAGAGTAAATGCTCAATAATAGCTGCTGTTGGATAAGTGAGAATTGCCTTGCACATGGTATGAGCTTATAAATAGGTGATCTCCTCAATGGTAATGCAACATTCTGTTACTTATTTTATATCTGTTTTTTGAAATAAGCCAATTAAATTTCTACTATATGCTACTTCACAAGAATACAACATGACCTCTTAACTAAAGCAGATAATTAAGTAAAAAAAATACAACCCATGACTACAGTTATAACGTATGATACATACCGTATAGTACAATACAATAAATACGGAGTAGGGTAAGAGCCATTGACATGGCTTAAAAATGGTGGCCAGCTGCAATCTGGCAAAAAATATTGGATAGATATGAAACAAAGGGGCTCAAGGATCATTTCTGAGTCAGACAGAGTAAGCTGATGGGGGAGGAGGCTCTGGATGACCAGGAGAACCAGGTAAGCACTCAAAGGATGAGTCTCTCCGACAGGAAATGGAGTACTTAAGGTTCTGAGAGACCAGGAAGCCTCATTTAAATGTCCAGCTTGGCCAGTAAGCCTTCATCAGCATGTAGTCCCCTTTCAGTTGCACTGCAGTTTCCCTACTTAGGATTGCCACAGGTCACTCCTGTGTTCTAGGTTCTGGGGGATGCGGCTCTAGGGCCCTCACTCACCATCAGGAAGAAGGGTCAGTTGCCTGCACCTCGGTTCTAGGAACAACTGCTGGTGCCTTCTATCGCAGACGAGTATGTCCAGACTCCAGCTCTGCTGACAACACTAGGTCATTCCCGCTTTCCATTTTGGTCCAGTCCCTTTTTCTAAAATTCCTGTAGTCTGCCTAGTAAAAGAAGATAACTGAATTCCTCTCCTTCCTGTACTCCTAAAAGGCTTTGACACCTACCTTCCTGAGCTAGGTCTCTGGCTTCCATCTTATCTTTTCCAAGACCTATGAGGGCACCACAAATAGGGTGAAGTCACAACCAGGACAATTTTGAAAGTCTGTCTGTTGGTGGTAATCACAGAAGCAATTAAGACAATCTGGGGCCTTTGGGTAGTGGACAATACAACCAACTACCTGAACAGGGATACTTTTAAATTTTTAAAAAAGATCTTTCCTCCTCCTCTTCGTTCCCCCCTCCCCCTTCTTCTTTCTCTTACCCTCTCTCCGTCTTCTCTCTGTCTCTGTCTGTCTGTCTGTCTCTGAACAGCAATATTTTTAAGAGTTAAAGACAAAACTACTAACAGTTCTGCTAGGACCACGGGTATGTGAACAGGGCCTCCATGCTGGCTTACATACTATTCAGTCCATGATCAGCATTCTCCCTTTTCACAAAGAAATTGGCATGTTTCTGATGTAACATTTTACTGATCAGAGTCTAGAAACTGAAGGGTAATCACAGTCTTGACAGATCACACATATATGTACACCGTCAGGAAGCACCACAGTACCATCCTCATGGGAGGATGAGCCTCGGCATTGTAGATGGGCAATGATGCAGGAGTTCGGGACAGGAATTTCTCAACCTACTCTCGCTTCTCAGTTTTAGTCCACAAATTATAAATGGGAAGTTAACAACATGAAATAAGATCTTACTTCTAAGGTTAGTTTTGGGTCAAGCTCAATACAACATTAAAAAAATAAAGAGTTATATTTAAAGTTATAGGCTGTCCAAGACCTTAGTACATTTCCCATTAACATTTATTCTTTTGGCTAACTTTTAACAAATTAATTATCACAAGGTGAGAAACCATTTAGTCACTAAAAAAAGTCACTGTAAAATATTGTCAGAGTTATAATATTGCTGCAATAATTTGAATTTAATTTTAAATTTTTATAACTTGAGTTTACCACATGGAATTGAAAGAGAACAAATCGATAAACTGTGGAGTATTACGAAGCATAGCTATTTCAACTGTACATTAGAAAAGGAATGATTTTACAATTTAAAACTTTTACATAAGCTAATACATTCTGTCTTATCACTTCTATAATATCACAAATAAAAGGCAGATGCAAATAAGAGTTATGTAATAAGTGTTATCATCTATCAGTCCAGGAAGAGGAAGGGGTAGGGAACCAAAGGGCATTGAGTAATTCTTGTGCCAAGTATAGCTGTGTGTGCTATAAAGGTTTCTGGTGTTCTTAGGGAGCTTTAATGAAACCATGAGAAACTGGCCAGGCTAACACTCTGCTGAACACAGCACTCAGCCCTGGTCTGTTACGGTATCACCTACATGGAAACACTGCCCAACTCTCAGGATGTCCCTGGTAAAAAGCTTACCATGAAGAAATGTTGCACCACTGCCATGGAAATCATTGAAATATCCAAGAAGGTAATCATATTAGATTTTGATTAATGATGTAGGTCTGTGATTTTATATGTGGGTTAAGCTTTAAAAGCATTCTAAATTTCAGCTACTTCTTTTGTCCTCTTCCCATGAAATTTAGTGTCAAGAACTAACTGGATAGTCCAGCTCACAGCATGGAAAAGTATGCTGAACTTTTCTACTTCTACCTCCTTTTCCTATTTTCTTTCCACTTCTCTCTCCCCAAAGAGAATCCTGGCAGAAGCTTCCTGCATTGATCCCCCCACCCCCGATGTTCTAGTGGACATGGCTCCCCAAAGACAAGGGACATTCATGTTTGTTTTTGTGGCCCCTCTGGCACCCAGCAACGTGTCACTGAAGGTTCAACAGATACACTTGACCCTGCCCTTCCGACTTTCTGCAGGATGTGTGCCACTCTCTGTAGTTTGTCTGCAGTACCCAGTGTGCAATCCCTTATATCTCTTTTCTTTACCATGGACTCTAAGATGGAAATAGTGGAAAATAGTAAGCATCCACTGCAATGTGTGGCTACTTTACAGGAACCCGAGAAATAGATAAAAAATAACTTTGCTTTTAAAGATAATGAACTTGTATGATGCTTAAAACATTACAGGCTTCTGGCTTGTACTTTCAGACTTATTCATCCAAAAAGCAAAGAAGCATTTCCCAATGTGTTTTCTTCAGAAGTTTTGAGTTTGGAAATAGCAGCCCACTGGTCAAGTCAATGTGTGAAACAGGGACTACTATATCCACTACCCTCTTAGCATGCACTGTGCCAGCAAATAAAAGGTCCCAAGAATTCTGCAGTGATAACATCTGATCAGTTTTCTTCAGACCAACATTTCCCCTAATTATTTCACCATGGAACCTTTCCCCCATGTGTTATATACTAATATCCTAAGAAACCAAAGTTCCTTAGATCTCAGCATGGGCAATGCTGGCCTGATGTGTTTTTTATTTCCCTTGAATTGCACAAATCTCTCTAAATTGCAGCTTTCAGACCAATTTATAAAACAGTAAAAAATGTTTCTGTGAAAGCATGCGATGACAATCTTATTTTGTCCTTGAGCGCAGCAAGCTCCATCAGAGAAAGTCAAATGTTGTATGGCCTTAGCTTGTGCTTTCCTAGTGGAGGAGGTGTTCAATGCCCTTATGTACCCTGGTGGTGAAGGATGGCAGCCTGGACTATTTGGGAAGGGAGTATTCTGCACGACCCTTGACCTTGCCAGGCTAAAGAGTCACCCCACAAATCCACACAGCCAGTTCTGACAGCTCAACTACATCAGGAGCTTAAAATGGGTTCTCTCCCTTAGCATTATGATAAATCGCAAAGTACAGTAAGAGCAAGATGTAATAAGAAAGTGCAAGATAAATCTTAAGTGCAAAAATGTAATACTATAGGTGTCCCGAGGACACAGTCATTAACATTAAGCTGATTACCAATGCAGGTGTCTCACAGCAGCTGCTGTGAGAAGGAAACCATCACACAGTAAAGTCCCATGATAGGAGCACATGCCCCTTATGGCATTTCGAAAATTTTTTTTGATTAAATTTTTTTGCCTTTACCTCTTTGAGAAACAAAAACAAAATAAATCAATTGCTGGTTACAAGAGGAGATAAAAATTCCTTTACTACATGTGAATGGAAAATAGGGCATCCTTTAGAAATCAATTCAAATATAGTTCTTGAGAAGCTAATCAATGTTTAATCTTACTTAGTCAATTGTCTTTGAATCTTGCTTTCTACAACAATAACAAATAACTAAACTCTTTCAAATACAGCAAGGCCAGGGGAATTATTTTTCCAACATAGGTATACGAAGCATGAAATAGGACAGCACACGTCAGGAAGAGCTCCTGAGTACACCAGGCATATTGTGTTAATACAGCTCTCTCCCTTAGCTACATGAAAAGACAAACATGACTCACCACGTCGTAAGTTGTCACGATTTTCTTCAGAACCTCAGGCACAATTCCCTGCAACTCCATCGTGGGATATGGCTCGCTGAGATTCAGGACCACCAGGGGTGTATTATCAGGCCCCAGGAAGCGGGGAGACACTGCCAACATGCACTGCATGAGATTGGCCACTGAGGAGAGGCCACACAGCTCCTTGAATGACACCACTGCATTCTGTCAAATGGAAATAAAGGAAGCACTTGGTAATTAACCAGGGGTTTTAATATCTCACGGACATTAAACTTGATACACCCATTAGGATGGAACTGCCTGGCACAATAGTTATGAGCAATGCTACAACAGAATTGGCTAATGATTATTTTAACCCTGGAAAAAAATTATTTTCCAAAGTAAATAAGTTGTGTGTGTGTGTGTGTATGTATATATATATATATATTTATATATATTTTTTTTTTTTTTTTTTTTTTTGTAATACAATTTATCAAAAGTACTGAAAGTGCAAATAAGTAAAATTCTTACAAAGGATAAAGCCTCCTTTCAGAGCAAAGTTCATGGTAGAGCCAATGTTGACATGCAACAATAAGTAAACCAAAAGAATGGCTTCTCCATTCCAAAAAAATAAAGATGAAGAAAAAAAGCCAAATTGGGTCTAAGATAACTATCAAATATTCCAGTCATCCACAAAGGAAGGAGATATTTGTAAGGAAGAAACTTCAGTCTCTGTCACCTGTTTTGCCACTGGTTCCAAACCCAAAGGACTTCTGAGGACACTGCTGTTCATGGTGAATCTGCCCTCGGGGCTCGGCTCCCCTTGACCTCCCTCTGTTAGCATCTCCACTGATCTCAATGGTTCTCACTGTCTTTACTCGAAGTACCAAAAGTATGCCATTAAAATTAAAGAACATACTCAAGAGTACAAATCCCTTGAGCTGGCAACCCTTGAGTACTTACCAAGTGTTAAGTGGTACTAGGCATATTTATTACACATTACCTTATTTAACCCTCTCAACAACTTTGTTACGGATGAGGAAATCAAGCATTAGATATAACCTTTCTGATTCCGTATTGAAACAATTGATTATGTACAGAAATAAATTATATAAATATCTAAAATGGAGTCTCCCAATCACTAGCACATCTCCCTGTTTTGTTTTCTTCACAGCATTTACCTGAATCTGCAGTTGTCCTATTTGTTTATTCCTCCTTTTACTGCTTTTTTTGTCTTCCCATGGACCACCTCCAACTACTGTACAAGCCCCTCGAGGGCACATGGTCCACCTGGTCACTGCTGTACTCTCATGGTCAGACTGCCTGTGCACAGGAGGTGCCCATGAAGCACCACTACCCACTGCTCTCTTGGACTCAAGGCAGACATGGGCTCTAGAAATGATTATGCTCAACCTCTGCAGGTCCCCAGGGGAATTCTCTTCACGTTCACATCAGCAGCCACCAAGAAGAGACAATGTGGCTTGTTCGGAGTAAGGGTTTACCAAGCCACTTGTACCTGCAGTTAAGCTTTTACCTTGAGAGAAAGAAAATAATGTCCCTACTATGGGAAGTTCTTTTTATTCATAAGGTATCCACACAATCAGTATGTAAGAAAAATGCATTGGAAGTATGTTTTCTGAGTCAGATTTTACTGCTGGTGTTGCTTTCGAAATATTCATTTAAAAATAAATAAGCCAGGGCCGGTGAGATGGCTCAGCGGTGTAAGCGCCTGCCTGGCAAGCGCGAGGGCCCGATTTCGACTCCCGGAACCCACATACGAGAAAAGGGGCTGGTGATATCGCTCAGCGGCATGGGCGCCTGCTGGCGCGCGAGGTCCTGAGGTCGACCCCCAGTACCCACCAAAAAAAAAAAAAATTAAAAATAAATAAATAAATAAATAAATAAGCCACACAGAGCACTCTCACACACTGAGATGGGCTGAGTCACCTCTGTGAGGCAGGCCTTTACTGTTCAGTTCTACACCACTCATGGGCCCCGTATGGCTAGGTACGTGGACGATCTTTAAGTAAATACACAATTTCTAACTGACTGTGTTCAGCTACTATACATTTTAGAGAAAATTATTATTTTAGACTCTAATAAATATAGATATCACATGTCTTTTACTGTAAAAATTAGCTATCCTCTGAAATCAAGAAAAGGATCAACATACAAACACATTGGCTCATTTAAGAACCTACTCTCTTTCCAGCACTATAGCTACATAAACAAGGTCTGGAACATGTCCCTTTTACTTTAATCGATATCCCCTTTGTTTTGATAAGTCATCAATTTATGTTCCAGCTAAGGAATATTTGTAACATCAGAGATTCCGTTGCACATTACTAGGAAAAATGATGAACTGTTAGTCATTAACAAGAACTATAATGAGCAATAAGTAAGGCAGCAACAAGACTAGTTTATTCTAATATGCAATCAAAATGTTCAACAACTGCAGTTTTAGAAATTTAAATAAGAAATATGACTAGTGGTAAACATTCGATAACCAACTGGAATTTACAAATTATTCACAATTGAATATAAATGGAGTTTAAAAAAAAAACTCCAACATATTCATAAACTATGGGCAGGGACTAAGCAGAAAAACTGTTGAGTGATACTTAAATACAAACATGTACCTGCATGTTCTCTCTCAGATCTGTGGCATCCCGTATCAGGGGCTGGGCATTCTTGAACACTTCATCCACAGTTTTAATCCACAATGTTCTCAGAGATGCATATTCCCTGGATTTCTTCCCTTTTCTCACAGAAAGGCCTCTTTTATGAGGCTTTCCTCCTCCTCTTCGGTTAGTAATAGCCACATGGACGAACAAAGAAGCGTGTGTGAGAACCTCTCCAGTCAAAGACTGCAGGGGGACATGGCGGTAACCCGTTTGTAAACACTCGAAGGGAATTGTGTACTGACCAATAAATTCATCCCCAATGTAGTCATCATCTAGCACGACAAAGCGCACCATGGCCAATTCAGGCAGGTTGATTTGAAATTCAAAGCTTTCATCAAAAATGGGAGCATCCCCATTCTGGTGCACTGTTTTTGTCCTTTGTTCTGCACAGTCAGCAGGAATTCCATGGATTTCCACATAGATGTAGGGATCTACCACATCACCTTTGGCACCTGAGCCTTTGGGCTTGGGAAAGTTCTGCCCACTGATGATTTTAATGTGAAGAAGCTGAGGTGAGACTCCTGGGACAGAGTCTTTTGTATTGGCACTGAAGAAGGAGACTTCTTCCCTCATGATGGCTGGCCGAAGGACGTAGCCACAGTTTCCGTTCTGCCTAAACCAGCCAATATTCAGGTCCATCATCAGTCCTGGTGTCTGGAAGTTCATGGCCACGATTTGACAACCACATTTCCAAAAGTCTTGAGGGTTCATGTTACTAGAGTCAATTCTCATTGGACTAGGAAAGACCCGAGCAAGAAAACGCTTGTTGTAATTTACAAAGTCTCCTGGATTTTCATTGGCATATTTGCTGGCAAGCACTTCATTAAATGAGCAGACTTCCCAGTACTTCTGGACCTGAAATGACACCTGAAATTCTTTGAACTGAACTGACTTGCAGATGCTGACCAGTTCAGACAGTTCTTTGCAAAGCTGAAAGCGCTTCACAGGCACACTGTTGGGTTGCTCCACATTCTCTTTTCCCATCCTCTGAGACATTTCTGCTCCTTCATCCTCATCAGTAACATCTCCTTCTACTCCAGAGCAATTTGAGGATAACTTCTTTGCTTTAATTAGTATTTTCCCTTTCAGGACATCTGGGGATGGTAGATAAGATTCCTCCACATTGGGTGATGTTGTATAGAGCTTGTCTCCTAAAATTTTCTTCATGTGTTGAACCATTACCTTTTGTTGTTTGATAGAACAGTGATTTTCTAAACATAAAATAAGAGGATACTCTGAAGCAAAGAATGCATACTTATTAATAATATCAATGACACTGCGGAAGACTATCTGAGAGGTCATGGTGTGGCCCGTGTAAATTACAGGTTCATTATCTGGCCCATCCCATACATCTAATTCAACACTCCGACAACCCATTTTTAGAGCTCGGATATATCCTGTGATGTCTGAGGGACCTCGGAACTGATCCTCTATTAAATACGTATTATGAGATGAGTTTATAAAGTAATGAGACAGAGGTTGTTTCATATCCTGACAGACCTTCTTATGTTCTGGATCAAATATGTAACAGTCAGGTGACATAAGGTAATTAGTGAACCCGTCTATGGAGAGCCAGCCCTTTTCCTGGCCCTCTTTGGATGGCTCATATTTGTGAATAATTTCAAGGCTTATTTCCTCATTTATGTGTGCCACACCCTGTTCTGCCTCAAGAAACATCATAAGATCCTTAGTATCAAGGAATTCTTTATTGCTTGAAAACTGAACTAAAAGGAAATAAATTTCAGGTCTAGTACAAAGCTCATGGAAAACCTCAATAAATTCTTCCTTTGTGACTTCTGTACCAGCTTTGTCCTTGGATTTATGCAATTCTTTGAACTTAAGCTCAATTTTGCTTGTTTTTAAACCAGGATTGAGGTTTCTGATACACTGAATAGCATTACACAGAGTTATATGTCCAATGCTATCTACATCAATTTCACTAAACATTTGTGAAACCCAAGAAGTCCTCATGTTGTCTTGGCTACTTTCTAACATATCAAGTGTATGCTTTCCATAAGAAATTAGGTACCGAAGTCCTGTTACCCAGATGTTCGCAATATCTGCAGAGTTGGCAACCAAATCAAGTGACTCATAATTCTCTCCGTATATGACTGAAAATGCACAATCTTCAGATATCTGGTCTGAAATGCCATTGCTACGAAATATGTCTGTATTCTTTCCTGTTCTCACTTCCTTGACGGATTTAATATCAATCTTGGCTTTCTCAGAATCCTTCTTAGATGGCTCCCACCTCAGGCTTTGCATGTCAGCATCTAGTAAAAAATACCTATGGTATATTCTAGAATTGGAGCGGACCTTTTTGAGTTCTGAGCCCTCCACCATGGAGTTGATACAGTCACTAGCACTGCTGATCTTCTTCTCCGTAGGCATGCTGCTGAACGACACCGTCTTCTTCCGCTCCCTCTTCTGTTTTGTACCATCCTGGGAGAAAACCAAATAGTGTATTAGAATAATATAGGCATAGGTGTGTAGGACTGGGAATTAAAATTTAATTTCCTTGAAAAAAATTATACTCTGAGGATTTCCTATTCTGGATCTTTTTTTTTTTTTTTTTTTTTTTTTTTTGTGGGTACCGGGGGAACGACCTCAGGACCTCGCGCGCCAACAGGCGCCCGTGCCGCTGAGCGATATCACCGGCCCCTTTTTCGTATGTGGGTTCCGGGAGTCGAACTCGGGCCTTTGCGCTTGCAAGGCAGGCGCTTACGCCGCTGAGCCATCTCACCGGCCCCTATTCTGGATCTTATAATAAATGATACTCATTCATCTCTAAAGCTCAGAACTTGCCCTGGAGTTTATAGCCCAATACTAATAGGTAAGAAATCATTGAATAACTACAATACACATTTGTCAAAGAACACAATTTCAGTAACGTATGATAAAATTTTCAGGGCCCAGGAAAAATGAAAATACAGGACTCCTTGGTTAAAAATTACTAATAATTTTAAGGAGACAATAGATAAAGAGCATTAAGCCAAGCCCAAGTCCCTGGAATGTGGGGCTTGTGTAGATACACAGGTGGTACACCTATAAAAGCAGGTCCTGTGTGTATATACATTGTGTAGTATATATACTAGTGTTTCTTTTTTTTTTAATAAATATTTCAAAGGAGATTGAAGAGGACATCAGAAAATGGAAAGATATTCCTTGCTTTTGGGTAGGAAGAACTAATATAGTGAAAATGCCCATAATTCCAAAATTGGTATACAGATTTAATGCACTTTGATCAAAATTCCAACAACATATCTCACAGAATTAGACAAAACAATCCTAAAATTCATTTGGAACCAGAAGAGACCTGAATAGCAAAGGCAATTCTGGGCAACAAAGGCAAGGCAGGGGGCATCACAATCCCTGACTTGAAATTATACTATAAAGTTACTGTGCTAAAAACAGCATGGTACTGGCAAAAAAACAGACCCAAAGATCAATGGAACAGATTAGAAGATGCAGAAACAACTCCAGACATACGAAGCCACCTTATCTTTGACAAAGGTGCCAAACACATTCACTGGAAGAAAGATAGCCTCTTTAATAAATGGTGCTGGAAAAACTGGCTCTGCACATGCTGAAGATTGAAATTAGACCCATATCTTTCACCATGCACCAAACTAAATTTGAAACGGATTAAAGATTTAAATATTAAAACAGAAACATTAAATCTGCTGGAATATAGTATAGGTAAAACTCTTGAAGATATTGGTGTACGGAAAGACTATGAATAAAACCCCGATCACAAAGGAAGTATCACAAAGAATCAACTGGGATCTCATCTTATTAAAAAGCTTTTACATAGCAAGAAAAACCACCAACAGAGTGAAGAGACAACCCATAATGTGGGAAAAAATGTTTGCTAGCTGTTCACTCAGACAAAGGATTACTATCGAGAACATATAAAGAACTCAAAAAAAAATCAGACCTCCCAAATTTAAAGACCCAATCCAAAGATGGGCATCTGAAATGAATACACACTTCTCAGGTGAAGAAATACAGATGACAAATAAATATATGAAAAAATGCTCAACATCACTGGTCATTTGAGAGATGCAAATTAAAAAAATTCCATCTCACCTCAGTAAGAATGGCTATCATCAAGAAATCAACCAATAACAAATGCTGGAGGGGCTGTGGGGTAAAAGGAACCCTTCTCCACTCTTGGTGGGAGTGCAGACTGGTGCAACCATTGTGGAAATCAGTGTGGAGATTCCTCAAAAAACTAGGATCGGAGGTCCCATTTGACCCAGCTATTCCCCTTCTTCCCAGAATTAAAAACATCGTACCACAGCAATATATGTGCACCGATGTTTATAGCAGCACAATTTGTAATAGCTATATCTTGGAAACAACCCAAATACCCATCAACAGAGGAATGGATAAAAAAGATGTGGAATTTTTATACAATGGAATACTACTCAGCCATAAAGAAGGATAAACTGGAGACTTTTATAGGTAAATGGATGCAACTCAAGACCATACTCATAAGTGAAATAAACCAGATGCACATGTGTAAACATCATATTGTCTCTCTTGTGTGAGAAGCTAAAACAGTAAATAAGATCCAAAATGTATAATAGATATTGTAAAACGGGAAGAAACTGTTCAAAAGGAAGGGATGGGGGAAATGGAGAAAAGAAGGAAGAGCAAAAAACAATACATACATATATATAAAAGATAGTTATGATAGTTATATAGCTAGTTTCTCTTAGTTCATTGAAAAGAAAGGTTTGTGCTAATACTGTTTGGACAACTGAATGCCGGTATCTTGTACTCTGAGTAACTAATTTAAAGATAACAATACGCAATGTATGAACCATTGTTACCCTCTATTATGTTGTTTTCAGTTTTCTATTTTTTTCTCTTTAAAATAAAAAAAATTTTTTTCATTTCATTTTACTTTTTCAGCCATGATGTCCGAGGAAATGCAGATTCACAGAAACTGAAAACAATACCAAAATGTACATCAGTGTTTCTAAAGGCTTGTCACCAGACCATTTGCCTCAAAATCACCAGGGCTATCTGGTTAAAATACATATTCCTAGGCCCATGGAATCAGATCTCTAAAAATGGTGGCCAGTAATTGGCATTTTAGACAGCCCTCCACATAGTGGGGATGTACTCTAAAGTCCCAAACAACGTCCTGGCCACCAGAGCTCACTAAGATGTTTAGGCTATTTCTAGACTACATACCAAATAATGTATGAACCATTAAAGTGCGTGTTAAATAGATAGATGCTGGAATTCTAGCAGAAGTTCTTGGCTCTTCAGAGTCTTATAATAGATTAGTGATGGTCCTAAACACTTCAGATACAGACACGGCTTCACTGCTGCAATTGTACTAGGTCTGAGAGGGAGGCCTAGATGCTAGCTAAGGGTTCTACTAAAATCATGGAGTTGGATTTATTAAAACCACTGCTGTACAACAGATTGATACTGAGAACAATGCCACCTAAGTACTTTCAATATAAATAGACTATTTACATTATGCAAGTGAAAAACTTCAGGTAGCATCTATTTCTGAAGAAGTTTACATTATCAATACTGTACTCCAACTTTTCTGCAGAATGTGACACAGTATTCCCACGTGAAGGGCTGACAACCGCACGTACATGTGTATTTAGAATCTTTCCTCTAAAGACATCTTTATTATTAAAAAAAGAAATGCTATAATGACATCAAAATATCTTTCACAATGTTAACTTAAAACACAGCATTACCTTTCAGGAAGTTTTAAAACTCTCTGTGAAGTCAATGTGTTCATAAGTAAGGAACAGGGGTGGGGATTTAGGATTATATAACTTTCATGGTAATGAAGAGAATGCAAAATAATATACAAAAGCACTTCTGATTTTCCTGTTCTGGATATAATCTACTTAGGATAAAATCTCCATATTTTAAAAAGCTTTTATGCTATTCTCTCTATGTCTGAAATTTAAAACTATGTTTACTTTTTGACTACTTATGCTTCCAAAGGAATTTGCAAAAGGTAATTAAACCCAAACTTTAAATCAGATGGGTATCATTCCCTTCAAAATTTCAAAATGAACCATAGAGGCTTTTGTGATCTGAGTGCCAAAATAAAGCATAAAAGCCACCAGGCAGAGTGTTTCTTCATAACTGTATCCCCAGAGTGATAAAGTGCAAAACAGGTAAAAACTGTGATAATTGTATCTGTAAGATGCACTGCATTTAGAGCTGTCCCTAAAGCACAGACTGTATTCCATCTATTCAAGCACGCTGACATGAAATTAAATTTGTAATCAGTCGCGTCCTATTTTCCAGAATGTCTTTACTTCTAAAAAGACACATCTATCTTTAATAAAGACTGTAAGTTAACTCACCTAGGGAATTTCATAATCTTTATAAATTTTATCTCAATATGCCACTGCTAAAATGGAGTCACAAAAATAAATGGTAAATTTTAGGCCGTGATCCATTAAAAATATATAGCATTTTTTAGCATTATAATCTTTTATTCTGCCATTTTATATACTGATTAATATTCTAGTACTGTTTTCTAATTTGTTCCAAATGTTACATTTCAAATTCATAGGTCTCTTTGTTATTGAGAGGAAAAAGGCCAAATAGCAAAGCAGGTTAATAGCATCCGTACAACATACACACGCACTCACACACAAATGTTTAGGGAACAGGCAGCAGCTTATACCACCCTGGCTTCGTAAACACTGCCTTCCTTTTCAAACCAGCCCACGCTGTGGTAATGTCTGGTCACTGACTGCAGACACACACAGGCACAGGCTAATGGAATGACAGTGGGGACACTGTGTCTCAGAGACTTCCTCTCTCTTCCTCCCTCTATCTGCTGTTGTCTAGAACTATCCTGTCCTCCCCAAAGCACACCAAGGCCTGGATGAAAAGATCTGTTTCTGACCTGAAGATCAATGGAACAGATTAGAAGATGCTGAAACAACCCCAGACATACTAAGCCACCTTATCTTTGACAAAGGTGCCAAACACATTCACTGGAAGAAAGATAGCCTCTTTAATAAATGGTGCTGGAAAAACTGGCTCTACACATGCCGAAGATTAAAACTAGACCCATATCTTTCACCATGCACTAAACTAAATTCAAAATGGATCAGAGATCTAAATATTAAAACAGAAACATTAAATCTGCTGGAAGGTAGGATAGGTAAATCCCTTGAAGACATTGGTATAGGCAAAGACTTTATGAATAAAAACTCAACCGCACGGGAACTATCCCAAAGAATCAATAACTGGATCTCATCTTATTAAAAAGTTTTTGCACAGCAAGAGGAAACCACCAACAGAGTGAAAAGACAACCCACAACGTGGGAAAAAATGTTTGCCAGCTGTTCCTCAGACAAAGGATTACTATCGAGAACATATAAAGAACTCAAAAAAATCAGACCTCCCAAATTTAAAGACCCACTCCAAAAAATGGGCATCTGAGATGAATACACATTTCTCAGATGAAGAAATACTAATGGCAAATAAATATACAAAAAAATGTGCAACATCACTAGTCATTCGAGAGATGCAAATTAAAACAACACTGAGATACCATCTCACCCCAGAAAGAATGGCTACTATAAAGAAATCAACTAATAACAAATGCTGGAGGGGCTGTGGGGAAAAAGGAACCCTTCTTCACTGTTGGTGGGAGTGTCGACTGGTACAGCCACTGTGGAAGTCAGTGTGGAGATTCCTCAAAAAACTAGGGTTGGAGGTCCCATTTGACCCAGCTATTCCCCTTCTGGGCATCTTCTCAGAAGAATTAAAAACATCATACCACAGTGATATATGTGCACCCATGTTTATAGCAGCATAATTTGTAATAGCCAGATCTTGGAAACAACCCAAATGCCCATCAACTGAGGAATGGATAAGAAAGATGTGGTATTTTTATACAATGGAGTACTACTCAGCCATAAAGAAGGATAAACTGGAGACTTTTATAGGTAAATGGATGCAACTCGAGAAAATACTCATAAGTGAAATAAACCGGATGCACATGTGTAAGCATCGTATTGTCTCTCTAGTATGAGAAACTGAAAGAGTAAATAAGATCCAAAATGTACAATAGACACGGTGAATCAAAAAGAAACTGGTCAATAAGAAAGAGAGACTGGAATAGGTAAAAGAAAGAAGGGAAAGGGAAAAAAAATTGTATATATATATAAGATGGTTAAGATAGATACACTACCAATTTTACTTAGTTCATTGAAGAGTAAGGTTTGAGCCAATAATGTTTGGACAATTGAATGCTAATGTCTGGTATCCTGAATAACTAACTTAAAGATAATAATACGTAATGCATTGACCATTGTTACCCTCATATTATGTTGTTTTGAAATTTTGTTCTTTTTTTGATTTGTTTTGTTTTTTCTTCTCTTTAAAAAAAAAAAAAAAAAAAAAAAAAAAAAAAGATCTGTTTCTCCTTCCCCCTTAGAAGATAAAGCTACAAGAAGCAAAGACAGAACAGTGTATTTGCTTAGAGACAAATGAGGAGAACGGGTGTGAGCTTGCACTCATATCACTAGATGGACCAGAACTTTGGCTGGGACCAACAGGTGGATATGTTAACACGGGAAGCAATCTGACCCCCCAACCTAAAGCAAAGGAAGGGAGGACAGAAGCATTTGTGTGGGAAGGAAGCAGAATTAGAGCTTAGTGGCAGGACTTTGGGTCCCAAACTATGTAACTTCTGGAAACTTTATTCCACTCCTACCCATTTCACTGTGGCTTCCATTCTTCAGCCTGGCAGTGATCAAGCACTCTAGGCTAAGCAGCTGATGAGCAGCAGAGTTACAATCTACTTTCTGTGTTGCCTGGTAATGCAAGTTTAAATTTAATACAGAAAAGTACTCAAACTGTATGTGCTATACATTCAGGTTTTTTTTTTTCAACTAAAAAGAAAACTAAATGCATCTAAGTAACGTGCATTAATCACCTAAAACTGGAGAGCAAAAACATAGGTTTTTGCTGAGATGGAGGTGTCTCAGAATACTTTTTTAAAAAATGTGGTCCCCTAGTGTAATCCTGCTGCTCCACTGGCACTAACATTAAGAGAAAGAACACACACACACACACACACACACACACACACACCAAAAATCCAGAATGGAAGAAAATCATCTTCCAAAAGAAATACCTCCGTATCAACCTTGAAATTTTGTCTTTCTTTCTTTTTTTTGGTTTAAGACAGGGTCTTGCTATGTAGTTTAGGTGGGCCTTGAACTCACTATGTAGCCCAGTAGCCCAGGCTGGCCTCAAACTCACAGAGATCCTCCTGCCTCAGCCTCCTGAGTGCTGGAATTACAGGCAAGTAGCACCATGCCAGGCAAAATTTTGTCTTTCTTGATTAAAAAAAAAATCATAAAATTAGAGCTAGAAAGAAGCTTAATGATTCATACTGAATATACATTAATCAACACATTTATAGAATAACAATTTTGTGCCAGGAATGATTTTAGGTAAAGCGAGGAATGAGAAAAGGGCTCAGAAAACTTTCTGTACCACAGCAAATTCAGGAAGGATAAAAATGTTTATAGGACCCATATTTAGCACTAAAGGTAGAAATATATCATGTACTACAAAAAATAAACGTATTTCTAACAAAACTAACCACTTTGTTTAACAGAAGGTTATCACTTGTTATGGCTTGTATCTAGATGTCTCCCCAACCCTCAAGTGCTCATAGGTGGAGCTTTTCTGAGCTGGCTGGATCTAGGCATGTGATACTGGGATTAAATGTGTATGGCACTAAATTAGTTCACTGACTGAAATTAGCATTAGTTTTGGGTGTGGATAATGGGAAGACCCATCCTGCTTGTGGGTGGCACCAATCAAAAGGCTTATAACCTGGATAAGAATATAAAGGAGAGAGGGAAGGTAGGCCGCTGCTGCTGCTGTTGCTTCTTGCTACCTTGCTGCCTGCTACCTTCTGCATGCCACGCCATGAACTGTTTCTCCTCTGTGATGCTCCTCTGCTATGCCACCCTGCCTTGGAGCCAGATATGAATTGAAACTTCTGCAAACCGTGAGCTAAATAAACCTTTCTTCTTTTAACTTGTGGGTGTTGGGTACTTTGTCTCAGCAACAAGAAAAGTAACTAAGACATCACTAAAAACAGAAGGCCATCTGGGAATTTTAGTAGCAGTAATTTAATAAATGGACATAGACAATTTCACATATTCTCATCCTGAGATGAGGTGGCAAACAGGTAGGTCTCATTTCTTCTGCTGGTAACAATGTGCTTGGCACAGATCCACTTGATCTCACTCACTCCGGAGAGGAGACCGATCTGCACGGTTGCAGGCTTGTCGGAAGGCACATAAACAGTTAATGTCTTGCTGGAAGAAACACTTACCTCTTGTTACCTACAAGTTTCTCTTATATCTCAAATCTATTTGTTTCCCTTTTCTGTTTAGTATTCCTTAATAAATATGAGAAAATGATGGACCAATATTCAGATTCAATAACTCAGCAAAATAGTGAGCGAGTCTAGGCAGTAATTCAGGTGTGCAGACGGGGGCACCAGAATGAAGAGAGAGCTGTAGTATGAAAACAAAGCAGTGCTTTAGTCTTCAGTTTGTTTTGAGTCAAGTTGTTTCAGATGAGTTATAAATAACATTAAAGAAAGGTATGGATCCCATATATTTATGGGTGGTGTAAAATTAAAGAGAGTTGAGAAACACTGGAGTAAAGAAATTTCTGTATCTTACAAAACAAAATAAAAAATCCCTAGGAAGAAATTTGGGTTCATTAAACAAGCACAGCAAGCCCTGACCTTTCTTCAGCTCAATGACAAGTCTGAATTGAAAGAATAAGTCATGCTGGCCATATCAGGGTTACATTACAAGGTTTTTCATACATCTTTAAACTTTGATGTTCTTTCCAAGATGAGCAAAAAAAAAAAAAAAAGGATCCAAAGCAAAATAGATACCGTGAAGGCCAATTTATAAAATAAGATGAACTGAAGAAGAATAGAATAATTTGATAAAATGCTATCTATGGTCAAATGCTGCTTCTGGCTCACGTGGCAGGCCTTTTTCTATAAGAAGCAGAAAGCTACTTGGCCCATGGATGCCTCTCCACAGCTAATCTTCCTACCCTGCAATATCATCTACTGTATCTCAAAAGCTCACCCCCACTGAGGTTTGGCAAGGAGTCTAAGAAGGTCTACTAATGGCTTGGGAACTTTTTTTTCAGGACTCCTTTTTTCCACTGTTTTACAGTTGTTGATCTATCGCAATGCAAGAAATTAAAAAGAACAATATTCGGATCACTTAGGATTTTGACGGTTAATCTGTCTCAGAACAAAGAGAATGAATGTCACTTCCTCTAGGTCTTTAAGGCACTTAATGTAACCATACTGCTTCTGAGCAAGCCCAAAAGAATGTGATGCCCAAGATGCCCCCCAAACATGTGGGGGACCTGGCCAGGAGGGAATGATTAAATTGAATGATTGAACTGTGGGACAACTGTGCATAGGCTCTATGAGGAGTGAATGATTAAAATATGGTGCAAAAGCATTCAAAGTGCAAGGCAAAAGGCACACAGGCTCTGTGAAAATAAATAATTCAACTGTGGGGCAAAAGGCACACAGGCTCTGTGAGGAATCAATGGTTAAACTATGGGACAAAAGCACACAGGCTGTGTGAGAATTGAATGGTTAAACAACAATAAGTTTAGATTAGTAAAGTATGTTGTGTCTGGCTATTGTCCTTCTCCTATTCCCAAGCAAAACTGCTTAGCCTTGAGACAGCTCTGTGCCCAAACTGCTTTTCCCCTGCTTTTTTCTCTTACAGTAATATTCCAAACAAAAGCCAGAGTTTTTCTTCTCCCAGAGTCTCCCTGATGGCTGGGCGCTCTCCGTGGTGAAACAGCCCCCCTGGGCCTCTCAGTGACTGAACTAAGTCTCTCTCCAGGTAATCTTTTCATCCTCCACACCACCCACGGTCGCATACTGTGACACAAACAAAGCTACAGAAGGCTGCATCAGCACTTCTCCAGAGGACGAAACAAGCAAACTAAAATAAGCACTAACACAATTGTAGTGGGGGACCTTACTACCCCACTCTCACAAATAGATCAACTAGACAAAAAAATCAACAAAGAAATACTAGAATTAAACCAAGCCTGTGAACAAATGGACTTGGTAGATGTCTACAGAGGGTTCCACCCCAAAACATCAGAACACACATTGTTCTCAGCTGCACATGGGACGTTCTCCAAAACAGACCATATATTAGCTGACAAAACATGCTGAAGTAAATGTAGAGGAACTGAAATCATCCCATGCATACTATCTAACCATAGCGCAATAAAATTGGAAATTAATGACAAAGGAAATCACAAAAACTACATAAACACATGGAAATTAAACAACACCCTTCAGAACAAACAATGGGTCACAAGGTAATTAAAGACGAAATTAAACAGTATATACAATTAAACGATAATGCCGATACAACATACCGAAACTTACGGGATGCAATGAAAGCAGTCCTACGAGGGAGATTTGTAACGGTGAACTCACACATCAGCAAAACAGAATGAACTCAAATAAACAACTTAATGTTGAACCTCAAACTTCTGGAAAAAGAAGAACAAATCAAACCCAAAGCTTGTACAAGGGAAGAAATTATAAAGAGCAGAAATTAATGCAATAGAGACTAGGAAAACAATGCAAAGAATCAATGAATCGAAAAGTTGGTTCTTTGAAAGAATCAATAAAATTGATAAACCATTAGCCAACCTCATCAAAAAGACGAAAGAAAAAACAAAAATTTGGGCTGGGGATACAGCTCAGCAGCACAGCACCTGCCTGGCAAGTGCAAGGTTGTGAGTTCGATTCCTGGTACCAAATAAATAAATAAAATAAAAATCATTAAACAACAAAAACAAAAATAAAAAACACAAATTCAAGCAATTAGGAATGAAAAGGGGGATATCACAATGGATCCCACAGAAATCCAGGAGATCATCAATATTTACTATGAGAACCTATATTCTAATAAGATGGAAAACACAGAGGAAATGGACAGATTCTTAGACACAACTGAATTGCCAAAACTAAATCAAGAAGATATACAAATTCTAAATAACCTGATATCAGCCAATAAAATTGAAAATGTGATAAAAAATTTACCAACAAAGAAAAGCCCAAGCCCTGATGGATACACTGTTGAATTCTACAAGAAATTCATAGCAGAACTAATGCCATTGATGCTGAAACTCTTTAAGAAAACTGAAAGGGAAGCAATACTTCCAAAATCATTCCTGGAAGCAAGTATTACCTTGATTCCAAAACCAGAGAAGAACCCAACCAAAAAAGAAAACTACAGGCCTATCTCCCTAATGAACATAGATGCAAAAATCCTCAATAAGATACTGGCAAACGATGCAACAAATCATCAAGAAGATCATACACCATGACCAAGAAGGATTTACCCCAGGGATGCAGGGATGGTTCAACATACGCAAATCAATAAATGTAATATGCCATATTAACAGAACCAAAGACAAAAACCACATGATCATCTCAATTGATGCAGAAAAAGCATTTGACCAAGTCCAACACACAGTCATGATAAAAACCCTACTGGATCTTATAAAATAAGATTTATAAAAGCCATCCATGACAAACAAATAGCTAACATCATACTAAATGGTCAATAACAGAAAGCTCTCACTCTAAAATCAGGAACAAGTCAAAGATGTCCATTATCATCACTCCTATTCAATATAGCTCTGGAAACATTAGCCAGAGCAATTAGACAAGACAAAGAAATAAAAGGAATAAAGATAGGAAAGGAAGAAGATAAATTATCACTATTTGCAGATGACGTGATACTTTACATAGAAGACCCCAAAAACTCCACCAAAAGACGTGTAGATTTAATATCCAAATTCAGCAGTGTAGCGGGATACAAAGTCAACACTCAAAAATCAGTAGCATTGCTGTATACAAGCAACAAACTCACAGAGAGAGAAATTAGGGAAGACACACCCTTCACAATAGCATTTAAAAAAATGAAATGCTTAGGATTCAGCCTAACAAAGGATGTAAAAGATCTGTATAGTGAAAATTACAGTACCCTACCAAAGGAGATCAAAGAGGATATCAGAAAATGGAAAGATATCCCTTCCTCATAGATAGGAAGAACTAACATAGTGAAAATGGCCCTACTCCCAAAACTGCTATACAGATTTAATGCAATCCCAATCAAAATACCATTAGCATACCTCACAGATCTAGAGAAAATAATCCAAAAATTCATCTGGAACCAGAAGAGACCTAGAATAGCAAAAGCAATTTCGGGCAACAAATGCAAGTCAAGGGGCATCACAATCCCAGACCTGGAATTATACTACAAAGCTACTGTGATAAAATCAGTATGGTAATGGCAAAAAAAAAAAAAAAAAAAAAAAAAAAAAAAACAGGCCTGAGAATCAGTGGAATAGAATAGAAGATGCAGATGCAATCCCAAACACACTCAGTCACCTCATATTTGACAAAGAAGCCAAACATGTTCACTGGAAGAACAACCGTCTCTTTAATAAATGGTGCTGGAAAAACTGGCTTTCCACATGCTGAAGACTAAAACTAGACCCATATCTATCACCATGCACTAAACTAAAGTCAAAATGGATTAAAGATCTAAATATTAAAATAGAAACATTAAATTTACTGGAAGAGATAATAGATAGAAATCTTGAAGACACAGGTGTAGGCAGAGACTTCATGAATAAAACCCAGACTGCAAGGAAATATTAAAAAGAATCAACAAGTGGGATCTCACCTTATTAAAAAGCTTTTGCACAACAAAAGAAATCACCACAGAGTGAAAAGACAACCCAGAGGGGGAAAAAATTATAGCCAGTTGTCCCTCAGATAAAGGACTTATATTTAGAACATATAAAGAATTAAAAAATATCGGACCCCGCAAATTTAAAGATCCAATCCAAAAATGGGCATCTGAGATGAATACATACTTCTCAGATGAAGAAATACAAATGGCAAAAAAATACATGAAAAAAATGTTCACCATCATTGGTCATTCAAGAGATGCAAATTAAAACAACACTAAGATTCCATCTCAACCCAGACAGAATGGCAATCATCAAAAAATCAACCAGTAACGAATGCTGGTGGGCTGTGGGGGAAAAGGAACCCTTCTCCACTGTGGGTGGGAGTGTAGACTGGTGCAACCACTGTGGAAATCAGTGTGGAGATTCCTTTAAAAACTAGGATTAGGGGCTGGTGAGATGGCTCAGCGGCGTAAGCGCCTGCTCAGCAAGCGCGAGGGCCTGAGTTCGACTCCCGGAACCCACATATGAAAAAAGGGCCGGTGATATCACTTAGCGGCATGGGTGCCTGCTGGCATGCGAGGTCCTGAGGTCGACTCCTGGTACCCACCAAAAAAAAAAAAAACAAAACCAAAAAAAACAAAACTAGGATTAGAGGTCCCATTCGACCTAGCTATTCCCCTTCTGGGTATCTTCCCAGAAGAATTAAAAACACCCTACCACAACATATGCGCACCCATGTTTATAGCAGCACAATTTGTAATAGCTAAATCTTGGAAACAACCCAAATGCCCATCAACAGAGGAATGGATAAAAAAGATGTGGGTTTTTTTGTTTTTGTTTTTTTAATATATAATAGAGTACTACTCAGCCATAAAGAAGGATAAACTGGAGACTTTTATAGGTAAACGGATGCAAGTCAAGACCATACTCGTAAGTGAAATAAATCAGATGCACATGTGTAAACATCATTTTGTCTCCCTTGTGTGAGAAGCTGAAACAGTAAATAAGATCCAAAATGTACAACAGATATTGTGAATTGGGAAGAAACTGTTCAAAAGAAAAGACAAACTGTGATGGGGGAAAGGGGAAAGGAAGGAAGTGAAAAAGAAAAAAATATATTTATACACAAGACAGTTAAGATAGTTATACAGCTAGTTTCTCTTAGTTCATTCAAAAGAAAGGTTTGTGCTAATATTGCTTGGACAAGACATCATGCCTATATCTTGTCCTCTGAATAAGTACTATGAAGATAACAATAAGCAATGTATTAATTATTGTTACTCTCCTACTAGCCTGCTTTGAAACTGTTTTATTTTTATCTTTTTTTCTCTTTAAAATAAAAAAGCAAACTATTTCTTAGACTCTTGTTTATTTTAAATGCCATCATTTAATTAAAATTACAATCTAACTCATACTTAAAAATCCACATACAAAAAGTACAAATTTGAAGCTAAGATCCTCAAACATTTGTAATATTTCTGTCTAAAGTATAATCAAATGACTTCACTCAAAGCACCTCATAATTGGAATTATTCAGATAATCCCTCTACTTCATACTTCATGGTCATTCTCATTGCAGTGTAGGTGAACCTACAGAGCTCAAAACAGTTACATGTGAATAAAACAAATTTCCAGTTTCTATAAAATGAAGTTTTCATCAGGCTAAAGCTTCCAAATTATTTAATGTAATGGGTTACACTTGCCTTTAAAACAATGAAGTCTTTAATTGTGAAATCATAACACTATAACAAAAAACAATACCACTTTAATGACAGCATTCATTTAGTGAAACATTTTCACTAGTACTGAAATATTTATTCAAAAGAAATTTACAAAACCATAATCTACATCTGTGTCCAATGTAAACTGCAATAAAATTCATTGGTTTTCTCCAGTAATGAAAAACTTAATAGTAAAAGCACTGAGCTCCTCTAAATTAGACTTTATATTCCAGTGAAAGTATTGATGCTAATGCATTTTAATTTATGAGCTATAATAATGGTACTTATGTGGTCCAACTTGATGTGAAAACTGTCGGTGTTGCTCAACTGTGTAGATGGTAATTTTATATCCAGCACATTCTAGAGCCTGCTGACTTTTTATATCACAAAGCTATTTGAAGACGTGGTTACATAACTTTAATTGTTAATAACTTTCTAGTAAACTATATTGAATTTTAAAAGCCATGCAAGTTGAATCACATAGGTCTAAATATATGACTACTTAGGTCCAAATATAATCAATTCTAGGAAGTAACACCTCAATCACTAATTTTTCAAAGCCATTTCAGGAAAGTTCTGGGGGAAGATTTATTTTTCTCATTTTTTAATCCCTAAATATGGCCATGCTTAGGGGTTGAGGGAAAAAATATGGCAATGCAGGGGTAGTTATGAGTTATAAGGAAAGCTTCACAGAGACCTGTACGTTTGTAGGCATGGCTATTGCTTTGGGTTGGATCCACTGCAGTGAAGAACAGTAGCTCTTTCAACCAGAAATGTTAATACTTCCTTAATTTTTAAATTTAATTTTTTTTTTTTTTTTTTTTTTTTTGGTGGGTACCGGGGGGTCGACCTCAGGACCTCGCGCACCAGTAGGCGCCCGTGCCACTGAGCGATATCACCGGCCCCTTTTTTGTATGTGGGATCCGGGAGTCGAACTCGGGCCCTCGCGCTTGCCAGGCAGGCGCTTAAGCCGCTGAGCCATCTCACCGGCCCTTAAATTTAATTTTTAAGGAAAACTGACTTACTGGCAGTTAATGACGTTACTTTATTCATTTTTTTCCATATTATAGGAAAAAACTTTCTTTCTGAGGCTTTTCTTAGTCCAATGGTTTATATACATGTGAAATTTTTGTATGCAAGGGGCGGATACAATTAGATCAGAAAAACACAAAACTAGTGAATCATATGAAAGAGAAACTCAGCTCTCTATAAAATATTCTGTTAAGTTCCACGCCATTCATGAACCCATATTGGTCCAGTCCTCAATGTTGCCTCTTCCCTAAACTAGTACAGAATTTATAGTCCCTATCCTGCAATTTAACACTTAATGACAGTCTCACTCAGTCTCTAATTGTTTTATGTGGGTTGGTCTTTTCTCCTCAAGTAGAAGGTGAACTTTTTAAGGGAATGGGCCTCGTGTTATATTCTAGAAGTCCTAGCCAGACCAGTGCCAGAAGTCAAAACAGAAACGCCTTTTAAAAAACTAAGAATTTCAATAAAGCAAATGAATGCCTTGGAATTACAAAAAATACAAAATTAGTTAATTCCTTAGCTTAATCAAAATGAGTTTATGTTAGGTGCACTTTCTTTTTCAAGAAGTAGAAATTGTTTTGTTGTTTCTTCAGTTTAAAGGTGAGAAATCACAGGGTGTGGTGGGTGATGCACAGCTGTAATCTCAGCACTCTGAGAGGCTGAGGCAGGAGGATCGTGCATTCAAGGCCAGCCTGGGCTACACAGCAAGTTCAAAGACAGCCTGGAACAGAGTGAGGCTCTGTCTCAACAACAACAACAACAACAACAACAACCACAACAACAAAAAAAATATATATATAAAACCTTTACATCAAACATCTCAAAAAGGAATTTTTGAAAAATCTCAGTATAAGAAGTCCTTCAAATGCAAAATAGACAATAAAGTTTAAAGTATAAAACAGGTCAACGATGTAAGATTTTTCAGCTTTTACCATTAAAATTTCATTTATAACATTTATCAGAAAATCAAATAATTACAGTAGTACAACAGCACTAGTCCATGTTTAAACAACTAGTTTTAGCAAGTAACAAAATGTTCATTGGCTACCAAAAGGTTGCAATGAAGAGAAAAACATAATGAAATTTATTTTTCATAACACACCCTCTGTGCTTTGATTTATAAAGTGGATCTCTATCAAATTCATCAAATTCCTCTAAAACCAAACTCACTTTGTTTCCTTGATCGGCTTCCTGACTTCATTGGCCCATTTCCACCTAAGGTTCCACTATCTCAACTTCTGGCCTAGGAATTTGTTATCACGTATACATAGCTCAAGTCTGTTAATTACATAGTTGCTAGTACTCAGCAGTCCTTACAGCACTATTATCATGAGGACTTCCCCCCCAGAGGGATGAGGTAACTTGCCTACAGATACACAGGTAGAGGCAGTGAGGGTGGGCTGGAAGAGCAGAGCTAATCAGGAAAGTATGGAGTCCAGGGAGTACCTGGTATTGACACATCCACAGGAAAGCTTAAATGTCCTTATATCTTGGAGCAGTAACTCCAACCACACTCAGATATGTCAACTGCTATTTCTGCCGATTACTGAGTGTTTTCCACGTAGCAAACACTAGACTAATTGTCTTCATTCTAATTCTCATGACAAATTGGAGGTAGGTGTGCTCACTATCAGGTTACAGGTGAGGGGACCAAGGGTTTGAGAAGCAGAGTAACTAACGCAAACACTCACACCAAGGCTGGTGCAATCCCAAAGCTCTTCACTGCTCTGCAGCACTGCGACACCAACATGTCGCTGCTTCCTGCTGCTCAGGGTCCCAGAATCCAGCAACCAGAGCTTCACGGCAACACCATCTTTGTCAAGAATCTGCTCCTGCATCTCATGTAACTTCTTGTGTCTAGACTCTCTACTTTGCTTTCTAGACCCTCCTCGGTAGCTTGTATCTACGTAATTGTCCGTTTCTCCCTAAATACAAATCTTGTTTATAAAATCTGTAAACTTTCCTTCCCCAACTGGAACACCTGCTTCTAAGAAGCAGAATTCAATTTTTTAAAAATTCATTTTTTCCTTATTTAGTCCCTTACTGGGCCTAATGCCATACTATACATATAGTCGTCTAACATATCATAAAAAGAGCAAAATTATGCTTACTGATTGAAAGAGTCCAATTTAGTAATATGCCTTCTCTGTCAAAGTCTACAACTAAAGTGCTAAAAACAAAGTGGTCTAAAATATAAAAGTTCAATTCTAGATTTTAATGTATTATGTGGCATACAGTCATAACAAATTAAAACATTTTTAATTGTAAAATACACAACTTTAAAACATAAACACACAACTTAAAATTTACCATCTTAGCATATACTGTAATTGAAACTTTTCTGTTTAAACCCACTCTGATTTTTATCTTTGATTATTTAATCCACTCATCTTTAATATTATCGATATAACTGAATTCACATCTGCCATTACACTTTTTCTTTTCTGTATCTCTCATGTTCTTTTGTTCCTTTGATTTTCTTTCATGCTGTCTTTTACACTAAGTGAGGTGTGCTTGAAATCCGACAGCATGGAGTGATACGAAAGCTAAGAAGACCTCTGGAGGGAGCTGAAGACTCAAAAGGAGTGTGGGGTGGAGACAGCTGAGTACAGATCACTCTGCACAAAGATGTAGCTAAGAGAGAGAGTATCTGTTTAAATTAGAGATAACGGAGATTTCTATGTTGAAGATATTTATCCAGTAAAGAAGGGAAAAGGAAAGATGTAGGAGAAAGGGAACATCTCTGAAGGAGAGAAGTCCCTGTGAAAGCGAAAAGGGATGGGATCACCATTAACTCTTCCCAAAGGGTGACTTTAGAGCTGGATCCTAATGGAAAATAAAAAAGAAGGGAAGGCCAATCAGCAAATGCAAATACAGGAGATAGGAAAGGGACTTCGATATTTAAAGAAGCTCAAGAAGCCTGGGGCAGGATAAGGAGAAGCAGGGAAGAGGAGGCTGGACGTGAGCTCAGGGCCACACTGCAGAGCAAGGCAGTCGGCCTTTGTGGGAGAGGAGCCAGCACTTCCTCAGAGAAGGCCTCTGAGGCCCGGGAGCATGTGTTCCTGGGCTACAGAAAGAACAAACACAAAAATGAACAAAACTGACAATAACACGGCATTTTTCCTACGTGTGCAAGTAAAACTCTTTGCTTATTTTCAAAGGTCAACAAATGCATAAATCCTCATTCCTTTTACAGCTTTAAGAATCACCAGCCCATTCCTCCAGGTACTTACTTTGTTTCTGTCTTAACAGTCTAAAAAAACTGAATGAGAGGACATATGGTATTCAAATGTTACACAGTGTGCCAACCCCCTTGAATGACTGAACTTAAAGGATCACCACTTAAAACACCAGAGAAATCTATATACTTTTGAAATTGTTTCTAAATAATTGCAAAATCTGAAAATGTTATAATATACATTGTTACAATTAAATTTTTTACTGGAAAAATTAAAAATTACAGTAAATCCACTGTAATTTATTCTAAATCCACTGTTTGTTTACTTACGGGTGTTATGTGCAAATAAAAGATTTCTTACCACAATTTATCTACTAAAGTGGCACAGATATGCCTTCAATGTGTTTATCTACCTGGCTAAGGCCTCAATATACATTTGCTTTATATCATGCCCACAGTAAGCCCAGTTTTTTTTTTTTTTTTTTTCTATTAAAAGCCTCACTTCAGTTAAGAAATCAATAAAAGTGTCAATGCCTCCATGGCAGAAATCCAGAAGACACAAACAATCCTGAGTATTTGCAAAACAGCAATGCCAATTTGGACTGCACCAGGTCCAGTTCTGCCATTTTCCTGAATCATCATATACCTTTTTAAAACCACAAGTCTCTTCCAAATTAATTAGCTTCATCAAACTAAAATGAAAAGCAGTTTTAAAAACCAGCAAAATCTCATTATTAATGCATTTTCAATGGCATATGCTGCCAATGACTAAAGCAATTTAACTGTTTCAATGAATCTTGTCATCATTTCCAGCCCTCATTGCTAGAAGTCCCAACTTCTGAGAGAAAACTTATAGTTACAAATATGCAGTTAACTCCATGCAGCAGATATAAAATTCATAATTCATTCTAAATACATCTTCCTATATATGGTTCATGTTTTAAATATTATAACACATAACCCAGTATAATAAGGTTTCCACACCATTTGATATATAAAACCAAGCAGTTCAGGCAATCCTATGAAGTACATACTGCAAACTTTACTTTTGAGAGTTGGGACTATGGTATTAAGGGCTTTGTATTGATATGCTTCAGGAAGCTGTGTGAGAACAAAATACCAGCATTTATAAGACATGCTCAGATTTTACATAAAGGTATTATAATGTGAGCTTAAAATGCCACATTTAACTACAGTGTATTTTATTTCAGTTAACCTTCCCAGAAGTAAAAGCAAGGACTAATTCTAAGTCCACTTGCAAACTAACAAACAAAACCCCTTAGTAAGCAGGTTGCCATCCTTATTCTAAATATCAGGCTGTCATTTCCATCTATTGACCCTAAGTAGGTCTTTGATTTCTCAAGTTAGCTGAGCTTTTGGTTATTATGCAACCCTACAATGCCTCACTAAAGCTCAAGCTTCTTCAGAGAGTGCGCTGGAAATGAAATAGTGCACCAACAGTAGGCTCTAACAGGAGGAGGAAACACAAGGTCGCCAGCACCCACAGGGATGCTGGGACCATCAGCAACGGGTGGACTACATCCTTCAAGGTAATGACGGGCACATATGAAAATGAAAGTGGATATTAATAAATATGTCATAAAAGGGACTGTTCTGGGAAAACTGAAATGTATGGTCATCCTACTTGAAAGTGACCTTATTAATAATGTAAGTAAGTCCTTACTAAGTACCAGCCACTGGAACTTCAGGTGCAATCCAAGTGTAATCTCCACTACAGGGGTGTTCCCTGATTGGCAGGCTGGCAGTTCTGGTCTGTCTGGACACTTGCAACTTGCAGGTCACATGACGTCCAGCCTGGAAGCTCACCCCGCTCAGGCCAGGAGCCTATCTATACCTGCTCACAAAGCCTGGCTCAATCTTGCTGCCTTGAACTAAGGAGTAAGGTAACTGTGTCCTACTGAATTTTCACGACTGCTTTTTGTTTGTTTCCTGAGGCTGTTACAGTTCTTGCTCTGCTCTGCCCCTGTGTAGGTACGGACCCTTAACCAAACTCTGACCTGCCTGGCTAGAACAGAGTCCTTACCCACCTCCTTTCTGCAACTCTCTTACGATTGGCATGGATCATGTGAGGAGCACACTGTGACGAGCTGCTTGGCACTACAGTCCTGCTTATGAATGGCTCCCATGAGGTACAGCCTGGCAGACACTGGCCTGAGCTCACTGCACATCCCTGAACACTGTAATTCAGATCCTCTATTCTAAGCTCATACCTCTCCCATAGTCTGATATTCCTGAATATCTCAATGAAGTTTTGCTGGGTTGGCCCACAAATGGGGAGTTAGGATCTGCTGGTTGTGATAATGGAGGTATATATGAGCCCTGTGAAGGTTATGCAGGGAAGCTCTTCACAAAGGGACATAGTTGTTAGAAGGAGGATATTGGAGGCCATGTACGAATTCTTGAAGCTGAAGCAAGAAAGTGCAATGTCAGACAGGGTGAAGGAACTGATTGCTGGGCTGTTCCAATGGCCTTCTTGACCTTGTAATTGGTGAGCTTTTCTAAGGGTCAAATTATGTCCATTACCAGCTCACCTTCCTGCTCTGGTCATATTTTCGCGTATTAAGTCAAGATACAAACACATTATGTATGTGTGATATTCTTACTGCTGTGTAACTACTAACAACCTAGGACTCTCCTACGTCCTTCAGTCACCTCAAAATTCAACTCTCCAAGTTCAGAAATCCTTGGAAGGGTTTCTACATTGAGTCTGTGGCTTATGGCACTTAAGAAATGCATCTAAAATTAGATTAACAAAGAGTTTATCTTTTAACCTAATTTCATGCATCTTCCTCTCTCCTTCAAACCAAGTATGATGTAAAATTCACTCAGATTTACTGGAATTATAATGGCAACACAGAAATCACATTTTGTCCTCTGGAAAAAGCTGGAATTTTAGCTGAGCCTTGTTTTAGTCCAATTATAAATTTGTTTTTAAAGTAATTTAGTTGTGCTTTTCAAAGCATTACAGTACAGCAGTTTTTAATTTAATAAGACTGTAAACTTGAGACTCAGGACTTTTAAAAATAAGATAGGACTAGAAATATGAGAAAACCAACCCTATGGAAGGGCTATATCAGTTCTCTCTGGGAAGTCTTAGCTCCTGCAATCTACTGCCTTCTGCAAAATTGGAAGGTGTCTCGATTTAGAAAAGGTAATGGATTTTCCTTATAAATTATCTTTTCTTTATGAATTAATTTAAAAAGAAAATTCAAAGAGAATGAAGTATGGAGAGTACAACCTGTGACCAAGAGAAACCCACGTTTGCTCCTGGTGCTGACAGACAAGCAGGATATGTCATATTATAGCTTATACATTTCAAGCTACTTGGTAACTACTGTCTGCCTAACTGTAGTTATTCCCATGGAAAGGGGGGTGGGCTAACCTTTCTTGAGCTATTTTCACACACTAGTGCTTTATAAGCATTATCTTTTTGAGTCCTCAACTCTGAGACATAGGCCCCACCATCTATCCCCATTTCGGAGGTCAGTTTTGCTCAGGCAGATCAGATCCTCCCCGTCCTCCCCTCTCTGCTCTATATGGCAGAAGCTGGACCTTGAGCAGACCTCCTCAGGTCCTAAGTCCAAAGGATGACTGCTGGGTGATGCCCATGAGGTTCTAGCAAGGGACTGAGGCCTGGGCAGGGGAATGAGTGATGCAGGATAAGTCCCCCAACCCCGGTAGAGCAAGAAGAGGGTTTCTAGCAGAGCGGCATCTCCTCTGAGGTTTCCATGGTGTCTTAGTCACCCTTCTCATCATTGACACAAAATATCCAATATCCAAAGTTAAAGGAGGACAGGTTTATTTCACTCAGAGGAAGAGGTTTCAGTCCATAGTTGGCTAGTTCCAAGGCAGGGTGGCCTGGCACAGGGACATGGCAGAGGAGAAACAGTCCACAGCAAGACAGGTAGGAAGCAGCAAGAGCCGCAAGCCTGCCTTTCCTTTTTATCCCATCCATGCTACAAGCCTTTTGGGTGGTGCCACTCACACCCAGGATGGGGCTTCTGTCTTCAGTAAATCCATTCAGCCACACCCAGAACTATGCTAATTCCAATCAGGGAACTAATTTAGTACCACACACCCTTAATCCCACTATCACATACCCTAGATCCAGCCAGGTCTGAGAAGCCCCACCTATGAGCGCAAAGGCTTTGAGGGGACATCCAGATGTGAGCCATAACAGAAAGCCTCTGGGCTCCAGTGTCGGGACGGTCTTTTGCTGTTAACAACTTCTGATGACTACAGTAACCCCATATGGCCTCTTTGTTCTTCTACTACTTCTACATTTCCTTTAACTAAGACCTCTCTGTTGTAAATACCATTTTTCTTGTTGGATCCTGAGTGATTTTGTGATCAACACCGTAGCTGCTAAGTGCCAAGTCAGGTTCTCAAGCAGGCACAGCTTGGTCCCTCCCACGGTCCAGCCCTCCCCACCTGCCCGCCAGACCTGAGATCTCCTGCCAGATCCTTAGTTACTGGATGTGTGCCCTCGGGAAGTTAATAAACCTCCTGCAACCTCGGGGTCTAATTTTATAAAATGAGGATAGTAACTACTTGCCTTTATGGGTTTGGTAAGATATGAAGGAGATAATAAATGTGAAAGTAATGGAGAGGCTGGCTTTACTAAAATGTTCATATTACAAATCCTCAAGTCTTTCTTACTATAATTACTGGGAAGTGAAAAAGATGTTTACCTGAAATTAACCCTCAATCTAATCTCAAAGATCTTTGATCTTTGTGCAAAAACCACATAAAGTTGCCTGCTAAGAGCTCTTTGCAATTTTACTTTGTTCCCTTACAACAAAAGGGAAGTTGGTGATGATCTTTAATGCTGGGTAGGGAGCACATCTGACCACCATAGCAGAAGCTATGCTGAATGAGCTCAGGCGGCCCTTTAGAGTGGACCGAGCTCCCACCTCTACTCTGCGGCACCACCACTTCCCAGTTAACTAGCCTTAAACACAGACTAGTTTCCTAGAATTGGTGTGGAGTATTAAACAAGATAATGCAGAAATGCCTACTAAGGTCTTGATTCTCCCCATAAATGTCAAATGTAGTTAATGTGGTACATTTATTACTATCATCCTCTTCCTCCTCCTCATCTTCTCCTTTAATGTATTTCAAGCTCTCTCTTCTGCTTATGTCATTCCCAGTAATGACAATCTCATCAGGTGTGTTTCCCTGACGTCTTTACACATTTTAAGCAATCATCATTACACAGGGATGGCTCTCTTTTCCCCGTGGTCTTTTTCTTTTCTGATTTCTAGCCTGTCTGAGAACCTGGGAGCCTTGGTTTCAGCATTACCACAACTTTTTTTTTTTTTTAACACACTGTGAAAGGAAAACCTGTACTATGTAGCCATGTATTTACCTAATAAGGGAATAATTAAAGGGCTAATAAGAAATCCTAAGCTCTGACCTCCTATCCTGTTATACTCTGATTGCAATGATTGCTTAATGTTGTTTATGTATTTATGGGGAAAACACTGATTTATCTTAGGGTAAATACTTTCCCTTAGTGACAATATTGGAAGGAAGTACAGACACCCTTGTAGATCAGTCATATCCAAAAAAGTATAAGAGCCACATATATAAAGTTTTCTAGTATCCACTTTTTTTTTTTTTTTTTTTTTTTTTTTGTGGGTACCAGGGGGACGACCTCAGGACCTCGCGCGCCAACAGGCACCCGTGCCACTGAGCGATATCACCGGCCCCTTTTTTCGTATGTGGATTCCGGGAGTAGAACTCGGGCCCTCGCGCTTGCAAGGCAGGCGCTTACACCGCTGAGCCATCTCACCGGCCCAGTATCCACATTTTTAAAAAGATTATTTTTAAACACTGGTGAAATGAACTTTAATAATTACCCCAAATAGCCAAAATACTATCATTCCAAATTGTAATCAACACAAAAATTATTCAGGTATTTTGCTTTCTTTTTGATATTAAGTCTTTGAAATCCATAATAGTTTATTTTTTCAGTATATCTCAATTTGGACCAATTACACTTCCCTGCTGTCACCCTAGGGGTGGCTAATGTGTCAGATAGTGCAGGTTTAGATTATGAGCTCCTTAGGGGCAGAACTTGTCACATTTTAATTCCAAATTCTCCCTTGTCTCTAGTACTGTGCTTAGCCCAAAGCAAGAACTCAGCAAAAAATTCATTGAACTCAGTAATGAACAGCTTTAGAAGGGCTGTCACATATAAATGTAAGTAAGGCCAATCTACATTTTTTTTAAGAAACAACATTTTTGTGAGTCTTACACTTCAAAAAATTATAAATGAACATCATTGCTAAAAATCTCATACTCATCTCAAATCACCCTCCAAAGTCACACTATCTGTAAAGAGAAAGTAAGGTTAATCATCCTCAAAAATAAGAGAGAGATGGGCCGGTGAGATGGCTCAGCGGCTTAAGCGCCTGCCTTGCAAGCGCGAAGGCCGGAGTTCGACTCCCGGAACCCACATACGAAAAAGGGGCCGGTGATATCGCTCAGTGGCACGGGTGCCTGTTGGCGCGCGAGGTCCTGAGGTCGTCCCCCCGGTACCCACACAAAAAAAAAAAAAAAAAAAAAAAAAAAAAAAAATAAGAGAGAGAAAGAGAGAGAAAGAAAGAAAGAAAGAAAAAAGGATTCAATTAGATCTTAATAATGACCATAACAAATCATCAACTTATCTTTATTTTATTTTTTTTTCTAGATCCTCTATTTTTAAATGTGCTTAGATGTTTGATATTATGTAAGAAGTTATAATGTATGCTAGGACACTGACCTAACTTGAAAAGAAGTCAAAAACTAATAAATATCACAATCAGGTAGTTTACGAAAATGATGTCTTCTTTTTTTTTTCCTCAGTGTTACTAAAAGCATATTTTGCTTGAAACTTTAAAGGCTAAATAAATACAAATTACATTTTGCTTTCACCTAGTTGATACAAATCAGCTCAGTCAAAATAACTACTTGAAAATAATTTATAGTTCTGAAGCCCAAAAAATTATACTGTTTATAGAACTACAATACAAACAAAGCCAAATGACAGATGGTAGTTCCTTTCAACCCATGGAATAGAAATAATAAATATTAAGTCTACTGGGGCAGTGGAGGCTGCTGTCCACTGAGAGACCACCAGACAACACCCACCTGTCAAGGACAGCTCATAAAAATCAAGAGGCATTCCATTTTTCTCAAGAAAAGGGAATGGTCACCCTCAACAAAAGCTGTATAAAGTTGCAAAATATTTGGCATGTCTTCACTAAGACTGTGAAATTATCTTCACAATCAAGGAAGTCAATTTGCCCTAAAGGTTCTTATTTAGAGGGGAGCTTGGGAGGGGGCAGAAGGGAAAGTTTTCTCCTTCACCATAATAGGTCTGGTTTTTGCTAGTTTTAAATATACTATGGCCAAATGGACTAAAAGAAAAAGTATCTTTTCCTCTTAAATGTGCCTGGCCCTGCTGCTCAAGCCGCTGTCTACTGAAGAAATGGGGAACTAAGTTCAACCAATTCCAACACAGTGCAGGGAAGATACTCTCTATGGCAGTAGTTGTTATCTTTTTGCCTTTAATGAAAAATCCTTATTTAACTAAAACTTGATTTCTTCAACCTAGTAGAACTTCTATCAGATCCCAGGCCTGATAAAGACATGGTGCTGTGGGTTAATAAAATATCAATGTTCAGCTAGTCCTTTTACATTTTTATCATCAAAATCCTAATGAAACACAGAGCTAATAGTGTCATTTATATGGCCAATAATTGCCATAGTATGTAGTATGTAGTAAAATTACTACACTTACTCTAATTTTCAATCTGAATGAAAGCTGTTTGTGCTTTGCATGAAGCTAAACAGTGCTTTAAATCTTTTTCACAATGGTAATTATGAACATTTAAACTTTGGGGAAAAAGAAATAGAGTAGACATGAATCAAAGTTTATATTATTACTTTTTTTTTTTTTTTTTAATGTAGGTATTGGGAATCTAACTCAGGACCTTGCACTTGCCAGGCAGGCGCTTATGCCGCTGAGCCATATCACCGGCACTTTATATTATTACTTTTTAAAAGATACCAGGGTTACAATCAGTTTTACTTTTCTATGGAGGCAGCATTTGTCTCTTTAGTCTTTTAAAAATTTACTGACATACTTTGAGTTACATTCTGTGTCAGTTTTTCACATACTGTCCAATTCTAATCACAGATATTTAAGCTGCTATGTAGCCACTTGAGTGAAGTCTGTCGTATTGATAAATGTTCCATTTTCAGTAATTCAATAATACTGTAAAAATGACAAATTTCATATTGCTGACAACCTGCCACTTGCTGAAATTATTAATTTTCTACCTTAATACGACTTGCATTCACTCTGTAAACGTTTACTGACTAGCTGTCGTACCCCAGACGTTTCAGGGCCTGAGGTTACTGAGCAGAACTCATCCCATGCCTCCGGCACCACAGCACCAGGAGCCTCCCAGGTAGCCTTTCTTCCCTTGAACAATAAATATAGGAAGACAAGGAGCAGGGGCACACATGTCTAACAGACCAGCCTGAATTCTAGCACTGCTGCTAGTAGCAGATGACTTTAGACTACTAGATTTGTCCTCCGGGGTCATTAATTTCTTCCATTACATATGGTAATAATTTATTCTGCAGGGGTGCTGTGAGAGTCACATGAAATAATGAAGGTAAAGGGAAAAAATATCTGTCAAGCAGTCCTCATAAATGTCAGACTTCTTCCTCTCATTCCTCTTAAAAATACACAGCTTTCTAAGGTAAATGACCATTCTACTTCTAAAACCAACATAGATAAACTATAAATCCTAAACATGCGTTAGGTTTATCACATGTTCAGCACTTCTATGTAATAAGGGATCTTGGTAACTTGAGGGGCCATCACCGGTTTGAGCCCCCATTCTGAGTTTCTCTGACAGGTGAGCCTTTTTTGGTCAAATGTCAGGTTATCATATGTTCTTCCTCCACCAGAGCTTTAAGAACAGTTCTATGGTCCTCAAAACTGAAGCTAAAGCACCCCCAGGGATGAGGCCTTTTCATCTGTTGGGGCTCCCACAGAGCTGTGGGCTCAGAGAGGAGCCAGCAGAGTGAACTACTGAAAAGGTCAGGCCCAGGTAAAGGTGATCACATGCATCACATTGCCTGAATCCCATGCTACTCACCTGCAGGCATTCCCTTCCACTGCTACAAAGACACCCAGCACTGGGGAGGGTAGGAAAGTTGTCCACAGTGACAAAGACAAACGCTTGACATTGTCAACACTGACCAAACAGACTGTTTACCTCAGAGCTAAGACAGCCTATTCTATGTTTTCCACTGTAGTGTTTACTTTTGTTTAATTCATTAAACAATTATTAAGCATTGGAAGCCAGATACTATGAAAGTACTGTTCTAAAAAAGCTTACTGTAGAGTGGAGATGGCAGAAATAAACTACATGATTAGAAGCCAATATAAGAAGTGTGACCAGGGAGATATGGGCACTCTGAATGGAGCCATAATTCCCAGCCTAAAGATTCACAGAAACCTTCCCATGGACCCCTGAGCTTTAATACACAGAGATCAAGTTACTACACCCTCTAATATAGGGAAGTAATGAGATGAATTCCACGAAAAGTTCTCTGCAAACAATGCAATCATATATTCAGAAATCAGAGAAATTAACCCTCTTGCATTTGTACTTCAGGAAAACAGTTAACCTTAGCTTCTTTCAAGTACCTGTCATCTATTTATCCTTAAAATTATTAGGGATGGGTCTGATTCTTAATAACCCTCATATCATAACCCTTATTTTTTTTATTGGTGACATCCTCCACATCAATTACAAACTATCAATTAATCTCATTTTCTATTTTATAGAGATCAGAAGCCAAGTATATTAACCAAAAGAGGTAAACCCTGAGAAAATTTACATAGAAACAAAAAATTAACACTCCTGCTCACAATGAATGTCTTATAACCAAAGAGCCACGGAAATTATTTATTACTTAATAATATCTTACTTCCCTCAAAGTCTAGAATGTCACAATCAATTGCAAGTCTACTAAATAGAATCGCTAAATGAAGAGGAAAGGATGAAATCACAAAAATAGCTAGTGGCAAGTTATTTTTATTCTTAAAATTGTTAGGCTCTTATTTCATCTTTAAACACATCATAATTTTAAAACCAAATTAGCTCTACTTAGACAAACTCTACTTTTTACTAAAACAGGAATCAATACCTATCTGTGGGGGCTGATTATTTAAGCTTTGCATCTTAAAAATGAGATACTCTACATATTCAAGAACCAAAACGTATAATAGCATAGTTGCTGGCAGAATAATAGAATGATCCCATTTCCTGTCTTGGGTGTAAATAATAATTTACTTAAATGACTGAAAATAAATAGCTTTCATATTTGAGTAGGCATCTTCCCAACATACAGAAAAACGTAGTTTGCTGCTGACCTACATTGAGATACAAAATCATTACACTTGAAAATATGTCTGTGAAAATGAAAGCCTTAGGCATGTCCCCCATTCATTAAGGAACAAGCATCTGCTCAAATGTCATAAACGTTTCAGGATACTTTTCTGGATAAAGTAGAAAAGATCTTCACATGAGAATACTTCTGTCCCTATTAAAATCCCTTGGTTTAAGATCATCATAATTAGCTTTATAAAGCTAGTAAACTTAGCGGTGGAAAATTCTTGCCACTGTATGTGGTTATAGCATAGACACTGATGCTCTTATCCCATATGGACTACTTTATCTCTACAAATCACTTGGCTCTGCTTTGAACCACAGCCACAGATTACAGACTTTTAAACTTGATTAGTCATTTTATAAATCCAAAAGAGACTGGATTAGACACTGGGTAAATGACGATAAGATGAACCCTGAAGAACACCAAAAAAATCCTTTAATAACAGCTCTGCTAGATATATGTTCAAAGGGAAAACCATACGTACTAATGAGCATGGCTATGTGCAAGGGATGAGACTGAGAGTTTTTTCAAAATGGTCTTTGACATACAAAAAATCTAAAAAGAAAAATATACTACTGATATGGAAGAACAATTCGAACTAGAGCTTTCTAATAGTACATTAACCAATTGTTATTTACATAAAATACAAGAAGATATGTGTGAAGCCATAGTTCAACTGAAATAAACATATATCCATGAAGTAAAGTTTATTTTTGTCATTAACAAAAAAGAAATTTCACTTCTAGAAACCTCCAGGAATGTGGGTTTCTTTTTTTCTTTTTAAAATAAAATCTACAGCTGTAGAACAACTTCTCTCCACTGTGTACAAAGGAAAAAGAAGAGTTTGGGAATGGAGCAGGTATGTTCAATACAGTTAAGAAGTCACATCCCAAAGCCAGGTGTGGCACTGAACGCCTATAATCCCAGAACTCAGGAGACAGAGGCAGGAAGATCACCATGAGTTTGAGGCCAGTCTGGGCTAAACAGTGAGTTCAAGGCAAGGCTGGACTACACGGTGAGACCCTGTCTCAAGAAAAAAGTCATATCCCACTATACCAAAGGACTCCTAGGTAACAGAAGAAAGACAGGACACAACTACTAGACATTAAATACTAAATTAAATGAGGAATGCCCAAGCAACATCCCATCCCAATCCCTTGCATTTCAGTTCAAAACAGCTGGACAAACCTTTACCCAGAGGTATGCACTGCTGCCTGGGCTTCATGCACATTCCTGGGTAACTATATGGATGATGGCGAACACCATCTTTCCACCCAAATGGACGAAGACCTCACAGAAGGAAAAGAAGAGAAAAACTGCAAGCCCTGTGACTACTGGCTCTGAAGCACTCATAGAATTCTGAGGGGGATAAACCATTCCCAAAAGCTTCCAAATACTTAGCAAACTGCTAAAAAGAAAGGACAAAGGCTGAATAAAGCAAAAAGACAACAATGAAGAATAAATCTTAATTTTACAATTTGGGGAAAGACCTATGTGGTTATATTTACTGCAGTTGCACAGATAGACATGAGCTGTCTCCTACGTGCCATAAACTTTTCTAATGGACTCTGGATTTTTAGACATAAAGTATATACATTCTCTGTTTCAGATAGTCCTCTTTGCACCACTTCTGTAAAGATGAAACTATTAACCACAAAACGTATTTTTAGCAACGTGTGCCCTGCCTACTCACAAAGAATGTGAAGTGGCCTACGGTTACAGCATCAAAGAGGGTACTTTAAGATGAAGAAAACAGAATCTCTAAAAGGAGCTTGTGGATGAGAGGTCATCACACTCCTGAGGTGAATAAACTTCTACAGTTAGAGACTGAACTTTTGTGTCAGAGAAATAACAAATGGCACATCTTTTATCATCCAGCAAAACTAAGCAAGAAAAGTATTTGCAGAGACTTTCAAAAACAAATTCAAGATGCAATTCATTACATGCTTTTTGTATAAAGAGCACTGTGAAATAAAGCGGTGGCAACTACTTCTAAGGCAAGAGAACCTCAAAGATGAGAACGCCAGTAATTAAATCAACCTTCTGATATAGTCTTTGACCATATTGCAAACAAAAATCTTTCAAAAGATATCCCTACAGACATGAAGACAGAACAATTACAACTGGGCTAAATAACCACACTCACTGGTTACTTCATTGCCACTTTAAACTCCAATCAATAGCTCACTAATAGTCAAATTACTCATTCCTCCCTAAACAATGAAAATGATGATGGAATCACAATTTTAGTCATGAGATTACTATTGGCTCCTTCTTTTTCTAAAACCTCAATACAAACCTCTGAAGTATGTCAGATGAGATTCTGAAAAGCAAAAACTAACTGACCAAGATTCACTTGAATTAAAATGGATAGTCAACTGGAAAAAACATGTATTTTTCATTTTTGTTACTTGCTCAATATTTTTCAATATTATAATTTTCAATAGACATATTTCCAAAAAATAAAAATTATGAAAAACATAATTGAGAGTTGAAAAACTTTACTCCTGAAAGTAATATTTCAAATTAAACTAAATTTCAAATAGAGTTCATATATGCAAAACACTGTGAGACAGGAGAAGAACATATATCCTTGAGGACTACAAGAAACAAGAGTTCATGTCTTTGATTTAACTGTGGCTTTGAATCAGAAAATAAATGTGACCTATAATGCATAAATCACATCATCCCCTGATATTGAAGTATCAGTTAGAGATTAGTGTTTGGACCTATAATGATCCAAAGGCTTATTATCCTGAAGTCAATAGGCAACAAGAATAACAAAACAAACTGCGAGTGCTGTGTAAAGATTCCAAAAATAAGACTTCATCATTCTTTAGAATTATTTTTTCTTGACGATTATGCTTTTCTGGCAAATATCTCTGCATCTACTGAAAACGCTAAAAAAGAAAAAGGGCTGATTAAAAGAAAATTACGCATGAGCTTCCTATGCTTTGGCAAAGGGCAAGAGCCTCCTTGCACATTGCCAAAAAAATCCCCTAATGTGAAAGACTCATTTGCAATAAGTCTCCATCATTTACATTTGTTGCTAGGATTCTAGGCTTGTTCATTGACACAATGTCTTCTGGCATCTGAGCATGCCAATGCCTCTATAGTGAGAAAAACTAATGAGCTTATAAGAATGTCCTTACATCATTATATCCCCAAGAACACTATAGCTGCCAGTACTCTCCACAGTTAGAACATTCTTCTCCCTTTTAGAGGTGATAGCAAGTCTAGACCCAAACTCACTGAACTGTGAAAGAAACGAAGGCAGGCTCCAGGTCACCACTCTTTCTACTACCCATTATAGCTTTTCTACTTCTTTACTGCTCTCATCCTCTGTGACTGAGTTCCAAAGTGGCTGCTCACTGAAATAGAACTGTGAGTAACAGGAAAAATAATAAAGTTTCAGATTGCTATCGCTGGCTACCAGAGCAAAAATAATCTTTAACCAGTTTGTTTGATGAAAATGGGACTCACAGGTAAAGACGTCACAAATAATTTTTAATCTGTCTTACAGTCACTCATTTTAAACCTTCAATTCCTTTTTTAAAAACTGTTCTCTTAAGAACAATTAAAGAGGGAAGGTTGTCATTTCTTCTTTTGTCCTCTGACTGCAAAGCTTAAGATCATCCAGAAATTGGATAATCAGCTCAAAATAATGTATTGGCTGAATAAATTCCAAACATATGCATGGCTTTGTCTCTGAATGTGTTTACCCAAAATTCAGATGCTGAAACTTAATCCCCAAAGGGATAACATTCTGAGGTGGGACCTTTAGGATATGATTAGTGCCCTTGTGGATGAGAATGCAGCTTGTGTGCGTGTGTGCGTGTGTGTGTGTGTGTGTGTGTTTAAATAACAAAGTCCAGGCAAACCCTGTTGGCCTCTTCTAAAATTTGAGTAAACAGCCAAAAGGCAATTATCACCTCTGAAACAAAGGCAGCCCTTCATCAGACACCAAATCTGCTGGTGCCTTGATCCTGGACTTCCCTGCCTCCAGAACTATGAAAAATAAAGTTCTAATGTATGTAAGTCACTCATTTTATGGGACTTTGTTATAGGAGCCCAAATGGATTAAGTTATGTATCAAACATAACACAGTTTACTTCATTAAAGCCTGTGAAGTACTAAACAGGGATACAATCTGGAATGAGACACAGACTCTATCCTCCATTAGTTCATAGTCTCAGGTTATAGGACAAATGCTGTGTCCTAAGAGAGGTTTATGGAGGCCTGTGATGTTCTGAATACAGAGAGGATCTATGGAATAACAGATCCAAATGGTTAAAAATGGAAGGAACTGACAAGAAAGGACATTTCTGGTAGGAACATCGTAAGAATGTTCCTGGGGTAACTCTGAAGGGCAGCTAGTTTGAAGTAGCTTCCATGCAAGCTGTGGGAGGGAAACAGTGAGAGCTAAGGTGGAAAGGTAAGCAAAGACTAATCACAGGAACTACGAATGCCAGCAGGGAGTAAGCACTTAAAGGACTACGTCCTAGGATGACCTAATTTGAAATCATTTTCCTCTAATCTTGGGGGGGGGGAGGAATACAAATAATAATGTAAAATGGTGTGAAATAATTCCCTCAACAAATACATATTCAATGGCTTTTCTAACACCTACCACAGTGTCTGCGTGAAGATTTAGAAGACTTCAGTATTTTTTGAATGAATAATGCCTATTACATAACAGATTCAGGACTAAGGTCTGAGACACCATGGAGCTATCAAGATGGACAGATTATACCCTTAAGGTGCTTCCATCTATATAGATGGGCTTCAACCAAGGATGGGACTCTGGCTGGCACCAATGACGGCAAATCTTTGTAAAATGGAGAGATTGAAGATAAGTCAACTGCCCAAATGTCACCCTAGTATGGGCCAATGGAAGAATCAGTGTTCAAGAAGTAGCTAAAAGCAGAAGTAAACAAGCCTCTCAAATAAGGGTAACACTCTCTTCTCCCTCCATCTCTCCACTACATACCCCTTTACATTTATGTAAGGAAAAGTAGTTTACCTAATGAACTTTCTTCTTTTAAGAAATCCCTGGGTATTATCATTATGGTTATTTTATGGTGTCAATTTGGTTATTTTTATGTGTCAATTTGGTGTCAACAGTTATTTTTATGGTGTCAATTTGGCTATATTCTAATGTATAGCTATAGTTTTTGCTGGTCAAACACTAGATGTTGCTGTGAACATATTTTTAAGATATGATCAATGTTTACAACAAACTGAATTTAAGCAAAGCGAATTAGCCTCCATAATATGGGTAGGCCTTGTCCAATCAGGTGAAGGCCTTAAGAATGAAGACTGAAGTCTCTCCATGAAGGAATTCTTCCACCAGACAGCAATACAAAAACTCTGCCTGAGTGTCTATCTTTTCAATTTAAGACTGAAACATCAACACTTACTGAATCTCCAGCCTGCTGTCAGCTTGTCCTATGGAGTTTAGACACACTAGCTTCCACAAATGCATGAATCAATCAGTTCGTTTAAAAATTTCTGTTTACACTAACACACACACACACACACACACACACACACACACACACACACACACGTTCTGTTTCTCTCTAGAGAACCCTGACTAATACAACTGTGAACTGGATTATGGCCTCTGTCTTGGTTACTTTCTTATCACTGGGACTCAATACCTGACACTTGGAACTTAAAGGAAGGAGAGGTTTATTTTGGCTCTGTTTATAGAGGTCTCAAGTCCATAGTCTCAGCTGGTTCCATGGCAGAGAAGAAACAGCTCATGGCATGACAGGCAGGAAGCAGAAAGAGGCCAAGGGAAGAGGAAGGGAGATATACCCTTCCTGGCCATGCCCCCAATGCCCACCTTCTTGAACAAGGTTTTACCTCCCAACATCACATTTAGCTATAAACTCATCAGTGGACTAATTCACTGATGAGTATCATAACTCCATGATCCAATCAGCTCCCAGAAGCCCAACCTATAAGCATACGAGGCTTTGGGAGGACATCCAGCCTCTTACATAACTTCCCTCCTTTTTCTCAATAGCTGTTTGAGATGTCATTTTGTTCCCTTGCCCGTATCTTTCTCAGACATGATTATTTGGATGGATAAGGTTTGACTCTGCCCTATTTTCCCTACCAGTTCTTTCTAAATCACAGTCTGCTCCAGCCACCCTACTAGAGACTACTACCCAGCCACACCAGACACAAGTCAAAGAAAGCCAGGCTTCTTGAGAGACTGGTAGTGGCTTCCCTGCTGGGAAATGGGGTCTGAAGGAGTCTGCTGTCCCAACGCCAGGGCATGGCACCCAGGATGAGCTGCCCAAGTACTCAGAGGAGTTTGGTCTAGCAGCTTCTTTGTCCTGATTCAGTCATTTTGGACTTTTGTCAGACTAGCCTCCAGCCATTCATCTAAGGGTGCATCCTCCCTCCCCAGCCTTAGCTCCAGCCACCTGGAAGAACCTCCACGTGTCACCCCAGTATGTTCCTGTGTCTGAGCATCACCTGTCCTAGAAGCCCTGGCCTCTCAGATCCTTCTGGCAGTTTGAATCAACAAGAAAGCTACATCATCTGGCCACTGTAATTTGGAAGTTTGATCTTCACAGGAGTCTGAAACCATTATAATGAAAGTCTCTATGTAACTCAGGGCTGGGCTTGAACTTGGGATCATTCTGCCTCAGTATCCCAGAGTACACACTAAATCTATCAAAGACAACAAATCCCCATACCTAAAAAGTCAATAGCCTAAAATCTGAGGGCTTTACTGAGCTTCATGAGTAAGTGAGTCAGGCACCGAATCCTAGCCTCAATTTCCCCTTATTACTCAGACAAACCCACACCAAGACTTCCCTGGGGAATGGGTCCCACATAAGCCCTGTGCTAAGTCTCTGCTCATGGAGGGCCAATCTTTTTACCTCTGTTTATGGAGGGCCAATCGAGACCTTTCAGAGGAAGGCAGTAGTCTTTGAGCCCAGGGTAGAATTTTCCAGGCCTCATTATCCCATCTGCACAAGCCTGACCTGAAGTAAACACCTTTTCTCTACTTGAATGGACCTCCTCACATTAGAAACCCATGATAAGAAAACAGGGCCAGGATCAGGAGTGGACCCAGATGGGACCAGGTGCCTCTGGAGGAATTCCAAGTACCTGGGCCATAGCCTTACACCTTTTCCATCCTTAAACACTTAAGAGTCTCATGAGGACAGTTATTAAGACTATTCAATAAGCATCTATTATATAAACTGAGACATAACTGCATTTTCAAAGGTATTATTAAACCTTAGTGCTACTGGGCAAAGACTTCAGACTTAGACTTCAAGTAGGTGATACAGAGCACAGAAAGATAACCATCATCCATAACAGAAACAGTTAATGGAAGCAAGAAAGGTTAAAAGTGCTGTTGGGGCTCAGGTAGAAGGGATCACAACACTCTGGGGGACATCAGCATAGAGCTCTCTAGAGAACATTTGACATTTCTTCAAGGTAATCTCAAAGATACCTCAACTACAGGAGGTGGCAAAATGGATGTAGCTGGTCCTCTGGAAGTGTTCCTTGGCTCAGTAAGAGTGCCACCATACATTTGCCAGAAGCCCAGGAACATTTCTGACCAACACACCCTTCCTACTGATGCTACTTCCTAAATCTCAAACTTATCCACTTCTTCCTTTCCACCACCATCAACATGTTGGAGTTTCTCTAATCCATTCTCCACTATGGCCATGGGATCTGATCTTGATGCCTGCATGCTTAAAGCCCTTTAATGTTCTCCTTTCCCTCTCTATTAAGATGATCCATAGGTCTGTAAGGACCATTCCCCACTACCTCCCAAGTCCCACCTCATGTCCTGCCTCACTCTCCTCACCAACACTCACTCTGGTACTTCCCAAACTCCATCATCTACTGGCCCTTTGTCTATGCTGTTCTATTTGTCTGCAATGCCTTCTCTCCTTTTCCTCACTTTGCTTAGTTTCAGATCAACTGTCATAACCTGGATATTCATAGTAAGGTTTACATGTTTTTACAATACCATGTATCAGTCCTGTCTAACACTTGTCATTGCTGCAATTTTACATTTACTTCTTTTGTTACATGATGGATGTTTGTCCCTCCCACCAGACTATAACCTTCTTGAGAGCAATATCAGGACAATTTCTACTTGCTAGTATCTACCACAGAGAAGAATACTTGGCAGACACTAAATAAAAATTTGCTGAATGAATCCATATATGAAAGTTATGAGCCCAAGGTCGTAACAGTGACAGCAGCAGCAGCGACTGAAGCAGTGACTCAGGTTGAACTTTCTTCTTTTTATTTAGAAGAGCCCCTGTCACTCCATTTCATGTCAGTTTTTCTTTTATTTTTCAGAACAGTTTTAATTGTGTTTGCCATCTTCACATTAGAATTTCACTACACAAAGTTTTTACAATATCAAGTTTCAGCAGTAATAGGCAATGCCATGGGGCAGGGTAAGGATTATAAATTATCAGTGAACATACCCACTCCTTTCATTGTCTTTTCACTAATTATTTATAGTAATTATTAAAAACAATTGACTGAATTATTAACACTGAAGAACTATAACAGCATAAGACACAAACATGGAAGAACCTTGGGAAAATAGAAAGTTCTTAGATGGGGCTCCTGATTGCGGAGAACTGAGGGGTAGGGTCGTAGGGCATACCGAGCAGCTAAGGTTGGCCATCATTCAAGAACAGAGGTGCCTCATACTTACCAGATCTTATCCAAATATCTCTGCTAGCCCGGCACTCCATTTCTAGACTAAATCAAGCGAATAATCTCAAAATAAATCTTTAAAATAATATTTTCTATAGTATCCCTTCCTTTTCTTTAGTCAACAAACCTTCTATGCCTTATACACCAACTGCTACAAGAGGAAAATGTACACTTAACCCCAAGGGAATTGTGACCCTCATCTGCCCCAGGCTTCCATGTGCCCTGAGAATCTCATGGCCTGTATGGATCCTGGATCATTACTGACTGCCTTTTACCCTGCTCATCAGTCCCAGATCCCTCCAGTCAGAAGCACCCTAGAGCACCACCAACATGGCAAGCAAACAAAGCCTATCTGTACCAAGCATTGCTCCTCAGCTGTGCACCACCACAGCCACCTTTACCTGTCCTGAGCAAGAGATAACTTTGTTTCCTACATTCCCGAGAAGGCCAAGACTCTTCAAATTCCTCCATGGGGTTTCATGTATTCTTTATTCTCTTCTACCTCCTTCCCTATCCTACCTCCTTCCCTACCCTCAGTGTCACCTCATGACTTTATTTCTTACTTGACCCAGAACATAGAAAGGACCAGACAGGAATACTTCCTTAGCTCTAGCTTTCCCTTTTCAGCTGCATTCTGGTTGGACATGCCACCCTCTGTAGTCTGAGGCTAATGTCCCTATTTGTGCTCTGGACCCCATTCCCTTCACAGAAACGTCACTCGTCAAGTATTTTTGACACTCGATCTCCCAAATCTTTATCCTCTACCTTGCACCACCAGCACTTGCCTTCAGCATTAAACTTCCTCCAATCTTTTTTCCACTTTAAAAAAGTTTCCTTGACTTCATGGCCCACATTTCAACTTTATACTGACCTGTTTCTACAGTGAACTAAGCTCTCAGGAGACTAGGGACTGTCTTATTCTCTGTTGTATCTCATTGCTTAGCGTGGCCCACACATGTATAAATTAATGCTGAATAAATGAGTAGAATATATGGAAATGTGCAGTGGAAGGGATTTGTTATACGAACACCAGCTGCTACTCCCAGCCTCAACATTTACGAGGAGTATAAGCAGTCCCTCATTCCCTGTTGGTGTCAACTGTGAAGTGAAAGTTCTACCAAGGCGATCTCCAAGGCCCCTCCTAGCATTAACACTAAGTGACTTCAGAACTCCACGACATGAAACGTTAGGTTGAAACTGTTGGAAGGTTATCCTAAGGACAGCGGCAGACTCTCATCTCCACTGAAACAAAATGACATATACTTTAATGGCATATACTTCATTCAGAAAACAACCTTCTTTTTTTTTTTTTTTTTTTAATTCCAAGAATGTTAGGTCCTGGTGAATGTTATTAGCAGAAACCCTAGATAATTTGTTCAATATAGATGATTAAATTGTCTGAAATCTTATTTTAAGTTTTCTCAACTTGCTAAGTATTCAAATTGTAATGCCCCAAAATTATTAACCACTTAGTATTTACTGAAATTATCTTCTGTATATCAGTTGTCCTCAGAGGGAACAGAGAAGGGAGTGAGATATATTTTCACACTCAGGAAGCTTAAAGTACAGTTAAGAAAATAAGATTAGGGCCGGTGAGATGGCTCAGTGGCACGAGTGCCTGCTGGCGCACGAGGTCCTGAGGTCGACTCCTGGTACCCACAAAAAAAAAAAAAAAAAAAAAAAAGATTAAAATATGTTTTAAGAAATGGTAGAAAAATAGAAAAGCTTCAGCAAAAGCTTTTATGGGAAGGTGAGGCTTGTGCCAGATGACTATGTGATGATTATGTATATATCCATACACAAGACATGAATGTATAATATTCAATTAAACTATGGGATACTGACTTTCCACGTCACTGATTCAGAGACTTTGGTGGTCCTCGAAAGTGAAGTAGGGCTTAGAATGGAGACAGTAGCCAACACAACAAGAAGGACTTCTGGAACTGAAGGTGTGCAGCTGACTGGACCTCAGGTAGTAGAAGACAAGTGAGTGGGAGACAGAGGGAAAGCAAAACTCTCGAGGGCCCTGAGAGTCAAGTCCAGGAGCTACAAACAATATCAAAGCAAACAAGGAATAGCTGGACGGTTAATGGTTCAGTACTTCGGTGCTTAGGAAGTGTCACAAGACAGTACTGATCCTGAGGAACCAGGACAGGAGGACTCAGAAGTCCAGGAAAGGAGAGATGGACTACAGTGGTGACACTGTGCTGGGTAAGCTGACATAAAACAGCACATGACTCCTAAATGCTAACATGGTAGGTTGATTCACAGGTAGTATCTAGGTATTTCAGCTAAATCACTAGTAAAGATGGCATTATTTACAGAGATCAGAATGATGATGGTGATTGGTTGAAGCAAAGGATTCTAATGGACTAGTTTTATGGAGATGACTTTCTTGCACCTGAAGAATCACAGGTGCTCAAGATAGAAAGGAGATTGTAGTGGGACAGCTAATTTAAAAAGTTCTGAACACAGATGGGACACAGTATTGACAGGCAAGTAAGTATGCAAGGCTAGGACCATAATGAAGAGGGTGATAATTAGTGCCTATAAGAGCTCTCCAAGGGAAAAAAATACCCACAGAGAAGAGTATGAGCATGAATACAGATGTGTGATGAATGCCTACAGCCAGACAGCAGAAGGAAAAGTAACTCATTCTGGGGAGAATGAGTTATGAAAACAATTAAGACGAATAACGTGAGGAAAACCAGGAAGAAAAAAAAAATTCTCATGGAAAGGCCAAATCAAGAAATAATGAAAAACAGACTTCTGAGTTTAAAGATCAAGGGTAACAGTGAAGAAAGGAGTTGTCTGGCAGACTGGTAGAAATAAAGATCATTTGGGAAAGCCTGGAGACAGTGGGCACGACCTGCTTATTCAACATAATTTGTAGTAAAAAGGAACAAAAAAGAATAGGAGCCAAGAGCCACTGAAAAATAGGGTAGGGAGTTTGAATTTAGAGGGAACCACCAAAGATTCTGGAGAGAATAAAGACAAACATGGAAGCAAAGGCAGGGTGGTAAAAGCCAAAAATTAGCACTACAGCAGAGTTGGGGAATGTTCTTCTCTACATCTGGACAAGAACCTGCAGGTTCTGATGAAGCAAAGATGACCTAAGGTGTTGAGGAGGCTAAGTGGAGAAGTAAGGTAAGCTCAAATAGTAGAAGAAAAGAGTACAGATACCAAATCTGTCTTTACCTAATCAAGAGGAGAGGGAGCTAGAGGAAAGAGGTCTATGACAGCATCGAGTTCCACGGAGGACAAAGCTAAAGGGAACCAGTAGGCTTATCTGGCAGTTTGAAAACCCTGGCTTTCACGGGTCCTGACACAGATACAGATTCGGAACAGTTCAATAAGCAAGCACATATTAAAAACAAAATGCTAGCTTAGATATAAGACATGTGGAGTAGAGTGAGACAAAACCTATCCATGAGTTGAAAAGTGACTGAAAGGGAACCTTGAGGTTGCCCACAGTGACTTTATTTTTTTTTAATGAGTATGACATACTATTTTAGGCTAGTAGGCATTTTTCTTTCTTTCTGATCTCTGTATCATGAATTTTGCTCAATCATTCAAAATGTCATTTATTTTCATTATATGCCAATGATCCTAAAGAAAACAGTGCTTTACACTACATAATAGCTAAATCTTGGAAGCAGCCTATATATCCATCAACAGATAAATGGATAAAGAAAATGTATTTATACACAATAGAATACTACTCTGCCATAAAGAAAGATAAAAGAGTCATTTGTAGGAAAATGACCATACCTTGAGAGCATGTTAAGTGAAATAAATCAGACCCATAAGCTTAAATACCTCATGGTTTCTCTTATATGAGAAACCCAAAATATAAAGAGCAAAATAAAAGACAGATAATAGAAAGTAGGGAGACGGATCTTTCTCAAAGGGGAATGGGATGAAGAGATAGAGTGGAGGGACAGATGAGGGGAAGAAGAAAAAAATGAATTGAGATGTGTTACATACACGTACCAACTCCCCATAAGGAATGCAAAAATATAGTAATTTTTAAAAAAGGAAACCAGTGCTTTAACCTTTTAACTAAGTTTCAGGGAATAAATTGTAGATAGAATTATTGTGCTTGCACTTTTAATTTGCTTTATTATAATCATATTTTGAATGCTGTACCACATTTATAGTACACAAAGTACATTTTCAGATACCAGAAATAAACAGTAGAACCATACAAACACTGAGTATGTAAGTTGAATTGATGTGACATTTCTAAAACCATTGTTTAAAAATCTAGTTTCATAATTATATATAATTAATGGCTTATTGCTCATTCTTTTCTTAGCTTGGCTTTTAAAGTTTTATGGTAGCTAAGTATTTAAGAAGAGGTAGGGGGCCGGTGAGATGGCTCAGTGGCTTAAGCGCCTGCCCGGCAAGCGCGAGGGCCCGAGTTCGACTCCCGGAACCCACATACAAAAAAGGGGCCGGTGATATCGCTCAGCGGCACGGGCGCCTCCTGGCGCACGAGGTCCTGAGGTCGACCCCCGGTACCCACAAAAAAAAAAAAAAAAAAAAAAAAAAAAAAGAAGAGGTAACAACTACTCAAGAAATGTAAACGCCATTGAGTGAAAATTATAGCTTAATATTGTGCGAAGTAACAGGTATTTTAAAGTTCATGTAACAGTTATTTTAAAGTTCATCAGTATATTACATGAAAATAAGAAATCAATTCAAAATGTAAACATTTGTACTGAATCTTTTTAATGTTATATAATTCTTATGAGCCATCATAAATATCAAAGTCTCCTAAAACTTATTTCCATATCTACCGTGAAAGATACAATGGTGCAAACACCACAAGTTTTATTACATACCATAGGAAATCCTATTTTTTTCAAGTTAGGGCTAATGTTATTAATTCTCCCCATCTAATTCTTTTCTTACACAAGTTAAATACTCACTATTGGGATAAATTTCAGTGAAATTAGCACTAGTTCATTAAGGTTAGAAATGAATAAATTCCAGATATTTGACTTCTGGCAAATTAATTATGATACCATCCATTAAAAATAATGTCTCAATTGTGAAGAGAAAGAATTTTAGACAACAATCTCCTCCTGGGCACAGATCTTATCCATTTTACATGCTTATTACACATCTAGACATAATACCACACACAGAAAGAAATTACATAAGTAGTGCCTGATTAGACTGATTTAGTTTTCTACCTTTAAATTTTTATTTTTATTAAAATTTATGTAAAGTATGTTTTAGTTAGATTTCCCAAGGCTAGGACAAAATACCTGAAACCCACAACTTAAAGCAGGAGAGGTTTATTTTGGCTCACAGTTTTTAGAGCATTCAGTTCATGGCTGGTTGGCTCCCAGGCAGAAATGGAAGGCAGAAGGATGTGGTGGAGGAAAAGTACTCACCCCAGGGCAGCCAGGAAGCAGAGAGAGAAGGGAGGAATCCAGAAGAAGAATATACCCTTCCAGGTCATGCTCCCTCCCACCCAGTGACCCATGTCTTTTGACCAGTCCCCACCTCCTAACAGTACATTAATCTATTAAGGAGTATATCATCCTAATGATCTAATCACTTTCCAAACACATGAAACTTTGAAGGGATGTCTTAGATCTAAACCATAAGATTATTCGTGTTTACTGTAAAAGTTAAAAAAGATAGTAATATATCAGGTGAAATCACCCCTGTTCTATCTTTTGCTCACAGGTAAGTACTGTTAACTATTACATATATATTTCTCCAAGAAAAACTGTAATGAATTGTGTGTGAATATATGTGTACACACAAATCCCTCCTTCTTTTTTACAAAACTAGGATCATACAGTACACACATTGTTTTACAATTTGCTTCATTTATTCAACAATCTATCTTGGACAATTTTTCATCTCCTTACTCATAAAGGTCCCTTTTCTTTTCTTTTCTTTTTTTTTTTTTTTGGTGGGTACCAGGGGTTGACCTCAGGACCTCGCCTGCAGGCAGGCGCCCGTGCTGCTGAGCGATATCACCGGCCCTTTTTTCGTATGTGGGTACCAGGAGTCGAACTCAGGACCTCGCGCTTGCCAGGCAAGCGCTTATGCCACTGAGCTATCTCACCGGCCTGGTCCTTTTTCTTTTTAAGGATTTTTTAAAATTAATTTTTTAGAGATAATGCAATGTAGTTGGCCAGGTCAGTATCAATGGATACTAGGATTACTGTTTCCCAATTTTTCAGTCTTTAAACACAATTCAGTGAAGTCCTTCTATATTTTTTAAAGACTTAGGAATAGTAAAGAACATTCTGAGACAAAAAATAAAAATATTGAAAAATGCCCTACACATTGCTCAACTGCCCTTAGTAAACTATCTAACACTACCACTGACAACCAGTAGGAATACCTATCCCCTCTCGTGTTCTCCAACACAAAATGTATCAGTACTTTAAAACTCTGCCCATTTTCTTTTCTTTTTTTTTTTTTTGTGGGTACCGGGGGTCGAACTCAGGACCACGTGCACCAGCAGGTGCCTGTGCCGCTGAGCGATATCACCGGCCTTTTTCGTATATGGGTACCAGCAGTCGAACTCAGGACCTCACGCTTGCCAGGCAGGCGCTTATGCTGCTGAGCTATCTCACCAGCCCCATTTTACATTATTTTAATTTGATTAAATCTGCTTTATTAATTTAAAGTACTTTGCCCTTATAATTAGATAACCCACATTAGGCCATCATTGGCTTTTACAGTTTGTACAAGACACATAAAAATTATTGCGCAAAAAATGCTTCCAAAGACATACATTTTGTTATAAAATAAAGTACTGCTGTAAAAATTTAGGAAACATAGCCAAATATAAAGAATAACATGTACCATCTTTGAAGAGATAATGTAACCTTTTATTCTACACTTATATTTAACATACATGCATTTTCTCAAAATGTGATCATACCATATACAATTTTATATTTCTGCTTTATTGAGTAAAAATAACAGGAATAATTTTGCTCATTAAATACTCTTTTTAAAACATGATTTTTGGCTCTCATGGCTTTCCTCATGATAGCCCGCCCTGCTTCCTCAGGGTGTACTTTTACCTTGCTTTTTCCTCTTTTACTTAGCCCAAGCTCACTCTGCAGAGCCAGTTTCTCCCTCACTCTTCACTTTTACTTTTTTCAAATCAACTTTGCCACTGGGGGGGAGGGATGCTTTTTATTTAACTGTTAATACTAGAAATTTACTTCTGACTTTTCATTATTACAAGTAATGCAAAAAGGCATCATTGGTTATATTTGTGAGTATTTTTGGCAGCCAAAGAGATTCATAAAAGTGGTTAGAACCAGTTCTTTACTTTAAAATAATGAACAATGTGTTGTAATACCAAGTCCTAAAGTTTCTATTATCTGTGACATAAGCTCCAGGTACATAGCAAATGGCAAAGGCACATGGTCTCATCAACAATGAGAGCATATGAATAGTAATTTAACAAGCTTTAGCTTTTTGAATATTCTATAATGATCTTATATTAGGCTATAAAGGGGTATTCAAAAACATTCACAAGGGCCGGTGAGATGGCTCAGCGGCTTAAGCGCCTGCCCGGCAAGCGCGAGGGCCCGAGTTCGACTCCCGGAACCCACATACGAAAAAGGGGCCGGTGATATCACTCAGCGGCACGGGCGCCTGCTGGCGCGCGAGGTCCTGAGGTCGACCCCCCGGTACCCACAAAAAAAAAAAAAAAAAAAAAAAAAAAATTCACAAGACAGAAAATATACCACCCAAATTCTCTGATAGATTTGAACAATCAAAAGAGTCTATACATGCAGAAATTTAAAATGCATTTCCATAAAACATTTAGGCTAAAGAAAAAATTAAAGTGGAAATCCCTAACGTGTTAAAAATAAATAAACAAATGCACTGTACTGTATACTAAAACCTATGTGCTAGTACAAAAGTAGTGTTTGGGAAAATGCATAGTCTTAAGTCCTGTTGAGAAAAATAGGAATGACAGAAAGTAAGTGGCCTGAATTTTCAACTCATAAAGCTATAAAAAGAAAAACAAGTACACAGAAAAGAGAAGTCAATAAAGGTATTTAAAAAGATAGATTAATGAGAAATCAAGAAGAAAATGAATAGAGTTGATCAATAAAACCAAAACCTGGTAATTTGCAAAGATAAATCTTTGGCAAGATGAATTTCAAAAAGCTAGAAAACAAAATTATAATGATTACTTTTTAGGTTCAGATAATATATAATTTTAATATGAACAAATTTCAAAAAATAAAATAGACAATTTGTCAGGAAATATAATTATCAAAATTAGCTCAAGAAGACCATTGAGATAGATAGCCTAGAAAATATCAAATATCTACCCCTTAAACAGCAACAGGCTTAGGTCACTTTAAGTGAATTATACCAAATTTTCTAAGAACTGGTAAATTTTGTTATATAAGCACTTCAAGGACATAATAAAAAATACTGAAAGACACCCAGCATATTTTATGGGTCAAGCACAGGGTTTCTCAAACGTGGCACTCTTGACATTCTGGGCAGAATCATGGGGAGTGGAGAAGAGGCCATGCTATGTACTGTGTCTAAACCAGATACATTCTGATATTTAAACCAGACAATGACAACAAAAAAGAAAAGCATATATTATTCAGACTTACAAAGAAAGACTCAAAAGGCCTAAATAAAATACTGGTCAAGTAATACATCAAGAACAAGCAGAATCTATCCCAGAATTATAATGGTAGCTATGTAAGAAAATATTTTATGAAGAGAATACATTAACAAATTAACAGAGAAAAACTACAGAAGTGTGTTAATCACAGCAAAAGATCTGATAAAATCCAAAACATATATATAGTAAGCCTCTAACAAACTAGGAATAAAAGGTTTCCTTAATCTGAACATGGAAATCCATGAGAAACAAATGGGAAACGTTTTATTTAATGATGAAATATCAGAAGCTTTTCTACTGAAGAATAAGACTTGTACTAGCCAAAGCAGTATCTCAAGAAAAAATCAATGTAAAATATACACATTAGGAAGAAATTCACAAGACTCAATATTTGCAGATTTTCAAACTGTCTACATAAAGAACCAAGAGAATTAACCAGCAAACAATTAAATCTAATGTTAGCAGAGCCAACTACAAGAACAAAACCAGAATTACTAATTCTTACATACATGAGAAAAAACTTAAATAGAAATAGATCTTATTCAAGAGCAATAATTTAAAATACTTAATATGCAATCTTGTTATGAAAAAATACATAAAACTTTTCTGAAGGACATAAAATAATTAAAGAAGAGACACATTTTGTTGCTGTGTAGGATGACTCAACATAAATATTTTATAACAATAAATTTATAATTTGTAATGTTCATTATAAATTTATAATAAATAATTTTCCCTAAATTATTTTAAAAATTTAAGTAATCCCTAGTAAAATCTCAAGTGAAATTTGCACGGAATTTGAGAAGCTGATATAAAAATTAAAACAAATGAAAATAAAATAGTTGTATTAAAAATAAAGTTCAAAGGTCTTGCCCTAACAGATAACAAACAAAATAAAACAAAACAAAAACACAAACCAGCAAACCCCCTCCAAAAACAAAACATGTGAAGATGTAATTAAAACAGCACAGTATCAGTGCAAGATTAGATGACCATAGGGCCGGTGAGATGGCTTAGCGGCATAAGTGCCTGCCTGGCAAGCGCGAGGTCCTGAGTTCGACTCACAGTACCCACATAAAGGAAAAAAAAGGGCGGGTGATATCGCTCAGCGGCACAAGTGCCTGCTGGCAAGCGCGAGGTTCTGAGGTTGACTCCCGGTACCCACAATAAAAAAAAAAAAAAAAAGATTAGATGACTGAAATACAAACTCCAGAGATAGTCCAATGAATACAAGGGAATTCAAAATATAATAAAAGTGCATCCCAAAATGTTGGGAAGAGGATTAACTACTCAACAAAATAACAGGCAGCCTTTTGTAAAAACCACAAAATACAAAAAAAAAAAAAAAAAGTATCTTCTTCACACAAATCACACTCTCATAAATTCCTGAGTATTTAAAGACCTGAACCTAAAATAATAGAAAAGCAGGCCTGACTACATAATTTAGGCAGCCTAGTAATACAACATGAAAATTCAAGACTTTCAAGAGGGCAATGGCAGAGAATTAAAGTGGAGAGGAAGATGGTGGAGCTTCTCAGTAAAAGGAAAAATAAACTCGACTATACCTAAGTTTAAAACATCTGCCTGAGAAAAGACACCATAAACAAAGTTAAAAGACCAAGATTAGCCACATACGAACACCTCTACGGCCCATCAGACGGAAGATTAACATCTCAAATATATAAAGAATGTCTACTAATCAATAAGAAAAAGACAAACTCAATAGATAAAAATGAATAAAGGATGTGCAAGGATAACTTGCAGAGGAGGAAATTAAAGTGCCATTAAACAGGAAAAATCTGTTCAACTTCATTAATATTCATGCAAAGGTAAAATGCAAATTAAAACACAATCCCCTCCCTATCCCCCAATCCCCCATCCTCCCAACCCCCCCATCAAACCCAAAGGCTTATACAGTCTAGGCAAGTACTCTACCCTTGAACTGCAACCCCAGCCAAAAGAGATGTTTTAACCACAGATAAAGTTGATAATATTAAGTGTTAGTAATGTACAGAGAAATTGCTTGTGGGAGGGCATACTGGCACATCTGAGAGGACAACTGGGAAATATCAAATCATACCTTCTACCTAGCAATTCATTCTCTTGCTTTCTATCCTAGTAAAAGGCTTTCACATAAATGTTCACAGGGAGACATATGCTGGCGTTCTACTGCTTACCTGTTCATAATAGCAAACATTAAGATAAAACACAAATGACCACCACCAGCAGAATAGTTAAATAAACTATGATATATACATATTTTTGCAATACATGAATATGACAAATTTTGTAGCTGTTAAAAAGAATGATGTAGACTCCTACTCATACAGACATGAAAAGCCTTCCAAGTCACATCTTTTTTTTTTTTTTTTTTTTTTTTTTTTTTTTGTGGGTACCAGGGGGACGACCTCAGGACCTCGTGCGCCAGCAGGCACCCGTGCCACTGAGCGATATCACCGGCCCCTTTTTCGTATGTGGGTTCCGGGAGTCGAACTCGGGCCTTCGCGCTTGCAAGGCAGGCGCTTAAGCCGCTGAGCCGTCTCACCGGCCCCCAAGTCACATCTTGAAAAGAAAAAAAAAAATGCAGAAAAATAGAATATGCTTTTATTTAAGATTTTCTTTGCAAAACCACATACTCTATTTTCATAGGAACATACATGTACAAATGAAATAGTTAGAAGCTGTACAAGGCCTAGGACAACACTCACCAAATCTATTAACTACCATAAGTGATGTCTTTTCTGGAAAGAAATATGATTGGGTGGTAGTCAAAGGGAATTTTAGCTGAATCTGTAATGTGTGATTTTTTAATAATGACATATATTCACAAATTATATAACTAAAATACCTTTTAAAGTGTGTAAGCATGACATTGCTTAATCCGAAGATGAGTTTTGTGCTAATACACTACCTGGACAGCACTAAACATTTTCAATTCTCTTATGCCTTATGTCTTAGGACAGTCTGTCCATTTCAGAGAGGAAGAAAGGAAGCAGAAATACTTTTTTGAGACCTCTAGAGAAGTCTTTTGTAGTATGATTATTTCTCATTTCTGCTTCATAGAAGCAGAACTAGTTATTAAGTGACTTGAATATCACAAATCCATCCAATAGTTGCATTGCCTGAATTGCCTGGTATGGTTTATGGCAAACCATTATAGGGGTAGCCGGGACACTGCTTAGCAAGATTATCTCTAAATCAAACAGCAGCATTTGATCCCTAGTATGTAAATACAATGATACTTCAATTTATGGAATAGGAAATCTGTTCTCTTTTCATTTTCACCTGAAGAGAGTTTCAAAGAGACATTGAGAATTTCCCCAGTTGGTAATAAATTCATTTACTTGCTAGACATTGTATTTTTCTCTAACATGGCATGTATCTCTAAAGTCTCTTCCATTACATCAGGTGAAATCAGTAAATGAATACTAACAATTTTTTAATAACAGCTTTTTTGAGGTACAATTTACATATTGCACAATTCAACTATTTAGAGTATAAAATTCAATGACTTTTAGTATATTCATACAGTTCTGCTATCATAACCATAGTTGAATTTTAGAACATTTTTAACACCCTAAAAATAATCCTAAACCATTAGCAAACACCCCCCTAACACCCACCATAGCCTAGGCAACCACCGCTCTACTTCCTGTCTCCACAGATTTGTCCTACTCTGAACATTCAATACCAATGAAACCATAAATATATACTCTTTTGTGTATGGCTTCTTTTACTCAGTATAATGTTTTGAAGGTTTTTCCATGCTTTAGTATATATCAATGCTTCATTTCTTTTTATTGTCAAACAATAGTCCCTGGTATGGCTATGCCACATTTTGTCTATCCACTCATCAGTTGATGGATATTTGGATTGTTTTTACTTTGGGGATATTATGTATAATACTGCCATAAACACTCCCACATATATCAAAATGCTTTCCCCCCCCCCCAGTACTGGAGACTAAAGCAGGGCTTTTTCACTGAGGTACATCTCCAGCTTGCTTGCTTGCTCCCTTTCTCTCTCTCTCTCCCCTCTCCCCTTCCCTCTCCATCTCCCTCTTCCCTTCCCCTCTGTCTTTCAAACAGGGTGTCTCACTGTATCTCTAAATTGCCCAGGCTGGGCTTTAACTTGTGATACTTCTGTCTTATCCTCTTAGAGTGCTGGGTTTATAGGCATGTGCACCTCCATGCCTGGCTTTAAAATGCTTAAGAAATACTGAACAATTCTACATAAATGCATTTAGAAAGTAGAAAAATTAAAATACGTACTTTTCTTTATTCATCCATAACAAATAATTTCCAATGAATTAATGAGTTATTTTATAAAAATATTAAGGAAATAATTATTGATATACTAACCATAACTAACTTCCAAATTAACCTTCTCTTAAATATCAAATTTAAGAAATAAATTCCTGCAACTGAAAAAATACTCTCAATCAGCAATTAAGTTTTTTATTAGAATTTTTGAAGAGAAAGGAATGAAAGGGCTGGGACGTAAGGGGGAGAGAAGTATTAAAATCTTGCCAATCACTGGGATAATTATGAACATTTTAGTGGCAAAGATACTTTGCAATCCAACTTGGAGTAAGTTTTTACAATTATTTGGAATACTAAAATAACTGGAGACAAAACTATCAAAAAGCAGGGACTGTTTTGTTTCTAAGCACTTTTTCCCCATGGATGAAATGAAATGCCCTCCAAGAGTGCACAATACCAGACAGACAGGACGTATCTATCCAGGGGCTTCCAGACAGGACAAGAGCGTCACTTCTCCTTAGGAACTCATGTTTTATGTGGTTCAATCCCACAAACGAGAGTGTTTAGGAACACCTTTATTTACTGCTGTGGTAGCAATGTCGGTTGAGGTCCCATACAAAATAAGGATAATTTGTAAGAAAAAATCTTTAATCTTATATTCATTCATTTACTCTTATGTGAAAACAGTAATATAAAAAGGAGCTCTACCTGATTATTAGCCAATTAAAAGGCAGAGGGAGAAAAATCTATTAATAATCTGGGCGGGGGAGTGCTACTGGGGATTGAACCCTGGGCCTTTGTACTGATCTATATCTCCAGCCCCTTTTCAGTTTTAAGGGCTCAAACTTGGGATCCTTCTGCCTCAGCCTCCCAGAGTGCTGGAATTACAGGTGTGCACCACCATGCCTGGCTAATAATTTTTAAGTATTATAATTTAATAAGAAATGTAAAGTAAAACTTCTGTATGACAGGACTTATAACTTTTATGGACACCCTGATCAGGTGCTGATAATAACTATGGAACACAAGGGAAGAAGCCACTGTATTGCATTTATAGACTACACAAGCAAAAACTAAAGCCTTAAAGAAAAAACATTTAAATACAATTATAATAAAACACTCCACCATTCAATTTTCCCCCAATTTTCCACGTCACTTATTACAACCTCAAATTCATAAAAACTATAATGTAAATAGTCCTTGTAATCTCAGACCAACCCAGATAAACCTATTTGATCCATAATGTATTTGAAACAATGTATGCAGACAACTTAAAAGGACAGGAAAGTTACTGTTGAAATACTAATTAAGCCAAACATAAAGCAATTCAAATTCAATAAAAATCATTTGAAAAACATTAATTTTAATCCTCCCGCTCAATCTAGTCCACGAGGAGAAACAACATTACCTGAAGGAGAACGGAGAGAGAAACGATCCCTGGGAAATTCGGAAGGGCCTTCTGGGACACTGAAGAGCTGGGAAGCCCAGCGGCGAGAGGAAGTGCGTGCTCTGCCTCCTCCTCCAGTTTCTCTTTCCCTCTACTTCAACAGCCTTCCCCTTCCTCAATCTCTATCCTGACAGTTTTCCATACTCCATTTAAATCTTCCTAGTTCCACAAAGGCCACCTCACTCTGAAAGAACCTTGACCTTGACATGAAGCCTGCTACTCTTACAAGTTTCTACCCTTCCTTCCGCAATTAACATTAACAGACAGCACTATTCCTGTTCTTGTGAGTAATAATTATTTGTTGGCTAACAAAGGGATTGATGTGAGGGTAAAAGAAACAAGAAGGCTGAAGCTCTCATAAAATAATAGCAAAGAACTCAAAGAGCAAGAGAAAGGTGATAAAGCTAGAGAGTACTGTACATCATCCACCTGCAGAGGTAGGAAGGAAGAGATGTGTAAATGATGTCGGGTCAGAAAGTCCCCCTACTCCATTCACACAGTGGAACTAGGAGCACAGGGTCTACAGGTCTCCTCTGGATGGAGAAACCAAGAATACCAGGGTGTCTGTACAAATGTTGTTAGTGCTAATATCTACACACATTCATTTATGAGCACCTACCTTAGACAAGGTACCTTTGGATAAAAGAAGGGATTTGAGGAATTTTTTCTGCTTAAGGAATTTACAGCCTATGGGGGGAGAATCAACAGACAAACAGTAGTAAATCCAGAATATATTAACGGTCACACGAGATGCAGTATTGTAGAACACCAAGGGAGAGTGGGAGATTGGAAGGGAGCCAAGAAAAATTCATTCATCCAAAACTATTTTGGAACATCTAGTATGTGCCAGCCAATGTTCCAGATTCTATGGATATATGATGAAAACTTGAGTTCTCGTGGAAGTTATAAATTTACAAAGTACCTTATATATACAATAAAGTACGTTGTATGATAAAAATACTATGGAAAAAATAAAGCAAGAAAGGCATAGTGAAGTGCTTGTATGTGTGTCTCTGTGTGTACGATTTTAAACAGGGTGATCATGTAAAGCCTCACTATGATGATTTCTGAGTAAAGACCTGGAAAAAGGTGACACAGAACCATGGACATCTGCAGGAAGACTGTTTCTGGCAGAAGGAATCAGCAAGCACAAGGCAGTGTGCCTGGAACAGCCAGGAAGGCACAGTGGCTGAGCAGACTGAGATAGTGCGAATAGGTGAAGATAAGTTTGAAGGTAACAAGTGGCCAGATGATGTAATGACTGATGGACCACAGTATGAATTTAAAAAGAATAACGTGATCTGACTTGCACCATACCATCTGGCCGCTGTCCAGTCTACAGATAACATGGGCTTAGACCTAGGTGGTAGTACTGGAAGGTGATAAGAAGTAGTGAGATGTTGAATATATTTTTAAAGGAGAGCTGATAGTATTTTCTGGTGTATTGGACATAAGATGCAAGAGGAAATGAGGTATTACATTAGTTTTCTCAGGCTGCCCAACAAACAGGCTGAGTAGTTAAAACAGAAGAAATGTATTGTCTCACAGTTCTGAAAACTGAAGTGCAAGATCAAGGTGTTGTCAGGGTTGTTTTCTTCTTAGGCATCTCTCCTTGGCTTGTAGATGACTATCTTCTTCCCATGTCTTCATATGGCCTTTTTGTTCTGTGTCTTCTTATAAGGACACCAATTGTATTAGATTAGGATCTACTGCAGTTACCTCATTTAATCTTAATTATGTCTTCAAAGGCCTCACTCCAAATACAGCCAAATTCTGAGGCACTGAGGATTACGACTTCAATATATGAATTTTGAGGAAACACAATTCAGAACATAACAGGTATTATGTTCCTGGCTACCTGGAGAGAGGGAGAGCTATCTCAGCCTACTTTTAAATGACAGACTTCTGATGCATGGAGAAGGACATCAGAAATAGAAATCATAACACTAGCTAGGTCAACTAACATGTGTTGAGCTCTTACTAGGCATAAGACAACATGCTAAGCATTTTATGTGGATTACTTCATTTAATCCTTACAGGATCACTACAACGTCAGTATTATCATCTCCATTTACAGATCAGAAAGCTGAGGCTTAACAAGGTTATACAATTTGACTACAGTCCCATAAGTAGTTTAGTGGAACAAACAAAATTTGGATCCAAACATTTTGATTGCAGCACTCATTCCCTTAACTGACTGCAGTTTCTGACAGAAAGCCAGGGGTTGAAGGCATAAAACCATAATTATAATCAAAACTGACCTTAAGTCTGACATCAAAGAGATCATCAAGCTCAATGTCATCCTTTTCTAGAAAGAGGCATGGATCTAAAAGGTAATTATTTGTCCAATTCAAGCTACTTGGAACAGATATTAAATAGAAGTTATTTTGTTTCGTACTACTAAAATAATAGAAACAACCTAATCATAGTTGATTAGAAAATTATGGATTAATCTTACAAAAACCTATGCAACCATTAAAACAATGATGTCCAGCTACACCGAGTACATGCATAGATATCTGTGCTAAATTTTTTTAAAGCAGGTGATAAAATAAGAATTTAGAACAATCCCTTAAATGTATATTATATGTTAATGTAAAAAGTACAGGGTAATTTTTGCTTTCTTCTAAAATTTTTTTCTTGGTACTAGGAATTGAACCCAGGGCCCAGGGTATGAATCCTAGCTACATACCCAACCCTACAATCCCAGCCCTTTTTATTTTCTGCCCTTGTTATTTTTTTTATACTACCTATGCATTTTTTGTAAAATCTGAAAAATAATGTTATTGACAATCTATTAAGTTTCTTAAAGCCAATTCCTTTATCACTTCCTTTTCAAACTCCTATCAAGCTTGGGGCTCTCAAGATCAGCTGGCATTCAAGCCTTCTTGGAGGTATTTCTTTCAGGCAGCTGCAATTGCACCCCATGTAACACTCATGAGGCCTCTGTCAATGGCAGGGCTTTAGAGCTGGCTCAGAGTTTAACTGTTCTCACAGTTAATAACCTATTGAGACTCAGAGAATCAACTTTTCACAAATGAAGTATCTGACCTCAAGAAGTGAAAGAATATTATTCAGTAATAATATCACATTTGTCAAGATTGTCATTTGTGTCAAAATGTTAGGAATATAAAGTACCAATAACAATGTTTGAAAGAAGGAGACAGATAAGGACATGAATGAGAGAGCAGAGAAAATGCTTAAGGGCAAGCCAACCAAAAAGTAGCTGTAGCATCATACTTAATCCTTATTAATTCAATCTAGCTAGATAGCAAGCCATTATTGGGCTCATCATCCCGTGCTATATCCTACAAGGATGAAGATATGTAAGGCAAGACCCGTTAAGGACCACTATCATTTTTTAATGGGTGGTCTGTAACACTACAACAAACTCTTTACTCTTTATTAAGTGGACATACCCAAACGAAGAGGAAGTAATTTCTCTTTACAAATTTTATTTATACTTTTTTTCGTTGCTTTTGGGAAAATTGAGAGGAGAGATGGAATGAAATAAGGAAGCAAAAGACATAGTGAGAAGAAAGTCAGCAAAAATATGACTGAAAGCAATACAAGTACTGAAAACAAATACCAAATTTGAAAAAGACAAAACAACCCAGAAAATGTAAAAGTGGCATGGATAATAAAGTCTTATCTGGCTGCCTGGAAAAACAACAAAAGAAGGCAACAGGAAACATGGGGACATAATGAAGGACCATCCTGATGTCCAGCTCTGTATTTCAGTTCTGAGAATGACATCAGTGACCCTGGCAAGGAAGGATGCCCCTCTTTCTTCAGTGTTGTATTCTGGCCTGCCAGCAGCAAAAGGTAAGGGAAGGATAACCTAGCACCATCCCCTTGCAGCCTTTTTCCTTTAATCGCTACCCTGACTGCAGGAAAGCCATTGACAGTCTCATAGTAAGAGCTCAGTCTCCAAAGAAATAAAAGAGAGCACTTTCCCCTTGTTACAGAATCTACTCATAGACATTTATACAAAAGAGAACAAGGTACTCTCCTTGGCATATTGTTGCTCGAGATTTCCTATATGGGACTCAACTGGACCATAGGAAAATGAGGCTTCAGAATGGGGCCTATAGTTAGTAATTCATGCAGACTCAGAAAAGCAATTTTTCATATACTCACTTATTTCATAATAGGAATTCATGCATTACACTATTTCCCCACAACTTTGCTTCTTCAAGAATGAGCAGACTCCATTTAACAAGTTTTTCCTTGACAATATACTTTCCTAAATACGAAAGCTAAAGGTGAGAAAAGTCCTTTCTCTTGAGGAGTTTACAATCCATGAGGAACCATAAACAGATCATTTCAGTACAGAATGGCAAATCCACATTTTACAAACTTTTCTTTGTAAATCTGGATAAAATATGAGTTTACCCAGCAACCCTACATACATTCATGTGAAACAGAATTTTCTCGTCTAGTCCATTTGGTTCAGTTTTTTGTTTTTTTTTAAATGGGTCACAGTCACAGCCTGAGAAATATACACAGTGCTGTGGGAAACTAGAGGAAGGGGTGCCGAGCCTGCTGGGATTCGAGAGTGCATTCTGGAGATGAAGTCTGTGCTGAGGGGACTCAAAGTGGAGAAAGGAGGAAATATATTTCAGGCAGAGCAAACATCATGAAGCTCAGAGGAAAAAGCATGCAACATGCTCTGAGAATCTGCTGGCATTGGATATTTCCAGAACATACACTGTGACACAGGAAAGTGTTGAACCGTGCCAAGTAGCCAGGAGAGGCATTCTTGTCATGGAGAGGTGCTGTAGCCAGTTCTGCAGCACACAGAGGAGCCAGGTGCTTCGTGAAAGGGATTTTAACAAAGAATCATCTGATTTGCATTTTCTAGAATCCAGTCTGACTATGCAGTGGCTACATTTAAGAAAGAAAGAAAGAAAAAAAAAAAGAATAGTTAAAATAATGCAAAGGAAACATGGCTGAATACAGGAGGAGCCACGATCAGAGCTCCTCAGAGAAAATCAACTAAAAACACAGGTGACTGGGGGCCGGTGAGATGGCTCAGCGGCTTAAGTGCCTGCCCGGCAAGCGCGAGGGCCCGAGTTCGACTTCCGGAACCCACATACAAAAAAGGGGCCGGTGATATCGCTCAGCGGCACAGGCACCTGCTGGCGCGCGAGGTCCTGAGGTCGATCCCCGGTACCCACAAAAAAAAAAAAAAAAAAAAGGAAAAACACAGGTGACTGGAAGAAAGGAAGAGACATACATCCTGAAGCCAAAATCAATCTAAAATAAAAGACTCTCAAATCAAACAAAACAGATATAGGACTTAATAAAATGGCGATCCAGCCCACAGGGCTGCCAGTGGGTCTCCTGACTGCGGGTGGAACAGGATCACCATACTAGGAAGTTTAAAAGAATAAAAGAAAAAAAAATATGTATAGACTAAAAGAGTGCAGCTAAATCAAGCCACACAGGACAAACTTCGGATATTAGGTCCCCTGCCTCTTTTGCCTTCCTCCAAAGGGAGGACACTGCAGCCTGGTCGCAGGGATGGTTCAACATACACAAATTAATAAATGTAATACACCATATCAAGAGAGCCAAAGACAAAAATCACATGATCATCTCAATAGATGCAGAAAAACACACAGTTCAACACTGATTCATGACAAAAACCCTAAAGAAAATTGGAATAGATGGTCTTTATCTCAATCTGATAAAAGCCATCTATAACAAACCAACACCAACATCATACTAAACAGTCAAAAACTGAAAGCTTTCACTCTAAACTCAGGAACAAGATAGGGATGTCCATTATCACCACTCCTATTTAATATAGTTCTGGAAACATTAGCCAGAGCAATTAGACAAAAGAAAAAACTAAAAGGAATAAAGATAGAAAAGGAAGAACTTAAATTATTATTTGCAGATGACGATACTCTACAAGAAGACCCTAAAAACTCCACCAAAAGAATTACAGATTTAATAACCAAATTCAGTTACATAGCTAGATACAAAATCAACACTCAAAAATCAATAGCATTCCTGTATACAAATAAACTCACTGAGGGAGAAATTAGGGAAACAACACCTTTCACAATAGCAGCGAAAGAATGAAGTACTTAGGAATCAATCTAACAAAGGAAGTAAAAGATCTCTACATTGAAAACTATGGGGGCCGGTGAGATGGCTCAGCGGCGTAAGCGCCTGCCTTGCAAGCGCGAGGGCCCGAGTTCGACTCCCGGATCCCACATACGAAAAAGGGGCCGGTGATATCGCTCAGAGGCACGGGTGCCTGTTGGCGCGCGAGGTCCTGAGGTCGACCCCCCGGTACCCACAAAAAAAAAAAAAAAAAAAAAAAAAAAAAGAAAACTATACTACTCTGAAAAAGGAGAATGAATAAGATAGCAGAAAATGGAAAGATATCCCTTGCTCACGGATAGGAAGAACCGACATTGTGAAAATGGCCATATCCCAAAATTGTTATACAGATTTAATGCAATCCAAATCAAAATACCATTAGCATACCTCATAGAATTACAGAAAACACTCCTAAAATTCATTTGGAACCAGAAGAGACCTAGAATAGTAAAAGCAATTCTGGGCAACAAATGCAAGGCAGGAGGCATCACAATTCCTGACTAGAAATTATACTACAGAGCTACTGTGATAAAAACAGCATGGTACTGGCCAAAAAAAAAAAAAAAAAAAAAAAACAGATCTGAGGATCAGTGGAACAGAATAGAAGATGCAGATGCAACTCCAAACACACTTAGCCACCTCATCTTTGACAAAGTGACCAAACATGTCCACTGGAAGAAAGTCTCTTTAATAAATGGTGCTGGAAAAACTGGCTTTCCACATGCCAAAGACTAAAAACTAGACCCATGTCTATCAACATGCACTAAACTAAAGTCAAAATGGATCAAAGATCTAAATATTAAAACAGAAACACTAAATCTTTTGGAAGAGAAAATAGGTAAAACTCTTGAAGACACAGGTGTAGGCAAAGACTTCATGAACAAAACCCCGATTGCTTGGGAAATACTATGAAAGAATTAACAACTAGGATCTTATCTTATTAAAAACCTTTTGCACATCAAAAGAAATACCAACAGAGTGAAAAGACAACCCACAGAGTGTGAAAAAATTTTAGCCAGTTGCTCCTCAGCCAACTGGTCTAATATTTAAAACATATAAAGAACTGGAAAAAAAATCAGATCCCTTAAATTCAAAGACCCGATCCAAAAATGGGCATCTGAGATGAATACACACTTCTCAGATGAAGAAATACAAATGGCAAATAAATATATGAATAAATGATCAACATCACTGGTCACTTGAGAGTTGCAAATTAAAACAACACTGAGATTCTATCTCACTCCAGAAAGAATGGCTATCATCAAAAAATCAACCAATAACAAAAGCTGGCGGGGCTGTGGAGAAAAGGGAATACTTCTCCACTGTTGGTAAGAGCGTAGACTGGTGCAACCACTGTGGAAATCAGTGTGGAGATTCCTCAAAAAACTAGAACTAGAGGTCCCATTTGACTCAGCTATTCCCCTTCTTGGTATCTTCCCAGAAGAATTAGAAGCATCATACCACAGTGATATATGTGCACCCATGTTTATCGCAGCACAGTTTGTAATACCTCAATCTTGGAAACAACCCAAATACCCATCAACCAAGGAATGGATAAAAAAGATGTGGTTTTTTATATAGTGGAGTACTACTCCGTCACAAAGAAGGATAAACTTGAGACATTTATTGCTAAATGGATGGACCTTGAGACCATACTCTCAAGTGAAATAAATTGGACACACGTGTAAATATCACATTGTCTCTCTGGTGTGAGAAACTGAAAGTGTAAGTAAGAACCAAATTGTACAATAGATATTGTGAAATGGGAAGAAATTGTTCAAAAGGAAAGGAGAACTACGGAGGGGGCAGGGGGAAAGGAAGGAAGGGAAAATAAAAAATGAGAAAAGGACAAAATAGAAACAAAGCTTTGTAAATAAGTAGGGGAAGAGGGGTTGAAGGGAGGGGAGGGGAATGGGAAGAAAAAAAAATGATGAATCAAGGTATATCATGTACAGGTACAAATTCCCTATGATGAATGTGATCATTGTATATACCTAAATTGTACCAATAAACTTAAATTTAAAAATATGAAAAAGAAAATAATTAGAGTCCATAAAAGGGCTCCAAGTAGAAATTCAGAAGATTAATACATTTCCACTGGCTTGAACCATCAGTGGTACATGTATGACTGTCCCATTGGGTGGCCTGTACCATTGATGGTATAAATGGATCTAATCACTTTATTGGTCTTTTTTACTAATAAAATTAACAAAAAAGTTAAAAAAAATGCAACAATGGAATTGAGAGGTGACAAGATTTTTAACAGACTATGAGTTAAGGAGACACCGAGCATCCCAGGAATAATACCAACATACAGCAGAGAGAAATGGAGAGTCATGAGCACAGAGTGAATAGTTAAAACTGTGATGGCAAAGTGGTGAGAACAGAAGGCCAAAGACTGAACCCACCAGAGCCCCCTCTTCTCAGCAATAAGAAAAGGCTGAGAAGATCAGAGTGGATAGAAATTTATGGACGGGGTTATAAGCAAACCTACAGAACACACTGAGCAAGGGATTAGAACGTGGCAAGGCTGGCAGGCCTACAAAGTCAAAAGCAATACCAGTCCGGCAGTAGGGACAGCAAGAGCACCATCAGAGGAGCAGCACAACCCTCCCTCCTGAAACACGTCTTGTGGACTGGTCTCGTGCTAAGTGCACTGCACTCTTTAATCTATATGTATTATACACAGTTGTATCCTTTATCATATTTGATTTTTATAACAAAAAAGCTATTATCATCCCATTTTTTTTTAATGTAAGGCTTACAGAAGTTAAAGAACTTGCCTCATGTCACTCAATTAGCTTTGTAGCACAGACAAAATTCAATCCATCTATCTCATGCTAAGATCTATTTTTAAAGGACTGAGTTTTATAGCATGACACTTGTGGCCTTTGCAAAAGCAAATACAATGTGGCAGGTGTGGACACAGGAAGAGAGACAATAAGGAGAAAGTTGGCCTTTTTTCAGTAAAAATAACAAGAGAAACTAAACAGAAGAAGGGACCAGTTTACGATGTGAGCAGCAAACCCATTCAAAGGCTCAGGCAAGGGGCAAAGAGACAATGAGGTCAGACAAGGGCTAGAACTCGGAGGTGCTGACCTGACAGCAGGTTGGAGGGAAGGGAAGGAAGGAGTGCACTGTCTAGTTATCTTGCACAAGAGAGTAATTCAGATATCTCCTGTCTGCCTCACTTGATGAGTCCTTTTCTTATATTTTTCTCCTACAAACCCCACTCATTTGGAATTTGGATTGCTAGTGTTTCAAATATAATTTTTAAATTTTTTTTTTTTTTTTTTTTTTTTTTTTTTGTGGGTACCAGGGGGTCGACCTCAGGACCTCGCGCGCCAGCAGGCGCCCGTGCCGCTGAGCGATATCACCGGCTCCTTTTTCGTATGTGGGTCCCGGGAGTCGAACTCGGGCCCTCGCGCTTGCCAGGCAGGCACTTAAGCCGCTGAGCCATCTCACCGGCCCCCATAATTTTTAAAATTTTTATAGAATGAATCTTTTTCTTACAGATCTAAAGGCCTCAGGTTCCACCCACAACCCACTGCTTCTGTATTCCCTCTGCAACCCTCCTCCCCTACAGAATGGTAATAAATGTCTGTTTCTTCTTCTATACTGCCTGGTAGCAAATATTTTTCAGAGGTTTTCTAAGATATGTTCCTTTGCAGAAAACAGATGGAGTGAAAACGATGAAAAGAATCACCTCAGTGAAAGCTGTTCCCATATTTTGCATAATGTGAATAGAATGAGACCTTGGATATTTTTGTATTCAGAGGCTCTAAAATTCTATCGTAATTTATGTTTCATTAAGGCTTAATCCATCTTTATTGACTATTCTAGAAATAACTACTTTTTGTTTGCTTCACCCTGTCCTAATACTTTACATGCACTCATTTGATAGATTCCTTATTTATTTATGAATTTGTGATCTCTCTTGTTCACTGGTATCTGCCCAACATACAACAGATACAAGTAATCGTGGAATGAAATAAATGCTCTCTTTGGACCTGGCCCCTGGAGACCATCTCCTCTCAGGCAGTACACTGTAGTCATGTAGTCTGGCAAAGCTGAGTGCAGAAAGCAGAGTTCAAACTCATGACTTTGACCTCATTAGTTGCATGTACCAATAATCTGAATCAACAGACTTTTCTAAAATAAGCATTTAAAGATCAAAATTCACAGGCTAAAGATTTATATTTGTTTTTAAATCAACAGATCTAGAATCTGTAAAAGACTAAACACTACTAGTTTGGATCCAACCAAATCCCAACAACTATTGGATTCCTGCCCTAAGAGAACATGACAAGCAAGAGTATTGATCACCCACTCACACTTAGCTATCTACAGCAAATCTTACACTGTTCTTTTTTTTTTTTTTTTTTTTTTGTGGGTACCGGGGGGTCGACCCCAGGACCTCGCGCGCCAACAGGCACCCGTGCCTCTGAGCGATATCACCGGCCCCTTTTTCGTATGTGGGATCCGGGAGTCGAACTCGGGCCCTCGCGCTTGCAAGGCAGGCGCTTAAGCCGCTGAGCCGTCTCACCGGCCCTCTTACACTGTTCTTCCAACACTCGTACAAGAATGTACGGGCTTCGCTTGACTTTATGAAGCCAAGACATAAAACACAGTGTTGCTCCAAGCATTTCCAAGGAGGTATCCTGCTATGACATATCCTGTTTCTGTCCCATCAAGGTACATCTAAATGCCTCTTGCACTATTATGCAATAATGGGTTACTATTTCCTAGTTTCATATAGAAATGCATTCAAACAAAGACCAATCAAAATGTGTCAGAAAAAGAATTGTTTATACACAGCTATCCGCATGTGGTTGCTTTCCTTTAAAGCCTATGGCTCCCCCCTTCTACAGGCCAGTATACTCCTACTGCAGGTAAAATATTAAGGCTGGATAGAGAGGAGACAGCTAAAGTTTCTTGTATTTCTTTCCAAATGTTATTTTTTTTTTTCCATAATACCTCTTCTTCCCTCTCTTAGCAGTAATCATTGAAATGATCAATGGAAATTGACTATAACTCAAGCTCTAATTATTATTTTATAGTCCTTTAAAAATGCATTGACCTGGCAAGCGGGAGGTCGAGAGTTCAATTCCCAGTACAAAAAAAAAAAAAAAAAAATTCATTGACATGGCTCTTTTGGGTTTTTTGTTTGTTTGTTTGTTTGTTTTTGTTTTTGTGGGTACCGGGGGGTCGACCTCAGGACCTCGCGCGCCAACAGGCACCCGTGCCACTGAGCGATATCACCGGCCCCTTTTTTGTATGTGGGTTCCGGGAGTCGAACTCGGGCCCTCGCGCTTGCAAGGCAGGCGCTTACACCGCTGAGCCATCTCACCGGCCCCTCTTTTGGGTTTTATTTGATCTATACTGTTACTGTTAATAAAAAGAAAGCATTTTTTAAAACCAGCAACAGGAGCAAATTGAAATGCAGGTAAGGAAAACACACACCACTAATTTCTAGTCAAGTGTATAACTTGTACTCATTAGAACATGTAGTAGTCAAGGTTTTGTTACAGGCTTCAGTTGATTTTCCAGATTCTCCACAGCAGGTGGGGGGTGTTTCATCTGAAGAAGTCAACCATCCACAACCAACAAATCTCACATAGCTGGCAGAGTCTAGAAGGGTAGGTGGCTATTTTAGGAAAGAACTTTCCTGCTCCTTGATTTATGCCATTAACATAGCAAATAGCTAAATGTACCAACTATAACCGATTCACCATAGAAGTGACATTTGATTCTTGTCTTTCGCTTGGAATCAACTGAGGTCAGTCTTTTTAGAAAATCGCCTCCTCCTAGACTCTCAGCCTATCCTCAGGTCTCAGTTCACTGATTTCATATTCAGTATAATGAACTTAGTGACACCGAGTGCTATGAAACATAATTGTATTTTCACTTACGTTTAAGCATTCCTATGCTGTCCTCAATACAATTATCTGACTCAAAGGTAGATCATATGAAAGCCAAACATAGACTCTGATCTGACCAATCTTACCTCTTCTGCACTGATTATACCAGTGGTTTCCAATTGGGACTGTTTGCCCCCCAGGGGGACGTTTAGCAGTATCTGGGGGCATTTTTTATTGCCATAGCTTAGATGGGGACTCACTGATAGGTAGAGACCAGGGATGTTATTAAACATCCTATAATACAAAGGACAGTCCCTCACAAAAAGAATTATTCAGCCCAAAATGTTAAGGAACCTAAGGCTGAAGTCCTCTGGAATATAAATACTCATATCTGGACAACATCAGAAAACTTGTGCCATCAAAAAGACAATAATTTCCAACAGCCATATTTTCCCGATCTCTGTATGCCAAGAGTAGACAATTACAGCCTTGCTTTTTGAAAAAATATGGTTAGCCTGCTGAGAAAAATGTATTTAAAAAGTAATATATCCATTTTCATGGTTAACCAACAATCTTATTTTAAAAAACCTACACCCCCCCAAAAAAAAACACCTCTCCAGGGAAACAACTTTTATTCTTTGGTTCTTTCAGGAATGCAATTACACTTAAACTTTCCAAAAATTCATGTAAAAAGGTAAACATTTAACACATCACGCTTGCTTGTTTTTCTTTCTTTCCACTTTTAAACATTTTTAAACAAGCTGGCAAAAACACAGAACAAACAAACCACAGAGTTTATCAAACATACACACGGCGCACTGGGTGGCCTGAAAGCCATGGAGCTCCACCTCACTCTTGCAATCAGCGTATACTGGGAACCAAAGTTCACTCAAGAGAATATCACACTATGAGAAACTCAAAGTATAAATAAATTAAAGAGCAAAATGTAAGGTAGATAACAGGAAACAGGGAGACAGATCTTTTGCAAAAGGGAAGAGGACCAAGAGATGGAGGGAAGGGGTAAGAAGGGAAGGGGAAAGGGATGAAAAATGAATTAAAATGTGTTATGTTACATGTACCAACTCCTCCCAATGAATATGATCATTATGTAAACATGTACTAGGAAAAATAAAAATTTGAAAAAATGAGAGCCAACAGTACCACAAAACAGCCCCTCTGAGCTATGCTCATGCAAAAGGTCCTATCATTGGACACCAATCTCTAAATTTTTCATAAACAGGCAAAATGGGGCAATGCCTTCGCTCAGGAAAAACCAATCAAGCTCTATAATTAAAAAAAAAAAAGAATTCCATTATTCTAAATTATTCTAAATTATTTCTAAAAGTTTAGGAAATGTTTTTCTTGCTGTCAAAACGATAAACATGAGGGACTGCAGCATTTTATTTCTTAAAATTCCTTAAGTAATTTTGAGGTTTTGCTTTCATACTGTGGGTCAAGATTCTACAATCTTTGGTCTTGTTCTGATTGCCTCCACCTAGTCAAGAGAAGGTTGTCTTGGATCTTCTGCATAGAAAAGAACCTTTGAACATGTAAAGTTTAGAGCCACCATGGACCTGAAAAGGCATTTCAATGTTACTTTATATTTCAAAAAGGAAGGATAACTTTGAACTTCAAGTGAAATACAGGTTGCAACCACATAAACCATTGGCAATATTTATGACCTGGACCTTCTCAAACATTCTATTCTTTTGACCATATACAACATAGTATGCCTCAGAAATCTAACTCAGAGACTGTCTTCTCCATACAAATTGCATAAAAAAAATTTTTTTTAGATTAAGTTGCACTTATTTGAGGTTCAGAAATAATTTATTACCTTTTAAACTATTGAGAACTAAAAGAAGTACATTCCTCCAAAACACATTGTGTCACAAAACTGATGAATTAGAGATTTAAAGGTAAGAAATGAAAATAAATGTGAATATTTATATAAATCCCAATATTTATACAACATGGGGTTGAAAAAGGACTTTTGACACCAAAGGCAGAAATCATTAGCTAAACATTTTATTACATTATAAAATCTTTCTGATCAATAAAATAACAAATGAAAGCAAAAATAACAAGGCAAAGAAATGTTGCAATAAAAATGACAAAAGATGAAGCAACTAAATATTCAAAGAGTCCTTAGAAATAAAAAAGACAAACAGCTCAAGAGAAAAATAAGCAAAAAAAGTAGAAATACACAATTCGCAGAAACACAGAAATACACAAAAAATTCCACCAAACCAGTACACACAGAAATGCATATTAAAATTTTAAAACTGTGAAGCAGTGTCCTAATTGCCAGTAGGCAAGTAAACTGATAAACTGGTCTTTCTGTAGACAATTTGGCTACATTATTGAAAGATTTCAAAATGTATTTCCCTTGACTCAGCAATTCCACCTTCAAGGTTTATCCCAAAGAAACAATACGAAAGGCTCATGAACATGCATGAATAATAATGCCATATACATTACTTATTATTCATTTTAAAAGTGAACACCCCAAGGGCTGAGAGTCTGTCTATTCTCATCCAGCGACAGGGACCAAGAGGATGGACTTGCAGGTGTCCAGTGAGTTGCTAAGCAGGATTAAGGTTGGCATCTCTGTCATCGTTTTATATTTCTTCCTTATGACCTTAAAATTTTACGTCAGATCCCTGTTCAGCTCTTCATGCAGGCATGATAATCACTTAAGGCAGTGATAGTGAACCTTTTAGAGACTGCATACCCACACTGCAACCCAAAACCCACTTATTTATCACAAAGTGCCAACACTGCAATTAAACCTGAATACTGAGGTTTTACTTTAGAAAAAACAGCTCATACACTTGGCTCATGTGGCGAAAGAGAGGGCTCTGCATGCCTGCTGCAGCACGCTTGCCATAGGTTCGCCACAACTGACTTAGGTGTCTGTCTATATTACATGGTTTATTAGCCTGAGGACACCAAGATAGGAGTAACCAATTTTCAGGATTTGCAGCGACATCCAAGTGCCAGCTTTTATGATGTCCAGTTCCAGAGCCCCTGGAGCAATGTCTAAAAGTCCCCAGTCATTATCTTAAACCTGCAGCCACTTGAGAGTCCAGCAAAAACAGAGCCTCACAGGTCGTCTCATAATGAGGTCACCCAGCCAGCAGAAGCAATTACTCCATGATGAGAACTGAGGCTGCTCTTCTAAACTGGAACCACTGTCTCATGATGGGAACCAAAATGCCCCCTCAAGTGACAACGAGTCTCCGAGAACCCTCGCAGTACCAATCCTGAGATACTGATCAATCAGATCCTGGGTTAGCTAGTATTACTGATACTGCCAGCTACTCCCCAGCCATGCAAACCCCCAACCCTTGCTTTTGTTCCCCTTTTCTATAAAACCCCAAACTTTAGTCAGCTCCTTGAAGATAGATCTTGAACCTCTGTCTGCACTTCCCTGCATGGCCATACTAACTGAAGCTCCCTTCCTACCTTTCACCACTGCTCATCTCCTTGTTTGGCATTATTGGCTGGGTGACTGGCCAAGCCTGGTCTGGTGGAGCTGGGGTTTTTGCCCTAAAACTCTGGTAACAATCCCACAATGCTAACTCCTGTTGATTCCACTCTCTTAATCGCTCTTTAATGCTTACTTCTTTCCACCCACACTGCCATCATCAATTCACTTGGGTTATTGCAACAGCTTCCTAAATAACATCCTATCCCTTTCTAGTTCATTTTCTATCTGACTGTCAGGGTGAGATTTTTAAAACACAAGTCAGATAACCTTACACTTCTGATAAAAAAGCCTTAAGTCCAAACTCCTTAACAACTGTGAAAAACTATGCATATCCTGACCCACTTATCTTGCCCACCTCCTCTTCCCACCGAACACAGACAAACTCAGGAAGTTCCTCAAATGGCCCTTGCTAGTCTCAGGACACGCTGCTGTTTTTCTCCTAGAACATGGTTCCTCACACTATTCTACCATTTGCTAACCTATCTCCCTCAAACACATTCTTTAGGGTTCAGACTGGCAAACACTTCTTCAAGGTCAGCCTCTCCTGCCTCTCCAAACTGTCTACAGCACCCTGCACTTATCCAAAATCACCCCACTGGCCAGTCAACATTGGAATTAGGAGTATAGCTGTAAGTCATTAGTTTAGAGGTATCGCAAATCAACTTGGTTTTTTCAGAAGACACAAAAGTCTTTGCATGTCTAATAGCTAGTTTCTTTTCTTGTTCACATTAAGTTCTCTAGTCCATCACACCAACGATATTTGTTTTGTACATGTTCAACTATTCTGTAAGACCTAGTACTTGGGGGTCAGTTGGGTAATATGTAAAAACTCCACATTTTAGAATTTTTGTGATTCTTGGGTCTTTGCTGGTTCTCCTGAAAGTCTCATCTGATGAGATTTTTGCTTGTTTTACAGAGATCCTACATAGTTCTCTTTATTCTTTTAAACAGAACAAATTATTAATCATATCAGCAGAATACATTACAGGACCCTTTCACAAACTAAGAAGTATATTTTTGAAATAGTTCCTTTAGTCTAGCACTTTTTCTAATAATCAAACATGAAAAGCAACTTGTTAAGGTTAATCTGGATGCCCCCCAAGGCCTCATGCGCTCATAGGTGGGGCTTTGGGGGGCTCACTGGATCACGTGGTATGATACTTATCAGTGGATTAGTCTACTGATAGGTTTATAGCTAAATGTGATGTTGGGAGGTGAAGCCTGGTTGGAGGAGATGGGTCACTGGGGGTGTGGCGTGGAAGGGTGTATCACCCACCCTCCTCCCTTCAGTTCTCTCTGCTTCATATCTGCCATGTCATAAGCAACCCTTCTCCCCTGCCTTAAACCCAGCTGACTATGCACTGAAATCTCTACGAACTGTGAGCCAAAATAAACTTCTCCTCTTTTAATGTGTGAGTTCTGGGTATTGTGTTTCAGTGACAAAGAAAGTAACTAAGACACAACCTCAAGAGGAATATCCCTCAACAGGAATCATACATCCATACTATGGAATACTATGAAGTATTCATCCACGTAATACTATGAAGCCATAAAAAAAGAAAAGAATGAGAAACTCTATATACTGACTTGGAAAACATCAAGAAATAGTGTAAGGTTAAAAATACAGTAAGTGCTGAACAATATTATAATGTGGGGCCATGTGTACAAAAAGCAGACACATGTATCCTGGCTTATGTGTCTTGGCTTATGCGTCTTGGCTTATGCACTGACAATCTCTGGAAGGACACACTTGTGTGGAGAGAAACAGGTAGCCGGTGTCAGGATGGAAACAAAGACTTTTCCCTGCATAATCTTTTACCAGTCTTGTTAGTGTACTACATAATTCAACAGTAGCTTACTTTTTTATTTAAGGAGGCTCAAATGTTTAACGAAGTTCTCTAGATGAGAAGCACAAAGGCTAATCCCTTCCTCCTTCCAAAAACAAAATACAAATCCTACAATTTCCAGTGCTCTTGAACAAGGCTGCCAAGTAGTGCCATCTTACCTGCCAGCTGATTTAAAGTGTCTCATTGGGGTACTGCAGACTTCTCTCTTGGGTGTGCTTTGCTTCTCTTTCTCAGTCCTTCACCACAATGTCCAGAGCAGAGGCCACTGTAAAATACTCCCGCTGTCTAACAATACTTAAGTACATTCTATTTTCTTAGAGGCACTATGAAACTAGGATCATTTCTTCTCAGAAAATGGCGCTGGAATCAGCCTTCAAGGAAAAGCAAAACTGAATTGGTACAGAAAGAAGCACTAACTACAAATTCTATGTGTATGACTAATATCACCATTAAAAATGAATGGATGGACTGAAGAAAACAAGAAAAAATAAAAGAACTTCACTCTGGCAGGACTTCTCCTTGGTTTTGACTTGAAGTGGCCATGCTGGTGGAACTAACAGGGTGGAGCTCTTTTCCTCTTGATTAGTATTGGCCTTCATTCACAACCACCAAATTATAATTCATGCCCGAGGTTTGTTTTTGCTACATCTTAAAGGTATGTGCAAAGCTATAACATGCTCTGAATCTCCTACATTTTCTAGGGCTGTCCAGGATCACACTCTCCCAATCTAGGCCAGCACACGGCTATACAGAGAAGGCCCTTTCCCAAAGGAGAATCACCACAGAGATAGCAAATCTCAGCAGATGTTCCAAACAAAATAATGACAACTGAAACGTCCTACTACTTGCCTTAAGCCTAAAATGAATATAAATACCTCCAAAACAAAACCAATAAATCTAATTACCAAGTTTTTAAAAAGACACCCTTAATTTAACATTACTCAAAATATGGAAGAGGAATAATGAGTTCCAAAATTTTTTAATGAGAAAAAAATGCAGTCATCTTATAAAATCATCAACTAAAATATTCAAAAGTTATTGCCAAAGAAGTAAGTTACTAACTTGAAATAAAGACACATTCTGAAAACCTGATCTTGTGATATCATATATGCTTATAGTTGATGAAACACAAACCACTCAGAAGAATAAGTTTCAAATGCAGGCCTAACACACATACATAAATTCAGATTCAACTAAACATTAATTGAGAGCTCTGGTGGCTACAACCATAGACTAGGTGGCTTAAACAAAAGAAATTTATTTCTCACAGGTGTGAATTCCTACTTCAGGGTGCCTACATGGTTGGGTTCTAGTGAGGGCCCTCTTCTTCCAAGTTGAAGATAGCATTTTTCTCCTTGAATCTTCATATGGTAGAAAGAGACCAGGCTAGCTAAGTGGCCTCTTCTTGTAAGGGCACTAATTTCATTCATGAAGGTTCCTCACCATGACCTAATTACCTCAAATCATCACAATGGGGATTAGATTTCATATCAATTTTGGAAGGATGTAAATATTCAACCTTCAATAAGAGCTTATTATATGTCAATACTTACTCTATGTCTTACACTATATAAGATGTGTTCATACCCAATATTGGGGAACTGTTTGGTCTCACTCGGGTAATAAATGGCAGGAACAGGACTGAAACCAAGACTCTCAGACACCAAAATCAATACTTTTCATCCTTAAATAGTATTTGTGAGATTTTCTTTTTTATTCCTCAATGTCAATAGAAATTAATTAAACTGTATTTAGGCAGAACACTGATAATACAACTAGCTTAGTCTATCTGCTGAAACAGAAAGTCTATGTTTAAATTGTTTTTATAGGAACAGAACTTTCATGCACTTTTTTCCTAAGTAAGAAAATCAAAGAGGAAACAGAAAAAAAGCCTAAAAAGAGATCAAACAAAAATTAGTTGGCATTATTTAATGGTTTCTTTTCTATTCTACATAAATTATTCCAAATTCAAGTCAACTAAATTAGGCTGAGTTTTTGTGTTTACAAATGTGCCAGACCCAGATCTACTGAGTTCCTATTCTCATCTAGCAGAACAGCCAGACTTAATAAAAAATTACTAAATAATTTCATGACTATTAGCATTAAAAAAAAAAAAAGCAATCTAGAGGAAGAAGTAAACACAACTTCCTAGAAAGGAGATTAAGGAACGGGAACCTGTCAGCAGGAAGAACATTCCAGGTAGAAGGCATCTGAAGTAAGGACCGGTCCTGCCCTATACCGCCTGTATTTATAGAGGAACTAGTAGACCAACTTCCCTAGAATATCCATCTCAAAATGGAGTAATGAGGTAGACACTGGAAGTAAGCAAAAAAAGGAGATAAAGATGGCTCTAAAGGGTATCTTGTGGGCATGATAAAGAATGTCATTAACTGACACAGGAAATACCACAGGAAAAATCAAGAATAATACTTGAGACATGCTGGATTTCAGGCTGTAGAAGAGCCTAACAAGGCCTAAGAAAAAAAGTGAGCTGCATTTAGAAGAGATGAATAGCCTCTGAGAGTTTACAGCAGCATCACTTGTTTACTACTCTCAATTCAATTTCTCAGAAAGGAACAGAGGCCGAAGAAAGCTGTATCAAAGGAAAAAACAGTGAATTGTGGTAAAAGTCCTAGGAGTTTAAGAAAACAGTACACTACAGCTCTTTTATTTATAGTAATTCTGATCAAAACAGAGATATGGTCAGCAAAGGTCCTATTCATACATTTGTTGAACTACAGATCTACAGATAGAATAAATAACAATTAGGAGACTCAAACACAGTTGTTCCCAATATTGGCTCTTCCCTGCAGTAGTCGAGGGAGGGCCATTGTTTTTCTCTCAGCCACAAGTATTTATGTATTTGGAGCAGTCCCTCAAATTTGGGTGTTCTTCCATCTATTCATGAAATCTTGTCTGTCTTCAAAATGAGGGAAACAAAAAATAGGAACCCAGGGAGGGTACTTCCTCAAGTTCAATGGAGAAATAATCAAAAGCTTACTCTCACCCATATTAAATATTTTTTGGACTGAAAGAAAGGAAAAAAACTATGTACATTTACTGCAGAGGAGCACTGTTCTAGGTCTCAAGAGAAAGAAGACATTCCGGGCAAATTCTGGCTGTACAAAAACCACTCCAAATAAAAGAGTCATATGACACTTCTGTGTCCTTTGGCAAGTCATTTCCCATGATATTTCTCCATCTATAGAGAGGGCTCTGCCTTTCAGAGGTCGCTGGGAGCCTGTGAAAAGGTAACATAATGTATTTAAAGAGTCTAAGAAGTCGGCAAACAAGCCCCAAGAACCTCTGGTTACTTATGGGCCCCACGCAGTATCAAAGTGCACATCAGCTGTCCTTTGGCTCCCTCGGATTCATGCATGGAGTGCCATCTCACCCTCGGCTCCCGTGCCGGGAAGAAGATGGCACTTTCTTCTCTTTGAGTTTAGGACTTTCCTTCTCCCAGGCCTCCAAGATTTGAGAATGGCAGAAATTCCTACTGCCTAGTACAGGAGTCTGGGAAAGAAGAAGGGTTTTGCTACCTCTGGTCAGAAAAACAACACATCAACAGCCAGCAGAAAAGGAAGAAAAGCTGGCAGATATATCTGTGCACAGAAATACGAGGACAAGAGCCAATAGCTAGAGTTCAATACAGTTAGATTTGGGGGACTCTTCTTTTTTCTTATGACTGCCAAGTGAACCTGTATTTCAAGGTGACTCCCATGGTGTTTGTTAACTTTACAAACATGCTCTGATTCTTGCCTGTCTTCCTAGGAGACTCCTCTCTTCTTGTCTTTGGGGGTTGGAAAATGTTATCTTTATGGAGAGAACACCAGAATGGAACAAATTTCCAGAAAACTACACATCTCAATTCCAGCAGTGCCTGTACTCTCTAAGGCAAATCCTAGTGCAGATCAGTCTCTTTCCTGGTCCCCAACTCTCATCCCTACCTGCCTTCCCAAGTGCCTTGCATTCCTATCCAACTCCCACCCTTTGCTTAGCTTCACCACCTCCACCTCTCCTGGTCTCCTACCCTTAACACTTAAACTCAAGCCTCTCCTGTCTTCTTCCTTTCAACCTGCACTCAAAACTCCAAATCTCTCGAGCAACAATCCTCCCCTTCCCAGTCACAACGAATTAAGAAACTTTCTGAACTCACAGCCTCCACTACTGCACCTCCTACTCACTTCTCAAACCATCCTTCTACTGAAATGGATTTTTGCCATGATCGCCCACAACCTCCATGATATTAAATGCAATGGATGTTTCTGAATCCTCATTTTATGTGCTAATATCACCCAATATTTATCGAGCACTTCTTCTATAGCAACCATGGTACTCCATACTTCGTACACTTTGGTTAGGCTTCACAAGTTGATGGAGTAGGTTCAACAGTTATATACCCGTTTCATAAATTGGGCCTTTGAGAAGTAAGGTAACATGTGCCCAGCACCACACAATCTGTGAGCTAGGCAGACACAATTCAAACACAAGCTCAGATCCTAAGCCAAAACCCTCATCTAGTGCAGCTTCTGCTTCCTCTTCATAGCATCAGACTGAAGCCTTTCACCTGCTCTACCTATCTGGGACGGCTCTTCCTTGGTGCACCCTTAAACAGATGTTCCCAAGTTCCATCCTTGACTCCTCATCCCAGAGGGGCTCTTACCCAGTTCCTGGCCTAAGTTATTATGCACTAGAATGTAAAATCAACCTCTCCAGCCAGTCTAACTGATGCCTCCATAGCCATCTCAGCTTCAGCAATTCCAACATGGACGCAGTCATCTACCTAACTGAAAATAAGTGTTGTCTCAGAATCTTGTGGCACTAACCACACTGTGCTGTAGTTACTTGGTCTCTGTCTGCATATCTTGTGACTTGTCACTGTCTTCCCAGTACCTAACACAGGAACTAGCATAAGGTAGATGCTTTGCAATTGTAAAACTAAGTAATGCAGAGACTTTGGCTAATTACATAACCTCCCTAGTCCTCAATTTGCCCACTCGGAAAGGGACAGTTGGAATGGAATTTGTTCCATTCTGCAAGCTGTGATTTTAAAAAGGGACCGTGGTCAAATAAGCTAGGACATGCTTCATGCTCTCCTCTTGTAATTCACATTAGACAGTACATTAAAAGTTCTGACACTCGGGCCAGTGAGATAGCTCAGCAGCATAAGCGCCTGCTTGGCAAGCGTGAGTTCCTGAGGTCGACTCCCGGTACCCACACAAAAAAAAAAAAGTTCTGACACTCTATTGTTGTTGTTTAAATAAGGGTTTCCTAAACTTACTGACTACAGAATCTTCTATTCCCGGAGAACCCCATGCCCTCCAGCATGAGTGGCGCCCAGGAGGCACACATTCTGGCAAACAGACCAGTTACACTCATGGTGGCTATGCAGGGACGGTGCTACTTATATCTAAAGGGTAATGGCTGGAGATGTTGCTTAGCATCCTACAATGCATAGTACAACCCCCACCACGAAAAAGTACTAACCCAATGTCAATTATAGTCACTTTGAGAAAACTTGTGCAAGGGTTTCTTTATTATCAAAATCCCTTCCAGCTCTAAAATTTCTAATGAAATCAAGTCATAAAAACTAAAATGCCCCAAGCGTAGAAAACAGGGACATCACTTAAAACAAGGAAAGAGCAAAGATACATTCCTTTTACACTAATGGAAAGAGCTTGATCAGAATGCTCACTAACATTTTTAGCCATTTTCATTTTTGTCTTCAATTGTTTACTTCTTATGTTTAAAGTTTGCATTTTGTTTATCTTCAATATACAGAGTCTGCCAAAAACAATGTATATGTCAGGAAAAGAAAAATTTGTATAACTGTTTTATTACTAAATTTATTGAGACATAGTGAGATTAATACAAGTTACCTTTGGCCTCTACAAGAGATGCTCAAAGTAGTAGCCACTAGCTTCCAGACATTTATTAGTACAGTGAACTGCTAAAGTGTGTATACATTTTTTTTAGCAGATTCTGTATTTGTAGCATTATATTATAAGAAAAATATAACTGGAAAAATTCACTTTATTTGGTTACTAGCTATAAAAAGTAAGTGTGTGGGCTGGTGAGATGGCTCAGCTGCGTCAGCGTGTGAGGTCCTGAGGTCGACGCCCGGTACCCACAAAAAAAAAAAAGTAAGTGTAACAGTTGACACCATAATGTATAATCAAAGGTCTTTCAAGTATTCTGTGAAGGGTTTACCCAGTTCTTCCTTTAAAAAAAAGTACAAAAAGGGGTGATTTTTAAAAATACTTCATTTTAGCAAAAAATAAAAATAGTTTGTTTAAATTTTATTTCCCTTGGGGAAGAAGGAAAAGAAAACTAAATTGCTCCAGTTTTAATACATATCAAGGATAAGAGCAATTTCAAATTGATTTTTTCAGTCACCCCCATTCTTCCTTTACCTTAAAAATGTTTCGATTATAAATGATTTTTTTCCTAAGGCAAAAATCTGATTGCATTAAAACAGGTTTCATCTCCAAGTAGTATAAGAGTATTTTAAAACATTACAGTAAAAGCAATAATAATGACAACAACAGTTAACATTTGTTGAGCAGTTGGGAAGTGCCAGGCACATATGATCTCTTCTAGGAACACCTTGAGTTAGATACTATTATTAAACTCAATTTACAGAGGAAGAAATTGAAGTTTTTCAAAAAAGGAAGTTAAATCCCCAAAATGACACTGCTAGACTAGGAAGTAGCAGAGTCAGCTCATGCATCTGTCTGTTCTGTAGTATTTGATTATGAATAATGGGTTTTTCTGTTTGTTTGAGAGCAAATTAAAGCTGATTAAACAGAAATGCCAGCTATCATGAAGAATCAGCAAAAGACTTAATTTTGATGAGCACGGCAGTAACACTCAGAAGCCCTGAGAGGGTAATCAAAAGAAAATAATTTTAACTGTTTTCATGCAGACACTTTCTCTGCAAATTGTCAGCATGTTAAACATTTCACTTATAGAAGCGTGAATTTATAAAGCCTACTCCTTTGCTTTGTGAATGTGAAGCAGCTACCTCAAAAGCAGACTGGGCTGCTTTAGAAAACAACCTGGCAGTTTTTCAAAAATTAAACCGTTACCATATAACATATCAAGTCCCACTTCAAAGAAAGAAAGTGGAATGAAAACATAGGTCCAAATAAAAACTTGTGCACAAATATTCATAGCAACTTTATTCATAATAACCAAAAGATAGAAATAACCTGCATGTTCATTAACTGATGAATGAATAAACTCTGGTATATTATTCAGCCACAAAAAGGAATTTAAAGTACTGGTACACACTACAACATGGATAAATCTTTAAAACATTAAAAATGAAAGAAGTTGGGTAGAAAGGCCATATATTGCAGAACTCCATTTACATGAAATGTTCAGAGTAGTTAAATTCAGTATGAAGTACTGAAAGTAAACAATATGAAGTAAAGATCTATTTTTAAAAATGACATAAACCATTTGTTTACACAGTATTTTTCCTATAGATTTAATTTTTTATATAACACTTATATATTACTTTGACAATAAAAAATTTGGCTGCCTTTTAGCTTTGAAAATGTCCAGTTTTCAACCACACACACACACAAAAATATGTGCTGTGCAAAGAAAGAAAAAGGTATGGCCCGTGCTCAGAAAAAAATGCAACTAGTAAAACTATGCCTGATGAAGCCCATACATTGGATTTACTAAACAAAAACTATTTTAAATGTGCTCAAAGTATTAAAGCAAAGAACTAAATAATGAGAATGATGTCTCATCAAATAGAGAACATCCATAAATAGAGAAAAATGATTTCTTAAAAAGGAGTCAAATAGAAATTCTAGAGTTGAAAAGTAGAATAACTGAAATGAAAGTTTCATTAGAATAGTGAGGCAAACATTTTAGGGCTTTTGATGATACAAACAGCCCATTGTGGCACACGTGCCATAGGTTTGCCAACACTATAAGGATCAATAGCATATTTGAACATGCAGAAAAAAGAATCAACTAACTTGAAGATAGGTTGATTGAGATTATCCAGTCTGCGGAGCAAAGAAAAAGGAATGAAGAAAAATGAACACAGTGTATGAGATCTGTGGGATACCAACAATCATACCAACGTAGAGTCTAATAGAATAGAATTTACTGTGAATAAAAGTCTATTGAGAAGTGGGTGCTGTGGCAAAATTAATAGGGACTGTGTGCCAAAGACACCTAACATGAAAAGGAGACACCTAACATGAAAAGGAGACACAGTAGGCAGAAATCCAGGCCTTCGGCTGTGCAAGCCTGGACACTCTTGGAGGCCTTAGATTCCTGCTTTCCGGCTGCTGTCCTGCTCCTTTCACAGCTGTGCACTCCTCCCTGGTCTTTCCCACTCCTCACTGCCAGGGCACCTGACATGGTACCCACCACCTTCCTGCCCCCACTGCCTTTCAAATCACCAGGGTAGTAAGTGGCCCTTACATGGACTGAAGGCTGCCTTATCTCTCCAGCAGGAGACAAAGGGCCGAGAATTCTATCACAGGTATTGCAGTCTAATCTGCCCTGAAAGTCCAACACAAATCACATTTTAATCACTGGCTGGAAGGATGGGAAGGGGATGAGCTTATTTTGACATTTAAAATATTTTATTATACTTTGATAATTATAATTGCATTATTCATTCTTAGAAAGAGATTGCTATATTTTAAATATTTAATATGGAAAAGTTAATGTTTTCTCCAATACTTTTTCACTTTTACAATGGTATTGAAAGGAAAATCAGGGTTCAATATGCAATATTTTGCCTCCAGAAGCAGTTTTCTTTGTCCAAAGTATTAATAGATGCCTTGATGGAGGGCAGGAAAGGCAAGGGCTGTGTTTTGACACTGCACTTTGATTACTCCCTTTTGAGGTAGCACATTTAGTTGTCTCAAAAAGACTGCTTTTCTGTAAAACATTAACATTTTCATTTTAATTATGGTGGGTTAGGAAAGGATTCTGCAACCACTAATAGAACACCTCATTTGCCTATGGTCAATTTTGATGTTTGATATACTGACAAAAGTGCAACTATGGGAAATATTCTATCAGTACCTAATATCATTTCTGAGCCCTCTGTTGAACATATGAGACTATAAACGAATGCATGGTCAGGATCCCTCATTAGTTGCCTTGGTGGAATATGAGATCTTTGAAATTATTTTTTCTTTCAAAAAAGACACAATGAGTTATCAAAGAAAGTTCTATCCACTTAGAACAGTATGAAGAGATTTCAAATCTTTAAAGCTACCATTTTTTAGACCTTTATAAAATTCCAGAATTATTTTAAAGCTTTGAGGGGCACTACATGCTTAAAATATGTTTTGTTTAGTATTCCTATTACAAACTCTGAATTGCAGTACTGAACCTTAAATTCTAAAATTCTTCCTAAATAAGTTTTAATACTACAAAAATCTACAGAGCCAAATTTTTCTAGCAGTAAAGATTCTGCTTCATAGGAATTAATTTAAAAATTTATAACTATTGAAAAATATAAATTTCCCTACCTTGACATAGATTAAAAGTAGCTTTTATATATTACATTCCTTATAAATAGCTGCATGCAACTTATTTTTTCTTTTTTTTCTGCTAAAAATATGTATTACTTACCAACCTACTAAAAATCAAAGCATTTTCAACTTTCTTTTTCCCACAACTTCCAGTTTCTTGGATGACAGTCTTCCACAATGCTATTTTAATATTTCCTGTGTCCTTAATTAGGGATTAGTTCTATTTGGACCCTTCATAATCAAATTCTTTCTTGATGACTGATTAACAGAAAGGGGCAGTGGTAAAAATAATGCCAAAATGATATGCATCTTTGGAAAAAAAAATCTTGTGTTTGTATATGAAAATTAAAAGTAATAATATTCTGAAAATTTGGAGCCTTGTTCTCTCAAAATATGCGTTAATTCTATTATGCATTTTTCTGAGATACAGGCAGCAGTACATCTCCTGTTTGTCTCATCTTCATCCTGACCCAGCCTTTGAAGAACGCTGAAAGCCTGGTGAAACAGGATCCTCTCTCAGGGAAATACAGACGCCGTTTTCCTCAAAAGATTATTCCCACTCATGTGTTCAATGATTTTACCCTTACTAGATATTCTATCAGCTTGCCAAGAACGGGTATGAGATTCACCAAATACAGTTCTCAAAGTGTCTGGCACAATTAAGCAAGTAAGTCACATTTTCAATAAAGCAGTCTTCTGATCCCTTGCTGACCATATTTAAAGGCTTCTTACATGACAAAGGCAGATGACTAAACTAAAATAAAACAATCTGCTTGGCCCTTGTTATTTAAAAGAGAGATTCTCTTCAAGACACTTTAATTGAAAATAGTTCATTTTAGAAGATAAGACTAAAACATCTGACTAGCATTTCCCTTAATTTACCATATAGCAAGTATCAGTTGCTATAAATACACACTTAAGCAGAAATCTCTGCCCCCTGCCCTTAGGAAAACTTACTGTATGGGGTAGGCCCACAAATAAGGTAAAACATATAATAGTTAAAGATGCTTTTAAGGTCTGGGGATGGTAAAAAAAACTTCAAGGCACTGGGTTAAACCTGAGCATCTCACACACACACACACACACACACACACAAAGGGGATATGTTTAAGTCAAAACATTAAATGCTTCTTAAAAAATGGGCTTGATCTGTTCATCTGGATACATTTCCTAATCCAAATGTTAGCTAAAGGTGCAATATAACTTCAGTGTCACTTTCCACAACAAACTTCTTCAAACGGGCCAGGATAAAGGCAAATTATAAATAAAGGATTAACAAAACACATTTATAGACTGTCATTTAGTAGTGGTTACAATACAGTGGTTATTATATAGTAAATTCCTATTTATTTGTAGTGGATAGCCTCCTGTTAAATGAGAAGTAAATCTATTTTTAAACATAAATAAAAATATCATACAAGGCTGGGCACGGTGGTATACATCTGTAATCCCAGCACATAAGGAGGCTGAAGCAGAAAGATCTCAAGTTCAAGTTCTACCTGGGAACTTGGTAAGATCTCAGTATAAAAAAATTTATTAAAAGGGGTGGGTATGTAGCTCAGTGGTACAGCACCCCTGGTTTCAATCCTCCAATACCACAAAACAAAGCAAAAACTCACACAAGCATTGCCACTTCTGCATACTGTGAGCATGCCCTCCCTCCAGGCTGGTCCTCTCTACCCTCATCCATAGCCGAGCCGGCATGTGGTGACAGCCACTTGCAGGGCTCAGAGCATTAACTCTTGCTCTCTCTCTGTCTAGTTTTCATATCTGCTTTTTAATTTTTTGTTGATCTTTGCAGTTATTCAGCTTCTCAATCATACAATCATAGTAAGTAAAAATTAATTTATATTTATACATAAAATTTATGTGGCAGACATGTAGCAGTTAATGTAATGTTAATGCCTAAATATATCATCATTAAAAGAAAAACATACGAATATTAATATTATATAAAGTGTAGTATTAATAAGTTAAATGATATTCTGAAGCAACCCAATCAATAAGAAGTAATTGTCTCATTGCTTCTTCCTTATCTTATCTTACTTTATTTTTTCCTGTGATGATGGTACTGGGAATTGAAAGGCCTCTAGAATCTGGAACCCACAACCTAGTGATTCACATACCTGTTGTCACATTCACAGGCTACACTGTGGAAGATCTTGCACAGATAATAAAGTAACCAAACTACAAATGGTGGGGTTAAAAAAGTATGGACACATTATTTCATTTGTTTAAAAACACACAGGATATTTGCATGATTTTCATGCATCTTTAGAGGCAGGGGCAGGAGACGGGGTTAACAAGAGTATATTCTAATGATTAAATCCTAGACAGACGCTATAGAAGAGGTGAAAATATGCGTTGTTCATTATTTTATAATTTGCCTCCATGGATTTTCAATTGCTTTGCTAGCTCTGACCTCACAGCTTCCAAAAAAGACTTCCAAAATCTATATTCACAGAATCTTTTTGATAAGGGGTCCTAGGAAAGAACCCTTAGTCATATGCTACTACCTGAGGTGACTCTTCTTCATTGTGAGGAAAATACGTACAGGAAAACAGATTCCCCCTCAAGTAGATTCCAGTAAAGGTCAGTTATAAAAGTATACACTCCCCATAAGGCAAACATACAAGCTGCAGAATACCCTTTAAAAAGACTAAATATTAAAGAGCTACGCATACAACTTAAAACGTCAGAAAAACAGCAGAAATAATAAACCAAAGAAAAAGGAAAGAAATAAAAAGGATAAAAGAAATAATACAGAAAATCAGAAATTGATGAAACAGAAAAGGAAAAGAGTACAACAACACATGAGATCGACAAAATCACAAACCGGTTCTTTAAAAAGATTATGAAACTGTTAAGGGTCTGGCACACCTTAACAACAACAAAAAAAGAAAACAACTAATACTATTAATGAAAATGGAAACATAACTATATATGCAGTGGATTGAAAAAGGCAAGAGAATATGACCAACATTATGCCAATAAATCTGAAAACTCAGGCAAAATGCACAAGTTCTTAGAATCTTACAGCCATACTGTACAAAAATAATGCAGTCTAGACTCCACTATTAGTACACAGAGGCACTGCTACAGCTCAGAAAAGCTTAAGTCTCAGAACCTTAATTATACTATTTCCTATTCAATTATTATTTAGTAATTTGGATTCTGGCTCCAAATGAGTGGAATTTAGTTTTAGAATTCAAATGAATAAGGCTAACAATTTTAACTAAAACATTTCTAAGTATGATCATTGGTAAATACTCTAAATATATAGACTTCTGTCTATATCTTTTTAAGTAATTTACTTAATCCAGTTTTTCTAAAGTATTTCCATTTAACTTTTGGTTAATACAAGTTCATATATGTTGCCAAGCATAAAGTGATTAGGATTTATAAACTTTCTGAAACTTAACCAATTGACCCTTGTACTCCTATATTTAATATTAACTCTGAGCTGCCATATAACTGCCTTATTCCAGTGCAACAAAGAGTACAAAGAGCAGCAGTCAGAGAATTATACAGGTAGAAGGGATTTAAACACTAAATTTTACAGACGAAGAAACTGAGACCTAACAAGGTGAAGTAACTTGCCTGGGTAGTAGTAATGGCTTAGTCTTTTTCCTCCAACTCAAAGCTATGTACTCTTCTGTGGAACGTAACTGTACCCATTCCCTTTACTACTAAAGTAATACAGAGTTATTGCTCAAATCTCAATAAGCACCTCTCTCTGTGAAATGCTATTTAGAGTCAGTACAGTTGTTAGTGTTAAAAGGCAGTTTCATACATTATCTAAAGAGACTTCCTATTTGGTTATTAGATTCATCTATTATTCTTTTAAATCAACTGTATTTTCATATATAAAGAGTCATCTGTCATAAATAGGAAAGGAGAAAATTATTTCATCACTAAGACCCAAAATTAAATTTTGTGACTAGCAAAGTCTTCTCTAATTATCAATGTACAACTTTGCAGTAGCAAACTACTTAATTGATGAGACTGTCATACAACACATCTTCCTAGTTTAAATGCCTTGTTGACCGTAAAGTTCATGGTGACAATTTGCTCTTCCTTACAGTACCCTGGTACAACCTTATAGTTTTATTTTAGTTTCTCTGATTAAGGACATGAACCAAGTCTGAGATGAATAATTCTCCTTTGACTCACAGAGTTATGTAAGTTATGTTAGATAGCAACACACACAGGTAAAGGGGGGACTATTCAGGCATTCATCCAATTTTTTTGTACCTAATGCTAAATTTTAAATAATGACACATTTGAATGATTCACATAAGAAAAGAGCAATCAGGTGCTACGAAATTAAACATCAAGATGACTGCAGGTTCCTTTTTATATAAGTTTCCAAGATGAACACCATAATGTCGGCCATCCCACATGATCTTTTTCAGTGTGAACCTGCCACTCCCTCAACGAAAGTGGGGTCCCATTCCCCTCTCTCTAAATTAGGGCTGGGCAATGATTTACTCATAAGTAAAGAATCAGTGGAAGTGACTCAGCGTGACTTGTAAGGGTAGGTTAGAGAAGGCCAGGCAGCCTCCACATGTTTTTTGGGAGGCTCACTGCAGGAGACGTGCAAATACCTGGGATCATCGTGTTTGAGAGCCACGTACAGGCACTCTGGTTGACAGTCCCAACTGAATCCAAACTTTCCATTATCCTCACAGAGGTGCCAAAATATAAATGACAAAACCATTTTGGAAGTGGACCCTGCAGCCTCAGCCCCAAGCATCTCAGTCACCCCACCTATTCAAATTTTCTCAGATGAAGCCCCAGACATTGATAAGTAGAGACCAGTCATCTCTAAGGTGCCAGTCCAAACTGCCAACCCACAGAATCTGCAATCGTAATAAAATAGCCATTGTTTTATGCCACTAATTTAGAGGTGGTTTGTTTCACAGTTTGTATATAACCAGAAGAGCGTGTTTTGGCTAAAAATAAATAACCAAAAAAGGAGGAAAACATTCACTCTACATTACTGCTGTGCCCAGTAAAAGAATGAATTCTTATATCTATTTGCTATGTAGCCAGATGGATCAGAAAACTGAAAAGACCCTTCAGACCTGACTCTACTTGAAAAGAAGATAAATCTACTAGTACATAGAGGATATATGTCCTTAACAAAATGGGAACATTTGTATGCACATCCGGATTGTGAAGGACAGAAAGGGGTTACGTACCAGGAAAAGGCTGGGCCAAGGAAGGAAGAGCCTTTTATAGCATAGCTATCTCATTCTTCAGTTACTTCCAGGCAACCTACTGAGGAAACTATGAATCTCCAAGGGGCTCCTAAGACAAAGAACACAGGCAAGGAAAAAGGGGGGAGGAAATAAAGAATGCAAAAGTCATTCTTTTACTCTCTGATGACACATAGATAACAGATGACCACAAAAGAGAGAAGAAAGCCTAAGATATAATTTACCATATAGTTTTCAATACCAAAGAGGAAAAAAAAATCAAGTATTTCAACTTTTATCCTTCAAATTATATTGCTAACATATGTATACTTTAAGTTTCTTTAAGTAATTGATGTCAAAATAATTCCAAATATTCATCATCAACTTTAATTTTTTCCTCTGAACTAAGGAATTTGTCATCGCAATTACACAAAGCACATAACATTTGATGCCTCAATACCACTGACTCCTTATGTAAATGGTATTGATTTGCTACTTTTAGACTATTTGCTTTAGTGTACTGGATGCTCTTGAAGGTAGCTATCCCTCAAGTTTTGATAACAAGTTCAAATGCCAAGATCTAGAACACAGTACATTTTTCCATCAGAAATAATTTAAGGGGAAGCTTTTCCCGTTGACCATTCTTCCGCCCTACCAGCCACTTTTTAAATTTTCCCTTTCCAACACTGCAAAAAAGACACCTTTAGCAGACAGGGGAATTAGTTCACTTAGAAACTCATCAGCTCCACCAAAATCTAGCACTCAACAAGGAATATTAAATTTTCTTGACCAAAGTATGTGAGAAACTACTAGTTTAAGAGGAAAATATCTGTTTATCCATTGTTTTAAAAGGCTGCATAATCTTAAACCACATTTCTCATCCTTCCTCAAGTTTGTCTGGGGCTGGTGAGATGGCTCAGTGGTATAAGCGCCTGCCTTGCAAGCGCGAGGGCCCGAGTTCGACTCCCAGATCCCACATACGAAAAAGGGGCCGGTGATATCGCTCAGCGGCATGGGCGCCTGCTGGTGCGCGAGGTCCTGAGGTCGGCCCCCGGTACCCACAAAAAAAAAAAAAAAAAAAAAAAAAAAGTTTGTCTGTTCTCAGCATGGAAGGTTTATTGAGTCAACTGTACTCTCTTAACTCTGGTTCTATAAAATATTAGACTGTCATCTGCAAAAAATGAAAATACTTTCAGTCAGATTAAAACTAAGAACACTTTTCAAGATTATAGGTCTTTACTAAGTATGCTTTGATTTAATTAAGAATATGTGGACTTATTTAGATGTTCATGAATCACTTCCTGAGTTGTGAGCACACTGTGCCTGGGCTCTCTTCAAAGTGTTTATTATAGCGTTACCAGCTGCTGAAATGTAAGCTGAATGAGGTATCCCTCCTTCTCTCCCTGACCTTTCCTCCTACCTCTCCTCTCTCCCTTTCACAAAGCTGTTAAGTAGTAGATGGGTAGACACAGGAAGTGCATCGTCCTTTTCCCTACATCAAACCTTGCCTGATATAAATAATGCCAAAATAACCTTTTTAGAAATACTCAGAATTTCCAATTGTTCAAATCAACAAGTGATAGCCTAATGACAGAGATGAAATACTGTTTGAATAAAGAGACGAAAAAGTCATAAAATTAAAAGGAAAAATACAAGAGCAGCAAAGAATCCTACATACACAACAACAGAATAGATCTAAACTGCCGGGAAGTAACTGTTTCCAGTGTCAAGAAAACCCATGAATTATGGAGCATGAATAACTCCAATGGAAATATATACTGAACATTTTAAAGATTCTAACAGCAAAGGTATGCTGGCTTAAATGAGGTTTTAGCTAAGTATCAGTATATATTGAATGTGTGGACACTAACACCAGAATCTCTCATTTTAAAAATAAAAAAGGCAAGGTAAGAATCAATGTGAAGATTTCAGTGAAGGCTGAAGCAAATTCTAGGCCTTGTATCCAAAAAATCGACATCATAGAAAAAAGAATGCATAATGTTATGCATTGTTTGGTTTATATTCATTGTTCTTTATCACTTTATAAAAGATCTTTTAACTGATTTGCTCTAAAATCCACTAAGACAGTTTTATAAGCAAATCAAATCTTCATTCCCCTAAACTGAAGGTCTTGTTTTAAAATGTAAAGTGATATTTTCTGAAATTACCTTTAAATCTTTAAAACAAACATGCTCCCTAAATCTTATTAACAAACAGACTCTAAGCATTTGTTTTTACTACCATGTAACTTCATGAGAACCAAGTTTTACCAAATCCAAACAAAAAAACAGAGATATCCACACATTTTTAATCTAGTTAAACTGGATAGCCATGAGAAAAAACTCTGAATTTTAAATTTAATTTAAAGTATTAGTATATGGAAACACACTAGTATTTCATTCATAAGCTGAGAATACAATTCAAACTAATTTTAATGATGAATGAATTTAAGAAATGTACATTTTAAAAACTCATCTTTCTTCTAGATAATATTAATGTTTAAGAAAATAAATTGAGGGGCCAGTGAGATGGCTCAGCGGCTTAAGCGCCTGCCTGGCAAGCGCGAGGTCCTGAGTTCGGCTCCCGGCACCCACATACGAAAAAAGGGCCAGTGATATCGCTCAGTGGCACAAGCGCCTGCTGGCACACAATGTCCTGAGGTCGACCCCCGGTACCCACAAAAAAAAAAAAAAAAGAAAAAAAAAGAAAATAAATTGAATATATTGTTCCCTGACTCCTTCCTTTCCTCATTATTATATACATTTCTACAAATATAAAATTTACTTTAACCTCATGAAAACTTTATTCAACATGTTAAGGTCTATGTTTGAGGACCTTAATTTTCTCTCTGACTCTGTTCTCTTTCCCAACTCACACTAAAACAATTTCTGATAAGCAATAGCATATCCCAAAAGTTCTACCTTAAATAAGAAGAAAGAAAAAGTTCAACATTGGCTAAATACAACTGAACTGTACAGTACAGTCACAAAATCGAAAACATTACGACAGCACACACTTAGGTTGCTGAAAGTTCCTCGTATCAGAGGAATCTGGCAAGTCATATATTAGAGTGTCGAAGAAAACAATTTAAAAACAAAAACACCATGGTAGATATTACATTAAGGCTATGGTCCCTATATTTTAATAATTTGAAGTAAGAATCTCCCTTTACTTCTCCATAGTAGGAACAAAATGTACCGGCATGTATTTCTTCCACAAAATCATGAGCATCTAAATCTAACACCTCAGGTACTCTGTTCAAAATTATTATAGGTTTTATTTTTTTAAAGCTACACAGTATCATACAAACAATGACTACAGGAAAGGTGTTTTATGTATATATTCACAAATATATTTACATGTACTATTTATATTCTATTCAATAATTGGATTTCATTCTCTTTTCTCAAAAAAAGGTCACTTTCTATTTCATAAAATCTTTGACTACATTTAAACACTGGTTTTCTTTACAGCCAATTTTAAAATGGTATCATTTGAAGTAAACACATCAAGCATTAAAATATTCATTTATTTGCTTATAACAGAGCCCCAGCAATAATCTGATAGGTTGATTATGAGAAACTTTACACTATATCCCACACAAGGCAGTGATCCTACTTCTAGGTGAAAGCATTTGTAAGTTCACAGAAGTATCTTCCCAGACAAAGGAACAGGGCACCCCTACGATCAAAATTCCAGCTAATGAGAAGCACCTCCAGAGATGGGCAGGACTTGCAAATCAACAGGAGGAGAAAGGTGTTTCTGGAATAGGGCACCAAACACTGTACAAGGCTAAAGGGAACTAAAGGAGCTACAGGCTTCATGGCTCAGTCTCACCAGGACAGGGGGCTGGTAAGAAACAGGAGAGGATCCTGGAGGATTACCAAGGACAGACAAGTACATGTTCTAGGGACCAGAATGAAGGCCCAGGCTTCAGCCTTGGGGTAAAAGGTAGCACAGAACTGCTAAGTGAAGAACTGTATAAAGTAGTGCCAATAGGAATACTAACATCGAAATTGCAAAAGAAAAAAAAAAAAAGAAGAAGAAGAAGAAAAGATAAGATGTGGGGAAAAGGGAGAGAAACAGAAAAAAGGTTAATTCTTGTAATGATCGAAGCATCTGGTGGTTCCAGGAGCCTGGTAGCAGCATCAGAAACAATGGGAGAGCCGGGGATATAGCTCAGCAGCACAAGCGCCTGCCTGGCAAGCACAAGGTCCTGAGTTCGAGTCCCGGTACCAAAGAAAGAAACAACGGGATAAGACAGCTGTAGTGGCGCACACCTCTAACTCCAGCACTTGGGAGGCTGAGGCAGAAGGATCCCCATGAGTTCGAGGTCAGCCTGGACTACATAGTGAGACCCTGTCTCAAAACACCAAAACCAAAACCAAAACAAAAAACCAGAAATGATGGGATAGATGTGGGAGACTGTGAAAACACAGTTAGCTGGTAGGGACACCAATGTCTCAAGAAGCTTATTTTTTTGGTTTGGTTTGTTCTGGTCTGGTCTAGTCTGGTTTGATTAGGAAGTGAACTATTTACAGATCTAACTAGGATTCATCTTAAAATCAACACTATATATAATATATATATATATTACATTAATTTATTGCTATATTATTATATTATTTATTTTTCTCCATCATATTGGAGATGAAACCTAAGGCCTCACATATGCTAGCCATATTCTGAGCCCCTGTGTTAATATTTTTAAAAACAAAGACGGCAGAATAACTCAAAGAAAGCAGAGTAACTCAGTGAAGAGAGCACCTGGTCTCACAGTCAGAAGCCCACAAATCTATTTTTGGCTTTTTGAGCAATGTTGCTCATCACCTTGTACAACAGAATACATCTCAGTTCCCTTCAAAGAAAAATGGTAAAGCAAACTGATACAACCTATGTAGTATTATGGGGAGAAACAAACAAACCCAAATCTGTTAAATAAAGTACTTAAAAATAAAGCCACTACACAAATGTTAAACCACTAACAAGTAATATCTTCGAAATGATACCAGATGGACCTTCAATTTTACCCAACTGAATGCATTGTTTGTTTTGATGAGGATGCAGATGTCCAAACACATCAATACCAAAATTCCTCATTATAAATCTTTCCATGTCTGTTTTTTTTGCTTCTAAGGTTGAAGATCAATCACAGTCTTGATACAATTTTAAATGGCATATGGCTATTTTTAAAAACTGACAAGTAAAATATTTCCATAAATTCAAAGCAAGACCAAATATTTAAAAACAAAATAATTTAGTTGTTGTACTTAACCACTGGGCAGGTTGCCTGTGAAGCAAGGCATCCATGTGCTATTTATAAAAGCAAAGCAATAAACAAGTGATAATGTACATTTTTCATGAAACTTGATCAGAAGAAACACATAACAGTCTCTGGAGAGAGCCCAGGTTTCCTTCTGTCCAAGTTGCAACTGCATGAACTCTGCGAGTCCTGCACCTATATATAACAAAAGTGAAGTTTATAAGTTATTAGCTAATTGGGGACAGAGGTTCTGAATTCCCCTTGCATCAGTACCCAACGTTAAGGACAATACTATCACAGTTAGATTCTAGTGAAGATAAAGCCAAAAGGACTTGTTGATAAACTGAATGTGGTGTTTGAGGGAAAGAAGAGTCAAGGAGGACTCTAAGGCCTGAACAATTAGAAGGATGCCATCAAACTAAGGGAAGGCTACAGATGGAGCAGGCTGGGTGGGGAAAAGAAGTATGTGTCAGACATGAAAAGTGGAGAGACCTAGTAGGCAGTTGGGTACACATGCATGAGCACAGAAGAGAATTGGGGGTAGAGGAACAAATATAGAAGTGGTGGGGATACGGATGGCCCTTAAAGGCTTGAGACAGGATGAGACCATTAAGGGTATAAAAGAGAAAGAGAGAGAGAGAGAGAGAGAGAGAGAGAGAGAGAGAGAGAAAGGGAAGGCAGCCAGAAGCACTGCAACATTATGAGGTCAAGGAATGAAAGAGGAATCAGCAAAGGGGAATTCAGAAAACTAATGAATGAGACAGGAGGGAAACTGGGAGAAAAGGAATCCTTGCAAACCAAGTAAGAGTACCAGGATGAGGAATGATCAGCCATATCATGCTGATGCTGATGTCAATGCTACTTATGGGTGAACTAAATGATGAATTTCAGAACCTGGAGGTTATTGGCAATCTTGAAAAGACCAGCTCTGGTAAATAATGATGGTGAGAACCTGAATAGAGTAGGTTTAAGAAAAGCAGAAGCCAGGAATTGAAGACAGTGAAGTTAGGTAACTCTTCAAGTTATTTTTGCTGCAAAGTAAGGCTAAGAATTTGGTCAAGAGCCAGTGGGAGAAATGGTATCAGAGAACATGGAAGAAATATCAGAATGCTGATGGGAACAATCCAGTACAGTATGAGAACTGGAGCTACCAGGGAGGTGTCGAGGAGTGCTGCACAGAATGGCTGATTAGGCAAGTGGGGATGAGATTTATCCCAGAAAGGAGAAACTGGCTTTGGGTAGGAACCAGGCTAGTCGATCTTGGTAACGGGAGGGAAGGCAGAATCTCTGGGTGCAATACTGATGAATGGGTAGAAATCACAGTGGGCCATGGCCAATAACAATAATACTAATAAGTAGGACCAATTCTATTGTTTCTTATGGATGGGAAGAAATAATGAGAAGAAAAGATTCATTAAAGAGGAAACAAACCACCCTAAACTTTGAGTTTTCTAATTATCTAAAAGAAACAGCATTTAACCCAGTATAGGCTGTTTCAAACCAGAAAAGACAGAATTATTTTTGACAGGTTCTTGGCTTTGCTGAGCAGGAATGGAGACACTGTAGCAATATTAAATTTGTTAGAGAATATAAAGAAAGTTAAAGAACATAAAAGAAGAACATCAGAGTTGTAGTGTATAGATTTCAACCCCAGGACACATAACATTTCCTAATTTTTCTTCATTAATCATAGTCTGTTTACAGCACTTTAAATCAATGATGCTCAAGAATATTTAATAAGTAAATATTATCAGTAAGAATACAAATAATGATATCTAAAGCCACTGAGCGCTTTGGTGTGCCAAATTCTGTACTACTTACTGCAGTATACCCGTACTTGTTCTCGTTTACTCAGCACAGCAGTACTCTGAAGGAACACTATAATTCACCCCCTTTTCAAAGATAAGGAAGCCGCAAGAACTTATGTAACTTCCCTAACAAACAGTAAGTGACAGAGCTAGAATTCAACACCAGGCCTAAGCTATCGAGAAACAGCAAAACCCTGTCTATTAAGGTATAGTTTTGAGCTATCACACGAGGAACTCATCCCAAGAACATCAACTAATTATAACAATTCTTCAAATGTTTTAAATGTATTAGGAAAAAATGCTGAAATACTGATCTCTTGAATTAGAAAAATATTTCTACTTTTACTTGAAGCAGAGAGCATAAGCCCTCAGAGATTACCCCTGGGCCCTGGTGAACACTGTGGTCTTCCCCTGGGACGTCATCATTTACTAACACTACTTCGATAAGAAAAGGAAAAACAGAAAGTTAGTTGAAGCATACTTTGTCCAAATATCTAGTGAACTTAAGATGCCACAATGTTTCTCACACATTACCATAATTTTCCAAAGCAGATATTATCAGAAAATAAATGTAAGCTGATATACTGTATCATTCGTTTGTGCTACCATCATTTTTATTAATGTCACCTTTACAGAAATAAACTATTTTTAAACCCAGTATCAAACAGGTGTAATAAACCACCATGTAGGACACAGCCTCAAAACCCTCCCCTCAGGCTTCTGCCCCCACAACAAGTCACGACCCATGCTGTGCTGTGCCAGGGAAGGGTCCCTGCTCACTCTCTTCCCTCTGCGTGGAAGTTCCCAACCAGACTCCCACAGCAAGAGACAGAGCGTTACCCTGCCCAACGCCCCACCTGCCTTGAGTATTGGCTAATAACAGCTCTCAACTAACCCAGGGATCTTATACCCTCCTCCCCACAGGCGATGACTACACCCAAGTAGCTCAAAGGGCACATAAGAGACACATCAACCAGTTGAAATGTATGGGACCTTCTCTGGATCCTGAATTAAACAAACTTGAATTTTTTAAAGCTATGACTTTTAAAGATAATTAGATCTATCTTAATAGTGACTGGATATTTGATGATATTTAGGAACTGTTGTTAATTTTAGACATAGTGATATTGTCACATGTATAAATATATTTATGGATAACATACTGCTTGGGATTTGCTTTAAAATAACACAGGATAAGGATAAGTGGGTAGGAGTACAGAAGAAACAAGATTGGCCATGACCTGACAACTGCTAAAGCTGAGTGACGGGTATTTATGGGTTCACTACACCATTCTCTCCATTTGTATCATTTATTTTCCATAATTTAAAAAGAGAGAGAATACCAAAAGGGGAGGGAATGAAAAATACAATAGGAATCACAATCTGATAGTGTCAAATCAGCCCACAATATTAAATATTTACTTATATTTGCTTAAATATGATTTGGAATAAAATGCTGAAACATAGAAATCAGAATAAAAATGCACTGAAGATTCATTAAATTTGTTCTGAAATACAATAAAGTAAATTGATACTCATTTCTTTCATGTAGCGATTACAAAAGTAGGTATCTCAATCAAATTCTACCTCAAGGGTATGACTTCTGGAATAAATTTAAGCTTTTGCTGTTCTGTAAATTAACCCCCCAAAAAAAATACTTACTGAAAGCTATGCTTTACAGGCACGATCTCAGTTAATTTCACAAAAACTCAAGAAAGTCAATTTCATAATTACACCTATTTTAAAGATAAGGAAACTAAAGCTAGTAGATGATGCCTTGGATTCATACGCAGACCAGCTGACTTCAAAGCCTAAGCACTGAGCTCCTCTTTCCAAAGCAGTGTTCTGTGGAGCTGGGCTTTGCCAATTTCCTAATCTAGGGATGGCAAACCTTTTAAGAGACGAGTGCCCAAACAGCAACCCCAAACCCTCTGATTTATTGCAAAGTGCCAACACTGCAATTAAACCCGAATACTGAGGTTTTAGTTTAGAAAAAGCAACTCACACATTAACATCTTTCGTCTTAAAAGAGAAACAACATGTGTGCCACAGGTTCCCACTGTGCCTAATCTATTGCCATAGTGTTAACCAGCAACAACATTTGGAGAAGGGGTCCAAATAGTAACAGATGCTTCAAGCACCTAACAAAATATGTAGATGACTCATAACTGGTATCACTGGGCTGCCTTTCTGCTGGTCACAGCTTTGCATTAGCTGTGTATCTCCTCTCCAGGATTCTCAGGAATGACAGCCCTGTCCCATTAATATTCATTACTGTGAAAGTTATATCTTTCTTAGGTAACAGGCCTATCCAATAACTAAACTCATAACCCAGACTCTTTTTTAAAAACACAAACTAATTAGTAGCCATGTTTTTAGACTATCATGAAAAATACAGGAAAACTGAAAATTATAAACTGACAAGTATTGGGGAGTATAATTATTAGTAAAATCCACAATATCAAGCCTTCCTTCCATGTGACAAAGCTTAAAGACCAAACTAAGAAGATGGCAAGAACTGAAAACTAAAATAATGTGGTCAAACTCCTGTTCAGATAACAGCTTACAACAATAATTTATGTAAGTTGCTAAAGAAAGGAAACAGGATCACAAACTATAAGAACGATCTCCTCTCCAACTCTGCAATTGGGGGCAGGGGTATAGAGGTTTGGGATGTGGGGGGTTTGTGGAGATGGAGGGGGGGGACCACTTTCCTAATCACGACTGCCCTTCCCCAAGTTTGCAACCGCAGGGCTGTATTTTAGAATGGGTGGAGCAGAGTAAACAAACAGAGAGTCTATTCTTAGCATGCTTTTCCTGGCCACTCTGAAATTTCCTAGTCACAAATTATAGCCTATCTGTTAAAATAGATTTTTATTCAAAGAATTCATAGAAAACATCTCTGAATTAGGAAGAAACATACGTAAGTTCTTACATGAAGCTAATTTATTTTAGAAAATAATTTTATGTAAAAAAATACATAGTCATAAAATAAACTACAAAGAATGCTTAAAATATTTGCCATTGGAAATGTACTCAGAAGAACAAATCTCAAACTTTATCAACTATTCATTACTGAAGTTAATACAATAAATTTTAACTTTAAAAAATCAAATATGATTAAAATTTTGAAAATGAATGTATTGGCACAAATTAAGAATACATCTAAATTGAAGATAAAAGTTACATGCTACCTACTAAAAAATTATCTCTCTTCGAAATTTAAATCCCCATAAGCTTAATGACTTCTCTCAACTTTATTTGAAAATAAAAGATTAGAAGTAAAAAGTACATATTCATGTACACATTTCACATATTCCTCATACATTTTAGAACAAAAATCAGAGGCTGGTTTGCACATATCAGGGCCAACCTATCCATCAGCACAGTTGGCACAATGCTAAGTCAAAGCCCACAATATTTTTAAGGGTCAATGAAAATGTTTTAATTCCTTTTCAAATTAGAAGAAGAAAAATGGGACTTTAGGGTAAATACAGTGTTTTAATATGTAATATTAATAGATGTGACTTTATGCCAAATCATGTAATTTTTATTTTAATGTAAGAAGGGATTCATAGAGAAAAAGGCCTAGTTTATGAAAGTCATTATACAGCCCTGTTACATATGAAGTCCTTCCTATCCCAGAAGCTTTTCTAGGTGGATCTGGATTATTCTTGCCAAAGCAAATGATAGTTAGTGGTAATCTGGCCGAACCTAGTGAGTTATGGGCATCCATCCATTCATTCCTCCATTTCCTGGGCCCCTCACCCATCTCACCTTCCTCCAATCTCTCCAAAGATAGGGATGCAAAACTAACAGGCTCCCTGCATGCTGCTGATATTCAAAAGAGGCTTAAATATTGAGCTGGAGCTGCTGTAACTACAGAAATTTGCTGTGAATCAACTGTTTGTTTGGTTTTAGATCCCTTTGAAATTCAGATGACAACTTTTCAGAAATATACACACATACTAAAAAAGTTTTGTAAAAAAGTAATTTTAGCATACAATTTCATAGTTGAAAATTCATTTCCTTCACATAGAATTTTTTAAAATCTATAATAATCAACTGGCTGCTTCTCAGATAAAATAAATTAAAATTGTGCAGATAAAAGAGAAAGTATACTTTAAACAAAAAAGAAGTTTCCATAGAAGCCTGTTACTTTGGTTTAATACAGAAGTTGAAATCGGGGCCTGGTCTTTGACTTCTAGTTTTTGTTTCAATGAAGAAAGAGGTTGGTGGTACCCGGTGGGGAGTCACAGATCACTCTGGTAGGCTAGGACATGTGTGAAGGAGTGCGAAAATCCCCCAAACCTCTTCTGGTTACAGTCACTTGCATCACTCCCTACGCCCACACACCCCAGGGCCTTCTGTGGCTAGGATAGCACCATGCTGTCTGTGTCATGAAGGAGGAGATTTCGGTCTGAATTTCAATGGGGGCTGTCAGAACCAAAATAACCTTCTAAAGCATTCAGTAGTTTTTCCTGGAATCTACGGGCTTCTGGTTGCAAAGAGGCTGCCAGCGTTGTACCACTCCTGACTTGTCAGTAGATGCTGTGCTTCCAGGACAGGAGCTGGGCAAAAGCACCCCTAGTTTTTCAGCAGCATCTATAGTAATGATGGCAAGACTTAAAATAAATAAAAGACTTCATTAGAAAGACAGAAAGCTAACAAATAAGCTTATCCAGCAGGCTTGAGAAAACCAAGCAGGAACATAGGTGCAAGTTCCCAGGATACCTGGGACTTTTTCATGCAATGCCAGATTAGCTGCCCCATACCTAGGTGTTCCCTCTCTCACAGAATCAGTGTTTTCCTGCCATCACAGTTCTACAGCTCAAAGGTGTCTGTGGACACAGCACTCTCCAAAAAGAGATCACACCAGATACTTCTTTGATGCTCCCCGCATGCACATAAAAGGTGAAAACCACCAACTGGTTATGATGAAGAACACCTATTTGGGTCATGCAGGTGCAGCCTGAAGACAGCTGTCCTAGCAAAACCCTGCTTAAGAATATTAGAAGAAATATCAGCAACTTTGAGTGTATTATGTCATGTTAGAGAAGCTGCTTTAAATCTTTCCCTCTACATTCAGCCACAAACCCAATCTGACCATTTCCCAGAAATAAAGCATCACAGGGTCTCTCCAACTGGGTGTAGCTTTTCCCACCAGGCCACAAGACACACAAGCTTGCTGAATGGTCAAAACTCTGACCTCTCACTCCTGCAGGTAGGCAATGGAACTCCTACTGATTCACTGGCAAGAACCCTTCTGTAAAAGCAGTACAGGGAGCCTGGCGTGGTGGTGCATGCCTGTAATCCCAGCTCTCTGGGAAGCTGAAGAGGCAGGAGGATAGCAAATTCAAGCCTAGACTGGGCAACTTAGCAAGACCCTGTATCAAAAAAGCAAAAAGGGCTGAGGATGTAACCCAGTGTGAAGGCCTTGGGTTCAATCCCCATTACCACCAAAAAACAAACCAAACAAACACAAACAAAAACCAAGCCAAAACACCACAGAGGTTTTTCGTCTCATCATATTTAACAATAAAAGTAAAAATTAAAGGACAGAAGCTCCAATGTACTTTGCTTTCTTAGCATTTTTCCGATATAAGAAGAGACAGATATCTGTAATCCTATAGTAGGGCAGGCCTGCCTTAATGCTTATCAAAGGAACTCTAAACTAGACCACAACCTGAAGGTCACATTCCCAATGCTGACTTCCAGACCATGCATAATGTTACTGTGTTCCACCTGACACCTATAGCAAAACAGCTTAGTAACATCTTTGGCACAAAAAATACTTTTTTTCTAAGAAATAAATTTCAAAGTAATAAGAAAAAAATCAATGGGAAAAAAAGGCTGTAATTCATGGGTCCCAGGATAAGAACTGCTGTCTCAGTTTAAAGATGCAACTTAAAATAGAAACTTAAAAGAAAATAAATTCACGGGAATACTCCTTTTCAAATGCTCAAAAGTGTCCCTCTCTGGCATGAAAATACTAACTTATAACACCTTCCACATAAATAAATGTTGCTGAGCTAGATCCCAATTAAATTTTGCTTTGTAATCTTAAGTGAATCAATATATGAAAAATTATTATAAGAGGCTCTCAAAGATTCATGGAGATTGAGGGTAGAGGCAGACTGGCACCCAGATGTTTGATTCCTTCCAAACCATTTTAGACTGAAAGTTACACTTAAGAGTTAAATCACATTAACTAAATTGACCTCATGTTCTCACTGTAGAAATCACAGACTTGTTTAATTTAAATAACAGTGTATCAGTCAGCTTTCCATCACTAAAACAAAATACCTGAGATAACTAAAGTTTATTCTGCTCTTAGTTTTGGAGGTTGCAATCCGAGATCAGGAGGACCCACTGCTTTGGGCTTCTGGTGGCCGTACTTCAATGGTAATGGTAGGGTGCACCTGGCAGAGCAAACTGCTCACTTCAAGGCAAGCAAAAAAGGGGGAAGGGGCTGCGCCCCGCAATCCCCTTCAAAGGCACACCCTCCATGACCTAAGTATCTCCCACTAGGCCCCACCTCTTAAAGGTTACATCACCTCCCAACAGCATCAGCCTGAGGATCAAGATTTTAATAACTCTGGGAGACATTCATCATCCAAACTCTAGCAAGCAGCACATAATCAGAAATGATCATATTGCTTTAAAAAGGTAAACACATAAATTCTTCTTACAAAATAAGAGCTTGCCACTTTCTTAAGCTTGTCACTCCTTTTAAAGAACACTCTCATCCAGATCAATTCAAAGGCCATAAAGAAAAGAGAAAGCCAGTTGCAAAACTAATGCCAAAAAAGGACTAGATAGGAGGTGGGATCAGGATAAAAGACTGGGTTTGAACATGGTGTAGTGAGGTGTTCAGGTGACATGTTAGAAGGGATGCTGAGCAGACACCTGTATCTCAGGCTGCGAGAGCAAATCTGAGTAGGAGACATCAACTTGCAAATCATCAGGGAATCCATGGTTAATACAGCCATGGCTGTGGAAAGGCTATCTAGGATGAAGCACAGAATGGAGAAAGTGACCTTCTAACTCTGGCAAGAGAGCCCTGATAATATTCACTAGAATGAGAGGGTAAAGACTGAAAGGAAGGAAAGGAGATGGAAAAGGAGATCACGGCTCTACTTTCAAGATACAGCTGCAAATGGAGAGAATGGTGAGGAGGAAGTTGAGGAGAGAGCGGAAAGTTTCTGGTATCTTTCTCAGGTTTTAAGAACCTAAGCATGTTTATATGCTGATGAGGGAGACAAACAGATGGAGAAATTAAAAGACATAAAAGGGAGGAGAGGATGGCATTCAGAGTACAGGGACAGGAGGGAGGAGAGGCAGCCCCCTACCATAACAGAAGGAGGACCACTCTACAAGTCTCAAGGTAAAGGCTCAAGGATTTTTCTAAAGACGCAAAAGCCAAGATCACATACTAAGGATGGCGAGGAAAAAGTGACAGGGTGGATTTCTGCCTACTTCCTCGCCAGCAGTCACCCATTTGTGGAAGCAGGCACTGCCCAAGTCAGGGATGTAAGAGTGAACTGTCTGTAGAGTGAAGGCCTTCTCTCTGCTGACAGGAGGGCAGCCTATGACCTTGGCCTCATCAGCACCAGCTCCACCCTGGATCACATGGCCACGTGAACCGCCCCAGCATGCACCTCATACATTCTAAAGAGTCTTTAGTGACCCAGGAGCAGCACCTTCCACACAGTTCTTAAAGCAGCAGGTGGCTTCCAGAGTGGCCTGCAAGATACCATCACATTCTTGGAAAAACCAGGTATGCACCTGAATAAATTTGGTGCATAAATGGAATGTTTTAAACTTCAAGCACATATAGATGCTTTGCTTTATCAGAACAAGCAGTGGAGCAGTTAATTTTTCTAAGTAATACTGGGCCAGTGACACATGACCGAGGCGTTAAACTTCAGTTCCTTTCACAGCAGAAAAACAACTCTGGTTTTTCAAACAGCCAAAGAGTTCACTACCTCAAATGGGTGTTGCCTTAAGATTACCTTTTACTGATACTAGGTTTCTATTTCTGTATGTTTTAAGCAGCTGAGGTAGTGCCACGTTTTAAATGATACATAAAAGACCTGGTTGGCATGGCCAACCCTACTGACAACTTGTATGACCAGGTATAGTTCTGTATGGACAAGCCTCAAAATTTTCATCGCTAAAATGGGGGTCACCAATACTGTGGTGACCACAGGATCACTGTGACAGCGCACTAAATTGACGTCAAAAGTGGCTTGTAGAGATGAAGAAACTATGTATATTTAAGATATACTTAGCATACAAATGAACTTTCATAGAATTTTTTTTATTATGAAGTATTGTTACCGCCACTTTACATTCTCAGTATTTTGCTCCAGGATAGGATAATTGTCTTCATCGAATAAACAAATCCACATACGGTTTTATTTTGATTTATGAAGAATATGGTAAAATACGAGTTTAACTGTTTTTCTTAAAAATCAAAATATATGCTATATATAAAGTGCAGATCATCTTTCTTCTGAATTTGACATTCCATATGAGAAATAGAATAATTTATAATTTTTTATTAAAATTTTTATTGACTTTTCAAGTCCACTAAAAATATTAAACATACAGAACTGTTTAAATGATTCTAATTCCCTTAACAGATTTCCTGAATTCTCTAAATTTCTGTGTCAGAAAATGATTATTTTCTTTAGTATCAGAGTCACTGCTCCCTCAGTGACGGAATCTTTCAAGAGTCTGAGAGGAAGAGTTCAGTGATTTTATCCTGGTAGTGACTAAAGCAATCAGGCCAACCGACCAGTTTACAGTGCTGAAAATTAATAAAAATGATGGATGAGGGAGAGCGCACAGAGCCTGTAGTTAAGTGTTTCTATTAGAAATGATAAGTAAACCTAAGCCAGAGTGAACAGAAATAAAAACATCAAACCAAAACATGATATTCAAATAAGGGGAACCTAGGAATACTGAAAACAAAATCTAAAATTACAGATTAGGAGATGCAGAAAAATTAAATGTGACTATTAAAAAAGAGTTTGGGCAGGAGACTAAGAAGTTAATGGCTTTATTAGCAAACCGACAAGAATAGCACAGATCCTCCTGACGTAAAGAATCTAATCAACAATAGCATCACAGAAATGCCATCGTTCAGACAAACGGACCCTCCCAAAATCTATGCAAGTTTTACTTAACACATCAGTCATGCAAAAAGCACTTGCCCGGGTACCCAAAAGACACATTAAAAATCTTGCAGACAAGAATTTCACACAATTTTTACAGCAAAGAGAAGGTATTTAACATTTCAGCCAAGCAGAGGTACAGCGCTTAGCAGGGCCCATCATGCAGCACTGAGTCTCCATGGCCAGCTCCCCAGCCACCAGAACTGATGTCTAGGTCTGTGGTTTGAACCTCTGCACAGAAATGCAGAAAGTTCTGTCTCCCCGCATACATAATGCTCTTTTGTTTTTAAGTAAGAACTCAGTGGTCTGCTCTGTTCAGATATAGCAAAAAGCCTGAAGCTAGACTACTAGTCCCCTCCACATGTAAAACTAGCCCTCACGTGAGAGGACGGTTTACTGTTCCTCTCACTCTTGAGCTGCCCCTGTCTGTTCAAGTCTCACATCCACACCAGGCTGACCAGTTTACTGCTATCATTTCCACAGTGGCCGCAGCTCCACAGCATGTCTTGAGGCCCAGCTTCAATCACCACCTAAAAGACTAAGCTCCAGCAGTAATGGCATGAACAGCATCCCTCACACTGACAGATCCAGAACACTGCGCAGCTGATGGTACCTTTCCTTTTTCCTGTTTGTTTATTTATTTATTTTTCCTAACTTCTTGAAAGCACAGCTGCCCAGCAAACATACCCCTGCAGGCACAGGCAACTGCAGGCCTGCTGAGATATGGATCCCTGTACACATGCTCACCACTATGGTACCATGGCTGGATGGGCTGCTAGCCCAAGCAATCTCAAGTTAGCTATACAATTATATCATTTTCTACATTTGGCCTGGTATGGAAAAGCCTGGAAGCACCTTTTTGGAGTGGAATTTATGGATCCAGTAGTCCTGATGTTCCCTGAAATGGCAGGCCTGAGAATTATCCTGAGGACGGGAGCTTTACCACAGCCTCTTATTTTGGTGACATCTTCTAAGTTACCCTCCTCGTTTCTACCTTGCTTATTGGCAACTGGTGATGATGAAGATGAGAAGACACTGCTCATGTACTGCTTGGTCAGGAGGTCAGCAGAGCACTTGCTATGTGTCCTGTTTCTCTCACCTTGTTTCACCCTCTTGGTCACACTCATAAATGGCAGACATTCTTTGGAACAAAAGACTTATTAAACTATTTAAAAATATTTTCAGCAATAGCTTCTTTCCTAACAACAAAGACAGGAATGAAAACCTGGCAAAGATGTGAGAGGAAAGGCAACCTCTCTGACTCATCACTTAGTAAATATTACTGAGTTCTGAATTTTCACAAAAAACTTAAGACTTCTTCCCAAACAATGTTAAAGTTCAGTGATACTATGCTCCCATTTAGAAATAACTAAACAAAACTGCCTGTTAAAGTTACATATATTAACAAGCAGGTCACGATCAAGATCAGGACAGCTCTAGAACACTTTCATAGCTGTGGGTGTCCCTCCAGCCTCTAGACAGAGTCCCCCAAAACTCAGCCTTCCTACCAGACCACTTTTCTTCCTTGGTACCTGCTCAAAACAAGCGATGGACATAAACTGCTTTAATGGGAACATTTACTCATGTTAATATGAAAGAGAATAAAACAGGAATAATATTCATCTTAACTGGACAGTCAAGCTGAGGATCAAAAGAGTATATATCAGTTAACTAAGGCTATAAACATGTTACTGCTTTGTAGCTAGTAAAATAATTTAAAGATGATTTGGTAGCTCAGTGTTCATTCTTTCTCAAGGGTCTGTGTGGCAAGAGGAAAATGCTCCAGCATTCGGGAAGCACATACTCACCCCAAAGGTCATGATATACCAACCCTGTCAGTCCTCTGTAATGAGAGGTGCATCACCTCTCATTAGGGCATCACCAGACTGGTTCTCTCTCTCCCAGTATAAACCACCTTTACCAACAGACACCTGTTTGGCAAGTGTTGACGTATAATCTTCTCTGAGTAAACAGCGTTTCTACTACACATAAAATGTGCCATTTGAGCACAAGATAAGATGGTTAATGAAAATGTAAGGACTTGTTTCTGCAAACCTTGAAATATCTAACAGCCTCTTTCTAGAAATAGTACTCATGCCCCTGTCAAATTAGTTCTTTCTAAAACCTATTCCTCCCAGGAAGGTGCTCCTCCATGCCACAGAATGTAATGGGTGCAGAGAGAGCTTTCTTCTTGTGAGGGATGGAAAACAGCCCAAGGATAGACCAAGAAGTAGTGGCCTCACAGTGATGAGTAAGCCAAGCACAGTATGGCCCCAAATAACCAAACGCAGCCTTTTTTAGTAACTGACACAATACACGTTTTTACCTTTACCTAGATCAAAAAGTACATTTGATTGGCACAATAATTAACACAGAGGGCAGACAAACATCTTTCACACATAAAATCTGTTTATTCAAATTTGACTAAGTAACTGTTGCCCTTCATTGGTATTTTATACACCTCAAGAAAAGGGCAGCCATACTCTTTGAAGGAAAAACTCCACCAGAACTTAAGATTTAATCCTACCCTCTACACTTCCACCCCTCAGCCTCAGGATCACCAACTGTCTTACTTCTTGCAGGATTCTGGAGCTATTTGTTCTCTCATGTCTAATAGAGCTTAATAGGAGTGTTCAAGGACTCCAACATACGTGAAAAGATTTCAGAGCTGTTCTTAACTCTGGATACCCTTTAAAATCTCCCCAGCTGCTTTAGGAAAACAAAAAACTGATTTAATTGGACCGGGGTGGGGGTGGGGGGTTCTGCACATTAGTATGTTTTGGAAGACAAGTAATTCAAGTGTGTCCTGAAATGACCCAGCTGAAGATATGACATTTTCCTTCCCTGCTGCCCTACCTGAAAGAATATTTAGATGGGACAAAATATGCAGATAGAACTAACTAAAACTCTGCTGACCACATGAGATCCAAGAAATACTGCCATTTGGTGGTGATCAAACAACTCTCACTTTTGTCCACAGACCTCGAGAACCTGGCAAAATTTCTGTATAAGCAACATACTCTTGAATATTAAGACTCTGACCACATTGAAATGATTAAAATGCTCAAAACTATACTAAACAAACCATTTAAAAAAACCTCCAAGCAATTACAACTACAGTGTCCAATGACTACAGTGATCAAGAACTGTCAAACTTCCACCCAGGCCCAGCTCCTTCCACGTCCTCAGTATACCCCAGGAAAGGTCCGGTCATAATGATTTTCCAGCAAGCCACCTCTCCATCCCTCAACATCCGTGCTGTCACTCGGCTTAGGGCTCTAGCAGGTCTCGCCACATACCAGCACTCCACTGCAGCAAAAGCACCTTCCACATGCTGACCCGCAGGTAGCAGCAAGCTGTAAAAAGTTTTGCCCTGAATAGTTCAGGGAGAAGTAACTGATAAGTACCCAAATTTGATTCATGTCCATAATTTAACTTAAGTCTACTGATTTGCCAAAGCATGATATACCTCCAGAAAAATCAAAAGTGTACAGTTTGATAGATTTTTACAAAGCAAATTCATGCTTGGAATTCAGACCCTGAAACCAGGCATTACTGGCACCCATAAGGCCCCTTTGCTCCTCCTTTCAATCATTAGTCCCCCATATAACCACTATTCAGACTTCTATCACCCAAATCAGTTTGCCTGCTTTTAAACTTTACATAAATTGAATTAAAAATACGTACTCTTTTGTGTACAGTTTGTTTCCCTCAACATTATGCTTAAAAGACTTCAGTGGTACACACAGTAGTCACCTACCCATTTTGCTTTCTTTACTTCTTTTTCCTTTCTTCCTTCTTTGCTTCCTCCGTCTCCCTCCTTTTTTTCTGTCTTTTCTTTCTTCTTCTTACAGAATTTCTCTATGTAATGTGCTATTTTATAAGCTGGGTTGTTTCCAACTTGGGTTATTACAGTAAGTAATGCTGTAAGCAGTCTGTACCTGTCTTTCAATGTACATCTAGAATAGCTTCTGTCAGGTATATACCTAGTAGAAGGAAGGACAGTGTGGTACGGACACAAAGACAGGCAAACAGACAGATGTAACAAAATAGACAACCAACACAGACAGACACATAACCAGTCACTTGACTTATAACAAAGGGCTAATGTCATATTGTAGGAAAAATATGATATTTTCAATTAAATGGTGCTGAATTAATTGATCAAATGTCTATATGGAAATAAAATCTTGACCACTATCTCAGGCTATACACAAAAATAAAATGAAAATGCAGATAGATTGTAGATCTGAATGTGATTAGTAAAATTAATAAGTGAATATTTCATGATCTTAAGTAGAAATTTCTTAAACAGGACACAAAAATAATAACCATAAAGGGAAATATTGATACAATGGACTTCACTAAAATTAGAAATTGTTATTCATTAAAAAGTACCCTTTAAGAGAGTGAAGTGGTACCAGGACACATTTTCATAGTCATAACACCCAAAAGATATACCTAGAAAATGTAAAGAAGTCATCCAAATCAATTTTTAAAAAACTTTTCTAAGTGAGCAAAAGACTTGAACAGGTATTTCTACAAGACAATATCCAACTGGTTATGAAACATATGCAAAGGTGCTCAATGTCATTAGTCATCAGGGAAATTCTACTCCAAAGCCTCAGTTAGGTACCATTAATAGCCATCACAATGGTTACAATAAAAAAAAAAATGAAAACACCAAATATGTGCATTTAGAGCAACTGAAATTCACATAACTTGGTGGTTGTTTAAATTGATTTAACTAGTTAGAAAAATTGCTTGATAGGAGCTACTAAAGTGGAACATACACATATCCAATGATGTTGCAATTCTATTTCTAACAGTATTTTTAATGTACAGAAAATTATTTATGGAAATATATATAAACCAGAAAGCCTTGAAAGAACATACAGGTGTCATTCAATTTCATTGGGTATGCTATTAGCTCTAATATAAAAACATCTGATTAACTCTATTGGCATTTAATATAAGCTGGTAAGAGGGGTAGATTTAAAAACAAAAACTATTCACTTCATTTTCTTCAAGAATAAACATTAAACTATATAACAATTTAGAAAATTATATTTACTATCCCTACAGGATACCAGAGTTTATAAGGAGATGAAAAATAAAAGGTAGCAGGAAACCGTAAGGGGAGAGTCATACAGCTTGTGATTCTAATGGTAGCTGTAAACCAGGTCACTTATCCTTCTGTGGCCACTCTAATTGGTCAAAAGCAACAGAAGCTTCATCAGCAATGCTCATAAGAAACAGCCTGCCCCTTTCTGGGCACTTTTAATCTAGAGAGCAGACACCTGCTACCCACCAGTCTCTCACGAGACAAGGCTCATGTCAACCTACCACAGCATTATTTGGTTAGCTCCTGATCTTTACTATTTATAAGCAGAGTCTTCAGAGTATATGCATGCACAAGTGCCATGTGTACACATGAAGCTATGTATAGCAAAAAACAAATTCACAAAAATAGATATCTGTGAGACCATATCTTGTTCTATTAATACTCACGTACTGCAGTATTACATAACAATTTTTTTCCTATTCTGTTATACTAATATGCAAATAAATGAATTCAACCATAGCTAGAAGCTAAATGTACTAATCACAATGGCCTTGTGTACTTCTAACTACAAAAGAATTTTACACAATCTCTTTCTGTTCTGAAAATCCCATGAATCTACATTATTAATCACTTTTAAACCCAGCTGCTTAGTTTCTGGGATATTAATACCTGCAATTACCAACGCAGTATATTTAGAATACTCCAAGAAGATACTTGACTACTAACTTTATATTAATATATTTTAAGTATTATCATATTCTAAAATTCTATAATTATTTGACAATTCCAAAACAGTAACAGAGATAGTATCAAAAGAAACCCATCTTAAAAACAAAATGTTGGGGCCGATGAAATGGCTCAGCGGCGTAAGCGCCTGCCTGGCAAGCACGAGGGCCCAAGTTCGATTCCCGGAACCCACATACGAAAAAAGGGCCAGTGATATCGCTCAGCAGCACGGGCGCCTGCTGGCGTGCGAGGTCCTGAGGTCGAGCCCCGGCACCCACCAAAAAAAAAAAAAAAAAAAAAAAAATGTTAATTGTTCTTTACCTTCCGAAATCCTAAAATGTATATGTCATCTTTTTTGTTATAAAAGAAACAAAATGAAAAACTAGCCCCCTAAAAATGATTTCTAATCTATCACAGAAGGGTGGAAAGGAAAGGGCAAAGTCCTGCTTTGTGGATCAGACAAAAACTTGGGCTATGGGACATGGAAGACACGACCATGGCTATGGTTCATGTGATTAGGTACATACTGACTTCATCCCAAGATTGAGCCTCAAGAAATCAAATTCTTCTAATTAGAAATTAATCCTCTAGGGCCGGTGAGATGGCTCAGTGGCTTAAGCGCCTTCCCGGCAAGCGCGAGGGCCCGAGTTCGACTCCCGGAACCCACATATGAAAAAGGGGCCGGTGATATCGCTCAGCGGCACAGGCGCCTGCTGGCACGCGAGGTCCTGAGGTCGACCCCCCGGTACCCACAAAAAAAAAAAAAAAAAAAGAAATTAATCCTCTAAATTGGGTGTGGTGGCACACACCTGTACTCCTAGCACTCCAGACGCTGAGCTAGGAGGATCACTGGGAGTTTGAGAACAGCCTGGGCTACATAGTGAGTTCAAAGCCAGTCTGTGCTACATAGCAAGAACCTGACTCAGAAAAAGAAAAGAAAAAAGAAAGAAAAAGGAAAAAGAAAATAGTCCTCTAAAACTAAGAAGCCAAAATAGCTTGGGGAAATAGAAACACAAAGAAAATAAGAAATACACTTCAGTAGCAGTTAAAACTATGGGCTTTCAAGACAGCCAAACTTGGCTGAAGGTTAGCTTTGCCTCTTATAAACTCTACTATGACCTTGCTTGGAAATTCTCAAACCTTTTGAAATAGATTTCTTTGCCTATAAAGAGAATGATAATGTCCTCTTGCAGTTTCTGGTAAGAAATGCATGAAACAATAAATACAAAACATTTCTTAGTATGTCATCTTCACCCAATCCTTGTACTGCAACAAAGGGCAGAATTTCAAACATTATATGACAGGGCTGGGGATATCGCTCAGTGGCACAGCACCTGCCTGGCAAGCTCGAGGTTTGTGAGTTCAATTCCCACTACAAAAAAAGAAAAAAAAAAAAAAAAAAAGTCAATGGACTCAAACGTTATATGACAAAACATGATCAGGGATGAAGATCCCTTTTTCACAAGTCTGTATATTAGTGTTCTACATTCCTCATGTATTTTCTCTTTTATTATTAATTCTAAAGCACTCCCAACAAATAACTTCTGACAATCCAAAAAAAGTTTAATTTAGTTCCCTAAAAATAAACAAAAAGTGAGCAAAAATTATACATGTCACTCAAAGAAAGCAAATACCAGAAATTAAATCCTTTAACAAACAGTAACACTTTCTTGCCATGTTTTTTAAACTTTGATAGCAAAACATAAATCAAAAGAAAATTTCAAACATCTACTCCTTTCAGGAGCACAAAAGGGACAGATCATTTAATATCTTTTAGAACAATTCTGGAACCAACCAAATGCCTGGATCCAACTTTACATGAAGGTATTTCCTTCCTTTTGATTGTTTTCAAAATTATTTACATGAAATAAACTTCTCCTTTGAAGTACACAGCCCACTGAGTTTTATATTCCAATCAAAACTAGTTAAAGTCTAAATAACATCATCAAACCTGTAAGCTGTCATTCATCTCCACTTATTCATTCATTTACACATTTATTCAACAAATATATACTTAAATACATGCCTTCCACAAAAACATTAAACTAGGTATTTTCAGAAGCTCAAGATGAATAAGACATAGTTCTTTATGAAGCAAAAGGAAACAGGGCAGTATGCAGGTACCGGCAGAGTAGTGATTGAAGGGAAAGAAAACACTCCACTCAACCAGGGGGGTGATTAACCAAGGAATACCTTAAAAATGACTAGGAGAGGAAAAAGGCATTCCAAGCCAAAAAGAAAGAAGTATGAACATAAAGGCTAAGTTTCAGCACAGAAGGTAGTCCCTTGCGGCTTCAGACTAGGTTGTGATGAAGTTTGTAGAAAGAAGATTATAAATCAAGTGACTGTATTATTTATCATCCAAACTGGGGCACCCCTGAGAGTGAAAACAGGCACTATTAATAATTTTAACTATTAATAATCTCATCACAAAAGATATAAACCTGGATTTTACTGGGCAAATCAAGACATATGGTTACTTGGCACAATGAAATTGATGTTTGCCACCCTCTGGTCAGATAGCTGGGGTTACTGACCCATGTGTGCGGTTATATTAAAGCATCAGGTTCAGAAAGGCACCTAAACAAATCATTACTGAGAGAACCAATGGAATATATCTGAGAAATTTCTCTGGGCATATTCTGCATATTCCAAAAGACAAAATTTCCAAAATAGGCATGGCAGTGTTAGTGATCCTTAACTCAAATGAAACTAAAGAAGCCTATTCATTTCAGGATTACCTCTACAGAGAAAATAAATTTCAGAAAAACGTACTAGATAATGCTTGCTGCGTGCTGATTACATGCTACACACTGTTCACACATCATTTTATTTAATCCTAACGGTGCTATAAGAGGAGGTTTTATTCTACCCATTTCAGACATGGGGTAACTATACATTCAGATTTCAGTCTCTTGCCCAGAAAGAGACTTTCTTACACAGAAAGGACAAAGAGAAGCCAGAATGTATGTAATCCATGCAGCTAAATCCAGACCCTCTATTTCCTCCTCCACTATTCTAACTCCTGAATAATCCAGATATGCAATGTGTGGCCTGCATGTAGCCCTCAACTCCAGGGTGCAGCCAAACTGAGAATTAGTCAGAACACATTTTACTTGACTAAACCTGCCATATAACCAAATGCTAGTGGCCAGGGGGTCCAGTTGCCATTCTAGAATATACAGGTGACAAATGTCCTGCTAGAAGGCTGAACTATTCTCATCATTGTTTCAGGCTCAATGTAATTATTTATATGCTTTAGGCACATGACAAGCTATGGAATTATTCTGACACAAGGAAAATAGGTTTGACTAAAACTTCTTTCATGCCTCTGACTTGGGTTCGCATCACAACTGACACTCATGCCAAGCACAGCTCTCCTGATTCACCATTATTATCAGTAAAGAAAAGTTGGTCAGGCAGCTTGCAAACAGTTTCAGATCCTATGGCCCACTGGTAAAAAAGCTGAATCCCACTAAGAAAGACCAAAAAGGAAGCAAAACCAATCTTGAGGTCTGGGAGATGAGTAAATAATGGCATCCAAAACTTCGTACTGATAAGAAATAGAGAACGTATTTTGGGGCATGTTTGTATAAAGTCTGAAGAGAAACTATGTGTGTCCATATTTCACTTGTATCTGCTGTAAATAACATCTTATTTTGTTCAATATAAAGATATGAATAATTTAAACATAAAAAAGGTTGTTTGGACTCCTTACAGAGCAACAGAACTCTAAAAGGAAGGGAACTGATTCTAGGAGATGACACTCCAAGAAAATAACTTAAGTGGCCAATAGCAGCAATTAATAGAACAATTTCCTATGAGCTGTCTTTATGAACTTGGTGAAAAACAATACAAATCAAATACTACTACTGGGGGGAGGAGAGGATAGAAAAGAGGGAAGGGAAAAGCAAAAGGCATTGAATAATTTTAATACATAAGAATTAATACACTGTGATTACTTTTGAAAACTGAACTCTAAATTGTGACAAAAGCTCTTTGAGTGGACTAAAATAAGCAACTATGCCTTGATCTTTCAATGCTTACCTTGTGTGGTCTAAAATGCATTAGTATGAAGTAAAATGGAAAGCTGCCGATTGACCATTACATTCTGACCTAAATGATCCATTAGGATGTGCTTGTTTATCTAAACATACTCATTGTTGGATCCAGTTACTATATGTTTAATATTTATTACATACCCACAAGTTTACTGAACGTGCAGTTGTCTTTGTTTATTCCCATTAAAAGAAAGACTGAAGTAAAATACAGACATTTCTTAAATATTCATTTTAATATATTTTAAAATAACCGTTCAAAAAATAGTTATTGAGTACAGTGGTACCTCGGTTCACGAACTTAATTCGTTCCAGGATTCTGGAAAAGATGGCCATGTTTGTATTTGTCACCCGATGCAAACAAAAACAAAATTTTGCCCAATGCTTCTGTTTGTGAACCAAATTGTTTCCAAACAAAACATCCGTGAACCAAGGTGCCACTGTATTTGATATCTGTGCAGAACTGGTAAATGCACACCAGTTTTTGCCTGCAAAGAGCCTACTTTATTTAAACTATGCATCAATATAATACATATGTGCATGTTTTTATTACTTTGTTTGATTATATAATAGACATAAAAAGTCTACATGTTGTTTATGGTGGGGAGCTCAGCATCAAGACATATGTTGGCATAAAGATAGTCTACCAGAATGACAATAACGATATTAAGAAAGATCAGGGATTCTACCTTGGACAACGTCAGACCATTGGTCACTGTGAAGCTGGAAGGCCTGGGCAAGCAGTCAAAGCAGGTGATGAAACAGCTGCCTGGCTATATTATCTGTCAGCTTCTTCTGCCAGCAGAAGTAAAGATTCTTTTTCCCCCTCCAACATTCTTCACATTCAAAGCAGAAGATCAAATCAGGGCTCCTGAGCCATCAATTCTCCTTCAGTTACACAGAACACTTAAGTGTCAGTGTAATTTGGAGGGCAGTGGAGTGCAGCCATATTCAAGCGAGGTACAGCAACCAGCCCCAGGACCTCAGATGCATGGTTGAACCCTCCGAGCTCTAGTTTCCTCCAGCTTCTGTGGTTGGTGCAAGACCAAGTCAGAGAATTAAAGCACTTTTCACATGTTTTGCACATAGGGAGTGTTTACTCGGTATCAGATACTCTTACTACAATAATACAATGGCTTTATTTCCTACCTATTAAAAATAGTCCAAGATCAATAGCTGCCATAGTTTGGGAATGTGGGGAAGGGGAGACTGAAAAGAGATTGGGAAGTAGAGGTTTTGAGGTGGTAGAACTGCTCAGTATCTTGACTGTGGTAGTGATTATGTGACTCTATGTGTTTGTCAAAGTTCACTAAACTGGACACTAAGAGTGAATCTTCCCGCATGAAATCCTACCAACAACATTTAATTACTTCTGATTAAAATAAACCATGCAAACTAATATAGACATTTTTAACATCATTTATTTCTAAAATTAAGAAGAAATCTAAGGCCTTAAAATGCTACTTCATATTTTTAGACCAAGTTTAAAGGATAGAGCTATTTGTAAAAGTGGATGGGATGCCATCCGAACAATTAACCAAATTAACTGTTTCAAAATAAAGCATAGATTGTACTGAATGGTGTGATGAGATGATTTATGGAAAGAGAAAATGAAAGTGATATTTTTATTTACTAGATTACTTAAGATGAAAAACGTAATAGCTTCTTCCCTAAAAATCAAGTAATGGGCCTTTGTGAATAATCTCAGAAGTATATTGTTATTTTCGATAAGCTAAGGAAATATAGAAAAGTCTGGTAATTATTTCCATGACTTATGTATCACCTCAAGGTATCTGTAAAAGTTTCTACAAGGCTGCTCACTCTGAATTTTCACCAATACTGCTCTTTTAATATAGACCCATGCATCTATTTTGGCAGAAAATGTAGTTTTACAATGATTTCTTACCAATACCATATTTACAAAACAGATGGTGTACCAAAGAAAGGATTTTAAATGAGAAACATAATTCTGGTCAGCCTACAGTGTATTTCTGCATATGTCCTACATACTAACAACAGTTCCCTTTCTCTGCCTACCATTTATCACATTTAGACCCTTATTCCTTCCTCTGATTTAGGGATCCCTACCAAACACGGATGTCAAGATTGTAATGAAGATGGAAACTAGGAAAAAAAAATGCATGAGCCTGACTTTCCTCAACTAATACAACCCATAAATACTACCCTCTGTTCTCTAGCTACCATTTACTCCCTGCTAGTCCCTCAAGTCCCCAATTACCACCTTGCTTACTAATCTACTCCTACCTCTATGCATAGACCATCTGACTGTATTCACTCCTTAAAATCCTTAGAAAGAACATAAGAAAACCAAGGAAAGATGTCATTATTGCTTTTCCACATGAGATTCTGCTTCAGCTTTTTGTTATTTCTTAACAAAAGTGAAATATAATTTCTGCCACTCGTGTGACAAAAATATCTGTGCAGTGTTCACTGCTTATAAAATTTGACACTAAAGTAAAAGACTTCTTTTTAAGATATTATCTTGTAGCTGCACATTATGTTTTTAGAAAATACCACACTAAATTCTTAAAATCGTGATCCTTCAAGGTACTAAGTCAAGGAGAAACATACCAAGTAGTTACCTACTTAAATATAGCATCCTCTCTTTGTTATAACTCAGACTTGATCAAATTTCAACACGACTTCCATAATTTTCAAGAGTGGTTAAGAAAATGCAAGCTGAAAATAAAGGCAAGAAAAAGGAGTCTGTCAAGTTATCTTAGGAGGTACAAGAAACTAAGATATGAGACTATAAACCCAAAATCACTGTTTTACAAATTAAAAGAACTCAAAGATGTACTTCCTTATCATTTTTCCATTCATGCAATAAACTATTTATTATATACCTACTATGTTCCTGTCACTGTCCATGTAGAGGCACAATGGTGAACAAGAAACCAATTGCCTTCATTATAAAGAAAAAAAAAATGTTGAATCTCTGAAAGTTTCAAATTTCAATATAAGTATCAACAGCATCTCCAAAACCACTGATTTTTGAACAATTAAACATTTCCCCAAGTGCTTTTACAGCCTTCAATGAAGAAACAATATCTACCAATGTTCTCAATTCCACATACCACAAGTACTGACAAATCATCCTTCTTTCTTATCTCTCATGAGTGTAAAACAGAAGCTGCTATCATTCATTAAATTACACTGTGAATCCAACGATGGACACTTATAAACTCGACCTTTTCTAAAATTCAAAAGCTCTTGAAGCAATAGAAGAGAGAGTTGTTAAAATTAGGTAGGCTGATCTTGTCTCAAATTTTCACCTCAAAATTCATTAAAACCCCAATGCAAAATCACCACAAATATTTGGTGACCAAAGAAACCCCAGAAATGTCACCTAACTCTGTCAACAGGATTATCTCCCACAGCTGAAAGCAACTTTCAGTAACACTAACTACAAAGTAAAAGAAAATATATGTCACTAAAAGCCACACGTGCAGCAAAAAGACACTATATTTTCCTTAGTTTAAAGATGAACTGTAGGTAGCTATACACTTGATCTTTAAGCCCTTCACTGTGCCCCTGCCCAGACCTAAACTGTACAAACAAATGACAAAGCGAAATGCAGTTTCACAACTGCCTCTTAAGATAGAGCGGCAAGGCGGTGTATTTCATTACATTACTACAGAAGTTGATAAACACCTGACATTTTCACAGTACGGGAAGATTTCTGTAAGTCCCACTTAATTTCAAATGCCACCAGTGCCAACTCTCTTCACCGTGGCACGTTCTGACCTCTCAGGGGTTACCTGCCACAGGAAGGGTGGGTGCAGCCCTGTCAATGTGCTCTGCTGCTCACTGTCCTGATAACCCCTTGATTTTCAGAAAGCAACATTTTCATATTTGACCTGAACTTCAACAAGCCAAATGGGCTAGTCTTGCCTAAGGTGCTGCCCTTCTTAGCTCATCAAGTATTATTTTTCCACTTCATGTCATGAGAAACATTTTTACACTGCAGACCAAACTGTAGTATTAGAATGAAACCGCCACGAACTCCTAATGATACTTCTTGAGTTTAAAATACAAAAAAAAAAAAAAAAAAAAAAAAAATTGTTGGCTTTCTTCTGCTAAGTAACACCATGCAAAACATACTAAAACCAAACAAACTGTCCAAAAGAACTTCCACATATCTGGAGGCCTGCCTGCTGCAGAGAGGAAAAGATTAAATCGTGCGGAACTGTAATCTCTCAGAGCTTTTGAGCCTAAGAAAGCGGAAATCTGCATGTTCAGAAACATACTCCATTTCTCCCTGTGATTGAGAGGAGATTTTGCACCCTCCAAGTACAACCATTTGCAAAAACAAGCAAGTAAAATACAGATCAGAAGACATCTATTAAAGAATCTCTGTTCATTGCCTGGGATTTTTAAGAAAATGTTTTCACAGAATTCCTATCTTTAACATACAATAGAAGTCTGTTACCAGTTTAGGCTACCACTGAAAAGCATGCCCTGCCCAGGTAGGAACAAGGCCCTAATTCCAAGCCAATCCTGGAAGAGGTGACAGCCCCAAGTTGCACTGGGCATGTCTGCGCCCAGCTCCCCTGCACATTCGGATTCACCTCCCCATTCTTCCCAAATGTCATTTGCATCCAGTCCCTGCTCAACCACTCCAAAGACCCGCGCACCAGTGATCCCCATTAGCAATGAGCATCCCTTCCTTCCACTACCACTTCCCTGGAGAAAAGCAGACCCCAAGAAAGGCTGGGGCTGGGCCATGAGCGCCCCTCTCCCACCTACCTTGATGATGCTGCTCCGGCGGGGCAGGCCGCCCGGCTTGCTCTCCCGGGGAAAGGGACAGGCGGCCGGGCTGGGGGTCGGGGCGAGCGCGACGCCGCGGGGTCCCCTGGCAGGGCTGGCCCGGGCTTCGTCCCCGGACACGCCGAGGCTACAGTCTCCGTTGGAAACCCCGCCGCTGTCATAGCGCGCCCGCCCGTGGCCGAGGCGACCTCCCCCGCTGCCGCTACCGCCGCCGCTACCGCCGCCGCCACCGCCGCCTTCCCCGGCTCCGGCTTTCAGGGCGCCCTTGGCGCCGAGGGCCGGGCTCGGGGAGGTGGGCAGGGCCCCGCCGGCGGCGCCCCCCCGGCCGCACTCCGCCATGGGCGCCCCGCGACCCGCCTGCACAAAGCCGCGTCCCCGCGTCCTCGCGTCCCCGCCGCCGCCTCGGGCCGCCGCGCGGCCCCTCCTCCTCGCCTCCTCCCGCCGCCGCCGCCTCGGCCGCTTCTTCCGCTTTTCTTTTTTTCTTGCTTTTTTTTTTTTTTTTTAATTTAGCTGTGATGTTTGTTTCGAGCTCGCCTGGCGCACGGTTGAAGTCGTGGCGGCAGAATTATCGCAAGGTCCCTGCAGGGGAGAGAGGGGAGAACACAAGTCAGCTCGGGCGGCGGCGGATCCCCGGCTGCCGGCACCTGGGGAAGGAAAACACGCCCAGACACACGCGCCTCTGGGGCGCCAAAAATACCCGCGCGGGCCGGGCGCCCACCCTGGGCACCGCGCGCCCACCTCGGCGGCTCGGGGCGCGCACCCCGCGGGCGCCACGCCAGGGGCTGCGGACGCTCTCCCGCGGCGCGGGGGCTCTCCAGGGGTCGAGCACCCACCGCGCGGACGAGGGCGCTCCAGGGACCCGCACCCGCCTCCGGCGCAGGGCGGAGGGGACCCGCGGGCGCCCCGACGCTCTCGTGCCACACGGAAGCGCCTCGCGGGGGGCTCGCGGCCCGGGGCGGCGGAGGCGTTGCCGGGGCCCGCGGGCTCCGGACTCCCCCGGGGCCGCCCGCGCCTAGCTCGGTTCGTCATGTTCCCTCAGGGCCCCGCCGAGGCCCGCGGCGCCGGGAGGAAGCGCACCGCGGGCAGGGGCGGCCGGGCTGCAACGGTCGCCGCAGGACCCCGGGAGTGGCCGCAGGACCCCTGGAGTGGCCCCAGGCCCACCACCCCTCCCCGCGGCTGTCTCCGCTGCAGCCTGGCGCTGCCCCCTACAGGCCGCCGAGACCCTTCCTGGCCGCCCCCCACCCACCGCGAGCTGCCTGCTCCCGCTCGAAGTTCCCGGCGTCGCGGCCGCCGAGGCTGAGGCCAGGTCATTTGGCCTCAGGGACCTCACAGCCGCGCAGACGATAACCTGCGGCGTCCGCGGGTCGTGGGTAACACCCTCCTCCAGCTGCTTATCCGCCCGGAGCCCCGAGGGGCGACGACCGCCTGCTGCGGGGAAGGGAGCAAACGTCGCCAGGCCGCTGCGCCTCGCTTCTACCCCCAGCCCTGCACGCGGAATTCGTTCCTTTCCCACCCAGCCCGGGAAAAGGCCAACAGAAAGCTACCCCTGGACTTCCCCAGCGGGACAGGCACATTTCACACACTGAAACCAATTCCGTTCTCTTCCCTTGGGCTCCTGAACTGTAAATTGCCTCAGCGGGTGAGGAGTGGTGTGGCTGTCGAGCTTTGAGGGGTAAAAGAGACAGGGGTAAGAGAGCCAGAGCCTGTTCTGTGCTCTCCAAGTCACCCCACGCTGATTCGTCACTGTTGTGCCTCACTTTCAGTATCCTTCCTGATCTCACCCACAGGGATGCTAGCTGGTCCAGCACCCCGCGGATCCTTCTTAGATCAAGCTCATGTTTTGGGACAGGCTCCTACTTGCAATGCTGAAGCCGGTCCCACCTTTCTCTGGTCCTCCTACCCCCGTCTCTGGCAAAGTGACGGGCCTAAAAATCAAGGATGATGATGTTGCTCCCCTGGGCAGATACCTCCTTGGACCTCCATCCCTGGAACCAGAGCCCGAACTCCACAGCTCGGTACCAGAGGCCCCACCCAGCTCTCCAGCCCTGGCTCCAAGGGCACCAGCCTCCTGCCCTTCTTCAGCACCCAGCGATTCTTCCCTTTTTGTGCTGCCTTTTCGGGCAGTGCTCTCCTTGCCAGGAGGGAGTGTGGAAGATTCCCAAGGGGGTGAACTGAAAGACTTCGCCTTCGTTAGAATTGTGTCATAGCAAACAGCCAACAAGCCACTGAGGAAATGGGTTTTACATACCTGTACATACCAGTCCTTGCCCTAGAAGCAACATTAAATACTTTCGTGTTATTCTTGGGGACATTTAAATTCTGATCCTCTGGATTAGTGTTTCTACAAACCATCAGACAAGCTTTTGTACATCTCTTGCCAACCTGGGCCTACACTAACAGAAATATTTTCACGTTGATATACAACAGTATTTTAATATGTTGTTCAGTCCCATCCATTTTCTTTTTTGCTTCTCTAGTTTTGTTTCAAAATAATATTTTTCATGTGATGATGAAGTCTGAACAGTTTTTACTGCTTGCTTTCTACATAAAGGTTAATTTTGATAATAAAGGGAGAAATTTGGAAGCAAAAAAATTTTTTTCTGTTCACATTTTTGTTTTTCATTCACATAATTCAAATCTTGTTCCTAATTTGCTTTATCATATTTATAATCCAAATACCTGTATGATGTGAGGAAGGAAAGCAAGCATGCTGTGGCCTTTATTCTTGAAGTTTTCTAATTTTGGTACAGTATTTTGAATAGTCATCTGGTGAGCCCTCTGCCTTTCTGTGGTAGGATCTAATCTCTGCATTTATCAAATCACTAGTAAACTGCTATGACAGATCCTGCAACTTTTCTCTTGAGTGTCCTGGACGGAGTAGGGACATATTAAGGTTTAAAAACCCAGTGTGCATTGTCTTTAACTATCATTTAATTCACCAGTGACCTCCAAGATGAGCACCTATCTATCTCACTCTAGACTGGCAACAAGTCAAACCAGGGAGACTTCGATGAAATAGATATGGCATTTAAATTAAAACATTTCCCAAAGCATCTTGGCAGACCTGTAACTAATGATGCCAGAAGCCCAAGGCCTGTGCCAGGTTCCTTTTTATCCCCCTAAGTGCTTGTCTCCCACAAGCCGCTGGTCACACGCCTGCTGGTGTTATAGCTGTATGTACTTCTTCATCACAAACACCAGAATGGTAGTTACCACTTGTCGGATATGGTGATAGGAGGCAGCATGTTCCTCTGACGTGCAATTCTTGGCTCCCAGCAGGCTTTTTAATAAGCTAAACTCAGATTTTTTTCATCATAAACAGCATAGTAAGCAATTGTTTCTCTTCATTTCTGCTGTGTGCCTGCAGTTACTGATTGCTTTCCATTTTCCTACTTCATGAGCAATGTTATTAAAGAAATTGTAAATATTTTGCCAAAATTCTTGCTGAAGTATTTTCATGGCATTGTAAAATTCATAGAAGTTAGAATTAGAAAAAGAGCCAAAATATCATAGTCATTCCTTAGCAAATACTATTGAATGGTTCCTTCAGACTAATATTAAGAGCAGGGCAATAAAAGATATGCAAGACATCAATAAAATGTTCATTCTTAATAATCCACTGTGCCTAAGCCAATTTATTCTAGTATATACTAACAGTTGGATTTTATGAGTAATTTCTTCATTATGTCAATAGATATATTTATAACCCCATTATATCATGTCAGCAATACGTAACTTTATCTCTTTTAGCCATTCTTCATATGTCAGTCCATCTCAGCTTTTAATCATTGTTGCCACCCTTCACCAAACTGTCTTCCATTTGTTTGCATCATTAATTTGATGCCTAGAACTTTGTTATTCAGGCTCTCTGGTCCATAATAACCTTTCAGCCTCCCAAAATAACACTGAAGCTGTTTACTGACTTCTTGCAGTCATTTATACCCTTGTAGGCTATGAATTCATATCTAGTTTCCAGTTTGCAAGCTCTAATATTACGGCTCTCCAAGTTTTTCTGACTCACTGAGCACTTAGCCTTCAGATTATTTTGTCCCTCATGTGTGATGACAATTTTCATTTTCAAAACCTCAATCTCATCTTATTTCCTGTGTTTCTCTAAAGAGGCAGTTCAGTCTCTGAGACTTCATATTTGACTGCTCTCCATATGCTTAATGTGAGAGCTAACTATAGCGGAAAGTAGGGGATACAAATGATTTAAGGAAATAGCAGATTATATAAATGTACCGGTCCACAATGGCTACCCATTTGCTTCCTGTGTCAATACATGATGTTGATTTTGATCTACTATGCTCCTACAGATTAGATTGTTTATTTTTATCATGGTCCTTAACAACAAGAAATATGCAGTGATCGTCTTTCTTCCTGGGCACTAATACGGCAACCTAGATCTGCCAAAAGCTTTCATTTCCATACTCGTACTCTCCTTTAGCACTAAAGATCCTTCACCCATTTTCTTGGATCCATCTTCCACAAGTGTATATAGCTGCCAAGAAGCAAGGCACTCAGTGAATTATATCAGTGCGTTCCAGCTTAGTGAGGAACCACTTCGTAAATTCATTAAATTTTCTCAGTGACTATTGAATTAGATAGCACTTTGAGGGAATTTATTAATTACTGGGGGTCCAATAACATAATTCAATCAGCAAAAGTAGCAATATGGGAGCCGGTGAGATGGCTCAGCGGCATAAGCGCCTGCCTGGCAAGCGTGAGGTCCTGAGTTTGATCCCCGATACCCACATTAAAAAAAAAAAAAGTAGTAATATGATAGACTAATATGATTTGGTCAAAAAATAGCTGTTGTTTATCACACTGCTTTTGAAAATTCTCTCTCATGCATTCGTGTATATTTATATCATCATTTTATTGACAGGAATCATTGGTCATTACAAAACTCCACTTGGGGGCCATATAGGTAATAGGAAGCTAAAGGGGTCTGTTTCAAAATAGCATTAAAAATTTATAGGTGTTATTTTCTAACAATGATATACTGTGTACATCAAATACAGAGAAATACAATTTCTGATTCATCTTTGGTTTTCTAATTTTAATAGGTCTTTGTTAAAGAAATATTTCATGTTTCTCTTAACTCTAAGAAAGATGTGTGAACATGCTGATAAATACAACTGACACTCAGCCAGTGCAGGGCAGCAATATGGAGTGGTAGGGAATTGAGTAAACTGATGAGGCATCTTACTACTGCCAAGAAGGAATGCTGGCCCAATGCTGCCTGGATCATTTTATTTTTCCAGAAAAGCAGGACACCTAGAATATAAAACTTGCTATTTTATTATTTCATTATATTCAGAGGACACCCACAAGGTGAGATATTCAGGTATTATTCTTTATAAAGTTTTCAGAAAGGCCTGTTTCTCCCTATTCCTCCTACAAACTGCATGTTAAGCAAAGATTAGCATATTGCTTCTAAATTCTGCCTTTCTTTGGATCTTGCCAATCTAATTTAAAGGACAGATTTATTTTTTTGAGGTTATATTTTTCTGTTTTGTTTTTGTTTTTGTTTTAAGACAGGGTCTTGGGCCAGTGAGATGGCTCAGTGGCATAAGCACCTGCCTGGCAAGCGCGAGGTCCTGAGTTTGACTCCCGGTACCCACATACAAAAAAAGGGCCGGTGATATCGCTCAGCGGCACAGGCACCTGCTGGCATGCAAGGTCCTGAGTTTGACCCCTGGTACCCACAGGGAAAAAAAAAAATACAGGGTCTTGCCATGTAGTTCAGGTGGACTTGAACCTACTATATAGCCCAGGCTGGCCTCAAACTCACAGCAATCCTCCTGCCTCAGCCTCCAGAGTGCTGGGATTACAGGTGTGCACCACCATGCCCAGCCTTATTTTTATGAGTTTTAGAAGTCAAATATCTGATAACAATATCATTTCACATATCCCAGTGTGTATTGTTCAAACCTACTACCTTTCATGTACCATCCCACAACCCCAACCCCAGCACTATTTCATCTCTAATGTTTGAAACTCAGAGACCCACTCTCTAGAAACTGACATTTCATCGGTCCTAGTCCCTTTCTTTCCTGAAACTTGCCTGCCAGTCTTAGCACGATCTGTACTTCCTGTACCCCATCTCACTCTTTCAGTCCATCAGTACTCCTATGCACTTTTTCCCTAACTAGCCTGAGCCCCTTGACCAAGACTTTAAACCACATTCTCACCAGCATCCTAGACCATTCTCATCCTTGCTCCTATGTACTCACTTTGCCAATCTAAAGCTGCATATATCCAACCATGGCTTTCTCCATACATGACCCCAGGCTGCCACTCTGCTAGAAAAAAAAAAATCATATAACTAAGCTATGTTACAGGTACTGTATATGATTTCTGTATGCAGGGGATCTTTCGTGCTCTTAGGCAATATTTTATCTGTTGTTAATTGGCATTAATCTTCTCCAAACTATTATTCTCCCAATGACTCACTGGCTCTCAATCTTAGCATTGTCCTAGGGTTCTACTCCATGGAAAACAAGCTGCCCAGAATAAACTGCTTTAACTCTTCCTCTACTCAGCTAATCCATATCCCACTCACCACCTCTGCTGTCTAAGGCTAAGCTCAAATCAGAAACCCTCTGTGTATGCCGTGTATGATCACTGGGCTCTTCCATTCTAATATGACTGATCTTTGGGGACCAAAGAGTTTTCTTACCTTCCTATAGGTAAAAGACAAAGTGTGATCTTCCCTGAAGGAGTGACTAGTCCTGATATCAACCATAAAAAAAAACAAAAACAGAAAGGAATCAGAGGTTTAAAGGGCAGCCTTAGACCACCTTCTCTTGGATCTAGCATCTTCAGGCAGGGAGAACAGGAGCTTCAAAAGGGGCTGTGGGTACAGCTTAGTGGTTGGCACTTACCTAGCACGTGCAAGGTTCTGGGTTCTATCCCCAGAACTGGGAAAAAAAAAAAAAAAAAAGTGAGAAGAATAGGACTCCCAGGAGCCAGGGGAGAAGACGCTGCCTTCATCAGAAACACCATGAGGCTAGGCCTATGGGTTCTAAAGATAAGAACCTTGTGCAACCAGCTTAAAGTTACTCTTTGTGGTGTAATTCCCTCAATCTTTTAGTAAAGTAGGGGGTGATTTAGGCATTACAACTCCCTCCAGTATACCATCATGGATAAAAAAGTGGTCCATGAAAGAAAGAGGAGCACCCTCTCAGCTTCAACCTGTTTCTCAGACTACCATCACAATTGTCCTGAGGGAATCATTGATCAACCTACAAGTCTCACCCGTCCCACTTCTTGACAAACTTCATTATTTTAGGAGACACATAAAGGCCCATTGTAGCCTAACCCTCAGCTGCCTTTCTAGCATCACCTCCTTCCTGGATATGCTTCCTAAATGCTGGTCACACTGGCCTGCATCCCTGAAAAGGCCATGAACTTTCACCCTCTTCTGCTTATGGTGTTCGCTGCATGTAGAATTTCTTTTTCCTCTCTGCATTACAAAGACTAAGAGGCATCCTTCAAGAAAGCACAAATGCTTCCTCCTTTGGTAATATGTTCTTAATGCCAAAAAACATAATTAATTACTCCTCTAGGCTCTTAAAACGCTTAGTACCTACCTCTATAATGGTCCTCATTAAAATACATTGCAATCATTTATTTATAAATCTTTTGCCTCCATGAGTTGGAGCTCAATAGAGTACATTTTAAAGTCTTTCCTCCATACCAAGTGACATTATCAGATATTGACACTACCTACGATTCATCTTTAAACTTTCTGTAATAGCTCAGGACCCAACAGATCATAATCCTCAATAAATTTGTAGATTTCAATTAATAAAGTTGTTTTTAAATCTTTTTCCTTCATATAGTTTAAAACCCCTTTATTATTTCATAAAGTCTCTTGGCTTGGATATGCTGTATAGGTTTTATTTCATATTTTTTCCTATTTTTCCTTATTACCAGATAAGGACTAAGAGTTTAGCGTAAGAGGGAAGTTTATTTTCCATTGTGTATGCATTATAGTTCCAATTTTTTTAAATTAAGGGAGCACTCCTTGACTTGTCATGGGTCAGTAAAAATTATGATCTAGCTCTGAGAGGTAGGATGTAGCAAAACCCTACCAGACCAAAAGCATCACCTCTTCAGCTTGGCAAGCTGCCCAGCTCCTTTCTAAATTAGTTAGAAATTCCCACCACTAACAATACACAACATGAAAGAGTACAAAATCTCCAGAAGGCTGCTGTTAAAATGTACAAATTACCTGGCAAAAGGAAGCTTCCCTAGACAGCTCCCACTTACGCACATTAGCAAAAAATTAGCCAAACATCACCTTGTCCTTTTTGGCAGAGACATATGGAACCCATATGAGAGAGAAAAGACAAGCTGATCTTGTTACCCAGAAGGGGGCAGAAGAAGGCTTAATACACTGCCCACCCACCCCTACGGTGTGTGTGAGGGTGGGGTCTGGGTGATAGGAAGTTAGGCCAAACTAGGACAAATTGGGAGCCAGAGTGGTTTTTGTAATCTGACTCAGTGCCTGCCTGAAGATAGACAAACACCAAAGAGGGGCTTGGAGAGGCAGTAAGACTGGGAGGAAATGATGGGGCTGGCTTGCTACACAGGGGTCAGAAGGTCATTCTGGGGGAATGGACAGCACAAGCTAAGACTTATTCGAGTTCCTCTCCTGGTCACCAGTTCCTGTGCAAATGTTTCTTGTATTGTTAAACGTTTGCTCAAATACAAATGTGGAAGAAGCCTTAAATGATATTTTAAGATCTTGTGATCATGTAAATTGGAGATCTTGAGCCTGATCCAGACAAGCACAAGAACAAGAAATAGAAAAGCTTTGGCCACAGGAATTTAGGCTGCAGAGAAAGGAACTCTTCCTTGCTGTGTCATCAGGCACTGGGATGCATTAAAACTGGGGCCGTGGAATTTCCTTTTCACAAGAACCTTCAGAGTAGAGTAGGCAATTATCTACCAGGATGGCATGAGCAGTCCTGAAGGCAAAAGGTCACAATGAATGATACCTCTGACCTGCTCATTCTGGGTGTTCGACTTTTTAAACCTTGTTTTGTTTTGTTTTCAGTACTTCCTTGTCTCTATTTTAGTGAAATTACAATTTGTTGTGATGTAATGAGACGTTTTAATCCTCTTTCAAACCCATACATTTCTCACCTGAATGATCAATTACTTATCATTTTCTGTCTCAAATTGAATATCTTTATCATCATCTATTTCTATAGTTTGAGTTCAAATATTTCACTGGTCTATTTTTTCCTACCTTTTAAATTAGTTTCCCTTTATCACTGATCCAACAATCCTGGGACACTCTCTCCTCTGGGAGGATTCTCCATTTGATAAATTATAAAATGGCCTTTTTTTCCCCTAACATGGTAACTTCTTTGATGCTGTACACTTGCTGTTTGTAACAGAGGCCATTAAAGTATCTGGTAGAGTACAATGTTAATGTGATTAGAGTACATGGAGCAATTTTAAATCACTCTAAATCTTCAGTTCTGGTGATGCGTACCTTGGGTTTTAACTCCATGTTGTATCCAAAATAAAGTTTGGCTTTTGTTTGTTATGTTTTGTTTTGTTTTACCACCATATTCTCCAATGTCAAGTTCTGTTTTATTGCCTCCACAGACACTTTGTAAACTGAACCATCTCTACGTTCTTTTATCCATTTGTCTTTCTACAAAGACCTTATTAATCTACACTGACATTTCGGCCATAAAAATGATCCAACCATTTCTGCTATGTCTCTCTTTTCGTTTTAAACACTCAGTTTAATTCTCAGGTCTTTTATAAGCCCTTTTCTCTGAAGTAGTGTGTAAACATTTCAACCCAACAGCCTACTGTTCCCACTGTTACTTGAAGGGGAGGTCGAACCTCCTAATTTGGGCTATTAGGAAGCAGCCTGGCTGTTTGACTCTGCCCCTGACCTGAGATGCTCTGGCTTAGGAGTGTGAACCAGAATCCTTGCTGCTTGGTCATTGCTTGATGTAAAACAAATCCTTTAAGCTTTGAGGACTTCATTTTCTTCCATGGTCGCACAAAGATAAAAATGGTGCCTGGCATTCCTATCTGGCTCCCAGAGTCGGAGGGAGAGCAACACCTGCAAGACTTAAAGAACAGCAAGAATACTGATTTCAAAGGTAACAATTCGAACACATAAATAATTTCCCCAAAAGATCCACAAGACATCTCTGACACATACAGGAAGCCTAATCTCATCTATATATTAATATACTCCCCTTAAAATAAGTGAGTTTAGGGTACAATAAATATTTTGTGACAAAACTTTCTATGGGCCCAAATTCCAGTCCCAGGCAGTGCCCCCTTATTTCCATTTTGAATATAATAAAATGTGTGTTCAACTGTGGAATATGGATATTTGTTGGAATACACAGGTTACATCCCTTTTGCAGTGCTATTAGCAACCCATTTCCCCATATTATACTGGCTTGGGAATTGTTTGTACACCCACTCATCCATCAACACACAGCATGTTATAAAAACCTTTTACTTTTTGTAAATACAAGCTGATAATTCTGCAGAGAGGAAAACAAAACATTGAGAGTACAGCATCTAAACCGTGACCTCACTGATAAAAGGGGTGCTATCTCAGCAACCAGAGACTGTCTTGGGGAAATCCATTCACAAATCCAGAAAGGTAGGCAAGTAATATAGCTCATGGATTAGGTTCCCAAGTACCTAAATGAAAGAAAAAGAAAACCAAAATGAAAGAAAGCTTGAGCAGAATTAGAGCTTTCCTTATATGGCCAGCTCAAAACACCTTGCTCGCTTCTGGCATTCTGAATAGGACACTGGGGAAAAACTGATAAGTACTTACCAATTTATTTTCCTGGGCAAGTCCATATAACACCAGGCCTCAGTATCAGATACACAGGCATTGTGGGATAAACAGGGTATCTGAGAGTGGCTCACTTCCCTGCCAAGGTCTGAACACAGGCCCTTCAAAGTAGGGCACAAAGGGACCTTGGGGTGGGCTTCATTGAGATTCAGGGTTTATGGACTTAATGACCAAGATTCTGTCTCCAAGCCAGGCATGGAGGTGCACACCTGTAACCAGTACTCAGGAGCCTGAGGCAGAAAGATTACTACAAGTTCAAGGCCAGCCTGGGCTACACAGTGAGTCCAAGGCCAGTCTCAATTCTGACTATAGAATGTTTTCTCAGCAATGGCAGCAGCCATACTAAAAAGGAGGTGTCAACTTGACCACAAAAAGAATGAAAGTCCATAGGTGGATAACAAAACATACTCATCTCCTTCTGAACCAACACTCTGCCTCAGTAAATGACAGGGAAAGATAGTAAGAGCAGGAGGAAAGGGAGTTCGCACACATTTATTCCATTTTACAGATGAGATATCAAGGCACAACAAAATTGTGTGGCATGCCAAGGGCTAAGCATGGCTCCAAAGTCCATTAACCTAATTATTACAGTATACAATGAGCTGGGAGGGGTGCCTGCCTCAAAAGTACAGCCCAACAGAATGGGTAGGTATGGGGAAACACGTGTATCACTGTTGTTTCCAACAGATTGAGACCCAGATGAGTCATCTGTTTAGCTATTCTTTGCCAGAAGCACCATAGGCTTAGAGAACACCCTCCCCAGTCCAAGCTCTACCCTATTCCCTTCCTGAGATCACTATACAAAGAGACATTATCTCAGAACATTCAAACAACACCACTATCTTCATATACCATGTGCATTAGTCACACAGCTCAGTGGAAAACTGGTGAGAACTTATCGTGCATTAGGTACTATTTCCAAGACTTCTCATACCCCACTTCCCTTAGCCCTCACAGAAACTCTCATACATAGCTACTGCTATTTTCTCCAATTTTACAACTGGGAGGGCTAAGAAGGCTCAGAAAGGTGAAATCACTTGCCCAACACGAAACCACAAGCAAGAGACAAACCAATCTCAAAGTCAACTGTCAAGGATGTTCCTGTGTGTTTTAGCCCCACCCTGCCTGTGGCAGCTCTGTTCCCCAGGCTGCACTGAGGCTTACTACCTTCTTCACTCCCCTAAACAAAGGCTGAGTCCTGTACCCCAGGATGGTGGGAGGGTGTGGCTAAGGCAGGGAGGAGAAAGGGAGGCTAGGAGCAGATCTTACTTTTGTTCTGCTGCTGCTCCAGACAAAAGCCCTGGTGAGGCCTGAGCTGAGTCCCATCTGTTGAACACCAGACCTCAAGCTCTTCTAGAATTAATAGAGGAACACTAGACATTAAGTGGAGGAGACACAGGAGAGAATTTTTGCAGTGATTTCGTCCTGGATGGGAGAGGAGGACAAGTTAACCAGAGGACTTTCATGAAACTTCCTGGCTGGGAGAGGATCTCATTTAGATGGTGGAATGACTTATCTAAAAAATTCATCAGATCATCCCCAATGAGCTTGTGATAAAAAAAAAAAATGAGTCCAACAAAATCACAGAATATAAAGAATAAGCAGGGCCAGCTATATAATTTGTGAGGGTTCTTTACAAAATGAAAATGTAGGGCCTCATGTTCCGAAACTATTAAGAATTTTAAGTGACAGCAAGGCATTAAACCAAGTTCTGAGAGCAGGAGCCTGTGCAGCTGCAGTGGTCATCACATCCTTGAAACCTGCCCTTGATAAAGGCACAGACAGGAGAAGCTGTCCAAGTACAGAAAGAATCTCACAGAAACAAAATTATAATTCTAGATCTCAGTACTAAAGGCATATGGCAGAGTGTTTAGACAATCAGGACAGAGACTATATAGTTGAAAAATATAAGGAATAAAGTCGAAAAATAGACATATGGAAAGTATGGAATCATAGGGCAAGGGACTATAAAGATTCTTTTTAATTGTACAAATTAATCATATATTGCAACAGAAAAATGCACTTGAGTTAATGCAAGAAACAATGGCACGAAATCTATGAAAATATATTCCCATGCCACAACATAACAATACAATTAGAATTAAGTAGTGAAAATAGAATTTTACAGAAACACGAATAAATTCAAAATTCCATCTTAATTTACACAGAGGAAAACAAAATTTTAAATAGCGTAAGATGCTGGCAGCAGTGTATGAAGTATATTATAAATATATATTACTAAGAAAATGAAAGTAGAAACATCATAAATGAATTTTGTATCTAAAAATCCCTAAAATAGAAGTAAAGCAAAGTAGGAAAATAAAACACTAACTTTTAAAATAAAACAACGTAACAGTAGTTTTCATTTTAACCAAATGGGCAAAATTGATAAATGACTGACCAAATGAAAAAGAGAGGTCCCCAGTCAGTGCAGCTGGTGAAAAAAGCCTGAGATCCACCCCTCCCTCCCTCCACCAGCAGGACTCAGGGCCCGGAGACCTGCGGGAATGCCAGTGACACAGTAGGACCCTGGCTAAGGTGCACACGACAGACAGGAGAAACTAGAGTCATGAAAATGTCTCATGCAACAGTAACAATACAATCCAACAGGTGGTAAATTAGGAGAACCAGAATTGTGCCTGGGGACAAGGACACAAGGAATAGAAGCGGGTGGGTAGGCTGCCCCCCACTCTTTTCTTGTATTTTCTCTATTTATTTATTTATTTTATTTTATTTTTATTTTTATTTTCTAAACAGCTGGAGAGAGCTCCAGCCACAGAAAACTAATCCCATCCCCCAAATCCAGAGACAAAGATCAGACCCAAACCCAGCAAAAATCCACCTGCAATCTTGGCCAGAGTACACATTTATGGGATGTGACTTGGACATAACACAGAACTATAGACACTAGAGGAATTTCACTACTTTCATTTTTCTCTGTCTGACTGGTTTCCCTCTTGGTATTTGCCTGAATTAGTGTTTTGCTTTGTTTTGTTTGTTTGTTTTTATTGTTTGTTTCTTTTTAGTTTTTTGTTTGTTTTCCCTTTCTTTTCTCATTTTCTCTCTGTTCTGTTTTATCCTGCTTTGTTTCTCTTTCTGTATGTTTTTTCAGTGTGTGAGGATATTTTTATTTACTGGTTTTTTAATTTTTTTCCTTTCTTCTTTTCTTTCTTTTCCTTTTCTTCCTTCTTTTCCCTCTCATTCATAGTTTAGATCTCTAACCTTTCTCTTTGTTTTATTCTACTCATCCTCTTCCTCTCTTTAGTCAGCTATCTCACTTGAATTTATGACACTTTCACGTGAGAAAACATCATCTCTTCTTTTTCTGGTTCACTTCAAAACTCCTAGACCTTCTCCTCCCATCCTTCCCTCCCGTGTCCTACAATTACCCAAAACCTGGTGCCCTCCAACCTTGCTCCTACTATATTCAACCTCATTCATCTCTCCATCCTACCCTATCGTCTTGAACTCCCACCCCCACAACAGGGTAAAATCACTCTACTGAGTGGAAAATCATTGCATACAAGTGCATATATATATATAATATATATATTATATTTCCGCAAACCTTCCTCCTGTGGTTATAGATATCAGGCTAATAGTTACCACAGTTTGTCAGTAGCCAGGCTGTACTTGAGTCTATTGTTATTGCCAACTGAGCTACTTTAACCAGGATGTCATACATGGTATAACCAGTTTTCCCCTCTGTATGACAACACTGCAATTGTAAGGGGTCATAACTATCATCATAGTCCAGTACAAAAGGAATGGGCTCTAAGTCAAATAGATAGCAACACCTCAGTCTTAATACATTGGGAAGGTAGGTTCTTGGGATAGACATAAAGACCAAGAACCACCTACATCTAGAAGACATCTGGAGGAACAGACACCTCCTAGGAAAGCCTCAACACCAGTGATAAGGCTATCTAATGTAAGAAATCTGCAAGCATCAACACAGAAAACAAAGTAAAATAGAAAATAGAAAATGGCAAGATGAAGAAGCAAAATTCAATCCCAAATGTCCAGCCCACCCAGGACAAGTCCAGAGGACAAAAAGATAGAGGAAAATGGAAGCCAACAAATGGAACTGTCTAAAATGATAGCAGCAGAAGTGAAAAAACAAATGGAAGAGGCCACAGAAAAAATAATCTCTAAGGTGGAAAAAGAAATGACTATCAAAATGAAAGACATTAAAGCAGACACAGATAAACAAACAGAGGAGTTCAGGAAAACAATGGAAACCATGAATGCCAAACATAGACAAGAAATGGAACCAGTGAAACAGATCCAAACAGAAATGCAGGAGATTAAAAACTCCACTGAAAGTATACACAGCAGACTAAACGAAGGCAAGAAAAGAGTATCAGATCTAGAAGACAGGAACCTAACCAGTGACCAGGAAAAGAAAGATATCTTAAAAATAGTAAGAGACCATGAAAAATCAATCCAACAGCTACAAGATGACGCAAAGAAGAACAACATAAGATTGACTGGAATCAGTGAGAAAGCTAGAGACAGTGCAAAAGACATAAAAAATACTGTCACAGAAATAATGGCAGAAAACTTCCCAAACATGGTTAAAGAATTTGGTATACAAATAAATGAAGCATACAGAACTTCAAATAGCTATGACCAAAATAAATCTACACAAAGGCATATAATAACCAAGATTCCAGAAATTCAGCACAAGAACAAAATATTAAAAGCAGCTAGAGAAAAAAAAAAAAACAACCATATCTCCTATAAAGGAAAGCCCATCAGAATCACAGCAGACTTCTCAACACAAACCCTCAAATCAAGGAGAGCCTGGAGTGAGGTATTTCAAACCCTAAAGGAAAACAATCTTCAACTCAGATTGATGTACAACACAAAACTATCTTTCAAAATTGATGGAGAACTAGAATATTTCCATGACACAGAACAACTGAAGAAATTTACGACCACCAAACCAGCTCTACAAAATGCTCTGAAGAGATAATGAAGACCACAAACACATGAACACAAATAGAAAGAAACAGCCAGGCAGAGCAAGCAATTAAACAGAGGAGAAAGACAGGGAACCAACAACAGGAAAACATGAAAAAGATAAGCCAATACATATCAGTTATAACCATCAGTGTAAATGGTCTCAACTCACCAATCAAAAGAAACATACTGGCAGAATGGATCAAGAAACAAGATCCAACAATATGCTTCATTCAAGAAACACATTTAACTCAAAAGGAAATTCATAGACTAATAGTCAAAGTTTGGAAAATAATTCTCCATGCCACAGGAACCCAGAAAAAAGCAGGAGCAGCTATTCTATTTGCAGACAATATAAACTTTAAGCCAAACTGATCAAAAGAGACAAAGAAGTCACTACATACTTGTTAAGGGAAAACTCCAAGAAGAGATAACAACCATAAATATTTATGCACCAAACACAGGTTCACCCAACTACATAAAGCAAACATTAACAGACATGAAAAACCAAATAAGCACTAGCACAACTGTGGTGGGGGACCTTAATACCCCACTCTTACAAATGAAGCAACTGGACCAAAAATCAACAAAGAAATACTAGAATTAAACCAAGTCTGTGAACAAATGAATTGGTAGACGTCTACAGAGTGTTTCACCCCAAAACGTCAGAACACACATTTTTCTCGGCTGCACATGGGACATTCTTCAAAATAGACCACAAAACATGTTAAAGTAAATGTAGAGGAACTGAAATCATCTTATGCATACTATCTGACCATAGTGCAATAAAACTAGAAATCAATGACAAAGGAAATCACAAAAATTACATGAACACATGGAAATTAAACAACACCCTTCTGGACAACCAGTGTGTCACAGAGGTAATTAATGATGAAATTAAACAATAATGCCGATACAACATACTGAAACTTATGGGATGCAATGAAAGCAGTCCTATGAGGGAAGTTTATAGCAATGAACTCACACATCAGGAAAACAGAATGAGCTAAAATAAACAACTTAATGTTGAACTTCAAACTTCTAGAAAAAGAAGAACAAATCAAACCCAAAGCTAGTACAAGGGAGAAAATTATAAAGATAAGAGCAGAAATTAATGCAACAGAGACTAAGAAAACAATACAAAGAATCAATGAATCAAAAAGTTGGTACTTTGAAAGAATAAATAAAATTGATAAACCATTAGCCAACCTCATCAAAAAGAGGAAAGAAAAAACACAAATTCAGGCCAGGGATATAGCTTAGCAGCATAGCACCTGCTTGGCAAGCATGAGGTTGTGAGTTCAATTCCCGGTACCAAAAAGTATCATTAAAAAAAAAAAAAAAAAAACACAAATTCAAGCAATTAGGAATTAAAAGGGGAAATCACAATGGACCCCACAGAAATCCAGGAGAACATCAATACCTACTATGAGAACCTATATTCTAATAAGATGGAAAACACAGAAGAAATGGACAGGTTCCTAGACACAATCAAATTGCCAAAACTAAATTAAGAAGATATACAAATTCTAAATAACCTGATATCAGCCAATGAAATGAAAGTGTAATTAAAAATTTACCAACAAAAAAAAGCCCAAGCCCTGACAGATTCACAGTTGAATTCTACAAGAAATTTAGAGAGGAACTAATGCCACTAATGCAGAAACTCTTTAAGGAAATTAAAAGGGAAGCAATACTTTCAAATCATTTCTGGAAGCAAGTATCACCCTGATTCCAAAACCAGAGAAGAATCCAACCAAAAAAGAAAACTACAGGCCAATCTCCCTAATGAACATAGACACAAAAATCCTTAATAAGATATTGGCAAACAATGCACAAATCATCAAGAAGATCATACACCATGACCAAGTAGGATTCATACCACGGATGCAGGGATGGTTCAACATACACGAGTCAACAAATGTAATACACCATATTAACAGAACCAAAGACAAAAATCACATGATCATCTCAATAGATGCAGAAAAAGCACTGGACAAAGTCCAACACCCATTCATGATAAAAACTCTACAGAAAATTGGAATAGATGGTCATTACCTCAATCTTATAAGAGCCATCTATGACAAACCATCAGCTAAGATCATATTAAATGGTCAAAAACTGAAAGCTCTCACTCTAAAATCAGGAACAAAGATGTCCGCTATTACCACTCCTATTCAATATAATTCTGGAAACATTAGCCAGAGCAATTAGACAAGAGAAAGAAATAAAAAGAATAAAGGTAGGAAAGGAAGAAGTTAATTATCATTATTTGCAGATTACATGATACTCTACATAGAAGACCCCAAAAACTCCATCAAAAGACTTACAGATTTAACAACCAAATTCAGTTACACAGCTGGATACAAAATCAACACTCAAAAATCAATAGCATTCCTGTATACAAGCAACAAACTCACAGAGAAATTAGGTAAAGCACACCCTTCACAATAGCATCTAAAAAAATGAAATACTTAGGAATCAATCTAAGAAAGATGTAAAAGATCTGTACAGTGAAAATTATAGTACCCTACCAAAGGAGATCGAAGAGGATATCAGAAAATGGAAAGATATCCCTTGCTCATGGATAGGAAGAACTAACATAGTGAAAATGGCCCTACTCCCAAAACTGCTATACAGATTTAATGCAATCCCAATCAAAATACTGTTAGCACACCTTACAGATCTAGAGAAAATACTCCTAAAATTCATTTGGAACCAGAAGAGATCTAGAATAGCAAAAGTAGTTCTGGGCAACAAATGCAAGTCAGGGAGCATCACAATTCCAGACCTGAAATTATACTACAAAGCTACTGTGATAAAATCAGCATGGTATTGGCAAAAAAACAAAACAAAACAAAACAAAAAAAACAGACCTGAGGGTCAGTGGAACAGAATAGAAGATGCAGATACAAGGCCAAACACACTCAGCCATCTTATCTTTGACAAAGGAGCCAGACATGTTCACTAGAAGAAAGATAGCCTCTTTAATAAATGGTGCTGGAAAAATTGGCTTTCCACATGCTGAAGACTAAAACTAGGCACATGTCTATCACCATGTACTAAATTAAAGTCAAAATGGATCAAATATCTAAATATTAAAACAGAAACACTAAATCTACTGGAAGAGAAAGTAGGTAGAATTCTTAAAGATATAGGTATAGGTAGAGACTTCATGAACAAAACCCAGACTGCACAAGATATACTTCAAAGAATCAACAACTGGGATCTCATCTTATTAAAAAGCTTTTGCAGGCCAGTGATATAGCTCAGCGGCATAAGTGCCTGCCTGGCAAGTGCAAGGTCCTGAGTTCGACTCCTGGTACCCACATATAAAAAAAAAAAGGTTTTGCACAGCAAAAGAAATCACCAACAGAGTGAAAAGACAACCCACAGAGTGGGAAAAAATTTTAGCCAATTGTCCTTCAGACAAAGGACTTCTATATAGAACATATAAAGATTGAAAAAAATCAGACCCCCAAATTCAAAGACCCAATCCAAACATGGGCATCTGAGATGAATACACACTTCTCAGATGAAGAAATACAAGTGGCAAATAAACACATGAAAAAATGTTCAATATCACTGGTCATTCAAGAAATGCAAATTAAAACAACACTGAGATTCCATCTCACTCCAGAAAAAATAGCTATCATCAAGAAATCAAGACACTGCTCTCCACACAGACAGAGGGTAGACATGAAGCACTGAATTAACCACCACAGGCGACTCACTGCATGGGACTAACAGTAAACTCCACACTGGTTAAAGTTGATACTATAGGCAATTCGAGAGGACCTCAAGATGGCGCATGAGTAAGAAGCAGGCAGCGAAACTCTCTCTAAAAGTTACCATTGGAACACGGGAATATAGCGACCTGGAAAGCGCAGGAGTGGCGGAGATGCCTCCCCGAAACCCAGAAAAGTTCTGAAGCGCAATCTGGGACCCCCGGCACCAGTGACGGGTGACTTCCAACAAAGAAGAAGGAAAGAAGGAGCAGACCGCACGCGCGCACCTTCTACTATCCCGGGAGTTGCAGCGCCGCGGAGGCTCAATTCTACGGACACACGGTGGCAGCTGGCGCCCAGGGAGCCCCCACGGAGGATCCTGAGACAGCGGCGGGGCAGGGGAGCGGCGGAGAACGGCGCTGACCGGCGGTGAGTGTCTCTCAGCCACAGCTGCCCCGCGCCAGAGAGCAACCGGCTGGGCGCCATTGTGGGGGGTGTGGCGAAACCCAGAGGGGCTCGAAAACTGCTCTGGGAACTTGTGCTCCGGACAGGCAGCACGGGGCCTCTCAGGCCCACGAAAGTGTGCTGAGGTCAGCAGGCGAACGAGACTGGACTCTCAGCCACACCTGTCCCACGCCAGAGAGCGACTGGCCCGGCGCCATTGTGGGGGGCGTGGCGAAAAACCAGAGCGGCGGGAACCAGTGCAGGGAACCCGCGCTCCGGACAGCACGCTGAGCCTCTCAGGCCCAGGGATCGTGAAAGGGCGCTGAGAGCGGAGGCGAGCTAGACTGGTCTCTGCCTGAAAGTACGCGCCTCTGCTCACCGCCCACCAGAGGGCGCTCCTGGCTTACTGGGACGGACCGGCACAGAACAGGACTCTGTCACCACAAGGTACCTGCCTACAACAGAGTCAACACCTGGAACGGATTCTTTTTATTTTTTTTTATTTTTATTTTTATTATTATTATTTTTTTTCTCACTGATTTGTTTTTTGTTCTGGCGAAGGGTTTTTTTGTTTTTGTTTTGTTTTGTTTTGTTTTTGGTGGGGTTTTATTTTTGATCTGTCTGTTTTATTGTTTTTATCTTCGTTTTTGTTTCTGTATGTGTATTTGCTCTTTCCTTCATTATTCTCTCTGGTTTTTTATATGAGTGTAAACAGCGCCTCTAACTTCTTTGTGATTGTGGTTGTGATCTGTTCTTCCTTTTATCCCTTCCTTCTCTTTTTACCACCTGTCCTCTGCACTAGTGTCCCAATTTTAGTGGGATCCCTCTTGGTCCTCTAACCTTACATCTAATTCCTTCCTCTTCTCCCAATACTCTATTTCCTCCTTAACTCATTTTAAATTTAAACTCCTCAGGGAAAAATTGACATACATAGGACTTGTATACTGCATATAATTTTTCTGGTGTGTTTTAGATTTTGTTATATAACCGCAACTCTATACAGCTAAAAGTGGTAAATAACTGGTTAGTTCAGTCTGTCATTTTCTAGGCTGTGTTTGATGCTTTAGTTAACATTATAGCCAAATGTGAAATAATTGTTCTAAACATCTTTCCTTCCTGATATTTCATGATTGAGATTGACTAAGGGACACAGAAAATACAGAGGCACAGTACCAAAGAATCAAGGACTGGGCCAAACAGGTAGCAACTTTGCATACCCAACGAATTGAAGAGGTAGGATCTGGCAGAAAGCTCAAAACCTAAAAGCAAGCTCCACTTGGAAGATACTGCAGAGAAGTAGTCATCTTCTAAAGATCTTAAACACTAGCAATAAAGTAACCTACTATAGGTAATTTGCAAACATCACCCCAGGAATTAAAGAAAGAAAAAATGAGACGACACTTAAACAAGATGCAAACACACACATCCAATTCACCAAAGGCAAACCTAGGGAGCAACGAGGTGGGACAATCCGAAAGCCACCCACCTGGCCTATCTGAAGTGGTAACAACAAAGCAACTGAATGAGGTTCTGGAAAAAATTAAAACAGAAATAATCTCACAGATAACTGCAGAGATAATGTCTACAATGAAGACCATGCTTAAGGACACTATAGCTGATACAGACAAAAAAATAGATGAACTTAAGAAAACTATAGAAACCATGAATGCTCAGCATAGGAAAGAAATGGAATCCATAAGGCAGATTCAAGCAGATATCCAAGAGATAAAAAATTCCATTGAAAGTATTTGTAGCAGAATAAGCCAATGCGAGGACAGGATCTCAGATATAGAAGACAGGCTTGCAATTAGTGATCATGAAATGCAAAAATTCTTAAAAATAGCAAGGGACCATGAAAAATCAATTCAGCAGCTGCTAGATGACTCAAAGATAAACAACTTAAGAATAATTGGAATAAATGAAAAAGCAGGAGATAGCATCAACGACATTAAAACCTTGTTCAAAGACATAATCAGGGAGAACTTTCCTGGAGGAGAAAAGGAATTTGACACCCCTATAAGTGAAGCTTTTAGAACACCAACTAGACATGATCAAAAAAAAACTTCAGCCAGACATATTATAGTCAAGATCCCAGAAATTCAACAGAAGGGCAGAATCTTAAAAGCTGTTAGGGAGAAGAGACAAATCACCTATGAAGGAAAACCCATCAGAATCACAGCTGACTTTTCAGCACAAACCCTCAATTCAAGAAGAGCTTGGAATGATGTATTGCAAGCTCTAAAGGAAAATAATTTTCAGCCCAGATTGATGTACCCTGCAAAACTATCTTTCAAAATTGATGGAGAAATAAAATACTTTCATGACAAAGAACATCTGAGAAAATTTATGACCACCAAACCAGCACTCCAAAACGTTCTGAAGGACATTCTAGAAAGAGATAGGAACCCCAACAGAAGGAATCCACCAGGCAGGGTGGATTAAATAATTAAATAGCCGGAAAGCGGAAAAACAAAGAGTGAGAACCAACAACAGGATAATATCATGACAAGTCAATACATATCAGTTTTAACCATCAATGTTAACGGTCTCAATTCACCAATCAAAAGGCACAGATTGGCGAAATGGATCAAGAAGCAAGATCCAACAATATGCTGTATACAAGAAACACATTTAATTCAGAAAGAAATTCATAGACTGAAAGTCAAAGGATGGAAAACAATACTCCATGCCACAGGAACCCAGAAAAAAGCAGGGGTAGCTATTCTTTTTGCAGACAAAGTGAACTTCAAGCCAAGAAGGATTCAGAGAGATAAAGACGGTCATTACATCCTTGTAAAGGGAACAATCCAAGAGGAAGAGATAACGATCATAAATATATATGCGTCAAATACCAATGCACCCAGCTATATAAAACAAGTACTAAAGGACATGAAAAATCAAATAAGCACTAATACAATTATATTGGGAGATCTCAATACTCCACTGTCACAAAAAGATAGATCAACTGGACAGAAAATCAATAATGAAATAGTAGAACTGAACCAAACTTTTGAACAAATGGACTTAGTAGATGTCTACAGAGTGTTCCATCCCACAACATCAGAATACACATTTTTCTCAGCTGCACATGGGACGTTCTCCAAAATAGACCACATACTAGCTCATAAAACCTGCTTAAGTAAATGCAAAGGAATTGAAATTATCCCATGCATATTATCAGACCATAGTGCAATGAAATTGGAAATCAATGGCAAAAGATCCCACAAAAACTCCCTAAACACATGGAAATTAAACAGCATCCTCCTGAACAACCAATGGGTCACAGATGAAATTAAAGAAGAAATTAGACACTTTCTACAACTGAATGACAATGACAGTACAACATACCGGAACTTATGGGATACAATGAAAGCAGTCCTAAGAGGGAAATTTATAGCATTAAACACTTATATCAGGAAAATAGAGCAAGCGCAAATAAACAACTTAAGGGTGAACCTCGAGCTTCTAGAAAAAGAAGAGCAGGTTAAGCCAAAAGCCCGTACAAGGGAGGAAATTATAAAGATCAGAGCAGAAATTAACGTATTGGAGAATAAAAAAACAATACAAAGAATCAATGAAGCAAAAAGTTGGTTCTTTGAAAGAATAAATAAGATTGACAAACCCTTATCCAACCTTATTAAAAAAAGAAAAGAAAAGACTCAAATCCATGCAATTGAAAATGAAAAGGGTGATATCACGACGGACCCTGCAGAAATCCAGAAGATCATCTATACCTATTTTGAAAATTTATATTCTACTAAGATGGAAAATGCAGAAGAAATGGACAGATTCCTAGATTCGTATGAATTACCAAAGCTGAATCAAGAAGATTTAAAAATCCTAAATAAACCAATATCAGCCAATGAAATTGAAGATGTAATTAAAAACCTCCCAACAAAGAAAAGCCCAGGCCCTGATGGATTCACTGCCGAATTCTACAAGAAATTTAGAGAAGACCTAACGCCCCTACTTCTCAAACTTTTCAATGAAATTGAAAGGGAAGCAATACTCCCAAATTCATTCCTGGAAGCAAGCATTACCCTGATACCAAAACCAGAGAAGGACACAACTAAGAAAGAGAACTACAGGCCAATCTCCCTAATGAACATAGATGCAAAAATCCTTAATAAGATACTGGCAAACAGAATCCAACAAATCATCAAGAAGATTATACACCATGACCAAGTTGGATTCATCCCAGGGATGTAGGGATGGTTCAACATACGTAAATCAATAAATGTAATACAGCATATTAACAGAACCAAAGACAAAAATCACATGATCATCTCAGTAGATGCAGAAAAAGCTTTTGACAAAGTCCAGCACCTTTTCATGATAAAAACCCTACAGAAAATTGGAATAGAGGGTCTTTATCTCAATCTGGTAAAAGCTATCTATGACAAACCAACAGCCAATATTATACTAAATGGCCAAAAACTGAAAGCCTTCCCTCTAAAATCAGGAACAAGACAAGGATGTCCACTGTCCCCACTCTTATTCAACATAGTTCTGGAAACTTTAGCCAGAGCGATTAGACAAGAGAAAGAAATAAAAGGAATAATGATTGGAAAGGAAGAAGTTAAATTATCATTATTTGCAGATGACATGATACTCTACACAGAAGACCCCAAAAACGCCACTAAAAAACTGCTAGATTTAATAAGCAAATTCAGTAGTGTAGCTGGATACAAAGTCAATACTCAAAAGTCAATAGCCTTCCTGTACACAAATAACAAACTTACTGAAAGAGAAATTAGGCAAACAATACCTTTCACAATAACATCCAAAAAAATGAAATACCTAGGAATCAACCTCACGAAGGATGTAAAAGACCTCTATACTGAAAACTACAGTACTCTGAAAAAGGGGATTGAAGAGGATATCAGAAAATGGAAAGATATCCCTTGCTCCTGGATAGGAAGAACCAATATAGTGAAAATGGCCATACTTCCAAAATTGTTATACAGATTTAATGCAATTCCAATCAAAATTCCAACAGCATATCTCACAGAATTAGAGAAAACAATCCTAAAATTCATTTGGAATCAGAAGAGACCTAGAATAGCAAAGGCAATTCTGGGCAACAAAGGCAAGGCAGGGGGCATCAGAATCCCCAACTTGAAATTATACTATAAAGCTACTGTGATAAAAACAGTGTGGTACTGGCAAAAAAACAGACCTGAAGATCAATGGAACAGATTAGAAGATGCTGAAACAACCCCAGACATACTAAGCCACCTTATCTTTGACAAAGGTGCCAAACACATTCGCTGGAAGAAAGATAGCCTCTTTAATAAATGGTGCTGGAAAAACTGGCTCTACACATGCCGAAGATTAAAACTAGATCCATATCTTTCACCATGCACTAAACTAAATTCAAAATGGATCAGAGATCTAAATATTAAAACAGAAACATTAAATCTGCTGGAAGGTAGGATAGGTAAAACCCTTGGAGACATTGGTGTAGGCAAAGACTTTATGAATAAAAACTCAACCGCACAGGAACTATCCCAAAGAATCAATAACTGGGATCTCATCTTATTAAAAAGCTTTTGCACAGCAAGAGAAACCACCAACAGAGTGAAGAGACAACCCACAATGTGGGAAAAAATGTTTGCCAGCTGTTCCTCAGACAAAGGATTACTATCGAGAACATATAAAGAACTCAAAAAAATCAGACCTCCCAAATTTAAAGACCCACTCCAAAAATGGGCATCTGAGATGAATACACATTTCTCAGATGAAGAAATACTAATGGCAAACAAATATACAAAAAAATGTGCAACATCACTAGTCATTCGAGAGATGCAAATGAAAACAACACTGAGATACCATCTCACCCCAGAAAGAATGGCTACTATTAAGAAATCAACTAATAACAAATGCTGGAGGGGCTGTGGGGAAAAAGGAACCCTTCTTCACTGTTGGTGGGAGTGTCGACTGGTACAGCCACTGTGGAAGTCAGTGTGGAGATTCCTCAGAACACTAGGGTTGGAGGTCCCATTTGACCCAGCTATTCCCCTTCTGGGCATCTTCCCAGAAGAATTAAAAACATCGTACCACAGCGATATATGTGCACCCATGTTTATAGCAGCACAATTTGTAATAGCCAGATCTTGGAAACAACCCAAATGCCCATCAACTGAGGAATGGATAAGAAAGATGTGGTATTTTTATACAATGGAGTACTATTCAGCCATAAAGAAAGATAAACTGGAGACTTTTATAGGTAAATGGATGCAACTCGAGAAAATACTCATAAGTGAAATAAACCAGAAGCACATGTGTAAGCATCGTATTATCTCTCTAGTATGAGAAACTGAAAGAGTAAATAAGATCCAAAATGTACAATAGATATGGTGAATCAAAAAGAAACTGGTCAAAAGGAAAGAGAGACTGGAATAGGGAAAAGAAAGAAGGGAAAGGGAAAAAAAATTATATATATATATATATATATATATATATATATATATATGATGGTTAAGATAGATACACTACCATTTTTACTTAGTTCATTGAAGAGTAAGGTTTGTGCCAATAATGTTTGGACAATTGAATGCTAATGTCTGGTGTCCTGAATAACTAACTTAAAGATAGTAATACGTAATGTATTAACCATTGTTACCCTCCTATTATGTTGTTTTGAAAATTTGTTCTTCTTTTGATTTGTTTTGTTTTTTCTTCTCTTTAAAATAAAAAAAAAAAAAAAAAAAGAAATCAACCAATAACAAGTGCTGGAGGGGCTGTGGGGAAAAAGGAACACTTCTCCACTGTTGTTGGGAGTGTAGACTGGTACAACCACTGTGGAAATCAGTGTGGAGATTCCTCAAAAAACTAGGATTGGAGGTCCCTTTCGACCCAGCTATTCCCCTTCTGGGTATTTTCCCAGAAGAATTAAAAATATCATACCACAGTGACATATGTGCATCCATGTTTATAGCAGCACAATTTGTAATAGCTAAATCTTGGAAACAACCCAAATTCCCATCAACTGAGGAATGGATTAAAAAGATCTCATATTTTTATACAACAGAGTACTATGCAGCCATAAAGAAGGATAAAATTGAGACTTTCATAAGTAAATGGATGCCACTTGAAACCATGCTCATAAGTGAAATAAATCAGACTCACATGTGTAAATATCGTATTGTCTCCCTTTTGTGAGAAATTGAAAGAGTAAATAAGGTTTAAAATGTAAAATAAATATTGTGAAATGGGAAGAAAATGTTCAAAAAGAAAAAGGAACTAGGATGGGTGAAAGGGGAAAGGACAATAGGAAAAAGGGAAAAAATGCAAGTCAGTTATACTATTGGTGTCTCTTATTTCATTAAAAAGGAAGGATTGTGATAACATCAATTGGAGAAATTTTTATGCCCATATCTTGTACCCTGAGCAACTTCTTTAAAGATAACAACATTTAATGCATTAATTATTGTTATTTTCTTATTATTTTGTTATGAAATTTTGTTTTACCTTTTTTCCATAAAATAAAAAAATTAAAAAATAGAAAAACAAACAAAACAAAATGTGGTTTTTTATGTAATGGAGTAGTACTCAGCCATAAAGAAGGATAAACTGGAGACTTTTATAGGTAAACGGATGCAACTTGAGACCATACTCATAAGTGAAATAAATCACACCTATATGTGTAAACATTGTATTGTCTCACTAGTGTGAGAAACTAAACAAGTAAGTAAGATCCAACATGCACAATAGATATTGTGAATTGGGAAGAAACTGTTCAAAAGGAAAGACAAACTGTGATGGGGGAAAGGGGAAAGGAAAGAAGAGAAAAAGAAAAAAATATATTTATACACAAAATAGTTATACAGCTAGTTTCTCTTAGTTCATTGAAAAGAAAGGTTTGTGCTAATATTGCTTGGTCAAGATATCATGTCTGTATCTTGTACTCTGAATAACTACTACAAAGACGACAATATGCAATGTATTAATTATTGTAACTCTCCTACTAACCTGCTTTGAAATCTGTTTTATTTTTATTTTACTTTTTTCTCTTTAAAATAAAATAAAAAGAAAGAAAAAGAGAAATTACAAATTAATGTAATCAGTGAAAAGACACAATCAAGCTGGGCATGGTGGTGCATGCCTATAATCCCAGCACTCGGGAGGCTGAGCCAGGAAGGATCACTGCGAGTTCCAGGCCAGCCTGAGCTACAAAGTGAGTTTAAGGCCAGCCTAAACTGCATAGTGAGACCCTGTTTCAAAAAAGACAAAAAAAAAAAAAAAAAAGGACAAAATAGCATAGATTTTGTTAAGTGTTAAGAGCATTGTTCTTAGCTATAGGTGTATGGCTAATTTGTTTAATATCATGTTTATCTGATTTCTCACAAATATGTAATAAAAATGCATACTCAAAAAATAGAAAACATTATTAATTCCTGCCTAAATAGAAAAGTTATGTATTTTGACCCCAATGCATTAACTGGTGATTTATCTAAGCTTTAAAAGGATAAATTTTGCTCCCAAAATATATTTTTTGAAGTATGGTATGTTTCCTTCAGGAACTTTATTTCAAAAGCAAATTTGTTGAGCCCTCAAACTTGTCAGGATCAGGTAATTGTACTAAGACACAAAGCTGTTAGAAAATTTTAGGGAACAGAACATAATAGGGTAAAAGATTATCCAGTATGGAAGAAGCAGGATCTATTCAAGGAAAGTAAGGTTAATCTATTACAGCAAACTATTTAATAGAATTAATTACAACAAATAAGCAAAATAAGCACAGGTACTTAACAGTAAAAGCCACATACAAATTCTAGCACAATGTGTCCTAGAAGGAAGAGGGATGAAACACAAGGCAGAAGGAAATTTAAAATGCTGTTTTTTAGCAAATTAAAGTGGCTATATCCAGATACTAGAAATCAAATAAGCCACTAAAGTATCAGAGATAATTTAGAAAAGATCAGAGGATTTAAAAGAGTCGCAAAATTCAGTGGCAATCCTTTATGCTGATAACACATTAGAAAAATAGAGTCCCTATTAAAACAATGAAAAAAAAATTAATGACTCAGAATGGGTTAGTTAAAAAATTTGTAAAACCCAGATGAAAAAACTAAGGACTATATAATAAATAAAGCAAAAATCAGGCATCTGGAAAGCCTAAAATTAGAATGACAATATTTTTGTTAATAAAAAGATTTAATGTACTATTAAATCAAGCTCCCATCATATAATAAATAGAGCTTTATACATGGATTATACATATCATCTGAATTTTTAAGAAATCAATTTTACTTAGATATGTGATTATACTCATGTTATATTTCCAGTATATTTTAAATTATTAATGATCAAAAACACAGGAATTAGGCATGAACAATTAGGAAAAGTAATCAGTTGAACAGAAAATTTAGCAATAAATTAAGAAAAGAAAATAACATGAGCCATATATGTAATTTAAAATTTTCTAGTAATGAGGACGGTGAGATGGCTCAGCGGCATAAGCACCTACCTGGCAAGCGCAGGTTGCTTGAGTTCGACTCCCGGTACCTACATACAAAAAAAGGGTCGGTAATATCGTTCAGCGGCACGGGCGCCTGCTGGCGCACGAGGTCCTGAGTTTGACCCCCGGTACCCACAAAAAAAAGAAAAAAAATTTTTTTCTAGTAATCACACTTTAGAAGCACAAAGAGGAGCCAGTGAGATGGCTCAGTGGTGTACGCACCTGCCTGGCAAGTGCAAGGGCCCGAGTTCGACTCCCGCAACCCACATATGAAAAAAGGGCCGGTGATATCGCTCAGCAGCACGGGCACCTGCTGGCATGCGAGGTCCTGAGGTCGACCCCCGGTACCCACAAAAAAAAAATAGAAGCACAAAGAAACAGATGGAATTATCTTTAATTCAATATATCAAAAATATCATTTCAACATAGAAACAAAAATTATTAATATTTTATATTCCTTTGATCATACTAATCTTCAAAATTCAATGTGTATTTTATACATACTGCACATATTAAATCAGAGCACCCACATTACATGTGGTTAGTTGTTACCATACCAAACAATGCAACATAGGTAATAGTAATATTAAAAAAATTGTTTATATATTTGTATACAAAAAGATATATATACGAAGATATAAATGACTATAGAAAGATATGAGTACTAGTATTATCATTGTAGTATTATTTATAGTATTAATCCAAGTAGCACTAACTAGAGGCCAGGCAAGAAAAAAATATATAATTAATAATATAAAAATTCAGTAACAAATCTAGAGATATTGTTAACACATACATGAAGGGCCAAAGATATAGCTCAGTGGTAGAGTGCTTGCCTAGCATGCATAAGACCCTGGCAATATTCAGTACCACACATTCACTCACACACACACACACACACTCACACACAAAATATATACACACACACACACAAACAAGGCTGCAAAGTTACTTGAAGTAAAAATGTACTTGGTTATAGAAATGAACTATAGCATAGACTACTATACTATTACATTAATCAAATGCTCCAGAGAAGTTTTACATTAATCATGTTTTAATGGATTTAAGATTTCTTATACACTTTTGTTTTAGAAGAAAAGAAAGGAAATGCTCTTCTATATTGCAGCATGACCACAATAATTACAAAATTTTGGTTATACACTGCAATTGCACCATGCGTTTGACTTAGGGAAATTCAGCTAGACTTTAACTTTTTTTGATGTATTTAAAAATACTCCCAAATAATGTTTTGTCTTTCTCACTTGGGATTCTGGAAGAAATTTAGTCCCAATTCACTAAGCATCCATTTGTAGAATGTAATGCATTAACTTCTCTCCCTGGCATCTGGAATTTGTTAGCTATGTACCATCTTTGGAAAAATTGAGAAAACAGTCACTCCAATCATTTTTTGTGTTCTGTGGTTCAGAAGAGGAATCCTGCTAAATATAGTATTAGAAATCATTGAATTGTACATTTAAAGTAGATGGATTTTAGGGTGTGTAAATCATACCTCAGTGAAGTGGTTTTTGTTTTTTTTTTTTTTAAACCGAAACACTGGCTTTTGGAAAAGCAAGTGGTTTCCCTTGAAAGAAAACCAGACACCAACTCATGCACACACAAATCTATCTTTCTTCCGATTGATGGCTGGAAATCTAAATTCCCTAACATTTTCTGGGTTTTGCTTATTGTTTTCCAATAGAACTTTTTACAGTGATAGAAATGTTCTATCTCTGCACAATTTAATACTGCGGACACTGGCTGCCTAAGTGACACTGGCTGCTTGTTTGCCACATGAAATTTACCTAGTGTAATTGAGTAGCTGAATTTCTTATTTTATTTGATTTTAATTAAGCTTAAATAACCACACATGGCCAGTGGCTACTATCTTGGATAGTGCGGCCACAGAGAATTACTAGGAGATGCACCTAAAGAAACTCACCAGGAATGAGCCGACCTCTTGGAAATTCTTTCAAGAAAATATTGGCCATAGTGGAGTCCTAAAGACAGTGAGTTCACCAACGGAAAATTGAGATCCCCTTACTCTCCTTCAGAAGCCAAATTCCAACTCATTTTCATCTCCACCCACACCTCATCAAGAGCCCATGAGAGAGAATTTAAACTCCAACAGCTGCTTTGTATTTCAGTTTGGGAAACACTTCCTCCAGAGCTGAGGAAAATGAGATCCAAAAATAACTTAATTCCTGGGTAGTTTTATTCCTCAGGCTCCATAGGCTCAAAGCACAAACCCTGGGTGTTTCTCAAAGGCTACAGAAAATGTTTCAGGCATAAAGTAAACAAACAAAGCATTGGCTCCAAAATTCAAAAAGAAAAAGACAAAATCAATGATAATTTTCATAGAAACTTTGTTAAAAATCCTCTTTGTTTTCAACAGAAAAAAGTTATAATTACTGGACTTGTATTTAACATAGTTAATATGATGAAGGGTGAGGCCCCATCCACAGCACATGGAACATTTGCAGGTTTCAAATGACTTGACATAGAGGTCTCTGCATTTGTTATTATTCTTTTTAGACTACTGTCCACATTTTATTTATATTTTAATATGAACTTTAACATAGCAGTATTCATCATATGTACTTTTTAAAAAATAATTTAAACTATAGCCCTTTCAGTAGGCAAGGGAGGGTAACACATGCACACACAAGCCTCTATTGCGACTGATTGTTGGAAATGTATATTCCCTAACATATTTTGCCATATTTATGTATTATAAGCCTCAACACTGCAGTATTCTGGGTTTCGCTTAAATGATGGTTTGAAAAGGATAAAAAATTTTGTGCTTCATTTTCCTTCCTTTGTCTAAAAATATATTAGGTGTACATATATGAAATATATTCATCCATCCGTCCAGGCCAGCTTTACCAGCTGAGACTGTTGCTTGATTGTTTATTTCCTAGGTAAATGGCACCATGATAATCACACTGTTAACCAGAGTACATAAGGCGGTGACAGTGAACTTTGCAGAGACTGAGGACCCAAACTGCAACGCAAAACCCACTTAATTATTACAAAGTGCCAACACTGCAACTAAATCTGAATACTGAGGTTTTAGTTTTAAAAAAAAAGCACTCATACATTAAAAGAAAAACTCAACAACAGAGCTTTCAATGGTACAAACAGCCTGCTGCAGCCCACATGCTGCAGGTTTGCTACCACTGGTAGAAGATATGCTGATGTAAGCAAGTTTGACATACACTAAACTTAATCATTGTCTGTCTTTCGGGTGACCTTGAAAATTCATTTTTTGTGTCATGATTTTTGTTTCTTAAAGTCCAACTTTAATATTACATGAATTTAGCCATTTTGCCAACATTAGTGTGCTCCGTGCATCCACCGTTGCACTTGAATTATTTCTCGGATTCCTATTTTGTTCAAACTACTAGAGGAACTTTGACTATTTAGGCCCACACTTAAACATACATTGTATTTTGTTGTCAGAGTCTGTCAACAGTGGAGACTCTTCTGGACTTGTTGCTAGAGCTAGGACTATGACCTCATCTCCATATCAGATGTTCCTCTTGCTACATTATTTTGACATTCCTACAGATTTCTATTAACTATTCAAAGCACATACAGCACTTAGAATGTACTCTAAGTACTAGTCTATTTCAGATTCCCTGTCTCCGGTCTCCAGACATAGGTCTCCGCTCATGTCCAGGTGTAAAGCGTCCCTGGGCACAGAGCCTGGAGAGAGCAGAGGCACTAGTAAGATTCTAGGGCCTGCACACCAACAGACTGAGGACCCCAGACTGTGCAGTCTGCGAGATGAGAAGCAAGCCCAGTGCCCGCTGTGAAGTGTCCTTCTCTAGCCTCAGGCCCTCAGCTGCCAGGAAGACCTTCTGTCATCTCACCAACAAACCGTGTGCAGACCGAGACGGAGTTTTGATACGCCTCAGTCGATTGTGTTTTTGCCCTCCAGTGTTCTCTTTCTCCTCTCCTAAATACTGCCACATTTTGGGACATTAACGGAATAGAGATTGTCAGAAGAGGGGAAGATACATGAACATCTGAATAATTTTGCTTTTAACAGTGAACGGGCCAGGGCACCATCGACCCCTGAAGGCTTTCCCAGGAAGATTAATCAGCCTCTGAAATCAAATGGAAACAAACCAAGGCCAAAGAGCAGTAAATCAAGTCCCAAATCATCACACAGTCTGAAAGTTCAGCCTTGGCTCTTACGTCAAACGTATTCAGCATTTTGAAAAACATAAGAAAACTGGAGGTAGGGAGGTAAAGGTGGCGACAGCATTACTTCAAGAAGAGGATTTCATTCACATTCAACTTGGGTAAAATGAAAATGTTCACTGCAAAAAGGCTGAATGACAAAGTATTTATCAAAGTGGTTGATAACCAAGGATCCATTACTCTCTGTTCTATAAAATTCTGTGAAAAATTGAGTGAATTTTCATTTTTATAGTATTCCCAGGGAAACTGACTTTGAGGTGGAATTAATGAGTAGGAAGTTTATTAGAAGTGTTCTTGAGATCAACACTTACAACAAGTAAGAGAAAAGAGCAGGATTGGGAGAGGTAGAGGTTGGGCTCTGATGCAGTCACAAGAGAGGCCTCAGCCAGCCCTGTGGAGAGATTAGGAGCTGGCCTAGCTCTGAAGAGATGTCCCAAGTTGGGGCAAGCAAATGGAGCCAGGCTTTATACCCCTCCACTAGCCAGTGATGAGATGGTGCGTGAAAAAGGGCACTGCCTGAGAGAGGCGGCTCTCTCCGAATTCTGAAGAGGTTTGAGAGCCAATACTCATAGCAGTCCTGACAGCTGGGGGAACTAGCTCTTCTGTCACAACAGCAGATCTGAGTGATGTGTGACGGCCCCGTCCCACATCAGCTTGCACAAGCTGTGTATCTGCAGGGAAAACATGCCTTTCTTAATATTACTCAAAAGATGGGTTTGGATTATTTAGTCCCTCCCTATAACAAAAATAAGGTTTATATTAAATCTCACTCTCATATGCAATTTAGAGTAAGCCGCTTATGCTAACACACACACACACACACACACACGTATGCACACACTCTGGTTCTCTTTCAGCAGCTTAAAAGTGAGATTCTCCTAAAAAGATTACGTATGATCACTCTTTCCACTGCTATGTCTAAAGCAGGATCACTGTACTAAAGCCCGGCTATGTCAAGTGGGAAAACAGGCTTCATTTGTGAGACTTCAGAGCTAAAAGGGGGATAAAATTGGAGAACACATGATTTGTACTCACTTTTCCAATTCCATTGCTGGAACCACAGTTCCAGTAATAAGTTCAGTAATAAGTGTCTAATAAAATAAAAATAAAATCATCCTAGAAGCTTAAAACATAGAACCTCAAACTGGGTCTTTTCAAAAATTCCTTGATTCATTTATGATGAGAGCCAAAAAAGTTATACTCCATGGGGGAAATCTTGAAACGGGGATAAGGAATACCCAGAAGAATGAAATTTAGAGACCTGCAAATCTGATTAGAATGTACAGATTACAAGATATAATATTCATCCCCCTTGTGAGCCTCATGGATATTTTCATTGACCTTTTCATCATGATAGAGTTTTTAAAGCCACCAAAAAAGTTGAAATGTCAACAAATCATCTAGTAGATTTTCATGCATATTCTGACTTAGAATGAGTCAACCTAACCTTGTTTTTTACTTGCTAAAGAATGGTATTAACTTATTCTAAGGTTATGGTAACTCTCGGTCCCCAGTGGTCACTCCACCCAGGTAAAAATGAGATTATTGTTCACCAAATTAGAACATGTTAGGAAATTTCAGTGGTAAGTGCAGAAGATACTGGTAACTAGGTTGTTCAAATTATCTTCAAGTTTTTAGAAAGAAGCCAGTTAGGAATTTGCAGATGAAGCAGTAACTCCCACCTCCCTGATGGAAAAAAAAAAAAAAAAAAAAACCACTAGAGAATGTCCCTTCAGCAGTGAAACATTAATAAAGTCCAAAGCACAGTATTACTCATTTCCCACTTCTGACTCATGTACATTTTCAGAAATAATTCTTATTTAAATGTTGCTGCACTGGGAAGAGTGAAGAGCAAAGTTGTTTTGGCAACACTTCACCCTTGTTTCATTGAGTTATGAGCCATGTTTAGTTTCTGTCTTTTGATATTGTGCATTTTGGGTGATCTATCTGCACACACAATATCTTTTTGTACATTAGAAATGGGCCTGCTATGACAGATCCTATGATTTTAAAGGTCTGTACAGCCAGACACAGAATTTTTTATACTAATCTATTACTTCCACTGGGAAAATACTTAATGCTATCAAAGTAAAATAAATTTTATATATTGTAACACCTTTTAGTATACATAAGGAAAAGCTGATGAGAAGTAACTGCTTACATACAGTTAATATTACTTCTGAAAATGAAAAAGAAAAATGGCTGTGCAAATGTCAGTGATTTTAGGAGATGTGTCCCCAACATCAATACAGGAGAGGAACAGTCTCCGTCAGTCCTGCTCAAAAGCATCCATTTCCAGGAAACATTTCTAAACCAGCCCAGTCTTCCACGACTGCTCCCTGCTCTGAAGTTCAACGGAAAGTGAGTGTCGTCTCACGTACCCCAGCCCTAAACCGTACCTGTCTTGTGCTTCATGGCCTTTGCAATCAGTCAAACGTAGGCTTGATGCCTATCTTGGTCTTATCAATAAAACAGTCATCAATCTGGTCTTTTTCAAAGGATTGTTACAAGGACCGACTAACTAATGTAAGCAAAGCATTTCCTACATGGCCAGGCTCATGGTAAGGGGTCTAAAACCAAGAGCTATTATTACAGCTTGATAGTTGTATGTTACATACATGCTGAAGCATTTAGACGTGAAGTGTCATGATCTCTGCTGTGTGTGTGTGTGTTGTGCTGGGAATTGAACCCAAGGTCTCACACACAGTACCACTGAACTACATCCCCAGATCTTGCAGCTAACTTTAAAATGGTTGATAAAAAATATAAAAGAACAAAATGTTAACAGCTGGTGATGTTTGATGAAGTATGTTTAGATGTTGATTCTGCATTTTTCAAATTTGTCATAGATTTGAGTTTTTAAAAACAAAAAGGTGAAAGAAAAACATAAATCACATTGGGTGACTTTCTTGCTTAAATGGTAAAAAGAAGTTACTCACACACATTTCTATTTTCAGGCCTATTCTGACCATTTAAGCAGATGGACACCCCAAACTTCACGGTGAACATAATAGCTCATTGTCATAATTCCATCACAAATGGCTGAACAGTTTTTCTGTCTTATACATAATGTCCTGCTCCTCAATCTTTTAATCCATCCTATACCTCTTGAAATCTGCTTTTGACTTGGCTTCTGTTATGACTCATCTACTTTCTCTTTCTGGCTTGCTGAGAAGCTGTTTCATTATTATATAGATTCCTTGATATTTTTAACTTTAAAATGCACCAAATTAATACATATTTATGATAAAATATAAATTCAGGCTACACTGAAGCATGGAGAGAAGAACAAGTAAAAGTTAACTTCTTCACTCCATAGTCCTACTTCTCAAAACAACTACTTTTGATCATTCAGCATGTATCCTCTCAGATATTTTCCTATCCATATTCAATAATATTTTTTAAACTATATTATTTCTTTCTTTTAATTTTTATTAGTACATATGTTGTAGGATGTAATGTTTACATTCTTTGTGTGGAGTTGATATGTGTGCCAACTCCCTTTCATCCCTTTCCCCTCTCCTCCCTTCCTCATCCCTCCATTTCTTGACTCCATTCCCCCTTGAGAAAGATCTATCTCCCTACTTTCTACTATTTATTTTGTATTTTGCTCTTTATTTATAATTTAGGTTTTCCATATAAAAGAAATCATGTGATATGTAAGCTTGTGTGTCTGATTTATTTCACTTAACATTATGGTCTCAAGTTGTATCCATTTTCCTACAAATGACTCAAGTGTATCTATCTTTCTTTATGGCAGAGTAGTACTCCGTTTTGTGTAAATACCACATTTTCTTTATTCATTCATCTGTTGATGGACATATTATAGGCTGCTTCCAAGATTTAGTTATTATAAATTGTGTTGTTATATTATTTCTTATTTTATTACATTGGCTTAGACTTCTATAATAATATAAATTAGCAATAATTACAAATATCCTTAAATTATTCCCTATTTTCCCCTTTTAAATCATATTCTCAAATTTAAATTATGTGTCTCTGATAGTCTTTGCCAAAATAAATTCTCAGCAATGAAATTACCCCAGCTTTTCAAAGGTAAGAGAAATCAATCAATTAGGTCTTAATTCCTTAAAGGCAAAAACTATTCCTTATACAGTGGTACCTTGGTTAATAAACTTAATTTGTTCTATGATTTTAGAAAAGATGGCCACATTTGTGTTTGTGTGGGAAAGATGGCTGCAGTCATGTACGTCACCTGATGTAGAGCTTGCAAACAAAAATGAAATTTTGCCAAATGCTTCTGTTTGAGAACCAAATTGTTTCTAAAAAAGGGTGTTTGGGCCGGTGAGATGGCTCAGTGGCATAAGCGCCTGCCTGGCAAGCGCGAGGGCCCGAGTTCAACTCCCGGATCCCACATACGAAAAAGGGGCCGGTGATATCGCTCAGCGGCACGGGCGCCTGCGGGCGCGCGAGGTCCTGAGGTCAACCCCCCAGTACCCACAAAAATAAAAAATAAAAAAATAAAAAAAATAAATAAATTAAAAAGGGTGTTTGTAAAGCAAGGTAACACTACTTTGAATTTCCTTCTGGACTTAGTTACATATTTGCTATTTGTACCTGTGAACTGAAAGGACCAAATAAAAATTACCTTTTTTTGAGAAGTGGATCATTATTACCACAGATTAATTTTGGTATACTAGAAATGCATTTTGATTATTCTGCAAATATTACTGTTATGGTTTGTGTCTCAATGTCCCCCCAAAGACTCATGCATTGTTAGGTGGGGCTTTTTTGGAAGTAGCTGAGTCTAGAGTTTGTGATTGATTCATGGTTCAATGCTGGGATTAAGGGTGCTAGGGTTAAGGGTGGGTGATTGCTAGATCAGTCCACTGATTGGATTGGCACCGCCCTAATCCCAGTAGACTAGATATAATACAAGGGACAGAAAGAGGCTTGTTTCCTCTCTCTCTCATTACTTTTGCTGTCTTTCACCACCATGAACTGTTGCCCCTCTGCCATGTGCCAACCTGCCTTGGAGCCAGCTGATTATGGACTGAAACCTCTACAAACTGTGAGCTAAATAAACCTTTCCCTCCTTTAACTTTGGGTGTTGGGTATTTTGTCAGCAATGAGAAAAAAGTAACTAAGACAGAATTTGAGAAGTGGGGTTGTTGCTGTGACTATACCTGACCATGTGGTTCAGGAGTTTTTGGGAATGGCTTGTGGGAAGTGTTTGGAAAGATTTAGAGATGCCAGCTGAAAAAGTAGAGCTGGAATGCCTTAGGCTGTACTGTATGGGAGATTCAGGTCAGAGTTAAGAAGACCAGAAGGCTGATAGAAATCCTGCTGGTAAAGACCAGGCTTGGGAGGTTTCTGCTGAGAAGAAGGACTGCATTGGCTGCTGAACTCCAGACAATGTGTGTTATGGCTTGGCAGAAAGTTTGTGTGCATTTTGCTCATGTTCAGAGACTTTTCCTGAGACTGAGATTAAGGGCAGCAGACTAATTAATCTGGCAGAAGAAACTTCAAGGCAGTTGAATATTGAAGTAGTGGCATGGCTACTGTTGGGGGCTTTTAGCCAGAGTTATGTTAAGAATCAAGAGCAATGAAATACCTAGGAATCAATCTAACAAAGGAAATAAAAGATTAAAAAAAAAATCAAGAGCAAAGAGCCCAGCAGAATGATTTAAAACATTGTGAGTTTGGCCAGAAAGAAAGCTCCAGTAGAGATGTGGACTGCAAAAAAAATAGAGCAGAGGAGATCTTGATTGCTGAGAAGGAACAGGAGACTAGAAAAGATGGCCTGAGGGCACCACAAGAAGCAGCAGGCCACCACCCTTTGCAGCCTCAAAATTGCAAAAGTGAAAGACTTTGCTTTGAGAATAAACCTGCAGAGCACCATGTTCCAGAATGGCGGTGTCCTAGAGAATTTGTTCCTCAGAATTGGATTCAGAGTGCCCAGGATCCAGGCACTTGACCCTCACAGCCAAGAGAGAGGAAAGCCTGGCTACTGTTCCAGCTGGCAGCATACCTTGGCATCATCCACATGGTACTGGTTTTAGGTGCATGCAGAATGCAAGAGTTGTGGGATTAGGAAGGTTTCCACCCAGATTTCAGAAGAAGGCCTGGGAGGCCAGGCAGTGTGCCCTTGAGAGGGCAGTGTGTGAAGCTGTGTGAACTCAAAGGGGCAGTGCAAACCCCAGAAGTTTGGAGAAGCCGGAAACTTGGATCATCTGAGGAAAACTGCAAGGAGGGAGCAGAGCAGGCCCAAGAGAGAAATCATGGGAGCTACAACCACCAGCAGTCCCACAGGGGTGGAGCCACCCAAGCCCTTTGGAGTTCGCATCTTGCCAAAGATTGCCTTGGATGATGCACATGGAGCTATAGGATTTAATGTTTGCCCTGCTGGATTTTGGACTTGCTTTGGTCCCATTCCTTTGTATCCCCCTATTTGTACCTTTTGTAATAGAAATGTCTATCTTGTGCCATTGAATGTTGGAAGTGTTTAATTTTCTTTTCATTTATACAGAGGCTCACAGCTAAGAGTTTGCCTTAAATCACAGAGGAGACTCGGAACTTGGACTTTTCAGCAATACTGAAACTGTTAGGACTTTGGCAACTCTTAGAGATGGACTAAATACCTTTTGTATAAAGGAATGTACATGAATCTTTGGGGGCCATGGGCAGAACGTTATGGTTTGTGCCTTGATGTCCCCCTAAACCCTCATGCACTATTAGATGAGGCTTTTTGGAAGTAGCTGAATCTAGAGTTTGTGATCGATTCATGGTTCAATGCTGGGATTAATGGTGCTGGGGTTAAGGGTGGGTGATTCCTAGATCAGTCCACTGATTGGATTGGTACCATCCTAATCCCGGCAGACCAGATACAACATAAGAGATAGAAAGAGGCTTATTTCTTCTCTCTCTCTCACTGCTTTTGCTTCTTTCACAGCCATGAAATGTTGCCCCTCTGCCATGTGCCAACCTGCCTTGAAGTCAGCCAATTATGGACTGAAACCTCCACAAAATGAGCTAAATAAACCTTTCCCCCTTTAACTTTGGGTGTTGGGTATTTTGTCTCAGCAATGAGAGAAAAGTAACTAAGACTATTACTACAGGAGACAACAAAACCTCCATCTCTTGATCCCATTCTCCTTTGAGAAAGATCTATCTCCCTACTTTCTATATTTATCCTTTATTTTGCTCTTTATTTATAATTTAGATTGTTTGTGCAAGAGAACAGCAAAATTGAATAGTTTTTAGACAACTATATCTCAGGCAAGTTTTGTAATTTTAGGCCCACTGTGACTAAAAATTAGACAATTGCCCTACAATAATTTGTTGTGTTAGTCACCTTTTTCTCACTGTGAAAAAAATAGGTAACATAAACAGCTTAAAGGAGGAAAGATTTATTTTGGATCCCAGTTTGAGAGATTTCAGACCACTGTTGGCTAGCTCCATGGCTTTAGGCCTGTGATGAGGCAGAACATCTTGATGGAAGGGTATAGTAGAATATAGCTACTCACCTCATGTTAGCCAGAAAGCAGAGAGAGAAAGAGAGAAGGAGTCAGAGAGGACAAAGCTGGGAACCACATACAGTCTCCAAGAGCATGCCCAGTGAGCCATTTCCTTCAGTTAGGCCCTACTTCCTGTTTTCATTGCCTCCCAATAATGCCATCAAATTATGATGTCATTTGTGGGTTAATCCATTGATGAAGTTAAAGCCCTCATGATACAATCACCTTCCAGAAGCCCTTCCTCTGAGCACATGAGATTATGGGAGGATATTTTAGAACCAAACCATAACAGGTACCAACTGAAAAGCTGAAAACACACATTTAAAAGTTTTAAATGTGTTATTCTCACCACCTCATAACAAGTCTTTAATTTTCTGTCAGATTAAATTTTGACCTGGACTTTGAGTCAAGAGTGTATTCAGTTATATAGTCGAAGGCCAGAGTTTATATAATCCATCACCTTATTAAAAACTTATGAGGGCAATGTTAGGTCGTAACAAAGATTCCTCAGCCAATGATTCCAATTAATTGACTGAATCATCAAACATTTTCAAATTCCTATTATGTACCATTCCCTGTGTTATCAGTGGCCAAAAATAGTAAGTAAGCTAGAATCCCTCCAATCAAGAACTTTCCTTGTAAGAGATTAAATATTTATATGTCAATATAATTTTGTGGATTTTAGCTTATATTATTTACACATGCTTTTAGACTTGCAATAGGGTTACATCTTCATAAACCTGTCTTAACTCAAAAATATACTAAAAATGCATTTAACATGTCTAACTTACTGATCACCATATTTTAGCAATACAGTGTACCGCAGAGTACTGTTGTTTACTCTCGTGAATGCATAGGCTCGTTGTCTCTGTTCAGCATTGTGAGAGAATATCACGCTGCATGTCAATCACCTGGGAAAATATCAAAAGCCAAAATTCAAGGTATGGGTTTCTACTGAATAGGTTTTGCTTTCACTTCATCAAAAAATCTAAAAATCATCCATTGAACTGTCATAAATTGGAGACCATGTGTATTTCCATACCAGTTTTCACAATTAAAAAAATCAAGCAGCAACAAAATTTAAATCTGTTAAAATCCATTAAATCTAACAGTGACAGTGGGAGTCATTCTTTCTGAAGGGCTTCTATAATGGATTGTTCCTATTTGCTATGTCCTCCCAAAGGATAAATCCTAAAAATTATTTTTTTGCCAGTATCAGATTTATTTATTTTTAAGTCTTTAGCAAGATAATTGTCATAAACACAGATTAACAGCCAGACCAACAGACCAAAAGCATATAAAACATAAAACTAATCACACTAAGTCAAGTAGGATGTAACCTAAGTAGGTATTAACCTCTCAGCTAACTGTGATGTATATCATTTAGTGATTTACGGGATGCTTACTGTAAAAAATGACAGTACAGATATCGGATTACCATGAATGGTAATTATATAGTCCAACTAAATTGGTGGTTGTTTTCTACAAATTTTAAACTCACCCGAAGGCCTCCGTACACTTCATTATAATCGTCTTCCTGACAGAGGATCTTGTGCTAAGGACTGAGCATGACCCACCCTTGCTAAAACATTAGAAAGACTGGAAGTCACTGGGCTTAAAACAACCCGGATTGATGCTTGTATGTTATTTTCATGGAGTTCTGGAAAAAAATAACAATAATGACAATACTCAGAAAGTAGTTTCACTGGTTTATTAACTAACGTTTTTAGCAGTCTAGTAAAACCAACACTCATTCACAATGTTGATTTTTTTTCAAAGCCAGTGTGGCTATAGGATGCAGTCAGCAGAGTATGATAGGAGCCAGGTGGCATTTAATCAAATAGTGTCAACATGCAACTCTGCACCGAGTAAACTAAATCATTTTTTTCCTTTTATAGTGTGCATTTTGGAACGCAAATTTAGACTTGTGACATATAATTAAAAGATTATGTCATTTTGTGGAGTTAAGACAGTTAAATCTCTACTTCTCTGGCATTATTGATCCCTTTTTCCTTATATTTCACAAAGAATATATTTTCATCACCTTTCTCAATGAACCTCATAATTAACTTGTTCCATGTTTGAGTCCGTGATTTCATGGCTAGCATTAAAGTTATAACTTTTAGTTTTTGTTTTTATGATGTTCCCCTACGATGACTCCTTTTTTTTTTAAATGATCTCTTTTGTGACTTGTGATTTTCTCTATGTGTGTAAATACATAAAAGTGGGGATTTATAAGGAAAATGATGTGGAGGCTGACTGACCATTTCTTGCTATTCCAGTAGCCAGCACTCAGTAAAAGAAAGAACATTCAAAGAGAATACAGACCCTAAAATTATATCATCAGATCATGAAGTTAAACTACTCAGCTGCATATTAACAAGAAAGGAGAGAAATAAATAAAACCTAGATACTTTTATAGTTTAAAAATCACTTTATCAAATATAAGTAAATGGCTATATTATGGAGAGTCTAAATACAATGCTTCATTTGTTAGATTCAACTGGTTAAAATCTTTCCTGTCTCTGAAATAGTCAAGACTCTCGCTCTCAACAAAATGTCCTATTGCTACAGTGTGGTCTGTGCTCTATTTACCTGGCAAACTTCTTTATGTGTCTATGATTGTGATAATTGATTGTGTCAACTCGAGTAAGAAACACCCAACTAAACTGGATCAGCATTGCTCTGGGTGTGGAAGACCCACCCTAGGGAGGCTTGTCACCAGAATGGTATAAATGGGAAATGAAGACAGAAGGCTTGCTTCTGTTTCTTTGGAGGTGCTCCAGTCTTCACCAGCACCTCGGATGACATCTCCTGGCTTCCAGTGCAGACCTCAGCCTCCAACGCAGACCCTGTGACCTCCTCATATGGACTCCCACAGGACACTACTGGGCTTCAGGCCTTTGTCTGATCCTTTGGCTCTCCAGCGCATAGACAGCACTTCTGCACTCTTCCGCACCTGACTCTCGGCAGACACTGAAAGCCAATTCTGTAATTCTTATGTATTTGTACATCTTGCATTTAATCTGTTTCTCTAGTAAGCACTGACTGATACAATGGTATATTAATATACAATTATAAGTATATATTAGGCATATTATCATATAATAGTAAATATGTGTATATACGTGCACGTATGCATATATATGTATTTAAATACAAAGACAGAACAATTTCAAAGAATCAGTTTATGCATTTGTGGGGGTTGTGAAGTCTGGAATCTGTAGGGCAGGCCAACAGGCTAGGTTTCTTCTTCTTCTTCTTTTTTTTTTTTTTTTTTATGAGGGTACCTGGAGCCGAACTCAGGACCTCATGCTTGCCAGGCAGGTGCTTATGCCGCTGAGCTATCTCACCGGCCCCAAGGTTTCTTCTTCTTAAGGGAAACCTCAGTTTTGCTTTTAAGAGTAGATTAGGATCACCCAAATTATCAAGGAAATTCTCCTTAAAGTCAAGTCAACTGATAATAGTGGCCGCATGATCCAAAACTCTCTCCAAGAGTCTCTTAATCCAGTCAAATTGACAATTAAGATGAACTGACAGAAGTCTGTATCAACTTGACGTCTAATCTCATCTCCTTAAAACATACTTAATCTCCAAATGAGGAAAATAGTAAGTTCATAATTCCCCCTAACACGATACAACTATCCTGGGTATAACCAGAAATGCAATAATCCCTTCACCAAGCTCTCGACAGTTCCAGTTTCTCAAAAGTCTAAGTCAAAGTCTCCTCTGGAACAAGGCAAACTCTTAGTGGTGAGCTTCTGTAAAATTCAGAAAATAAGTCACTTAATCTCAAAACACAGTGGCACAGGTAAACATTTCCATTCCAAAAGTGAAGAAAAAGGGATAGAAAAAAAAAAAAATCAGACCAAGACAAGATAAAAAACCAGCAGTGCAAACTAAAATCTAAATGGATCAAAGATCTAAATATTAAACAGAAACACTTAATCTGCTGGGAGATAGAATAAGCAAAACTCTTGAAGACATAGGTATAGGTAAAGGCTTTTAGAACAAAACCCTGATTGCACAGGAAACATACAAAAATTCAACAACTGGGATCACATCATATTAAAAAGCTTTTGCACAGCCAAAGAAACCACCAACAGAGTGTAGAGGCAACCCAAAGAATGGGAAAAGTTTTTACAAGCTATTCCTCAGACAAAGGACTAGTGTTTAGAATATAAGAAGAACTCAAAAAATCAGACCCCCCCAAATTTAAAGGCCTAATCCAAAAATGGGCATCTGAAATGAATAGTCTCAGATGAAGAAGTAAAAATGGCAAATAAATATATGAAAAAATGTTCAATATCCCTGGTCATTTGAGAAATGCAGATTAAAACAAAACTGAGAGGACATTTCACTCCAGAAAGAATAGCTATCATCAAGAAGTCAATGAGAAACAAATGCTGGTGGGGTGGGGTGGGGTGGGACCATGGGGAAAGAGGAACCTTTCTCCACTGTTGATGGCAGTGTATATTGGTATCACCAAGATGGAAATCAGTATGGAGATTCCTTAAAAAAAAACCTAAAACTAGAGGTTCCATTTGACCCAGTTATTCCCCTTCTTGGTATCTTCCCAAGAGTGTTAAAAGCATCATACCACAGCCATATATGCACATCCATGCTTATAGCAGCACAATTTCTAATAGCTAACTCTTGGAAACAGCCCAGATTCCCATTGACAGATGAATGGATAAAGGTTTTTAAAGAAAATGTGGTTTTTATATTTAATGGACTACTACACTGCCATAAAGAAGGATAAACCTGAGATATTTTTAGGTAAATGGATGCACCTTGAGATCATACTTTTAAACAAAATAAATCAGACACACATGTTTAAATATTGTATGGTTTATCTAGTGTGAGAAACCCAAAGTGTAAATAAAGACCAAAATAGATGATACATACTGGGAAGTAGGAAGAAAATGTTCAAATGGAAAGGGGAACAAGGGATGGATGAGGGGGAAGGGAAAAGGAAACAGGCTAGAAGGAAAAAATGGAAACAAAGCTTTTGTAAACAGGGAGGAGAAGAAGGGTTGAAGGGAGGGGAGGCAAATGGGGAAAAAAGGAAGAATCAATATATATTACATACAGGTTCAAATTCCCTAGGATGAATGTGATCATTATGTATATCAAAAGTGTACCAATAAAATTAATTAAAAAAAAGAAAACTATCAGTGCAAATATTAAGCCCTGTAGCTCAATATCTGGCATCTGGGGCACATATTGGCAAGATATAAGTTCCAAAGGGCTTGGGCAGCCCCACCACTATGGCTTTGTTGGTTGTAACCCACATGGCCTCTCTCTTGGGCTGGCTCCACTTGCTGCCTGTGGTTTTCCTCAGCAGATGTTCCATGTTCCTGGCATCTCCAACTTCCTGGAGACTACACTGTACATTTGGCTTGATTCCCACAGCTTCATCCATCCCCTTCTTGGGGTACATTGCCTGGCCTCTAAGGTCTTCCTTTGAAATTTAGGGAAGTATCCCTTACCCTACAATATTCTGTGAACCAGTAAAACCAGCATCACATGGAGAACACCAAGATCTGCTATCAATGAGAGCAATAGCCAAGCCCCCTTGGACCATGGCTATAACAGCCTTTGAGTTCCTGGATGTCTCTGTACATGAAAGGAACCCTGGGGAACCAATCCCTTAGGAGGCCCTTCTTGAATAAGGGTCCCAGGAACTGTTTTCTTAAATGAAAGTTTCACCCTTTTGCATTCTTTTTTTTTTTAAATGTGGGTACTGGGAGTTGAACTCAGGACCTCATGCTTGCCAGCAGGTGCTTGTGCCGCTGAGCAATATCACTGGCCCTTTTTTTCCTTTATGTGGGTACTGGGAGTCAAACTCAGGACCTTGTGCTTGCCAGGCAGGCATTCATGCTGCTGAGCCATATCACCAGCCCACCCTTTTGCATTCTTTTTTTTTTTTTAATGTGGGTTCCAGAAGTTGAACTCAGGACCTCGCGCTTGCCAGGCAGGTGCTTATGCCGCTGAGCCAACTCACTGACCCCTCTTTTGCATTCTTGAGCCTGCAGTGTACTTCATTTCTTTCTAATGGTGCTAACCTCTTCAGCAACCATACCTCATTTGGCCCTACCTTTACATGTGGTTCCTTTCAGGCCAAAATTTAAGTTTTTCAAATACTTCTGCTCCCAATTCTCATTATATACATCTGGTTAAAAGCAGCCAATAGTAACCACACCATAGCCTAAACACTGGGCTGCCTTGAGAATTCCTCTGCCAGATTAATTAGTCCACTGGTTCTAACTCACCTTCTTGTAAAATCTCAGGACATGGGTAAAATGTAGGCACATACTTTGCCAAAGTATAAGATTCATGGCCTCTAGTTCAATTCCCAATAGAGTGCTCATTCCCAGCTGAAACCTCCTGAGCCTGGATTTTACTGTCCACATTCTTACCAGTATTCTAGTCTTCTGCTTACAGTTTTCTAAGACTTCTTTAGTATATATCTCCGAATCTTTCTAAACTCCCCCTGCAAACAAGTTCCAAAGGCTTCTGAACTACATGGTCAGGTACAGTCACAGCAATAATTCCATTTTACATGGTATCAATTTTCTGTATGAGTCAGTTTTCCTTGTTGCTGGACAAAATACCTGGCACCCACAACTTAAAGGAAGAGAGGCTGGTTTGGCTCATGATTTCAGATATTTCAGTCCATAATTGATTTGCTCTCAGGCAAAAACAGCATTGTGGAAAGGCATGGTAGAGCAAAGCTGCTTACTTCATGGAGGCCCAGAAGCAGAGCACAGGGGAGGAACTCCAGCAAGGATACATACTGTAAAGGCAAGCTCCTACTAGCTCACCTCCAAATGGACTTCACCTCCTAACAGCTCACTCAGCTATGAAGATCAGTGGTTTAACCCCTGATGAGAATATAGTCCCCATGATCTAGTCAACTCTTTGAATTCTCAAGGTAGCCCAGTCCCCATGATCTAGTCAATCTCTTGACCCAGTCAAGTTCATGATTAAAATCAATTGGCACAACACATAAAACTGTTATACTTACCAATTATTGAAATTTCCCACAAAGGTCACCAACAACATCCTGGTGGCTAAATCCAGAGCACATTCTCCATTACACTTCACAGAGTTCACTGCTCTCTCTCTTAAAAACCCTCTCGTGGCAGTATATAGGCAACTTTATTCCTATTAAATGCTCTTTCCAGTTTTCAATAAAACATAGTATTACTTGAGAACAATTTTAACACTGTGACATGCTAATTATTTTAAAAGTGACAATACACAGATGAGATATATGTCAAATCCACATTAGCCAAAACCCTAGGGACCTCAAAAATCTATTTCTAAGCCCTGTATTTTATGGCTGGCGATATAACCAGCCAGAACACTGCACTTATAATAATGCAGTCCTCAGTAAAAACTGTGACTTTCAGATATTATCATTAGAATACATACTATTTTACAAAGAAGGAAAGGGAAAAAAGGAGGAGATAGAATAGGAAAAAGAATGCTCCAGACGAAGATTTTAATCTGTAACCAAACATTATTGTTTCTTGATTCTATACCCAAGTCATGGAACAGAGATACAGCTCAGTGGCACAGCACCTACCTAGCAAGCATAAGGTCCTGAGTTCGATTCCCGGTACCAAAATTAAAAATTAAAAAAATAAACCCAAGTCATTTAGCAACTAGTGCTACGAAAATTGAATATTCATATAAAAAAGAATAAGGTTGGATCATTACCTTACACATATGAGTTAAGAATATTACCTCAAGATGAATTAAAAACCTAAATGTAAGAGCAAAACTATCAAATTATTAGAATAAAACAGAAATAAATCTTTGTGAACTTTAGTTAGGCATTCTTTTCTTAGATATATCACTAAAGACACAAATGACAACAGAAAAAATAGTTAAATTGGACTTCACCAAAGTTATAAACTTCCATGCTTCAAAGGACATCATAAAAAAAAGTTAAAAGATAATCAAGGGAATGAGAGAAAATATATCCAAATCATTCCTCTGATGAGGGACTTGTATTCAGAATTTACAAAAAACCCTCACTATTCAAAGATATAATCCAATCTAAAAATGGGAAAAGGATTTGAATAAAAATCTCTCTACAAAATATGTAAAAATTCTGATAACCATGTGAAAAGATGATCAACATTATTATTCAGTGGGAAATGCAAATTAAACCCACAATGAGATACCACTTCATCACCAGCAGAATGATTAAAATAAAAAGAATATAACAAATGCTGACAAGGATGTAGAGAAATCAGAACCCTCACACATTGGTGATAGATTGTAAAATGGTGTAACTGCTTTAGAAAACAGTTTCACAGTTTCTCAACACATTAAACTGAGTTTCAATAGGACTCTGCAATTCATTTCCATGTATATACCCAAGAAAAATGAAAATGCATGTCCACAGAAAAACTAACACTTGAATATTCATGACAACATTATTCACAACAGCTAAAATGTAGAAATGGACCAAATGTTAAACTGGTAAATAAACAAAATGTGCTATACATATACAGTGGAACATCATTAAAGAATAAAAACAAAACAAATGAAGTACTGACACTTGCTACACTATGGAACTATGAACCTTAAAAATATTATGCTAAGTCAAAGAAGCCAGACACAAAAAGGCAGACACGTGTTGTATGATTCCATTTTTATGGAAAGTCTTTAGAGACAGGAAATAGATTGGTCAGTGCAGGGGCTGTGGGAAAAGGGAACTGAGTGGTAATGGGTGTGCTTTCTTTCTCAAGTGATGAGCAGTTTTTGAAATTAGACAGTGCTGATAATTGTATGATGCAAATGTAAACACCACTGAATTATATGTTCCAAAAGGATGAATTGTATGGATGTGAGTACCGTTACAAAAATAAAATAAGTTAATACACCTTGCTCCCATTTTTGTTCTTGTGGTGATGGTGTCTTTTCAAAGATTACATTTGTGTAGGAAATAGAAATTGATCCTCTTGGGCAATAACTGAAGTTTGTCAAATTAAAACACAAAGAAAATAATTGATACTTTCTTTTAAGAGGTAAATGAATAATTCTTGAGTTTCTAAGGTACAGTGAGGAGTTTTCCCTTTTACAATGAGTAGTTTTATAATGCAGTGTCATTGCTTTACATAACTGCAACATATGAAATTTTTCTACCCTCTGTATCCCATACTCAAAAACAAATGACTACCTAATACCAGAATTTATATTACATCACAAGAATCTGTATGTTAGAGAGAAAACTTATTTCTTTGAAATAAGCTTAGGTATTGATAAAATTAAAAAGACTGACAATGGCTAATGTTGATGAGGAGGTGGAAAAGTTGGAACTCTGGTACATTGCCAGTGGGTGTATAAACACTTTGGAAAATGATTTGGTAGTTTCTTTTCTTTTTTTTTTTTTTTGGTACTGGGAATTGAACTCATGACCTCGCACTTGCCAGGCAGGCCCTATGCTGCTGAGCTATATCCCTGGCCAATTTGGTAGTTTCTTCCAAAGTTAAATGTTTACCTAACCTATTACTCACAATTGTCCTTCTAGGTATTTATCCAAGATATGTAAAAACATATTCACATGTGAATGTGTTTAGCAGCTTTGTTCATTAGAACTTAGCTTTGAAGCAAGCCAAATGTCATAGATGCATGGATAAGAAAATAGGAGAGAAATACACTACAACATGAGTGGCTCAGTTCTTTATGCTGAATGACACAAAAGAGTAGACTGGTATAATTCCATTTATATAAAGTTTTAAATCCTGCAAAACTTATGTATAATTATAAAAATCAGAATAGTGGTTGCCTAGGGTGGAGATAAGAAGTGAAAAGTGTGCCTGAGTGCAAAAATGTGGGATGGAACTACATTGGGTGATGAAAATATTCAACATCGGGATTGTAGTGGTGTATATATTTGTCAAAACTCATCAAATAGTATACCTTAAATCTGTGCATTTTATTGTGAGTAAATCAATTAATGAAAATTAAAAATACTTATGCCCTTTCTAAGAAGAAAACTTGCATCACTCTCTAAATCAAAACCAACAAGAATATTCCTTTCATAAAAGCAAGGTTGCCAGGCATGGTGACACATGCCTATAATCCCAGCACTCAGAAGGCTGAGGCAGGAGGATTGCTGTAAATTTGAGGCCAGCCTGGGCTACATAGTGAGTTTAAGGCCAGCCTGAACTACAGAGTGAGACCTTGTCTAAAAAAAATAAAAATAAAAAAAGTAAGGTTAAGGCGAGTTTGCCTGAGTATATATCAGGATGTGGGATTTTATCCAGTTAAATTTGCATCAGTTTAAATCAAATCTATCTCTGTTAGACTATAGGATTTGTGTGTGTGTGTGTGTGAGTGTGTGTGTGTGCACACATGTGTATCTTTAAAAAAGGATAGTCAATTATTAGTCAAAGTTGGTTTGTGGACAGTTCCACTGACTTGGAGAAGATTGGCTACAAATTCTGTGCTCTCAATTTACAATTTGAAAGTACTTCGACTTTGAGGCTTGTGTTTTGTCTGCATCATAGAAGGCATCTAACAAGTGGTGTTGAATGAATAAGTAATTGAATAAATAAATAAGCAGATCCTCATCCTTCTCTCACTATAAAACAAACATTTCACCAGATATACACCAAAAAATTATACCTGGCTTTAACATCCCTTGTCACTACTATCTGCTACCATATAAATAAAATAAAATAAATAAAATAAAATTCCTGAGAAAGATTGAAGGTAACATATATGATTTAAGCAAGAAAAATCAGAGATGCTGTAAGAGAATATTTTCTGTCCTTTCTAAGTAATTAAAAATTAAGGGCCGGTGAGAAGGCTCAGCGGCATAAGCGCCTGCCTTGCAAGCGCGAGGGCCCGAGTTCGACTCCCGGATCCCACATATGAAAAAGGGGCCGGTGATATCGCTCAGCGGTACGGGTGCCTGTTGGTGCGCGAGGTCCTGAGGTCGACCCCCCAGTACCCACAAAAAAAAAAATTAAATAGCCATATGTGGTAAGTGGATACTGTTTTGGACAGTGCTGCCGTCCAGCCTTTATTATTCAAAGTCCGATCTCTAAACCAGCAACACCAGCATCGGTAAGAATTGTGAATCTGAGTGAGGCCCTTCTACCCTAGATCTTCAGAATCATAGCTTGCAGTTAACAAGATCCCAAGTGACTCTTGTACACATTAAAATTTTAGTAGCATTGGCCTATATCTAGAAGGACATTGGCCTAAAAGTTACTAAAGTGAGGCATGAGACTGGGGGGAGGGGTGCAGTGGGAAATGGATGTTTTTAGTTTTTTCTTTATACCCCTGTATTATTTGACTTCGATTCAACAAACATGAACGACTTTTATAATTTATAAAACAGTAAAGATAAAAGCAATGGTGACATTACCAAATACAGGCTGCATATTATTAGGTAATTCTGTTTAGTGGACAGCATATCACTTTTTTCATCCTAAGACAGGAAATTACGTGAGGTCCCAAATATACTTCCCTACAATTCAATGGCTGAAGGCAGCTGTTCCAATAGAATAGAACAGCTGTTCTATTCTGTGTTTGGCCTTAGTGTGTTAGGATTCATACATCGGCCACATACTGTTACTGAGCACACACTCTTTGCAAGGTGCTGTGACAGGTCTGGGTTCAGCCTTTCGTATGACCAGGGGTCAAGGAGAGGAAGTGCTGGCCCCAAGCTGATAGTAGAAATGTGGTTCCGTTTTGTCTCCTTTCCAGTTCCCGAAGTACTGCCTATTGCCTAGGTCAGGTCTCTAATCTCCTCCTCAAACCTGGCATGACTGCCCCAACTCCACCCAATGCCTCAACTCCACCCTATGCCCCAGAACTGTCTTTCCTCAGCTCTTCCATCTTTTGCCTTGATCCTTGCTAACAGACTGTAAATGATGCATTTTCTTAACAAGAAAGAGAAAGAAGGAGGAAAAAAAAAAAAAAAAAAGAAGGATGGGGGAAGGGTAGAGAAAGTAGAAAAGGAAAGGAAAAGTAAGGAAAAGTGGGGGAGGAAAAGAATATGATAAAACATAAAGGAAGACACAACTTTCTTATTTACCAAGGTTGGGAACACTTTTTTTAATACTTGGCAGAGAAAGTATGGTTGAAAATATTACCAGCACTAAACCAGATCAATTTTCCATTCAAGCAGAAAAGTAAGCAACTTGGGCTAAGAGAGGAAAATTGCAGGGCCTATTATTTAGCGCGTTTGAAATGAAATCCAATACCAATTTTGAAGTGTAGCTGAGATTTCCCTTCCTCTTGCTAATGCCGCCCACAGGCTGCTTAATAGCCAAATTACACTGCTGAGAACACTCTCCAGCAGTAACTGATCCTGACTTTTAATTTTTGTTAAAATGATGCTTAAGTGGGCTAAATAAATAAATAAAATCACCCTGCAATAGTATTCATTTTGACTAACAAGCTGCATATTTAGAAGATCATAGAATGTCAAATAGAGCAATACAAAAAATGATGAGGCCTTCCTTTCTTTTGGAATATTTTGTTTAAAGAACATGAAAAATATGGGTAGATTTGCTGAAAAATATTAATAAAATTGTTTTATGAAGGTAAGAATAGAAGGTGAATTTAACAACAAAAACCTTATAATCTGTAATACTATAAAGAATAAAATGTTAATTGTTATTAACCTTTCATTGGAAGAGCTTTTCAAAATTAACACTAAATATAATACACATGGAAAGCCACATAGAACCCTAGCGTTCCTCTGCCTTCTCACAAGTAGTAGAATAATAATTCATCTGCAGAAGAGAGAGAAGGGGGAATGTCCAGTCAGAGGTTTTACATCAGTGCGCCGTTGTTGTTTTATAAGAAACAGTTTAAATCAAACATGCTATAAGTAACTTTCAAATCCCTATTATCATTTATTCATAACTTTTTAAAATGTGTCCTTGTGATTTAAGTGTTCCTAATTTACTTGGGTTAGCAATGATCATTTTTACTGTTTCTGAAAATCATGCTTATAAGTGCATCCTGAAGGTGAAAGGAAAATGGGGTATATACCTCTTTTCATTTTAATATGTGGTAACATTTTTGCCTGGAAACTGAAATTCTTACCTGGAAACGCTCTTTTGGGTACTTACCAAAACGAACAAAGCAAAGGCTTAGGGTTAGTATCCCGGATCCCTACTTATCAGCGGTGGGGCTCAGTGTCTGGTCTCAATTTCTCATTGTAAAAGGGGATGCCATTAATAAACACCCTGTTGGGCAGTTGGAGTGTCTAGGATGACCTAGTAAAATGCTGTTATATGGCACAGAGTTGATTTCAGCCATCCTTGGCCGTACCACGTAGTGTTACGATTTTAGTGGAGGCTGTGATGTGCTTTCAGGATCCCCTCTGAGGAATGAGGGGTTACTCTCCCAGCTGCTGGGATTGGCGCTCTAAGATGACCTTTGGCTAGGAGACCTCTTTGGAGACTGCCTTGCCCAAACGATGCATTCTTCTATGAGCAGCTTGAAACAAATGAGGGGTCCCCTCAGTGGTATAGAGTTTCAGCTCCTTTGCCCCAACCTAGGACACTTGGAGGGGCTTTCACAGTGCCAGGGTTCACCCATGTAGTTGGCCAAGGCCTTCTCTGGGCCTACATTACACCTCAACCTCTCCTGTTTAATACTGCTTCCTTTTCTTCCTCTCAGCAGATGTTAATTCCGAGGGCGCTTTCTCATAAACATCCTACCTGCCAATCTGCATCTCATGGTCTGCTTTCTGGGGAAGCCACCTGTAATAAGGAGCCCTCACAAACCTATTTAAGAGGATTTTTAGTGATTATGATATAATTAAATGTGGAAAAGGACACCAAACTCAACACAGAGGTTGTTGTCAACTGTGACATATTATATTTATGTGATTGTGTATGATCGGAAAACCGAAAAGTATACAAAGATCAATAATGTACTGAGTGGTGAGATTAGAGATGATTGTTATTTTCTTCATACTTTTCTAAATTTCCAATTGTACTACAAGGAGAAAATTACTTTTTCTGTGTGGAAAGATAGATCTCCGCAGGGATGTACTAATCTCTACTTCCCCCAAGCATATAGTAGCTTCCAGATGCCATGAATGAGAAGGGGTCAATCTAGAATGCTCTTCTGCACCTCAACAGTGAGCTCACTTTCATTCTTCCAAAGGCTGGGACCTGCAGTCCTCAAGTTTAACTAAGGAATCTTCTCTTCAAACACATTACTTAGGTACTCAATATGTAAAGCATCTAAAAATTAGTACTTGATAGAAGCCAAAGTTGGGACTAGGTAGAGGGAGGAGGGAAAAGATGGAAATCTTTGCAATGTGGTCAAGTGAGTCATTTTGAAAATCAGTGTAGAGATTCCACAAAAAACTAAAATTAGAAATTCTATTTGACCCAGCTATTCCCCTTCTAGGTATCTTCCTAAAGGGTTAAAGACATCATATTACAGTGATATATCCATACCCATGTTTATAGCAGCACAATTCATAATAGCTAGATCTTGGAAGTGGCCTATACATCCATCAACAGATGAATGAATAAAGAAAATGTGCTATTTACGTGCAATGGAGTATTACTCTGTCATAAAGAAAGATAAACTTGACTTATTTGCAGGAAAATGGATGCACTTTGAGAGTATAGTTTTAAGCGAAATAAATCAGACACATAAGCATAAATACTACACGGTTTGTCTTATATGAGAAACCCAAAATATAAATAAAGAATGAAATAAAAGATAGATGATAGGAAGGAGGGAGATAGATTTTGTTCAAATGTGAAGGGGATCAAGAGGTGAAGGGATGGGAAGTGGGATGATAAAAAGAATTAAGATGTGTTAGGTACATGTACCAATTCCCCACAAAGAATGTAATCATTATGTAATGCAAACATGTACTATTAAAAATAAAAAGTGAAAAAAATCTGAGAGGTAGGATTTTGAAATATCACAGAGCTCTGATGATGTGATTTGAAAGGCAAGATGTAAACTCTGACTTCATTCTGTTTAGAAACATAAGAAACAAGAGACAATTAGAAAGCAGTAAATTTTTGTCACTGTAAACATATGTAGTAGGAATCCAGAAAAAGGTGACATGCTCACAGGCTGGAATAATCAGAAAGGGCTTTGTGGAAGAAGTGGGTCTTGCCTGCCTTAAAAAATGAGTGAAATTTAGCAAAGCAGAGTAAAGAAATTTTAAAAAGTGAGGTCATTCTGGATGAGAGCTATGGCCAAAGCACAGAAGAAACATGAGTACTGGATCTTTCGGTATAGTAAATAGTACCCTTCATATTGGAGCTAAATATGGACTTGGAACACTACGAAGTAAGGCTGCCTCAACATGGTGGGAAACCAAGCAGTGGAGTTCAGATTCCCATTCAAGCCTAAGGTGTTCCCTGAGAGTTCTTGACAAGTTGGAAATCTATCCACTACGTACAAAGTGAGGTGCAAAGGGGAGAGCAAGGCAGAAGCACCCAGAGAAGAAGCTGTGATCCTCATCTCTAAATGCGTTGGCCTAACTCAGGGTAACATCTGGCACTAGCTGAGATGCTAAACTTGACAATGATACAATAACACTGGTTTTCTGATACTTGTAAGAACAAGACACATCATATAAAAAGGCTGCATTATTTCTCTGGAAATTTTTATTTAATATGGTTGTATTTCCTGCCCTCTGATGCTCCACTGACCAGAGCCTCACTCTTAAAGAGTAAGAGTCAAGAACAAATGAGGGGACCAAGTTGGATTCATCCCAGGGATGTAGGAATGGTTCAACATACGTAAATCAATAAATGCAATACACCATATTAACAGAACCAAAGACAAAAATCACATGATCATCTCAATAGATGCAGAAAAAGCTTTTGACAAAGTCCAGCACCTTTTCATGATAGAAACTCTACAGAAAATTGGAATAGATGGTCTTTATCTCAATCTGGTAAAAGCTATCTATGACAAACCAACAGTCAATATCATACTAAATGGCCAAAAACTGAAAGCCTTCCCTCTAAAATCAGGAACAAGACAAGGATGTCCACTGTCCCCACTCTTATTCAACATAGTTCTGGAAACTTTAGCCAGAGCAATTAGACAAGAGAAAAAAATAAAAGGAATAATGATTGGAAAGGAAGAAGTTAAATTATCATTATTTGCAGATGACATGATACTCTACACAGAAGACCCCAAAAACTCCACTAAAAAACTGCTAGATTTAATAAGCAAATTCAGTAGTGTAGCTGGATACAAAGTCAATACTCAAAAGTCAATAGCCTTCCTGTACATAAATAACAAGCTTACTGAAAGAGAAATTAGGGAAGCAATACCTTTCACAATAACTTCCAAAAAAATGAAATACCTAGGAATCAACCTCACAAAGGATGTAAAAGACCTATACACTGAAAACTACAGTACTCTGAAAAAGGAGATTGAAGAGGATATCAGAAAATGGAAAGATATCCCTTGCTCCTGGATAGGAAGAACCAATATAGTGAAAATGGCCATACTTCCAAAATTGTTATACAGATTTAATGCAATTCCAATCAAAATTCCAACAGCATATCTCACAGAATTAGAGAAAACAATCCTAAAATTCATTTGGAATCAGAAGAGACCTAGAATAGCAAAGGCAATTCTGGGCAACAAAGGCAAGGCAGGGGGCATCAGAATCCCCGACTTGAAATTATACTATAAAGCTACTGTGATAAAAACAGTGTGGTACTGGCAAAAAAACAGACCTGAAGATCAATGGAACAGATTAGAAGATGCTGAAACAACCCCAGACATACTAAGCCATCTTATCTTTTTTTTTTTTTTTTTTGTGGGTACCAGGGGGACGACCTCAGGACCTCGCGCACCAACAGGCACCCGTGCCACTGAGCGATATCACCGGCCCCTTTTTTCGTATGTGGGTTCCGGGAGTCGAACTCGGGCCCTCGCGCTTGCAAGGCAGGCGCTTACGCCTCTGAGCCATCTCACCGGCCCCAAGCCATCTTATCTTTGACGAAGGTGCCAAAACACATTCGCTGGAAGAAAGATAGCCTCTTTAATAAATGGTGCTGGAAAAACTGGCTCTACACACGCCGAAGATTAAAACTAGAGCCATATCTTTCACCATGCACTAAACTAAATTCAAGATGGATCAGAGATCTAAATATTAAAACAGAAACATTAAATCTGCTGGAAGGTAGGATAGGTAAAACCCTTGAAAACATTGGTGTAGGCAAAGACTTTATGACTAAAACCTCAACCACACAGGAACTATCCCAAAGAATCAACAACTGGGATCTCATCTTATTAAAAAGCTTTTGCACAGCAAGAGAAACCACCAACAGAGTGAAGAGACAACCCAGAATGTGGGAAAAAATGTTTGCCAGCTGTTCCTCAGACAAAGGATTACTATCCAGAACATATAAAGAACTCAAAAAAATCAGACCTCCCAAATTTAAAGACCCACTCCAAAAATGGACATCTGAGATGAATACACATTTCTCAGATGAAGAAATACTAATGGCAAATAAATATACAAAAAAAATGTGCAACATCACTAGTCATTCGAGAGATGCAAATGAAAACAACACTGAGATACCATCTCACCCCAGAAAGAATGGCTATTATAAAGAAATCAACTAATAACAAATGCTGGAGGGGCTGTGGGGAAAAAGGAACCCTTCCTCACTGTTGGTGGGAGTGTCGACTGGTACAGCCACTGTGGAAGTCAGTGTGGAGATTCCTCAAAAAACTAGGGTTGGAGGTCCCATTTGAACCAGCTATTCCCCTTCTGGGCATCTTCCCAAAAGAATTAAAAACATCGTACCACAGTGATATATGTGCACCCATGTTTATAGCAGCACAATTTGTAATAGCCAGATCTTGGAAACAACCCAAATGCCCATCAACTGAGGAATGGATAAGAAAGATGTGGTATTTTTACACAATGGAGTACTATTCAGCCATAAAGAAGGATAAACTGGAGACTTTTATAGGTAAATGGATGCAACTCGAGAAAATACTCATAAGTGAAATAAACCGGAAGCACATGTGTAAGCATCGTATTGTCTCTCTAGTATGAGAAACTGAAAGAGTAAATAAGATCCAAAATGTACAATAGACATGATGAATCAAAAAGAAACTGGTCAAAAGGAAAGAGAGACTGGAATAGGGAAAAGAAAGAAGGGAAAGGGAAAAAAATTGTATATATATATATGATGGTTAAGATAGATACACTACCAATTTTACTTAGTTCATTGAAGAGTAAGGTTTGTGCCAATAATGTTTGGACAATTGAATGCTAATGTCTGATATCCTGAATAACTAACTTAAAGATAATAATACGTAATGCATTAACCATTGTTACCCTAATATTATGTTGTTTTGAAAATTTGTTCTTTTTTTTATTTGTTTTGTTTTTTCTTCTCTTTAAAAAAAAAAAAGAACAAATGAGGGGGCCAGTGAGATGGCTCAGCGTCATAAGCGCCTGCCTGGCAAGCGCAAGGGCCCGAGTTCGACTCCCGGAACCCACATACGAAAAAAGGGCTGGTGATATCGCTCAGCAGCACAGGCGCCTGCTGGCGCACGAGGTCCTGAGGTCGACCCCCGGTACCCACAAAAAAAAAAAAAAAAAAAGAACAAATGAGGGGTAAGTCAGAAGCCTGAGTGTGTGGCTATACTGGCTTCTGCCTCATCAAACATTCAAGATGTTTAACAACTCAGCCCATACTGACCTGGAATAACCCTAGAACTTCCCTCAATGTATGATACCCAAGAAATCAGTGAGTAGCAAGAGAGTGGGCGTCATACAATTATGTGAGGAGATTTGCAGTCCCCTGTATAGTTCAGTTTATTAGATTAGAGTCAACAGGGCACATGCGCCTAAGTTAATCCTCACCATTCTTTGTGTGAAGTAGCTGTTTGCATCCATATTTTTCAGGTAACTTCAGTTTGTAGGCATTTATTCTCTTCATCAAAATAAAGGAACATTTTCTCAGGATTTTTATTTAAAAAAATACTTTTCTTTACCCCTATTACTGTAAAAGATAGGTTAGATGAGGAATCTTGACTTCACAGTTAATTGTAGGGCAGCTGTACAATAACTGGGTACTTTTTCCATGCATGGACTAAATCATGGGCTCTGGAGAACAAAGCAAAGCCTGTCAAATGTCACCACTGACCTCAAGTCACTTGTTCTAGGGTTAGATAGATCCCAGTGCACTGAATAGCATTAGGTAGCAGCTCAAGGAGATATATGAGAGGAATCAATGAAGTTATATCAAGGGGCCACCTCCCAAATTCCAAATCAACAGGTATTTCTTGAATTTCCTAAATATTCAAAGTAGGTAAGCCATCTTTGTCTACATTTCTGCCACTTCTCTTCCTGTAGAAGCAGTCATTTGTGCCTAACCCTTCTATGACTCCCACTGCCTTTAGGATAAAGTCTAATCATCGTAGATTGGCATTTGACTTCTTCCAAAAATCTGACCTCAGCCCCATTTCCAATATGACTTCCTAAAACTATTTTCAGCTCATCAAGCTTTCTTGTTTTCTTTCTTGTTCCCAGCATGCTCTCCCTATTTCCATCTCCTTGACTCAGTTGCACCATGCTTCTTTATCATGTCAAAGTCAAACATCACCTTCTTTGTCAAAATCACTCAGCCTCACAGGACTTCATTGAGTTTTTTTCGCACACCTCCTCAGAAAGTGCCATTTAATGCTCTTCTATGCACTTAGTATCTTTCCTCCTCAACAGCAAGCAGACTGGAATCAGCAATTCCATCTGACAGACTGCTTTCCTTCCCAAGAACCTTAGGTCAGTGCTTACGGAGTAAGTGTTCTGTTATTCAACAGCTATTGAACTAAAAGCTGCAAACTTAATTATCTAAAAGTAACACAGAATTGCCCTTTACATTTCCTTATTTTTGTATTCAATTCTGCAACATCCTCATTGCATGAGTTGTGGATGTTATAATCTGCAACTCTGAAAGTCTAAAATTTACACTTTAAGTTAGTACCATCTAATGGAGAGTTCTAAATCTACATCTGTGCCGTTCAGTTTGGTGACACCTAGCCAGATGTAGCCACTGAGCATCTGAACTGTGTCTAGGGTGACCTAGTTTTTAATTTAATTTTCATTAATTTAAATAGCCACATAGGGGTAGTGGCAATTCTATGTAACGGTGCATGTTTAAGCGTTCACTGATAAAAGGGAAAAGAAGACAGATAGTACTAGCCTCAGAGCTTTTGTAAAATGTAATTTGCAACAGTATTGAGCAGTATCACCAGGTTCCACACTCTTCTCACCCATGTAACAGCTTCACTAGGTCTACAATTACTGGTATCTGCTGAGCAGACGTTCCTATTTTTATGATCTCTTCTAGAGTTTCAGAAGCCCAGCTCAGGTGACCTCACAGGGAGACAAAATGAAATTCTCCCAAATAGCACTACCTAATTATTAGAGGTTACCTCATAAACCAGCTCAGACCTAAGGATCCCACTTGAAGTATCCTTTCAAGCCCACTGTTTCTGTCCTTATGTGTGTGTTTTCCTGTTTTATCTTCAAAGAAACATTTTATGAAAAAGAATCAAGTTACTTGATATTCTGTATGTTAATGGAGGGCAGGTATGGAAGAGAGAAACAAATTTACTCATAAGCCCTACTTTAGATAAATGTCTCCATACCAAATGATAACAGTTAATACGTGGTTGAGTTGGCTAATGTCAACTTCAGCCCTTAAAAATTAGAGATAAAATTTATTGAATGTTTATAATTGATGGAAGTAATTTGTATATATTATATTATGTAATGCATTAAACAACCATTTGAAGCAAGAAATTGTATTATTTCTCATCCTCATTTTTTCATATTATATATTTTTTATTTTTATTAGTAGATGTTTGCAGTACAAAATGTTTGCATTCCTTGTGTGGAATTTGTACATGTTCCTAACACATCTTAATTTCTTTTTTTAATCCCCTTTCCCTCCTTTCTCTCCCTCCATCTCTTGATCTCCTTCCCATTTAAGAAAGATCTATTCCCGTACTTTCTATTATCTATTTTTTACTTTGCTCTTCATTTTACAGATGAGGAAATTGAGGCACAGAGAGGTGGAATATACACAGGTTAATGGAGCTGGAGCCAGGATTTGCACTCAGGCTTTTCAATTCTGGTGTTTATACTTTAACTACTCTGCTATTCTGCTGAGTCTAATCTAAGGTATTCATTCATTCATTCATTCATCCATTTCAAAGTCAGTATGTAGTAAATATTAGTTGCTTATATATATCAGGAACTATGCTACCCATGGGGCAAAAAGGCAATGGTTTCTTCATAGATCTATAGCCTTGGACTCAGAGAAGTCAATGGTGTTGACTGGTCACTACCGCTGGGTTTGCTGAGGACCTCATAATCTGAATGACAGGAAAAGATCTCTAAGGAAACAAGTACCATTAAGGACATGTGTCAGGTGAGTGTTAGGAAAACGTTTTTCAGAATATCAGATTTAAGGATGAGTTTTAAAGAATGAAGTAAACCCCTAATAAAACAAAGAGGCAAACCCAGGGCAATTTCAGGGCTACCCAGCAAAATTCCAACGTTTCTCAAGATTCAACCTTCCCCTCTCCTTAAGTGGTGTGATGTGCCTTCTCTTACACATATCCTATCTCGCTTGTCTACTCAGCTAGCTCCCTCTTAGACATCACTTAGGACTCTGGTGCTTAAAAGTGTGAACCTCAGACTAGCGGCCTCTGAGTCCCTAGGGATGTGTTAGAAACTTGGAATCTCAGGTTCCATCTGTATCTGCTGAATCAGAACCTGTATTTTAACGAGATCCTCTGATGATTCTTACAGCCACTGTAGTATGAGAAGCCTCACAGTAAGAAGTAGCTCAAACTGATACTTCCTTGAGCCCCTGTTTGGGTGTTACTCTTCCACAGAGACAGCCCAGGGTCCCCTGGTCTTCAGCCCCCTACGGCAGGCACCACATAGAAATGTGTTTGTTGGTTCTCTGTGTCCTGCCTGGGAGACACCAGGGCAGCAATGGTGCCTTATTTCTTTCGGTTTCTCCAGTGCCTATGACAATCTTGAGTCACACACATCAGTAGAAAGAATGAACAAACAGCTCTGAAGAAAGGTGAGAACACTCTTTGAAAAGTTAGCGTTGTGTTGCCAGGAGCCCATCTCAACCATTTCTCTCCCCGCTTGGGGCCACCCCCTGGGTGGAGAGTGACTTCTGTGAGTGTGCTGACTTTAGCCTTCAACCCTGCACCAGGCCTGAGAGTTCTCTGAGCCTTCTGCTTTTAGCCACCTCCTCACAGAACCCAGTAGGAAAGCCCCAACAAACAAGGGCGGGCCTGTGCTCCTTCGCACAGCTACCTCAACAAAGCTGGGTGCTTCCTGTGGGGCCCTGCCCTGGGCCTGCCATTCCACCCCACAGCGGGCTTCCCCAACACTTTCCCTCCTTGGTTGAGCTTCTGCAAGAGCTGACAACACACTCTACCTTGGGTGCAGTTTCAGAACCTCCAGGTTACCAGATGCTGGGTTGGCCTCACCGTTAACTCCGGTTTAATCCTCAAAGATCCAGCAACGGCAGAAAGAGGCTCCGAGCCTCCTTCTCATGTCTGGTCAGAGGGGCTGTCCCCTAACTAACCTCCCCTGCTGACTCGGGGAAAACCTCTTCTTGGAGCACACAGGAAAAGGACTGTACCCCTCAACAATGTCTTTCTTTTACAGCATTTTCAGTAGTTACACGAGCTTGGGTAATGCCCCAGAGTTTGCAAAACTTGTTGGGATATTTTTTTTCGCTTGTAACGTGTGACCACAGATGCTGCCACAGGCATCACGTGACTCCCTCACTGTGTTGGGGAGGCAGACCCGCCTCTCATTTCCCTCTGACCACTGCGCTTTGCCTTTTCCCTTTCCTGCCTAGTTTACCGAGCTGTCAGATCTAAAGGGAGTATCAAGAATTAGAGGAAATTGCCCACTTATAGAAGAATTAGTACAACATTGCATTTTAATTTTTTAAAAATTTAGTAGGTTCTTATTTTTTATGTAATATTTCCACATGCTAATTGGAGAAAATACAGAAAAGTGAAAAGCGCCCATAATGTCACAACATAAAGAAAACTACTTTTAACATTTTGGAATGTTTCTCACTAAACCTCATATATCCCCAGTCCTAGAATAGTGTGGTTTTCCATAGCACATGACGAGGGATTGGCTACCATCTCTCTTCCACTTCAGGAACTTCGTCTCCACTTCTACTTCAGGAAGTTTGTCATAATACAAACATTTTATGCACTTTGGAGTTTTTACCTCTACTCATACTATGGGTGAGTGCATTGTGTTTATGTAGTTGAACTAAAACTACATACAATTTTCTCTACTACATTTTTTTGGCTTAAAAGAATACCACTTTAATGTTTTTTCCAATTTTCTAATTTGTCAAATGTGTTTAAATAAGATAATAAATGTTGGGAACCTAGGAGGTTACTAATCTATCGCAGTAAGGTTTAACTGAAATAATATATGATGTTCAAAGCTCTTAGCCCAGGGCTCAACATATAGTAAACACTTCATAAATGGCCATAGATTATTATTAAAACTTCATTTTAATGCCAGCATAATATTTCATTCTAAGTAGTATATTTGCCTCTTTATTTTGCTGAGCTTGTTTCTGTTTGTTTGTTTTTTGAGGTAGTGTCTTGCTATATATTGCAGGCTGGCCTTGAACTCACTTACGTAGCCCAGGCTGTACTTGAACTTGTGGCGATCCTCCTGCCTCAGCCTCCTGAGTGCAAGGATTACAGGTGTGTGCCACCATGCCTGGCTGAGTTTGTTTCTAATTCTCCCTATTTAAAAGTATAGAATTGCCATGGGTATTTTTGAATATAATTTTCTATTCATTTTTAAAATGATTATTTCTTTGAGATGGATGGCTATATTGAAGGATGTGAACATTTTAAAGCTTTTTTGTTATATATTGACAACTTCCCAGTAATTCTACCAAATCTCCTACAAGGAATGATTAGGATTGGTTGTTTTTCTGCATCTTTACTAGCAGTAAATCTTGTTTTTAAACCTTCAAACTTATAGGTGAAAACTAGGTATCATTACTGAATTTGTATTTTTAACAGTTAATAAGAAATAAAAATATTTGGGTATTCATTTGGTACTCTTTGTATTGACTCTCCCATGAATATCTCTTTACAATTCTTACAGTAACATATTTTATCAACCAGATACTCTAATAGTTTGGGTTCTGTTTTTGTATGTGATATTTCGCATATAAAAACTTATCAGAAATACAATCATTTCCTACACACAGCTGGAAAGGTTAACAGGAAGTGTATTCGGCATTTTGGTACAGCTGTCTTTAAGTTGAGTCGCATAACTAATAAATATTTGGCAAAGACCCACTATATATAATCATACAGAGGTTCTTTTTTTTTTTTTCTTTTTTTTTTTTGGTGGGTACCGGGGGGTCGACCTCAGGACCTCGCGCGCCAACAGGCACGCGTGCCGCTGAGCGATATCACCGGCCCCTTTTTCGTATGTGGGATCCGGGAGTCGAACTCGGGCCCTCGCGCTTGCAAGGCAGGCGCTTATGCCGCTGAGCCATCTCACCGGCCCCAGAGGTTCTTAACCACAGATTCTGTCCAGAGTGAGTGGGAGAGAAAGTGGTGGGCTAGAGAAGAGCCTAGGCAGTGGATGTAACCCACATCCCATCCTGTTGGCACTCATCCCCAAGTAAAAATATGAGCCCAGGCAGAGAGAAACTCAGGATTCCAAGATAACAACCCTGTTCTCCCAGCTGGCATCCTTTCACAGCATAAGTGGCACAGCTCAGATTCAGTCTTGGGCCTTGTGGGACCCAGGGTGGATGCCGTTGGCTCCATGGAAGGAGTCACATTTCCCTGTGACTTCGTCCTGGGAGGATGGAGGGGTCCCTGGCATAACTGCTTGCTTGGATCATTCACTTCCAAGACAGAAACTGAAGTCAGGGGTCATCCTGCCTTCTAGGGAGGCATTTATCCTTCCCATGGCTCAATTTTCTCTCCTAATTGATTTGAAAATGCAATGCTCCCCTTTCTCAGAGAGATGGTGAAGGTGTTGGACTTTGCTGGTCCTTGGAAGAGGAAAATGACTGTAGACTATCAGTGTTGAAGAATGTTTTATAGAGACTGTATAGCATCTGTCATTCACACAATGGTTGTTGATTAATGATGATTGAAATCATTGTGAAAGTAATTTGCAAGCAGAAAGGATCTGCATAAATCTTGCCAAGAGTTCTGAACATCACTCCCAATAATGTTTTAACTCCTAAAGTAGGCATTTTTTCCCCATTAATCGCTCAATCCCTACAATCCCAGGCCATTCAATAGTATTACATATAATCCTTCATTTAAAAACAACGACTTGAGCTCTATTTTCCCCTGAAACATATATTTAACTTATTCATGGCCTGATTTCTTTTAGGGCTAACCTAATTTATTAGAGGTGTGGATCCATGCTGCCACATTAATCCATATGATTACCCATATATCCATATATCTCTCTCTTCTGGTACTTGAAGAAATATGGAAATATTCACCCTTCTGAGCTGCAGAAATTGGTTTTCTTATTCATGTTCTGCAAAAGCACTCCGTGGAATTGAGATACACACACTTCTGCTCTGAATCCTAAACAGGGCAGGGAGGCCAAGTGTGTCATAACTGACCCTGACGACTCAGCACTGTTTTTAATTTTCAATTGTGTCTAAACTCAGAAACCAGTTTGACTGGCTGAGGTGTCCAAAACAGTTAACTAGGTTTGCCTCTGTGGCGTAGGCTGAGGTTGGCCTGAATTAAGTAAATGCTGGCAGTGCTATCAGGACCCTGGCCTGGCCAGATGGCAGGTGCCACACCTTGCCAGTTACCAATCAGCATTCAACAGCTGGGCTTGACCAAACAACAACTGTCCTTGACTCTGGCTTCTGATCATCTGCTGGCTATAAATAGAAGCTGGATGTCATGAAAAGAGAGCAAAGTACTTGATACAGCAGTTCAGGAAATCTATCTGAAAGCAGCATAACCAGCTTAATGTATTGAGCTAGTTTCAGGATTACTTGAGAAAGGAAAAACATAAAGTCAGAGAATAAGTGATTATGCCAAAATCGAGGTATCCACAGCAAGAAGTAATGGGTGTTTTTATGAAACGAAGGCTAGAATATTTCCGGATTACATAAGTAGTCATGTTGGAAACACAAAGTATTAAAATGTGAAGTCTTTTGGCAGATAACAACTGTTATCTTAACAGATGTTTGCTTAAGAAAATAGGAGAGCATTACCAAAATCCAAAGTCATGTTTTTCTTGAACCAAAAATTACAATAGCCCACCATTCTGCTTCATGTAATACTGTATATCTTAACCCTCTTATCAGATTTCATATTAGAGCTAAAAACTGATAGATGAATACTTTTTCTCTTATATATTGTCCGAGTAATATTAAATAAAGCATTGGGAAGAAACCCTTCATGTGTGACGTGGATAAATACCCACATTGTCCGAAAACAAAGGACAGAGTGAGCAAGACAGAAAATTAGATTATTAGAAATAAAACTGAGATTACCTTAGATCCGTTGGATGCGTTGGGAAACACACACTCTGGAGAAAATGCAAACAACCCAGCAAGAAAGGAAAGAGCAACAAGGTGGAATAAAAAAAGAAAGAAAAGAGCTGAGTTTAAGCAACAGAGACATTTAAATTAAACTGCTTGTTCTTAGGCAGTTACAAAGGGCCATACTTCCAAAACTTGAGGCGCAAACACAGGCAGGCCCAGGAGCCTCGTCTCTGAGTCTCAGCTCACAGGGGACAGCTGGGGATGTCTCTCAATCCTGACAGCTGGGCGGGGGAGTGTTGCAGACAGAACCAGCAACTGCAGGCCTGGCGGGCCTCCACAAAGCCAAGGACGGCAGCCAGGCAAGCGATTCCTCTCCTGTGCTGGGGAGCAAGAGTCTGAAAGGAGTCAAAAATATCTGTTGGTGGGCAAGTAGTTTTACCCTCACAGGTCTGCAAGTTCGAAAGCCTGGAAGCCACTAGAAATTCAGTAAGATTTTTAAAAGTAATTTGTCTCTGGTTCCTCACCGCACACCACCTATATAGATTTGGGTACGAGTCACACAAAGTCTGTGAAATCTGTGAAATAACTGAAACAAGTTATTTTTTCAGACTACAGATAGATTAGAGATCACCTGGCCATTCTAAATCACACAAGAAACATGTGGTCATATGATCTGGCTTCAGAGCTGACCAATTGACTAGAGACTGTTATGCTTCTCTAAGATGTTGGAGGTGCCAAAGGATTTGAGCTACTTTACGTGGTGGCCCTTTCCCTGATTTTAGGGGCACTGATCTTTTGTCAATATGTGTCTCTGTAGTGGGATTCGTTTATCCATTTTGTTGGTTGCTTTTCAGTATTCAATCAAATTGATCTCAACCAAATTTAGGATCCCTTTTTCCTTTCCTTAACCCAGGTCTTCCTTTTCTAGAATGTTGTATACATATTAACTCTGTCACTGTTCACTCACAAGAATCTGAGAAAACTAATATTATCTCAGCAATGAAGGTATTTTTCCCACAACCTGGTATTCAAAAAGCAAACAGAGAAAGTGTGATAAAAAGTAACTGGGAGAGTATTCAGTTTCAGAATTCTCATAATTATGCAAATTCTCTCAGAAGGTAGACTCAGAAAGTTCTAGGGGGCTGCATCCCCCAAACACTGGGGTGGGCCTCTTGGTAAGGCTGATTTTCCACACTTCAGATTCTCTGAGGAAAACCTACCCAGATCCACGGCCAAACATTTTTTACTTGGAAGATCTTTCTAGTTGGCAGTAGACATGGATACTGGCTTTGGGAAGAAATGTGCAGAAGTCTACTCCTCAAATTGGAAAGAAACTTGCAGAAGTCCACGTCTTAAAGTTTACACACCAAGAAATGGAAACTTGAGTTTCCAGAGCCCAGGACAGATACTGATAATACCACTCACTGGTTGTTTTATAGAAAGCATTGATGGTATCTGTCCAGGTACCATCCAATGTCTAAAATGGAGAAATACTTATTACCTAAAGTGACTAAGACAGGCCTTCTTGGACATAATTCATACTTGGTGTCACATGCTTTGCTCTGTTGATGAGGTAATGACGTTCCTGGAACTGCCATTCAAGGCCCAAATAGTTTCTTGGTGCATTAACAAACCAGGTCCAGCAGGGGCATGGCATCAGATCGTCTCACTCGGGACTCCATCTGCATTTTCCACCCATTCCTAGACACTTTAAAGTCATCTAAAATGGTGAACCCTGCCTCAGGCAGGATGATCACTGAGGGTGCCAAGCTACCTGGCCAAACTTGACATTTCTCTTGAGTTGTTCTGCAAGCTGAAAGGTAACAAAAATGCGTACAATTTCAATCGATAACTTTATGGGCTTTAGAGAGGGTGCATCGGTCAGGATTAACTAGGGAAACAGAACCAGTAGGAGATTATATATTAAGAAATTTATTGCAAAATGCTGATTTGTGTGATTGCGAGCCCTAGGTAGACAAGGTTGAAATCTCCAAGTTTCACTATCGTAAAGGGCTGGACTGTAATAGGAGCTAGGGCTGCAGTCTGCAGCAGAACTGTCTCTTCTTCAGGGAAACCTCAGCTCTGCACTTGAGACTTTTCATCTGATTGAATCAGGGGTGCCAGATTGTCCAGGAACATCTCACTACTCAGGGTCAGCAGAATGAGGATTTTAACCTTATCTACAAAATACATTCACAGTGGCACTAGGTAAGTGTTTGATCGAATAATTTGGGGCATATTCTGGTCAAATTAACATGTAAAACTGACCATTATAGAGGGACACTCTCTGGATTCCCTATGGGATTGTACTATAATGAAGAAGCCTCACAGTATCTCCACTCATTCTTATCACACTGTGAAGCACAACATTGAAAAGAATGTTTGTTGAATTAATTAGCAAAGGTACTTCCCTCCATAATCCTTATATCTCAACCTGTAAGTGGTTGTAAAACTATCCAATTCTCTGGATCACAGAAAGACTATAGTAGTATGCGTGGACCACAGGGTGGATTTCTTGACCTAAGGAAGCTTCCATTTCAAGGCTCTTCATTTTCACAGGCTCCTTGCATGACTCGGAGCAGCCTGAAGGGATATGAAAGGCAACAGCAGCCCACAAACACCTGAGTGTGGACTGTCACCACAGCCTGCGGATACCCTCTGTGCCATGGGTACCTTCCTGGGACAACCAGTGCTACCTCCTCCTTCAACTGACTGACTCCAGAGACCGCTTGCACCTTAACTGAGTGAGTTGTTCTGAGAAGAAGGAAATACACGTAAGTTTTCAAAAATATTAACTACTGTTTCTATTCAAAAGCCTTATCCAGTATTTAAATCAGTATAAGGTGAATAGTAGGAGCAGAAATTAATACAGAGTTCTGTAGATGATCTTGGGGGCTTAATTATAACCTACGTTTATTTTTCCACTAAAATGAACTGTTTTTATTGATGCTCTAAGTATGTTCTTTTAATCAGGCTATAATGGGTAAAAATAGTGAGTTTGCTGGCTTGGTGTTAAAAATAAAACCTAGTCTTTAGTATCATAGCCATCTTTTTCCTTGTTTTATTTCTAGATCCCACAGACTACATCTGGATAGCAAGAAAGGAAGAATGGAATTGAGTGGGCAGAAAAAAGGGATGAAATGAACAAATCAAGCCAGGAATATTTACAACAGAGCTCAGCCAATGTTCATCTCTTCCAAACAGCTGCCAAACCCTTTTCCCAGCTGAATGAAAATATCACATTTCTTTGCCTCCAATTATGGGAAAAATCATAGGAGAAGGTCCAGCCCCATTTATTTAAACTTCACTACATTGCCTCCATTATTATCAAGAGGGCTTTGGGTCCAACTACACTGATTGCTTTCGGGAAATTATGAAATGTGCCACTCTGCTACTATCATGATTCCAATTGCAACAGGAAGATTTGAAAAACTATAAATTGTCCCACCCTATAAGAAGGAGGCAATGACAAGGAAAATTAAAGTTGAGGGGCAGTGATCAGTTTCCAGCTGCATTATCCAAAATCATCTAATGCTGTGGTGTGTATGATGCAAAGCTGCACTCAGGAAAATAGAAAGAAGCATAATGAGTAGTATTTAGTAATACTTTCTACTAGGAAAGATAAATCTCAATGGCTTAATTCAACAAAGCCTTGTTTGATACTCTTATAAAGTCCTACTTAGGTTAGGTGGGCCTATTCCTTCTTGACAGCTAGAACGTTTAGCCTTCAAGAACACCTCACCAAGAGAATAGGAGGGTGGCGGGTACTTTCTGGGTATTAACCACCTTGGTACTTCTTATTTCTGCTCGCTTCTCATTGGCCAGCAACAGTTACATAGCCACAGCTAATTGTGAGGGAACTGGGGAGTGTAGAGGAAGACACGGATGTTTGCTTGTCTCCTATTGTCTTTACCGCCCATAGAAACCCCAGGCTAAAGATAATTGAAGACAGCAATTCATTTGTTGATCCATTCAGTGAATATTTTAAGGATGTATTTTGTATTGAATCTTATCCTAGACACTAAAGATACAGCAGAGAACACATGTACCTGACCCTGGCCACCATGAAGTTCCCAGTTTAATGGGGAAGGCAAATGTTAAACACATACTCATTGAATTAATTATCATGTGTAGTGACATTAGAAGCAAGGAGCATTATGAGCCTTGTGTGGCGGTCAGTTATTCACTTTCCCAGGGAATTCTGCTCTCACATGTTCTGTGCAATTTTCAGACCATGGGTTCTATTCCCATAATTGTAAGATGGAAATTAAAGCTAACATGTAGAACCAAAGGCATCTCACCTGAAGTGTGTAAATATTGTATTAGTCAGATTTTCCTTGCTAAACAAAATTCCTGACATACACAACTTAAAGGAGAAAAGGGGCTTATTTTGGCTCATGGTTTCAGAGGCTTCAATCCATGGTCAGCTGGCTCCAAGACAGACATAATCATGGTGAAAGAGCACAGTATAGGAAAGCTGCTTAACTCATGGTATCCAGCAAACAGAGAGCAGGGGAAGAGTCAGAGAGGAAGGGGCCAGAAGCCAGATATACTCCTCAAGGTCAGCTCCACCACATGGCCTCTTTCTTGGGCCAACTCTACTCCTGCCTGAAGCTTTCCTCAGCAGATGTCCTACATTCCTGGCAATGCCATTGCACCTTAAGTTTCATTCTCACAACATCATGTATCATCCTCCCAGGGGCACCTGGCAGGGACTCTAATCCTGTCACATATATTTGCCCCACCTTCCAGACCTTCCTTTGAAATGAGTGGAAGCCTCATTGACCTTATAACTCTTCCATCTTACATGCCTGAAAAACCAGAATTATGTGAGTGATGCCAAAGCCTGCTGCCAGCTGAAACAGTAGCCAGGGTCCTTCGTAACTGACTGCAGTGGTTCCTGGGTGCCTGGACAGCTAAGCATTATGAAGTGAACCCCAGGGAAGCTAATCCCCTAGGCAGACCTTCTCAAACAGGGGGCCCAAGGGCTGTCTTCTCAAATACAAGGTTGCACTTTTGTACCCTTGAGCCTGAAATGGGTGGGGTCTTCTTGTCTTGGTTCAAAGAACTTGGATTTTTTTTTTTTTTTTTTTTTTTTTTTTAATGGCACTTGTCTCTTCAGCCATCACACCTCCTTTGGCCACAAATTTACACATGTTTCTTTTCTGGCTGGACTGAAAGTTTTTCAAATCTTTCTGACCTGGTTTTTTGGCTCCCAATTCTCATTATAAATCTTCCTAAAAGCATCCAGCACTACCCATGCCACAGCCTGAATGTTGGGCTGCCTTGAAATTTCTTCTGCCAGATCAATTAGTCCACCACCTTGAGCACAACCTCATGCAAAGTTTTAGAGCATGGACAAAGTATAGACAAATCATTTGCCAGAATGTAACATGCATGGCCTCTGGTCCAATTCTCAATGGAATCCTTATTCCCATTTGAAATCTGATGAGCACAGTCTTTACTATTCACAAAGCTATCAGCATTCTGGTCTTCTGAACTCCCATAAGAACTGCCCATCAAGTTCTGCTTACACTTTCTAGGCTTTCTATAGTCCAATTCTTTTCATCAAGTTCTGCTTATAGCTTTCTAGGCTTTCTCTAGTTAAATTATTTTCCAAACTCACTTCGCAAATCACTTCAAAGGATTCTAAATCACACAGTGAGCTAGTCACAGCAACAACCCCATTCTTTTTTTTTTTTTTTTTTTTTGTGGGTACCAGGGGTCGACCTCAGGACCTCATGTGCCAGCAGGCGCCCGTGCCGCTGAGCGATATCACTGGCCCTTTTATCATATGTGGGTCCCGGGAGTCGAACTTGGGCCCTTGTGCTTGCCAGGCAGGCACTTACACCGCTGAGACATCTCACCAGCCCAACAACCCCATTCTTGGTACCAATTTTCGGTATTAGTCATCTTTTTGCCACTGAACAAAATGCCCCACATACATACCTTAAACAAAGGAAAATCATCTTATTTTAGCTCATGGTTTCAGAGGTTTCAGTCCATGGTCAGCTGGTGCCAAGGCAGAAACATCATGGTGGAAGGGCATGGTGGAAAAAAAAATACTCAAATCAGGGCATCCAGGTAGCAGAGAGTAGAGAAAGAGCCAGAAAAAATGGGGCCAGTGACCAGAAATAATCCCCAAAGTCACACCCTCATGATCTACCCAGACACACTCAGAAGTGTGCTTACTAATCTCCTATGTATCTCTCAAGCCAATCAAGTTGACAATCAAGATTGTCACTCACAGTTGATTCACCATATAACCACCAGAATAAGCTTTGTAAAATTGAAGTCAGATCACGTAATCTGTTCAAAACTCTACAATGACCCTTCATTTTACCCAGTAAAAATCTAAATACCTCACTATGGTGGTCTACAAAGCCAAACCTGGGCTGGCCCTTAGAATTCTTGCTCTCCTCTTCCCTTCCTCCCTCTTTCTGATATCTGGGCCCCCATGCTATTCTTCAAATGCACCAAGCCTACAACCACCACAAGGCCTTTGTACTGGCTATTTCCTTTTCCTGGGCTCTCTCCTGGTTTGGATATGAAATGTTTCCCAGAGGTTCATATGTCCCAAATGCAGCAGTGTTCAGAGGGGAGGTGATTGGATCACGGGGTCTTTGACCTCGTCAATGGATTAATCCACTGATGGGTTCATAATTTGATGGCATTATTGGGAAGTGGTAGAAATCTTAGGGGGTGGGGCCTAGTTGGATAAAGTAGATAATGGGGGTGTGTCCCAGAAGGGTATATCTTCTCCCTCACCCCTCCCTGCCTTTCTTCCTGCCTCCCATGAAGTAAGCAGCCTCCTCTATCACACATCCCCACCACCATGCTATTATGTCTTATCTCAAGTCCAAAACAATGGATCCAACTGACCAGCTGACCATGGACTAATACCTCTCAGACTGTGAGCTAAATTGATTTTAGGTTGATTTTCTTAGGTATTTTGTCACAGTAACAGAAAGATGACTAACCCAATCCATATTTCCCTTTTTCCCTGAAGATCTCAGCTGAAATAAATGTCTTATTAAAGAGGCCTCAGGACATCTGCCTTTTGAAAGAGCCACCTCTTATCCACCCTTACAAACTCCTTTTTTTTTTCTTCCATGCCACTGATATTTACTGGAAATTTTGATCCTGGCACTCTTCTTCTCTCTTTCTCCCTGCCTTCCCTCCTTTTCTCTCTCTCTCTCTTTCTCTCTCTCTTTTTTATCATAGCTTGCTATATAATCTATCCATTTAAAATACAGAATTTGATGATTTTTTTAAAAAATATATGTACAGAGTTTTACAACCATCATGGCAATCAATTATAGAATATTTTCCTTACCTCAAAAGAGAAGCCTGTCCTCTGTAGCTATCACTCTTAAATCTACTCCAACCCTAAACTCAGTCCTAAGTAACTACTAATGTACTTTATGTCTCTCTATACAGTAATGCCTTGGTTCAAGAGTGCTTCTGTTTGCAAACAATTTGTTTCTCAACCAAAAGTGTTCAACAAAATTTAGCTTCTGTTTACAAACTCTACATTGGATGACAAACACAACTGTGGCCATCTTCCCCACACAAGTACAAATGCAGCTATCTTCCCCAAAATCATAAAAACAAATTAAATTCATGAACTGAGGGACAACTATATTTGCTTATTTGTGGCATTTTATATACATGAAATCTTATAATTTGTAGCCTTTTTGTGACTTCTTTCATTTACAGTAATGTTTTCAAGATTTATCCACATTGTAGTATATATCAGCAGTTCATTTCTTTTTATGCCAGCATAATATTCCACTGTATGGATATACCACTCATCAATTGATGGACATTTATATCATTTCCATCTTTTGGCTATTATGAATAAAACTTCCATGAATATTCATGTTCAAGATTTTGTGTAGACGTATATTTTTATCTGTCTTGGTTACATACAAAGGAGTAGAATTGGTGGATCAAATGCTAATTCTAATTCTAATCATTTGAGGAACTGCCAGATTGTTTATCAAAGTGCTCCATCATTTTATATTCCCACCAGGAATACATGATGTTTATAATATTTTTTGCAACCTATCAACACTTGTTATTACCTGACTTTTTGATTTTAGACATCCTGGTCAGTGCAAAATGTTACATTATTGTGGTTTTGTTTTATATTTCTCTAATGGCTAATATATTGAACATTTTTCATATGCTTATTTGTACTTTTTTTTAAAAAGATGCTTATTTAGAGCCTTTGCTCACTTGTAATTTGGTTATATGTCTTCTTATAATTAATTTATAAGAGTTTTTTATATATAGATGCTCACTGACTTATGAAGAATTACATCCCAGTAAACCCATTATAAATCAAAAATATCATAAATCAAAAATGCATTTAAATATACTGTCTTGGTTTCTTTTCTCATTGCTGAGACAAAATATCCAACATCTAGTTAAAGGAGGAAAGGTTTATTTCTTATAGTTTGTAGAGATTTCAGTCCAGAGTTTGCGGGCTTCAAGGTAGGGTGGCATGGCAAAGGGGCAGTGCAGAGGAGGAACAGCCCATGGCATGTCAGGTAGAAGGCAGAAAAGCAGCAAGCAGTGAGCAACAGGCAGCAATGGTAAGCTTTTTTTCTGTCCCTTATATTCCATCCCAGTCTACCAGCCCTTTGGGCAGGTAGCATTTATACCCAGGGTAGGGCACCTTTAATCCCAGCATCACACACCCTAGATCTAGCCACCTCTGAAAAGCCCCAACTTACGACTATATGAAGCTTTGAGGGGACATCTAGATACACGCATACATATACCTACCCTACCAAATGTCAAATATTGTAACTTAGCAATTCAGTATACTGCAGAGCATTGTTGTTTACTCTCATGATTACATGGCTGACTGGAAGCTGTGGCTCTTTGTTGCTGCCCAGCATGAAGAGATGATTGAACTATATATTACCAGCCCAAGAAAAGATGAAAATTTAATGAGGAGTTTCTACTGAATGCATATCACCTTCACACCATCATAAAGTCTAAATATTGTAAGTTGAAATATTATAAGCCAGGATCTGTCTGTACTCTAAACAGAAGGACCTCATCAGATACATGATTTGTAAATTTTTTTCTATCTGATGGCTGAACAATTTCGTTTTCTGTTGTTGCTTGTGATTTTGGTATCATGTTTAAGAATCCATTGCCAAATCCAAGATCAAGAAGATTTTTACATTTTGTTCTAAAATTTTTATAGTTTGAACTCTCATACTTAAGTCTTTGATTCATTTTGAGTTAACTTTTATATATGATGAGAGGGAAAGATCCAAATTCATTCTCTTGCATATGGCTATCCAACTGACTTATAAGTTTACCCCTTACCAGTACCACTGTTTCAGGATGTGTGAGTTCTCCAACTTTTTTCTTTTTTCCCAAGATTATTTCATCTATTCAGGGTCTCTTGCAATTCTGTATGAATTTCAGGATCATCTAGCAAATTCCTGCAAAGAAATTATTGGGATTCTGATAGGGATTGCATTAAGTCTGTAATCAATTTGGAAAGTATTGGTATTTTAATGATTTTTCTAAGCCATGAATATGGGATATCTCTCCGTGTATTTAGGTATTTTTAAATTTCTTTCAACAATGTTTTATGGTTTTTAGAGTATGTTTTATAGTTCTTTTGTTAGAGAATTGTCTTCTTAATTTCTTCTTGGGAATTGAAAGTACATAGAAATATAACTTTTTGTATACTAATTTTGTGTCTTTCAACATTGCTGAACAACTTTTTACTAGATTTATGGCATTTTAATGGATTATTGACAATATTTTATAAACAAGATCTTGTCATCTGAAAATAGAGATAGTTTTCTTTCTAACATGATGCCTTTTATATCATTTTCTTGATCTTGTCCCTCTTAACCTTTCTTACAAGACTATTTTTCTTCAATACTCTTTACCACCACCGATCGTATTAATTATCTAATTATAACTAACCTCACTAGCATGCAAGCTCCCAGAGAATTGATAATTTCTCTGTTCTCTACATTGCTCTCTTAGGTTTTAGAACAGGGTCTGGCACGTAGTAGGTGCTTCATAGGTATGTAGGCGCTCTGTCAGTTTTCAGGGTGAACCCTTGAAAGGGAGGGTCCATCTTCCTGTTCTTAAGATGCTCTCAACAGCCGACACTGTATGGAATTCAGAGCATTCAGGACCGTGCGCTAGGATACACAACGTTTCAGGAGTCACTACAGGGCAATGCAAAAACAAATAAAATTCCTTTCCATTTCTAACCACTCACAGTAAATCAACTTGCACCGCGGGCTCCGAAATGGAATTCTACCAGAGCCCTTACTCTTTCTCTGGCCTTTGCGACTATACCTTTTCTGGCCGCCTGACAAAGTAGGGTAGAAGGACCCCTTGTGGCCACAAAGCAATGGTAGGCTCTGAGGGGTCTCTCAATATTACACTGGTCAAGCGCTCCAGGTTGAGGACTCATTCAAGAGTTGCTCAGCCGCTGCACTGGGCAGATTGCACCTGCACAAAGATCTGCCCACACGCTACCCCATCCTCTCTCTCCAGCAACCTCTCCCCGGCCAGTGTTTCTGTTGCTTCATCTGAACCATCCTTTATCACTATTAAGAAAAGATCAGTAATCAAAGCAATGAAAAATAGTGGGAGGGGCTTTGGGTTAGGGTTAAAAGAATCAAAGAAGAGCTAGTCTGAAAAAAAGAATGACTATTTGGGGCTTCATGACAGAAAACGCTCAGAATCCAGGCAGATGGCCCGTAGCTCCGGCAGAGACACGTTGTTGATGAAACTGTGTCCCTCCCCTCATCCTCTCAGGTCAGAGCAACTGAGAGAAGACACTGTAGGAATTTCTACCCTCACCACTCGCTTCCTTAATAAATAAATAATTTCAGACAATCCAACAAAGCAAAGGAAGTGAGGGATTATTAGACGAAGAGATTTTTCAGACAATTAGGGTGTGGTAAAGAATTGCTCTTTCAAAAATTCATCGCTGGACTCTGGCTTCACTGGACACAGAGTAAGTTCAGGAAAATTAACTACAATTTACATGCCAAATATAAGAAAAAAAGAGAGAAATCCAAAGTATTCCTAAGGAAATAGGGGAAAACAAAAGTGAATACAAGTAAGATCTTTTATAGGATATTTCTGTATGTCGATAGGTTTTGTCTATTTTATAAAGGCATTTACAATAGATTAAATAAAAGGTGATCTTAGAACTTAATTGAAAGCACCTGGTGCATTATTTAAAACACTAGGCTAAATTTTTATGATTAAGTGCAGAGACAAAATAGTAGTCAATGCATTAGGTGCTTAATATGAGTCACGTGTTATTCATTCAGTAGCTCTTCTAACAACTCTGTGACAAGCAGTATTTGTAATCCCATTTCGCAGATGAGGAAGGTGAGGCAAGTAATGTTGTGAGTCCCCATAGTTATTCTGTCAAAGCCTAAGTTCAGATTTAGGACATCAAATTCCAGAGTCTAGGTTGCCATGGCAATTTATTTCCTATATTGTTATAGTTTATGACTAATATGCCAATCAATATAAAAACTGTCAGTATGCAACTATATCTACTAGCACATAGAAGTTTCAACTAAACAAATGTCTCAGTTTCTGGGGTACTGAGAATTTACTTATAAGTTATGCTTATATACAGGCCAAGGGTACCAAATGTGTTCATTAAAGGATTTTTTTCTCTTCTATAATACCAAAATCTCAAGATATCCTAAGTATGCAATAACAAAGAGTTGGTTTGTGGCCTATTAATAAAAATAGAATATTTAGCAGTCACTAAAAAGAATAAGCAAGATAAAAAGCCTTTAGCAATGTGGAAACTTTGGAAGATTTTGAAAAATACACTTGTAAAAATAAATAACAAGCATATAATTTTCTGAAAGGAATAGAGGAATATAACTATGGTTAACATTGGGGCTAAGATAAGGAAGAAGACATAATAATGTAAGTATATTTAGCAAAACTGAACTGTATACAGTACTTAAAACTGGTTAAGCAGGTGTGGTGGCATATGCTTATAATCCCAACACTTGGGAGGCTGAGACAGGAGGATCACCATGAGTTTGAGGCCAGCCTGGGCTACATAGTGAGTTCAAGTCCAGCCTGAGCTACACAGAAGACCCTGTCTAAAAAAAAAAAAAAGTTTAAAAGGTTAAAGGTTAAAAAAGGTTAAAAAAAATTAAACTTCATATTATATATATTTTTACCATAATGAATCATAAAAATGAGGAATCAGAGACATTTAACTCTCATTTCTCACCTTCCTACTCTGATATTTGTAATATCAGTTTAATTTTTTTATGAATAGTTCAATATAAACAAGAGAAATGTATAAGAAAATTATGAGTGGTCAGAGAGCATTAAAATCATTTATCATCTGCATCCAGCTGTATGTTTATCAGTGTCCTATTCAAAGAGCTTTAAGAGTCAGCAATACTTAAACTTATGTGCAATTTCAAGTGACTACATGGTCACTTGAAAGTTCTTACATAAATAATCCAGCTCCTGAAAACTTCACATCCTATCAGAGAAAGTTCTACTGAATGTGGTCTGTGTAAAAACATCAGATTCAGCACCCACCTGACATATTTTCCTGGAATTTATTTCAAATAATCTTGTTTTGAAGAACAGGTAGTTCCTCTGTGATTTCAGATTGTGCTTCTGAGGAACACATTATCCTGGTGTCCTTTCTTTACTTGGTCAAACGATTTCTTCATAACCTTTTATGGCTTTTGTTTTGTCTCTGCTTATGTCTTCAAAAAGTGAGCAGGAACATAAAAATGTGCAGAGAGTATGCCAAGCATTATAAATTATACATGCCAAGGTTAAAGATGAAACAAGTATCTAACAGAGAACTTTACCATTTATTAATTTTACTTTGATCCTCCTCTCTTCATATGAAAATATTGACTGAGCCAGAGTCCCTAGGACTCCATCCCAACCTGACATGTTTTAAGATCTTGTGAATAAAGGAATCTCTGGAAGATACTTTGGAGATCGTCTGCTTTTCCATCTCTGCAGAGGTCAACAGATAAGAAACAATGGCACTGGCCTGAGAGGGAATGGAAGCCTTGGAGAGACGCCCCATCTGAGGAGAGTGGCTGCCTCTCAACTCCAGCCTACGGTTGCCTTTAGGAACCAGCATAACAAGAACGTCGCCTGCCCATGGTTGCCTTACAGGAACCAATGTGGCAAGAACCTCTCTTTCGGTTTTTCAAGGGAAGCTGGAAATCTACATTTGTATGTAAATGAGTCTAATTTTTTAAAGGCGGCAATTAATTCAAAAATTTTGAAAGCATTGTGAGAACCAAACAAAACACGTCTCTTGGCTGAACTGGGAAGTGGCCTCGAATGGAGTCCGGCTGTCTTGATTTTACAGAAGAGGCAGCCAAAACCTGGAGGGAAGTGGAGCCATTTGCACAGGGACCCAGGGCTGGTTTGGGGGAGGAACCGGGACCTGACGCAGCTCACCTTTTAGACTCATCCTCTCTCCCTGACCTGATAAAGTAGCAGCTCAGTTACACAAGCACATGGTCAGCCTCCCCTTCCCACCTTGCCCACGTCAGTAAGTGTCCACCCTGCAGTGGACAAAACCATAGACAGAAGATCTAGCTGACAAACTACACCCACTCTTGGCTTCTTCCTGACTGCAGCCGAGGTGTCTGCCTGTTTTGGGTGGCTATGGAAAAAGAAAAGAAAAGAAGAAGGAAAGGAAATCTTTACCTGAGACAGCCCATGGGAAGAGTCTCTACTTTCTGGTAAAATTATTTTTTAAACCACTATAGTAATACATTGGTTCATGAATGCTGCTGTTCAAGAGCAATTCGGTTCGCAGACAGAAGCATTCAGCAAAATTTTGCTTCCGTTCGTGAACTCTGTGGCTCCTGTACATGGTCGTGCCTTCCTCTAGTCAGGATCACAGTCACAGACAGACCTATGCGCACTTGCTGTGAAGCTTTTTAATGTGCTTTTTTTAGCACACGCAGTACTGTACACTGTTATTCAATCCAGCATGGCTCCAAAGAAAGTGCAGAGCAAGCATGGTGGTAAAAAGGGCACTCAGGAGAGTAATGAAGATAACCAGAATGTGCAGAGCAGTGATGATGGTGACAAGAATGTACAGAGCAGGGATGATAAGAAGAAGGTTTTGAAGAAGACGACCACTGAATTAAAGAAGGAAATTGTAGAAAATCATGAGTGTGGTATTGATTTGACTGATCTGGCCTCACAGTACGAGATAGTGAAGTTGACAATCTCGACTTTTTTGAAGACTAACAATGACATCAAAGGAGCTGATGTGGCAAAAGGAGTAACAGTGTTAACCGAGCAGAGGACACAAGTGCTGGAAGAGGTGGAAAAACTTTCGTTAGTGTGGTTGAGTGAGAAAGAGTTGGCAGGTGATAGAGTTAGTGAAGCTATGATCTGTGAAAAAGCCAGGAAATTGCACAGTGATTTACTGCAATAAAACCCCTCTAAAAGTGCAACAAGTGATGAATTTAAAGCTGACAGAGGGCAGCTTGATAAATTCCACAAGAGAAGTGGCATCCACAGTGTGATAAGACATGGGGAGGCTTCCGGTTCTGACAAGGCTGCTGCAGAAGCCTACAAGAAAGAATTCACAGAATTCACGAAGGCGGAAAGTTTCATCACTCAACAAGTGTTCGACTGCGATGAAACGGGGCTCTTCTGGAAGAAGATGCTGAACAGAACCTATATAATGCAGGAAAAGGCACTGCTGGGGGACAAACCCTTGAAGGACAGATTGACCCTTTTGTTGTGTGCCAACGCAAGCACCAATCTGAAGATTACGCCACTACTGGTGCACCATTCCCAGACCCCTCATGCATTCAAGGCACAGAATGTGAACAAGGCCAGACTGTCTGGCATGTGGAGAGCCAATGTGAAAGCTCGGGTCACACACAATTGTTCATGGAATGGCTGCATGAGGTGTTTGTACCTGCTATTAAGAAATATCTTTCTGAGGCTAAGTAGAAGGATTGCTGAGAGTTTAAGGCCAGCCTGTGCTACAAAGTGAGTTCAAGGCCAGCCCGAACTGCATAAACCCTGTCTGAAACACACACACACACACACACAAACACACACACACACACACAAAGAGTTCAAGGCCAGCCTGTGCTATGAGGTGAGCTCAAGTCCAGCCTAAACTGCATAGTGAAGTCCTGTCTCAAAGACAAAAAAAAAAGAGAGAAAGAGAAAAAGAAAGAGAGAAAGAAGAAAGAAAGAAAGAAAGAAAGAAAGAAAGAAAGAAAGAAAGAAAGAAAGAAAGAAAGAAAGAAAGAAAGAAAGAGAAAAAAGAAATATTTTTCTGACAACCAACTACCTGAAAGTGCCTTCTTCTGATTGACATTTCCCGGTCACATCCTCCAGCCTTGGTGGACGATATGGATGCTGAGTATGATACCTCAACACAATACCTCTTCATGAGACCCCTCAACACGACACCTCTTCTGCAGCCCCTGGACCAGTAAGTTATCTGCAACTTCAAGAAGCTGTACCCAAAGGAGCTCTTCACCAGGTGTTTTAATGTCACTGATGAGACTTGACTCTGCAAGAGTTCTGGAAGAAACATTTCAGTGTCTTCCCCTGCAACTGACAAAGCCTGGACCTTAAACTCAGCCTGGAGGAAACCGTGGCCAAAATGTGTCACTGACCGTGACTTTGAAGGTTCTGAGGCACAGGTAGTGGAGGAGATTGTGTCCATGGGCAAGAGTAGGGGTCTGGATGTTGACGACTTAGACTGAGGAGCTTGTTGAGCACCATAAAGAGGAGCTGACAGTGGAAGAACTTGCTGAACTCCAGAGTGAGCGGCAGAAGGTGCTGCTGAGGAGCATCCACAGAGGAAGAGAGACAGGGAGGAGGGCAGCAGTGATGTGACAAAATCCATTACGGAAACGGAATGAGCCCCGGGATCTCTTTGAGAAGTACCACCCCACCATGACGGTAATGAACAGTGTTTAATCTGATGAAAGATAACATGGTCTCTCATTTCCAGAGAGTTACGCAGTGCAGGAAGAAACAAGTGACATTAGACAGATTTTTTTTTTTGTCAAAACTGATCCTGCCGCTAAGAGACAAAGAAGAGAGGAAATCCCTGAGGGAGATCTCTATGATGTCCTTATGGAGAGGGACTCTCCTTCCAAAGTAACCTCATTCCCACCCACTTCCTGCCCTCTGAGCCAGAAGTTGCCTCAAGCAAGATTAGTGTTCTCTCTCTTCACACTGTACTGTACTGTACTGTGTTGTATTTTTTTTTTTTTTTTGTGGGTACCGGGGGGTCGACCTCAGGACCTCACGCGCCAGCAGGCGCCCGTGCCACTGAGCGATATCACCGGCCCCCTTTTCGTATGTGGGTTCCGGGAGTCGAACTCGGGCCCTCACGCTTGCCGGGCAGGTGCTTAAGCCACTGAGCCATCTCACCGGCCCTACTGTGTTGTATTTTGTTTCATATTTGTGTGGTTAAAAAAATACGTATGGTTCAGGATGGATTGACCTTATTTACATTAAGCCTTAAGGGAAAATTTGATTCAGTTCAAGAGCAATGTGTTTGTAAACAGAATCCTGAAAGGAATTAAGTTAACAGGCTGATTCTGGGGGAGATGGCTGCAGTCGTTGGTCACCTGAATGCGGAGTTTGCAAATGGAAGCAAAATTTTACCAACCACTTCTGTTTGTTAACCGAATTGTTCATGAACAGAATCATTCATGAACCAAGGTATTACTATAATCGTAAACATGGCATTGCTTGGAAAAATCTTTTACTCAGCTTCCCAGAAAGCAGATATAGGGCCTCCATCCCTGGCTCTGTGGCTACTTTGCATGGGGCTTTGTCAAGAACTTGTGTTTCTCGTGTTGTGAGAGGAAATGGACCTATTGGCTAGGAGCATTTTCTCTAGAGCCAGATGGCCTGGGTTCAAATCCACTCCCTGGGACTTATCTGCTGTGTGATCTTGGACAAAGCTTGGGTCTTCACTGTGCCTCTGTCTCATCTGTAAAATGGGAACAAGGTCAGCACCTCTTACAAGACTGCTGTGAGGATTAAATGTGTTAATATGCATAAAGCACGCGGGATGCTCCATGTGTGCCGGCTGCACCTGGGAACCAGGTTTTCAACAATACTGATTCTTGGTTCCATCCTGAGAGATTCTGGCGCAACAGGCTGGATGTATGCACTGGGGAATGCAGCTCTTTAAGTCTCCCCAAGTGATCCCAATGTGCAGCCAAGACCTAGAGCCACTGATAGAAGGGCTTATTAAATAAATGGCAGTCCTCAGAGTGACTAATTTTTAAAGAAACCAAACTATTCTGTCATTTAAGCACACATTTTGTAAGCTCCTTAAGAAGTTCCCCAGGTGGTCTTCTTTCAGAAGCATTCATCACAGAGGGCTACAAGATCCCAGGCAAATGTGCAAAGGTGAAATGCTTCCATGAATCTCCCCATCTCCCCTGAACTCTTGTCACACCTCTGCCCCTGGCTTCAAGATACTCAAGTGGTCCTAGAGGCTTTGAGTGAGCTGGGTAGTGAAAGAAAAATGGTGAGAAGCCTTAGAAGGTGAGTAGGATGGGCCTGGCATGGTGGCCCATGCCTATAATCCTGTCGCTCAGGAGGCTGAGGCAAGAGGATCACCACGAGTTCGAGGCCAGCCTGGGCTACACAGTGATTCAAGACCAGTCTGAACTACAGAATGAGACCCTGTTTTAAAAAACCAAACCAAAAATAAAAATGAGTAAGAATTTGTAAACTCAAACAATCCTTAACTAGTGGAATAAGCCTGGGGTGGCCTGCCTCTGTAGGATTGTCTACTAGAGAGTTGGAGGTCCTGTCTTCTCTATCCCCCTGACTCTTACCAATTCCAAAACCAGGCCAAAAGAGAACAAGGGTCTCTAGCATGTCTTCCCAGCATCAAAAGATGGTATCTCTGAAATTATCTCAGCTCAGATGCTGACAGTTTAAGTCTGAAAGATTGCTAATAGGGTAAGCTATTAATGATTATGTTATATCCTACAAATGCAACAGAGTGTGCTCTCAAACTTGAATAGTTTCAACTTCAGTCTGTCTCCAGAGGCTTACAGGTATGTTACCTGTGCCAATATCTTTGATGGTAATCAGGATCTCTAATGCCACTGGAGTGAGGGTAGTGGGCTTCAGGTAGGCAGGGATGGGACTGCCCTGAAATAGGAAATTTGGGGATAAGTCTTTCAAAACAACTGAGATCTTGAGGAAGGGGTGGCAGCATCTGTGGTTTGAAGCACAGATCACCCACGTTCCTTTGTCAGTGTGTCTGGTATTTTTTCACTAGCCTCCACCTTTCCCCTCAGCTTGGTATCTCAGCAAGCACTCTGTTGAACATATCTGTTTCCATGATAGGAATTTGAATCCCAAGGCTTCCTTGGAGATTCTGGAATTTGCTACTGGAAAAAGGAAGAAGTGAGTTGACTAAAGGTAGATTCATTCTTCACACATTTCCTACCTGAAGCATCATGTCTGTCCCTTTGTTCCAGCCACTGGGCTGTGGGTGGGTCCTGAGAGATCAAGGCCGCCACGTACCAAGGTTCCTGTTCTCTGTCCTGGGCTGCCAAGATATCTGGCAATGGTTCCACTTATATGAGGTATCTATAGTAGGCAAACTCATGGAAGCAGAAAACATAATATGGGTTGTCAGGGGCTACAGGTCAGGAAAGAGGGAGTTGTTAATGTTCATAAAATTTCAGATCTTCTGTACAACATAGTGCTTATAGTTTACAATACAGTATTGTGCACTTCAAAATTTGCTAACAAGCTAGATCTCGTGTTAAGTGCTCTTAATATACACACACAAATAGAATAAAGGCACACACAAATACTTTGGGAGGTGTTGGATATATTTATTACCTTGACTGTGGTGATGGTATCACAGATGTTTGCACCTGTTCAAACTCATCAAATTGTACACATTGAATATGTGCAGTTCTTTATATATATATATATATTTCTGTGTGTATGTGTGTGTGTATACTAGGGGTCAAACTCAGGACCTCGCACGCCAGCAGGCGCCCGTGCTGCTGAGCGATATCACCGGCCCTTTTTTAGTATGTGGGTACCGGGAGTCGAACTCAGGACCTCGTGCTTGCCAGGCAGGTGCTCATGCCACTGAGCTATCTCACTGGCCCATTTCTTTGTATATTAATTATACCTCAGTAAAGCTATTAAAATATTTTGGGATTGCTAGAAAAACAACAACAATAACAACACCAAAACCAACAATAACTAATACTTACATACGGCTAACTATCCATAAACTAGCAGGTGCAATTCTCACAACATCCCTATGAGGTACCTAGCTCCATTTTTTTCAAATGAGAAAATTGAGACACAGAGAGGTTAAGTAACATGCCCAGAGCCATGTAGCTAGAAAATGGCAGACTTGGAACTGGATAGCTAGCCCAATGCCTGCTATACTGCCTTCTCAGAAAGTGCTTATACTGGCACAACAAATCCTTTGTTAGGTTATAGGGTCAGGGACTGTGTTTCAAAAGCTTACTTGCCCTCTACAACTCCTAAAAAGCACCACCCTCTTCACCTCTCTCAGTTCTTCCCTCAGTCAGAACATTTAATCTGCTTCCCAGAAGGTCCCTCTATTGCTCTTATCTCACCCTGCCCTCTTCTACTCATAGCTCTTCTTTTTTTATGTGTTGGAGGACAAGTGTCCTTACATTCCAAGATGGACTTTACATCATTCCTCCTTAGAGCAACAACCTCTTCCAAATTCTATGTGTTCCATTTCTCCCTCTTCTCCTGATGCCCACACAAGCGTAGGTATCTCTGGTGCAGAGCACAGGATCAGAATGAGGATGTCTGGGTTTAAATCTTTGGCCTGGACTTTTTCTCTTTGTTGTTTTGTCCAAATGCCTTAATCCCACTCTGAGCCGTCTATAATATGGGAATAACAAGAGTACCCTGTGTGTATTAGTCAGCTTACCTATTGTTGGGACAAAATAACCAACATAGACAATTTAAAAGAAAAAAAAAAGTTTATTTTTCCTCATAGTTTCAAAACTTTTGGTCCATGATCTGCTGGCCCCAACACAGGAACATCATGGCGGAAGTGTGTGGCAGAACAAAGCTGCTTACTTCATGGTATCTGGGAAGCAGGGCAGGGGACCAGTACCAGAGGGAAAGAGGCCAAGGACCAGATAAAATACCCAAGGTCATGCCTCCATGACCCACCCAGACATAACCAGAAGAACACTCAACTAATTTCCTAGGCATCTCTAAAGCCAATTAAATTGACAATGCAACTTAACTGTCACACTGTGGGATTACTACAGTATGAAGATTAAATGAGTAAATCCAACCAAGCAAGGAGGACAGTGCCAGGATCAAAGTAAGTGCTCTAAATGGCACCATTTTGACATTTAATTCATCTAATTAACATGTATTTCGTTGACCCCATTGCTCCCTAACCCCATTGTGAAGTTGTCTTCCCATTCCTTTGGCCTCAGTGACCAGTCATTCTCCAACTCAAACACCTAATGGCTCCCCTTTGTCTACCTAGTAAGATGGGATTGCCGTAGGCCCATGCTCAAGGTCTATCCCTTGCTGTATCTAAAATGTTTTCTCCCTTCTTCCCTGCCGGATAAATCCCTACCCATCCTTCTAGGTCCAGCTTCCATAATATCTCTCACAAAACCTCCATGACCTTCCTCAGAAGGCCCTACTTCCTTAGGATCCATGGTTCCACCACTCCCCAGCACTTCTCAAACAAAACCACCTGCCATGTGCTTCTTCTTGTCTCAAATGTGCTAATTTTCTTCTCCTTCCTCGTTACTAGTTCCATGGCCAGACTCCGCCAAGTGTTCACTGTGTGCTAATCTCTGTGGTATGTATGTCTTTTCACCCAATTCCCATAGAAACTGTGGGAGTTATTATCCACATCTTATGGGTGAAACCATGAAAGAGAGCTTCATAACTCACTTTAAAGTCACACAGCTAGTAAATGGCAGGGCTTGAACTTGAAGCTGAGTGTGGCTGATTGCAGAGCTCACACCTTATCCACCCTGCTATACAGTTGATTGGCTGACTTTGTATCCTCTCAGCTCTGATATAAAAAGGATGACACTGAGCACGTTAGCAGATACTTAGGAACAACAATAATAACAACACAGATAGCAAGAATAGCTAATTTAAGGGCTTACTATGTGCCAGGCATCTTTCAAAGCACTTTACTTCTTTTTTTTTTTTTTTGTGGGTACCTGGGGTCGAACTCAGGACCTCGCGCACCAGCAGGCGACCGTGCCACTGAGCGATATCACTGGCCCTTTTTTTTGTATGTGGGTACCGGGAGTTGAACTCAGGACCTCGCGCTTGCCAGGCAGGTATTTATGCCACTGAGCTATCTCACCAGCCCACTTTACTTCTACTAACCAGTGAGAGTTTCACAACCATTTGAGGTAGGTGCAACCATTTATCTCCACTTTATAAATGAGGAATCAGGCACAGAATGGCTAAGCCACTTGCCCCAGGTCCCATGCTGTAAGAGGCAGAGCTAAGATACAAACCCAGGAAGCCCGGCCCAGAGTCCATGCTTGTTAATGCCAGAATACCTATGAGCATATTTATTTTGAATAAATTTAAGTGGAAAAAAATAAAGAGAAAAGAATTACATCATTGAAAATGGAAATTTAATAAATTTGTACTTTGTAGACCTTCTTTGAATCAGATGAGAGGAACTGAACTGTGACATTCAGCCACATGTACTAGTCTGAGGATGCAGAGGTCAAAAGATAAGGGCAGGGTGCCAATACCCCAGAGAACCCAGGAGAGAGCAGGAAGAAACCAGGCAGCACCTCTCTGCATGGATCCCTGCTTCCTGCACTTTCAATGCCACAGAAACTCATTCGGGTGGCCCTGGGCTCTTGGCTGCCCTGGTGTGACCTCCTCAGGGAGAAATCCACAGGGGACTGCTGGCTCCCAGGCCTGCTGCCCGGCTTGGGCTCTGCATCAGGGACACCAGTGCTAAGTGCCATGGTGAATTATGGGAGTAGGAGCCAATGTGTCCACACAGAAAAACTCCCATGCAACCTCAAGGCAGCTGCCCAAGATCTGAGCCGTCAAGGTGACTATATTGTAGGGCTAGCTAAACATTTCTCTTGGGCCTCTTTCAGGAACACAGCAAATGAGCAAATGGAAAGAAATGGAGCAACAGAGGTCCTCATTTTTCTATCACAGGGCTTATTCTGGATTCCTTAACTTAGACAAATACTCGGAGTTCTAGCTCTGACACTGATGTGCATGAAACTGTGTGCTTCACTGATCCTGAAACATCTTGTTCTTTCCTTATCAGAACATTTATCCTCTTTCATTTTAATTATACTTTTAATGTTTATTTACCAGAAAATGGGTAGTAAGCTCCATACGAAGTGTCACACCTACTTGTTCATCTCTGCATGCCCAGAGATCACCACTAAGCCTTGCAGACAATTAAATATCTACTGAACAAATGCACGAGTAAGTAAGTGAATAAGTGATCATTTCAACAGAGCTAGTCACAGACCAACTCACTGATGTCATTTTCTCTTCTGAAATTCTTGGTTCCACTAGTGGTTAGAAGGAATTATATGACTTGCTCTGGCCAAAGAGCTATAAGTGGAAACTACATCATTTCTCATCTGAGGGATTAGTTGTTGGTACAAGACCCATAGAGCTTTCTTTCTCTTTTCCAGGATAACTGGCAATTTTCCAGATGGTAAGCTCTTTCTCAATCTACATCTTGTGTTGGACATGTAATACAAGTGAGAAGTAGACTTTTGTTGCTTGACACCACCAAGATTTGGTGGCTGTTATTGCAGCAAAACTTAGCCCATACTGACTGATATTCAGTCAAGAAAGGTTCATTGGGGGCCTGCAGAACAGTATAAGCCCCTGAAAGCCATCCTAGAATAGCTCAATTGAACCTTCTCCAATTATAGAAATATCCTAAAGATCTCCATAATGAAAGCTGCAGATTCATCACTTTTTAGAAATCTTTTAAACTTTAACAAACTACACAATAATGGTTTGTTTTTCCACATTCCTTTGCCTGCCTCTACATTAGCTGAGGGTGACTGGGGCTGGCTATCAAAGGCTAGCCAGACATCACATGCTAGTTTTTGCTTGAAAATGTGAATAAAAGACAGAAAGATTATCCTTATTAAATGCCATCTGAAACATGGATCTCAGTTTTTATTAGCTTTGGGAAAAGAGACAGTTCAATTTCCATGTAATATTTAGAGGCCATGCTGAATAGTCCAAGGCTCTTAATTAGATTCTTCCCAGTCTATTACATATTTTAAATTTTTATTGTAGTGGTGATGACTTCACTCAGGCTACTGTCTCCCAGGCCCCTGCAAGAAGGGGCTGCCTCTTGAATCCATGAACTAATTTGATGTAAAATTACTTTCTCCCAACCCGCTACCCTCAACTCTACTAGAGAACACTTTGTGATGAGGAGGAAGGACTGCAGAAGTAGCTGGTTAAGAAAAGCATTCACAGATATATTTATTGCCTAATTCAATGTGTTATTTAAGGTTCCTAGACATCCTGCTGCTGCCACTGGTATATACAAAGATATATACTTACGAAAGGAGACCACAATTACTGAGGTCCTATTGTGGCCGCAGTTGTATTAAACTCTATGTACAGGATTTTAAACGGGGTGTGGTGGTGCATGCCTGTAATCCCAGCACTTGGGAGGGTAAGGCAGAAGGATCACCATGAGTTCGAGGCCACCCTGAGCTCCATAGTAAGTTCAAGCCCAGCCTGCACTATATAGTGAGACTGTCTCAAAAACAAAATGAAAAACCCAAAATATATACAGGATCTTACTTAATCCTGAGAGAGATTATCAGAGTCATCCTTGTATCTGAGGAAAACTGAGACCCAGAAACCACAAGGAACTTGGTATTCAGAGCCAACTCAACTCAATTCCAAATTTCATGTGTTCTCCCTCTGTCTTTCATACAATGTTTAGAAAATGTGCTCCTCCCCAGCTTTTAGATTAAAATGAGGAGAAAAAACAAAACAAAACAAAACAAAAAACCACCATGGAGCTTTTATTAAGCAGAAAGTTTTAGGAAGAAGAGTGAGAGAGGAAAATGCACACTGACTTAGGAGGCAGAAAATATAGGATCCAGTTCAGTGTTCAGAAGACCCCAGCTAAATGCCTTGTTCTCTCTGGGCCTTGGTTTCTTCATCTGTGGAAGGAAATGGGTCAACAAAATCACTTCTATGGTCTCTACCAGCTCAGTATTTTTACTGAACTGGCCATACAGCCACAAAGACTATTATCCTTTCTCTTAAGCTTACTGAAAAATCACCCCAAAGTTAGATTTATGTTTTATTGCTGTTGTTCTTAATTAAAAGTTCAAGGTCAGTGTTTGGGGGTGCTATAGTCAAAATCAGCTTAAATCAGCTTTCTGATTTCATTGAGGAAATGGTCCAATCCAAATATTTGCCATTCAGGCTGGTGAGATGGCTCAGCGGCTTAAGCGCCTGCCCGGCAAGCACGAGGGCCCGAGTTCGACTCCCGGATCCCACATACGAAAAAGGGGCCGGTGATAACGCTCAGCGGCACGGGCGCCTGCTGGCGCGCGAGGTCCTGAGGTCGACCCCCCGGTACCCACAAAAAAAAAAAAAAAAAAAACAAATATTTGCCATTCATCTTTTGTAAGCAAACTTTTAATTAAAAAAAAAGTTTTAGATATAAAGAAAAATTGGGGGCTGGGGATATAGCTGAGTGGCACAGCGTCTGCCTGGCAACCACAAGGTCCTGAGTTCTATTCCCGGCTCAAAAAAAAAAAAAAAAATTCAAGGACAGTATGGACATTCCTTATAAGCCAAACCCAGATTCCTCTATTATTAGCATCATATTACTGTACTATGGTACATTTGTAACAACTAATGATCCAATAAAGATGAGTGTGTAATGCGGAGATTAAGGGTATGTGATTACTAAATCAGTCCACTGATTGGTTTGGCACTGCCCTAATCCCAGTAGCCTAGATCCAGTATAAAAGGGGCATAAAGATGCTGATAATGTCCCTTGCTTGCTTGCTTTGCTACCTTCTGCCTGCCATGAACTGTTTCTCCTCTGCAATGCCTGTCTGCCATGCCACCCTATCATGGAGTCAGCCAATTATGGACTGAAACCTCTACGAACTGTGAGTTAAATAAACATTTCCTCCCTTAACTTGTGGGTGTTGGGTATATTGTCTCCGCAACGAGAAAAGTAACTAAGACAATCCTCTACCTCCTCAGTGGGGTGGAGGGTCATTTTTGTAAATATAACCATGCAGGCAATTTCTGCTAGGGAATAGATTCCAACTCTAAACCCTATTGCCCCAAAACAAACTAAGTCAGATACTGGCTGACTCTATCCAGTCTTTGAAAGAGGCATTTCCTAACTGCTGTGTCAAGTAGCATGCATAAAGCATCTTGCACAAAAGACCACTCTTAGTAGGGTCCTTTTCTTATTCACACAAAACTTGTTTATTGCTCACAACAGTTCCGTTTCCTTTCACCTACAAATCTAATGCAGTTAAATATTACATATAAGGAGTTCTTAGAAATCAATAAGAAAAAGTACACTTCATCTTTTCAAATGAGCAAAGAAGATGAAAAATAAATTCACATAGGAAACACAAATGAATAATAAATACGCATATATGCATATATAACAAAGTCCAAAGTTGTTATCTCTGGGGTAGGGATGAAGTGGGGGAGAAATTACAAAGTACCTTCACTTTCTAAAAATGTTAAACATTTCTGAATATTTATCAAAGAACTTTTGCATTTTTTTGAAAAAGCAATGAAATATTCTTAAAGGAATAAAATTATATCTATTAAAATATATGTGATATGTTTTTTAAAATCCAATACCAGCTATGAGACTTGAAATCTGCCTTGGACTCTCTGTCACTTAACTGTTTCTTACAGTGAGGGGACCTGCATCCTTTGGGAACAGATGGCTAGTATTGTGAAACATGATGTGATTATTTATTTGTATCTCTTACTTGGAAAATTAGCATTCAAGGTCACCCCACCTTATATGTTTATGATTAGAAATCATAGATATCATTTTTCTTTACTACATTTTCAAGATTTGTAATTAAGATGACACAGAAAAACCACTGTTCATTAGGCAATTTTAGTTCTACTTGGGATTCACAGGAAAAAAAAGCTAGTCATGCATATAATTTCTCAAGAAGCACCATTATTGTTCTACATACTCTTGCTTTGGTTATTAAATATATGTAGACAACTTCTGGATGAAGGAATTTTTCAATTTAAGACCATTTTGACAGTCCAACGAAATTACAATAAAATCTATCTTCTCTATGTAACTTGTATAATAATGAGAAAAATTAAGGATAGCTGAAGCCAAATTTAACAGCAAAATAAATTTTTGTTCCTGAAACAATGATCCTTACTCAAAGACAGTAATATTTTGGAGTGCTCAATTAAGAGAAAAATAATGTGATATTAAAATTTGACACATTACTAGTGAGTAATAAGCATACAATATAAAGTGTGATGCTGATGTGTGCTGTTGAGATGCTCTGAGATAGATGTGTGAGAGCAACGCCATTCCTCCATTATCCTCAGAGAAAGAAAGTCAGATAAACACTGACGGGAGCAAGAGAAATCAATGCCCCTTATTCTGAAGTGTGATTTTATGTGCAGAAAAGATGCTCACAGCATTGTACATTTGTTTGTCTGACAAAGGCTAGCACTGTGGTCACAGTTTGACTTGGGAGGTATTGAATTTGCTTTGAGGTTATTGTTCTGGGCCTCGAAATAACTTCTAATCTGCTGTCTACTGATTAGCTGGAGAAAGTAAGTTCACACACATAACAGAACCTCTTCTATCTTCAAGTTTTTATTTAGAAGTCGAGGCTTAGCAGCCAAAATAACTCGAGAAGCTACTGTGAACATAAGAAAAGTGCTTTGTTGAGGCTTAAGGGAGATGTGACTAAAGTCATCTTGGATATAGCTAGGTATTTTAAAGTGTTCCTCTAGGAAATCCTATTGGAAAATTTGTTTTGAGTTTTTGGTCTTTTGGATATGGTACAGACTCCACTTGAAACATTTAGATCTTGGATACTATTTTCGAACAAAAATTTTCTCTTGTATATTTCAGTCAGAAAGAGTTGAGATAAAAGAAAGGAGCTTAAAATTCTTTTACCAATTCCAAACCTTCAAATAACATTGGGATATTTTTATTGGAGCTCTACAAGGAAAGATTACCCAATTTGGTTACAATCTTTCCTTCCTACTACAGTGGACTTCCAGGCTAAAAAACAACTAGGGTAGTGATGGGGTAGGGGGTAATTTAGGGGAGACTCAAATACAGAGTAAAATTCCATAAAGTGGCAACATCAAACCCTCACAGTCACTAAAGGTCTGATTCGTTGTCAGGACCCACCCTAAGAATTCTCTTTCATGGTTGGGCAGTCTGTTTTGGAGAACATTCTCCTCAGACTCACATTCTTTACAACCAAATGTTCAACTGATTCATCTTGCAATTTTCTTGTGCCAACTTTTGCTAGAAAATGGTTTCAATATCCCACTAAGCTGATGGGATTTCTGTTGATATATCTGATAATGTAGAAATACTCTTGCTTTGAGGTTCAAAAGGGATCACAGAAATTCTCCCCAGGAAGATCAAAGGGCTGGCCAGCTGCCTTAGGTGTTTGACTTGTAGCAAACTTGGAAAGTTTGTGTTACCTTGGGCCAAGGACACTTTTGTGAATGTGTACGTTCACAGGCACCTAACATGTAGTCCACATCAGTTCTCTTCCAAACTACCACCACCAACAGCAACAACAAAACAAACTGTCCAAATAAGGATCGTTCGTGTTTTAACCAACCAAAGTTATATGAGGCAATAAAAGTCACTAGAAGGTAAAATATAGATGGTCTACAACTTATGACGGTTTGACTTATAATTTTTTATATTTTACCATGGTGCAAAAATGATGCATTCAGTAGAAAATATACTTTGCATTTTTGAATTTTCATCTTTTCCCCAGCCAATGATATGCCATACAATATTTTCTCAAAATGCTGGGCAGCATCAACAAGCCACAGCTTCCATCAACCACATGATCACAAAGGGAAACAACTCATATGCTACCATATTCTGTGCTGTGTTGCTGAGATGTCTAGCATCAAGTATATTAAATGTATTTTAATTTGCAATATTTTCAACTTATAATGAGCTTATTGGGATGCAACCCCAGTGTAAGTCACAGAGCAACTATACTTCAGCTAGATGTTTTCCAAACTTCAGTTATTTATGTATCACTAATGAGGCCTTTGTTGCATCCTAGGACTACTATATTATTTTGTTGAGCCATATAAACTTAGCAATATTTGGGTCCAATCTATAAAACCAGAAGTTTCCTATGATTTAATATTATTTACTTAACTTTTTCTCCAACTGGACTAACTTTAAAAGCTTAAAGGCAATCCAGCAATCATGCTTCTTGATATTTACCCAAAGGAGTTGAAAACTTATGTCCACAGAAAACCTGAACCCTGATGTTTACAGCAGCTATATTCATAATTTCTCAAATCTGGAAACAACTAAGATGTCCTTTGGTAAGCAAATGTATAAACTGTATATCCGACAATGGAATATTGCTCAGCTCTAAAAAAAAATGATCTGTCAAGACATGAAAAGACATGGAGGAAATTTAAACCCATATTACTAAGCGAAAGAAACCAATTTGAAAAACTCACCACTGTATGATATCAACTATAGACATATAGAAAAAGCAAAACTGTGAAGACAATTAAAAAAATCAGTAGTTTCCAGAGATTATTAAGGATGCACAGGAGGAACAGAGGATTTTTAGGGCAGTAAAACTACTCAGTACAGTAATGGTACAATATTGACTATACCTTATACAATTACATTTGTGTCCAAAACTATAAAATACAAAATACCAACAGTGAACCCAACTGTAAACTCTTCTCTGAGTGATAATGTTATGTCAGTTTAAGTTCATCAGTTGTAATAAGCATACCACTCCAATGGGAGATGCTGGTAACAGGGGAGGTTATACATGTTTAGGGACACAGTGCATATGGAAAAATCTCTATAATTTCATCTGATGTTGCTCTAAACCCAAAATTGCTCTTACAATATGAAGTCTATTTTGAAAAAACAACCAACTTAAATTAGTGCTAAGTATTCTAGTCTTTAAGTATTCTGTGGCAGAAAGTCTCTAAATACAGCCACCATTAATTCCTTCCTTCCCTATACATTCATGCTGTTTGTTTCATCAAAATGTAGAGTCCTTTTCTCCTTCCCTCAATTTCAGAATGGCCTATGACTGTCTAGGACCAATTCAGTATGGCAGGGATGAAACTGACAGTGCAGAGCCTCGCTATTGAGAGGCTTGGAAGCATCCATCTTAGTCTCTGCAGAGAAACTAGCCACTAGGTAAGAAGCCTGACTACCCAAGACTACCATCTTGCAAGGAAGCCCCAAAGCTAGTCACATGGGGAGGCCACGTGGAGGAGAATTGCAAAACCCAGCAGACAGTAAGAACCACGGCCCCTGACAGGTGAGTCCAGTTGAATTATCTCAGCCAGCTCTCATCAATTTAGGTCATCCCACCTGAGGTCCTAGAACCTGTCAACAGATCAGCCATTTTGCTATGACCTCTGGGAATTCATGTCCTAGAAAACTGATAAGTATAATTTTAAAAAGTTGCTTTGTGTCACTACACCGAAGAATAGATAACTGAAACACTCTGTTTGAGGAGTGCTGCCTGGTGTTTAGGACCACAGATTCTAGAGCCATGCTGCTTCAGATCCCAGCATGTCTGCTTAACAAATTGAAGACCTTGGATAAACTATAATCATGGTAGTTTGCTACATTGGTGGCCTCCAATGAACCATACCTCCTTGGACTCACACCCTTGTGTAATCCCTGCCGTGCTAACTCTGGGCTTGGCTATGTAACTTGCTTTGGCCAATGGGGCATGAATAAATACGATGCAAGTAGAGACTTGACAATCACTAGCACAGTGGGATTTTTCCCCTTGGAAGGGTTCTTCTTGGAACCCTATACATAGGTTGTACCATATAAAGACGTCCAGTTTCCTTGCTGAAATCTGGTCAAAGGAGAGAGAGATTCCCAGTTAGCCCCAGCCATTCCAGCCATCCAAGCTCAGGTGCCGGACCTGTGACTGAAGAAGACTAGGACTACCCTGCTGAGTCCATCCCAGAACACATATCAAAAGAATAAGAGATCATTGTTGTTTAAAGCTACTAAGTTTAGGCATGGTTTGCTATGAAGCAATAAATAACTAAAATAGAAATAATACCCTGGAAATTACAATGTGACAAAATATTTTTCTTAGCACACAGTGAAATCTTTATAAAGTCAACCAGTGTACCACCTAAAATTGTCATATAGACCACCCAATAATACACTTATCAGAGTTTGAGAAATACTAGTTTAACAGGACAACATTAACAATGATTATAAATATAATAACAATCAGCAGTTGAATATCTACTCTTTTCAGAACTCTGGGCTAAAAATGCTTTATATGCATGACCTAATTTAATCCTCACAACAGCCTTATTAGATAGGTACTGCTATTATTCCCATTTGGTAAGTGAGGAACATGAACTCAGAAAGGTTAAGGAATTTGGCAAAGATTGCATTTGGCCAATAAAAAAAAATTATTATGGGATAGAAACTTCCCAATGATCTAGAAGCAAGTGAATTATAGCTACTCTACACATAAATATATTGTTTTATTCTTTAGCTTCAATTTGTGGATATCTTTACTTATATGAAGGGTTTACTTCAAAGTCAGAGCTGCTCTATTGACCAGAAGCTTGGGCCATAGAAAGGCTGCTCACCATCCCACCTGCCTACCTCTACTCTCCTGGGGGCTGTCGGGACCAGCACATTGTCCTCATCGGGCCATTCTGAGTCTAATAACACTTACGTGCTGGAGTGGGAATGGAACACTGAGAGGAGATTTAGAATAACTGTAAAATGAGTCAAACTCTGAAGGAATTTATGTTTGTTAAGGAGACCAGACTAGTTCCCACACACGTATTTAAATAGTCACTAGATAAGGTAAACCCGCCTAAAATTATATCACAAATTACACAAAACAGATATGCTATAGAAGTTGGGAGAAAAGGAAGAAACCAGGAGGGAGGCTAAATGGAAGACAATTCCTGCATGCCTCAGAAGCGTAGGTTTTGCAGAACTGGAGCTGAGAGGAGAAAGCATTCTAGGTAAAGAAAATACTGTAGCCTAGGAAAAGACAGGACAGAGTGAGCAATCGTGGAGCAGAGCAACAGTTTGGGGGTGGAGAACAAGTTTGGACCAAAAGCACTGAACAGATCGTATTGTGTTCACCTTGTCTCTCCAGCACAGGAAAATAGTTAAATACTCATTGAATAAACGTTTGTCAGGTATGGAACAGAGAGTCCTTCCATGGAGAATTTGTGGGTAGAAGATTAGACTGGAGAGAGGAAGACCAGGGGAAAATATACCCCAAAGGACTAAACAAGGGATGGAATCAGAGGCCACACCCAAGACCTTTCAGGAGGGGTCCTGGGAGTGATACAAAGCCCAGGAAGATTAAAGGTCTACATGAGAGTATCCTCTCCTCAAATTAGATCCCACCAGCCTGGGACAGTGCTTCCTGCTGTGTCCCCACAGTTGAGACTTGGAAGATCACCCAATCTGCTGAGAGACATTGGAAGCTCCAGGGAGACTTCCTTTGCCTTGGATGGAGCCCAGCAATCATTCTCTCCCTGCAAAAACTGCCTCCAGCAATAACCATCTCTTCTCACCCTAATCCCCCAGGCTCCTGCTGGGCATGAGTAGCAATCAATCTTCCTGAATCGTCCTAGAAGAGAGAAGGAGGTCCCTCAACTTCCAGGGGGCAGAACACTCACTGTGCTCTGGAGGTCTCTAAGGTCTCCATCAGCCCATGGGGTCTGTGTGTCTTCTTCAAAGTCTTTTCACCCGTCAAAGCCACATGCCACACCCAAAACCCCTGCACCCTTGAGGTGCACAGAATCAGCAAATCCAAACAGGCCTCCTGACTTCCTCAGTGTCTGAGTGCTCCCAAGCACTGGCTCCACGTTCTCATTCTCTTTGTTCTTCAGGGAACAGTGAGCTTTGGTTTGAGGTTACCTCAAAGGAAAAACAATCTGATGTATGATAACCCTCTTTGGCCACGGGCAGAATAAGGAGGGGCCTATCAGACCTGGGCTCCAGTTAAACGGAGCTGGGCTTTCCTCCTGGGTTAGGTTAAACTGTAGCCCTCATTTTTTGGTGAAAAGAAAGCAGCTGAAACTCAGCACAAGGCTGACACCTGGGAAACCTTCTAGGAGAATTATAAATAAGCAAAGGAAGTCATTCTTAGGGATTTGCAGAACTAGAAAAAGCCATTTTATAAGCATATACATTTCCAACAGCACCTGGGCAAAAACAGCTCAACTGGAAATTTTCATTTGCATCAGAATAGTCATGAATATTCAAAAGTCAGCCAGAGTTTCAGAACCATTGTCTATTTCTGGTGCTTTCATCTTCCCCTTGAAAAGCAGATCATGGGTTTTCAAGAAAGGTGGGCTTAGCTAGTCTTTGCACTGCCATGCTCAGCAGGAAAGGGAATGATTATTTTGTTTCTTAATATTAAAAAAAAAAACAAAAAACTTAGAGGGCATTAATTTTTTTTTTTTTTTTTTTTTTTTTTTTTTTTTCTGTTCAGTATAAGGATCATGCCAAAACTTCCAGGCTGGCCAGTGGATGCACTTTTCGAACTGCTAGGCAGAGATTTCTGTTGAGAATCTTGGACACATTTTCCGACATACAAGTTTCTTATAGAGACACCCCCACCCAGGTCATGATACCAACCCCTAAAGGGGTCAGGCCTAAGATTTGGGACACTCCTGACATAGCACTCAGACTCTCTGGGTTACTTTGGCCAAGCCACTCATCTTTTGCACCTTCATATTTCATGAATATTTAAATATCTTGCACCTTCATTGGTCAAATGGCCTCATACGTATCCATCCTCCCTCTCCTCTTTTGCCTTAATTTTACAAAACTGCTGCATAAGCAAAAATACTTTGAACTCCACGAGGAAAAAGCAAGAGCTGTGGCCATGTCTGTGGCGGTATATAGATGCTTTTGTTTCCAGAAAGTAACACAATCTTATGATTCATGAGGGGTTATCTTAAACAGTTTAAATTCGATGAAAACAAATTATATTTAAAAAATAACAAAAAAGGAGACTCACCAGTCTACCATTTGCTGAGATGATTAGCAGCTATTTCTATCTTCCTTCGCTAAAATTTTATTTCCCCAACATTTCTTCCTTATACTCCAAACTGATTATCTCTTCAATAATATGTTTATGGTGTATCATGAGAGATGCAGGAAGGTTGGATTGGTATGGAATTAACAAGGGATTCATCCCCTGGCTCCCACCACCTTCCAGTTGAAGCTCAGACTATTGTCGCCTAAGCTCTATCTAAATTGTTCAATTTATGTGACAAAAGTCTTGATGGTATCTCTTTAAGGCTGTCAGAGGAGCCAATGCAATGTCAATTCAGCAGTGAAGTCTTGGTTACAGAAGTGCCTTTAGTGAAAAATGACAATGTGGGAAGACTTACCTGTTCTCTCTGCAATTATTTCTGTATTCGATTTGCAAGACAAAAGATGAGTGCCTCTCCACCCACCGCATACCTCTGTTAGCAGCTGTGCTCCTTCTATTTATTCTTAGGCATCCTCAGGGTTGACCTCAAATCACAACAGAGTCCTTAAATTGGGGTGCTTGGGAGGCCTTTAGAGATTTTCTAGCCTAGCTGCAGAAGAGAATCTGTGCATCCAAAAGATAGAACTGCTAAAGATGAATTTTTAATAACCAGGCATTAAAAAAAAAAAAAAACTTGCATTGCTATTCTAAGACTAAAAGGGATCTAAATCAAAGGAAAAAGTGGGGGAAGGGGAGGGGTTGCGTCCGGATAGGCGCCGGACGTACTGCCCCACGGACTGACGAGGATAAACACCTCCGCTTCTGCGCTCCTCAGTGGGACAATTCTTAGGTATGTTCTCTATGATGCCAGAAGTCCCCGGTGAAACTACCCTCTTGCGGTAATAGCAGTAACTTGTTTGTTAGGTCGCCCTGAATTGGCTTTCTTAATTTCCGTGACTCCTTTCCCCACTCCCTTGGACTGTTTCCTGAGATCACCTCCCAAATAAACTTCTTACTCCCAATTCCTTTTCTCAAGGTCTGCTTTTGATAACAGAGAAGTGGTTACAGGAAAAAGGCATTATGGGAGGTGGTTCTCCACCAGCAGTAATTTTGCCTCTCAGAAGACATTTGGCAACATCTGAAGACATTTTTGCTGTCACAGTTGGGGGAGAGAGCACTAGCGGCATGTGATGGGTAGAGGCTAAATATGCTGTAATACACAAGACAGCCCCCACAAAAAAGAATCATCAGGCCCAAAATATCAGTCGTGCCCAGGATGGGAGACCCTAAGGGGGTGCCTGTTCCTATGTCTCATTCCATCAGCTCAACGCATTACCTTAATGACCATATAAAGGTCAACCTTTGGAGGATACACTCCTAAGAGAAGCCACCCAGACCCCCTCAGCTCCTCCTTTGCTATAATAATAGCAGAGTTATTTTCTGGGGTGTGATGATGGTGTGGCCCCTGCAGCTACCAATGTGAAGGAGTTGTGCTACAGAAGGGATCAAGGTTGGCATCAAGTGAGGCAGCACAGAGCAAGAAGGGAAACAAAAGGCCTACCAGCAAGGCACTAATGATGATTCTCAGTCACGACGTTTGGTCAGATAACTAAACCGCGATTGAACACGTGCATACTGAACGTGTACAACACGCTAAAATCATGTTGATGTTAATTATGCTATTTTTAACTAAACTTATCAAAACTCCTAAAATAGTGTTCAATGTATTTAAATAAGTCACAGTCATTCTAGGGAAACATGACCTTCTAAGGTCCTCATTTTACAGAGGAAGAAACCGAAGTTTAGATTAAGGAAGCAGTTCTTCATTATACAACTATCTGGGCGCTGCATTAGGACTGGAACCCAGATAGCTGAGCCCCCCTTCCATTAAGCTTTCACCCAGGGGCAGAGAGGAGCATATGCGAGAGCCCAGTGTTTTTTTGCTGGGTGGATTATATAAGCCCGGCAGATGGCTAACACTGAAGCCAGCACTTTCTCAAAATTCCTAGATCCTAAAAAGCATCAGTTCTTTAAATTGAACTGTGCCCGTCTTCTCTGTGCCTTTCAGAAAGCATTTATAACAACACACACACACACACACACACACACACACTCACATACTCTATAGTCCTTATTCTGGAAAACAATATAGGATATTTTTTTTTGAACTTTAAAAATTCTATATGATATTCAACAGAGAAAAGTGAAATCAAGAATCCTGAGGAATTCTGTCTCTGATTTCTTACCACAATGTTATAGGTATGTAGAGAAAACAGCCAACAGCTACACAATTCTACTCCTGAGAAAGATCCCAACTGTCATCTTATTCAGTGGTCTTACTTTAAAGAAGAGAAAAACAAGGCAAAGAAGGCAAGAAATGTGCAAGATTAGAAAATTTCTTGCTTGTTATTATAGAACATTCCTCAGAAACCAATTTCTAATATAATTTTCATTATAGGAAGATTAAATGAGATATACTCATTAAGAGCTTGTCATATGGTAAGTATCCACTGAACGTCGGAGTGTTAGAGGGACCCCCGGCAACTCAGCAAGGCACCTGTGGCTGCAGCAGCCGTGGCGGGACACATGAGGCTGGACCGCCCAAACGGGGTCCCCCCAAGACCCAGGTGTGGACACATACACCAGCAGTTGGTAAGTTAGATGAGCCAGCATTGTGCTTTGACACTCGGCCAGGCAGAATAGAAGGGGACAGATGAGACTGCCATTCTTTCCTTTTTTTTTCTTTCTTCCTTTTTTTAATATATATATGTATATATATAAGTATTTATATACATATGTATATATATGTATTTATATAAATATGTATATATACATATGTATATATATGTACATATGTATATATAATATATGTATAAATACATGTATATATATTTAAAAGAGAAAGAAAAAAAAAAGGAAAGAATGGTGGTCTATATATATCAAAGTGCTGGAGATAATCCCAGCAACAGAACACCAACCCCAGCCCCCACATCCAGAAGCCAAGATCAGCCCCATACCCAGCACAAATCCCACTGCAAAATTGGCTGGAGTGCACAGCACATTTCTGAGATCAGACTTGGATCTACCACAGAACTGCGAACACCAGAGGAATTTTACTCTGTTTATTTTTTTATGTTTCTTTGATCGGTTTTCCTTTTTCTGTCCGGTTGAGGTCTTTTTTTTTTATTTAGTTTGTTGGGTCTTGCTTTATTTTCTAGGGTTATTTCTGTTTTCTGTTTTTAGTCTCTTTTTTCTCTCTCTTTTTTCTTTTCTCTTTCTTTCATGACTTAGATTTATTACCTTCCTTTATGTTTTCATCTTGTCTTCTAACTCTCTTTTGCCAACTATCTTGCTTGATTTTATGATACTTCCAGGTGAATAAACATTGTCTCTTCTCCACCTAGTTCACTTCAATACTCCTCTGCTTCCTTTTCCATTCTTTCCCTCTTCTGTCTTCCAGTTTCCCAAAACTTGGGTAAACAACCTATGCCCCTGAGCCATTCTCCTACTATACAGGTCCTCACTCATCTGTCTCTATCTTACCTCCCATCCCTCTTAATACCCCCCCACAACAGGGTAAAATCACTCCACTAAAGGGAAAATCATTGCATACAGGTTCCTGGTATATGCTGGATTTTGTTATACAACTATAGAATTTGCCCCTGTGGTTAAAAGTATCAGGCTAATACCACAGTTTGTCAGTAGCCAGGCTGCTCTCGAGACTATTGTTATTGTTACATGTACTACTTTAGCCAGGATACCATACCTGCTATAATCAGTTTTTCTCTCCTGTATGACAACACTCTGATTGTATGGGATCATTACCATCACCATAATCCAGTACCAAAGGACTGGGTGCTGAGTCAAATAGGGAACAACTTCTCATCCTCAACACATTGGGGAGGTATGTTCTTCAGATAGACACAAAGACCAAGAATCATCTACATCTAGAAGATATCCCTGTGGAACAACCATTTCCTAGGGAAGCCTCAATACTAGGGATAAATCTATCTACCATAAGAAGCCTATAATCATCAACACAGAAAACAAAACAATACAAAAAATAGGAAACAGAAAATGACAAGACACAGAAGCAAAATGTAACCCCACACCCCCAGCCTACCCAGGACAAGCTCAGAGCACAATAAGATAGAGGAAATCGGAAGTCAACCACTGGAACTTTCTGAAAAGATAGCAACAGAAGTAAAAAAAACAAATAAAGAGGTTGTAGAAAAAATAGTTTCTAAGGTGCAAAAAGAAATGATGATCAAAATGAATGACATTAAAGCAGACACACACACACAAAAAAAATAGAGAAACTCAGGAAAACAATGGAAAGCATGAAAGCCCAACATAAGAAAGAAATAGAATCCATGAAACAGATACGAACAGAAGTCGAGGAGATTAAAAACTCCATTGAAAATATATACAACAGATTGAATGAAGAAGAGGATAGAATATCAGATCTAGAAGACAGGATTGCTGCTAACAACCATAAAAAGAAAAATATCTTAAAAATAGCAAGAGACCACAAACAATCAATCCACAAGCTACAAGATGAAGAAAGAACAACAAAAGATTGATTGGAGTCAGTGAGAAAGCCAGAGACAGTGCAAAAGACATTAAAAATACTGTCACAGAAAAAAATGGCAGAAAACTTCCCAAACATGGATAAAGAATTTGACATGCAAATAAATGAAACATATAGAATTCTGAATAACCATGACCAATATAAATCTACTCCAAGACACATAATAATCAAGATTCCAGAAATTCCACACAAGAAGAGAATATTAAAAGCAGCTAGAGAAAGGAAACAAATCACCTATAAAAGAAAACCCATCAGAATCACAGCAGACTTCTCAACGCAAATCCTCAAATGAAGGAGAGTTTGGAGTGAGGTATTTCAAGCCCTAAAAGAAAACAATCTTCAACTTGGATTGATGTACCCCGCAAAACTATCTTTCAAAATCAATGGAGAAATAAGATACTTTCATGACAAAAAACAACTGAAGAAATTTATGGCCACCAAACCAGCTCTACAGAATGCTCTGAAGGATATATTAGAAAGAGATAGCGAAGACTGCAAACACATGAACACCAATAGAAAGAAGCAGCCAGACAGGGCAAGCAATTAAACAGAGGAGAAAGACAGGGAACCAACAACAGGAAAATAACATGAAAAAGATAAGCCAATACATATCAGTTACAACCATCAATGTAAATGGTCTTAACTCACCAATCAAAAGAAACATACTGGCAGAATGGATCAAGAAGCAAGATCCAACAATATGCTTCATTCAAGAAACACATTTAACTCAAGGATGGAAAACAATTCTCCATGCCACTGGAATCCAGAAAAAAGCAGAAGCAGCTATTCTATTTGCAGACAATGTAAACTTTAAGCCAAAACTGATCAAAAGAGACAAAGGTCACTACATACTTGTTAAGGGAAAACTCCAAGAAGAATAGATAACAATCATAAATACATATGCACCAAACACTGGTGCACCAAACTACATAAAACAAATATTAACAGATATGAAAAACCAAAAAACACTAACACAACTGTGGTGGGGGACCTCAATACTCCACTCTCACAAATAGATCAACCAGACAAAATATCAACAAAGATATATAAGAATTAAACCAAGCCTGTGATCAGATGAACCCAGTAGATGTCTACAGAGTGTTTCACCCCAAAACATCAGAATATACATCCTTCTCAGCCGCACATGGGATGTTCTCCAAAATAGGCCACATATTAGTTGACAAAACATGTTTAAGTAAATGTAGAGGAATTGAAATCATCATACTATCTGACCATAGTGCAATGAAACTCGAAATCAATGACAAAAGGAACCACAAAAAATACATAAACACATGGAAATTAAACAACACCCTTCTGAATGACCAATGTTTCACAGAGGAAATTAAAGACAAAATTAAACAGTATACACAATTAAACAATAATGCGGATACAACATACTGGAACTTATGGGATGCAATGAAAGCAGTCCTACGAGGGAAATTTGTAGCAATGAACTCTCACATTATGAAAACAGAATGAGCTCAAATAAACAGCCTAATGTTAAAACTTAAACTTCTAGAAAAAGAACAAATCAAACCCAAAGCTCGTACAAGGGAGGAAATTATAAATATAAGAGCAGAAATTAATGCAATAGAGACTAATAAAACAATACAAAGAATCAATGAATCAAAAAGTTGGTTCTTTGAAAGAATAAATAAAATTGATAAACCATTAGCCAACCTCATCAAAAACAGGAAAGAAAAAACACAAATTCAAGCAATTAGGAATAAAAAAGGGGAAATCACAACAGATCCTACAGAAATCCAAAAGATAATCAATACCTACTACAAGAACCTATATTCTAGTAAGATGGAAAACACAGAAGAGATGGACAGATTCCTGGACACAATCAAATTGCCAAAACTAAATCAAGAAGATATACAAATTCTAAATAAACTGATATCAGCCAATGAAATAGAAATGTAATGAAAAATTTACCAACAAAAAAAAAAAAAGCCCAAGCCCTGACAGATTCACTGTTGAATTTTAAAAGAAATTTAAAGAACTAATGCCACTAATGCTGAAACTCTGTAAGGAAACTGAAACTCTGAACTTCCAAAATCATTCCTGGAAGCAAGTATTACCCTGATTCCAAAACCAGAAAAGAACCCAACCAAAAAGAAAACTACTGGCAAATTTCTCTAATGAACATAGAAACAAAAATCCTCAATAATATTCTAGCAAAGAGAATGCAACAAATCATCAAGAAGATTATACACCATGACCAAGTAGGATTCATACCAGGGATGAAGGGATAGTTCAACATACAAAAATCAATACATGTAATACACCATATTAACAGAACTAAAGACAAAAATCACATGATCATCTCAATAGATGCAGAAAAAGCATCTGACAAAGTCCAACACACACTCATGATAAAAACCCTACAGAAAATTGGAATAGATGGTCTTTACCTCAATCTGATAAAAGCCATCTATGACAAACTGACAGCTAACATCATACCAAATTGTCAAAAATTGAAAGTTTTCACTCTAAAATCAGGAACAAGACAAGGATGTTCACTATCACCACTTCTATTCAATATAGTTCTGGAAACCTTAGCCAGAGCAATTAGACAAGAGAAAGAAATAAAAGGAATAAGGATAGGAAAGGAGGAAGTTAAATTCTCATTATCTGCAGATGGCATAATACTCTACATAGAAGACCCAAAAACTCCACCGAAAGACTTGTAGATTTAATAACGAAATTCAGCAGTGTAGCCCGATGCAAAGTCAACACTCAAAAATCAATAGCATTACTGTACACAAGCAACAAACTCACAGAGACAGAAATCAGGAAAACCACACCCTTTACATTAGCATCCAAAAAGCTGAAATACTTAGGAATCAATCTAACAAAGGAAGTAAGAGGTCTATACATTGAAAATTACAGTACTCTGAAAAAGGAGATTGAAGAAGATACCAGACAATGGAAAGATATCCCTTGCTCATGGATAGGAAGAAGCAATGTAATGAAAATGGCCCTACTCCCAAAACTGTCATACAGATTTAATACAATCCCAATCAAAATATCATTAATCTACCTCACAGAACTAGAGAAAACATTCCTAAAATTCATTTTGAAACAGAAGAGACCAAGAATAGCAAAAGCAATTCTGGGCAACAAAGGCAAATCAGGGGGCCTCACAATCCCTGACCTGAAATTATACAACAAAGCTACTGTGATAAAACCCGCATGGTATTGTTAAAAAAACAGACCGGAGGATCAGTGGAACAGAATAGAAGATGCAGACGCTAGGCCAAACACACTCACCCACCTTCTCTTTGACAAAGAGGCCAAACATTTTCACTGGAAGAAAGACAGCTTCTTTATTAAATGGTGCTGGAAAAACTGGCTGTTTACATGCTGAAGAGTAAAACTAGACCCATGTCTATCACCATGCACTAAACTAAAGTCAAAATGGATCAAAGATCTAAATATTAAAACAGAAACACTAAATTTACTGGAAAAGAAAATAGGCAGAAATCTTGAAGACACAGGTGTAGGCAGAGACTTCATGAACAAAACCCAGACTGCACAGGAAATACTACAAAGAATCAAAAAATGGGATGTCACTTTAGTAGAAAGTTTTTGCACAACAAAAGAAATTGCCAACAGAGTGAAAAATAACTCATAGAATGGGAAAAAATTATAGACAGTTGTCCCTCAGAAAAAGGATTTATATCTAGAACATATAAAGAATTTAAAAAATCAGGCACACAAAATTCAAAAACACAATCCAAAAATGGGCATCTTGGGCCGGTGAGATGGCTCAGCGGCGTAAGCGCCTGCCTGGCAAGCGCGAGGGCCTGAGTTTGACTCCCAGAACCCACATATGAAAATAGGGGCTGGTGATATTGCTCAGCGGCACGGGCGCCTGCTGGCACGCGAGGTCCTGAGGTCGACCCCCAGTACCCAAAAAAAAAGAAAAAAATGGGCATCTGAAGTGAATACACACTTCTCAGATGAAGAAATACAAATGGCAAATGAATACATGAAAAAATGTTCAACATCATTGGACGTTCGAGAGATGCAAATTAAAACAACACTGAGATTCCATCTCACTCCAGAAAGAATGGCTACCATCAAGAAATCAACCAATAACAAATGTTGGAGGGGCTGTGAGGAAAAAGAAACCCTTCTCCACTGTTGGTGGTAATGCAGACTGGTGCAACCACTGTGGAAATCAGTATGGGGATTCCTCAAAAAGCTAGGATTAGAGGTCCCATTCAACCCAGCTATTCCCCTTCTGGGTATCTACCCAGAAGAATTGAAAACATCATAACACAATGATATATGTGCACCCATGCTTATAGCAGCACAATTTGTAATAGCTAAATCTTGGAAACAATCCAAATGCCCATTAACTGAGGAATGGATAAAAAAGATGTGGGTTTTTTTTTTAATATAATGGAGTACTACTCAGCCATAAAGGATAAACTAGAGACTTTTATAGGTAAATGGATACAACTCGAGACTATACTCATAAGTGAAATAAATCAGACCCACACGTGTAAACATCATATTGTGTCACTAGTGTGAGAAGCCGAATGAGTAAATAAGATCCAAAATGTACAATAGATATTGTGAGTTGGAAAGAAACTGTTCAAAAGAAAAGAGAAACTGGGATGGGAGAAAGGGGAAAGGAAGGAAGGGAAAAGGAAAAAGAAAAAAAATATATATATATATACAAGACAGTTAAGATAGTTATACAGCTAGTTTCTCTTAGTTCATTGAAAAGAAAGGTTTGTGCTAATATTGTTTAGACAATATTTCTTGCCTATATTTTGTACTCTGAATAACTACTATGAAGATAACAATATGCAATATATTAATCATTGTTACTCTCCTACTAGCCTGTTTTGAAACTCTCTTTTATTGTTATTGTTATTTTTTTCTTTCTCTCTTTATTTATTTATTTTTGTGGGTACCAGGAGTCGAACTCAGGATCTCACGCTTGCCAGGCAGGCGCTTATGCTGCTGAGCTATCTCACCGGCCCTCTTTCTCTCTTTAAAGTAAAAAAAAAAAGAAAAGAAAAAGTACCAAGCAGAAATTCAGGACATTAAAAATTCTGTTGAAAATATAAGCAACAGAATTGACCAATGTGAGGATATAGTGTCCGAACTAGAAAATAAGACTGATATTTGTCACTAAGTACTCAGAGGTACCTTAAAAACAAGAAAGCATGAAAAATACATCCAACAGCTGCTAGATATCACAATGACTAATCTAAGATTAACTGAAATTAGTGAAAAATAAGAAGACAGTCTTTCTCAAAATAGCCCCATGGGCAGCCACTACTAATTCATCAAAGCTGTGAGAGAAAATGTTTTTATCCTCCAGGACAAGATGCTGACGGATACTTCCTCCTAGATTTACATTCTGTGAATGGTTCTGAGGAGGATATGGCAAAGTTCTGGGAAGATCACTGCACATGGAGCCAGATCCCATGGTGTGCAGGTCTGGCTCTGCCACTCTCGTGGAGGACCTTTGTCTTGGGACAACCATCTCTCTCATCCTCAAGCTTCCTTTTCTATGAAGTCAGGAAGTTGGACGGAATGCTATACAGGAGCCATACTGGCTGTAGCACCTGACATGACTCTGAATTTCATTTTTCCCTACCACTTGATAAGGCAAGGAAAATGAAATAATGATAATCATGTCAAGCATCAAAGGCCTTTTCTGTATTAGGCATCATTTTAAGCATTTTAGATGTATCATTATTCCGTCTGTTGCTCACCGTATCTCTTCATGGTATTGCTCTCCCTATCCTGTAGATGAGAAAGCTGAGGACTGGAGAGGGAAAGTGTCTTCTCTCAGGCCGCCCATGGGGTCAGTAGACGCAGATTTGAGTTCAGATCTGACTGTAACAAATGGCATCTATGCTCTTACTTATACCTCCTGTGATGGCTTAGATATGATTTAAGTGTCGCCCAAAGCTTCATGTGCCCAAAGGAGCTCAGCCTCCAGGGTAGCAGGGTTGAGATGGGGCCTAATTAAAAGTAATAAGGTCACAGCAGCACCGCCCTCAGAACGGATTAGTGCTGACCTCACAGGATGAGTTCTTACAAGAGTGCAGTGGAGTGAGGTGCTATAGAGTGAGACCCTCCATGCACTTGGTCCTCTCTGCATACACCTGTTTCCTTTTCTACTTCCTGTCATGATGGGATGCAGCCAGGGGCACCCTCATCAGAGGCCAAACCATTGAAACTACCCAATATTGGAATTTCAGCCTCTTAAACTGTGAGCTAAATAAATCTATTTTCTTTATAAGTTACACAGCATCTGGTATTCTGTTATAACAACATAAAATGGACCAAGACACCCCTCTCCATTGCGCTCATTGTTCCAATGCATTCTGCTTTGAGCATCGGCCACTCTTCATTTAAGAGCTTCCCTGGCCCCTGTGGGGTACACCTAACGTTTCAGAAGTAGAAGAGAGTTAACGCCCCTGGATGCAGCTCTCATACAACGATAAATGGGAGTTGGAGGATACACACACCAACTCCCTCACCTCTTAGTTGGGGACTCCAAGTGTGTTTTTTCTCTTCCTCCTTTTCCCATCTTTGCTTCCTGAGATCACCCCCCACCAAATTCCCTGTCCTCAGAATCTTGTCTCAGAATCTTTTCCCAGGAACTTGAACCAAGACAACCTTGTATCGTGCTACGCTGCTGTGAAAACCAGACAGGAGTGTTCTAGAAAAACACACTTAAAATTCATTTCTTAGGTCCTACTGAATTTTCTTTAAATTTAAAGTATAGAAGCCAGTTGTCTCAAGGTCTGTACCCTGAAAGAAAGGAATGTTAAGGACACTCAGGGTGTGCAGAGCTGTGAAAGCCACGTGGCTTCACAGAGTAGAGCCTGGGTTCTTGTTCTCCCATTAGCCAGTTCTTCACTGTGCCCACCATGGACGAGTGGAACTGTTGGAGGCTGGCTTCTACATTTGTGAACAGAAAACTGACACTGACTCTGAGATTTGAGATCTTGCAGTCAAGATAATCCAGCACAATTGGCAGTCTACAGTTAGGAGTGGATCGTGTCACTTTATCACTTTAGCTGACAACTTTGCATAAGGGATGCTGGGGGGCGGGGCTGAACTCGTAATACTAAACAAGGACAAGAGACAGAGATAAAGGGCGAGGCAGTCAGTGTCAGGTGAAAATGTTAATTACAATGGGCCCTCTCATATAAAGATGGAATACAAATCCCACAAACTACAATATGCCCAGGGCTAAATTTGCAGCCATTATGGTGATTTTAAAAGAACCGTCATATTTAATTATAGCTCAGAGATGTTTCTTTTCATATACACAATACTTTTACACATTTAAGAACCTCTTTTTAAAATCAGTATAATTTTTCAGTGGCAGAGACATTACCAAGTGTCATTTCCTCTAGCCTTGGTGGTGGTCGTTTGTGGGATCTGCTGTAATAATTCTATTGTATTTAAGGAACTATTTTATTTGCAAAGAAGAAAAGATTTCTAGTAGAATTTGAAAACAGTGCAAAGAAAGCACCCCGTATGACTTTTCCTCTGAAGTTCTCCATGACTCCCTCCTGCCATCGAGCTTGGACTTCCATGTGAATTTTTCCATCTGCTTTGGTTGCAGGTAATTTGGAGACACTGACGTCATCAGACCATCTGTTCAGTAAAACCGCAGCAGTGCTTGCTCCTAAGTTGTTTATGCCTTGATAGCTACTTTGGACTATTTCAATATATTCCAGGCAGGGACTAAATTGTGTTCCAAATATCCCTTAGCATTGCACCAAAGGTTAAGGAATGGAGTTAATTCTGTTTTTAATTACATTAAAAATTCAGATATAGAATTGTTAAAACTCATGGCTAATCTCAAGGCAAGGAAAAGCAGATATTTTGCGTATGGATGGTCATACAGCACCACGTTTTTCTTCCTGGCGACTTCTGACAGACTCAGTTTGCCCGATCTGATTATTCCAGCTACACCCAGGGTCTGGCCTGCGGGAAGCACTAAATAAACTTTGTGGGATGAACGCTCAGTATTTCTCTCTTCTAGGGCATTCTTGAATATAATCCATGTATAGATGTTCCAGAGAGCTGTCTTCTTGTACCCGGGAAGAACAGGGAGTTAACTTTCACTTCCTCTTTAAACAGAATTGAGAAGTCTGCAAAGGAGATGGAGGTCCCACCACTTAAAGACCCAGAGACCCCATTATGGGGGGCAGACAGAGATGTCTCTAGAATGAAGAAGATATTCTTTTTGAAGGCTTACAACATAAAACTGACAGCAAACATTAAATCAAAAGCAATGTAGACTTTGACTCAGAACTCATTTAATGTAAATCATGAAGACTGGGTCTATTTCTTGGAATAGATTGAAAGAGAGACAGCCCATATTCAACCTGTGTGACCATCATATCCTGTGGTGATTATGTGATACAAGTATTCTGAGATCCCTCTTGCTTTGCCTGTGTGCTAATTTTAATTTCAATTTCTATATTTTAAAAACCTCTTTTCAACCTTATCCCTTCCTCCTCCTCTTGCTCCCTTCCCATATTAATTCATGCCAAAATCATACTGAGTTCGCATTGTATGAATAGTTTTCAAATTCTTCCATTTTTTATTGTCTTCTCCAGCATTATCTTAGATCAAGTTATAGTCATCTCTCATCTGGAAGACATGGATCTTTTTATATCCATGGATAACATAAAACAGACAAGGAATAGGCATGAAAAAGTCAAGCTCTGCTCTTTGAAGCCATTAAGACTTGGGATTATTTGTTACTACAGCACATTTTAGCCTAACCTGACTTATACATCAAATAATATCCACTTTGGGCATTGCTTTGTGCATTGGCCTAAGTTAACCCATAATTGAAATAATAAAACATTTTGAGATCAATAAAACTTAGAAAAAGCTAAAGTTGTATAACATTGTCCTTTTCATTTTTAAATTATCAGTCAAAATCACTCCACTTCCTTGACAAATCATAGATGTCAGCTCCTAGAATATTCATAGAACCCTTGTGCACTGTCAAATTATTAACTACTAAGAGTGGTTCTATAAATGACATTGTTTAAGCTGTGCATTTGGGTCTTCTGAACAAACAAATTCAAATAACATTTATCGAGTACTCATGATACTCTAATTGGTGTATTGAATGTGAGCATATAGACAGCTATAACACAAATGGCGTGCCCTTGGTGCTCATGGTCTAGAAGTGAAGATAGACACACGAACAAAAAAAATTACTGTGAGTCAGTTTTCTCAGGATTAAATGGTGATAATTAGTCCTTGCTTCTTGAATTGTTGTGAGAGTTGACTATAAAGCAGAAACATGTGATACACTTAATATGTGCTAGACAAACAAATATAGAGCAATCATGGGCTGTTGCGAAGGAATTCATAAAGGATTATCTGGGCACCGGTAAAGGAAGCATTAACTAAAGGATGAGAGGCGGAGCATGTTATACACCCTACCAGTGTCACATCCCATTAGTTTTCCTGAAGCTGCTGTGAGTATCTCCTGTGCAGGTCCCTACTCAAGCCCTGAATCTCTCTACTTTTATTCCTGAGACACCATCTTCTTTCAAAACTAGTGTGGATCTTGCTCAACCTGGGCCTAGGATAGCCTGGAAGGTACCACTTCAGAAGCAACCCTCAACTCATGAGGAATAGAGCTGGCAGATAAATACCCAGCATCCCTGGCCTGTAGTAGGACAATGCCACACCATCTGCTACACAGTCCCTGAGAGGGCTGCAGCAGCACTGCACTGCACTTCCACTGCCCACAGCAGTAAAGACGGACTAATATACACTGACCTAATGTACACTGGTCATGCTCCCTTCCCAGCTCTTTCTCCACTCCTTTACTTGTGCCAAGTAAACTGTGCTGAAGGCTTCATCACTAGCTTTGAATTTGAGGATGCTCAAACTTTAAGGTACTGGGGGAAAAACAGGAAAAATGGGAGAAAGAAGCTACAGAAAAGAAGTGATGTTTGAGACTGACCTGAAAAGACCATAGGAGTTCACCAAATGGGGAGAGAGAAAAGGCTTAGCAGGAACTCAGAGGCATAGGCATGAAGGCTTGAGGAACATGACCCTGGAGCACACCACAGCCTCTGGAGCACAGGGTTTGCAGAAACAGAGGCAGCTGGGCACCAAGAGGTCATCTAAGGGCAGCTCAATTAGAGCCTCGCATGAAGAGAGGAAAATGTTCCTCTGTGGCATAATGAGATCTTTTCAAGAACCATAAAACTTCTCATCAAAACCTGCCCCCTTGGCTCCTGCCTCCCATTTGAGTAGTGAAAGGCCCACGGCACTAAGCAGAACATACACAACCCTGTGATTCTAGAGGCATTTTGCTTTTCCTTGGGGCTTAAGAAAGCCAGCACATTATGGCACAAAGCTTTGGGCTTTTTAGACAACAATCGCTTTCTACCATAGCATCACTAGAAATAAAGATACGTTTATCTAGTGTAGATTGAACTCCGGTGCTTGTTACCTTGGCTGAAGTTACACATCTCACCAGTGTCCATGAATGGATCCTTGTCCCTCAGAGTTAGTGACTTAATTGTGGGGGAATTGGACAATGCCCTTCTCTACTCTTAAGGTTTTAGGAAATGCAGAAGATCCCAGCGAAACATCAACCACTCATTGATATTGTTTCCATATTATTCAGATTCTCTGCTTTCCTACTCCTCTTAGTAGCTGCTCATATGTTTTTTATTATTATCAATCAACAATTGTAGTTGGGAATTATAAAACAGTACCTCTATAACAGCTGCTATCAATATCCTGCTCACATTCCCTTGGTTTTAACATTGTAGTGTGCAACTGCTTGATCACTGACTGCCCAAGTCTTTTCTCATGTGGAACCCACTCTGCCCAAAACTAAGAGACAAAACATGCTGGGCAATCGGTGACTACCTCTTGTAGCAGCCCTCAGTCAACAGGAAGATAGAAGGTTAAATAGTCCAGTTCTCCTCCCTTCAGGTGGGATGAATGTGAGGTTCATGTGCATGACTTCCAGCTCTGCCTGCAGTGATAAACAGCTTCATACTACATGTTCCATTGGAGCCTTTCCTTCTCTGTGTCCTTTCCCCAACTCTTACCAGTTCTTGCTCCAAGGCTCCTTTGGGGAACCCAAATTTAGACAAGAATCACCAAGCAGTTTTTCTATTTTAGTGCCAGCTGACAATGCTTCGATTCGTGAGGATGAAAATTAGTGCAGTTTTGAAAATCATTCTGATGTTTTATTGGTGACATACGAATTCATCCCACTGCTGTAGAAACTAGAGTGACTTCCCACTACTATGGAAACTAGAGTGAGTTACCAGTGTAATAACAGTGCACTGTGTAGGTGGACTTGGGTGAGGAGAGCAGAGTTATTGCAGCACAGACAGGGAAGAGAGTTCCTAAATTGTATACTGGGAAGACAGATGGCTATGGATTGTCTGTGATTTGTCCACCAAGAATTCATATGTTGGAGAATGGGCTGTAAGTGTGGAGGTGGGTGTCTTACTCACTTTCTCATCACTGGGACACAATACCCAAAACTTAAAGGATGAGAGGTTCATTTTGGCTCATAGTTACAGCCCATGGTTGGCTGGTTCCAAGGCAGAAATGGCATGGTAGGCAGGGGGCACAGGAAAAGCTGCTCATGTCATGGTGGCCAGGAAAAAGAGAAAGAAGGGAGGGTCTGGGAAGGGAGATATACCCTTCCAGATCATGCACCTTGTGACCTACCTTTTCCAACTAAGCCCCACCCCCTAACAGCAAATTTAGCTATAGCATCCTCATGATCTAATTACCTACCAAAAGTCTCACCTTTTAACACATGATGCTTTTGGGGAACATTTTTTATACAAACCATAACATTCTGCTCCTGGGCCACAAAAGGCTTATGTTCATCTCACTGTGCAAAATGCATTTAGTCTGTCTCTAAGAGTCGCCAAAGTCTTAACAGTTCCAGCATTGCCAAAAAGTCCAAGACTATGGTCTCCTCTGAGACTCAAGGTAAACTCTTAGTTGTGAGTCCCTATAAAAGTCAAAAAGAAATTAAATACTTCCAGTTTACAATGACACATGATGAACATTCCCATTCCAAAAGCGAAAAATTGGGGGATATAAAGGAATGGGACCAAAACAAGATTGAAACAACACAGGGCAAATATTAAATCCTGTAGTTTCATGTCTGGCACCCAGGGAAAGTTCTGGTGAAATCTGAGTTTCCAAGGGCTTGGGTGTCCCTGACCTTATTGTATTGCCAGTTTCAGCCCTTATGGCCTCTCTTAGGTTGGTTCTGCTCACTGCCTATGCCCTTTCTCAGAAGTCCCATGTTCCTGGTTTTTCCAACTTCCTTGGGTCTCCTTGAAAGAGCATTTGTCTCCATTTTGGCTAAACTGGACCTAATTCCATGTACTGATATGTACAGAGCTGGTTAGGATATTTCTTTACCCCCTCAATTGGCCTTAAGCAATGCAAATGGGTCTAGCCGAGGTGCTGATGTGTAGCCTATAAAGCAATGTGACAGGTCATAGCCTGAACATTGGGTTCCCTTTAAAGTTCCTCTACCAGATTAATTAGTTCACTGCCCTTAATCTCAGTCTCCTGCAAAGTCTCAGGACATGGGCAATAGGTAGCAAATTTTCTGCCAGAGTGTAACACATATAGCCTCTACTCCAACTGCTACTAAAGTCTTTCTTCACAACTTAACCTCTTAAGGCTGACCTTTAGAGTCTGTTACTATCAGCATTTGGATCTTCTAAGCTCCAACCAGAATCTCCCATCAAGCTCAGCTTACAGCATTCTAAGACTTCTCAAGCCAGCATCTCCAAACCTTTCCAAACTCATCCTATGAACCAGGTTCCAAAGGCTTCTGAATTACATGGTCAGGTATAGGCTCAGCAATGACCCTACTCCTGGTACCAAAATCTGTCTCAATCACTTTCTCTTTGCTGGAACACAATGCCTGACACCCATGACTTAAAGGAGGAGAGGTTTATTTTGGCTCATTGTTATAGTCCATGGTTGGCTAGCTCCAAGGCAGAAACAGCATGGTAGGGCATAGCAGAGGAAAGGTGCTCATGTCATGGTGGCCAGGAAGTAGAGAGTGAAGGGAGGATCTGGGGAGGGAGATATACCCTTCCTAATCACAACCTCCAGTGACACACTTCTTCCAACCAGACCCCATCTCCTAATAGCGCATTTAGCTATGGATTTGTCAATGGAATCCACTGATGATTATAGCAGTCCTATGATCCAATGACTTTCTAAAAGTCTCACCTCTGAACACATGAGGCTTTGGGGGGACATTCTTAGCTAAGCCATAACTGGAAGATGGTGTGGACCTTCGAAAGGTGGGGCATAGTGTGGGGTCCTTAGGTCATTGAGAGTGCTCCCCTTGGAAGAGAACACTAGTTTCCTGGAGTGAGTTCTCATGAGAGCAAGTTGAAAGTTCTTCTCGTGAAAGACTGAACATGACTTCTAAGATTCTACTTCTGACTTCCTGCTTGAGATGCGATCCTTTGCTTTCAAACACACTTTTGCCATTGCTATGCACCATGATGTGACAGCTGAGAGGGCGCTCACCAGAACTGAGTTGATACCAGCACATGCCCTTAAATCTCTGAAACTCTAAGCCAAAAAATAATCTCTTTTTGGCATACAGTTAGACTCAGATGTTCTGTTATAGTAATATAAAGCTGACTAATACAGACGCAGAAGAATTAGAGGTGGCTCATTGGCCAGCTGAAAAAGTAAAAGGGCAGCAAAAAAAGTGATAAGCGGAGATAAATAAAGAGGGATTTGCCCTGAGGAAAGAACAGTCTTTCACTTTTCACTTCTCTGGAAATACAGCAGAAGTGTTAGAGGCCTTTCCTTGTTAACAACACCTCACCTCTATTTGAGTAGCAACAGGCTGGGGCACAGGTGATGAATCTTAATTGGCTCAAGTCAACTGTGACAATCCTGTTTCCATTACTACTCATCCTTTGCAGCTAAGGCTTACCATTTAGGTAATTCTAGCCAATGAGATATATGAAACAGGTTGCTGGGGGGCGGTCTAGAAAGATTTTACTTTCCTCATAAAAAGGAATGGAGTAAGCTGTCATTGTTCTGTGTGTGTGTGTGTGTGTGTGTGTGTGTGTGTGTGTGTGTGTAGACAGATATAATACCTGGAACTGTAGCAGGTATATTATGATCATAAGGCAATAAGCCCATTCTAAGAATGGCCGAGTGGAAATACAGAAATAGCCCATCTACATTATGCGTTAGTCTTGGCTGCTGATATATTTGTTATGGTGAAAAATAAACTTCTGTCTGCTTAAGTAACTTACAGTGGCATGTGATTTATTTATTAGGAGGAACTACAGGTTAAATGACAGTTGCTATATGTGGTCAGTAACCTAATTGGGTTGCTTGAAATTGTCAATTTTCAGAGAATACTTAGAGATTTTCATATATGTATACTCTTTATGTATACATATAAGCACATACACTTATATTCACTATACTGTGTGAGTGTACACAGTATAATTATTTTTATTATTCCTGGTACTTCTATGTGCATATAAAATGCATATATGCCTATTCCCAGTTTTATATGTATATATTTATGTATGTAATATAAAACATACGTATATACGTATGTATAAGCATGTGTTTTTAATATATATAAAAGCTTATCTGTATTTTTTTCTTCTTTCCTAGATAATATATAGAGTACTTTAGACCTTTTTTATCATTTATGAATGCATCTTAGAAATTGCACCATACGTGTTCAGAGAGTTTCCTGGAGCTTTTTAAATAGCTGCATACTAATCTCTTCTTTGGGTATCTCGTGGTCTAGTCAACAACTCGCCCATAGATTAGTATTATGCAGTGAATTGTGACCCTTCAAAATTGGTATGTTGAAGATTTACCCTTGTTCTTAACTTCATTCCACTGATCCAATAATAGTGGAATGGGGATTATTTAAATTCTTTTTTATTGATTTAAGCATGCTTTATGGGCTAAGATATGGTATATTTTGGGAAGAGTTCTGAGTGCACTTGAGAAAAATGTGTGCTCTGCTGCTGTTGGATGAAACATTCTGTAGAATCCATTAAGTCCATTTGTTCAATGGTGTGGTTTAATTTTGATATGTCTTTGTTAATTTTTTGTCTGGTTTTACTAATTGTGAGAGTGGAGTGTTGAAGTCCCCTGCTATGAATGTACTAGTGTTTATCTGTCCTAGCAGTTTTTGTTTTATGAAGTTGGGTACACCAACATTTGGTACACAAGAAAAATTAAATACTTAGGAGATAACCTAGCTAAGAACATCAAAGATCTCTACAGCAAAAACTACAGTATTTTGAAAAAGAAAACAGAAGAAGACATCAGAAAATGAAAAGATATTCCCTGTTGTTGGATAGGCAGAACCAATATAGTCAGAATGGTTAATACAGTCAATATACTTTCAAAACTGGTATACAGATTTAATGCAATTCCAATCAAAAAACCAATACATTCTTCACAGAATGCTGAGTCCTAGAGAGACATGATATGCTGCCAGTCTTTTCGGCCATCCTCATAGTTTACCTTTTAAGGCCCCTTCTCTTCTATTTTTAAGAGCTTTTTTTACATATGTATAAACCAATAACTATTCTCTTTATCTATAGTACATGATGCAAATATTACTGCTCATTTCAATTGTCTTTATTTTAATGCAAACATTTTGTTTTGAAATTGTTTTAAAGTTATAGAAAATTAGTTAGAATAGTATAAAGAATTATCTTATACTTCTTGTCCACATTAACCAGTTGATGACATTTGTCATATTGGCTTTTATCTCTCTCCCTCTTTCTAAACGCTTAAGATTAAGTTGCAAATATTGAATTCCTGTCCCCTAAAATACTTCAATGTTAAAATTCTAGAATTATCAGACAACAAAAAATTTAAATTTATATAGTATTACCTACTTTGCACGTTTATTCAAATTTGGCCAATTATCACCATAAAATCCTTTATAGATTATTTTTCTACCCTAAATTTCAACCCAGGATTATGCCCTGTATTTAGTTTTGCTATCTCTTCAATCTATTTTAATCTCATACAGTTCCTCAGTCTTTCCTTGTCTTTCACGACATTAACGTTTTTGAAAAGCACAAATCATTTATTATGCAGAATGTCATCATTGTGGTTTTGTCTAATGTTTCCTGATGCTTGGGCTTGGATTGTGTATTTGTAGTAGAAATATCACACAGTGATGCTATATCACTCCCAGTGTAGCACAAGAGGCACACAATGCTGACCCATTATTGGTGATGTTGACTTGGATCATCTGGTTCAAGTGGTATCTACCAAGATTCTCCATTCACTGTATATTTATCTCCCATTGTAATTTATAAATAATTTGTAGGACAATACTTTGAAGCTATATAGCCTGTTATAATAGCATATTCTTCATCAAACTTTCAGCACCTATAAATGACTTGCCTGAATTAATTAGTACTCTGGTGTTTGCAAAATAGTGATTTAATAATTCTATCTGTTGTAGTCAGGGTTTACAAGGGAAAGACTTAATACAGGCACAAAATTTATAGGATTATTTTATAACATTCACCCAAAGAGTCAAATGCAAGAGAGTGTGGGAGATCTGTCCACACACTAGAGACCCAAAGAATCCAACTGAGGGCCTGGATCCCATGGCAATGTCCTGCATGAGTCCAGCTGAAGACCTAGAGCCCATGACAATGTCCTCCATGAGTTCAACTGGAGGCCTAGAGCCCACGACAATGTCTTGTGCAAGTCTGTATCAAGGATCTGCACTGGGAAGGCCCAAAGGTCAGTGGTGGAAGCTAGAAAGTCTGCACCAGCGGGATGAGGGATCTGTACCAGCAGGCTGAGGGATCCGCACTGGAGCCAAGAAGTAACACTCAAAGTAAGGACCAGAGCTACCCCGAAAAGAATGGCAGCCAACCTCAGCAACAATGACAACCCGAGCTCCTCTGATGATAACAGCTGAGTTCATATCAGGAAAACCAGCACGACAAGCTTCTCCAGGAGATTCGACAGCACACCATCTTCCCCTCCAGTTCTCCTTTTTATGCTGTTGGCAACAATCTTCAGGTGGGTCCTCCACACCCAGCACCACGCTGATTTAGTTCAGCTGGGTGTTACAAGTTGACCATTAATTAATCCACAACACTATCCTTTCTACTGTAGTAACTAGTTATCATTCTATTGTTAAGGAGAGCTTTTCCTTAACTATCTATCTATCATCTATCATCTGTCTGTCTATCTATCGTCTATTATTTGTTTAACATCTGTACAGACTTATTGATTCTGGTTTTATTCAATGGATTATATATTTCATTACTATCATTTATTTTGATGTATAGGAAACATTTTTCATTTCCAAGAACTTTCTCTCATTCCCCAATCACATCTTTGTTTGTTGTAATTGTTCTCATCGATTTAAATATGAGTTTTTGTGTGTGTGTGTGTGTGTGTGGGTACCGGGGGTTGACCTCAGGACCTCACGCGCCAGCAGGCGCCCCTGCCTCTGAGCAATATCACCGGCCCTTTTTTTGTATGTGGGTTCCGGGAGTCGAACTCGGGCCCTCGCGCTTGCCGGGCAGGCACTTATGCCACTGAGCCATCTCACCGGCCCCAGGAGTTGTTTTTAAATGTTCAGTTCTCCATAGTCTGTTTTTTTTTTCCTCTTGCTCCCTTTTTCTTGAAAAAATTGTTTCTTGCCTATGGCTAAGCATTCTTGGTTGCCCATTCATCTAAAAACATAAAGAAGCATTCAGGTTAACGCAGTGGTTGGCAATTTCCTCTTCAGCTGTGTGGGTCTTTTCCTGAAGAGGCTTCTCCCTGAATATGGGGCACTGTTGTCTCCTTGTACTGACCACGTGTGTGATGGGAGCTTCACTTTAGAGTGAGACTGGGGAGCTGCTCACTACTTAATCAACTCCCCTGTGAGAAACAGGAGGGCTTTGCCACGGGACTCCAGCCATCCACGCTGGAAACTCTTACTCTCTTCCTAGGCAGGTTTTGTGATGTCTTAGGGTGACAGCATGCCCAGGTTTGTCCTGGAGATGAACCCACAGCTATGAGCTCTCCTGCAGCCCCATGAATGAGACAAGAGAGCACTTCAGCATTGAGGGCTGGGGGAGGGGAACTGGCACAGCCTTACCACAGGCAGCCTTCCAGCACACGCTTCCTCCACAGTTTATGTGCCACCTCCCACACTAGCTCTCTCTACCTGGAAAGTCCAGGCTTCCAGCACTCCTGGAGAAGACTGGCTCCAGGGTGAGTGACAGCCTTCCTTCTGGCAGTGGTGGGCTCCTCCATCTGTTTACCTGTCAGTGTGTTCCCCTTCACTGTCTACCTTTCAAATATTTGTTAATAACGCCCATGTGATGATAAAGCTGCTTCCACTCTCCACATTGCTGGGGATTTATTTTCTCTGGAACGTCTGTCATAATTTCAACAGACTTTGGCAAGAGGATGGGGAGTCAAATGCACGTGGTTCCATTCTCTTGACCTAGAAATTCACACTTTTTTTTGTAACATGCCACAGTGTTAAGGGCATTTGACTGGGAGATTGGAGACTGGAGTTCTTGCGCTAATTCCACCCCAACCTATAATATCTCCATGTTCTTATATTTCTTTTCTTTAATGGTCATTTGGAGCCCCAATATTCTGAGATTCTTCAGGGAACGTTTTTCCCACATAGCTGATACCCGTGAGCTGACTCTGTGAGCCTCATCCTGACATTTGCTCCTGACACCCCAATGCACGATAAGTGAACATTTGTGTCACCTTCCTCTTTCTCACAGTCCAAGAAATGTCAAAGGTTTTAAGCAGAAAGAGGATCAGAAGCAAATTATTCATTGAAAATTGAGGGCTGAGGAGTCTCAAAATGATGCAAGACCCTTTCATCCTCTTCCCATTTAAAAATCTCCTGTTAACAGCGGTAGACTCTACTCTTTCTTAAGAATTATCTTTCCTGGAAACAAGGAGTCACTAAAAAGAGCTTAAGTTAAATGACTGGGTATAGGAAGTAGCAGAAGAACAGCTACCTGAATGAGCTACCTGAACGTACTCATTCATCCAGAGACATTTAAAACAGCCCTTGCCTCCAGGAATCTAGTTTTATCTTTTAGATTTTTAGTCATGGAGCCAAATTGGAGAGAATTAGTCAAGTATTTTCTGATAAATGTGATGATGCATGAGATTTCACTTGGTGGAGATGGTAGACTAGAGGGTGCAGTCTGTTATTGCTAAAATATTGCCAAAGACTGGAATGGAAAATGTGAATCTCATCAAGAAGGAGTCCTTGAAGCACACTTCACAGAGATGGGCCAGACCGCGGGGGAGGAAGTTTGCCAAGACGGTATGCCACGGCGATACAGGAAGAGTGGATAGGTAGTAAAAGCCAGCATCTCAGCTCACCCTACACCATTTACGTGTACAGAGGAGGCTTGCTAAAGTTAGTCAGAAATGGCATAGATCTTACACAGAACGCTCAGATGAATAGCCTATTGTTTATAATACAGACTAGAAAAATGAGATATGGTTTACCTAGGCCAGTTTTAAAATTTGCTAAGATATCTCTTGCTGTATAACTGAACACCCCAAAACCTGGCAGCTTAAAAAACAACTATTTTATTGTATCTTATTTTGTGGACCAGAAATTTGAGTGAGACTTAGTGGAACAATTCTTTTATTTTATATGGCCTAAATGAGTGCGCTTGGTAACCTCAGGTGTGGTATTCATTTGGAGCACAGGCTGGTCTGGAGTGTCCAAAACACCTTCTCTTTCTTGTCTGGTGTCATGGTGATGGATGGAAGGCTGTGCTCAGCTGGCACTGTTAACAGGAATGCCCACGTGGGATCACTTCAGCATGGCAGTCTTGGAGTAACTGCACCTCTTGGGAGGTGATTCAGGACTCCAAGAGAAAGTGTTCCAAGAGGTAGGAAGTAGAAGTTGCTAATGTCTTAAGGCTTGAGCAAGGAAACTGCCCAGAACCACTTCCCCTGTATTATATATCATCGTACAGCAGTCCAGACTCAAAGGGAGAGGAAGTAGACTGTACTTTTTGATGAAAAGCCTATCAAAGAATTCATGGTCTCCTTATACCAGTACAACATAAAAGAAGAGACTAGAGTGTAGAGTGTCACACTATTCTACTCACAGAGAGAACTGTAATAGTCAGAGTTCTCAGAAACATGGGATCAATAGACATAGAATCATAGAGATCTACGAGAAGGGATTATTCGGGGACATAGCTCATATTATTATGGAGACTGAGAAGGACCAGAACTGGTTGCTTGAAAGCTAAGGAATCTGGGATACCAGTAACACTGCTCAGTCCAAATCTAAAGGCCGGAGAAGCTCAGGTAGAGGAGGACTCTGATATAAGTCCTGGAGTTCAAAATCCAAAGACTCTAGAGTCCTGAAATCCAAGGGCAGGAGAATGAGAATGTACGCCAGCTCCAGGAGACAGAGTGAGACCTGCCCTTTTCCTTAGTTTTTGTTCTAACTGGGCCCCCAGTCAATAGGACGTGCTCACCCACAACGAGACTGGATCTTCCTACTTCCTCCATTCAGACTCATGTGCCAATCTGTACTCCCAAATAATGTTTTATCAGTTCCCTTGGTATTCCTTAGTTCAGTGAAGGAGATACCTAGAATTAACTATCACAGCAATGAGCCCTCTGATTTTTCCAGGACTGAGCAGTTTACAAGGACATTCAGAGCTAAAATCAAGACACCCCAGGCTAACTGGCTCAGTTGTTCGTCCTGCTCAGCTCCATTCTTGATTCACCTCATCTTTGACAGACATGGGGGTTCTTCCCAGTTTTGCTTTCTGGTATCTTCTTGTAGGAGATGTGAATTTATGTAGATATATGATTCAAGGAGACAGCTTAGGAAACAGCTTTCAGAGAATAAAGGATCTGAACGTACGGAGAATTAAATGTACTACAGTAGAAAAGGAATGTTTCATGTTGTCTTTCCCACGAGTCACTGTCAGAGCTTGTTTTTATTCTCACATGCCTCGCACTTTGCTCTTCCTTTGAATCCTCCATAGCCAAGTGCCCAGAGTTGGAGGACTATCTCAGTGTAGCAAAAGAGCAGAGAATACAGGTTCAGGTTCCTCCTTTGCCACACCCATTATAATGTGAGTTTGAGCAGATCCCAATTCTATCTGAGTCCTAATTTCTTCATCTCAAAAGCAGGGATGATTTTTACCTGCTTGTCCACTTCTGTTGGTCTATCTATATCAATGATGGAGAACATTTTAGAGACCAGGCACCCAAAATGCAATCCAAAACTCACTTATTTATCTCAAAGTGGCAACCCTGCAATTAAACCTCAATATCTGATGCTCAGCTGCTGGGGAAGCTTGGCTCACAGGCCAACAGAGAGGGTTCTGCGTGCCTGCTGCACCACATGAGCCACGGGTTCACTACCACTGGTCTATATGCTCATCAAATAAGAAACCTGATACATTCTACGTATTTATCAATGACTTAGCTATCTTGGATGGGATAACAGAATTGTGGGGCCACATGCACCTTTGGAAGGAATTCTAGTACAACACATAATGCTCAATATTCAAAATGATTTAACAGGCTAGAATGATGAAATAAGTTTATTGAGATGAACTTCAACAGAGAAAATGAAAAAGTTGAACTTTAGTTTTAAAAAAAAATCTCAAGTACAGAGTGAGGAACATGGATTAACAGCAACACATGTGAAAGGATTTGGAGGTTTAGTTGACAGTAGGCTGGGTATGAGTCAACAGTATCACGTGGCTACCAGAAATTAAAGCCGGAACAGCTTGGGGTGACTGACGGAAGGTTGTTCAGAACTATATCAAGAGAGTGATCATCGTTCTCTAAACTGAAATAGAGGAGTCACATCTGGAGTATGTATTCATTTGAGGATCTCAACATTTTTAAAGGACTTAAAAATCAACTGAAGCCTGCCAGAGAAGAATGTACAAGATGGAATGACAACCCCAAACTTAGAACGGCTAGCCAAAAGAACTAAAAACTCCAGAATGACTGGACAGAGTTCATTAAATACACAAGAAGCAAAAGATTGATTTGTGTGGCCCCAAGTACAAAGAATTAAGGCTAAGGTGTAGGTGCCTCAAAAAAATAGATTTTATCATTATAAAGAATAAATTCATACGGAACTGTGTCCAGGCCACGGGGCTTCCCTCGAAGTGGGGCATAGAGCATAGGGCACAAGGAGCGTAAGTGAGACTATATTTTCTAACAACAGCCATGCCAATATTTATCCCATCCCATCTTAAAATGTGACTTTATTTCTTCCTCACTCAAGGATAAAATCAAAATTTTCTCCCCTGAATGAGGGCAGATCTTTGTTACTGTCTTGTCCAGTACAGAAAATGTTACTGTGTAACTTCCAAAGATATGTTGTAAAAAGAATACAACTTCCCAGCTCTCTCTTGGTACTCTTTCCCTGGGAACCCAGCACCCATGGTGTGAATAAGCCAAGCAGCCACATGTAACAGCCTCATGCATATATTCTAGCTACAGCCCCAGCTGAATAAGTCATCCCCTCTAACAATCAGCATCAACCACTACTTATGTGAACAAACAAACCTTTCCCCATCTTCCGACCTTCAAGATGTTGTAGGCAAGGCCCTAAGCAATATGGGGTACCGATGAATCAACTGAGCTACATCCTGTCTGAATTTCTGACTCACACAACCCATGAACATAATAATAGTTGTTTTATACTTCGTAGTAATTTGGTTTAGTAACAAAAGTAACTGGAAAAGAGGAGATTTACCTAGAGAATACTGTTATGGTTTATATTTAGATGTTCCCTAAGAGCCTCACCTTCTCATAGGCAGGGTTTTTAGAAGAGGATTATAGCTTGGAGCCTATTGTTAATTTGCTGTTAGGAGTTGGGGCCTGGTTATAGGTGGGTCACTGGGGTCATGGCCTGGAAGGGAATATTTCCCTCCCCTGATTGTCCTTTACTCACTGGTTCCTGGATGCCATCATCTGAGAAGCCAGGCCCTCACACCATGCCTGCCTGCCTTGGATCCGGCCAACCATGGACTAAAAATATGGGCCAAAATAAATCTCTCCTTCTTTAAGTTGCAAGTATTTTGTCCCAGTGATGAAGTGACCAAGACCAGACCTGTAGGCCTGCGGTAAGTAGACATTTAGTTTACAAAGCACCTGCCCTAACATACAGCAAGGGATGGCTCCAGGTCAGGAGGTTAGAGGAAACTGTCTTGGAAATCAGTGGGAGGGTTTAAGCATATGCTGTAGGAGAGATTTGGATATCATATGTGGCTGGACTAGATGATGACCTTTAATATTTCTTCCAATCCTGAAATTTTATGAGGGGATTCTTAGAAAATTATAAAACATGGTGCAGAAGCTATTCGCTATCATTAATGCATACATTATGGATCTTGTAAAAGGTTTTGTGTCAGTCAGGTTTCTATCTCTATGACAAAATACCTGTGATAATCAGCTTCTGAAAGGAAAGGTTTACTTTGGCTCTTGATTTCAGTCCATGGTTGCTGAGCCCCATTACCTATGGGCTTGTGGTGCAATAATACATTGTGTGTGAATGAATGGCAGAGAAAACTGCTCACGTCGTGAGAGCAAGGAAGCAAAAAAAGAGAAATAGGAGGGGGTTTGGTTCTCAAGATCCCTTAAAAGGCATGCTCCAGGTGACCTAACTTCCTCCCACCAGGCCTTACTTCTTAAACGTTCTAATGTCTCCCAATACCACCACAGGCCGGAGACAAACCCTTTGGGGAGATTCAATATCCAAACTACAGTAGACTTAATGGACACATGTGAGTATCAGGAAGGAAGCCAAGACAAAGACAAATTATTCTAACATAGTTGGAGCAGGCAAGTAGATGCTTTCGGTGGCAAGATACAGTACTTTCCCATGGCTGCATCCATCCTACTCTGACCTTCAGTCACACATCAGGTTTGAGGCCTCAAGGTATAAACTCCTTAAAAAGATGAGACTAGATGACGAGTAAGAGAGAAGTCCATGGAGGAAGCAGATAACATTTTAACCAAGCATTTAATAATAGAAAGAGGCAACCTCAATTCATGTGGCCATATTTGTGAAACAAATTAGAGGTTATTATAGAATAGAGGTAAAGACAACCAGCATAAAATAGCAGCTCTTGCCTTATGCTTTCCAAATAGTGCATTACATCACCATTGATCCATTCATTACAACAGCTTTTAATTATTTGTTCAATTGGACTGACTTCTAACTTCTAAAGGGTATGGATTTGATATCTTCTTGTCCCCAGTGATTAACATAATATTTAAAAGAGAGCAGCAATTCAATAATTGTATGCTGAGTGGGTAGACAAAGGGAATAGCTAGCTGGCTGGCTGGCTAAAAGGATGGATAGAGGGATGGATGATGGATGGATGATAATTTTTTTGGATCCACGAAGGTTGGCAAGCTTACCATACAAGTATGGACTTGCTTTTCTAGTACTTTGATATTTTGCAGGGAACATTTTATGGTCCTGTTTTGGTTATATCTAGGTGTCCCCCCAGAGCCTTATATGCTCATAGGTAGGGCTTTTGGAAGGTGATTAAATCACTCAGTGGATGAGTCCACTGATGAGTTGGTAGCTAAAGATTTTATTGAGAGGCGAAGCCTGGTCTGAGGAGATGGGTCACTAGAGGCATATCATAGAAGGTTTTATCTTCCTCCCTCCTCCCTTGATCCCTCTCTCTGCTTCCTGCCTCCGTGCCATGAGCAAGCCTCCTCTATCATGCTCCTCTGCCAGGTTGCTCTGCCTTGGAACCAACCAACTATGGGCTGAAACCTCTACGAACTGTGAGCCAAAATAAACCTTTCCTCCTTACAGTTGTGGGTGTCAAATATTGTGTCTTAGCAATAAGATAGTAACTGAAACAGGCCCTAAAACTGAAGGAGCTCTGTATTTTTAAGCATTTTGCTATCTCCTAATGACTATAGCTAAAGAGCATTGTCTTCCTGTGAGTTATCCAAGTATCAGACCCTAAGAAAGATTTAGGTCCAAGTAACTTTTTGGATAGGTAATCCAAGGAAGCACTGGTAAGAGGGGAAATTAAGAGAGGCAAGGGAAGGACATGAGTAAAAGGGGAATTAATGAATTGACTGCTATAGGAAGTGGGGCTTAATCCCTATGTGAATCTCTGGAAAATAGTGCAGAGGACCTCTCAGAGTTGGCTCACTCAATGATCAAGGGATCTGGGCCATGTATCCACCAGCTACCATCTCTCACTGGGTGTGGGCAACTCCTGAGAAGGTTAACTCTCAGCACTTCTGGTTGTTGTAGTCAGAATTTGCAAGGGAAACAATACAGGACACATAATTTATAGGATTATTTTATAGTAGTCACCCAAACAGTCAAATACAGAAGAGTGCAGGAGAACTGTCTACAGTGCACTAGAAACCCAAAGAATCCAGCTGAGGGCCTGGATCCCACGGCAATGTCCTGCATGAGTCCAGCTGAAGATTTAGAGCCCATGGCAATGCCCCTGAGTCCAGCTGGAGGCCCAGAGCCCAAAACAATGTCTCAAGCAAGTCTATTTCATGGATCTGCACCGGGAAGGCCCAATGGTCAGTGGTGGAAGCTAGAAAGTCTGCGCCAGTGGGATGAAGGATCTGTGCCAGCAGGCTGAGGGATCTGCACCGGAGCCAGGAAGCAACACTCAAAGTAAGGACCAGAGCTCCCCTGAAAAGTACCACAGCCATCCTTAGCGACAACAAGATCTCAAGCTCCTCCGACGATGAGAACAGCCAAGTTCCTATCAGGAAAGCCAGCACGACAAGCTCCTCAAGGAGAACCAACAGCACCACCTCTTCCTTGCCAGTTCTCCTTTTTATGTTGTTGGCAACAGTCCTCAGGTGGGCCCTCCACACCCAGCACCGCGCTGATTCAGTTCAGCTGGGTGTTACAAGTTGACCACCAGTTGTCAGTCCACCACACTGGTCTTCCCTGATGCAAGCAAAGTAAGTACCTGTGGCCAAAGAATGGAAAGTCATGAGTTCTTGGGTAAGTAGCCATTTGCCATGGACAAGGTGAGTGCTGAGGGATTAACTGAAGGTAACCTACAACGTTTCCTAAGGGTTTCCTCTAGTCTAGACCCTACCTCCTGATCTTTTAGCGTGGGAACACAGATTAGGCCCCTGAGTGCCAGACCACTCTCTGGTCTTGGGCTGAGGAGGATTTCTTGTTGGCAGGGAAGCTGAGGTCAGTCCTTTGTAATATTTACTGGGATATACTTGGGTACTATAGAAGCTACACAATTGTTTGCTGTCCTTTCTCAAGCTTTATACTACATCCTTTCTGCCTATACCCATGCTGTGCTTACACCTCAGTTAATTCTTCATCTTATGCACCACTATAATTTTTTTCATCAAAATATTATTCATTAAAACCCTTTGCTTTTGCAATTCCTTGTCTCTGCCTCACTTTTCTACATGTCATAACATTGAAGAGACCTGGGGAGGTCTGCTAGTGATAAAGAACCTGAAGCTCAGGAACTGGAAATTACTGTCACAAGGTCTCCTAGCAAGATTAAAATGGAGCTAAGATTAGAATTCAAATATCTAGGCTTCTAGGCTAGACGTTGACAACTATAGCCCCTTGGCCAATCCAGCCTACTTTCTGGTTTTTAAAATAAAGTTTAATAATGACATTAATTTATATATTACATTTAGCTCCTTTCATGCTACAACAGCAGATTTGAGTAGTTGCAACAGACAGTATGTGGCCCACAGAGTCAAAATATTTATTATCTAGTCCTTTACAGAAAATCTTCACCCTTTTCTAGGACATTGCTTTTTCTATTATCCCCTAATTTCTAAAAATCTCACTTTATGTACAGTTACAATATCCTCTTACATATGGCCTATCATATATATTTCATAGTAATCCATAAAATTATGCAGATGAGAAAATTAAGGCATAGAAAGTTTAAATGGCTTGTCCAAGATTACTCAACTGGTCAGGCAGAAGAAAACTACATCCACATCTTTGGCCCTTAAGCCTACTGTTTTTGCCACCCAGCCTCTGCCCTTCAAGCTCTATCATGCCTGTCCTTACTCTAATTTCTCAATACCCGTCCACCCAAGCATTAGCCTCCTTCAGTACATACATGGCTTCTTGCATGGAGTGAGTAATGTTAAGAGTACGTCTCTTCTATTTTTCTTGCTGCTCAAATCCAAACCAACATACAGCTCTAGTACATGATAAGTATCCAAGACCAAAGCCATATACTTTGAAACTGCAGGTGGTTGTTCTTTATAAACTGTACTTCATTGAGATAGAATGTGAGTCTTTCACGTGCAGAGGACTAGGGAGATTTATTTGTAACACACTCTGCTGGAACTACGTCTCTTTGGTTAACAAAACATTCTGAAAGGATTCGACATATCCATTTGTGGCCATTCAAAGCCACAGAATTTTGTCTGAAATAGCTAATGGGGGCCCATGTTTCAAATAGCTGTCTGACAAATAAATAAAGGGGTAAAATACAAGAATTCTAAAAATTGTACACATGCTTTATGGAAAGTATATGTATAGCTAATTACCATCTAGAATTACTGCTACATTACAAATTTGCCATCCCATCATAACTCATTTGTAGTCAGTTCTAATCATTTATTTAAATTATCTTCTGATGAACAAAAGAATTCTGGCTTTTATACATTTTGGGGTTAAAACTGATAAACTGGGCCGGTGAGATGGCTCAGCGGCGTAAGCGCCTGCCTGGCAAGTGCGAGGGCCCGAGTTTGGCTCCTGGATCCCACATACGAAAAAAAGGGCCAGTGATATCGCTCAGCAGCATGGGCGCCTGTGGGCGCGCGAGGTCCTGAGGTCGTCCCCCGGTACCCACAAAAAAAAAAAAAAAAAAAATGATAAACTAACTGCTATGGTTTGAATGTGTCCCCTTCAAAATTTAGATGTTGAAACTAAATGGCTAGTACGATACTAATAAAAGGTGGGATCTTTATGAGGTCATTAGGCTATGAATAGAATTAAAGTACTTATGAAAGAGGCTTCATTCAGTATTGATTCACATGCCTTCCTACTTTCTGCCATGTGAGGAAAGATTCTCCCCCACAGAACATCAGCACTCACCAAACTGAATCTGCCAGTGTCTTCATCTTAAACATCGCAGCCTCCAGAGCAAATTTTTGTTCTTTATAAACTACTCCCTCAGTGTTATTCTGTTATAGGAGCACAAAATAAACTAAGACGCTAACCCTAAAATATACCACAGATGACTTACTGTGTGAATTCAACAGCAGCCGAACTAGTCCATACTCTGTTCAATAAGACAAGTCCACTGTTCCTTCCATTTTGCCTCTTATCTTTCGGGCTCATATCCGCCTTTAGTTTAACTTCTAAATACCCATCTATTTCATCACTTGCCTCATTCAATGGACCCATGACTTTCTGAATGGCTTGAGTGATAAGTGTACATCAGTCATGTTTCCTTTTTGCCTTCAAGTGAAACAGCTCTAGTACAAGATAACACTGTACAAGATCACACTTGGCTGCTGTAGCAATATCAAATCCCTGTAACATTTTCTAAATACTTACTCTCAATGTCTCTAAAATGCATAAATTACACCCGTTTATCATTGCAGACCAGGGAGCAGCCCAGCATACAGTCCACACTTGTGAGTGGCAGAGGAAGAACCCCTCATTTATTTTCCAAGATGTGCTGGTTTTCTTTTATGTGCTCCCTGCTATGTTCCTCTTCCACCTTCTCAGTACTGACTTCGATTACTTCCTTATTTCTCTGTGTGAAGCAGGACTGAGGAGGTTTTTGTTTCCTTGATAAACTCTGCTTACCCAAAATATACTAGCTCCTGGTTTACTTATCCTTCAGGGAATGATGCACCTGGCCAGGCTCTCTCGCTTTCTCTGTTACTCTGAGGACTCTGTATACATTTGGGTGGCACCTGCCACTTTGCCAGAGCCAAAGGAGGGACTGTTTAACATCTCTGTGACCGGAAGTGTCACTTCCTCATTGGGATCTAAGCTGAAAATAGATTTCCCCACTGGATAGAATCAGTGTAGCCATAACACTACCTCTATCCTCTAATTACTCTGAGAACTACTTCTCTCCATTGCTCTCCTCCACACCCAGAGAAAGCCCTGCTTGATTGATTGATTGACTACATTCCTACTTGATCATATTTTTCTGAACATCATGTAGTTAGAACACTTATTGATTGACAGTTTCCTTGCTGGAAAGCCTGGTCGTTCCCATTGATTAAAACCTCCCTTAAAGCTACTAAGAATAGGTTCCCAGGCACTGTCTTAATTAGAAGAGATGGTGCATATTTTAAACTGCAGCAGTCTCATCTGAAGTGTTAATTGCTGAAATACACTGTGAAACAGCATTTTTAAATGGATAAAATTTTGGCCTTTACTCCTGGTTTGTGTTTAGACTTTGATGACTAAATTTCTCTAGAAGACAAATTATTTTGGGAACAGTTTGGGAATAGAACTGGCTTCAGTTCAAATTAAAGTTTATCACTATCATGCATTTGCCCCTACATCCATTCATCTCCAACTCTTAGAAATTTTAGCTCTGTGGTTTAATTCTCCCCCATTTCAAAGGCAAGAGATGACAACAGTGACAAAGGCAGTGAGGCACTGCGGGAAGGAAGGGAGTGTCAGACGATAGGAAGTCCACAACAGGTAAGTGTTATTTTAAGTACTAGGAAAGAAAAAGATCCATTTTTAGTTACTGGGAATTTTTTTTAAAGATTTAAACTACTAAACTTTTCGAAGATGCAAGACATGTCTTATTAAATTAAAATCTTGAACAAATGCCAAAAGAGTACTGTAGTTTTAGAAGCCTTTGACAAATGTAAAGGTTCTGTTTCCTCAGTCCATCAAAGTTCCATATCTCAGGAAAACTGAGAGTAACAGCTTTCAAAACAATTTAAATCCCTAAATCACACCATTCTGTAAGCTTGTGGACTATCACCAGAATTCAGGGTATTCCAAAGATCATCTTCCTTCCTCCTGGCCTTCCTTCTTCATGGTGATTCAAGCAGCTTATGTTTAAAAATCAGGACAACAAGAGATGATGCCATTTTTTCTCTGCTGTTAAAAAAAAAAAAAAAGAATTGTTGAACTCAGGCATGATTGTCACTCATAGCCTCAACATGCCACTGATACTATTTTAGAAATTATTTTTCCTTTCAACATAGGGGTGATAATTTCTGCATAAAATAAATCCTCCATCAATCCAGAAACACAATCATTCAACTTTTTTGTCACATCACTTTTCAGGGAGGGAGAATTTGGAAAGAAATCCAGCTCATACAGAGCACATTTGTTTAAAGCGACTTTCCAGTCTGTCTCCCAAAGTTACACAGGTTCCATCCACATGATTTCTTCCTCATTCTGCATCTGTGGATTTGGTCAGTGCTGATTGGCAGTTAAAATGTTGGGCCGGTGAGATGGCTCAGCAGCATAAGCGCCTGCCTGTCAGGCGCGAGGTCCTGAGTTCGACTCCCAGAACCCACATATGAAAAAAGGGCCGGTGATATTGCTCAGTGGCATGGGCACCTGCTGGTGTGCAAGGCCCTGAGTTCGACCCCCGGTACCCACAAAAAAAAAAAAAAAATGTTGACCCTTAGATGTGTTAAGATAATGGCCATCAAAGGAGGAGTAAATATTATTTGATGCACTATTCTTGCTAAGACAAGAAATTAGACCAGACCACTTCAATATGAGTTAAATGTTCATTTTAACTGATTAAAGAAACTAGAATCCAAATTCTTTGAGTATTCTGGCTAAACCATTACATCATCTGTAAAATGAGAGCATTCCTCTAGAAAGTTATTCACTGATCCCACAAATACTTATTAAGGGCCTAATGTGTGCCAAATGTGGTGTTCAGTACTGGGAATATAGGCCTCGACAAAGCAAAATTCCTGCATTCATACAACTGATAGGGTAGAGGAAGATATATATTAAATATATCATAATATAAATAATTTACAATTGCAATTGTGGTAAGTGCTATAAAGAAGTATGACATATTATAAAAATGTATATATCATATGGACAGAGGGCCTAATCTAGGATTCTTAAATCCTAGCAGTAAGCACATATACAAAGGCACTGAGGTCTAAAGGCCCTGTCCTTTAGAGAGAATGAAGTAACAAAAATATAAGTGAGCGACCAGAGAGAAGGCCAGAGATCAAGCAGTAACAGATCAATCAGAACCTTGCTGAGCATAACATTGAGTTCAGACTTTATCCAGATAGCAATGGGAAACAGTGAATGAGACTTCTATTTGTCCCCCAATATCTGTTCTATCATTCTTCCTTTGGCAATAAAGTCCCAGAATTCTAGGCAGGTGCATGGCTGCCCCAAATAGAACATACATTTCCCAGAATCCCATTTGATTCTATTCTGGCCAATCAGGCATAAGCAGAAGTGGTGGAAGCAAGTCTTTAAAGAAGAGGGTATGTTCTTTTCTCCATCTTTTTGACATGCTGACATGACTGTAGGAGTTTGAGTAGTTACCTTGGACCATGAGGCAAAAGCTACATTCTGGGGATAGCGGAACTAGAAGATGAGAAACCCTGAGCGCCTGTCATCGTGGAGAACACATATTTCCTGGATGGAGACCTCTCGGCTTCTACATGAGAGAAAATGACACCGGATTGACACTTCTGTTCAAGCCACTCTTATTATAGGTTTCCTGTCAGTCTCCAATAATTGATAATGAAATAATTTCTTTAAAATTGAGTTTAAAGAAAGCCTTTCCTGATGAGGTTATGATCTCTTAAGTGGACAAATTTCTATGTCTTTTATGACATGCTTGAATATTTAATATAAGAAACAAACTCACCAAAACTTTCTCCCTTGTTCATTGAGTTTTTCATTTATTCACTTAGTCATTTGGCACTTTTTATATGTAGAACACTGGTAGGTATTGTAGAAGATAAAATTCACCAACCATTTGATGCCCACGTACAAGGACTTATAATTTAGAAACAAGAATCAGTCACAGTAAAATATAGATGACCAATGAAGACAGTTAAGGAAAAGCTAATTTAAAGACATGCATGGAGATAATAAAACTGTAACGCAGTGAATCCAGGAAAGCGCCACACAGCTTCAGTTAGGACAATGCCTCCACTCCAGTTCAGAAGGTATCTAAATGAATACTCTAAGACACAAAGTTACAGCACAGTGGGAAACTTTAGAGAAAGCTTTTATTTGTTCAATTCAATAATTAATAGGACTCTGCTGACCTGTACAGACCATTCAAGCAAAGTAAATAGGCAAAGATCATTTCTTCCTTTGCAATCAGGGATTAACAAAGAAAACTCAGCCAGGCACTGGGCTTCAAATGCCTGCTGATAAAATGTTTTATCACTGTTACTGCCAAAGCTAGTTCTCAATCATGGGTTTATCAGAGTTGCTGAGATCTTACTTAAGAATTAGTGTTGCACATTTACAGGAAAGAAACTTGATCCTGTGTTTAGAAGACAGTTGAATAACCAAAGGACTCAGTAAAGAATCTTTTAAGGCCATTATGAGTACACACCGGGTGAAGGAGGAAGCACATGGATACACATGGGTGTTGTAAAATCTTGGGTAAGCAGTGATATGGAGAGTGAAAGGCTATTTTTTGCCTCCTTTGTGTCAGGAATTGTGCAAGGATATGGAAATGCTTACTTAAAGGTCCTAACAACTCTGAGATTTTCTCCCTTTACAAGTTAAAAAAAAAATCCCCGAGGCTGAAGAAGGAATGATTCGTCCCAGTCATGGAACAGAGGCCCAGTGAGATTTCAATCAGAGGTATCCTGCCCACTCAGGCAGCCACCTGAAGCTTTGCAGGACCCCGTGTCTTCATCTGCGTAATGGAGGTGGGGCGTTAACGGATGGTCTCCTAGGGCATTGTCCTGGTAAAAGACAAGCTACTGTCAGTCTTCCACCTAACAGCCACAAGCTTGTTTTTAAGTTTCGGGGATGTTTTCATGTCTATTACTAATAGTCTGTTCCTTTTTATAATAAATTTGTAAATTAAATACAATAAATCAACTGTCTTTATAGCTTTTCTTCATGTGATTTGAAAACACTTTATGGTATCTGAAAACGGCACTCTCAAACACTATGGTGCAAACCTTTATGAGAAAAAGAATGAAGTAAAAATGTGACAGTATCGGCATTTAAAATTTTGGATTCAGTGAAGTACTGGGTGTTGGATTATTTCTTTCTCATGTGAAAGTGTGGAGGTGGGTGGTTAGGCTTTGTTCCGTGAGGTCCTTAGGGACCTACTGTTCTCCCAAGTCGGCACTTGATCAACCCTCTAAAGTCACCTTTGTCTTCACTGGACAAGATAGGGGATGTTACTCCAAGGTAACATTTGACTTTGAGGCATAAGAACAAAAGAGAAAGGAGAAATAAGTGCACACAATCTCTCTTTTTAAGGGATAATATCAGAAATGTCATATTGTATTAGTGTTCACATCTTATTGGCCAGAATATAACCACATGGGTACATGTTCCTACAATACAGATTATGAAATGAAGTCTTTATTATGGGCAGCCACATGACTCAGTCATCTTCTTCTTTAATGGGAAAAACATGCAATACCCACAACTTAAAGGAGGACAGATTTATTTTGGCTCACAATTTCAGAAGTTTCAGTCCATGACTGGAAGGCTCCAACAAAGAAACAGCCTGGTGAGAAGGTCTAAGCAGAGGAAAGATGCTCACGCTGATACAGGGGAAATATTACAACTCCCAACCTGGAAATGTCAGCTACGCTGTGTCTGTGCTCCCCAAGTTGAAGAATGAATTGTAGGGAACAACAGAGGTTAAAAGTAGGAAAAATTTATTAAGAGATGTTCCTGAGAGACAGGAGGGGGACCGAAGAGTGGGTTGCCATGGACCCCACTTCACAGAGGAAGTTTTTAGAGCAAAATCACAAGGTGGGTACAAAATCACAAGGTGAGCACAATGTGGATCAAAACTATGATCAACCAATAAAATTACAAGCATAGCCACTTAGATAATATTGATCCAGTGGGGAAGAAGGTCACGTAGCAAGTGTACATGGAAAAAATGAGGACCTTTTTAGGAAGGGATGGATCAGTAGGTCCTGCTCACCCATCTGGGTGACTGATGTCTCTCTAGACTTTATTGGACCAGGTGATACCAGTTATAGTGTAATCTTCAATTTATTGCTTATCCCTTGGGGAGGCGTGTAGGCCTGCTCGTTCCATCTTTATCTTGAGGCCTGGCCTTTGACAGATGCACCTCCAGCCACAGTTGCAATGTGTTCTCATCTTCTGCACTGACTCTCTCAAGGGCCTAGTCCTGTTTGACTGTCTATAATATCTTTTCTTAACTTAGCTGTCTATAATATTCCCCCCTCTGAAGAGGTATCCTTAACTGCCATGAGGGGGCAAGGGGCAATGATTGTTCTGGCTACTTCCAGCTGAAATGGGTCATAGTTGTCATCAGCAGTCAGAGATATTCTCTATCTAAAGGCCCTCAATAGACACCAGGCATTCTCACCTCGGGTAGGTGTATAGTTTTAAGTCTGGAGGAGACAAGGTCAAAGAATCAGTTAAGTATGTATTGGCCAAATAATAAGATCAACAACACTGTCACTAATATAACCAACAAATGTTTCCACCAGGAAGAGCCAATAATAGCCTTCCACAAAGAGGGTAAGGAGAAGGTCTAGGGAATTTCAGAATCTGATGTGGCATTAACCTGTTGTTTAATATCCTGAATAGCCATCGAAGTATTAGCAGAAGGATCAGGAATGGACACACAGCATTTAGCTTTTACAATTGCACACGTACCCAATTGTACTGCTGTTAGGCTGTCTCAGGCCATCCAATTTTGGAGGACAGCTTGCCTTGTTGATTTTATTTTTCTCATTTAGTAAAGAGAGACCAGTTGAGGTGTCATTTAAGGCCCATTGAGTATAGTTAGCCAAGGCCTCATTGTGTTGTATGACATCCTCTAATCCTAGGGAGGGGACAAAGATAGAAGCCAAATGACCGTAACAGAGAAACACACTCTTAGACCACTGATGTCGTAGACAGAGTAAGTTCACAGGTTTGTCAATATTTTTGACACTCCTGCCTTGTAACCACAAAAATCTCAGTGTTTATCTCCCTATCAATCAAGAGGTTAGCCAGGGCCACAATCTGGTTCCACAGGATCGATGAGTGCCATTGGGGATTTCCATTAATTTAGGTGATTAAACCAGTCTGTTGTAAACCAGTCTTTGACCTGTAAAGTTATGGTGAGTATATATTGTTTGGGGGTGTCCATCTCAAGTATTTCATAAAGTTAGGTCAATGGGAATAGGAGTGATTTTTTTGTTCCCAACATAAAGGGCCCTTTCTAGTAAGTTGTCCTATAGTGGGAGTTAACCATGTGTAATTGTCCCATATCTGAAAGTAGCCATGTTGACATCTATGACTGTTGGCTCTCACGATAGGACCCCTACTCTTACTTTATAGAGTCTTCATTGCAGTGTATAGAGAGACTTTAATTACATTTTTTAGAAAAAAACTTATTATGTCCAGGACCATTAAGGGTGGAGTCGATAGGCCACTTAGTTACCTACGTAACTATGAAACACAGAGCTTTTTTGTGTCTCATCAGTGTAGTCTTATAGCTTATTTTAATCCTCTCCTTGAAGTGGGGATACCCACCAAGGGAGTCCCGATGTACTTGACAAGGGGAGCAGGCCACATATCCAGCAAGATGTTTGTTGTAATGACTTAGTATATTCCTGTGCTCACACTAGAAAGGGTCTGCACTCTTCAAGAGGTAAAGTAGGGCTGGTGAGATGGCTCAGCGGCGTAAGCGCCTGCCCAGCAAGCGCAAGAGTCCGAGTTCGACTCCTGGAACCCACATATGAAAAAAGGGCCAGTGATATTGCTCAGTGGCACGGGCGCCTGCTGGCGCGCGAGGTCCTGAGGTCGACCCCGGTACCCACAAAAAAAAAAAAAAAAAGAGAGATAAAGTAATTAGTAAAAGGGCTAAGAATAACAACTTAGATTACTTATCTGAAGACTTTGCTTTTTTTAAACAAAAAATAGTAGGATCTTTAAGATGTATTTGCACCGGGCAGTTATTATTACTCTTCTTATTTTACACTTAGTTGCCCATACTTCATGATTTAATTTTGTCTCCGTGAGAGGGAGGCAGAGTACCTGACCTGGGTGCATCTACATAATAATATTCAAGTGTAAGATAAGATATCTCCCCCCAGGAGGGGAACTGGACTTTCAGGCATAATCAAAAAGGAATGGGAGAAGAGAAAGCTGTCCCAGTTACAGCCTAAAGGTTGAGAGAAATACCAAGTTATCTCCTCTCCAGTTATTCCTTTCGCTGAGGTACGACAGCTGGAAGGAAGGCCAGGGTTGAAAAGAATGACTGAGGGACATCCACCAATGTCCTACAATAGGCTGGTTTCTTTTCCCATGATTACCTGGGATTCCTCCATGGATATGACAGTCTGGTGAGAGGCAGAAGGCGGAGAGTGCCCCAGGGCCCTTCAACGTGGCTGGACCAGCTGGTAAGATGAGTTCTGATCCTTGGACCTCCATCTCAGGGGGTAGTTGACTTCCAGTGGTCAACTTTGCGATCAGAGCATGGCTCAGGGGGCCCCTTGTTGTGATGGCTTTCATCACAGTCCCTCTTAAGGTAGCCTGGCTTTTTGCAGCAGTAGCAGGAGGATCAAGCTGTTCTAGGAGCCCTGAGAATCAGAGTCTATTCCTTTTAATGCTGCAACCAAGGCAGCCACTTTCTTTTGGTCTATTTGCTTTCTCCCCTTGGTCTTGATTATACAATACTGAGGAGGCAATTCTTACTAAATTATCAAGTGAGCTATCTTATTAAATTATCAAGTGAGCCATCTTTTGTAGCTTTTTCCTAATATCTGAGGCTGACAGGGTAATAATCTTGTCTTTAAGAATAATCTGTTTTTCCACCAAATCAGGAGCCAGGGATGTATGCTTTATCAATGTCCTTGTAAATGATCTAAATGGGCAGGGGGGCTCTCATCTTTCTTCTCATGAATAGTTGACTATTTAAAATAATTTAAAAGTTTAGTTTCTATCCTTCTTATATCTTCAAGAATACATGTCTGGGGCCGGTGAGATGGCTCAGCAGTGTAAGCGCCTGCCTGGCAAGCATGAGGGCCCGAGTTCAACTTCCAGAACCCACATACGAAAAAGGGACCGGTGATATTGCTCAGCGGCATGGGTGCCTGCTGGCGCGCAAGGTCCTGAGGTCGATCCCCGGTACCCACAAAAAAAAAAAAAAAAAAGGGCCGGTGATATCGCTCAGCGGCACAGGCGCCTGCTGGCGCGCGAGGTCCTGAGGTCGACTCCTGGTACCCACCAAAAAAATAAAAATAAAAAAAGAATACATGTCTGAAGATGTTTCCTATTCCAATCTCCAATCTGGTTTGTAGACCAGTAGGGATCTTGTCTAGGGACTGCTGAGGTGCCAGTAGGACCTGGCTATTCCCCTGGCTGCCTGTCTTCTGGCCTTTAAAAATTACCACTATGATATTCACTTCTAAATGTAATAGCTACTTGTAATGCTGCTTGTCTCTCATTAGAAGTCAATGTTTGATGAAGAATAACATGACATCTTTCTAGTGTGTAGTTCATAGCTCTGAGTAAGCCCCCTAAAGACCTCAGTGTATTTGTTAGGGTCATCTGAAAACTTTTCCAGTTCTTGTTTGATCTGTTTGAGGTCAGAATGAAACCTGTCCTCCAAGTTTTAAGAACGGTTGCCAACCTATTGCCTTTAAACTGGCAGCTGGAGTCCCATAATTTATTAGTATGCATGTATATTTCTTAAATATAAACTAGATTTTATAAAAAGATCCATTTTACAGCGTTTCATAAATTCACATTTTGGTGAGTATCAAAGTCCACTAAGCGATGCTCTAACATTACTTTTCCCTAACACCGCTGTCTAAGATAAGAGAACAAACCACAACAGTCAAAACAAGTCAAACAGGTCAAGCAGGGACCACCAGTAAATTCGGCAACTGTGAGTCCAAATGCAGCATGTACAAAACAGGAATATGAGACCTTGCCTGCAAAAGTAAAATGTCGCATCAAAGAAACATCATAATCTTCCCACATCCTCAACTTAAATTGATCATCATTTTAATTAAAAAACAATGTATATGAAAGATGAGGCATAAAAATTCAAGGTCTAAGCAGTTTACAAACAAGGATGACAATTTTTGTTTACTAAAAATGAGTCACAATCAAGAATCTGTGAAACAATAGCAAACACTACCTCCTTCCAGTTATCTCAGCGCAGACCTCCAAATGACACAGGAGGAGTAAGTGTAACTCCCAACCTGCTAGATGTCAGATACGCCGAGCTTGTGTTCCCCAAAATTGAATTTTAAGGAACAACGGAGGTTAAGAGTAGGAAAAATTTATTGAGAGAGTTAGCTCTTGAGAGACAGAAGGGGACCGGAAAGTGGGTTGCTGCGGACCCTACATCACAGAGGAAGTTTTTAGAGCAAAATCACAAAGGGGATGCAAAATCACAAGGTGGGTACAACATGGGTGAAAACTATGATCAACCAATAAAATTACAAGCATAGCCACTTAGGCAATATTGATCCAGTGGGGAAGCAGGTCACGTAGCAAGTGTGCATGGAAAAAACAAGGACCTTTTTAGGAAGGGATGGATCAGGAGGTCCTGCTCACTCACCTGGGTGACTGATGTCTCTCTAGACTTTATTGGACCAGGTGATACCAGTTATAGTGTAATCTTCAATTTATTGCTTATCCCTTGGGGAGGCATGTAGGCCTGCTCGTTCCACCTTTATCTTGAGGCCTGGCCTTTGACAGATGCACCTCCAGCCACAGTTGCAATGTGTTCTCATCTTCTGCACTGACTCTCTCAAGGGCCTAGTCCTGTTTGACTGTCTATAATATTTTTACTTAACTTACCTGTCTATAATAACATCATGGTGGCCAGGAAGCACGAAGTGAAGGGAGGAGTCAGGGAGGAAGATATATTCTTCCAGGTTACACCCCCAGTAAACTGCCTCTAAACAGGCCCCACCTCCTAACAGCAAGTCACCTATGGATTCATCAGTGCACTGAGATTAAGGGCACTGGACTAATTAATGTGTGAGATGAAATTTCAATGCAGCCCAAAGTTCAGGCTCATCCATCAATGAGTATAGGACACTCATGATACACCAAATTCCAAACAGGTGATTTGAGGTACAGCCCAGATGTAAACCATACTGTTCCACCCCTGGTCCCCAAAGGCCTGTGTACATCTCTTTAGGTAAAACTCATTTAGCCCATCTTTAGAGTTGTCAATATTTTAACAGTTTCAGCGTTGCCAAAGTCCAAAGTCTTCTCTGACTCTCAAGGCAAATTCTTAGCTGTGAGTTTCTATAACAATCAAAAAGAAAGTTAAACACTGGCACAGGGTAAATATTTCCACAGCAAAATGGAGAAATAAGGGGATAGAAAGGAATGGAACAAAGCAAGAATGAAACTCAGCAAGGCGAACTTTAAAACCTGTAGCTCCACGTCCAGCACCCAGTGCAGGTTGTGTCAAGATATGAGCTCCAGAGGGCTCGGGCAGCCCTGCCCCTTAGGCACTGCTGGTTGCAGCCTGCATGGCCTCTGTCTTGGGCAGGCTCTGCTCACTACCTGTAGCTTTTCTTAGCAGATATTCCACATTCCTGGCTTCTCCAACCAAAATTTGTCTTCATCACTTTCCTCATTGCCAGAAAGCAGAGAGTGAAGGAAGGAACCAAGGAAGAAGACACACTCTTCCAGTTCTCACCCTTGGAAAACCACCTCTAGCCAGGCCCCATCTCCTAACAGCAAGTCAGCTATGCGCTCATTGGTGGATTAGTCCACTGGTGCACTGATGAGCACAGCACCCTCATGATCCAATTACCTTCTAAATCCGTGAGGTGTTAGGGGCCACCCCAGATCTAAACCACAACACCCTAAACTCAGCTAAAATTCTGGAGCTTTATTTTGAAGGAAGAAGTGGGTAATAGATATTGGTAATAATTAGCATTTTCTGCCAGTACATAAATAAGGAACAGAGGAGTTTGTACATCATGATGTTATGTGCAAATGAGAGGATGTATACATATGTACATAAAATGCCTTCAAAAACATTCAAGTTACTGACAGTAGCTACAAGGTCCTAGAGAATGGAACTAAGGAATGCAGGGTTCCTTATAATATTTTAATAATGTCTAAATTGTCATCATGAGTAAATATTGCTTTTAAGATTTAAAAATTAAAACTTAGAAATTGATAAAAGAGTGCATCAAGAAATTAGATAAAAATGGAGACAAATATTGAGGAAATTGTTCTTCAGAGCATACAGCAGGAAGTTACCAATTGTTCTTTCATCTTCTGTAATGATTTCTATTTCTAACCACAAGTACAGTATCAAAAGTCAAGAAGAATAAAGACAGAGCAAAGTCAATTCTTATATTCAACCTAGTACTTAAGGTCCTAACCAATACAAGAAAAGGAAACTAAATAATAAAGATAGGATATAATTCAGCAAAATATTCACTATTCACAATTGATATGTCCAAATGGTTAAATCCAGAAAAATTTCACAAAAATATGAGGTAAAGAGTTGAGCAAGTTCACTTCAAAAAAATATTAAAAAGTCAAATGCATTTCTATACATTTGTTCAATTAGAACACATAATTTCAAAGAGACTCCATTTTTAATAGCATAAAAATCATGAGGTACCTGGAGTTAATACTCTAAAGATGTTCAAGGTCAGATGGAGAGAATATAACTTCTGAGAAATATATTTGAATAGATAAAAGTAAGAGAGGGTCTATTATGCCACTTTGGTGTATCAGAAAATTCAATGCTGTAAAGATATCACTTCTCTCCTAATGAACCTACAGTCAAAGTAATTTAATAAACATTATAATAAACTTTCATTTTAACTTAATATTATAAAATTTATATGGGTGAATGATTAAGATAGTCCCCAAAAAGAGAGCAAAATGGGAAACTTGCCTTGCCAGAATACAGCAATACGTATTATAAAGATTCAATTATCAGAAGAGTATGACATTTACAAAATAATAAGCAAAATGTCCAGTAACACATAATAGCCTAGAGACAGAGCTACAAACACATAGAAACTAGACATATGACACAATTTGCAAAACAGACCAATGGGACAGGGACAGGGATAGAGCTCACTGGCACAAGTGCCTGCCTGGCAAGCACAAGGTCCTGAGTTCGATTCCCGGTACCAAAAAACAAAACAAAACAAAAAACCAGACCAAGGGGGAGAGGTCGAGCCTTTCTATTGTGCTGGTGGTTACCTACTCTGAACCACACACAGTTCCTCACGCCAAATATCAAATTCAACTCCAGTCCAAGTCAACATTTAAATATGAAAGGTAGAGTTTTAAGCACTCAGGAAACAATTTGGGATTATAGCTTTATAACCTTGAAATAGGGAAAGAATTTCCTTAAGTCACAAAAAGGCAAGAAATCAATAAATATATAATAAATGATTATAGAATTGGTCACATTCACATTAAGAGTTTTTGATTACCAAAGAGTAAAATAAACAGAATAAAAACAGAGGCCAATATTTGGAGACCTTTCAAAACATACAGCTAGCAAAGTGTCAATATTCACACTACAAAAGACCAATAAGAAAAAGACAAACACAAGAAGAAAATCAACTAAAGAGTCAGGCCCTTCAGGGAAGAAAACATACATCATTACGATGTCATATATCATGTGACAAGACACTCAATCTCATTATTCAGCAGAGAATTGTAAATTGAGACCATGTTGAGGTACAATTTCACTCCTACAAGTTAGAAAAAACTGAGAAGTCTGACCTATATATTGTTGGAGAGATGATGGAGCAGCACAAATTCCAGCATTGTTGGGTGAGTATGAATTGGTTCAACCATGTTGGAAGATAATGTGGCATTACCTAGTAGTTGAAATTTTATATAACTTATGACCCAGAAAGTCCATTTCTACATATGCCCTAGAGAAAGTCTTGCATTTATGCATCTGTGTACAAAAATACTAACAGCAGCCTTGTATATAACAGCATAAATTGGAAATGACCTAAATGTCATGAATAGAAGAATGAATAAATTGTGCTATATTCACAAAATAGAAAGATGCAAAAGTGAAAATAAAACAGCAGCCACAGAAAATCAACATGGAAGAACCCCAAAAGTGTTGAATTTAGTGAAGTATCATAATGAAGAATGAATACCTACATATATCACACTTACATAAAGAATTCTAGAATAATTTGAAAGATGTAAAGCAAATCAACATATTTAATAATATAAATACATTGGTTTTAAGTATAATAAAAGAAGGACTAATATGCACATGAAAAGATGTTCATGGAAATGTAAATCAAAATCACAATGAGCTGCTTGTGGTGGTGCACACCTATAATCCCAGAGCTCTGGGGGACTAAAGCTGGAGGATTGCAAGCTCAAGCCCAGCCTGAGTAACTTAGTGACTTAGCGAAAGCCCATCTAAAAACAATTTTTTAAAGGGCTGAGGATGTAGCTCAGTGCAAAGGCCCTGGGTTCAATCCCCAGTATCATAAATAAAACAAAACAAACAAAAAACCATAATATTGTATTTTACACTCACTGGGGTGACTATAATTTAAAAAAAAAAAGACAAAAATTAACAAGTTTTGGTAAGGATGTGAAGAAATTGGAACCATCATACCCTTCTCATAGAACTGTAAATGGTACAATCACTTTGGAAATATCCCAGCAATGTGGAAAACAGTTACTCAGAGGATAAATAAAGAGTTACAATATGACCCAGCAGTTCCACTCCTGGGTATTGAAACACTCGAACAGAACTGAAAATATAAGACCACACAAACTTTGCCTGAATATTCATAATGTTATTCATAATAGTCAAAAAGTGGAAATAACCTAAATATCCATCAACAGATGGATAAATAAAATGTACATAATCTATACAAGGAATAAAAAAAGAATGAAATACTGATACAGGCTACAATATGGATAAGCCCTGAAGACATGCTGAGGGAAAGAAACTAGACACAAAAGACCTATGATTCCCTCTGCGTGAAGTGCCCCAAATGAGAAATCTAAATAGACGTAAAGTTGATTCGTGGTGACCGGGAGCCACTGCTAAAGAGTAGAATGCAGGGGGCTGGTGATATAGCTCAGTGGCATAAGCACCTGCCTGGCAAGCATGAGGTCCTGAGTGCAATTCCTGGTACCCACATTAAAAAAAAAAAAAAAAAAAAGAGTAGAGTGCAGGGCTTTTTTAGACATAAGGAAAAGTTCTAACACTGATTATGGGGATAGGATTATTGCACAACTTTGTGAATCTCCTAAAACCTACTGAATTGTACACCTTAAGTGGATTCATTGTAAGAATTATAACTTGACAAAGTTGTTACAAAAAAATAGAAGAAGATAAGGATAAGAGGGTATAAACACAAAATTCATAATAATGGCCATTTTGAGAGAGAGAGACCCCAGGAACATTGCACAGTAAGATGCTTTTTGTTATAGTAGATGATGGCATATATATTTTGCTTATAATTATATCATAATTCTTGTAGCATAGATATTTAAAGTATTTAATATCTTTAATATCTTAATGACCAATAAGTACATGGAAAACTTTAGCATCTCTAATATTAATAAGACAACTATCACAGTGCTATGGTTAAACCTATGAAATTGCTAAGGGTTGGCATTTGCATGGTGAAGCACACTCTTTTACACTGTTGGGATTTGTGCAACAGTAGAACATTTCTGGGGGACAATTTTTACCAAAACCCTTAAATTATGTATGTTCTTCACCCAGCATTTCCACCTGTAGACATCTGTGTAGATCCTCCTCCCCTTGCATCTGGGCTGTCCCTATGACCTGCTCTCGTGAAGAGAGTAAAGTAGGGTGACACACTGGGAATTCCAGGCTTAGGTCTTAAGGAGATTGCTTGGTATATTCCATTCTCTCCTTTATGGAAGCCACCATCAAACTGTAAAGAAGCTCAGGCTACACTGTAGGATAATAAGAAAAAGAAGACCGCCTAGAGAGGCCCTAGAGCTGTGATGGTGAGCCTTTTAGAGCTTTCAATGGTAACAAACAGCCCGCTGTGGCACGGTGTGCCATAGGTTGCTGTCACTCCCCTGGAGGTAGAGAGATTATCTCAGACGGTACAGCTCCAGCCAATCTCCCAGCTGAATGCAGTCATACAAACAACCTCAACTAAACCACATGGAGCAGAATTTCCTAGCTGAGCCCAGACAACCCAAAGAATAGTGAGAAATAAATCATTGTTGTTATTTAAGCCGAAATTGGAGTGGTTTGTAAGGTAACAACAGAGCTGAACAACATCCTAAAGATATAATGAGAAACACGAATAAATATTTGCATACGAAGTTGTTCATATAAGTATTATTTGCAGTAACGAAAATATTAGAATCTACCTAAATGTTGTGTTGAAGTTCTATTGTTTCTTCAGCTACTCAGCATCCATTCCTCCTTCAGTTTTATAACAGAAACCAAAATGTCCTTTATTAAAACCTCCCTCCTCGTTTTCAATCAGCATGGTTCCAGTGAGGTTTCCCTTACACGTCAGTGGACTATGAGTCAGACCTGGCACCAGATCCTTTTGGATTGATTCATTTTTGGCTATTGTTCGTGCAATGTGGTCACAATTGCAGTGACTCTCAGATGTGTGGAGGAGCAACAGGGAAGCATTCTTTCTTTTGAAACTGTTTATAGAATGACTGAAGTTGCGATTTTCTATGAGGCTAGAAATTATGTAAACACTGTAAGAGGTGGAGGTAAGAGAGTCTAGATAACAATTTTGCATCCGAAGATCAAGCTATGCCATGGACTTTCTGGATATATGAGCCAATGTAAATGATTTTTTTGTCTTAAACTAGTTGACCTGGGTTTCTTTCTTGCAATCAAGATTCCTAACCAATTTAAGAACTACCTAGTCAGGGGAGTTTATTTGCAAAGGAATCAACATCCGCTCAAACTAACTCCAGAAAAGAGAGAAAATAAAGGAAGCAGGGAATCTTATGTGCTTCTTGAGAAATAGAAAGCTGTTGAACTGCAAATCCCTTCATTTCTCATAATTTTTATTTTAAATGTGCTGGCTTCCTCTATGCCTTTCACACAGAGCTCATTGTAATGACTTCAGTCTCCGGACGCTATAATACCTTTAAATTTACTTCCATGTGTCTAACTGGCAGTCTTAGTGAACGTGTGTTAGTCAGCTTTCATTACTATAATGAAATACCTGACATTGGCTACTTATAAAAAAGAAGAGGTTTATTGAGCTCATGGTTTTGGAGGTTCAAGAGTGTGGTACCAGTTCTGGTTGCAAAATTCATGGTGAATGGCAGATGGTACGGCACATGTGAAGGAAGGATCACTTTCTGAGCCAGGAAAGAGAGAGAGAGAGAGAGAGAAAGGCAGACAGAGAGACAGAGAGACAGAGAGTGACAGACAGAAACAGGGTAGGGCCTGACTGCATCCTTTATAACCTTCTAGAACTCAAGCAATTGTATGAGAACTACGAAGAGGTCCCCTACAAACTACCTCATGTCCCCAGTGACCTAAAAACCTCCTACTAGGCCCCACAACCCAAAGGTTCTACCAACTCTTGGTAGAACAACCTTGGGGATCAAGCCTTTAATCACAATGGGCCAGACACTTAGAGTACAAAAATCAAATCCAAACCATAGCAACCTCAGTGCCAAATTACCTGATGAGTCCAGCCCTAACTCTCAACATGTAATTCAATCAGCCATGTTCAGAAGCAATGATCATAAAATCTCTTAGGAGTTGTTTTATCTGGAGCTGGCTATGAGCTGGAAAGTTTCTTTAAAGAAAGATGTGACAAGGAGTAAATTGTATGCATCTCAAGAACACTACAAGGTGAGGGAGGAGTGAATAACCAAAGGGTGATGCACTATGGAATTTACATAGCCACCCAAATCATATTTTTGAAAAGAGCTTAAATACCCTTTAACAAATGGTGCTCAGCTGGATTTCCATATACAAAAGAATGAAGTTGGACCCTTACCTCACACCATACACAAAAATTAACTCAAAATGGAGAGAAGAGCTAAACATAAGGGATAAAACTATAAAATTCTTAGGAGAAAAACAGGTGTGAATCTTTATGACTTTAGATTTAGCAATGGACTCTTAAATATGTTCTGAAATGAAAGGACAAGTGGCCAAATAAAAAATAAATTAGACTTTATAAAAATTGAAAACTTTTTGAATCAAAGGACACTTTCAAGAGAGTGAAATGATCACCCATAGAATGGGAGAAAATACTTGTAATTCATTTACCTGATAAAGATTTAATATCCAGAATGTATAAAAAACTTCTACAGTCCAATAACAAAAAGAAAAATGACCCAATTTAAAAGTAGGCAAAGAACTTGAATAGAAATTTCTGTAAAGGAGATATACAAATGGCAAAAAAAAAAAAAAAAAAAAAAAAAAAAAGCTTGAAAAGACACACAAGATCATTAATAATTAGGAAAATGTGAATCCAAACCATACAGATATCACATATACAATCACAAATGTTTCCAAGGATGTTAAGAAACTGGAACCCTCACACTGGTAGAAATGTAAAATGGTGCAGTTGAAACATAAAATAATTTGGTAATTATTCAATAAGTTAAATATAGACTTAACATAAGACCCAGCAATTCCACTCCTAGGTATATCCCTAAAAGAATTGAAGACAGGGGTTCAAAAAAATACAAATACATATTCACACACATTCATAGCACCACTATTCAAAGTAGCCAAAAGGTAGAAACAGCCCAAATGTCTGTTAACTAAACAAGTGTGATATATACATACAACGTTGAATATTATCCATTCTTAAAACTATACAAACTACAAAATAGATGAGCTTTGAAAACATTACGCTAAATGAATGTATCCAGTCACAAAAGACCATGTGTTAAATGATTCAATCTATATAAAATATCCAGAATAACAAATCTATAGAAACAGAAATCAGATTAACGATTGCTGGGGGAAAGGGAGAAGGTTGAGTAATGACTGCTTAATGGATAGGTACAGGGTTTTCTTTAGAGATGATGAAAGTTTTGGAAATAGTGGTAACAGCTTTACAAAATTCTGAATGTATTGGATGCCTTTGAATTGCATATTTTAAAATGGCAAGTTGTATGTATGTCATGTATATTCTACCACAATAAATTTTTTGTATCAGGAAAATGTATACTTTTAACATAAGAAAACAAAATTTAAAAACGAATATTCCAATTTTTTAGTGCAAATAGAAGAAAATAATAGGAAGCTAAATATTAACAGTGATAGTCATTTTTAGGCTATGGGATTAGTGTGATTTGAATTTTCTTTGTATCATTTCATAGTGTCCAATTTTCCCATTATGACTGTACTGCCTTTTTAATCAGAGAATATATTCTAGGTACTGGAAATGAAAACGAGGTCATCACTGTAAGGTATTACTAGTATTCACCAATTTCAGGCTGCCTTCTGCTTCCTGAGCACTAAGAAGTGCGTGCTTCCCAGACCCCCTACAATTAGCAGGGCTACGTGACTCATTATGGACAATAGGTAGTGAGAAGTTGCGTGTGTCACTGCAGTGGATATTTATTGCTCTGCGGCAAAGTATCCAAAACATTGGCTTAAAACAACACAATTATCATTTAGCTCATAAACCTACCATTTGGGCTAGGTTGAAAGGAGACACCTAATCTCTGCTCCATCCTATCACTTGGAATGGCTTTAAAGCTAGGGGATAGAATAACATGATCTCTCTCTCTCCCCCCATCTCTTTTTCTCCTCTCTCCCTCCCTCTCTCCCTCCCTCCCTCCCTCCCTCTCTCATCTGGCAGTTGAAGCTGGCTCTGCAGGCGGAGATCTTTGCTGGAACTATGAGCTGGAACAACTATACATGGCCTCTCTATGTGGCTGCTTGGATTCCTCACAGCATGGTGGATGCTAAGTCCCAAGAGATGGACAACCAGGAGAGCCAGACAGAGACTGCATCTCCTATTATGACCTAGCCCTGGGAGTCACACATCTCAAGTCCATACAATTCAAGAGAAAGAAATATGACCCACAACTCTCAACTGCCGGAGTATCAAAGTCACAGTGCAGAAAGAGAATGTAGGATGAAAGTTACTCCTTGGGCCACTTTTGGAAAACAAAATCTGCCACTGACTGACACAGTTGAGGCTCCTGAGTGGCCTTTACACAGTGATCTTGTCCAGCTTTTTGTTCTTCTATTCAGTGAACATAGGAACCACATTTTGAGAACCACTAAAAGAAAGTAGACTAGGGCTGGCGATACAGCTCAGTGGCATAACCACCTGCCTGGCAAGCGCGAGGTCCTGAGTTCGACTCCCGGAACCCACATATGAAAAAAGGGCCGGTGATATCGCTCAGTGGCACGGGCGCCTGCTGGCAGGCATGAGGTCCTGAGTTCGACTCCCAGTACCCACATAAAAAAAAAAAAAAGAAAGTAGACTAGATCCCTGAGTAACCATTAGACAGTGACATAAAAGCCCTGGAGCAGCGCTGTATGCTCAGCATTGTGAGTGATTGTTCCTTTAGCAAAACACATACAGTCTCTTTCTAAACATGGAGGGGAGATAAAAAGGTGGGTGCTGAGCTATTGCTCTATCACTGATCCTTTTTCTGATGCTGTCACTGTTTCTAAGTTATTTTCTAATCATATGAATATTTGTAAGTGTTTTTATTATTTTGAGCCATTTTCATGGAAGAGTGGATAAATACTCCCCAGTATAGGTTGTCATACACACATCAATGATCATATAAGCTTAAATACAAAATGAAAAAGAAATATTCAACAGCTTATGCTAGACACTATCAACATTATGGAATATTTTTTGTAAAGTTTACCCATGAGTTTAAATACTGCTTCTCTATTATTGAAGAAAATTAATTACAAACATGGATACAAACTCTCCTGAGAGACAACCCTAGTAAAACATATGTAATGCTCATTAAGCAAGAAATTTTTCCTTTTAAAGCATATTGTTAGCATATGTGAAAAAAATACCCTGAATGATAGATTTGCTAAAAATGTACATTTCAGAAAAATTTCTAAAGATCATGAGTAGTTTTTTAAAGGAAATTTATGGATGCCTGGAAAATACCTTTAATATTTGAGCATGATTCTGTAGTAAGAATGGGTATTGTACAAGAAAAAATGATGACCCACCAGTGCTAGGTAGTTGACCAGTATGAGTTAATAGGACGTTATTGCTCAGTGTCCCTTCCTAGATGGAATGGGAGGCTAGGGCACAATCACTGTGTCAAAGCAAAGGGCCCAAGAGAAGCGAAGCACCCTCTATATAGTTCAACTTCCATAACTGTTGGGAAACATGACACTCTGCCCAAATAACATATCAGTTACAAAAGTTATGAAATGCAAGTCTCAGTTCTGTTTCTTTTACAGGAGAATAAAAATTAGGAATGTTGTTTTCAAGATGAAAAATAAAAGTAAAGAAATCTCTGAGTGCTATCTCCTGGAAAAGTCTACAGCAACCATGTTCTATCCACCACCTACCACTCCAACTATTCAATCACATTTTACCTGTGCAATAATGCAATGACTTATCAGGGCCTCATGCTGGATCCAAGAGTTCCAAAACCCTTGAATGTGGTGAGATATGTGGGATGCAAGATTATGCACTAGCTGGTTTTACCAGACAGTTTCCACCTGTGTGAAAGTGAGGAAACTATTTGGAGTCAAGGTAACAAAACTTAATGGGGCTAAAAGATGGGAGAGAAACCACAAGCTCAAGTAGATGAGGATCCAGGAAAGCCAGTACTACAAGGAATGAAAATGGTTACAGGTGGACCTGGTCTGTTAAAACTTTGAACTCAAGAGCAATCTGCTTGCAAAAGTTTCCCTTGCACTGAGTCCTTGTGTGGGAACAGAAGGGTTCTTGTCACATTTTGTCTTAGCCCAGTATAAGATGATAACGACTAAGGATGCAGAGCCTAGAGAAAACATTTCTACCAGGATTTTCTAAAAGATAATCTAAATCTAGATTAAAAATAGCCCATTAGGATGTTGCAAAAAATTATGTATGTTTAAAAGTAATCATGAGTTAAAATGTTTTCTCCTATCCCCGTCAAGACATGAATAGACATTTCTCCAAAGAAGTTATACAAACGGCCAATAAGCACAGGAAAAGACGCTCAATATCGTTGGTCATGAGAGAAATGCAAATTGATACCACCGTAGATACCTCTTCACTTCTATCAGGGTGACTGTTATTTAAGAAGCAAAACAACAAAAAAAAAGTGCTGACAAGGTTATAGAGAAATTGGAACTCCTGTGCATGGCTGATGGGAATGTAAAATGGTGTAGCAGCCACAGAAAATAATTATGTGGTTCCTCAAAATATTAAACCTACAATTACAATATGATCCAGCAATTGTACTTATTGGTATATTTGTAAAAGAATTGAAAGAAGGGCCGGTGAGATGGCTCAGGGGCGTAAGCGCCTGCCTGGCAAGCACGAGGGCTCGAGTTCGACTCCCAGAACCCACATAAGAGAAAAGGGCCGGTGATATCGCTCAGCGACACGGGCGCCTGCTGGCGCACAAGGTCCTGAGGTCGACCCCCCGGTACCCACAAAAAAAAAAAAAAAGAATTGAAAGCAGAAGCTTAAACAGATATTTTTGCACCAATGATCATACAGCACTACTCATAATAGCTAAAAGGTGGAAATAACCCAAATAACTTTCAACTGATGAATGGGTAAACAAGATATGGATACACAGTACACTCAATAGAATATATTCAGCCTTTAAAAGGAAAAAATTTCTGATATATACTCACAATGTGGATGAACCTTGAAAGCATTACGGTAAATGAAAAAAGCCAGACACTGAAGGACAACTATTGCATCATTCCACTTACACAATTAGAATAGCCAGATTCATGGACAGAAAGTGAGATAGTGCTTACCAAGGGAAGCAAGAGGACAGAAGAGAGTAGGGAAGAAGAGGAGAGTTACTGTTTAAATGACATATAGTCTATGATGGGGATGAGAAAAGAGTTTTGGAAATGATAGTAGTGATGTTTATACAACAATGTGAATGCATGAAATTGTACACTTAAAATGGTTAAAATTGTAAATGTTATGTTATATTTATTTCACTACAATAAAAAATTTTTAAATGTTGTTCCCCTATTCCACATTCACCTTTTTCGTTCTCATCCATATGCTCCGTGAGAGCTAGAACCATGTGTTTCTTTCTCACCTCTGTATCTACGGCCTCAAAGCAGGGTCTGGCCTACAGCAGGCAATCAGTTAATATTTGCTGAATGAAAGAATGAATAAAACTACGATTATATTAAAGGAAGGAAATGCATTAGAAGGATTGAGATAGGTACGCATACTAGGGAAGTAAGTATTTTCCACTCCTCTAAGCTTAATATTGGTTTAGGGACAAGCCAGGAGAGTGAGAACCAGAAGATTTTGCCCTATGGACTCTGACTCTATTGCTCATCTTGTCCTGGTCAGGTTTCCCCCATCAGAATTGAACTGATGAGAACAGTATCTGAAAAATTTCTAAATATTATTAACTCTTTGGAGAAGCATGCTATTAGACCTGATTATAGGAACCCAAGCGTTCAGAATGAATCTATTTAAGCTACCTAATTGTATCAGTTAATATTCTTTTAGTTACAAGTTTAAAAAAAACCCAGATCAAAACAGTTTAAATATGAAGTCTCAACTATATCCTCTGGCTGATCCTCAGCTCTTTCCATCAGCTGTGTATCAGTAAGAACACCAATTTCCTCATAGATTTGTCTAAAATGTAATCATTCCTACAGAAGTGGCACAGCCTGAACAAAAAGTATGAATAATTCACTGTTTGGGGAGGGAAATGATAATTCCTGACCATGCAGTTCTTTTTTCTTCAGTACCCCTCATCATCAGGGGAATACAACTCCAACAATTAGTTTGGACAAAGCAGATAAATACACCAGAGGTCTACGTTGGAATCTGTTTACTTCAACATGAAGAGCCGTGGTTCTCAACTGGAGATGATTTTGTCCCACAGGGACATTCGGCAATACCTAGAGGCATTTTTGTCACAGTGTTGTTCAGGTGCAGTGATAGTACTACTGTAATGCAGTGAGTAAAGGCCAGGATACTGCCAAATATCCCACAGTGCACAGGATAATCCCCTGTCCCCTATAACAAATATCTTGTCCAAAATGTTAAGAATGACAAGACTTTAAAACCCCATGATAAAATATTAGATTTATATAGCCATGGTATAAAACAAGCAAAAAACCTTTCTAGATGCTGGAGAGAAGAAATAAGTATTAGACATGACCAACACTGGATTGAAAGAAAGCCCTTGTTTAGAAAGCAATTGGTTAAGAATACAAAAATACATATGTAGTTGGAAGGAAATGTCACCTGCTGGTAAAGAAATAATGTTGGCTTGGTTTATTTCTTACTAAAATCCTGGAAGTTAAGTACCTTGGTGCCAGTATGGACTCTTTCACTCCCTAAGTAGTTGTGTTATTGAGAAGTCACTAAAACACTCTATGACCAGTTTCCTCCGATGGATCATGGTTTTCAAACACCTCCACCTGGTTCTGGAGGTGCCTCAGGAATTTTCTGATATTCCAGAAAGAACCCTCTTTCTCTTCCACACTGTTGAACCAGATCATCTGTGATTTATGTATTCAACATGAAATGGTTTAAGATATAAGAATTATAATTCAGATGTGTTAGAATATATATAATTCAGATATCCTTTGTTTCAAAGACTGACTTCATTGTCCTCTCAGGCATTCTTTCCAGTGGATAGAAAGAGGGGCAACTGTAAAATTCTAAACTTGATGATCAAAATATAAAAGCCCAGGCTGGGTATGGTGGTATACGCCTGTAATCCCAGCACTTTGGAGGCTGAGTCAGGATCACCATGAGTTTGAAGCCAGTCTGAGCGACATAGAACTGTACATAGTGAGACCCTGCCTCAAAAAAACCAAAAAATAAAAATAAATAATAAAAAAATAAATAAAATAAAATATAGAAGGCCAAAATAGGCCATTTTTAATGTCCATAATGAATTTTTAATATTTTACCTTTATTGTTTTAATAATAGACTTAATATTTGCTCATTGAAAAATATCATACTTTTTGGGCATATATAATACCCAGGAAGGAATCCAGTAGCAATCTCCCATAGGTATTTGGCTTTTTTTTTTTTTTTTTTTTGTACCAAGAATCGAACTCAACCTTGCACTTGCCAGGTAGACACTGTGCCGCTGAGCTATATCCCCGGCTCCCGTAAGTATTTGGGGCACATGCCCACAAGGTTATTTCTCTGATTAGTAAATTTTTACCAAAAATGTGTATTTTAAACACTTCTACAACTTGGTTCTTTCTTAACATAATAACAAGGCCACGTTCTTGGGTCAGTAAACACAATGTTACTATTTCTCTGCAGATGTATATTGTTTTTTTCCAGTTTCTCTTTATTAAAAACAATGCTTCAGTGAACAACCTTCATATGTAACTTTGGTAAAAGTTTCCATAGAATCAAAGTCATAGTAAACTGGATGTCTGTTCAAGTACAGCTATGGATAGCTACTGTTTGACCTGACTTAACTTTCTCATCCTCTAAGACTATTCCACACAGTTCTGATGGGGCTGTGGATTAGCGTATCCTGTTACTCTGGCCACAGTAGTCAATCCGACAGACAAGCCTACAACCCAAGAAGAACAACCAGAGCCTGTCTCTGGGATCATGTACATGGGCCCTTTGGGAGAGGAGCTCTTTCTTTGCTTGGGGATGGTTCCTAGAGCTCTGTGGCCAGGCCACCTCATTCCTACCATCTACGGGGAGACCTCAGAGCCAGAAAAAATAAGTGAGAATGAGAAAAACAGATATGGTAACAGAGCTAATAATAACTTCATTCAAGTCACTGGATCCAGTCCTGCCTAAAGCTATATCGGCTTTGACTTTCCAGTTATTTAATTCTCTCCTTTGGAATTGGGTTCCTCTTGCTAATGATGGGAAGCCTTACTAGTCAACACGTTAATCAGCATTGTTTTACATCTGATGTCAAAACCCGTTTTCCAAGTGGAGGGCTGGGTGCAGCAGCTTTCTAGCTGGTGTTAAAAGAGAAAAGCCCCAGGTGTTCACAGACATGCAGTTAGCACAATCCACACAGCCCCAATCACCCACTGGTTGTTTAGCTAGACTGGTTCTCTGGTTGCCTAGCAACCAATCTCCCTTCCCCTCCCTCACACAGGCACACCTATTGTGGCATCTGCTTTCCAAAGCTGCCCTTTAATGTGTGTGTTCGGGAAGTAGAAAAGGAGGCAGCAAAGAAACACACACAATACAATTTACTTCAAGACCCAAAATTTGAGACCTAGTACTGGAGATGGTCTAGCTTACAGGTTCAGAAAATTCACTGGTAGATTAAAAATAGCAAGAAATGCTGCCTTAGCATTAAAATGTTCCTGGCTTATACCTAATTACTTCAGTGAAAATAGCAGTACATACCTGTATTAGCTTTACTGTATAAAATACTTTATATTTACTGTATAAAATACTAGAAAGTAAGTGGCTTAAACAACAGAAATGTATTTTCTTAATTATTTTCTCATAATATTCTTGACTAGAAGTCCAAGATTAAGGTGCTAGCCCTTTTGGTTTCTGGTGAGGTCTCCACTCCTGCCTTGCAATGGTCACCTTCTGAATGGATCTTCATACGGTCTTTCCTCTGAGCCATTGATCTGCCTGTTCCTTCTTATAAGGCCACTAATCCTATCACAAGGGCTCCACTCTCATGACTCATATAACCTCCCCAATTCCTCATCTATAAATAATGCCACAATGGGGATTATAGCTTTAACATGTAAATTTTGGCAGAATACAAATGGATTAATCACTTTCCCATCACTGGAATAAAATACTCAACACCTGCAGTTTAAAGAAGAAAGTTTGATTTGGTTCAGAGTTTCCAGTGGGTTCAGTTGGCTCCAAGGCAGGAACGGCATGGCAGAGGGACACAGTAGAGGGAAAGTTGTTCAACCCATGGCAGCCAGGGACAAGAATACACCCTTCCAGGTCATGCCCTAATGACCCAGCTCTTCCAGCCAGGCCCTGCCTCTGAACACATGATTTTTGGGAGACTTTTTATACCTAAACAATGACGACAAATATCCAGTCCACAACAGGTCCTGGATATTACTAAAAATTTTTTCACATGATATTTGAAACAGCCATAAGATAGGACAGGTTATTTTAATCACATTTTACATAATCATGTTAAGGGACTTGGCCAGAGTCACACAGTCAGAAGACCAGAATGCAGTGTGGAACGCTTTACATCGTCCACTGATCTTAGAGGCTTTTGACAACGCTGTCAGCCACATGCACCGTTACATGGGGCACAGCAATGCTAGGACGCACGTGCTAGGTATTTATTATTTATTGGCAACACATAAGGCCCTTTCCTTCTATCTCAGTTTCAATAGAAATTTATAATGAAATCAGGTAAATGTTGTAGAAACATGACTATATAAGATATATGACTTCATACCAGAACACCAGCAGACTGTATGTTACAAGTAACTTTATCATCATTCTGTGAATTGGCTACACTGGCACCTCTGCTCTTCCAATGGCTTACAAAGAACCTTAGTCACCATTGATCCCAGACTCTCCCCCTCACCTACCACGTCAATCCATCTCTAAGAGGTTGCTTCCAAAATAGGATTGGTATCTACCCCATCTGTCTATCTCCACTATCACCAACTCCTGTGACAACAGCCTAGTTAGTTTCTTTGATTTTTTTCCCACCTCAAGTTGCCAAATAAAATACTGGACACCGAGTTAAATTTGAATTTTACATAAACAATTGAAAATTTTTTAACTATATGTCCCATACAATAGTTAGGATGTGCTTATTCATTGTTAATTTAAATTTCAAGTTTAAATTAGCATTCTATTTATTTATTATTAATTCATTTGTCAACTGATTCTGGCTATTCTGGCAACTCCGCCCTTTGTCTGCCTCTGACAGAGTAAGGTTTTGAGAATTCAAAGATGATCGCTTTGCTCCCCTGCTTAAATTCTTCAATATTTAGGAAAAAACTCAGCTTTTTAATTTCAAACCCTATCCGATCTAGTCTCAGAAGGTAAGCTAGTTGGTTTCTTGGAGCCAAATTTCTTGGGGTCATTTTAAGCGTATCACCAAAGGAGAATTCTAGCATCCAGATTCTAAGCAAGCAACCCTCCTACAATCCCTCACTATGCTCTTCATTTTCCTGATGCAGTCCTTGGGCTTATTCCCCACGCCTGTTCTTAAGTAGGGCATCGTCCACTGGTGCAACGCTCCTGACTTCTTTCCCTGTCTCTGTGAAGGAGCAACTGCTCCTCTGATGGGTGGGCTTGGGAGAAGGGTCTGGACATATTTGCCTGGTCCCTCCCACCTGAAGAAGATGCTGGTCCGTAATTTTCTACACCTGATAAAGAGATTGATGGCACAGGTTAGTCCCTGCGGCCTGGGGCTTGTGGGGGAAAGCAGTGGTGAGTTCAGGAGCGGGCACTTCAAAAAGATCCATTGACCATACGTAACCCATATTCTTCCAGTAAGGAAGATGATATTCTTATCTCCATCTCCTTGGTGCCTGTATTTATCTTTAGCTTTTTCTAAACCAAAGTAAAGGTTGAGGGAAGTGTGTGAATTATCAACTCCTAAACCTTCAGGAGCACTTGCTACAATTAGTATTTATATGTTTGTGTTTGTTTAGCTCTTTAATGTGTATTAAACACATTATCTGTTGTTCATTGTTGTATTTCAAATGCCTGCTACAGAGCTGGGCACAGATTTCGGTCTCCTCATTATCAGGATGATAGAATAAATAGATGTTAGCTTGTTGCCCACCACCATGCTGTCACCCACATAACTCTGAGCGTAAGTACAGCCTAGAACTGGGATGTCGGGGTTGGGGGGCTAAAGGGGTATTTTCATAGGTGAGGTCCCCAAGGAAAAGAAAGCATGCAGAGCCGACATCAGTAACAGCAGCAAGAGTCTTTATTGTCCAAATCGTATATCCTGGCCATTGTCAGCATGACATTCTTGTGTACTGTCACAACCGTGTAGCACATGCGTGGTTGTCCATGCTAAGTCATGCTTATGTAAGTGTATCCTGCTGTGCACATGTGCCAGACAGTGAGGTCATTATGGATCCTCAAACACCCCAGGCTTTGAAGCAATCTGGAATGGCTCCCCACATCCTACCCCCTCGAAGTCAGGGGAATGGTGATTCTTGTGAGCAGCCCATAGAGCTGGCCCCTGTGCACAGAGACCACAAGAGCAATAAAGGGAACAGCATAATACCACTAACCCCGTTGCCACCATAGCACAGCTTATGGCCACCCAGCACCAGGTGGATCCCAAGGATTCCCACCATTGAGTGAAAGGGTCCTGCTGCAAGGCCTGGATGGTGGAAACCTCCGAATCTATTTCCTGTAAGGCTTCTTGTACCTGTGTCTGGTGGTCAGGGATATAAATGCAACATTCTGTATGAAAGAGAGCATAAGTGCCTCCTTGCACTGCGGTTAGCAAATCGAGGGCCATGCGGGTTTGCAAAACCACATTTCTCATATGAAAAGTTTCATCCATGAGCAACATCAAGGCCTGGCATGTCACATTCAGGGCCTGGGCTATGTGTTGAGCAAGGGCTTCAACCTGGAGGACTATGTCTATTGTCCCTGCTCCTGGTATTATCAAGGCTACTGGATAAAACCACCAGGCCACCCATCAAGTACAGTGCCACCTATGATATATAGCGTCCCAATTGTGGGGTGTCTGTAATGGTGGGTCTGATTGTACCCTTAATGTGTGGGAATCCCCAGGCACAGCACCCTGTCCAGTGGGCAGGTAGGTACAGCCAGCTCATGGTGCCACAGACCCATAAGACTTCCACAATGGGCCAACTGGTGGGCACCGTACTGATGAGCTTGTGGCCATCCCACTAAGTGTTTGTATCATTTATCAGTAACATACAGTTACACAGGTCAAGTGGTTTCCACCCCACAGTGTGGTTCCCCAACAATGTATTTACCTGCTGAATACAAAGCAGGGTTACAGCCTATAATGTTACTTGGTTCCCCGTCATCTACCCCAGCCATTGTACATAACAGGCTCCAGTCCCTGTGGGGTGGTCGTGCTTTTGCAGATCAGTACCTCGACAGCCTGGTGTCACTGATCCCAGGCAGATCTGATCCAGTTTTGCTGCCATCATTCAGTCCAGTTGAGCAGGGCACAATCCTCCATGGGAGGACCTCAACTGTGTCGATCAGGAGTTCAGTACACACCCAACAATACGATTGTTGGTGTACACAGGCAAACATGTGTGCCCAGGAGACAATGCTGTTAGCAAGGCTCATCCTGGTTGGAAGGACAGGGAAAAGAGAAACCATTATAGGGAGATCCCGCCCATCTGGGAGGATGCAGGCTACATGTTTATCCTGTGATAGGATCTTGGCCAGAATTGCCTTATCTCCTGGCTTATAATACCAGACCTGGGTTCTCATTGCCACTGTGAGTAAGAAAGCTGGGGCTAGGTCCGCTACTCACAGGGGAATGGGCCAAGCAGCCACGACATCATGTGCTTTCAGCATAGTGGCTCCAGTAGCAGGTGGAGAGCACACCGAGGCCCTTAAGGGCCATGTTGAAGTCTGGAGCTGTACTTCTATGGCATGTCTTAGTCCTGCCCCACCAGGGCATCAGGAGGAATATGCAGATGGGCCGGCTGGGCTTTCAAGAGGTGATCAGATGGGCTGCCACCCTACATCAGGGCTGGTTATTGAGCAATTGGACGGCCTGAGGTAAGGCCCTCACCCACCTGGCAAACTTTGGAGCCAAATGGCCAGTTCGGTTTTCAGGAGCCCACTGTGCCTCTCAATCATACCAGCTGCCTGAGGCCAGTAGGGCACATGGAAGTGCCATGTGACATCATTGTCTTTGGCCCATTGTTGTAGCTGAGCTCATCTGAAATGGATTCCCTGGTCAGATGCTATTCCTAGCAGCATCCCATATGCAGCAGTCAATCATTGTAGTGCCTTGATAGTATGGCTTGGTCAGCAGAGGGAACAGGGTAGGCAAAGCCTACACCTGTGGCTGTATCCACAGCACTCAGAGCATATCTATGTCCCTGCAAGAGAGGCAGGGCCCGATATAATCCACCTGCCAGTGCTGTAGAGGGTGGGCGCTCATAGTATTGTGCCTAGCTGTGTGGGCACCTTTCTCCTCCAGGAGGCCAAATGGGTGCACTGTGAACATGCCTTTACCATGGTCTCTGACTCAGGGGGAGTCAGGTCCAGGTGCCATTGCTGAGCTACAGCTCACATGTTGCAGGGTCTGCATGTCCTAATTTCTTATGGAGCCATGGCACCACTGCAGAAGGTAGCCCTCAGAGAGTGGCTACTCTTGTCAAGGCATCTGCTAAGCCATTCCCCAGCAAGAGGGGGGGTTTATGTCCTGAAATGTGATACACTGCATGGTTAGTTGTTTGGCCATGCTCCCATAAGTCAGTGCCCCACAAGGGTTGGTGCCCTCTCTACCAATCTTAGGCTGCCCTAACCAGTAACCAAAGCATCAGCCCCCTAAATACAGCCCAACCATCCATGCAAACATGTAGGGGGCCTTCTTCATGCATTACAAATAGACACATTGCCCACAGCTCTGCCCATTGGCTTGACCTGTCTGTTCCATTTTCAAACCAGAGGATTTCCGTGCTGGGCTGCACAGCGACTGCTGTCCATTGTGGGGCTGTGCCATGGCCGGACCCATGAGTATACCCATCATCGGCTGGAGGCTCCTCTTTCTCTTCTACATCAGGGCTGGGTGTCATAACCTGTAGTCCATCATCCTGTATGGTTTCCTGTGCCCTATGTCACTAGTCCCAATACTGTTGCCAATTTGGCTGCCAATGTGCTGGCTAAAAAGGAGGCCCACTGCTGCAAGTATGCCCCCCAACGCATGAGGGTGGGGGCCTGGGTTACTCCACTCCTGGGACAGGACATCCATGCAGGGACCCAGACCTCTATCAGGTATTTGGTCTGTACTTCCACTGTCTGCTGCCCCAAGACCCCCTCAGAGGTGTACAGAACAGCATATACCGCTGCTAACTGTTTCTCGATCAGGGAATACTGGCTTTTGGCTCCTTTCCACAACTGTGACCAGAACCTAGCAGGGAACTTTCGCTTCCTTTGCTTTTGCCATAGGCCCCAGCCAAACCCAAAATCATCTACACTCACTGTTAGGGTAAATGAGGGCAGGGTCAATGACTTGGAGGGCTTGCACCTGCACAGTGGCCCTTCGAGTCCTGAAAAGCAACTCCCACTGCATCTATCCAGTCCCATGTCACGCCCTGTTGGGTCATCTGGTACAGTGGGTGCAGCATGGTAGCTAGGTGTGGTATGAACATCTGCCAAAAGCCCAATAAGCCCACATATGCCTGCAGTTGGTGTACTGTTGTGGGTCTGGGTATGCCTGGATTTTTTTTTTTTTAAAGAGAAGGAAAAAAAATAAAAAATAAAACAAAAAAGAACAAAATTTCAAAACAACATAATAGGAGGGTAACAATGGTTAATACATTATGCATTGTTATCTTTAAATTAGTGACTCAGGGTACAAAATATCAGCATTCAATTGTCCAAACATTACTGGCATAAACCTTTCTCTTCAATGAACTAAGCAAAATTAGTAGTGTATCTATCTTAACCATCTTATATATAAATACAATTTTTTTCTTTTCCCTTCTTTCTTTTCCCTATTCCCCCATCCCAGACTCTCTTTCCTTTTGACCTGTTTCTTTCTGATTCATCATATCTATTGTACATTTTGGATCTTATTAACTCTTTCAGTTTCTCACACTAGGGAGACAATATGATATTTGCACATGTGCGTCCGGTTAATTTCACTTATGAGTATTTTCTCGAGTTGCATCCATTTACCTATAAAGTCTCCAGTTTATCCTTCTTTATGGCTGAATAGTACTCCATTGTATAAAAATACCACATCATTTTTATCCATTCCTCGGTTGATGGGCATTTGGGTTGCTTCCAATATCTGGCTATAACAAATTGTGCTGCTATAAACATGGGTGCACATATATCGCTGTGGTACGATGTTTTTAAGTCTTCTGGGAAGATGCCCAGAAGAGGAATAGCTGGGTCAAATGGGACCTCCAACCCTAGTTTTTTGAGGGATCTCCACACTGACTTCCACAGTGGCTGCACCAGTCGACACTCCCACCAGCAGTGGAGAAGCGTTCCTTTTTCCCCACAGCCCCTCCAACATTTGTTATTAGTTGATTTCTTGATAATAGCCATTCTTTCTGGGGTGAGATGGTATCTCAGTATTGTTTTAATTTGCATCTCTCACATAATTAGTGATGTTGCACATTTTTTTGTATATTTATTTGCCATTTGTATTTCTTCATCTGAGAAATGTGTATTCATCTCAGATGTCCATTTTTGGATTGGGTCTTTAAATTTGGGAGGTTTGATTTTTTTGAGTTCTTTATATGTTCTGGATAGTAATCCTTTGTCTGAGGAACAGCTGGCAAACATTTTTTCCCACATTGTGGGTTGTCTCTTCACTCTGTTGGTGTTTCTCTTGCTGTGCAAAAACTTTTTAATAAGATGAGATCCCAGTTGTTGACTCTTCGTGATAGTTCCTGTGCGGTTGAGGTTTTAGTCATAAAGTCTTTGCCTACACCAATGTCTTCAAGGGTTTTACCTATCCTACCTTCCAGCAGATTTAGTGTTTCTGTTTTAATATTTAGATCTCTGATCCATTTTGAATTTAGTTTAGTGCACGGTGAAAGATATGGGTCTAGTTTTAATCTTCTGCATGTACAGAGCCAGTTTTTCCAGCACCATTTATTAAAGAGGCTATCTTTCTTCCAGTGAATGTGTTTGGCACCTTTGTCAAAGATAAGGTGGCTTAGTATGTCTGGAGTTGTTTCAGCATCTTCTAATCTGTTCCATTGATCTTTGGGTCTGTTTTTTTGCCAATACCACACTGTTTTTATCACAGTAGTATGCCTGGATTTTATCAATAATGGCATTGGGAATTACTTTCGTCTCACCCGACCAGATAACACTCAAGAATTTGACAGACAAGCCAGGTCCCTGGACCTCGTTTTAATTCACAGCACACCCCTAGGCCAGCAAAGCTTCCTTCAGACTGTGTACAGTGGCTTCCAAATCTGCAAGGCAATCAGAGGTTAACACAATATCATCGGTATAATAGAATAGTGACACAGAGTGTGGCTTGGTCCAGTTGGCCAAGTCCTGGGCCACCAGGCCATCACACAATCAGGCTACGCAAATAGCCTGTGGCAACACCTGGAAGGTCCTTTGCCTGCCCTTCTAGGTGAAGGTAAATTGGTCCTGACTGTCAGGTGTGGTAGCAATGGAAAAGACATTGGCCAAATCCACAACATAATGATATCGACTCAGTGTCAGGGTGAGATGATCCATCAAGTCTTCAGTACTAGGCACCACCACATGCAATGAAGGGGTCACTTTATTCAGTTCGCAGTAATCCACAGTCATTCGCCACATCCTGTCTGGCTGCTGTACAGGCCATACTGGGGAGCTGAAAGGGCCATGTGCTGGGTGTATCACCCCTACGTCTTCCAATTTCAAAATGGTTTGCCCTGTTTCTTCACGGCCCTCAGGTAGTCGATACTGCTTTACACACACAACCTGCATAGCCTGCGAGAGAGTCAGTGGTGCATGGTATGGACGTCCTCAAACTATGGTTTTTACCATGCAGACTTTGCAAGCAGAATTCTCCCTGTGTGGTGTCGAGCCAAGCACTGGTCAGTGTGTCCACCCCAGTATGTATTCAGCAACCAGGGAAACATAGGCATCATAGGGGCATGGGGCCAAGTGCCCAATACCCAATGTCACCTGGACTCTCTGAACCATGATATGGTGACCTCCACACATGCCATAGGTCCTGTGAAATGGCCCAGGTTGCCAGATATTGGTGCTGATTTGGCCCGTGTCCACCAATGCCAGTACACACTGTACATGCTTTGGGAACCAGTAAATAGTCAGTTCCACATGTGGCCTCCAGGCTCCCAGGGTCCCTATTAACCGGGTACCTTGGCTCACTTCCTAATCTGGATAAAAGAATGCCAGCATGATGTCTTCCTGCTTCACGGGGCTGCTTTCACCTTCGGGCCCATTGGCTAGTATTGCTGCTCGAGGCACAACAACCGCCAGAGTCAACAACACATCCAAGGGCTGCCCGTCTGTCTTATCTGTGGCTAAGCCAGCAGCCAGCAAGTCTGTCCACACTTGGTGCCTGCTGATCTTCAATGGCCCCATAGCCTGTCCATAGGGGGTTGGCCCCGCTCGGCCCCATTTTTTCTCTTTCAGTGGTACAGTTTTTACAGGTCTTGCTTTACCTTGGTGTTTTACTTCCACATCCCCCAGACAGGCTAAGGCATCCACAGCACTGTGGATCAGGAGATCTGTGAAGGGGGCTAGGAGGGCCTCCACTGTCCTGAAGGTGCCAGCCAGCCCGCTTGCCAGGATTGTCTTTCATGTATACCATAAGCAGTTCTTCATCAGGGCTACGATACTGCATAGTGAACATCCTTTGTCACATGCCCATTTCTCGTAGCACAGTTACTAAATCTGGGTATGTTGTCCATTTTGTGACTTGCTCTGGCAAGTCACCCAGATTTTCCCAAACCAGGTGGGCTACTGCCATCAACCACTTTATCAAAGTCTGATTACCTGCTCAAGAGGCTGTCCTCTGCACATCCTATAGAACCCATCACATAGTGGGGTTGCTGGCTATGCTAGCTATTTGGGACATCTCTTGTGGGCTTAACTCAATGTTATCAGCCCTGTCATACCATAGCCCTAGCAGCCACATGGACAGTTTCACCCACCTTTTCTTTCAACTGTTTTTCCAGCTCCCTTAACTCCATGGCCATGCAGGTCGTATACGTTGTGTGATAGGTAGAGGTGGGCAGTCCCCCTGGTCCCCCTCCTTGGGCTAGGGGCTCCTCCACCTTCTATGGAATAGTAGGCTCACATGCGATACTAGGGGACTCTCCCAGGGACTCAAGGGACTCTCCCGGTGAAGGGGAATTATGCTTTGGGAGGAGGCAGTGCTCCCTGTGCTGCACAACATGACTTTTGTGGCAGCCAGCCATTGTTCCCAGGTCCTCCTTGCTCCTTAGCAGCTACCCTACCTCACCCTGCTGACTACACCATTTGTTGAGGTCAGGGGGCTGCAGGGGTATTTCCACAGGTGAAGTCTCCAAGAAAAAGAAAGCATGTGGAGTCGACATCAGCAACAACAGCAGCAAGCATCTTTGTTGTTCGGCCCATATACATTGGCTGTTATCCGCATTACATTCTTGTGTACTGTCCTAATCACATAGCGCATGGTTGTCTGTGCAAAGTCATGCTGTCTCTCATACAGCTTACTCCTGCACCATCTCTAGGGCTTCAATCGTCAGCCTTGCTTCATGTCTCCTCTTTTTGTCTTTCCCTTCTATTTCTCCATATGAACTCTATGCCCTTTGCATTTCTGACTCAGGCTATCACGTGTCCCTGCCAAGGATTCCTTCTCTTACCCCAGAGGTTCTTAACCATGGCTTCACATTGGACATCACTTGGGGAGCTTTTAAAAACCTAATGCCAGGGCAACACCCAGACCAATTATGTTTAAATTTCTGGAGAGGCACTCTGAGCATCAGTATTTTTAAAAACCTCCTCAGGTGATTCCACTGTGTAGGCAAAGATGAGAACAGCGACAGCCCCAGTGCAGACACTTACAAATTACCATTGAAGGATTCAAACTATGTAATTATATGTTAAAAATAAACTCCACCTACTGACTTTCATTAGACACAGAGGGAATCTTGGAGTTGGATAGATAAGGGGCCTGGGGCACCCCACCCACAACAGGAGACCTACATCCTGGGGTGGGGAATGGGAGGGTTCTGTTATCAAAGGAGTCTCAGCAATACTCATTCTATACACTTTTCCAGAGATTTACAATGCAAATTAACCCCAAACCCTGTGAGAAATGCAGCAGGGAAAAAAGAGACAGCAGCAATCCATTTAACTTGACCTCTAGGTTTCCCAAAATTTTTTAAGGACATCTACTAACAACTCAGGGAGTCCACTTGTAAAATACTCTTAGTCCAACCTTTTTGTTTCACCAAGATGTGGAGGGGAGGGGGATAAATGGTTTACACTCCTAATATTTACACAGACCATTTTGTGATTAATATTTTCATTATTAAGGATTGGATTCTGTCTCCCTTTGAATATCTAGGACTTCCACCTCACCTCCGATGAATTCCTTCTCATACGACGTGATAATTAAAATTCAAAGGTACTAAAGTGACAATGTTAGGAGCTACTGCTGATTGACTATTAATCGGATATTGAAATAAAGAACTTTAATATTATAATTTATTTATTAATTCAACAAATATTGATTGAACATCCCTGGGAGTAACAGCACATGCACATTTAACAGGAGTAAGTGCAACTGTGGAATAATAACAATAAGAACAGCTGAGCCTTCTGAAGCACTTAATGTGGGCCAGACATGGGCTTTACCTGCATCCACTCAATTTTCACAATAATCTCTATGAGGTTGGTGCCATCCTTAGCTCCCTTTCACAGATAAACAACTGAACCACAGAGGCCATGCTGCCCAAGGCCACAGTGCTAAGTAGTCAGTGACGGAGCAGGCTGTCTGTCTCCAGTAGGTGAGGACTTAGCTGCTCCTCTGCACCACACTTCCTAGCATGTGGGTGACTATTTAAATAGTCAGGGCATTTCTACCCACTGGTTTATTTAATGAGCTTGGGGGTGTTGCATGTGCTTCTCAGAATAAAAGTACCTTGCTGCATTGAGTGTGATCCTACTGTTTGCAGATCCCCCTGTTTCTACACTTCATCTCCTAGCACAAGCTACCTCGTTCACCTGCTAAAGAAGTGGTCTGTTCCAACAGATGAAATGACAGTGTGGGCTTCCAAAGAAATATAGGCTTCCAGCATGTTGGCCTCCAACATGGCAAAATCTTAAGGATATATTCAAGGAAAACTCTAACCATATACAACTTTCACCTTAAAACCTGGCTTTAAATGAATTCCTATTTAATATGTGCACAGTGCTGAGTATTAGACATATATCTCTAGTCATTATACTTGTGACATTTCTCTTCACATTTCCTAGCTTCTCCATGCAGAAAGTTCACACAGCTCAGTTCTGGCCACAGAGGGAAAGAACCAATCAGTTTCCTAATGAATGAAGGTAGACACTGCTTGAGTCATACCCTCCCCTTTCTGCCTTGAATGTAGGTATGATGGCTGGAGCAGTGGCAACTAGCCTACAGTCATGAGAGAAAATGATAGGGACATAAAGAAAATAATAAAAACCATCCCTGACATCATTAAACAATGAGCCAGTGTCAGCAACTGCCCACTACTAACCTATTTGTTATGTGAAAAATATAAATCTCAAATTCTTTAAATTTCTGTGATCATGTTTCCTTTTACTTGTACTGAAAACATTCTTTTATTGATAAACCTGCTCTGTTGCTGCTTATGATTCAGGCAGATAGAAATTAATTATACATAGTATGTCTCTCTCTGTCTCTTTCTCTCTATCTCTGTCTCTCTCTCTCTGTCTCTCTCTCTCTGTGTCTCTCTCTCTCTCTGCAGGGGGTGTTATAACTACATATCAGTTTACAGAATGAGGTGTGCAAGAGATGCCTCTCCATACTCTCCATAGTATCTACACCTCACTCTAATATTTCATTAAGAGGCCTTAAACTACGAGGCAATGGGAACTTTCAATTCAGGAAGGTACCTTCCTGCTTTCCCCTGCAGTATGTCTAGGGGATATTATAGATTGTATCTAGATGTCTCCCAAAGCCTCATGTGCTCATAGGTGGGGCTTTTTGGAGCTGCTGGATCTAGGGTATGTGATACTGGGATTAAGGGTGATTACTAAATTGGTCCACTGATTGGTTTAGCATAGTTCTGGGTATAGATTATGGGAAGGCCCCCTCTGGGTGTGAGCGGCACCACCCAAAATGCGGGCAGCCTGGATGAGATAAAAGGGAGTGGCAGGCTTATTGCTGCTGCTTACTGCTTCACTGACTCCTGCCTACGTGCCATAGACTACTACTCCTCTGTCATGGCCCTCTGCCATGCCACCCTGCCTTGGAGCCAGCCAACTATGGACCAAAACCTCTATAACTGTGGCTGAAGTAAATCTTTCCTCCCTTAACTTTGGGTGTCCAGTATTTTGTCTCAGCAATAAGAAAAGTAACTAAGACAGGGGCATTAGGGAAAACAGGCTTCATTAGGTCAAGACACCAGTGGAATTAGGCACCTGGTCTCAACTATCTTCTTCCCACACTGATCCGTGTAGGGACATATTATCTTGTCTGAGGCCCTCATTCCTAACTGCAGGGTGCTCTGGGCCCAGTCCTTTCAGTGACATCCAGGAACCTCTTGGGTGCAGAGTAGACTAGCTGCAGTTTCCATGCCATATGGGCCCATGGAAGGAACTGTGGAGCTGCCTAAATCTCCTCTACAAACATGCCCCATCTTAGACTACACTGTCCATTCCTATACATGCCTGTTTAAGTACATGTGGCTGTGGTGTCTACAATTATGAGGCAGCAACGATCTGGAATGTTCCTTCCGCACAGTAGACAGTACTGCTTTGGAGTACACAAGGAAGGTTGTGTGCTGCTCCTAGGCCCCCCCCATTTGTGAGCCTCCTTAGGCCCTGCCTCCCAAGATACACCATGAAGACACTGTTTCTCAAGGACCTTCCATGCCTCAGGGTCCCGCCCCAGGTGGTTTCCATCTATTCTGAAGACCCCAAATGAAGGCCTTGACTTAGAAGGAACAGGGGATAAGCCTGGCTCATCCTCCTCCTCTACCTTTTCTTCCACATCTCTTCTCACTCACTGGCTGACCTGGGCATCTCAGCTGATTCTGGCAACAGGCAGCCATGCTAGTTTTCCTACAAGTTCTTTCAAACCTATCACCTTTGCTTTCTGGGGAGGGCCTAAACTTTTGAATCTCAAAATGCTGTAGAAGACTCCTTTTCCTCAGACGTCTACTCTCTCCATGAGGCAGAAAGGTCCAATAATAATTCCACATATTATCCCATTACATAATCACACAAGGAATATATACGTATGAGCTGAAAGAGCACTAAGTCAATGATTTAATGAGAAACTATAACAAGGGGATCTGACGTAGGTTTTCAGGGGCTTCATGGAAAGTTGTCTGCTCTGCCTTTGAAATGAGTCTAGAATCTGATCACTTTTCCATACCCTCTACCCACCACCTCCATCCTCCCCACCATCATTCCTTATTTTATTAGTGTGTATTTGTTACACAGAACCATGGATTTCATTTTGGTATCTCCATATATACATATAGCATACTTTAATCACTTCCTCCTCCCATTACCTCTTCTTGCCCTTCTCTCCCTCTCCCCCATTCCTGATTTCCTTCCTCCTCTCTAATATTCTCTCTTCTACTTTCATGTCCTCTCACTCTGTCTTCTTTTTTCTATATTTCACATATGAGAAAAATGGATTTGTCTTTGTGAATCTAGGTTATTTTGCTGAAAATCCACTTAACATGCTGATTTCCAGTTCAAAGGAAACAGTGAGAGACAGACTACTGAATAGGAGAAAATCTTTGCTAGTTACTCTTTCAACAGAGAAGCGATGTCCAGAATATATAAAGAGTTCAAAAATTTAACAAGAAAACCCCACGTAACCCAATTACTAAATGGACAAATGAACTGATAATTATATGAAAACCCATCCCACCATCATTTCTCATCTGTGTGTATGCTATGGGCTCATTGCTTGCTCCCAGCTTCCTGTCTATGACCCAACTGGGCATCCTTCAAAAAAAAGAGCAGTCAAATCATGGTACTCTTCTGCTCAGACCTTCCCAGCTGCCCCCCTTACCACTCTGAGAGATATCCTCATCACAGCCTCCATTCTATCACAGCCCCTCCATGGTGAGAAGTCCTTTTCCCTCTGCCTCCCACTCCTTCTGCCCCTCACTCTCCCCCTCGCTGCTCCTGCTACACTGACCACACTGGCCTCTTTGCTCTTCCTGTGACCCTCCAAGAGCACTCCTGCTTCCAGGGCCTTTGTGCCTGCTGCTCCCTCGAGGTAGGGTACTCTGTCCCAGTAGCCCCTTGGGTTATTCTCTCCCTTCTTTCCAGTTTCTTCTCAAATGCTCTCTTAGCCCACCTGTTTAAAGTATCAACCCTATCTTCAACCCTTCTTAATCTGCTTTTTTTTCTCTTTTTAGCATATCTATCCTCCTGACGTGCCGCACATTTTCACATTAGTTTGTTTTATGCCTCCCTCACTAGAATATTAGTTAATGAAAGAAGGAAAATTTTCTATTTAGTCAGATTTCCTGTAACATAGGAGGTGACATATATTATGAATGAAGTAAGAACCAAAGGGTGAGCAGGAAGAGGATGAGGGGTTTGAGAGTAGGGGAATTTTTCAGGAGGAACACAATACATGTGCAAAGGTCCTGAGGTGGAAAGAAGCATGCATGAATTCAGAGATCACTGTGGTTGAAATACAGAGAGGTGGGAAATTAGTATGCAGTGAAGAGGTCATGGAAGGCAGCAACCAGATCATGTGGGCCTCAAGTGTAAGAGTAAGGAACAATGGGCCAGGAAAGGATGTTAAAGTCAGTTGGTGATATAATCAAACTTACTTTTTCAAAGCTCATTCTGAATGTCCTGACCAGGAGCAAAATAGGAGCACTAGAAGAACCAAAGAGTAGTTGTGTAATACCCAAGGGAGAGATGACGGTGCCTGAGGACATCTGATTCTTACTATGAACATGGTGTTTAATCACAACTTTCTAGGAAAATAACCATTTCATTAGATCCCTGCATTAGAAACAGAAGACAAATGTCTTCAAAGGTATCAAATATTACAGTCAATTTGATAGCAGTACAATTATATTTTATGAATAAAAAGATGTCTAAAGGATTCAAATCACTTAATAACCAAGACAAATATAGCATGATTCATATGAATATATAAATGTTCATAAAATTGCTGTACCTTGGGCAACCTCTATCTGGGGATGAATTTTCTTGATTTGCACCTTTGATCTTTCAGTTAAAATTTTTATTCATTCTGACTTCTAAATTTTACTTGAAGATAACACACTCATTATCCACAAACACAGACCTTACATTTCTACATAATTATGCATCACAGAACCAGATTACAGTCCTAGTTACATTTATCAATTAAACCAGCTCCCGTGCATTAACTCCTGGACTTTTTCAGATAAAACAATTATTAACTTGAAAAGGGTATCCATTTTTAAAGGCAAATTTCTAACATTTTGGTTATGAAGAGAAATTCCAAAATGGTGATTTTTTTCAAAATTATTTTTTCAAGAGTTTGAAATATTAAGACTACCTCATGCATATCATTTGCTATTTTAGTAAAATGAGCCATGATTACAAGGAGCTGGGGGTGTAGTTCAGTGGTACACCATGTACCTAGCATGCACAAGGCTTTGGATTCCATCCCCAGCACTGAAACACACACACACACACACGCACACACACACACACCTCAGGATGCAATTTCAAAGACTATGTTTCTACCTCTTGGTAGCTGCTAAACTTACTACTAGTTAATTGTCAATATTTTCATCTCTTTCATCATGCTGTCTCCAGAATCTAGCCCAATGCCTAGCACACTAGGGCCACAGTACAAACACGTGTCCTGTCAGGTCACCAACCCCATCGGCCCCACCTCAATGGTCGCATCCTGTCCCTCTCCATGGCAGCATGCTAGTTAGTTCCCAATCAGCTTACATGAACATTATGATGCTCTCTCCTCATAGACCACTCACCTCGAGTCTCTGCACCCGTACACACTTGGTGAACCCACCTTGCTAAAATCCCATGCCCTTACTTGCAATTCTACCCCAAAACATTCAGTGGTTTCCTACTGCTCACTGAAGGAGGGACAGTGCGGTAGTTAAAAGTGGAATTCTGGAAGCGGACTGCCTGAAGTCAAATGCTGACTATCATGAGAAGGGTTATGTGACAACTGGCAAGTTACTTGACCTTCCTCAGTCTATTTCCTTCCCCGGTAGAAGGAGGGCAACATTGCACTCTATGTGATAGGCTTCCTGTGAGAAGAAAATGAAATAACGTATATGAGGTATTCATGAAAGTTTTTTGACACATGGTATTCAATAAATGTCACAAATTAGTAAACTTATTAATACTATCCTAATTCCTTAGACTTGCTCAAGGCATTCTACCCTCTGATCTATGTTCAATTTTTCTTTTTTATTCTACCCCATCCCTGGAACCATCTGCTGATGGTGGTAGGTTGGAACCTCTCTTCAGCTTTCCTATATCTGGGAATTTGTTCACATCTTTCTGTCCCACTAGAATGTCCCATTACTGTTTACATCATTTCCATCCTTCAGGGGGCATTACCAGTCCATCACTTCCATAAAGCCTTTTGATAGGGTCAGGCCCCAGCCATCTCACCTACAGCTCATAGCTGTCACTATTCTGAAGTGAAGCAATATTTCCCAGGAACAATGCTTATTTTTTTCTCATAGATTTTTTTTTTAACTTTAAACATATAACTAAACTCACTTTTAGTACATTATTCTCACTGGTTCACAGAAGAGCCCTTATTTTTCTTATGGTATTTTATTATTTATTTTTAAAAGTCTCCTTTTATCCCCCATTCCATATTCAGTCATCATTATACTCTATATTTCATGTCGCTTGTTACTTTCTCCCCTTGATTTTGTGTTTTTAAGATCTAACCACATTATTATATGGATACATGAATCTAGTTTATTTCTTAAAACAACTAAACAGGATTTCATTCTTTTTGTTTGAACTGCATTTTATTTCCCCATTCTCTCATCAAAGGGCATTAAGGTTGTTCCAAGTTTTTGTTGCTATGAAATTTTCTGAGATGAAAGTGTTTAGTTTGCAATTTGTGCACTTGTTCATTCCTTTATTCAACACACTTTTCAGGTGTCTATTCTGTGCTAAATATGACTAAGTGCAGAAATACAGCATGATCAAAAATAGACAAATCCCCTTCCCTCATTTTAGTAGGGGAAAGAACTAGTCTAGAAATATGTAATACTAAGTTATAAGTACAAAGAAGAAAATAAGATGAGTGAAGAAAGATGTTTCAGAGATAGTGGTCAGGAAAGGCTTCTCCAAATATGTGGTGACATTTGAAAAAAGACTGGAATGAAGTGAGAGAGTAAGCCGTGTTGAAATCAGGAAAAGGAGCGTTACAGGCAGAGGGAGCAATGAATACCAAGGCCCCGAGGTAGAAATTGCACGGTGCATCAGGAGTTGCAGTGGTGGTAGAGTGAGGGGATCATGGAGAGCAGGATGGGGGAAGAGGAGATCACAGGAGAAGGCTGGAGCTACTCAGACGGGCTCTTGTACACCTTCTAAAGCCTTTGGCTTCCATTCTGAGTGAAGTAGGAAAGATTTGATGAAAGGAATAGCAAAATCTAACTTAGTTTTGAAAAGCTCTCTCTAGGAGCTGTGTGGAGAACAGACTGCAGGAAAATAATGAGAGGGAGAGTCCAATTAGGAGGCTGCTGCAGTGGTCCTGGGGGGAATGGCAGTGCTGGGACTGGTTGGTCATCGTAGAGGTGGGGAAGGGTGGGAATACGGTAATGTATTTTGGAGGGAGAGTCAGTGAAATCTGTATGTGGATTAAGTATCAGGTGTGAGAAGTATCAAGGTTGACCTCAAATGTTCTAATTTGAGCACCTGGAAAGATGGTATTACATGATTTACTATATTATATATTATATTATATGATTTATTAAAGAAGAAGGGTGAAATAGGTTTTAGAAGTAAATAATTTGTTTTTAATATTTTAAGTATGAAATATTTGTTAGATATCCAAGTGGAGCTATCAAGGAAGTAGCTGATTGCTATAATCAAGGACTGTGAAGGAGATAAAATTAGGATGTCATCCTGGTAGAGAGGATTCTTAAAGCCAAGAGGAGGGAGTGAGTGTGGATTGAGAGGAGAATTGGAGAGACTGAGCCCTGGGGCAGACAACCTATGGAGTCTGCAAAGGTTATGAGCAACCAACAAAGGAAAGTGAGAAGTAGGAGACTCGAGAAAAGAATCAAGCAGGAAGTGTCCATAGGGTAAACAGAGGGCTTCATAAAAAAGGAAAGCTTTAGTTACATACATAAGTATTGATGGGTCCAGTACTGTAAAAGGAAGATCAAGAATTACAGACAATTTTTTCAGAGAAATTTTGCTGTAAAGGGGGGAAAAATATATAAAAATAGGAGGTTTTCTTTGCATTTTATTTTGTCCTTCCTCCTCTCCCTTTCCCTTCTCCTTTTTCTTGTCTTCTTTCTCCTCTGCCTTCCACACACGTTGATGTGAATGGGCCAACAGGGAGCTACAAACTGACAATGCAGGAGAAAGCAGATAAGGCCCAAGAGCACAGTTCTTGAGATAAGAGAGGAGGGAAGAGAGCGTTTGGAAGAGAGGAAGGGAGCGGGTAGAGGCACACCTTACCGTCTGGGAGCATGGGGAAATATTTTTCTATTTGCTTCTGTATCCTCAATTCAATGAATGAGGTGATCAACTGAATGCAAGGAAGGAAAATAGTATTATAGAAACTGAGAAAACGAGAGATGAGCCTAGGAAATGTACCAAGATTACCAAGAGCACCGGAGCCCAGTTTATTAGGCAGCCAGGCAGGAAGGGCACGTCGGGGTCTGTGTGGGGCAGAGACGTAGAAGGGATCTGTGAGACTGCAGGATGGGCGCACACGCAGATCCACTGACTGCTAACTGCCCGCCAGGACGGCTGTTCCCGTGGTGCACTAGTTCCTCCACGTTTGCACAGGCGCTTTATAAAATCCAGATCTATAATTTTGCTGAGCTTTTGAGTAAAGTGCTGCTTCACTATACAGTTTTCATTTCTCTGACTATTGAAGCTGAGCAGCTCTTCACACGCTTGTTGTTTCCTTATTTCCCCTTCTGTGAAATGTCTGTTTATATCCGTCCTCACTGGGGCTCCCTGAAAATAGACCCTGGCTTAGTCACTTTCCCCATTGCTGGGACAAAATACCTCAAACCCCCAACTTCGAGGAGGAGAGGTTTATTTTGGCTCATGTTATCAGTTCATGGTTGATTGGCTCCAAGGCAGAAAATGGCACTGCAGGGGGCACAGTGGAGGAAAAGCTGCTCTGATCACGTCAAGAAGCAGGGAGAGAAGTGAGGAGCTGGGCAGGGAGATGTACCTTTCCAGCTCTCACCTCATCTGACAAGGTCCCACCTCCTAACCTCAAATTTAGCTGTAGCACACTCATCATTCAGTCATCTTTCAAAAGCCCCACCTCTGAGCACATGAGGCTTTGGGGGACATTCAGATATAAACCATAACAGATCCTCAGGACGGACTTGTGTCCAGATAACTTATTGAGAAGCACAAATGAGAGAGAAAGGACAGCCAAACAATGACAGGAAGAAAAACACCAAAAGGTAGGTTATGGACAGAATACTGTTGTAGGCAACATGGACCTAGTAGTCATGCCAGGGCCCCTCAGCAGAACCCTGCCGAATACTCCTCAGAATTGTCCTACCAGGAAATGAGGCAGCTGGGCTATTTATACACTGCCTACTGACCCTCACTGATGAGGGCTGCCCCCGTGAAGGCTCAACCATGAGCTCTTCCAGCTCACACTTCGTCTAAATTGAGCACCTCTCCTACAGTACCTGGAAGACCTTCAGGCTGAGGAAGAGAGAGGCCCCCACACCGAGGGAACTGTCCACCACTGCTACAGGCGAACTCAGGGATGGCTGGAAGGAATCGTAAGGCCTACAATAGTATTCTTTGTTCTTTTCTCTTCCTTTCTTTTCTGACTTACAGAAGTTCTTCATATATTCTATGCATTATATCTTGTGAGTTATTACCGCCTTGGAACCTCCAAACTTACTCTCCTTTGACTCTGTCTGTGGGATCAGAAATCTTTAATGCTTTTGTCATTAACTAATCAATTGTTTCCCTTATGATTTGTACTTTTTCACATCTTAAGGGATTCTTCTCTGATCTTAAAAAACATTTTACATTTTTTTCTAATAAATATATGACTTTTCTTTTTCAGTTTTAGGCTTTTAATCCACCTAAAGATCATTTTTGTGTTATGGAACTAGGTAGGGATTAAATCCTAGTTTTTTCCCATATAATGAACCAGTGTTTTAGAGATTGCTGACAAACCCCTCTTTTCCCTACCAGGTTATGATGCCACATGTACTTACCAACCTCCCATGCACATATGGGCCTTTCCTTGATTTTATCCATTTCCTATCCATTCAGGTCTTTAACCTATTCTTTATATTGGAAATTATATACTTTTTCTCTAGTACCTACATACAACTGGCTGTCCTTCAGACCACTATTCTTATTTCGTATTTGTTATGGTTTGTATATAGATGCTCCCCCCAAGCCTCATGTGCTCATAGGTGGGGCTTTTCAGAGATAGTTGGATCTAGGGTATGTGAATGTGAGTTAATGGTATGATAATATGGATTAAGGGTGTGATGATTGGATTAGTACACTGATTGGCCTAGCATTGTTCTGAGTGTGAATAATGGGAAGGCTTACACAGGATGTTGGTGGCACGACCCAAAAGGCTTGTAGCCTAGATGGGATAAAAAGGAAAGGGAGGCTGCTGCTTTGCTGCCTCCTGCCTGTTCGGCCATAGACTGTTTCCCTTCTGTGATGCCCCTCTGTTACGCCACCCCGCCAGGGGCCAGCTGACTATGGGCTGAAACTTGTACAGAGTTGATAAACTTTTCCTCCTTTAACTTGTGGGAGTCAGGTATTTTGTCTCAGCAATGAGAAAAGTAACTAAGACAATATTTGCAATTTCTTGCTTAAATTAAGATTCCCATTCGTATCTGTCAATAGGCCTGTTCCATACTGTAGATTGTTCTGTTTATTCTTCCACAGCACTCATTTTTCTTCAGTTGTCCCAAGGTTTTTTACTATGGGCTCATTTTCAGTCTTTTGAAGTCAACAATCACCTCTGGTTCTGAGGTCTAACTGGGAGAAGTAGGAGAATCTTTGGCCCGGTGGGTGTGGGGAATAGATGAGACACATTTCATAGTTAAGTGGTCTTTCTATTGATGGTCAAACTTAATAACATCTTATATTCCCCTGAATGTCCCTCAAGGTACTGCCTTTTCCTTCCATTTCAAGTATAAATATACTGCTGGGCCAGCCCATATCATTGACCCATAGTAACATTCCCCATCCCAGCCATGCTCTCTTTGTCGGTCATTGCTAACCATTCCATGCCCTATGGCCCTGTTCCAACCCAGGAGTTCTCCAAAAGAAACAAGCCAAGATCGTTCAACATTCCTTTTTTTTTTTTTTTTTTAAACACTAGGGATCAAACCCCATGGTGGTGGGATTATAGAGATGTGCTACTACACCTAATTCCTTTAATCATGCTTCATGACGTGATTTTCCAACTCCTGATCACTCATCAATGAGCTCATTTTAATTTGTCGTTGCCCTTCTTATGATGTAGTGCCCACACTTGAATATAATACTCTTAGTGTTCACATGAAAATGTGTGGCCAGGTAAACATCAGGGTGTGAAGTGTTTTCTGTTTCCTTTATTTCAACCAGGAAGTTCTCAGTGAAGGATTTTAATTGTGGGGGCCGGTGAGATGGCTCAGTGGCGTAAGCGCCTGCCTGGCAAGCGCGAGGGCCCAAGTTCGACTCCCAGAACCCACATACGAAAAAGGGGCTGGTGATATTACTCAGTAGCACGGGCGCCTGCTGGCGTGTGAGGTCCTGAGGTCGACCCCCGGTGCCCACAAAAAAGAAAAAAAAAAAAAAAAGATTTTAATTGTTAACTTTCTGAAATGAAATTATAAGATGTTAGAAAATTATCTTAGGGAGAATGAGATTGTCATAATCACAGACAGTGAGCCAAGAACTGATAGAGATGGAATGATTGAAAGAACAGTATTAAGCAGTCTTATTAAGTATGGGTTATCATAATTTGTCACACCTAGACACAGAAAACACAAGAAGACTAAAGAAAAGACAGTAGACTACAAAAAAGAAAAAAGAGAGCAAAGGATATGCACGTGTGAGTGGAGAAAAGGAAGATTATTGCCCAGAATTTACTCCCCAAAAATTACTTCTAAGAGTATGCATTAAGGACATTTACATGTGAAACTATCTAGAGTAATGTCTGCAACTAAATCAGAGTGTTTTGGCAGATAAACCAACTGGTTTTGAAATTTAAGAATATTTTTATTCTCAAGAATAGAATGAAAGATTTTATTAAGAAGTGAAAAGAATTTTACTGTTAGTTAATTCATGCTAATCCCTCTGTAGATTCAAGTTTCAATAGTATGGAATCATATGAATGTATATATTTGTGGAATGAAAGAAGGAAGGAAAGAATGAATAAGTAAGTGAAAAATAAAATGAAAACACAGAAAGAAAAAAAGAGAGGAGGAATGAAGGAAATTATCAGAACTTAGGATATCAGTGTCTTGTGAATCCTGTCAGTAGTGTGCCTATTGAATTACTTATGATAGTAAAGAAAACTTGCAACTAAGTACTCACAGACTCATACTCTGTCCTTCTATTCTTCTACTTTGTGGAACTCATAAAAAAGGTCAATATTTGCAAGTAGTCAAATTGATGATGATGGTGATGATGATGATGACAACAGCATCAGACTCTACTCCTTTCTCTGTTCCTGTTTTTATCATAATTGCCTAAAAAGCTATCAGATGTGTCCTCCTCTCCTCCATTCACTCCTGTACCCAATCCAGTCCTCTCCTCCACACTGCGTTAAGTTAGCTTTCCATTGCCATAACAAATACCAGAGATAATCAGTTTACAAAGAGAAAAGGTTTATTTTGACTCACAGTTTTGGCAGTTTTCAACCACGATTGGTTGGCCCCATTGCTTTTGGTTCAGTAGTGAAGCATCACATCATGGCAGCATGATGTGCTTGGCAGCAGCACATGACAAAACCATTCCCCTCGTGGCCAGAACCAGGAAAAAAGAATGAGGAGAGGTTGGGACCCTAATATCCCCTTCAAGGGCATACCCCTAAAGACCGGAAGTCCTCCCCTGAGCCCCATCTTTTAGAAGTTCCAACACTTCCATAGGAAGCCCTTCCCAGACCTCATCATGGTCCAGGAGTTCATATGTGTAATCCCATGGAAAAGTTATTGGAATTCTAGTAAGTTAATTCCAATCTACCACTTCCAGTGTAACCCATGGCAAGAATAAAGACACTAAGGCATATTGGTAGTTGTGGGGAGACAAAGGGGTCCTAAGTCCATTCAGAACAATGACTAACTGGAACAAAGGCCACAACCCAGGGCCAAACGGGGGTTTTATTAATTTGTGAAGAGAGGAGTGGCTCAGGGATGAGTGACTGAGAGAAAGGTGGGAAGTACGTGAGTGCTGTGAGCTGGGCTTGGTAGGAGGCCTGAAATCACCTCTGCAATATGAAGAGAGAGATATGCAGAAAGAGTAATTTGCATATCACAGATTGGGTCAGTATCTAGTGTTTTGGGGTCGGTGCTTCAGGTTTGTTTGTGTGTTTGTTTGTTTTGGTGGGGGGGTACCGGGAATCAAACTCAGGGCCTCATGCTTGCTAGGCAGACGCTGTGCCACTGAGCTATATCCCCGGGCCCGTGCTTCAGTTTTGATGTGTAATCATCATGCCCTGAGATGTCATGGCTTCTTTCTCGAAGCTCAATCCCAGCCGACAGTGTGGCATCACTAGGCCTAGCTCACACATACTACTTGGGAGCTATAGGCGGAGCATCACTGACCTGTCGCATTGCTTTAAAGACTACACATCAGCACCTCGGCTAGACCCATTTGCATTGCTTAAAGCCAGTTGAGGGGATAAGAAATATCCTAGCTAGCCCTGCACTTATCAATACACGGAAGTAGGGCCAAATGCTCTTCTTTCAAGGAGAGCCGCCCAGGTGGTCCTCCACAACTTCCCAACAGTACCACAGGCTGAGGACCAAGCCTTTGTCATATGGGGCTTTGGAGGATACTTACCAAACCACAGCACCTTCCTTCCAGATGCCACTCCAACCAAGCACTAAGCACTAGCATGCCACCAGAACAGAGTACTCAGGGATCTTCATTTATGCAGCCCAACCAATGACCAGATCTTGACCATATCTCTTTGCTGTGTAAGATTTCTAGAAATACCCTTGACATTCTTGAGGCTACCAGAATTCTACACTTGCTGGTTCACCCCTCCTCCCTACTCACTGGCTGTTCTTCCTAGGCTCCTTTGCTGGTGCTTCCTCATCTCCTTGATCTCCAGATGTGCCCCAGGGGATTCTCTTTGTATCAGTATTAACTTCCACCCATGATTACTCTCAGATTTTTAGACAAGTGTTAAGGATGAAAATGGTGTTCATACTGTTCTTGATGGAATAATTTCTGCCCCTCAAGATATCTGCGTCATAATCCCCAGAACCTATAAATATATTGCCTTACATAAAAGAAAGGACTTTGGAGACGCTTGTAGAAGTGAAAGTGTTTGCCCTCTAAAAATCCATTGGAATGTAATGAGAATAGACAGATTAAACAAGAAAAAAGATACAGAAATCTATTAACATGTATGGAGGCAATCACAAAGTGTAATTACCATCTGGTCCAACATGATTCATATGCTTATTTACTCTTTTCCAAAGAGGAGGGAGAGAAAGTGGAATGTAAGTAATTTTGAGGGGTAATAAATGTTTTTAGTGACAATGAATAGAACTGTGAGGTGGACATTATCTTGTACATGAGCTTGAGAGGCAGAGATGAACTCCTCCAGGTGTGGGTATATGCCGCAGTCGTTTTTGCAATAGATAGTGAGAGTTCAGGATGCAGTAGCAGATGATCCTGCCCCTTTTGCCAGCATGGTCTTCCTTTAGATAAGTGAATTCTGGACAGAGCCTCTCCCTGTGCTTGAAGAGGAGAAATAAGGGAAGGTCGGAGGGACATTGGTTTGGAGGCAGTTCCTAAGGCCTCCCAGCATATCAAAGTGCCATATAATTTGCTGACCCTCAGCATGTTCAGGATCTTAAAATGTGTAGATTATCCTAGATTGTCTGTTGGGCTCAGTGTAATCACAGTCCCCTATAAGAGGGAAGTGTGAGGGTCAGTCAGCAAAGAAGATGTGACACTAGAAGCAGAGATCAGAGAGAGCTCTGAAGCTGCTACAGTGCTGGCTCTGAAGATGGAGGAAGAGGCCAAAAGCCAAGGAATGCTGTGGAGGCCTCTAGAAGTTACAAAGGCAAGGAACCAGAGTCTCTCCTAGAGCTTCCAGAGGAGTGCAGCTCTGCTGACACCTTGATTTTGGCCCCAGAAGATACATTTTAGACATAATACATTTATATTGTTTTAAGTCACTACATTTGTAGTAACTTATTTTACTATGAAAGGAAAAATTGATATACATATTTTGAAGTAATTTTTACTGATTTCTGCAACTTTCTTTGACATGCATCAAAAATAGAAGATAGATTTACTGGACAGACTGGGAGATAGATGGTTAGATGAGGGTGAAGCAGTGCAGCAAAATGTTACCAGTAATAGTATAATCTAGGTGAAGAGCACATGGGTGCTATCCTAAAATTCCTCTAACTTTTCTGTATGTTTGAAATTTTAAAAAATAAAATATTGGGGAATAAGAAGGTTCAATAAATATTATAAATTTTTTTCCAAAATTTATGTTATTTGGCACCCAGGAAAAATAAAAAATAAAAGAAACAAATCACAACAACACCAGCAAAATATATGTCTTCTCTCTGCCTCTTTCTCTAGTAAAGACATTGAATTTCTTTGGGAAATTTTTATTTCTACCTATTTACATTGCTTGGCACCTCTGGTGACTATACGTATTTTAGAAAGTGCTGGAATACAGCAAAGGTAATTAGATTCTGCGGAGACTGAAGGCTTAACCTTGATATCAGTAGCAACAAACAGGGTTAACCGGCCCAGGAGAAAAGTATAATACCCCATCAAATGCTGATATATGGGTTTGCAAATGCGCTTTATTGCCTTACAACCTCTCTTCCTCTCAGTCCTTCTCAATCTCTGTCTCTCTCTGTTTCTCTGTGTCTCTGTGTCTGTGTCTCTGTCTCTGTCGGTCTCTGTCTCTGTCTCTGTCTCTGTCTCTCTTTCTTTCCACTCCCTCAGACTGGCCTTGAACTTTTAATCCTCCTGCCTCAGCCTCCCAGATTACTGTGCCACCATGCCCAGATTTTATAACTTCTTATTAAATCTGAAGTACATAAACTACTTACTTCAATGGGGAAAAACATCCAGGAAAATAATTTTTTATTACTTTCTAAAAAAATATATTCATTCACATCTTTATGAGAAAATTCTTATTTCCATAGTGTTGGGACTCCGAACATAATACCCCAAAGTGTGGTTCTTTGACATGCTGAGTACTTTGAACTGCAGGACATTGGAAAGCCTTGGAAGCAACTTCAGAAGTAAGTTCTCCTCGACCCTCTTATGCCCTCCTATCGCCCCTCTTCCTCCGCTGAAGTGAATAATAAAACCAGAATTTCGCTTTCCAAAGGTAGGTCATAGAAACTAGAAATATTACTTTAACTTTCTACTGTCTTTCTGTGCCAGGCCTTGCTGGGTTTCCTTCCTCAGTCTATCACCATTAGGTCATAACCCTTTTTGTACAATCCACGTCTGCATGGATGTCTACTCTTCACTGAACCTCACCATAAAAATAGACAGTATTCCCTGAGTCTTTGGTTCTTTATTTTTGAAGCCTCCTGTGTCATATAAGACTTAAGTTAAGTAAATTTTTCATGTGTCTCTTTCTTTCTTTCTTTTTGTTATTGTTGTCAATCTCTCTTTTGTTACAGTAGTATGAAAATAGAGGAAAAATCATCATGGAAATAACACTGGAAGGACTTTTCCAAATGGAGTCAGGATGCCATTATGGGAACAAGACTTATGACAATCTTAGGCTGCAACCTAAGACTGTGAACCGCCATCCTTTGATTGCAGACATCTGGGATGACCAGAAGAACTGGATAATTAATTCCAACATGCTCAGAATCTCAAGATACTTATCAAGAGGTTACCGGACTTCTGTTTGATGGCCATTTCCATTCTGTTTATACATTCTTTTCTTTATTTTCATTCAGTCATGTATGGCCCCTGTTAAGTAGCTCTTGGCTTCTTTTCCAACTTCAATAAGAGTTCTTTTTAAATAAATTTAATTATCTTGAAATGATCCAGAGCTTTTTCCTACGTATGTTCCCACTTCCCCTATCTACTTTGGAACACTAACTCAGAGCTATCTCAGCCTATGTCTCCTGAACCACATTTCCTAATATCCCAAATAGAATTCTTTAACTTTTATAGTTTCCGAATTTTAATTGATTGGCTGACATGTTGACCATGACTTCTTTATTTTTTGTTTTTATTTTTTTCAGTACTGGGGGTTGAATAGAGAGCCTTGGCACTAAGCTACACCCCCCCACACCTATTTTGGACAGGATCTCACTGAGTTAAATTGCCTAGGCTGAGCTCAAACTTGCAATTCTCCTATCCCAGCCTCCCAGAGTGCTAGGGCATGTGATTCTTAAAACAGGTAAGGAAAGGTATTATACTTTTCTGCCTCTACAATAGGGAACATTATTGAGCAGTTTTTAAAATAGGCAGTTCCTAATTGCCTTCTCCATTAGGGAGCGACATTAGCAGAAAATGTTTAGATGTGACTTCTTTGACCACAGGATATGGAGAGAATTAGCTTCTCTAACGTTTTTTTCTAATACAGATTGTGGGGGAGGGGTATGATTTTAACATTCATGCTGCTATTTTCTATTCTAAGTGTTATAGCTTGGATCTGGGATGTCTTCCCAAAAGCCCATTTGTTGACAAGCTGGTTCCAAATTGGTGGTGTATTGGGAGATAGTGGGAACTTAGGAGGTGGGGCCTAGTTAGAAAGAGTAAGTGACTGGGGGTTGTGCCCTTGAAGGGTATATTTTGTCCCTCATGACTTGTAGGGTTCTCTCTCTCTCTCCTTTCTCTCCTGGGCACCACAACCCAGCTCCCACACCAGAGGTTCAGAAAATATATAGCCAAGTGACCATGGAGTGATACTCTGAAACCCTGAATCAAAGTAAACATTTCCTCCTTTAGTTTTTCTCAAGCATTTTGCCACCATGATGGAAAACTGACTGACACACTCACTGTTGCCTTTTCTTGCTCCATTCCTTCCCTCAACATTGCTGCATGGTGAGATCAAGCTCGCTCAAGAAGGCAGATTCCAGAACATTTACAGTCAGTTTTTGTGCTTTTGAGTTTCTAAGCAAGACTTTGAAACTCATGACAGAAATACAAGGATTTGATCTACAAAAGCTGTACTCTTTGAGAGAGACAATAGTTTTGAGTTACAAAATCTTTGTTGGAGAATCAAAAATAGGGCTCTGAAGAAATCAGGGCAATAGTATAAACCATCACCACTGGCTCTCCACCTAACTACATGTTAGAATCATCTGGAGAACTTTTAAAAAAATATCACTGCCTGAAGTTGGCCTTGGACCAACTGAAAGGAATTCTCTTGCTGTGGGTTCCAGTATTAGTATTTTAAATTCCTCACCCACGCACCCATACTCTGGTAATTCTAGTAAGCACTCAGAGTTGAAAACCACTGCTGAACTCAGTAGATTAGAAACTCAATAGATGATCATACAGATTCCTCAGCTCTTTGAAACTAGGTCAGAAATGCTTAAGTTGTTGGGAGGAAGTTAAATAAGAGTGTCAGGCTTATACATCGTTCTGGGCCTCTGAGAAAGGGCTGTGTGTCCCTGTTTCTCTCTCTCTACTGGAACGTGATAGAATCCTGGACAGATTTAGGGGTATCCAAATGTGGGGAAATTAATGCCTTGTTCCCAGTGTCCTAGAAGATGCCAGACTTCACAGAGTTCCCCAGGCCAAGATGGTGTGCCAGTCCTGAGTAAAAATGGTAGCAGTCCAGGATAAGGAGGACACAGAGTAAATTGGTCTACTGGACATCTGAGACCATGGACAGCTTCATAGCTGTCAGCTGTGGCCCACCAAGGACCAGAACCTGAGACCATTTCCACTCTTGTAGTATGATTTACCAGCACAGGGGCCACCTCTCCCAAACCCTTTCGGGCAAAGGAGATAAATAGATAACTGAGTTTAGATTTGATTTACCTATGAAAACACTCAACTCGTTGCCAATCAGCTTAGGTAGGGTTCTTTTGTTTGATTCATATGGAAATTGCAAGTCGGCAAAGGTGTAGCTCTGCTAGCAATCCTGGTGCCAGATGACACCAGATAATGCTGGATGCCAACAGTTGGCACAACCAGCTGCTGGTCACTACTGCCACAGCCGCCAATGTCTTGTTTTGGACACTGTAGATAGATTCTACCCCACGCTGGTCTCTGCTGCTGATCTTCATTGGCTGCTGGACTCTGGAGCTCTTCAGTGCTAGCAGCCCCTAATGTTAATTGTTCTTTCTTTTGAACCAACTACTCTGTCTACATTACTTAGGGGAAGAATCTTCACCAGATTTACAGGACTTTTGAAGGCCACAGTACCTGAGAGATAAATCACAAGCAGGTTTGCAGGACCACCGAAGTGAGTCTTTATTTTAACAGGGGCTGTGCTGCAGCACAGGTAGGGGTGAGGGTGGGGGTGTCAGTACATGGGAAGGAGCCTTCCTAGACTAACTTGAAAAGTATGTGGGCAGTGCTCTTTAGCAGCTGCATGCATATGATTGGTCCAAGTACAGGCCCATGATTGGTCAAGGGCTCCAGGACAGCCTCAGGTGTCAAGCCCAATCCAGAGAGGAGGCAGTGCTGAAACCAGGGAATCTTCTGGAAGGTTGGCTCTGGGAGGTTAGGGATATTGGCAATGGGCCCTGATCCCTCCCTCCCTGATCTTAGCCACTCCAGAGTGCCCTCTCTCTTCTTCAAAAAGACAAAGTAGCATCTGAAGTGGCAGGAGGGGTCAAAGCAGCATCATCCTGACACTGGAGCTGCACTCATGTTTCTAGTAGACTGGAGGAGAGTGGCTGCCACAGTAGATAGCCAGGGAGGACACAGAAGTAAGTGGTCCCAGTCCACAGGGAGGAGCCAGAACAGAAGGAAGGGAGCAGACAGCCACTGGCCAAGCCACGGCCCCCACAGCCAGCACGAGAAAGACCGGGAGAGTCAGATGCTTCTCATTTATCTCAAATTGTTTTTGTTAACCAAGTGTTGACCAGAATAAATTCTTTAACAACAAAAGGAGGTTGAAATAGAGATACAGTAGTTATTTCTAGCAACAAGAGCCCCAACTCTGTTGAGAGTAGCAATATATGCAGCTCAAAACATTCCCAAGCATCCTTTGCAGATGGTCTACATCAGCTGAGAGATGAGAAGTTGTTCGGTAGAACTTGTGGAAAAAAAAATAAAGTGGAGCACCTTGGATAGTAATTGCCCTTTGTCTCTTTTCTGTTTTGCTTCTTCCTCTGGACAGACTGGCTGGAGCTACAATCACACTTTGTGATCAAGAGAAAGAGGCCAAGAGAATCGCCTTGACCCTGGCATCCTTGAACTACTGTATCCGTGTAACCAACCACTACCTTCCAGACTCCTGTCAGGTGAGAGAAGTTCCTAGTTTGCTTGAACCTCTGTTTCTCAGGTTTTTATGTAGAGAGCCAATGCAATTCTGAGTTGGTACAAAGAAAAAGTAAAAACCTCTCAGAGATAATTGTTGATATGTTGTTTTATATCCTTCCGTACTTTTACAACTTTATATGAAATATTTTTAATATCTTATTTTTTTAATTTTTTTAAATGAGTACATGTTTGCAGTCCATAATGATTACATTCATCATTGGGAGTTGGTACATACTCATAATACATAACTCTTTTTTCATCCTCTTCCCTCGTCTTCCTTCCCTCCTCCCCTCCCTCCCCATCCTTCCCTCTCTTGCTCCCCTTTCAAAATATAATTTAATATATTTAAGAATAAAATTCTACACTATAAGATTTGTCATGGAAATTAATGCCAATCTTCATTTAAATGACAAATACCTTGAAAATCCATATGAAACTAAGTGTTATTGACATGCATTATTAGCTGGGTATAGAGCTTTTCTAGAGGAGAAAAAATAAATTTCTCCATCCTTCATGGTTCTTGCCTGCAAGTCCCTGGACCAAAGACCCAGTAACAAGAGAAAAGCAAACAGAAATTTAATAACATGCAGATTTCCTATTTACTTGGGAGATAACCCAGAGAAATGAGTAAATCTCTACAGTAGATCAAATTCAAATAGGTAATATTGGAATTCAGGTTTAAATATCTTTGTTCTCTGAAACAAAGAAATGAGGTGGAAAGAGCCCTCAATTAACAGGAGGTGCCCAGGAAATATACTGTAAACGCAAGGTGAGATCTGTTACGTAGTTTTCAATAGCCGTCTTCTCCATTAAGTCTGTAAGGATTTCATCGTCCTTTTCTTCCTGGAGCCACCCTTACAAATAGAGACTTCCTTTCTAGATGCAAATTTCTCTTACAAAAAGGTAACTTTTTTGAACTTCTGTGTTTGCAAGGTCTCAAAATGAAGAGCACAAAGTAATCCTTATGCAAAAGAGGCATATTCAGGGTGATATGTTCTGATCTCCTACAGTTATATTTTGGGATAACATCTCCTACACCTTATTAGGGCAAAACCAAATGATTTTTAGCAAGTAAAAATCCAAGTAAAATTTCAAAGAACAATAGGAAAGTTTCTGATCTATATTCTCAGATGAGAGGTGGTAAATTGGGAAAATGAATGCAACTAACTTATTTGTAATTTCAGGAAGCTGGAAGGAAAAGCCAGATGTCATGCTAAAAATGCTAATTTGACAGAAGTGCTTATTACCTGCTATCGGTATGAGAACATGCCTCTTTGATCTCCAACTCCAAGAACCAAAACTGACCAACAGGTCCAAGCACTGCACTTTGAAATCCACTGCTGCCTTTGCACAAAGTCACATTTCCTATGAGCTGCTCTCAGCCAGTGGATGAGTGAAGCCAGAAACACAGGTAGGCCTATTTCTGTCAGACACAGGACTTCTCTGATGGGAAACTTAAGATCAAAGATGCCCTAAGGGCCTCGCCAAACTTTCTCTAAAGCTACACTGCTTGCACCAGCCTTTCTTCTTTTCTTTTGGCTGTCCACTGATCCTTCCCAATTTTTCTTACACGTACTCCCCTTAGTACATTTCTCGCACATTTATCTTGGTGTCTGCTTCTCAGAGGATGCAAGCTAACATATCATCTTTGGGAGCCATAGCTTAACTAGGAGATGACTACCATTCCCCCTGTGAGGCTATATCCTACTTGGAGTTTCGTCTGATGAATAAAGAGACTAATGATGATCATAGCTGGGTCTTTGTCACACAGGGGTTATCCTTTCTGGGGAGCTGGGAAACATATGTAAGGCAGTTGCAGAACGGAACATACTTCTGCACTAGAGTTTCTCAGCCTCGGCACAACTGGAATTTGAGCCAGATGATGCTCTGTTGGTGGGGATGATAGTCCTGTACATTGTATGATATTTAGCAACATCCCTGGACTGTCCACATTAGAGGCAAGTGTGAGGCTCCCCAGAAGATGCAGACACTTCCAAATGTCCTGTAGGGGAAAACTTTAGCTTTACATGCAGAAATGGAAACTGGACAGTGTAGATTAACAGTGACGACACTGTTATATTCCAGGAAGGTAATGGGTGATTATAAAATTGACATTTTGCCTGGGCTTATTGTAATAGAGATACCAAACTTGCAAATCCCATTCTAACCCTTATTAGCTGTGGGCCTTAAGCATACTATATAATATCTAGAATTATCCAAATTTAAAGTTAAAGGCAATTTCTCCAAGACTTTCCAGTCAGCATAAGATGTCTAACAGCCACAAGTTTGAGGGTTCCCAGGGCCACCCTCATTTTGGACTAGCTCTCTACAAATTCAGTGGTCCCCATGGACTCCCTCATGGTCAATAAATTCCTAGGATTATTTATCAGTCTCAGAAGTACACAATATTTAGGATTATAGATTATTATTCAAAAGGATATAAATCAGAACCATCCAAAGGAAAAAGTACATAGGGAGGAACCTGGGGCTGGAAGGTCTCCAAAAGGCAGCTTCTGGGTCCTCAAGGACATGTCATCCTCTAGCATCAATGTGTAATTATATATGTATGGAGTATTGCCAACACTGGAAGCTCACCCAAATATCAGTGTCCAGTGTTTTATTTGATTTCATTATCCCAATAATTAAATCATTGCCCATTTGGTTGAAATCAATCTTTAGGTCCCATCCTTTCCCAGAGGTCAGGATTATATCACATGGCTGATATCCCAACCCTCTAATCACTTAGTCTTTCTGGCATTGTCAATCCTACCCTGAGTCATCTCATTAGCATAAACTATCAGTGTGGCCCAAGGGGCACATCATGAATAACAAAGACATTCCAGTAAATTATAAGGATTTAGAGGTTACCCTGAGCCCTTCTACCCTTCTATCCTTGCCAGGAGCTAAGATGAAGGCCAGACTTCTCTTTGAGTAAAATTAATTCTCAAAGCAACTAGCACCAGAATTTTATCTTTTCGTTTGAGAAAATATTTTGATAAACTCTTTGGGGTATGTGCCAGTCATGAGTGGCAATCATTAGTGTTTTTTGGTTCTCTTCCTTCCGGCACATGGTAGGATGTGCTATCCCTTTTGAAGTTAGGTAAATCACAATGACACATGGAAGACTTTATGAGTCAGTAATCAAATCAACCACATTGACACTTTAGGTGGTAGAGTGGACATCAATTTGTGGCCTTGACAGAGGATGTTGTAGCACAATGTCCCCAGCTGACCTATAGTAAACTATGTCATGAGCAAAAAAGAACTTTTGTTGTTTTAAACCACTAATATGTGTGGGTCGTTTGTTACCACAGTGACACAGGAGATTAGGGCACGGCAAACTGGCTAAGTGTGTGTGACCTGTCCATAATGGAGATCCAGGAAAAGCACAGAAAAACAATTCCCAAAGCTCTGCATCTAAGACCAATCAGAGAATGCTATATTCAGTTCCTCTCACAAGAACTCAAGCAGATTTTTGATAGGACAGCCTGAGGAGAGGAGATACAAAAAACAACTACCAGTAAGCTCTTGGCCACTGGGTTCTCTCTTTCACAGTGGTCTGCTCTCACTCTGTAGAGTGGACTTTTTTCCCTAATTTTGTCTGGCCCATGGTAACTCTGCAGAGCATGTTTCTTTTCCTATCTTTAATAAATGTAAAACCTCACTACCTTCTGTGCTTGTCTTGACCAATTCTTTGTTCAGGACAGAAAGAACCTAGAAAACACCTCTAGAAGGAGACCCCAGAACCTGGTGACAATAGCATAACCTAGACCACTCTGGTCACAAATGTTAGGGATTCAAAGGGAGATTCTAACAGAAGTTAGAGGTAATGACTCTGTATGGGAAGAGGAAAGACTATTTTGCTCCATTGGTAGAGGGGGAGGAAGAGAAGAAGAACAAGAACAAAGAAATGAACCCATGGAACAATGGGCAAAGGCTACGCAATCCCAGGGAGAGGCATATTCTGTCTGTTTCTACAACATTCACTGCTAATATAAGATTCCAGCTTGTCCTTCACAGCAAATTGTCCCTCCACTTTTCTTGGGCAATACCCAATTCCCAAATTATAATTAACCATTATAATGAGTGAATGACATTACCCAGGATAACCCAAGGGCATCAAAAAGCTCTTCAACTCATAAAATATTGAATTCTCAATTTAGCCTCATTTATGAAAATAATTATTTGATATTTATAGGCCTTTTGTTTTTGTAAAGTGACACAGTTATTTAATTAAGAAGTCATGACAGATGATGCTGTGTTAAATTCTTATAAGTTGATTGGATCTAACAGAGGTAAAAACAAACAGATGGGCTTCCAAGGTCAGAGCTCCCCAGCTCCCAGTTCTGTTCCATGCCAGGGAAACTAGGGCTCTATCCCTTTGTCTCTCTGCCAACTTCAGACCCACAGGCGGCTGGCTTCACAGATCACAGGAGACAGAAAGTCGATTAGGTTCAGAGCTGGGACACTGGAATCAGAAATCTGGGTCTGACTCCTTGCCTGATCCTTTTCTACATGGGTGACTAAGCCAGTGAGTTTCACTTTCCTATCTTCAAAATATAGAAATTACTATCTCCCTACAGAGCATAGGGTAGCTACAAAGAACAAATCAATGACTGCAAACAAGTAACTTATATATTATAAGTGCACCTGTCTTACAATAAACTCAATAAATGACAGCAATTACCTTGTTGAAAAATTGCCTTTTATGTGATCCAGAGTCTTTTATTTGCTAACTTGGGTAGACTATACTATTTCTTTGATGTTGCCGTTGATTTTATTATGGTATCTTTGTTATAAAGGAATTTGATTAATAAAAAATTAACAAATGGAAGTGTTAGGTCTATTTTTAAATTGACATAGGAACCACAAAGTAGACTTGAAAAGAGAGAGGGAACTCATATACTGATTGTAACAGACCCTTGGCTTTGAGTTAAGAGCATTAGTTGTCCTCCAGATAACCATTTTTCCCAAGTGGTATGCTCTAGTCTGTATATGTCCTATAGGCACCCGCATAATCTACCATCTTCCTAATGCCCCCCCCCTTATCTCACATACACTCATGTAATGTACTCAGGCACACTGACATGATTAACACTTGTCATTCTTCAACAAGACTTGCTTTTTCCCAGTTACCTGCTATGTCTACAGTGTTCTTCCCCACTCTCTTCCCTTTATTAACTCCTGTTTATCCTTTAGCATGCAGCTCAACTCTACCCAGGGTATATTGATAACTGGAGGTCTGAAAGATTCCAGGGGTGGGGGGACCTGTAAGAAACTAGCCTCATGCTTGATTTGTGGTTCCCAACAGAAGCCCCATATCAAGAAATTTGCCTCCAAATGTTACTCTTTGTCACCATGGCCAGCATCCGTACCCTCCCAGTCCCCTCCCCTGGAGTCTTTTATCTTTTTAGAAGTCCATGGGGACTTCATTACTCAGCAATATTCACCACCACCACTAGCAGAGAGCACAGACAGATGCTTTAGTGGCTATAACAGCACTGAACTGTTCCGTTACAGAAGTTGGTCAGGTCTTTAAGGAGGGGTGCACAGGAGCAGCGTTCTCAAACTGTGTGCAGTGTGCCTCAGAATCAGCTGGCAGGCAGGTTAAGACCCAGATCACTGGACCCACCCCCTGATTCGGTAGATCTAGGATGGAGCTTGAGATTCTGCATTTCTAACAAATTCTGAGGTGATGCTGATGCTCAGAGTATGGGACCGCCCTTCAAGAATGATTGCATTAGGGAAGCAAGCCTGTGAAATCTTAGCCCCGCACGCAGTTCTTCCTCCCTTTTCAGACCTCTTGAGGGCCTGAGGCAAGACACAGGCCGTTGCCTCTTCCTTAGCTCATGCTGTGTTCTCCTATTCTTCAGGGCCTTCCCAGAGCCCTTACCATCTGGATCCTCTTCTGGTTCCCTACTGGTAGCTTCTCTCATCCCCAACTCCTGTTCTTTTTTCTGTTTTACTTTCCGCATTCTTTCTCTTGGATCCATGTTTATCTTTCTTACCGTAGTATCTCTAGTGCCTGACCCAGAGTAAATTCTCAGTAAATGCATACTGCAATAACTGAATAACTTCATCAGTACATAGTTCTTGTATTAGACAGGATAGACTCACATAGCTGCTAGAACAAATATCTCCCAAATTTCAGTGGCTTCAGATGTAGAAGATGTACTCCATTTATACCGCATGTAGGCAGGGGGCCCTCTTCCTCATCTCAGGGCCGGCCTGAGAAGCCTGCGCCATTTGGAATGCTGCTGGCTGTGACAACAGAAGAAAGAGAGCATACGGAGAAGCTCAGGCTAGTTCTTAAATGCTTTTGCTTGAAAATGATACATTTGGCTCATATTTCATTGGCCAAATTCAGTCACATTACCATGACAGACTTCAAAGGGGTAGGAAGAGCGGTTTTCCCATTAACCAGGAAGGCCATCACAGGCAGAAAATGAGGCATGTCTACCACATCCTAAACAGCGGACCGGGCTGCACTCCTGGTTTCCAGACTTGTATTTCCAAATGGCTACTAGGCAGAAACCTGGATGATCTTCTAATATGGTGATGTGAACCTTTTAGAGCTTTTATTGATAACAAACAGCTGGCTGCAGCACGCATGCCATAGGTGAGACCACTACTCTACTACATTGTTTACAAAACTGAATTTATTATATTCCTATATCTCCCTTTCTCCATATTACATTTTAAAGTCCTTCCCCCTTCCCCATCTTCCTCTGTGTGTTACTAGATTTAGTCATAGGGAAATCGGAGTTCTTATTCTTAGAGTTGTTTTTACCCTCTGCCCTCCCTTATACAACCAATCAGTTGCTATATCCAGCTAATGATAGACTTATTACACCTCAGTACTTGAATTCTACTTATACTTTTCCCTGAACTACTCCTATTCATTCGTTGCACAAACCCACAAGGTGCCAAGCATTACACTGGGCTCTGGCAATACAGCGCTAGAGAACCAAGTCCTACCCTTCGTCAAGGAGCTTAAGGTCCTGTAAAAGACAGAAAGTTAACAAATGACTATTCATGAAATCACTTCATTATGATTGTAATAAATACTATAGCAGAGAGGAAAAAAGGATATAAAGTCCTATACAGGGGAATCTGATCTGGGCTGAGGCAACTTAGGAAAATTTCCAAGAGGAAGTGACACTTAATTAGATACAGGAAAAATGACTAGAATAAAGTAAGCAGAGAAGGGGAAACATGTGCCAGGCAAAGGAAACCATGACTCCACCCCCGAGAATCTCACTGCTTCTTTTCCAGAACTGTTGTAGGAGCCTTCTTAATTGTCTTTCTGCCTTCATACTCTGCCCGTCCATGCTGCAAAAGATTAGAAAGAGTGGGGTTATTCTTCTTAAGCAAAGTACTTATTATATCACTCTTGCTCACAAGTTTCCAATGAAAAGTAAGGTGCCTTTGAAGCCCTCCAGTTTTATTCTAAGCTGTCTTTCTGACTTTGTTTCTCATTGTGCCCTACTGACTGACGGTTAAGCCAAACCCAGTTGCTCACCGTTCTCCTTACACACTGTCTTAGTCTGCTCAGGCTGCTATAACCATAGGGCAGACTGGGTGGCCTCAATAACAAAAATTTATTTCTCACAGTTCTGGAGGCTTGAAGACTGAGATCAGGGAACCCACTTTGTCAAGTTCTTGGTGAGGGCCCTCCTCCTGCCTCCCAGAAGGCTGCCTTCTTGCTGTATCTTATTCATATGTCAGAGAGACACCCTGTGTCTCTTCCTCTTCTGGACACTAATCCTATCATGAGGGCCACCCTTCTGTAACCCCAACTCCTCCATAGGCCTCACCTCAAGCACCATTACATTGGGATTAGTGATTCAGCATATGAATTTGGGAGAGGCACAAACATTCAGTTCACAACACATACTCTCCTTACTTTACAGCTTCTATCCGTTTCCTCTGTCTGGAATCCTCCCCACTCTTTGAGTCAAGTAGCCACCACTCTTCAAATACTGTTACCAGAGCACCTGAGTCCTAGGCTATGGCCCAACGCTGAACGTCTCAACAAACCAGGTCTGGCCACCACTCCCCAAAAAATAAATGGAAAAACTAACGCTGAAAGCAAGAAAGGAACTCTAATCAAAATAGGTCTACTTGGAAGACAGGGGGACCAGCATTTCCAGCTCTGTCTTTGAGGGTACTAACATGAGCTCCCCGTATATAGATAAGAAGCGCCAAAAGTACACACAGTCAAGCAGTCTTGGTCAAATTGTGGTCTGGTTGATCAGCAGACAAGGCCCCACCAATCTCAGGATTGCTGCTGTAAGTTGCTATTGCCTCAGGGGTGGCTTCAACTCATCACAAGATGTTAATCTCTAATGACGGCAGGAGAGCATAACTCAGAGCAAAGGAGACACATGCAAACAGGAAGCAGAGATGACAAATTTTTATCCTGCTTTTAATTACCCATTGAATATTTGCAGGCTCAGATGAAGAGTCAGTGTTTTTGGTGAAATCATCCTCCAAGTCCTTGTTACAATACAGCCTCATTAGTGAAAAAATTTTTCCTTGTAAGCCCATCGTAAGTACCTTCTCTGTTTAATGTGAATGAGGCTCGATCTGACTTTTCCTAGGGTATTTGTGTGACCATTCTCATGTACACCTCATCTGTCTAGGAGTCTGTAACTTCCTCGAAAAGATTTGGTAGGGATGGGCCTCTTTCTCATGGTTCTCATCACAAGAGCTCTGCACAGAATAAGTTGCAGCTGCCTAATTATACCGTCCACCGCTACTTGCAAGGTCTGGACACAGGAGTCCAAAGAATTTGATGTCCTTTGGCCCATTTCTTCTTTTCTTATAGCCAGTTCATCATCTCAGGTGATGTGAGGGATCCCACAATTCTTAGAGGGAGATCCATGGGCTACATTCTACCACATTTACTCCCTGGAACTTTCTTCAACTTCTTGGTAAATATTTCCTGTCAGGTAAGATGCCTGCTCTTCTGTCCCTAGCTTAATTCTCTTACCATTTGCCTGCTGTGAATGGATATATTTCCAATATCTACAGGGATGGGGTAAGTAAGTAAGAGCTCGAGATGGCTTTGAAGATTACCTAGCTTTGGTTTGAATCCTAGCTCTCCACCTGAGTAAGTCCTGTAAGCTCCTCCTGTCATCCATCTAGATAAGGGGGAAGTAGCGGATTGAAAGAATATTTTCCTTCCATCTATCTTAGGTTCTCAGGCTGGTACCTCGTACATTAGACTAACAAAAGATAGATTAACAAGAGAGAACAAACCCAAAAATTTATCATGTGCATTGTGCATATGCATGAAAGCATCCAGTGATAAGTAACCTGAACAAGTGTTTAAAACTTAGGTTTATAAACCATCTTAGGCTAACCAAGGAAAAGAGGCTAGGGCTTCTGGGCAGAGGTGCGAGCAATGGGAAGATGACCAGGAAAAGTCTGGTAAACAAGAGTTGGTTAGTAAGGTTTTTAAATACAGATTTAAGTTAATGATGAGTTGAGTCCTTTTCTTGATAAAGGACAGGAAGATATCTTTAGTAAATATAAATTTCCTTTACAAAAGGAAAACTCGTGACCCATTTTTAGATGTTTTCCTCATCTGCCATTTTAAAAGGTCTTTAGGGGCCGGTGAGATAGCTCAGCGGCAGAAGCGCCTGCCTGGCAAGCGCAAGGTCCTGAGTTCAACTCCCAGAACGCACATACGAAAAAAGGGCCGATGATATCGCTCAGAGGCACGGGCGCCTGCTGGCGTGCGAGGTCCTGAGTTCAACCCCCGGTACCCATAAATAAATAAATAAATAAATAAATAAATAAATAAATAAATGGTCTTTAGTTGAATATAACTCATATGCTAAAGAAACATATTTTGAGGTAGCATATTCCGATGCCCTTCAGGAATAATCACATAACTGCACCTTCAGAAAAATTGAGAAAATATACAAGAAATGCTTCATTTACTGATTCCTTCAACAGACACCTCAATAAACAGTCATTATTATCCCAGCCTGTTTTGAGCCTCTTTGTTCTCTAACCCCTGCCCCCCAACCTCTCTGTCCCCATGCAACTGCCCTCCAGTGCCCGTTAATGCCACATCTTCATCTCCTCCTCTCCTGCCTACACCTTCCCGCTTCTCTATGGGCCTCCACTGAGAAAGAATGAAATGGACATGTCCCAAGGTAGCTTGATTTCAAACTCAACCACTTCAAATTTGTGGCTTCTCTTGTTTGGAGAGTAGAGGGCTTTTACCTCAGATCCCAGGCAGTGTGATTTTTAGCTCCTGTGGGCCACATCTGACCCAATCATCATTCTTGTCTGATGCCCACTGCCACCAAGCAGCTGAGGTTCCCTGCCTCCTTGTCTTCCTCCTAAGTCCCACCTTGCTCGCTTTCTACAGGAGCAAACAGGCTTGGAGAGTTCTCTCCCATGTCCATAGTGGCCTAGGCAAAACCCTAAGATTTGGCCTTGCAATGTATTATATTGCAAATGTTCTGCTGAAGTATTTTATAGCACTGTCATTTGATGAGGTCCAAGGAAGTCCTCCAAAGAAGAGATGGAAACCTCAACTCAGCCCACCAAGGAGGTTCTTGACCCTCATCTCAGAAAAAGAATTTCCAGATGCATCAATGAGAGGCATGGACAGATTTTATTAGTTAGAATTAATGAAGTCCATAGTCAGAAAATAAAATGCAGGCCCTCAAGTGAGAGAGGGACACTACAATATTGGGTGGGGGTGTACATGTGTTCTTGGAAGTATCCTTTCAGTTGGGTGATCTAAAATGTTTTGCCTAAAAACATTCTTTGAACCTCTTCAATCTGTTTCTTAAGGTCAATTTGCTGCCTATTACCTTATCAACTAGGTTAATTTATGGACTTAAAGTGTCTTCAGGGATTTGGGTTTTATGGACCTGGAAAAAACAAACTAACAAGCTGGGGAGTACAAAGAAGCTTAGCGAGTAATGATATGAAGTATAGATATGGATATCCTTGAGTAACTTATTCTGTTCTGAAGTTGCAGTTTACTTAGAAGTATAACTTTAGAATTACAATTTTCCATGCCTGCTTTCTAGTTATCTTTACTTTTTCTATCCTACCTCAGCACTAAAGAAGATCCCTAGAAAGTCCAAGCAAATATTTTAATGGGCATATTTTAACTGACTCCTCTGTATTCTAGGCCTGCATTTGACAGGTGCAAGCTTTGGGACCACAAATGATTTCACCTCAGGGGTGGGGGACACGAGGTTTCCTTCTCTCTAAAAGAAGGGGACCAACAGGAAATACTCTCAGGATCCCCCCAGAGCAAATACGCTGGGACTGAAGAAGTAGGCCTAGATTTCATAAACTCTTCAGGCCCAAGTTCCCATGGGTGATGCGGTGCCGTGTCTGGACTGCGGCCCAACACCAGAGAGAGACATAAATGCCGGGACCTCTGGAGTTTATGCAGCCAGCAGCTCTTGAAAGTATCAGTTATCATGAACCGAGGCTTCTAATAACAAGAATATTAAGAAAAATGGCTAACATATGCCAACCACTGAGTTAAGGCTTACATGCATTCACTCTTTTACCCTCTTAACACCCCTACAAAACACTGTTCCAGGGAGAAAAGAGAGAGGTCTTGATTCTGCAGGGGCTCATGTACGGCTCCTCCTTATTCTACCTCTGTACAGCACATGCTTTTTGAACACAGTTGGCCATTACACTTTGTACTACATGCAAATGTTGGTAATTACTGATGTTTTTTTATTAATACTTGACTATTCTGATAGAGGAAGAGTGGTGTGTGTGTGTGTGTGTGTGTGTGTGTGTGTGAAGTGTACTGTCACTGTTCTTAGTTATCTACACCTAACAATTAACTAGTTGGATGGTTGCCATGCCTATAACTTTAGGGGAAAAGAAATATTGTTCTTTTTTACCACTAGGTTCATTGCTGAGGCTCTAACAAAAGACAGATTAACAAGAAAAAGGTGTACAAATGTATTTAATGCAAGAGCTATCATAAGGAATGAAGACTTAATGAAATAGGTAAACGTGTACTTTTTGGCTTAGATTTGATGAAGAGTAGGTAGTCATGGAAAAATATAACTAGAGCATAAAAGAATAGGATCTAATGGAATTTAGCAAGGTCTGACTGTTCAGATTCTTCTCTGCGTCCCTGTATCTTCAGAGATAAAGATATCCCTTTCCTCTGAGGTATAGGAACGGCACCTCTCAAGAGAAGGCACCTTCACAAATGCCAAATCGCTGCATTTAAGAGTAGAGTGTCCTGAACCCAGCATAGATTCTTCAGTGACAAAATAAGACACAATGAATAATGTGAAATTCTAAAAGCTGAGAACTATAGACATGCTTAATTTATATCCATGCTTTTAACCATATAGTTTGCTGGGACAAAAACAGCTGGCGTACTTAAAATGTTTGATTTTTTGAAAAAAAGGAGTATTGGGTGTCACCAGATGGAGTCTGACAAGGTCCCTCAAAGGGAAAATGGTGATCTCAACTCACTCCCCTCCACAGAGTAGGTTTGTCAATTCTTGTCATAGAAAAAGAATTTCAGAGCTGGGCAAAGTGGCTCACACCTGTAATCCCAGCATTCTGGGCAGTTGACACAGGAGGATCGCAAGTTCAAGCGCAGCCTAGGTAACTTAGCAACTTAGAAAGAGCCCATCCCACAATGACAACAGCAAAATTTTACAAAAAGGACTGAGAATGTAGCTCAGTGCAAAAGCCCTGGGTTCAACCCTTAATACTGGAAAAAGAAATTTCAGGATTCAAGATGTATCAGTGAGAGGCATAAGCAGATTTATTAAGCAGAGTTGAACAAGTACACACTCAGAGAAAATAAGTACAGGCATTCAAGAGAGAGTTGCACTATAGTTTGGGGTTGAGGATAAATATATGGTCTTAGAGGTATCCTGTAAGATGGATGATCTATGTTTTGCCACAAAACATTCTTTGAACCTCTTGAATCTAATTCTTATTCATTTAAAAAATTATTAGTATATTTTTGCAATACATAGTGATTACTTTCAGGTTGGGGGTTTGATACATATACATATTAAACCTTGATCATTTTTACTTCCCATGTGCCTCCACTCTCCCCCTTCCTCTTTTCCCAGTTCCCCCATCTCTAGAGTCTACCATCCCCTTTCTTAACATGGCCCTTTCAGTTTGCTCTTTAAATTATTTAGATTTTAGATCTCTTATATTAGAGAAACAATGTGACATGTAACTTTTTGTGACTGACTTATTTCACTTAGTATTATGATCTCAAGATCCATCTCTTTTCCTATAAATTACTCAAATTTATCCTTCTTTGTGGTTGAGTAGTACTCCATTGTGTATACACCACATATTCTTTATCTATTCATTTATTGATGTGCATGCAGGCCACTTCCATGATTTAGCTATTGTGAACTGTGCTGCTAAAAATGTGGGTATGTGTGTATCACTGTAGGAGAGATTTAACAGGATCAAATGAAATTTCTATTTCTAGTTTTTTGAGGAAAATTTATACTGATTTCCAACGTGGTTGTGCTAGTTTACATTCCCACAACACAATAGGAGTTTTTCTTTTTCTCCACATTTTTGCCAGCGTTTGTTATTTTTTGTCCTTGATAATTGGCATTGTTAACTGAGTAAGGTGGAATCTTACTGTTGTTTTGATTTGTATTTCTCTGATGGCCAAAGATGCTGAACATTTTCTCATGTATTTATTGGCCATTTGTATCTTTTCTTCTGAGAAGTGTTTATGCACTTTAATTGCCTTTTTTTCTTATTAGGTCTTTTATTTTTGGCAGCCTATTTATTTTTTTATGAGTTCTTTATATAATATATTCTTGATATTATTCCTCTGAGAGGAGTAGCTAGTAAAACATTTTTCCCATTCCATAGGTTGTCTCTTTGCACTGTTGGTTGTTTGCTATGCAGAAGTTTTTAATTTGATATGACCCCGTTTGCTGATTCTTGGTATTATTTCTTGTGCAACTGGGGTTTTTTCAGCAAGTCTTTGCCTATGCCTATGTCTTCAAAAGTTTTACTGATCTTTTTCTTCCAGCAAGTTCAGTGTTTCTGTTTTTATGTATAGGTCTATGTTCTGTTTTGATTTGATGTTAGAACAGATTGAGAGATAAAGATCAGGATTCATTCTTCTGAATGTGGATAACCAGTTTTCTCAGCACCATTTGTTAAAGAGGCCATCTTTACTCCTGTGGAAGACCACCCCGGTGGCTCCCCCAAAGAAGCCCATTTGTCTCCATTTTGGCTCACCCTTGCCCTACTTCTGTGTATTGATATGTACAGAGCTGGCTAAGACAATACTCTACCCCCTCAATTGGCTTTAAGCAATGCAAATGGGTCTAATGTGGCCCTGGTGTGCAGCCTTTGATGCCCCGCCTATTGCTCCCTACTACTAAGAGTGAGCTAGGCTGAGAAGAGACACTGTGCTGTTGGCTGGGACTGAGCCTCAAGAAAGAGGCCATGACGTCCCAAGGCAGGAAGGCCAGACATCAAAACTGAGGCAACTGACCAAAAACACAAGATGCCTCCTCAACCTGTGTTATGCAGATTCCTCCAAACTTAGAGGCTACCTGTTATCGGAATCTGGAATCCAGTACTCTGTCTGCATACCTCTCTGCATATTGCAGAGGTGCTATTGTGCCTCCTACCTAACCCAGCTCACAGCACTCATGTACTTCCCACCGCTCTTGCAGTCACTCAACCCCAACCCACTCCTCTCTTCACAAATTAATAAAACCTGGGTTTGGCCCTGGGTCATGGCCTTTGTTCCAGTTAGACATTGTTCTGACTGGATTTAGGACCCCCTTGGCTCCCCACAACTACAGATATGTCTTTGTCTCTTTATTCTCACCGTGGGTTGCACTGGAAGTGGTGGATTGGAATTTACTTACTAGAATTCCAATATCTTTTCCCTGGGGTTACAAATATATTCTCCTGCAGACCGCAATGAGGTCTGGATCAGACTGACTCCCTATATCTCCAACATATATTACCAGCTGCTTTGTCAAAAATCAGATGGTTGGAGGTGCTTGGAGTTGTTTCTGCATCCTCTGTTCTATTGGTCAATCCATTGGTCAATATGTCTGCTTTTGTGCCGCTACCATGCTGTTTTTATCACTGTAGCTTTGTAACATAACTTAAAGTCTTGGGTTGCAGTGCCTCCTGCCTTGCACTTGTTGCCCAAGATTGCTTTCACCATTATGGGTCCCTGTTGACTGCATATAAATTTTAGAATTATTTTTTCTAAAATAAGTCTGTGAGAAAGGCTGATGTCATTTTGATGAGGATTGCACTATATCTATATACTATTTGTGGTAATATGACATTTGAACCCTATTAGTTCTGCCTATCTAAGAACAGGGGATGTCCTTCCATTCTCTGATGTCCTTGCCAATCTGTTCAGAGCAATACAGATTTTGTTATAAAGGTCCTTCATTTCTTTCATTTCCTTGGTTTTGTTAATTCCTACGTATTTAATTTTTTGAAGCTACACTAATAGGATTGTTTTCCTGGTTTCCTTCTTGGGGTATAGGAATATTTAATTTTTGTGTCCTGTCACATTTTTTAATTTATTAGTCCTAGTAGGGTTTTGGTGGGGCTTTTAGCATCCTCTATGTAACAAATCATGTCACCTGCAAATAATGATTTCTTTTCATTCTTTCTTTCCTATTTGAATTTCTTTTCTTTCTCTTGCCTAATTACTCCGGCTAAAGTTTCAAGTACTACATTGATTATGAGTGGTGAGAGTGGATACCCTTGTCTTGTTCCTGATTTTAGAGGAAATGCTTTCAGTTTTTCCCAGTTAGTATGATGTTGGCAGTGGGTTTATCATAAATGGCTTTGATCATTTCAAAATAAGGTCAATTTTTATCAATGTTTTTAATCATGAATAGATGTTGGATTTTGTCAGAGGCCTTTTCTGCATTTAATTAGATGAGCATGTGATTTTTATCCTTATTTCTGTTTATGTGATGTACTACATTTATTGATTAAAATACATTGAATCATCCTGGCATTCCTGGGATGAAACAAACTTGGTCATGATGTATGATCTTAATGATGTTTTATGCTTGCAAGTATCTTGTTGAGGAATTTTTTGCATCTATGTTCATTAAGGAATTTGACATGTAGTTTTCTTTTGTTTTTAAGTCCTTGACTGGTTTTGGTATCAAGATAGTGATAGCTTCAAGGAAGGTGTTTGGCAGTTTCTTCCTTTTCAATTTCATGGAAGAGTTTGCAGACTATTGGCATTCATTCTTCTCTGAAGTTCTTATAAAATTCATCAGAGAATCCATCAGAGCCTGGGTTTTTCTTTGTTCATAGGGTTTTTGTTACTGCCTCAATATCATTGTCTATTATTGGGCTACTCAGGGTTTTTATATTTTTTGGTTTAGTTATGTTCTTTTGTGTCTAGGAACTTATCCATTTCTTTGAGATTTTCAAATTTTTTGAAGTACTGGTTTTTGAGGTAGTTATTTATACTCCTATGGATTTTAGCAGTGTCCATGGTGATTTTGTCTTTTTCATTTCTAATTGCATTGGTATAAGTCTTTTCTTTCCTTCCTTTGGTAAGTTTGGCTAAGAATTTTTCTATTTATTTATTCTTTCAAAGAACCAACTCTTTTACTCATTAGTTCTTTGTATTTATTTTAGTCTCTGATCTTTATAATTTCCTTCTTCTTACCAGTTTTGAATTTGTATTGCTTGTGGTTTTCTAGGACCTCAAGGTAGATCATTAGGTTATTTGGAGTAGCTCTGTTTTACTAATGTCGGCATTTACAGACATAATATTCTCTCTTATGATTCCTTCATTGTAACTCATAGGTTCTGGTGTGTTTCCTTCCATTAGTAGTTAAATGTGCCGCCAAAGCGAGTACATATTTATTTCCATTATTGTTTGCTTCTAGGAGCTTTAGATTTCTTTCTTGATTTTTTCAGTGACTCACTGATTATTGGATATGTACTAATTAATTCCATGTATTTGTGTAATTTCTGTGATTTACTTTGCTATTGACTTCTAGTTTAAATATGCTACAATGTGATAATGTGCACGAGATTATTTTGATTCTTTTGTATATACTTAAGCATGCTTTATGGCCTAAGATATGGTCTACTTTGAGAAAGCTCAATGTGCTGCTGAGAAAAGTGCCTATTCTGTTGTTGCTGAATGGAACACTCTGCATATATCTATTAAGCCCATTTGTTTGAAGGTGTGTTTCAACTCTGATATTTTTTTGTTCATGTTTTGCCCAGTTAACCTGTCTATTTCTAATGGTGAGGTACTGAAGCCCCCCACTACTATTGTGTTGATGTTTATCTGATTTTTTAAATGTCCAATAGTATTTGTTTTACAAAGTTGGGTGTACTGGCATTCAGTACATATATGTATACAACTGCTATCTCTTCCTGTTGAATTGTTCCTTTTACCAGCATGGAGCGAACTTCTTTGTCTCTTCTAATCAGTTTTGGCTTGAGGTCCACTTTGTCTGAAAATAGGACAGCTATTTCTCCTTGCTTTCAGGCTCCTCTTTCACGGACTATTGCTTTCCGTTCTTTGGCTTTCGGTCTGTGTTTCCTTATGGTGAGGTGTTTCTCTTGTTGGCAACATAGAGTTGAATTTTGCTTTTGATTGAATCTTTTGATTAAGACCATTTACATTGAGAGTTATTAATGAAAGGTATTGGCTGATTTCTCTCATTGCCTTATTTTTCTGTTATTAATTCCTTTATTTTTCCATTTTGTGTTCATCCTGCTTCAAGTATTCATTTCTTTGGGGTTTTTTGGATGTTTTGGGTGTAATTGTCCCTATCTAGAACTTATCTGAGGTTTGTTTTTGTTTTTTGCAGTGCTGGTTTTGAGGTCGATTTTTTTGTTTTGTTTTGTTTTTTGTTTCTTGAGACAGGGTCTCACTATGTACATTAGGGTAGCCTTGAACTCACTATGTAGCCCAGGTTGGCCTCAAACTCACTGCAGTTCTCCTGCTTCAGTCTCTTGAATGCTGAGATTACAGGTGTGAGCCACCATGAATTTCTTAAGGTGCTCTTTGTCGTGGAAAGTCCTTATTTCCTTATCAAGTTTGAAAGATAGTTTTGCAGGATATATTAATCTGGGTTGAAGTTGGTTTTCTTTTAGGACTTGAAAAACTTCAAGCTCTCCTGGCTTTTAAAGTTCACGTTGAGAAATCTGCTATAATTCTGATGTGTTTGCCTTTATAATAAGTTATTTGATGCTTGTCTCTTGCAGCTTTTAAAATTCTGTCTTTGTGTTGGACTTCTGGAATTTTAACTATATGTTTGTAGAGAAGTTCTTTTCTGATTATGGCTAGTTGGAGTTCTATTGAATTCTTTCCCTAAAACTGGAAAATTTTCTACTGTGATTTTGGTAAATTGTTTATATCTTTTGTACTGTCTTCTTGTTTTGCTTTAACTCTTATAATTCTTAAGTTAGCTTTCATTGAGTCATTTAACAGCTGCTGAACCCAGTTTCCATGGTCTATTGTTTTTAAGGTGTCTCTGAGGATATGGTCTCCTCTATCAGCCTTATCTTCCAGTTCTGATAGTTTCTTCTCGCACTGGTCCTCCTGCCCATAATTTTAATAGAATTTTTTATATCACAAATTTCTATTTGTTATCTTTTCATGGTCTCTAATTCTTTAGTAAAATGATCATTCATATCTTGTATCATCTTACTTAGGTCACTCAACATTTTTGCATCTTCTTTAAGCTTGCTGATCATATTATCGAGTCCAATATCTGTTTAGTTACATCATCTTTGAGCCCAGTGAACATCTAATTGTTCTGGGGGGGTTTTTTTTGTTTCTTTTATCTCTTCAAACATTTCTCCCCGTCAGTGCTCATGGGATCAGTTTCTGGGGATTTAAGAATTTCTGGATGTACCTTGTTGTCTTGTTTTCTCATGTTTCTAATTTGTTTCATGCTGAAGGTTGATGATCACTTACAATGGATAAACCCTGTTGCTAGTGTGGAGATCTCTTTAGTTAATCTGTGTCTCCCAATAATGTAAACTCTGCTTTCATTATGTGTTGGTATTTATAAGCCTCTTTAACCTACTTAGCATAGCAGGATCAGACTCGGTCACTTGGTTGTGGGGAGAGAACAATTACCAGTTATCAGTACCTACAGAGCCAACCATATATCAATCGTGTTCATTGAAACTCATTTTAACAATTCACCCTTTTTCCAGTGACCTATAAAGACTGATATATTACTACTGACAGGTAGGCTGGGATGTGGAGGATGAGGGAAGGAAAAAGAAAGAGGAAAATGAAGGGAGTCAATCAGGAAGAAAAAAAGGAGTAAAAGATAACAAATGAAAGAAAGAAAAGAGATTGAGCTTTGTTGATACTATTTTTGTTACTGGAGTGAAGGACTGATGGAGAGGAGGTTTGAGAGAATATTTGTGTGGGAGTGGGAGAAAGAGTGCAGAGAGAGGGAAGTGTAACCAAAGACGGAGGGAGGTTGTGATAGGGCTGGAACCCATTGATGTGCTAATAGTATGCTTGTGTTTAAATCCTCTGTACACACTTTTGGTGAGGGTTGTTGCCATGACATACCCATGAACAGTACAATCTAGATTAAAGCACTAGTTAATTCTTTTTTTTTTTTTTTTTTTTTTGTGGGTACCGGGGGGGTCGACCTCAGGACCTCGTGCACCAGGAGGCGCCCGTGCCGCTGAGCAATATCACCGGCCCCTTTTTCGTGTGTGGGTTCCGGGAGTTGAACTCGGGCCCTCGCGCTTGCCAGGCAGGCGCTTAAGCCACTGAGCCATCTCACCAGCCCAGCACTAGTTAATTCTTATTCTCCTTTTCACACATACAGACACCTACTATATATATTGAAAGGAGAAAGGGAAAGAAAAGAATAACAGACTAAGAATGAGAGAAGGAACTCATAGTTCCAAAAACATAAAATTAAAGTGCCCTCTCAGTCCTATTTATACTGCAGTCTGAATTCGACCAGCGAGCTCATCCCTCCATATTCACAAATGGAGAACCTGTGACTAGTAGGGGAAGCCTGGACAGAGTGCTGGGTCCGGCTCTCCCCTTCACCTCTGTACTCCACAGAGCATCACCCTGTGTGTCCACAAGGCACCTTTTCTGGCTTTCTCTTCTCAGCCAATATGCCACTATTGCAACTCACTGAGCAAGCCAACTCCTACAATTTGTTCTCTTGCTTGCCAGTGAGTTAAGGGGCTTGGAGTTCTGGATGGACTTCTAAGCACACCTCCTCTCTGTAGACTGCGCTCTGCTTAGTTTTAGTTTCACTCCTGTGTTTGTGGCTAGCTGGGGCTTTTTGCCTTGTTGTGTCATCAGACACTTTCAATTGAGTCAGTGGGGAAGGATACAGTGTGGGTGGGCCAATATCCAGTCTTTCACTGATTTCCAAAAGGGCTTTCTTGATCTCCACTCCCTCTCCTCAATAATCCCTGGGCCTCTGTGCTCACTTTCTTTATCTTTTTTCCAATTTGTATATTTTATTAGAACATGTTTGTAGTACACAATTACATTCCTCATAGGAAGTTGGTACAGGTACATAGCATATCTCAGTTCTTTTCTTCGTTCTTCTCCTCAAACCACCCCCCTTCCCTCCATTTCTTGGTACCTCTTCCCATTTGCAAAAGCTCTATCTTCCTATTTCCTACTATCTATTTTTTATTTTGCTCTTTATTTATATTTTGGTTTTCTCATGTAAGAGAAACTATGAGATATTTAAGATTATGTGGCTGATTTATTTCACTTAATTTTATGGACTCAAGATGCATCCACCTACAAATGACTCATTTATCCTTCTTTATTGCAGAGTAGTGCTCCATTGTGTATAAATATCACATTTTCTTTATCCATTTATCTGATGATGGACATATAGGTGGCTTCCAATATTTAGCTACTATAAATTGCGCTGCTATTAACATCCATATGCATGTATTACTATAAAATGATGTCTTTAACTCTTTTGGGAAGATACCTAGGAAAGGAATGGCTGGTTTGAATAGAATTTTTATTTTTAACTTTTTGAAGAATCATCATACCGATTTCCATAATATTTGTACTAGTTTACATTCCCACCAACAGTGTAGCGGGGTTACTCCAACCCCTAGCCTTGCCAGCATTTGTAATAACAAATCTGATTCCTTGATGACAGCCGTTCTTTCTGGAGTGAGACGGAATCTCAGAGTTGTTTGAATTTGCATTTCGTTAATGGCCAGAGATGTTGAACATCATTTCATGTATTTATTGGCCACCTGTAATTCTTCTCCTGTGACATGTCCATTCATTTCACTTCCCAGTTTTTGATGGGTCTTTTATTTTGAGAAGTCTAATGTTTTTCGTTCTTGTATATATTCTAGATACTAGTCTTCTATCCAAGGGATAGTTAGCAAAATTTTTTCTCATTATGTAAGCTGTCTCTTCACTCTGTTGATTGCTTTCTTTGCTGTGAAGAAGCTTTTTAATTTGATACGATCCTATTTGTTGATTTTCAGTATTATTTCTTGTGCCATTGGAGTTCTTTTCAAAAAGTCCTTGCCTACGCCTATGTCTCCTATTTTATCTTCCAGCAGATTAAGTTTCTCTGTTTTAACATTTAGATCTTTGACCCATTTTGATTTTAATTTTAGTACATGGTGAGAGGTATGGGTCAAGATTCAGTCTTCCACATGAGAATAGCCAGTTTTCCAAGCACCATTTATTAAAGAGACTATCTTTCTCCAAGGTATGTTTTTGGCCCCTTTGTCAAAGATCAGATAGCTGAACATGCTTAGGGTTATTTCTGCATCCTCAATTCCATGATATCAATCTCTATGTCTGCTTTTATGCTAGTATCATGATGTTTGTATCACTGTAACTTTGTAGTATAACTTCAAGCCTGCGACTGTGATGCCTCCTGTGTTGTTCTTGCTATCCAGGATTTCTTTTGCTATTCTTGGTCTCTTTCAGTTCCCTATGAACTTTAGGATTGCTTTCTCTAGTACTGTGAGGAATGCTGTTGATATTTTCATTAGAATTGTGTTAAATCTGTAAATCAGTTTTGGAAATATGGCCACTTTGAGAATATTGGTTCTGTATATCCAGAAACAAGGGATATCTTTCCATTTTCTGATATTCTCTTTGAGGTCCTCTATAGGATATTGTTGTTTTCATTATAGAAATCTTGCTCTTTTTTACTTAGGTTAATTCTTAAGTATTTAATTTTTCTTCATGTTATTGTGAATAATATTGTTTTCCTAATTTCTTTTTCAGTGAGTTCATTGTTCGTATAAATCAGTGACAGCAAACCTTTTAGAGTTTTCAATTATACAAGCAGCCTGCTGTGGCATGTGTGCCATAGATTTGCCACAACTGGTATAGAGGAATACTATTGATTTTCCTGTGTTGCTTTCATGTCCTACTACATTGTTAAATTTCATTATTAATTCTAGGAGTCTTTGATGGAATTTTTGGGTCTTCAATGTAAAGGATCGTGTCATCTGCAAATAATGATAATTTGACTTCTTCCTTTCCTATACATATCTCCTTTATTTGTTTCTCCTGCCTAATTGCTTTTGCTAATGTTTCAAGCACTATGCTGAACAGGAGTGGTGATAGTGGACATCCTTGTCTAGTTCCTAATTTTAGAGGGAAAGCTTTCAGTTTTTCCCCATTTAACATAATGTTGGCAGTAGGTTTTTCATAAATAGCCTTTTCTGACTTTGAGGCTGGAACCCGATTTGTTCAGCCTATAACACTCCATGCGCCTCATCTTCTGTACTGACTCCATCAGGGCCTAGACCTGTCTGACTGCCTATAATATTTCTTCCTAACTTAGATGTCTATAATATTCCCCCTCTGAAGAGGTACCCATAACTGTTGTGAGGGAGCAAGGAGTGATGAATGTTCTGTCTACTTCTGGATGAAGGGGGTCATAGTTGTGATTGGCAGTCAGAAATACTCTCTAGAGGGTCTATCTAAAGGCCCTTAATAGATGCCAGGCATTTTTGCTCAGGTAGGCTTATAGTTTTAATTCTGGAGGAGACAAGGCCAAAGAAACAGTTAAGTATGCAAATAACAAGGACTATTATGAATACAATCAACAAATGTTTCCAGAGGAACAGCCAGTAATAGCCTCCCACAAAGAGAGTAAGGAGAAGGACCAGGGAATTTCAAAATCCAACATGGCATTAACTTGTCATTTACTATTTTGAGGAGCCATCAAGATATTAGAAGAGGGATCAGGAATGTACACACAACATTTAGCTTTCAAAATTGCACACATACCCAATTGTACTGCTGTTAGGCTGTCTCATGCCATCCAATTTTGGAGGACAGCTTGCCTCGTTAATTCTTTTTTTTTTTCATTAAGGAAAGAAAGACCAATTGAGTGTCATTTAAGGCCTGTTGAGTACAGTTAGCCAAGGCCTTGATGTGTTGTATGACATCCTCTAATCCTAGGGAAGGGGTAAAAATAGAAGCCAAATGATCATACCACTGAAACACACTCTTAGACCATCGATATCTCAGATGGAGTAAGTTTGCAGGTTTGTTGATATTTTTGACACTCCTGCCTTGTAACCACAAAAATAGCAGTGTTTATCTACCTATGTATCCAGGGGTTGGCCAGGGACACAAATTGGTAGCACAATGAGTGCCACTGGGGGATTTCCATCTAATTTTAGGGCAATAAAACTGGTCTGTTGTAAACCTGTCTTTGACCTGTAAAGTTATGGTGCATATATATTGTTCGGGGGTGTCTATCTCAAGTATTTATTAGCGTTAGGCCAATGAGAACAGGAGTGATTTTTTTTTTTGTTCCCAACATAAAGGGGCCTTTCTACTAAGTTGTCCTATAGTGGGAGTTAACCACATGTAATTGTTCCATATCTGAAAGTAACCATCTTGCTATCTATGATTCTTGGCTGTCATGATAGGACCCTTACTCTTACTCTATAGAGGTTTTACTGGAGCCTGTAGAGAAGCTTTAGTGACATTTTTAGAAAATAATTCATTATGTCCAGGACCATTAAGGGTGAGTTTATAGGCTACTTAGTTACCTATGTAACTATGAAACACAGAACTTTTTTGTGTCTCATTGATGTCAACTTGTAGCTTGTTTTAATCCTCTCCTTGAAGTGGGGAGTCCTGATGTACTTGACAAGGGGAGCAGGCCACATATCTAGCAAGACATTTGTTGTAATGACTCTGTATATTCTTGTGCCCACACTAGAAAGAAATTATACTCTCCTTTAAGAGGTAAAGTAATTCATAAAAGGGCTAAGAGTAACATCTTAGATTACTTATCTGAAGACTTTGCTTTTTTTAAACAAGAACTTCAAGTCTTCTATGGGTTCACAGGGATACTTGAATGGCTGCTCACACTCAGCGACAGTGTCTGGTTCCCGGGTCTTGAGTTGGCTGTGGCGTATCCAGGAGTCCAGGTCTGCTACCTTGACAGCTGATGGGGTTGACAGGATCACGGTGTATGGTCCTTGTCAAGTTGATCTTAGGAAAGGAGATGATGAGGGAAGAGACTTTACCAGTCCTAAATCTCTGGGGTGGAATATGGGGTTTTCCTCTTCTTTAGGCTGAGTTTCTGATAGCTATTGAAGAGACTGTTGCAATTTATCCAGTGAGGTGACATCTTTTAGTAAGGCATCTGTTTTTCTTTTTTTTTTTTGTGGGTACCGGGGGGTCGACCTCAGGACCTCGTGCGCCAACAGGCACGCGTGCTGCTGAGCGATATCACCGGCCCCTTTTTCGTATGTGGGTTCCGGGAGTCGAACTCGGGCCCTCGCACTTGCAAGGCAGGCGCTTAACGCCACTGAGCCATCTCACCGGCCAAGGCATCTGTTTTTCTATCGAAGAGAAAATCACTAGTGAGAAAAGGGCTTCTATAAAGCATTTTAAATGGACTGAGGCCTATAATTTGGGGTGTATTTCTTACTTTGATAATAGCTGAAGGTAGTAAATGAGGCCAGTGTAGGTGGATTTTTTGAGCCATTCTGTGAGGATGTCTCAGGAGGGTCTCATTCATTTTCTCTACCTTTCTTGAAGATTGTGGGCTCCACGCACAATGGAGGTGACAGAGAATGCCCGGTGCCTGAGAGAAAACCTGTGTGGCTATTGCTTTAAAAGAAATCCCATTATCACTCTGTAAGCTCTTAGGAAGTCCAAATCTGGGGATGATTTCTGAGACCAAAACCTTTACCACCTTTTGTGCTTTTTCTGTTATAGAAGGAAAGAGCTCAGTGCCATTAGTGAAAGTGTCTATCTAACCAATAACTATTGGAGCCCTTTACTGTTTGGCATATGAGTAAAACTGAGCTGCCAATCTTCTCCAGGGTATTTATCATGTCTCTGTTTATCTAGAGATTTATGGTCTGTTAATAGGATTGTTCTTTTGGCAGAGCTCACATTTCTTAACTATTTGTTGTATTGTCTGAAAGAGTCCCTTTCCTATGAACTCTCCTATGAACAACTATGAGGGCCTCTAGTGGGCCTTGTCTCTCCCTAAGTGAAAGGTTTGATGTGAAGTCTTAATAATTTTTTATTAATTAGCACCAGGAAGGAACATTTTGCCATCATCTGATTGTAACCTTCTTGATGGAAAGAACTGACACCCATGGGAAAGAGCCCATTTGATTTTTGACTAAGGTATTCAGGTTGAGTATGATCAAGGGACCCTTCCCAGATCCAGGGGGCCTGAAGTGAGGGCCCTCATGCAGCGTTTTTTGCAGCTGTGTCTGACAGATATTTACCTTGAGATATTTCATCAACTCTTTTTTCATGCTCTGTATAGTGAATTACTGCCATTTAGGAGGGCATAGAGACAGATGATAAAAGTTTATCTATCTCCTTATGATACTTTATGGACGATCCCTTGGCTGTTAGATAATTCTTTTCTTTCCATATTGCTTCATGAGCATGCAGCACTAGAGAAGTGTACTTTGAATCAGTATAAATATTGACTTTTTGCCCTTTACTGAGTTGTAAAGCCCTTTTCAGACCTATGAATTCTATTAGTTGGGCACTGGTCTCAGGGGCAAGTGAAGAAATTTTTTTTTTTTTTTTTTTTTTTGTGGGTACCGGGGGTCGACCTCAGGACCTTGCACGCCAGCAGGTGCCCGTGCCGCTGAGCGATATCACCGGCCCTTTTTTCGTATGTGGGTTCCGGGAGTTGAACTTGGGCCCTCGCGCTTGCCAGGCAGGCGCTTGTGCTGCTGAGCCATCTCACCGGCCCTAGTGAAGAAATTTTAAGTGTCTGATGTAGTCACTACTGTATACCCTGCCTTTCTTGTCCCATTTTCTATGAAGGAACTGCCATCACAGAAGAGGGTCAAATCAAGGTCAGTAAGGAAGGGGTGTGCCCATATTGAAAATTACCTGTTCACAGCCATGTCTTTCAGTCTCAATTTCCTCCTTTTCTGGTAGAAAGGTGGCAGGGTTTAAGGAGGAACATGTCTTTATTTGAATGGCTGGTCCTTCTACAAGTAGAGCCTAGTATTGAAGAAGTCAGTTGTCTGATAGCCATAGGCTCCCTTTGGAAAAAATAAGTCCTGCCACATTGTGAGTTTTATATACAGTGAGATATTTGGCTAACATAAGGTTGGATGCCTCTGGTACCTGCAGAGGTACAGCAGCCACAGTTCTAAGGCATGAAGGCCGTCCATTTGCTACAATGTCTAATTCATGATTCAGATACCCTGTAGGCTGTTGAGCAGGTCCTCAATCCTGTCTAAGCACTCCTGAATCCGCTCAACCCCTTTTATCAATATATAGGTTGAAACAGTGTCCTGTTGGTAGACACAGTGCCAGGACATTTAGAAGTGCTCGTTCAAGTTTCTGGAATGCAGTTGGGGAATCAGGTTCCCAGGTTAAAATATGCATATCTGCCTTTTGGGCTTCCTGTATAAGTTGATGGAAGAGTCATGTGATCGCACCATACCCTGGTATCTAAAGGAGACAAAAACCTGTAATTAGGAATCCCCTTATGTATTTTAGGGTCTTGGGCTGTAGGAATGAAAGTATTGACTTAATTCTCTCTTTCTCAGTCTTCAGGCTCCCTAGACATGGTAAGGCCCAAGTATTTTACCTCAAGTTTGCAAAGTTTTGCCTTATATCTAGAGACCTTATAATCTGTATCTGCTAGAAAGTTTATCAAGGCATGGGTGCCTTGGCTAGAGAGGTCTCCTGAGGGAGCACATAACAGTTTTCCATCCACATATTGTAGGACTGTGACTTGAGAAAATTAAAAACATGCCAAGTTGTGGGAAAGCACTACCCAAAAAGAAGAGGACTCTCTCTGATCCCTTGAGGAAGCACAGCCCAAGTCAGTTGAGAAGACTGCTTGTCAGGATTTTCAAAGGAAAAAAAACCTGGGACTCTGTATGTAAAGGAATACAAAGTAAGGCATCTTTTAAACCTAACACTAAAAAGCAACTGATATCTCCTGGGATTTGACAAAAGAGAGTGCACAGGTTACGTACTACTGTGTGGGTTGGCACTACTGCCACATTTACTAATCTAAGGTCCTGTACCAACCTCTACTCTCCACTGGGTTTTTGAACTCCCAAAATTGGAGTGTTGCAGGGGCTGTTACAGGGTGCAAGTAAACCTTGTGTCCTTAAGTTGTCGATTATAGACAATAGTCCTTTTCTAACTTCAGGCCTTAGTGGGTATTATGTCTGATCAGGAAAAATAGTAGGATCTTTAAGATGTATTTGCACCGGGGCAGCTCTTAATGCTTTTCTTATTTAACCATTAGTTGCCCATACATCAGGATTTATTTCTGTCTCCACAAGAGGGAGACCACATACCTGACCTGGGTGCATGTATATTACACTATTTTAATAAGATAAGATGATAAATAAGATAAGATATCTCTCCCCAGGAAGGGAACTGGATCTTCAGGCATAATAAAAAAGGAATGGGAGAAAAGAAAGTCATCCCAGTTACAGCGTAAGGTTGTGACAAATATCAAGTTATCACCTCTCCAGTGATTGCTTTCACTGAAGCATGATGGCTGGAAGGAAGGCCAGGGTTGACAAGAAGGATCAAGAGGCACAAGCCTGTATCCAGCAATAGGATGGTTTCTTTTCCCTCTGTAGTCATGATTACTCAGAGCTCCTCCATGGAAACAGTCCAGTCAGAGGGAGAAGACATGGAGTGTCTCGGGACAATGGACCACCTTCCCTTGGTCCATTTGTTTTCTCCCCCTGGCCTTTTCTTGGTCTTGATTATACAAGACTGAGGAGGCAATTTTCACTAGAGTATCAAGTGAGCTATCTGGAGCAAAAGCCATCTTGTGTAGCTTTTGCCTAATATCTTAGACTGACTGGGTAATAAACTTGTCTTTAAGAACAATCTGTCCTTCTACCAAATCAGGAGCCAATGCTGTATGTTTCATCAATGTCTCTTGTAAATGATCTAAGAAGGCAGAGGGGTTCTCATCTTTCTCCTGATGAATAGTTGTCAGTTTTAAATAATTGCAGGCCTTAGTTCTTGTCCTTCTTAGACCTTCAAGAATACATGTCTGAAGATGTTTCCTATTCCAATCTCCCATCTGGTTGGTAGGCAGTAGGGATTTTGTGTAGAGACAACTTAGGCTCCAGTAGGAACCGGCTGTTCCCCTGGCTGCCTATCTTATGGCCTAAAATTAACAATATGATATTCATCTCTAAATGTAATAACAGTTTATAATGCTGCTTGTCTCTCATTAGAAGTCAAGGTTTGATTTAAGAGTAACATGACATCTTTCTAGTGTAGTTCATATGTCTGAGTAAGTCCCCTAAAGACCTCAATGTATTTATCAGGGTCATCTGAAAAATTTGCCAGATGTTGCTTGATCTGTTGAAGTCACTGAGCTAAAAGGACACATGGACACAGGTAAGGCCATATTCTTTACTCACTGCCTGTAAGGGACACTGCCCTTGAGGAGCTTGAACAAAATCAGATAGGGATGGATATGGCCCAGTAGAGGCTTCAGTTGAGGTTGGCTTGGAAGCCTTGTACTTAAGAGTCCAGAGGACAAGTGAGGGGAACCTCAGGTTTGGTAATAGTAGGTGAGAGTTTAATTAAGGTTGCCTTGGAAACCTCATCATTAGGATCTGAACAGCAAGAGAGGGAAATCTCGGGCTCAGTAATAGTAGATGCATCTGATTGTATCTAAGGGCCAGAGATGTCTGGTTTTTCTGTGGCTTACATTTACATTTTGAACACAAGTAAGGATTATCTCTTGATGTGAAGAAAGTCTAAACATAGGGTAAGTCTGACCATTTTCCCTCTCTTACAGTACAATTCTAGTTGTGAAATAATATCATAATCAATACTTCCCTATGCATTCTATTTTGCCTCTATGGGGTATACAATCCATGCATGAGTACAGAAAAATATTAAACAGCTCTTTCTCAATATGTGAGGCTCCAACAATTTCCAGTGTTTAAGAATATATTCCAAAGGAGTAAAAGAATTCAACATTGAATTTCTCATCTGCAAAAAAGAAGAGGAAAATAGGCATCCTTTTTAATCACTACATCTTCTCAAGGCATCCCCTGAACTGACCTGCTCCAGGCAGGTGGCTGCTATCTGGAGAGTGACTAGAAAATAGGTCAGGTTGGACCAGTGACCCTTACTGATGCATGCCCCTACCTTCTCTGGAAACTGATACTCCTAACTCCAGCATGTATTTCCAAAAGCACAACCTACAATTGATTCTAGCTATAACCGTCATGCTTAAAGAAGGAGGTATTGCTAGCAAAACTAAACAATAATCAAGAGACTCAAACAACCACTTTCCAATTCTTTGAAAGAGAGTAAGGGGGAAAAAACCAAAGGGCCAATTGGAGCAGTTGGAGCACTTCCCAGTGTGCAAAAGAGATCACCTCCAGAGATAGATAGAGGCAAGAAGTAATGGCTCAGAAAAATCATGCCCTGGGACTTAGGGCAAAGAAGTTGCAATGTATTCGTGCTGCCTACCTAATCACCTAGGCAATCTTCCTTAGCAGCAACACAAGGCTGAGTTTTACTCAAATCCACTCTAAAATTTCTGTCTCTATATCTGCAACATGCTTACGAAATGCACAGGTTAAAACCTGTGCTCATCATCCAGCAACCACATCTTACACATTAGTGGAAGTACCTCCCTCCCCTGCACACATAAATGATGAGAGCCAGGCCTAGTAGGGGAGACAGCCAGGAGGTGGGGGCTTCTCCCTCAAACTGAATGTGTTTTGGGCCCCTAAGTATTGTGCTTTAGAAAATAGCTGCTTCTATTCACAAACAGAAGTCAGTTCTTTTCATGGGGTCTCAGGTTCAGTTTCCCATACCCAGGAGACTGTGCCCAAAACACTAAGCAGGGACATCACTTTCATGTGTGTTCTCCTGGGAGGGCAAAATTCCGATGCCTCAGCTGACCCAGAGATGGGGTATGTGTTCCTCATTTAAGATGACTTCCCTGTCTTCGACTTTAGCAAATGCTCATTTTCTGTGGGCTCAACTCAAAAGTTCTTAGTTGTTGGAAAGGAGGGAAAAGTTGAGACAGTTCTTGGTTCCCCTGTCTTTAGCAGAAACATGCTCCCAAAAGAGGAAAGTACAAAGTGACAAGAAAGATGAGATATGAGATCAGAAAGAAGTCTTTTCTTCTCACACTCATGGTGGGCTACTGCGACAACTTGCCCATGAATCATCACCCTCAGCCTGGAAAGGCGAGAATGGGGAATCTCAAGAGCTAAGATTGTCCCCTCACCAGCAGAAGATCAGATCTGAAAGGAAACTGAGGCGGAACAGGCTTGACATTCTCCTCTAGAGTGCAAAGGGAGCATCATGCCAGACTGTCCTAGTGAGACCCGTCCTTCGAGTCTTACAAATGGTTGCCAGCCTATTGCTTTGTAACTGGCAGTTGGAGTCCTGTGATTTATTAATAGGCATATATAGTTCCTAAATATAAACTTGATTTCACAAAAAGATCCATTTTGCAGCATTCATCAATTCACATTTTGGTGAGTATCAAAGTCCACTAAGCGATGCTCTAACATTACTTTTCCCTAGCGCCGCTGTCTAAGATAAGAGAACAAACCGCAACAGTCAAAGCAAGTCAAACAGGTCAAGCAGGGACCACCAGTAAATTCAGCAACTGTGAGTCCACATGCAGCATGTACAAAACAAGAATATGAGACCTTGCCTGCAAAAGTAAAATGTCCCATCAAAGAAACATCATAATCTTCCCATGTTCTCAATTTACATTTATCATCATTTTTGCCTCGGCCTGTGTGGCTCTTGAAGTTGGGGGCGGTGGGGCAGGCAGGACTTTGAGAGTGTGGAAAAATAAAGATAAGAGAAAGCTGAAGTCAGGGGGAGCCTTCTCTCTGGATGGGAGGAAAGGGACTGCTCAAGCAATGTGGTGCGTTTGTATATATATTTAACAAATTAATGTCACATGACACCCTTTTGCCTAGCAACCCATTACTTGGATTGCCTTGGGGCTAGGTGTTCTCCGGACTGGAGCAGCTTGTTCACGTGGCTCGCCTGGGGCGCACTTTGTTCTTGGACTGGCCTTGCTTTAGTTCTGCATGTGTGATTGGTCTCCAGCTTTGGCCACTCCCTTTTTTAACAAAAAAAGACAAGGCATAAAAATTCAAGGTATAAGCAACTGACAGTCTAGGATGACAATTTCTGATCACCTCAATAAGTCACAGTCCAGAATCCATGAAACAAAAGCAAACTCTTACCTCCTTCCAATTATCTCAGTGCAGACCTCCAAATGATACAGGAGGAGTAAGTGTAACTCCCAACCTGCTAGATGTCAGATATGCCAAGCTTGTGTTCCCTAAAATCAAAGAATGACTTCTAAGGAACAAGACAGGTTAAGAGTTATTGAGAGAGATGCTCCTGAGAGACAGTAGGGGACTCAAAAGTGAGTTGCCATGGACCCCACTTCACAGAGGAGGTTTTATACAGCAAAATCACGAGGTGGGTACAATGTGGCCTCTGGCCTGGGGTGCGGGGGCACTTGCAGGTACTAAATGGTGGATGGTGGGCAGAATATCACACAGACCTCACACATTCTGGTGTTTATGAGAACAGTGGGGGGTGCCCTTCTAGCACAGCTCCCTCAGGTCTTGTCAATTGCAACCTGTGTCTCTCTGAGGCACAGCTCTCACGGTGGCCAGCTCCAGGTCCCTAACCAGTGCTGCGCCCTTGTTCTTTATTTATCCAAGGGCCAGACAGTGCTAGCTCAATCTCCATCTTCCAGGTAATTCTCTGGCTTTTAGATTCTCTGGTCCCCTAAGCTGTGACTCTCTCACTGTCTGGGTTCCCTTTCCTAGAAGAGACAGAGAATAGGTTAGGAGCCCATCCCAGGGATCTGGCTGCTGCAGGAGTACTGGCTTCTTCCCTCAAGATATTAGATCCACTTCCAAAATAGTGTGTTCACTAGCCTGGGGATGTAAGGGTTGCTGCAGTCCACAGGCAGCCTTGCTTTCCTTTTTAACGTCCCCCCAATACTGTAGACAATCTGGTGTGTTTCTCTTTCAGGTTGATTCTCCGTGGGTGACTTTGTTTGCCTCCCCCATTGTGATTACCTGTGCTTCCCAGGGCACCTGATATAGGGGAAAGAAACTCCCAACCTGCTAGATGTCCGGTACGTGTTCGTGTTCTCTAAAATCGAAGAATGAATTTTAGGAACAACGGAGGTTAAGAGCAGAATATATTTTTTGGGGGAAAGAATGCTTCTGTCCGAGAGAGACAGAAGGGGTCCCAAGTGGGTTGCCAAGGACGCTGCCTTTTCTAGGGATTTTTATAGAGCAAATCCACAATGTGAGGGGGGTCCAAGGTGGGGAAAAATGGGAAATCGCAAGGTGGGCCTGAGATGGGACAAAACTGTGGTCAACCAATAAGATTATGAGTATAATTACTCAAGTAAAATTGATTAAATTGGGATCAAATGGGGAAGCAAGTCACGTAGCAAGCGGGCATGAATACGAAACAGGGGATTTTCCTGTAGGGGGTTGTGTTAGTGGCTCTTCCTGGCTTCCTCAAGGTGATGGATACCTATTTAGAATATCAACCCCTGATGTTTTTTATCCTTCGGAAGTTTGTGGGTGTGTTTGTTTTATCTTTTGTCTTGAGGTCTGGCCCACAGCAGTGGTGCCTGTCTGTCCCACATTTGCAAGGTATCTCATCTTTTGCACTGGCTCCTTCGAGGGCCTAGCCCTGTCTGACTGCCTACAATATTTCTATCTAACTTAGCTGCCTATAACATACCTTCTCCAACCTTCCCACACACACCTCTACCTCTTACGGCAAACCTACTTCCAGTCCTGCTTTGCTATGGGTTCCAGGTGGTTTGCATTTCCCCTTGTCCCCAGAACTCCATCTCACTACTCCTGATTCCTCTTTGTAAGGTCAAGTTGTTTCCCTTTGTCAACTAGATTAATTTATGAACTTGTAGTAGCTTTAGGGATCTGTATGTAATGGGCCTGGATCAAACCAACCTAGGGAGTACAAACCAACATAGAGAGTACAAACAATATGGAATACAGATGTGGATAACCTTGGGTAACTTTAATCATGATGTTTCATATTTCCTTTCTACCCATCTTTATTTCTTCTATCTTACCTCATGGGGGAAAAGAAGGCACAATGGGAAAAATCTATGTATAGTACCTGCCCTGCCCATAGGGAATCTTGTCTTTTTTTTTTTTTTTTTGTGGGTACCGGGGGGTCGACCTCAGGACCTCGCACGCCAGCAGGCGCCCGTGCTGCTGAGCGATATCACCAGCCCCTTTTTCGTATGTGGGTTCCGGGAGTCGAACTCAGGCCCTCGCGCTTGCCGGGCAGGCGCTTAAGCTGCTGAGCCATCTCACCGGCCCGGAATCTTGTCTTGATTGCCTATAGAATGGAAGCCTCAAGCCACAGAGTAGCAAAAGCATGAAAGGGCCAGGAACCCCTATTCAGGAATTTCGCAAGGTGGGAGTGGTGAGATTTGTGTTTTTCCTTTCTTCAAATTCACTTAATTTTCCCCAAACCCATATCATTCAGTTCCAACAAAGTGCTTTCTCTCTGATTCAAAACTTGTCATCTGTCCTTGTGGATGATTTTTATTGACACCCTATTTTCTTTGAGACTACTGGCTTATAGTAATGCGTATCAGGAATTTATAAACTTGCTTTCAAAGACACCACAGGAATAATATTCAATTTTTCACACATTGCTTTGTGCCCTCCTAAGGAAAAAAAAAAGCTTACAATGGAATATGGTGAGTTAAAGGAAAGGCCTTATGTGATAACCATTGATTTTCTGTGAAGTCTTTTCTTTGAATGACTTTTAGAGAACAGCAGGGGTCCCTCCATACTTCCCAGGGGTTCTTAGAATCATTCTTCCTGCTTATCTTGCCAGTGAGGTGTCAAGCCACGCAGAAGAGCTGGAAGGGCTCAGCTCCCACCTTCATTATCTATTCAGGGAGAATGCACGTTGTTCCCTAAGAGTTGCCTGAAACCAGCCCTAATGACACACACCAGCAGCATTCAGTCAGACAATGTGGACACAATTGCTGCCTTCAATGGGTAGTTTTGGGAAAAACCCTAAAAGGTGGTTTCTGTGTTAGGGCCTGCTGTGGCTGGGAAGCCGCCTGGAGAATAGGGCCTGTGTCACAGTGCCTTCTGGATGCTCTTACATTGCAAAGACACTGGAGAGAAAAGAGACAACTTTCTTTCCAAGGAAAGACATTTGTTTTCAAAAATTTTGAGCAGAATAGAAAGTATTTTAGACAACCATTGTCCAATGGAAATACATTACAAACTATATTTGTAATTTTAAATTTCCTAGTAGTCACGTTAAAAAGATAAAAAGAAATAGGTAAAATTCATTTTTAAATTCATTTTACTTAAGCTAATATAGCAAAACTATCACTTCAACATGTAACCAATATAAAAACATTTACTAATGAGCTATTTTACATTCTTCTATTTCATATTAAATCTCTGGACTCCAATGTGTCGATTTGAACTAGGCACACTTCATTCTCTCTGCTGAGCATATGTGGCTCGGCCATTGTACTGAACAGGGTGCATATAGATGTCACTGCACATATACATCTTTAGGGGCTAAGGAGACTTCTCATCCACCCTCTAAATGCTCAATACTGAGTCTCTGCTGAAACAAATGGGCAATAAACAAACAGGAGAAGAAAAGCAGACAAATTCATTAATGTGCAAGCGCACAGGAGTCATACAAAGTGTGAATCTCAAAGAAGGACCAGATGGCTGAGGCTTAAATATTTCTTCATAGGGGGAAAGAAAGTGCAGGCTGGAGGTAATTTTATGGGGGGAGGGGTGAATGATTTAAAAGGGAACAGAGTGGGCTGCAAGAACAGACAATAGTTTAGAACAATAGTTTGCCTGGGGTCTGGGTGTGGCATAACTTCTAACCTTTCTCTCTGTGAATTAATCTTCTGGAGGATCTACTTTTTATGTAGAGAGGAGAACTTCAAAGAAAACTTTTTCCTACCTTCAGGAAAGAGAGATTAAGAAACAGGGGTGGGGGAGGTCAGAGAGACCGTAAGCCTCCTGCTCTAGTTCAGTATGTGAAAGTTCCATACTTTGGGGTATTCTTTTCTTTTTTGTTTTGATTTTTTATTAGTGCCTATTAATTTTATAAAATATTGGGTTTCAATACGGTATTTTTAAACATGCATAAGACATTTTGATCATATCCATACCCCCATTACAAGGTATTATTTTCTAAGCTCCAACACATTGCTTTAATCAGATCACAAATTCAAGATTCACAGAAAACAGGCACATAATTCTGTGTCATCATTTCTGCTTGTTCTCAAGCAAATTGTAGACATTTCGAGTAAGAGACCTAACTCATAGGCATGTAGTATTTCCATGCTGATAAATAATGTTGATAATTTAGTATATTAGTTGATTTATCTACTTATAGAGTTGCTTTAAATGTAAACTATTAGTCTGTCAATTTTACATTATTATATTCTAAACATCTGATTTTGGGGGGTAACTCCACACTCTTGTATCTAGCCATCTAGCAAATCTTTCCACTTGAAGACATCTCAAACACAACATATGTAAGACTAAATTTTATATCCATCTCCCCTCAAAAGAAAAAACTTGCTCCAAGTCCAGTCTTCTGCATCTTAGCTGAAAACAGCTCTATTCTTGACAGTGCTCTAGCCAAAAATTTTAGTCATCTAGATTCCTGTCTTTTTCTCACACCATACATCCAATCTGTCAACACATCTTGTTGGCTTTACCTTAAAATATATCCAAACACTTCTCACCAACTTTTCTGTGATTAGGTTCAGTGCACACTACCTCAAAATGTGGTACCTTGGTATTTGAGAAAGCAACAGAAGCAGTCATCTTCACACGCTCCCCTCCTTTAAAGCAAGTCATAAAATCTAGGAAGGCCACTCTCTAACCTTCTTTCACTCTTCTTCCCTAAACCAGACTATAAGAACCTCATTCAGGATGTGCTCTTCTGATACCAAGGGGAAAGGAGTACCTTTATCTCTTGTTTTAATCTATTCCTGTTGCTAAAAAAAAAAAAAAAAAAATCTTAATTATTTCTCACAGTTCAGAGGCTGAGAAATGCAAGGTCAAAGCACTAGCAGGTTCAATGTCTTATAGGGGCCTATTCCATGGATGACATCATCTCATGGTGGCATCTGCACATGGTGAAAGAGATGGAGTGACAGATGGGAGTCTAGCTAGTTCTCCATAGCCTTTTGAAAGAGACTAATCCATCTGTTATGGTTGGAATAAAAAATGCCCCCCACCCAAAGCTTCATGAGTTTGGAGGTTGATTGAATCATGGGGTGCTATATCATCAGTGGATTCATCCACTGATTAGTTCATTAGATAAATGTGTTGTTAGGAGGTGGGGCCTGGTTGGAGTGGATCACTGGGGGCATGACCTGGATGTGTATATCCTCCTTTCCAGTCCTCCCTTCTCACTCTACTTCCTGGCTACCATGGGTTGAGCAGCTTTCCTCCATGAGCTCTTCCACCATGCCATTTCTGCCTTGGAGCCAGCCAACCATGGAATGAACCCACTGAAACGGTGAGCCAAAATAACCCTCTCCTTTAAGTTGCAGGTGCCAAGTATTTTGTCTCAACAAGAGAGAGTAGCTAAGACTCCATATATGAGGAAGAAGCCTCCTAAAGATCTCACTTTCTAGAATTGTTGCTTTGGGGATTGTGTTGGTTACTTTTCTCTCATTGCTGAGACAAAATACCCAACACCTAAAATGAAGGAAGGAAAGGTTTATTTAGCTCACAGTTTGTGGAGGTTTCAGTCCGTAATCAGTGGCTCCAAGGCAGGTTGGCATGGCAGCGGGGGAACATTTCATGGCAGTGGAAGACAGCAAAAGCAGCAAGAGCAAAAAGGGAGGAGCTAGCATGAGAGAGAGAAAGCCACTTTCCCTCCCTTATATTACATACAGGCTACCTGCCCCAGGGTGGGTGTAGCACTCAGGCCCATAAACCCAGCATTGCACCATGAATCAGTCATAAACTTTAGAAGCCCGCCTCCACAACTGCATGAGGCTTTGGGGGAACATCTAGACACAAACCGTAACAGGGATTAGGTTTCAACATGAATTTTGGAGGGAGCACTATTATTTAAATCATAGCATCTATGAAGACAGAGGCTCACAGAAGAACTGAACAGGCCTTACAATTTCTCCCAGTGTATTATCATTAGATAAGACCCTTTGTCCTCCAGTCATATTTCTCCAGGACTGTCCACTTTTCATCAAATCTAACCATAAAAGTATAAGAGTTTACCTATTTCTTCGAGTCTTCATTTACTTCTAAAGGGTCTTGTGTTATATAAAGCTTACATTAAATAAATTCATATGTTATTCTCTTGTTAGTCTGTCTTTTGTTATAGAGGCCTCAGCCATGGGTGAAGAAAGATTATTTCTTTTTTCCCACATCTGCTACCATCCTGGTCCAAGCCACCACCCTCTCAAATCAGGATCCGGAAGAGTCTTTTTAAACCTAAGTTAAATCAGTCTGTCTTGCGAAGAAAAAAAAAAAAAAAAAAAAAAAAAAAAAAAATCTGAGAACTCCCAGCTGCACACCAACTGAAACCCAAAGCACTTAATAACCTATAAACTTAAATATGACCTGCTCTTCCTCCCCCATTAACTCTCAGACCTCACATTTCTCATTCTCCCCCTTGCTCGTTCTGCACAGCCACATTAGCTCTTGCTGTCCCTTGACTGTGCCAGGTACACACTTGCTTAAGGACCTGTGTTCTTGGGGACACTCTTCCTTTAGGGAGCCATGTCACCAGTTTCTTCCATTCTTCAAGGCTTGCTCAATTCTCTCCTTCTAAGGTGTGCCTTCTCTGAGTGATTTAATCCTCCTTGTCTCTCTGGTACATTTCCATCTTCCACATTCATGACTCTGCTTATCCTGATCTATTTTCCTCCCCAAAGTCCTGGAACACTCATTCCCCAGATATCCGCATTCATTCCCTCATCTGGGTCATACGGGAGGCACTCAATAAATATTTGTTAAATGAATGGATTTCTTTTATGCAAAATGCTGTACACCAGTAAAATTTCAATGGGTTAGCAGTATTTATTGAAATGTCCTTCCCGCACCATCCACAGACAGTGTGTGAGCAGTTTTGTTCAGTGTTTCTGACTGTATTATAGCAAAATGCAAGATTGGTTCTTTACAGATTTATGAAATCAATACAATTTCTCTTCCTTACTTTTCTACCTCATCTTTCAATATTGGGCTCCCATCTCTCTTACTTTCTATCCTCTGTTTATTGAGCTCCAGTTTAAGTCACATGAACTTAGTAGGTTAGTGATGGAGATGCTCTGTCTCCACTGTCCAGTGTGGTATCCAATAGCCATGTGTGGTTGTCAAGCGCTTAAAACATGCCTATCACAACTGAGGAAATGAATTCTTAATTTTATTTATTTATTTTTTTAATGTGGGTACCGGGAGTCCACCTCAGGACCTCACGCTTGCCAGCAAGTGCTTGTGCCACTGAGCAATATCACTGGCCCCTTTTTTTCCTTTATGTGGGTTCCAGGAGTCGAACTCAGGGCCTCGCACTTGCCAGGCAGGCGCCTATGCCACTGAGCTATCTCACCAGCCAAATTTTATTTAACTTTAACTGGTTTAAATTTAAATAGCTATATGTGGCTGGTGGCTAGAATATTGGAAAGGGCAGCTCTGTCCTTAAAGAACATTTATAAGCTCTTTGAGGAAAAGCATGTCTTTTTAACAAAATGTCCTTACAAATATCTCATTTGTTATTGTATGAATTAATAAGAAAACCAGTTAGTATTTCCTCCTTTTTTTAGAATTTGGGAAAGTATTGTAGAAAGAAATGACTTATTGAGAATCAAATTTTAGCCCACATAAAAGTTTTAAATTAAACCTAAGATAGCCAGGGTTGGGGAAAAAGAGACTGGAATGAGGGGGACAGGTTTCCTCCTCGTTTCCACATTTCACGGCCAAGAACAGGGAAAGTAGCCCTTGCTTGCGCTCTGTGCTAGGCAATCTGCGAGCATTCCTACAGAACCCCACAAAGACCTCACATAATTCTATGCAGCCCATTGAACTTTACCATTCCCATTAAACAGAGTTTTGTTTTTCAGTACTAGGGATTGAACCCAGGACCTTTGCACTGAATTACATCCTCAGCCCTTTTGGTGTGTGCTTTTTATTTTGAGACAGGGTTTCACTAAGATGCTAAATTGCCCAGGCTGGGCTTGAACTTGCAATCCTGTTGCCTAAAGCTCCCAGAGTGCTGGGATTACAGATGTGTACCATTATGCCCAGCTCGCATTATACAGGTGAAGACATTGTGCTTCAGCAAGCACCACTTCTCCTACCCCTGAGACACCAACAGCATGCACGATCCCAGAGCCAATTGATATGCTGGCCCTCCCACCACTGAGACTCGTGCATCTTTAAAACAGGTTGAAGTAAATTAAGACCATCTTTACCATCACTGCCACATTTATACATCAATACTACATCTATACAAAAGACTAAGTGGTTTAAAAATCAGGAAGTAAAGCTGGCTTTGAAGTCACTTATTAGATTGCTTGGCTTATTAATTAAAAAAAGCAAGAGCAGGGCATTTCAAAGAGTAAATGCTAGGCTGTAGTCTTGCTGTATGAGTAATTCTGCTCACTTATTTCCCCTTCCTCATTATGGTTCCACGAGGAGAGAAAGATCCTCTCTAAGTCCTCATTTTCATTCATCTCCTGGTAAAAATGTGAAAATAATAATTCACCCATAGTTAAGACCAATGAAGAATCTCCCACCCTCTAGCATTCCCTTCCCTGCTATGGGCTTTACATCTCCACCCAGCAGGGGAGCCCCAGCATTTTATAATTACACGTTAATGAAGAACAGAATCCTTCCTCGTTTTATTTTGCATTTCATTTCAAGTAATTTGATGTGTGCATGGAGAAGGGCGGGTGTGAGGAAATGTAAACAGCGCTCATTTATCACAGCTTTAATTTAGACCAGATCTCCCCTTAATCCAATTCTGAGCAGCACAGTTTATACCAGTAAGCAGTAAACACTAATAAAAATCAGCTGTAAGAAGAAGAGGGCCACGATTTCTGCTGGGTTTGCCTGCCACAGAAAAACACAAACAAGGGCTGGTGAGATGGCTCAGTGGTGTAAGCGCCTGCCTTGCAAGCGCGAGGGCCCGAGTTCGACTCCCAGATCCCACATACGGAAAAGGGGCCGGTGATATCGCTCAGCGGCACGGGCGCCTGTTGGCGCGTGAGGTCCTGAGGTCGACCCCCCGGTACCCACCAAAAAAAAAAAAAGAAAAACACAAACAAAACCCCCAACACATTAATAATTTTCCATATCTCTTTGACCAATGTACAAAATTATGACAAAACTTTGGTTTCCAATGATCTAGTTCAGTGATGGCGACCTTTTAGAGCCTTCAGTGATAACAAACAGCCCACTGTGGCATGTGTGCCATAAGTTCGCCACCACTGGTCTAGTCTATGAATCCAGCAACCTAGGCGACTACCTTGCCCCGGATTTGTACCATGACCCTATCCCTCATCACGTTACCACCAAAACTAACTGCAAACCCTTTGTAATCTCAGGTGCAGAATCTGAATTTCTAGCTCATTCCCTCTAATATCCTGCACTAGTGTTCTATTGCTGTTATAGCCAATTACCACAAATTTAGTAGCATGAACAGCACAAATTATTCTTAGAGTTATACATCTCAGAAGTATGACATAGGTCTCACAGGGCTAAAAAAAAAAAGATGTTAGCAGGACTGTGTTCTTTTCTGTAGGATCAGGGCAGGATCCTTGTCATTTCCAGCTTTGAAAAGCTATCTGCATTCCATAATTCATGACCACCTCTTCCTTCTTCAAAGGTAGCAAAGGCGAATTGGATCCTTCTAACATCATGCCACTCTGGCCTTATGTTATCATATCTACCTCTGATTCTGTTCTTCTCCCACCCTCTTCATTTTTAAGAATGCTGTGAGCACACTGGATGGATCCTGACAATATTCCTAACCTAAGGCTGCTGATTAGCAACCTTAAATTCACCTGCAACTTTAATTCCCTTTGTCAGGTAACCTAATGTACTCACAGACCTCTTTATGGGCTATTATTCTGCCTCCCGTTTATTCCAAATCCCAAACTCTTTCCATGCTCTGGATCTAAAATCCACTCTTCCTACAATTTAAACTTTCCTTTACTCTTCTTCATATTCTCACTGCTATCCTTGACCCAGTCTGAATTCCTTGATCAATTATAATCATGTCTTTCATACGCTGTCAGCTCCCATGTTCTTACTTGGTAAAAAAAAAACCAACTCTGCCTACTCTGAACCTGTACTCATGCTGCTGAAAAAAATGAACAAAGCAAAAGCACCATCACATATAACGTTAATGTTGCCCGCAAAAGTATATGACATTTTCCTGGCCCATTCATGACAAATTTGTTCTCTAACATCCAGCTCCTCCTCTATCCACACCAATAATCCATTTCACTGAGAAAACAGAAACAACCAAATTCCATCCAGCATATCTACTTACCAACAAGCACGTGTTCCCATGGATACTGCCTTCCCTCCTGATACTCTATTAACTGTGCTCGCTATTCAAGGCCAGTTTCTCCTTTTCTGCATAAATTCCAGTCCCTCTATTGAGTCATTCCCACTAGCACAAAAGCATGCATTATCTTTCTTATATTAGAAACATATGAATCCCTTTAACTCCACTGAGACCTAGCTAACACTCCTTTTCTCTTCTGTCCTTTAGAATTAAACTCCTCAAAAGAGTTATCTCAGGAGGCTGAGGCAGGAGGATTGCCAGAGTTCAAGGCCAGCCTGGGCTACGTAGTAAGTTCAAGGTCATCTTGAACTACATAGCGAGATCTTGTCTCAAAAAAACAAAACGAAAAACAAAAAAACAAACAAAAAAATAGATAAATAGATAAATAAACAAATAAAAACGTTAACAGTTACCTATATTTGCTTTCTACTATTCTCTTTCAATTTTCTTTTACCCTATTATTGTCAGGCTTTGGATCCTGAGGCAGGAGATTACGATTACAGCATAGCAAAGCAGCTGGGCAGTTGGATGTGACTCATCAGTCATGGAGACCTGTCAATCACAGAGATTCAGGACACATGTCCAGAGCAGCTTTTGAGCCCTGTATCTGGTGCCAATCAGAGAATGCTGTCTTCAATTCTTCTGGCATAAGTTTGGGTGGGTTTTTGATAGGATGGCCTAAGATAGCAGCCATTAAGCCCACGGCTGCTGTGAACCTTTTTACTAGCCTGCCCTGCACTCTGCAGGGCATACTTCCTTTCCTACATTTGTGTGTGTGGGGGGGGTTCTTTTCAGACAGAGTCTCTCTGTGTAGTTCAGGCTGGCCTTGAACTCACTATGTAGCCCAGGCTGGCCTCGAATTTGCAGGGATCCTCCTGCCTAAGCCTCCCAAGTGCTGGGATTACAGGTGTGCACTACCACACCCAGCTTCCTTTCCTACTTTAACTGGCAGACACTCATTCTGCAAAGTACTTCTTTTCAGAGCACTTCTTTTCCCTTCTTTTCTTACCTTTAATACCATTAATAAATGTAAAAACATGTGGGCTGGTGATATGGCTCAGCAGCATAAGTGCCTGCCTGGCAAGCGCAAGGTCCTGAGTTTGACTCCCGGTACCCGCATAAAGGAAAAAAGGGCCAGTGATATCGCTCAGCGGCACAAGCACCTGCTGGCAAGGTCCTGAGGTCCTGAGTTTGACTCCTGGTACCCACATTAAAAAAAAAAAAGCTACATTTTTCACTTGTCCAATTCTTTGAACAGGACAGGATCCTGGAAGGGACACTGGACACCCCAGTGCCCATTAACAGTTTTTGGAGAGCTAGCCAGGAGGTAAGGAAAATTAGTGGAAGCTGGGGACCCCCTCCTGGAGCAGCCTGCACTTACCCGCACTTTGTCACTTGCCTCCAGCTGTGTTTGCTAGCTGTGGCCGTGAGCCTGCAGCTTTGTGCTCTCACTCTCCTCCTTCAGATGGGCCACAGGAGTCTAAGCAACCAGCATGGAGCCCACACACCCTGGCCACATCACTGCCCAAACTGCGGTCGGCCCAGAGCAGCAACCCCACAGCCTGTCATGGGGAGGCCCCTGGCCCTACCACACCACTGCAGTTAGTCCTGCTGAGCCCAGGGGTCTGCACCCCACAATGGCTCCACCAGCACTACACCATGCCAGGTGCCTCCAGTTTGCCTGCTTAGATCTGACCAGCTGGGGACCCCCAGGACATTGATGCCCTCAGCCTTCACCTCCCTGCTTCTTTATCCACCTCCCCACTACCATGTTCTCCACCTGGATGGGTTTGTGTGGAGGCTGAAAGTGTGGGAGGGGCTGGTGTGGAGGTGCTGCACTTGTGGTCGTGTCTTCCATGATTGCACAGGTTGGGTACTGCCAGACAGCCTGTTTAGCTTTTTTTTTTTTTTTTTTTTTTCCACTCTTTTGAGAAGAATAGCTATAGGTTGCTTTTTCCTGGGAGCCATCCTGGTAACAGAAATTCGGGAAATTTAGAAATATGCCTGAAGGCCTGAACAGAACAAAGGAATACTCAGTAAAGATTAATTCAATCATCTATGAATATACCTTGCACTTAGAACTTTTGAAGTTTTTTTCTTCTCTTCTCTTCTCTTCTCTTAAATGCTAAAAAAAAAAAAAAAAGAATTTTCTACCTCCACTGCCTTAAACAAAGTACCAAAGTATCACTGGGATAAATGCAAGGGATACTATTTCTCAGGTGGCTAAGGGAGCCCCTGGAGGGGCTCCATCCTGATTTCTTGGGAGTTTTCTGTTTCTAAGGGAGCCTCCAGGGGGCTTCATCCTGCTCAGGTAGCTGGCAGAGCTCCTGCTAGTGGTGGTGGGGGGAAATCACACTTCTCTCTAGGGAGCCAGTGGGCAACAGTATGGAGAGTTCCATGGGAAATACCCTGCAGATCCCAGCAACCTCTCAATTAGGCTGTCTCCTTGTGAACTAGGAAATGTCGAGAAATGGGTACAGAATGGCAGTTTAAATTACGAATTTAGGGCCGGTGAGATGGCTCAGCGGCGTACGCGCCTGCCTTGCAAGCGTGAGGGCCCGAGTTCAACTCCCGGAACCCACATACGAAAAAGGGGCCGGTGACATCGCTCAGCGGCACGGGTGCCTGTTGGCGCGCGAGGTCCTGAGGTCGACCCCCCGGTACCCACAAAAAAATAAATAAATAAATTACGAATTTGTTTTTCAGTTAGAGCCTTTCTGCAAAAGTCACGTTGAGGCTTTTGTGGCTCTTTATCTCTGGAAAAGATAAATGTTAAACATTTATATTATCTGCTCGTCTTGTCCAACTCTTTGAACAGGACAAGAGCCTGGAAGGGACCCCTTGGCCCCTCAGCACCGGTTAACAACCCCGCTGTACAATGCAAACTGCTTTTGTTTAAGTCACCATTGACTGCTATGATAGTAAGTCCAATGGTCAATTTTTAGCACTAGTCTTACTTTGCACCTTGATTGCTTCATTATCCTTGAGACATTTTCATTATCCGGCAGTTATTACTTTTATTTTTTATTGTTACATGTTTGCAATGCATAATGAATATATTCATGATGGGATAATGGTATATATTGCATCATGATCCTTTTTATTTCCCTTTTCCCTGCTCTCTCTCCCATTTTTCCCCTTCCTTAGTTCCCCTTCCTCTCTTCACGAAGTCTGTCTCCCCATTCTTATCATCTTTCTTTTACTTTTCCCTTTAAATTATTTATACTTGGGTTTCTCATATAAGAAAAACCATGTAAACTTTTGTGTCTGATTTACTTCACTTAGCATTAAGGACTTGAGATATTTTCTTCATTTAGGTTTCAGGACTCTCCTGATTTTCCTTTTACCTCACTGGTCACTTCTTGGTCTCCTCTGGTAGTTTCTTCTAGACTGAAGAACTAGATTGGTCCTAGTCTTCATGTGTTCTCTCTCTCTACACTTTTCTTATGAGCTCGCCCATTTTCATGACTAGAAGTACGTCTGCATGCTAATGATACTTCAAATAACTGTATCCAAACAGTGCTTTCCATCACTCCAGATTTTATCCAGTTGCTTACTCTATGGGAACACAGATGTCTGGTAGCCATCTCAAAACTCAACAGGTTCAAAACTGGCTAATGATCTCCTCAAAACTTGATCTACCTGCAGTCTTCTATTTTCCAATATATACCGAGTCCATTTTCTTGTTGCTTAGGCCTTAAACTTTACCTTAGCCTTGACTCTCTTCTTTCTCGTATCTGTGGCCACCAATCTATGACTTTACTTTCAAAGTACCCCCAGGCTCTGTCCACTTTTCGCTAGCACTGCTGCTACTGTCCTGGTCTAGGCTCCTATCATCTGGCTCAGTGGTTACGTAACCTCCTCACTGATCTTCCTGCTTCTACCCTTGCCCTCGCCCACACGGACTGTTAGGTTTCAGCCAAATAATCCTTACCAGAATAATCCTTACAAAATGGAAGTCAAATTATGCTTTTCATACAGTTACTGTTTCCCCATTTTAACTCAGAATAAAAGACAGAATCCTAGAGGCTCTGGGCCCCATTCCTCACCACAGTCTCCTCCTGCATACACCTCTCCAACCACACAGATTTTCTTGGAACCCAAGAGGCACGCCACTCGGAGCCCTGGACTTGCCATTCCCTCTGCATGGACTACTCGCTCCTCACCACCTCCACCCCCAAACTCCACACGTATAACCGTGAGATTTGCTCTCTTGGTCCAGTTATTTCCCCTGAGAAACTTTGCCTTTAGGCCTTTTAATGGCTCTGTCCTAAGAATAAAACCCAAACTCCTTATTTGACCTACAGTTCCTGGAGATGAAAAAATCATGAAGCTAAAAATCCTCAAGAAAACAAAAATCATTGCCCCCTTGATTTTTATGAAGGAATAAAATGAAAATTTCCTGACTTTCTCTGGTACAATAATATACATTATTATAAAGAGGTTTTAAAACATAGTACATTAAATCAGTTTAATAAAATACCACAACTTCAATTACTGTAAATTTATTTTTCTAGAACATTAATAATTTCTGAAGTTATTGTGTACCTTAAAACTAGAAGTCCTTCAGCAACTCCTGAGTTTTTGGATGGGCACAACCAAGGATGTGCTAGCTAGTACATTTTATAAAGGAATTACTACTAGAGAAGAAATGCTCTCAAATTTGATTTCCACAAGGGCCAGAGAAGTGGGCAGAGAAACACTACAATCTTCATGAAAATGGCATCCAGCAGAAGAAGTACTGGACATAATAGGTGAAAACCTTAACTGAATTATTCTCAAAGTAAAGTGAAATGCTTCTGGTTTTGTGGCTAGAGTTCAGGCTTTGAAGTGAAAAGCTTAGATCTGATTTTTGGCTTTTGACTTTTTTTTTTTTTTTCCTCCAATTGGAATTGAATCCAGGGCCTTTGCACTGAGCTCCACAGACCTTTTTTTATTTTTTATTTTGAGACAGGTTCTCACTAAGTCACTAAGTTGTTTAGGCTGGGCTCAAACTGGAGGTCCTCCTGCCTCATCCTCCCACACCACCATGCCCAGATGAATTTCATGACCTTGAAGGAAGGAAGCTGTAGTGTTATGGACAGAATTTGACCCACTGAATTCATGTTGAAGCTTGAACCCCTTAATATGATGGTATTTGGAGACAGGCCTTTGGTAGAGAGATTTAGATGAGGTCATGAGGGTGAGGCCTCATGATAGGATTAGTGTACTTTTAGTAAAAGACATCAGAGAGTTAGCATGCTCTCTCTCCTGCTCTGTCATGTAAGGATATATAAAGAAGGCTGCCATCTACAACTTGGGAGAGAACCCTCACCAGATCCCAACCATGCTGGCATCCTAATCTCTGAATGCCAGCCTCCCAAACTACGAGAAAATGAATTTCTGTTGTTTAAGCCACCCAGTCTATAGTATTATGTTATGGCATCTAAAGATGACTAAACAGAAAAGCATTAAATCTGTTCAGTTCCCTGTTTGTAAACCAATGGTAATTCTATCTAAGCCATAGGGTTATTGAGAGATTTGTTGAAATAATACAGTGCAGCAAAGAAAACTACAAATGTAAGGTCTTATTCCACGATTACTGATATGATAATTAATTTTTTTAGCACTTTACAGTTTATATTTCTCAACACTTTAATATGATGATTAAAACAATTATATTAATTATAAACAAAGATAGTGTGCTTATCTTGGTAGTCAGCAACTGGAAGCCACCAAGTAGAAACTCAGGCCTTCTGACTCCACGTCAGCACTTTTCCTTGCTCTTAAAGAGAGTTCTGTTCGGCGTCAGCACTGAAACACCATAAAGATTCATGCCAAATCCTCAGTTAGCAATACACCTCTACATGAACATAAGAACTCTTCTCCCTAGCTATCGCTCACAGATCCAAATACTGCATCACCTCCTTCCATTCAGAGTTCACTTAGTGGAATAGTAGTGATTATTTTCTAATACCAGTAAGAAGCGTGGGTACTGAGAATAACAAATAGGCTGAGAGAAGGTCCCTGAAGAACTACAACCATTACAAGAAATTGGGTGTGTGAATCCAGCATGAGTGGTACGCACCTGTAATCCCAGAACTCTTGGAGGCTGAGGCAGGAGGATCATAAATTTGAGCCCAGCCCGGGCAATTTAGCAAGAAATTATCTCAAAACAAACAAACAAACAAACAAACAAAAAACAAACAAACAAACAAAAAACAGGCTCAGGCTCTAATTTAGCATGAAGGACATGGGTTCAATCTCCAGTTTTTGTTGTTGTTGTTGTTTGTTTTGTTTTGTTTTGTCTTTTTGAGACAGGGTTTTGCTATGCAGTTCAGGCTGGTTTTGAACCCACTTTGTAGCCCAGACTGGCCTTGAACTCTCAGTGATCCTCCTGCCTCAGCCTCCTGAGTGCTGGGATTACAGGCATGCACCACCATACCCAGCCCTAATCTCTAGTTAAAAAAAAATTTTTTTAAAGATCTGGCAGTTGAGGAGATTGAGAAAACAGAAATATAAACAGTGGTCAATGATACACTTTTAATCTCAGGTTTGCCACATACAAACTATATCCCATTGGGCAAATTAACTTAAATTAATCCTCAATTTCATTATCTGTAAATGGAGGATAACAACAATGCTTATATCATACAACTACTATAACGATTGGTAAATTGATCCATGCAAAGTGCTTAGAATAATTCTTGGTATATAGTAAGTGCTTGGTTTATGTAGGCTCAAAAGGACATGGATAGTTGCAAAAAAAAAAAATAATAAATGACAAGACAAAAATGAGGAAGCCCTTTCCTGCTTTCTAAGCAGGCAGAAGGCTGTGTAATTTAGTATGTCACCAGCATTGGGGACCTGAATATACTGTTTGAGGACATAGGTAGGGAGATAATTTTATGGCTTTTGAGTGTGTTGTAGTCAGTGGTTTGCAAGGGAATAGATTTAATACAGGACACATAATTTACAGGATTATTTTATAATATTCACCCAAAAAGTCAAATGCAGAAGAGTGCAAGAGATCTGTCTGCATGCTAAAGACCCGAAGAATCCAGCTGAGGGCCTGGATCCCATGGCAATGTCCTGCACGAGTCCAGCCAAAGGCTGAGAGCCCACAGCAGTGTCTCATGCAAGTCTGCATCAAGGATCTGCACCAGAAAGGCCCAAAGATCGGTGGTGGAGGCTAGAAAGTCTGCACCAGGGGGTGAAGGACCTGTGCCAGCAGGCTGAGGGATCTGCACTGGAGCCAGGAAGCCACGCTCAAGACAAAGACCAAAGCTCCCCCTAAGAGAACAGCAGCCATCCCAGACAATAGGAACAGCCGAGTTTGTATCAGGAAACCCAGCTGCAAGCTTCTCAGGAAAATCAACAGCATACAGTCTTCCCCTCCAGTTCTCCTTTTATGCCTTTGGCAACAATCCTCAGGTGGATCTTCCACACCCAGAACCACACTGACTCAGTACAGCTGCACATTCCCACTTAAACTGACCATTATTTAACCCATCACAGAGTGTAAAGGGGATGTTAAAAAAAGAATTCAAATGAAGCAATTTTGTGAAATATTTTAAATGATTATTTGATCTTATTATATTGATGGACCTTTAAAGTAGTTCTATTTAAAAACTATTTTCAAAAATAAAAGTAACATTTACTGTATACATTTAAGCAGAATTTAAAACTTTATATTGGTTATTTGAGTATGAAAATATAATCAAGTAAAAAATTATTTTTGATACATATGTATATACAGTGGTGCCTCAGTTCGCACACTTGATTCTTTCCATGATTCTGGTCACAAATCGAGTTGGACAAGACCCAAATCCAATTCAATGGTTAGGTCCGATGTTGACCTTCTGGGGAAATTTGATTTGGTTCTTGTCCAGTTCGATTTGCAACCAGAACCTTGGAGAGAATTGAGTTTGTGAACCAGAGTACCACTGTACTTTAACCAGTTCCCTGATCGTATGTGTCTCTAAAATCATCACTAATATTCTTCAATGTATTTGAATAGGGTCTTATTTTCATAAAATAACCTATAATCTTTTCCACTGGTACATGTCATAGTTAGTAATTTTGAAATTGTTAACACTTTAGTGATGCTTTTCTTATAGAACATACTATTTTTGATTGAGATAATGTTCTCTCTATGGATGCTGAGGTACCTGGTAAACTCGCAGTCAGTTTCACTGAATGGAGGGTAGTCTCAAGTCTAATTTTTTAAATCTGTATTTCAGCTCAAATTTTTTTTTTTTTTTTTTTTTAATGTGGGTACCGGGAGTCGACCTCAGGACCTTGCACTTGCATCGCTGAGCGATATCACAGGCCCCATTTTTCCTTTATGTGGGTTTCGGGGGTCAAACTCAGGACCTCACGCTTGCTGGGCAGGCTCTTATGCCGCTGAGCTGTCTCACCGGCCTCAGCTCAAATATTTTTACAGTATTGTCTTTTCATCTCCATTCAGAACACCTGTCTTCAATAGTTTTATAAGACATAATTCAGCAAACAAATTACTTATTGTTGATCGCTGTAAGTGCTGCAAAATGCTGCACTCTTAATTTCATTGCATTCTGATAATAAATGTAAATTTATCCAAATAAAAATAGGAGCTTAAAAAAAATGTCAGAGAGCTCCATCCCAAAAGTCAATTCCCCTTCTCCTGATTAGCTCACTCTCTCTCATCTCAGTTTAACCATCCTACCCAGACATGGCCACTGTACTTCCCCCCTCGCAGATTGACTGGAGCTCCTTGGATTTCTGCCCCATCGGGGTGATGTTCTGCCTCATGTTTCCACCCATGAAGTTCTACAGGCCAGGGACTATATTTGTCTTATTCACAATCATGGCTTGCACAGTGCCCAACATAGAGTAAGTCTTAAGCAAATAATAATTAAATGAATTAACCAATTTTTAAAAGGAGTACATAATCAGATTCTCTCCATAAAAGACCAGTAAGATCCCACAAAATTTGATTTAAAATGTTTTTCCCCTAACAGTGACCTTACAGTGGAGAAATTTGGTTGACCTTGTGCTATGGTTTAAAGGCATCCTCCAAAATTCATGTGTTGGAAACTTAATCCCCAATACAATGTTGTTGCAAGGTGGGACATTAAAGATGTGATTAGGTCTCGAGTGCTCAGTCTTCATGAATGGAGTAATGCCACTATTACATTTCCATCTATTTTAAGAGAATGCTCTCTTCACAAAGTCTAGCTAGAAAAGTAGCGTGATGCTCCTCCCCTCCGCTCATGGTTTGGGCATGCCTTACCCCACCACACGCACACAAATATGCCATTCATGTAAGGCAAGGTCCATGTCTACTTCACCACACACCCCTACCAGGCAGTTCAGCCATGTTCCAGGATGGGACAGCTGCAAATGGCTCACAGGTACTTCTTTTGCCACAAAAAAAACCTCAGCCAGCAGGATCAGAAATACCTGCAATCCTCATAGGAGCAGCCCACATGCAATGACTAACAGATACAAGACACAAGAAACTGCCCCTGCCACCTGCCACAGTGGGGAACAACTCTGCACCATAGGTGCTCCAAAGCCTCTGCGTCAGGCTACCACTTATTCTTTACCTGAGTTTGTACCCTCTCTTGGCTTCCCTCCCATCTTATTTATTTCACTCCCTCCCTTATAGGCTTTTCTTGACATGCATTCCCTAAGTAAACCACTCACAAAAATTCTCACTTCAGGTTCTGGTTCTGGGGAACCTGACTGATGAGCATGCCAACACCTAAATAAAGATGAGCAATAACAGTTACTGTCAGAAAGGTGCCGTGCACAATGTGGATATTTTATGTGCGTGATTCATTTAATTTTCTCAACAATAGTGTGCGATAAGAACTACTTACTATTTCTATTTTGTAGAGAAGGTAATTGAGACTTAAATAGAGTTATGGCTTGAATTCATATCTCTACTTTCTACCACTCCCTGCTGATATACTAGGATAACCTCTGCTATCAGAGGACCTCAATAAATGTTTGTTGACCAAATGAATGAGCCATTGCTAGATATCAAATACTCTGTACATGGCTCAGAGTTGACTATTGGTTTGTCCAATTTTTTAAAAAAAGAAATGAGAGTCAATATTGTAGATCCTGCAAGTAATCACAAACTCCATGGTAAACACAATGTGCTAAGCTGGCCAGAGAAGCATGATGAACTGGAGTCAGAAAGGGGTTGCATTTTACCACAGTAAGTTATGATCATCTTTTATAACTGATCCCATCCTTTTTTGTGCACATATTAAACAAATATCTTCAGCCTCCAGCAGCATTTTATGGCTTGTTTGTTCTGTCTTTATCAAAATGCCAGATGGTTTTCATTGCAATGGGAAGGAAAGCTTAAAAGAAATAGTTAAGTCCAAAGACCCTCTTGTTTCCAAAACAGACTAGAAATGTAGAGAAAACAACTCTCACAGCAGACACAGAAAGTACAAAAGTCCCCATACATGCCAAGCCTCCCTCTGTGATGGCTGCTCTTATCATTATAAGCCTTATTAAAAGTAGAATAAAATGTAGTAATGACATATGGAAAAGAATTGCTTCTACTTTCTTTAAATCGAAAAGGAATAGATTCTAAAGCTGGATTGTGGCTGATGGTTGCACAACTCTATAAACTCACTAAAACCATTGAATGGTACATTTATAGTGTGTGGATTCTGTGGCATGAAAAATTACCCTAATAAAGCTGTAGAAAAATAATAATCAGTAAAGAGTGGGGAAAGAGGAAATAAAAAAGTTTTAGCAGTGCATTGTTAACTATTGAAGTTGGATGATGAGTAATAGAGGTTCATTACATTATGTCTTGTACTTTGTGCATGTTAGAAATTTTTCATAATAAAAAGAAATCCTGTAGAGAAAAGAGAGACTGTACTTTGGTCCTCATCATTAAATCTTGTCAAGCCAGATTTGCCACTGTTCCATGTTGTTCCATACCATGAATAATTATGCTAATAATTATGCTAATCAGCTGCCACTAATTGAGTGCCAGTCACAGTGCTAGGTAAGGGCTTTGCAAGGGTCATATCTTCGGAGTGGTTCTATGAAGTAGGCACTGTTTCTATTTACATTTTATAGATGATGAAGCTGTGGCCCAGAAGTCCTAAGCAACATGTATGAGGCCATTCAGCATTATAAAATGAATATGGGGGAGTGAATCAGTAGGCTTTGAATTTGAAAGTACTTTTGGGGTAGTAGCAGTTACTTTTGGCTGGGATGGTAGGGATGGGGCAGGGGATCTTAGAAGGACTTCACAAAAAGGGAAAAAATTCAAGTTGGGTCCTGAGGAATGAGTACAGGTTCATCTAGCAAGTGAGTGAAGAGGAAGTGGAAGATTATTTCAATCAGAGAGAACATTGAGAATGACAGCATAAGTATTATGAGAAAATACACAGCATATTCATTGAAGCCACAGGGTGTAAGATGTGGGGATAGCTGAAACTGGGATGGAAGAAACGGGAAAGAAGGCAGGGGTGGGAAGTGAAGTGAGGGGCCTCTACCAGAGGGACCAGGCTTGAGAAAGACCTGAAGGAACCTCTGTGACCTCAACCTGAATTCTTTCTGAAGAATTCCTGACGTATACTCCACACAACAGTGTCCAAGAATGATACACCCAGGACGAGAACTGGTCAATATGCGTCAAATGCACAACCCAGCTCTGGCCCATTCAATAACACTGTCTGGCACCAAAGCCAGGGAAGTAACTACCTAGCTGTAATAACAAAAACACAGGTATTTTGTAAAGTAAACAACCTCACTGCACCTCACCTTACTCACATTACTGTACATATTTCATTTTGTCCAGCTTGCCGGAAATTGATCCAAGAATGTAGGAATTTGCTGATAAGACGTCTCAGAAGGAAAGCTGAACTGTACAGTTTTGTCCTCCTTTATCATATTGTTTTTAAAAAATGAGTACTTTTCTTAAGCAGAAACTCAAACTGGATATGAATTCATGCCCGGAGGGGTAGGAAAAATGTCGAAAGTTGAGGATTTTCTGCATGAATATTCAAAAATCAGTATCTTTGCTCAAACAGTATTTTGGAATCTAAATGATATAGTTGAAGCAAACAGGCCTAAATTCCTAATTTCTCACCTCCTTGAGCTACAAAAGCACCTGACAGCTTAAATCAGAAACTCTTAAAAATAATGTACTTTTTGCATGGATTTGAAGAGACTAGAAAATATTGTACACATTTAACATGAGTATGATACAGAGCCATCGTTAATATCACTAAGTAAGCCATTTTGCCCTACAAATTCGTAATTAATTACACTCTCCTGGTGACCTGGTTCTAAATTCTTTATTCCCCTGTGTGAGGGTGACAGTAAATGAACTCTACTAATTAGCCCTGGTGTCTCCTCTGAGAATAATCATAGGAAGTGAAATTTGCATTGTGAGTGAATTCAGAGCAAGCCACAGGAAGACACTTTTGTTTCCCTTGCTGTTGTTCTAAAAATATGTAGAAAAAAAGCCAAGTGGCGGAGGTATCCATATTTGCAGAGCCCTGGAGCGGCACCTCCAGAGGGCAGAGTCTGTCTCTGAGGCCCTTTCAGCCAGGACCTCCCGGTGCCAAAATCTACTCAAAATGTAACCAGGTCACCACATTCATCAACCCCCCGGAGGTGCAGAACCTAGGTTCCACCATCAGGTGATAGCCTTCATCTGCAATCAACTCACCATGTGGTGAGAGCACAAAGTTCTCGTTCCCCTCCCCCTGTACTGTTCAAATAATTACTGTGGACTGAGAAACACCCCGTGGATCATTAATCAGTTGTGAACACCGGAATTTTTCCCTGCCTTGAGGTGAAATGCCTAGAGGAAAGCCAGCGGAAATGCCAGAAGAGGGAATCCGCCAGATTCCCTTTATAGGAGACGCTGCCAGAAAGATTTGATTTCACATCCCTAAGCCTTGGGGAACTCTTCCCAGTGGCAAGCTCCAGACCGTATCTGAGAAACTGAGTCTCTGCCGCTCAGTGTGGAGGAGTTCCTTCTGCCAATGGCTGCTCAATAATAGTGGCTGCAGCCATCAAGGCACAGCATAGTCATTCTCCACGGTGGGAAAAGTGGCCCCAAACACTTGGCAGGTTACTTGACAGGAGAATATATACAAGGCCATTTTTCTTGCTTGCTTTTTTTTGCAGGGGGTGGATTTGTTTGTTTGTTTTTTGAGACAGGGTCTCGTTGTGTAGCTCAGGCTGGCCTAGAACTTGTGGTGATCCATCCTCCTGCCTCAGCCTCCCAAGTGCCAGGTTTACAGGGATACATCACCATGCCCATTTTCAGCCATTTTTCTTAACCAAACAAATCAACAACAACAAAAATCAAGCCTTGGTCCCGATGAAGGGAAAAACCTAACTAGAACTGTATAATTTGGGATTTTCAAAGGCACTCTACAGAGTATTTAATCTGAACATGCCATGTTACAGATGAAGAAAGAGAAGCCCAACAAGGCCACGTGAATTACTTAACATCTTACCACTAATTAGTATCTCCTAGAACTGGAGCAAAGTCTCCAGTCCTGGGCCAGTCCTTCTGGGGTAATATCCTGGCAGAAGCAGAGTCACAGGTTTAACAGAACCCAGAAAAATTTGCATGCAGTAATAATTTAAACATCATTTGTATACTAAGACATACATACAAATTTTTTTAATGTTAAAAGAAATCTCTTCAAGGAAATTTCATAATTCTGCATTTAGAACCACATTGCCAAGCCATGAACACCATGGCTACACTAGCAGTATAATAGCCACCAGCCTCATGTGGCCATTGAGCACTCGAAAGATTACTCAAGATAGGGGACTGGACAGAGTCATGCCACTGACCCTCAACCAACTCCACACCTGTGGATTTTACACCCTAACCATGACTATCCACCAACCCTGAGAGGACTCTGTGTTTTGATTCCACTTGTATGGGTTAGCTGAGGAACTGACCAACCATCTGACCTGATAGTGAAGAAGGCCAACACCCAGGGACAGAAGAGGAGACAATGAAGCAAGCTGCTGTCCAGCAGCAACAATCCACCAACTCCAAGCCAGCTCTGCATCTTGCTTTGACTTGTTATGGGACAGCAGAGACACAGATAAACTAAGAACCTAATTCTGGACAAGGCCAACAAATGGGGAGAAAAGATAAGCCTGGAAGGGTCAGTGTCTTGGTTACTTTTCTCATTGCTGAGACAAAATACCAGATGCCCAATATTAAGGAAGGAAAGGTTTATTTAACTCACAGTTTGTGGAGGTTTCAGTCCATAATCTGCTGGCTCCAAGGCAGGGTGGCATGGCAGAGGGGCAACAGTTCATGGCTGCAGAAGACAGCAATAACAACAAGAGCCAAAGAGAGGAGCAAGCCTCTTTTCCGCCATTATCTTGTATGCAGGCTACCTGCCCTAGGGCGGGTGTAGCACTAATACCCCCAATCCTAGCACTAGACAATGAACCAATCACAAACTCTAGATTCAGTCACCTGAGAAAACCTCAACCCCCAAGACCACATGAGGCTTTGGGGGGACATCCAAACACAAACCATAACAACCACCAAACCTAGGGATAAAGTATGGACCTGGCCGTCACCTTCAGGAATTCCAGTGTTGCCCTCCCAAAGTGAATGGGTAAGAGACAACCACAGGAGACTGCCACATATTAGATAGATGTTTAAGCTCACACTGAGAAGGACATAGGCCCTGCCCTCTGTAGTGAGAAACCAGGCTATGTGTATGTTGACATTAAGTCCAGAAGTCTGCTTGAACCCACACCACATGGCCTACGTGCAGCAAAGACCAGAGGGCTAATTGTTTTTCCCATCTATAAATGTGAGCAAGGACATGCCTTGGTTTGGACAGTTAGCACAGTGCGGGGTGAATGGACAAGGAGCCTCTGGTGCAGGGAGTGTACCTCACAAACCCACCAGCTGAAAAGCTAGGCAGCGAAAATCATGACTTACTGGATTCCAAGACTGCAGATACTGGAAAAGAAACCACTTGTTATGGCATGTATCTAGATGTTCCATCCAAAGCCTCAAGCACTCATGGGTGGGCTTTTCAGAGGTGGCCAGATCTAGAGTGTGTGAATGTGGATTAAGGGTGTGATAACTAAATTAGTCCAGTGATTGGTTTAGCACAGTTCTGGGTGTGGATAATGGGAAGGCCCACCCTGGGTATGGGTGGCACCACCCAAAAGGCTTATAGCCTGGATGAAATAAAAGAGGAAGGAAGGCTCACTGCTGCTGCTGCTTCCTACCAACCCTGCCATGTGCTTATTCTCTGCCAAGCACCTCTGCCATGCCACCCTGTTTTAGAGCTAGCTGACTATTGACGGAAACCTCTACAAATTGTGTGCTAAAATAAAGATTTCCTCACCAAGCTTTGTGAATGGGGAGGGGAAGGGGGTTTGAAATGAGGGGATGGGAATGGGGAAAAAAAGAGGAATCTAGATATATCATGTACAGACACAAATTCCGTATAATGAATGTGTTCATTATGTATACCTAAATTGTACCAATAAACTCAAATAAACTAAAAAAATAAATAAATATACCTTTCCTCCTTTAACTTGCTGGTACCAGTTATTTTGTCCTAGCAATGAGGAAGAAACCAAGACACCACTCATTCAGATACACAGGAATTTTTTTTCTTTGACTCAATCTTTTTAAAATTTTTAAAAATTATTTCTCTCTTTCTTTCATCAGTTTTTTGGGGGCATTGGACAAAATATCTAATGATATGGATACACTGGGTAGGGTGAGCAGTTAAGTAGAAGGAGAAAAAGACAATCAGCAATAGGAAAATATCGCAAAGACAGGAATAAGTCAATACCTATCAGGAACAACTCTCACTGTGAATGTCCTCAGTTCCCCAATTAAACAACACTGATTGGTAGAATGGACCAAGAAAAAAAATCCAATAGTACGATGTAAACAAGACACATATTTAACCTAAGAAATTCATAGAAATTCATTTGATAAAAATCAAAGCATGGAAAACAATGTTCCATACAATGGTAACCAAAAAGCAAGTATATCTATCCTATTTTCAGGTAAAGTGACATCAGACCAAAACTGATCAGAAAAGGCAAAGCAGGTCACTCCATATTGGTTAAGGGAATATTTTAACCAGAAAAGATATACTGATTAACATATATGCACTTAACAACAGCACACACAACTTCATAAAACAAGTACTACTGGAAATAAAAGGTCAGATAAACATAAACACGATAATAGTGGGGATCAAAACCCCACTGTCACAAATAGATCTACTAGACAAAAAATCAATAAAGAATGTCAGATTTGAACAAAAGCTTCAAAGGACTTAAAAGTTATCTATAATGTTCCACTCAAAAATAAGAGAGTATGTATTCATCTCAGAAGCACACAGAACTTTCTCCAAAATAGACCACATACTAGCTATAATGGTTGATTGTGTCAACTTTAGAAGTTTAGAAGCTTAACTAAATCAGCTCAACAATTCTACACCCTGGGGTGTAGAAGACCTGCCCTGGGGCAGCTGGTCTACACCCTAGGATGTGAAAGACCCACCCTGGGTCTTTAAAATAAAAATAAATAAATAAAATAAAGTGAGGATAAATTTAAAGGTTTCCTAGAACTTGGTTGTAAATATGACGGTAAGACAATGTATTCATATTAAAAGTTGAGAAGCTTTTGGTTTTGTGAAACTAGTTTTCAGCACAGAAACTGACTTCTTTGGACAAAGCTTTAACCAATGATGGTGTTTGCCAGTAGTATCTATAATCTAAAAGAATTCACTGTTTAGGGCTGGTGATATCGCTCAGCTGGCACACGAGGTCCTGAGGTCGACCCCCGGTACCCACAAAAAAAAAAAAAAAGAATTCACTGTTTAAATATATTCATATCTAATCTCTTTTCATTGCAATGAACAGCCCTTATTAGCAATAGCGAAGTACTACAGGAAGCAACTTAAGCAGCAACTTAACTTGTTTATTAACCAGCTCATGGTGTGTGAATGTTATAAAATTGTCACTCTGATATATTTTTAAATGTAATGCTATATAAGATGATAACATGATGTGTATGGTGAAAAATGGCAGCAGTAGTAACTGTGTAAAATGTCTAATCCACATTATTGATTCCTTTAAGATACACTGCCTTCTTTCTCTGTATTTGGAATTGTCAATACAACACATGAGAGAAAACAGCCTAATAAAAAAAATCATATACATGCTCATAATTTCCCTCTTTTGTAGTCTGTACAAGATCAAAAAAAGATTGTGGTTAATTACTATTTAAACAAGTGTTTAAATTTAGTCTTCAGAGTGAGCAAGGGTTCACATGCATTATTTTATGCTACCGGATTTTATTACACATGTTTTAAAACACTTTATATGTTTTTTCTTATCTGTATACACAGTATGTTCTTGAATAATGTTCACTTGTCAAGAAAACTGTGATAAATAAATTATGTGGATACTATATGTTTATATTATTTTAAAAACTATTATCACAAGTTGGTTTTTTATTGAGATATGATGCACTACAACCTTTAAAAGTACTTTTTAGCATAATCACAAGTCATGCAACCATCACTACTGATTTCAGAATATTTTTATCACCTCCAAAACACACAACCCCAAAAGAAAGAAGTGATGCTTCCCTTCCTCTCCCTCCAGTTCTTGGGAAACAATCTGTCTCCAAGGGTTTGCCTTTTCTGAATATTTCTTATAAATGGAATTATGCAATATGAGTCTTTTTGTGTATGGTTTATTCCACCTAGCATAATGTTTTCAAAGATCATCTATGTAATAGCATGAATTGTTACTTCATTCCTTTTTATTAGTAAATGATATTCCATTGTGTGGAGTAGAAACTGCATTTTGGGGCCAGTGAGATGGCTCAGCGGCGTAAGCGCCTGCCTGGCAAGCACGAGGGCCCGAGTTCGACTCCCAGAACCCACATACGAAAAAAGGGCCAGTGATATCGCTCAGCGGCATGGGCACCTGCTGGCACACGAGGTCCTGAGGTCGACCCCCTGTACCCACAAAAAAAAAAAAAAAGAAACTGCATTTTGTTTATTCATTAGTTGATGGATATTTGAGTTGTTTCCACTTTTTAGCTATTAGGAATAATGCTGCTATGAGAGTTCATGAACAAGCTTTTGTGTGAAAGTATGTTTTCAATTTTTGTGGGGCAAATTAAAATTTTAAGATAAAATACCTAAGTCAGACTCAGGTATATGCTGCCTGGGTAGCAAAGTACAGATTAAACATCTTGTCTCTGTGTGTCAGGTGAGACCTGACTTCCTGAGGAGCAAGGGCATGCTGGGAGACTTCCAGCTTATCTTTTTTGGTCCTAGCATGGTGTCAGCAACAGGTTTCTCCTCAAAACACCACCTTCTACTCTTTGTCAAGGCCCTACTCTGCATTCCACGGGGTCTCCTGATTACTGCCCATTCTCCACTCATCATGAGGCAGTTAGGGCTATGAACAAAATCTCTGAGCACAGATTCTGGTCCCTAGAGCTAGAAAGATCAACAAATATCTGTCCGCAGTCCTCTCTCAACCACTCAGCAGGCACAGCAAGCCCACACATGAATGTAGGGGGCCTCCTGGGACTGGGACACATTGTGCTGATGCTTGGGGAGTTTATGGTTCCTCACCTGTGTGCTGCACTCCTCCAAGCGGTTTCTCCCAGTCCTTTCCCATGTATACCTCTCTACTGCAGGGGTTCCTTTGATCTATTCTGCCTTTAACTATATCTGCAATTTTCTGCCTTTCACCTACATCTGAGTTTAAGGTTCAAATGTACTACCTCTATTTTCTTGTCTTTTGTGGCTCTATCTACCTAGCGGAAAGGGTGACTCATGACTCGCTGACTGGATTGGGTGAAGTAAGGGGTGTAAACTCCAATTAAAGGAATTTACTTTAATATATAACTTTGCAGTGGAAGGAGAGAGGTCAGAAGAATACTAATAGATACTTCTCGATATTATTGCATCACAACTGTGTTCTCAGTAATGTTATGTCATTTAATGATAAGTTAACCCATGGCTCTGATGATAACCATAGGTTTGGTATTTGTTATTTTTCTTAAAAGAAAATAATTAGAAAGAAAGACATTCAGTAGTATCAATTTTTCTCCCACTGAATCCTATCACTACCTGATACAACCTTAGCCCTCTGTGGAACCCAGTTTGGGAAATGAGGCATCCATTGTGCAGAATGTCTCCTTTGAGTTTAGCATCAAGTGCCCTCGATCAGATCAAACCGAGGTCTCATAAGAGCTTGCTATGCTTTAGAAACAAACAAACAAACAAAAACCAAAATTCAATTGGTTATACTAACTGTTTATTTCTCACTTAGTCATATGTCCCTGTGGGTTTGGCCCCCACTTAACCGAGTAGCCACTCTCTGGAGAATTGTCAGCCAAAGAAAAGAGTAGGGTAAACCACACACTAGCTCTGTGCCTTGCCCAGAAGTAACACACATTACCACCTCCTGTATTTCACTGGCCAAAGTAAGCCAGATTGTCATGTCCAAGTTTACAGGGTGGAGATTGACGATCCTCTCCTAGGGACGACATTACAGCAAGGGGCACTGAATCTCAGTGAACAGTGAATAAGGCAACTACAGAACCAGAGTTAGCAAGCCCCGAAACTCCTCATATACTGCCTAAATTACCAAGTCATGCTTCCTCTCGGTGATTTCTTTGGGATCTTTTCGGCCCCTTTGCACTGGGCCTTTTCTCCTAATCAAGGCCATCTCATTCTACCCCACCATGTTTCCCTGACTTTGAATCTCAAATAATTGGGATTGGAGTCTCAGGCTCTTCCACTCCAGAAGGCCCTAGGCTCCTCAGCAATGCGTGTGTCATTCTACTGGCTGTCATTCTCTCAGATGCAATGTCAAGAGCAGGAATGCCATCCGTGCAGTGGGTTACCTAGCCAGCTCCAATGCCAAATCAAGTCATGAGAGGTTTTGGGAGTGGTCATAAAGTTTGAGCAGTATGTTTTTTTTTTTTTTTTTTTTTTTGCTGTAGCATGGAGTTTTGAATTAAACATAATTGAGACACTCAATGATGCTGTCAAAGAGCCAAGCTCTTTCTCTTTTTCTGTCTCTCCATCTTTAACGTAATGATTTTCATGTCCATGTTTGTCAGTTTACCGCCTCCAGTGGCTACCACCCCTCCAAGCCTCACTACCACATCCAAGAAGAAGAAGAGGAAGGGACAATGGCCAAGGGTATTTCTCTACAAGAAGCTTTCCCCTTTTTACAGAAAGTAATACTCTAGAGCACTGGTGACGAACCTATGGCGTGCATGCCACAGCAGGCTGTTTGTCATCATTGAAAGCTCTAAAAGGTTCGCTATTCCTGCTCTAAAGGCTCCCTCCGAGGATTTTTCTTGCATCTCATTCATCTGAAGTGTGTCATGTGGTCCTTCTGGTGTAACAGATGCTGAAAATCCAAATTTTCAGGTTTTCCACACTCTGTAGCTGAGAAAGATCAGGGAGAAGGAATTGGAGGTTGAATTAAGTCAGCTGACATGCAATTTGTGCCATTACTCAGTATCTCTTTGACTAGTCTGTACACTCCCTACAATGTCACCTAATTCTGCACCCAAATTAAGCATCCGCATCCATTTCTTTATGAAACCATATGATTATGCTATGGGGAGAGGTTGGTGTCCCAGGCTTCCTTGTTTGATGCCTCTGCTTTCCTTTCTTGGTGAATGACCTAATGCCAACTGGTTTTTATCCAAGTGTGTGGAAGCCATACTATTCTTTCATGATCAAAACTATTCAAAAGAAGCCAAGCATGGTAGTGCACACCTATGAACCCATCATTTAGGAGGCTGAAGCAGAAGGATCTCCAGTTTGAGGCCAGCCTAGACTACATAGTGAGACCCTGCCTCCACAAGAAAGTTATGCAAAATAATTTTATGTTTGCTTTCTGTAGTACCTTAGAGGTATTAACTTGACCTCTTAATTTTCACCTTTCTCGAGTTTTTATTCTATTCTTGGTTAAAGCTTACTTTTCCTTGGACTACTAGTTTATAGAATACTAATTGAATTTGATCATATGTAAATATTTTATTCTCAATTTTACTCCTCACTATTTGACTTCCTATCATCTAAAAATAAATCTCAAGTGAAGTATTAGCTTTTAACAGAGTACTTAAAATTTTGACTGCACTCTTTCCCCAGAGAAATGGGTATCTCTAGATAAGTAAACAAGACCATTTTAAGCAAGTCTTCTTTAAATAAGGAAAGAATTATTTCCAAATAATTTGCTGTGTATTTCTTAACACAGTAGATTCTTCTAGTTATGGGTTAACCATTTAGTCTTAAAATACTACCACATTTTTAAAATGGAATGGAAAAATGAGAATGTATGAATTCACATAGTCTCCATGCTGAAGCCAATAGTTAACAAAGGTTATGAGGAAAAGGCAAAGACAAACCGGATTATTGTCAAGGTACCGATGACTAATCTTCTTTGGGTTTAGTGAAATGCAGTAAAATATGGAGAAAGAGGAAATGAATTCATATCTCAGTTTCAAACAAAGTTCTACACACATATTTAAATTCGAGTATTCAGGTTTTCAGTGTAAACACAGTTATCTGTAATGCGCCTGTCCTTACTGATTCTTGTAGCACCATCATGCTTTTTCTAACCTCACAACAATCACAGCATTCGTAGTGTTGGAGACAGAAGAGAGAGCATCTCAGGCTGTCTCTTTCTCATCTACTTATCTTTTTTTTTTTTTTTTTTAAAGAGAAGAAAAAACCAGACAAAACAAATCAAAAAGAACAGATTTTCAAAACAACATAATAGGAGGGTAACAATGGTCAATGCATTACATATTGCTATCTTTAAGTTAGTTATTCAGGATACCAGATATCAGCATTCAATTGTCCAAACATTATTGGCACAAACCTTACTCTTCAATGAACTAAGTAAAATTAGTAGTGTATCTATCTTAACCATCTTATATATAAATACAATTTTTTTTTCCTTTCCCTTCTTTCTTTTCCCTATTCCCCCATCCCAGTCTCTCTTTCTTTTTGACAAGTTTCTTTTTGGGTCACCATGTCCACTGCACATTTTGGATCTTATTTACTCTTTCAGTTTCTCATACTAGAGAGACAATACAATGCTTACACATGTGCTTCTGGTTTATTTCACTTATGAGTATTTTCTCGAGTTGCATCCATTTACCTATAAAAGTCTCCAGTTTATCCTTCTTTATGGCTGAATAGTACTCCATTGTATAAAAATACCACATCTTTCTTATCCATTCCTCAGTTGATGGGCATTTGGGTTGTTTCCAAGATCTGGCTATTACAAATTGTGCTGCTATAAACATGGGTGCACATATATCACTGTGGTATGATGTTTTTAATTCTTCTGGGAAGATACCCAGAAGGGGAATAGCTGGGTCAAATGGGACCTCCAACCCTAGTTTTTTGAGGAATCTCCACACTGATTTCCACAGTGGCTGCACCAGTCGACACTCCCACCAACAGTGGAGAAGCGTTCCTTTCTCCCCACAGCCCCTCCAGCATTTGTTATTAATTGATTTCTTGATAATAGCCATTCTTTCTGGGGTGAGATGGAATCTCAGTGTTGTTTTAATTTGCATCTCTCGAATGACTAGTGATGTTGCACATTTTTTTGTATATTTATTTGCCATTAGTATTTCTTCATCTGAGAAATGTGCATTCATCTCAGATGCCCATTTTTGGAGTGGGTCTTTAAATTTGGGAGGTCTAATTTTTTGAGTTCTTTATATGTTCTTGATAGTAATCCTTTATCTGAGGAACAGCTGGCAAACATTTTTTCCCACGTGTGGGTTGTCTCTTCACTCTGTTGGTGGTTTCTCTTGCTGTGCAAAAGCTTTTTAATAAGATGAGATCCCAGTTGTTGATTCATTGTGATAGTTCCTGTGCAGTTGAGGTTTTATTCATAAAGTCTTTGCTTACACCAATGTCTTCAAGGGTTTTACCTATCCTACCTTCCAGCAGATTTAATGTTTTTGTTTTAATATTTAGATCTCTGATCCATTTTGAATTTAGTTTAGTGCATGGTTTAGATATGGGTCTAGTTGTAATCTTCGGCATGTGTAGAGCCAGTTTTTCCAGCACCATTTATTAAAGAGGCTATCTTTCTTCCAGTGAATGTGTTTGGCACCTTTGTCAAAGATAAGGTGGCTTAGTATGTCTGGGGTTGTTTCAGCATCTTCTAATCTGTTCCATTGATCTTCAGGTCTGCTTTTTTGCCAATACCACACTGTTTTTATCACAGTAGCTTTATAGTATAATTTCAAGCCAGGGATTATGATGCCCCCTGCCTTGCCTTTGTTGCCCAGAATTGCCTTTGCTATTCTAGGTCTCTTCTGATTCCAAATGAATTTTAGGATTGTTTTCTCTAATTCTGTGAGATATGCTGTTGGAATTTTGATTGGAATTGCATTAAATCTGTATAACAATTTTGGAAGTACGGCCATTTTCACTATATTGGTTCTTCGTATCCAGGAGTAAGGGATATCTTTCCATTTTTTGATATCCTCTTCAATCTCCTTTTCCAGAGTACTGTAGTTTTCAGTGTATAGGTCTTTTACATCCTTTGTGAGGTTGATTCCTAGGTATTTCATTTTTTTGGATGTTATTGTGAAAGATTGTTTGCCTAATTTCTCTTTCAGTAAGTTTGTTATTTGTGTACAGGAAGGCTATTGACTTTTGAGTATTGACTTTGTATCCAGCTACACTTCTGAATTTGCTTATTAAATCTAGCAGTTTTTTAGTGGAGTTTTTGGGGTCTTCTGTGTAGAGTATCATGTCATCTGCAAATAATGATAATTTAACTTCTTCCTTTCCAATCATTATTCCCTTTTCTTCTTTCTCTTGTCTAATTGCTCTGGCTAAAGTTTCCAGAACTATGTTGAATAAGAGTGGGGACAGTGGACATCCTTGTCTTGTTCCTGATTTTAGAGGGAAGCCTTTCAGTTTTTGGCCATTTAGTATAATATTGGCTCTTGGTTTGTCACAGATAGCTTTTACCAGGTTAAGATAAAGACCATCTATTCCAATTTTCTGTAGGGTTTTTATCATGAAAAGGTGCTGGACTTTGTCAAAAGCTTTTTCTGCATCTATTGAGATGATGTGATTTTTGTCTTTGGTTCTGTTAATATGGTGTATTACATTTATTGATTTATGTATGTTGAACCATCCCTCCATCCCAAGGATGAATCCAACTTGGTCATGATGTATAATCTTCTTGATGATTTGTTGGATTCTGTTTGTCAGTATCTTATTAAGGATTTTTGCATCTATGTTCATTAGGGAGATTGGCCTGTAGTTCTCTTTCTTAGTTGTGTCCTTCTCTGGTTTTGGTATCAGGGTAATGCTTGCTTCTAGGAATGAATTTGGGAGTATTGCTTTCCTTTCAATTTTATTAAAAAGTTTGAGAAGTAGTGGCGTTAGGTCTTCTCTAAATTTCTTGTAGGATTCGGCAGTGAATCCATCAGGGCCTGGGCTTTTCTTTGTTGGGAAGTTTTTAATTACATCTTCGATTTCACTGATTGTTATTGGTTTATTTAGGATTTTTATATCTTCTTGATTCAGCTTTGGTAATTCATACGAATCTAAGAATCTGTCCATTTCTTCTGCATTTTCCATCTTAGTAGAATATAGATTTTTAAAATAGGTATAGATGATCTTCTGGATTTCTGCAGGATCCGTCGTGGTATCACCCTTTTCATTTTCAATTGCATGGATTTGAGTCTTTTCTTTTCTTTTTTTAATAAGGTTGGATAAGGGTTTGTCAATCTTATTTATTCTTTCAAAGAACCAACTCTTTGCTTCATTGATTCTTTGTATTGCTTTTTTAGTCTCCAATACGTTAATTTCTGCTCTGATCTTTATAATTTCCTCCCTTGTATGAGCTTTTGGCTTAGCCTGCTCTTCTTTTTCTAGAAGTTCGAGGTTCGCCATTAAGCTATAAATAGCTATATTAAGCTATAAATAGCTATATTAAGCTATAAATTTCACTCTTAGGACTGCTTTCATTGTATTCCATAAGTTCCAGTATACTGTACTGTCATTATCATTCAGTTGTAGAAAGTGTCTAATTTCTTCTTTAATTTCATCTGTGATCCATTGGTTGTTCAGGAGGGTGCTGTTTAATTTCCATGTGTTTAGGGAGTTTTTGTGATTTGTTTTGCCATTGATTTTCAATTTCATTGCACTATGATCTGATCATATACATGGGATAATTTCAATTCCTTTGCATTTACTTAAGCAGGTTTTATGAGCTAGTATGTGGTCTATTTTGGAGAATGTCCCATGTGCAGCTGAGAAGAATGTGTATTCTGATGTTGTGGGATGGAACACTCTGTAGACATCTACTAAGTCCATTTGTTCAAAAGTTTGGTTCAGTTCTACTATTTCATTATTGACTTTCTGTCCAGTTGATCTATCATTTTGTGACAGTGGAGTATTGAGATCCCCCCAATATAATTGTATTAGTGCTTATTTGATTTTTCATGTCCTTTAATACTTGTTTTATATAGCTGGATGCACTGGTATTTGTTGCATATATATTTATTATCATTATCTCTTCCTCTTGGATTGTTCCCTTTACAAGGGTGTAATGACAGTCTTTATCTCTCTGAATCATTCTTGGCTTGAAATTCACTTTGTCTGCAAAAAGAATAGCTACCCCTGCTTTTTTCTGGGTTCCTGTTGCATGGAGTATTGTTTTCCATCCTTTGACTTTCAGTCTATGAATTTCTTTCTGAATTAAATGTGTTTCTTGTATACAGCATATTGTTGGATCTTGCTTCTTGATCCATCTTGCCAGTCTGTGCCTTTTGATTGGTGAACTGAGACCATTAACATTGATGGTTAAAACTGATATGTATTGACTTATACTTGTCATGATATTTTCCTGTTGTTGGTTCCCACTCTTTGTTTGTTTTTCCCCTCTCCCTCTATTTAATTATCTGCCCTGCCTGGTGGATTCCTTCTGTTGGTGTTCATGGAGTTGTAGTCCTTGTTATCTCTTTCTAGAATGTCCTTGAGAACATTTTGGAGTGCTGGTTTGGTGGTCATAAATTTTCTTAGATGTTCTTTGTCATGAAAGTATTTTATTTCTCCATCAATTTTGAAAGATAGTTTTGCTGGGTACATCAATCTGGGTTGAAAGTTATTTTCCTTTAGAGATTGAAATATGTCATTCCAAGCTCTTCTTGACTTGAGGGTTTGTGCTGAAAAGTCAGCTGTGATTCTGATGGGTTTTCCTTTATAGGTGATTTGTCTCTTGTCCCTAACAGCTTTTAAGATTCTGCCCTTCTGTTGAATTTCTGGGATCTTGACTATGATATGTCTGGCTGAAGTTTTTTTTTAATTGTGTCTAGTTGGAGTTCTATAAGCCTCATTTATATGAAGATCTAATTCTTTTTCTCTTCCAGGGAAGTTCTCCATGATAGTGTCTGTGAACAATGTCCTAATGTCATTTATGCTATCTCCTTGTTTTTCATTTATTCCAATTATTCTTAAGTTATTTATCTTTGAGTCATCTATCAGCTGCTGAATTGATTTTTCATGGTCCCTTGCTATTTTTAAGAATTCTTTCTTTTCATGATCACTAATTGCAAGCCTGTCTTCTATATCTGATATCCTGTCCTCACATTGGCTTAATCTGCTACAAATACTTTCAATGGAATTTTTGTTCTCCTGGATATCTGCTTGAATCTGCCTTATGGATTCCATTTCTTTCCTATGCTGAGCATTCATGGTTTCTATAATTTTCTTAAGCTTGTCTATTTTTTTTGTCTGTATCAGCTATAGTGTTCTTAAGCATGGTCTTCATTGTGGACATTATCTCTGCAGTTATCTGTGAAATTATTTCTGATTTAATTTTTTTCAGAGCCTCATTCAGTTGCTTTGTTGTTACCACTTCAGATAGGCCAGGTGGGTGGCTTTCGGATTGTCCCACCTCATTGCCCCCTAGAGGCAATGGTGAATTGGATGTGTGCGGTTGCATCTTGTTTAAGTGTCGTCTCATTTTCTTTTCTGTCTTTAGTTTAATTTCTGGGGTGATGTTTGTAAATTACCTATGGTAGGTTACTTTATTGCTAGTGTTCAAGATCCTTAGGAGATGACTACTTCTCTGCAGTATCTTCCAAGTGAGGCTTGTTTTTGGGTTTTGAGCTTGCTGCCAGATCCTACCTCTTCAATTTGTTGGATATGAGAAATTGCTACCTGTTTGGCCCAGTCCTTGGTTCTTTGGTACTGTGCCACTGTATTTTCTGTGACCCTTAGTCAATCTCAATCATTAAATATCAGGAAGGAAAGCTGTTTAGAACAATTGTTTCACTTTTGGCTGTAATGGTACCTAAAGCATCAAACACAGCCTAGAAAATGACAGACTGAGCTAACCAGTTATTTGCCACTTTTAACCATATAAAGTAGAGTTGCGGTTATATAACAAAATCTAAAAACACACCAGAAAAATTATATGCAATATACAAGTCCTTAATATGTCAATTTTGCCCTCGGGAGTTTAAATTTAAAATGAGTTAAGGAGGAAATAGAGTATTGGGAGAAGAGGAAGGAATTAGATGTAAGGTTGGAGGACCAAGAGGGATCCCACTAACATTGGGAAACTGGTGCAGAGAACTGGTGGGAAAAAGAGAAGGAAGGGATAAAAGGAAGAACAGATCACAACCACAATCACAAAGAGGTTAGAGGCTCTGTTTACACTCATATAAAAACCAGAGAGAATAATGAAGGAAAGAGCAAATAGACAAACAGAAACAAGAACCAAGACACAAACAACAAAACAAACAAACAAAACAAAAATAAAACCCCACACACAAAAAAAACACACACAAAAACCCTTCACCAGAACAAAAAACAAATGAGAGAAAAAAAAACAAATAAAATTTAAAAAAATAAAAATAAAAAGAATCAGTTCCAGGTGTTGACAGAGTCCTGTTCTGTGCAGGTCTGTCCCTGCAAGCCAGGAGGCCCTTTGGCGGAGCAGTGAGCAGAAGCGTGTACTCTCAGGTGGAGACCAGTCTCGTTCGCCTGCCACCGTCAGCGCACTTTCCGCGGGCCTGAGAGCACGCGCTGAGTCTGGAGTGCGAGTCCCAAGCGCTGTGTTTTCACGCTGCTCTGAGTTTCACCGCACCCCCCAAAATGGTGCCCGGCCAGTCGCTCCCTGGCGCTGGACAGCTGTGCCTGAGAGACACTCACCACTGGCCAGCACAGTCCTCCGCTGCTCCCCTGCACTGCCGCTGTCTCATGATCCTCCTCGGGGGCTCCCGGGGAGCCGGCTGTCACCGTGTGTCCGCAGATTTGAGCTTCTGTCACGCTGCGGTTCCTGGGACAGGGAGAAGGCACTGCGGTCTCCTCCTTCTTCTTTGTTGAAAGTGCCCTTCACTGGCGCCCTGAGTCCTGAACTACGCTTCAGAACTTTCCTGGGTCCAGGGGAGGCACCTCCCTCCCTCCTGCGCTCTCCCGGTCACTGTATTCCAGTGGTCCAACGGCAACTTTTAGAGAGTTTCACTGCCTGCTACTTACACATCCGCCATCTTTTTCCCCCCTCATCTACTTATCTTTAGAGGAGGTCATGGCTTAATGGATGTTGTTCACAGGTCCTCTGTCTATCACTTGAGGGAGAAAAGAAATCCCGGAAATAGTAGACATAAGTATCCACCTAATTTCGAGTTGAGAAACTCCAGATGATTCTCAACTTTCTAGCTGAACATGATTTCTAGAGAGATTGCAAACACAAACTGAGGTCTTATTCTCTGCCAATTTCTCCTGCCCACAGAAAACATACAATTACAAAAAGAAAAATTTATTTTGGAATTCATATTCTCAGAAAAATCACCTAAGGTAGGAAACATTCTCTGTAGAGGCCTTGAAGATAAAACCAATATGGAATCAACATGAAACCCCATCTGCAGTTGAGGAGAGCACTCAGGCAGTGGGGTAATTCCACCCCTGTCAAATGATGCACTCAATCTTCTAAATTTGTCGAGCTATGCTCAAGGTTTATTTGTAGCTCTAGTTCTTAAGAACATTAAAAAAAAAAAAGCATTCAGGACTAGTGGTTTATCTAAGTCAAGTATTTTGTCCCTGAAAACATGTGACTTTTTCTGGGTAAGCCTAGGTAAGCTAAGTGATCTCAGTCTCAGAGCATAAGAATATATAACCAATGTCTTCATTTTTTCTTTATCTTTTATTATAAACTTACTATCCATAATGTTTTCAAAGCAGCTTTTAACTAATACCAATAGGTAATATGTTCAGTAGTTACTGATACAATATCCGTCTTGTTACATTCACTTAGGTTAATATGATCCTTACCTGCTAACAAATCAGATCAAAGACAACTACAATAAAGAGTTAAGGATAAACGCCATAGGCAATATCGAATGATTTCATTATATTAACAGTTTTATAATGTGCATAAAATTGGATTGAAAGACTTACATTCCCATGTTTGGCTATCATGACAGTTTCTTATACTTAGATTTAAATATTATATAAACTATATTTACATAAAGCACAAGTAAGAGTTATGAAACATAGGCTTTTGAAATTGCAATTGGATTTATGGCCACATACACAATCAGAGCTTCAAGGAACCTTTGGACACATCTAGTATATGTCCTTATTTTATAGAAAAAGAAACCAAAATCCGGGGTACTGACTTCCTCAAAGCCACAAAATAGCCTAGTAAAAAAAGCTGAACTAAAACACAACTTTCAGTCAAACACCCTTTCTATATCATCATAAAGTTGGAAACTCAAGAATGTATATAACTCACTAAAGGATGGAATAATGAAAACTCATCAAGCCAGATACTTCTGGCTACCCCCAAACAACTATGTTCCCTTTCTGCTATAATGAAGGCATCCCCATTGCAGCATGGCACATGGCTGCCCTTTGTGCAACATTTCATACCAGTCCTTGCAGCTAGATGTGGCCATATGACCATTCTGTGGCCATTTTCTTCCTGTAACCAATTGAGATAAAACCAAAGGTTACCTTGTAGCTGTTTCTGAAAGCTTCTTAAAAGCTAACTGGGGGCCGGTGAGATAGCTCAGTGGCATAAGTACCTGCCTGGCAAGCGCGAGGTCCTGAGTTTGACTCCCGGTACCCACATAAAGGAAAAAAAAAAAGCTAACTGGCATCCATCTGTTGCCCTTCTTCTTATCTCCCTTTTTCTGTCTAAAATGCAGACTTGACAGATGGAATGAGAGCCTCCATCCTGAACCACAAGGTGATCTTGGAAATAGATGTCATCCATGGTGGACCTATCGGACCCCGAGCAGCTCTAAGTCTCAAGGAACTTCTGGAGCTATACTTGTCCTACACTGCCAACCTCCAGACTTTTACTAAGAAAAAATAATGTTCAATATTATTTATACCACCGTTGTTTGGGGGCTGTACTCGAAACAAACCCAACCCTTAGACATTTAGGGAACAGGTGAAAGATTTAAACAATTCCTCCATATTTTTATGTTCTCTTTATGGGCAAACTGGCCTTTTCTCACCCCATTTTAACCTCAGGAAAGAAGGCGGGGTCCTGGAACAAAGGAGGAGGTCAGCAAGATAGAAAAAAGAAAAGGCATCCCCTCCCTTTTTATGCACTGATGCATTGTAGAAAAAGAAAGGAGAGGGTCAGGCTGTGAGAATGATGCACAGTTCAGGTCAAAGCCCCAGAGGTTCAGTATATATGTAACCAAAAAAAAGAAGAAGATCCTCAGAGGAGCAGCCTCGTGGTGGGCAGGAGCTCAGAGTAATGATGATGGGTGCCCAGGCTGCACAGGGGGAAGGGCTGGGCACCCCCACGACCCAAACTACCCTGTCTCCCTTACAGTGCTATGTGGTAGAGAGAGACAGGGTTCACAGAGGGGCATGGGGGTGGACCTGCCACTACAAGAACCAGGGGATCTGCTGTGTGGTGAGGGTCTACACACAGGGGCTGGGAAACTGAAGTGTTGCACAGAGGCCAAGTCAGACAGGTCTCCCCAGGGCCAGCAGAGCAAAGTGCAACCTCGGTTGATCACCCTGCAGCCACAGCCCGTGTGGGTCCAGCATGGAGCAGCAGCCTTTATCCCTCCACCATCATTAGGCCTGATAAAACACCTATCTATTGGGATCCATTTTCAAGAAAATCAATGGAAAGAAGCTTTAAGCTGATCCTGAGAGGCTTACACTGAACTTACCCAAAAGAAATTACTCCAGCAGAAGCTGAAATACAATATTGAAAAATATAGTAAACATTTAAATTTTTTTTTTAAAGTATAGTAAAAGACTTAGTGCCAAGAACAATGGAATAAATGTTTCAAAATAAGGGGGGGGTATTTTGAGTGGGGTTCATGGCAATATGTATTTTATTGAATACATTTTCAAAATTTAAACATTCACAGTATATTTTGATGACCACATATACCAACAGGCCAAATGAAAGCATACCTCAGCCGGATTCCCACATTCTCCCTGAAACCCCATGGGAGGCTGTTTATAAAAGTTAAACTTAAGAAAGTTACCTGTTCCTTACACATCTAAATCCAGCATGGATTTGTCTTTGATAACCCCTATGGCATCAATAGCAGTGGACTTTTAAAGATGAGAAAATTGTGCCAGGTGTGGTGGCACACACCTGTAATCCCAGCAATCAGGAGGCTGAGGCAGGAGGATCACTGCAAGTTTGAGGCCAGCCTGGGCTATGTAGTGAGTCCAAGGCAAGCCTGGACTACATAGTGAGATCCTGTCTCAAAAAAAAAAAAAAAAAAAAGAGAGAGAGAAATTTGTCTATCTGCTGCCAATCCTGTGATAGGAAGGTGTAGTACTTTTATAATATCATGCCTTGAAGCACTGTGTTAAAACAATAGTGTTTACTTATTGCATACAAGAGTACAACTTTTGTGGCCCTAATATGAATTTATAAGTAGCATTGTTTCTGCTTGGAATCAAACAAAAAATGTTTGTTATGTTGGATACATCTGTGGTCCAGTTGCAACATCTGGAGCCTATTGAATTTAGCTCTTCTTAGAAACAAAAAGATTTCCAATATTAATTTAGTTTTTTACAGGGATGGATATTTACTTAAACTAGGGCTATTTGATATACAAAATTCAGTGTTCAATATTGAAAGAAACATATTTGTTTAATTTGTGGCTTGAAACAAAAGCTTTGGTGATATTGGATTCTGGGGTAATTTTGTTTTTGCTGGGCAAACTTCACACAAATAGTCATTAAACATTAGATGGCCTGTTAACAGAATAACATTCCTTTTAAACAATAAACAGAAATGTCAAGAATATTTAAATGATTTTAGACTTAAAACATAGCCAAGCAATCTTTTGTTAATTTTTAAATAATGTTTTAGATTACATAAGAATTTCTAAAGTTGTCTAAGGCAAGATTTGTAATTTAGTACTATGTGTACTTAAAACTGTGTTAAGCTTTCCTTTGAGATTATTTGTTCTAAGATAAAAAGAAATCAAAATCCAATTTATACACTACAAAATTAAGGCCAAAGTTGGTATCTCTAAAGTGAAAATTTATTTGTAACAAACATTTAAACAAAAAGAAGTAAATTCAGAAACATACAATCTGGGAGCCTGAGGCAGGAAGATCACAAGTTCAAGCACAAAGTGGGCAACTTAGCAACTTAATAAGATCTTGTCTCAAAAATAAATACAAACAGAGATTTTAAAATTGTGCAGTAAAGACCAACAGCAAAATATAGCCTCTCTGAGATCTGGAATCAAGTCACCTAGAAAACAACTTAGCAAAAAGAAAAAGAATTTGAGCTCCAGGAATCAAGAAAGAGCTGATAGGAAAATTAGAAACTACGGATAAACTGGAGACACTGAAGACAAAGCAGAGTTGTGGAAAAAATAGGAAACAGACTGGAATGCAAACCACAGCTCGTGGGGACGGAGACCTCTCTTTGCAAACACAAGAGTGGTGCTAGGGATCAAGCCCCCAGAAGGCTGAACACTAATAAGACCCTCAAATATTATGCTGAATATGTTAAGGAGGAGTACAAACACCATAACATACCCAAACCCAAAGACACATCACAGGGAAACCGAACCTAATCAAAGAGATGTCCACAGTAGTATCAGAGTTTCTCTACCCAAACTGATCTTCAACCCATAGCACAAAAACATTAGAAACAAATAACAAAAACAAATTAAAAACACAAGAAAAGAAAACAAGATGCTCCCCCACACACACCTTAAATCCCTGAAAGCTGATCTCTTGGACACTGAAGCAAAGGCAAAGAACTCAAAAACAAAATGGCCAAAATTTTTGAAGAGATAAAAGAAGAAACATATAAACAAATGCATGAGATGTTTAATGAGCTCAAACAGGATTTAATAAAACAGATAAAGTATTTTACTAATAAAATGTTTGATGAGCTTAAAGATGAAACAAGCAGTGAACTAATTGAGTCAAGCAAGACAATACAAAACACGAATGATCACTTTGGAAAAGAATTAGAAAGAATGAAAGGGAAGAAAGCAGACACTGATGATATAAAAACTTCAATGGAAAGCATGGGTAGAGAACTTGACCCATGTGAGGACAGTGTCAGAAATGGAAGGCGAAGTGGATAGAGTAGATCATAATAAACTCAGCAATACCCTAAAAAAGACAAGACACCACAAAAGCTGGATAAAACAGCTGCTAGATGACACAAAACAAAACAAAACACCAACATCAGAATTATAGGAATAAAGGAAAAATTAGAAGATGACTCGAAAGTTATAAAAAATTTATTCACTGAAATAATAGCAGAAAATTTTCTAAATCTACGAAGAGAATTCAATATTCAAATACAAAAGGCATATAGAACCCCAAACAGCTATTATCAGAAAAGAAACTCTCCACAACACTCCATAACCAAAATTCCAGAAATTCAACAAAAAGAATACTGAAACCTGTTTAAAAAAAAAAAAAAAAAACAGCGAGTCATTTATAAAGGCAAGCCCATTAAAATAACTGCAGCTTTCCCTGCACAAACCTTAAAGGTCAGGAGAGCCTGGAGCAAAGTTTCTCAAGCCCTAAAAGAAAAACAGTTATTAGCCCAGATTTTTAGATCCTCAAAATTAGCCTTCAAAATTGACAGAGAAGTAACAGATTCTGCAGAAATCCAGAAGATCATAGGTAATTGCTTTGAGAACTTGTACTCTACTAAAATGAAAAATTCAGAAGAAATGGATAGATTCCTAGACACATATGAATTACCAAAGCTGAATAAAGGAGATATAACAACTCTAAATAATCCAATATTAGTCAATGAAATTGAAGAAGTAATAATAATTAAAAAAAAAAAAAAGGGCCGGTGAGATGGCTCAGCGGCTTAAGCACCTGCCTGGCAAGCGCGAGGGCCCGAGTTCGACTCCCGGAACCCACATACGAAAAAAAAGGGGCCAGTGATATCGCTCAGTGGCACGGGCGCCTGCTGGCGCGCGAGGTCCTGAGGTCGACCCCCCGGTACCCACAAAAAAAAAAAAAAAAAAAAAAACTACCAACTAAGAAAAGCCCTGGTCCCCATGGATTCACTGCCGAATTCTATAAGAACTTTAGAGAAGATATAATACCAGTACTCCTCCAACACTTTAATGAAAACAAAAGTGTAGCAGTACTCCTAAAGTCATTCCTGGAAGCAAGTATTATTGCGATACCAAAACCAGAAAAGGACTCAACCTAAAAAGAACTACAGGTCAATCTCTTTAATGAACATAGATGCAAAAATCCTCAAGAAGATACTGGCAAATACAATGCAGCAAATCATCAAAAAGATTATACACCATGACCAAGTAGGATTCAGGGACGGTTAAACATATGTAAGTCAATAAATGTAATACATCACATTAACAAAAGCAAGGACAAAAACCACACGATCATCTCAATAGATGCAGGAAAAGCATCTGACAAAATCCTACATCCATTCATGACAAATACCCTAACGAAAATTGGAATAGAGGGTCTTTATCTCAATCTAATAAAAATCATGTATGACAAACCAACAGATAACATCATACTAAATGGAGACAAGCTGAAAGAACTTACTCTAAAATCAGATACAAGACTAGGATGCCCAAAAATCAGATATAAGACTAGGATGCCCAATATCACCACTCCTGTTCAACATAGTTCTCAAAACATTAGCCAGAGCAACTAGATAAGAAAAAGAAATAAAAAGAATATGGATAGGAAAGGAAGAAGTTAAATTATCATTATTTGCTAATGATATGATCCTCTACATAGAAGATCCCCCAAAAACTCCAGCAAAAGTCTCCTAGAATTAATAACAAAATTTGGTAACATAGCAGGATATGGAGTCAACACTCAAAAATCAATAGCATTCCTGTACATCAATAACAAACTCACAAAGAGAGAAATCAGGAAAATGACACTTTCACAACAGCACAATAAAATGAAATACTTAGAAATTAACCTAACCAAGGAAGTAAAAGACCTCTACAATGAAAACTATAGTACTCGGAACAATGTGATTGAAGATGATATGCGAAAATGGAAAGATATCTCCTGTTCCTGGATAGGCAGAACAAAAATAGTGAAAATGACCATATGTCCAAAACTGTTACAAAGATTTAATGCAATCCCAATCAAAATACCAATAGCATTCCTCTCAGACCTAAAGAAAACAATCCTAAAATTCATAGGGACCAGAAGAGACCTAGAATAGCAAAGGCAATTCTGGGCAAAAAGGCAAGGCATGGGACATCACAATCCCTGACTTCAATTTATAGTACAAAGCTACAGTGGGTCAGTGGAACAGAATAGAAGATGCAGAAATAACTCTAGGCATACTTAGCTACCTTATCTTTGACAAATGGCCCAAACACCTTCATTGGAGTAAAGGTAGCCTCTTTAACAAAGGGTGCTGGGAAAACTGGCTTTCCACACGTCAAAGGTTGAACCTAGACACATATCTCTCACCATGCACTAAACTAAAATTGAATTGGATCAAAGAGGTAAATATTAAAACAGAAACACTTAATCTGCTGGAAGATACAATAGGTAAAACTCTTGAAAAGTTAGGTGTAGAAAAAGACTTTACGAACAAAACTCCAATTGCATAGGAAATATCACAAAGAATCAACAATTGGGATCACATCAAATTAAACAGCTTCTGCACAACAAAGGAAGCCACCAACAGAGTTAAGAGATGACTTACAGAATGGGAAAAAAATTTTCCAGGCATTCATTTCTCAGAAGAATAAATACAAACAGCCAATAAGTACAAGAAAAAAATGCTCGACATCACTGGCTATTTGAGAAATGCAAATTAAAACAACACTGAGATTCCATCTCATGCCAAAAAGAGTGGCTATCATTAAGAAATCAACCATTGACCTCAAGATGGCGGATGAGTAAGAAGCAGGCAGCGAAACTCTCTCTAAAAGTTACCATTGGAACACGGGAATATAGCGACCCGGAAAGCGCAGGAGCGGGGGAGATGCCTTCCCGAAACCCAGAAAAGTTCTGAAGCACAATCTGGGACCCCCGGCACCAGTGACGGGTGACTTCCAACAAAGAAGAAGGAAAGAAGGAGCAGACTGCGTGCGCACCTTCTACTATCCCGGGACTTGCAGCGCCACGGAGGCTCAATTCTACGGACACACGGTGGCAGCTGGCGCCCAGGGAGCCCCCACGGAGGATCCTGAGACAGCGGCAGGGCAGGGGAGCGGCGGAGAACGGCGCTGACCGGTGGTGAGTGTCTCTCAGCCACAGCTGCCCTGCGCCAGAGAGCGACCGGCCGGGCGCCATTGTGGGGGGTGTGGCAAAACTCAGAGCGGCTCAGAAACTGCTCTGGGAACTTGTGCTCCAGACAGGGCAGCACGGGGCCTCTCAGGCCCACGAAAGTGTGCTGAGGTCAGCAGGTGAACGAGACTGGACTCTCAGCCACACCTGTCCCGCTCCAGAGAGCGACTGGCCCAGCGCCATTGTGGGGGGCGTGGCGAAAAACCAGAGCGGCGGGAACCAGTGCAGGGAACCCACGCTCCGGACAGCATGCTGAGCCTCTCAGGCCCAGGGATCGTGAAAGGGCGCCGAGAGCGGAGGCGAGCTAGACTGGTCTCTGCCTGAAAGTACGCGCCTCTGCTCACCGCCCGCCAGAGGGCGCTCCTGGCTTACTGGGACGGACCTGCACAGAACAGGACTCTCTCACCACAGGGTAACTGCCTACAACAGAGTCAACACCTGGAACTGATTCTTTTTTTTTTTTTTTTTCTCACTGATTTGTTTTTTGTTCTGGCGAAGGGTTTTTTTGTTTTTGTTTTGTTTTGTTTTGTTTTTTGGTGGGGTTTTATTTTTGATCTGTCTGTTTTATTGTTTTTATCTTCGTTTTTGTTTCTGTATGTGTATTTGCTCTTTCCTTCATTATTCTCTCTGGTTTTTTATATGAGTGTAAACAGCGCCTCTAACTTCTTTGTGATTGTGGTTGTGATCTGTTCTTCCTTTTATCCCTTCCTTCTCTTTTTACCACCTGTCCTCTGCACTAGTGTCCCAATTTTAGTGGGATCCCTCTTGGTCCTCTAACCTTACATCTAATTCCTTCCTCTTCTCCCAATACTCTATTTCCTCCTTAACTCATTTTAAATTTAAACTCCTCAAGGAAAAATTGACATACATAGGACTTGTATACTGCATATAATTTTTCTGGTGTGTTTTAGATTTTGTTATATAACCGCAACTCTATACAGCTAAAAGTGGTAAATAACTGGTTAGCTCAGTCTGTCATTTTTTAGGCTGTGTTTGATGCTTTAGTTAACATTATAGCCAAATGTGAAATAATTGTTCTAAACATCTTTCCTTCCTGATATTTCATGATTGAGATTGACTAAGGGACACAGAAAATACAGTGGCACAGTACCAAAGAATCAAGGACTGGGCCAAACAGGTAGCAACTTCGCATACCCAACGAATTGAAGAGGTAGGATCTGGCAGAAAGCTCAAAACCTAAAAGCAAGCTCCACTTGGAAGATACTGCAGAGAAGTAGTCATCTTCTAAAGATCTTAAACACTAGCAATAAAGTAACCTACTATAGGTAATTTGCAAACATCACCCCAGGAATTAAAGAAAGAAAAAATGAGACGACACTTAAACAAGATGCAACCCCACACATCCAATTCACCAAAGGCAAACCTAGGGAGCAACGAGGTGGGACAATCCGAAAGCCACCCACCTGGCCTATCTGAAGTGGTAACAACAAAGCAACTGAATGAGGTTCTGGAAAAAATTAAAACAGAAATAATCTCACAGATAACTGCAGAGATAATGTCTACAATGAAGACCATGCTTAAGGACACTATAGCTGATACAGACAAAAAATAGATGAACTTAAGAAAACTATAGAAACCATGAATGCTCAGCATAGGAAAGAAATGGAATCCATAAGGCAGATTCAAGCAGATATCCAAGAGATAAAAAATTCCATTGAAAGTATTTGTAGCAGAATAAGCCAATGCGAGGACAGGATCTCAGATATAGAAGACAGGCTTGCAATTAGTGATCATGAAATGGAAAAATTCTTAAAAATAGCAAGGGACCATGAAAAATCAATTCAGCAGCTGCTAGATGACTCAAAGATAAACAACTTAAGAATAATTGGAATAAATGAAAAAGCAGGAGATAGCATCAACGACATTAAAACCTTGTTCAAAGACATAATCAGGGAGAACTTTCCTGGAAGAGAAAAGGAATTTGACACCCCTATAAGTGAAGCTTTTAGAACACCAACTAGACATGATCAAAAAAAAACTTCAGCCAGACATATTATAGTCAAGATCCCAGAAATTCAACAGAAGGGCAGAATCTTAAAAGCTGTTAGGGAGAAGAGACAAATCACTTATGAAGGAAAACCCATCAGAATCACAGCTGACTTTTCAGCACAAACCCTCAATTCAAGAAGAGCTTGGAATGATGTATTGCAAGCTCTAAAGGAAAATAATTTTCAGCCCAGATTGATGTACCCTGCAAAACTATCTTTCAAAATTGATGGAGAAATAAAATACTTTCATGACAAAGAACATCTGAGAAAATTTATGACCACTAAACCAGCACTCCAAAACGTTCTGAAGGACATTCTAGAAAGAGATAGGAACCCCAACAGAAGGAATCCACCAGGCAGGGCAAATAATTAAATAGCAGGAAAGCGGAAAAACAAAGAGTGGGAACCAACAACAGGAAAATATCATGACAAGTCAATACATATCAGTTTTAACCATCAATGTTAACGGTCTCAATTCACCAATCAAAAGGCACAGACTGGCGAAATGGATCAAGAAGCAAGATCCAACAATATGCTGTATACAAGAAACACATTTAATTCAGAAAGAAATTCATAGACTGAAAGTCAAAGGATGGAAAACAATACTCCATGCAACAGGAACCCAGAAAAAAGCAGGGGTAGCTATTCTTTTTGCAGACAAAGTGAACTTCAAGCCAAGAAGGATTCAGAGAGATAAAGACGGTCATTACATCCTTGTAAAGGGAACAATCCAAGAGGAAGAGATAACGATCATAAATATATATGCGTCAAATACCAATGCTCCCAGCTATATAAAACAAGTACTAAAGGACATGAAAAATCAAATAAGCACTAATACAATTATATTGGGAGATCTCAATACTCCACTGTCACAAAATGATAGATCAACTGGACAGAAAATCAATAATGAAATAGTAGAACTGAACCAAACTTTTGAACAAATGGACTTAGTAGATGTCTACAGAGTGTTCCATCCCACAACATCAGAATACACATTTTTCTCAGCTGCACATGGGACGTTCTCCAAAATAGACCACATACTAGCTCATAAAACCTGCTTAAGTAAATGCAAAGGAATTGAAATTATCCCATGCATATTATCAGACCATAGTGCAATGAAATTGGAAATCAATGGCAAAAGAAATTACAAAAACTCCCTAAACACATGGAAATTAAACAGCATCCTCCTGAACAACCAATGGGTCACAGATGAAATTAAAGAAGAAATTAGTCACTTTCTACAACTGAATGATAATGACAGTACAACATACCGGAACTTATGGGATACAATGAAAGCAGTCCTAAGAGGGAAATTTATAGCATTAAACACTTATATCAGGAAAATAGAGCAAGCGCAAATAAACAACTTAAGGGTGAACCTCGAGCTTCTAGAAAAAGAAGAGCAGGTTAAGCCAAAAGCCCGTACAAGGGAGGAAATTATAAAGATCAGAGCAGAAATTAACGTATTGGAGAATAAAAAAAAATACAAAGAATCAATGAAGCAAAAAGTTGGTTCTTTGAAAGAATAAATAAGATTGACAAACCCTTATCCAACCTTATTAAAAAAAGAAAAGAAAAGACTCACATCCATGCAATTGAAAATGAAAAGGGTGATATCACGACGGACCCTGCAGAAATCCAGAAGATCATCTATACCTATTTTGAAAATTTATATTCTACTAAGATGGAAAATGCAGAAGAAATGGACAGATTCCTAGATTCGTATGAATTACCAAAGCTGAATCAAGAAGATTTAAAAATCCTAAATAAACCAATATCAGCCAATGAAATTGAAGATGTAATTAAAAACCTCCCAACAAAGAAAAGTCCAGGCCCTGATGGATTCACTGCCGAATTCTACAAGAAATTTAGAGAAGACCTAACGCCCCTACTTCTCAAACTCTTCAATGAAATTGAAAGGGAAGCAATACTCCCAAATTCATTCCTGGAAGCAAGCATTACCCTGATACCAAAACCAGAGAAGGACCCAACTAAGAAAGAGAACTACAGGCCAATCTCCCTAATGAACATAGATGCAAAAATCCTTAATAAGATACTGGCAAACAGAATCCAACAAATCATCAAGAAGATTATACACCATGACCAAGTTGGATTCATCCCAGGGATGCAGGGATGGTTCAACATACGTAAATCAATAAATGTAATACAGCATATTAACAGAACCAAAGACAAAAATCACATGATCATCTCAGTAGATGCAGAAAAAGCTTTTGACAAAGTCCAGCACCTTTTCATGATAAAAACCCTACAGAAAATTGGAATAGAGGGTCTTTATCTCAATCTGGTAAAAGCTATCTATGACAAACCAACAGCCAATATTATACTAAATGGCCAAAAACTGAAAGGCTTCCCTCTAAAATCAGGAACAAGACAAGGATGTCCACTGTCCCCACTCTTATTCAACATAGTTCTGGAAACTTTAGCCAGAGCGATTAGACAAGAGAAAGAAATAAAAGGAATAATGATTGGAAAGGAAGAAGTTAAATTATCATTATTTGCAGATGACATGATACTCTACACAGAAGACCCCAAAAACTCCACTAAAAAACTGCTAGATTTAATAAGCAAATTCAGTAGTGTAGCTGGATACAAAGTCAATACTCAAAAGTCAATAGCCTTCCTGTACACAAATAACAAACTTACTGAAAGAGAAATTAGGGAAACAATACCTTTCACAATAACATCCAAAAAAATGAAATACCTAGGAATCAACCTCACGAAGGATATAAAAGACCTCTATACTGAAAACTACAGTACTCTGAAAAAGGAGATTGAAGAGGATATCAGAAAATGGAAAGATATCCCTTGCTCCTGGATAGGAAGAACCAATATAGTGAAAATGGCCATACTTCCAAAATTGTTATACAGATTTAATGCAATTCCAATCAAAATTCCAACAGCATATCTCACAGAATTAGAGAAAACAATCCTAAAATTCATTTGGAATCAGAAGAGACCTAGAATAGCAAAGGCAATTCTGGGCAACAAAGGCAAGGCAGGGGGCATCACAATCCCCGACTTGAAATTATACTATAAAGCTACTGTGATAAAAACAGTGTGGTACTGGCAAAAAAACAGACCTGAAGATCAATGGAACAGATTAGAAGATGCTGAAACAACCCCAGACATACTAAGCCACCTTATCTTTGACAAAGGTGCCAAACACATTCGCTGGAAGAAAGATAGCCTCTTTAATAAATGGTGCTGGAAAAACTGGCTCTACACATGCCGAAGATTAAAACTAGATCCATATCTTTCACCATGCACTAAACTAAATTCAAAATGGATCAGAGATCTAAATATTAAAACAGAAACATTAAATCTGCTGGAAGGTAGGATAGGTAAAACCCTTGGAGACATTGGTGTAGGCAAAGACTTTATGAATAAAAACTCAACCGCACGGGAACTATCCCAAAGAATCAATAACTGGGATCTCATCTTATTAAAAAGCTTTTGCACAGCAAGAGAAACCACCAACAGAGTGAAGAGACAACCCACAATGTGGGAAAAAATGTTTGCCAGCTGTTCCTCAGACAAAGGATTACTATCGAGAACATATAAAGAACTCAAAAAAATCAGACCTCCCAAATTTAAAGACCCACTCCAAAAATGGGCATCTGAGATGAATACATATTTCTCAGATGAAGAAATACTAATGGCGAACAAATATACAAAAAAATGTGCAACATCACTAGTCATTCGAGAGATGCAAATGAAAACAACACTGAGATACCATCTCACCCCAGAAAGAATGGCTACTATTAAGAAATCAACTAATAACAAATGCTGGAGGGGCTGTGGGGAAAAAGGAACCCTTCTTCACTGTTGGTGGGAATGTCGACTGGTACAGCCACTGTGGAAGTCAGTGTGGAGATTCCTCAGAAAACTAGGGTTGGAGGTCCCATTTGACCCAGCTATTCCCCTTCTGGGCATCTTCCCAGAAGAATTAAAAACATCGTACCACAGCGATATATGTGCACCCATGTTTATAGCAGCACAATTTGTAATAGCCAGATCTTGGAAACAACCCAAATGCCCATCAACTGAGGAATGGATAAGAAAGATGTGGTATTTTTATACAATGGAGTACTATTCAGCCATAAAGAAGGATAAACTGGAGACTTTTATAGGTAAATAGATGCAACTCGAGAAAATACTCATAAGTGAAATAAACCAGAAGCACATGTGTAAGCATCGTATTATCTCTCTAGTATGAGAAACTGAAAGAGTAAATAAGATCCAAAATGTACAATAGACATGGTGAATCAAAAAGAAACTGGTAAAAAGGAAAGAGAGACTGGAATAGGGAAAAGAAAGAAGGGAAAGGGAAAAAAAATTGTATATATATATATATATATATAAGATGGTTAAGATAGATACACTACCATTTTTACTTAGTTCATTGAAGAGTAAGGTTTGTGCCAATAATGTTTGGACAATTGAATGCTAATGTCTGGTGTCCTGAATAACTAACTTAAAGATAGTAATACGTAATGTATTAACCATTGTTACCCTCCTATTATGTTGGTTTGAAAATTTGTTCTTCTTTTGATTTATTTTGTTTTTTCTTCTCTTTAAAATAAAAAAAAAAAAAAAGAAATCAACCATTAACAAATGCTGTCGAGGCTGAGGGGAAAGGAACCCTTCTCCATTTTTGGTGTATAAGTATAGTGTAGAAGTATAAATTGGCACAACCACTATGGAAAGCAGCATGAAAATTCCTCTAAAAACTAAAACTAGAAGTTGCATTAGACCCAGATATTCACCTTCTAGGTACCTTCCCAAAAGAGTTAAGGTCATCATACTACAGTGATACATGCATACCCATGTTTATGGCACCACAGTTTATAATAGCTAAATCTTAGAAACAGCCCAGATAGCCATCACCAGATGAATGGATAAAGAAAATGTGGTGTTTATATTCAATGGAGTAATACTGCGCCATAAAGAAGGATAAACTTGAGACATTTTTTAGGTAAATGGATGCACCTTGGGACCATAATCTTAAGTGAAATAAGTCAGACATACAAGTTTAAATATTTCATTGTTTCTCTTGTATGAGAAACCCAAATTATAAATAAGGAACAAAATGGAAGCTAGATATCAGGAAGTAGGAAGAACTTGTTCAAATGCGAGGAGGAACAATAGATGGGGAAGGGGGAGGGAAGGAAGGGAAGGACACTTAAAGGGAAAATAAAGAATTGAAGGGAAAAAAGGAAATAGAGTTTCTGTAAATGGGGAGAAGGAAGAAGGGTTTTAGGGAGGGGTAGGGGAAGGAGACAAAAAAAGAATTAAGATGTGCTATGTACATGTACAAATCCCCCATGATGAATGTGCCCATTATGCACTGCAAACACATACTAATTTTTAAAAAGTAATAAAAAATTGACGAAGAAGCAAATATTTTTCCATGAGAAAGAAATCCTAAAGAAGTACATGACCACTAAACCAGCATTGCAGAAAATACTTAATTGAATGAATCTTAGACAAACACAGGGAAGCCACCAGCACCAAAGAGTTCAAAGGGAAGTATACATCTAACTGGGAGGATAGTTAAACAAAAGGAAAAATAAGGGAATCAACACTGATTAATTAACTGAAAATTAATTCAGTGACAGAATTCAATAAACACCTTACAATAATAACTCAATGTCTGAGACAGAATTAAAAATATAATAAAAAATTGGGCGAGTGATATCACTCAGTGGCACAAGCGCCTGCTGGCAAGTGCGAGGTCCTGAGTTCGATTCCCGGTACCCACACACACACAAAAAAAAACTTGCCTCTAGGAGACATACACATCATCCAAAAGGCAGTACGCAGACTGAAAGTCAAAGTGTGGAAAATGATAGTCCATTCAACTAGAGCACTAAACAAGCAGGAGTAGCTATCTTAGTTCCAGGCATAGCAGACATCAAGCCAAAACTGACCAGAAGAGACAACAATGGCTACTACATACTGGTAAAGGGAACAATTCAACAGGAAGAGATAACAATTGTAAATACCTACATACCAATGTTGGCACATCCAATTTCACAAAATAAAAACTTATGGTCTTAAAAGTACAAATAGACACCAATACAATCACAGTGGGGGATTTCAACACCCCACTCTCACAATTATACCGGTCAACCATACAAAATATCAACACAGAAACATTAAAGTTAAAAACCATACCGTTGAACAAATGGACTCAACAGACATATACAGTATTTCATCCAACAACAGAATACACATTTTTCTTAATAATACATGGAACTTTTGCCAAAATAAGTCGTATTTTAGGCCCTAAACATGATTAAATAAGTATAAAAGAATTGAAATAGTCCACTGCCTACTCTTGGATCGTAGTAGAGTGAAATTAAAAATCAACAGCAAAAGAAGCCACAAAGCTACACAACACATGGAGTTTAAATATTACATTATTGAATAATCAACAGATCATAGAAGAAACCAGGGAAGAAATAAAAAATTTCCTAGAATCCAATGACAATGAAAGCATAACATAGCAAAACGTATGGGACACAATGAAAGCTGTTCTAAGAGCTAAGGTATAGCTGTGAATACACATATTTAAAAAGCAGAGTGATGCCATGTAAATAATCTTATGATGAATCTCAAGGACCTAGAATAACAAGAAAAATCCAAATCTGAAACTAATAGAAGGAAAGAAATTACAAACATCAGAGCAGAAATTAATAAATGAGACTAAAAATCAATACAAAGGACAAATGAATGAAAGAGCTGGTTCTTTGAACAAATGGAAAAGGGATCCGGAAATGGGAGAGATGGGAGGAAGGGAAAGTAAAAACAGATCAAAATACAATATATATGTACCATTATGTATCACAATAATATACAGAAAAAAATTTTAAATAAGTAAATAAATAAATAAATAAGGGCAGGGAATAGAGCTCAGAGAGAGAGTCCTGGGTTCAATCTCCAATATCAAAGGAAAAAAAAAGAGCTAAATGGCCAAATATATTTTTTTCTGATGAGCTCTTTTGAAATTATTTACTTTCTCTTGGCAGCTTCTGAAAATAATTCATTGCCTATGTAGAAACTTCAAAAGGTTTAGATTAATATGAAGAAGATAGACCATAGGACTCATAGTCCTATTTCTTAGAAATTACACAACCACTATTTCTGTATTGGAGTACAGCTCTTTATTGTTTTGTCAATTTACTGTATTTTAAAAGACTTTAAATATGTCAAACCAGCTATCTGGACTTGCATTTTGCTAATCTGATAGACAAAATATCACATTTTTCTTTTTATCTGCTATAAGACAGCTTAAAGTATTAACTAAAAGTGGTAGCAACCAGCCAATAATTAATCAACAAATATTAAGAGCGATTCCTCACACCTTGTAGTTAACATTGTTTTGAGAACTGTGGGAAGTTGGGCACGATGGCGCATGCCTGTAACCCCAACACTCTGGGAGGCTGAGGCAGAAGAATTGTAAATTCAAGCCCAGTCTGGGCAGCTTAGCAATTTAGCAAGATCTTGTTTCAAAATTAAAAAAAAAAAAAAATTTAAAAAGAACTGGGGCTGTAGCTCTGTGCAAAGGCCCTGGGTTCAACTCCTAGTTACACACACACACACACACACACACACACACACACACACACACACCTATGGGAAATAATGTATATAGTTGGTTTCTGCCTTCAGGAATTTATACAATAGGTGCAAGATGAGACGAATGTGTGGAACCATTAAAAAAAAATAAGACAGTTAATATTATAATATGTATTGTCTTAGTGATTACTAATGGAGACCATATAAGTGAGGCTGTGACTTAATTAAAGATAATCTAATTTCAAGAAACAAAATGGCAAATTTGTATTTGCACTGACAAAGATAACTCAGTGCAAAGCCAAAGACTTGTTATACCCTCTCTCTATTTCCCAGGTATTGCCATCCAACATTGCAAATTACATACCACAGATACTAAAAAAGGCTAAAAGATGGGAAGATGTAAGTGGAATAGAAAATTTCTCAGAGAAGAGGAAACTTGATTGGATCTTCAAGAACAGGTAGGGCCAGTGAGATGGCTCAGCAGCCTAAGCCCCTGCCCAGGAAGCGCGAGGTCCTGAGTTCAACTCCCGGAACCCACATTAAAAAAAAAAAAAAGAACAGGTAGAATTCAGAGAGGAAAAGCAAAGATGGAGGGGCACTCTTAATGGAAGGAGCACGGGAGACTGAAGAAGTAGGGAATGTTGGTGAAAGAGTCTGATGAGGACTAGGTAGGTTAGAGTCACATCTTAAAGAGTTATAAGAGCCAGGCTGGAAAACTTAAATATAACATAATAAAGTTGGTTTTAGGGAACCCCAGAAGATTAGAGAGCAGAGAAAAAGAGCAATACATTGACAATAGAATTTGATGGAGATTTAAGGTGGCATGGGCACTGATCATCTAGCTATTGGAATCATCTAGGCACAAGATGAAGTGAAAAGAACTTGATTTTTTGTTTGAAAACCAAGACTATGTCTTATGGTCTAAAAGAAAGTTGTGGGAATGGAAAGAAAGTTCTACTAGAAACTCAATTTAAAAGAAAAGTGACAGAATTGTTGATTGACCAGAAATGGGAAATGTCAAAAGAAAGCTACCTTCAACTATCTCTTTTTCTAAAGTATGTATACTCTCATTATGTATCTTTTCTTTCTATATTCTGTAATTTGCTCTACACTTTTCTCTTATTCTGTCCTCTCATTTCCTCTTCTTTGTTCATTCTGACTGAAATGCTAGTGGCAGCTACGCAAAACAAAACTTTTACCAAAAGGATTCTGAAATTATAGATAGATTTTTTTTTTTCAGTTAATTCCACATAAGACACAGGAAAATCCTTTTGAGGGAAAAAGGAAAATCTTAGCTTCTCCATTTTAGGGTGGTTAGAGATTAATTATCTTTATATAAATCAAGTTATTGTTAGAGGCCTTCCTGCTAAACTCTAAATGCTGGCCCTGTAAATGTTATATTTATTCACTTGATGTCTCAGTTCTTTTCTCTACAGATATTCCCACTCTAAATTGAGGAGGTCAAGGGCAAGAACAGAGTTTCAAGGTTTGTTGGACCTCAACATATTGTTGCCCCCAGAAAATTTCATTTAGATTGTCACACTGCCTTTTCAGATACAATATATCAAAAAGCTATTTTAGGAATCACATTCTACAGTTCTCTTTGGAATGTCTTTGCATTCCTAAAAAAAATGTTTGAAAGTGAGGGATGGACTGATGTGAATAATATCTTTTACCTGGCTTGTTAAGATAATGTCCAGAAAAGAGTTGCTGTTTAAAGATATTGAAACTTTCAACAGTTGATGTTTTTTTTTTTGTTTTTTTTTTTTTTTTTTTTTTGTGGGTACCGGGGGATCGACCTCAGGACCTCGTGCGCCAACAGGCACCCATGCCGCTGAGCGATATCACCGGCCCCTTTTTCGTATATGGGATCCGGGAGTCGAACTCGGGTCCTCGCGCTTGCAAGGCAGGCGCTTATACCACTGAGCCATCTCACCGGCCCCTCAACAGTTGATGTTTATACCAGAGATTTCATTTTCTCTTCTCTTGTTTGCAGCTTAAACCTCTTCAATTTAGGAGGAAATCCCCTCCCCTGCCCCGCCACCACCAACTTTCTTTTTTTTTGGGGGGGTGGTAACTGAGGATTGAAACGAGGGCCTTCAAACTAAGTTATACTCCCTCACCCCAGGGGTCCTTTTTATTTTTTATTTTGAGACAGAGTCTTGCTAAGTTGCTAAGTTGCCCAAGCTGGACTTGAACTTGCAATCCTCTTGCTTCTGCTTCCCTGCTCCTGGTTCAGGGAGAAATTCTTAAAAATGACTATAATTCTAGCTCATTACACTGGACTAGAACTTCAAAAAGGCACCAATACTATTGCATCCTCTGCCTGAGATGCTAAGGAGGAAAATAAAGATGGAAGTTAGATTTCCACAAAACAAAATGAAAAAGACAAGCAATGCCTCCACTCCCAGTAGCAAGCCATTTGCAGAAGAGAAACCTGAACATTCAGCAAACAGTAGAAAAAGGCTCAATTCCATGAGCAATCAGGAAAATGTAAAGTAAAATGAAAATAAGGTACCATTTCTTGCCATCAGGTTGGCAAATTTTAAAAAGTTAGTACAATATTGGCAAATGGATAGACAAATGAGGACCCTCAGTCGCAGCTAGTGGAGTATAAATTGGTATATACTGGTACAACACTTTAAAGGGCAGTTTCATGATATAAGTTAAAACCTAGAATGCATATAAGAGTGAGAGAAGAAACTTCTCTTTCCACCCTCTAAAGATTTAGTAATTTGAGTCTATAAAACAAACTGACAATAGGCAACAAAAGAAAAGGCATACAAGTTTATTAATGTCGAGCACACAAGTGGCAAAGTGTGAAACTCAAGGAAGGGCCAGGTAGTTGAAGCTAAGACAGCATTCTGAAATAAAGAAAGAAAGCTGAAGAAAGAGTAGAAATGCTTGGGGCCTCTGCGAGGAGGAAAAGGCCATGGAACAGTGCTATAGCTTAGATGTTAATAGCACCAATGAGTTACATGCTTGGTTCCTGGAGTAGCATTACTGAGAGATGCTATGAGCCTTTAGGAGGACAGGTTTTATGGGGGGTCACTAGGTCATTTAGGACATCCCCAAAGGGACTGTGGGACCCCAGCCTATCTTCTTCTTTGCGTCCTGGCTTATGATGTAAGTAGTTTTACTCTATCACACACTCTCTGTGTAATGTGGGACACTTGCCAAAATAAACCTTTTCTCCTTATAAGTTAACTGCCTCAGGTAATTCATCATAGTGAAAGAAAACTGACTAACACAGAAAGTGAGGGGAAGGAATGCATGGCAAACAAGTCTCTCTTGCTTTGCAAATAAAGTCTCTCAGGCAGGTAAGAGTCCTCAGAAAAATAGATAGTTGTTTATGGTAATCTCTTGAGGCCAGATGTCAAATGTCCTTTTCCCGTGAGTCAGTCTTCTCTGTTTAATAAGATATAAGGATGGGAGCCCAAAATAATTGCATTCCTCTAAAGGAACACCCTTAGTCAGATAAGGAAATTTTAGAGAAAGCCCCTTCATGTACTCTGGGAGAGAAAGAGGCCTGAGATATGGGCAGAAAGGTATTAGAGGAGAAAGTCAGAGAAGACTTGGGGCTTCTTTGTTAGTTCAAAGTAAATAGTATGTCAAGTACCACACTTTGGGGTATTGTTTACTATGCCCCAGCACATGCATATCCCATGACCCAGGAGTTATACTTCTTGGTGTTCATTCCAGAAAAATATCCATGTGACTCCAATGAAATAGGGTTATTTTATATTATTTGTAACAATGGAAAAGTGGGAAGAATCTAAATATCCATTGACCACAGAGTGACAAATAACTATGACATACACATGTTATGTAAAAGTATGCCACAGTTAAAAGCAATTATGTAAATCTATATAATGATATTAGAAATTTCTGAGTTCTATTATTAAAGGAAAAATCGAGTTGTAGACATCATGATTACATTTATGTTAAAAATATATACAGCAAACTAGCATTCTCTATATATACTCTGTAAGTACAACTACGTAGCATAAGTATATTCTACAAGTATAGTAAAAGTATTACATATTTTCTAACAGAATGAGTACTTTCTAAGATGAATGTTATGGGACATGCCTATAATCCCAGCACTCTGGGAGGCTGAGGCAGGAGGATCAGAAATTCAAGCCTACCCTGGGCAACTAAGCAACTTCACAAGATCTGGTCCCAAAATTTAAGAATAAATAAATTTAAAAGTCCTGTGGATTGTCATGATTTATATCTAAAAGTCCCCAAAAGTCTCATATATTTAGAAGTGGAGCTTTTGGAAAGTGATTGGATTATGGGGCACCATACTCATCTATGGATTGATTCATTGATGAATTCATAGCTAAATGTGCTATTAGGTGAAACCTGATCAGAAGAGGTATGTCCTGGGGGCATGCCTTTGGATGGTGTCACTCCCTTCCAAGCTCCTCCCTTCTCTCGCTATTTTCTGGCTGCCATGAGACAAGCAGTTTTCCTCTGCCATACCCTTCTACTGTGATGTTTCTGCCTTGGAGCCAGCTGACCATGAGCTAAATCCCCAGAACTGTGAGCTGAATTACACCTCTTCTCCTTTAAGCTGTTGGGTATTGTGTCCAGTGATGGGTAATCTGACCAAAATGTGTGTTTCATTCTGACAAAAAAAACATAGGCTTCAACCAGCAAGGCCATAGGGGTAGGGCTGCCCAAACCCTTTTCCGTTCACATCAGGTTATAACGTGCCCCAGGTGCTGGGCATAGAACTACAGGATTTACTGTTTGCCCTGATGGTTTGGGGTCTGGTTCCTTTCTATCCCTTTGTTCTTCCCTTTTTGAATGACAGTGTTTACGCTGTGACATTTTATGTTGGAAGTACTTAACTTTATCTTTTATTTTTCTCAGGGACTCACAGCTAAGAGTTTTCCAAAGCTGTTAAGACTCTGGTGACTCTTTGAGATGGACTAAACGTATATTGGATAATGAGATGGACATGAGCTTTTTGGAAGCCAGGGGCAGAATGTTATGGTTTTTATTTAAAATGTCCCCCAAAGTCTCATGTATGCAGACAGAGGCTTTTGGAAGGTGATTGGACTGTGGGGGTGCTATACTCATCAGTGGATTGATCTACTGATGAATTCATAGCTAAATGTGGTGTTAGGAGGCAGGGACTAGTTGGAAGAGGTGCGTCACTGGGGTTGTGTCTTTTCATGGCATATCTCTGTCCCCAACTCCCCCCTTCTCTCTCTGCCTCCTGGCTACCATGAGGTGAGCAGCTTTCCTTCATGCCCTTCCAACATGTTTCTATCTTGGAGCCAACCAACCACTGACTAAATTTCCTGAATAATGAGCCAAAGTATACTTCTTTCCTTTAAATTGTGAATGTTGGGTTTTATGTCCCAGTGATGAGAATGCTGACTAATTCAGGGACATAGCTCAGTGCAAAGGTCCTGGGTTCAATCCTCAGTACTGTAAATACATAACTACATATGTACATACATACATACATAATGTACATACATACTTCCTATCAGTAAAAATACCAACTATTTTACACCAATGTATACAAGGATCCTTAGAAAAAGACCTGAAAGAATTCACAGGAAACTACCAACAGTGGTTACCTCTGGGGAGGGAACTGAGATGCAAAAGATGGTAGTCAAAGGAAACTTAAACCTTAGCTTTAATGGTTTTAAGAAAGAGAAACTTGGGCCGGTGAGATGGCTCAGCGGCATAAGCGCCTGCCTTGCAAGCGCGAGGGCCCGAGTTCGACTCCCGGATCCCACATACGAAAAAGGGGCCGGTGATATCACTCAGCGGCACGGGTGCCTGCTGGCACGCGAGGTCCTGAGGTCGACCCCCCGGTGCCCACAAAAAAAAAAAAAAAAAAAGAAAGAGAAACTTACTTATGTCTTACTTGTATTTTCAAAAACGGATAAGAAAGAGGAAAGAAAAACAAAATAAAACTACAGAAATGGAGATGACAGTGAATAGGGATAAGAGGAGGAATGAGTTCTGTCAGCATTTTCTCCCTGCTTCTTCAAATATTCAACAGCTGCTTCTGATTTGCACACGTTCACCCAGTGATGCCTTAACTCAGGAGCAGCGGCCACAAAGTAACTAGGAACAGTATCTCACTAGGGAGCCACTGGGGAGACCGAAGCTAGAGATCAGGTTGTCAAACACTTTAAATTTGATCACAACACTTAAGGAAAGTACTAGGAGGGTTGCCAACAGACAAAATTCAAAACGAAATGTGATAATTTCCTTGTTAAGTGGATAACTTCCTCAATGGTCAATTGAGTCACTGGTGTAAGTTTGTGCCTACTATGGTTTGAATATGTCCCCCAAAATTCATGTGTTGGAAACTTAACCCCCAATATAATAGTGTTGAGAGGTAGGAACTTTAGAAGGCATTCAGGTCCTTAAGGGATTAATGAAATTAACGTTATCACAGGAGTGAGTTAGTAATCAAGGTAAGTGAGTTCCTAATACAAGGATAAGTTTGGCACCCTTCTCTCTTCTCTGTCTCCCCCAACCCTATTTGCATGCAACTCTATCGCCCTTCTGCCTTCTTCCATGGAATGATGCAGCAAGTAGGCCCTAACCTGAGACTGAAACTTTGATATTAGATTTCACAAACTCCAGAAGTGTCAAATATAAATGTTTATTCTTTATGAATTACCCAGTCTCATATGCTCTATAATAGCAGCACAAAATGGACTAAGACAATGCCTTAGTCTGTTCGAGCTGCAGTAACAAAATCACACTCCACAAAATAGTAGGATATGAACATGATTCACCCAAGTTCATTGCCACCTTATAAGGATTGCCTTTCTTCCAGTTTCCAACAAGTTCCTCACTTCTGCCAGACACTTGTCAGAATGGCTTTAAGGTCCATATTTCTGCCAACATCTGTTCACAAACATGAGATATTTTCTAAGATTGAGGCTTCTCTACAGCTTCCTTTCTTTCCTTCCGAGCCCTCACCAGAATCGCCCGGTACAATCAGGTACTTTTATGGCAATGCACTTGAAAACATCTAGCCTCTACCATTACCTTGTTTCAAAAGTACTCCCTCATTATTAGGTATTCATTACAGGAACATGCCACTCCTGATACCAATTTTCTGTCTCTGTCTGACCTACTATAACAAAAATAACTTAAACTGAATGGCTTCTAAACAACAGAATTTTACTTGTCACAATTCTAGAAGCTGGGAGGTACAAGGTAAGGGTGCCAGCATAGTCAATTTTCAGTGAGGGCCCTTTTCTGGGTTTTAGGCTACCAAATTTTTCTGTGTCTTCACATGATGGACAGAGCAACTAAGTCCCCTTGGGTCTCATTTACAAAGACACTAATCCCATTCATGAAGCCTCTCTCCTCATGATCTAATCATCTCCCCCAAACCCCACCTCCTAATGCCATCACCTTAGGGGTTAGGTTTTCCACTTATGAATGGAGGCAGGGAAACACATTCAGACCGTAGCAGTTATCTTGGGTTTAGATTAGGATTTTGCTTCATTTTGATGGAATGTGTGAAGTTTTGATCCTAATCCTACTTAATGCAGATATACCAGAAATGACTGAAAAACTTTTTTAATGAGAAAAGACTTCACAGCCTCCTTTATTTGGCTGATGTCATAGAAACTAGGGAATACATAACTTTGTCCTACTACGTTAGTCATTTCTTCCTCCACGTAGTTTGCTAATATCATAGTGCTTGAAAAAGATTGCAGACTTGGTTTCTATTGCAGCTTAGATGCTTACCAAGGGTGTGATCTTGGCCAAATTATTTACCCTCTGTCTACCTCTGCTTTCTTCTCCGTAAAATGAGGATAATAGTATCTAGTATTATTATAAGGATTAGATGAACTAATAGAAGATGGTTATAAAAATGCCTTGCACATAGTAAGCACTATATCAATATCAGTGCCAATTGTCATTATTGTTTTTGATTTTGGTGGGGTTTTTTTTGGAGGGTGGGGGTTACAGGAGATTGAACCCAGGGCCTGCACTAAGCTACATTCCCAGCCCTTTCTATTTTGTTTTTATTTTGAGACAGGGTCTTGCTGAGTCATTAAGTTGTCCAGGCTGTGATCGAACTTACAATCCTCCTCCCTCAGCCTCCCAGAGTGCTCGGATCACAAACATATACTAGAATGTCCCTCAGTTACTTTTAACAAGTCAGTCACTTTTAAATTACATGTTGAGACAAGTTGTACAAGGCCATTCTACCATTAGGTAAGCTTGGTTCAGATCAAACCCAAAATTCAGACAACTTGCTTAGGAGATTAAGTGTTGAGTTAACAGACTATTACTCAGGTTCTAAGGTTAAAGGTGATCAAGCACAGTTTATACAACACTGATCAGTAGGCAGACAGCTTTGCAAGTATGCCCAAGTGTGTTAGATGTGTGTTGCTATGCTGGACCATGTGACACAATCAGTTAGAAAATGAGACACCATACCTTGAGATTTAAATAGAATTGGCTCAAACCCTAGTTTACATGCAGTAGAAATAGAATATAACTCTTCTTATCGCTCTGGAAACTCTGAGTATAATTTATGCTTTTCTAGGTTACTTCTGGCTCCAAGCTTCTGTTCCTGCTGAATCATTTCATCTGTGGGTCATTTTGTGGCCCAGCGTGCAAGCCATATCTACAACATGTTACAAAAGAGAAGGGAAATAGGCCCTTCCCTTGACATGCCTCACAAAACACCACTGGCATAAGGCTTTTGTGAAAGTAGTGGAATCTTACAAACGTTTAGAAGCAAGAGAAGGACATTATATTACATAATTACAGCACAAAGAGCCATAAAACGTAAGTGTTTTAGCTGTTAACCTGAAAAACACTTTGGCCAAACTCACTCATCACTGCAATTGGCACAGAAGTTCTGGCTAATTTAAACAGGAAAGGAACTTATTAAAACTTAGTGGATAGCTAGCTCACAAGGTGTCAAAGAGGACTGAACGGCCAGGTTGGAAGTATATGTCTCCTATAAACACATGGAGAACTGGTCCAGTTAAGTCTCAGCCACCACCACTGGGCACTGAATTGCATCACAGTTTCCACAAATGACAGTTCAAGATGCCATCACTGTTGCTGCTGCTATGGCCACTGTTCTCCAGAATGTAATCTCTGCTGTCCCTGCTTTAAGATGTCATTGGTCCCCCCCTTCAAAATTTAGTGTAAATGTATTTCATCGGTCTTGTGTAGATCACATGCCCAGGCTCTAGCTTCAAGAGAGACTAGCAAAGTATTCACTACTTGTGAGATTTTTAAATACAGGGAGGCAAACTGTTCATGATGAATTCTGACCATTGCAGTCTTCTTTGAACTTTTACATGCTTGTGAGCCATTTGGAGATCTTATTAAAATTCAGATTCTGATTCAATATGTCCAGGATGGGGACTGAGTTTCTAACATACTCAGGTGATGCGAAGCTGCTGTTTTGAAGATCACTTTGAGAAACAAGGATCTCTGTCACCAGTTTTCAAACTTGTCTGCATACTAGAGTAACTTGAGACACGTCATTTTTTAAAAATATCGATGGCTGGGTCTCACCTTCAGCTGATTTACTTGGTCTAGAGTAAGATGTGGGCACATGAGCTTTTAAATTCTGCCCAAATGATTCAAAGGTACTAGAATAGCACCTTTCACTATAGACTTCAATTTTTTGTCATTTTGCAAGGTTATTTCTTTTCTTCAAATTCCAAGATTTCCACTTTCTCTGCCTTGCCTGGTTTTTCCCTATAGCAAAATTCAATTACTATCATTTACTATGCAGGACAATTGGACATCCAACCCCCTAGCCCCTAGAGGGCCTAACTTTGCATATCTAAAGACTAATTCAAGAGCTGCTAGTTTTCTAAAATTATGTTACCTATTGCCCTGGGAGAGTGTGATTTAAAATGATGCATGCACAATTTTTAAAAATTTCAATAGTTCCATGTTTATTTCAATGTGCATCACTAAAAAATGTAACTAACACAAGTATTATTGCTTAAGACAATAAATTAATTTTTAAATGGGTAAATATAATGGAGATTCAGGATACATACAACAAAATTGTGAAAATGGTCTGCAAATGAATGAAGTCCCAAAGAATTTTCATCTACGAAGTGAAGATTTTTTTTTTTTTTTTTTTGGTACCAGGAATCAAACTCAGGACCTCCCGCTTGCCAGGCAGGTGCTGTGCTGCTGAGCTATATCCCTGGCCCAAAGTAAAGATTTCATGAGGGTTCAAAATAACATGACCATGGGCTGGTGAGATGGCTCAGCGGCTTAAGCGCCTGCCTGGCAAGCGCGAGGGCCTGAGTTCGACTCCCGGATCCCACATACGAAAAAGGGGCCCGTGATATCGCTCAGCGGCACGGGTGCCTCCTGGCGCACGAGGTCCTGAGGTCGACCCCCCGGTACCCACACAAAACAAAACAAAATAACATCACCAGAATTTGAAAAATTCATGATTTAAAGGAAAATAACTATAAAAATCATTTTTAGAATATGCAATAAGGAAAATAGGATAAGTCCTTTAGCCAGCTAATCTTTGACAAGAAAATTGATGACATATTTTAGATTTGTTGAAAGTTAATACACAAATAAAAAGAGAACTGTAAAACTCTTTTTTTTTTTTTTTTTTGTGGGTACCAGGGGTCGAACGCAGGACCTCACGCGCCAGTAGGCTCCTGTGCCGCTGAGCGATATCAACGGCCCTTGTTTCGTATGTGGGTACCCAGAGTCGAAGTCAGGACTTCGCGCTTGCTAGGAAGGCGCTTATGCCGCTGAGCTATCTCACCGGCCTCTCTGAAACTGTTGAGGAGAAATTTTTAAAACTCAACTAGTCACATCGATGTGAAACTTCAGCAAACCAAAGAAAATTAGATCTTAACCAGCAATTAGACCAATGGCAAATTTCTCAGTAGTAACAGAAACCACAAAATAATAGAATAATATGCTCAGTATCCTGAGAAGAAATCCTATAAACCTACAATTATATATCGAGTAGAATTATCTAGAAAAAACAAGGACAAATTTTCAAAATTTCAGGTAAAAAACAAAAAACAAAACAAAACAAAAACAGTAGAGCTTATCACATCATGATGTCATTCATGGAAATTCTGAAATAATTTACTACAGGCTCAAGGAAAATAACCCAGAAGGAAGATTTAAGAAATGCAAAAAATAGCGCAGTGCCTGCCTGGCAAGCGCGGGGTCCTGAGTTCGAATCCCAGTATCGCCCCCCCAAGAAATGATAAGCAAAATGTTGTTATATGTGTGGATGAATCTAAAAAATATGATGCCTAAACATGATGATAGAATAAAATTTAAATAGTGGATAATAAGTGGAGGGGCACATCCTGAGACCTTTGCATTTTTAAGAAGAAAGTATTAGCTTTTTATCTTAAGTTTACATGTAAAAACTAGTAATATAATTACTGAAAATACAAAATGTATTATTCCAAATAAGTTTTAAGGAAAAAATGGTGTTAGGAAAACACACACACACACACACACACACACAATTTAAAAGAAGCTTCAGCTGTTAAGGTTTTGACATTTTTAACTTTTTTGTTGCATGCCATTCTCTATTTAGTCTTTTATAATTTTTTTGTGAACTTATTTTTGAAGGTTTTGTTTTGTGTTTTGTTTTAATGAGAACTCCTTTAACCCCAGGCTGAAGAAGTATACCTCTGCAAGGTGGTTTTATCTTTGCTTCTGCCAGGTATTCAAGGTGTACCATGTCAGGATTGTTTTGAAAGTAGCAGGGCCAGTGGGGTGGGAGGTTCAATTTCTTCACTTTGATATCCTAGTAACACATAAGTGCTATAAATTTAAATGCCAAACTCTTATGAAACTCAGGCTTGGCATTTCAAAACTTAATGAGTTAAATGATTTTTCTTCTTATCCAAATATCCTTATCTGCTTATCCATAGGTGTTTTCCATTTTTCCTAGTCCACTCTTTCACTTAGGATGATGATTCCTTTCAGAGACACTGGCTTTTTGCATGGCACTTATTCTAGGTCCCATTCTGCCGTACTCCAAGCTTTTACCTCCTGCTCTTATGTATCTAGGCCTAGAGTTAGAGATTAACACCACCTTTCCCATCCTGAGGATTACCAACCATCCTGGTTTGTTTGTGATGTAGACATTTTTCAGTGCTAAAACCAGGGAAGTGACCCTATTCTGGTTTTCCATTTATTTTCATTTTTGGCACCCTAAGATTTCCTTTCATTTCTTAATGGTTTCGCTATAACACCATACTAAAAATAAAGTCATCGGGCTGGTGATATAGTTCAGTGGCATAAGTGCCTGCCTGGCAAGCGTGAGGTCCTGAGTTTGACTCCCCTTATAAAAAAATATAAAAAATAAAAAATAAGGTTATTGTTTTGTCCAGCATCACTAAATGTGGCTATAGTTTCCACATTGTAGAAGTTATTTTATCAGCTCGAAAAGATCATTTTAATACTTATTGTCAGCACAAAAGGGAAATTTGAGAATAGACAGGCAGTTACTCCTGTGGTTTTAAGGTGCTAGAGTGATTTCCAAAAGTGATTAGCTCCATCATCTGGCGCACAGCTTGCCCTTGCTGTGGGCCCTATTTCTTTGCCCTTGAGAATGTTCTAGAATTCTCCAGGCAGGCCTAGCTTTTTCCTGTAAAGCCTAGAAGAAAAACTCTCCCATTAATTTTAAACTCCCTGAAGGAAGAATGTTCTCTTACGTGTTCACCGGATGTGCCCTATCTAGTAATTGTAGGCACTCAATAACTTTCATAAAAAAAAGGTCCTGAAAGCCAAATGGGCTACTCGTCTAACATTTCCTGCAATCCAACCTCATCTACCCCAAAATATGACAGAAAAGTACCCAAGTGGCTGTCCTGTTGATATCACCTCCACTTTCCATAGATTTGCTCCTATTTTTTGTTTCTGTAAGTGCTTCAAAGAATTTTGGGTGGGTAACGGAGTGATCACAATTGGAAACACCTTGCGCATTCAAGACGCCATCTTCAAACTAGAGTCTAGACAAATTTTTATTTTTAACATATATTTATGTATGCATAACGAGTCAAAGGCATATTTGAGATGATGCGTGTCCATTGGTCCGTCTGTCCGATGACCACTCCTCTGAGGGGGGGGCCGCGCAGCAGGCCGCTTATACCCCTGCGCAGCCCCCCTGCGCAGCCCCCCTCCGTTGCGTCGCCCCCCCATGGCGTCCCCCGTGCCCCTCCCGCGGCAGGGAGCGCTGCGCTGTCACCCATTGGCTGAGGCAGTGCCCATGCGCCCTAGAACCCCGCGCAGGAGCCACCTCCCCTTGCCCGTGCGGTCCTCGCTCAGTCCTTCCGCGCCCCCCAGTCCGGCTGCTCGCCCGTGGAGCTCCTCCGCCTCGCCGCAGCCGTCTATTTCCTCACGCCACAGGCCCTCGAAGTCTGGCCGAAGCCCAGCCGCTGCTTCTCCTCGAGCCGCGTTGTCGGGAACTGCAGGTGCCGCCATCATGGTGAGTTGAGGGAAAGGCCGAAGCGGCTCAAGGCCAACTTGGTCTTCGAGGGTTGGCGAAGTTTTGCTTCTGGGGTGTTGGGGGGCAGGTAAAAGGGGAGTCGCCCCAGGTTTCATGTTCAGCGATGCCTTCCTATCGGGCCGTCAGGGCGGTCTGCAGCAGCCTCGTGGCCTTTGAGGCACCTGGGCCGGTGGGAGGTGGCGGGAGGCCTGAGGGGTGGCGCTTTTCTCGTCTCTGCGAGGCCCGCGGTGCTAAGTAGGCCCAGGCTCTCTGGGACTGAAGTTTGGGGCGCGGGTAGCTCTCCCCTCCCCCAGCCGACCACGGTGGCTGTGGCTTTGGCGGCTTCGGCGGCTTCCGCGAGGTGGCATCAAGCCTGCGGCGTGTAGGAACTGGTGGCCTTGGGGGAGGGGCTCCTCAGACGGAGGTTGGGGTGGGCCGCCGTGTGGGAGCCGCCCGCGAGGTGTCCGGGCCGTCTCTGGCGGAGGGGGCTGGGGGGGTGGAACTCACGGGGTGGCCCTCACGCCTCCACAGGGGCAGGTGGCGACCGGCAGTGCTGAAAGCAGCTCCCTCATGGGGCCGCAGCAGGTACCAGATCTCTCCTGTTGCCGTCATTGTTGTGTCATGGGAGTGCGTCCAGTAGTTGCTTCGGAGAATCGTAGACGTTTAAACATAGGGAGCGCTTTTTCCTGTCGACAAACCGGAAACTTTTAATAAAATGTGCATTTTCTAGGTGCCGTTTTGGGTGTACTTTATGGGAGCTTTTATGAATGCAGAGTCGGTTCACTACCACTGCAGGATATAATCCTGTGAACATGTTAGCCAGCCATTAAGTCACACGTGTGCACTGTGCATTGTGTATAAACTTATATAATAATGGTTCTGTTTTAGAGATGAAAGGAAGAAATTTATCCACAATTTGTTATCTCACAAATGTTAAAAAATTTATTTTAACAAATAAATTACTATATGTAATAATTATTTGTAATTTTTCCATGTTGATATTTAATAACCACTGTAAATTATTATAAGTAATAATTGGAAATTTTTTCTCCATTATTAGAGGTAAAGTGATAAAATGCTAATTTTTTTCTGATTATAAAATCATTTACTCATTTGAAAATAATCACCGTAAGAAAATAATTGCAAAACCTGTGACTACTGTTAGTTTTGATGTATTTTCAGATTATTCGTATGTTTGTATCGCATAGAAATAGGTAAATTTTATTTTATAATAGGTGTATCATACAATACTATTGTACAATCAATATATATAATACTATCTTCCAATTAATATAGTTGGGAATTATTCCTAAGATAAATGTAAAATAATTTTTAATATATAATGTAATTGTTATGCCATTACTTATTTCAATGAATTTCTTTATGATGAGTTACTTTTCAATATTAAAACAATACTGTAATGGATATCCTTCTATAAATATCTTTATATGCTTATACTATTAATTGCTTGAGATAAATTCCCAGAAATGAATTGCTGGTTGAAAGAGCCATGCTTTTTTTTGCGACAATTTTAAATTGTTTTTTCAAGTTACTCTTGGTAAAGCATGTACCGGGTTTAGTTCTCCACTGGTGATGCATAGAGTGATCTTTCCTCCATTCCCTTTGCAATGAGAGGTATTACAATTTTTTTTAAGTTATCAAGTTAATAGTGGAAAACACTTCACTATATCGATGTGCCTTTTAAAAAATTCATTGAAGTTAAAATTTATTTTTAGTGTGTTTTAAATTTTTTTCATAAATTTCTACTTTGTATATTTTTTATTCATAAAACTATATTAACATTAGCCTTTTGTCGTATATAGTGGAAAAACTTATGATGGTGTTGAGAAGGTGCCCTTACCTTAGTCCTAATTTCAGTGGAAACCACTCTAGTATTAAGCTCCATTATGAATTAGAATTACGTTGATAGAAAAATAAGATTCACCTGTTTTCTATTTTGCTCGGCTTTTAAAAAGAATTGCAACATGAACGCTGTATTTTATCAAAAGCATTTTCAGTGATTAACAGATTTTCTAAGAATGAACCATCCTTGCATTTCCAATATGAACTACTTAATTACGGGATTTTAAAAATGGACTGCTGGAATTTTCCATTTCTGCAAATGGACAGGGGTGTACCATCTTGATGAGGCTGTAGTTAAATGATGTTAGCTTTGTAAAATACATTACACAATACTAAGATTTTTAAGAAAAATTTGGTGTTTGAATTTGCCTTTCTCTTCTTGTGCCTCTTCTACCATTATTTCTGATGTCTTGGGTGGTCCCCCTACCCTTGATGTAGGCATCATTGAGTATTTGTTCTATTAAGATTGTTTGTAAAAGATTTACGTTCATCTAGAAAGTTAGCTATTTCGTTTGAGATTTCCACACTTAACTCCCATAGTTAAAATGCTTTTGTAATGTATAGTCATATCCTCCTTTTCACATTTTACACGTAATTTTGCTTTCTTGCTTAGCTTTGCCGATTGCTTATTATAGTTTGACACCTGCAACTAAAAAATTCACTCTTGAATTTACTCAGTTTTTTATTATAATTTTCATTCTCTCTTCCTTTAATTTTAGGCTTTTTATTCCTTCCTATTCCTATGGATATAGCTTAGATGACCACAAATTATATTTTCTCCTGGCCAATACATCTAGATCTCAGTGTGCTTACCATATAGACATAGTTATTGAATTAAATAATGTCAACAGAGGTGACATTCCAGGAACTTTAATAATAATTTTCTTCGAGTCTTAGTTATCTTTGGAGTATTGTACTTTGATTACTTTGTTAGCTTTGAGCGCCATCTGCTGGCTAAGAACAAGAGCATGGTGGTGACTTCCTTAATTTAAAACTACACTGTTAAAGTGATTAAATCAGTTTATGTTTACTGTCACAGTTAAGAAGAGAGCCGATTAACAAGACCAAAGCCCAATCCAGACTTTCTATGCTTTTTTCTCCTTATTAAATTACTGTTGCCTCAGGCATCCATTTTGTTTTTGTAAATAGAATATGAGAATTAGAAGACATCAGAGGTCTTTGCTAACCACTTGGTTTTCAAGCAAGGAAACTGAGGTCCTCAAAAGACTTTATTTTACTGAACAGTGAAAAGCAAGGTGTTCCCAAGCAATAATTTTCCTCTTCGACTCTGTTGGCACTATGACAGGATTTCTCAGCCACATCTCTATTCAAATTTTGGGCCAGGCAATTCTTTGGGGGATTGTCCTCTATATTGTGGGATGTTTATTAGTATCCTGGTCTTCTCCCCACCAGATGTGGGGAGTATACCTCAGAGTAACAACCAGAAATGTCTCCAGACATTGTTAAATGTCTTTCCTGATTGAGAATCAATGCATCATCGTAACTCTTTATAACCTGGCACAGTTTTCTGACCAGATGTTACATCTCTAAGATACATCCATATCTGTTATAGAAACAGATAATACTGAAAATAGTTCATCAAATAAAAATGTATCCGGAGTTTATCTGCAAATGAAAAGGAAGATTAAGGAGAAAAGGAAATCTAGAATCGGAACTACTGTTTTATATTTTGGATTTTTAATGAACTGAGAAGGGATTGATAGATTTGTTTATAGTGAAGGAAAATCTTGGACTATTTTCAATAGTCCAAGATATGTAGCTTATGTAATACATTTTTATTTGGAAAAAATTAAAATTACAAGATATTGAAAGGAGGAAAAACTAAGCCAGGCATGGCGCACATGCCTGTAACCCCAATTACTGGGAAGGCTGAGGCAGGAGGATTACAAGTTTGAGGGCAAGTTCCTGTGACACTGTCTCAAAATTTGAAAAGGGGCTGGACATGTTGCTCAGTGGAGGAGCGCTTGCTTTAGCATTCTTGGACTCTTGTATTCAGTTCCCAGGACCACAAAAGAACAAAAATCCTGAGAATCGTGTTACTCTCTGCCACTTCATTGTCATGAAATACCACTCTATTATAATTAAAGGAAAAAAATTATTCAAAAAGAAATACAAATTAGCTTAAATTGATAGAAAAAAACAAAAACTCAACTTTGGTGATTAGACAATTTTAACTTCTAAAATTTCTGTAGAAATTACTCTGCTAACCTTTTAAAATGTATGTATCAGTTGGTTTCTTTAGTCCTTGCTTTTGTTTTCTTTCATAAACAAGTATGTGTGTAACACCTTTCTCTTGCAGCCTGTAGTATTTACCTCCTATAATTAGCTTACTTCATAAATGAGTTGGAAACAAGTGGATGTGTCATAGATTCTTGAACTTCTGATTAGTTGTTAATAACATAATTATAAAATAATTTTATTTCAGTTTACTTCATAACTGAATTCTAAATGAGTGGGTGTGTCATAAAAGTTTCCTAAAGTTCCAGTTAGTTGTTAATAAAGTACCTATAAAATAAGTCAGCTTAAAATAGTAAAACTAGGAGACAAATTTCCAAAAAGAGTCTTTCGAAAATAAATTCAAATGACACAATACTAACTTATATTGTCATAACACTTCATACTTCACAAAATGTATTTACAGATGTTAGTTACTTCATTTCCTTCTCAGAGTAATTTGCCTAGAGATACACAGCTGACAAGTAGCTTATGACCTAGTAAGAGGCATGAATCTAGATCTGCTTAGTAAATGAGATTTTGTTTCACTATGCTATGTTGCCTCTCCAATATATCTATATATTAGATAGATAGATAGATCCACACCCACACAGGAAATCTTGCTTTAGAAAATTTTACATTACCCTTGGAGTCTACTATAGGAAGACTCAAGAGCTCTGATCAGAGTTCTGAAAAATGAGTTCTATGCATGGGTTTCTATATGTGAAAATACAGATGCTACCATTTATATTTATCAGCCCAGTGAAGTTTTGAATTATCTGTGGGACTGATTTGGTGTTGCTCAAAAAGAAAAATGTTTACTTCAAAAGATGCTTTGAGCACTGTAGCATAAGGGAGGATTATAACCGCTTTTAGCAAGAGCTGTGATATGTGAGCAAATAGTGTTTTCACACTCCATTTCTAAAGTAAAGTAAAGTAATGTTAAAGTTGTAAATTTCATGTTAATTTTGGTGATCAGAAAAGCTAAGTAAAACAAATTAGTTTAAAACTTCAGTGTTAGATTATTTTGTTGTGCTGTTTTTGGTGGTGGTACTGCAATTCAGGGTCTTCACACCGAGCTGCATCCATGGCCCTTTTTTTAAATTTTTGTTTTGTTTTGTTTTGAGACTGTCTCACAAAGTGGCTATTGTTGCCCAGGTTGAGCTCAAACTTCCTTGTCCTCTTGCTTCAGCCTCCTGAGTACAGGGATCATAGGCATGTGCCACCATGCCTATCTTTGTGCTTGTTTTCTTTTGATGCAGCTTTTTTTATTTGGGTTTTTTTTTTATTTTTAAGATTTATAATGCTTTTTATTAATGTACTTAGCAAAATGAAAGTTTTATCAGTACAGAGCAGAATAATATTTTTCAGAGCAGAATAATTTTAATTTTAGTTTTTTACAAATTTGAACTTTTAAAACCAGTTCACATAGTATTTTTGTAAAATATAAAATTAGTATTCATTCACAGCATTGTACAAAAGAAGGTGACGAGTAATAGCTGGTTTAGAAAAGTGTACTATATCCTTCTGTTGAAACTTTCTTCCAATCCCCTCTCTATATCCTGAGCCTAAACTAAACTGTATTGGTGACGAATTTACAATGAAGGTAATTTACATAAAATATTTTATACTTTAAATATGAAAATTATGTTTCACATTGTGTGTGTTTTTTGTATATCTAATTATGGTGTCTGCTTTCCAAATTATAGTCTTCTGCAAATCCTGAGACTCCAAACTCAACCATCTCCAGAGAGGCCAGTACTCAGTCCTCATCAGCTACCACCAGCCAAGGCTATGTTTTACCAGAAGGCAAAATCATGCCAAACACCATTTTTGTTGGTGGAATTGATATTAGGGTATTGTATTCATATTTTATTTACATTTTAAAGTATGTTGTGAGTAAGGGGATTTAAGCCCTGTTGTACACCTAAGGTTTTTTTGTACTTTATGCAGATTTGGAATTAGTTTTGTGTTTAACCCATAGAAAGTAAAAGTGTCTGACAGAGTTATGGGTTTCAGGACACTTTGTGGAGATACTTCCTCACGACCAAATCTCCTTTTATAGATTTGAAATTTTTGAATGTTTAGTTTTTTTTTTTTTTTTGTGGGTACCGGGGGGTCGACCTCAGGACCTCGCGCGCCAGCAGGCGCCCGTGCCGCTGAGCGATATCACCGGTCCTTTTTTCGTATGTGGGTTCCGGGAGTCGAACTTGGGCCCTCGCGCTTGCCGGGCAGGCGCTTGAGCCGCTGAGCCATCTCACCAGCCCAAATGTTTAGTTTTTTAAAGACCATTTATTTTCCATAGATGGATGAAAGTGAAATAAGAAGTTTCTTTGCTAGATATGGTTCAGTGAAAGAAGTGAAGATAATCACGGATCGAACTGGTATATCCAAAGGGTGAGTAAAGTATATACTCATTATAAATAATCAAAAATATGTGAACTCTAGCATGTATAGAATATCAAAAAACACAACTTCAAAACTGGTATTTTGACACTTGAATAAAGGAAATTTGTTCCTTAATTTTTTTCACATAAAGGATAAAAGTTTGTTGTCAACTCTTAAAGTAATTTTTCTAATGTTTATATTTCCTGTCTTCACACAAGCGGATTGTTTTTATCAAAGAATTGTTTTTGCAATTTTCACAGTATCAGATTTTAACTATCTGGCCTTACATAGTAAGTTAAATTCAAATTCATAGATAAGAACTTTTTGTTAATGAATGAGGTTCCCATACTACCTTAATTTTAGTACATTCTGACATAGACCTGGTTAAAATAAAAAGCAATGATACGTACAGAGGCTCTATTATGTATATCTTACAAATATTTATTGCAGTATATTATTCACTTTATCATCACTTTTATTATTCCATAGAATACTAAAGAGTTCTAAACCATGTACTGTGTGGTGATGATTTTATGTTTTATTTATCTGCTTGTCTAGCTATGGATTTGTTTCCTTTTATAATGACGTGGATGTGCAGAAGATAGTAGAAGTAAGTAATAGCTTCTCTTAGCTTATCAATGCAGTGTTTAGTGTTGAATATATTCAGTCTTGTGTAAAATACAGAGAAAGATACACTTCTGTTCCTGCTTGAAATAAAAACAGAATAATCTTATGTAACTTGTCAGAACCTGTTTATTTTTGATCTTCTAGTTTCATGACCTAGACACAGAAAGGAGTAAAGACAGGGTGGAAGGGTTTTTTTTTTTTTAATGGAAAATAAGTAAAACAAAATAATAGAATAACAGTTAATACATTGTGTATTGTTATCTTTAAAGTAGTTACTTGCAGTGTAAGATACAGGCATAAAAAATTCTCCAGGGCCGGTGAGATAGCTCAGCGGCATAAGCGCCTGCTGGCAAGCGTGAGGTCCTGAGTTGGACTCCCAGTACCCACATTAAAAAAAAAAAAAATTTCTCCAATATTGGCACAAACCTTCCTTTTCAGTGAACTAAGAGACACTAGTACTGTAACTAATTTGCATTTTTCCTTTTCCCTTCCTTCCTTTTCCCTTTCCCCAATCCTAGTTCCTTTTTCCTTTCGAACATTTTCTTCCCATTTCACAATACTTATTGTACATTTTAGACCTTATTTACTCTTTCAGTTTCTCACACCAGGGAGACAATATGATGTTTACACATGTGAGTCTGATTTATTTCACTTATGAGTATGCTACTTGGTATCTTCTGACACTTACAGTAGAGTAGTGAGTATAAAGTGGTTTCACAGGGACAAATTTTCATTTGTCGTATACTCAACACTGGTTTTCTCTGATGATAGGAATTTTAGACAACTTGAGGTATTTACCTAAGTCTTGGAAGTAAAGACTTGAAAATTACAGTATTACTACCATTTTGTTTTCAGTCACAGATAAATTTCCATGGTAAAAAGCTGAAACTGGGCCCTGCAATCAGGAAACAAAATTTATGTGAGTAAGAAAACAAATTGTTCTGTTGAAATATCTAGCTTTCAAAGAATTTGAAATAGGCTTCATTTCCCTTTTTATTTTTAAAAAGGTGCTTATCATGTGCAGTCACGTCCTTTGATTTTTAATCCTCCTCCTCCACCACAGTTTCAGAGTGTTTGGAGTAATCCAAACACTGAAACTTATGTGCAGCCTCCAACCATGATGGGTCCTATAACTCAGTATGTTCAGGTAAGAATTGTTTGCATTCCTGTTCCTTCATTTACTATAGTTTTCTTACCCTCTGGAATTATATCCACAATTTCTATAATAGGTGATAATACAGTCTGTGTTGAAATACTTTGAATAACAGGGAATCTGTCACTTTAGTTACAAATCTCATTCTTAGTGTTTCTCCTTAAACTGTGGTAAAAACTGCTTTTATGTAGTTTGTAAGCCTTTATCTTAACAACCTCTGTAACCACATAAAGTAAATATCTTCTTTTTTCCTCATGTGATGTTTCCTAAAATCTTCGAAGGCAGGTTTTTTCTTTTTGTGTCTGCCCCGTTTATTCTCTAAGGTTATCAGGTCTTCCAGCCATTCTTTGCAGTGATTTCCAGATGCTTCCTCATACAAATTGCTGACTTTTGGGTTTGTTCTAGTTCTGGAATGGGTAAATTTGTGATATATTTTACTGCATCTGTAAATTGAGTTTCTGATATGTGATTTGTCTGCTCCTAGTTAATATTCAAATTGGAGTTTAGCATACTTACTATTGCTTGTTAATCATAAATAACATTTATTTTCTTCTTAGTTCATTTTACTTTCTTCAGTTTGAAAAACTTTCAGCACTCTTAGTAAAACAATTCAGTGAAATAATTAAAATAATTCAGCATTATCTCTTAATTTGTTTACTTTTTCATCTACCTGAAATATGGGTTGTGTCTATACTTATTTTTCTTATTCGAAACATAACTAGAAAAGGCCTGCTTATTTCTAACATTTACTGTGAACTATTAACAGATTTTAGGTACTCATGTATGCTGCTACTTTTATGTTTTCAGGTCAATAAATACAGAAGCATGTAAGGCTTTGTAGTATTGTCCCTTTTCCAGTTTTGGATTAAATTGTTCTGAATATTTAGACATGAAATGCAGTAAAAGCCTTAAGATTGCAGGACTACTACAAATTTCCCATTAGTGTTGTCAAATGAATACAAAACTGACTAAAAGTATTTTCATAAAGAAATGACAGATGTATTTATTTAAATTATATGAAAATCTATCCTGTTTGAGCCCGATTCCCAGTGTAAGAATGAACTTCAGAGTAGGGATGAATATACTAATAAGAAGGTAAATGGAGCCTTGCAAAGCCACTCACTCTACTCAGAACCAATCACTTTACCTTGGCATTTATCCCTTCCTTCTTCCTTGCCCAAAAGGCAGAGAATATCATTTTCTTTTTGAAGCCAGTCATTTAGAATCCTACAGTTATATATAGAAAAATAACATTTTTTAATTTCCATGTTTTTGTTATATTAGGAATAATATTCTTTCTAATTTTTAAAATTTATGTTCTGTAAATTTTGTTTTCAGGCATATCCTCCTTATCCAAATTCACCAGTTCAGGTCATCACTGGTTATCAACTGCCTGTTTATAATTATCAGGTAATTAAGGGGGAACAAAATGGCTTACACCGGAATAATAATATGGCTTTTAATTTATAAATTTCCCAAATAGTATGTTGTTTAAACTAGTAAAGTGTGCCTAAAATTAAAGGAAAACAAGAATTAGTCTAGAATTAGACTTGTATTATTCATAACAATTATTTAAAAATAATGGAATGATATTTGATTAGGAAAGAACTTTTCCTAAAACTGTTTTCTAAGATTTGGTATCTCCTATTTTATTTCACATATTCTTCCATCATTGATGTCAGTTAGTCAAAACATTCATAAAACTGTCATAACAATTTTTAGGAGGATAGGTTGAAATAAAATTATCTAATTCTTAAGAGCCTAATTCTGTTTGATACTGTTTATTTTTAATGGCAGCTACAAAATAGTTTTCTGAATTTCTTCCCATAGATATAGCCTTTCTTTTGACCCATAACCATATCTGTGGTAATAGTTTCAAGGAACCACCGTCTTTGAGTTTTTGTGAGCATTAGCTCTAGAAAACTGAGGAAAAGGTAGGGTTTATATATGGAAATAACCACAGGTATTTGAGACAAAGTATTTCTGTAGTCTATTTTGTAATTTTTCATAAAAAATTAAAGGAGCCAGGATGACTTTAATATTGTCTATCTCCTATTTTTGTAAAAATGTGTAGGAATATATGAATAAGTTTTGTGTCCTTTTTTTAAGATGCCCCCACAATGGCCTGCTGGGGAACAAAGGAGTTACGTTATACCTCCGGTAAAATGAATTAACTCATTCATTATGTATTTCTTGAACTTTTGCCGTGTCATATATGTCTGTAGATATTTTTAAATCCCCCTTTATATCATTATATTTCATTAATTTTTTTTAACATGATTACATACTCATGGGAAAAATAGTGCTTTTCGTACCAAGTTGGTTTTGTATGCTTCAGCAGTGGCTATTCTATATAGGATAAGTGCTCAATTACTTATTGATAGACTATATAATCCAAGAAAGGTAGTATGAATATGGATTTAGAATTAGCATTAAATATAATCATTAAAAATCTGAAGAGAAACAAATGTTTTGCTGTCAATATTGTTAAATAAGAAAAGGGGGTGCTACCTCTAAAAACATCAGCTTTGTTACCTTCTATCTTTCATCAGAATTGGATATTTAAAAGATGTACTAAGAGTTAAAATTCTCAGGCACTCTTACTGCATAATAGTTTGTTTTTCTAGATTCCCTCTGATTTGATTATGTTGACACTTAAAGACCTTTTAAAATAAAAAACTACTTTTCAGCTATTCACTTTAAAACAGTTCCTAAAATAATGTTTCAATATAAACTACATTAAAACTTTTACTAGCAGCTCATCATTTTGAAGATTAGATTACTTAGAAATGTATCTGTGTATCTTTTTAATTATACTTTTATCACTTTAAATATAGGCTTATACAACTGTTAACTACCATTATAATGAAGTTGATCCAGGAGCTGAAGTTTTGCCAAATGAATGCTCAGTTCACGAAGCTACTTCATCCTCTGGAAATGGCCCACAGAAGGCAAACATCTAATTTTGTTTACTGATAATTCTATTTTATATGTATTTTTCAAGTTTTAACAATTTTTTAAGAAGCATGCATCTTTATCTAGATTTAAAGATGGAACCCATAAACTGTAGGGCTTAAGTAATTGACTGACATTTAGCTATTAATGTAAAGGGTAATGAGATTTCAGACAGTATATATGCTTGGTTTCTGATTCAGCAATCCTTTCTTCCAGTTTCATTGTTTCTTATTTTTTAAAATCATACTTTAGTAAATATTGTATCAGTATGATCTGGCAGAATGCAATGGGAAGATTTCCATGAGAAGTTTACGTTTTGAAAGAGCAATTAATGAGAACACTGTCCACTTTGTCTTTCACAAACATTTATTTAGCTATATAGTACTAGACAATATTTAAGGTATTCTTTCCATAACATATGACAAGAGTTCTCAAGAGTGGTGGTGTCAATATTGTTGAAATACTGAAATAGGCATAGTTGGGTTTTTTAATCACTAGAGTAGATACCTATCATAGCAATACTCTCATTCTTGAATTCTTTTTAGGTTGAATGGGTGGACATGTGAAAGTAGTCCATGTGCTGAGAATATGCGTAACACTGATCATTTGTTTTTCAGTGAAAAAAAAATGTTGAGAACTACTGAACCACAGGGTTAAAAATTCTCTGATACCTTTTTAAAATGGGAAAAAATATTAAAATAGTTTATAGTAGAATTATATTATCAGGTTTTGTCCTGAATGTTATGTTGAAACTAATATTAGAGTTTGTTTCTAACAGGAGAAATTAAAGAATCTTAAGCAAAATATCACAGTGTTTTAATAAAATCAGCTTTTAAAACCAGTATTCTATCAGTAAGGTTATAAGACATTTCGTTTACAATTTGGGAGAAAATTTACATACTGATACGTGGTAAGAATTTTGAATCATGGAAGCATTCTTTAAAAATAACTATATATTCACTAAACTTTTTTTAAAAATCCCTTAACCATGCATAAAAGAAGTCTTTACTATAAACTTTGGTTTTTTCAGAAATCTGTGGACCGAAGCATTCAGACAGTGGTATCGTGTCTATTTAATCCAGAGAATAGACTGAGAAACACTCTTGTTACTCAAGATGACTACTTCAAGGTATGAAAGGAACAATATGAGGGATTTTAAAATGTACATGTGTTAGCTTTGAAGTATCTTTTTTCTCCATAGTATATGAGTTTTGGGATTACTTAGTCAAATATTTGACTATAACCCAGTAACTGCTGTGAGTGGGTTTTACCTAGCAGTGTGTTTCGTGGTGCTCAAACCTTAAACTGTAGCTTGTCTTTAGGAAAGAACAGTGTACCAAAAACTTATAATTCAAAGGGTTCACAAGAGAAGACAGTTGAGGGAAAATACTGGGTTGATCAAATAGTACAAGAACATTTTAGAAAGCAGTAGTTAATACATGAATATTAGACTAAACAGAACAAAAGAAATGAACTATCTGAACAATGTAGAGTGAAAGAAGTGATAAAATTGAAGCAGTTAAAAAGCTGAGCAAAAACAAATGGAAGTTGATACATAGTTGGTGAAGTGAGAGTGTGAGTGCTTGAGTTTAAGAAAGATCTGGTTTCTTAATTCTGCTTCTGTCTGCCTTGGATACATCACTTAAATCTTGTTAAGACTCTAGGGCTTTTTTGTTTTTTTGTGTGTGTGCATGTGTGTGTGTATTGGTGCTAGCAGTTAAACTTAGGGCCACCTGCATGCTAAGCAGGTGCACTCCCAATAAGCTATACATCCATCCCCAAAACTCCAGTTTTTACAAGTCTAAACTAAAGAATGCACAGGAGTGAAGGTCTTTTAGGGTCCCGTGGGAAAGAAAATGTTTGGTAGGGGAAGATTTTTTTTTTTTAATAGAGTGGTACCTCCATACTCATTGTTAGTTGGTTCCAGGAGGCACAACGAGTACCAAAGATGACTACCAAACAAATTGTTTTGGCTGAAAAGAGTAATGAGTCATGGGGCATTTGATACTGAAAAGTTCTAGCTTGCTTGTGGAATACTAAATGATAAGTACTGGGACAAAATTTTAAAATGTGTTAACTACAACAGTATGATGTAATAGACTTACAGAAATACATAATTTGGATACTATACAGTTTACCTATTTAAAGTATGCAATTAAATATTTTAATATATTCACAGAATTATACAACCATGACTGCTATCAAGTTTAGAAATCCCCCCCACACACAGAATAAGCCCCCTACCCATCAGCAGTCACTCCCTGTTTTCCCCCAATCCCTCTGGCTTTAGGCAGCCACTAACTTACTTTTTCTAATGATTTTCCTATTGTAGACATTTCATATAAATAGATTCATACAGTATCTGGCCTTTTATGACTGTCTTATTTCACTAGCATAATGTTTTTAAGGTTCATTGATGCTATAATGTGTCTGTATTTCATTTCTTTTTCTTTATGAATACACCACATTTTTATTCATCAGTTGGTAGACATTTGGGTTATTTGTACTTTTTGGTCATTATGAATAATACTATGAACATTCATGTATGAATTACTTTTACTTCTTTTGAATATATTCCCAGGAAAGGAATTGCTGAGTCCATATGGTGACTATGGTTAGCCTTTTGAGGACCTGCCAGGATTTGTCCAAAATGCCTGTACCATTTAACATTTAAAAGAAAGGTTTTAACTATCACTTTGTGACTTAAAACAGGAGAAGGACAACACCCTTTTTTTCATGTATATATGGACACAAGGTGAAGCTTAAAGCCTTCACCATGGGTATATCAAGGGTATCCTATAATGTAGAAGAGTAGAACCATAGCAGGATTAAGTTCTTACCATCTTTGCAACAGGAAATAAACACATTCATTTAAAGTTGACATTCGTTCCCTGTTGCTGCATTCTATGTACAGTACGATACAGAGAGAGCTGGAGTTTATTATAGCTTAACTTGCCCAAAGTTACAAAGATTAAATAGGTACTACTTAAATGATTCGTTTAAGAACAGAAAAGTCTATAAATTTGAATTGTCACCTGGTATTAAATAAAAGTCTCCCTTTGAACTCCAGAGTTTTCTGCTCTTGGCTATAATTCAGAAATTGGCAGCTTAAAGTTGTCTGACATTTAGATCTGTTTTAATCAACTAAATGTTTTGATAGAAATTGAATGCATCCAGGTATTTGGGTATATTTACTATTTCCATGGTAAAATCCACCCTTTGTTGTCTGAATTCCAGCCCCATAGTAATCTTTGGTTTCCTACCCAACTTCTAAAAATACAAGTTTGTGGCCCCTTTTTTAGGCTTAGAAAAGTTAGGATATTACGCTGTTAGGTTACATGATTTAGAAAAGTCATCCTTTTTTATATATCTGCATCTAATAAGCTGATTGTTTAGAGAGGAAAATACCATTGTCATAACTGGTTTACTCAGCCCCTTTCCTATTTCTAAGGCCTTTTTATCTGTATCTCTAAAGACAGCATAGAGTCAAAGGAAAATTTTGCATGTACAAATCAGTCTTCTGGATCTATAGGTTCTGTATCCTTAAATTCAATCAATTATAGATGGAAAAAATATTTTTAAATACTGAACATGTACAGATTTTTTACCATTATTTCTTAAATAACATCGCATAACAAACAGTTGTCTCCCATTTACATTGTGTTATTACAATTAACCAAGAGATGGTTTAAAATATATAGGACAAGCTGGGGATGTACCTCAGTGGTAGAGTGCATGCCTGGTATGCATGTGACCCTGAATTCTATCTAGCACCACAGAAAAATAAAGTATATACAAGGACTCACATAGGTTATATATGCAAATATCACATAATTTTATATAAGAGACTTGAGCATCCTTGGATGTTAGTATCCATGGCAGTTCCTGTAACCATCCCTTCCAAGAGAACAACTGATTTTTAAATGTTTCTCTTCATTTCCTGAGTATTAATATATTTTCATAGGTTAAGGATATGCCTTTAAGTTACCCAAAATTTACATCTTTTAGCCTACAACCATTGGATTTCAGGTTGAAGTGGAGTGCTGTTCGCAAGCTACAATTTCTCAGATGCAGTTCAGTTACTAAAAACAGTACTTTCAGGAGTTACATACATTTTCCACCAGTTGTCAGTAGGGATACCATTGCCAAATCATTAAGGAGTACCTGAAATGATATTGAATCTAAGTCTTCTATTTCTGATTTTACTAGCCAGCCTTGATGTATTTGTTATTGCAAAGTTTAGTAATCCTTCCCCATTTTTTCCTTATTATTTATAATATTTAAACCTAAAATAGGCCGGTGAGACGGCTCAGCGGCTTAAGCGCCTGCCTTGCAAGCGCGAAGGCCCGAGTTCGACTCCCGGAACCCACATACGAAAAAGGGGCCGGTGATATCGCTCAGCGGCACGGGTGCCTGTTGGCGCGTGAGGTCCTGAGGTCGTCCCCCCGGTACCCACAAAAAAAAAAAAAAAAAAAAAAAAAAAAAACCTAAAATAAATGTGTTAAATATTTTGTAATTCTTTCAGGTCAATAGTGATGATGGGAAATTTTCAATGAAATAATAAGACTGTTTCTGTCTTTTCTAGGATAAAAGAGTGCATCACTTTAGAAGAAGTCGCACAGTGCTTAAATCTGATCATCTCTGCTAAGTGTCAAGTCTTAAGTTGCTGGTTCTGAATATTAAGCCACTGGAAGTTGTTCATTACTATAGAAATTTAATTCTAAATTTTGACAAATCACATTCAGACAAGTTATTTTAGATGTCTAGTTTTATTTAACATTGAAACTGTTCTCATTAGATGTTTATTTAGAAACTTGTTCTGTGTTCAATACATAGTTGGAAGTACAAAATAATTTTCAAATTGAAAAAATAGTTGAAAGGAATAACTGTAGGATTTTTAAAATTGAAATTGGCATCTTAAGAGTTTAAAAGCTAATACTTATTTTCAAAAAATTGTTTTAAAAATCTGTTTTGAAAGGTCAGAATTTTGATAGTTTGAATACAAGTATTTCACTTCTCCAACAAGTACTTGTGAACTGTACAAGTATTTACAGTGTTGTGCTTTGCATTTATGATCTGTCTAAAAATTTACCTCGAAAGCAGAATGTTTAAAAACTGCATTTTTAATCAGTGGAACTCAGCATATGGTTAGCTTTATTGAAGTCTTTCTTACCTAAACCCAGTAAAATAGATTCTAAACAAACAGTCCAATCAGTGGATCTTACATTTATTGAAAATATTTTATCCTTTACCTAGAATCCACACATATACACATATGTATTTTATTTGATTGGGATAGTAATTAGGATAACTCAAATTCTGGGCCTAATTTTTTTTTAAAGAATCCAAGACAAACTAATAGGTACATAAACTTCTTAGTTAACATTCTCCTTTTTTCTTTTAAATTTTTGCCTTGAAATACTAAACTCAATAGCTATGTCTTAAATTGTGCAAAATACTGGTATTAAAGAATGTTGAAATTTTTTTATGTCGCTTAAAGGTTAATCAGAGTATCTGAAAGGAATTGTTTTTATAAAAACATTAAAATATTATTTATTATAAGTAAATTTTTATTTTGTTAGGCTATTATATTTCCTTTTGTAAAGTAACATGTGTCCCAAGGAGTTAAAGTATAGGTAATTTTGGCATTTCTAAACCACAAGGAAAGTTTTATAAGTGTATCCAAGAATGTACTAGAGTCAGAGTTAACATTCTCTTTCTAGATTAGCTGGTCTCTTTATTGGACGTTGTGCATTATGACAGACAACTACAGCATTAGAGCTGCTGTTGTATCCACAGGCTTGCTTTTCCAATCTGTACTTCCATCCTGCCAGGAGGTTTGCTCCTAGAACTTGTAGCATGAGCAGTTTGAGGGGGGTAAGCCTTATAAGGTAGCAGCATGAAAATACCTTTCTCAGGTAAAAAGTTGTATTTGTATCATTTGACCTGCCATGTATATGAGTCTAAAATGCCTTCCTGGTCTTCTAGATTGACTTCCTCCCTAAAGCATGGAGATTCCACCTATCCCTAACCTGATTGATGTAAACTACCACGGGTTGTGCTACAAGTGCCCATTATGGTCTATAATTCTTAATTTTTGTTCTGAATCTGAAAGGCGGGGTCGTTTAATTTAAGGGTTCCCCAAGAAGGCTTTGTACACCTCAAAAGTGCCCTAAAATTTGTCTTTTTAAAAATTCTCTGCCCTTTTTGGTGGGGGATGGGGCTATAATATTCTTGCATATATTATTCTGTGATTAAATCTTCAGCTTACTATAAATGATACCTAAATTCTAAGGCACCAATTCTTTTTGCTCCAGTATGACCTTAATGAAAAGTAAGGAACCAAACTTTTATTTGTTTGTTTTGTTGGAGTAAGATTTTAAAAGTAAAGTAGAAAGAAGAGACCTTTCAAAATGGAAGATTAACTTTAAACTTAAAGTATGTTCCTGTTACTTACTGCTAATACTGTCTTTGCATAAATAAACTTTTTTCAAAAGTATTTTTGAGCTGCTTATGGATGTCATTATCTAAAGAAACAGTGGGAAATAGGGTGGTTAGTGTACAAGATTTAGATCCTTAAAATTTGAAAGTGTAAATACTGCTCAGTTTATTAAAAGAGCAGACTTAGCTTATAAAAAGCAAAGTTTAAGGGCCGGGGATATAGCTCAGCGGCACAGGCACCTGCCTGGCAAGCGCAAGGTCCTGAGTTCGATTCCTGGCAACAAACAAAAGAAGTTTAGTATATTTTTTTCTCTTGCAAGAAATATGTATGTGTATATATATGCATATACATGTATACATGTGTGCATATAGGCACATACACATGTTTTTGTGGAACAGCAGTCGCTCTTATACTGGGTTGGAAATGGTTAACAGTGAGTTCCGCTACAGTGCATGAACATAGTACCTAGTAAGAATGCTGGTGAATACATCTGACTTAATTCCTATGACCAAGAACCTTATAATTTTGGACTCTATGAAATATTTTGTCTGCTTCATATTTTGGGTATAATCTCTGATTTTCTTGGGAGTTTGTGGTTGTCCAGTAGAGCTTAGAATTTTCATATTGGACTTCATATAAAGATGCATTCAAAATACCAGTATTCACCACCTGTTCTAGTTGTAGTTCCAGTAGTCTTTCGTAACTGAGGCTGTGGGAGAAGAAATTCTCCCCTCCAGACATTCCTGGATTCTATTTCATCAGTTGGTAAGCCCTTATTAATTGATTCATTTATTACCAGAAATCAGACTGTGTTGCCAAGGTTCTAGAAGATACAAGAGTGACTTTTGAATTGCCAGATTAAATTTTGATGTTTATTGTATAATAATTTACTAAAAGTTAGTAATCCTTATATATACCATATTTGTATGTCCACATATGCATAATATTTTGATGTTTAGTATATAATTTGAGACACCAAAACTAGACTGCAGATATCTTTGAAAAAGTATTTTTGAACTGCTTTGAGCATATTTGCCATCAAGGATTACAACAAAATTCTCAAACCAAGTCTTTGAGTTTAAAAATTCCATACAGCACTTTTTCATAGAAAAGTTGGAGGTAAGCAAAATCATAACTCAAAATAAGTTGATCTTGAGATAGGAACCCCAACAGAAGGGATCCACCAGGCAGGGCAGATAATTAAATAGCAGGAAAGGGGGAAAACAAAGAGTGGGAACCAACAACAGAAAAATACCATGACAAGTATAAGTCAATACATATCAGTTTTAACCATCAATGTTAATGGTCTCAATTCACCAATCAAAAGGCACAGACTGGCAAAATGGATCAAGAAGCAAGATCCAACAATATGTTGTATACAAGAAACACATTTAATTCAGAAAGAAATTCATAGACTGAAAGTCAAAGGATGGAAAACAATACTCCATGCAACAGGAACCCAGAAAAAAGCAGGGGTAGCTATTCTTTTTGCAGACAAAGTGAATTTCAAGCCAAGAATGATTCAGAGAGATAAAGACGGTCATTACATCCTTGTAAAGGGAACAATCCAAGAGGAAGAGATAACGATCATAAATATATATGCATCAAATACCAATGCACCCAACTATATAAAACAAGTACTAAAGGACATGAAAAGTCAAATAAGCACTAATACAATTATATTGGGAAATCTCAATACTCCACTGTCACAAAAAGACAGATCAACTGGACAGAAAATCAATAATGAAATAATAGAACTGAACCAAACTTTTGAACAAATGGACTTAGTAGATGTCTACAGAGTGTTACACCCCACAACATCAGAATACACATTCTTCTCAGCTGCACATGGGACGTTCTCCAAAATAGACCACATACTTGCTCATAAAACCTGCTTAAGTAAATGCAAAGGAATTGAAATTATCCCATGCATATTATCAGACCATAGTGCAATGAAATTGGAAATCAATGACAAAAGAAATCACAAATACTCCCTAAACACATGGAAATTAAACAGCACCCTCCTGAACAACCAATGGGTCACAGATGAAATTAAAGAAGAAATTAGACAATTTCTACAACTGAATGATAATGACAGTACAACATACCGGAACTTATGGGATACAATGAAAGCAGTCCTAAGAGGGAAATTTATAGCATTAAATACTTATATTAGGAAAATAGAGCAAGCGCAAATAAACAACTTAATGGCGAACCTCGAACTTCTAGAAAAAGAAGAGCAGGTTAAGCCAAAAGCCCGTACAAGGGAGGAAATTATAAAGATCAGAGAAGAAATTAATGTATTGGAGACTAAAAAAACAATACAAAGAATCAATGAAGCAAAAAGTTGGTTCTTTGAAAGAATAAATAAGATTGACAAACCCTTATCCAACCTTATTAAAAAAAGAAGAGACTCAAATCCATGCAATTGAAAATGAAAAGGGTGATACCACGACGGACCCTGCAGAAATCCAGAAGATCATCTATACCTATTTTAAAAATCTATATTCTACTAAGATGGAAAATGCAGAAGAAATGGACAGATTCCTGGATTCATATGAATTACCAAAGCTGAATCAAGATTTTAAATCCTAAATAAACCAATATCAACCAATGAAATTGAAGATGTAATTAAAAACCTCCCAACAAAGAAAAGCCCAGGCCCTGATGGATTCACTGCCGAATTCTACAAGAAATTTAGAGAAGACCTAACGCCATTACTTCTCAAACTTTTTAATGAAATTGAAAGGGAAGCAATACTCCCAAATTCATTCCTGGAAGCGAGCATTACCCTGATACCAAAATCAGAGAAGGACACAACTAAGAAAGAGAACTATAGGCCAATCTCCCTAATGAACATAGATGCAGAAATCCTTAAAAAGATACTGGCAAACAGAATCCAACAAATCATCAAGAAGATTATACACCATGACCAAGTTGGATTCATCCTTGGGATGCAGGGATGGTTCAACATAACGTAAATCAATAAATGTAATACACCATATTAACAGAACCAAAGACAAAAATCACATCATCTCAATAGATGCAGAAAAAGCTTTTGACAAAGTCCAGCACCTTTTCATGATAAAAATCCTACAGAAAATTTGAATAGAGGGTCTTTATCTCAACCTGGTAAAAGCTATCTATGACAAACCAACAGCCAATATTATACTAAATGGCCAAAAACTGAAAGGCTTCCCTCTAAAATCAGGAACAAGACAAAGATGTCCACTGTCCCCACTCTTATTCAACATAGTTCTGGAAACTTTAGCCAGAGCAATTAGACAAGAGAAAGAAATAAAGGGAATAATGATTGGAAAGGAAGAAGTTAAATTATCATTATTTGCAGATGACATGATACTCTACATAGAAGACCCCAAAAACTCCACTAAAAAACTGCTAGATTTAATAAGCAAATTCAGAAGTGTAGCTGGATACAAAGTCAATACTCAAAAGTCAATAGCCTTCCTGTACACAAATAACAAACTTACTGAAAGAGAAATTAGGGAAACAATACCTTTCATAATAACATCCAAAGAAATGAAATACCTAGGAATCAACCTCACAAAGGATGTAAAAGACCTATACACTGAAAACTACAGTACTCTGAAAAAGGAGATTGAAGAGGACATCAGAAAATGGAAAGATATCCCTTGCTCCTGGATAGGAAAAACCAATATAGTGAAAATGGCCATACTTCCAAAACTGTTATACACATTTAATGCAATTCCAATCAAAATTCCAACAGCATATCTCACAGAATTAGAGAAAACAATCCTAAAATTCATTTGGAATCAGAAGAGACCTAGAATAGCAAAGGCAATTCTGGGCAACAAAGGCAAGGCAGGGGGCATCACTATCCCCGACTTGAAATTATACTATAAAGCTACTGTGATAAAAACAGTGTGGTACTGGCAAAAAAACAGACCTGAAGATCAATGGAACAGATTAGAAGATGCTGAAACAACCCCAGACATACTAAGCCACCTTATCTTTGACAAAGGTGCCAAACACATTCACTGGAAGAAAGACAGCCTCTTTAATAAATGGTGCTGGAAAAACTGGCTCTACACATGCCGAAGATTACAACTAGACCCATATCTAAACCATGCACTAAACTAAATTCAAAATGGATCAGAGATCTAAATATTAAAACAGAACATTAAATCTGCTGGAAGGTAGGATAGGTAAAACCCTTGGAGACATTGGTGTAGTCAAAGACTTTATGAATAAAAACTCAACCGCACGGGAACTATCCCAAAGAATCAATAACTGGGATCTCATCTTATTAAAGAGCTTTTGCACAGCAAGAGAAACCACCAACAGAGTGAAAAGACAACGCACAACGTGGGAAAAAATGTTTGCCAGCTGTTCTTCAGACAAAGGATTACTATCGAGAACATATAAAGAACTCAAAAAAATCAGACCTCCCAAATTTAAAGACCCACTCCAAAAATGGGCATCTGAGATGAATACACATTTCTCAGATGAAGAAATACTAATGGCAAATAAATATACAAAAAAATGTGCAACATCACTAGTCATTCGAGAGATGCAAATGAAAACAACACTGAGATACCATCTCACCCCAGAAGGAATGGCTACTATAAAGAAATCAACTAATAACAAATGCTGGAGGGGCTGTGGGGAAAAAGGAACGCTTCTCCACTGTTGGTGGGAGTGTCGACTGGTACAGCCACTGTGGAAGTCAGTGTGGAGATTCCTCAAAAAACTAGGGTTGGAGGTCCCATTTGAACCAGCTATTCCCCTTCTGGGCATCTTCCCAGAAGAATTAAAAACATCGTACCACAGTGATATATGTGCACCCATGTTTATAGCAGCACAATTTGTAATAGCCAGATCTTGGAAACAACCCAAATGCCCATCAACTGAGGAATGGATAAGAAAGATGTGGTATTTTTATACAATCGAGTACTATTCAGCCATAAAGAAGGATAAACTGGAGACTTTTATAGGTAAATGGATGCAACTCGAGAAAATACTCATAAGTGAAATAAACCGGATGCACATGTGTAAGCATCGTATTGTCTCTCTAGTGTGAGAAACTGAAAGAGTAAATAAGATCCAAAATGTACAATAGACACGGTGAATCAAAAAGAAACTGGTCAATAAGAAAGAGAGACTGGAATAGGGAAAAGAAAGAAGGGAAAGGGAAAAAAATTGTATATATATATAAGATGGTTAAGATAGATACACTACCAATTTTACTTAGTTCATTGAAGAGTAAGGTTTGTGCCAATAATGTTTGGACAATTGAATGCTGATATCTGGTATCCTGAATAACTAACTTAAGATAATAATACATAATGCATTGACCATTGTTACCCTCATATTATGTTGTTTTGAAAATTTGTTCTTTTTTGATTTGTTTTGTTTTTTTCTTCTCTTTAAAATAAAAAAAAAGTTGATCTTTAAAAAAAAATTCCTTTGTGATTAACACTTCAAAATTGATACCGTCCTTATCACAAGAAAGCCATTACTTTCTAAAATATTCCACAGCAGTTCTCTGTAGCTGTAAAGCCCTTCTACCCACTAAAAAATCCTCTTGGTTTTCTGTAAACTTATGAAAGTGGGCTGCTCCTTTGCTTAATCACCTTGCTTGCTCTCCTTGCTGTTGCTTCAGGGTAGTAAGGAGCAGCAGTGACAAGATAGTATACTACTCTGCTTTCACAAAGATGGCAGTAGAGAGGGTGGGGAACCATCGGGTGTGAGAGCAGCAGTGTTTTCTATTGACTGAGTCTTGGAAATAGGGCCAGCTGTTGAGTATAATTTGGAATCCCTGAAACACGTTTAGATGAGGATTGCTCCTGTACATATTTTGTTAACTATAATCTCGTCCTTCCCAATATTATGTGTAATACATCTCTGTGTGTGCAATTGATACTTTTGAGCAATTCCTCACTACCCATCAAAGACTGAGTTTTCCATCTGTAGGCAGTACATTTGATGATAGAAAACGATAAGCATAAGAAGTTCAAACTATAAACATGCGTTTTTGAATGTTCATGCAAAATATTCAATCTGCATAGCAAAGAAATGATAGGTAGTTCTGCATTGCATTTAGAGTTAAACATCTGTCCAATATGGCTATAGCTGTAGGCCAATCCCAAGAATGCAAAATAACTATCTCCTGGTACAGAAGTTGAAATTACCACTGTACAATTATGTTCTATGGCAGCTATATTTCACATTTTTAACTGGTCTGAAACAGAAAGTTTTCTAGTTGAGTCTCTAGTTCATTTTCCCAAGGCAAGACTTTGTGTCTTATGTGCACCTCCATTAAGGCTGCGTGCCAGGAATGTGCTTTTTCCCCACAAATAAAACTCCCAGACACCAGTTCGATAGGTCTTTCACAATAGAATGAATGCTTACATGACTAGGATATTTAGGTCATGAAAGCTCTTTAGAAACTTGAAGTAATAGTAACATTTCAAGCAGTTCAGAAAGAGCCTTTATAATCCTTAATTGGTTCTTTTTTACAGAGAGCAAATCTAGCAAAAATACATTAAGGCTGTAATCACATCTTCTGTCTTTCTCCCAAATAAAATAGATAACACTATTTGGCTCAATCCTGGATGAAATATTTACTGTAGAAGAAAGGCAGAGCTGGCAGTTGATCTTTACCAATACTGTCAGGCCAGCCTTTTATTAAACTTTTTTTTTTTTTTGTAGGTACTGGGGGTCGACCTCAGGACCTCACGCGCCAGCATGCGCCCATGCCGCTGAGCGATATCACCGGCGCTTTTTTCGTACATGGATTCCGGGAGTTGAACTCAGGCCCTCGCGCTTGCCAGGCAGGCGCTTATGCCACTGAGCCATCTCACCGGCCCCAAGGTTTTTTTGTTTTTGTTTTTGTTTTTTTTTGTGGGTACCGGAGGTCTACCTCAGGACCTTGCCCACCAGCAGGTGCCCATGCCACTGAACGATATCACCGGTCCTTTTTTCGTATGTGGGTTCCGGGAGTTGAACTCAGGCCCTCACGCTTGCTAGGCAGGCGCTTATGCTGCTGAGCCATCTCACCAGCTATTAAACATTTTTTATGTTATTCCCTCCCAGTAATTATCTGGCTGAGCCAGTGAGAATGGGGAGAGGTAATTTAAAATAGAAGCCATTTTCTCTTCATCTTTACTTGTTAACCCCAATACCTAGTGTTTGAGTTGCTTTAAGTAAAATCCGAACAATTTTTAAACAACATGTGAGAGAACTTTACCTGCCTTTTTTTCTGAACGTGACTTGATTGCTACTTATTTTGACTGTTGGTATGTATATCTTGGTCAAAATAAAAACGTACATACCCACCATCCAAGATTATATCCATGATTAGCTCAGACCAGTATTTGATAAGCAAGTTTCCTCGGTGATACTAATCTCATGGAGAAGTCAAAAAGTATCAGAACCACCATTAGAGATGCTTTTTAGCAATGCAGACTCATGGGCCCCATTCTCAGGAAATCCTGCTCTGAAGGTCTGGTGGGCCTATACATCTTCACTCTGAGTGAATGTCCCAAGTGATTCTCACCTATGCAACATGTACTTTGAGAAATACTGTCCTGAGGATCTCTCAGTATTATCTTGGGCTATCCTTGGTTTTAGGGTAGCTGGATTTGGAGGACACCCCTGTCAAGTTCATTATGATTTGTAAGGGATTCTGTTAATTCATCTTTCCCTGCCAAGCCTGCGCCCAGCTGTGCCAGTTACCCATAGGAAAGGATGACTCATGAACAAGCTAAAAACTGAAATCTGAAAACCAAGACTTAGGGGGCCAATGAGATGGCTCAGCGGCGTAAGCACCTGCCTGGCAAGTGCAAGGGCCCTAGTTCGACTCCCAGAACCCACATACGAAGAAAAAGGGCCGGTGATATCGCTCAGCGGCACGGGCGCCTGCTGTCGCACAAGGTCCTGAGGTCGACCCCCGGTACCCACAAAAAAAAAAAAAGAAAGAAAACCAAGACTTAATGGCTAGAAGTGAATGGTAGGAGGAAGTAGATGGCAGAGGCAAAGCTGGATTCTGAGATCTGTGGGAAAGTCAAGAGTGAGGACCAGGCTCAGGTGGGAAGGGACAGAGTGGATATTACATAGGCAAAGATATTACAGTTGTCTTCTAAAAAGGGAAGACTCAAGTCCTTGGCTCACTTGGCAAATTTTTTAAATGGTATTACTCATGAGTTTTGAACAGTGTGGCCTGACATTGTCCTAGAATTAACTAATTCATCCTTAACAAGAATTATAAGGAAAGATAAATATGTTAAAGGATCAAGTTTCAGAGATAGTATTGGACATTTGATACCTATCTTGTTTTTGTGTGTGTTTTAAAAATAGACACATAATTCACACACATGTACATAAAACTAAGAATACCTTTAAAGAATAATAACCCAACTTCACTTAATATTCTATTAATTAGAAATTATCTATGTGCCTTCCTTAATCACATCCTTTTCCTTCCTGACAGGAGGTAACCACTGAATTTAATTTTATTTTACTCTGATAATTTTGTACTTGGTTTTGAACTTTAAAAGGACTTACACTACATCTAGCTTTTTTGTCTGCACATTGTTAGACTCATCCATATTGATTAAAGACTTCACTGCTCTAGTTTTTCTTGTTGGACAATTGAGTCTTATTTTTATTTTTAAGTTTTAAATGTTTATTGTTACTTTGATTGCTATTATGTTGCTATGAACATTTGTATGCCTCTAATCACTTTAGAACCCATCTTGGGGTACGTAATAGAACATCGTGAAAAGAATGTAAACTTTGAAGTACTAGCCCCAGTGACTTCCTGAGTAAACTAGTGAGTTTGGACAAGCTTCTCTTTGAGCTTCAGTTTCTTCCTCTGTAATACAGTAATTCTCATGTCTACTTTATAGAGTTAACGGTGATTGAGCGACCTATCAATGTGATTAGTGTCCCATCTATAATTCTGCCTGCTTATCTCCCACTCAAGACCACAGAGGCTTCCTCTAGCCTTTATATTTCAGTGACCAGAACTTCACAAATGTTCCATTTATAGACTGGTTATAGTTTAATGAGTAGGTGCTATACTGTATTCTGAGATGTAATAATTTTTGCACCTTGTTTGGCAGCAGAAGCCAGTTCATTATGCTTGCATATTTAGGATATATTCTAAAATGAATTATTAGTCTAGGATGACCTTGAAAACTCAACAGTATAGCAGTTTATAAAGAAAAGATCTGGTGCTGTTTGGAATGTGTTCAATAATTTTTCTTCCTTTGTAGAATCTTTAACAAAAATAATTTGCTGAAGTGACATTCACATAACAAAATGAACTATTTCAAGTGGCAGTTCACAGTGTTATGCAACCACCACTTCTATCTTGTTCTTAAATATTTCCATCATTCCAAAGAAAAATCCCTTACACATTAAGCAGTTTATTCGCCTCTTCTTACCTCTATCCCTGGTTACCACGAACAGACATTCTTTCTCTGGGTTTATCTATTCTGAATATCCATATAAATGAATCATACAGTATGTGACCTTTTGTGTCTTGTTTCCTTTCACTTAGCATGTTTTGTTCATTTAGCATAACATTGTAGCATGTATCAATACTTTTGTTCCTTTTATGGCTCAATAATATTCCACTGTATGGATAATACCACATTTTGTTTATCCATTCATTCGTTGATAGACATTTGGTCTGTTTCCACCTTTTGACTGTCATGTAGTGCTGCTATGAATATGTGTACAGGCACTTGTTTGAATTCCTCCTTTTTTTTTTTTGTGGGTACCGGGGGGGGCGACCTCAGGACCTCGTGCGCCAGCAGGCGCCCGTGCCGCTGAGCGATATCACCGGCCCCTTTTTCGTATGTGGGTTCCGGGAGTCGAACTCGGGCCCTCGCGCTTGCCAGGCAGGCGCTTAAGCCGCTGAGCCATCTCACCGGGCTGAATTCCTCCTTTTAATTCTGTGGGTAAATACCTAGGAGTGTAACGGCAGGGTTATATGGTATTTCTATGTTTAATCATTTGAGGGATTTACAAACTTTTCCATAGCAGCTAACTATATCACATTCACAATAGCAATGTACAAGTTCCAATTTCTCACCAACACTTGTTATTTTTCTATAGCCATTCTAGTAGGGATGAAGGGATACTTCATTGTGGTTTTGATTTGCATTTCCCTAATGTTAAGCATCATTTATGTGTTTGTTGATCATTTGGATGTATCTGTAGAAATGTCTATTCGGGTCTTTTGCCCATTTTACAATTGGGTTATCTTTTTGTTGCTAAGTTGTTAGTTTTTTATACATATATTCTGGGCACTAGATTCTTATCAGAGTCATGATATGCAAATATTTTCTCCCATTTTGTAGGTTCAGATTTCCTTTTCTTGATAATGTCTTTTGATGCACAAAATTTTTAACTTTGAGGAAGTCTAATTACCTGGGGTTTCCTGATTTTGTTTTTATTTTTTGTGCTTTTGGAGTCATTGCCTAAGAACCCATTGCCAGATCCAAAGTCATGTTTTCTTCTAAGCGTTTTACAGTTTTAGCCCTTACATTTAGGTCAGTTTTATGTGGTATGAGGTAGGGATCCAACTTCATTCTTTTGCATGTGGATTTTCAGTTGTTCCAGCACCATTTGTTGATGGGACTGTGTATTCTTTCCCCCATTGAATGCCCTTGGCAACTTTTCCTTTGTAGAATGATAATTGATTAAAATCATTTTAGCTTACTCTACAGAACCAGTGAGATCACAAATTGCCAGAACACTCCCATGTTTCCTTGATACGTCTGCCATCAAAGCAGATTCTTCTCAAGGATCTGAGCCCGTCTCAGGGTTTTGAGAATGGTGATCCCAAATGTCCACCTTTCTGCTTGCTGCTTCTCCAATTAATAACAGACTCCAAATTCTAGAGGGTGCACTATGTTCCTCTCCATAGCTCAGCCTCACAAAATGTTTGTAGACTGAGCTACAAGTTATGTACTGTGGCTCCCCTTTAGACACATCTGCAGCCTTGTTTCCCTCCCTTCCTTTTTCCTTCCTTCCTTCCTTTCTTTTTCTTTCTCTTTTCTTTCTTTCTTTCTTTCTTTCTTTCTTTCTTTCTTTCTTTCTTTCTTTCTTTCTTTCTTTCTTTCTTTCTTTCTCTTTCTTTCTTTCTTTCCCTTTCTTTCTTTCTTTCTTTTTCTTTCTCTTTCCTTCCTTCCTTCCTTCCTTCCTTCCTTCCTTCCTTCCTTCCTTCTTTCCTTCCTTCTTTCTTTCTTTTTGGTGGGTACTGGCCAGCAGGCACCCGTGCCGTTTAGCGATGTCACCAGCCCTTTTTTTTATATGTGGGTTCTGGGAGTCGAACTCAGGCCCTCGCGCTTGCCAGGTAGGCGCTTACGCTGCTGAGCCATCTCACTGGCCCCCTTCCTTTATTTTTAATAGCCCTATTGCAGTATAATTGATTTACAGTAAACTGCACATATTTAAATTGTACTGTTTGAAAAGTGTTCACATGTATATGTAGCTGTGAAATAATCATAGCAATCAAGATGAGAAATATTTCCAGTAGTTCTTTGTAATTCATTCCTCATCCCAACATCAACTACTAATCTGCTTCTGTAATTAGTTTATACTTTCTAGCACTTTGTATAAATGGAATCCTATATCTTTTTGGGTGTGACTTCTTTCACTCAGCTGCTTTTAGAATCATCCATATTATTTCATATATGAACAGTTTCTTTTGTTATCGAATAATGTCCAATGATACAGATTTCCACAATTTGTTATCCATTTATTGATGGATATTTAGGTTGTTTTCCAGGGTTTGATTACTGTAAGTAACGTTGCTGTAAATATTCATGTACAATCTTTGTACATTTCATTTCATTTGGGTAAGTAGGAACTAAATGACTGGATCCTAGGGTGGATGCATTTTAACTTTTTAAAAAAGTTTCCAAATTGTTTTCTGGAAACAAGAATAGATCCAGGGGCCGGTGAGATGGCTCAGCGGCTTAAGCGCCTGCCCGGCAAGCGCGAGGGCCCGAGTTTGACTCCCGGAACCCACACACGAAAAAGGGGCCGGTGATATCGCTCAGCGGCACAGGCGCCTGCTGGCGTGCGAGGTCCTGAGGTCGACCCCCCGGTACCCCCAAACAATAAAAAATAAAAGAATAGATCCATTGTCTGGATTCCATCCAGAGATTTTGATCTAACTGGTGTGTGGGGGAATCCAGGTGTGAACAGTTGGGTTTTTTAAAATCAGTTTATTTGAGATTTGACAACAAAATGCATATGTTTTAAGTTTTGACAAATATATATCCCCTCCCCCTATGAATAACACTGTAGTCAAGTATAGACTATTTCCATCATCTCAACATACCTCCCATTCATTCTGGCTCACTACTGATTAACGCACCACTCATGGTTAATTGTGCTTACTCTAAAACTGCATATAAATGGAACCCAGGAGTCTGGTTTCTTTCACTCAGTCGAATGTTTCTGAGAATCATCATATTGTTACATGTGTCAGTAGTTTATTCTCTTTTAATGCTGATTAGTATCCCATTGTATGGAGGTGTACCACATTTTGTTAATCTATTCATCTGTTAATGGACATCTGGGCTGTTTCCAGTTACTGTTACGAATAAAGCTCCTGTGACATTCATGTAGAAATCCTTGTAAGCAGATATATTTTCATTTCCCTTTTGTAAATGTCTAGGAGTGGAATGCTGGTTAGAATGGTGTCTGTTTATAAGAAACTTACAAACTTTCCCAAAGTAGTTGTACTGTTTTGTGTTCCCACAAATGACCTATGAGTGTTCATTTGCTCTACAATTTTGCCGCAACATCAGGTATTACCACTCTTAAATTTTATCATTCTAGGGAACACATCAGTTTCTTCAATCTCCCAAGACATGTTCTGTTCTTTTTTTTATTTTTTTTTTATGTGGGTACCGGGAGTCGAACTCAGGACCTCGCACTTGCCAGCAGGCGCTTGTGCTGCTGAGCAATATCACTGGCCCTCTTTTTCCTTTATGTGGGTTCCAGGAGTCGAACTCGGGACCTTTCGCTTGCCAGGCAGGTGCTTATGCCACTGAGCTATCTCACCAGCCCTGTTCTTTTATGTATTTATCAATAAAATGTGAAGAAAAAACTCCTAAATTATTCTAATGTGCAGGCTAAGTTGAAAACATAATTTATATATATATATATATATATTTTTTTTTTTTCTTTACTTACTCACTTAAAGGGCTAAAACAAATACTAAGTGTTGGAAATTCAGAGGTACTACAACACCCTGCCCTCAAAGAGCTGACAGTCACAGTCAATACATTTTGATTTTGAAGTGGTCTTTCTTGGAATTTTGTGCCCTGGTCTAAGGTTAGTCCTGCTGAAGAGGGACAAAAGAAAAATCATTTGTGGTGTTTCAGATGTTGTTTTATTGCACTTACATCCTTCCCTGTTTCCTATTTCCCATACTTGCTTTGTTAGACACTGTTCAACTGTGGGAACAATGTCTTTCAGTGAGGTAACAGAACCACAATAAAAACCAGGAGGTATATTGCCCTTGGTAGTTACACACAGGCTGTGGCTGGTTTTTCCTTATTTACTTTAAACACTTGTAATTTCTGTTCTTGTTTTCTAAATCCAAATATCTCCAAGGTCAATTTTAGAGATCTAAATTTTGTTCAAAAAATGTGAATCCTTCTGTCCATTTTTAATCAGGAATTTTTGCCATGTATGGTTTCATCTGTTGTTTTATTTTATGTTAATTCTACCAGTAATAGCAATTAGAAATTGGCACCAAATGACACCAGTTTATCTTTTAGATAAACTGAGATTTGGGGCAATTTTATGAAATTAAATTTCTCTTTCTGAGGTGCACAGAAAGAGAAAAAAGCTACAGGTGTGGTATAATGCTGGCTCAGTAACTAGATGAGGTAAAATATCCAGACAGAGTGGGACTATCCAGAGTCCAAAGGGGCTCAAATTTTATCTTGCTTTAGAGTCAAGCCACTCCTAGGTTTGTAGCCTCCACTCTTCTCCATCCCCTATTAGATCTCTGACATTTTCTGTATGGAGCTGTGCCTAGCTCTTAACTCACTTGACCTCTGGCAAGCTAGCTGAGCTTACAGGATTTTGTGGGGTTTTGTTTTGTTTTGTTTTTGTTTTTGTTTTTTAGGAGAGGGGGTTGTTTTGTTTTCCTCTTCTGCAACAGGGTCTCACTATGTAGCCCAGGCTGGCTTCAAACTCACCATCTTCCCAAGTCCTGAGTTTACAGGCGCATACCACCATGCCTAGCTAAGTTGAACATTTTCAGAATGAACTAGTTTTACCTGAGCCAGCAACAACAACAAAAACCCACATAAAACATTCAAAAGCATAGAAAATGTTTTCATGCTGTGAGCATTTTTACTATGTGTATCAAGAACCTTCACGCTCATGTGTGATCCAGCCAATCCCTTGTAGGAAGTTATCCTAAGGTGATATATCAGGGACCCCAGCCTGAGCCCCCGATCACCTGCCAAGGGTTACAGCTCAGAAATGAGACAGAGACAAATAATCATGCACAATGGGGAAACCAGGATGTTCAAAGTCTGATGACAGAAACCAAGAGGCTCCGTGCTGCCTATATTTATTGAAATTTTAACATAAGTAATGAGCTTGCAGTGGGAAAAAGGGAAAACAAAAGGCTGACCTGCTGACACAGGCAGGGCTTCTAAACTGAGGAGCAACGCTTTCTAGCATAGCTGTCAGGACAGTAGCTCAAAGTTAATCAGTAACCTGCTTAGCGGTTACTAAGGCACTTGTTCTAAGAAAGAAATTTAGAAGAGAGTCACACAGTCCTTAGCTGCAGCACTTATCCCGGTTTGAGGTGCCATGGCCTCCGCTCTAGCCAGTGGCATGGGGGTGGGCTTCACCCAAGACGCCAAAGGGAGCTTCTCTCCCGGCCACGTAGGCCTTGGACTTTCTCATATTAATATTTGCCAGTTATAAATTAATCACAGCCTTTCCTTCTCAGCCTCGAGGTGGTCTCCCACAGTGATATACTGGACATGTGTCCAAAGAGATACAGTATATGACCTGTTCATCAACAAAAATTGGCAACAAGGTAAATGTATATCAATGAGGGGATAATTCAGAGAGTTTATTTTCGTACTGTTTAGTACTCTGCCGCAGAGATCAACAAATATTTCTGTGAAAAGACAGTAAACTGTAGATTTGTGGGCCATATGGCTTCTGTCACAAATAATAAACTGCCCCTGTAGTACAAAAAGCCACAGACAATATAATATGTATAGGAATGTGCACAGCCATGTTCTAATAAAACTCCATTTGCAAAAAACAAGCAGTGGATTTTACTTATGGGCCTTAATTTTAGACTGACTTAAAGAGATGTAAGGATTTTTATTTATCGACATGGAGACCTCATCATAATTTACTATTGGAAAAAAATATAATATAGAAAAAAAGCATATTTTGATAGCATTATGATTCCTATGTGCTTAGCAGTTGATAATGGAGATATTACTAGGTTGAAGGATTTGGGATGATTTTTTTCTTTAGGTTTTTGTATACTTTTATTATTAGAAAAAGTTTTCATTTAATAATTTATACCTTGACATAGTAATTCCATGATGGTAATTAAGGCCACCACTTACAGCTGTGCAGCCTGTGCACTGTGCAGTTCCAGGAGGTTCCATTCACATGGGTTCACCGTGAAAGGTGCTCCCCAAGCTGTGTGGTACAGCCCTCCCATTTCCCATTCTCTGTTCAGCTCTGTCCAATTCCATAAACACTTGTTTGGCATCTGTTAGGCCAGATATCATCCTAAGCATAGCAGAAATATCAACAAACACAGCAGACAAAAATGTCTGCCCTCATAGAGCTTGCATTCTAGTCAGGGAGAAAGGCAGTAAGCAGAATAAAGAATGAAGTATGTACTACAATGTAAGAAAGTGAGATGGGGTTTGAATTTTAAATAGGGTGGACAGGACAGGCCTTACTCAGAAAGTTGCAATCAAGCAAAGACTCCAAAGAGATAAGGAAGAAAGCTATGTTGATATCTTGTGCAGAGAAAACTGTCAGTACACAGCTCCAAGTGGAAAGAATGCCTGGTGGTTTGGGGGAGCAGCAAAGTGGTCAGTGTTACTGGGGTAGGGTGAGGGGAAGAGGGGGGTTGGAGGTGAGGAGAGATGGCCAGTGAGTGGCCAGATCACATAGGTACTTGTAGGCCACAGTGAGGACCTTGGCTTTTACTCTGAGTAAGTTCATAGCCACTGGTAATGTTTTTTAATAGAGCAGTGACACGGTTTGATTCACAGATTTAACAAACCACTTTGGATGCCGGGTCAATTTTCCTTTTTCTTACCGGTATCCCCCACTGGTCTGTAGACTCCTGGTGGTCAGGGAACGAGTGGTTTACCTTCTGCCCTTTTCCCAGCACAGCTTCTAAGACCCTGAGGCATCTCTCCTGAATGAAAGAATGCAGGTGGGGTAAATAATACCACCCTTGTTTTACAGAAGAGAGAAATGGGAACTTACAGAGCTTTAAGTGACGGCCAGAGTCAGAATAGGATCAGGGATAGAACTGAGACCTTTCAGTTCCAAGGTCAAGGTTCCTTCCTCCCTGGGACAAAAAACAGTACCCATGAGAGAAGGTGAGAGTCAGTGAAGACAGTGGCTTGAATTAGAAATGGCTACAGACCTTTCTGACAGGCCAAATTACATAATGCTAACAGTAATTGCCAACATCATGTTAAAAATATATGACCATCTCAGGAGATCTACTGCATACTGCTACTTAGAAAAGAAGGGTAGAAATTAGCATTTAGAGTCTAATTCCTGTGTATTTAATACATGAATGCATAGGAAAGATGTTCATCAAATGTTAGTGATACTTATTCCTGGATAGTAGGATAAGAGGGAGCTTCCTTTTATTTTCTTCTTTATTCTTTGCTGAATCGTTTGCATTTTCTACACTGAGAATGTAAAAACAGAAGAAATCTTAAAATGTTTGATGTTAAAAAGATACCATTAAGCTAACATTTGCATGTTCTTTGCAGTTTCGCAGCACCTGTACTACCATTATTTCTTTGTAAATTCTTCCAGGGCTGAGACTGGTTTTTTTTTCACTGTTGTACCCAGCACGTGGAACCTGCTGCAAAAAAGGTGTTCAGTCGGCCTTGTGGAATGTAGGAAAATGCTTTCATCAACAGCCGTTTACAGTTTAATCTTCAGTACACACCTAGGGGGCCTCAGGAATGACATGAACACAGATTCTAGTTGAAAGGCATTTATCCCTTGCCTGGCTGGAGTTGCTATGGCACTCAGGTGAGCAGGGAACCTAGCAAGAAAGTCAGTTTGCAGATTCATGATCCTGCGTTAGCACTATACAAAAATTGGGCCTTTTAATTGAGGAATTTTAGATTTTTTTCCCCTCACTGTATTGAATTGTCCTAGCAGTATTTGTTGAAAAGGCTGAACTTTCTCTACTTCATTGCATGTATACCTTTGTAAACGAACAACAGAACAAATCAGGCTCCATGTATGTGTGGATATCTTTCAGGCTATATTGTTTCTTGATCTCCTTTGTCTATACCACACTATTTTGATTACTGTTGCTTTGTGATAAGTCTTGAAGTAAGGTTGTATCCACCTTCTAACTTCATTCTTCTTTTCCAAAACTCTTTTGTCTAGGCAAGGTCCTTTTCATTTCCATATTAATCTTACAATCAGCTTGTCAATATCTATGAAATGTCAGGTGGGATTCTGATTGGGATTGTATTGAATCTATTATAGACTAATTTGGAGATAATGAACATATTAATGATATTGAGACATGACTGATACTGATTTTTTTTTTTATTTTAAAGAGAAGAAAAAACAAAACAAATCAAAAGAAGAACAAATTTTCAAAACAACATAATAGGAGGGTAACAATGGTTAATACATTACGTATTACTATCTTTAAGTTAGTTATTCAGGACACCAGACATTAGCATTCAATTGTCCAAACATTATTGGCACAAACCTTACTCTTCAATGAACTAAGTAAAAATGGTAGTGTATCTATCTTAACCATCTTATATATATATACACAATTTTTTTTCCCTTTCCCTTCTTTCTTTTCCCTATTCCAGTCTCTCTTTCCTTTTTACCAGTTTCTTTTTGATTCACCATATCTATTGTACATTTTGGATCTTATTTACTCTTTCAGTTTCTCATACTAGAGAGATAATACGATGCTTACACATGTGCTTCTGGTTTATTTCACTTATGAGTATTTTCTCGAGTTGCATCCATTTACCTATAAAAGTCTCCAGTTTATCCTTCTTTATGGCTGAATAGTACTCGATTGTATAAAAATACCACATCTTTCTTATCCATTCCTCAGTTGATGGGCATTTGGGTTGTTTCCAAGATCTGGCTATTACAAATTGTGCTGCTATAAACATGGCTGCACATATATCGCTGTGGTACGATGTTTTTAATTCTTCTGGGAAGATGCCCAGAAGGGGAATAGCTGGGTCAAATGGGACCTCCAACCCTAGTTTTCTGAGGAATCTCCACACTGACTTCCACAGTGGCTGTACCAGTCGACACTCCCACCAACAGTGAAGAAGGGTTCCTTTTTCCCCACAGCCCCCCCAGCATTTGTTATTAGTTGATTTCTTAATAGTAGCCATTCTTTCTGGGGTGAGATGGTATCTCAGTGTTGTTTTAATTTGCATCTCTCGAATGACTAGTGATGTTGCACATTTTTTTGTATATTTGTTTGCCATTAGTATTTCTTCATCTGAGAAATGTGTATTCATCTCAGATGCCCATTTTTGGAGTGGGTCTTTAAATTTGGGAGGTCTGATTTTTTTGAGTTCTTTATATGTTCTCGATAGTAATCCTTTGTCTGAGGAACAGCTGGCAAACATTTTTTCCCACATTGTGGGTTGTCTCTTCACTCTGTTGGTGGTTTCTCTTGCTGTGCAAAAGCTTTTTAATAAGATGAGATCCCAGTTATTGATTCTTTGGGATAGTTCCTGTGCGGTTGAGTTTTTATTCATAAAGTCTTTGCCTACACCAATGTCTCCAAGGGTTTTACCTATCCTACCTTCCAGCAGATTTAATGTTTCTGTTTTAATATTTAGATCTCTGATCCATTTTGAATTTAGTTTAGTGCATGGTGAAAGATATGGATCTAGTTTCAATCTTCGGCATGTGTAGAGCCAGTTTTTCCAGCACCATTTATTAAAGAGGCTATCTTTCTTCCAGCGAATGTGTTTGGCACCTTTGTCAAAGATAAGGTGGCTTAGTATGTCTGGGGTTGTTTCAGCATCTTCTAATCTGTTCCATTGATCTTCAGGTCTGTTTTTTTGCCAGTACCACACTGTTTTTATCACAGTAGCTTTATAGTATAATTTCAAGTCGGGGATAGTGATGCCCCCTGCCTTGCCTTTGTTGCCCAGAATTGCCTTTGCTATTCTAGGTCTCTTCTGATTCCAAATGAATTTTAGGATTGTTTTCTCTAATTCTGTGAGATATGCTGTTGGAATTTTGATTGGAATTGCATTAAATCTGTATAACAATTTTGGAAGTATGGCCATTTTCACTATATTGGTTTTTCCTATCCAGGAGCAAGGGATATCTTTCCATTTTCTGATATCCTCTTCAATCTCCTTTTTCAGAGTACTGTAGTTTTCAGTATAGAGGTCTTTTATATCCTTCGTGAGGTTGATTCCTAGGTATTTCATTTTTTTGGATGTTATTGTGAAAGGTATTGTTTCCCTAATTTCTCTTTCAGTAAGTTTGTTATTTGTGTACAGGAAGGCTATTGACTTTTGAGTATTGACTTTGTATCCAGCTACACTACTGAATTTGCTTATTAAATCTAGCAGTTTTTTAGTGGAGTTTTTGGGGTCTTCTGTGTAGAGTATCATGTCATCTGCAAATAATGATAATTTAACTTCTTCCTTTCCAATCATTATTCCCTTTATTTCTTTCTCTTGTCTAATCGCTCTGGCTAAAGTTTCCAGAACTATGTTGAATAAGAGTGGGGACAGTGGACATCCTTGTATTGTTCCTGATTTTAGAGGGAAGGCTTTCAGTTTTTGGCCATTTAGTATAATATTGGCTGTTGGTTTGTCATAGATAGCTTTTACCAGATTGAGATAAAGACCCTCTATTCCAATTTTCTGTAGGGTTTTTATCATGAAAAGGTGCTGGACTTTGTCAAAAGCTTTTTCTGCATCTATTGAGATGATCATGTGATTTTTATCTTTGGTTCTGTTAATATGCTGTATTACATTTTTTGATTTACGTATGTTGAACCATCCCTGCATCCCTGGGATGAATCCAACTTGGTCATGGTGTATAATCTTCTTGATGATTTGTTGGATTCTGTTTGCCAGTATCTTATTAAGGATTTTTGCATCTATGTTCATTAGGGAGATTGGCCTGTAGTTCTCTTTCTTAGTTGGGTCCTTCTCTGGTTTTGGTATCAGGGTAATGCTTGCTTCCAGGAATGAATTTGGGAGTATTGCTTCCCTTTCAATTTCATTGAAAAGTTTGAGAAGTAGGGGCGTTAGGTCTTCTCTAAATTTCTTATAGAATTCGGCAGTGAATCCATCAGGGCCTGGACTTTTCTTTGTTGGGAGGTTTTTAATTACATCTTCAATTTCATTGGTTGATATTGGTTTATTTAGGATTTTTAAATCTTCTTGATTTAGCTTTGGTAATTCATACGAATCTAGGAATCTGTCCATTTCTTCTGCATTTTCCATCTTAGTAGAATATAAATTTTCAAAATAGGTATAGATGATCTTCTGGATTTCTGCAGGGTCCATCGTGATATCACCCTTTTCATTTTCAATTGCATGGATTTGAGTCTTTTCTTTTTTTAATAAGGTTGGATAAGGGTTTGTCAATCTTATTTATTCTTTCAAAGAACCAACTTTTTGCTTCATTGATTCTTTGTATTGTTTCTTTATTCTCCAATACGTTAATTTCTGCTCTGATCTTTATAATTTCCTCCCTTGTACGGGCTTTTGGCTTAACCTGCTCTTCTTTTTCTAGAAGCTCGAGGTTCACCCTTAAGTTGTTTATTTGCGCTTGCTCTATTTTCCTAATATAAGTATTTAATGCTATAAATTTCCCTCTTAGGACTGCTTTCATTGTATCCCATAAGTTCCGGTATGTTGTACTGTCATTATCATTCAGTTGTAGAAGGTGACTAATTTCTTCTTTAATTTCTTTTTTTTTTTTTTTTTTTTTTGTGGGTACCGGGGGGTCGACCTCAGGACCTCGCGCGCCAGCAGGCGCCCATGCCGCTGAGCGATATCACCGGCCCCTTTTTCGTATGTGGGTTCTGGGAGTCAAACTCGGGCCCTCGCGCTTGCCGGACAGGCGCTTAAGCCGCTGAGCCACCTCACCGGCCCTCTTCTTTAATTTCATCTGTGACCCATTGGTTGTTCAGGAGGATGCTGTTTAATTTCCATGTGTTTAGGGAGTTTTTGTAATTTCTTTTGCCATTGATTTCCAATTTCATTGCACTATGGTCTGATAATATGCATGGGATAATTTCAATTCCTTTGCATTTACTTAAGCAGGTTTTATGAGCTAGTATGTGGTCTATTTTGGAGAACGTCCCATGTGCAGCTGAGAAAAATGTGTATTCTGATGTTGTGGGATGGAACACTCTGTAGACATCTACTAAGTCCATTTGTTCAAAAGTTTGGTTCAGTTCTACTATTTCATTATTGATTTTCTGTCCAGTTGATCTATCTTTTTGTGACAGTGGAGTATTGAGATCTCCCAATATAATTGTATTAGTGCTTATTTGATTTTTCATGTCCTTAAGTACTTGTTTTATATAGCTGGGAGCATTGGTATTTGACGCATATATATTTATGATCGTTATCTCTTCCTCTTGGATTGTTCCCTTTACAAGTATGTAATGACCGTCTTTATCTCTCTGAATCCTTCTTGGCTTGAAGTTCACTTTGTCTGCAAAAAGAATAGCTACCCCTGCTTTTTTCTGGGTTCCTGTGGCATGGAGTATTGTTTTCCATCCTTTGACTTTCAGTCTATGAATTTCTTTCTGAATTAAATGTGTTTCTTGTATACAGCATATTGTTGGATCTTGCTTCTTGATCCATTTTGCCAGTCTGTGCCTTTTGATTGGTGAATTGAGACCGTTAACATTGATGGTTAAAACTGATATGTATTGACTTGTCATGATATTTTCCTGTTGTTGGTTCCCACTCTTTGTTTTTCCGCTTTCCGGCTATTTAATTATTTGCCCTGCCTGGTGGATTCCTTCTGTTGGGGTTCCTATCTCTTTCTAGAATGTCCTTCAGAACGTTTTGGAGTGCTGGTTTGGTGGTCATAAATTTTCTCAGATGTTCTTTGTCATGAAAGTATTTTATTTCTCCATTAATTTTGAAAGATAGTTTTGCAGGGTACATCAATCTGGGCTGAAAATTATTTTCCTTTAGAGCTTGCAATACATCATTCCAAGCTCTTCTTGAATTGAGGGTTTGTGCTGAAAAGTCAGCTGTGATTCTGATGGGTTTTCCTTCATAAGTGATTTGTCTCTTCTCCCTAACAGCTTTTAAGATTCTGCCCTTCTGTTGAATTTCTGGGATCTTGACTATAATATGTCTGGCTGAAGTTTTTTTTTGATCATGTCTAGTTGGTGTTCTAACAGCTTCACTTATAGGGGCGTCAAATTCCTTTTCTCTTCCAGGAAAGTTCTCCCTGATTATGTCTTTGAACAAGGTTTTAATGTCATTGATGCTATCTCCTGCTTTTTAATTTATTCCAATTATTCTTAAGTTGTTTATCTTTGAGTCATCTAGCAGCTGCTGAATTGATTTTTCATGGTCCCTTGCTATTTTTAAGAATTTTTCCATTTCATGATCACTAATTGCAAGCCTGTCTTCTATATCTGAGATCCTGTCCTCGCATTGGCTTATTCTGCTACAAATACTTTCAATGGAATTTTTTATCTCTTGGATATCTGCTTGAATCTGCCTTATGGATTCCATTTCTTTCCTATGCTGAGCATTCATGGTTTCTATAGTTTTCTTAAGTTCATCTATTTTTTTGTCTGTATCAGCTATAGTGTCCTTAAGCATGGTCTTCATTGTAGACATTATCTCTGCAGTTATCTGTGAGATTATTTCTGTTTTAATTTTTTCCAGAACCTCATTCAGTTGCTTTGTTGTTACCACTTCAGATAGGCCAGGTGGGTGGCTTTCGGATTGTCCCACCTCGTTGCTCCCTAGGTTTGCCTTTGGTGAATTGGATGTGTGTGGTTGCATCTTGTTTAAGTGTCGTCTCATTTTTTCTTTCTTTAATTCCTGGGGTGATGTTTGCAAATTACCTATAGTAGGTTACTTTATTGCTAGTGTTTAAGATCTTTAGAAGATGACTACTTCTCTGCAGTATCTTCCAAGTGGAGCTTGCTTTTAGGTTTTGAGCTTTCTGCCAGATCCTACCTCTTCAATTCGTTGGGTATGCGAAGTTGCTACCTGTTTGGCCCAGTCCTTGATTCTTTGGTACTGTGCCACTGTATTTTCTGTGTCCCTTAGTCAATCTCAATCATGAAATATCAGGAAGGAAAGATGTTTAGAACAATTATTTCACATTTGGCTATAATGTTAACTAAAGCATCAAACACAGCCTAGAAAATGACAGACTGAGCTAACCAGTTATTTACCACTTTTAGCTGTATAGAGTTGCGGTTATATAACAAAATCTAAAACACACCAGTAAAATTATATGCAGTATACAAGTCCTATGTATGTCAATTTTTCCCTGAGGAGTTTAAATTTAAAATGAGTTAAGGAGGAAATAGAGTATTGGGAGAAGAGGAAGGAATTAGATGTAAGGTTAGAGGACCAAGAGGGATCCCACTAAAATTGGGACACTAGTGCAGAGGACAGGTGGTAAAAAGAGAAGGAAGGGATAAAAGGAAGAACAGATCACAACCACAATCACAAAGAAGTTAGAGGCGCTGTTTACACTCATATAAAAAACCAGAGAGAATAATGAAGGAAAGAGCAAATACACATACAGAAACAAAAACGAAGATAAAAACAATAAAACAGACAGATCAAAAATAAAACCCCACCAAAAAACAAAACAAAACAAAACAAAAACAAAAAAACCCTTCGCCAGAACAAAAAACAAATCAGTGAGAAAAAAAATAAAAATAAAAAAATAAAATAAAATAAAAATAAAAAAAATAAAAAGAATCAGTTCCAGGTGTTGACTCTGTTGTAGACAGGTACCTTGTGACAGAGTCCTGTTCTGTGCAGGTCCGTCCCAGTAAGCCAGGAGCGCCCTCTGGCGGGCGGTGAGCAGAGGCGCGTACTTTCAGGCAGAGACCAGTCTAGCTCGCCTCCGCTCTCGGCGCCCTTTCACGATCCCTGGGCCTGAGAGGCTCAGCATGCTGTCCGGAGCGCGGGTTCCCTGCACTGGTTCCCGCCGCTCTGGTTTTTCGCCACGCCCCCCACAATGGCGCCGGGCCAGTCGCTCTCTGGAGCGGGACAGGTGTGGCTGAGAGTCCAGTCTCGTTCGCCTGCTGACCTCAGCACACTTTCGTGGGCCTGAGAGGCCCCGTGCTGCCCTGTCCGGAGCACAAGTTCCCAGAGCAGTTTTCGAACCGCTCTGAGTTTCGCCACACCCCCCACAATGGCGCCCGGCCGGTCGCTCTCTGGCGCGGGGCAGCTGTGGCTGAGAGACACTCACCGCCGGTCAGCGCCGTTCTCCGCCGCTCCCCTGCCCCGCCGCTGTCTCAGGATCCTCCGTGGGGGCTCCCTGGGTGCCAGCTGCCACCGTGTGTCCGTAGAATTGAGCCTCCGTGGCGCTGCAAGTCCCGGGATAGTAGAAGGTGCGCGCGCGGTCTGCTCCTTCTTTCCTTCTTCTTTGTTGGAAGTCACCTGTCACTGGTGCCGGGGGTCCCAGATTGCGCTTCAGAACTTTTCTGGGTTTCGGGGAGGCATCTCCCCCCGTCCTGCGCTTTCCGGGTCGCTATATTCCCATGTTCCAATGGTAACTTTTAGAGAGAGTTTCGCTGCCTGCTTCTTTTTTTTTTTTTTTTTTTTTTTTGTGGGTACCGGGGGGACGACCTCAGGACCTCGCGCGCCAACAGGCACCCGTGCCACTGAGCGATATCACCGGCCCCTTTTTCGTATGTGGGATCCGGGAGTCGAACTCGGGCCTTCGCGCTTGCAAGGCAGGCGCTGAAGCCACTGAGCCATCTCACCGGCCCCTGGCTGCCTGCTTCTTACTTATCCGCCATCTTGAGGTTCCGCCTGATATTGTTTTAAAATGATATTTTTAGATTTTCAATTTCTTTCTCTTTTTTATTTCTTTTTTTTGTACTGGGGATCAAACTCAAGACATTCTACCACTGAGTAACATCCTTATCCCTTTATTTTATTTTTTTATTTTGAGACAGTGTCTCACTAAGTTTCCCAGGCGGGACTCAAATTTGTAATCCTCCTGCCTCAGCCTCCCTCTGTGTAGGGATTACAGGTATGGACTACCATGACCAGCTTGTTCTTTTTAGTTTTTAATCTTATATTTGGCAAACAGCTAAAATTGGGTATTATTTCTACTTTTTGTGGATTCTATTATATTTCTAAGCAGATTATCAAGGTGGCTATGTATGAAGACAGTTTTACTTTGTTTCTACTCTAGATACCTTTTATTTCTTGTGTGACTGTGTATGCCAGAACATCCATTGCAAAGTTTGATAGTGGTGAGAGCAGACATCCTTATCTTATTCTTTTATTTTTTTATTTTTATTTTTGTGGGTACCGGGGGGTCGACCTCAGGACCTCACACGCCAACAGGCACCCGTGCCGCTGAGCAATATCACCGGCCCCTTTTTCATATGTGGGTTCCGGGAGTTGAACTCGGGCCCTCGCGCTTGCAAGGCAAGCACTTACGCCACTGAGCCATCTCACCGGCCCCTTATCTTATTCTTGATTACAGACAGGAAAAGTTTAGTCTTTTATAATTAAGTCTGATGTTACCAATGGGTTTTATAGATGTCTTTTTATTAGTTTGAGAAAATTTCCTTCTATGCTTAGATTGCTAAGAGTTTGTATTAGTAATAGGTGTTAGATTTTTGCCAATGCTTTTTCTGTGTCTAATGAGAAGACCATGTTGTTTTCTTTTTTGTTAATATGAAGAATTACATTTATTTATTTCCAGGGTTAAATCACTCTGCATTCCTGGGGAAAATCTCAAATGCTCATGATATAATATTTTTATGTATTTTGGGATTTGACTTGCTAAAATTTCATTTAAAAATTTTCTTCTATGTTCATGGAACATATTGGGCCTTAGTTGTCTTTTCTTGTAATATCTTTGTATGGTTTGGTATCAGGGTTTGAATCTCATAGAGGTATCCCCATCTCCTCAATTTTCTGGGACATGTTATATAGAATTGGTCTTATTTCTTCCTTAAATGTTTGGTAGAATTCAGCAGTGAAACTATCTGGATCTGGAATTTTCTTCATGGGAATGTTACCTGGCTCTAATTTGCTCTGCCTACTTGACCTAGCTGAACTTCTACCCTACCTAAATCTTATCTTTGAGAACAGAGTGCCTATAGAGCAGAAGTCTCTCTGCAGATGAGCTGGCCAAAACTGGTTAGATCTAAGATGGTTGCCAGAGGTACCACCAGACAACCTCTATCTTCATCCTAATGCCATCTGCATGCTAAGTGATACACTTTCTAGCATCACAACACTTGACAGTTGCTACAACAGTGACCAGGAAAAAACCATAAAATGAGCAGAAAGAGGTGGCAACCAAAGTCGTGAAAAAGACACAACTATCTTCCCTTTTATTAGCCCATCCCTCCCCCTCATTTCTTTTACACTATATCTACAATTCCCTGGATCCTAATAGGTTGAAAAATTGATTTGAGAGTTTTATCTCCTACTTCTCCTAATTTGGCCAAGAATAAAAGCCTTTTTTTCTTCCCAATCAATTCTCAATCTTGGTATTGGTTCCAAAATTCCAAGAGGGAAAAAGAACCTAGTTTGGGGACAGAAATTACTAACAGGAAGAATTTTAAATACAAATTGAATTTCTTTAAAAACATAAAGGTGCTGAGATTATGTGGGTTTGTTTTGTTTTTTGTATTTTTGTTCTCTTTTGTTGTGTTTGTTTGTTTGTTTTTGAGACAGGGTCTTGCTGTGTAGTTTAGGCTGGACTTGAGCTCACTGTGCAGCCCAGGCTGGCCTCATACTCACTGCAATCCTCCTTCCTCAGCCTCCTGAGTGCTGGGATTACTGTCATGTACCACCATGCCTGGCTGGGATTAGGTGTTTTGTCTTGACTAAGTTTCAGAATTTTGTGGTTTTTAGGGAATTTGACAATTTTATCTTAATTATTAAATTTATAGGGACAAAGCTTTTAAAATAATATTCATATATATATATATCTCAACTAGTGATGTCATAACTCTTTTTCCTAATATTGATAATTCATGTCATCTCTCATTTCCTAATTAGTGGAGTAAGAAATTTATACTTTTATTTTTCTTGTCAGTGAACTAGGTTTGCTTTTGTTGATTTTCTCTATTGTTTTTCTGATTTCTACTTCACTGATTTCTGTTCTGATTTTTATTACTTCCTGTTGTCTACTTACTTTGGGCTTAATTTCCTTTTTTTTTTTTTAATATGCAGGTACCTGGAGTCAAACTCAGGACTTCGCACTTGCCAGGCAGGCTCTTATGCCACTGAGCTATATCACTAGCCCTTAATTTCCATTTAAAAAAATTAATTTCTTAAGATGGATGCTGAAGTAATTGCTTTGAGTCCTTTCTTCTTTTGTAATATAGGCATTTGGGGTTGCAAAATATTCCCATAGTACTGTGTTAGTAGCATCTCACAAATTCTCATATGTTGTGTTTTCATTTTCACTGAGTTGAAAATATTTTCTAATTTCCCTTTGGATTTCTTCTTTGACCTATGGGGTTATTTAGAAGTGTGTTATTTTGTTTCTATTAGTTGGGTATTTTTCAGATATCTCTCTGCTATTGGTTCCTAATTTAATTCTTTTAGCTAAAAACATATTTGCATAATTGAATCTTTTTACATATATTGAGAATTGTTTTATGGCTCAGAACTGTAGTCTGTCTTTGTAAATGATCCATGTATGCTTGAAAATAGCATGTGTTCTGTAATTGTGGGATGGTGGTGTATAAATGTCCATTAGGTCAACAGGCGGTGGTCAGTTAAAAAAACTGGACAGGGCCGGTGAGATGGCTCAGCGGCGTAAGCGCCTGCCTGGCAAGCGCAAGGGCCCTAGTTCGACTCCTGGAACCCACATACGAAAAAGGGCCGGTGATATCGCTCAGCGGCACGGGCACTTGCTGGTGCGCGAGGTCCTGAGGTTGACCCCCAGTACCCACAAAAAAAAAAAAAAAAACTGGACAAATTGTTAACAATTAAACCTTTTTTTTTTTTCACTTACTGCAGTAGTGTAAGCAAAAGGCAAAAACAGAAGAAAGCACCTACTTCCCCAACCCCGCTCCACCCCAGCACCCTACCACCTCACCCTCTTATGTATTAGTGTAGACAAGGCATTGTCTCTCTGCTGAGAGGGAACGCTGCAAAACAAAAAGTTCTTGCTATTTTGCTATTTCTCCTATTTTATGGATCCTGTGATGGGGTAAGGAAAGGGTAGGAGGGGGGACTAAGAACGGAAAAATATCAAATGCTGAGTTACATGGAGAAAAGTGTCTTCAAGTTGCCTCAGAAGTTAGCCTAACTAGAGGCACCCGAGAAAGGCCCTCTACTGGGGGCACCTGGGCTAGGAATAGAGCTGTGAGGAACAACGTGGTGCAGCAGGAGCGTGGAGCAGAGTCCTTGACTGCAACTCCCTCCAGAGATTGCAAGGACACTGGCTGATGTGCGTCTGGGCAGGGCAGGTTTCCTGGAGTGTCCAGGGAGACCACCCAGTGGTGAGGCCTGTGGGGTCAAGCCTTTGTAATGGCCTTTTTCCAGGCCTGAAAATTCAAATAAAGGGTTTTGGCCCAGACCCAAATCCTCAGGCACTCCAGCTTCCTTTTGACTAGTGTTATCACAGTATATCCTCATCAAAACTTGCACTTTTAACCTACTAAATCTGTATATTTAAAATGCATTTCTTGGGCCAGGGATATAGCTCAGTGGCACAGCACCTGCCTGGCAAAGCACAAGGTTCTGAGTTCAATTCCCAGTCCAAAAATAAATAAATAAATAAATAAATAAAATGCATTTCTTGCAGGCAGCATCAGGTTGGGCCTTGCTTTTTTATTCAGTCTGACAATCTCTCTTTGTTTTTTTTTTTTTTTTTTTTGTGGGTACCGGGGGTCAACCTCAGGACCTTGTGCACCAGCAGGCGCCCATGCCGCTGAGCGACATCACCGGCCCTTTTTTCGTATGTGGGTTCCAGGAGTCGAACTCGGGCCCTCGCGCTTGCCAGGCAGGCGCTTATGCCACTGAGCCATCTCACCGGCCCCATCTGTTTCTTAATTCAGCTTTTCAGACTATTTATATTTAATGTTATAATTTTATGACCAACATTAACTCTATCATCTTGGCATTTGCTTCCTATTTGTTCCATTTGTTCTTTATACCCTTTTCTCTTTTTTCTTTCAAATTAGCTGGATTTTCGGGTTAATTAGATTAATTTAGATTATTTATCTCCTTTACAGACTGTTAGCTTTAACTCTTTGTTTTATCATCTTAATGGTTGTATTCACTTGTTACACTGCAATACATTTGGCCTAAAGTTGTTTCTGTACTTGAGTGTTAAATTTTAGTCCAGAGCTGCCTCTCTACATAAGGAATTGTACCTTGATATGTAAACAAATTGTAAACTCACCTAAGATTACACCTTTGTAACCAGGTAAATTAATCTAACCAATCACATGTTGCCCGTTGATTAGATCATGCCCATACAAGGCACAAGCCAACTGCAGCCAGTTTGTGTTCAAATACGTTTTTTCTGTGGCTATAAACATAAACTGGACATGGGATGGGACAGGATACACTGAATCATCTTCAGTCTACACTGCTGCCAGGTCGTTGAATCTTTTTCTGGATCAAGTACACTTTGTTCAATTTAGTTGGCCTCAGATTTTCTTATATCTTTATTTTATCACAATATACTTCCAAGTGATATCAGACTATTTCACACATAGTATAAGAAACTTACATTAGTATGCTTCTATTTCTTCCCCTCAGCATTTGTTATTCTTTTTATGTTTTTAATTTATATATTGATAATTCTATAATAAATACATTGTTATTTATTTTTATCTAAACAGCACTTATTGCTTTTATTGTGGTAAAATATATGTAACATAACATTTATCATTTTAACCATTTTTAAGTGCATGATTTAGTGGTATTAATTATATTCACAATGTTGTCCAACCCTCACCACTGTCTAGTTCCAAAGGTCTCTCATTACAACAAACAAGCTGTATCCATTAAGTGTGAATGCTGAGCACTAGTCTTTCCGGGTGGGTCGTTCTCTCCTCTCGTAGTTCCTCACATGCCTGCAATTGCACTTCGCTGAATACCTGAGTGGGCCCCTTTACAGATCACTGAGGCTGTCCCTGTCTGTTTATCCCTGTTCTCACAGATACTCTGTCCTAATGACTCTGGCTACTTCGATCTTTCTCCCCAGACTTTTAGTTCTTTCTCTTCAAGGATTTCCTATGTGTGACCTCAGTTTCCCTTCCCCATGCTGCAGCCAGAAGGGTCACTCAAGAATAAGCTGGAGCAATGGGAGGGCTCACCTTATTACTCACTTTTCAGGGATGATTGTTCTTTATTATCTGATGTCAGTGTCTTAAAAACCACTGTGTCTAAGATCACGGTTCATCGATTTAGACAGTCTGCTCATTGATTTGCAAGCATGGATGAAGATGCCAGGCCACGACATCATGCAAATCGGCCTCGCTCACAGATATAGAAACTAAAAAAAATCAGACCTTCGGCCAGCAAGCGGTTAGTGTTATCTCAGGAGGCAGAGGCTGGATGTCCCTCACAGGCCTTTTCATAGTAGGAAGGCTTCAGTACCAAACAGGACACAACATCCTCTGCCCTACTGGCTTGATTGCCTCAAAACCACAAGATTCAGATCTTCCCCTGAACCCTGAAGATCCAGTTATCTGAGGAGTGTACCTGTGTGTACGGTTTCAGCCTTTGAATGTTAAAGATTCCATCCTGGTCAGCTAGCACCAGGGAGGAAAGCCTGTAAACTTCAACAAGGAAAGCAATAGAAATTCATTTGCAGAAAATTTGGGAAATAGAGAAAAACACAAAGAAATAAAACTTTGCCTTTAACTCTGAATTTTAGTAATTGTTGTGCACATAAATCAGTCAAATACACTTTTAATAATGTAGTTTTTGGACAAAAAGAACAAAATAGAAAAAACAACATTGTGTCTATATTTTATATTTCATCTTGGTTGTTTCAAGTGGGAAGATAAGTGTGTTTGCTGTTATTCTATCTTGGGTACCTCCCTGTTTCTTTTGCCAGAGAGAAGAGGTGCTTAATTCAGTGTGCATAACAGCAGGGTTAACACACACGGTTGGTTGTACAAGTCATGTACAGGATAATTTTTATAATTGGAGTCAATTGTAAATTTATTTATTCATTATGGCACTTTCCCAGCAGGTGGCAGTAAAGTATTTTGAAGGAGTAATCTCCCTCTCTTTCTCTCTCTGTCTCACAGACACACACAGACACAGACACACACACACACACACAAATCTACCATGTGAGGAATTGAAGGGTCTGCATTTCTTGAGCCTCCTTCTAGCAACACGGATTCAGAAGGTCCAGTTCAGAATCACACACTGTGTCCCATTGCCTTGTGTCTTTAGTTTCCTTCAATATGGGTAACTTCCATGGTCTTTCTTGGATTTCCTTACTTTTGACACTTTGGCAGATTACAGGTCAGTTATTCTGTAGAATGTCCAACAATTTAGGTTTTTCTGATGTTCCCTCTTGATTAGATTAAAAATAGGCACGTTCTGAGAAATGTCACAGGACTGATGCTAGTTCTTCTCAGTGCCTACTACCAAGTGGTGTGTGATTCCAATTTGTCCCATTGCTTGTGATGCTCTCTTGAAATACTACTTCACTGATGTAGTGGTTGATTGATTGTGTCAACCTGAGAAGTTTAGAAGCTTAACTAAGAAGCAATTCTACACCTTAGGGTGTAGAGGACCTGCCCTAGGGTGGCTCATCACCTGGGTAGTATAAAAGGGAAATGAGGAAGAACAGATGGGCTTCCATTCTTTGGAGGAGCTCCAGTCTTCGCCTTCAGCTTGGACGTTGTCTCCTGGCTTCTAGCCCAGACTCTTCAGCTTCTGCCTTGGATCCTTCAGCCTTCCTGCATAGACTCATCAGCCTTCCATCGCAGACCCATGAGCCTCCTGATATGGACTTGCATGAAACACTGCAGTGAACTCCAGACCTTGGAGTGAATCCTTCAGCCTCCAGTGTGCAGACACCCTCTGCACACTTCCTCATCCAACTCTGTGGCTGACCATCGTAAGCCAATCATGTAATTTCTTATATACCTGTATATCTTGTGTTATATCTGTTTCTCTAGTAAACCCTGACTGATACAATGGAGGAGGTGCCAAGCTTGTCCGCTAAAAGCAATCTCTCTCTCTTTCTCTTTTTTTTTTTTTTTTGCAGTGCTGCAGATTGAACCCAGGGCTTCATGCACGCTAAGCAAGACTTCTACCACTGAACTACATTCCCAGCCCTGTTTTTCTCTTCATAATATATAAGTATCTTGTGTGAAGCAATGCTGAAACAATCCAAATGCCCCTTCTCACAAAACTTCTCATTCATTCATTCATTCATTTATATGGACTTGAGATCTATTATATTCAACTTCAGTTATCTCAATTAACACTACCACTCTATTCCTAACACAGAGAGCCTCCTTGCCCAGTTCGGGTTCCCACATCTGTATCAAGACACCCCTCCGGGAGGTTGCCTTCATCATCCTGCTTGGACTCTGAACTCACACCCTGGGCCACCTCTTACACACAGAGGCCCACCTCGCTCCACTTAGGTTGTAAAGCCACACGCCGTGCTGCTTCTCCAACAGACTGCTTCGCTGTCTCATGATTTGCCGCCTTGCTGAAGGCCACCCCCAGGCGTTCACATCCTGCTTGTCCTGCTCAGAAATGGACTCCCCTGGGGGTCCGCCTCTTCTCTTGGTCTCTGCCTCCCCCTGATCAGACGGGCTCATGTACCACCGGCCTCCTGGATGCACATCCTCCCCGCCCGCCCAGGTTCTGAGCCACCGTGCCACTTTGTCCCATCACCCTTCTGTCCCCAGCTGCTGCTGTGGGTGGCTCCCTTGCTCTGTCCCTGCTAATGGTCTGCATTGTTTGTCAAGAAAAGGGGAAAGAAGGAGGAAACAACATTTGCATTTTTTAGCAAGTTCCCTGGGTGATTTTTATGATTTTGTTATAGCTTATCAACAGGACCTGTCTTTGAAAAATGCCAAATGAGAGCAATGGAAGCCAAGTCCTTTTGTATTAAAAACAATTTGGGAATGTGACTTAGAATGTACACTGACACATACCTAGGTGAGAAGTAGTTCATTATTTCCTTTAAAATTGTTATCAGAGTAAGAATAGTTGATTATATGAGATTAATAGAGGGTCCCTTGTGTGAATAAAGCAAATTCTTACACAAAAAAGCTATAATAACTGTCAGTATTCCTGAAAACTCCATAGATGGACATATGGATAATGGTAAGGTTGTGATGATAGGTGCCCGATCGCATAAAATATTTCTTGGGTCAGTGAGATAGCTCAGCGGCATAAGCGCCTGCCTGGCAAGCTCAAGGGCCCGAGTTCGACTCCCGGAACCCACATACGAAAAAGGGGCCAGTGATATCGCTCAGCGGCACGGGCGCCTGCTGGTGCGCGAGGTCCTGAGGTCAACCCCCGGTTCCCACACACACACACACACACAAAAAAAAATAAAAATAAAAAAATAAAATATTTCTTAACTGAATTATATGAGGGCCACCTTCTACCCAGTCTCAACAGGGTGACATTATCAAAAAAACCAATAATCCACCATGTAGAAAGAATTTGAGTTTCTATTTGAGTCTTATTTAAGAAGGGCCAATGTGGAAATTACATAGTGGGACACAGTAAAAGCACTGTACCTGGCAGTTATTCACTGTGTAACAAACCTCCCCACAACCCGGCAGGGTAAAACAACAAGCATTTACTATCTTTCACACGCCTGCAGTTCAGCTGAAAAGCAGGTGGGACCCTGTTGGGCTAGCTTGGCAGCATGTGTCTCTCGTTCCAATTCTGAGAGACAACACAGAGTAGCAGTGGTGAAGACAGACAGCTTTAAGGCTTAAATCTCAGGACTAGTTTCCTGCCACTTCTATTCATCTCAGTTTTTTGGCCAAAGCAAGTCACATGGTCAAACTCCAAGTCTGGGGTGGTAGAATATATTCTGCTTTTTTATCACAAGGACCTACAAAGTCCTGTGGTGGTCGATACAGGAGGGGTTGAGTCAAACTCCAAGTCTGGGGTGGTAGAATATATTCTGCTTTTTTATCACAAGGACCTACAAAGTCCTGTGGTGGTCGATACAGGAGGGGTTGAGTGAGGTAATCTTTCCTCAGCTCTAAAGAAACTCATCGCCCATCCCCTTCCTCCAAATAATCCACTCCCACTAGTAACTCTGTCTCCTTCATTATCCCCTTCCCAACTAGAAAATCTGTTCTCTTAGATTTTCCATTTCATTTGTGTCTCCACTGCTTGCTTTCTTACTCCAGCGGCTCACCAAGGACCTGGGCTGAATATGCAAAGCACAGGAGTTGGGTCCGGGGACTTGTGAACGCTCCTACACTGCTGACTGCTCCCTGCCACAGCCCATTACTAAGTACTAACTGATATGTTTTGGGACTCAGGTGCTTGCAGAAACAAATCAGCGTTGCGGAGGAAGCATCATAAATGTTTCCATGGCTACATAATCATACTGTGCCTCACCTTGATAAAACTTCAATGTCATTTCCAGACTAGGTTTGTTTTCCCTGATTTCCCCATCTTTTAGGTCATCCATTACCATTATAACCACATACCTGTTTGGGAAATCCTTAGCTTATTGCCTGTTTTGTTTTTCCCACTAAACCGTAAGCTCCTCACTCACAAGGAACATGTCTATACAATTTACCAGCTGCACCTCCATCTTCCCCTATGGCCAATTCATGAACAAATGCTATCAGCCCCGTTCCCACAGCATGTCCCAATCCAGCCACACACATCTTGCTGCCCCACTGCTAGGCTAACCAGGGCCCCTCCCACCTCTTGCCTGGATTACAGCTTTGGCCTTGGAGGCTGGGCCTCCTGCTGTCCTTGCTCCTGGTTACAGTTTGTTCTGCATATGGTGGGTGAGTAAACATTGAACATGGACAGTGGGTAGCAAATCATGTTTCCCCTGTGCTCAGAATACTCCTTCAGCTCCTCGCCCTTGAGATCTGACCTGTGCCTGCCTCCACTGGATGTGATTTGCAGTTTGTCAGTGTTAGCTGTGTAAATACTCTTATCATTCCAGCTATTCCCCTTCTGGGCATCTTCCCAGAAGAATTCAAAACACCATATCACAGTGACATATGTGCACCCATGTTTATAGCAGTGCAATTTGTAATAGCTAAATCTTGGAAACAACCCAAATGCCCATCAACTGAGGAATGGATAAAAATGTGGTATTTTTATACAATGGAGTACTACTCAGCCATAAAGAAGGATAAACTTGAGACTTTTATAGGTAAATGGATGTAACTTGAAACCATACTCATAAATGAAATAAATCAGACTCACATGTGTAAACATTGTATTGTCTCCCTGGTGTGAGAAACTGAAAGAATAAATAAGATATTGTGAAATGGGAAGAAATTATTCAAAAGGAAAAAGGAACTAGTATGGGTGAAAGGGGGAAGGACAGTAGGGAAAAAGGAAAAAATGCAAGTCAGTTATACTATTAGTATCTCTTAGTTAATTAAAAAGGAAGGTTTGTGCTGATGTCGATTGGAGAAATTTTTATGCCTGTATCTTGTGCCCTGAGCAACTACTTTAAAGATAACAACATGTGATATATTAACTATTGTTATTCTCCTATTATTTTGTTATGAAATTTTGTTTTACCTTTTCTCCATAAAATAAAATTTTAAGGGGCCGGTGAGATGGCTCAGCGGTGTAAGCGCCTGCCTTGCAAGCGCGAGGGCCCGAGTTCGACTCCCGGAACCCACATACGAAAAAGGGGCCGGTGATATCGCTCAGCGGCACGGGTGCCTGTTGGCGCGCGAGGTCCTGAGGTCGACCCCCCGGTACCCACAAAAAAAAAAATAAATAAAATAAAATTTTAAAAAATACTCTCATCATTACCCATTTCAATCTCTTTATTTTCCTCTTTCCTTCCCTACTCCTTTACCCTTCACCCATTCTCTCTTTGCTCCTCTCCCTTTCTGTCTCCCTTTTTTCCTTCCCTCTCCTGTCCCCTGTGTCCTACTCTAGAACTGACAGCCTGTGACAGGAAAATCCATGTTTATTTCAGTCACTCCTTAGAACTGCCTAGCACACAATGGATGCTGAATGCAAATTTGTTGAATGAATGATCAACTAAATGAAAAGGAATCGACTAAATGAAGATGAACCCTTTTTCTTTTTCTAGTCCTGGGGGTCGAATCTAGGCCTCACACACACTAAGCAAGCTCTCTACCCCGAGCCACGTCCGCAGCCTCGGGTGATTCTTTCCCAGCACTGCACTCCCAGGATTTAAGAATTGTCCGAAGCACAGAGCATCATTTTAGGACAACCAAATACTGTCCACCACTCTCAAGTTCACAAAGCCTTGCCTCCCAAGTCATTGCCTATGACCTAAGTGCCTTCCGAAGAAGCCAAGAAAGGCATTTGTCACCCCCTCTGCATTACAAATGAGCAAACAGATGCAAAGAGGTGGGGACACCTGCCCAAGTCACTGAGCAAGTGGCAGTATTCAGAGGGTCTGGGCTCCCCATCTGGTGCTCTTCCCAATGGTCTCCAGTGACTGCCTGGCTCTTGGGGCTTCTCAGCAGGTAGCGTGGAGGCTCGAGGAGAGGAGAAAAGCAGATGTGGGCAGGGAAGGGAGACTCGATAACAGGGGTGAGGTGTGCCCAGGCTCCGCCAGGCTGAGCCTCTTACCTCAGGGCCAGTGAAATGGTGAGTTGAGAACCACCATCCCCCATTCCTGTGACCAGACTCCCACTTTCCTCTCCCAGACTTGGAATGCTGAGCCCCTCCAGCACACATAGCACCCTAGGTATAGCAGGCTGCACCCCTAGCCCCACACCTTCCTACCTTCTTACACATCTGTAGAAATGAGCAACAGCACAAACTGGAGACAAATGGGCTGAACTCAGGCCCCACGAACCTTTCTCCTTTCTTCTTCTTTTTGTTTGTTTGTTTTTCTGTTTTGTACTAGGAATTGAACAACTGAACAACCGAGGGCCCTTGCACTGAGCTACATCCCCAGCCCATATTTATTTTATTTTTTATTTTGAAATAGGGTCTAAGTCACTAAGTTGCCCAGGCTGGTCTTGGACTTGTGATCTTCCTGCCTCAGCTTCCCATGTGCCTTTTCTTAGCCCCTACAGTATGTAATCTCCTGCTTTGTAAATGTCTGCATTTGTTAAACACAGTAGGGGTATGACACGGGCACATGGAAAGCTGAGACAGGAAGATCACACGTTTGTTTCTTTTAACAACAGGATAATATGGCCATGTCTCCTGGCCACTCGGGGCTGGCTACTCCCCAGAACAAGACAAGCACTATCCATTCACCACAGTCCCCACAGTTCCCCATCACTGTGCCAGCGTGAGAGCAACATCACTCACCCTCTGTGCTTTCCCCAAGTGTGGAAATCACCTCTGAACCCAAGCCCACCCCAAAGGCAAAAACAAACACAGAGGCCCTCACGGTTTTATTACTGCCATTCTGGCAGAAACCTGAGTTCAAGAGCCTTGGCTTTTGTTCAACTTTCAAAGATACCTTTTCTTGGACCTCATGGTAATCTCCCAAAGAAGACTCCATCTAGGTGAGTGTCCTCGAGCTCAGAGAGGGTGAGGGACTTGCTCAAGGTTATATATGTAATCAGAAGCAGACACAGAACTTGAAGATAGCACCTCATCCAGCACGGAAATCCTCATACTTTGCTTTCCCAGCCCAGGGCCGCCTTTGTGCTCACCGTCCCTGACTTGGGCGCAATTTGACAGCCCTTGTGTAATGTGCCATGTCACCATTAGGTGGCGCCTTAAACCAACAAAGCCGCCCAGGACACTGCCTTTGTGGAAATTGGTTTTCTTCCATTATCATGGGATTTTAAGTCAGAATAATTATTTCCCTCTCTTTCTTTCCTTTAAAAAAAAAAAAAAAAGGCCTTTCAACACACAATTTAACATGGCTTTCGTGCCAGGCGTAAAATGAAATTTGCCTTAATCTATCGCCTAGGGAGAACGTGTTTATGTGTCACAATTGACGTCTGTTAAATTTTAAATGAAGTAAGCAAGCAATAAGAAGGCCTGAAATACATTCTTTGTTCAAGAAGTCGCACAGACACTGATCAGCTGCTCTGGACAATTAGGAATTAAACAGGCACCTTTTTTCCCCACAACAAGCTCTGCTGAAAGCCTCAATGAGGAAAAAACAGGGTGGATGGACCTGCACTCTGCGCAGTTAACACTTCGCTTCAAGTTCAAGCAAATTGGTTGGGCACAGCAGGCAGGACGCACTGACAGCTCCATTGTACCTGCCTTGGCCCCAGCGGGGACGGGAGCCCAGGCCTGCCCCTCCTTACCTGCTATGGTTTTTCTGCACAGTGTAAGAAGGTGAGAGGAGCTTCACCCAGAGAGGCCACATCGTTTTTTAACCATCAGTGTGTTATTGTGGTGAATCTATTCTTAAATCAAAATAATTTGTTCTTTTGTATTTCCCACTAGCAAGGAATATTGAGCCAATCACTCCAGCGTAAGTCCTTGCAAACTATTATTCAACTTTCATTATTAACAAGAGAATGAGAACAGATATAATTTCAATATGCAGCTTAAATATCAGTTAATAATATGTTTCTTGTAAAGATGTACTCAGATCGTTAAATAAGAAAAGAAGTGTTGCCTATAAAATAAAATTTTCTATGTGTAGAATGATATATTTTGGGTATTGGAATTTTTAGTGCATATTAATTTTACAAAATACTGTGTTTCACTGTGGCATTTTCATACATACATACAACATACATTGATCATGTCCATCCCCCCACCACTCTCCCTTACAATGAATTTTTTTGTGTGGTATTGGGGATGAAAGCCAGGAGTAGTGCTCTGCCACCGAGCTACATCCCTAACCCTTTTTTAATTTTTTATTTTGAGATAGGGCCTCACTAGTTGCTCAGGGGAGATTTGAACTTGTGCCCCTTCTGCCTCATCCTCCCTCAGCATTGGGATTACAGGCATGTACCCAGGCTTCCTTACAACAAAGTCTTTCAGTTTCAACCCTTTGTTTCATCCTTTCCTCATCCCTAGAAAAAAGCTAGGTATCTATGGCAGTAACAATGACAGCTTCCCAAAGTGCCACCCCTGCTGTTGAGTTGAGCCCAGTGGACGAGTTCCGGCAGGTGGAATGTGGGTGGAAGTGGAGGTCACAGTCTGAGGCACTTAGGAAGCAGGTTTTTCTGCCATCTTCCCTTCCCTGGCCCCATTCTCCACATGGTGTTTCCAAGCTGGCAGAGTGGCTGTGCAAAGCAGAGCTCCCTTCACCAACCTGCCCTGGGCACCTAACAAGAGAGAAAAATCTCTCCTGTTGTAATAAGGCACTAGGCGTGGGCTTAATTTATCGCTGCAGTGTAGCCTGAGCATCCTAGAAGGCAGGGCTGTGCCTTGGATTGTGGGAGTCTGAGCACCAGTGCAGTACTGTTCCTGCTGTGGGAAAGACCCAGGAAGTGTCTGCTGGATGCACAACTCATCCCAACCGTCTCTGATTGTTCGAGATACTTCAGGTAAACTCAGATAAACTCTTCTTTCTGAGCAGGCTAGTTTGAACTGGACCTTGTTCTTTTCAACTAAGATTTCTGCTTAGCACAAAGCAACCAGGAAATGTTTAGATTTCTTTGTGTCTCTCTCTTATTCTGGAATTTTCCTTTTTTTCTGATGTATCATCCTTCATTTCATTTTTTTCTTCTTTTGTCTTATAACACACTAATTGCTAAAAATGTACAAATGAAACATATAAATATTTATTTTTTGTTCTTTATTCAGGGAAATATTTTAAAATCTAATAGTGCTTTTATTACTTCAAAAGTGTGGTGCATTTATTAAAGAATAATCAGAAAACACATATGAGCCAAAGGAAGGGGGAAAGGGCCCACAGTCATGAATTCCCAGAGAAAAACATGGATCATATTTTACAGTGTAGCTGCAAAAATGGTATGATTTTTACAAAATGGTATCATATTTTATACATATCATCTTAAAACCCATCTTTCCACTGAGTGAGAAAAATATTTTTCCAAGTTGGTAAACATATTTTAATAATACTACTTCAGTAGCCAGATAATAATAGTCCATTATGTGGCTCCATGATGACTTTTAAAAAATTCTATGTTTGTTAAACATCATAAACAGCTACAAAATTTTGCCCATATTCCTTGTTATTAAGATGAATTTCCAAACATGAAAATTTTGCGTCAGCACATTTAAAGACTTTTGATACATAGTACCAATTTGCCTTCCAGAATGGTTCCTACTGAGTTAGAGAACAGGAATGCCCATTCCTTTACATTCTTTCTAAGTATTTAGCTTCCAATATATTTCCAACTTAACAAAACTCATCATTGTCATAATCTGTGTTTTAACTATGAGTAATATTAGGGCAAGAGTATCTCCATTTTGTTTCTTAGCCTCCATTTTAACTAATAGGTAAACCTTTAGATGAACTTTAGTCCTACTTCCCAAAGAGCCCCCTCTGCTCATGTAGTCATAAAACCATAAAGGGGGAAATGGTTTTAGCACAAAATGGTCAAACTGACCATTGCCCCCATCCTTTGTGTCAATTAACCTGATGTTTTGAGAAGGACCTTGTGACATTCCAAAGAAATGCTGTAGTAAAGATGCGGTCTCTATGACAACCAAGGGATTTTTGTAAAACCCCCAAATGTGTATTTAAGGAACTGTGAAACAAATGCTTGGGGTCAGCAGACTCAACTCCTATGAGTGACCTGCTGGCCACCGGCTTCTCCAATAAACTCACTTGTTTTTCAATTTTTGGTCTCCTGTATGCCTCATTTCTGCCATAACAATAAAGTTATTAGTATTTTAAAATGTCTGTTCTACTAATTTCAGTTCATATATTTGCTCTATTTTTCTACTGAGATATTATTGTATTATTACTGATTTATATATTTTAGATATTGTCTTGGTCTGTTTTCTGTTGCTACAGCAAAATACCTTAGATCAGGTAATTTATAAAGAATAGAATTTCATTTGGCTCAAAGTTTCAGAGGCTGGGAAGTCCAGGAGCATGGTGTGACATCTGCTTGGCTTCGGGTGGGGGCATTCTTGTTGCGTTAGAACCTGGCCAACTGAGGAAGAGTGTGGCACAGGGCTGTCTTCCTCTTCTTAGAAACCACTAATGCCATCACATCAGACTTGCCCTCAGGACCTCATCTAGCCCTAATTACCACCCAAAGGCCCTGCCTCCAAACACCATTAACATGTGACTTTGGGGATTAAGTCTTCAGCAGATGAATTCTGGGTGACATGTTCAAAGTCTATTATCATATAGAGTACAAATATTTTCCCCAATTTTTCATTTGCCTCTTAAGTTTTTATATTAGACATTTTAAAAATTCTGAACAGTCAAATGTATGTAGCAATCATTTCCTTGTAATTTCTGCCTTTGGAGTTATATCTAGCCAAGCCTTCCCCATTCTATTGTGACATAAATATTTACTTATATTTTCTTCTAGGTCTACTGTAGTTTTATTTTCCCCATTTATTTTAGTATGCAGTATTAGTTTTTAATTTTGGTTTGCGTCCACCCTTCGTGGATGAGTATTTGATTAGTCTATCATTTCCCTACAAATTGCAATACAGTACCAATTTTAGTATTGGTAATCTGATTTCTGGATTTCTGGCCCAAAAATCTATTTTTTTTATTCCAAGGTTGGTAACAAGCCTCCGAAATTATAGTAATTTGGAAATATATTTTACTATCCAGTAGGATCTGTCTCCAATAATTAAAAAATTTAACTTCATTACTCACAAATATATCCTTCCAGTGGAATTGAAAAATCAATTTATAGAATTAAGAAATTAAAGATCTGCTATAAGTTGGAAATAGCACTAAGCCTTCTCAATCAGGTACATGATGTCTGCATTCCAAGTCTTCTTTCATGTCTTTAGGGCAAGTTTATATTTCTTCCACATTGATTCTAACTAGCCTATAATTTTGTTGTTATTGTTGCTTTCATAAATGAGATGTCTTCCTCATTGTATTTTCTAGCTTCTTCTGGTTGAATATTATTCCACTGTATTATATAACAGAACTTGTTCATCCATTCAGCCATCAATGGGCACTTGGTTTGCGTCCACCTCCTGGCTCTCATGAACAGTGTTGCTATGAATGTGTGTGTGTAGCTACTTGTTTGGGTCTCAGTTTTCAGTTCTCATGGGTATACGCTGGGGAATGGAATTGCAGGATCTTATGGCAATTCCAGGTGTCATCGTCTGAGAACAACCGTTTTCACAGCAACTGAGCCGTACTGCATTCATGCAAGCCACACACAAGCTCTGGTTTCTGCAGTTTTCCCCAAAATTTGTTATTTTCTAGGGTTTTAAAAAATATTATAGCCATCCTAGTGGGTGTGAAGTGGTACTTTGTCATGGTTTTGATCACTAACGATGTTGATTGAGAATGTTTTCTTATGTTGTTGCCTATTGGGTATCTTCTTTGGAGAAATGTCTGTTCAAGTCTTTTGTCCATTTTTTAAAGGAATTGTCTTTTTGTTATTGATTTCCTTACTTTTTGACAGAAAAAAAGTTAACTGAATGTTGCCCTTTTACATAGAATGTTTTCAAAAGCAAAAACTAGAATACTTAGCAAAAAAATAACTTAAATAATAAATTTTTAAATGCTTACGTGGTTATAAATTAAAATTTTTTAAGTGTTTGGTGGCCCAGAATTGTTCTAGAACTCTCTACCTATTAACTTATTTAATTCTGACAAGATACTATAAGGTAGGTATTATTAGTATCTCTACCTCACAAATAAGGAATACGAGGCATCGAGAAGTCCACATTCACACAGCTGGTAAGTGGCAAAGTTAGAATTTTAACCTGGGAAGTACGATTCCACAGTTTCATCCCTGAGTAACTCAGTAAATAAGAAAAGCTTTATTTTCTCACATAGGAATAAGTCCAGAGGGGGACAGTAGCAGCATTGATTGCTTTAGCAACTGAATATAATGCAGGACTCAGAATTTTTTCCATCTTCCTAGTTTGCTACTATAAACATACTGCCTTTGCCTCAGGCTTTTCCCTTCATGGTTGCAAAATGTCTGCAACAGCTCCAAACATCACACACATTCTCTCCTAATAACACTCAAATGACAGAACTAGAAAGGTTCTTTGACTTCTTTTCTAAGTGTGAGGAAAACTTTCCAAAGAGTACCTCCAGCAGACTTCTCATTGACTAGAATTGTGTCATATGCTCCATTTTAAATCAATCAAGGAAATAAGAATTTTATAGTTTTGCACAAAACTCATAAAGATTTGCACAAAGACTTCAGCAGGGCCCAGCCTCCTAAAATTATCTACTGCTTAACTCCTGAACCAAATCAGTTTTTGGCTAGGAAGTACGGAGAGCTGGTGACCAACAGCTTCAGCCATACTGACACTTAGCTCTGTGAGGCTTAGTGTCAGTGACTTCTTCTCTGTGGGTGATGACTTCCTCACCCATGACTTCTAGCTCTCTCCTGCTTTTTCTCTGTCTCTCTCTGCCTCTCTGTCTCTCTGTTTCTCTCTCTCTCTGCAATGTCGGTGTGAGGATTTGAATTCTGCTGCAAGATTGTTTTCAAAGCCCTGCCTGCCAGTTTCTCTCTCCTTCCACTGACACAGACCACCTTTGCATATTCACACTACAGTAATTGCAGATTTAAACGCTAAGCCCTGACTGGTAATACCCTAGCCCCTCTATAAAAATTCCCCAAAGCAGTACTTAACTTCACGTGCTTGCCATATCTTAAATCCCAAAACAAAAGCTGATTTGCCTTCTGGCTGAAACTAAAGCCGAGCAAAGCTCTTGATTCGGGAGCAGCCATGTCCTCAGCAGCACTTGGTAGCACAGATTGAGGTTTGCTCACTTGCTGATATTTTTAAATGTCTTTGAACTATCCTGGCTAAAGAGAAATGGACAAATCTTTCTTCCACATTTTCACAGGTCATGGGAGACCTCTAAACGGCCGAAGTGAAGTAGCTGGGACGAACCACTTGATTCCATTTCGTATGATGGAAACACTGCCCCACACAGACGGGAAATCTACCTTTTCTGTTCATTTTTCTGAATATTGCTCCTAAGCCAACTTTTTCTATTTCTAATAATGAAAACAAAACAAAAACAAACGAACTTCAACAAAAGAAAGATGAACAACAATCACTTCAGGTTTTAAGCAAGTGTCTATGAACACTGTGTGATGACACCTTGCGGTTACTGGGGAGCAAACTCATCCTTCCCCATTTGCGTGAGAACATATCTGAGGTGGCTGCGATTTAACCTAAGCAAGCTCCAGTTGAAAGCTTTGTGGTACAGGTGTAAGTTTCCCATCGTAGAAGGGATTCAAGCAGAGGCAGATGACCCTCTGTCCAGGATTTCTGCATTTGTAAAGGTTGAACTTAGAAAATTTAAAGTTTCTTCCGAAAGATTCTATGGTAAGTCAGGAAAAGTAACACTTACATTCATATGTTGTTTTACAAATCATGAAACACTTAGACACATTTTATTTCATTTGACCCTGTAGATGTCACCCCTTAACAACACGTAAGAAGAGATTGTATCTTTCAGACCAGTTTCGCTCTCTCAAGGATTAAGCTTCAAAACCATTCTGTGAGGTAGGTGGGTTTATTATTTTTGCTTTATCACAAAAGAAATTGAGGTTTAGGTGGAGGTTAACTGACTTAGGGTCACACATTTAGGAAGAGGAAGGTCTTAGGACCTCTGGGTCTGAGACATCCTCACAGTCAGAACAGCAGACATGTGCAGGCCTGCACGCCTGAGGGCTAATCAGGCACCAGCTACAGGGCCAGGCACAGAAAATGGCTGCTTTCATTTCTTCCTTTCTCCTAAGCCCCAAGGTTGTTTCTTGGGAAAGCTGTCAGGGCCCCTTATGAACTCTTCATCAGTTCTTGGAAATCAGAACTGTCCTGTCTCCTCCAGAGTGAAGCTTGTGAGCTTCTAGTTTGTACTACTTTCCATTTTAACCCATTCCTAACTGTTTCCACTCTAAAAAGACCACAGGCAGAGCCACCTCAAAAGAAAGGTCTGTCAGCTGGGCCCTGCAGCCCTCAGCCGCAGCATGGGAGGAGGAGAACGCTCCGTGGGGTCTTTCCAGTCTTGCCAGGCAGGCTGCTCCACCCAGTCTGAACTGTGTGAAAGCACAAAGGAAAAAGCCACCACTTGTGGGGAAAGAACGTCAGTGGGGGAGACAGGATGTCCCATTTCAAATCCCCCATGGCCCTTGCTGCGGCATAGCTAGGAGGACAATCCCCCTGTGTAAGGGCCTGGGAATGGGAACAGAGCTTTTTTCCTATCAGATCCTGTCCTATTCTGGTAATTCAATGGGAACAGAGTCCACCCAGGGGTCTGGGCCGGCCCAGCAAAGGAAGGTAAATATAACAAAGAGAAAGTCATTGCCAATTTTAGGGGCCATATGTTCGGAAGAATAAACAGGAATACAGTGGCGGAGTGGGAAAATGGGCATATCACCCCATGTTACATCTAAATGGGTAATAGCATGCCAGAAATGTGCTTTGTTTCTTTTTGCATCAAGGTCAGCCAGAGGGATACATGAGGGAGAATCAAGCATACATGGATTGCTTAAAATATAATATCTCCATGCTTGTGAACAACATTAGTCTTGCTACTCCTGATGCAACAGGAGGTAGTTACATTTTCACTAGATCTGGAAGAATTTCCTCTCCCTGCCTATCCCTGACCACACAGGATGAGCACTAGGCATTCTGGTGATCTATTTCTCACTAGCCCAGGATTTCATGGCTTGGAAATATGAAGTCAGAACTTTCAGTCAGTCGCTGATTTCCTGCCCAGTGCCCTTTTTAGGCATCTGGATAAGACACAGGCATTAGGAGGAGGTAGGCACCCTACTATACAGCAGGGTACTATGCTGATACTAATTTTCATAAATATTTTTACCGCAAGGGCTGTTTTCCATTCACACCACACTGGGAGGCATCTGCTCTTTCAGAGGAGGGAAACTAAGACAGGAATAGAGACGAATGTTTTCTGTCTCCCACGCCAAAGGTCTGAGAGTCAGGAACTTAAAACCCTAAGGCCTGAAGGAGAGAAGACATTAAGTTTATATCAGAAACAACAGACTCAGAAAAATAAATGAGGTTGCAAGAGCTGGCTCTTCTGGCCCAGAGTGGGGAGAAGAGAGGTACAGGCACTACGAGAGTCTGAAGGTTGAGCAAGGAGCTGTGCCTTTCTCCCCCTGCATATATTGCCCAGCACCACAAGGAGATTAGGGCTCGCTAAGGAGGGTACAGCCTTGGGGAGGCCTTGCCAATGGGGTGTGGACAGAGAGGAGGCCTTCATGGACCAAAGATAGAGAGCATAGAACAGCAAAAACATCTTAGGAACATCTGACTATGAAACCAGATGACTCCAGGAAATATGACATTTCTTTGCCTACTCCTTCATCGCCTGAGCCCCTGGAACTGAGACCCAAACCCTGGGAGTGATGGAACCGAATTACCTTTTGACCCATGTACAGTTGCTATTTTTGTTGTTTAGAAATGACCAAATAGCCAGGCATGGTGCGGCACACCTATAATCCTAGCCTCTGGGAGGCTGAGGCAGATTACGAATGTTACGAGTTCTATTCCAGTCTGGGCAATTTAGCAATACGGTGAGACCCTGTCTCAGACTAAGGGGAGAGGGATGTAGATCGGTGTGAAGGCCCTGAATTCAATTCCTAGTACTGCAAAACAAAAAGGGGTGGTCAATAGCAACAATTCCATATTATTCAGTGCAATATCAGAAAATCCTCCACTGCCTATGATCAAGTTTCTATCATCCCACAGAAGAAGGACTTGAAGTGATCACATTCAGACACAATAAAAGCCAGTTGGGCCTCCCTCCCACCTGCTTGGGGACTGCATGCTGGGCCCACTGCAGTGAATGGCTATGACACTGCCTGACCCCATGCAGATCTTGAGATGCCTAATGGTTCTGATCTCCTTTACCAGGAGGAGCCTGGGACATCTCCACAACATTTGGCTCTCATTAGAATGGCCTCTCCTCCACACCCTAGCCATTTAAGACTTATACCCTGCCTGTGTTAGTCATCTTTCTGTTACTGTAATAAAATAAGTAAAATAATCAACTTAAAAAAGAAAAAGCATTTATTTTGTCTCACGGTTTTGGAGGTTCCAGTCCCTGGTAGATCAGCTCATTGCTTTTGAGTCTACGATGAAGCAGGACATCGTAGCAGGGAGCATGTGTTAGAAGAAGTTGCTTGCCTCATGGTGTCCAGAGAGCAAAGAGGCATCCCACAACCCCTCTGAGGGCACACCCCCAGTGACCTAAAAGTTCCTACTAGGTCTCACCTCTTAAAGTTTTCTATCACCTCTCAATAGCACCAACCTGGGGAGTTAGCTTGTATTAACACATGGGCCTTTGGGAATAATTAAGACTCAAACTATGTCACTGTCATCTTTTGGTTGGAGCTTGCACAGAAACAGGGAAATTTGCTCTCTCCTTGTAATTCAGTCCAGCTCCCATGACTGGGAGCACATCCACAGGTAACTTTAGAATACATGCCAGAGTCTACAAGTCATCATCTTGACTTTTAAAATAGGGTGAGCTTTGCTTTAGGCTTCTCATGGTGTGTGGCAAACAGGATGGGAAACTTGACTCCCACTGGCTGAGAGCTGGTGGCAAGGAAATTGCTGGTAAAATCATCACATCCACTCCTTCTGCCATGATACCCTGGCTGATATATAGTGACAGGAGCCTGGGAAGAACATAGTAAGCGACTGCAAAGAGGTCAAGAGCATTACTTCTCCAGTAGAGCCACATCTAGGCATGACCCAGGGATTTGTACAGCCACAGGACAAAGACAGTGCTATAGGGCCATGGTCCCCAAAACTGTGTGCCAGGGCACCCAGAGGTACTTCAGTGAATATAGAGGAGCACAGTAAGATAAAAATTGTAGTTTAGATATTTGAGGGAAAACTCATCAACACCTTTCAGATACTGTGCAACACTATTAGCTCGAAGTAGTCCATAGTTTCAGCATTAGATCATGACATCATGTCCTGTGAACTTGTGTTTCAGATTGTTGTTATGATAAAAATATATGCTGTGAAAAATCAATGTGGACTAGGAAACTACCGTAACGATATTCCCCTGATCCTAAGGATTGAGCAGTTGTGCAGTGCCCAACAGGCACACCCACCCAATTATTAGTAAATTACGGTTATTTGAAGATTAAATTAAAATATAATGTATTCTTGTTCATTTTTTCAAATATAACTAAGTTGTTAGGACATAAATAATTATTAAATTGTTTGGACTTGACCAATCAGTAGACAAATCTTCTGGGTATGTCTTTTGATCTGTAGATATCATGAAAAAAGTTATAGACATACTAAAGGAGCTGGGAAGGAGGAAATTTAGTCTTATGGCAGAGCAGCAATGACAAGCTGAAATGAAATTGCGTCCCTGGATCAATCTCCCTGAACTGCCCACAACCTCAGGATTGTTATGTAAGAGTGAAAAAAACTTTTGCTTTGTTTGAGCCACTGTACTAACCAATATACCAAGGCTCAGTAAGTATTTATTGATGAATAGGTTGGCATTGGTTTCTTCCATTATTATACATTTCGGATATGCTTCTGGAACAGCAGAAAGGGGGAAGTCATGAAAAAATTCAAAACATAGCAACAAAGAGAGATGGGAATTATAAGAAAAGAACACTGGACACTTGCAACTGCTGGTGTCTGTCGTGGGTAAATCATCTGTAAAATGGGACAGTGTTTCCATCTTGTGTACTGTATGGTGACAGAAATTTGGTAAGATAAAACCATGAAAATATTTAGAGAAGTGTTACACAAACATAAGTAGCCTTCGTTATTGGAACATTTATGAAGGTATTAATGCCTCGAAGGATTTTCTGAAAAGGGGCTTGTTTGTAGTGTTGCTGGTGTAAGGTGTTCAAGAAGAAGAAAATTAGGGTGATTTTAAAAACAAGAGTAGTTTTTCCTGTCTTAATTAGAACTCCTGAGTTGAAGGTTTAAGATGTATCTAGAAAAAGTCTGTGTTCACTTAAAATGTAGACATGTTTCATAATTGACATATTATGCCTTTTTTATACTCATCTGTGTGTGGTTGCAAAAATTATAAAGAAAAGTTTCTTTTCCCAAAGGGGACCTCCTCTACGGAAAAAATGTTTAAAGTCACAATTGTGTTGCTGAGAATGTTTCTCCCACATTACTATAACATCATACAATTCAACCTTGCCCTATTCTTTATCCTGACACTAATAGTTCTGTGTAAAAACACCATCCATCTCCAGAGAAAAGGCATACAGAGAATGTTTCTTTCATAAATATACTTAATGTTCAATTTAAACTGTATCTGCCATGGAGAGGGGGGAGAATGGATTTTCCTTGAAGTTTTTTTGGAAGACTAGTTATTCAACACTTTCTCTTAAATAAACTTTATTTATTATCTAAAACATTAAGAACTTGGGCCTTTGGACATTGACTTTCTTGACCTTGGAGGCAAATCCAAAGGAAGTGGATGTAACTGATGACTATATTTGGCTATAATATTAACTTTCAAGAAGAGACTAATTACCTAATTATGAACGCTGTTCTGCCTTTATGTGCATAGAATTATTTAACTTCCTGTTTTGATTTTTGACTCATATTTATCTGTGCCAATCACCTAGTTTGATTAATTCTCTGAAGATATCTACTTTTCTCCAACTTCCTGCTACCATTTTGGTCCAGGCTTGCATCATCTCCCACCCATGCTAACACAATAAACTTGTATCCATTACTTCCATTCTCACTCCTGACCTCTGTTCTCCAATCCATTTTCAGTGGTTACAGAAATCTATTAAAAACATAATCAAGCCAGGCGTGGTGGCACATGCCTATAATCCCAGCACTCAGGAGGCTGAGGCAGAAGGATCACCTCGAGTTTGAGGACAGCCTGGGCTACATAGTGAATCCAGGCCAGCCAGAACTACATAGCAAGACCCTGTCTCAAAAACAAAACAAAACAAAACAAAACAAAAATCATAACCTGGTCACTTTATCTTCTACCTAAAAATCATTCAATATCTTGCCATAGCTCTTAGGATGAAAACCAACCATTAACAGACTAAGAGGACCAGTATTATTACTTTATTTTTAACATAAAAAAAACTACCCTGAAAGGTGAAAAGGCCTTATAGTTCATTATTTCAAACAAATTCATCTGAGCTGGATTTTGAAACATTTTGCAATAGCACCGTCTTTCAATAACTCTTTATCAGTATTTGGTCAAATTTCATAGTATTTCTAGGAAACAAAACTGAAATAGTAAAGTAACAGAAATATTGGTTTGATGGATAGATGTTGAAATCAGGCAAAATTTGTAAGTTGGCAAAAATTCAAACCTAAAAAGGATCAAGAAAACAACTGACCACACCCACCCGGTAGGGCCTGGTCAGTGCCCACATTCACACTGGAATACATGATCCTAAAAGTTCAAAAATTTGTGGGTCATTTTTTGTTTGTTTGTTTTTGAAGGGAAGGAAAGTGTGTGTGTGTGTCAATAGGGATAAAAATAAAATGATATGAGCTTTCAATGAAATTTTTCAGGCTGCAGTAACTTCCTCAGTGGTCAATGGGCCATGCGTCACAAAGGTGCCAGAGGGGAGTCTGTAATATCGGAAGCAAATTACAGCTCTATTAACCTCTGATTCTAACAGATTGGCCATTGGGTTGACTTCCTCCAGAGCCCCTGCCTTCCTACAGGAAAAGCCTCATGCAAAACTTGGTTTATTTTTTTATTACCCTGTGGGAAATGATGTATCACACGTGCAGAAATTCACTGCTTGCACTCAGTTGAGGTTCAGATCTGTAAAATGGCCTGGTTGGCCTTGAAGGTCTTTGATCTGTTTTAGAAATACATTCTTTGCAGAGCCAATGACAGTATCTTTATTCTCTGGAGAGAAGGTCTGGAGACTTCTATTAGGCTCCTTCCATATAAAACACTATGTTCTGGGTTATCTCATTAAATTTTCACAATGTGACCAGTAGTCCCCATTTTACAGATGAAAAGGTTAAGTCCTAAAGGGACAGAACTGGCCATCTCTGTGTCCTCCACGCTTAGCATCCTTTTCCCTTTTTCTGGTGCCAGCATCCTAGCTTTCTTTGAAGAACCTGCCTTCCACTGTGTTGATGGACAGATGCCAAAAGCTGCCACTCATGGCATCCTGCTCTCCTCTGGCCAGTCCTGTGCTCTTCCCAAAGAATCCATATCTTAGTGAAGCAACACACAGGTGGGAATGACTGGAGTTGAAACATCCCTTCCCAAAAGTATCCTCTATCACCATCCCTCTTCTTTCCTTTCTGTGATTCAGTTCTTCAACTTGTCTTCTAATACTTCCTTTCAACTCCTTTGTCCAGAGTTGATTTCTGTTGTTTGCAATCAGATAGTCCCAGCTGGACAAGAGATGAGTAGCTTGCCCACCCACACATATTCCCACTTCTAATTCCTCACTTTTTCTGCTTAATCTCCCTGTGCCTGTGGTTCTGATTGTCATCCACTGAGTACTCGACCTATGCAGGGCCTCATCCTCCTGAGAGAGGTGAGGTGTGCATGCTCTGCTGTTGGGGTACAAGCAGTCCTGACCCAAGCCCTGGGTTAGAATTTCTCAGTGTAGCTGTACTACACACAAGCTAAGCCCCCATCTCAATGTGATCTGAAGGTGATTAAATGGTCTAATGGCCTCCAAAAATCCATTCCCTAAATTGCTTTTGTGTCTGAAGCTCTACCATGAAAGCTACTAAACTGTAGGATTATTTCTAGAAAGTTCTTATTGAGTGGCATTAAATTAGGGAGTTGTTAATCTTTGAATATTGTGTAATTAGTATCTATGGATTATCTAACCCTTATGTAATGACTTTTTTTTTTTTTTGTAGTGCTAGGGATTGAACTCAGGGCCTTGTGCAAGCTAAGTAAGCATTCTATCACTGAGTTACATCACCAGACCTCTAATGCTTTTTAATTGTTTGATTTATCATAATAACATATACATACACACATATATGTGTAGATATGTACATATGTGCATATATATATGAAAAACAGAGGTACAGCCATGTGAGAGACATATAGGAGATTGACTCCTTAGAAAATAAAGCAGATAAGAGTTGAAGATCATCTCACAAAAACTCTGTGTCCCCTCAAAAAAGCCTCCTGACCTACGGCTGGAAACCATGGCATTAATCTGTGCAGTATTCATTATCACATCAGGAGGAGTCATTCAATAACGGGCAGGGGTCAGAGGGCTAATACTCAGAAGATTTGTAGCAGCGGGGTACACCTGTTCAAGCAACCCATGGAGAATGCCCACCCAGGGAGCTGGCCACGGGTTCTGCAGGTACCTGTGAGACGCTGTTTAATTTAGTGGATGCCTTTAAAGGCAAATTTGGCTGCTTAATGTTTTTTGGTTGTTCATTTATTTTGTCTTGTTTTGTGCCAACTCTTTTTTGAGAGTGAGAGATGGAAATGTAAGAAATGCAAGCCAAAACTGGGTGCAGTGGCACACGCCTTGAACCGTGTGAGAAGCTGGGAAGCTGAGGGTAGAGGATCACAAGTTTGAGCCCAGCCTGGGCACCTGAGTGACTTGGCAAGACCCTGTCTCAAAATTTTAAAAATTAGAGAATTAAAAACAGCTGCAGGGCCGGTGAGATGGCTCAGCGGCATAAGCGCCTGCCTTGCAAGCGCGAGGGCCCGAGTTCGACTCCCGGAACCCACATACGAAAAAAGGGGCCAGTGATATCGCTCAGCGGCACGGGCGCCTGTTGGCGCATGAGGTCCTGAGGTCGACCCCCTGGTACCCACAAAAAACAAACAAACAAACAAACAAAAAAAAAACAGCTGCAGATGTAGCTCAGTGTAAAGGCCCTGGGTTCAATTTCCAGTGCAAAAAAAAAAAAAAAAAAAAATTCAAGCTGTGATTTTTAGGAACACCAACTTTCTTGTTAAAACTCATGCTGGAAAACTCAGGCCCAGGGCTAGGGCTTGACAGCCTCACACTGCTTGTTTGTTGCCTGTCCAAGGTACAGTTGAGTTGAATCCATGAGAGATTTGTGTGAACATGGGTGACACCAGAGCGGACAGCTTCATCTATAAGAAGAAAAGGGACTTTTATTTAATTTTGTTTAGTGAGGGAGACTAGAACAAATAGGCCCAAAATGGAAGAGAGGAAGCTATGGGAAAAAAAATAATAATTAGAGAGTCTGACTCCAGGCCAAAGACAAATAGCACACACCACCCTTTGTTGGTCATGAAGTGAGTGCCAGGTACTGTGTCCTCTAGCTCAGTCTGCCCTGCAACTCCATCACGGGTATTATTACCACCATTCCCATTTTGGACAAGAAGAAACTGAGATTTGTATGGTAAGCAATTTTCCCAGAGCCACATACACAGATCTGTTGCTCACTGAAACCCGGCTTCATGCCCACAGTGATATGAAGTTTCCAGGGTTAACCTACAAGGAGAGGGGCACAAACTTCCATGTCTGTGGGTGTAGAGTGACTCCAGAGAGCAAAGCCTGAAGGGAATATTTTCTTGGCATTTCAACATTATCAGCTTTGGGAGTTCAAGGGTGGAGCATTAGTCTCCTTGCTGTTAGTGCCCTCTGGCTGTGGAAACTTGGGGCTCAGTTTTTGTTTTTGTTTTGTCTGTAAAGTGAGAGTGGAAATATCTCCTGTAGCAGGATTAGATTCCGCTAGAATGACATAAAATAAAGTAACAGTTACTTAACAAAAAAAGTATATTTCTCTCTTACACAAACTTTGAGATGTATAGTTTAGGACTGGTAAGGTAGCTCCATGTTCATCAAGTATTTTTCTTCTCCTATTCCCTCCACATTTCTTCCAGCTCGTAGTCCTAAACAGCTGTTCTCCAACCATTATACCTGCACCGGTTCATCTGTGAGGAGAAAGGGGCAAAGGAGGGCGCACCTTCTTTTCAGGTCACTTACTTCATGGAAGTCGCATACACTCCTGTTCATATCCAATTGGTTGGAATTCAGTCACATGCCAAACCTGGCTATCAAAGAAGCAGCAGAAGTCTTTATTCTGTGAGGTCCCATTTCTAGCTAAAAATCACCAGGCCGGTGATATAGCTCAGCGGCATAAGTGTCTGCCTGGCAAGTGCGAGGTCCTGAGTTTCGTTCCCAGTACCCACATAAAAGAAAAAAAAAAAAAATCAGGAGACCAGTTATAAGAAAGAAGGGAACAGGGATATTGAGGTTGCTGAGAAGATGAAATGAGTTAAATGTACAAAAGTTACTCTTACGGCTTGTGTCTTGATGTACACCCAAAGCTTCATGCAGTCAAGGTTTTTCAGAGGTGTCTGGATCTAGAGTGTGTGACGCTGGGATTAAGTGTGGGTGCTATCTACCCTAACGGTGGGTAGCCTGGATAAAATATAAGAGACAGAAAGAGGGCTAGTGTGGTCGCTTATTTCTTGTTGCTTGCTGCCTTCTGCCTGCCTGCTCTGTGATGCCCCTCTGCTATGCCACCCTGCCTTGGAGCCAGCCAACTATGAACTGAAACCTGTACAAACTGTGAGCCAAATAAACCTTTTCTCCTTTAACTTTGGGTGTTGGGTATTTTGTCTCAGCAGCAAGAAAAGTAACTAAGTCAGTCACCTAGCAGAGGGCTTCCCTGGCATTTAGTAAGTACTAGATTAACACTAGTCAGAAGTCTTTCCTTCTTTCCTTCTTTCCTCTGGCAGTTTTCCATTTGGTCTTAATATCTGCTTTTATAAATGGACAAAAAGCTGCTCAAGCACTTATCCTTTGGAGGTCTTATTATTTTTCTACTATTTTACAATAGAAAAGAAAGCTTCTTCTTTTTAATGTACCACTAATTTTTTTCAAGTTCCTTGCAGTCCCTGAAGATTTCTTAGCAAATAAATTGCCTTTCTTTCTAAACTTGTAATCCTTGTCTCACCCCGTTCCTTCATTGTAATTAAGGCCATTGCATAAGACAAATAGAAGTGGCACCAGTATCATAATAAATTGTGATAACTAAATTAAAAACGAAACATCATACTCATCTTCTCTTGGTCCTGGGATCGTTATTATTCACAGCACTTTCCAGAAGGCAAAATAGGGTTTTCTACAAGGAAGATCTTGGATTTGGGGCAAGTCAGTTCCTTCTTCTAAGCCTCAGTTTGCTCACCTGGAAAACCAGCTGGTTGGGTTCAATGGAATGATGAATAGAAGGAAATTTTAGTTTTTACAATATATCTGAGATATTGTAAGCCGTCCACAAAAGGTAGCTCTTATTTATTGGTTATTTTTCTTCTCACAGGGATATCAGGCTTAGTTGAAGATTTGTATTGAGGCTTCAAGTTCATGACATTTTGCTTTTGTTACAATAAAAAATAGGACTTAACAAGATTGTTCCCAGCAGCTTTATTCATTATAGCCCCAAACTGGAAACAGCCCAGTCCATCAACAAAAGAATAGATAAACAAACTGTGGCGTATTTATACAAAAGAATACTGCTCAGCAACCAAAAGGAATGACAACTAATATTTGCAACATGGATGAGTCTCAAAACCATTATACCGAGTGAAAGAAGCCAGACACAAAAGAACACATACTGTATGATTCCACATATTTCAAGTCTTATAACAGTCAAAATTAATCTATGGCAGAAAAAAAATCTCAGAAAAATAGTTGTCTCTAAGAGTGGGGGTATAGAATTATTGACAATGGCTCTGAAAGAAATTTCCATGGTGATGGTCGTATTCTGTGCCTCGGCTGAGTTTGAGATGCATTTGTCAGAACTCATCCAATGCTACTCTTAGTATCTGTGCATTTCATCATATGTAAATTTTACCTCATAAGGTAAAAACAGACAAGGGACATTTAATAGACATTGCTCCAAAGAAGCTATAAAAGCTATAAAAATGGTCAAAAGGCACATGAAAGATGCTCAGCATTACTAATCATGAGAGAAATACATAGCAAACCCACAACCTTTATTTCTACCTCCACACAGCCCTCTGAGCTGTTCCTGCCCCTGGGGAGCTCCGTCTCCCATTTCAAGTCTGCTCCCGGATCTTAGGAAGGGCCCAGCCAGGATTTGGAGTGGGAGTCCAAGACCTTGGGTGAGTCTGCGTCTAGGAGGTTTTGGACGCTACAGAGGTGTCCAGAAAGCAGAAACTCAAAAGTAACCAAAGTGTGCAAGAAGTTGCATTATGTGCATTATAAATAGCTGTATAAAAATATAACGTCTTGCTTTACATACAAGACACAAAATAACTCAATATCCTAAATTTAAAAGCTTGTCTTGGGGATCAGGTACTATGAGCTGTAAGCGGAGTGAGTTAAAAGGTGGATTTATGCTGCTGGCACGTAGAGGAAGCACCGCAGACATGAAATAGTTACGCGTCCTCTTTTGGAAGATTGCTCTTGAATTACGTAAACCTTGAACTATTCCAAGTCTTCAGGGATCCGTGGCTCCTATAATGTGCAGCCTCCCTGGAGGCTGAATCCAGACAGCTGGACAGTGCTGCTGAAGCAAATGGATGCCAAGAGAGGCAAACAGAGATGCTGAAGTTGGCAGAAAGTGAAAGAGAATGTGAAAGGATTCCTGGAGGGAGAGAGTGAGTATAGGCTCCCTCATGTGGGGCCCCAGCAGGGCAGTGCTTTTGTCTACACTCCCTGCAGCATTGCTTCTAAGTAGGGGATTTGAACTGTGGTGAGGTAGTGACTGGGAGGCATCCCTGTCACTTCCTGCCCCCACATATGCTCCATCTCTAGGTACTTTTAATGCAGCCTCTTCAGTCTCTCCCACTTGGCCGTTTTCTCCTAAGTCTGCATCGTCTTTCTGCAAGACAACTGCATTGTCAATTACCTGGATCCCCAGTACCACTACTTCCACTCTGTCCCGCACCCACCCTCCATGAGCAGCACCCCGGGCACCTGCGTTCAGAGGAAACGAAGCCCTAGACCCTCAGCAAACTGTTCCAAGAAGACCAGGAGCCACTGTTTATCCAACTGTGTTGAAACACAGCACTGGGTCAATTTAGTGGGTCTACTTCTTTACTTAATTAAACAAACAAACAAAAAACTGAAAAGGAATCAGAGTAGAATAGAACAGGGTGCAAATACCAGGACTGATCACACAAAGTGAGGTTCAGTTTTGCTTCCTAAATACTTGCTTTCAGTTTCTTTACATATAGATACGTTTGCACCAGGTTGTGGGGTAAAAATGTATTTAATACTGTGGGTCATGGTTAAACTGTTCAGAAAACTCTGTGCTGTTCAGGATTTCTTTAGGATACATTTATCCTCACCAGATTGGCAGAGAAATGCTGAAAGAGTGATTGATTTTCCTAGAAGAACATCTCAGCTCTCAGGCTGCTTGGAGATACAGGAGTTAAGGGTACTAAAGGCATTGTTTGCACCATCGAATCCATTGAACAGAGAATTTCCTGAACATGTTGGAACACTGAGTACCATCTCCCTTTATTTTTAATCACTTACGACTCTTTTCCAAGATGTGACACTGGGGAGAGAGTGACCAAGCTCATTCGCCAACTCCATGGATTCCTCACTACGTGTCCTGGTTGGTGTTATAATGGGGTGAGGGGGTAGCCGGACATCACCTATGTCTCGCTACTTCTCCTTGGTGTTTGACCACACACTTGATGATGATTTCGTATGTTCCTTCCTGATCCACTCAGAGACCCACCACCATGGGACATGGATACCAAATGGCTTTTTTTCCATTATGCCCCAATAGACCTCCAGGACGCACTTACACTCTGTCTCCTGGCCCTTCTGTGCCAAGTGCATGCATTTGCAAGACACCAGTCAGTCACTGTGTTAGCTCCTGGGCCATGAAGAGAGGAAAGAGAGGTATTTTTCATGCTTGGAAAAACAGAGTTAAATAGTCAAGAAGCTCTGCAATCAAAAAGGAAGTTCTAACAACCTAATAGAATCCAGCGTCCCTCCATAATTAGCAAGGAAGTCAGTGTCACTCAGAGGACAGCCTAGGAATCAGGAGGTCTTCGCTCTAGATAGTGTTCTGGCTGTGCGATCTAAGAAGCCCCTGGGCCCTATGCTCAAAATCAGGGCATTAGTCTAAATGATTGCACCGACATAGAAGAGTAGAGGTGCAAGGGACTTCAGAAGATTTTGGGTCACACCTTCAGTGGAATAGGTGAAAAACTGAAGCCCAGAGAAGCCAAGTGATTGGTGCTAGTCTACACAACCCTACAGTAGCTGAGTACAGACATGAATTCAGTTATCTGTCTCCTATTCCAAGCCATTCCTGTCTGACCGGGCTGCCTTCCTAAGTCCTTTCCACAGTAAGATGTTCCAGGATGTGAAGTAACGACAGCAGTGGGGCAGCCAGCATACGCACTCGGCCTAGAAATACTGAAATGATCTTAAAGAAAGACAGGAAACAATTACAGGAATGTAATTGACGGCAGCACTTGTGTACTGTGCTATTTCTAAGTAGTTACAGAATCTTATTAGCTGAGTATAAATACATTAAGCATTTCCATGGTTTCCCCTTGCAAAGCTTTTTCCTTAATTTCAAATAAATAGCAGTTTTTTGATTGGGTGTTTGTCTAACCTCTTACTAAATCAAAACTATCCATGCGGTGGATAGAAATATAACAACACAAATTTGAGCAAGAAGGAGAATTTAGGGCTCACACAGGTGGGAGTCCATTCACGATTGGATTCAGAAATTTAAAAATATTCTCAAGATTGTAGTTTGTTCTCTCCTTCTCACTTTGCCATGCTTCTTAAACTCTATGTGTCTGTGTGGTTGTGACCTCACCATCTTCTTCTAAAGATCTAACTTCTCTACATGGTGGGAAGATGTTGGCTACATAGGAGCTCCTGTTTCTAGATCTACCATTAAAAACAAGAGCTGTTTTTCTTTAAATCTAAGTAAAAGCTCTTGGGGAAGAACATGCTTGCCCCACTCGAACCACCTGACCACCTGTATCTTAACCACTGAGACCAGGTAATTGGATTATTAGGAATGTTTCTGGGCCTACTCCATGTGCCTACTCCTTGGCCAGGACATCGTTCTTCTAGGATTAATAGTGTCACCTGAATGTCATGGTTAAGCTTGGGGAGAAGCACTCCCCAAATGAACATACAGAGCCAATCGTAAGTGGTTAGTTAACTGAGAAAGCTGCAATGGAGAGAGACATGTGGTCTATGTAAATTCCAGGAATGAGAACACTGACTATGGCAAGTGTCTACTTGTCCACCCCTTGCTCACCCCTTGCTTTACCTTTGCAAAGGTAATGTAACTACTGTGACTTGGGTTGATCTAGCCCTGATTCTTAACCCATTCCCCATAGCTAATTTTTAGCTGGAGGTGGCCAGTCTACATAATTCTGACCAATAAGACATAAATTCAAGTTCTTGGGCAGGCACATCCCTGATATCCCTGTTGTTTCTTCCCTCTTCCTTCTTCTTTCTGATGGACAATGGTTGTAATAGCTGGAGTTGCAGTGGCCGTCTAGCAACCCTGAGGGAGAACCCAAAAGCATCACAAACGATCAGGGGCAGTAGCTGTTGCCTTCAGACTTTTGTTATATTAGAAAAGCAGCCCCTTATTTGTTTAAGGCGCTGAAGTCTGGTCACTTACAACCAAAATATTCCTAGCTACAAAAAAAGTGGATAAATCAGTTTCGTTTGTAGCCAGAAATAAAATTTCAAAAGTTACGGAAGCTGGTTCAGGTCCCAGTCTCTCTCTTATTACTCTTAAAGTTATCAGTTTCCCATCCATTTAAACTTCAGAGAAGATGAAGAAGACACAGTTCTTTTCCCCAGAGGACTCTTACAATTAAATAGAGCTTAAAATTTAGGCCAATGTTGAACAAAGAATTCCTTCTCATGTTTAATTCCCCAATGGTTCAATTAAGCTGATTTGCTTTTTATTTCATCCTCAGTAGAGCTCAAGAATGGCTAGTTACCATCTTTTTTTAATGGGGGAAGATGACTTAATTAAAATAATCTTCCATCTCTGTCGTGTGCATGTGTCTGTATGTTTGTTTCTCCTAGTTAATTAGCATCCATTTCTTTGACTTTCTTCAGAGATCTCATTTCACAAAACTCTAATCTTTGTAAGTGTTTTGATCAAACAAAAACTACTGGCAGAGTTTTTAAAATGTGTATGGCTACTAAGGACCTCCTCTGGTCTAGCTGGAGAATAAAACTGTAGTGAGTTTTTGGCTTGCTTTCAAATCCTCCAGCCCCAATGGCAGGGCCACACAACCTCCCTTGGGTGATTTAAGTCTTCAGGGACATGACTTTTGTTCCAAATTCTAGAATCAACATTTTCCCTGGACAAAGAAATTGGAAGCAAATAAGACTCAGGAACATTTGACTCTGAATGGACTCATTTTAACTTTCCAGGTCTAGTTCACTAGTGACTGGATTCCTCACATGGTCATTAGTATCCTTTGTTAGGTAGTCTCGTCTTATTCCACTTCTTCTGGCAACTGCTGCCTGCTTTTCCTGTGGCTTTGCTTCTCCTTTACTCCTTTTTTTTTTTATGTGGGTACTGGGGGTCGAACTCAGGACCTTGAGCTTGCCAGGCAGGCGCTTATGCCGCTGAGCTATCTCACTGGCCCTTCTCCTTTACTCTTAATCCTTGCATTTCTGGTGGAATCAAATTAAACTTCAACCGTAAGGGTGGGCATGTAACTCAGGCCTGGCCAATCAGAGGATCATATCACATTAACTGCAGTGATTGGATCAGGGATTGCCATGCAACCAAGTTAAGCTAATTATAGCCAATGACCTTCAATGGTGAGAATTTGTAAGTCTGATTGGGAAAGAAAAGTTTTTTTTTTTTTTTCTCGGAGACATTGCTTAGGAAAGAGGATATGAGCCTGGCATTACTGGCACTCATCTTGCCATCAAAAAGGGACCAGCCTCCTGGGAATAGAGTCCAAAGAAGAAAGGAGAGAGAGAGAGAGAGAGAGAGAGAGAGAGAGAGAGATCTTGAAGATATAGTATTTTATGTCCTGGATCCAGCCTGAATGATCACCTTCTGTTGACTTTCTCATTTCATGAGCCAATGCATTTTCCTTTTCACTAAGCCAAATTAAGTGGCTTTCCTGCCCTGGACTCCAAGTGTCTTCAAATCCTGTATGAGTTAGACACTTCGGATGTACCATACATGTGCCTTCTCTTTAACTCTTCAACATCTTCTATCCTAAGTCCTGGTCTTACCTTGACCCTCAGGTCCTTACCTGCTAGTAACTGTAGAACTTAGCCCTTGAATGTCACCTCATATCCTATATAGCAGAGGCTCTTGGGGTCACATTCAGATTTCCAGTGACCGTTTTTACTGATTGCCAGTAAAGGCTCACACTGTAAGCCTTGCCTGAGAAATGTCCTTGAGCATCTGGACTTATCTCTCTAAGGATATCTGGGAATTTCCTCCCTGACTTGGGGCTTCCCTAAGCTTCTGGCTGATTGATGTAGATGTACGAAAGTCCTATTTCTCTGCCTTGTAGAGGGATAGATGCTGCAGGCAATACATGCTCTAGTGCTTCCTGCAGGCCAGGCTGAGGGAGACTTCACTTGAAGCCACATCCTTGTTCAACTGCTCCATTTATCCTCTTCCTTCATAAATGATAAACACCAGAATCTCTATTTCAACTTCAGGAACTTAACCTGTGGCAAACTGTCGTTTCCAAATATGGCAGCCATAACACCTTCCATGTCACAGGCTATTCTTACAATGTTATTCTTCCCATTGAGTAAATATCTCTGCCATTCTCTTGAATCTGGGTGGGCTTGTGACTATTTTAACAAATAGAGAATGGTGAGAGTGATGCCATGTGACTCCAAGGCTAGTCATAGCAGGTGGTGGACTCTCTGCCTCGCTCATAGGAATACTTGCTATGGAACCTTTGATCTGTGCATGAGTCCTCTGATTGGCCCAGGTAGACAGATTGCTTGGAGTGAAGAGTGAGGGAGGAGGGAAGATTTGGCTTCCCTGGATGCTCCAGCCTCACATTCTCAGCTCCAGCCACTATCTGACAATAGCCACATGAGAGACTCTGAATCTGAACCATCCAGCTGAGCCCTTCCTGAGTTCCTGTTGCACAAAAACCATGAGGCTTTTTAAAAAATGGTAGGTGTTTTTTAAGGTCAACACACGTGGGAGTGATTTGTTATTCAGTGATAAAATCTGAAATATGACCTAAGACAAAACTAAGACTTCGTCAAATATGTATTTTGAAATGATCTTCCTGTCTGGCACCCCCCAAAAATCCAAGTCAACAGGTATTGATAATCCCATTGGGAAATACATGTGGAAAAGCTGTGGCTTACCAGGTTCCCAGCATCTGGAAACAGGGCGACAGGGACACTTGTGTGTGATCGCTGTCATTCCAACTCCTAGGAGGTTGTGCATCAGGCATAGGCAGAGGTTGGCCTGATGGGTGGTCAGGCAGGTGAGTCAGGGCTGTATTTTCCCCCATGAACACATTTATTTCTAATGCTAATAATGTATTCTGGGAAATTCCCAGATGCCGGGGTTTGAAATCCTGAAGCAGCTGCTAATTGTGTCTTGGTTTTTTTTTTAAGTAAAAATGCTAATGAAGTTTTCTTCTAAGTGTCATAATGAAAACCAAAAATAGGAACTTAGAGCCAAGATAAGACAGAGGTTCTCAAAAAGTAAAAGGAACAGTTTTTATCACTGTCCCCTTGTGGACCGCAGGGCTCTCTGTCTTAATGATCTGAGAGTTAGTAAGTCTTAATAGACAAGTCCCATGAAATATGAATACATATGTATTTTAAAGGACTTAGAAGTATTGTTCTTGCATATTGCAATCAACATTTTTAAAATACAAAAATGAACACACACACATATGGCCCCATCTTAGTTTGTTTCCTGTTGCTATAAGTGAATACCACAGACTGAATAATTTATGAGGAAAAGAGGCTTACTCAGCTCATGATTCACACAGTTGCATCTGTGAGGTACTTCTTGCTACTGGGGACTGTGCAGCACAGGGCATCACACGGCAAGAGGTGCTGAGCATCCTAGCTCCAGTCTCTCCTCTTCTTATAAAGACACAAATCCCATAGGACGAGGGACTCACTCTTATGGCCTCATTTAACCTTAATTACTGTACTCACCTCCAAAACCACAGTCAGATTAAATTTCCACCCTTTCAATGCCAATGGCTACTATAGGTCCTTGCTTTAGTGATAATAGAAATGAAAAATACAGCAAAGTATGAATTTATAGGCAAAAGCTTTCATCGGAAGGTAAGAGAAGATAAGGCAAGGACTCCAGCTTGAAGAGCGGCTGGAAGAGGCACAAGACTGTTCTGTTCACAGAGAATGGAGACCAATTTTTTGGGGTGCTGTGGTAGGCGGGTGTCCAGTCAGTCATTCTCTCAGTCCTGGTTTTGTAGCTCTGAAGGAATCCTTATGACTTGAGGGGCAATTTCAGTCCTGTGAGGCTCTGCTGGAATCCAAGGTAACTGTAGGTTTAGGGCAGTGGCGATTCTGGGAAGAGCTCACTGTCCCTGCAAATCTCTTACCCTGGTGTCCTCAGTCTTGAAGGGTAATGAAGTAGGCTGAATAAATTTTGGGCTAATAAACCAGTTTTGCCAACTGGTTAGACAGATACTCCCTAAATGACTAACATGCCTATATGCAGAGCTGAGAAGGATATGACAAAGAGTTTTACAAAATGAAGGTCAAGCTTATTTAGTTACTTATTGGGCATTTGTAGGCCCACGTGAAGAGTCATAATTTTTAGCAGCAACCACTTTTAAACCCACAAATAATGCTTTTAATGAGTAACAGGTTAGGAGGCCAGGAGTTTGTTTGTCCTTTGTCCCTTATCGTGGTTTCTGACTGTGTCATGACTATGTCATTAATACCTCAAAATGGGGATTAAATCTCAAAATGAGTGTCCACCCAGACAAAACAGTGCCTGATATCTTTGGCTTAGTTTTGGTGTATAGTGGGGATAGTTATGAATGGCAGCGGAGGGAGGAGAGGAGACTGTTTTGGGGGGGTTTTCTTCTCATTATTAACTTTACCCTTAGGAAAGCAATCTTTATGCCACTCTGATATTTCACAGTTTACAGCCATTGTTCACTTTCTTGTATTTCTGCATAACCAGAGACTGAGCAGCATGAAGCCTAAGAGAGGTGGAGGGAGTCAAGCTGATGGAAGGTTGTTTTTACAAATTATTTCTACTCTTTTCCTTACATTCCTTTGTTTCTGACCTGCTTGGCTATTGCTGCATGCCAGTGATTCCGAAACATTCTGCCTAAAGTAATATTAACAGTTTTGTTATTTCTCGTAAGTTTTGTAGGCTAGGATCTGGCTGCATGTTTCCGGCTCTGGTCTTGCACACGGTTTAAGTCCATGAGGGGCGTATGGTTGCTCGCTCTTTGCCTGCCTGCCTGCCTCCCTGCCTGCCTATCTCTGTCTCTCTGTCTCTGCTTCTCTCTCTCTCTCTTTCTGTAGTCTGTAGTCCTCTCTGTGTGGTCTCTGTATGGACCAGTTTGGCTTTCTCAAAACATGGTGGTCTCCAGGCAGTTGGACTGCTGGCATGGAGCTGAATGTGTCATGAGCAAATTCTAGCAATCCTAGTGGAACCTTCATCACCTTCTAGCCACAGAAGTCACACAGAGTTTAACTTCATGCAACGCTGTACTGGTCACAAGAGTGCCACAAACTGTCCTGATTCAGCAGAAGGAAATTGGAATCTACCTCCTGATGGGAGGATGGCAGGGACCTAGAAAGCATGAAAGGCAGGAGACACTGTCGTAGGTCATCTTTGGAAAACACAGCCAGCCACACTGCTCCAGCAGGGCTCCTCAGCATTCCTATTAATTCTATGAAGTACTTGAAAGGGTTTTTATAATTTTCTTTACACCTTAAGGTGACCAGGGCCCATCTCTCTGGCATGCAGTAGGAACCCTGGCTGGCTCACTCTTACTTAGCCACAGTGAAATGTATTTGTAGACTCCCACTCAGAGTCTGGACCTAGGGTTAGAGAAAGGGCAAGGGGAGAGGTGGTGTTTGGAGTCTGAATTTCCTTCTTTAAGATAATCAGTATATTGATCTCAAGAGGAAAAGGGAGAAGAGAATAAGATCTTGTCTTGCTATGTCTTGACCACCAAAGTCCTGTCCTGCATGACTTAATTAGCTGCCTTTTCAAGAAATGGCAACACTTGTAAAATATTGATAATTCCTCAATAATAGCATTAGCAACAATGCTCAATACTAATGGCTGGAGAAGAAGCAGATGTTTGAGCCTGGCCTATTGCCATCCAGCTGTTCCTCAGCTGAGGCTGGGAGCCAAAACCAGGATTTCAGGCCCATTAGAAAGCCTCTTGTGTGCTTTCTCCTGACTGCCAGGGCTCTCAGCCTGCTTCCATACGTGGGCCTGGGTACTCCAGGGCTGAGAGAAAGGGCCTCAGCCGTGATCGACAGAGCGCTCTCTTCCAAAACTCCCATTTCAGCTGAGTAGAAAGTCAGCTAGATGATGGGAGGGAGGACATGGGCTGGTGGCCATGAGCTCAAACCTTCTAAATGTCTGCAGAGAGGGTTGGGAGAGCAGGATGCGTTAGCATGAGGGAAAGAGCAGACTTTGCAAGCAGTGTTATTAACCCAATAGACAAGCATCGGCTCCTGAAATGAGTGCTTTTCATTGCTCATTCCTTCATTCGTTGCTTCATTTATTTTTTTATTTATTTTTTTTTTGTGGGTACCGGGGGGACGACCTCAGGACCTCGCGCGCCAACAGGCACCCGTGCCGCTGAGCGATATCACCGGCCCCTTTTTCGTATGTGGGTTCCGGGAGTCGAACTCGGGCCTTTGCGCTTGCAAGGCAGGCGCTTACGCCGCTGAGCCATCTCACCGGCCCCCATGCTTCATTTATTATTTTATTCATCGTGCTGTTTTATAAGCTAGGGCACTCTGGGCAATAGAGAAGTGACTAGATCAGGACCCTCAAGTGCATGGGGAAACAGGGGAAGGATAAATGGCTGTGCCACCAAATCTGTTAACAAAACTTTGGAAGTCATATTGGAGGGGAGGGAGGAGCAGTATCGTGAGAAGCTGTGTCCACACACGGCATCTGAACCGCACGCTGACAGCTGAGGGGAAACAACTCTGGGTGGAATTTCCATGATACAAACCAGGAGTATAGGAGGAGGGCCTGATATCTGCCAATGGTCAGTGTCAGTCTTTAACTGTCTAACCTCCTTTGGCTCACACACACACATTTATCTCATAGCAACATAACAGGTACTCAGATGTGCTAGGAATAAAAGTGGCCTTCTCTTTCTATAACCCTGTATCAGAGGGCAGGAGAGGTGGCAGAAACTTGCTCCCAGTCAATTCCAGGATTGGTCCCAGCTCCTGCAGAACTGCGGGTAAGTTCTGGGCCAAGGCATGAGCATGAATTACTGTCCTTGCTCTCTGTCATCCACATCCAGAATGGTATCCCTACGGAGTCTCTGCATCCATTGGTGTTTATTGGTGTTTCATTCTCTCTCTGCTGTAGTCCTTCACGTCTGTCCCCACGTCACCTCAGTTAACTCTCCTGCTCCTTGCAGGACATGAGGGCATCTTGTTGCTTTCATATCTTCGGTGACCGTGCAAATCTCTGTGCCTTTCTGAGCTGCTCAGGAGTCATTCTATGTCTTCCCTGGTGTATCAGGGACCAGGGAACCTGGGGCTTCCTCAGGCCTCTCCACTTAGCTGCTTCGGTCCCTCTAAACTCTGCCCTCTGATTCCCCAGCTGGGAAGACTCTGGGTCTGTCAAGTTTTGGCTGAAGTTTGGTGCTGAGTCCTGTCAGGTGAAAAAGCCATTAAAAAGTGGGTAACTCCCCAATTCCATCTGCCAAATGTCAATTCCTGGTTAGTTTCTGCCTATTTGTTGCTTTCCATTGCCTTCAGAGAGTTGCTTTTTAGACTTTTGCTTAGTTTCTCTGTAGAATAGTTTGTTCAATGCAAATTACTAAGCTGGAGTGAAATCGCTGCCTTTCCTCTTGAATAAACTGAGGGGGCAGGATATCATCTCATCTTTTCTCAGGGACCTACCCTGCCCTCATAGCTGCTTCCCTTCATAGTCTTTCCCCGCCACAATCTTGGGGTGTGTCACTGCACTCTGAGAGGATGGGGAGACTTTTTCTGTCTCTTTTCTTCTTTTTTTTTTTTTTTTTTTTTTACTAAATTCTGAATCCCCTTGGACATTTGAAACTCAAGAGTCCAAGTTTTCGAAACCTCAAATATTTCTTTTTGACTTTCTTTTGAAACAACCATTCCTTTAGATATAGATGCCACATAGTTTAGCTGGTTCCCAAGTTGAAAAAAAAAAGGAGGGGGGAGAGAGATAGCAGGAAATTACATGAAATGTTGGAATTATAAAAGGTATCAATTAATATTTCAAAAATTATTCCTTCACATCAGGCACAACACCTATGTTGAGTGATGGTTTGGTTATGGTTAGGCTGAGTGAGAGTGAGTGCTTCTCATTTTTCAATCAATGGTTGTAATTATTATTATTATTATTATTATTTTTTTTTTTTGTGGGTACCAGGGGTCGACCTCAGGACCTCGCGCGCCAGCAGGCGCCCGTGCCGCTGAGCGATATCACCGGCCCTTTTTTCGTATGTGGGTTCCGGGAGTCGAACTCTGGCCCTCGCGCTTGCCAGGCAGGCGCTTATGCCGCTGAGCCATCTCACCGGCCCATGGTTGTAATTATTTAAGCTTGTTAATTTCATTCATTCATTCAATCATGTTTGCTCATTCAACAAACATTTAGATAGTGCCTATTATTTGTCAGGTCTTGTTCTAGGTATTAACTATGGAGTGAAAAGTTATCAGCAAACCTTAATGAAGGAGGCAAGGCAGCGTGGAATTAAACTCCACCTACATTGTAGAGCAAATTTTAAGCTATATTCGTACTGTTATTTTAAGGTGGCTTGGAAGAACGAAGAAAGCTCAAATTTTGGAATCAGAAAACTTAAGTTCCAGTTGATCATTTGTTAACTATGTCACCTTAGACAAGTTTCTCACTTTCTCCAGGCTGAATCTCACTCTGACAGTAGATAGCTGAACTGTGGCTAGTCTGAAAGCTTGCTGGGGACAGGAGTAGGGCCTGTTCTTCCCTGGCTGTACTGTCTGTTTCTAGCATAGTAATGGCACATGGCAGATCCACAGTAGGTTCTTGTTAAATGAGTGATGAGATAAGCTCTGACTGCTTTTTGGACAGTAGGCTTATCTTTTCTCTCTCCTCCCTCCCTCCCTTCTTCCCTTCCCCCCCTTTTATTTCAATTTGTGGACCCTTGACTGATGGGCAGCCATCATACAGAACAGAGCTGATGTCCTTCCTAGAGGGAAGAGAAAGGCAAGAGGGGCAGGAGCTGGTCCTGACAATTAATTCAGTGTTGGGGGAAGTGATAGATACCCCTTCTGCTCATAATTCATCGTCCAGAGCTAGTCATATCATCTCCCAAGCAGAGGAAGCCAAGAAGAGAAATGATCACAGGGCCAGAAAAGGAGAACCAGAAATATCTAGAGAACAGCACGGGTCATAACCACAATACTGCTTGTGAGGGAGGGCCCGAGCTGGCCCATTCAGGCCCTTCTAGGTACAAGACTGTGGGAAGTGGGGGAAATATCTTGTCATGCCTTGGATTGTCTTTCTTGCTGCTGCTTGGGGCTGAACCCTTGCAGTAAGAGTCAGTCTTTCTAGGTGCTCCACAGGTTGTACTCTGGCTGCTGCTGGGACCATGTCATTGCTCACCGACAGTGGGAAGGATGAACAGTACATCTCCTTCCTCTGCACAAGTTCCAAGAGCTGAGAAGTTGTTCATTGAGATCCTAAGGGTTGGAGGGACGACTTGCACTTGAGTGGAAGGTGGGAGGTTTCTGAATTCTGATTCTAGTCAGACCCTGAGTCCAAACGCTCCAGCCTTGTTTTTTTTTTTTTGTCTTTATGTGGGTACTGGGAACTGAACTCAGGACCTCGCGCTTGCCAGGCAGGCGCTTATGCCGCTGAGCTATATCACCCCCCCCCTTACTGACATATCCTTTTTGACTCTCCTTGCTTCCTTTTCTCCAATCTGGCAGCTTTTACTCATTCGTAGAAGGTGTGTGTGTGTATGGGCTGGTGGGTGGGTGGGTAGCATATGGAAAGGAGATAAGGCAGGAATTATGGTTTTGCTTGATTTTCTGTTTTTCCATATCTTTTCATTTTCTATTTGGACCTTGACTTTGGAAACTCAAAGACAGGTTTTAACTTTTCTCTAACCCTCCCTTTTGACAACTATGTGTCCCTTATCTGTCTAAATTGGTGGCAAGAGGGTTGGTTAGTATAGCACAGCCAGAAATATGGCAGGGAGAGGGAGGAGAGGTGGAAAGGTCATATCAATCAATATATCCAAATAACATCCAGCCATTTGTGTAGTAATGTTCTCCCACAATTTCCCCCTTATTGACATCTGAGGAATCTATCTATCTATCTATCTATCTATCTATCTATCTATCTATCTATCTATCTATCTATCAGGGGTGACCAGAATATATGGTGAATGTTTAAATTTTAAAAACTATCATAATAAAAAACATATTGCCACTAAGCCCCCTCAAATACTACCCTCACTTTGAACGCATTATCCCATCACTCCTGCCACTTTACGAAGCAGTTCTGGAAGTTCTCTTACATGAGTGTCTTTATAAGGTGTGCTTAAAAAATACAGGGAATGCTGCTGCTGGGTGCCACCCCAAGGGCAAGGCATGCTCATAAAAACATTGTGGTGTGTCAACATCTACCTTATTTACCAGATCTGGCACTGTGCTACTTCTGGCTCTTGCCCAAAGTTTAAACTGACCATGAAAGGTGAATGTTTTAAATTGATTCAGGACATCAAGGCAGCCATGATAGCACAACTAAAGACCCACAAGAGAACTTCCAGAACTGCTTCAGAAAGTGACAAGAGCAATGGGACAAGTGTGTTCGAGGTGAGGGGTAACATTTTGAGGGGGATTAATGGCAATGTGTCTTTTACTGTAATAAACTTTTTTTTTTTTTTTTTTTTTTTTTTTTGGTGGGTACCGGGGGGTCGACCTCAGGACCTCGCGCGCCAGCAGGCGCCCGTGCCGCTGAGCGATATCACCGGCCCCTTTTTCGTATGTGGGTTCCGGGAGTCGAACTCGGGCCCTTGCGCTTGCCAGGCAGGCGCTTAAGCCACTGAGCCATCTCACCGGCCCAATAAACTTTTTAATTTGAAAAATCTCCATGTTTTTCAATCACAATGTCTTCCCTCCCCCATCTCTGGTAATAAAGTTTTTACACAAACACAAGTAAACAAATGTGTCTCACAAATGGACTAACCCAAGAAGGGCTATGGTTGTGGCTGGCTTTTGACAAAGCCAGATGATCCCTCTGGAGACGTGGGGGAAGCAGGCTGCAAATCTCAGCAGCCTCTCTCAATATTCGGGAAATCCAGCCTCTAAGGGCTCTCTGCTCCAGAGAGCAAATTCTATGTCAGCCACAGGAGGGCCCCTGCTCCTCTGAACTGCCTGTCTGCCTCAGACTGAATTCAGAGGGAGAATGAGTGGATTCAGAAGCTGAATAACAATATATTTTTTGTATAGGGGGTGAATGGAATATTTGGCTCTCATCCAACATTTCCTCAAATTGGTGATGCCTGTGGGTGGCATTTTCTAAGTATTAGCTTGACTATACTTTGGACAAAAGTCCCTGGCTTAGGCAGAACAATGAATATGCAAAACATACCTCACAAGCTCCCTCCCCCTCCCCAATTCACACACCCACGCCACTGAGGGAGTCAGGAGCAGGTTTGGACATTGACACAAGTGTTGTTCTGCTCCAGCGTGACCAGGATGGAACCAGCTTTCCAGAGCTGGGCCTGCAACAGTGAATGAAAGGCAGGAGCTTCTTCCCAACCACTAAGCCTGAGAGACAGAACCCTAGGCTCTACTGCCTCCTCTCATTACAGGAACCCTTGTCACCCTCCCTGGGGCAGCTTCCTTCCATTTAGTGTGATGCACTGGCCAAACTGTGATCTCACTGTGACTCTACCCACTTAAAATACCAACTATGAAAATAAAGATGAATAATTCTTGCACCTCTGGGGCAAACATGAGTTTACTTATCTGTTCCACCAGCCCTGAAATGGTGCCATTCAGCTGGTGGGGCTAAGCTCTAAGTTTCATAGTCCTGTAAATAAGCAACTGGGACAGTAATGCTTCAGGTTCCAAAGCTTTCGTTGGGCCCATTTGATGCCAGAAGTTGTTTCTGCTTTCCACAGAATAAATGGGAATGGGGTTCCTTCGAGCTTAGTTAGGAGCAGGGTAGGCCTGAGTGAGGTGAAATGGTGGGGTTGGGGTGAGGTGAGGGGGGATGAAAGTGGGCAGCATAGAAGGCTGATCAGTGTACTTGGGATGCAGAACTGCTTCAGCTGGTGACATCCTGACCTCAATCATTCCACAAGGGTGGGGGGAACTGCTGAGGCCAAGAAAGAATTGTTGGGGGGGTCCTTTAACTGAGCTTTTACACGCCTTGCGCGGTCTGGCTGAAGCTGCTCCTTACGCTTGCCTAGACTGGCTTAACTCCTCTTCTTTCCACAGGGGGTGTGAGAAGAACCAGCTTTCCCATTAGCTTGGGGCCTGCATTTTGTCGACTTCGATCACTAGGGACCCCAGTTCTGGGGACATCTGTGACCTATGTGCAGTAATAGCTTGGTTTTCCTGTGTTCGGCTCCCTCCCCAAGTACTTAGTGTTAAATCATAGGGGGAGGAAGTGTGAGCAGAGGAAAAACAGCACTGTTACACGACCCCCGATGAGACTGCTGCGATAGAATTAAAAGCTGCCGCCCTAGGACATTCTAACAGATGACACTGTGAGGTTGCCAAGGTAACCCACCAGGATACAGTTCCAGCATCTTTGGGGTTGATGCCTGGTAGATGAGGTCAGTGAGAGGTAAGGCCCAGCTGCCCAGGATCTGTCGCCTGGCTGGCCAGCCCATGGCAGCCAAGTGGAAGATTGAGGCAGCTTTCTGTACAACAAAAGTGATTCTAATGTTTGGCTCCTCATTGGACAGTCCAGGGAAAAGAGAATATACATGAAACTTTAAAATATCTAGATGCTAATGACTTATTCATTCATTCTGTACCTATTTAATGAACACCTACTATGTGTCAAGTAGGAAAGGTCAAGAGTTCTAGGATAACCTAAAAAATATAAATCCAAACAGGAAAAAAATCCACTGAAGACATTTACAAAGCATTAATACTCAGAAAGATATTGAAGGGAAGAAAATGGAAACAATCAGAATAGCCTCAAAGACCTGTTTTTCTTTTTTATAAACACACACTAAAATTTTATAAGTAGAAATAATTTGCTTAAAACTACTTCCTCCAACTACAACCATGTTATGCTGCATCTCTCTCCCCCTTTTTTTTTTTTCTTTTAAACACCTTGTGGTTAAGTACTGGTTACCACCTATAAATATCACTTTGTTTCTCCACTGTAGTGGCTATCAAAGGGTCAGAAAGGTTTCACATGGGCCCTGATTCGCAGCAACTAGAAACCTCAGGCAGGATCTTTAAGTAGCATAATGACCCCTCCCTTTGGTGTCATAAAAGGGTGTTCAAAACTTGTTTGGACCCTTACACACTGCTCTCTGGACCTGGATTTGGGTTGTCCCATAGTCTTACTATTTTCTCCCAAATGTCAAGCTCAAGGGTGGGAGGAAGGGAGAAAATCGTGGTAGTGGTGGTAAGTGATGACAGGAAGTGGAGGGGTGGAAAGGGAAAGGGGGAAATAAGAACAAATCAGTGAAGGGAAGAGGTCAGGGCTGAGCTGGGATGGCCACAGGGAAGAAAAACTGAGTAGCAGTGGTAACAAGATGAGTTCCTGAAAACAAAATAGTGCTTCCTTACCCCCTAGGGGGTGTTATTAGTACCAGAAGGACCTCATTAAAACACTGGGGCCTAAACCAACCCTCCACCGCCCAGGGGCTCCAATGCCTAAGGACTCCTCTTTGCCCAAGCAGAAAATGGAGATAATTGACTAAATTATTTCAGCCTTCTTGTTCCAGCTCCCTTATAACAACGATAATAATAACGATAATAGCTAAGCTACAGAGTGCTTCCTAAACACATTTAATAACGCAGGAGGAAGTGCTAGATGATAAATGAACAGGCCCAAAGTCCACACATTTACCCGTCACACAGGAGTAAAGACACAAAAGAGGAAGCCAATTCTAACCATTTGGTTTTGGGTTCTCACTCTCAACCTCTACATGGTCATTTTGCTTTGTTTAGTCTCAAGATGACAATCTTTTATAATGGGCCCACTGCCTCACATCTTCACTTTGGTAATGCAGTGCTGTTCCAGCACTTTGTGTAATTCTTTCCTTGGGTGGCCTCAAGTTGTCAGGGCAGACGATTCCCCGTCTCAAACCTCAGAACACCTTATGTAGGTGGAATTCGAGGTGGCAAGGGGACAGTGGCAAGTTTCCTCTTGTGAAGCGCTACTTCCCACGAAATAACTTAGTCAACACCTGGAAGATGCTTGGGGACGCTCCCACCTGTGGATTGGGACCTCAGAATGGTCCTCACTTAAGGTCCCCTGGTCCCGCCCCCTCCAGCACCTTGATGGTGGTCACCCTTCCAGCACCTTGGCTCAAATCTTGGGGCATCCTAGTCTCCCACGTGCTGTCCTAAGCATACACAACCTGTTTAGGCCGGTCGAGAGCGAAGGTCCGTTAGCCTCGACCCCCAGTCACGAGGACTGCTCTCGGCTTGCCGCACGGAGGTGGCGGCTCAGAATTCGAAGGGAGCGCAGGGCGCGGAGGGGGTGCGCTGGGCGGGCCCGCGGCTCCCACTGCGGCTGTCAGGGCCGCTCGGCTTCCCCTGAAGATGCGGCGCAGCATATTTTGCACATGAGTTCAGAGGAAGAGGAAGTGTAGCCAGCGGACGCGCGGCGGCGGTGGCGGGGGCGCGTCGGGGCTGGAGCCGGAGCGCGCCGGGCGCAGGTCGCATTGAGCGGGAGCGCGGCGGCCGCGGGCTCTGGGGACGGACACGCACGGATCACCCAAGGGATTGACACACGAGCACGCCGCCACCACAGTCTGCTCCCACCCACCGGCGCCCACGTTCTCCGCGTGCCGCCGCCTCTGTATAGCACAAACTTTCCTCCCGGGACGCAACACGCTGTCTCGGGGAGCCCGCGCCCGCGCCTTCTACTCCGCCGGTCCGGGAAGGTAGGTGGGGGGCGCGGCAGGGCTCCGGGTGTCGGGGCACAGGCACCGCCTTTTGGTCCTACAGACTAGGTCCCCCGGCGAGCAGAGCCAGCCCCGCCTGGCACCTCCCAGCAGGTTGCCCAGTGCGGGGGCTGCGGAGCTGCCACAGGAGCGCCTTGGCCTGGGTCGGATAGGGACCGGGCTGATCCACCGGACTCCAGGGTATTGGCCCAACTTTTTTTTGGGGGGGAATCATCCCTCGCGCGTTGGACAGGCGTTCGGAGAAGTACGTTGGGGGTCGTGGGCTCTCCTAGAAAGGACACGGTGGGGACGCTGAGGCTACAGGTGGGTTCCGGACACGCAGCTACACGGTGTGCTCGGCGAAGGTCAGCGGGAGCTAGCCACAGAGTCCAAGTTACAGGGTGGGGTGGGTGCAGCAGCGCCTGACGGCGACGGCCCCTCCGTGCGCCCTGGGAGGTGGGCTTGCTCTCCGGGCAGAACTGGGCTGGGACCAGCCCTATCGAGCGCTCAGAGGGGGCGCCTCCCCCACTGGAGGCACAGAGTCTGGTCATGGAGAGACCCCAGCGATGTAAACGGAGACTTCCCCTTTTGAAAAAGGGGTTTTCTCCCCTTGCCCTAACCCGGTGAGCGCAGGGGACGCTAAGATGGGTATGGGTCTGGGCGGAAAGGAGGAAGCAGGGCTGTCAGGCACGCGCGCCGGTTCCGGGCCAGGCTGGTGCCCTTCACCTTGGGCACCGCTGGTTTTGGCAGGGAGAACTGCGTGGAGGCCAGGGTTCTGACCTGGCTCACTCCCTGCTGCCTGTCTCCTCTCTGTCGCTCACGCTCAGCTGCCCTGTGTGCCTGTGGGGGCTTAAAAAAAAAAAAAAGAACAAACAAAAAGTATTTAACAACAGCAGCAACCACCACCATCACCAGAGTCCGGCACAAGTCTCTGTGAGTGGCTGCCCTGGTTCCCAAGTGCGGCGCTTGTGTATCCCTGCAACCATTTACAGATACTGAGCATACAGTCGGGCCAGGCGTCTTCCAACCCTTGCCTTCCTGTGTCATCTCAGGATAAGGGAGGCCTTGCCAGGAAGGAAGCCGGGTGTAATGTGAGCAACCTCTGGCCCTGTGTGTAGGGGCACCAAGCACCCATGTGCTGCCGGGATTCCTAATTTGTACTTCTGAACAGCTGAATTCCGAGGAAGTTCAAGCGACCCCACGTCACCAAACCCACAGAAGTGTTAAGCAACAGGCTGTTTGGGGCACTTTGGTGAGTGTGCGCTAACCTCGGTGAAATCACTTTAACCTCAGACAGAGCTCTGCATCCTCTTTTGCCCTTAGTGGGTTTCTGGGCTGCCTAAGTAAATGGCCCTTCGAGCTGGGACATCATCTCTGGCTCATTTGTATAGCAAGTCATTAGGTCGGCTTTTCTTTGTTTGGCTTTTGGCTACTTGGACATGGGGCAAATGGACGCGAAGTACTGTACAGTTAGCTAATAGTCTTGATGTAGGAATTGAAATAGAATAAATTGGGAATATAATTCAGTGAGTTCTTTTTCTTCCTCTTGAGCAGGAATTTTTGGCTTACATTCAAATAACTGCTTTGCTTGTAGGGAAATAGGCGGAAAGTCTGGCTTGAGTGATGTGAGTTCCAGTAAAACTCCTTGCGTTCCTCACATCTTCACTTTTCGTCGGAATTGAAACTATGTAGTCCTGTGGCTTGGTGGGCATGGGTGCCTTGCCAAGTGCCTAACTTGGGCTAAGGCAAGGACACTGTGACACTACCCCACCCCCCTTTTTAAGGCAGAAAAGTTGCAAGAATAACCACCCAAATACCCATGCCCATACTCTATAATGAACATTTTGTTGTGTTGATTTTTATTACGCTTCTGTCCACTCATCCTATTTTCCATCCATCAGTCCATTTTGTATTTTTATAAAATTTGAAGTACATTGCAGACGTTAGCAAAGGTCACATGTAAATACTGTATTTCAGCACACTATTAGAGTTCAATCTATGTTCATGGTTTTCTTAAGGTAAAATTTATCTATGTATAGTAAAATACACAGATCCTTAGAGTGCTGTTTGTGCGGTGTTTGGATGTAGCAACGTATCCGTGTATCTTTAGTCCCTGTCCAGGTAGGGAACATTATCATCACCCAGGAAAGTTTCTTCATCCTTTCTGCCAGCTGGTTCCTGTCCCTGCCTTCTCAGTAGCAGACACTGCTGTCTCTTACCACTGGTTAATTTATCCTGTTCTTGAATTTCATACAAATTGAATTCTGTAGTATTGTGTAAAGTTTCTTTAACTTAGTATTTTTTTTTTTAGATTCATGCATATTGTATGTATAGTAATTTGGGCATTTTTACTGCTGAGTTATATACTGGAGGTATGTCTGTACCATGTTGTTTTTATGTATTTCCCTGTTGATAAACACATGAGCTATGCCCAGGTTTTTTTGTTTGTTTTTCATTTGTTATTGTGAGCAAAACTGCTATGAACATTCATATGTAAGTCTTCCTAGGGGGACGTATGTTCCCGTTTCTTGTGGATAAATAGCTTGGAGTGAATTGCTGGGTCACAGAGGAGAGGTATACGTGAACCTTACAAGAAATTGCCAGACCTTTTTCCAGCCTGGTGATACCATTTTACACTCCCACCAGGAAAGGATACAAGTCTGAGATTCTGGGTACTTTATTACAGTCCAATTCTCCTATTCCAAAGTCAAGACCGTGGTTGGCTTAGTGTTCTCCTGGGACCAGAGGGACCCAGAAATTGGGACCACCTGAGACAGTCTGGCGTGTATTCTTTTTATAGGTAGAAAGGCTGTCGGAAGTCACAGACTCTGCCAGTAAATGGGTTTAAACTTAAATTATTGCAGACAATTAGATGAATATTTTATCCTTAGAGATCTTTAGCGAAGGGAATTCCATTGGGGAACGTACCTTTGGTTGTTAAAGATTGATTGAGTGCTTTCTATAAAAAGAAAAATAAGCCCCAAGTCCCACAGAATTCCACTAAACTTCTGCTTAGAAACTCCACGGGGGATTCCTGGCCTCTTGGTCTTGTTGATGTGAACTTGGTGGAGATTCCCCTTGGACTACACCAGCCTGGGCTGCTGGCTGTTGAAAAGAGTTGTGTTTGCTTTGTGAAGCTGGTCAGATTTGGCTTTTTGAAGACTCATAGAACGGCTTTCCTGTGAAACTGATTTGGCCTCTCTGCAAGAAACATGGCCTGTCAACACCCCTCTTATTATCCTGGCTGAGAAAATGGGCCTGTCCCCCACCCCAGGTCCCCTTCCACCTTGTCCCCCTCTGTGGGGCCAGCAACAGAAACCTGGCCTTGTCTGGTTCAGGAAACAGGAAGTGAGCCTCTCTGCTTGGTGGGACCTAGGATGAAATTTTTACATTTCCTCAGTGTGTCCCAGTGCTGACCAGGCTTCACAGAGATTGGATGACTGGTTGTGCAGTCCCGAGAGATTACACTGTGTTTTGGGACTGTTCCACTCATTCTAGCTCTCAGTGAGTGTAGTACAGTGCCCGCCACAGGACAGAGACGCAATAAACAGTGGAATGATTCGTGGTACCCATCTGAGTGATTGCTTCTCTGGAGGTCGACAGTGGTGCCTAGATGCCAGGGTCCTGGAATGTGTTTCACCAGAGAACACATTACCCTAGCCAAGCAGACAGGTTCAGAGGAACGTAGGAAAACTTTGGACCTAGGAAAACTTTGCTGACTGTAAACTTTCATTGTTTTCAGCACCATTCTTTTTTATTACAGATTTTACTGTTGTTATTAATGAAATAATAATTATAGCTACCAGTTGCTGAGAGCTTACTCTTTGCCAAACACTGTTCGGCACTTTATATGCATTATCTGAATTTAATCTTCTTGAAAGGCAAGTACTGGTAATTATTTGTAGTTTAGCCTGGAGGAAACTGAAGCTTAGTGGGTTAATTTGCCCCAAATTCAGATTTTCATGTTTCCAAGACTTTTGGGGAGAGAGAACTGCAACATTTTTGTTTAGCAAAAGCAGAATCCAGCTACAAGCACAGAATTCAAAACATGCAAAGTCATAGGATAATAGAAATGTCAAATAGATAGAAGAACAAAGTTACAGGAAATGACACACTGGAATAACGTTCTTTAGTAAGGTTTTTCTCTCTTTTTGTTTTAAACTTGTAGTATGAAGTGCAGCCAGGGCTTATATGGAAGTACTACATTTGGCAATAATGTAAGATATTATTGGTTGGTTAGGATCATGATTTTATTGAAGCCAAAAGATAAAGATGCTGCCAGCTGTTTGGTTTGAGTGTGTGTATCTGCGCTCTTCAATATAATAGCCACACGAGTTAAAATTACATGTATGTATAAACGAATTAAAGCGAGATAAGAGAAACATGCAGCTCCTTAGTCTCACTGGCCACGCTACAAATGGTCCAGAGCCACACGTGGCTGGTGGCTGCTGCTGGACAGCAGAGTGTTCGTTATTGTTGGAAGCGCTGTGTGACGGAGCTACTCTATAGTAGGCATTTCATTTTTCCCTACGGTAAAGAATGGGCAACAGACAGTGGTAAAGGCGTAGGCCATTTTTCACTGACAAAGAGATAAATTTAGCCAGACATTTCCTTTGTGCTTACCTTTTAAAGGTGTGTGCGTATGGGTGTGTGTGTGTGTTCTTTTGTTCACATTTGGGTTTTGATGTAAATTTGAATTTTTCTCTTCTGCAGGGCCCCCAAAGGGGCTTTCATTATTATCATTGCATATTTCATCAAGATGTGGTCTCATAAAGGATCAGGATAGCAGGTGAGCCATAGCCACGGCTTGAGCCCTGTTAATTTCTTGTGCTCTAAATAAGAATTCGGTTCAGCTTTTAAATGTGCATTTGTGTGCTTTACTCCCTACCTGGCCTGAATTCAGGAAGAAAAATCGCTCTCAGCAGGCCAGCACCAAAGAGCTAGAAAATCAGGTCACATTCTGTGGTGATGGCTACCTGCCAGGACCAAGATGGAAGAGACACCATTTGGGGTATTTGAAGGCTCATTTGGGATTTCCCTGGGTGTGACCTGCCCCTGGGATGTAGGGAGTGACGGAGAGGGCTGATGGTTTCAGTACTATGGTTATACTGTGTCTCTTCCCACCTCTGTGGTGTTCACTTCTCCAGATTCGGGTTCAGAAGATATGGGAAGTCAATCCTCAGGTGTCAGCAGGCACCCTGTCCCAGGTGGAGGTGGCGAATCAGTGCTGCTTTATGATGCTGTAACGGAGGCTTCCACACCTTTCAGCCAGGGAGCCAGCCGCCCTTCATGGGTAACTTTCTTTGGCTTTTACAACTGAAACGTCCCATTTTGTTATTCCTCAGGTAGATCTTTGTGTGTGTGTGTGTGTGTGTGTGTGTGTTTTGAAACTAACCTACTTTGCACTTTACATTATCCTGAGGAATCCTGCAGGCTTTGTGGAATATCTCTCAGATTCCTCAGTTTTACGGAAGCTGTGTAATAGATCTTATCCATAAAGTTGGATCAGAAGAGGTTTGATTAATCACAGACTTTGGTTAGTAGGACAGGACCACATCACATATTACCAAATTTCTGAAATACATAGTACAAGAAATCATACTGTTCATTTCAGTACATCTTCTAAATTAGAGAAGTTTTGGAGATTTCCTAGTGTCTTGTGTCATCTTTTCTTTTTTTGTTTGTTTTTTTGGTATTTTTTGTTTTTGTTTTTGTTTTGAGGCAGGGTCTTGCTATGTAGTTCAGGCTAGCTTTGAACTCACTACATAGCCCAGGCTGGCCTGAAACTTGTGGCGATCCTCCTGCCTCAGCCTCCTGAGTGCTGGGATTACAGGTGTGTGCCACCATTACCCAGCAGTCTTGTGCCATCTTAGAAATACCCTTTTTAGTGTAATTATGACTATAAGCCAGTCAGGTTGAAAGAATCTTTATAATGGGTAACAAGTACTACTAATACAGTGTTAAAGTGGTAAACATTTATACTGCTCATTCTGCATCCTGAGATCTACTAAGCCCTGTCCAGTATTAACACATCCAACCTTGTCTAATTAATCCCTACCCTACAGGTAAATGCCTCAGTTGTCCACATTTTACAGATGAAAAAACTGAGGTTAAATGACTTCCTCAAAGTCACAGGGTTAGGAAGTAGGCTCATCAGGGTGTGAATCCAGGCAGTCTGGTTTCAGAATCTGTATACCCTAACCCTGAGCTGTTAAGAAAATGGACTTGAAAGCCATGGGAGGTATTTCAAAGGCCCATTTCCATCCTTCAGTGTATAAATGTTTCCCTTACTCCGGAAGGATGTTGACTGGGATGGTATTTGTTGTGTGTCTGTTGAGGCAGGGGATTGGCTGCTGCCTTTGGGGACAAAAATGGGGTTGGTGCTTTTGAGGAGTGTGCTGCCAGGTTGGAGCATCCAAAAACTCTAGACTGGTGCATCCAGCTGCCCACCATACAGCCCTCCAGGGGGATGCAGTTAATGCAGCTGAAACAAATTCCTGCCTCTGCCTCGTTTCTCAGAAGATTGCTACTCCAGCCTTCTAGCTGCTTAGGTGACCAACCTAGAGGCATCTTAGATGCCCACGTTTTCTCATCCCTTATTTCCAATCCATCAATACATCCCCTTTTCTACCTTCAAAACAGACCCAGAATTTGACCACTGCCCCTATCCCTACTGCCTCTTACCTGGCACCCAGCTCAGGCTGGGAAAAGCCAAAGTTCTTAGGGCCAGGCCCACAGAGTTGCCTCTACCCGTGCTCTGCCTTCCTCCTGAAGGCTGTGGCCTCCCGCAGGCCCTTGAACCCCAGCTGGTCTGCACCTGTGCTGCCTTGCCTGGGTCATTGCCCCTCGTCCTGGGGCCCACTCTGTCACCTTCTTCATGAGTGTGCTTAAATGTCACCTCTGGATGAGGCCTTCCCTGATCATCTTCTTTTTAAAAAGTGTACCTCTTCTTGTAATTGCCATCCATCCTCCCTGTGTTATTTTTCTACTTGACATACTTTAAAAATTAAGTTTCATTGATTATTTTTGTCTATTTATCTGATGTCTATCTCTCTGCTCCTAAAGGTAAGGTCCGTGGAAGGAAGGTTATTCCTTTTTTGGTCTCTTGTGGTTTACCTTGGTACAGCTGTCATTTAGAACAGGCTCTTACTTATAGTAAGTGCTCAATACGTGTTAGTTCAATGATGGACCTAGAGGGACATTTCTGCTAGAGCTCAGCCTTGAAGTAGAGTGTGATAGTTAATTTCGTGTTGACTTAGCTTGGCTACGGTGCCCAGTTTTAGGTCAAACATTAGTCCAGGTACTACTGTGAGGTACTTCTTCCATGTGATTAATATTTAAATCAGCAGGCTTTGAGTAACTCAGATTACCTTCAGCAGTGTGGGTGGGCATGATCCAATCAGTTGAACATCTTAAGAGAAAATACTGAAGAGCCCAAAGTAGAAGGAATTCAACTCCAGACAGCCTTTGAACTCAAGGCTGCGACATTAACCCTTCCCTGGATCTCTGGCCTTCTGGCCTGCCCTGAAGATTTTGGACTTGGTCAATTCCACAATTGAATGATCCAGATCCTTAACATAAATCTGTCTTTGTCTCTCTGTCTCTATCTCTATCTCTATCTCTGTCTTTATCTGTCTCTCTAGCCATCCATCCTCTCCCATACCCTCATACATCCTATGGGTTCTGTCTCTCTGTGAATCCTGAATAAGCTAGAGGGTCCAGATGAAAGGGAAAGGGATACAAGGTGGTGGTTCCAGTGTGAGTACAGTCATGGTGTCCAGAGTTCTGTGTCTGTGTGACAGCTGGTGATGACTGAGCCCAACTGGACTCGGGCCAGCAGTGGGAAATAGGACTGGAGAGGAGGGAGGTTGAGGTTAGAGTGATGTCAAGGACTCAAACTGGACAGTGAACGTGATTACTCTCTGAGCCATTTCTGTGGTATAGGAGGGTTCATCTGTAAAAGCCGGGGATGGGAGTTAGATGGGTGAGGAGACGCCAGATTTGAGGAAGGCTTTGGACAGTCCTGAAATGGCAGGTTGGTTGGGTGAATGCAATGGAGGAGTTGAACATCACCAGCACTGGTCACCAGGCCAGTCACAGGATGAAGGACAGTGGCAGGTGCGGTTTGAAGCCTGGATGTTACCAGGGCAGGGATGCTACCCACAGAAACAGGACAAATTGTCTCACTGGGAAAAGTGTTGGGTTCTCTCTGGGATTTATTCTTCTGGAAGTGGTGGGAGAGTTCCAGGTGAAGATGTTGAAACAGGTCTGTGGAAATATTGACCTGGAGCTGGAGAAGACAGTGTGGAGGGGGAGACAGAGAGCTTTTACCTAGAGCAGGTTCCGTGAGGTCAAGAAAGGGGACATGATTGTTATGGGAGAGACAATAGTATGCATGTAAACTTTCTAGCACACACAATACCATATATTGGTGGCTCCCAGATTCTATACCCCCAGGTATTGCAATGAGCTCACAGGAGTCAAAGGGTAATTGACATTTTTGCCACTACTCACTTGAGGTCGTTGACAAAGTCAGTATCAGACAGCCCCACATTCCTTCTGATGGCATCATATCTCTCCAAGGTGGCACTTTGGGTGGTTGCTAAGAAAAGTAATGTGGGACAGGAAATGAAGGTGGCAAGGTCCAAAGTGATTTCAAGCTTTGAGAAGCAGCACCCAGCTTCTAGTAAGTAATTATGGTGCTTTAAGAAGGGAAGAAAACAAATTTTTTTCTTTCAATTTATGTGTACTATTTTTTCAAGAGGCTAAGTGATCAGAATATAAAAAGTTACTTGAGCCTCACTATTTAGTAAATGGACCCTTAGGTGTTGGTGTAACCTAGAGAGTGTTGTAAAAAGCACACTGAGAAGCTAAGGGCCACACACTGAGAAAATCTAGGAATCTCTTCTCTATGTTGTTCTCAGTGTCGTCCGTGGATGGTAAGAGTAAACGCAGGATAGTGGGACAGAGAGGAGGGGAGGGGCATAGGGGCTGTGTCCAAGCAGTTTTATTTCTGCAAAAAATAAAAGATGTGAAGCAAATAAGGTAAAAGGTAACTATTTGTTATACCTAGGTGGCAGCATGCTGATATCTCATTTTCTATACTTTCCATAGGGTTGATGTGGTTTATTTATTTATTTATTTTTTGTGGGTACCCGGGGTCGAACTCAGGACCTCGCGTTTGCCAGGCAGGCGCTTATGCCGCTGAGCTATCTCACCAGCCCGTTGATGTGGTTTATAATTAAAATAATTTTAGAAAAGCGAAACAGGAGGAAGGCTGGAGATGACACTTGGGGTGTGACTGTGTTTGAGAGGATGGCAAAGGAGCCTGGGAACTGCAGGCGGCATCGGTGGTAGAGAAAGATTCAAGAGAATGGGAATGGGGGGTGAGCTCTGGGCTGTGCTTCTCAGCCCAGGAAGAATCCTGTGCCCTGCTGAATCTTCCCTGACTGTACGAAGATTGGAGGGGGTTGGGGGTGGGAAAAATCTAGCTGACTGCATGCAAAGTCACCTGGAAGGTTACAAAAGTACTGGTGCTCTGTCCCTACCCCCATTGCCTGGATATCAGGACTTTTAAAGAACTTTCCAGGGATTCTTCCCAAGTACCACTGAGATTGAGAACCACTGCTGCAGCCCAGAGCTTCTCAAACTTTACTATGAGTCAAACTTGAATGACTGGCTGTGAGAGTATAGATTCTGATTCAGCAGGTCCGGGTTGGGGCCCAGGAGCCTGCTTTTCTAGTAAGCTTCCAATACCTGCTGCTGGTGGTCCCAGGATCACAGTGTGAGTAGAAGTTCCTAGTGGGAGCTATGCTTTAATGAGGGCTGGTTGCCATGGAAGTAGCAGCAGAGACCAAATGTACTCAGGAAGGGACCCCCACAGAGACGTTGGTGGTTTAGGGGGTGCCGGTGGTCATGGTTAAGCAAGTGTTTCCTTTTCATAATGTAAACACCGCTTGTATTAGTTATCTCTTGTTGTGTAACAAAATACTCCAGAATTTGGCAGCTGAAGAGTCTGTTCTCAACTCCTCTACAACCCCTCTCATAGCAGTAGGATTTGGACTGCAAAGAGGCTGTATCAATCATCTATGGATGCGTAACAAATTATCCCAAAACGGAGAGACTTAGGATAATAAACATTCACTGTCTCACACAGTTTCTGGGAGTCTAGACTCCAGACGTGGCCGGCTGGGTGGTTCTGACTCAGCCTTTCGTGCCGTGCGGTGATAGAGCGCTTGCCTGGCATGCGCAGAGCCCTGGGTTTGATCTCCAGCATCAGGGGAAAGAAAAATGTAGGGTAGGCGGGTCATTGTGGGACTAGGGGTGCTCCTCACACGTGGGTGTTGAATTAGTGCTGACTTTGCAGGAGGCCTCTCAGTTCCCAGCCACAGAGACTCAGGGCAGACCGAGGGACCTTACAGCATGCCAGCTGGTTGCCCCCAGAGTGAGTCACTGAAGAGGCAGCCAGGTGGAACTCATTTGTCGCCTATAACCTAGCCTAGGAAATCACACTGTCATTTCCGCAATATCATATTGGCAGCACAGGTCAGCCCTATTCAGCATGGGAGGGGCCATGCAAGGTGCGAATTACCAGGACCCCTACTGAGGGTCATCTCGAGGAGGCTGGCTGTGCGTTCTTTATTGTTTCCAACCCTGAAGATATAGAGTGTTCAACACAAGAAAACTTGAAAATATCACCCATGGTCTCATGACCCAGAGGAAAGTTCTGTTAACATGCGGTCTCTGTCTTGATATTTTAAAAACACAATGTGGATTTTATATACAAATACACACATGTGCACTTAAAAAAGTTGGTACCGTGCAATAATGCTGTTTTATGTAGATTGTTTATTACACTTACCATTGGATCATAAATGCTTTTAATGGCTAAATTTTAGCTATTCTTGGGTTTCTTAAATATGTTTGCAGGATATCAAAATTTTACACCAACTGAATAGTTGTCTGATTTTTCAGGTTTTCATTTATGAAGTATGATAAAAAAATACAGTGTATGTTTATATTAAAAACTATTATACTAGGAGCAAAGTTAACCTCTTTAATAAATGGTGTTGGAAAAACTGGATATCCACATGCAGAAGACCCATATACTTCACTGTATACTAAACTAAAATCAAAATGGATCAAATACCTAAATATTAAAACAAAAACAATCTGCTGGAAGATAAAGTAGGTAAAGCTTTTTTTTTTAATGTGGGTACCAGGAGTTGACCTCAGACCTCGTGCTTGCCAGCAGGCGCTTATGCCGCTGAGCTATCTCACCGACCCATAAAACTCTTAAAGATATAGACATAGGCATAGGCATAGGTAGGGACTTAATGAACAGAACTTCATCGCACAAGAAGTAATAGCAAGAATCAACAACTGGGATCATATCAGATTAAAAAGCTTCTGCACAGCAAAGGAAACAGCCATCCCACTCTATGGGATGGGAAAAAAATTTTGCCATCTATTCCTTGGACAGAGGACTAACATCTAGAATATATAAAGAACTCAAAACAGACTGTCTCCAAAGTAAAAGACCCAGTCAAAAAGTGGGCAACTGAAATAAATACACACTTCACAGAAGTATAGATGGCCAAAAAATACATGAAAAAATGTTCAACATTGTTGGCCATTAAAGAAATGCAAACTAAAACAACATTGAGATACCATCCTACTTGAAAAAGAATGGCTAGCATCAAGAAAGCAAATAATGACAAAAGCCGGTGAGGCTGCAGGGAAAAAAACAAACATTTCTACATTGTTGGTGGGAATACCTATAAACTAGTGCAATCATTATGGAATTAATGTGGCGATTCCTCAAAAAACTAAAACTAGAAATTCCACTTGACCGAGCTATTCCCCTTCTAGGTACCTTCCCAAAAGTGTTAAAGACATCATATTACAGTGATACATACATACCTATGTTGACAGCAGCACAATTTATAATAGCTAAATCTTGGAAGTGGCCTACATGCCCAGCAACAGATGACTGGATAAAGAAAATGTGGTATTTATGCACAGTGGAGCCCTACTGTGCAAACTTGAGGCATTCGTAGGTAAACGGAAGTAACTTGACACTATAATGTTAAGTGAAAAAAGTCAGACACACAAGCTTAAATATCACATGGTTTCTCTTATATGAGAAACTCAAAAATATATAAATAAGGAGCAAAATAGAAAATAGATAGATAGGAAATAGGGAGATCTTTTACAAATGGATGGAGGAATAAGAGATGGAAGGAAGGTTGAGAAGAGGGAAAGGAATGGGGAAAAAAAAGTGAGGTAAAAAATGATGAAAATAGAGCTTTTGCAAATGGGAAAAGGACCAAGATTTGGAAGGAGCAAGGAGGGAGGGGAGGGGTAGGGAACAAAAGATCTAAGATGTACAGTATTATGTATATGGACCAATTCCCCATGACAAATGTAATCATTATTTACTGCAAACACGTACTAATAAAAAATTACTACACCAAAAGACACATTGCCATAAATCTCCCTCAAAATACTCCCTCTTGCTTTGAACACACTTATCACATCGTTCTGGCCACTTTCTGAAGCAGTTCTGGAAGTCCTCTTTTGTGAGTGTCAGTTGCATTGCCGTAGCTGCCTTGATGTCCTGAATCAATTCAAAACATTTGCCTTTCATGGTCATTTTGACTTTGGGGAAGAGCTGGAATTCACAAAGGGCCAGATCAGATAAATAAGGTGGATGAGGACGCACTGTGATGTTTTTATGAGCTTGCCTTTCCACTGGATGTTACTCAGAGGTAGCATTCATCATGATTTTGATCACACCTCATAAAGATGGTAACAACAGAGGACTTCCAGAACCGCTCCAGAAAGTGGCAAGAACAGTGGGATAAGTGTGTTTAAAGTGAGGAGAGTATTTTGAGGGGTACTAATGGCGAAAAATGTCTTTTACTGTAATAAAATTTCAGAATTTATGTATCACCATATATTTTGATCACCCCTTGTATATTTCTGGATCAAGAAAGATGTTATTATGTAAGGACTTTCTAATTTGGATCACTGGTTCTTACTTTGAGTGACTGAATGATGTAATAAATACACTTAGGTCTTCAAATATGGAATTTGAGTATGGAAATAAGAGACGAGTTTGCCAGCTGATCCAGCGACATTGCATATAATTGCTCTGTCTCTGGTTGCTTGTCATGAGCTGTTGGCATTTGCTAAAATTAGCTTTACAGGCTGCCTCCGATTAGTGGCAAGTGTGGTAAATGAGGGCTCACTCTTAATGAAACTAATTTGTATTTGAAAATATAACTACATTTATTGCCCCCATCATTTAAATGTGTGTGTGCTTACTTGATAGTAAAAATGAGCTTTTAAACTGAACCTTTCATAAACTGTAGCTGAATATTTTTAGAAGGTGATCCTTTTGAAATGGGATTCCAATGTGTTATGGACATCTTGGGAAGCATTTCAGATACAAATTAGAAATAACTTTTAAAATAGTGATTTCAGCATTTAAAATGACAAAGGACATTATGTCCCATTGCTCTTCACCTTCATCTGGGGCCAAGTCTATGGTGATGTGCTCTGCTCTGCATTTTATGTAACAGCGTTTTTCTCTGAATGCTTCATGCTCTGTCCAGACTTCCAGAACAGCCAGCTACTGCACAGTGTGGGCTCGTTGTCTGTGTCCTCTTTTATCTGTGACCTTCATGAGGGCAGGGCCTGGCCTTCCTGCTTTGTCCGCTTGTTAACTGAGGGCCCGACTCTGAGCAGAGCTTCAGTAAATGTTGAATGGATGGATGGATGAATGGATTCTGGAACATGAGTTCCCTCCCTTGTGGAGTTGACAGCTCTGATATGAAGGTGGTCCACTGTGTGCTGAAGATACACTGCACTTTAGATTTGACTCGCAAAATGTTGATTTTCCAGAATGTTACCACTTGAGCAGTTTTCTGGTCATTTGCTGTGTTTAACATCTCCATGCAATTAGTCTCAGAACCTTCCTCTGATTTTCTTTCTTATCCTCCTTAGAAAGCATCTAGTTCTAACTACTCTTAGCCAATTTTGCTGGAAAACTATATGTATATTTTGGCTGTTTTCCCTTGTTTCACCACAGATGGAGAAATAGCTCCTCTCTTTCCTCTAGTCTTTCGATCTTGTGGAAAGTTTCTCCTGATCCCCTGATGCTTGGGAGACTCATACACACAGCACAGGGACGGCTGTTCAGAAGACAGAAAAAGAAAACCAAATGCCTATCAAAGTGAATAAAACAACTCAAACACAAAATACATAGTCTCAGTTCCCTTGGAAGGGTCAGTGTGAGGTGACTGTAGGAATTGGGCGGGGCAGACCTACAGGAGCTCCATGGCCCCTAGATAAAGTACTGGGGGGTCTCATGAGACACAGGTGACTCTTGTCGTATCTCCTTGGTCATGTAGTTGTGGAGGGCAGACTCCGTGTAAAGGTGGAGCGATGACACAGACCGCACTGCACAGTGGGAGGAGTACCTTGGATTTTGGAGGCATGTTTCAAAACCATCTCACTTACTGTTTACTTTCCACCTTCCCAGAGACCTTGGCCCCTGAGGGAGATGTGCTTCTAGGGCGACATCCCCTGGAAGTGTGGGTGAGGGAGTGTGCAGCCGTGCCCGGCGTCTTCCACCTGCATCTGGAGTGCTGTGCCCTAGATACTTCCCTCTGCTCCCCTCCTGTTGCCCTCAAAGGCGCAAACCCATCCCAGCCCCGTGCAGGGTTGTACCGTGAGCGTGGTGTTGGGTGTTTGGCACAGTAGTGCCCAAGCTTACGATGTAAAGCACTGTTATATCTTATCTTTCTTCCTTTTTTATAACCTAGATTTTCTGACTGTAATGGATATTTTTTGGAATGATACGTCTTTCCTATATGGATAGGGTGAAGGTGGCCAGCAACCGCCTTGTGCGTCTCCCTTCCCAGAGAACACTGTGCTTTTTAAAAAGCAGTTGCTTAAACGGGGCTGTGCACACTCTAAAGAAATGAATCTCTAAAGTTTGAGACCCCAAAGATTCAGATATTACAGGTCTTCTGCTGACTAGTACTATTTACTTTTTTCTGTGTCTGATCGCATGGATGATTTCCCCAGAGCCCCTTTATGTCTTCTGACATCAAGTACATACCCTTTGGGTGAAACTTGAGCAGGGACTTCAAGTTTAGGACAGTCTGGCTGAGACCTTAAACTCAAAGTTGTGTATTGGAAATCTTTCTAATGCTTCTTGGTTACCTGCCCCCTTCTATCCTCAAGTCTTTCTGAATGTGTCTTATTCACCCTGATAACCATTTCCTTTCTGGTTTCTGGTGACCTATCCTTCACAGAGGAAATTAAATTAAAATTTAAAAAATAACGAGAAAATTACAGACAGAATTAAATCACACTAAATGTTAGTGGCTGCCAGGAATCTAACTTTTGCCCTTTCCCTGAAGATACGTGCAGTTTTGAAGGGGAATTCTTACTTCAATGGAATAAATCTATAATACTGGAATTTACATAACAGAGTAGTAAAAATGAGAGGATTGTTTGGGGAAGAGGTTTCTTCTTGGTGGTCCCCCAATGGTCAGCCTTCCAGAGTGAGCCTGATTGCCCCTTGCTTGTCAACCTGTGCCCCTCGGCTTGTGTCCATTATGTCCCAGGTTGGGTCCAGGATAAACGTGCTTCGCCCCTGATGCAGAAAACAGTTCTTCTGCCTCCTCAACTCTGTAATGTGCCTGCAAGTGACTTTATTGAAGAAGCTAACAGCGGATGAACATGCCTGCTATAAAAGTTGCTTTCAGTTTTAATTCAGAATTGAAACTCAGTATGTAAATTTTGTGTCTTGCTTTTATTCCAACCTAACTTTATTGTTGGGGATATTTTTGTACAGCTGTATGGCCACCTATTATTTATGCATTTTTGAGCTTTTTAGTGAGATTTGAGCTTGGGAAAGTGCATGAATTAGTAAACAGTCTGCTGGATGGCTCGGTGATTGTCACAAACTGAACACCTGCGTAACCTGTACCCAGGTCAAGGAACAGTGTGATCAGGACCCCAGAAGCCTCTCCTCCTCCCATGCAGTTACTGTCCCCCAGGGTGATCAGTACCCCAGCTTCTAACACCAGAGTGGTTTTGTCTGTTTTGGATCTCTACATAAAGGATAAAAACGTATCTACTAAGAGCACACATAGCAACAAGGGTGAATGCTGACTCCTTTGTGGTTCGGGCACTCACCCATATTGTTATGTGCCTCTTAGTTTCTGTATTTTCCTTGCTTCATAATATTTTGTTGTATGAACATGCCACACCATCTATTCTACTGTAAGGCATTTATGTGGGAAGATTCTAGCACTGGGCTTTTATAAATAGTGATATTGTGAGCTTGCCTGCTTCCTTTCTTTTTCTCTTTCTTTCTTCTTTTCCTTTCCTTTCCTTTCTTTGTAAAGGAGCTCCAACCCAGGGCCTTTCCACTGAGCTACATTCCAGCCAGCCCTTTTTATTTTTTTATTTTGAGACAGGGCCTTGCTAAGTCGCTAAATTGCCTAGGCTATGCTTGAACTCACGATCCTACTGCCTCGTCCTCCCAGAGTGCTGGGATGTGTGCCACCACCCCTGGCTACTGTGAGCCTTCCTGTATGTACACATGACATATTTTTGTTGGCATATACAATACCTAGGAAAGGAAGTTGAAAGGTCACAGGATACAACTATACTGTATTTGGTTTCCCTGCACATTGCCAGTTTTCCAAGGTGGTTGTGTAAACCTGCGCTGTCACGATCAGGGTAGGGGAATTCCATTTGATTCATCCTCACCAGCACTTGGTACAGGTTGAGTAGCCCATATCTGAAGTGCTTGAGACTAGAAGTGTTTCTGATTTTGGAGCTTTTTGGATTTTGGAGCTTTTTGGATCCTGGAGTGTTTGCTTGGACTTTGTCAGTTGAGCGTCCCACATCTGAAAATCAGAATTCTGAAATGCTGTGAAAGCTCATTTTTGAGTGTGATCTCTCAAAAAGTTTTGCATTTTGGAGCATTTCAGATTTTGGAATTTTGGATTGGGGATGCTTACCCTGTACTATCAGCTTTAAAAATGTTTTAAGCTATTCTAGAGATATGTGTTACACTTCCTTGTGATCTTCCTTTCGCTTCCTGTCCCTATGAGCAGGGACACTGAGCTGCTTTTCATCTATTCCACAATCATCTGTGCAAAGTGTCCTCACTGTGACGTGCGTGTTCAGGCATTTCACAGATTTGCTTTCGGGTGTTCTGTCTTTCCTTAACTGGTTTGTAGGAGTCCTATGACCATGGACGTAGTCATGCTGGTGAGTGAATGCAGTGGTGCCGGGAGCCAACTCGCTGGCTTGTGAGAGCTGAGTGCGGCATTTCTTCCGAACTCAGCTCCATGACATCACGTTGGTAGGTTGAAATCTGCATGGCGGGAGTGTTTACACCACGGAGCTTGGCTAACATTACACATCAAAGATTTCCCTTTTTTGGAGAGCTGGTTGACCAGTTCACACTAAGTATAAATGTATTATACTTTCATCCAGGCTCTGAATTGCCTTTTTAAAGTGTGTTTTGAAGAACAGACATTTTTAATCTTAATCTATGCCACTCTATCAAGATTTTCCTATTGTGGTTAGAGCTTTTGTGTCGTACCTAAGAAAATTTTATTCTACCTCCATGTTTCTTGATATGACGAGCTAATCATGATCAGTTTTGAAATGTTCCACTTCACTTAACTTTTCCCCTAGCGATGCAGCACTGTCACGTACAGTTGTAAAGTTGCTCACAAGGGGATGAGTAGCGTCTTAAATGCGGCCCTTGCTCTACTGTGTAAGTCACGCATGGGCAAGGCTGCATTCCTTGGAAGAAAGGGCACCACCAGCCAACTTTTCTCATCCTCAGGAAGGCGCCACATGGGTGAATGGTGGTAGCCCTGACTCTCTGACACCCTTACCCCCAGGCTGTCTTTCCAGCCTGCCAGATTACCTTGCCTTCCCAAACCCCAGTGCAGGCTTTCCTGCCTCCATACCATTGTTCTTGATGGACCCTTGCTGCATCTCTTCATAGTCACATTCCAAATTTGTGCAGCAAAACCTGTCTGAAGCACCCTCTCTGGGCTTCTGCCTTTCTTGTCTCGTGTTATAATTTAAGTGTCCTTTCTCACCAGGCTAAACTCCTTGAGGGCAAAGACCGCACTGTCTGAAACCCTGATGGTGCTTTGCCCATAGCAGACGTGCAGGAAATCTGCATGAATGAGCACTGTGGTGAGATTTTGGCCTCTTTGCAATCTTGTTCTGGTGGCAGTGGTGCCATCTCACCATGGCCACCTGTTCCCAGCACTCAGGAGCCTCCCCATTCATTTCCTGTCTGCTTTGCCCTGGTGCATGCCAGTTGGCTAGCTCTTCGGCAGTGAAGTTTGCAGCCTCTGAATGTCAGCTATTATATCTGCAGAACTACAGAGTATTTTACAAGTAATCAGTCCATGCAGACTGCACATAAATCATGTCTGCTCAGGCCTTTGGACACTAATATCCCTTTATTAAGGCATAAGTAAGCCTTCCTGTTCCCATCCATTCTTCCAGACTCCTTTTTTAATTACTGAAAAGTATAGCCTGGTTTTCACTATACCACCCATCTCCTCCCACTCTCCCCTCCCCATACCCTCCTTGCTTTTTTGAGGTTCAGTTTGTTTTTCTGGAGCTTGCCAAATTGCCTTAGGAAACTGGGTATCTTGTGAATGAATTGAGCAGAAGGAAATTCTTATCTCCAAAAGGAAGCAGCCACCGTGTTTCTATGTGTGAGATTCTTGGCCAGTTAATATTTTTGTGAACTAGACTGATGGCAGTGGCACTGGGAGCCCAGCAAGGAGGGAAGCCTCTTGGTCAGTACGCAACAGGAAAACACCTTCCACTCGAGTCTGGGGGAGTGGATAAAAAGTCATCTCATGAATGTGAGTCTGCCTAAATGAACAGAGGACCTGTGTCGTTTTGAACCCACGAGAGAGTGGCAGCTCAGCCCACCCTGCATGCACATGATTTCAATGTTTCTCCATTTTCTTTTCAGACAGAAGCTGCAGATCTTTGCTCTAATACACATGAATTTCCGCTCCCAGTCTTTCTGGCCCTGCTATTAGTGTTCAGTCAGTTTTCATTTTGGTCTGAAATGACTCTAAGAGCGTAGAAGCATACTATTATTTCCTATAGATTGGTCTAAAAAAGAAGAAAAGGGACTTTGAGACAAGACCCATAAAAATACCGCCATCTACTTTTTAGAGATGTTTTATGAATATAAACTTGTGTCTAAATAATTACTGTCGAGAGTAGAAAGGACTCTAGAGTTTAGGAATTGTAACAACAACTTATTATTCTCTCTTAGCAACCACCGGGAAGGTGACACATCTCTTGTTTTTCTAACAGACCAGCTGACACCATAATGTACCGTATTGCTTTTTAGGTTCCATTTTAAAATCATGTATACTGGTTGTAGTGGAACCAAGGCACTCTGAGGTATTATTTTCCTCTGATGGAGAAAAAAGACATAAAACAGGTATTGTTTTGTTGTCATTGAAAAACCACAGGATGGCTGGTAATTAATGGTGTCCTAACAGAAGGAGACAGCAGCTTGGGTCTTGAACGTAGTCCTCCGTATGCAGGATCTGTATTAAGTTACACTCTTGAGTTCCTGTGGACTGAGGCCCTCTATGTATTCTTCAGGAGGATTAGATGATCTTTTCTACTACGCTGCTTAAAAACAGTATCTCTGAAAAAAAAATTTATACCCTTGCCCCCTTTTTGTTTTCATTTTATGGGCAGCTGCTGAAATGGGTTGTGGATTGAACAAGTTGGAGAAACGCGATGAGAAACGGCCTGGGAATATTTATTCAACTTTGAAGAGGCCTCAGGTAGAAACTAAGGTAGACGTGGCCTATGAATACCGCTTCCTGGAGTTCACGACGCTGAGTGCCGGTGAGTACATGCCAGCCAGCTCTGGCTTTCCTGGTGACCTAGCGCTTAGGCCTCTCCACCATGCAGCCCTGTCCCCGTCGGGATAAGCGGAGAGGTGGTGGGTTGGGGACTGTGAAGAACCGGAGAGGGTGGGTCACCTGGGAGACAGCTTACATAATTCCAGATTTTTATATGAAACCTCTCACTTTTTAAAAGACAGCAGCTAATTAAAATTATAACATAATTAAAGCCAAGGAATACACATGGGTAGACTGAGTCTGGTCTATAGGCCCACAGTTTGCAGACTCTGGTAGCAACCCCCACGGAGAAGCAAGGTTTGCCTTATCTTCTTGTATTAGTCTGCCCATCTGCCCAGGATCACCTGTCCACTGTCATTCTCTTATCTGGGTTTGGCTTTGCTGTCCTTGAGCCAGAGGGAGTCAGGGTCACCTGCCGTGGCCCAGAGTCCAATGCCCGAGAGCAGGGACTGGCCATGGGGTGACTGGCCAGTGATGGTCAAGGTTATCTTCCCAGAGTGTGTGCTGAGCCGCTACTGTGTGCCGTCACACGGACGCATGTCCTGGCTTCCGGGAGCTGCTCAGCCTAATGGCAGAGAGAAGACTCAAATGCATGAAAGCAAGAGCCTGGTGGGTTATCATCAAAAGTTGGGTGATATGTAAAATATGTATTTGGAAGAGAAAGAGAGCACTCTTCTTTTTGGGTTTTAGGAAGTTAAGAGCAAAAACTGGGCTCAGTAAGGCATTTTAAGCCACTTTCTCCCTAGGCTCCTGGGTATGTTTGCAGCTTCTCTGAACATAGAGGAGAATGAGTGGGAAGTGTCCTCATAGTTATGGATTTGAGTCCTGGCTCTGCTTGGGTCAGTCACTGAGCCTCTCAGGCGCACAGTGTCCCCATCTATAAAACGAGCATGTGAGTATCTACCTCCGAGGTGGCTGTGAAGATTGGAAGAGGGAATGTGTGTGAAGCCCTCTGCAGTCTGCCAAGGAGCGGGGCCTTCTGGTATTCCTCCTCCTCCTCCCCTTGCCATCCTCTTTTCCTTCTCTTTTCTCTTCCTGCTGCCATCATTCCTATGCGGAAGCTTCACTGCTATCTGAGCCCCAAGAGAGATGGGCAGCTAGGCATCCCTGCAAGGATATCTTTATGCCCTCTGGTCACTCAAACCAAACACACCATCTTCCTCACCCAGTTGCTTCCTTCTAGTGCCCTTTAAACCAGTGTCACCACCATCCTGTCACCCAGCCAGACCTGACACCTCAGTCATCTGTAGCCCTGGCTTCTGTTTATCCAAGGCTGCTGTTCTTTCATCTCAGCCTGTGCAGACTGTGTCTGAAAATGCATCTCATGTAGCTGGTGTGACATAAAGCGCTTTGGAGCATTTGGCCTGCCATTTATTTGTTCCGTGACTGTTCGCATGCCCCTAATGTGCTGGGCATTGAGCATGACTAAGGGAAGAATAAAAGCATGTCTAGGAAAAAAGATGGGAGGAAAATATTCCAATATGTTAAATCCTGATTGTTAGGGTACTGAGATTATGGGGGAATTCTTTTTTTCTCTTTTGCATAGTTTTTGCATCTTGGTTATGTTTCTTTTGTTATTAAGAAGAGTAATTTTGCTTGTTATTGAGCTCCATGAACGCGTGCCATTCTGTTTCCCAGTGCTTCATTCTTCATCATCGGAATCACTTCTCTAACCTGCTTGTTTGTTTCCCTGGGCTCCTGTGGCAGCAACCACACAGCTTCTCTGCATTGTGCTGTCTTTGATTGTATTATCATTTGTTTTCTGATTATAAACTGAACACATACCTGTTATAAGGAACTGGGGCAGCCCCGGGGAAATCCCACCTGGCTCCCTGCTTCTGCCCTTGTCCTTCTGATTATAGCTCCTTTGCTTCCCACCCTTCTGGGCTCCCACCCACTTCTCCAGAGGGGCAACAGCTTTGCTTTGGCCTCATTTCCCTGCCTATTGTCTTTCGTATTCTGCTGCCTCACCTTGCTCTTTCTGGAAGTCCCCTCCCCCTCCCCCAGACCTTTTGGGCTTTTGGACTGCCCATTTCTCTGCCTGGAGGTTCTCCCCAGAGATCTCCTTACCTCATCTTCTTAACCCCTTCTCTCTGAAGCTTTTCCTGAGCACCTGCTTGAAATTTTTACCTTGCCCACAACTCTCCATCATTCCCCTCTCTTGATTTTCTCTGTAGCACTTCTTAAGAGTCTAAGGAGCTATATATTTTGCTTATTGACATTTGTTCCCTTTTTTGTTGTTGTCTGCCTTCCTTCATTAAAAGGTAGAATTCCTTCCCGTGGGGACAGGGGTTGTATCTGTTTTATTCTCCACTGTACCCTGGCACTTAAAAGATAATCAATAAATATTTGTCAAATGAATGCTCAACATATATCTCGCATCCTGCTTTTTTTGCAGTTTAACGTTGTGGAGTGAGGCATGCACCCTGTCATATTCTGAAAGTATAATTTAATGGCTACATGTGTTTTAATCACTCAGCATACTGTAATTTATTTAGTAGACCCCTCTTATTGGACATTTAAGTTATTTTGGGCTCTGAGCTATTATAAATAATGTTGTGATAAGCAATGTTGTACATAAATCCTTGTGTACATTTCTGATGATTTCCTCAGGAATTGCCAGGTTGAGGGATGTGAATGTCAGGCCTAAATTGCCAAATCACCCTCCAGATATGGTAGGACCTGTTTGTGTAAGACACACTGATCATGCTCAACTCTTTGGCAGTTTCCCCTGGGCAAATGAAGTTGAACTTCAAGCTGGTGTTCAGACCTTTCTTTAACTTGGCGTTGCCCTTTGTGAACTCTCTCCCACCCCTTCCCTGGAGGACAATGTGCTATGGCTCCTTTTCCAGCTTCCTCACTTCTTCACCAGCCCCCACCCCTTAATGCTTGCCAGGTCCCTCTAACCTGGAATCAGTTCTTCTTGACATCCATCCCATCGGATGGATGAATTGCTGTCTTCTGTAGGTTGTCAATACCATCTTCATTGACACTCTTACTACATCACATCTTAAACCTATCTGTTTCCTTCAGGGAAAAGACTAAGCCCTGTTCATCATTTTGTTCATCTTCCTTGTTTGTGCTTTCTAGCTGAGAAGAGCCTGTCCATACTACTTGGGTCCAGTAAATGTAAATGTAGGTGTGCATGTTACACATTCAGACTCATTGCCCTGACAGCATCGCCAGCTTTCAGACCGGCTCATTCACCATTCTCCAGCATGGAGCTAATATTTGTTGAGTGCCTTCTATGTGCCCACTCCAGCGATGGGACATTATATTCCCAGTCTCAGTTTTTCCTGTTTTTTCCGGCCTTATCAAAGGAGAACACAGTGCATTTGGACTCTAGTGCATGTATTTAAAGTGTTGAAAACCCTAAAACCATCACCATGTCAAGATGCACATATTTCCATTGCTCCAAAGTTCCTCATGCCCCTTGCTCATCCTTCCTTTTTCCCAACCCTCTCATCCCCAGCCAATTATTGATTTGCTTTCTGTCACTGATTCTATTGCCTAAAATTTCATGTAATTTTAGGGAATCACAAAGTACATATGGGGGTGATCAAAGATACAGTGAATGTTTACATTTTTAAAAATTTATTACAGTAAAAGACACATTGCCATTAATCCCCCCTCAGAATACTCCCCTCACTTTGAACAAACTTATCCCATCATTTTTGCCATTTTCTGAAGCAGTTTTGGAAGTCTTCTTTCATAAGTGTCCTTATGAAATGGGATAAAAAAAAAATACTGCTGCTGCTGAATGCCATCCAACGGAAAGGCAGGCTCGTAAAAACAGTAGGGTGTGTCCTCATCTTCCTTATTCACTAGATCTGTGCCATGTGACTTCTGGTTCTTCTCCAAAGTCAAAATGGTCATGAAAGGTAAATGTTTCATCTGATTCAAGACATTGAGGGAGCCGTGACAGTGCAACTAAAGACACTCATGAAAGAGGACTTCCAGAACTGCATCAGAAAGTGGCAAGAACAATGGGATGAGTGTGTTTGAAGTAAGGGGTTATTTTGAGGAGGATCAATGACAGTGTGTCTTTTACTCTAATAAATGCTTTTTTTTTTTTTTTTTGTGGGTACCGGGGGTCGACCTCAGGACCTCGCGCGCCAGTAGGCGCCCGTGCCGCTGAGCGATATCACCGGCCCTTTTTTCGTATGTGGGTTCCGGGAGTCGAACTCGGGCCCTTGCGCTTGCCAGGCAGGTGCTTACGTCGCTGAGCCATCTCACCGGCCCCATAAATTCTTAAAAATGTAAATATGCACTGTATTTTTTAATCACACCTCCTACTCTTTTTGGTCTCCTCCTCCCTTTTTCACTCAGCTTACTCATTTTGGAGGCTCATTTATGTTGTCTGTGTCCATCCCTGTTGCATTGCTGAGTAGTGTTCCATGGTATGGATGGACAAGTTTGTTTTTCCATTTGTCTGTGATAAACAGAGGTTGTTTCTAGTTTTTAACCATTACAAATTATGTTTCTATGAATATTCATCTTTGTGTGGGTTTCTCATTTCATTTTTATCCTTGCAGTAACTTAGTGAGTTGTATGGGTATATTCAGTCCTTCTTGCAGATGAGGAAACAGATGTTCAGAGAGGTTAAGTAACTTGCCCAAAGATGCAGTGTCAGAAAATCACAGGGGTAGATCTCTTGGGCATCAAACCTCTTGTAAACTGTCAGACAAATAGGCATTAACACCAGTTAGAATGTTCTTGGTAGAAACTTGTGTTGTCATGTACAAGAGCATAAGAATATACTTCTTCCATAAAATTTTGGCATAATCTTCCATAGGAAATTTTAAAATGGCACTTGATATGGTAATTTTTCATGGAGAAGATGCACTTCTGACTTGGGCAAATACAAGTCAGGGGGAGCTTATTGGCCCTTGTCCACCTGGTGGCTTAGGCAGGAAGGAGACCACGTGTACTTTTTAAAAAATTGGGACCAGAGTAATCACAGCTTTGTTTGTCCCTTGCACAAAGCTTGGTGCTGGTGTGGATGCTATTGGAACCCGTGGCTTCACTTGTAGGGTTGGCAGAGAGGAAGAGCAGCAGGAATCTCACAGCAAAGCACATAAGCTGCCAAAAATCTCAATTCTGGGTGATTTGATTGGTTCTTAAATTTTCAATTAAGTCTGGTCACTGAGGGATGAACCTGCCCTTTGATGGTTTTCATTGCAGACGAAAGCCCATAAAGCATCACAATTTCTGCAAAATGGTGCCTCATTATCCCTTTTATGTGTGTGTTTTGCCAGTTTCTCTGTGCCAGGCCACTGTAATACTACTTGAAAGCTACCCGTGTCGACTCTGTGAGAACTGACTGTGCTTTATACGTTTGGTACCGGGGACGGTTGGCACAGTGAGGAATCTTATAATGAGGCCAGCGGCCAGGGCTCGAGGCTCGCCTGAACTGTCTGATCCTGCACTGTCACGTACAGCAGTCCCCAGCCATATGGCTCTTTAAATGTAATCATTAATTAAAAGGAAACAAAACAAAAAATTTAGTTCCTCCATCACACTAGCTGCATTTCAAGGGCTCACATGTCTCGATGGCTGCATATGGGACAGTGCAGATAGGGACCTTTTCCATCCTCTCAGAAAACTATGGGACAGCATTGTTCTACTCTATTTTCAAGGGATGAAAACTTGGCTTCAGGTCAGAATCTGCATTTCTAATTCAGAATAATGTGCCATTTTATCATGAATGTTTGCTCTTGGGTTTATGGCAACCATAGGATGATGATTTATTAATTCCACAAATATTCACTGAATGTGGACCTTGGATCAGATGCCCTGTTCTGGAGATTTGTGCGTGAACCAGACAGGCGACATTCCCGATGCCTTGGTTGGCTCGGGCTGCTGTAACGAAATAACACAGACGGGGCAGCTTAAACAACACACGTTTATTTTCTCATAATTCTGGGAGGCGGGAAGTCCCTGCACTGGAGCTGGGCTGCTAGCATGGTGGGTCGTGCGAGGCTTCCTTCCTGACTCGCACGCAGCCGTCTTCTCACTACATCAGCTCGTGGGCGCCGGGGGTGGGGGGAAGAGCACATGCACACGTGCTCGTGTCTCAACTTATACGGACACTAATCCTACTGAATTAGGACCCCAGCTTTGTGATCTCATCTGGCCTTAATTACTTCCTTGTTCTGAATAGTGTACAAGTTACATTGGGAGTTAGGGCTTCAACGTATGAATTTGGGGGGATATAACTCAATCCATGGCATTGGTCTAATCCGCTACTCTGGATAGGTTCAAACCCTCTTATAGATGAAGAACCAGTGCTTGATGCTAAAGTGGTGGTAACAGAGGGGACTGAGCTCACCCCTTGTCTTGATGGAAGGGCTGAAGGATTGAGATTTATATGTCTGTTTGGGGTTAGCCAGGTAAAAAATGATTGAAGTAAGAGGGTGAAAGGAGATGAGCTTTCCAGGCGAAGGAGTAACCTTGTAGGAGGAACCAAAACTAGGGATGATGCTGTGTATATGGAGAATGGCAGGTGGTTCACTCAGTTGGAGTGTGGCCTTTGGGAGAAGTAGGGGTGGAGGAAATGATGAAAGATCCTGTGTGTTGGGCTGATGAGCACTTAAGGTTTTTTCAAGAGCACTTAAGGTTTTTAGAGTGGAGTTACATGATCAGAATCAAATTCTGAGTCTGGGTGTGGTGGCACACGCCTGTAATCCCAGCACTCGGGAGGCTGAGGCAGAAGAACCGCTGTGAGTTCAAGGCCAGCCTGGGCTACAAAGTGAGTTCAAGGCCAACCTGAACTGCATAGCAAAACCCTGATCTCAAAAAAAAAAAAAAAAAAAAAAAAAAAAAAATTCAAATTCTGGACTAACCTCTCTGTGGTGAGAATGAAGAAGAATGGAAGGGGCAAAACTAGGGGAAGAATTCCATTGTGAAGTCATTGCAGTCATCAGACAAAGTGAAGGTGGCCTTAGCCAACATGGTGGCAGTAGAGATGAGAAGTGAGTGGGTCAAGAGAAAGCAGGAGGTGGTCCTAGGGACTGGCTGTGGGTGAGGTAGGGCAGGGAGTAGAGGAGGAGATGGGTTTGCTGGGCACCTGGGTGTATGGTGTGAGGGTCACATACCAGATACTCCAATTCTGCTTTAAGTATTTTCAAATAATGCTGTCGCTCCATTGTCCAAGTAGCCCTGAGAGCTGGAGGGAAGCACCCCCTCTCTGTCTCTGTCTGTCTGTCTGTCTCTCTCTCTCTCTGTCTCTCCCCCTCTCTCTTCCCCTCCCCTGTCCCTCTCCTTCTCGATGAGGAAGAAACTGCTTTGATGGGGATAAATAGTAAATGGGACCAGAATCCAGTGTTGGCAGTCTTTTCCCACAGGCTCGGCCCACCGTGCTCAAAAGAGAGCTCAGGGCCTACCTGTGAGTCCTGCTGCACGGCACCTCAGTAGTGTATGTTTGAATAAATTTATTGAGGTGTAATTTAAATACAATAAGTATACCTGTGTTAAGAGTATAGTTTGACTCACTGAGAAAGAAATTAGGGAAACCACACCCTTCACAATAGCATCCAAAAAAATGAAATACTTAGGAATCAATCTAACGAGGGAAGTAAAAGATCTCTACATTGAAAATAACAGTACTCTGAAAAAGGAGACTGAAGAGGATATCAGAAAATGGAAAGATGTCCCTCACTCATGGATAGGAAGAACCAACATAGTGAAAATGGCCATACTCCTAAAATTGTTGTACAGATTTAATGCAATCCCGATCAAAATACCATTAGCATACCTCATAGGACTAGAGAAAATATTCCTAAAATTCATTTGGAACCAGAAGAGACTTAGAAAAAGCAATTCTGGGCAACAAAGGCAAGGCAGGAGGCATCACAATCCCTGACCTGAAATTATACTACAAAGCTACTGTGATAAAATCAGCATGGTACTGGCAAAAAACAGACCTGAGGATCAGTGGAACAGATTAGAAGATGGAGACACAACTACAAACACACTCAGCCACCTTGTCTTTGATAAAAGAGCCAAACATGTTCAGTGGAAGAAAGACAGCCCCTTTAATAAATGGGGCTGGAAAAACTGACTTTCCACATGCCAAAGACTAAAACTAGACCCATGTCTATCACCATGCACTAAACTAAAGTCAAAATGGATCAAAGATCTAAATATTAAAACAGAAACACTGAATCTACTGGAAGAGAAAGTAGGTAGAAATCTTGAAGACATAGGTGTATGCAGAGAATTCATGAACAAAAGCCAAACTGCACGGGAAATGCTCCAAAGAATCAACAACTGGGGTCTCATCTTATTAAAAAGCTTTTGCACATCAAAAGAAATCACCAACAGCGTGAAAAGACAACCCACAGAGTGGGAAAAAATTTTAGCCAACAGTCCCTCAGACAAATGACTTCTATCTAGAACATATAAAGAATTGAAAAAAATCAGACCCCCCCAATTTAAAGACCCAATCCAAACATGGGCATCTGAGGTGAATACACACTTCTCAGATGAAGAAATACATATAGCAAATAAATACATGAAAAAAATGTTCAACATCATTGGTCATTCAAGAGATGCAAATTAAACAACACTGAGATTCCATCTCACCCCAGAAAGAATGGCTATCATCAAAAAATCAACCAATAACAAATGCTGGAGGGGCTGTGTGGAAAAACGAACCCTTCCCCACTGTTGGTGGGAGTGTAGACTGGTGCAACCACTGCGGAAATCAGTGTGGAGATTCCTTAAAAAACTAGGATTAGAGATCCCATTCGACCCAGCTATTCCCCTTCTGGGTATCTTCCCAGAAGAATTAAAAACATCATACCACAGCGATATATGTGCACCCATGTTTATAGCAGCACAATTTGTAATAGCTAAATCTTGGAAACAACCCAAATGCCCATCAACTGAGATATGAATAAAAAAAGATGTGGTATTTTTATGCAATGGAATACTACTCAGCCATAAAGAAGGATAAACTGGAGACTTTTATAGGTAAATGGATGCAACTTGAGACTATACTCATAAGTGAAATAAATCCGACTCACATGTGTAAACATTGTATTGTCTTCCTAGTGTAAGAAGCTGAAAGAGTAAATAAGATCCAAAATGTACAGTAGATATTGTGAAATGGGAAGAAACTGTTCAGAAGGAAAGAGAAACTGGGATGAGGGAAAGGAGAAAAGGAAGGGAAAAGGAAAAGTAAATATATATATATATATATATATATATATATATATGTACACACACAAGATAGGATAGTGATACTATTAATTTCTGTAAGTCCATTAAAAAGAAAGTTTTGTGCTTATATAGTTTAATCAATTTTTCATGCCTATATCTTGTAATCTGAGCAACTACTTTGAAGATAACAATAAGCAATGTGCTAACCATTGCTACTTTCCCTACTATCTTGTTTTGAAATTTTGTATCATTGTTTTTATTGCTTTTTTCTCTTTTAAAAAAAAAGAGTAGGGGCCGGTGAGATGGCTCCACGGTGTAAGCGCCTGCCTGGCAAGCGTGAGGGCCCGAGTTCGACTCCCGAAACCCACATACGAGAAAAGGGCCGGTGATATCGCTCAGCGGCACGGGCGCCTACTGGCGCGTGAGGTCCTGAGGTCGACCCCCGGTACCCACACACACACAAAAAAAGAGTATAGTTTGATGAGTTTTGGTAACTATAAACATCTGTAAAACTAGCACCACATCAAGATATAGGACTCCAGAAAGCCTCCTCGGGTGCCACCCTCCACAACTATGATCTTTTTGTCACTGTACATTCACTTTGCTTCTTTTTTTTTTTTTTGATATCATCAGTAGAATCATTCAGTATGTGTTCGTGTCTGGCCTCTTTAACTCAGCATGTTTTCGTTGTATGCTGTTGTATGTATCAAGGGCGTTTTTGTTTCTGAGTAATATTCCAATGTTTGGATATGCTGTTTGTTTAATCCCTTTCCCATTAACCATTTGAGTATTTCTGGTTTGGGTCTGTTACAAAAAACTTGCAGTGAACACTTACGAACAAGCCTTACGTACACATATGTTTTCATTTCTTTTGAACAAATAAAATATGGTGGGGGTGGGATTGTTGGGTTGTTTGGTAAGTGTATATTTACCTTTATAAGAACTGCCTGTTTTTCAGAGTATTTGTATCATTTTACAGTCCCAACAAAAATGTATGTGAGTTAGTAGCTTCAGTTTTTAACATATAATAATTAGAGCTACTGTTTATTAAGCACCTAGTGTGTTGACCTCTTTTAAAGTGATAGCGGTCATATGGGTGGGTGGAGTCACTTTCACAGTGTGGAGGAGTATGTTGAGAGATGGAGTTTGGAGAGGTCATAAAAGTTCTCTGCCGTAGGCCACAAAGATGTTGGAAGCTTGCAGAGCACACTGTGGTCTTTCTGAACAGCAGTTTCTCAGCCTTCCGTATGCTGTGGTGAGTTTGAACTAAATCAAAGGGCTTCAACACAAAAAGTTCAAAAGTCTTTATGCTCCATTGCCTGTCTTTTCAAGCCTGTCTTCTTTTTCTCCTCTTAAATTTCCTGGGTATAAAACATTCCCATGAAACACATTACAGTTTCTAGGATCAGGCCACATGGCCGCATTTTTAAAATTCCCGTCTTTGTGGTTTTCCTCTCCAAGGGGTCTTTAAGAGCTGACCTTTAGGATGTTTTCTTCAACATTGTGCTGACCAGGCTCATACTTGGCTTTTGGTTGTCGGCATTTTGGGTGGTCATGATAAGAACATGGGGTGATATTCACGATTCAAAACAGGCATGTTGTGCAATGAATCATTTAAAAGTCCATTTTTAGTGGCCGGTGAGATAGCTCAGTGGCATAAGCGCCTGCCTGGCAAGCGCGAGGTCCCGAGTTTGACTCCCGCAACCCACATACGAAAAAAGGCCGGTGATATCGCTCAGTGGCACGGGTGCCTGCTGGCGTGCAAGGTCCTGAGGTCGACCCCCGGTACCACACACACACACACACAGAAAATCCATTTTTGATTTAACTTCCAGTCTGGGTAACGTGAGCCCTAAACACAGCTACAGATGCACTTGACAGGCATTGAGTTGTCCTCTCACACCGCCTTCACAGCTGGGAGAAGGACTAACCTGAAAAGATGGGCCACAGTTTATATACTGTGTGTTCTGAAAGTTAAGAAATTAGGTATTTTTGTTGTTGTTGCTAAGAGCTTGAGGGCCTAATTATAAAATCCTGGCACTCTGATTTCCGGGCTTGTGAAGTGAGGTGATAGGCAGATTCCAAGGAATCATCCAAAATTACGTTAACTGCAGAAAAGACTACGAGCAAGTTTAGATCTAATCGTGGTTGTTCTCAAACTTAACTGTGCATTAGATTCACATCTGCATTGTTAACGCAGAATGCCAGGCCCCAGCTTCAGAGTCTGTGACTCAGTAGGTCTGGGGCACGGCCTGAGAATCTGCATTTGTGACAGCTTCTTAGGTGCTACCAATGTTGCTAGACTGGGCACGACAGTTTGAGAACTTTAAAAGACTGCGAAGTACAAATTCCTCTTACATCAGTGGACATGGTACAAATGATGATGGGGTTTGATCCTTTTTTAGCATAAAATAAATTCAGTAAATACATATCTACCTATGTATTTATGATGAACTTACAACTGATTTCCTTAAAGTGGCTTGTAATGTATTTGAGAGGAGAGGCCATGGTCACGGTCCTAAAAATAATAATAATAAAAATTGACACAGTGATTGTGAAGCTTTGTTTAAAACTTGCCCATGTCCAGGCTACACGCCAGGCCCGTTAAATTAGTCTTGAGGAAGGGACCCTGCCGTCAGTAGTTTGTGGAACTCCAGGTGATCTGACTGAGGTTGTGAACCAGTGAATGGCATGCTGAGGGCCAGGTGGTCGGTATGAGCATGGGCAGCCCGCGGGTGACCCTCAGGTGGGTCAGAGTGCGTGGAGATTGCATTTCCCTTCCGCCCTCGGAGCCGCTCAAACCTGCAGTGCCTCTGGTTCCTGGAAGCCTCATCTTTGCCCCAGAGTGGTATGTGAGTGTGCGACCCGGCAGAGGTTGGAAGGCCTTGGTGTGGTGGTGTGAAAACGCGCCATCCACGTAGACAAGCCACCACAAGGGTTGGGCTTTTAGGAGAGGCTTCCCAGAGGAGAGAAAGCTTTTCCTGGGACCTTGAATGAGATGGGGGACACAGAATAGCCTTGAGGTGGAGGAGGAGAGCCGGTGCTTCACTGGGGAAGGGGGCAGCAGAGCAGAGGGACAGGCATGTGGTTCTGTTTTTGGTTCCCAGGAGAGGAAAGTGAAGACAGAGTGGAGAGGGCCAGTGGGGGAGGCTGGCTTTCCTGGTGGACATGCATGTAAGGTCCCTGGGTAGGTGGATGTGCACTGGGGGCAGCTGGGTCCAAGAGCAACTGAGATGCAGGGGACTCAAGTGAGGAGGGTGTTTTCGACTGCTGGGGACTTTGCTCCCCATGGTCTGGCACAACAGTTCTCCCGAGGTGGTCCCCCTCACAGCAGCAGCATGTGTGGACTTAGAAGTACAAAATCTTAGTCCCTACTCCAGATCTGCTGGACTGGAAGCTCCAGGGGTGGAAGTTCTGCGGTGTCTGTTGACAAGCCCACTGGATGCTTCTGCTGTTAGGTTGCAGGACAACGGGGCTGGGGGTTCTGCCAACCACAGCGAAGGAACACATGAGGGAAAGGATGGGTGGAGGATATAAGAGCCTGAGTGGATGTGAACGAGCGGGAGGCTGCCAGGGCCCAGCTGAAGTCAGAGGGGAGTTGGGTTAGGGAGAGGCACGGAGCCTCTTAGCTCGGGGTAAGTGAATATCTGTGCCCTTCATCTTTCTCGAGGGCAGGAGGGCATAGCTCAGGAGCAGTGTGGACTGTGGCTATGCCCAGGGCACACTGGCCATGTCGAGGGCCTGGCTACATCTCGTTTACACAAGGCCTTTATTTTCAGTTCCATGGCTCCTCACACGTAACTCTAGCTGGTCACTTCAAAAGCAGTCCTAGAAGGTGTGGTCAGCCAGACCTGCAGCCTCCCAGACTCTTTTTCTAGAAGTTTTTGCCTTATTTAGGTCCCCACCCTGCTCCCCACTCTTTTGTACTCCTCTGCTTGCTGCCTGCCAGTGTGACCAGGCCCCACAGAAGTGACCCGAGGTTGACAATATAGATCAAGGGCTAAAGGCCTAAGCTTGTCTGTGGGTGCTAGGCTTGACATCTGGGTTCAGGTGCCTGCAGGTGTAGACCCCCACCCCTTCACATGGAAGCCCCACAAAGCTATGGAAATGAAGAGAAATAATGGGGGGATGGGGAATTTATTTGCATTATAGGAGGATTCTTGGTTTAAAATGGGTTTCACCATGGGGTTCCTTTAGTTAGGGGCTTAAGGACCCTGAAGTGTTTGTTTTGCCATCCCTTAATGAGGTATTTATTAGCTCTCTAAGTGTCATATCTGCAGCTTTAGAACACAACAAATTTGTCTAGAATATTTGCAACTCTTCAGCAGAACTGAGCATAAAGTTACTGATGTCGATGGCATTTTTTGTAGATAAAAACACAAACAAACATTGAAGCGGAACGTTAGAAGCCATGGAGGCAAGAAGGTATCCGGAGAAGAGGCCCAAAGCATACTTTGATATTACGCTGTAAGGCAGGAGGCCCTGCATTCTGAGTTGGGCCCGCTGACATTTTATATCCTCCAAACCATACTCTCATCCTGGAGAGAGGGTCCTTCTGTGACACCTTTTCATCTTAATAGCACAAAGGCTGTTCTGCTCCACTGTCCCCTGGGTTTACTGGGGACCCCTGCAGATGACTCATCCTGGCAGGCTTGTATGATGATGGTGATATCGTTGACAGAAGAGCCAAGGTGCCACACACCATGCTTAGTACAAATTAATCCTCATAGGGATCCTGATTTTACAACTAAAGAGACAAATGAGGTATTCCAACATGTCCACAGTTCTTTCTTTCTTTCTTTTTTTTTTTTTATGTGGGTACCAGGAATCAAACTCAGGACCTCGCGCTTGCCAGGCGCTTGCCAGGCAGCTTGCCAGGCTTATGCCGCTGAGCTATCTCACTGGCCCCATGTCCACAGTTCTGCAGCAAATGTGTCGTGGGCTAGAGTCAGATTTGCTCTCTTTAAATCCTTTGCTCTCAAGCTATGTGAACTGTGTCAAAGGTCTCCCAAGTATGGCTTTGAGATTTGGGAGACTTTGATCTGTCATTGGAAGACTCCAGCAGTGATGGCTTTCCCTTTGATTGTGCGCTGCTCTGGGGAGACCTTACCTTACCTGTGGGTGAATCACAGGTGGTGGGGATGTAAATAGGGACTGAGTGTTGTCTCTCACACTTTTGCTCAGTTAATTCTTACATCTCCACAGGTGCTGATTTTAGCTGTGTGTGCTGGACAGTGAGGCTCAGTTGCAGGGTGGTCCTGCATTGCAGAGCTGCTGGCTGCAGTGTGTCTTGTCACTGTCCAGGGCCTCGGAGGGTTAGAAGCCACTTGACAGCCCCTTGACTTCACACTGTCCATCACCTGTTGGGCGCCACTCATGTCCAAGGTCACGAATGTTGGTTAATAACCCACTGGAGCCTACCGTTGACTTCTCTTTATTGCTGGGTATAAGTAGGGTTAGGTTTGACCTCTAGCTCAGATTTAGAGAGCTAATTGTGAACTTGGGCATGTGTGGATGGCTGCCATTAGTCCCAGTTTTGTAAACATGCCAAGCTCAGAGCTTATCCTGTGTTGAATAAAGATTCCTCTTTTGCTAAAAATAGTACTGCAGTAGGGTAGGGAAACATTTTTCTTTCCTCGAAAATTGCTCTTTGGTCTTCTAGGTAGCACTGACTTCTGTGAAACCATCTGTTCCTTCCCATGTTATTTGCAGACTATTAGATTAAACAGTTTCTTCTGACCCACTTTCGGCTTCTGTTTCCTTTCACTGTTCATTAATAAATCGTGCAGCACAGTTTTCATGGAGACAGATTGTATGTATATTTAATTTCAGTTTGGGCAAAAGCCTTTATTGAGTATCATGAATTTACTTAATTTCCTACCTGGGTTTCATTTTTGTTTCCGGTTTCTGTAATTGCTAAGGGTTGGTTTTTGCTTTTTTAAGTCTCTTGCAAGGAAGTCAGTGGCAAGAGTTGTGAGTTGAAGCTCTGGTTGGGAAGTGTGCTAAAAACAGACCTTGTTTTTAAACAGAATACGTAAAAAGTGGTAAGGAAATCGGTTCCCATAAAACATGTCATGCAGCAGATAAATATGCTCAAGACAGTTTGCAGGGATTTTGTAAGATAAATGGGATAATATGTGTGACACGGCTTTAAGCCTTCCTAGCAAAGGCTGTATGTGTCTTCTGAATGGTTGCTTTTGATGTTGTAACCCCATCTGCTATTAGTGGTAATGTTATTGTTACATACTTACTAATGGGGATATAAGATTAGATTTAAGGGAAGCCAGGAATTCTTTGCATTCTTCTCTTAATGTAAAAATCCTTCATGCTCTTTTCCCAGCTACTCCTATGTCCAGACCAAGAAACAACACTGAGTCTTGTGTGAAAATGGGCTCAGGGCTGTGCGTGTGTATAAACCCAAACTGTAAATTTCAGCAACTTAAGGCTTCCTTCAATAAAATGAAATTCCTTGGTGATGACTGTTGTCTGTCAGAGCAAAGCCAAATTATTTTTCTGCAGGGATTCATAAAAGCAGCCCTGGGATAGTGGTAATTTTATCTAATTTGGTTAAAGCAGAACAGAAAATAAGCTAATGTTCTATGCACCCTGCTAATTGTGATTATGGATATTGCTTCAAAGAATTTTTTTTTTTTTTTGTGGGTACCGGGGGGTTGACCTCAGGACCTCGCACGCCAGCAGGCGCCCGTGCCACTGAGCGATATCACCGGCCCCTTTTTCGTATGTGGGATCCGGGAGTCGAACTCAGGCCCTCATGCTTGCCAGGCAGGCGCTTAAGCCGCTGAGCCATCTCACCGGCCCTCAAAGAATTTTTATCCAAGAGGTTTTATCCAAATTCAGTGGGGGTCCAGTATCATTTTATACTTTGGCCAGATTTCACTGATGCTTCAGAAGAAAGGAGACTGGCTGAATTTTATCTATGAAATATTTTCAAGAGCAATTCTGGTGTGAAAAGGTAGGTGAGTCTGGCGTCAAGGTGCACGTCACTACCATTAAGTCTAGAAGGTCATTTCCTCAGTTCTGTGCTTCAGACACGTTGTCCTTTGCAGGGCACATCTCCTGAGAAATAAAAATTACGCAGGCAAAGAGGACTTTCTGTACTTACCAGCAGCTGAGGTTTTTTTTTTTTTTTTCCCACTCTGTTGTTCAAACATTCTTTTCAGGTACATCCATATGGCTTATCAGGAGGAGTATACATTAGTGGAAGAGCCTCATTGGCTGTTCCTGTTCAGAGGAATGGGGTTGTTTTAATTAGGCATCGTCGATGTAAATTAAGAGTTAGTTCATAAGCATGCATACCGTATGGGGCCGAGAGGAATGCATGTTGCTTTTGACACAAGGTTGGTACCTATTCCTAAAGGAGCTGGCATGCTTTTTGAGAGGACTTAACTTACTGGAGGAAGCAGTCTTATTTGGCAAGGTCATTCAACAAAATTTATTATTTATTGAAGACCTACCCTTTCTCAGGCTGTATGTTGAGCATTTGGGTGAACAACATGGTGAGATCTCTCAGTGCAGGAAACAGAACCTAAAATATCCCACCAAATTCTATTGTGATTAATGTTCTAGTCCAGTGTCTGTTTTCTCATATTTGAAACCCAGCCCAGCTTGGGCACATCCCTAGTAGGGTCTGTGTTATCTTGGAGAAGCAGCTGCTTGCTCACTGTGGCTTACCTTTGACCTGGTGGGCTCTGTATACCTGGAGATTTGTCTGTCTTCTGCTGGGTGGGTACAGGAAAACCCAGGAAATCCTAAAGCAAGCCTAATCTTTGGGTCTGCCCAGTTGTAGTTTAGAAAACCTGTAGGTTAGTCAATCAAACCAGCTCGATCATGCTAGCTTCCTGGGGATTGGCTGCTGATGCTGACAGACTGAGCTTTGGGGAGATTAATAGAGGCGTCAAAGGTACCCTGAGTATGTACCCCCTGGGTCTTCAGTCCATTATGTCTTCCTGGGTAAGAAATGGTCTGTCTGGCCAGAGTGAGATGAAACTTGTGAAAGAAAAGTTACTGTGCTTCTTCTAACAGCCTGGGCTGAGACAATGCCAGAAAGAAACACTAGGAATGAAGAGGAAGGCATTAAAATTTTTCTGGATTGTCTGCTTTAATAAACAAAATGGTGGCCCAACTGCTTCTCTTCTTACTACCATTTCTGGCCAATATGTAAACTGTAAATGGAAACAAAAACTTATTGCCATTTCTACTCAGTGGCTTCTTACTGTGAACTTCATATAAAAAGATTTGAACAAAACAGTTAAAATCCAAGAAAACATCTGCAAAGCAAGTGTTGGAAACTAGTGTCCCAGAGAGGTGAACCATAAAGGTTTTGTTCTCCAAACGAGGAGGAATGTTGGAGTTCTGTATCAAGCTAGGATTTGACAGCCAAGGTAACTGAGAAAAAAGCACCTTCATACTCTTCTGCTTATTAGTTGAGTGACAGTGGTGGGCATCCACCAAGATGGCCCATTTTTCTCTGCATCTGGTGTTCATGCCGTTATGTGATCCCCTCCCCTTGAGTGTGGGCTGGACCCGGTGATTTGCTTCTAGTGAAAAGTGATGGCTTGTCATTTCTGAGATTGGGTTACAGAGAGACTGTGGCTTCCATCTTGGTCTCTTGCTCTCTCTTGCTCGCCTCTGAGGGAAGCCTGCTGCCATGTTGTGAACTGCCCTGTGGAGATCCATCTGGCAAAACATTGAGGAGGCCTCCTGCTAACAGCCAGTGAGGAAATGGAGCCCTTAGTCCAGTATCTCTGGAGGGACGGAGTCCCGCCAACAAACCATGTGCATGAGCTTGGAAGTAGATCCTCCCCCAGGGAAGCCTTGAGATGACTTCAGTCCTGGCGGATTCCCCGAGGTAACCTCATAAGAGATCTTGAGCCAGAGGCACTGGTTAAGCTGTACCTAAATTCCTGACTCACAGAAACAGATAATGAATGTAGGTTTTGTGGTAATTTGTTATACATCAATATATTAATACAGGCAGTTTATGTTAAAAGTATTGCTCCTCTCTGAGAGGCATCCCGTGGAGTTATTAGAAACACGTGCTCTTGAGCCAGACTGCATGACTTCAAATTCTGGCTCTGCCATTTATTAGCTGTGTGATTCTTGGGAAGGTCACTCAACCTCTCTGTGCCTCAGTTTCCTCATGTGTAAATGGGAAATACAATTTTTGGCTTCCAGTCTCTATATTCCAGGAAGATTAGGTAGAAAGGATTAGAAATAGGTTTTAATTGACACAGTCCACAGCCTCTGTCACAGTGAGTATAAAGAAGAGGTGACATTAGTAGTGTTTTGTCTCTATCAAGTCTCTTAAACTCCAAGATCAGGTGGTTTCCATTTGGCTGGGGGTCATTTCCAGAGGAAGGGGGAGTGAGTCCTTAGCAGCCAACACACAGCACCTGGAAGACAGGCGCACTGGCCCTTAAAGGCCATTAACAAGAGTGATCTCCACAGTGATTTTCTGCTAGTCTGGAAGCAAATGATCGTTACGTTCATTTTTCCGTCCTCATCATTTCCTTGATGCCATGCAGACACATCCATAGCTTCTGTAATTTCATGTCATAGGCCTGTGAAGCACAGCTCATCTCATCTCAAGACTAAATTACATGTTTAAGAAAAGACTTCTGCTTGGATCACAGATTTCGCCAGCCTGGCAAAGTTGCTAAGTCTGGCTTCCATCTGTAGAAGTGAAGATTTGTGACATTTCAGTATATTGACAAAATGCAAATGGCCTGTGGTTAGCCTTCTACAAGGCCCAGTACAAACATAAATAAATGGCAGCAGAGTGGGAAGGACGGGCATCATAGCCCTCCCTTGAACTTGACGACTGTTCTTCACTGGATGCCGTGTCTAATCAGCATCTGTAGTAACGAGGTTGGCTCTTCCCACGGGCTAAGTTCACTGTGGACTGCTCACTGATTTTTTTTTTAAGCTGGATTCCTTCTGTTTCTCTGTCTAAAAAAAGCAATTTTTTTAATCTATGGAAATACACACGTGCGTGCAAACACAAATAAGATAGCTCGCCTCAGTTTTTGAGTTTCTTATATCTTTGTTCTATTTTTACTTTATCTGCTTTCTAGCAGGGAAATAAAATTGCATTTGATTGACGTGCTGTCCTACTGAGAACCCAAACATATTACACCCTTTCTATTGCAATGAAATGGTGGAAAGTCCCTGGCAAACCTTAAATGAGATAGGCACTGGTGATTTATCCAGTATCGGAAGGAATGTAATAATTTACTCATTTTTCCCCATTAAAGGAACACCACATGAATTGAGGCAGCTGAAGCTGTGTGAACACGAGTGTGCTTTAGTGGAGATGCCATTAATAATTTACCTTAATAGTGTAATAGTTGCCATTTTGTGACCAAAAATTTGTTTCAACCATTGCTTTATGGATGAAAAGTGGAATCGATTAATATTGAGTGATGACAGCCTCCCTGTGGAGAGAAAATGGGAAATCTTGGTGTCGTCGTCTGCCTTGCGACTAAGAGATAGCTTTTCTTAATTGTACGGAACAGAGAAACCCAGGGGGATGTAATTCATTTCTCTCCGGCTTGCGATGCAAATTGAAAGTAAAGAAAAATAACCACGTACCAGAGTGGGGACATGAGCTCAGCCATGGAGCCACGACTGACTCAGAGGATTGCTGCAGACAGGCGAACTCCCTTCTCAGCCCCATGATGGAGTCTCCTTTGACAGTGGCATTGCTCCAAGTACCGCTTGTACCACATGACTAAGGGTGTTTCTTTGTAGTGGTGCCCTCTGCTCAGAAGCCTTTGTTCCAGGTCTTTCTCAGGGCTCATTCCTTCCCATCCTCAGAGACCCTACTCAAAACAGCTTCCTCCTGCCACTCTGCCCAAAACAGCCCCTCCCCTTGACCTATTCACCCTCCACTCTCTGGTTTATTTTTTTCATGGAACTTGTCATCATCTGCATTCTTACTATTTTATCATTTAGCTCTTAATTATGGTGTCCCCTGACTGTAATGTAAGCTTCATGAGGGCAGGACTTTGCTTTGTTCACTGCGAAGTCCTCAGAGCCTCAATGCTGAGAGCATTTATTGAGTGAGTGAGTAAAATGGTTAATATTAAAATTCTGTAATGCAGAATAATTTAAAATATCTTGCATGTGCACACCAACCTTCTTTAAAGGTGCATTGACTTCAGATGACGCCAAGTTGGCCCTTTGAATGTTGTTTGCTACTATTATCCTTATATATTTGTGCCCATAGCCAAAAATGCCAGCATGTAACGGTCTCATTTTTTTTAATGTGGGTACCAGGAGTCGAACTCAGGACCTCATGCTTGCCAAGCAGGTGCTTATGCCACTGAGCTATCTCACCAGCCCATAACCATCTCATTGACAGTGGGCCTTTGGAGCAGACCTTCTACAACTGGCTGTCTTGAGAATCTGTGTGTGTGTCATGGTAGTGACCACAGTTCTTTATTTATTCAGTGTCTCTTTCCTTTTAAGTACCTTGAGGATAGAGGACATTTCCATCTCATTAACTGCTGTGCCTTCAGGATCAGCCACGGGCTAGGCGAGGTTGTTCTGAGAGTGTCCATGGATGTGGAGGTTGGCATCACCTTGTGCTTCCAGGATGCAATGCTACAACAAAGGCAGTCCCTTCTCGCCTTTCCTGCCCTCTTATCATTTCCGCTACTGGAGGAGCCTACTAGGGATTCAGCTGGCAAAGAAGGAGTGCAGTTCGTATAGCCTAGCCCTACCACACAAATCAGCACCTAAAAGGATGGATTTGGAGCTGAAGACAACAAACAACTGCCCACACAGCCTACCTTCCAGATTTGCAGCCTTTGCACATCCTTCTGACACTGGTACCTTGACATAACAGCAAAACAGTCTTGTTCCTGCCTGCCAAGATGCAACTGTGCTCCATATACTCTCACTCTTATCAGCAAATGTAAAGCCTCTGTTGGCCTGGTGTTTGTCTCTGAGTGGGGGTGTGAATTATCTTCCCATTCAGTCTGATGGATGGAATTAGCCTTCTTCAGATATGGAGACCACAAGGGTTGGGACTTGCCTTTTGCTGTCAGCCAGCCCTGCATGTGGCTGTGGTCTTCTGCCTGGTAGAATGATCGAGGAAGCTAGTCTTTAGTGGTTCTCTCTGTCTCACCTTGTCACTGTGTCTCAGTTGCTTCAGTTTTTTGCCAGTGTTTACTCTTAGAGAGAGAAGGAACAAGAGACACTCCAGTAACTCTCTTGGGTTCAGGCATACCGTTTCTGGACACCCCTCCCCCGCCCCGCCGCATCGTGTGGCAGGAATCCAGTTTCCTGTTGGAAACTGGGGTCACTCAGCTCAGCCAGTAGGGCAGTCACCTTCTTTGCCTTTTATTTCTGTAGCATTTGTAATCCACAGTGGCCAAGGGGCAATCTCAGCTTCGAGCACCCTGAAATCACAGCTGTGTCTCCTGGAGGAAGCATTTTTAGCAGACCCAAAATCTGTGGGGCCAAGAAGCAAAATTTTAAGTACACTATGCTTAAGAGGAGAGGTGCCATTCTTCCTGCTCCTACTGCTCCATTGCTAGGCCTATATATTGTGGCTACAGAAAAAATGGAACTGATTCAGTTTATGTTCCTATCCTGAAAAAATGCACTGCAATTTGTTGGGATGTGGTCTGGCTTCATAAGGAATGTCAGGTCGATAAGCAGTGCTTTGGTAAACAAGTACAGAATTTTGCACACAGCGGTGGTAAGGCACTTTTGATTTTGACATTGCATTGTGTAGATCAGTGATTTAAAAGTCGCATTGGATGGGAGCTTATTTTTCTTCTTTACCTCTCCTTGAGTGCTTTAAAGTGGCTGTCAGACACCCACAGAACCCCAGCCCTTTGTCCCAGCACCACTCATCACCAGAGGGTCGGCTGGCTTCCTAGGGCATGCTGGCCCAGGATTAGCCTGGGTGTATCTTGGGGGAGGAGGGCGAATAGCAGCAGCATTAACTAATTAATTGGTAGGTATTTATCAGTCCATCACCCTGCACATCAGAAGGTAGAGTTCGTGGAGTGATTAAAATCATGAGCTTTGGTGCAGCACAGATCCGGCTTGAGCCCTGCAGACCTGGCGGGAGTCATGTCCCTCAGCTGCTCTGTGGCCTCAGAGCAGAGTGAGTTACTTGGCCCTTCCGTGTCTCAGTTTCTTATCTGAAATTCTTGGTGTTAGAATTAAACAAAGTTCTTTATCAGAAAATGCATTGGCTGGGCCCACAGATAATTATCTGTAAGTGTAACTATTTTTATTACCCCAAATATAGAGAAGAGTTAAATGTGGGTATGGAATTTCCTGCCTAAGACAGGAATGCTTTAAATGATTCTTTGCACTTTCATTCTCTCCTCTGGAAAATGAGGGTGTTTGTACTAATCTTCCTCTCTGCAGGTTCTCATCCACCTTTAGGATGTTGACTGGTGGCGTCATCCTAGTGGCTGACCGCAGCATAGGATGCTATAAAGTGGACCCCACCCATGTTGCCCAGGCTCCAGGCATTGGTCAGAGAAGTCAGTGTTGCCAGACAAGGGCAGTCCAGACATGTAGGCCAGGAGGACGAGGCAGGATAGAGAAGAGTGGGGAGACTTCCAAGGAAGCCTCTCCGAGGTAGGAGCCTGCAGAGTGGGGAAAGCAGTAGGGTTTTATAATAACAGAGCACTTGCAAGAATATAGAATGTTTTTTGGGCCTTAGATTATTTAATCATGCAGTAATAAACTTTTGAGTCTTACTGCGTTGGTCAGTAGGTGCGGTAAGACGATCAGTTCTGGAATTGAGTGCTGGACGGCATTCCCAGGGACTTGATATCATGGCATCTTGCCTAGTTGTTGGGTGGAGGCAGTGTACTGTGACCAGCAGTGTTGAATTGTGCTAAAAGAATAGATAGGAGATTGCAGTCTGAGATTATTTGTGTGTGTGTGTGTGTGTGTTGGTTGTGTAAAGTTATTTCCTTAGAAAATCTAAATGGGAAATGGGTGTTCTTGATGAGGAAATTTATGACAACAGTGACTTACCAGTAACCTTTGGAAGAGAGAGGAGCCTCTGAGGTCACTGTAGGCAGGGTCAAACCCTGTTCAGATGAGGAAACTGTGACCATCCGTGGAGAAAGAATTTGCCCATGACCAGCCAAACTGGCACTAGCTGCTGGAAGAATCCAGAGTTCTTGGTGTCTCCTGGTCTCTCCATGGCCCCACACTGGCTGCGTTCCCAGCTTTGATCGTTTAACATCGTGTGTTAACAACGTCAGGTTCAGCAGTCTTCATTCCTGTGTAACAGAGGTCTGTGGATGTCGTCATGTGTCAAGACAACGTCTGTCTCTATTTCAAACAGGAAATCATGTGCACCTGGAGTTGGAAACTTTATTGAGAATTGTTTTGGCTTTGCTGAGGTTCCACACCTCAGTCAGGCTGATTGTTCTTTGTAATTCCAGAACATTCTAGCTAAGTTCTTACTAGTGCCTCCTGGTCCAGTCCTCCTGCCTTACACCTGTCGGAAGTTCCTGTGACCCACTGGGCTTCTCCAAGTTCTGTCCTCTTCCTGGCCTCAGTTGTTTAAATGGAGTCTTGTTCTGAAAATTTGGTTCTTATTTCTTTTCACAAAAGCAAGGACTGGGGCAGAGGTTCCTGGCTCCGATTTGTATCTGCTTATTTAGATGAGTTCTGTTGCTTCCTTATATTCCGTGCTTAATTAATACCTATTTCATTTCCAAGCCCTTTACTTGGTCACGGGAGGAAAGGCTATGTGGGGAAAGACACGTCGCCCCTCTCAGTGGCTTCCTGCCCTGACACCTGTTGTTTTTTGTTTTTTGTTTTTTTTTTTTAAAGGCAAAGTCCCAGATTTTATAAACAATTAGAATACTCCTCACTATGTGACTTTCCCTTCTGAATTCCTCAGGCAGTTTTTAATTTTAATTTTAATTTTTGCTTAACTTTCTATAATGCTGTTTTAGCTGTTAGGAAAATGAGAAGGAAGAGAAGAGAAAAACAGTAAGTACAAGAACCATGTTCAGAAGCTGCTTGGCACTGGTGGCATTGTCCCTAACAAGTGCTGCAGCAAGAGATACTCTGATCTGAAGGTGCTGTGATGTGTATGTGTGAAGCGAATTCTCAGGTCCTGCATAGGTGCCAGTGAAAGTGACAGGGAAAGAAAAAACACTCGTGTAAGTTTTCTAGGAGCATTTTTTATAGAGGATGATATCCTTCTAAACCACATCTTAAGACCTTTCAAACTCAAAGGAATAAAAGTTTAAAATATCGTAATTTTTATACAGAATTTTTGACCAAATATATGCCGTGCCAGAATTGTAATTCGTCACGTGTTCCATAATACTTAAGGAACCAAGAATAAAAACCAATTCACAGTGCAGTTGTGCCCACTTCAAGGACTGCCTGTCTAAATCCAAGAAGTGATTTAAAGTAGAAGAATGGATTCAGATTCTACTCTCAATTCTGTGACTGGCTAGCTGGGCAAGTGGCCTCATCTCCTCACCTCTTTTTTCAGCAGCTACTGTTTGAACACTGAGTATGTACCAGGTTGCTACTTAGGCCTCTATGTAAGTTGTCACAAGAATCTTGAGAAGCAGGTGCTGTTGCTTTTTTCCACTAGGAATCTTTGGTGCAGAGAGGCTAAGTAACTCATTTAGGAGACAACTTTTATGTTGTGAGGCTGGACTGACTTTGAAACCTTTGATGGTAACCACCATGCATACTCTCCCTTCCCGCTGCACACAATAGATTATGTCATGTGGCTCATTTTTGCTTTTTACCATAGAATGATTTATGGTGGTACATAGGCATGATGAGCTTTGATTTATAATCATATATTATTGTCTTTGTTTAAAAACTGGATTTTGGTCAGAAGTTTGGTCCTTGAGTATAACTTCTTCCTGGAAGAAAAGTGATGCACATTAAGATGGTTTGCTTTATTGTGCCGTATCTGAGAACAGATGTGAAGAGTGGGGAGCAGCTATATATATTTTTTTTTTTCTGTGAGTACAGTGAAACTGTGAAACTTTGCTAAGCATTTTTTGCTTGCCTGACCATATTTTAGCTTTAAACAACTCATAAGTTGGATAAGTATTGAGAGACATTATAATAGTTGGGATAAAATCTTTGTCTGTGAATATTAACATTTAGGTAACAGGTCTTCATGAACTGTCATTTTTCTTCAGTATAAGGCACATTTTGGGGGGGGATTATATCCTGGACATTGTGATTGTTACATTGTGGAAGTTCTGGATTTGGTTACATTCTTCTGATGAATATTGATTTTGTTTGTTTTGGCAAATGAGAAGTTGGATTCCAACTGCAAACTGTGTCTCTTGGGTGGCAGCAGAAATCTCTGTTTGTTCTTTTAGCTTCGGGTGGGCTACTTGGACAGTACTTTGTGCATGTGTGGTTCAGGTATCAGCCTGAGATTTCAGCAGAATTTATGCATAGAATTTATGGTATTTCCCCTTCATGTTTCCACAGCTAAAGTAGTTGTGATGGTTACTCTTGATTGTCAGCTTGATGGGGTTGAGAGATGCCTCAGAGGTCAGCAAGGCACTCTTATGATGACCTTGGAGACTATCTGGTCACTGGGCCTTTTCTCTCTGGCTCTTCCCTGGCATTCTGTTCTGCTTTCTGGATGCCATGAGTTGAACAGCTTTTCCCCTGCCATGTCTTTCTGCCATGATGCTTGTGCCTTGGAGCCAGCTGGCAGTGGACTGAAACCATGAGTCAAATTAAGCCTCTTCTCTCCTCCTTTAAGTTACTGGTGTCAGGTGTTCTGTCCCAGCAATGCAAAGCTGACCAATGCAGTAGGCCTGTATGTGTTTCTTCAAGCCAGTAAGACTGTGGGTTTCTCTCTCAGGTTTTGCTTTACCTTTGTGGTGCAGACTGAGGCCTGCTCTTGGACCAAAAGCCATCAGTAACAAAAACCCACCCGTCACACCTTTCTTCTAGATATAAAAACTCCCTTCCAGTATCTGCCTGCCCAGTGGCTTCCTCCCTGGTGCCGTCAGAAAGTTGACCAGGGGAGGGGCGTGTCTGGACAATAGTTATCTGCAGGAGAGGTAATCTGGTAGGAGCATCCTCAGCCATACCAGAAGAGGGGTGGAAGGGCTAAGATTGTTGTCTGCATTTTTAAGATAGACAAATGAAGACCCTGTGAGATTGCATCTCTGAGCTTGTTAATGATGACACAACACAAGTTTCTGGTCTTCCCTTTTTCTTTATTGCTGCCCATCTACTCTCCACCCATATAGTTTGGCTTAGCAGTTGTCCAGGGGAAATTTCTTTCCTACTTTAAGGCCACTGAGAATGTACCTGAGGTCCCCCCAGCCAATTCTGGTGAACTCCTTGAAAATCTCCATGGAGGCAGGCACTGTGGTAGATGGTACAGAGGCCGTATTTTAGAGCCTGCCAGATCCAGGTTCAAACTTCCTGTCTACTCCTTGCTAACATGTGATCTTGAGTAAGATTCTTCACCGTTGAGTCTCCAGCCCCATGAATTGTTGTCAGGGCAAATTGACTTATCTGGACTGCCTGGCCGGAGAGAACCTTCAGGAAATGTCTGTATGTCAACACAGAGTGTGATTGGAATGTCTTCGCTGTGATTATTTGTCCCATGTTGCCATGAGGCCAGCCTTGGCTCTATGTCCAGTCAGTGTTGATGTGTGAAGAGGAAAAAAGAAGCAGGTTCATGTTCAAGGCGAGCAAGCACAGGCAGGGACCACAGCCATCTTCCCAGAAACCTCGAGGGGCCTCAGTCTTGGGCATCTGTTCCAAGCTCCTGGTCTTCCATCCTCCTCCCTTCCTTCCATGGAACCCATCCTCCCACATTTCTTGGTATGGCATCTTGCTCCACATCTCCAGCTCCTTCCTCCTGCACCAAGCTTTAGTTGAATGCCATGCACCTGCCTTTGCAGTGCCTCTTGGTATTGGCTTGCTTTCTCTATTCCTATGGCCAGTGTCCCAGATTTGTCCTGCCTGGATAAGCATGACATCCTCACAACTGGCTGGTGATGACAACTTTTGCTATTGTGGAGTACTTAATAACTGCTCACAACCTTACATGCATTAACTTGTTTAATCCTCGTAACACGTGATGAAGTACATGCTATGATTACACCCACTTTACAGATGAGAAAACTGCTAGAGAGTAGAGCCCTGCCAGGATGTGAACCTCAGTGTCTATCTTGATCTAGGAGCTGTGCCCTGACTCCTTCGTTAGACAGCTAACTCTGTTCGACATGTAACCAGGCAGGTACCTGTACGATAGAGATGCTATCTTTTTGGTGTTTATTTGGACTTAAGGTAGGCAGGGAGCTCGGGGATTGTTAGTGGTTTTTGCCAAAGGAAACCCCACCTCAGTTGCCTCATGCTGGATGTGGCTCAGGCAGGCTGAGTAATGTGGGGGCAGACCAGCCTTTTGGCAGGGTAGATGTGGCTGTACACCTGCCCTTGCGGGTCAGCCACAGGAATGGGAAGTGTACTGCCCTTTTCTGGCTTCATCTAATTATATGGCTTTTTTTTTGGTCACAGTTATAAAGATTTAATTGCTCCATTGTACTGGGCCATGAGGGCCTTTTATAAGTCACTTTTTACGATTGGTGATAATTGGCTCAGCTTGAATTGGCTTCAGCTAGTCACAGTTTCCTTACCATTTTTAATTTAAGGTCTGATTTTAGCTTTATTGTATTTCTGAGTAAAGTTTTTTTTTTTTTAAATTCGAACAGTGGGTTATAGTGAGGAAATACGTTTTTCCCTACCTCATTCTTCTACTTGGGTTGACTTACGCATCAAGCATATAATCTAAAGACAGTAAAGATATGAAAAACATCTTTAAGTGTTTCAGTGGCTTGCAACCGAAAATGCCACCAAATGGGACAATGTGTCCCTCTCTCTGTCAGTGCTGTTAGCATCCGATGCCTGATCATGGGGTGAGGGCACATCTGATAGTCCTGGGGTGCAGGCAGATAACCTGTAAGGGAGCCCTGCTTATCTGCAAAAAACTCAAGACGGAACTCAGTGTATCAAAAATTTATGACAGTGAGGGTTTGGAAAATCCTAAAGATAAGTTTCCAAATGAAAAAGATAAAAATCCTGTCGCCTGAAAGGGAATGAGGTATGAGCCACATAAATTAAGCTGACAGAATTTCTAGAAAGTGAAAAGTGTGCTGTGGCACCGCCAACTGTAGAATATAAATACATCTCACCCCGTTACCATCCTGGGGCTGCAGTCTCTGTATTGATGTTTGTGTTTTGAGTCAGCACTTCCTGAATGCTCCAGTCTTGGAGTCTGGCAGACTTGATTTATGAAGAAAAGATGACGGTAATGAATGGGAAAGGTTTGCTGAGGAATTAATTTGGAGTTAGGCATAAGAGCCAGCCTGCTTCTCCCTGCCTCTTTCTCCTAAGTGTAATCTGCACATCGGTGTTGCCAAAATGTTGCACCGTGGCAGTGAGGGACCCATGCTTTTACAGCCTCCTCCTCCTGTGGTCTGCTCCTGCTGTCTGCCAGAGCCCTTGACTGTGAACAGCTCTCCTCCATCTCTTTTTTTCTTTCCTCCATCTGAATTTGTTTCCATTCACTTTTACCTGCCTAGAGCTTTCCATATTTGTCCACCATGGTTGGCTTCTGAACCTCTAGGTCCCATCCGTGATACTGTTGCCCACATCTCTTCTGGGGACTCATCTGAGAGAGCTTTCTCTGCTGCACCCTGAACTGTGAGCCTCCTCTGAGGTTCAGGTCCTGCCTTCCCTTACAGAGCACTCACCCTGGGGTGGGAATGTGTTTCCATGTTGAGGATCAGGAAGGAGCCAAGTGTCTGGACAGAGAGAGGAAGGGGAGAATGGCGGCCACTGTACGTGTGCGGGCCTGTAAGAAGCATGGATTGGGCCAGTGAGATGGCTCAGTGGCATAAGCGCCTGCCTTGCAAGCGCGAGGGCCCGAGTTCGACTCCCAGATCCCACATACAAAAAAGGGGCCGGTGATATCGCTCAGTGGCACGGGTGCCTGTTGGCGCGCGAGGTCCTGAGGTCGACCCCCGGTACCCACAAAAAAAAAAAAAGAAGCATGGATTTTACTCTAACGTGGGCTGTCCCTGATGCTTTCGAGCAGCGGGGGCAACTACTCTGGACAGCTGGCTTTGTGATCTATATGGCCTCTGCATATATGAGATGTTGCTGACCTTTTGCTCTTTGTTTCCCCAGATTGAAAGACAGAGATGCTATAATTTATTTTTCTTCCTTCCCACCACTTCCAGTATTGTCATATCCACCTCGTTCTTCTTTCCAGCATCTTTGCGTTCATCCCTATATTTTACTCATTGGCTCCCTGGCTCAGGCTGTAGCCTCAAGAGTGTGATGTGGCAGTGGCTTTTTTCCTGAAACCCTCCCCTCTTTCACCACACACACACACACACACACACACACTGCTCATAACATGTTCTCCATATCACCAAAATAAGAATTGAACTTGAGATCTGTCACATTGTTTTCCCCCCACCTGGCCTTTGTGTCTATGTCCTCTCTTTGTGTTCTATGCCCTTTCCCTGTAGCATGATCACTGTGTCTTGGCTTATAATAAGCACTCATTGTCTAAAAGAACTTGGTACATATTGTTTCAGTTATCTTTTGCTATGTCAACTACCCCAAAGTTAAAACCATGCCTCCCTTGCCATGATTCTGTGGCTTGGTTGGGCTTAGCAGGGTGATTCTGTTCCATGTGGTGTCAACTGAGGCCACTTGTGGGGCTGTCTGAGCTGGGAGCTGGAATGGAGGACCCAGGATGGTTCTGTGAACATGTCTGGCAGCTGATCCTGGGGCATCTTGGTGCTGCTCCAGGTGGTCTCTCTTTTCTTTTCAATAATCTGGCCTGAACTGGGTCCCAAAGGGTAGAAGTGGAAGATGCCATGCTTCTAAGGGCCTGGGCCTAGAAAGGGCACAGTATCCCTTTGGCTACATCTGTTGGCCAAGGAAAGTCACAAGGATGGCCCTAGATCAGCTGGATGGGAACCAGACCCCACCTCCTAAAGGAAAGGTACACAGGGATGGGAGAAGCTGCTGCTGACTAACTTTGCAGAAAAGCAAACTTGTTGACAATATCGGTGTTTGTAGAACTAACAGAGATTTGCTTTCATTCACTTACTTGAGGTTTGTTGAATGCTTGCTGTGTCCCAGGAGGACTCATGCAAAAAGAAGACCTTTTTCTGAGATGTCTTCCACAAAAGCAAATGTGCTAGATATTAATCTTCAGCAGGCCACAAAGCCCATTTCCCTGAGCCCTTTTCTTCTCATGGTGACATTTCTCTGCTGACTGTAAGATTGAACTGTTTTTAAGATCTGATTACTAATCACTTATATTTTTTAAAAATAGCTGGATTTTTTTTGGGGGGTCTTATTTATTTTCTATTAGGATGTGTGGGTTTTGCTGACTGGTTTTTAAAGCTTTTTACATTTTGAGGATTTTATCTCCTTTCTCTCATAATCATTGTTTAATATTTAAGATGCTCTTTCAGGGCCGGTGAGATGGCTCAGCAGCTTAAGCGCCTGCGCGGCAAGCGCGAGGGCCCGAGTTCGACTCCCGGAACCCACATACGAAAAAGGGGCCGGTGATATCGCTCAGCAGCACGGGCGCGCAGGCACCCGAGGTCCTGAGGTCAACCCCCCGGTACCCACCAAAAAAAAAAAAAAAAAAAAAGATGCTCTTTCAAAGGTTATATTCTAAAATGTTAGATTTCATGGTTTTCTTTTGTTTTAGTTCCTCAATCACAGTTTTTTGGACTCAGAGACCATTTTGATGTTTCATAGCACTGTGTCTTGTGGTGCCCATGTTTTCAGCGTTAAGTGAGCATCTCTTTATGTGTCGGTGTGTGTCTGCCTCTGTATGTATCTGTGGGTCTATGTGTGTGTGTGTGTGAGTGTGTACACCTGCATTAGAACAATCCTTGTCTTATGAAGCTTTCATTCTTATTTGGAGGTATGTGTTATGCTTGTATCCAGATGTCCCCTCAAAGCCTCATGCTGTTATGTGTGGGGCTTTTTGAAGGTGTCTGGATCTAGGGTGTGTGATGCTGGGATTAAGGTGTGGCACCACCCAAAAGGTGGGTAGGCTGGAAGGGATAAAAGGGAGAGGAAGGCTGCTGCTTCTGCTGCTGTCGTTGCTTGCTGCTTGCTGCCTTCTGCCTGCCCTGCTTTGCCATGAACTGTTTCTCCTCTGAGATGCCCCTCTGCCATGTGCCATGCTGCCTTGAGCCAGCTGACCATGGACTGAAACCTCTACAAACTGTCTGCCAAAATAAACTTTTCTTCCTTTAACTTTGGGTGTTGCATACTTTGTCACAGAAATAAAAAAAGTAACTAAGACAGAATGCTTTTGAAATTCTCTAGAAACAGGTTGGAAGAAACTCCTTCCTATGAAGTGGGTTGGTTTCTGAGGGTGGTTGGTGTTTTCTTTGAAAATCAGGAGCGGGCCGGTGAGATGGCTCAGCGGCTTAAGCGCCTGCCCAGCAAGCACGAGGGCCCAAGTTCGACTCCCGGAACCCACATACGAAAAAGGGGCCGGTGATATCACTCAGCGGCATGGGCGCCTGCTGGCACGTGAGGTCCTGAGGTCGACCCCCCGGTACCCACAAAAAAAAAAAAAAAAAAGAAAAGAAAATCAGGAGTGGGCCATGTGAGGGAGGGTGGGGAGTGGCTGGTTCCCTGACACCGCCTTCTTTGTGGTGTTTGTCAGAGAGAACACGGACTCCTGTGCATTCTTGTATGGGTGTCATGAACCTCTGGTTGGGGACTTAAGAGTCGATGACATCAGAGGTGTCCTAGGGCTTTATAATTTAGTAACACTTATGATATTTTTACTATACGTAAATTTACTATACGTAAATGCCTATAGTTTATTACATCTTTCAAGTAAAATGCTATAACTTTTTCAAATGTAAAATTCTGAAGTAGGAGTGCAGTCCTCAAGTGTAACTATTCCTTTGCAAGTTGGGATCACAGATGATGCATTTAAAAAGTGTTCTTCATTGTAAGAACAGACCATTCAAGCACACAGTGGCTGATAAAGGACAGTAATGAGAGACACAGGATTATGGAGCCCCACATATGCTGCATTTAGGCGTGTGGACTCTAAAAATGGGCACTGGGGAGCTATTGAAGAATTCAGAGCATGGGAATGATACGGAGTGATGGGCATTTAACAGCTCATTCAAAGAAATGTGAGCTAAGTTTTGCTTTTATGCTTTCTGTCTTTAGAGAAATTAAGCTCTGGGAGAAACAACTGTGGAATCTTGTGAGGGAGGCCTTGAGAGCCTTTCCTTTCTTCCCTGCTCTACAGGAGTTATTTATTTTTGTAAGGGGATGATTTCTATATTTTATTAGTCTTTCTCTTATGTATTGCTTTGCGCTCCCAAGCCATCCCTGGGAAGATGGGGCTCCGTGGTTGACGGGACACAGACGCGTCCCGCTAAGCCTTCTGGATAGGATGAAGTGAAAAGAGAAATGCTGGCTGCTTCCAGTAGGTCTCTGTGTGTGTGTGTGATCATTCTGGCAATGTTATAATTCTGAAAATTTCAGCATCCATGATTGACATCGGGTGCTAAATTGTGCCACTCATCAGATTGTACAGTTTTATTAAAAAGAAGCAAATTATCATGTATTTGTATTAAGCAGAAGCGGGGGTGGGGGGAGGAGGATAAAACAACTGGCCTCTTTTTTAAGTCATTGTTAAGTTTGGAACGGTATCAGATTTTAAAGAATTGTTTTATTTAATCAGGCATGGCATGTTTGTGTGCGTGTGTGTGTGTGTGTGTGTCCGTCCCTGAGCCACCATCCTCGGTTGGGAATGTTTCCCCTCAGCTAAGAGAATTGCCTTGATGAAAGCTTTCAGCAATCAAATGGGTAAAAATTGAACACGTTCTTCAGGATTCTTTTCATTGTTCTGCCTTACATGTTCATTTTCTGAACATCAACAACAAAAACCCCTATGAAAGATGTTCTTACCTCAAAGTGGCATCCTTGAATAGTTGTCTTCTGTTATTTGTTTTAGCATATTTTCAAGATGACTATCAAAATTCCCCAGATATTCCAAAGAATTGTGTTCTCTGGGACACCTCCCTTTTTCTTCTTGCAAATGTCTCGTTCAAGCTTACCCCTCCTTGTTGTACTAATCTTAAAAAATGGTTATAATCATTGTGGTAAGAAGAAAACTGAAAGAGTAGGGAGGTGGCTGGAATAAGAATTGAGGGACTATGGATGCAGTTGTTACTCCAAAGTTACCTTGCAAGTCACTGAATCTGTCTCAGCCTCAGTTTATCCCTTTGGAGACAGAACAGCTGGACAACTTTATTTCATGAAGAAAAAGAAGAGAAAAATTTGGGGCTTTGTGGACTAAGTGGTCTCTATTACAACTACTCAGCTGTTCAAAATCTTTTGTAGTGCCAAAGCAGCCATACACAATGTGGAAATGAATGGACATGGCTGTGTTCCAATAAAACTTTATTTACAAAAAAAGACAATGGGCTGGATGTGGCTGGCTGACAATAATTTACCCACCTCTGGTCTAAATGATCAAGGTAAAAAAAAAAAAAAGTTCCTTATTCTTCCTTTAGGGAAGGGTAATACTATAATAAAACTTTTGAAAAATAGTACAAAAGGAATTTCTATCTTTGGTTAGATTGGGTAGTTCGAGGCAAATTAGTGATCTCAAAAAGAACAAGAAAGGCTATATAAAAAATTTTAGAGGCTTGTTTAGAGGCATTTAAGAAACATCACAACAAAAAGGAATGGGGGGCACTGAGATTCAGGAAGGAGGGAACTGTGGCAAGGTGAGCAGATGGTCTGCGGCTACTTTATTCTGACTGCTGACAAGACACTGGATTCTTGCTTTGCTACTCTAAAAAAAAAGAAACCAATAGAGCTTTTGGTGGTCTCATGGGATGGACCAGAGAGATAAAATTGGAGTCTTTGGAGCCCCAAAATGTACAGTTGGTTTTCTCTTTGAGACAGTTGCTAAATTCTGAAGCTACATGGGACATGGAGTTCAAAATCCAAGCAGAAAGCCTGTAAAAAGCAGAAGTGTTGAGTCTTACGTTGCTGAGATGATAAGGATTAGAGCCCCAGAATCTGCTTGGGAGGTTGGGAAGGGAGGGAGAATGGTGAGCACTCTGGGTTGTTGATAATCCCGAAGGGCCAAAGTCCTAGCAAAAAGGGTAAACCTTGAGTCTGAGTCTCGTTCTAGTCCCTGATAGGCTTAGGTGATCATCCTGACCCTCACACCTACTCTGCCTGCCTGGAGAAAGAAAGGGAGAGCCATTTCTTCATCAGAAATCTCTTTAGTTTTTTAATACATGATGTGTAATATTAAATCAGAAATTCTTAGGCCTGCCAGTGTGACCCCCAAAATGAAAGAAAAAACAGATTCACAGATGATCCAGAATTAACAGAATTGGTTTTTGACAATAAAAGGATTTTTAAATAACTGTGGTTGAGCTGGGTGTGGTGGACACTTGTGATCTCAGCTCCCTAGGAAACTGAGGCCAGGAGGATTGCAAGTTTGAGGCCAGCTTGGGTGATTTAGCAAAACCTTGTCAGAAAATAAAAAATAAAAGGGGCTAGGGATGTGGCACAGTGGTAGATTGCTTAGATCCTGGGTTCATTTCCCCAGTACCATACAAAACATCATTAACAAACTATGATTAATATGTTTAAGAAAATTAAAAGTAGATAAAAATATAGAAAATTTCAACAGAGAATTGGAATGTATAGAGAATAACAATAGAGGTATTCTGTTATTAGGAAACATCTGAAATTAAGAACCACATAGATGGGGCTTTGATAGAAGATTATAATAGAAGAGGAGAAGGGTTAATGGAGACCATTCAAACTGACGTGCAGAGGGGAAAAATAGAACATACAGGGAAAAGCCTAGGAGACAAATGGGACACAATGAATAATCTAGTAAGATATGTATAATTGGATTTTCTGGAGAAGAGAGGGAGGTAATTTGAAGCAGTATTTGAAGAGATAATGCTAAGCATTTCCCCAAATTGATAAGAAATATCAACCCATAGATTTAAGAAGTTGTACAAATTCCAAGTATACTGAAGGCAAATAAAAAGCGTAGAGTATTGAACGGATAAAAATGTTATTTGGAAACAACCAGTACATTGGTATTGTAGGTTTCTGTAGCTGGTCATTAAAATCCATTTCAGCGTGAGCCTCCAGCCTCATGCTTAATTTATTAAATTTCATGAATCCTCTCTTTCAAACCTCATTGCCACTTGCATTTTCCTGCTTCTTTACTTTTGTTAAGCTCAGCTTGACAAAATGATTTCCATTTCCAGCCACTCTCCCTTTGGGCCTTATCATTGTCATTGTTAACACCATCAAAACACAAATTAGGGGCCGGGGATATAGCTCACTGGCACAAGCACCTGCCTGGCAAGCGCAAGATCCTGATTTCGGTTCCCCGTACCAAAACAAAACAAAACAAAAACAAAAACAAAAACAAAAAACACAAATTAGTGGTCCAACAAGAGCTGTATCCATTAAGCTGTATTAGTTTCCTCCTGCTGCTGTAACAAATCACTACAAAGGTGGTGATTCAAAGCAACAGAAAGCTGGGTGTGGTTGTGCATACCTGTAATCCCAGCACTTGGGAGGCTGAGGCAGGAGGATCACTGAAAGTTGGAGGCCAGCTTGGGCTACATAGTGAGTTCAAGGCCAACCTGAATTACATAGTGAGACCCTGTCTCAACAAAACAAAACAAAACAGAACAAAACACTGCATGAAGCAACAGAAATGTCTGTCACGATTCTGGAGACCAGAAGTTGGAAGTCAGGGTGTCACAGGACCACACACCACACACCATCTGGAGGCTCTAGAAGGCAAAGGCAAAGTCGTTTTTTGTTTCTTCCAGCTTCTGGTGCTGCAGGATTCCTTGGCCTGTAGCTGCATCTCTGTTTGCTCTGCACGTTGCCTTCTGCCATGTGTGTCTGTGGCCTCTTCTTGGCTGTCTCTAAACTCCCTCTGCCTGTCTGTTACAAGGTTACATGTGATTGCATTTAGGGTCCACCTAGATAATTCAAGATACTCTCCTCTTCCCAAGATCCTTAATTTAACCACATCATTTGCCATACATAGTGATATTCACAGGTTCTGGGTGGGGGACAAGGGCATATCCTTTTGAGGGAAACCACTGAAGGTTATGAGTCTGTAGTAGTAAAAATAAGTGCTTAAATACAATAGCCGTGTGCCAAGAACTACATGCTAAGTGCACTACATGGATTATCTCATTTAATTTGTGTGTTGACTCTGCAAATGAGGTTCCAGTATTACCACCATTGTACAAATGAGGTCTGTGAGGTTCAGAGATGTTCGGGAACTTGCTAAGGTCTTGCAGTGGGTGAGTGGTAGAGCTAGGATTTGAACCCAAGGGTTTAGGCTTTGGACCTCCTTCCCTTACTGGTGATGAGTCTGTAGGCAGGATTTCTGCTTGGGCTGCTGATTGTACCTAGTTTTCAGATTTGGGGCCTGGTTCAGTACTTTCTAGCTCAAAAATCCTATGGCCCTATGGGTTTTTGTCAGGAGGGGAAAGAAAAACCACAAAAAACTTCAAAACAGGATTAAGAATATAATAAATTTTAATCTGCCAGATAAGGGAGAAAATTTGCTCACACTGCTTATAGATAAAGCTGATGTGAGTTTGCTGTTGTGCATTTTGATATTTGCTGATGGTAGAAGTGTTCTGGAAGGAAAAATTACTTCTGGATGCACAGGCCAAATCTATGCTGTCTGAACGAATTGAAGTAATTGCTCAGATTATTTAGACCCTGCCTGCCAGATAATTGAGGTAAATGGGGTTATTATTTTGAAGTAGCTAGGTAATTTGGTCTGCCTCCCTTTGATAATGTAAACATGGTCATATTGTGTAATTGTATAATTGGCTGAAAGGGCTCAGTTCTTTCTCTTGAAGTATCTGTTATTGTCTTAGAGCCTAGCCATTGGGGTACAGTGTCATAGTGTGATAGATTATTGCAGACAAACCATAGGTACCTAGCGTGAGCTTCCTAGTGGAAAATACACCATATGTGTATATGTATTTTTGCGTGGATATATATATTTTTAATTAAAAGTGGAAATGCAGGAGTATTTTAAAGTTTCATTATTGCTAATAATTTGTGTAAGAGTTTTAAAGGACTATGTACCTCCAGTTTAAACCACTTCAGAGTCTGTGCAAGGAGGTTGGATCCTTTGTAAAAGATTTTTGTTCATTGAGCCCTGCTGTCATGTCTGTATTTGAATTGCCTAGGACACCCATTATAGCAGAGCCTGTGTCCAAGATGGAAAATTAGGTCCAGTTCATTAGCTTCTACCTGTACCTTGCCTAATGGGGCCCATGTTGCGGTTGTGCCTTTGGATCACATATGTTCAACTTGACCCCTCCTGCTCCTGGTCCTGCCCGCGTTGTCTCTGCAGCTGTGCTGCCCCGAAGAGCCCTGTGGCCCCTCCATGCCATGTTCCCAAATGGGAAACAGCAAGTTCTAGACTCCTGCATTATACTGGGGTCAAGCCTGCTTTTCCTGTTGTTTAAAAAGTCTGTCCAGGTGGAGTAGAGGCTGGGGTAAGTGGGTGGGAGAGATGGGCCTTGTCGCAGCTATGGTGACCACATGTCTCAGGTTTTCTGGTACCACCTGGCCCTAAAATATTCTTTACAGTTTTAGACCTTAAATCCTGAATTTTGGCTTGGAAAATGAGGCCAAGAGATCTGGGCTCACATGTCTCTCACATTAATGATCTGCATAACAGGCCTCTTATGTGGTATTTCTACCCTGGCCAAAAAAGGAGAAAACTGGGAAGATCATTCAGGTAAAAAAAAAGAAAAAAGACTCCCCACCAAAACCTCTGATTGAAATGTGAGGTTTTTGGTCTTGGACAGTGGTGTGGGTTGTTGACATCATTGATCTAATTATTCTATTTCCCGCTTCACTTTGCTTGCCCAGATGTGGCCCCAAGAGAACGAAGGCTGTTAAGATAAAACCAGGCTCAGCAAATTCAGATGAAATGTCCACTCAGATCTCCTCGAGTCTCCTCTCTGGGCTGTGGATTTATTTATAAGCCTATTGAGCGTTAGGGGAAGGAAGAGAGAGGCGAGGAGGAATTTGTTCCTAAAATGAAAGCCAAATTTAATTAATATAAATGCCAGCCCCCGATAAATGTACAAACATAAAAATAACACAATAAATAAAAGTCGTGTCAGAAGAGAGAAATTAAGACAATTCTGGTATTTTGCAGGGCTAGAATTATCCACAGAATCTATTCCTTCTACCGTGTTTATTTTACATACTACACTGTCTGACTTTACATAATATTCACATGTAATTTCTGGATCAACTCTAAAACTCATAAAAATCCAGAACAAATGTGTATCCACACAAAGTGTTGATATAAGTCAATCATTTGGAAAATTGATGGTCTCAAAAACATCTTGGCTTCAGTTACTTGAGAAGAAAAATCACATTTAATTTTCCTTTTTAGTCTACAAATGTCTAAAAGTTATAGGAGCAAAAATAATGATAAAACACTTTTAAAACTTGCTATAAATTTTAGAATTTTTTCTAGCATTTCAACAAATAACAATCACCAATGATCTTATCATGAGTTCATTTTTCATCTTTTTCCTATACATGTTAACATCGGCTGTCATTTATTACAGATACAAGTGATAGCTGTTTAAGCAAGTGAGTTCTGAGCATGGACTAGAATTTTTTTTTTTTTTTTTTGTGGGTACCGGGGGGTCGACCTCAGGACCTCGCGCGCCAGCAGGCGCCCGTGCCACTGAGCGATATCACCGGCCCCTTTTTCGTATGTGGGTTCCGGGAGTCGAACTCGGGCCCTCGCGCTTGCCGGGCAGGCGCTTAAGCCGCTGAGCCATCTCACCGGCCCAAAATTTTTAAGAAAAATTTAAAGAAAATTTCAAGTATAGAACTGAGTATAGTTTTTAATTTTCAGTCTTGAGATAATGAGAAAATGAAAAATGGTCTTTCACTAGGCCAAAGGACTCTTCATGTAGGAGTACAGATGTCTGAAATACCTTCTGGACAATAGTCCTTCCTGGTTATGTTAAAACTAATTTCATTCAGGAAATCCAGTAGCACTGATTTTTAATTTTAAAAGAATTCATGAAAGTGTGTATCATATTTACAAATGACTCCTTTGATTTTTGTACTTCTAATCTGCTGAAAAAACAGATGAACGAACTCTTTATATGTGTGTATAAAATAATAACAGCTCTGGCCTAGGGGACTGAAGTTTATGGAAAGTATTATGATTTTGACAATTACTTTGGCTTCTTGTGTGTGTGGGTCTGAGTTTTTAGTAGCTGGTATTTGACATCTAAATAAGAGGCTGTTACTATACGTGTACATAGAGTGTGGGTCAAAATGCTTGTCATTATGGATGTTGAAAGGACAATTTACGATTTACAAAGATGGAAAAGCCAATACCCAACAAATACTCAATATTGAAGAGCTGGTGCAAAAGCAAAGCTGTAGATAGATGGACTTCTTGCTGATGAATTAATGACAAGGGATAGGAACAATTCAGATCACTGTCAGGAAGAATACTTTAACATAGCAGGACACGCGCTGTGTTAACCTAGTCCTTGCCTTCCCATGCTAGACTTTGCCCTCTTGGCTAAACGTCTTGTGTGTTTTTTAATCTTCCTGGAACGTAGTTATGTACTCAATAAATGTCTGTCTTGGTCCATTTTGTGCTAGTACAACAAAATGCTAGACACTAGGTTGTTTACAAAAAACAGACATTTCTCACAGTTCTGGAGGCTGGAAAGTCCAAGAACAAAACACCTATAAGTTTGATGTCTGGTGAGGGCCTGGTCTTTGTCTCCATGATGGCGTCGTCTTGCTGTGTGGTGGATCGACAACTGGTGGTCAACTTGTCACACCCAGCTGAACTGAATCAGCGTGGTGCCTGGTGTGGAGGGCCCACCTGAGGACTGTTGCCAACAACATAAAAAGGAGAACTGGAGAGGAAGAGTTGCTGCTGTCGGTTCTCCTTGAGGAGCTTGTCACGCTGGCTTTCCTGATAGGAACTTGGCTATTCTCATCGTTGGAGGAGCTCGGGACCTCACTGTTGCTGAGGATGGCTGTAGTGACTTTTGGGGGAGCTCCGGTTCTTACTCTGAGCGTCGCTTCCTGGCTCCGGGGTAGATCCCTCAGTCTGCTGGCACAGGTCCTTCATCCCGCTGGTGCAGACTTTCTAGCTTCCACCACTGACCTTTGGGCCTTCCCGATGCAGATCTGTGAAATATACTTGCATGAGACATTGTTGTGGGCCCTAGGCCTTCAGTTGGATTCGTGGAGGCATTGCCATGGGCTCTAGGTCTTCAGCTGGACTCATGCAGGACACTGCTGTAGGATCCAGGCCCTCAGCTGGGTTCTTTGGGTCTTTGGTGTGTGGACAGATTTCCTGCACTTTTTGTATATGACTCTTTGGGTGACTATTACAAAATAACTCTATAAATTATGTGTCCTGTATTGTATTGTTTCCCTTGCAAACCCTGACTACAACATGCTGCATCCTCTAGAGGGGAGAAATACTATATCCCAACTTGGCAGAAGGCAGACAGGCAAAGAGGGCCAAGCTCCCTCTGTCAAGCCCTTTGATAATTGCGTTAACCCACAGATGAAGGCCGAGCCTAAACACTTTTGAGACAGCCTCATCTCCCAGTACTGTTGCACTGGGGATTAAGCTTCCAACAGGAATTTTGGGGTACATGTTCGGATCATAGCCTTGTTCCCTAAGTCTTAATGTTAACACGTATTTTTCTGCATGTAAGAATTACTATATACTCATTGCCCACCTCACTACAAGATTAGTAATTTAATTTTTGTTTCAGGGAGCATTTGCCATTTTCAGTGAGGACTGAAACCAACATTAAAATTTTATTACAGTCATGTATGACATTTCAGTCATTGGACTACATATGGGACAGTGGTTCCATAAGGTCATATTGCCTAGTGTCACTGTAGCCATCTTACTCTGTGTAAGTATATTTTATGATGATTACATGGGAATGGAATCACCAGGCAGCGCATTTCTCAGAATATGTCCTTGTCATTAAGCGGTGCATGACTGTTTTTGAAATTTACAGAACTGAATGAGTGTTTTTTTGAGTTAAGATTATAGTGCTTATACTTCTGAAGTTTGAGTGTACAGCTGCATTGAAACTTTTAGGATACCTTGTACATCACAAAAGAAGGTATGATGACAACTGCCATTTATTGAGTACTTACCATGTCTTAGGCATCTCTTTGGGTTCCTATAAAGATCCTACCAGATAAATACTGTTAGTCTTCCTTTTTATCCTAGGAGAAAAGTAAGACACTGAGAGATTAGGTAGCCCTGCCAGAGCCACTTGGAAAGTGACTGATGTGCTCTGAACCACTAGTCTAAAGCGCCTCTCAGCCACAGCCTGTGTGCGGTGCTCGTGGGAAGGGGTGCACTTGCCCCCACACAGGCAGCCCTTGCTGGGAGCAGCAAGTCATCAGCTCTTGCAGAGGCTGTAAAACAGATGTGGTGGGCTGTAGAAGATTAAGGAACCACTTTTCCTCCTAGAAGCATTCACATATACCAGTTGAAATTCTTATAAAGCTGGCATCCGTCACTTAAAAAAAACTTTTTATTGCTACATAATCCACATGGAGTGTTTTTTGGAAGAGTTGACATCTCGGTATCGATAACACATCTCTGTCAACCAGAGATGTCTCCAGGCCAGCGGCTCCACTGGGAGTTCCGAAGGTCCAGATTGTTTGCAAAACAGTACTAAGATCTTCGTTCGCTTTTTTCACTCTTACTCTCTCAGACACACAGTGAAGTTTTCCAGAGGCTGAGCGACCTCTCATGGAGTCATCACTGATAATTCCTGCTTGGAATTCTCGTTTGTCTCAGTTTTAAATTTCCAAATATAATAATACCTATAAAGAAAAACCACATAAAGGAAAGCTCTTAGGGATGCCTCAAGCATTTTTAAGAGTTAAAAGTAGTTCTGAGACCCCTTTTCTAAGAGCTTGGTCAGTGGAGGGTGTCTATTATTTTTTACAATGAGTTTATTCCAAATATACCCAAGTTTGCACTCATTTTCCAGTATGTAAAAGGTTGGGTGAGGTGAACTGTATCCTAGAAAGACAAACCATTCTCCTCTTTGAGTTACTTGGCGTCTTTTAGGGTGCTCCCAAAGCCCTGAACAACTTGGTTTTAAAAAGAAAGTGTATTCTTTTCAGTTCAGTTCCCTAGAGACTGGTTTTTCATTCTAACTAGCAAGACCTTTTTTTTTTTTTGACAAGAAGAGCTCTGGTTACTGTAGTTGTTAATAAGACAGGCTGCCAAGTGCTGGGACCCATTTTTCTGTGTGATCAGAACTAAGTTCCTCCTTCCTGACATTTCATCTACTCTGCTTCGTGGTTTTAAGAATTAGCTGTGTGTGGATTAAGTGCTCTTAATCAGTTCATCTTACATTACAATGTAGAGTTTCTCTCATGTTCTGCAGAGAACTTGATTTTCATTTACTGTTCGTGATCACAGAATAGTAAGTGGGCGCCCAGGAAATTTCATGAAGAGGAGAGTAATGCAGAGGTGGGTGGAGGGAGTGGGGAATGCTGAGCTAATTGATTAGTTTAGAATCTTCTCGTTTCCATGAGGAATGGAGGAGCCCAATTTGTGTTTCTCCTTGGCATCGTATTCTCACAGATTGTCTGATTTTTTTTAATGATCTTGAAAGCACAGGCGATGCGTAATTCAGTTGAATAGGATATCTGTGGTGTTTTTGCCGTGTGCATTTATTACTTCGTGATGAGATTATTTTGACTCTATTAGTTGATTATCTGAGAGCTCGAGGAGTGAGTTTGATTGACAATGCCCCTCTCTGAGTCCTGAATTTTGAGTGCCACTGCCCTTTGAGCACAGTGAACACCTCCTCCCCAGTGCTAATGTACTAGGCTTTGAGGACCCAAAATGACTAGTTTGATGTCCTTTCCTAAGAAAACTTCGGGCAGAACTTCTCTAATCCTTGCATATGATTGACTTTATTGTTTTCTGTCTGTCAACACTAATTCCTTACCTGGCTTCAGGGTTAATTTGCACACTTGTCATTCTGGGGTTTTTGTTTTCCTGCCCCCAACCTGTTTATGGAGTCTTTTCCCAGTGGATTTGAAAACTTCCAGCTACTAGCGTGAGGATTTTCACATACACATGTGAAGCGGAGGTGAACAGATTGTGTTCATTTGCCAAGTAAGCCTCTTTGGTGTCTTCTACCCCCTAAAAATAACATCATTCCTCCAAGTGATAGTTAAAAGAAAACACCAGAGGGCAAGGTTTTCTCACAAACCCACACCAACTAAACAAACTAGTATTGTCATGTGCGGCTGTTGCTGCAGCTGCTTGCTGATCCCAGTAGCATCAGACATCTGTGAGCAGGAGTTTAGGGCCTGAAGGTCTCCACTGCAGGCGCTTGGAGGAGACCTGATTGTAGGAGAAGGTTGCTAGCTGTCACCTTCATTGATCAGCCTGCCTGTCTGCCATTGAAGGACCCAGATAATTATAGACTGGCTTTCTATTTAGAAAGACTATCCAGTGGGATTTTCAAAACTTGGGTAGGAGCTGGGATTTTGCATTGTGGGTGCAGCATTGTGCATGGTAGGTGTCTAGGTTGTCTGTTCTTCACCCTCAGTGGTGACCTCCCAGTCACTGTGGTCATTAATGCCCCTTAAACTGGGCATTTTGGTGCACACCTGTAATTCCGGCACTCTGGGAAGCTGAGGCAGGAGGATGGCAAGTTTGAGCCTAAGCTGGGCAATTTAATGACTTAGCAAGATCCTATCTCAAAAAAGGGTGACAGGGCTGGGGATATAGCTCAGTGCAAAGACCCTGGGTTCAATCCCCAGTACTGCTAAAAGAATGAAGGAAAGAAGGAAGGGAGGGAGATAGGAAGGGAGGGAGGGCTGAGGACGTAGCTCAATACGCAGGTTCTAGGTTCAATCCCCAGTACTAAAAAACAAGTGCCCCTAAGATTTCCAAAGTGTTCCCCATGAGGCAGAGTCGTCCCCTCTGAGAATCACTAAGCTGGATGATGGGGCAGGGTTTTAGGCAGGGGAAGGACAGATGCCAGCCTTGTGTGTCAGCCGGCTTGCCCTGCTGCTGGTGTCAGTGGTGCAGAGCAGTGGCCTGGAGGTAATCTTGGTGAGTAGGGTGAGGGGAGGCTTCCTAAGCTGAGATGGTGGCCCTGGAGAGGAAAGGGGACTTAGGAGAGCTCAAGAGAGACACCCGATGGCATGCAGCAACTAGTTGGACATAGAGAAAAGGAGGGAGAGGTGGGTGTTTGCAGTGTTTTCTGGGTTTCAGGCTTGTGCTGCTACCGGCTAGGTTGGTATACACCACGTGAAAATGCAAGGGGCAGAGGAAGTACTGGGAAGATGGCGGTGTTTTGTTTTGAGTTTTGATTGTCTGTAGGGTTTGTAGGTGGAGATTTTTCTGAAACAACCACAAATGTGGATGTGGAGCTCAGGAAGGTGGTCCCAGCAGGAGATGGAGATTTAGGAGTATGGGACAAGTGGAATTATCAGGAAAGAATGGTGGCTGGAGCCATGGTATGGATGAGATGTGGGTCGGGTTAGTAATTTCCTTCCCTCCTTCCCTCCTTCCTTCCTTCCTTCCTTCCTTCTTTCCTTCCTTCCTTCCTTCCTTCCTGTCTTAGTTACTGTTCTTGTTGCTGAGACAAAATACCTGACACCCAAAATTAAGGGAGGGAAGGTTTATTTACCTCACAGTTTGTAGAGGTTTCAGTCCATAATTGGCTGGCTCTAAGGCAGGGTGGCACATGGCAGAGGGACAACCATTCAGGGCTGTGGAAGATACCAAAAGCGACAGAGAGGAGGGGAGAGCAAGCCTCTCTGTCCCTGTATGCAGGCTACCCGCCCTAGGGCGAGTGTAGCACTTACACCCTTAATCCCAGCATTAGATGATGAATCAATCACAAACTCTAGATTCAACCACCTTGGAAAAGCCTGCCCCCCCATGAGGCTTTGAGGGGATATCCAGACTCAAACCATAACATTTTTCTTCCTCTCTTTCCCTCCCCTCACTTTTATGCTGGGGATCAAATCCAGGGCCTCGTGCCTGCTAGGTAAGCACTCTACTACTAAGCTACGTTCCCAGCCTTAACAACTTTTATGTAATGGAAAAACAAAACTGAAGCATGTGTAAAAGATAAAGAACTAATACCCATCTCACATAAAATGTTACTACAAATCATTAAAAAAGATAAGCCAGGGTATGGAAAAGTGGGCAGCCAACATCTTAGATGCAGAGTGAGACATACATAGTTATCTATATGTGCATATAGTATATATAAAGAAGAATATGCAAGAGGAGGAAATATATGAACTATGTGGTCTCAGAAATACATAGAAGAGCCTCACCTCATTACTAATGATAGAAATCAGATTAAAACAAATCATCGTCACCTGTTGGGTTAGTAAAGTTGTGAGGAGAGGGGCATGTCACACCATAGTGTGCACTGTGGAGTAGGAAGATCCAATGTAGGTAAATTTGGCAATTTCTACCAGATCTTGATCCTGCAAAGATATATGGTCATAGGTTTTTAGAAAAAAACATTGTTTACTACAGAAATGATTACCACTGAAAGAGTAGCTTGGTTATTGAGGAGTCCTGGACACAGTGGCACCCCATCTCATCTGAGGGGAGGCTAGGCCAGAGAGTGTGTGTACTCTTTGTAGAGGTGTGGCCTGACACCCTGCTCACCTGTGGCTTTGGCTTTTGTCTTCTACCTCCTATTTCTGCACTGTAGACAGGAAGTCCAGGGACATAGAAAAGGTCAGTGATGTGTTATTTGCATTAGTTCACCTGAATTACATCTCCCCCCTTTATAAATGTCTTTGAATATTAGTACTGAAATTAAGATTTGAAAATTGGGTTTGCTTTTAAACATTTGATTTGCTTTCTTGTGTCATATCCTGAGATGAAGCATATCTGGTTTGTGGTGGTTATTTATAATCACTTTGTAGCTATTCTTGTTTTCCTGACTTTCCCATTGTAGACTTCTGTGGCAGTAAACATGTGACACACGTTCATACTTAATTTTTTCAAGTCATGATGACACTACTGAATTCATTGAAGAAATAAACGTTATATTGTTATGAAAGGCTATCTTTCCACTGTGATCAACCGTTCAAGAGAAACACCGAGCCCAAGCAGTTAGTTGACTATGGATGGAATCTAAACCAAATGCAGAGTCTGGGGAGGGATATTGGAGGCAGATAGCCATGCAGAGGTACAGAGTTGGCTACCACTGCTTTTAGGTGACATCTTCTTCTACTCCTGCTGCCCTCATTAGTCTGTGGTACAGTGGAAAGAGCCCAGAGATGGGAAGTCTAGGGTCTTCCGTAGTCCTGATTCTGCTGCTAGCTAACTGTGCAATTCCTCTGCACATCACTTTAGATCTGCAGAATAAGATTGGTTTAGGTAGCTAGAGAAACTTCATAGTGTAGCAGTTAAGAGTATAGGCTCTAAATGCCTAGGTTTGAATGTTAGGTCTACCTGCTGATTGTGCGACCATGGTAAAGTTACTCAACTTCTCTGGTTCAGAGTTTCTTCTGCCTTCAACTGAGATGATAATAGTACATAGCTGAGAGTTGTTTGAGAATTAAATGACAATGCCTATAAAGCACATAAAATGTTTGGTGTACAACATATGCTTACTGGAGGCTACCATTGTTATCATTGGTTTTAATATTATTTCTGTAATACTTCTGTAATCATCATCATAATCACCTTTAAGGGCTTTTTCAGCTGTAGAATCTTTTGAAACCATCTGCTCAAAAAAGTAGATTAAAAACAGTATTTAAATTCTAAAGCACTAAGAAGAAAAGGATTTGACAGTGGAGGAAGAACAGGTAGTGTTCTGGTTTAATCTAGATGCCCCCCCCCAAAGCCTCATGCGTTCATAGGTGAGGCCTTTGGGAGGTCATTGGGTCATGGGTGTGTGGTACTCGTCAGTGGATTAGTCCACTGATGAGTTTATAGCTAAATGTGATGTTGGGAGGTGAGCCTGGTTGGAGGAGGTGGGTCACAGTGGGCGTGGGCTGGAAGGTTATCTCCTTCCCTTCTCCCTTGCTTGATCTCTGCCTCACACTGCCATGCCATGAGCCTGTTCTCCTGTGCCATGCCGTCCTGCCATGCTGCCCTCCCTTGGAGCCAGTCGACTATGGAATGAAACCTCTACAAACTGTGAGCCAAAATAAACCTTCTCTTCTCTAAGCTGTGGGTGTCAGGTTTTGTGTCTCAGCAGTGAGAAAGTAAGACAGACATGTAGTTGTCAGGTAGAGAGGTTGTCAGTTAGCTGTTCCCTTGCTCCAGCCTGTCTGCACCACATTGCTCCACTGCCAGCTGTCTCAGTCCCATGCACAGCTCCCGTTCCTCAGCGTACTGAGCCACTCTGCACACGGACTGCTCCCTCGTTAGCATAGCCAAGACCACAACTGGACAGGAAATTTTAAAAAGTTGGTTGGCACGGGGAATTATTTCACATTCAGAAATGAATAGAAGTTACACTAGCATTTTAAAAAGTGTTGCAGCAAAGATATGTGGCTTAGGCTGAGGAATTAAGGTCCTCTATGCAAACTAAAGAAAACTGGTGTAGCATTAGATGGATTTCAGAGGTAAAGATCAACTTATGGACATGATGATCTGTCATGCTCGGTAATAATTTGTGAGGTATTAGAGTTATTAATAACAGCAATGATAACTATTTCAGCCACTCTTATATACAGAAGAGTTAGGGGTTTCTGGCCAAGTTCTAGGGCTTTGTATGTGCTGTCTCACTCCTCATACCCGCCCAAGGAGATAGGCTTTTTTTTTTTTTTTTTTGTCTTTTTGAGACAGTCTCACTGTGTAGTTCAGGCTGTCCTTGAACTCACTTTGTAGCCCAGGCTGGCCTTGAACTCACAGCGATCCCCCTGCCTCAGCCTCCAGAGTGCTGGGATTATAGGCATGCAACACCACTCCCAGCGATAGGCATTATTTTTATCTGTAGAGACAAAATTGAGGCCCGCAAGGGCTTCTAACTCGTCGAGTCATGTACCTAGTGTGGAGTGGCTCTGAGATTTGAGCCCAGATGATCTGGCTCTGAAGCAGGATCTTGAGCCAGTACACTGCTCATTGCTCTGCTGTAGCCAGATTTGGTAAGTAGCTTCCTTGGACTACAACTCAAGCCCAGATTTCTGTTCTTTCTTTGCTTCATAGAATCTGCCTTGTGTAGAGCTGAGACAAACTGTGCCATGGTTATAACAAAATGATACTACTGCTCTCATCTTAGTAATTTACAAGAGATCTGGATACTGTGAAGCTCCCTCCCACCCCCTAAGGAACCTGGCAAGGACTCTCAAAATGGGAAAGCTATGTTAAGTTGAAATGTTAAAACCACACAGATGCATTTATTAAGCACGTGAGGTAGAAGTTGCATTTCTGGAATGTCACATAAATCATTTAGAAAATCCAGTCTGCGTACTTCTAGGGGCTGCACAAAGCAGACCGGAAGGGCCAGTCCATCAATACTCTGCTGTGGATAATCTCAGTGGGGACACAGGCCAGCCAACTGCCTCTAGCACTTGGGGCCCAGCTTCGATTCGCAGTCCCAAGTGGGCTGAGGGGCGTGACTCAGGAGGGTGTTTGGGACCTGCAAACAGCATAGGGTCAGAAAAGGGTTGAGAACCCAGATGCTCTGAGAGATAAACACTTTAAAAGCTGGTGTGATTGTGTTACTAGCGATTCTTGAAGAGTGGGTATTTAAAGAGTTCAGGAAGCAAAACATCAAACATAGAAGCAGTCACAAGTTTTGGTTTTTTTCTCTAGGGTGGAATAGGGACAGCTAGTAAAAAGAAAAGATTTAATATGCTTGAAGGAAAGTTAACTCATTTGATCCCATCCTGTGAAGACTCTGGCAGCTTTTCCCCATTCCTGGGTGTTATGGGTTTATTTTGGGAAAAAGAAGTGACCTTCCTCATAACTGTAGCTAAAGGACGCTTAATAAGGAATTATATGGCACTGTTAAAAATGTAGACAAAGGAATCATGGTTTTTTTTGTGTGTATGTGGGGAGACTGTAATAAAATGCATGTATTTAAAACAAAAGTAGACCCATTAAATAGAAATATAATACGAGCCATGGATGTCATTTAAAAATTTCTAATAGCCACATTAAAAAGGAAAATAGGCAAATTAATTTTAATGATATATTTAACCCAATATTAACCCAATAAATTAAAATTATTTTGATATGTAATCAATATAAGAGTAGAGATTTTTACATTCTATTTTTTTGGTACTAAGTCTTTGAAACAATGTGTATTTTGTACTTTTGGCACATCTCATTTCATACTTGCCACATGTGGGATAGAAGGGAAGAAAGAAATGAAGGAAGGAAGGGACAGAAGAACGGTGTCATACACTCTCAAGATTCTTTTTTTTTTGTGGGGGAGGTGGTACCGGGGGTTGAACTCAGGACCTCGCGTGCCAGCAGGCGCCCGTGCTGCTGAGCTATCTCACTGGCCCCTCAAGATTCTTATTAAGCACATGGATGTCTTTTGCATTCTCCTTGGCAATCTCAAAGGCCGAATTCCTCAGTGTTCCATTTCAAGAAATCATCACCAGCAAGTTCTTTCTCCTGCTTTGTTGAAATCCAGCCATCCTTACCTTTTTGTGCCATCTGTTGATAGATTGCATTTTGGGGGTGTAAAGAGAAATGATTTTCTTCAAATTAATCTTGGTTTATTCTGAAGATCATCTCCCTGGGCATTGCTCTCACCTCATTGTTCTACTTGGTCTTATTCTCAGATGTTCCTGCTTTTCCACTGCAGTACATGAAAGGCAGTGGGGAGGGACATCCAGACCTGTACAGACCCCAAACACCATCAGGGACTCTTTTTTTTTTTTTTATAGCAGGAATGAAAACTGCCTCATAAAACTGCCTCCCAAGACATCAGAGATGCCGTCTCATATATGGGCAAAAATAAATCCGAGAGTGTTGATGACAATTTTGCATGCAAATTGGTTAGTGGAGATGGAGCCTCTCAACTCGTGTGTGCAATTTGCTATTTCCATGTATCAATTTGGAAGTTTTTGCATGAACGTGGTAATTGTTCATGCAAAGCTGAAAATGCAGGTGTGGAAGCCTTATTTAGAATGTGAGAACTGTCTCGTCCCGTTTGTACTTGGCTGAGTTTCGTTGACTCTTTTTTGTGACATTTTACGTGGAAAAATATTACCTATTAAAAATGTGTTTACAGTGCACAGAACTTTTTGTGAGTCTTATGAATGGCCTGTGTGACTGTGGTGCTAAATGTGCAGTGTGTTTCTGCGACAGTGAGGAAAGGAGATTCCACGCTGATGGGAAGCAATGGGGCTGACGGTAACACCGCTGAACAAACGAAGTGGGTTCTCAGTGGGTAGAAGTGTGCCACGTGCACAGAGAGCGAGACTTACTCTCATTTATAGGCTTCTTGAAACCGCAGTCTTGCATGTGGTGTATTTCCCAACCATTTCTACCATGCCTATTTGCATATTATTATATTCAGAAAATTTTGAAAATTCTCCTAGGTAAAGACTTGATGGATAAGTCGGTGTGAATTTCTGCAAAGGAGGCGAGACCCCGCTGATAATAGCTCAGGATGAGAAGAAACAGTACTGTCACCTGTGTCCCGTGCACGTACCAAACTGCAGTGTGCTCACACTTCCGGGCACCGTACTTCTTGGGACATTTCTTGTTTGCCATTTTCTGCTGTGTGGCTTAAGATTCCCAGTCACTTCTTTATACAACCATGGTCTTTGTCCTGTCATTAGCTGGCCGTCTCTAGCAGTAAAATTTTTAAATTGTTCCTTTGCTCTTATTGTCATACCAGACTTTGATTTTTTCCAGTGGCACTTTGTGAACTGTCCCAACTCTTAGCAGCTTCTGTATTCTGTTAGCCGCTTTCTTCTTTTCGCCGCCGTCCTATCTCCTGCTCATGTTAGTGGGGACGGGGAAAGGAAAGACAGTAGACGAGGTCAGCTGTGAGGTGGCGTGGGAAATAAAGCTGAAGGCTTCCTGGAGATAGGTGGGGGTGATGGTTGCATGGCAGTGTGAATGTACTTAATGCCACTTAAAAATGGTTAAAATCGTAAATTTTGGGCTGGTGAGATGGCTCAGCGGCGTAAGCGCCTGCCTGGCAAGCGCGAGGGCCCGAGTTCGACTCCCGGAACCCACATACGAAAAAGGGGCCGGTGATATTGCTCAGCGGCACGGGCGCCTGCTGGCACGCGAGGTCCTGAGGTCAACCCCCCGGTACCCACCAAAAAAAAAAAAAATCGTAAATTTTATATTATGTATTTTTACCATAATTTGTAAAAAGGTTTCCACATTTCCTCTGAGGTTTTCACTGGTCTGGCTGACAGTTTCCTAAGTGATTATGATGATGATGTTTTACATCTTAGACTCATGGTCAGTCTACTTTGGGACCCAGGGGGTGTGGGGACTTCAGAGTTCACCATTTCCCAGAATGACAGTGGGTGGCAGTTTGCAGTAGACTTTCTTTGAAGGAAAAAGTGCTGAAGTAGTCCTGACTCGGGCTCCATGGTGGCCTTAGCAGCGGAGGATATCTTCATTTAATGATGGCTGTTAATGAGCCTTCTCTGAGTTGGCCAGCTTGTTGGTGAATAACCCAGCATGGGTCCTGGCCTAGTGGAATTTATTTATTGGGAAGACGGAAAAAAGTCAGTGAATAATTTGTATAATTAAACAATGTGATAGATGCTGTGAATCAAATGACTGGTAAGTAATGGCATAGAAACAACAGTATCCAGTGGAAATACACTTCAAGCCATATATGTGAATATAAATTTTCCAGGAGCCACATTTTAAAAAGGTAAAAGAAGTAAAATGTAATTATTTAATCCCAATATAGCCAAAATATTATAATTTCAGTTTGTTACCAATATGAAAAAAATTAGTTTGCCTTCTTTTGTCCATGGTAAGTCTTTGAAATTGTTTGATATTTTTATACTTCAGCACATCTAGTTTGCACTAGCCATGATTCATATCACTCTCAATGGTTTCTTGTGGCTAGTGGCTACGGTCTTGGACAGCAAATGTAGGGAGCTCAGAGAGAGAGAGTTGCTAGGATGGGTAGCTGCTCATAAATACCTGGTTATGGATTAAGAAATTCTCTCTTTCCCTCTCTCCCTCTCTCCCTCTCTCCCTCTCCCCCTCTCCCCCTCTCCCCCTTTCCCTCTTTCCCTCTCTCCCTCTCTACCTCTCTCCCTGTCTCCCTCCCTCCTTCTCTCCCTCCTTCCTTCCTTCCTCCCTCTCTTCCTCTTCCTCCTCCCTCTCTCCCTCTCTCCCTCCCTTCCTCCCTTCCTCTTCCCTCTTTCTCTCCCTTTCTCTCTTTCCCTGTCTCTCTCCTTCCCTGTCTCCCTCCTTCCCTGTCTCCCTCCCTCCTTCCCTGTCTCCCTCTCTCCTTCCCTCTCTCTCCTTCCCTCTCCCCCCTCTTCTTCCTTCTCCCTTCTTCTCCCTGCCTCTGTCCCTCTTCCTCCCTCTCCCTCCCTCCTTCCTTCTCCCTCCCTCTCTCTCTCCTTCCCTCTCTCCCTCTCCCTCTTTCCCTCTCTTCCTCTCCCTCCCTCCTTCCCTCCTTCTTCCTCCCTCTCTCCCTCTTCCTCCCTCCCTCCTCCCTCCCTGTCTCACTCTCCCCCTCTTCCTCTCTCTTCCTTCCTCCCTCCCCCTCTGCTTCCTCTCCGCCCCATCTCCCCACCAACCTTGAATGTTTTTGGGGGAGCCCATGAAATTTGGAGGATTATCCTGGTCCCTGAAATTGGCTGTTGAAAAACTTGGTGTTAATTGGACTGTAATAGTGTTACCAGGACTGTAATTGCCCTCTTAATCAGTTCTGTTTCATTAACATTATTTAGTTTTGTTATTTTGAAGTGAAGCATTGGAAGCAATTTTAAAAATAGTTGATGATCTTTGCATGTTCCTGTCCCAGCTCCCCTCCCCTATTTAATGATGCTAACCTCCTAGTGGGTCTCCCTTCCTGCCTTCTGTGTCCTCTTGCAGGCCTAGACACATCTATAGGGTTTGGTTTGGATTTTACAAAAATGGGCACATGGGATGCTTGCATTACTCTGTGTCATACTTTTCTCAGTCTACACTAGATATCACTCCAGCTCAGAGCTATGGATCCAACTCATTTTTGTGATTTCTATTTAACAAGCTATAGTATGGCTGAACCCTGGGATCTTCAGCCTTTCTACTGTGGAAGGGTTGTGCATTGCATGAACATGGGGAATTAGAATGATGCTTTGCTTTTCAGACTTTAAAAAAATGCTCTGTGTCCCTTGTTTTTGAAAGAGCTAGTGGCCTTCCTGGCTCCTAGAGGCTCTTGCCGATGAGAGATGAGTGAGAACGTGCGTGGGCTGTAAGGTCTACGTGGACTCCAGGGTCACAGTGGGTTTGGGACTCAGCATCTGCTGCCAGTGGGAGGCGCTCCGTCAGCAGGACCCGCAGCTTTCACTGAGGGGGTATCAGAGCCATCACACTTAGCTGACCCTGAGACTCCTCGAAAATGCATGCAAAGATGAATTATTTTTCTGAGATAGTGCCACAATGGCTTCATATTTTTGGTGCTGATTACATCTATACAAAGTCTTGAGACTTTGTCATAGAAATCTATATAGGGTCTCATTTACATTCTAAATAGTTTAATTTCCATATTGTTTGTACATATTCATTAGTGGCTGGTCTTTGATGCAATCAGTTTAATGCACTCTCAAAATCAAAAGAGAATTACCAAGAGTGTCAGCTATGGTGCTGTCGTACTTAATTTGAAAAACAGCATAAAATATTGATAACTAGCTTCCCTCTGACTTGTAAACTCTTCTTGGATTTGGTGTGGATAGGTTTGGTTAGTAATCATTTAGACTTGGTGATACTTTTTGTCCTCCTTTCTCTATCAGATGTATTTTCAAGTATTTAAAAAATTTTTTATCAACATTCAGATGCAAGTTGATAGCTTTTAATATTTGAATACTCACCACTAAATCTAAACAGCAGTGGCTTGTTTCTTAAAAAGATTTCTTAAAGAACCTTAGCCTGTTTGTGACAAAATGGACTGAGGAGTTGAGCAATAATGTCATCTTTTGGTTTTGATCAATGGGTACAGTCATGGGAATTACTCAGGTAGGCTCCTTTCGGCACATGATGAAGTTTTTACAGCACAATGTTGTGTGTGGTATATGTGTGTGTGTGTGTGTGTGTGTGTGTGTGTGTGTAATTCAGTGGCTGTATATGACCTTTTGAATTGACAAGCAAACCAATAGCTCCTTGACCCTCCCTCCTCCCACCCACCCCCGTTGCCATGGCAGTCTGATGTTTTAACAGGCTTCTGTGATCTGCTGGGCTGCCTCTTAAGAACTCATTTGATAAGGCATCCGTTCCTTTGCCAATTACTCCCTGATTGACCTGCACAATCCTAGGTTTGCAGAAGCTGAAAGAAGTGCTTTTAGTCTTACTGAGATTTCCCCTCTGTGTTTATCCATGATTTAGGTATTAAGAATAGTGTTTTAGAACTTGCACAGTTTAATAGCAAAAGGCCAAATAGCCTGATTAAAATAATGAGCAAGATTTGTAGCTGAATAGACATTTCTCCAAGGAAGACATAAAAACTCAGCCCACAGATATATGGAAGTGTGCTGAATGACATCACTAATCATCAGGGAAATGCAAATCAAAACCAGGGCGAGATGCTCTCACACCTGTTAGAATGGCGATCAGAAAGGCACAAGATGCTGAAGTGTTGATGAGGATGTGGAGGAAAGGGATCCCTTTCACGCTGTTGGTGGAAATGAGTGTAGCTTGGTGCAGCCACCGTGGAAAACAGCAGGGAGGTTCCTAGAGAAATAAAAAATAGAATGTATAACTCAGGAATCCCTCTTTATATATGCACAAAGGAAATAAACTTGACATCTCATGAAGATATCTGCACTCCATGTTCATAGTAGCCAAGATGTGGACACAACCCAAGTGTCCGTCAATGCACAAATGGATGAGGGGGCTGTGTTACTTGTATACAAATGCAACATCATTTAGTTGAAGAAGCAGCCCTCCATTTGCAGCAGCATGGATGTACCTAGAGGATATTGTGCTAAGTGAAAGAAACCAGACACAGAATGAAATATACCTGATCTTGCTTATTTGTGGAATCTTAAAAAAAATACTACATGTAAGTCATAGAACAGGGGCAGCTGGGAGTAGGAGGAAATGTGAGTCAGAGAGAACAAAGTTGCAGTTACCTAGGATAAGTATAGTGATCTAGTGGATAACAGGGAGACTTGTTAGTAGTATTTGATGCTGGAGATTTGCTAAGGGAATAGCTTTTAGGTTCTTCCATACACACAGAGTGAAGATAACTGTGTGAGATGATGGACATATTAATTGACTTGAGGGTGGAGATCACTAAGCATATGTATGTCAAAAAATGTACACCTTAAATATATACAATAAAAATAAATTAGTTAAAATAGTACAAATAGTGTTTTATGAAAGCATATTGGTAATTGTCAGCAGCTATAGGGCGAGGGGATGAAAATAACTGCTTAGTGGATACGGGGTTCCTTTCTGGGGTGAGAAAAATGTTTTAGGTCTAGATAGAGTTGATTGCATGGCATTATAAATGCACTAAATGCCACCAAATTGTTCATTTTATGATGGTTAAATTTGTTTTGCAAATTCTACTTCAATTAAAAAAAAGGCTAGTGTTATGATGGTGTGGTCTCCTGAGCCTGTGTGTGTGTATATGTGTGTGTGTGTGTATATATATATACTTTTTTTTTTATGGTGTGTGTGTGGTACCCAGGGCCTTTGCACTGAGCTGCATCCCAGCTTTTTTTATTTTTTCCTGAGTCAGGGCCTTGCTTAGTTGCCTCAGGCTCCCAGAGTGCTAGTGTTACAGACATGTGCCACCAGGCCGTTTGTTTTTCTTTTTCTTTTCTTTATTTTTTTAAGTTTTAGAAACTTGAATATAATTTAATGAGATGAGAGAAACTTGAATTTTAAAAGCCCCAAAGTAAATGTTTTAATTTTTCCACAGATTTAGAAATGACACATAGAAAACATAGGCTGAAAATATTGTTTTAAAAATTGGATTCCTGTTCCTTACCTATCCACGAAAAAACTCAGCATTAAAAAGTGATTGACTTTAGTGTTTCGCTAAATTGGATCTAGTACAAAGCCCAGGCAGATTGATGTCATAGAAATAGCAGTCTTTAAGGAACAAAAAAAAAAAAAAAAAAAAAAAAATCTTGGTCGAGCAGTGTCATTATCAGCTTCACCTGTGGGGAAATTGCAGGAGGGGAGGTGGGTCTTTGTTGAGTTGCGCTCCTTGGTATTGACAGATCCATTAGCAGAAGTAATTAGAAAAGCAGAGTCAGACTTGGAATAATTAGGTTAAAGTCACAAATGATTCCTGGACAAAATAATAGAAGTGCTTGCTTGGCCTGGTTGACGGAGTTAATTGCAGCGTAGGTTGCTGCCTGCAGTTGTTTGTTTCTCGTGTTGGAGGCTGGGACGCTCCCAGTAATCAAGTCTGAAACAGCGAAGACGTTGCTCTCGCATGGATGTCTGAAGAGCTTAACTTCCAGGGAAGGAATGAGGCTGCAGAGTGTTTTTGCTAAATAAAACATAGTCATAGCAAAAATAAAATCTACTTTATCCCAAGAGTGTTGAGAAATGTTCGATTTTGTGTATTGTGTTTTTCCATTTTCATTCTTTTTTTTCCCTTAACTCTTAAAATAATGTCTTATTTATTTATTTATTGGGGGTTAATTTCTGAAAGAAAACAACACATTATTCAAAAGATCTTTGGACTTTCATGCCACCCAAAATACATTTCAACAGTTTTAATATTTTGATTTTTAAAAAACCTGTTGTTGGTAGCGTCAGGAAAAAGATTTCCAAAGGGTTTAAAATATAATGACGTGTTCCTAAACTCTTTGTTCTACTCAACACCAGTATAGAAAAGGGAGGAACTAAGAAATAGAGGCCACTGTGCAAATGCCTACAGATGTGTTGTTGGAGCCTTTGATATGTACCATGGTGATGTGGGAGTGACTGATGGGGCCCACTTTTTAGTATGTGATTACTGATGCCCATGCTATTCTTTGACAGTGTCAAGATGAAGGCAAGGAATAAATGTGGGGTCTACATCCTCCCACATTTATCAAGTGCCCCATCTAGACTGCAGCCTGCCAGAATTCGGCTTGGGCCTTAAGGAGCTGAAAATTCAAAGATTATGGAAATTAAGATTTTGGGCTTTGTAGAAGTAAGAATTAGAAGTTCTAGTGCCTTGGGCCCAAATGGCCATTGCAAGTGACCAGGCTAGGACAAGACACTACACTGCCCACTTGGGTCAGGTGGGGCTTCAGAGTGCATGCTTTCCTTAGTTTGTGTTTATTGTTTGTTTTATCTACCTGGCCTCTGGGGGACACAGTTTAGGCCTTGGAATCTATACCAGGCCCTCTATCCCTCTAATCCTGTGTGTTGTAGGCTATTTAGAAGCATTCTTGACATCTGCCCACTACACACTAGTAGCAATCCTTCCCCAATTCCTGCAGCTGTGACAATCAAAAATGTCATTGCAAAATGTCTGCTGATGAACAAAACTTGCTCCCAGTTGAGAACCACTGGGGTAGAGTTAAGGTGTGAGGTAGGGGGTCTTAACTTTATTTTCTTCTATGTAGCTACATTTGCTAACAGTATTTATTACATTCACCTAACTTCACCACTGAATGAAATGCCACTTTTATTATAACTTGGATTTCCAAGGAATTCAGGATATAATTATGTGGTTCTAAACTCTTTGTACCTTACTCTATCCTTATTCTTTATTTTTCCTTTTGATCTATTTAATTTTTGTGCCAATTCCATACTATTTTGTTACAGTGAATTTACAGTGTATGTAACTAGTGATAGATGAGACTCTGCCCCTGCCCAGGCAGTGAGACGAGCCGCCCGGAGAGCTCATCTCTGCACTGCAGTGAGACAGAGGCGGGGGTGGAATGAAGACTGCTGTGGGAGTACAGCGGGTGACTAAACTGGATGCGATCGTGGTCTGATCGCTGTGGATCGGTGTGGGATGTGACCGGTCCAGAAGTGGAGAGGAATGTGTGATCAGCAGTGACGGTGCCACCCACTCCGAGCAGGGTCATATTCTCTTTCACTAGAGAGCAGCAGTGTCTAAGACAGTTTCATCAGTGGCCCTCAGCCTCAGCATATGAAATTATATTTGGAAATAACTTGTTATGCAGTGGCTTATGTGGTTTAGTCCCAAAGTGGGGTCCTGGTCAAAGTCCAGGAAGCCAAAGTAACTTCAGAAAAACTCACACCCTTTCCTGGTAACTCTCCTTCAGGATGAAGGGGACCCATCACCCCCAGTGTTATTCCTGAAATACCCCTTTCCTCCCCCACACTGCTCAGGCATCTCTTTCTCATTGCCTAGAAATCCCCTAGAAAGCTCTCATGGTGCCCCATGATGGTTGCAGAATCCTCTCTAGTGCTAGGCAGGCAAGAGGCGGGGCCTTCGGTCAGCACCTCTCACCCCTCCCCCTCCTCACAGCACATATCATCCTGCCTCTGCCTTCCTCCACCCATGTCTTCTTTTGCAGTACTGGGTATTGAACACAGGGCCCCATGCATGTTAGGCAAGTGTCCCACTAGTGACCTGTTCTTTCATCTTTCTACCAACTGCACGAATACGTAATTGTTCCTTATTCCTGTTCTGGCTCTGATTTGGGAAACTCTTCTAGCTAACATCGAAAACATTTATTGTATTAGCCAATGTCATTTTTTAGACAGAAACGGATTCCTTAGTCTTCAAGTAGAAATAATAAAATTATTGCATTTTTAAAGTTGGAAGCTCCTTTCACAATTGCTTATCTAAGATCTTCGTAAATAAAGGACCCAAGAGATGGGGAGGGAGTTACATGACTTATGCCAGGTTACATAATCTGTAAATGAAATCAGGCAACTATTACAAAACAAAGTAGTGGAGAGGTTTTTCGAATGGGTAGGGTGAGAAACAGACCAGCGGGCTACAATTAGGAAGTCCATCCAAACGGTAAATCCTTTGTTCTTCCAGTAATAACATTGGGGGATTGGTCACTTTATGAGAACTAGATTTTTTGTCTTTGTTATCTTTAAGGTTAAGGCTCAAATAGAAACATGAAATTAAGGTCTTTAATCATATGTACAGTAGAAGCCTTTTTTATTGTGATAAGATGGTTGAGATTCATTTTTATTTGTTTTTTAACCATGAAGCTAAACTTTGACAGCATGCATACCAAAAATTAAAGTCATAAAACTGCTGAGTTTTGACAGGAGATATATCTTTAGATTTTAAGATAAAAATTTAAAAGGTATTATGTTTTATTCAGGAAGCAACTTACTATAAAGCAGCTGATTGACTAATATTTTTAGCGCACTGATTTGGGAGTATGGAGGTTAGAGGTGTGGGTGGGAATGAGGATGATAATGGCCCTGTCCCATACTGTCACCATCCCTGAGCAGTCCCCTGCCACTATCTGCCCACCCCAGCAGGGCCACTGACTGTGATTGTTTTGGGCTTTGTTGAGTGTGTACACGACATCCATCCGACTCTCACAGCCTCTCTGTGATGGTGGGCAGGCCAGTGTCGTCTCCACTTTGTTCATGGAAACAGCATTTGCAAGCCCAGAGTTAACGGCTGGTGAAGAACGCAGTTAATGTCAAGATCTCATCTTCCAACCACATCCTCTGCTTTTATTTTTTATTACAGAGTGATGCATAAGACAAAGCAAATATATAAATTATTGAAATCTATGTAAAGGTTGACACATTTAAAAAAAGATTGAACTGTAGAAACAGACTGATGCTCTTTATGTAGAGTTCTGTCTTAGAAGATCTTAGAGCGGCACAGTGTTAGGTTTGATCGGTGTAGTGAAACTGCCCCCCCGGAAAGGTTTCCACATCTACCTGTGTACATTCAGTGTCCCAGCCACACACAGTTGAACCCTTTTCAATGGCTTTGTGATCTGCCCACAGCACAGGCAACTGGCTGTGTTCTTCTTAAGGCCCCACCTAGCTTTTGCAAGATGACAGAGGGAAACCTGGGGTCCTGGCTAGGACTAAGGTGAAGCAAGTGAGGCAAGATTTTAAATAAATGCAAGATGGGTAAATGTGCCATGTGAGCTGTAGTGATGCTTGAGTTGGAAAGAAAAATCAGTAACACTGATCCTGTCTTTATTAGAAATTTTAATCCTTGTTGATCATGGATTTTTGGCTTTTTTTTAGTTTTTCACATATTGCATTAAATATTTATCTTAGTTTCTGAGTCTTCGGTGCTCCCTAAATTTTGAACCTATGGTGAGTTTCTCCTGACTTGCCTTTAATCCCTGCCCTGTCTTGGGTCTGGGGATTGGCTGCATGGGATGCCACCATCCTCACTGTGGACTGGGGAAAAAGCTTGTGTGGCTCTCAGAGAAGGCCCTGTGTTGGTAGGGCAGAGAGTTCCTTGCCCTGTTGGACTGCCTGAAGTAGGGCACAGTCACAGGTGGGCACATGCCTTGGATCCATTTTCCTTGCCTGCACAAAGGGTGGGTTGGAGGAGGGCCACAGCAAACTCCCAGGAGCGGTGGTTTTCGGCATCCAAACTTCTGGGCAGGATTGTGGGGGCATAGCTGGTTTAGTGAGTCTAGGTTGTGGCCATGAGTCTTCATTTATGAGTTCTCAGCTCCTGCTGCTTAACTGAGGTGCATACTTTGAGGGCTTTGCTCTCAGGTCCAAGGCAAGGGTCCCTCGTACCTGAGTATAGTGAGCTGCTTGTGGGACACATTGGCCGGTTTTCCATGCATGGGGAATATGGAGGGGCTCAGCATTCTTTCTTCTTCTTCTTTTTTTTTTTTTTTTGAGGTACTGAGGACTGAACCCAGGACCTTGAACATACTAGGCAAGTGTTCTACCACTGAGCTACATCCCCAGCTCTTGCATTTATTACCAGACTCGCCTTTGGATTTTTTTCTTCAGCAGCATATCCGAAACGTAGCCTTCAAGGGGGAGATTGCTTACTTTTCCGCTTTCCTAGCCAGCCTTACATTTGTCATTGTTATTAATGGAGGTTTCTTCAGGCTACTGGAACTTGATTTAGAGTGAATCATTGCTATGGATTCTTTTTCCTGTAAATTTCTTGCACAATCTATGGAAATGAGAGCTATTGTGTCTTATGCTACATGGTATTCTTAAGTCCCCTAGATTTTGTTTTTAAATTCATTTCTAAAGATAACACATTACTTTAAAAATACATTAAAATCTTTCAAATAATATTCTTTTTACATATGAAGAAGGACATAAAAATGTCTTATAAAGTTCTCACTGAAATGATCCCTATTGCTGGTAATAGTTTTGAAAATATAAAAACAACCTTTCCACTCTTTTCTCCCTATTTTCATCCCTCTTTACAATGTTGATATCTTTGTAATTTCCTCCAGAAAAAAAATATTTTTATTCATACTTACTCATCCTTTTAATTTTTTAAATATAAGAGTGACCATGCCATTAACAGGCACCTTTAAAAAAAAACTCCGTGATGTATCTTGGACACATGTTCATATTAACACATAACAGATTTACCTTGGCTTTCTTAATGTTCATAAGACTTACCATTGGGATATCCCAGTGTTAACTAGCCCTTAATGAAGAACTCTTTGGTTCCAGAATTCTGCTATTAGAACGGCACTGTAGTGGATATCTTTGTGTGCATTTTAGTGTTAGTTTTTCTGTAGTTTTTCTCTTTTAGGCAATTTCAATCACTTCTAAACATCAAGGAAGAATAGTGTCACAAACTTCAAGATTCCATCACCCAGGCCTGTGCCTGTCCAGTCTCCTCTCCCAGGCTCATCCACCCACTCACATAGCAGCACATATTTTAAAGTGGATCTAAGACATCTGGTCTCACCTGTATCTATGCCTGTCTTGATACACATTTAATAAGGTGGGACTTTTATACATAATCATGGTATCACACCTGAGATATTACTGCAGTTCCTGAATTTCTAGCCAGTATTCACATCTCCCCAGTTGCCTTACCACTTTCTGAAACATTTTTTCTAATAAGAAGCCAGGGCATTTTGTTGAGTACTAGGTAAGAGGTAAAGCCAGTGACTGCTGGGGAACACTCAGAGGGAGAGACACAAATCCCAGGTCTGCCATGATTTGTGGGTAACTGTAAATAACCAGCAGGAAATGCATTCTATATCAAGACCGCGGTGCTTTCTGGGCTGGAGGTAGATGGGTGCTATTCAAAGCCTGTGCTGCATAGAATCTGAAAGCAGAGAGGAGGCTGACAAGAGGGACCTGACCCAAGTCAGCCTGAGAAGAAGCTTGGGCCAGCAAGGAAAATGTCAGCCAGCACAGCCACCCCAGTGCTCATATGGGTGTCCCCCCTGTATGGTGCTGTACAATGGAATCTGCCCCTCCTGCATTAAGAGTGGCTCTGTTCCAGCTGGAACCCCTGGTGGCCTAGTGACTATAATGTGTATAGATGTGATGCTGCTGATTTGTCCATTTATCTTGAAAGACAGGAGTCCAGCCATAGGATTAACACCAGTAGTGGGGTTTTTGGGCACGGGGTGTGTACATTTTGAGGTTTGAAGGCACCCTGCCCTCCAGAAAGGTTTGCTTCTACCAGCTGTGAGGAGTGTGCCTGTTTCCCCAGTGTAGGTATTCTAGAAGTAAAAGAAAGAAAACCTATTCTAATAGAAATAAAGCAGAAAACAACCAGGAATACATTTGATAAATATGTAATATCCATGCAAAGAAAACTTTAATATGCTCCTGAGGGACCCAATGGAAGACTTGAATAAATCAGTTACTCCATGTTCTCAGATGGGAGTGCTCAGCATGGTGAAAGATACTCATTCTCCCTCAGTTAAGCTTTAATTTGAACATAATCTAATAAAAGTCTCAGCATTTGGGGGTAAGAGATGAGGGAATTTGATGGGCTGATTTGTAAAGACCATTTGGAAAAACAAATTAGACAAGAAAATTCAAAAAGTAACTAGGAAGATAGGGAGAGTCAAGAAAGAGCCTAACCATATACAACAATATATTATGAAACTAACATTGTTAAAAACACTGCTGTTAATGCATAAATTATATATTATAAACTAAACATAAATATATTCATTAATACATGATAAAATTGCATTTCAAATCAATAAGAAAAAATGGATAAACTCTGGGAGGATGTTGAATTCATATCTGCATGCCTTACTTAAGACTGATTCCAAAAATATTCAAGATGTGCATGCAAAAATGAAATGTGTGTTATCAGAATTCACAGGAAAATTGTTTTGTAGTCCCAGGTCTTTGTGCTATGACATACATTTTGGAAGCCATTGAAGACAGGATTGATAAATTCAATTTTATAAAAAAAAAAATTCTTCATGGCAAAACCTATCTTATACAAAGTCAAAAGACAAGCAAAAAAATTGGGAAAAGATACTTGCAACTGGTAGCACAAGTAATAACTAAATTCCCTAATATATAAAGAGTTTCTACAAACCAACATAAAAAGGACCAATAATCCAATAGAAAATAGATTATGCACATTTCACAGAAAAGGAAACAGCATTTAAATATCAAATGTTTAATAAGAAAAGATACTATGACCTAATAAGAGAAATATAAATTGCCACCTCACAGGGGTCATATTTTTTAAAATATGAGGTTATCCAGGTATGACAAAAGAAGTATCATTGATGGGAGGTAAATCTGTACTGCTTTTTGGAGGAAAGATTGCAATTTGTAACCCAGCAATTCCACATCTAGGAATGTATTGTTTAAATTTGCTATACGTACACACCTGAAATCAGGTAGGAATGATATTTTTCATTAAAGCCTTATAGAAGAAGCCAAAGTTTGTATAATCAATTATATACCATGCAGTGGAACCGTTAAAAAATGAATGAGGAAGAGCTCTGTGCACTGCTATGGAATGGTTTGTAAGAAAAGGATATTGTTAATTGATAAAAAGCCAGGTGTGTGGTGTTTCACTGCCATTTGTGTAAAAAAAAGAGGAAGATATACAAGCCTATTTACTTGTGTATGAATTCAGCAATTACCAACATACATATAAAAATGGGTAGTAATCATTGCCTTTAGGGAAAAAAATGGAAGGCAGGGGATAAGACTGGATATAGACTTTTTACTACATACACGTTTGTATCATTTGACTTTTAAACCTGTCTGTGCTTCTCAAAAATAAATGGGAAATCCAAATTTAAAAATAAGTTCAGTAGGTAAAAAAAATACTGTTTATTTTGATGTGTGTAGTTCTAATGTTGAGTGTCTTTTTGAATAAACGTTAGCCTTTTACATTTTTAGACATCTGCCTCTTTATACATTTTGGGGGGGTTGAAGGAAGGCAGTGGTTTCTTTGCAAATTAAATAATTTCTACTTTAAGTGTTGTAGATATTTTGTTCCAGTTTTGTTTTTTTGTTTTTTTGTTTTTTACTTCGTCTATGCTGGTTTTGCACCTGGCACTTTTATGTTTGTGTGTAATCTTTTTCTTTTTTTCCCTCCTTCCCTTCCTGGGGGTGGAAATGACTTTCCCATCGTGGTCACTGAGAAGACTGGCTGTAGATGTAAGGCATTCGATTATGGATGCCTTTGGATAACTTGGAAGATGACAGGCTACTTATGAAGTCTCTGAAGGCAGGAAAGACAGGAATAAATTCATAGTTAGCAAGAAGTGACCCGGAGGGTGCTCCCCTAGGGCAAGGCAGGAGGGACTTGGGTGCGGTTCGGAGGTGGTATTGGTGGGTCTCTGATGGCTTCTCTCCTCTCTCCACTCCCAGCGGAGCTCCCGCGGTCCTCGGCGGTGAGGCTGGCTTCCCTGCGGGACTTGCCTGCCCAGCTGCAGGAGCTGTACCAGCAGGGGTTCTCCCTGGCCACCTTGCACCCCTTCGTGCAGCCCACTCACAACCTGGAGAAGATGCCCCTTGAGCACATCTTCAGGGCCATCCTGGTGAAGAAGACTGACAGGTAAGGACTGCATGCATCAGACGGTGGCTAACGTGTTCAGTGGAGGAGGAGAAGTAAACAGATGGGGATGAATTTGAGAGCTGGTCCCAGTGTCTCTGCCCTCTGCCAGGTAAGGCAATGGGTTAGAATTTCCACAGCCTCCTGGGATGAAAAGCAAATGCCATGCCCAACTGCAAGTAGAGAGGTCTGTTTTATATCTACTCCTTTAATTTATTGGATTAAACTCAGCTAGAAAAATGTGACCTCCAAAGAGTTGTATTCCCAGAATGATGCAGCTAGTAAAAGTATAATAATACTATTAATCTCAAAAACACAGCTGGAAAACACTATGATTTTATTAAAGGCTATATACAAACTTAATATCTTCCCCCAAAGTCTAGAAATAGTTAAAAAATTTGAACTCACCATAAAGTTTTCTCAGTCACCTGAGAAGGAAAAAAAAAAAAAAAAAAAAAAAAAACACCCAAATAAAATATTGTCATTGGTTGTGTCTTGATTTTGATTTGTGGAATGCTTGCTGTTACATTTTGAGTGGGCATAATTATGAAAAGAGGTGGAATTGGTCTTTCAAAAGGAGCAATATTAATTTTCAGTGTTTTTTTTTTTTTTGTAACATTGAGGATAGCATAGAGAGCACAGTATGTTTTTGCTGCTTTCATAAAAATAAAAATTGCAGTGACGTCTGGGGAAGGAAAACAGCGTGTCCTTTGACCAGCTCCCATGGAAGGAAGGACAACATGGGCTCCATTTTAAAGAGAGTACAGCGTGACTACTCCTCTTTCTGGCTTTGTTTGTGGCGGACAGTGTTTGACTCGTGTGCTCGCAAGAGACAGCGCGAGGCATGAAGTTGTGCGAGAAATTCGGACTTCTTTTCTTCATTTTTTCATGGCTGATTACAGTCTGGGGCACTTAGTCCATGTCAGCATGGATTGGAATTTGAAGTGAAAAGTGCATGTCTTTGGGGAAGTCCCAAATCAGTTTTCTGTAGGCAGAACTTTGCCCAGTGTCTGCCTTTTCTATACATGGATTTATGTCAGGTGGCTGTGCATCAATATGTGGGTCAATCGCAAGAGGAAATGATTCTGGGGCCATAGTGGTTTAAGTTACTCTGACAATTAGGAGATGTATAATGACTACAACTCACACTTACCGACTACTCATTGTATGCCAGTATTATTCCATCTTTATCCTCATCCTATGAAATAGGCTGCTTTTATTTCCATTTTAAAGGTGAGGGAACTGAGGCACAGGTGTTCCTTGTCAAGGTCACACAGGAGGCAGCAAGCAGAGCTCTGACTGGCTTCCGGGAAGCCTGACTGTGCAGATACGCATTTAAGAAAAAGGTGAGAGGGCCAGTGAGATGGCTCAGTGGCGTAAGCGCCTGCCTGGCAAGTGCAAGGGCCCGAGTTCGACTCCCGGATCCCACATACGAAAAAGGGGCCGGTGATATCGCTCAGCGGCACGGGCGCCTGCTGGCGCGCGAGGTCCTGAGGTCGACCCCCCCGGTACCCACAAAAAAAAAAAGAAAAAGGTGAGGGAGAGCCTCTTTGATGTCAGGTGAGGTAGTACATTATTCAACCTTTCTCCCATTTTACAACTCAATGATGCTCAAATAAAACAATTTCAAACAGGAAAGAAAAGAAAACAGACTTGCTGTGAAGATCACTTTAGGCATTCACTAGACTGCAGTGATTCTGTTCCTTAAACTAGTTTTTTGGCCTTCGTGTTTAGAGGAGACAAGTTCACTAGGCTCGGATCGCAGGAAGCTCCTTCACTGTAACTCTACTAATGGTGCTGTTAGCTCGGGACTCGGCATGGAGTCAGCACGTACAAATACATCGACTCGAATGTGAAGACGTGGGGTTTTCCCCCATGCTGTGAAGCACCGCTCTCAAACTTTGATGGGCCTGTGAATCCTGGATATATTGTTAAAGAGCAGAGACTGACTCAGAAGGTCTGGGGTGAGGCCTGCATCTCCAGCACATTCCCAGAAGATGCTGACACTGTGGGCCCACGGACCACACTTCGATAGCGAGGTGTAGAGGACCTGACTGTTTCTTGGCTAGCTCCGTGCCTGGCACTAAGCAACACTATTGAGGATTGTACTCGACTCCCAGGGAACACTTTTAGTACTGGGAAAGGTGAGAAAGGATGTAGGGCTCTTGGCTGGAGGGCCTGTGTTCCAGGCTGTACTTAGCTCCTAGTAAGTGGAGTGGGGTGGGGGGCACATAAGAGAATTTTTCTGGGCTCCCTGTCCTCTAGTTGGTACAGTGATGAATTTGGTCCCACATGGTTCTTATGAGGTGAGATGCATGGGTGAGGAAGCACCTCTTCAGGAAGAAGAACCCTAGCTTTGGGGCATAGTCCTTTGCAAGCCAGCAGTGGAGCTGGGGTCAGGGGGTTAAACTGGGATTCTTTAGTTATACTGAGGACAAGGCATGAACAGATGAGCTGACTTCCAGAAGATAAAAATAGATACAGCTCTTAAGAAATACGAGACAGTGACGTGCAGGAAGATTTCAGGATAAGGAAGACAGCAGAGTCCATGGATTTTTAAAAAAATTTATTGGTACATTTTAGATATACATAATGTTCACATTCATCATAGGGGATTTGTACCTGTACGTGATACATCTTGATTCTTCTTTTTTCCCCAATTCCCTCCCCTCCCTTTAACCCCTCTTCCCCTCCTTATTCACAAAGCTTTGTTTCCAATTTTTCCTTCTATTCTCTTTTTTCTTTTCTCTTCCTTCCTTTCCCCTCCTCCTCCCTTATTCCTTTTCCTATATGAACATTTTCTTCCCACTTCCCAATATCTATTATACATTTTGATCCTTCTTTATCCTTTCAGTTTCTCACACAAGAGAAACAATGCGATATGTAGATATATGTGTCTGATTTATTTCACTTAAGGGTATGGTCTCAAGGTGCATTCATTTATCTAGAAATGCCGTGTTTATTCTTTATGGCAGAGTAGTACTCTATTCTATTAAAAAAAAAAAAAACCTTCATCTTCTTTATCCATTCATCCATTGATGGACTTTGGGTTGTTTCCAAGATGTAGTTATTACAAATTGTGCTGCTAGAAACATGGGTGTGCATACATCTCTGTGGTATGATGCTTTTAACTCTTTCAGGAAAATACCCAAAAGGAGAATAGCTGGGTCAAATGGAACCTCTAGTTTTAGTTTTTTGTGGAATCTCCACACTGATTTCCACAGTGGTTGTACCTATTTATACTCCCACCGGTAGTGGAGAAAGGTTCCTTTTTCCCTACCAACATTTGTTATTGGTTGATTTCTTACTAGTAGCCATTTTTTCTATAGTGAGATGGAATCTCAGTGTTGTTAATTTGCATTTCTCAAATAAGCAGTGATGTCGAATATTTTTTCATATATTTATTTCCTGTTTGTACTTCTTTGAGAAGTGTCTATTCATTTCAGATGCCCATTTTTAGATTGGGTCATTAAATTCAGGGGTCTGATTTTTTTTTTTTTTTTAGTTCTTTATATATTCTAGATATTAGGCCTTTGTCTGAGGAACAGCTGGCAAAAAATTTTTCCCATTTTGTGGGTTGTCTCTTCACTCTGGTGGTTTCTTTTGCTGTGCAAAAGCTTTTTAGTAAGATGAGACCCCAGTTGTTGATTCTTTGTAATACATTCTGTGCAGGTGGGGTTTTGCTCATAGTCTTCACCTACACCAATGTCTTCGGGAGTTCTACTTATTCTATCTTCCAGCAGATTTAATGTTTCTGTTCTAATATTTAGATCTTTGATCCATTTCAACTTTAGTTTAGCGCATGGTCTAATTTGGTTTAGAGATGTGGGTCTAGGTTTAACCTTTGGCATGTGGAAAGCCACTTTTTCCAGCACCATTTATTAAAGAGGCTATCTTTCTTCCAATGAAGCTGTTTGGCCCCTTTGTCAAAGGTAAGATGGCTAGTGTTCGCTTTGGCAGCACGTATACTAAAATTGGAAAGATATGTTGGCTGAGGAGTTGTTTCTGCATCTTCTGTTGATCCTTGGGTCTGTTTTTTGGACAGTACCATGCTGATTTTATCACAGTAGCTTTATAGTATAATTTCAAGTCAGGGATTGTGATGCCCCCTGCCTTGCCTTTGTTGCCTAGAATTGCTTTAGTATTCTAGGTCTCTTCTGTTTCCAAATGAATTTTAGGTTTATTTTCTCTAGTTCTGTGAGGTATACTGTTGGTATTTTGATTATGATTGCATTAAATCTGTATAACAATTTTGGAAGTATGGCCACTTTCAATATACAGTGGACCCTTGACTTAACAAAGTCAATTCGTTTGCAAGGGCTGGTTGTAACTCAATTTGGTGGTAAGTCAAGACTGTTTTTCCCATTAAAAAAATACCCATAATGCATTGTGAACCTCCCAAAGCACCTCTTCACTAACCTTTTCATAATAAAAAAGTGTTGTATAATTATGTAATTTACCAGAAACACCAATAATTTTCTTAGTATATTCACCAAAAAGTTATAATATGAGCCTAGTTTACCATAACAACAATTTCATATTGCACTCACCATTCAAGCTGACATCTTTGGCTTGCAGGAAGGGAGGATGAAGTGGAAGGTGGTGATTGTCTGGAAGAAGAGTCCCCTTCCATAAGAGCATCAGGACTCTGGCTCTCCATGGTCCTTCTCTCCTGGGGAGAGTCTGTAGCCCACCAGGACCTGCTTCTGGCTCACGAGGTCTCAACCTTTTCAGAGCTGAAAACTGGTCTAAGGATGTCTGCTTCTGTCTTTTCTTTAATACTTTTCTGCAGTATGACATGACTGTCATCAAACAAGTGAATGCAGTCATTGGCCTTTTCTCTGTCTGGGTGGCTCTTCTCTACAAATGTTTGTAGCTCTGTCCATTTTTTCAGGATTTCCTTTATTTCAGAAGAACTTTGCTGCACTGATTGTGGATACTCCCCCTCCTCTTCAGAAAGCTCCTCAGCTGCCATTCTCTGTTGCTCAGCCAGAAGTTGCTGAAGTTCCTCTGTAGACGATTCCTGAGTCTTCCTCCACCAGTTCCTCAACATCACCACTGTCTACCTGCAAGCCTATGGACTCTGCTATAGTGACAGTGTCATCAACCACAGGGTCAATTGAGGGCTCAGGGTCCTTTACACAGCCTTCAAAGTCTCTCTCCTGTTTAACTTCAGGCCACACTTTCTTCCAGGCAGATCCCAGTCTCCTCAGAGAGATACTGGCCCAGGATTTCTCAATTAACCCCACACAGGAAAGGATGTTGTAAAGTTCCTTCCAGAACTCTTTGAGGGTTAAATCTGTACCTGAGACCATCTGGAAGCACTTCGGTGTGTAGCTTCTTAAAGTTAGCTATAACCTGCTGGTTGATAGGCTGCAGTAAAGGAGTTGTGTTAGGTGGGAGGAACTTGACTGAGAGCCACAGGAATTCTTCAGCTAATGCTTCTTCCAAATTTTATGGGTGAGCAGGAGCATTGTCCATGATAAGGAGAGCCTTGAGTGGTAGACCTTTGTCCTCTAGATATTTCTTAACAGTAGGACAGAAAGCCTCCCTGATCTGCTCAAGGAAAAGTACTCTTCCTACCCAGGCTTTTGTGTTAGATCTCCACATGACCCCTAGCCTATTCTTCAAGACTTTATGTTTTTTGAACACTTTGGGGTCTCAGAGTGATAAACCAAGAGAGGCTTGCATTGAGGTCACCGCTCGCATTGGCACATAGCAGTAAGGGTAGCTGCTTCTTCATAGGCTGTGGCCTGGTGTTTTATTCTCTTCCTGGGTAATGTATGTTCTCCTGGGCATTTTCTTCCAGAAAAGGCCAGTTTCATCATAGTTGAAAACTTGATGAGAGCAAAAGCCATTTGTCTGTGTCATGGTTTTGAAGTGGTGTATGTAATTTTCAACAGCCCTTTTATCAGCACTGGCTGCTTCAGCATGCCTAGTTACCCTATGAACCCCAGTTCTTGCTTTAAAATTGTGAAACCACTCCTTACTGGCATGAAATGTTGCACCATTATCACTTGTTGATGGATTATCCTTTACGAGATATGCATTATAGCCCTAGCTTTTTCACAAATTATAGACTCAAACTATAACCTGCCATCTGCCTTTTGTTTATCCACACTAATAGCCTTTCTATTTCGTCTAACACTGTTGATCGTGTTACTAATTCGACTCTTACTAATTTGACTACTAATTTGACACTTTAGTAACACTACCTTCCATATACAAATCTTTTCTCTGCAACATTGTTGAGATGATGGACTTCAACATCCTGTACATATTAGTGAGATCAGTCACACGAATGCCACTCTCATATTTCTCTACAGTTTCCTTCTTTTCTATTGTGATTGCTTTCTTTACCTTCCCTCCCTTCTTTAGCTTCTTTTCGAGCTTTTTTAGGGCCATTTTGATAGCATTAATCCTAGGGTTTATATAAAGCACTGATGGAAATCACATCCACAAATGCGTGCATCTGGCCTCAGACTGATACTTACATATGCTTACCAATGCTTTTCTGGCATTGTGAGTCTTTGTTTACAGCCGCACAAGTGGCTGGCATTCAGGTCAAAACTCAAAACTTTGGTGTAAGTTAAACCTGAAATTCCGGTCATAACCCAAGTTGTTGGTATATGAGGCCGTTCATAACTCGAGGCTCCCCTGTATTGGTTCTTCCTACCCAAGAACAAGGGATATCTTTTCATTTTCTGATATCCTCTTCAATCTCCTTTTTCAGGGTACTGTAGTTTTCTTTTTTTTTTTTTTTGTGGGTACCGGGGGGTCGACCTCAGGACCTCGCACGCCAACACGCACCCGTGCCGCTGAGCGATATCACCGGCCCCTTTTTCGTATGTGGGATCCGGGAGTCAAACTCGGGCCCTCGCGCTTGCAAGGCAGGCGCTTACGCCACTGAGCCATCTCACCGGCCCGGTACTGTAGTTTTCAATGAAAGGTCTTTTATTTATTTATTTTTTTTTTGGTGGGTACCGGGGGGTCGACCTCAGGACCTCGCGCGCCAACAGGCACCCGTGCCGCTGAGCGATATCACCGGCCCCTTTTTCGTATGTGGGATCCGGGAGTCGAACTCGGGCCCTCGCGCTTGCAAGGCAGGCGCTTATGCCTCTGAGCCATCTCACCGGCCCCAATGAAAGGTCTTTTACTTCTTTTTTTTTTTTTTTTTTTTGGGTACCGGGGGTTGAACTCAGGACCTCGCGCGCCAGCAGGCGCCTGTGCCGCTGAGCGATATCACCAGCCCTTTTTTTCGTATGTGGGTACTGGGAGTCGAACTCAGGACCTCACACTTGCCAGGCAGGTGCTTATGCTGCTGAGCTATCTTACCGGCCCAACTTCTTTTGTTAGATTGATTCCTAAGTATTTCATTTTTTTGGATGCTATTTTGAAAGGTGTGGTTTCCTTGATTACTCTCTCAGTGAGTTTGTTATTTGTGTACAGGAATGCTATTAATTTTTGAGTGTTGGCTCTGTATCCAGCTATGCTACTGAATTTGGTTATTAATTCTAGAAGTATTTTGGTGGAGTTTTTGGGGTCTTCTATGTAGAGTATCATATCTTGTCTAATTGTTCTGGCTAATGTTTCCAGAACTATATTGAATACGAGTGTTGACAGTGGACATCTTTGTCTTGTTCCTGATTGTAGAGTGAAAGGTTTCAGTTTTTGACCATTTAGTATGATGTTGGCTGTTGGTTTGTCATAGGTGGCATTTATCAGATTGAGATAAAGACCATCTATTCCAATTTTCTTTAACATTTTTATCATGAATGGGTGTTGGAGTTTGTCAAATGCTTTTTCTGCACCTATTGAGATGATCATGTGGTTTTTGTTCTCGGTTGTGTTAATATGGTGTATTACATTTATTGATTTGCATATGTTGAACCATCCCTGCATCCCTGGGATGAACCCTACTTGGTCAGAATGTATAATCCTCTTGATGATTTGCTGCATTCTGTTCGCCAGCATCTTATTGAGAATTTTTGTGTCTATGTTCATTAGGGAGATTTGCCTCTAGTTTTCTTTTTGGGTTGGATCCTTCTCTGGTATTGGTATCAGAATAATGTGTGTTTCCAGGAATGAGTTTGGGAGTATTGCTTCCCTTTCAATTTCATTAAACAGTTTGCCAGTAGTGGCATTAGATCTTCTCTAAATTTCTTGTAAGATTCAGCAGTGAATCCATCAGGAGTTAGGCTTTTCTTTGTTAGTAGGTTTTTATTTACATCTTCAATTTCATTGACTGGTTCAGTTATTTAGAATTTGTATATCTTCTTGATTCAGCTTTGGTAATACATATGTTTCTAGGAATCTGTCCATTTCTTTGTTTTCCATCTTATTAGAATACAGATTCTTGAAGTAGGTATTGATGATCTTCTGTATTTCTGAAGGATCTGTTGTGATTTCACCCTTTTCATTCCTAATTGCATGGATTTGAATCTATCCTTTCCTTTTTTGATAAGGTTGGCTAAGGGTTTGTCAATTTTATTTAATCTTTCAAAGAACCAACTCTTCCATTCATTGCATTTTTGTATTGTTTACTTAGTCTCCATTGCATTAATTTCAACTTTTATCTTTATGATTTCCTCCCTTGTTGGAGCTTTGGGCTTGACTTGCTCTTTTTCTAGAAGGTTGAGGTTCAACATTAGGTTGTTTATTTGAGTTCACTCTGTTTTTCTGATGTGAGAATTCACCACTATAAATTTCCCTCATAGGACTGTTTTCATTGCATCCCATAAATACTGATATGTTGTGTTGGCCTTGTCATTTAATTGTAGAAACTGTCTAATTTCTTCTTTAATTTTTTCTGTGACCCATTGGTTCTTCAAGAAGGTGTTATTTAATTGCCATGTATTTATGTAGTTTTTGTGGTTTCTTTTGCCATTGATTTCCAATTTCATTGCACTATGGTCTGATAATATGCATGGGATAATTTCAGTACTTTTGCATTTACTTAAGCATGTTTGATGAGCTAGTATGTGGTCTATTTTGGAGAACTTCCTGTGTATAGCTGAGGAGAATGTGTATTTTGATGTTATGGGTTAACACTCCATAGACATCTACTGAGTCCATTTGTTGAGAAGTTTGGTTCAGTTCTGATATTTCTTTGTTGATTTTTTCGTCTAGTTGATCTGTCTATTTGTAACAGTGGGACATTGAGGTCCCCTATTACAATTTTATTTGATTTTTTGCTTATTTGATTTTGCATGTCTGTTAATATTTTATATAGTTGGGTGCACTGATATTTGGTGCATATATATTTATGACTGTTATCTGTTCCTTTTGGATTATTCCCTTAACAAGTATGTAGTGACCTCCTTTGTCTGTCTTGATCAGTCTTGGCTTGAAATTCACTTTGTCTGCAAATAGAATAGCTACCCCTGCTTTTTTTCTGGGTTCCTATCACACAGAGTATTATTTTCCATCCTTTGACTTTCAGTCTATGAATTTCTTTTTCTTTGACTTTCAGTCTATGGATTTATTTTTGAGTTAAATGTATTTCTTGCATGCAACATACTGAATCTTGTTTCTTGATCCATTCTGCCAATCTGTTTCTTTTGATTATTAAATTGAGAGTATGCACATTGTTGGTTATAAATGGTATGTATTGACTTATTCTTATCATATAATTTTCCTCTTGCTGGTTCCCTTTCTTTCCCCTCTGTTTACTTGCTTGCCTTTCCTGGTGGAGTCATTCTATTGGGATTCTCAGAATTGTAGTCTTCGTTATCTCTCTTTAGATTATCCTTCAGTATATTTTGGAGTGCTGGTTTACTGGTCATGAATTTCTTCAGGTGTTCTTTGTCATGGAAATATCTTATTTCTCTGTCAATTTTGAAAGATAGTTTTGTGGGGGTTAATCAGTGTGGTTTGGAGGTTATTTTCTTTTAGGGCTTGAAATACTCCACTGCAAACTCTCCTTGACTTAAGGATTTGTGTTGAGAAATCTGCTGTGATTCTGATGGGCTTTCCTTTATAGGTGATTGTTTCTTTTCTCTAACAGTTTTTAATATTCTGTTCTTGGGTTGAGATTTCTAGAATCTTGACTATTACATACCTTGGTGTAGATTTGGTTTTTTGGTCATGATTAATTGGAGTTCTATGTGCTTCACTTATCTGTATGTCAAATTCTTTTTCCATGCTTGGGATTTTCTGCCATTACTCCTGTGAACTGATTTTTTATGTCATTTGTGCTGTCTCCTGCTTTTTCATTGGCTCTGATCAATTTTATGTTGTTATTCTTCTTTGTATCATTTAGCAGCTATTGGATTGATTTTTCTTAGTCCCTTGCTATTTTTAAAAAATCTTTCTTTTCATGATCACTAACCAAAAACCTGTTTTCTAGGTGATAATCTGTTCTCACGTTGGTTCATTCTACTATGTATACTTTGAAGAGAATTTTTAATCTCCTGGATATCAGTTTCAATCTGTTTCATGGATTCCATTTCTTTCCTATGTTGAGGATGCATTGTTTCCATCATTTTCTTAAGCTCCTATATTTTTTAAAATTTGTATTTACTATAGATTCACTAACTATGCCCTTCATTATGGTCATCATCTCTTTAGTTATCTGAGAAATTATTTCTAGTTTGATTTTTTTTCTAGAGCCTCATTCATCTGCTTTGTTACTTCTACTGTTACCATTTCAGAGAGTTTAGGTGCCTGATGTTTGAATTGTTCCCCTTCACTGCCCCCTGGGTTTGCCTTGGGGGAGCTGGAAGTTTGGAGTTGCATCTTGCTTCCATGTCCTTTCATTTTGTATATTTTTTTAGTTTCGTTTCTGCTTGTCAATTGCTTATGGTATGTAGTTTTATTACTAGTATTGATAGCTCTTTAGGAAATGACTACTTTTCAGAGATGTCTTCTAGTTGTAGCTGGCTTTTGGCTTTTGAGGCTGTTGCAAGATCCTACCTCTTCAATTTACTGGGGATGTTAAGTCACTACCTATTTGGCCCAGCCCCTGGTTCTTTGGTAATGGCCTGTAATATTTTTTATAAGCCTCAGGCAGTCTTGGTCTTGGCATACAAGGAATAACAACTAATTAGAATAATTATGTCACCTTGGCTAAAATAATACAATCAGTAATAATAGCATCAAGCACAGAGCATAGAAAATGACAAACTGTGGTATCTATTAATTTGCCACTTTAACTGCATGAACAAGATTTGTAGTTATATAACAAAATCTAAAGCAAACCAGAAAGTTGTATATAGTAGATAGCCCTTCAATGGAGCGATTTTACCCTCGGGGAGAAAATTTAAAAGGGGTAAGAAGAAAAAATAGAGAAATAGAGGAAGAGAAAGAGATTAAAAGCAAGGCTGAAGGACAAAGGAAGGTTATATAAGATTGGGGAAAATGGTGAAAAAAAGAAGATAGAAAGAGAGAAGGAAGAAATAGAAACAAAAACAGAACCAAAGAACAACATAAAACCTGGAAACAATGTTTACACTCATATAAAAACAAGAAAAAAAAAAAAAGCAAAGAAAAGGGAAAAAAAAAAAAAAAAAGGGGCCACTTCAGGGCATGTCTCCACCACCACTGCAGAGGGAGCAGACAGCCGAGGTCTGTGTCAGTTGATCCCAGCAAGCCTGCAGTAGAATTACAGCAGGGTGGTGGATAATCCCAGAAAGCCTGCACTTTCAACTCCGTTGAAGTACAGGCTGATCCTGCTTTTTGGTTGTGAGGCTGGGACCTGAGTTGGTCAGCCAAGAACACGCCAGGTGCTTCTTGCTGGCTTGATCTCTGCTCCCTGACCCTAGGTGTCTCCCATGGCCGTGCCTCACCCTGACATGGGGAACCGCTAGATGGAGCCAACCCACAGCTGCTCTGAGTCTCAGGTTCAGCTGGCCCCTTTCCAAAACTGTTACTGGCAAATTGCCCTCTCCTGGGGACGTCTGGACCAGAATCATACACCGGTCACTACAGCCCGCAGCATTCACTGCTCTGCTCCATTGGTGCGTTTCTCCATGGAGGCCTCCGGAGTTACTTGTAGTCAACTGTGCCTCTGTAGGTTCAAGCTGCCTGTCTCACTCCACAAGCTGGGATTGAGGGAGAAAATGCCATTTGCCATTCCCTCTTCTGCATTGAAGTCTCTCTTTGCTCTTCCTGTGGACTCCAATTCTCACTTCAGATCCTTGCTGGGTCCCGGGAACCCACTTCCCTCCTCCTCCTTTTCCCCACATTGCCATATTCCAGTGTCTGGACTCCAAATCTTGGTGAGGCTGGTTTGCTGGTGCTTACTACTCTGCTGTGTTCCTGGAAGTCTCAACTCCGTGAGTTCATTGTGCCCCAGAATACCTGACCTACCTGCCTTGATGACTTTGAACATTCCAGCTCCTTCATAGGCAGGTACAGAGAAAGAAATTCCTTTGTTAACTTTGTATTGAGTCTCTGAAACTATCCATTTTTTGTCTCCAGTACTGGCGATTGAGTCTAGGGCCCTTGCTCTGAGCTATATCCCCAGACCTTTTTATTTTTTATTTTGAGACAGCATCTTGCCAAGTCACTAAGTTGCCCAGGTTGGGTTTGAAATTGCTATCCTCCTGCCTTGTCCTCCCAGAATGCTGGGATTATAGGTGTGTGTTTTGTGTGTGTGTGTGGGTGTGTGTGGGTACCGGGGGTCGACCTCAGGACCTCGTGCACCAGCAGGTGCCCGTGCCGCTGAGTGATATCACCGGCCCTGTTTTTGGTATGTGGGTTCCGGGAGTCGAACTCGGGCCCTTGAGCTTGCCAGGTAGGCGCATACGCCGCTGAGCCATCTCACCGGCCCCTAGGTGTGTTGTTTTTATTGGTGTGTTTGTTTTTAAGGAAATCTGAAAAGCCTGATAACTTAACAGGTAAAACAAGGCAAAAATGGCCAAAGTCATCTTCTTCATTCCTACCTCAACATTATTGTGTGGGTGGAGGGGTAATGATTGGAAGCATGGTCATTATAACATAATTTTGAAGTGTGAGTATTTTTTTCTTAGCCAATGCAATAACCATATTTCTAGATCATGAGGAAAAGACCCCTACACTACTAAAAATAAAGAAGCAAAAATCCTCTCCAGAACTTTTTCTGTATCAATAGGTAGTTTAAGTAGAAAAAACAATACAAAGGAAACTTATGTGATTGATGTGTAATACAGATGGTTAAAGTGATATTTTTCACAAAGATTGCCAAAGTTCTCACAGCTAGAAATGGTACTAAAGTTATTTAGCTATCAAAAAAGGATTAGATGCCTTGTTAATATTTTCCAAGTAGAGTATATTGAAAGATATCTACCTAAACTGTGGTCATATTACTCTCTGTCCAAATGAAGTTCATTAGGTAAATCACTTTGGAATGGCTACTTGAAACTTGGACATCAACCTAATGTGTTTGAAAAGTGAACACAAAGTTTTTGGCAAATAATGGGCTTTAGGGTATGCAGCAACACCAGGAAAAAGAATACAACTATTCTGTCTTGCATTCATTTGTTGGTTGGTTCATTCATTCATTCATTCATTCACAAACACTTGTTGAGCTTGTTGTGCTGTACCTTGGAGTTAGTATGGGTTTGGTTGCAAGCCACTGCTATTAAGCAAATATCAAAATAAAGTGAGTCACAAATTTTTTTATTTCTAAGTCTGTAAAAGTTGTTTACACTATTCTGTAGTCTATTAAGCGTGCAGTAGCATTATGTTTTTAAAGATGTATGTGCCTCAACTAAAAATACTATATTACTACAAGAGACTAATGATTATCTGAGCTGTGGGAAAAATGGCACTGCTCAACATAGGGTTGCCATAAACCTTTGATTTAAACAAAACAACAACAACAAAAACACTACCTGTGAAGCATGATAAAGTAGAATGCTATAAAACAAGGCATGTTGTGCTAGGAACTCTGCTTGGTGGGAAGGTAGAGGGTGCTGGTTGGTGCAGGGCTCTTCTGTCTCGTGGAGAACACTGTGGTATTCAGATCATGTATTCATGCCATGGAGCTGGGAAGAAGGGTATGTCACATCCCATTTGAAAAGAAACCAAGGAAATGTTTAAGGAGGGAGGAGTTCAGTATTTTGGGGGGCAAACCTAGTAGTAATGAGCATAAGGTGGGAAGAGTTAAGTCATAATGAAATGTTTTCTAGTGGCATTTGAGTAATTTGCGAGCTGGCAATCCAACTATGAGTGGTGATGGAAACAGTGATTAATTTTAAAAATGTATTACTGTAAAGGACACATTGCTCTTAATCTCCCTCTATCTTTGAGCACACTTACCCACTGTTCTTACCACTTTCTGAAGCAGTTCTGGAAGTCCTCTTCATGTCTTTAAGAGGTGTGGTCAAAAATACAGTGAATGCTGCTGTCTATCGCCATTCAACAGAAACGCAGAATTGTAAAAGCATTACAATGTGTCTTCACTCGCCTTATTCACCATGTGACTTTTGGCCCATTTTAGACTTAAAAGGACCACAATAAGTTAACATTTTAAATAGATTCAGTATATTGAGGCAGCCATGAAAGAGGACTTCCAGAACTGCTTCAGAAAGTGAAAAGAATAATGGGATAAATGTGCTTGAAGTGAGGGGAGAATTTTGTGGGTGATTAAAGGCAGTGTGTCTTTTACTGTAATAAAATTCTTAAAATTTAAACATTCACTGTATTTTTTTATCACACTGCATCAGTTATTAGTTACTGTCCAAAGGCAGTATGCTGTACAGTGATGTTCCTTTAAATTCTCTACCATTTTGACAAATTTCACTTAAATCCATGAAAAATTATCAGATCTTTTGAAAATTCTGGTAACTGCCACTTCATTTTAAAAAGGCAGGCCAAACCACACATCTAACTATAAATTATTCTCCATTTAAGTATATTAAACTTAAAGTCAGTTACTTTGAAAACTGACTCAAGAATGAATAGCTGACTACCAAATACTTAGAATAAATAAAGAACTTGTACTTGCTTTCCTCAATTCTTTCTTTGGCTCAGTTAGTGATTTTTAAGAAACAATACAAGTATAGTTGCATTCACTCTGAATTATAAATGTACTTAAGTTTTCCTTTGTTTTGGGGGGACAGTTTTCCTTACTATGAGTTCCCAAAGATCTCAGTACTTCATGGCTGAGAAAAGTCATTTATGAAAATGTCACTGCTGATGTTTTACAAGTGTGGGTTTAATTCTGGGCTGTTTCATGGTCATTGATAGAAATAAAAAATGCTCTACTTTTAGCCATTGAATTGTCGTCGTTCACATATAGAACTAGTTTAGAGCTAGTTCAGTGTCATTGATGTGTTTTCCATCACTGATGAATTGAAGCTGGAGCAATGCCTTACCTGGTGCAGGGACCAGAAGATTTGGGAACTCTATGTTCAGGTACCTTTTGGCCCAGGGGGTGGGATGCACAGAGGAGCTGCAGGTAATGCAAGGGGAGGAAAATGCATATAATCAGAATCGCCCTGGAAAATCTTTTTCGGTGTCCATGAAATGTAATCCCACAGCATCCCTATACCTGACTAATGCATATTTTCCTTTAGGACTTGATCACATTGCTGTTTCCAACAGTGAACCCCTTAGAGAATTCAGCTGGTTTTTAGAAGGGACAGGAAGTCACATTGAGCCCACGAGGGATGGGCTCACATTGCTATCTGCTGATGTAGCAAAGTCTGCTTGTCTTTATTCCATATGATTCCTCTAGTCGCTCTTCGAAAAGACGCAGTGGGTAGTGAGCTGTTTTGTTCCAAATTGATCATATGCGCGGAGTCTGACAAATCTTTCCTCTTGACCATATCGGCAAGCTGTACCCCCCAGTACTTACAAGCAGTGCAGATTGCTGAATCAGCTCTGGCCACCCAGTGTCAAGTCATGCGGAAAGGGACAATCCTTTTGGCTTTTTGCTGTTTTATTTCCAGGGAAGCATATCTCGAGAGAGTGCTGAGCCCTTTGTTTCCCTGTGGGAGATAAGAGTCTAAATTCCTGAAGGTTGCCTTCCACTGAGACAGGGCTTGCAAGCTCACATGCCTATGGGGCCTGGGTGGTGGAGTGGGGACTCTGGGAATTGGAGACCCAGTGCCTTAGTGCTATCCTAGTGTGGCCATTGTTACCAGATCTTGTATTTTTTTCAAGAAGAGCCAGAAATCTGGATTTTTATATGAAAACTTCTCTTTTTAAAATATTGCTTTTTTCAAATAGCATTGTGTATCCCTAACCCAAGCCATAGGCTGTCATCTTGCAGTCTGTAAGATTTCTCAGTGATGCCCCCTTCAGTGGAGTTAATCACGCACCCTTTGAGCGTTCTCTTCTCCCTTTGACACACAGCGATCTTCTAACTTCTCAGATACTCCCGTGATTGTTTTAAATACATCAGCCCACCTCTCTCCTTACTAAATCATCTTTCATCGCTGGATTCAGATTACTTTGAGTGCTAGTAGGCATTACTCAATATGGTCTTCCTAAATAGTAGAGTCAAATAAAACCATACCCTGGAATTTTGCCACAGTTGTTTATTGAGGAATCATAAATTCATTTCAAGATGGATCTGTCTTTGGTTTACTTATTTGCCAATGCCAAAAGCATTGTGATAAGCAGCCATGCAGCATGGACCCACATAATGGAACACACACACACACACACACACACACACACACCTTTCATTGCCTGAATAATAGTGATTTGCCACAAGAGCATATGGTATGTTGCTTTTTGCTTCTCTTTTTCTTTTAAAAAAACATTGAAAGGGTGGCCTCGAAAGGAAAGAAAATCTTTGTGGACCTTAAGTGGAGTATAAATGCATCACATTGCCTTTTTTATAGCCCATAAGATAACATGAACATTTTCTTTGGCATTTGAAAAGGGCAAAATTGGGAAAGTATAAAATTATATTGGAACTAAAGAAAATTCTTTAAAAAATTACAGTCAAAAAGTATCCTTTTTAAGTGGACTTGTGTTTCTTTATGTCTAATTCTTGCCAATTACTTTCATTCTTGGGAGAATTATAGGTCTTCTAGAAAGAGGTTTCATAATTAAGTGAAATACATGGGGTGGCAATGCCTACTGGGGTGTGCCCTAGAAAATGCTCATATGAGAGGCTGGGAATCCACCCTGGGGCACGCTGATTGTTGGAATCACAAGTGGGGAAGGAAAGTAATGTCTGGGTTTTGCAGTGATTGACATGTGTTACAGCAACAGGGAAACCTCAGCAGCCCTTGTATTCCCAGGGAGCAGAAATTGAGGCAGGTAGATTCGAACCTCTGTTCTTCAATCAAAGCAGGGAGTAAGCAGGTGTTTGTTTAGTGTGGAGGTCATCATTTTGGATTCAGAAATAGGACTCTTTCCCTAGAGCTGTCCCTTGTTTTTCACGTGTATCATCCTTGATAGTTGTTTTTTTTTTTTTTTTTTTTTTTTTTTTTTTGAGTCTCCTGAGGGGTGTGGAGAGCTTGATTAGCTCTCTGGGTTGCTACCTTGCCCCTGAGGAGCTGTCCAGCATCACCAAGACTACCTTAATTTATTCCTCCTATTTTCCCATCTTGCTGTAGAGTGACACCCTTTTCTGGTGTGTTGAAGTTTCAGGATTCACTGTTAATTATTGTGTTTGCACTTTCCAATCTAATATGCCAGCATAAAGCCACATTCTCATGAGGAAAGAGAGTTTTTTCCAATCCACACCCCTAAATGGCTTGCCTAGTGACTCATTCTCTTCCTCCAAAGTGTTGGCCTTTATCCCTGAGGAGAGAACAAGAGAGACGTGCTTGGTTTGTATGAGAGCTCATTTCCCCCCCCGTTTTATAGCTGGGCTTGATTGCCTGTGTCTTTCTCGACATTTTATTCTTTATTTTTATTTTTTGTCTCCTCTGAGAGAGAGAATTAGCATACTAGTGATTTCCCCACAAGTATTGTCAAATAGCAGGCAAGAGTGAGCAGATAATCTAAACAAGAAACACAAGCACTAAATTTCTTTCAAATTTCCTGCTATCTTAAAACTTATGTGAATACTACAGTGCCCTGAAGTGTCTGTATTTATTTTTAAATAAAAACAAATGTCTTCCCATGCATAATACTGTTTGAATCAAAATGGACTCTAGGAAGATTTATCCTGTGGCACTGCAGGTGCACTATAGGGACATTTAGATGTGATTTTGAGAGCCATATGCACACACTGTGGGCAATTTAGTTGCAAATAATTTTATTAAAGTGTTAGATTTGGGGATTTATGTGTCTATTCAATATTAAATTTAGGAACTCAGGTTGTCTTTAAATCTTTCTGGCAAAATCTTTTATTTTTTTCCCTCCTTTTTTGTCAATCAGAATTAATGTGTGTGCTTTTCAGGCTGAAAGAGAGAGAGATAATGGATATTACCAAAGGTAGGTCCTGGAAATGACTAGAACTAGTTGAATTTTACATTTTTAGGTATGAATGCAGAAGCAGGTGAGAAATAACTTTTAGATGCATGTAAAGACATTATTAGATTCTGATATAATGATTATCTCTTTAATCCAGCTGTTTTCTATAATATTTTAAATGGCTGAAAGATGGAACCATTTTACAAAGAGGCAAATGCTATAAATATGATTTAGTGTAGTATATCATTTCATTTGCTTCCTATTTATCAGCCATGAGGTGGAACTTAAAATGGCTACACAGACTTTAAAAACCAAATTAGTAACTTGTATTCATACAACACCTGTTTCCGAGGGCCTGAGAGCACTTTGCTTCATTCCTGTATGTGTTAAGTATTATAATTAATTCTCACTGTGTCCTCATGATGGTTGTTTTTGTTAATATTTGTTGAAAACATTATTACGTGTTCAGCAGAAGTTTTATTCTATTTTATAGCTGAAAAATATCATTATCTTCATTTATCCCCCACTTCCTACTTTATATACTAGGAAAACGAGGCTGAAGAGGTTTTAATGACTTCCCAGTACTGAAGTGTAGGTGGGCAGGAGGGAGTGTGCACGGAGTATAGGTTGTAAGTTCCATCTTGAGGCTCGGGGTACAGAAATATACCATCTTTTAGCTCATGGGCCCTGGAGCTGATAGACACATCCTCAGAGAATTTCAGAATTCTCTGAACTTCGCAGTGCCCTCAGTCTGCATGGCTAGGATACAGGACCAGTAGCCTATCGAATCCTCAGACAGGCTTGGACGTAGGGCTGATACTGCAAAGACTTTGGAGCTCTCAGGTTCATCAGCTCTATTTAGCAGGTTATCTAGATCTGGTCACTTGCTGCGATTGATGGTTCTAGGGCCATGAATGCATTATTTTACCTCTGCTCTCTCAAAATTAAAATGTGTTCATTTATGTCTGTTGTATGCACTCCAAAAAGAATGAGGTGAACATAATCCCTGCAGTAGGGTAGTTTATGAAATGCCTAACTCAGTGGTGGCAAACCCGTTGTGCGCAGGCTGCAGCAGAATGTTTGTATCATTGAAAGTTCTGAAAGGTTCACCACACTGACCTAACTTGTGTCCTTGAAATGTCCATTCTCAAGCTTGTGTAGTCTAAATCCCCGAAATTGCTCTATCAAGCAACCTGGATCTTACTAAGTACAAAAAACCCTGCTGTGAAGAACATTGATGTTTCTAGGCACTCGTTGGTATGATTTCTCAATTTTGGAGAGAACCACAGTAACCATCATTTATTGTTGCTGTGGCTGATCAGAGCCCTGCTCATTGGCACATGTTATCTTTATCCTGAAGGTCAAGATGCCGAGCCTCAGAGTGGCGATTGTCCAAGTCAAAGTTTACACATTTCCTGAATGGAAGAATGAGGATTCACATCAGAATCTGTCTACTTCTAGTTCTATGCCTCTTCAAAAAAAATTTTTTTTCGCCATTAGGAGTAAGGCACAGGTATTACGTTAAGAATTAGGACAGAGTTTCTCTAACTTAAAACTATTAAAATTTGGGCCGGGTAATTGTGGTGTGCGGCGAGGAATATCCTGTGCATTGTAAGGTGTTAAGAAGCATCAGCGACATCAGTCCCTAGATGATAATAGTAAACTCCCCCTTCCCTGCAGTCGTGGCAGTCACAACTATCTCCAGAAATTGCCAGATGTCTCATGATGGACGAAACCGCCCCTAGTTGAGAACCACTGGGTTAGTGTTAGGGTGTGAGGTAGGGTTCTAACTTTATTTCTATGTAGCCACTTTTGCCAGTTGCATTTATTATAGTAACCTAACTTTGCCACTGAATAAAATGCCATCTTTATTATAGTTTGGATTTCTGTATATGCCTTAAACTATTCCTGATTTTTTTATTGTTCCTTTGATCTGTTACTAATTTTTATGCCAATAACACACTACTATTTTATGCTGGAGATGCAGAGCCTCATGCTTGCTAAGCATGTGCCTTCCCAGTGAGCTATACCCCCAATCCTTTCTCCATACTGTTTTAATTATAATAAATTTGTAATATATCTAATATGAAAGGACGACAGTATTTTTCTTCAGGATTGTGGCAATTTTTATACATTGATTTTTTTCACATAAAGCCTAAAGTAATTTTCTGCAGTTCTTAATAAAACCTGTTGAAACTATAATTACATTAACATGCTAATTTGAGGGTAATTTACACCTTGCATTTTCAAGAACATAAAGTTCAATATTATTGTTCGAAGTAAATTTTATTTTACACCTTCATAATCACTCTGAAAATTCTGTGTACTATCTAGGCCTGTGATTTCCAAAGTGGGATAGACAGCACCAGTGTTGAAAGAGAACCGAGGCTCCTCTTTATATTGTTATTGAAAATATAGGAGAGAAATGAAGTATCACTAGAGTATTTGACATTCAGGTTGAAGGTGAGGTCCTGGCTTGGTGTGAATGTCAGAGCCCAGTTCTCCTGTATGGAGCAGAAGTGGCCTGGGTTGAGAGAGACATTTGCAGTTGCGGATTGTTTTGGCTTTATAAAACATCCTGTGAAGTGGTTCCAGATTGAAGAGAATACCTGTAATATAAATATGAAATCCCTTCCCTCCCTGCTTTGTGTCTGCCTCTCTGTCTCTCTTTTCTCTTTCTCTCTGTCTCTCTTTCCCTCTGTCTGTCTGTGTCTCTCTGTCTGTGTCTCCGTCTGTCTCTCCATCTCTCCATCTCTCCATCTCTCTCTTGCTCTCACACGCGCGCGTGCACACACACACACACACACACACAGATACACCTACTAAGAGCGTTCTCTAAGAGCTTGTTAGTCACAATGTGAGATTAAAACATCAGTGCCTACCTATTCAGATCTGATTAGAAGACATGGAATTATCAAGAAGACTTTTTCAAATGTGGATTTATTTCCATTCTCATTACAATGAATCTCATTTCAAGGGGACATTATAACTTGATATACTAGCTATTAATAATTGTGATCATTTAAAGTTGTTGCTTATTTCATCTGTTTCCCATCTTTTTAATTTTCTGCTTTGGGTGTATATTTTATAACTTTGTAAGATGTTAGCATAGTCATACTTGGGAGTTTTTCTGATGGTAGTTATATAATCAAAATTTTGGAAGTGGGGCATGGTGGCACATGCATGTAATCTCAACTACTTGGGAGGCTGAGGCTGGAGGATCACAAATTCAAGGCCATGCTGGGCAATTTAGTGAGACCCTATTTCAAAAATAAAAGGGAGGGGGCCGGTGAGACGGCTCAGCGGCTTAAGCGCCTGCCTTGCAAGCGCGAAGGCCCGAGTTCGACTCCCGGAACCCACATACGAAAAAGGGGCCGGTGATATCGCTCAGTGGCACGGGCGCCTGCTGGCACGCGAGGTCCTGAGGTCGTCCCCCCGGTACCCACCAAAAAAAAAAAAAAAAAAAAAAAAAGGGAGGTGGGGGGATATCAGTGGTAGAGTGCCCCTGGGTTCAATCCTTAGTACCACAAACAAGTGTGGGGCGGGGGAGAGGGGGAGAGAGAATGAATATGAATATGAATGAGAATGAGAATGAATGCATGAAGAAACAAGAATATACTCTTCCAGGTCAAGCTTGCAGTGAGCAGGTCCACCTGGTCTCCCCTCCTGACAGCACATTCATCTGTGAACTCATCAGTAGATTAACCCACTGAAGAGTATGGTGCCTCCATGATCCAATTACCTTCCAAAAACCCCATCTATGAACATATGAGACTTTTAGGGGACATTTTAGATCTAAACCATTAACAATTTCAGTCACCTTAGTCGGAGGGTGTAGGTGGGAAGACCAGAAGAAACAATAAGCAAACTTGAATTTGGAACACATGCATTAAATACAGATGGAGAAGAGATTCATGTCACTTAGTTGGCCAGAACCACAGAGTGTCCTTGGAGACCATTCATGAGTATTTATTACTGTGTTGTTGTTCGCAGATAATGTGACTTTTTGTGAACAAAGTAAATGTCAGAAAGACCTGCTTTTATTCAGTGTTCTGTTTGTGATAGAATATTAATTATGTATCATTACCAACGTGAGTTATAAAACAGGAGCCTGCAGGATGCAAGAGAGAACAGGACCCTTCCCCAAATCCCGTCCTTGTGGCTGCTCTCCTCCTTTTTTGGGAGCACCGAAGTAAAGTGTGTTTGTTTTCCTCTTGGCCTTTTAAGGCAAACGGTGAACTCCTCTTATCTGCCATGGGGCCAGCCCTTGCTGTAAGCCTCGAGACAGGATGTGGTGAGATTTCTCTAGAATAAACAGTGGTATTGGACGGTTAGATGCCCCTGGTGACAGCCACCCACTTGGCAGCGCACAGCTCCTCGAGAGTCTGTGGTGAGGGCATATCTCACTTTCACATCTCTTCCCATCATCTCCAGAAAGTTTCTGTAGATACCAAACCCTCTTCAACAGAAATGGTAAATGTCTGTTGGTAAAAGAGGAAGGGAAGAAGAACGGGCAGTGACCCATCGAAGATGGGTTAGTTGTTCTCCTTTCCGCGTCCTCCTCAGAACTCCCCAGTGGACTCTATAGTTGGGTGCTTTGTTTAATGATAGCCTAGGATTTGTTTACTCGACTGCTTTTCTCAAGTATTTAAGCTTCACTATTAGGGGAAACTTTTGACTCCAGAGGTCTCACTTTAGTTTTGTAGATTTGATTCATTTTGCTATAAGGGGTCACGCAAAATACAGGAAATCTTTCCTCAGTGTTGTGAAAGCATTTTTAAGTTGCATTTTATTCCCTACCCCATATCTACCACCAACTGCAGGAACAAGAAAGACCTAAAATCTGTTTCCCACCCATCTACTCCCTCGAAAAAATCTTAGCTCTCACTCCTGCCCTCCTAAAATATTCCTCCTCTTCCTGCATCGTACACAGTGCCACCTGCTTAGTCTTCCTGAAATCTGTACCTTTGCATCTTCTGTCCAGCACCACCCGTGACTCACCTTCATGTCAGAATTAAGGTGAGTCTCATCCTTTCTTTGCCACCCTGTTTTCCACTCCTCTACTCTAGCTACTACCCTCCATCACAGATTTCATTCCAACAGCGAAGTCCTCATGCAGTTGTTCGGTCATGATTATTGGTCCAGCTGAGTAACAAGAACCCCCACCTTCACATACCTTTTGCTAAACTGACCTATTTTTATTTCCATCACAGAACTCATGCTTCCCTCCCCCGATCTTTACTAATTTCTCCTCTCAGTGCTTAGAATATCATTTTATCCATGGCCCCATGACTAATTTCTGCATGGCCTCAAAGATTCAGTCCATGTACTCTGTGCTTTAAAAAAAATTCCCCTAGTCCCTGACACTGGAGATAACTGAACTCCCATAAAATTTCTGTTTCTTATATTGTTTATCTTCCCTCATATACAATATGTATGTTTCTTGAGGGCAGGATCTAACTCAGTGCCTTCAATTCCTTACGTATGGTTGGTCGTCAAGCAGTTCGATGGACAGATGAATGAATAAACAGATCTTTTTATTGTCATTGGTGATACATAAATTAATAAAAGTATATATAGCCTTTTTCTTTTGTTGATAGATCTTTTTCATATCTGTAGCTCATCTCTACTATTCCTTTTTTTAGAAAGCTGTTTTGATCATTTTACTTGAACTTGATATTTTGGAAGGAAAAAAAAAAGTCTTAAAATTTCTTCCTGTTTCCCAGAGATAAATTTCTGACAACTGACATTTAGCGATTTTTTTTCTGGTTGGAGAAGTGCCTACCAGTCTAAGTTTGTGTTTGTCATCAGTTCTTAGGCTTATTTCTAAATGAAGGCAAAATAACCTTGTTGATGCATTATATATCCTCTTCCCTTTCTTTTTATGACTAAAATTTAAATTATGTGCCTAGTGTCTTAGAAAAAGATGCAGTTGAAACTCAGTCTTTAAAATGATCTAAGGAATTTCTGTGTTGAAGTGAGATCTATTACATGTTTATTTAAAGTAATATGTATGATAGTTTTTAGTCATGTGCTTATTATTTAAAAGAATAGTTTATAATAGTTTTTTTGACAGGCATTTGTTTTTTAGTAGCTTCAGATCAGATCTGCCCATGAGACCAAAATGAGTATTCAACTCACTAGTTGCTACTTCATCAGAATAATTTAATGCTTAACCCTTTTCCTTGCAATAATTTTGAATATTTAATTCACTCATAAGTGTGAACAGTACTTGTTAATGTGTATTTTTAATGACTTAAAAATGGTTATAGGGCCGGTGAGATGGCTCAGCGGCATAAGCGCCTGCCTGGTAAGCGCGAGGGCCCGAGTTCAACTCCCGGAACCCACATGTGAAAAAAGGGCCGGTGATATCACTCAGTGGCACGGGTGCCTTCTGGCACATGAGGTCCTGAGATTGACCCCCAGTACCCACAAAAAAAAAAAAAAAAAGGGTTATATTACAGGCACTGTGAGAATACAGTTGGGCTGTGTAAATATAGTGGTCCTTTCTGGGGAAGGAATTTGCTGTGTTATTACAGTGAAATATCTGCATGGTGTTTATGGGTTAGTTATTTTGATTGTGATACAGTTAGATAATCTGTTCGTTCTCATCTGTGCCCTGGCAAGTCAGCCTTCTGTGGCTCACATGAGAGCTTTGCGTCTGTAATGTAGAGGCCACAGACTAGTGGCATAGGTCAAATTCAGTCCCAAAGACATTGGCCTACGTACATTATAAAATGTTGTTTGGAGCCAAAATTTGACAATTTTAGCCTACGTAGAAACATAGTTTAATGGTGTCTTTAAAAAAAATTTAGACAATTTGGGAATCCTGGGCCGGAATTTATAGGAATGACTGGAGTATAAACCCAGTTTATTGTGGTTTCCACTAATCCCGTTGTTCCCCTGTATTAATTTGTTTTTTGTTGCTATAACAAGTTCTCTTTATAAAGAAAAGGCTTTTATTTGACTCACATTTTGGGGGACTGAAAGTCTAAACTGCATGTAACCAGCTCTTGCGAGCCCCCCACCCCCAATATCACATCATGGTGAATGTCATCCGCGGGATGTGTGTGTGGTGGCAGGGTCAGATGGTGACACAGGAAGCAAGAGAGTGAGGAGGGGCTGGTCTAGCTCTTTATAACAACCCTCTCGTGAGAACTAACCAGGATCCCACAATAACTACATTAATTCCAGCCAAGGGAAGCAACCATGGACAAATTAACTTCCCACCAGCCCTACCTCATGAGGACTCCATCACCTCTCATATCACCAAGCTGGAGACCAAGCTTCTAACACATAAACCATTGGAGGACACATGGCAACCATATTCAAACCATAGCATGCCAACACCATAGTGCCAAGTAGTATGGCACTATGACTTTTATTGCACTGTGACTTTTATTATGGATCACATTGCTCAAGGAAATGGAAGTGTGAAAGGGAGTCTGATAGGACTCTGAAGAAAAATAGGAAAGCATATTTCTTGATGGACATTCCTTTATCTTTATATAAGAACAAAGTGTCCTGATTATGTATCTTGGTTTAAAAAAAATAAAAGTTTGGCCTTTTGGTCATTGCCTGTGGGCCTTTGAGTTTGCAACCCTTGTTTGACCTTGACCTGGCTGCCTGGAGAACGACCACACAGCCCTTAGCAGATCTGTGGCGTTTATGATGAGTGGGGATCTGCGTCTATCTCTGCGTGGGCACACGTTTTCTTTCAGTCGGTGTTGTGTATGCATAGTGAGGTCAGTGTGACACAGAAGAGGTGGTCTTTTATTATATTCTTGAACAATGTGCCTTCTGTGACCAGTGGTGTGACTGCTCAGGTACATCAGCACGTGGGCACAGGCGCTCTTGGCTCTCCTGCCTTACAGTTGGGGAAGTTCTGTGTACAAATGCTCAGTATCTAAAACTACTTTTATGTGTTTACTTGATAAACATTTATTTTATTATTTTACTTGTTGACATTCAGTTTTGGCTCAATCCTAGTTAAAAGGTGTCCAAGAGATGAGGATTATTTGGGATGACTGAATCTAGAAATGGTAATGATTGCATGTGATGAATGTACTTAATGACATTGTGAATGTACTTAATGACACTGAATTACACACTTAAACATTATCAAAATGGTAGCCGCTGTGTGATGTATATTTTACCACAGGAAAAAAATAAAAAGAAGTAAGGAAAGCAGGAAGTTGGAAGTATTTTTGAGTTTTTCTGATCAAAAGAAGCATAAACCCCATCCCTATGTTTCTTTCATCTCTGAACCTTCTACTTGAAGGTTTGTTTTCTTCTGAAGGTGTAGGAGCCTACATTACGCTACTGTTTTCCCTTTTCTGTGGACTTCCCTGGGTATTTCCCAAGAAAAATCTCTAGGGGAGTGGCAGGTACTCAGCCTAGGAATAGTTTTAGATTTAACAGAAAAGTTACAAAGCTATTACAGAGAATTCTCGTATACCTGTCACCAAGTTTCCTATCATCTATTAATAGCCTACATTAACACAGTACATTTATCAAACTAAGAAATTGATACCGGTGTATGCCTATTAAACTGCAAATTTTATTTGAATTTCACCAGTTTGTCTATTAGTTCCAAGCTCCAGCCTGCATTGTTTTCCTGTTGTGGTGGTTTTTTATTTTTATTTATTTATTTTTTTTGTGGGTACTGGGGGTCGACCTCAGGACCTCGCGTGCCAGCAGGCGCCCGTGCCGCTGAGCGATATCACCGGCCCCTTTTTCGTATGTGGGTTCCAGGAGTTGAACTCAGAACCTCACGCTTGCCAGGCAGGCGCTTAACGCCGCTGAGCCATCTCACCAGCCCTGTGGTGGTTTTTTAAAACTTAACCAGGCTCTGATGTCGTCACTCTTCTTTGTTGTCTCCATCAATTGGAAGCACTAAATGTGGGTGCCTTGTTAACACCATGCTGCTATGCTTGTAAGAATTTGAATTCATCTTCTTCATTCTTGGTGTTCAAGACACTGTATTTCTGCTCAGTAATATCCTCTTATTTCTCCTTCCTTTCAGAAAATCTGTGTGGAATGGCTGATATTAGACCCCCTCAGTTCTCTAGTGCTGTGTACAAATGGGGGCTGCATGTTGAGAGATGGGTCAGGGCTCTTTAATTTCCCAAGGTAGTTTCTGAGAAATGATCTGATAACACAACAATCATTTTTTTCAAAGATTTAAGCTATTCTGATAGATTAATTTGACAGTCTGCCAACTTAACAGGATAATCATATATTAAAGGTATTAATTTGATAATCTGCCAATTTAACAAGATAGTCATATATTAGAGGTAAACAGATTTCTTCATACCTATTTTTATAGGGTGGATCTCTCTTGGGATTCCAAGAGGATAAGTAAAGTGGAGAGAAGATTATAAGTTTGTTAACTGAAGCAATTGACAGGGTGGGTCATACCCTTCTCTGTGATGCATTTCTTTGAATTGACTTTGAAAATAATGTGCCCTCCTGGTTTTCTTCCTTACCTTATTACTCCTTCATTGCTGTGTCCTCCTCTTTTCTGCCTAATCTCTTCATGGTAGATGGTCTTGGAACTCAGTCCTTGACTCTTCTTTCTCCTTACTAATGAAGATCTCATATATAGTCTTAAAAACACTATCTGGAAGCTGATGACCCCCCAGTTTACATACCTAGTTGCCTCTTGTGAATTCCAGATTTGAATATATTTTCAACTGTCTGCTGGATATGTCAAATTCAGCATGTCTGAGACCCAGTTATCAACACCTCCCCCAGTCTGTGCCACCAAGCCTTCCTCATCAGAATCATGGCAGCTTCATCTCTTCTCCCAGTTGCTAGCAGAAGGATCCCCGGGAAAGAAGAATTCTTTCTTTCACACCCTACAACCTGTCCACATGGAAATTGTGAAGAATGAAGCTCTTCTTGACACTGCTACCCCTCCACTTAGAGCTTCCATCGTCTCTCGTCTGAACACTGTCCCTTAGCTGCCCCCTGCAGCCAGAGGCATAAAAATAAATGTGATCATGTCGCTGTTCAACACCCTTCAAGGACTTCCCCTGTTGTTCTGAGTAAAAGCGTCTGTCTTTACTCTCCTTTAGGGTCTGCATTGTCTAGTTCCCTAAGAGATATCTGCTGCACTTACCAGTGAAGAAACTGAAGGCCAGAAATTTCAAGTAAATTGTCCAAAGGCTCTCAGCTCACAAAGGACCCACCCCTAGTTACCTCTGGAACCCATAGTTTCCGACTAATGCAGTCCAGTGGCATTTACAGAGTTGGGGATGGAGAATGACAAGGAAACAAATTCACTTTTAAACACGTTGCTGTCAGAGTGCCTTTGTTTAAGTGGAGAGTGCTTGGTGTTCATTTCCAGACAAGGTTGGCTGGAAGTGAATCCTGCATGTCCAGAAATGCATTCTGCATCTCTCCTTTTTCTTACTATTTAAACCAGGGCCTCTGTGTCCCTTCCAAAAGTGGAAAGCATCTGGGCTTCAGTCCAAGGGAAGTTTGGTGGTTTCCCATGTCCTTTTCCAGGATGATACAGTGACATGGCCTTTTGGGAAATAGGACTGGTCTTTCCCCTCCCCCACAGGAGGATGGGACATGCCTGCTCAGCTGAAGAGTTGCAGGTTAATACTTAGAAACTTGATTGACTGCGCAGTATCTAATCCCTTGTGCTGTGGCCCTTGGATGACCATGCGTGAACCCCTGAGCCCTTCTACAAGATGTCCATGTCCCTGTCCCAAGGTGATTCTTGCCCTCCGTGAAATGAAGTCCATACCATCTGACAGAGACCACTCTCAAGTGTCCGACTGAACTGTGTTAGTTTTTTGTGCTCTGTAGTTATAACCAACTTAGTGGGTCAAAACAGCATCCATTTATTATCTCTTAAGTTTCTGTAGCTTCTGTGGGTTCTCTCTTTAGGGTCGCATTAGGCTGCAGCATTGGTGTCAGCTGGGCTATGGTCTCATCAGAGGCTCAACTGAGGAAAACCCCGCTGCCAGGCTCCCTTGGATTGTTGGCAGAATTTATTTCCTTGCAAGGATCAAGATCCTTGTTTTTTTTGTAGCTCTTGGTCAGGGGCTATGAAAAACAGTTGCTTGTCAAATAGCCCTGTCATAACGTGACAACTTCCTTCTTCAAGCCTGTAAGATGGAGTCTTAGGACATAACGCAACCATGGGAGTGACGTCCCACCACTTTTGCCACAGGACCTGCCCCCACTCAAAGGAGAGGGAATGCACAGTGTGTGAACATCAGGAGGTGGTGGTCACCATGGTGACCATGCTATACCCCATCCATTAAGCAAGTTTTGCTAGTGACTCTTTACATAGAGTTAGTGGCATGGGGAGGGTTTTTATGTGACTGTGGTTCTCTGCCCAGCTCTTGCCCCTTCCTGGCCACAGCTGCATCATCACAAGCATGCTAACTTAAAGGATTGGGCAGCTCACATCCATCCTTGGAGGGCTCAGGGATCCTCACCACTCCTCTCCTTCAACTCTTCTCAATGTCACACTCCTTTCATGTCAAATTGTGTGGCTAATTCCTAAAGGAAGGGAAAGACTTTTTAGTTGCTTGTATAGTCTCCCAATGTGCATTAGATTTGCTTTTCCAAGAAACTGTAGGCTGAGATGTAATTTCTTCATGGTTCATCTAGAAAATTTATAATGCCTGTTCTTGTTAATCCTTTGTCCTCCATTCAATTCAGATGTAACTGAGTTAATTATTTGGTGAAGTGAACCAGAGCTGCCTTTCTTGTTGTAGTATTTGTTGCAGAACCAAAGACGATGGTTACTAGCTTCTGAGTTTAAGATTATTATGAATCTGGTTGCTTACAGATTCATCTTCTTTCTATTCATTTTGTGAGTGTTTTACTGTAGTGTTGACTTATTTTAAATGATCACAATTTTTCAACCTAATTATTTAAAATCTCAATGGATATTTATAAATAACCTTATACAGTCTGATGTTATTGTCCATGTGACAGAGCATGTGGGATTCTACATTTTAGAATCCCCCTCCCCCATTCTGTTCTTTGTCATCTGAGACCTCACATAATACACTCGAGAGTGTGTCTTGGCCAGGTCTTCATTTTCAGAAGTCTGGAACCTTCTGTTTTAGTTCTTCTTAGGGAGAGAAATGAGAAACCAAGCCTAGTCTCTGACCAAGCGTTAAGGCAAGAAAACTAGGGTTCAGAATTGGTTTATTCTGCTAGAATTATTCTAAGCTGACCCATGTAATGGTTTCGATCTAGAATGTCTCCCCATGTCTCCATGTTCAGAGGTGGGGCTTTTGGAAGGTGATTGGGTCATGGGGGCACTAGACTCCATAGTGGGTTAATTCATTGATGAGTTCAAAGCCAGCTGAATGTGCCATTGGGAGGTGGGGCATGATCAGAAGAGGGAGTCATGGGAGGGGGTGGCCCTGAAGGATGTATTCTTGTCCCAGCTTCTCCTTTCCTTCTCTGCTTCCTGACTGCTGTGGGTTGAGCAGCTTTTCTCTGCCACGCCCTTTTACCATGCTGTTTTGGCCTTGGAATAAACCCCCTGAAACCGTGAACCAAATAAACCTCTCCTCCTTCAAGTTGCAGGTGTTGGGTATTTTTTTTCCCAGTGACAGGAAAGTGACTAATACAACTCATTAGAAATCAGCATCTTCTTTTACATTTGAAATGTATGCACCTCATTACCCTACCCTGGGAAGGATAGGTTAGAAGCAAAAATAAAAATAAGCTATTGAAGTTTTCTTAACTGAACCATAGTTGCACACCTGGGGAAAACCAAACCCTCTCATTTTTCTCACTTCTAAATTTCATGTAAATCATACCCAGATGGTTAATGGTAGGATAAATTGCTTTTAAATCTACATAAGAATCTTGGAAATGCATTTTTAAAATATTATAACAAGTATACATGCAGAAACTGGTGAGATGTGCATGTCTTAGGAGTGCAGCGTGGAAGTGGCCTCTTTAAGATAATTTTCTGGCCTGCTTGCTCTTGCAGGGGCAGGCAGGGCAGGGCCCTTTTCCGTGAAGCAGCATCGTAAGTGGGCCACGAGGGCCCTGCTCGCTCCTCAGCCAGCGCAGAGTAGCTGGTAAGTGGTCTGAGATCTGGGCAGCGTGCCAGAGGCCTGGTCACGCATTTCCAATCCCGACTACCCGAGGAGAGAGGCACATTCTGTTGACCTGTACCTGCATTTCTTGTTGCTGCAGGCCTCGCTGGGCCAAAGATTCCCCTTCACCTATGTGGCTTCCAGGAGTTCCCCAGACCCATGTGAGCGCTACACAGAAGCCCACAAAGGGGTGACAGAAAAGAGTGGGGTTTCTTCTGGTGACCACGTGGCTCCTGGTCCTCCTGATGGCAGTTTTATCCTGTGTGCTATATCACAGGCAGGTCTGTACTGTGGGAACGTGGGGACCAGCATAAAGGGCTTGAACCCTTTTAATATATTTTAATATCTTTTAAAGATCGATTTTTAATTTTCTAAGTGATATATGAATATATTCTCTTCATTAAAAACGGAAAGGTAGAGATTATGGCTAATGTCACTGCTGTTGTTGCTTGGTGTGTGTCTTACTAAGGCTTTTCCTATGCCCTGCATCTACAAGCCAGTGCTGTATGTGTTCCTGGTGTGTCTGTGTGTGCCTAGCCTATGTATATACTGCGTAAGCAATACTGTACTGAACCTGCATCCTGCAGTGGTGTGTTGTACTCGGTCATAAGTCTTGGAGGTCTTTCCATGACATATTACTATATATATTCTTTGAGTTGTTTACCATAAGTTATTTTTCAGCAGTGCTATTTTTGTAGCTACTTCAGGAAAGAATTTGGGGTCTCACTTTTTTACTCAGTAAAAAATATTTTTAAAAATACTGTCCAAAATCTCAATCTTTGTGTCTTTCTCTGTCTTCAGATCTCAGAAAACTGATCCTCACAATGAAGGCTATGTCTTGGAATTAGATTGCTCCTCTTCCTTAGAACAACTGACAGACCAAAAAATCATCCCAGAGTTCATTAAGAAGGTGAGTGCTGAGGTTGGGACCTCATTGGACAGGTTCACAGGCTACGAGGAGTGCAGGGTTAGGGCAGGTCAGATGCACTCCAGAGGCCTTGGGGAGCTGTGACCTAGACTTTTGGGTAGCCCCTCCCAAACATCACACATCTCTCTGGCTACCACTGACTCTGGAAGGATGTGGCTTCTTCCTCCCTCCCTGGCTGGTGGGACCCCATTCTACCTTTCAGGACCAGAGTGGTGTTAATAGCCATCAGGCAGGCACACCCATTGCTGGAGCTCCTCTCAGACCCTCAAGGGCATGCGAGCCCCCACATCCTACTCCTCCCTAGTCCTGTGGGTCTTTGTTGCTGTAAGTTGTCTTCCATCTACAATGCAAGAGCATGCCAGAGTCCTGTGGTTCCTGGCGTGTGATATACCAGGGAAAATTGCCTCGTTGCAGGGAATTTGGATCTGCTCAGAAACTGCGTGGTTTTGAATGTTTCCTCATGCACATGAGGTTTTGTGCCTAACTGCCGAGTCCACTTGAGTTTCAATATGACATTTACTGCAGTAGGAGTGACCTCGCCCCAAACTGGGGCCAAGTTATTTCTTTATCTTGTCCCCCTTACCCAGTCTTCCGAAGTACAGCCATGCGTCACATAATAAGGGGGATATATTCTGGGAACTGTGCCACCAGGCGATTTCTTCCTTGCACAAACATCGCAGTGTACTTTCCGTGACCTTCATGGTCTAAGGCAGTCACGACATGGCCTCTTTATGCAACACCAGATGTGTGAGGCTGCTACACACATAACATGGCATTGCTTGTGTTTCGCAGTAAACATTTTATATGTAAGTAGATGAGGTGCACTCTAAAATAAAGATTTAAAAAGTATAGTATGGTAAATATATAAATCAGTAACATAGTAACATGGTTTGTTATCAAGCACTGTGTAGTGTACATAATTATGTGACTGGCAGCACAGTAGGTTTATTTACCCTGGCATCATCACAGACACGTGAGTGACATACTGTGCTGTGATGTGAGGATGGTCGTGACATCACTAAGTGATAGCTCCATTACCGTCTTCTGGCATCACAGTAGTATATGCTGTCCATCACTGACTGAAATGTCACTATGTGGAGCACGACTGTAATCAACAAGACCCACCCTGTACAGGTTGCTCTGGCTTGTTTGAGGCCCAGCCAGCCAGTTTGTGAATTAATAAATATCGTTGGCTGTCACCTTCAGATCAGGATTAATAGTAGGTGCTGGGAAGCAGAGAGCAGACCAGCGTGGTCCCTCCCTCCCACTGTCATGGTGGGCAGGCAGGTGGACCCTGCCGATGAGCTTGCCAGGAGGGAGGACGCCGGGCTGAGGAGCAGGTGGATGCTGCTGCCCTGCATGGTCTGGATGGAGAAGGTGCCTTGAGCTGAGACCGGAAGGATGAAGAGGAGGCTGTGCTGATGTGGCCACACTGAGGCAGGCTGGGAGTCTCTGAGCAAAGGGAACAGTGTGAGTGAGGGCCTGAGGCAGAGGGGGCGAGTGGAGTGAAAAGACCAGAGAGGCTGCTGCGAAGAGAGGGAGAATGTGGGGCAGGAGGAGAGCTTAGAGAGAGAGCCAAGAAAAAAGCAGCTCTAAAAGCAGCGGGAAGCTGTTGTGAGGAATTGTGCAGAAAAGTGAGATAACCTGATTATCCCTTTAGAGGTTACGTTTCTTCTTCCTGCCCTCTACCTTCAACGTTATTTAGCATTCAGGCTCTGGAGGCCCTGCACCTATCTATGGAAAGAGCCAAGACCTATAGACCAGGAATCAGATGACAACGCAGGTCAAAATTTCTGATAATTCTGCATGTATGGTGGAGGCTCATCCTACACTGGTAGAATTCAGATGATTATTTAAGAAATGGGAAAAAGTAGTTTTTGTTTACACACGTGCAAGTCTGAGAACACAGGTGTTTTCTAACTCATGTAGGTCTCTGTATAAGTAGGGCCATCTTTGTTGGATTGCTGCAAATGCAAAACTCTATAATCAGGCTGGGTAGAGACTTCTTAGAGGTAGAATTCAACTGAAGAACTGAATATTGGGGAAAAATAATTTTTGAAATGGTTTTGTAATTACTATTCAGATGCTTGGAATATCTGAGTGGTATATAAGTTATATGAGGGTGTGAGGCTCTGTCCACTCTGACAAATATGCTCTTTAAAAAATGTGGTGTGGTACCTTGGTTTTAACCAAACCAGGTCATTGCATGACTGCCACTGCAAAACACCTATATAAGGTGTTAAGGAAGCAACATCCTGATTTGTGAGCTACGTTGCCGCTGTGTTTCTGAATTACTGTAGTGGAGATGGACATCTTTCAACAGCAGATAAGCTCAAAGTTATGGGTTTTATGCACTACAGGACATTAGGGTGTTCTTATTTAACTTTTATTCCAGCGTTCTGTTCTTCTCATTGTGTGTGTGTGTGTGTGTGAGAGAGAGAGAGAGAGAGAGAGAGAGAATATCTGGGGAGTCATTCATTAATTTGTTAAATAAATGACTGACACTTGTTCATTCCATATTTGTATAAGAATTTTGTCTTTAACATTGGGAAATGATTCCCTTTATTATACCTTTTCTGCCATACCTTTGGATTTTTAATTATTGCATCCAAGCAGACTAGACAAGTTGCACAGTAGGACAACCCTGAGATTTCTGCCCCAGAGTTGATCTCCAAATGTGTATGCCAGAGAGTCTCTTCTGTGAACAGAAAAGGTGTTAGGATTCTTGCTGCCTGGCAGGAGCCGGGTGTGTTGCAGCACCCCCCCCCACGCACCACTGTCCACTGGTGGATGAGGACTGGACTTAGAAGGGCTTTGGGATTCCTGGCTGTTGGTGCTGCCTGTGACTTTCAGTTCTAGGCCAGTGGCCATGACAACCCTGAAAAGAGAGATGAAACAGTGCAACTTGGCTTCCTTCTTCTGCTACTCTTTTCTGTTGTTGGACACAATTTCTAGAGAAAACACCACCTGTGTGTGTGAAGAGCAGAGGGGATCTGAATGCCCCTCTCCAGGGCCCAAAGCTGTCTCCATGATGGCAGAATTTTATACATGTATAAATTTTTTTGTCATCACACAGGTAGAAGACCACAGGCGCTTCCCAGAAAGAAGTAGACTGAAAACCATTTCTGTCTCTCTTTGTAAATATCTGATGACTGCCTCAGTCCCTGTTTGTATATATGTAGTGGTGACACTTGTTAATTGCTATTCAGTTAGGCCAAGATGAAGTTGTGACACTGGCTGCTGCAGCTTACGGTCATTCCTTTTATCTGGGTCATTATTTTGTGTGAAATAATGGCTCCTGTTTCTATGACAAGTAGCTCCGTCCTAGGATGAGATGGTAATTAACCCGTTTTGTCAGTGTACCATCATGCAGGATAAGCTCATATTCTTCTGTACATATTAAAATTAAACCCAAACTGATCAGATTTTTTTCTTCTGAACAATTTCCCAGCATTATTTTTCCACCAAATGTTTTAAATTAGCAGACCCTTTGGCTAGAGAATATGAATAGACAGGAGAAGAGGTCTCATTATTTCCAACAATTAGGAAAAATAGCCATTTGTATCTGTGTCATGTAAAATTAGCCAAAGATGCTGTTACAGTTTGTGTCTAGATGTCCCTCCAAAGCCTCATGCGGTCACAGAGTTTTTTCGGAGGTGGCTGAATCTAGAGTGTGTGATTGATTCATGGTGCAGTGCGGGGATGAAGGGTGGGTGATTGGTGGATTGAATCAGTCCACTGATTGGGTTGGCACCACCCTAAACCCAGTAGACTGGATACAATATAAGGGACAGAAAGAGGCTCGTCTTGCTCCTCAGTTATTGCTTTTGCTGTCTTCCACCACCATGAACTGTTGCCCCTCTGCCATGTGCCACCCTGCCTTGGAGCCAGCTGATTATAGACTGAAACCTCTATAAACCGTGAGCTAAAGAAACCTTTCCCCCTTTAACTTTGCGTGTCAGGTATTTTGTCTCAGAAACGAGAGAAATGTACCTGAGACAGATGCCGTAGTCTGTAGCCCCTCCCCGTCAGGAATTGTTCACAGTGGGTGAGGGAGTTGTGTGAAGATGACTCTGTTCCCTGTAATGCGGTCTCATGAGTGCTTTGGGTGCCCAGTTAAATCCAGGCTACTGCGTTGGGTTCCCCCTCATATCCTGCTGCGCTCTAGTCAACTGGCCTGTATGTAAATGATTTGTTATGGGCCACAAAACATTTAAAATGCAGAGTTAGGGGTAGACTTGGAGAGAATACGTTTTCCCAGTTTTAGAACCGAGTGCTCAAGGGACCAAAAGTTGAGAGGCTGTGGGAGAATGACAGTGTCCCCCAAATGCTTTTGGGACAAGGACTCAGCCCTTGTCCCAAAGGTGTAATGGGAGCCTGCTTGTGTGGCTGGTGAGTCTGTGGGGGCCTCTGGGATTTCCTGTTCTTCAGAGTTCCCACAGGATTGTGTAGGAGAACAATTCTCAGAAGACCGAGGCAGAATGACAGGCCCATTTGTTCATTCATAAGAATGTTCAAATTACCTTGTTCTTTAGAGCTTCTTGGGCAAGGGCTTATGTGTTTAGAAAGCACTTTAAAGTCTTCAGAGTCATTGCACATATTTTCTGGTTTATGCTTTATGATAATTCCATTGAAGAGGCCAGTGATGTCTCCCTTCCAGACTTGAGGACTGAGTTTAAGGGATGAGTGCACTGCCCCATGGCTGGGACCTGTGAGCCATCAATAGGGCCTAGATCAGTCCTTCACAGGGGAGGGACTGTGCCAGTAAAAGGACTTGGAAGCAGCAAGGGGACTCTCTGGCCAGTGGATTGGGGAAGGTTTGGAGAGGTGTGTGTGTGGGATGAGGGCTCTGCAGAATTCAGTTGATATCCAAAGAGGCTGAGCAGCAAAGTGACAGTGCCATTCCTGATATGGATGGGAGCGGGAGTGAAGGCCCAAGACCAAGAAGGAGCCAGCAAGACTTGTTTGGATGAAGGGAAGGCTAGACATAGGGAAAAGCAGGTGTGTTTTCTGGAGGGTTTTGATCATGGGATACAGAGCCCTACTCATGTGAGCTCAAGTAAGTCAGGCAGGTTTATGATGAAAATGCAGGGAATTATCTGGAGTCCCAGGGCAGAAATACAGGCAAGGGAGGAAAAACAGATTTGTGCCTCCCCCATCTCTGGCTGTAGGATGTGCTACTGGTCCATATTTATGTGTTCATAGGTTTATTTAAATTTAAAATGGATTCTCCACAAAGTGAATCTCCCTCATGTGCCAGGCGGAACTTGTACTAACGCGCTTTGTATGCACTATACCCTTCACCCTTATCACACTCCTAGGAAGGTCTGTCCCCATTTGACAGGTGGAGAAACCGAGGCAGATAAACTATGCCTTTTGGCTGAACTTATAACTGAACATCAGGCCTTGTGTTTGAATGCAGCCCGTCAGAACCACAGGGTGTCATCTGGCCACGCCACCTCTTCTACACAGTGTGTGCTTCCAAGGGCAGAGTGAGGCTGGGCGTGGGAGGCAGATGGGTGCAGCCACGTCTGGGCACAGCTGGGACCCAGGCACCCAAGTGGCCCTAATGGACGCTGCTTTCTTCTACCCCTGGGAAAGAGCCATACCGTCAGCCCTTGTCCAACCGAGACTAAGAGCCTTCATCTGTAGTGCTGGGCTCTGTTCCTGAGATTCTATCCCTTTTATGATGGACCCCACGAACTCTGTGGCTCACTTATGAACAAGCTGTCCCTTAAATTGCACCTTTCTGAGGAAACCAGGGCAGACCCCCACCTTGTCTAGTATGTGTGTGTGGAAGTGGGACACAGTCAGCAACTCTGAGGCCTGGATTCAGCAAGATGTATTGGCCTTCAGAAAACTGAATGAGGCTGCTGATAACTTAACCTGTAGAAAGAACCTGACAGTTTAAAAACCTCAGTGACTCCTTTTCATGAGACAGAATCCCCAGGATTATAAAACATTGCCTGTGGTATATAAATGACTCATCGTTTACTTTCTGGTTGATTATTGAGTATTCAGAGCCTCATTTCCACAAGTGCAGTACAGAGTCTAATTTTAATTAGTGCAAGACTCTGATTCCGAGTGAAAAACATTAATGTTAAAAAGGCATCCCTGTCCTTGCTGCACCCCTGTGTAACCCCAAACCAAGATAACTGTGACATCTTTTTTTTTTTTTTTTGTGGGTACCGGGGGTCGACCTCAGGACCTCGCGTGCCAACAGGCACCCATGCCACTGAGCGATATCACCGGCCCTTTTTTTGTATGTGGGTTCTGGGAGTTGAACTCGGGCCCTCGTGCTTGCCAGGCAGGCGCTTATGCTGCTGAGCCATCTCACTGGCCCCCACTGTGACATCTTAAAAAGGTAAATCTAGGGAGAGTTGGGGGAGACAAAATGGGGGAATTCCAGCAACGAGGGTGCCTCATGTGGAAGAAAACAAGCTAGAGGCCAGCGGAAGCCTTGTGGGGAGTGGTGGGAGAGGTTCACAGCTGTGTCTGCAGAATTTAATAAATGTTTGTGAATCCAGTGGATAAATGAAAAGGGAAATTCAGAGGAAGAATCATTAAGATTTTGTGGAAGGGGGAAAGAAGAGCGTAAGGTGACACTTGGTGACTCAGGCATGAGGTGGGGTCATCTCTGAGGATGTGAAACCCATGGCATGAGGAGCCTTTTGGAAACAGAAGGTAATAAAATTGATGTTGGACATGTTGAGGGGCCAGGGAGACAGCGGAGGGAACATTCCAGAAGGCAGTTGTGGTTGTTGGACTGGAACTTAGGAGGAGGCTAGGAATGGAGATACAGTTGTCTGAGGTACAAACTCAGAGGCCCACCGGGACCAGGCAGGTGATGACAATGAGGAAGTATGAGGGGTGTCATCTGGGTGGCACATGCCCATTTCAAAGGGCAGTCACCACTGGGTGTCACCTCATTGTGGCTGGTGGAAATGCCAACCCAGCATCATAGATCTCCTGTTGTCAATGGATCAGTTGGTTTGCTTTGCTTTAGAGAAGTTGATGTTTGTATTGTCTTGCATTGAAGTCTCTTGGATTTTCAGTGTGAGTATATATGTCAATCAAAACAACGATAAGATATAGACCAGAATTTCTCAGTCTGTCTGTGGGAAAGGAATAGTTTTTCCTTATGAAATGATACTTTCTTGAAACCCAGAAAAAAAAGGGAACAAAAAAAAAAAAAGAATTTTGACAGAATACAGGGAGAAACTGAAGAGTGTGATGTTACAGAATTCAGAAAGGGCATCCTTCAAGAACAGACCAGACAATGGCTTCAGAAGTTAGAAAAGCAACTTAGTGGAAGGGCTGCTGAGCTTGGCTACCCCAGATCACTGATCAGTTTTGTAAGGACAGTTGTCATGGGGTAGAATGGGCTGGGGCCTCCTTGCCATGGGTTTAAGAATAAATACTTTTAAAGTCAGGTGTGGTGGTACACGCCTGTAATCCCAGCACTCTGGGAAGCTGAAGCAGGAGGATCACAAGTTTGAGCCTAGCCTGGACAACTTAATGATTTAGCAAGACCCTGTCTCATTAAAAAATTAAAAAGGGCTGAGGAAAGGCTCCTGAGTTCGATCTTGGATATTGCAAAAATTAAAATAAAAAAAAATATGTTTAGGAGAGAAACAGTGGTGGCTATGACACATACAGGGAGAATCTCAGTTCATTTTAAATAGGAGATTTGAGCATTTTTCAAAGCTAGAAGTTTCCAGTATAGAGGAAGTCAGAGGTGATTAAAGAAATGGAGGTGGGAACCACAGAGGGATATCGGCTGCACACGACCGGATACTCCTTTGAGGCTGGAGGGGAGCAGGTTAAGAGGAAGATTACAGGCTTAGATGTTTATGGTAGAGCAGAAAAATGTGGGAGCTGCTGCCTGAAGGCCTCTTTCCTTAGAAGGTTCCTGTCCCACCCCAGCTTCTTCTGATTGTCTGACCTCCTGCTATTTTTATTGGCCTGTAATCTTCCTGTTCTGTCCAGAGAGGTTAGCGAACATTAGTTCGAGTCTAGAGGGAGGAAGGAGGTCATAAACTTGGCTTGATTACTCCTTAGAAAAGGGATACATTCTTGGACTTCATCTTCTCCCTCTGCATGAATCCATGACCTGGTACCAGTAGGTGAGGGCTTATTCGTGTTTCCCCTGCACAGATCTAGGAGGGGCTGCTCTATGGCAGCAGCAGGGAAAGCATTTGTGAGCAGTATAGGACCCACCCTGGTCCAGCTGAGGACACAGGCATGGAGCAGACACGGCCGGATGGTGGATGTATAGTCACAGGTGGTGAGTGCCCTGCAGTAGAGGGGGCAAGCGGCCCCACCTAGGCTGGGCATGGGGGAGTCCCTTAAGTGTCTGCACTGAGATTAGAGGGTAGGGAGTGTGAGGGCTGGAGTAGCTTGAACAGAGACCCTGGAGTGGAAGGAGCACATTGGGTTTGAGGACAGAAAGTAGGTTACTATGGCTTAGGTGACCCAGAGTGAGGCTGGAGAGTTAGCAGGGGTCCCAAGTTCTGAAGCTCTCAGGCCAGGCTAAGGATTTGGGTCTTTCTCCCATGTAGAGTAGAAAGAATCCATTGAGGGTTCCTAAGGAGGATTCCGGTTACATTTTGGGAAGACCAGAGTGGCAGTGGGCAGTGACTGGATTGCGGACAGGCGTGGATGCTGTTAGCACCCTGTCGGAGCAGCTCTTCACGGACCGTCAGAGACTGTAGCTTAGTTTAGGTGGTGACGTTGTGGTGGAGGTGTAGAGAGGGGGCTGGTTTTAAGAAATGTTGAGGACTGGGGTGTAGCTCAGTAGTAGAGCGCTTGCCCAGTGTGCATGAGGCCCTGGGTTTGATGCTTAGCATCCTTCCCTGCTTCCTTCCCTCCTTCCTTTAAAAAAGAAAGATGGAACCAGGCAGCCCCATAGGATCATTTGTGGATGGGTGAATTGGGGGCATGTGGAGAGGACCAGGCTGCGGGGCCTGTGCTCCTGGGGCCAAGGTAGAAATCTGGGCTGGAGACAGCATCTGAAAGATAGTAACTAAGATGCTGGCCATGGATGAAATCACCCCAGATGGAAGGGAGGGTGTGAAGGAAGAGAGCCTGGGAGTGAGCCTGGGGAATTCCAAGAGTAACTGCTGGGCAGAGGAAGCGGACAAAAAGTAAGTGCCCAGCATGGTCAGAGGGAAGCAAGGAGAGTGAGGAGTTGCTGGTGCCCTTGGGAAATGCACTAAATCGGTGAGGAGTCTATTGACCATTCGCCAATCATGGGTGATCCCAGGTAGTCATCAAGGCATGAAGGTCAGTATCTTCTCTTTAAATTAAAAAATGTTTTATTTAGTTTTCTTGCATATATTTAAGTAGATGGCATGACGTTTTGATGTATATAGTGAAATGGTTATTCTAGTTAAGAAAATTAACATATCCATCACCTCTTACCCTTGTGGCAAGAGTGCATGAAATCTGCTTTCTTGGCAAGTTGGCCCAGGGTACGTAACAGTATTATAACTGTCTTTTACATTAGATCTCAAGATTGTTCATCCTACATATCTGCAGCCTTGTAGCCTGCAGCTCCCTATTTCCTCCCTGACCCTCTGTACCCTGCCAACCAGTTTTCTGTTTCTGTGTATTTGAACTTTTTTTTTTTTTGATTCCATATGAGTGAGATCATGCAATGCTGTATTTTTCTTCCTGTGTTTGGCTTATTTCACTTAGTGTAATGTCCTCCAGTTTCATCCATGTTGTCACAAATGACAGGATTTCCTTTTTTAAAGCTGAATGATATTCCAGCATGCACATCCCCGCTGTAGTTTTCCATCCATTCATCTGTCAACACTTTTTCCTCTTTTTAAAATGAATTATTGGGCTGGGATGTGACTTAGTGATAGAGCGCTTGCCTCCTGTGCATGGGGGCCGAGGTTAGATTCCCAGCACCACCACCAAAAGAAAAAGGAAGTTATTAATCTTGGCTGTCCTCAAATGTAAAGAATTGCCATGCATCAAGTACTTTATTGAATTTTCTTCCACTAAAACAAGTTCTTTCTGGTTCGAATACTTGGTGTAGCTGTGTTGTTCTTGTCTTCACCTGAGCCTCTAACAGAGGGAGAATTGGAGCAAGGCAATTAAAAACTTCCCTCCTCTCTTTTGTCAACCTTGAAAGACATGTGCTCGGCACCTCTGTCAGCCTCGCTGCTTTAATAACAGGCGTGGCGAGCTTCTAACACGCAGTCAGCAGAAACTGGGTCAATTGGATTTGTTGACAGCTGTGGACTAGTAGATAGCATTTGCTTTGCCGCCTGGGCCAGTCCCAGCTAATCTGACCGCTTCTCGGATTCCTCTCCCACTGCCCCCTGCTTTCTCCCCACCCTTGGCTCTTCTGGCATAGCTGTCAATCAAATCTTCAACTATATCAGTTTTTCTAGCTTTGATTTCTCATTTTTTTTTCTCTTTCCCTAAGGGCTCTGATCAAAAGTGGCATTTTATTCCCCAGCAGCTCTGTCCAGTAGGAATACGATGTGAACCACCTATGTATATTTTAAATTTCCTAATAGCCATGTTGACAAGCAGTGAATGAAGTTAATTTTTTGTAATACATTTGGTGTAATCCAGGATGTCCAAAATATTATCTTTCCAACATATAACAAGATATTTTACACTCTTTTTTACTAAGTCTTCAAAATCTGGTGTCACTTTCATCACATCTCAATTCAAATGCTAATATTCTACCAATAAAGCTGCATTTAACAGAAATATTCTGCATTGCATAGTTTTTAAATTAATTAAAAATAAATGTTACTAAAAAGTTAGTTCCTTAACTTCATTAGCCACATTTTAAGTATTTGATAGCCACATCTGGCCACTATCTTTAGCATAGTTCTATAGAATTCATTTATTTAAGCAGTTTCTCTTTTTTCTTTTCTTTTTTTTTTTGGTTTCTAAGTTGACACAAAACATTTGTGATTGTAAAGACTCAAGGGGAGGTGGAACACAGCAGTATACAGCAGATAAGTATACCCAAATATAAGATAATTAAAGAAAATCTCCCATTTTCCCTATGAAAAAAATCTAAAAAATAGTCAGGAGCCATCTTTAACATATAACATGTTAGGAATACATTTGAAATAATTACATTTCTGCTAATAACATTAATTATTCAGTCATACATGTGAAGTTTAAATAATTCAAGTTGCATAAATTTCCAAATAGTATTCCACCCATGTTTACATTTCATGAAACAATTTTATGCCAATTTTTTTTCCACACATCTTTACCTTCAGTGAGTTTATCATCAGTGGAGTGATTTTGGGGGGGGCGTTATCTGACCAACCGAGGTCTCAAGCTCATCCTATTTACTGTCATCCAAATTATTTGGGATTCAGCACTTTTAGAATTCATGAATGATTATATTGCTGGAAATTCTTAAGTCATAAGTGCTCATTCATTTAGCATTAGGATAATTGTCTGTGCTCATCCAGCTCCTATGTGAATGAGAAATCTCTGTAATGGAACCATTTATATTGCATTTCTCTTAAAAATGAAAGAAAAATACCTTTTTATTGAAGATAATATAAATAGAGGAGAGTGCATAAATCACATGTGTCCAGTGCAGGGAGTTAGCACAAAATGATTGTACCCGGGGAACCAACACCCTGGTCAAGAAATAGAACAGGACCAACAGCTTGAGCCCTTGCTGGGCCACTCCTCCCGGAGATGACCTCTAATCCCGAACGCCGAAGGGCAGCCTTGTTGGTTTATATGGAGATGGGTCTTTTGCTCAAGACTGTGTCTGCGAGATTCACCCTTGGCACAGTGATTCATACATTCGAGTTTGGAATTACGACATTGATTACTACATTGCTTTTCTAAAAAGCCATCTTGTAGAGGATTGCTTACCGCAGCACCTCAAATGTTTTTTCATGGAGATTATTTTTAATTTTTATTAAATGTATTTCTTTTTATAAAAAACCAAGTACATCAGATCGCTTCAATAAATATCTCAAACTTGCTTTGATGAGTGCATTTTTCCCAATTGTTTTGTTGTTCAAATTAAGATGCGAGAGCTGTTGTCTTGTGAGAGACTTTGTAAAGCAAATGTATAAAGCAGTTTCCTGTTTTCTAAGAAGCAACATTTAGAGGATAAAATGCTGGAGAAACCTAGTTATATCTGGGCTGTACAGCGTGTGAGTAGGTATGGACTATTTTGCCGTCTCGCTCACTGTGAATTGGACGATCGTGTTGGGGTCTAACTGTTGGTACCAGAGATAATTTTATGTCCCTCTTTCCCTACTTATCTGATTGGTTAACTCTTTCACCTCCTTCAAATCTTTGCTCAGGTTTGCCTTGTCCACGCCTTTATTTTATTTATTTAATTTTTTGGAGACAAGGTCTCTCTGTGTAGTTCAGGCTGGCCTTGAACTCACTATGTAGCCCAGGCAGGCCTCAAACTCTTGGTAGTTCTCCTGCCTCAGCCTCCCAGGTGCTGGGATTACAGGTGTGCACCACCATGCCCACTCGTTTTTAAAATACCAATTTACCCCTTGCTACTCTCTCTTCTAGTATTTATTTATTTTAACTGCTGTTTTTATCTATAATTCTTGTCACTTCCTGTGATACTTTACTATCTTTTACTGAATTACTGTATTTATTGTTTTTTGTCTGTTTTTTCCATGCTGAGAACAATGCCAGTCATGTAGTTGGTGCCCAGTGGATAAAGGAATCAAAGAGTGAGAGGCCTTGTATTCCCAAGGCTTGCAAGGTAGGGAAACTCTTCCGGGTAGGAACAGATGCTTTGGAAGGTAACTTAGTGAAGATAAAGGAGACAGAGGGTTAAGACATTCATACATTTTCTTGTAACTAGCACTTAACTTTTTGTTTGCAGTGGTTGAAACTTGAGTCAACCCTCCCTGGAAGTGTCTTGTGTGAGGGTTAGATGTCACCTGCTTCTGCTTCATACTTCCTAGCAGACAGGTTTGCAAATGTGGAATTGCTGTTCTCACGGGGGGAGAGTGTTGAAATATATATATTTTTATATATATTTTATATATGAAATTTATATGAGATGGAGTGTTTTGGGTGGTAATTATGCACTGTCAGTGAACACGTGTGGAAGCTGACGGGTTTATGGCACAGGTTGAAGCCCCCCATCTGTGCTCAGAGGTGCAGAGCACCCGCCCCCTCCATGATGCCTCCTGTGTGCGGCGTTGTCTGGCGTCCAGCACAGATAACGAGCGTGGGAGTCTGGACTACCCTGGCGGCGCGTGGAGGGTGGGGTGTCTCCTCTGAGAAGCAGAGTTGATCCTGGCAGCCAGTTTGGCTGCCTGCTGTGCCTTCCCCCTGACACTGGAAACTTTCACTTGGGTTGCTAGCGATTGTGTGGAATCTTTTCTGAGGGTTTTAAGAGCCAATATGACAGGATTACAACCCATGTAAGGTCTTCCTCTTTTCTGCCTTTGGGAGACTTCCCAGTCCAAGAGCCAGGTCCTGCGAGGATCCAAGTCAGCAGTGCTGCAGATGGCCGGAGGAGTAGCGGGTGAGGGAGAGAAAACACTTGGACACAAGATGTCAGTTATGGAAACTGACTTGCCATCTCCAGGAGAAATCTGGAACTTTAAAAGTGAATTCCAGAATTTTCTCCTATTCTAGTAAAGGAAAATCACTATCAAATAACTTAAGCCTTAAGGTGGGGCACTTCACTTTCTCTAATTTTGGTTTTCTTCTCTATAAAATGAAGACTTTGCACTAGAATGATAATCCCTAAGGCTGCCCATAGCTCTGATATTTTGTGATTCTATTTTCAATCTGCTTTTAAATGCTTTCCCCCTCATTATCAAGGAACCTATTTGAGTAGTTCAGGTTTATGACTGTGGAATACTGAGTTTTAGCACTATATGCCCTCATTTGGTGGGTTTTGCAGGGTACTTCTCGGTATTCTCTCTGGTCTTCATCCAGTGCAGCAGTGTTTGTTGGTTGATTAATAACCTTTTTTGTCCCCTTCCTTAAATACTAAAATACGGTATTTGGGCCTTTGTCCAAATACTCATTGGTTGAGATATAACAAACCTCTACTATTAAATAAGTATAATTGGAGCTCAATATAAGGGATATTCCTTCTATGAAGTTTTTTTCTTTAAATTAAGGTTAAAAATAAACATTGCCTTCTGACACTCCAATAGAACAAATCTGTTGTGAGAAAAATCTAAACTTTAATGATTCACTTGTTGGATCACTTTTGCCTTTTTAAGTGTTCAAAAGAATGAAAAATAGGATAGATTACCATTGAGAGGGTGGTGCTATACTCTATCGAAGTAACCCAAGATATGTGTGTTGGACAAAGGCCCAAATACTGTATTTTAGTAACTAATTATTATAAATTTAGCCTAAGCAGTAAGGAAAAACAGAATTAAATCAAGGTTTTCCATCTAATTACTTCTCAATCTACAGTTTCAATCTGTTAGCTCGATGGCAGCACTCCTGGGTTGAAAAGGTATCTGGGGCAGATGGGTACCAGGGATGTTACTGGCTTGAATGACAGGGATGTTGTTGGTGGGAGAAGCAGGAGAGTTGTTGGTGGGGGAGCTGGGTGTTACTGTTACAGATGATGAGAGGTTTTTGGCAGGGATGATCGTGGTGTTATTGGTGAGGTAGTAGGGATCTGATGGGATGATAGGGATGTTATTGATGAGGCTGTCACCAGATGGGGTCTAAAGAGGTCCCCCAAAACAGAGATAGGGACCTCAACGCCTCCCACAAATAGGATAAGTTGTAGGTTGCTGATTTATATCACGGAAAAAAATTATTGGACATGTTAATGACAGGCATTAGAAGGGCTTATTGGGCAGAATTTAAAAGTATACACTCAGAGAAAATAGTGCAAGGGCTCTTGAGAGAGTGGTACGTTACGGTCTGGGCTAGGTTTTTTTCTGTGTGCTCTTGTGGTGTCCTCAAGACATCTAGGATGTCTTCCAAGAGTCTGTCTGGTTGCTCATTTGCTGGACTAGGTTAGGATGCAAACAATTTGTGTGTGTGTTTGAAGTTTAGAGAGCAGGTGCTCACTTAACAGTGCTGTCCTTGAGGTTGGAAGTCTGTGGGAGGTCAAGTGCAGACTCACTTTACAGATGAAAAGCATGGCCCCAAACTCTAAGCTTATTGTGTCTTTAAGACCCTTAGGATTTTTTTTTTTTCTGGAGTGAATTTTCTGGAAGAGAACAAGGCCTTATAACTTTGGATAACTGTGTCCGGAACGTGCAGTTTTTCTTAAAAGTATAATTTTAAAGTTATGGTTTCCCTTTTCTCCTTCTACCTATCTTTAGTTCTTCTCTTCTACCTTAAGATGATATGGGTGGTACTGGAGATTATTGGCGACAGCAGGGATTTTATTGGGCAAAAGGCAAAGAAACTTTTAAAAGGTGTGATTGGAGAAAATAGGGAGTAGAAGTCAGATAGAAAAACAGTAGAACAGATAGAAAAACTTTACAGGAAAATGTTTAAATATAATCCTGATGGAAAGAGTTTTTGGTGGAACTATTCATTGTCCAGCTGGGATAGAAACTTTATTTTCAATGATTTCCTATTTTGAATGAGATGCAGTTGCTTCTCTAACTTCTGAGACATTCCCGAGAGGAAGACTGGGGCTTCTCTTTATGATGCCTAAGGAATAACACAGATGGATTTTTTCCCCCTAAGCCTCAAGCAAAGGGTCTCTGTGACCTTTTCAGGTTTCACTTGTGCCTGGGAATGTATGCATTACTCTGTATCACTCTTGAATAGTAAAAAAAGTCATCATTAATTCATAGTCTGCACATTTGTAACTTGTGATAAACAAGAATGGAGCCTAAGTTTGCCTGCAGGCTTGCTAAGCCAATTAATAATGTAAGGTGCATTGCAGGGCTGGTGTTTATTTACCTGAGGGTACCTGCTTGCTCCAGCAGTTTGGATGTTCTGTCTCAAACCAAGAGGCTAATCACACATTGCTCTTACCTCTTCATTAAAGCACGTCCCTAAAGGCCCCCTTCTTGGGAGCATTTGAGTTGTCCTTGTTTACATTTCTGCATATTTGAAGGTGCTGCTAACTGCATCTTTCCTAAAGGTTTGTGAATTTTACACCTGAAGAAATCATGGAGGCAGGTACTGCCTACGGGTATGAATTAGTATTTCAAGAGATGTCTTTTGCTGTGTAACAACAGCAAAACATAGTGGTTTAAAACAACAGCCATTTGTTTTGCTCAAAAGTCTGCAACTTGGGCAGGACTTGGCAGAGGCAGCTAATCTCTCCTACACATGGTCTCAACTCTGTGGCGTGGTGGTGGCTGGGGACTCGCTTTCAAGATAGCACATTCTTGTGTCTCAAAGGTTGGTGGAGGCTGTGGGCCTCTCTATAACCTACTTGGGTTTTCTCGAAGGATGACAGCTGGGGTCTAAGAACAAGTGTTGCAAGAGAACAAGGTGAAAGTACGTGGAGTTTTTATGATTGGACCTCAAAAATCTCATAGGGTCCTTTTCACCCTACTCATTGGCTGAGATATAACAAACCTCTACTAGTACAGGGGACATAGACTCCACCTCTCGTGGGGGGATGGCAAGGTTCTAGCCCCTTTGGCATGTGGGATGAGGGATACTGTTATTGTCATCATTGGAAAATACAGTCTGTCATATGCATGAATTTAGATGTGCTGAGAAAACTTTTTAGAACATACAGGGTTAAAATAGAATCCATAAAAAAATGAAATGAAGGCAAGAAACGAGAATAAGAAAGTGAGTATTAAATGTAATGGTTATTGGGCATTTAAAATAATGTTTAACTGTGTACCTCTCAACATCCCCCAACCCTGTTGTTGCTCAAAGGAATCACATATCTTCATGAGATCTGAAACTCTCTCAAAATCATTTCCATCTTCCAGAAAAACCATCCCAGGGTTCTCCAGGGTATTTACAAAGTACAATAAAACATTCATTTCTTTAGCACATTGTAATGAAAACCATCCCCAAGTACTTAGTTTAACTGCTGTGTTTACCATGGGAGTTTCAAATGGCATTAGGACCCTGTTATATTTTTGTTGGTCTGGAGTTATGGGAATAATAAAGGTTTTTTTAAGTAAGGGTTAAAACTAGGATAAATGCCCACCCGCACCATCTAACATTTTGTTAAAGTGCCTTTTATTAATGTTTTTGAAGCCTATGTAAGTCAGGGAATGTGGAGGAAAAAGTCACGAATACTAGATGTTAAAGCATCGTGGTGTGAAGGGAAACATCTGCTCCTGGTTAAACTCTTTAAACTTATGTTCTTTTGCCTCAGTCATTTAACTGTGCTGCTGAGATTTGAGTTCCGTGAAGATGCTGTAGCTGGTTTTCCAGAACATTCCCAGGAGTTGTAAATAAGCCCTTGAGGTTCTGAGCACCAAGCTTGTAATTCCAGGGTCACTAGTATTACCACTGTAAAAATTTGGGTTGCTAACTCAGCAGCTCCAGGATTATAGCGGTTTGTTTTCTGGGTGTTTTGTTGGTGTTCCTTTGAGGGAATCCATGGCCTGGTCTTAGGTAGTCCCTATATAAAGAAGGCCCAGGAGAATGTGTGGCTGGGAAGCATTTTTCACCTTGATGAGAAGCACTAATGTTAACAAACTGTTTATTGCTGCCTTTCTTCTTTTTCCTGAGGGGAAGATTGACTTGGCTTTTTAAGAGATGGACTGATAACCAGAGGGCCGCAAATAATTTCCTTTTAACAGTGATGCTTTCTTGAGATGCACCCCAGACCTGCAACCTTAATTTCTCTAGGCCTCAATTCTCTTTGCTGTTAAAGATGACAGGAATAGCAAATAAATGTATCGATTTTCAAAACCTCACTTGAATGTATTTTCAAAACATGATTGGTCCCACGTGGATATTTCCTGAAATGGTAGACTGTAGAAGTTCCCACTTGGGGGGGGTGACCTCAGATGCTGGAAATTTAATCTCTTGCCTGTTCAGTCCGTAAATCAATGTTCCCTGTGTGCCTACTCTGTCCAAGGAACAATTCCAGGTTTGGGGACACAGCATAGAATGAAATAGAGTTCCTGTCCTCACGGAGTACCCACTCAGAAATAAGTCACTGGAAGGTCAGAGGCCCTGGGAGTGCTGAGCTCTCTGATGGGAACAGACTTTGAATGATAAAAAACATAGGTTTGTGAATGTGGTGGGAAGTGAACAGGTGCGGAATGTGGCCTGAGAGGTGGGCACGCCCCAGTTCAAGGTACTGTTGGGTGTTGGGCTCTGCAGGCCAGGATCAGAACTTGGGATGGGTTGGAGGGTTTAAAATGTGTTGGGCTGACTAAATCACATCTTGCAGAGACCCAATCTAACTGCCGTGAGGACTGAGCAGACAGGCATGGAGGAGCAAACCCAGCTGAGGTGCAGCTGCAAGGTCAGGGAAGAGCCCTGAGGGGAAGGACTCTCAGTGACCTGTGGGACACCCAAGAGAAGGATGGTGGTGAGGACTGAAAGGGCCTGTGGGACTTGGCAACGTAGAGATGAGAAGGTGGCTGGGGGAGGTTTCAGCCAGGCCATCATGGTTTTGCAGAGATCAGAGGTAGAGTCAGCCAAGCTGGCTGCTGGGGAGGAGGAGGCTCACTTCCTGCTGCTGCTCTTGGTTGGGTGGTTGGTTGGCTTCTCTCCTTTTTTCTTTTTTTCCTTTTCTTTTAAGAAAGCTTGAATGTGATTTTATATTTGATTTTATGTGGGGTGGAAAGAGCCAGGAAAGAGGGAGAGGTTAAGTGCATAAAAGAGGGAAGTGATCATCAATGTGGTTGGGTCTTCAAGTGGGGCAGAAGATATGAACTCATTACCCGGGTTTAGCCTTGGCCAGGCCTCACTGATGTCGGGGACAAAGAAAGGATATGATTAAAGGTGGCCAGCAGAGAACACGGGGCCAGGGCATCTCCAAAGCTAGCCTTGATTTCTTCTTTAGGTCATCTCTGAGAAACAAGAGGGGAATTGGGGTTTGAGCAAGGGTGAAGGAAAATGGAGAAGGGCCTTAGAGAGGGCACAAGACAGTGGGTTAGGGAGGCATGGAGAAATTGCGGGCCAGCTGAGTGGCCGCAGCCTACATGGAGCACCTGGAGCCTTCTTCGTGGCCCTGGCGGGGCTCGAGGGACGCAACATATGTTGCCAGGCCAGGTGGAAAAAGCCAAAGATGTCCTAGCAGGACAGTGACAGAAGCAGCAGACCATGTGCTGGATAGGGAAGAATAAGAGAGAGCAGTCAGTCATCTGTGTATCTTTTAAAGAAACTTTCTGGGTCCTCCCTGCTGGTCGTGTTTAACTGGTGACAGTTTGCTTGGACAATCACAGCTCATGCCTGTCATCCTAGCATAATTATTAATTATTTCACCCTTTTTGCTTTAAAAAAAAAAAAAAAAAAACTCTCTTCCTTTTCAGTTGTTTAACATAGTAGAGTCCAGTGATATAGCACCTTTTAGCCCAAAGAGACTAGTGTCTCTCCTTTTGGTCTCCCATCTACTGCTCATATCCTTTCCCACGGCTAGCATGGGCTTTTATCACCTCTCCCAGGCACTCTGCAGTGACTTCCGGGCCTGCAGCCACGCTCTTTGCCTCCTGTCTGCTCCCTGCTCTTACTGGCCGCCCCCCGCCCTCCGCATCCATACCACATCCTGTGGACAGATTCTCCTTAGGCTAGTCGCTGTTGCTCGCAGACGGTGATGGCGTCTCGCTGAATAAGAAGTCCGGAATCTGAACATTCGTGACTTTTTAAGAGCTAGCCCTGGTATTTGACAGTGTATCTTAGGATAGAGGATTTATTATGGTGAATATAAATGCCGAGCAGTGTAATAGGAAGGCGGCCTCTGGAGCCAGACTGCCTAGGTTTGAATCCTACTTATCCTTTACTAGCTTATGACCTTGGACAAATTGCCCAGCTTCTCTGTGCCTCAGTTTTCTAATCTATAACATGAAAATTAGAAAGGAATGTCAACTATTATCATCAAAAGGATTAAATGAGTGAATCCATGTAAAGCTTTGCAAACTCTTGGGTGCATAGTAAGCTCTCAGTAGATGTTAGATTTTCTGTGCAGGCACACTACGTGTTTGTTCTTCCCTGCGTAATTTCAGATACTTTCTCACCTCTTCACTTTTGTTAGCCGTGTTCCTTATGGGAATCCTTCCCCCAAATTGCTTCTGTATGCACAGATTTCACCTGTGGTAAGGTTATTTTACCAACCATGGATTTAGGCAGCCACAAAACTAACAAACTGAAGTCTGGCATGCGTTTGTTGACTCCTGTGGAACGCTGATGAAAGGCTGTTTAAATGCTTTGCTAACAAGATGTTTTCAGGTTCACTTTATCCATTTACTTTGTGGGTATGCACGAAAATTTAATAGAAGCCTCAGGGTCGTACCGCTTTGGTGGGAGCTGGTGAATCCTTCTGCTACTTTCTGTGTTCATTGCTCCTACCTGGAGGACGGCAGTTCTCCTGGGCAGAGGTCATTGTTTTGCTCCAGGATCTTGTCTGTGGTTAGGCAACCACACCATGCAAAATTCTGGTGAGGGGTATAAACTGGGGGGTGGGGGCCAAGGATTTGCTGGGCCAGTGAGAATTAGCCAGAGGTGACTCCTGTCTGCTCCAGCATGCTGGCTCTTTGCAGCAGGCCCCTCCTGGCCTGGCTGTGCATTCCCTATGGCAAACTACTCTGTGGAGTGAAATGGTTGGATGTTGGACAGTGATTCCGAAGTACTCTATCTCTGAGCTACATCTGCAGGCCCAGAAAGTGTTAATAAACAGTCCTGAGCAGACCTAAAGAAGATGTGCAAAGATAACTTCTGTAAAATAGGTAAGTGCTGAGTCTATGCAGACTAACCTCAAGCACTTACACAGGAACTGTTTTTGACCAAAATATATCAGTGTTGTTAGAAGGGATGCAGACTTAAGATTTACTTAGTTTTGCTTGCCTTCTGCCTTATGTAATGTTTCTCTGATAGCTTTTTATTTTAGTATATGTGGGTTGTTTATATAATTTAAGTAATTCTTCTAAGAGCTTTTTGGTTCCCACAGTCCAGCTGTATGATTTCCATGGGAACCACCCTCTACTCTGGCCAGAGCCTGTTGGGCCAGAAGTGGGCACCTGCCCTAAGCTGGGCCAATCAGAGAGCCCTTCTCTGGGAGCTTTTGCTGTAACTAGGAAGTTTAGACTTTCTGTCTCCAGTGACTAAACTGTTAGCAGAAAAACTCAGAAGTTAGTGATGATCATATTTCTTGCTACATAAAAAAAAAAAATTGGTCCTAGATAAGAAAAAAGGATGTCAACAAATAAAGAGAAGCAAGGACAAAACATGGAGTAAGATTCCTGATAGTGCTGGGGATGCTTGTACTAGGTCTTCTCAAGTCCAGCTCTGGCCTTGCCCTGCCTGCCACTTGGTTGCTCTGAACAACTGTTGGATGGTTCTTCACAGGAAGGCCTTCAGTTGTTTACCTCCTTTTGTATCTTTATTTAGACGTGGGACATGAAGTTGGGATCTGGTGGGTTGGTTCTGGGAAGGCGCTAAAGGCTAGTTGAAGATCTTTGGGAAGTAGCAGTTTAAAAGTACCTGCTTAGTTCTCTTATTTCTCAGTAGATTTCTAACCCCCAATGCATTCCATTTTCTGTAAATTGTAAAATTATAGGCACAATCTAAGTGAAAGAACTGAGTCAACTAACACAGATAATGCAGCCATGTAAAACTCGTTTTATTAGAAATCCCTCCCCTTTTATTCAACATAGTCCTGGAAACTTTAGCCAGAGCAATTAGACAAAAGAAAGAAATAAAAGGAATAACAATAGGGAAGGAAGAAGTTAAATTATCATTATTTGCAGATGACATGATATTCTACATAGAAGACCCCAAAAGCTCCACTAAAAAACTGCTAGATTTAATAAGCAAATTCAGTAGCGTAGCTGGATACGAAGTCAACACTCAAAAATCAATAGCCTTCCTGTACACGAATAACAAACTCACTGAAAGAGAAATTAGGGTAACAACACCTTTCACAATAGCATCCAAAAAAGTGAAATACCTAGGAATCAATCTCACAAAGGATGTCAAAGACCTCTGTGTTGAAAACTACAGTACTCAGAAAAAGGGGATTGAAAAGGATATCATAAAATGGAAAGATATCCCTTGCTTTTGGGTAGGAAGAACTAATATAGAGAAAATGGCCATACGTCCAGAATTGGTGTACAGATTTAATGCCTTTCAATCAAAATTCCAACAACATATCTCACAGAATTAGATAAAACAATCCTAAAATTCATTTGGAACCAAAAGAGACCTGAATAGCAAAGGCAATTCTGGGCAACAAAGGCAAGGCAGAGGGCATCACAATCCCTGACTTGAATTATACTACAAAGCTACTGTGATAAAAGCAGCATGGTACTGGCAAAAAAACAGACCTGAAGATCAGTGGAACAGATTAGAAGATGCAGAAACAACTCCAGACATACTAAGCCACCTTATCCTTGACACAGGTGCCAAAGACATTCACTGGAAGAAAGATAGCCTCTTTAATAAATGGTGCTGGAAAAACTGGCTCTGCTCATGCGGAGGATTAAAATTGGACCCATATCTTTCACCATGCAGTAAACTAAATTCAAAATGGATCAAAGATCTAAATATTAAAACAGAAACATTAACTCTTCTGGAAGATAGAATAGGTAAAACTCTCGAAGACATTGGTGTAGGCAAAGACTTTATGAATAAAACCCTGATTGCACAGGAACTATCACAAAGACTCAACAACTGGGATCTCATCTTATTAAAAAGCTTTTGCACAGCAAGAGAAACCACCAACAGAGTGAAGAGACAACCCACAACGTGGGAAAAAATGTTTGCCAGCTGTTCCTCAGACAAAGGATTACTATTGAGAACATATAAAGAACTCAAAAAAGTCAGACCTCCCAGATTTAAAGACCCAATCCAAAAATGGGCATCTGAGATGAATACACACTTCTCAGATGAAGAAATATTAGAAACGCCGGCCCTGAACAGAGCTACCAAAGGAAGACACGTTCTGTGCTTCCACTAGATCTCTGGGTCCCACTTCTTCCTTTTGTTTTTAAGGGAATCTGTAGTTTGCTCAGTTCTTACACCATTTCTCATACTTCTTACCAAATCACTCTTAATAGCAGAGGAAAATAAAGGGATCCCCTTTCTCTTAAACCGCAGCCCCACTAGGGATCTGAGGATAGCGGTGGTCCCTCAAACTGAGTATAGACAATTTGAAAAGAATGGAACAAAACTCTTCAGAGTGTCTCAGTTACTCCTTCATTTAAATCAAATCATATGAACTCCAAGATGGCAGGGATAGTGCCTGTTTTCCCAGCTCATGGCTATTTCCACAGAACCTAGTGCTCAGCGCAGAGTAGTTTTCAGTAGGTAGTTAATGGAATGAATGAATGAATGAGTGTTATTAGGCCCTTTGTATACAGAAAGAAACTGAAGCACAGAAACTCAACTGATTTGACTAGTAACATAGCTCATGAGGGGCAGAGCTGGTCCAAAGCTTTAGGTCTTCAGGCTTGTAGTCCATGGTTCATTCTAAGCATTTTTGGTCACCAAAAGAGGAAATATCACCATCACAAGGAATACATGATCTTTCCCTATTATAGCAGAGCTAAACACCCAGAAATGCCTGGCAAAGCTTTCAGTTCCTGAAGCTCAGTGTTAACACAGCAAAACGAAAGGCAGCTTCAGATGTGAGCTGAAATGTGTTATTTTTGAGCCTTCCTTTTCAGAAAGCTGTACAAGAGTTTAGGTGACAAAAGATGGGAAGGGCTGCATGTATATGATAAAATATTCACTGTAAAGACTCACATGTAACCGTGTGACCTAAAACAGCATTTTTGTGCCTGTTCTTGACATACAGTACATGTCCATGTGTGCGTCATGATCCCCAGTGGTGGCCCATGAGTTAGGAGGGACAGAGTGGGCAGTGGTGTGGTCTAGGGTGTATTTTGTGTGCACGTCTGTTTGAGTCTTGGTTTTACTCCATTTTATGTGTTTCTGGAATTGTTGTCAAAGATGCTATTTTTGTTCTATATTTTACATGATTTATCATGCTCTATAGCAGCACTGCTCAATAGGACTTTACGTGAAGACAGAATTGTCCTGTGTCTGCACTGTCCAATAGGGTAGTCATTAGCCATAGATGGCTACTGAGCACTTGAAATGTGACTCATATGATTCAAGAATTGAATATTTAAGTTTAATTTAATTTGAATTAAATTAAATTTAAAGGGCCAGTGAGATGGCTCAGCGGCTTATAAGCGCCTGCCTGGCAAGCACGAGGGCCCGAGTTCGACTCCCGGAATGCACATACGAATAAAGAGCTGGTGATATCACTCAGCAGCACCGGCGCCTGCTGGCGTGTGAGGTCCTGAAGTCGACCCCCGGTACCAACAAAAATAAATAAATAAATAAATAAAAATTAAATTTAAATAGCCACATGTGATCAGTACAGAACAGTTCTATATTTTTTTAAAGCAGCAATTTCCTGACTTTTAGCATTAGTTAGCTCTTAGGTATAAGAATTCCATTAAGTTCATCATAAAGATAGACACTACCTATTCCTTGTAGAAAATAATTACTAATTATAGATGTAATTTCCCTTACCTGGTATGTAGCAGCTGTCCTTAAACTATGGTAGAAGTTTGCTTTACCTGGGAAAAAGTGATCTTCGAAAACCTTCTAAAGATGCTCCCCCAGGACCTGGAGTCAATAGCAAATTACATCCTAGTTGTCTCATTCCTATTTAGAGAACATCCACTTATCTTTCATCTGATTGTATGAGGCCTATCTCATTGTGCGGTAAGTCAGTTCATTGTAGAAATCAGTCATACTTATTTTAAAAAATCTTTACAGCAATGTTTAGATTAATGTTTTACCAAATAGCCACCATAGCTTAGTCAAGTCAATACATAAAATTAACCATGGCATCTTCTTCCTTAGATTTAGACAAAGAAGTCTTGAAACTGTTTTGACCTTTGACCCATGCCATCCAGTATGAACTGTGGGCGCTCCCATTCTCCTGGTGGGCAAGTAGCTTTATGCTCCTTTCCCCATGTTACACAGAGCTTCCATTTTTACTAACTCCAGCCCATGCTTCATTTCTCCCTAACTGGTTTCATTCAGACTGATGTCTGTACTCTGAAACACAAATATGTGTAGCGGCACATAGTGCATATATATTTGCACTCATCATTAGCAACATAATACTCATTTTGAAAGTAGAGTAACAGACAGTACATCGTAGATTTTCTGGGACTATCCCAATGCCATGGTATTTTTTGTCCACTTACCAGTCCAATTATTTAAATACAGGATGACCAAAATTGCATTTTTGTTAATTTTATAAGAGAATATAACAGGAAATATAAAAATGCCAATTTTATCAAATTTATTCAATAATTTTTCTGTGTATGGTGTATCTTAAAACATTCACTGTATAACACAACATCACAATCTGGACAATAGCATCTAGTCTCTTTCTGAATTCTTTTTGCATTATTGTCTTTCTTTGCACAACATACTTTACACTGTTGTGTTGGCCTTTCGTTTTTTTCTGTGGATGATATAATTTCAGTAAAATGTCTACCCACTAAACATAACGGTGAAGACGTCAGTGATGGATGTGCTGGTTGGCATTTTGCTATCCCATGTTTTTCAGTTATTTGGTTTATTAGACCTAATCTAAATTGTAAATGGCTTTTTGAACCCCCTTGTTTTGAATAAATAACAAACGAGTTCCATATTGTTTGGTCCAGAAGGTGCATGAATATTTTATAATAATATTTTTTCCTTGATTTTTGATTACAGGATAGCTTGTTAGATATTGGTCAATTCTGTCAGCATCACTTATAGAGTTGTTATAATCATTGACCATTATTGGAAGTTTTTTAGTTTTGTTCTTTCAAGTTCTATCATTTTTGTATTATGAATAGTTGACAATAAGGAGACGTCTTTTTTGTCTTTCCATTTCATATCTCAATCATTTGCTGATATCTCTCCCTTTCTCAGTTTTTTCTTTTGCAGGTCTTTGAAACTTCCTTTCTGTTCAGTCTCAGTGTCCCAAATGTGTCCGTTTTTATTGTAAAAGACTATCACTGAGTTCTGGAGAAGTATAAAAATTATATCTAATATACTTATGCTAAGAGTTTTTATGGATTGTAGCACAAAATTATAGGTTAGTTTTCACAAATAAACACATATTAGGAAAAGAAAATAACCAGAACCTATTACTAGATTTCACTAGAAACATCAAAGGTGAATAAAACATTCTAAATAAAAAGTATGCAAAAAACATATGCTATAAAACAAATAAACAGATGTATGAATGTGTCTCCTGCAAATTGGTTGAAATGACACCTGCCTGAACAATGCTTGGGACAGTCAGCATGTAAACAAATGTGCTGCCTGAGTGATACTCAGGGTAAATTGTTAAGTGGTTAATAAAAGCAATTGTTAAATATAGAACCAAAGATGATATTTTCTACAATGAGTTGAGACTTCCTATATAATTAAATTTTTAAAAAATACCTCTTTCATAATATTATTCTGATTATAGTTACCATGGAATTTGTTCTTGCACAGTATGGAGTATAATCAAATGAAATCTTGGCCCAATCAGTATGGCTCTGTTTAACTCTTGGTACCTAAACCAGCAGTTATTACTCCTTTAAGTATTTGGGACAGCATGGTCTTAAAGGCAGCAGACGCGAGGATAAGGTGCCTGAGAATGTATTTCAATTTACACTGGTATCTAAATGGGCATCCTGGCAGAAGAAGCACAATATAAAGAGGAAACAGTGGTATCTTTGGGGGAGCATCAGGTTGGGCTTAGGACGCTCAGCGTCAAATCCAGACATCGCCTTTGATTTGCTCTGTGAAGTATGACCAGTCGTAGAATCTTCGCTTAGCCAGTTTCTTCTCTATAACATATTATTTTGAGGACTAAGCTAATGCTCGGGGCTGTTCTTTATAGAAGATTTGTGTAACATTTGTAGCTGTTGTTTTCACTAATCACAGTTGTGGTTGTGTATGTGACAGTCTTTGGGAACTCCATAGCTAAGGTGACCTGACTGTTCGTGATTCCTTCTTCCATATTGACGTGATCTCCGGCTTCTGAAGACCATTGCGGTGTGGGGCTGTGAAGTCATTCGTGGTCATGTCCAGCAACAGATAATGAGGGCCACCTTCTGTGTGTGACGAATGGGGGTGGGATTATGAAACATCTGAGGGTAAATCTGGCAGGCTGTGCTGAATGGACCGTGGAATTAGAGAAAGGGAAGAGCAGATGAGGAAGCTACCTGTGACTCCACATTCACGGAGAAGGTCAATGGCGGACTAACCAGCTGTGACCACTGGCCATATAGGTGTGAACCTCCAAGGAGAGTGAGGACTAGGCATCCAAATCTGGGAATAATTAACGTATTATTAGTAACTAAACCCATGTGAGAGACCAAGAGGAGAGGAGAGTTGAGAACTGGTGGCTGAGGACAAATCCTGATGATACCATCCAGTGCCCATCATTAAATGCATTGGAAAGTTTCTCAGTGAAAGTTATAAATGAGAAAATAAATGAAAGAATGAGAAACGTCATGATTCAATTTAGCTATAGGTATATATAGTCAGATGAGTTTATGAAAAAAGAGAATCAAAAGTACACTAAGGTACACTAGAAAACGAGAAGAGTCAAGACCCCTAGAGTCAGGCCGGTGAGATGGCTCAGCGGCATAAGCGCCTGCCTGGCAAGCGCAAGGTCCTGAGTTCGACTCCCGGAACCTACATACGAAAAAGGGGCCGGTGATATCGCTCAGCGGCACGGGCGCCTGCTAGCACATGAGGTCCTGAGGTCGACCCCCGGTACCCACAAAAAAAAAAAAAAAAAGACCCCCTAGAGTCTAGCCAAATATTGATCTTTATAGGATTTAAATGCAGTCTTCTGGTTAAAAAGAACTACTTGCTGTTTCTGGTAAACAATTTGGCAGCCTATACCAAGCCTTTGAAAAGTTAATATCCCTTGAGCTATTAATTCTACTTCTAGGAATCCTCCCAATGGAAGTAGGCAGAGCTGCAGGTAAAGATTTATGCACAGAGATACTACTTCCTCTTGAGGCATGAGTTTCTCTGGAAGGCCTGGGATGGAGGGAGCATTTAACTTTAGCATCTTTTCGAAAAGTTTGGATACTATGAAACACCATGGCACAGGATGTAACATTTTCATTGATGTTTAAGATAAGAGGTGAGTGTTCAAATAAATCTTGTGCTTTGCTCTTAGGGCTACTCTTCTCTGCTCTCAGAGTTACTGTGGTGAGAAAGCGGGGGATATGCTGGCCTGTGGGGTGAAATCAGTGCCTTTTTTGACTTGATGTCCAAAGATGTGATCATCCAGTATTTATGATTTCTTGTCCAGTCTCATTTCTTGGTGGTCCTGGCTTCTCATGTTATGTTCCAGAAATATTTTTAGAAGTTTCTTTAGCACACCAAGCTGTTGTACACGATGAAGCTTTTGTTCAGGATAATTCTTTCTTGCCTCTGAGTGGATTGTCCTTGTCCCTTTCCTTTGTATACTTGGTAAACTCCTATTCATCCTTCAAAGCCTCTTGAATATTTAGTCTCCAAATAGATTTTGTCATATACACCATTTTGGGTGAAAAAAGGATTTGAATGCTTTAAGGTGAGACATACATACTTCAGTTCTGCCACACTCTTCACCTCTTCCTACTGTATTGTTTTATTTCATTTGTTACACTCCTGACCTTCTGTGAGAAACTTTTCTCAACTTCTCCTTCAGACAGAAGTAATCATTTTTTCATTGTCATTTTGGAATATCTTTATATCCATTATTGCATTTATCATCCTCTATGAGAAATTCTTAAAATACTTACTTTTTTTCAATTCCAATAATAATAAACTTTGAAAAACTACATACAAATAGAAAAAAACCACTCATAGCCCCACTTAAAAAACACTGCTGTTTTCATTTTGGTAATGTTTCTATGCATTGTGTGTGTATGTGCATAAAATCATGGTCATTTTTAGACTGTCTATATTTTATTTTATTTATTTATTTTTTTGTGGGTACCGGGGATCGACCTCAGGACCTCACGTGCCAGCAGGCACCTGTGTCACTGAGCGATATCACCGGCCCTTTTTTCTTATGTGGGTTCCGGGAGTTGAACTCAGGCCCTCGTGCTTGCCAGGCAGGTGCTTACGCCGCTGAGCCATCTCGCCAGCCCCTGTCTATATTTTAAAATCTTGATTTTTTAATGTAAATAATGTAAACATAAATTGTTTGTTAGTGTAGTAATTTTTTTAGGTAGTACTTGGCTGGATCTTCTTGAGGGCCAGGGCTTCTATTTTGTCTCCTTAGTGCCTAAGCACAGTGTTGGTCTGGGCCAGTATAGGGACTTAGTAAATGTTTGTTGAACTCCAGGAGTAGAAAAATTAATGTTTCACCATTCTAACCTTCAAGGAGTTCATTTCTAGAAGAGACACACTGTTCATTCATTATTTACTGTATTCATTCATTCAACAGACACTTATTAAGGACCGCTATCCAGCAGACATCGTTCTGTCACCAGGGCCACAGCAGTGCACACCGAGCCCTCCTGCACTGTGTGTCCCACAGCAGTGACTCACGAACACCAGGCTGCCTGGGATCATCTACAGGGCTTATGAAATGAGGCTGGCTGCGCCCTACCCTCCGAGTTGCTGCTTCTGTAGGTCTGAGAACCGGCACTGCTAGCAAGCTCCCCAGGGGATGGTGTTGGGGCTGGTCTGGGGACCACACTTTGAGAACTCCTGGCCTACAGGATGGATTTGGGATGTATTATGGCAAAAGAATGTGGTTGCCTAGTTTGTGGTGGGAGAAGGCTGAAGTCTGAGTGATATTTAATCCTCTCCAGTTCTTCAAGTCCCAGGGAGGAAGGAGAGGGCTAGGATAATACCCAGCATCCACAGGCTTCACCCCTCCTCTCTGGATGACTCTCAGCAGTGGCCACAGGGCCACAGAAGCCAGAGACTGTCAGAGAGAGGTCTGTGCCATTGTGATGGCCACAGTACCTTCTCTGTGCCCTGACCTTCAGTTACCGTCCAAGATGTTTAATCTTCAGAGCAACTATAAGGCGAGTGTGATTCCTCCCCGTTTTATAGAAGAGATAACCGAGGGCAGAACGCTTATGTAACCCACGTGGTTCCTCGTGCCAGTGAGCAACACTTGCGGAGCTCTAAGCCCAGCTTTCTGAAAGCCTTCAAAGCCACGCCATTGCTGTGGCTCCAGTGGAGACTGGCCTGAGGTCGAGCCCTCAGTGGAAGGGATTTCTGAAATGCTTCAGGAGTCACAGCTGTTCCCCCTGGGAGGACGGTAGGGCCAAGAGATAGCGCAAGGCCGTTTCCGCCTTTCGTTTGAGGGCTGTAAAATCCACTGCCCCTCTCTTTTTGCCTGTGTTGCCAGGAAGCTCTGAGCCATGCTTTGTAAGTAGCATTTTCCTTAACCTAAGGTTCTTTGATATAATGATCTTCCCATTCTTTTAAAACTATTGTTACCTATGTCTGCTTTAGAAGTTTTTCAAAATGATTTCTAAAATAGGCAAATCACAAATTAATAAGTGAAAGGTGACTTTCCAGAATGAAAATTTTCTTTCTTTTATTTTTTTAAACTTCTAAGACTGATTTGAGCCAACCCTGGACAGATAAGTGGACACACGTAGGACCATGGATATGTATCTATTGGATACCTCAAGGTGTGTCCACTGGACTTGCGTCCATTTTGGTTTGGGCCAGGCCCTGACTTTGAGTCTGGCTCCTCAGCACTTGCTTCGTGACTGTAAAATCCTTGGATCTCAGGGTCCTCCTCAGAAATGGAGATAGTGCTACCTCACAGGGTTTTTGAAGGATTAAACAAAACAATTTATGTGAAATACCTCGTTCAGGGCCCCGTGTGTAGCAGGGGTACGTTTGGATGGGATTGGTACTGTTGTGACTGCTATGTGTAGTAAAGTCTAGATTTTATAGAAAGATTGGACTGTACATTTGCAACTGCTCTAGACTTTTTTCTAGAATGTGCTTAGCATTAAGGCAGCTCACCCAAGGAAGGCTGCCAGGACTGCTCCTGTAAAGACAGCTCCAGGCCAGCTACCTTACTGATTCTTTGTGACAGTAGACAATTGTTACAGAAGCCTTGAGGTTTGCTGAGGTCACCCATTTAGGGGTTGGTGAGTAAGACTTAGACAGCTTGGAGGTCTCCACCTCCTTATTTATATGACTTGAGCATCCTTGCTGGGAAAGTCCCCCGTAGCCTGATAGTTTGGTCTGGCTGTTGCTTAATTTTATTAGGCTCTTTCAGTTTTTCTTTCAAAGTTTTGGTGACTAAATGCAGTGGCCTGGAGCTGTGCGTTAGGGAGAGGGTGAGTTCAAGTGTCCTGAGACTCCTTGTGGGCGTTACGGCCCCATCTGGTGGGCACAGCAGATGAGGAAGAACTGCTCCCTGGTTGCCTTTGTCAGGTGGTGGTACGCGGCTGTGGGGAGCCCCGGACAGTCCTTCCAAGGGCTGCCAGCCAGATATGCTCTGTAGACCCCTAGATGGGATTCCCCGAGGCCTGAGTGTGCTGTGGAGCATGACGCCTGGTAGCCTTCGCACAGGGTTGGTTTTCCCCACATTTAACCTTCTCTGCCGAAACTATTGTCTCAAAAAGGAAGCTCTTTGGTCATAAGATGCCATCTGGCAGTTCATATATATCTCTATAATCATACTGTTTCTATGTAGTAGCCTGGTGGGCAGGAAGTAGGCGATTCATCAGAAAAAGAAATAACAAAAAATAAACTTTTGCCAAAATAATGAACTTCCTCTTTCAAACTCTATTTGTTGGTGCTTATCCTTTTATAAGCTTTTTCTAGATGTTTAAACAAACACAAAGAAACTAGTAGGGATTAATGCAGTGTTTCAAAGAGACAGGATCCCAACACTTCACAGCTGCATGCTTTGTGTTTCTACCAGGCAACGTAGTGAAACACACTGAGCCTGTCCATCGGGTGAGAGAGCAGGCACTGCCCTGGGGACGTGGCACCTCTGCGGCCTGGCAATCTCTGTGTTCATGCTGAAATATTCTCGGAAGTCTCAGTAAGGCGCTGGGAGGCTGATGTGCCTCTCTGATGGACCATCCCGTTCACCAGTTCCCTTATGTTGTTTGTCTCCCAGGTCCAGGAGGCCGCTAGTCAGGGCCTGAAGTTCGTCGGTGTTATACCTCAGTACCATTACCCTGCGACCTTGGTGGGCAGCAGCTCCCTGGCATCCCCTGCCAACAGTGCTACAGATGCCAGCGATGCGAAAAATGCACATGGGGATCACACATCATTGGAGAATGAGGACGCAGGGGCTATGGACGTGAGCATTGCTCCTCCAGCGATGGACCAAAGCCTGGAGCCCCGTCCAGGCCCCACTGTGGAGGCTCCTCTCACTGAGCAACCCAGCTCACCCTCGGGAGAGGGTGAGGGTACAGAAGCCTCCTCAAGGGAGGTGAGCCCAACCCTAGGTGGACCGGATGGTGATCTGTTGGATGTACCTGAAGAACCGTGCTTGGGAAGTAAGTATGTCAGCACTGGGAGTTTTGACCCGCTTAAAAAGAAGCTAACAGCTTTTCAGTCATCCCCAGGGCATCTTAGGAAAAAGGAAACAGAATTGGCATGTAGACACAGCAGTCTGTCAACCAAGAGCAACTTTATCAAGCAGTTATCTGGGCCACCCAACTATTTGTGTGCTGCAGTTATGACTTTGGGGGAGAGCAGAGCCTCATGAAATTGATAGGCGTTGCTCCAAAATGTTACCTTTGAAGTGGCTTCTAAACCTTGGCTTATTTCAGCCCTTGGGCTCTGGTCCTTGAATACCCTGCCCTGGTACAGAGAGTATTGGTGGGCTACTCACCCATAACACTGAACTCCCCACTTAGAATAACTGCCTAAGACAAGAAACCAGGGAAGCCAGTGGAGGGCAAATTGTGCAGGAAACTGTGATTCAGCTCACTAGGATGTAAACAACCAGATTATGACCTCAGGGAGGTCGTAATAGTTGACAGATCAGCACCACGCAGAGAACACTCTGCCAAGCGAAGCTGCCAGTATGTGCTCCTGTTAATCACATCGTAACAGCCATTAGAGCATGCACATAACAACACAACAATAACAGCAAACATTTATTAATACTTCCTGAGTACTAGGCCCTGTGCCAGTAGCTTTTTAAATGACTGGTCTCATCATTCTCCATATAGTCTTAGGATGTAGGTGAGCTCTGTTATCTCGCACTTTTCCAGTTGAGTCATCTGGGGTTTAGAGAGAGAGTGTTGGCCAAGCGGGAAAGGGTCAGATCTGGCCAGTAGGCTGACCCACCATCCTACCGTGCTTCTCAGCTTGGTCTTTCCTGTGTAGTACACTGGCAAGGTTTCCCGAAGCCCTTGGTTGACAGAGAGCAAGTTTGCCTTCATTCCCCTCTCCAGAGTTCCCTTTTTTATACTTTCTCCAGGAAATCTAGCATCCAGTCATTTCCTGAGAGCAAGGTGCATACATTAGTGATGAGGCCTCTTCTGGCCTTTCGAAGGTAAGCGAGTGTCAAGACCTGACAGCAGGAGACCTCCAAGCCTCACGAGGTCTTTCTCGATCATGTCCCTGGTTAATGTTAGTGTCTGTTTACTAGTCTTTGAAACTGTCCTCTTATAAACGATAAGGAACATTTTACGCTTTGAGAGGCAAAAACAAGGTGAAATAGTTTTAGTTCCATCAGTAATTCTTGAGAAGAAAATTATAGGATGGTAAATTCTGGGAGCTTATTTGCAAAGTTGCTTAGAGGGAGAGATTGGAGCTGCCTCAATCCTGGGATACATTAGGGCTATCATTAATCAAGGTCTGGATCCTTCTTCAATATGTATGAAGTAGAGCTCTTCCTTTGTGTGGTTTTTCACTCGGTTCGGGTAGACTTCTGCTCCCTGCTCAGAGTAGCTGAGTGTTTAGACCAGGCCTCGCCCCCTGATAACTAGGTCTTAATTCAGGAGTCCTGTCCTCCCACGGGCAGGCTGGGTATGTGCACTGAACCCTGAGGATGGATCTTTGAGGAGCCCTTCTCCACAGTCCAGAACTAGGCAAGGGGCGGAGGGATCAGGCCAGACACAGATGCAAAGGACAGGACTTGGGGAGGCAGGGAGTGCAGTGGGTGAGAATCCAGGCCCTGTATGTCCCAGCTGCCTTCTGAGGAGGCAGTAGTCTTGGACAAGACACTCCCATCCTACAAAGGGAAAACCGGTAGCTTCCTATGGGAAGGTTCAGTGAGATGGGCTTGGAAAGTGCTGAGCACTGGTGACTCGCCAATTTGATCAGCTATTGTTGGGCACTGACTCTGAGCTCTTGGCTCTTATTCTCCACCTGTCATGGAACCCTGGCTTTGAGAAAAAATACTGAGGCTTGCTCAGGAGAGTGCAGATACTCCTGTATTCCAGAAGCCACCATTCTTCAGGACTCCTTCTACACTTCCTGCCTTCTGATTGATACTAAGGAGAGTTACTAACTGGGAGACCCTCTCTCAGACTCTCCCACTGCCCTGTGACTACGAGTCTTCCTCACCCAGAGACTCCCTCAGGGTTCGATGCATGGAAACCCCTCCACACCCAGTGTCCTGGCTTACATCCCATCTCAAGACCCCGTTCTCCACCTGAGACCCAGCTCCTGCCAGGGAATCATGGGTTAATGTGTGTTGATGGAGGCATCAGCTCTACAGTGAGCAGAAGTTTCTCCTGGCCAGGAGGTGGAGGTCTCTAAGCCTTCCTAACCCCAGTCTCCCTAGGTAGGCAGTGACCCCACTCCACACGCGTAGCTGCCCGCCCAGGTGCCAGTGCTCTGAGCTGAGGCAGCTTGCTGTTAGCTTTTTTCCTTTCTTGGTGGAATCAGTGACTCTGGACTTCCCATCAGGTGATAAACATGCTGGGGTTATTGGTTAGCATGCGGGCCCATGGGGAGGGTGGTCACCTCAGAGTGCTGTCCTGACTGCTCCCTGGGTGTGTCTCAGTTGCTCCCTACCACAGAAGGTGCTGCTGTGATACCAGTCTCCCAGATAAAGAGAGTCCCTTCCATGCCCTCATGCAGTTAACTTTTTGTCACACCCTGAGCACTTGGCCTCCCTCAGGGCCGGATGTCCAGGGCCCCTGTTCCCATTGGTCATGGCCTTCACCTGACCCCCAGCTTGTCTCCTAATCTTTTTCCTGGGGAGTCTTGTTGTTTCCTTCCCTGGGAAGTCTGCTCACCATCACCCCCCAGCACACATGCGTAATGCCTCTCCCACCCTTCCTTTCCCTCTCCGCCCATCGGCTTGCTCAGCCCTCAGCTTGCCTTCTCCCAGGGCCCCCTAAGGAGAACGAAGTGTATTTTATTCCTCTTTCCGCCAGGTGAGCTAAAATAGGCATCCACAGCAAGACAATTTTTTTAAAATCCAGAGGGAGTCTTCCTTCTCCCGTCCTTCTCTTCTCGGTTAATTTGTTTCCTAGCTAGGAGGCCTGGGGGAGAGGAATCCAGGCTGGGCTGCTGTGAGGAGATCTTCCCAGAGTCTCCACCTGGAGGGGAGACAGGCTGCCCTCCCTTCTCTACAGCTTGGACCACACCCTCCTGGGTTTCTTTTCTTGCTCACTGACTTATTTCTTGGTCTGGGGGAATTTCCTGCTGGTTTGAGGTCTGTGCTGTGCAGTGATCACCTGGGCTCAGGTTGGGACAGCCCCAGCGTCTCTGTTGCTGCAACTTCAGACAGAGAAACAAAGAGGCCAGATAGGTTCACACAAATTCTGAAATTTAAATAATCGTTCTAAGAAATCTTCCAAGCACTGCCCTTCTTCCCCGCTTAAGAGATGTCAGCCAGAAGCTGGAGCCCGTGGGCTCAGTTGCATTTCTTTTTTTTTGTTGTTGTTGTTGTTGTGGGTACCTGGGGGTCGACCTCAGGACCTCACGCGCCAAGCAGGCGCCCGTGCCACTGAGCGATATCACCGGCCCCTTTTTCGTATGTGGGTTCTGGGAGTCGAACTCGGGCCCTCGCGCTTGCGAGGCAGGCGCTTACGCCACTGAGCCATCTCACCGGCCCTCAGTTGCATTTCTGCTGAAGCGGTTTTGTTCAGTAGACCTCCTTGGCAGCCAGCGCAGTGTGAGCATCTAATGTGTGGCCTCCTTCTGGGCCTGTGTCTTCTCCCCATGGTCCCTCCCAGATCTGCCAGCTGGTCCCATCTTTCTGGCCTTTCCCTCAATCTGCAAGCAATCAGCCTTTGAGCCCCCACCCCGGCCACCAGCACTGCCTTCTGTGTCCTGATATTAGATTTGGGAACAAGCCCAGGGTTTGGGGGTTGAAAGACTCTTGGCTCTGCCACTTACCAGCTGTGATTCTGGGGGATCCACTTAGTGCTAGTGCCGCCCCCTCCCATGGATGTTGGGAGACTCATAAAATGACAAAGGTCATGGCCCTTGTCAGCATTGTACGAGGCTCTGGGCTGCTCTGGTCCTCACAAGTGGGTTCCTATGGATCCTGTGTGCGTAGAGGTTCCTACGCTTTGCCTTCCCCTCTGCCCTGGCAGGGGGCCTCACTCTGGCCCAGTCAGTACCCAAGCTAATGGAAGCCTCAGGCAGCCTTCCCGATATCCAGGAATCTGGATGGAGCAGCATGAGGACAGCTGCCCTCCCTACCACAGCCCCGGCAACCATGCCTTCCCAGCAGGAACCTTCTGCCTTCGCTCTCCCTGTCCGTGATGTCCATGTACTGCACCCTGCCCCAGCCACCCCAGCTCAGACTACCCTGCCACATCCAACTCCCAGTTGTTCTTTCCAACACGTTAACTCTCCAGCCTCGTCCTTCTCCTGAGTCTGGCCTTTGGAGTCCCACACTTTAAGTTGAACTCTGAACTCTGTTCTTCCCTCCAGACATGGGGCCCTGACCAGCCCCAAGGCTCAGCTTCAGGCCATAGCTCTCTAGAGCCTAGGCTGCATACTGCTGTGCTGGGCCTCAGGCCTTAGAACTGGACAGTTGCCTCTTTGCTCCCCACTTCTGTTGGGCACAGCCCAAGCAAATGGGGCCAACCTACTGGCTGTGCCTACCGGCCTCCAGCCTGGGGCCCCGCACCCCCCCAGCATCCCCTCCCCTTCCTCTACTTGACTGGTTCAAATCACTCAGCAAACCCATGTGTAGCATCTACAGGGGGACTTTGCTGGATATGAGGGATCTAAATGAGATGAGGCAAGGCCCCACATCAGGGCGAAAGAGAAAGACGAGGAGATGGCCTGATGCTCCTTGGGTGTTCTGCCGGAGCATTCGCAGAAACAATGCCTTCTGCATTCCCTTGGGACTTTCTGTCCCATGTCTGGAAACATATTCCAGCTGGGGTCATGGCAGAGTCATAGAGCAGCTGAGAAAATTTAAACAAACTTTGGGCAGCTTCTTGGAACTGTTGGTGCCTGCTCACGTGGGATTGTGTGTTGAAGAATCAGAAGATAAAAACATCAAAGGGCATCACTTTTGGATAGTTTCTCTTGGCCATTTTCCATGTGAGTAGAGAGGGGACCATGGCCAAGGAGACAGTGGGACAGAAAAGTTTACTGAAGGTTACGCATCTGCAATCAGCTTTCTCCCAATATTTCATTGCCACTAATGCTTTGGAGGCTCTTCATTCCAACAGCCTTTCCTTTTCCTTCCTGAAAAATTTATTTCTGTCTCTGGCTTCAGTCCTGCCCTCGGTGGAAGATCGGGCTGGGAAAGCTGGGACGCTGTTAGCACTGTCTACCTCATCGGACAGTTTCTTTCTCCTCCTCCCACCCTGGCATTCTCATTTCTCCTTTTGGCCTTGCCCCTTTTCTGTTTCATTACGTACTGAGGAAAGTTGTGTGTTTTGTCTTGCCATGCAAGCGGGGGATCCTTCTGTGTGATCAGGTGTTACTGTGTATGTTGGACTTTGGCCAGCTCCTGACTCCCCACTCACTTCTTCCATGTGGCAGCTGTGATTTCTTCTTAATTTTATTGCATTTGTACTTGACTGTAACAGATCATAGGGACTGGTGTCCTTAGGGTCACCTGTGGCGCATTCTGGCCAAGCCCATAGTCTCCTTAGCCTCTGAGCTTGCCAGCACCCTTGGGAATAGGAACATGCAGGGCCGGCAGATGCCCTGGGGAGTTAGCGCCTTGGGAGTGACCTTCGCTCTGTGAGGATAAATGCCCAGCTGCTTTGCCCTCGGTGGGCCCATCTTATAAGTGTTACACACAGTATGTCTGGGTCTGGGTGGGATTGAGTGCCACTTGTCCCTGTGTTCACTTACTCTCTTAATGCATCCTTCACTGGCTTTCTCTCCTCCCTACCTCCCACCTCACCTCGCTCCCTCTGTTTTGTAGGATCACTTCCCGAATAAATGACTTCCACATGGAAAGCTTGTAGGGTCCACTTTTGGAGAAATTCAAATGAAACAAAAGACTCACTAAAGCATGGCTTGTCCTCTTGCCTTTAGTATTTGCAACTTTTATTTAAATCTCAGGCACCTAGGACTAGAAAACACCTGACGGTCCAATTCACTTCCTGCCCACCCCCCAGCTCCAATCTGTGACTTGATTCCCTCCATTAAAAACTTTCCTCTGTATCACTCCATTCCTAGAATTTGTATTTCAAAGTTAAATAGTGTAGTGGTTGCTGGTTCCATACAGCAGGACCATATTTCTTATGTGAAAGCATTTCCTGGCTAGAAATGGCATTTTGAGTCAGCCAAGTAGACTGAGAAGGGAAATTTGGGGTGGGGATGGTGACATATTTGGTGTTAATGTGCCTCCTCATTCCTCCCTGTTTATGGCAAGTGTTAGTAATTTGCCTTCATGATCATAAAGCAAAGTTTTCTTTTAAAATGTATTTGTTTAAATAAATGAAAGTGAGTCATTTTAAACAAATAATAATTTAGCGAGTGTTTGAAAACCACGAAAATTGTGAAATACTGAAATTTGGGAAACAGTGTTCCAGAATGTGGGTCTAGATATCTCATGCAGGGAGCCTGAATGTGCTTTGTCCTTCTTACGAATGTCAACTATTGTTTATGACCTTTAAATTTTTTCTTTGAGAGAAGGGTGGGGATTTTCTTGTGATTCCAAAAGTTATTTCTGGAAACCAAAGCATATTTCTGACCAGCCTGTGTAAGCAAATATTTTTAAGGTGGGTCAGTCCTGATTGCTTGACTACATGAGTATCACAAAAATAGACCTTAAGACTTAGATTGAAATTCCAGGTATTTGCTCCTGGAGGCGGCTTCTGCCCAGCAGCACGTAGGGCAGGCACAGATCTGCTTCTGGGTGGTAGTGATTATTGATTTCTGGAAAACTGAGCTATAAATGAAGGCGTGGGAAGCTGGGAGCCTCACTCCTGGTGCCTGCTCGGCTGCTTGAGCCGACCTGCCACTCCAGGCAGGAACCATCATTTACGGGAACATATTTATTTTTACATATCAATGATGTATTTTTGATGTACTTGATTAAGTATTATGGGTTTGGCCCCAGGAAACACCACTGCAGTTTATAAATAGTGAGTCCAGGGGTGTACAAGGTTCCTGGAATTAGAACAGTATTTTTGTTTCTATGTGCCTTAGTACATTTACCTTTTTGTGTTTTTTGAAGACCAGCTCTCACCCAAATACGTCTGCTTTTACTTCCAGAACACATCTTTGTATGCACTTTTGGAAATGTCTGTTATGTCCTCCCAAATGCCTAACTATGCAAATTAATTCCAGATAACAGTTGTTCGTGTATTGCAGATTTAAAACCAGCGTCCCCCACTTGAGGCCCCTTTCCACTTGAAGGCAGCCTCAACTTACTACTTGGAAAGGGGTTTGATTATTTGGCAACACTTCAGCCTTGGTTTTTACTTTTGGTGTCATTTCTTCAGCCTCCAAAGACATTTTACTAAACCCAGTGAGGCAGATTTTTATCACCATCTGACCCCCTACCCCCTTTTTACAAATCCCCACAGAAATGGAGATCTTCGCGCTTTTCAACAAACCGAAGAACCATCAGAAGTGCCGGCAATACTACACTGTCACTATTCCTCTCCGCATCTCCAGGAACGGTCAGACGGTGAGCAGTTTGGATGCCAACTGGTTGGAGCACATGAGCGACCACTTCCGGAAGGGAGGAATGCTGGTGAATGCGGTCTTCCACCTGGGAATGGCGCAGGGTATGGAAGCCGCCTTTGGTGTTCTCACTAACTGTACTGATAACTTGTGGTCTCAGCCCCTCTTCAGAGCGCACTGCATTCAGAAAGCTGTACAGGCAGTAAACATGTGGCCTTTGATTTATAATTAATGCATCTTGAGCAATTTCCATAAAGCCAAGGACCTGTGCTCTCCAGACCTCTCCAGAGGTCAGTCATGTGCCTTCTGAAATGCCAGGGAAAGGGCAGTGATTCTGTCGCAGTGGTGGCCTCCATCCCTGTTGCTTTTAAAAGCTTTTGTAAAGATGATTTCCTGGTATTGTTAATTACCCCCTGGAATTATGTCACTCTGAAAGTGTAAATTGTTTGTAGACACTATTACAGTTTGAAGTAGCAATAGCAGCACCTTGGAATTGACAGTAGAGAAACAAATTGCACTGCCTGGTTTCTGTAAGCTTCACTGGGACACACTGTTCCTGGGTCTCATGGCACCTGGTTCTCCCCAGGAATGGGTTATTTCTGGGGATTTGTTGCATAGGAGAGCGTTACTGATGTCAGCTGGCAAGGCAGAAAGAAAACCTGCCTGCAGTAGAAAGGTGTCAAGCAAAGAAAGGGTTTCGGGTTAATGTGAAGGCAAATTGAGTCACCTTCATGGTGTGTGTCAAAGCTGGGGGGCAGTTTGGGGAGCGGGACCAGCATGCCAGCATATACAGGTCCTGATGGTTGCCAGTCAGCGGGCTTTGTAAGTGACATGCAACACCAAATTTGTCAATCCCAACAAAACCTGGCAGGGGGCAGACAGTACTGTGTCTTAAGTTTTTTCTCCAAAGAACCAGCAGAGGTAGGAATGGATTCTGTATTACTTGCAATCCTTGAAGTGCCAGCAAGCATCTTTAGACATTAGTGTTAATTCTGCATGTACATTCCTTGAATCATCCAAAGCCTTGGAAGATGACACAGCAGAGACAGGTCTTAATTTTGTATGCAAGTCACTTGTTAGTATCTAAATATCAGTGTCTAATATCAACATGTTACTATAGTAGCAGAAGGCATTGTAGGATTAGTGGGCCATAATCATTGGTTGAGTGGATGAATGACATAAGGAAGGCAGTTACCTCATTAAGAATACCGCGAGAGCAGCACTGTCCATTAGAACTTTCTGTGATGATGGAATGTTTTATATCATGCTTTCCAATTTGATAGCTACCAACCATTTGTGGATACTGAGCACAATTTATTTGAAAATTTATTTAGTTTAAATAACTGACTGTAGCTAGTGCATTGGATTATGCAATTCTAGGGTATACATTTTATCAATACAAATAAGGAGGAGTCACTTCTGTTCCCTGGTTGCAAGGTCAGTAACCTCTCTGTACATGAGGAACCACTCCATGGTGGCTACGGGGGGCCCATGAAGCCAAGGATTGTCACGTCTGTTTGGAGATGCACCATAAAGCCCAGGGCAGTACATGCTTTGGGCAGGTGTTTGTGGCTTGATTCACGGGCCTTGGGAAGTGCTGGAAAGGAGCGCTTTGCCTCCTGCTTCCTGCAGGTACACCCCATTGTTCATCTTAAATTAGGGTCATAGCAGCTCTTTTGGTCTTCTCTGGTCTCCCTAGATGCCCCATGTGGCTGTGCATAGCTTTACACTTCTCCGCAGGAAACTGATAGCTAATGCGAACATCCTGAAGATATGTAGGGAGGTGCTGGAGGTAGTAACTACACAGGCTGCTACTGTCAACTTTTTTTCCTCTTAGGAGAATTGGAGCATCAAAAGGGAGGTTTTCTCTGGCCCCAGTGCTTGAGCATGTCCGGCAGGCTAAGCCCCAAGAGAGAACACCTTGAAAGTTCACAGAGCCATTGATTATCTTCTCACCATTATGGTTTGGGTCATCTAGGCTGAGTTAAGTTCCTTTGCTCTGTCTCCTCACCCTGCTTTCCAACCTTGCATCCAAAAGCACAGAGAAATTACATGGTTTTTTCCCTTCAGAATTACCTTGAATGTTTGAAATGCTGTCATATCCTCCCTTGGCTTTAAGTGGCATTAAATCCAGCCTTCCCGTCTTGAAGACAACATGAAGTGTCCCCTGGCAAGTATACCTGTGAAGTCCTCCACCGGGCCCGTCGCATCTTCTCCATGCAGCCGTGTCTAGCACTACACCCTAGCCATGCAGCTCTGTCTAGGGAGGTTGGCATGAAAGTCTCAGAACGCAACTCATTGAAACCCACTCTCCCTTGAAATGCAGTTTCCCCTGTGTTTCTGCTGGGAGGAGCATGTGCAGTGGGGTAAAGTTAGTGAGCTTTACGGTGTTCCTGCTCTGAAAAGGCTCAGGTTTTCCACTGACCAGGAAAGAAATAGAAGTATGCTATTTTCCAGAAATTTTTTTAAAAAGGGTAAGCTAATCATAATCATGAAAGGAACCATATCTAATGAAATAATTAGTGTCTTTACTAATAAACCTGGCAGAGGTAGAAGCACCTTTAAGCTGTCCGCCATCTGGAAAAGCACCAGTCATGACTCTTCAGTGGCTACTCCAGAATGGTGCCCATAGAATCATAAAACTCATGAGAACTTTGTTCCTTGAACAAGGTGATGCTTGAGCCTGAATTACCCAGTTAAGAGTTCAGCTTCTGTTTTCACTCTCAGGATGTGGAGAGACTCCTCCAGTCCCCAGGATTGGGCCCCCACGCCTGGTGCCCAGGGCTCCTTCCCCAAGGTCAGTTATTACTGGGCAGTTATCTTGGCCTGGCACAGTCCTGCCCCCAGCCCCGCCCTCAGCCCGGCAAGCTCAAGGTACAGCAGAGAAGTGTGCTGAGGGTGACAGGTCCTCGCAGGACTCTGTGACAGTGCTGCTCCAAGCACTCCAAACAGAGCAGCTCATCCTGTCATCGTCACGACAGCCTGCTAGGTAGGAGGGACTGTCATTATTGCTGTGCAAACTGAGGCAGAGAGAGGCTGTGTCACTGCCAAGGTTTCCACCTGATAAGTGACAAGAAAGTGGGAAGAAGAAAGAAGGGTATGGGCAGGGAAAAGGGATGCATGGAGGCAGGAGAAGACCGAGTTGATGGGAGGTTGTGGCCTCAGCAGGGCCTCCAGGTGGAGAGAGGAGGGCTCCAGGATCATTCCTGGGAACAGCAGGAATGAGCTCAGGGGCCCCACTGCAGAGCCGAACAGGCACTCAGGAACACTACAGGCGAGAAGACAAAGGCTGGAATCTGTCTCCAGAGGGTGGAGGAGGGAGAGCCTGTGCCAAGCTGGCTGTTGAGGAGTGGGAGCCAGGTGCCACCATCTGCAGACCCAGCTCGGAGGCTGGTCTCTCTCCAAGGGCCCTGGGCCTGCCAGATCCCTGCTGCCATCATTGGCCACCGGTATTGTGGCTGCCACCACCATCTCCCCATGGCCTGCTTCACCCTGCTTTTGTCCCCTGTGCCTCCACCTGCCCTACATTCCTTGTTCTGCACTCACCCTCACCTTCATATTCCCCTCTCGCTCTGCTCTCACTGTGTATTCCCCTGGCCCTGCCCTGGCCTTCTCCCTGACCTTCCCTGATCCTCCATTTGCCCTGCCCTTTTTCAGCCTCTGTCCTGTCCTTGCTCTCTCCTTCCCTGGCCGTTCTTCCTCTCTTTGTTTCAAAAAATGTCCTTTGCAGCTGATTGTGCAAACTTGAATCCACTCGAGTAGTACACACTGTACATAGTGAGCCTACCTTCACTGTTCTTTTGTGCATGGTGATCCTACCCCTACTTTTCTTTTTAACTACAAGAGTCCTTTCTGCCCCTGACTGCTTGAAAAGGATTCTGCAGAACATCCTGAATTATGGATTCATCTGGTCAATACCTGGGAGTGTATTTTATTTTTCTAGCCACTATTTCCTATAAACAGGAAGTTATTTATGTAGACTTATTTTCTTTTTCTTTTTTTTTTGGTACTGGGAATCGAACTCATGACCTCTCACTTCGCCAGGCAGGTGCTGTGCTGCTGAGCTATATCCCTGGCCCAATTATGTAGACTTGATAAATGAAAATTTATGATTGAAATACATTCCAGGTGATGTCCTCTGCATGTTGTATCACACAGGGGTGCCCAGATGTCTCTCCATGCCTACCTTTTTTAAAAGATTAAGTTATCCTTGAAAACTCTCCCTGATGCTTCAGCTGCATGTAAGTCCATGTAGCAATGGGTATTTGTGTCACTTTTTCTGACAGCAAGACCTACCATGTCCTGCATTACCATATACTTACAAACTATAAATATAAGAACAGGTACATCTTCCAAATGGAATATATATAAGTAGGGATATATATTTTATGCACATACTTGCAAACCCCAGTGTGTACTTCTTGACATCCCATTGCCTAATGCCCTGACCACTGAGGCAGAGAGTGTGTGTGGTACAGTGGTCAGAGGGCACCATTCCTACCCCAGCCACTCACACAGCATATGGCTGATCATAGTTGTAGCTTAATAAATGTTTCTTAATTGTTCAAAGAATGCAGGATTTAGACTCAAACAAAGTACATGTCTGATCTAGTTTCGCCCTTTCATTCCATTTGAACATGGACAAATTATTTAAGTTTTGTAGCTTCAGCTGTCTCATCCACTAACAGGCAGTGATAACACTTGCAGAGTTTTGGATTCCATGAGAGACTGTGAACCATGCCGGGCAGAGTGCCTCACATTTAGCCAACACTGAATCATTATGTTTCTTCCCTGTCTGGTTAATGGCACTGAAACTTACAGGCTAATCCCTGCTCTCACTGAAGAAGAGTAGTATCTTTCCAAGGTCACTGAGCTTTTCAAGATGAAAACGTAGGAGGGCAGGCAGGCAAGTCTGGAGCATCAATGAGAGCCTGAGAGGTAAGAGAAAGCAGCTTGCTCATTCTCTGGTTACTGGAGGAAATTACCTGTAGCTTGACTGGGAAGCAGCGCGAGACCAGTGTCTGGAATGGGTTGAACAGTGATTTTGTTCGCTGTGGATTGCTATTGGGATGACCGCACTGCATGTGCATCACATGTTGGCCAGCACCATTCCTGGAACAAGAAGATTCTGAGAACATTGTGTAGCTTCCACTGGGAAGCAGGGGCCCGCGGGAGCCAAGGGAACCTGTGATGCCCGCCGCCCAGTGTGGACAGTTTAGTCCTACCTAGCTCGGTAAAAGTAGATGGTCACTTTATTTTTAATCTCACAGAAATAGCCCGAATGCACTGAGCGCTTGTCTGGTGTGTACATTCCAGGCCAGGCTTGGAGGATAAACCCAAGGGCTAAGCTTGGAGGTGAACTTGACAGTCATGGTGACTGCAGGAGAAGAGTGGTTGCCTCTTAGCATTTACCTCTTGAGATAGTATGGCAGATCTCCTTTTCCCACATCCTTCTTGTAAATCATAAGCTTGGAATGTTAAGGTGGCCTTTTGCCAAAAGACCAACATCAAATATTTATATAATACCAGGGCAAATAGCTTTTTGTGCACAGTAGGGAAGCATCTTCACTTTAATAAAAAATGCAGTGATAATGGAATATTTTCCATAGATGAGGGCAGTTTAACCTTTTTACTTTGGGAGCCTTTGCTCTGAGAGAGACCTATTTATACCCAACTCATGGCACATTTCAATGAGGCAGAGCCGTGAAGTTAACAAGGAAATGGGGAGTGGATGAGGCCTTCAAAACAAGGGGCTGTTTAAAAGCCCAGCTGTCTGCCCTTTGTGGTTCATTGACTTTTATTGTTGTTACAGATGACCAAATTTTGACAGCCATCCTGAACTTACTTTGCAGTTAAGTAGGTGGATCAGCACGCAGGATTCAGGAGGCAGCGCACGAGGGGAGGGGCTGGGAGGCAGGCAGTGGATGAAGTGGGCAGCGAGAGGACCACTGTGCTCCTACTTATTACCCCAAGCCTGGCCACACAGCCCTTCCTGGCCTGGAACTTGGAAGGAAGGAGGGGAAGTCTAAACAGGCTCCAAGTGTCCCTTCCCTCCCCTGAATGCAGCTCTGCTGCGCGGTGCTGTTGGTGGGCTGAAGACCACCATCCTGTACGTCTAGTTGGGCACTTCGGTACTTACAGCAGAGGTTGGGCATGGCTGGAGGTTTCCATTGAGGAGATGTGTAGGGAGAGGTTTTGGAAATGAGGTATGCTGTCAACCCTTGGTATCCACAGAGGACCTCCCATTAGATGCCAAAATGTGCATGCTGAAGTACGCTCTGTAAAATGGCATATAAATACCTACATCTTCCTACATACTTTAGATCATCTCTGGATTACTTAAAATGCCTAATATGATGTAAATATTTGCTATGCTGTGTTGTTTGGCGACAATAATGACAAGCGGGGTAAGTCTGTACATGTTTAGTGTAGACTTTTAAAAAATTGATCTGCAGTTGGTTGAATCCACAGATGTGGAGCCTGTAGACAGAGAGGGGCCAACTACAACGTATTTCTGTAGAGGCCTTGAAGAAATACGTGCTGTATCTGTAGAATCCCGAAGGGGTTGCTGAGTGTCTTCTGATCTTTAGGTCAAAACTGGGGAAGCTTTATTCAGGGGAGTTCCTTAGGGCACCCCTAGCTCCACCCTGGAGGGGTTGTTCAGAACTTTAAAACTGTACTGGACTATGGCCTGTGCTTGTCCTGGACCCCAAGATATTTGTGATGTGGTTCAACTGAAAAGCAGCTCTTTCTCCCTGGTAACCTGTGTAAAATGTCCTTAAGTGGCTGGTGAAAAGCACTGGGTGAAACTTTTCAGCAAAGCAGCTGAGAGGGGCAAGCTTAACACTTCCAAGGCTGTCTGATAACAAACTCTCAGAACAGGAAATGAGTAAGAAACTAGAGCATGGCATTGGCTCACCCATTGGGATCTTACTGGAAATAGAGTATTATCTTACTGCTTTGGGATGATAGCAGGATAAGGCTGTTATGCTCCAGCAGTTGCCTTCATAGCCATTGTTTGTTGGCTTTTATCATTCTGGAATAATAAAAACTATAGCCAGGCCAAGCAGAGTATACTAGTCTCATGTTTCTTACATCTAGGATAGGTATTGTATCAGGCAGCTGTTGCCATGATAATGCTGTGTAACAAACCATTCTAGAAGCCATTGGCTTAAAAGAGCAGTGATTTTTTCCTTCATATTTTCTGATTGACTGGAGCATCCCTGCTGATTTCAGCTGGGCTCACTCACAGATCTGAGGGTCAGCTGATCCATGCTGGGCTCCATTGGGGCTGTTCCACTCTGTCTTTTACGTTTATGGAATCCAGGGGTCTAGCTGGGGCCTGCCCTCTCATAGTGGTATCAGAGACATAGTTCAAGGTCAACCTCACATGAGCTTTGAAGCTTCTGTCTGCATCTCTCCTTCTAGAACAAGCCCCTCCTCAGCTGTTCTCCCCACCAGTCGTTTCAATCTCGGCTCTCTTCTCGTGGTTCTGCTGCTCATCTGGTCCTTGTCTGCCCTTCACTCAATCTGCACATATTGCAGGCTGTCCCCTTCTCCTCCTGGAACTCTCAAACCCTGCAGACTCACATCCCTTTGCTTGCTTAGGTCACTCATGTAGCGAATCAGAATGGTGATCCCTAACCTGAGCACCCTTTTCAAAAATAGCCCCACACAGCCTCCACCTCCACTCCCCTTAGCCCGCTTCCCATTGCTATAGCATTTGTCACCTCTGACATTGTGTTATTGTTTCCTCCTCCACTGCAAGGTAAACTCCATAGTGGCAGGGACTTTGTCTTGCTGCCTGGGAGGTCTCCAGTGGCCAGCAGGTATTGGGATGAATGAGTAGGTGGCCAGAAGGTCCTTCAGCGTGAGCTTGAGTGCTTCCAGGAACACACGCTCACCCTTCTGAGGCCCAGGCTTCCATTCCTAGACCATTCTAAGGAAGGTTCTTCCCACCTACATTGTGTTTCCCATAGTTTCTGAAGCTCTTTGAATCTAGTTCTGCTTTCCAGAGCCACGTAGTGAAGAGAAAAAGAAAATTCTTCTGTGTTGTCCATTTGCCTGTGTTACACTACATTAACTCTTAGATTAACCTTGAAGAAGAGAATAAAGAAAGAAAATTCAAAGTACACTCAGTCCTACCACTCAGAACTGCTGCTAGAGTTTTGTGTACTTCCTTCAATTTCCATAAACATTTTTAACATAAAAATTCACATTTTGCTCATAGGGCAGTTTTATATTCTGATTTTTTTCTCTGTAATACTGTATCTAGAGCATTCTCCTAAGTCATTATATTCCCATGACATTTTTATGGACAGTACACTATTTAATTGTATGGAAATCTAATTTAACTATTTTTCTGTGATTGCGTATTTGGATTATTAAACATTTAGATTAAGTTTTTGAGTAATTTTATAAGCAGTTCTGGGAGATAAATATTTGAAGGCATTGGTGATTATTGCCTTAGAACAAACAGTCAGAAAGGACAGATTTTTTGTGGTAGGTACTTCAGACATTATGAAATTGCTGTCTAAAAGATTGTGCAATTAAAATTCCCATAAACACTGTAAAATTTCCCTTATCCTCATACCTCTACCAGCAGTATTTTATTTTCAGAATTTGCCAATCTGATAACAAGAGATTGAAACTTTTTTTCAATATATACTGGCCATGGAAAGAATTAATTGCTAGTTCATGTTCTTTGCCCATTTCTAATGGTATTTTCATATTTTTAGCTATCAATTTATAAAAACTTCTTATATGTAAAGAATATCAAGCTTTTGTTGCAAGTAATTTTCCCATGTTGATGAGCTTTTAATTTTGTTTGTAGCTACAGATTGTTATGTATTCATATTGGTCAGTCGTTTTCTTTGTGATTTCTGAAAAATACTGGCAGTTCCAAGGACTCCAGCGTGATTCAGTGAACTTCCTAAATTTGTCTCCCTTGCCTGTGCGTGTGTGTGTATACATATCACATTATTATGTATTTGTCTTATTAAAATTGTCCTTTTAAAGTAGCAAATCATTGAATGGGCTTTGTATGCATTTTAGTCTACTAGGGCCACAGACTAGGTGGCTTATACAATAAATTATATTTATTTTCTCCCAATTCTGGAGGCTAGATCATGGCACTGGGAAATTTGGTTTCTGGTTAGGGCTCTCTTCCTGCTTTCAAGACGTCTGCCGCCTCACTGTGTCCTCACATGGCTTTTTCTCTGCACACCTTGGAGGCTGGGGTGGGGCAAGAGAGCGCTCTGGTGTCTCTTCCTCTATCCTTTCCTACAGGGATACCACCCTTATGGTCTCATTTAACTTTACCTTCCTAAAGACTACCTCCAAATATAGTCACATTGAGGGCTCAGGCTTCAACGTATGAATTTGGGAGGGCACAGTTCAGTCCGTAATGGTATCACTGAGCAATGCTGGTAGACTAGAATCCCAGAGCCAGAAAGGATTATCTGTTCACAATTCGATTTCACAGATATGAGGCCAAGCGCCTGACAGGGTCACAGCACTTTTCACGAAAGAGCCTAGACCTAGACCACTGGCTTCTATGCCATTCCTTTTCCCTACAATCTTATTTATCAAAAAGGGGGTGGGCAGAAGGTGCCTCCCTTCACGTCTTCCGCGAGGCAAGGTCTGTTCTATTTTTCTTTATACCCTCGTTGCCTAGGCAGTTCTTGGATCATGCTATACATTTAATGTACAGTTGTTGAGTTGGACAGAACTCAGAACCTGACACACTGATGAGAGCAGTGCCTAAGGAAACATTCTCAGTGGTAAATCATTTGGGAAAATTCCCCCACCCCCAAATTCCAACTCTTGACAAGAGCTGCCTGAAACGTCTGTATAGCAGCCACATCATGCGAACCTCCAAGACTCAGCGCATCTGCACCTGACAAGCTCAGATCTGGTGTGTTATATCTGCCCTTCCTTTAAAAAAAAATCTCTCTCACCTAAATATAGTTTTGTTCTAAAAACTGTCTCTAAATGGCTGTGTTTTACTCTGGATAAGTTCTCCCCAGTGCTTCCTGACTGAGCGTGAAAAGGAAGGTAAACACGTGAAATCAAATGGTGATTGCTAACAATGAAATTTGGGCTCATAAAATCAAGGATATTATTCAAAACTGCGAGGTAAATTAGTCTCATTCATTCTGATGGGGCTAGACTCTACGGCTGTGTGTGCTTCTTTAATTAACATGCTGAAAAGATGTTCTGATTGGGATTATTAATGAATGCAGTGAAAATTTTCACTGCTTATATGGCTTCTGCCACAGACAGCTTACACAGCCTCTGTTTTCGCTTTTTTTTCCACAGATTCCTTACATGGCTTGACAGATGGAGTATTCATCTTTGAAGCTGTTTCCACAGAAGATAGCAAAACCATACAGGGCTATGATGCTATTGTTGTCGAACAATGGACAGTCCTGGAAGTAAGTGTGGGGTTGGCAGTACTGTTTCTTCTATTTGGGCAGCGATTGTTCTGTCAGCTTGCTCAGCTGTGACTTTCTTGTGAAAGGGATTCACCTGGGTCCCTGTTGAGGCCTCCCTTAATTCCTTATGTGCTCACAGGTGGGAGTGGACCCCACTTTTCCCTTTCTTGAGGAAAAACCCATTGCATGTGCCAGGTTATTGGGTGGAGAGTTGACTGTCACTAATTTGCGTATCACATATGAGGCAAGCACCTAGTTTGTGGCCTCCACGATAATAACAGCCACGCTGATGGTGAAGCTGAGTCCTGCCCCGCCCCAGCCTTAGAAGAAATTCACGCACATGAGCTCACGCAGTCATCACAGTGAGCTTATGAGGTAAGTACCACTATTGCCCCTGTTTTGCAGTTAGGAAACTAAGGCACAGAGAGATTACGTCCCTCATCCAAGGTTTTGCATGAAGTACTACAGGATATATTTGAGAAGTGATAACCCATGAGGCCACCAGATGGCTGTGGACAAAGGAATCCTTCAGGCCATGATCCGCTGGGTGCTTTGGAATTGACGAGAGACTTCTAAGATTCACTGGCTTTTCTCCAACTATAAAGCATAGATATTCAAACTAGTGTCTACACACACTTGTCTTAGTTACTTTTCTCTCATTGCTGAGACAAAATACCTGACACCCAAGGTTAAAGAGAGAAAGGTTTATTTAGTTCACAGTTTGTAGAGGTTTCAGTCCATAATCGGCTGATTCCAAGGCAGGGTGGCATCACAGAGGAGAAACAGTTCATGTGGGCAGGAGCGACAAGGGATGACCACAGCCCTTTCTTTCCTTTATATTTTATCCAGGCTACTTAGGGCAGGTAGCACTCATACCCTTAATCCTAGTGCCTTTGATCCTAGCATTGCGCCATGAATCAATCCCAGCATCACACACTCTAGATACAGTCACCTCTGAAAAAGCCCCACTTATGACTGCATGAGGCCTTGGGGGGACATCTAGACACAAGCTATAACAATATTGTTTCTGGAATGTAAAGGAAAGCTGTTTGGACATAAAGGACTGATTTCTGAATGCCTAGAAAAACACAGGGTTGGTGCTGCTCTTAGGGTTCCCAGAGCAAAGTAAGAGAGGTGGACACAGCTCTTGGGGAGCAGGAAACAGCCAGTGTTGACCACACCTTTGCACCTGCCAGCTCTGTGGCCGGCCTTGGCTTGGTTGGTGGGCAGGAAGCAAGCCCCCGGGTCACTTTTACTCAGCTTTGAGGCCCTAGCAGTTTCCAGCAGGCTTCTGGGAATGGGGAACTGGGCTGCTTCAGCCATGCCTGCATCACAGCAGTGATGGGGGACTATTGCTTACAGGTGTGACAGCTGTGCAATGCACAGAGAAACTAGAGTAATCAAAACAGAAGTTGCATCCAGGGCCAGAAGTCTTAAGGACATGTGTAGTAAGGGAAATAAGATGATGACCTGGCTTGCAGTCAGACTCCACCAGTTATTCTCAGATGACCTTAGTACTCAGGGGTCTTTCCAGCCTCTATGCTCCTAACTGGAAGTGGGGTACAGAGGAAGTGGGGCACAGTCTAAAACATAGAACACAGTCCAGGCAGCTGTATCACCTCTCAGGACCTCATACTTCCTCCCTGTAGGATGGGACAGGGCTGTTTATCCAGCCTTCCACAGGTGGTAAAGTGAAGAAGGCTCCAGGTGGCATGAAATAGGAAATAACAGGAGTAGCGGATTGAGGCTTTCAAGGACCCATTAACATGGAAGACCATGCTTGTTGCCCAGCAGCCCACCTTCAGCATGGAGGCTTATCTGTAGCAGGAGAGGTGCATGGCTGTACCCAGAAACTGTGCAAGTGTGGAGGCAATTGGCAGGCTACTTGGACACTTGTAAAATTCCCTGCTGTCTGCATCTGGCTGTTAAGGGGGAGGGCTTTGTGGATGGTTGGAGTGAATATGTTCTATAGAGATCCCTCAACTTCGCATGAGGTTACCTCCAGATAAACCCATCTGAAATTGAAGGTGCTATAAGTTTAAAATGCATTTAATACACCTAAACTACCCAACATGATGGTTAGTAACAGCACGCTGTGGAGCGCCAGTTGTTTCCCCTCATGATCACATCGCTTACTGGGAGCTGTGACTCGCTGCTGCAGCCCAGCATGAACACGGTATGGTACTGCAGACTGCTGGCCTAGGAAAAGATCAAATTCAAACTTCAGAGTTCAGCATCTACTAAATGCATATCACTTTTGCACCCTTGTTCGAAAAATTATGAGTTGAACCATCAGAGGGGCCATCTGTATATAAAATGTTTGTAGGTGGAAGATAAGGTTCCAAAGTAAACTAAGGACATATGTGTCTTTATAATTTAAAAAGAGGTCAATTGTATGATTTAAGAAGTTAGATCAGGAATGCTTAACATTTATTCAGAAACTTCTCCTGGATCTGCAGATTGGTTTTCCATTAAGCTTATTTATCAACTTACTTTCTTGCTAAAATGTTTGAACTTTTTTCCTCTTGATGTCTTATTTTTGTGCATTAATCTGTTTGATGGCATTAGACTTGGGAGCCGCTCCTCCAGGGATGCTGCTTGAGCTTTTCTACGGGAATTCTTGGAAATACATTTGGGTTTTTAAGGACATGTGGCAGGCTCAGTAGCATGCACCAGCCCACAAAGCCAGTTCCGTGCATCTCTCCTAGATCCACATTCAGTAACATCAGGTTGGTAATTTGAGATTGACTGTGGTGGAAGTATTTGCACCATGGAAATTGGCAAACCCTAGATATTGCTACCTCATCCTCTACCCTAGAGAGCCAAATAAAGCATTTATCAGCATAAACAGGATGGGCCTTTATTTCATCACATTTCAACATTATGGTATAAAGATGTGCTAATGTCCAGCTAGGTAGAAACATATTTTCTTAATTTTCATAATAATGATGGCAAATGAATTGATGGTTTTGTTGTTGTTCATTAATTTTCTCTGTACAAGTTTTCATACTTGCTCTTCCCTCTGGTCTCTGGAGCAGCCTTGAATTTCCCACAGAAGAAGCAAATCTCTGTCACATTTAGCAGCACCAGACTCTGAGCTTGGCATCTCCTAGGGGCAGAAGGAGGGGATCTCTTCAGGAAAGACTATACCCAGGGCTTGCCAGTGTGCCTTCCTCCTGTAGCGAGAGTAGGCAGCCTTCAGGATTCAGCCTATAGGCTGCTGCTTACAGAGTGAAAAACCACTCCTGTGTGTTACTCTGATTCTCTGTGCAGGAGCCTGCCATGACTTCTGCTGTCCTCTGTTATTTTTCACTCTTGTCCCTCAGTTGAGGGTTTCTAGGCCTGGGACTATTCATCTCCGCTCTTCCAGGCACTCCACTAAATGCTTCCAGAGTTGGGTGAAAGTCTTTGAATTTAGCCCATGAGTGGAGCAGCAGTTCTCAAAATCCAGCTTGTGTCAGAATCACCCGGAGAGCTTTTGAAAATGGGTATCTGGGGTGTAGCCCTGGAGTTTGCTATCCAGTGAATGTCTTAGTCTGCTAAGGCTGCCATAGCAGAATACCACAGACTAGGTGGCGGACACAAGGAGACTTATGTTCTCACAGTTCTGGAGGCTGGAAGTCTGAGATCAAGGTTGGACCAGGGTTTGGTTTCAGGTGAGGGCTCTCTTCCTGGCTGCTTTGTCTTCACCCGGCCTGTCTTCTGAGCATGCTCATAGGGAAAGAGCAAGTGAGCTCTCTGGTGTCTCTTCTTATAAGGACATAATTCTGTTGGATCAGGACCCCACTCTGACCTCACTCACCTTAAGTACTGCATTGGAGGCCCTGTCTTCACACTGAGGTTAAATTTGAAGGTGAAACAGAACGTTAGTGAGTCTGAGATGGGGCCCAAGAATTTACACTTTTAACACTTTTCCAGTAAGCTGATGCTGCCAGTCTGGGTACTGCACTTTGAGAATCCCTGCTGTAGAGGGAGTGTTTAGAGCTTATTACCACGACAGTGAGCAATGTCCAGTTTGGGATGGCTTTTCCTGGGCTCGGTTTTTGAAGAGGTTCTGTCAGATGCCCACACTGACCCACAGAGAGCCCCACTCCAAGGCATTTGGGTGCTCACCCAGCTCTTACATCCCCCACCCAAGTCCAGCTACTTCCTCTCTTCCCCACCCTCTTGGCCTCTCAGAAGGTTTTTCCTGTTTTAGCCCTGGGCAGGTCCCTTTTGGCTCCTTGTTGACCCTGTTTTTCTGGCAACCACTGTCTTCCCAGGCCAGGCCCTTCGCGGGCTCTCATCGGAGAATGCCGTGTACAGCTCTTTCCCATTCATGTAGCTGAGACTACCCTCCAACTGCCCTGCCCTGTTCCTGCCTCTATTCCTGTGCCTAGTCCTTAGCTCTTGTGTAGCTCAGGGTTCCCACTCCTCCACTTCTGCCTGACTCCCCTCTTCACACACACATGGACACTCATGCACACCCATGAGCACACACTCACACCTTCACCAGAAATCTGGCTCTTCTCACCTCTGCAGACTGTGCGGCGTGTTGGAAACAGGACACAGATTCCAGAGTCTGGCCTGAGTGTACATCCTGGTGCTCTTAATTCCCAGCTGAACAACTAAGTGTAGGAAAAGCAAACCACTCCCTCTGTTTTCCATTTTTCAGTTTTATAAGTGGGGATACTGGTAACAATGTCTCAAAGTTAGTGAGAATTAAAGGAGAAAATATGTTTAACAAAAAGTCATAACTGGAGGATCTGGCACATAGTAAGTCCCTAATAAAACATCACTTTATCAGTCACTTGATATTATAATGAAACGGATACTCCTGTCACCCTCTTATTCTAAATCACAGAGGGTATGCTTGGGGAGGTGTGTCGTCAAATTTTCTTAGAAACCAATGGCCTAAAATTAAATGTGTGAGGTGGATAATAGGCCAACCACAGGGCATTTTTAGTAGGCATCTTGTTGACTGTGAGTTTACAGTCTAGAGTATGAGCTGAAAGGGTGATTGTTCAAAAGACATGGAAAGAACTGCACAGATGAACAGATAATGAGCAGGACAGACAGAGTCCTCCTCCTTCTCTCTCAGTCTGCACACGTGGATCTGACAGCCCCTCAGTCTAGGGATGCCACCAGGTGTCCTATGTGGAGAGGCTTCTGCATCGGCATCTTTCCTCCTGAGGTTCATTTCACCTCGTCAGTAGTTCTTGTCACCTTCGGTGTAGAACCAAAGAGAAGGCAGTAGAGAAGCCGATGCAGTGGGTCCGGTGGGTGGTAGAACTGAAAGAAATCAGCTAAAAACAATCAAAGATCTCATATTTGCATCTTATATATTTTATTTTAATACAAAATATGTAAATACACATCCTTTTGCCATTTATTTCAAATTTGGGGTCCGCTGGTTGAAATTCTACTTTACCCATCTTGTATAAGCCACACCCAAGTCGTTTTATCAGTAGTGTGCAGTGAATTATAGCAAAGCGAGATAACTGTAAGGTCCTTGTGTTTTCATGATTTGTTTCTAGCCTCTCCCATCTCATTCAGCCTCAGTTGTCATTTTTTTTGTAACTGACTGTCCTTTGTCCTTTAAAAACAACAAAGTTGTTTAACCTTCAAAAATTTCAACTTATTTTTCCGAGAAACAACTTTTTTGTGCACTCTCAGTTTATCAGTTAAAGTAATTTTAATTAAGACCTGTAATTATGATAATGGGTCTCACTAATGTAAGCAGGCCTAGGGACACATAAGAACTACCCTCAGGTGCTTGGTTGGTGAGAGCAGAAGGGCACAGCGGGCGTCTTGGAAGGCAGCTGCTACCTGTGAGGAGTTGGCTTCTAACTCTGGACTTCTGCTAGTCCAGCTGAAGAGGGGCCTGGCTCAGTAATATCCATGCCGGCCGCTAAAGCCCTATGGATTCAACCTGGGAGGCGCCCTGTAGGCGGCTCCTCTCCATCCTCCCGCTGTGTGTCAGTCTCTTGTTGAATTGACTTTTTTTTTTTTTTTTTTTGTGGGTACCGGGGGGTCAACCTCAGGACCTCGCGCGCCAGCAGGCACCCGTGCCGCTGAGCGATATCACCGGCCCCTTTTTCGTATGTGGGATCCGGGAGTCGAACTCGGGCCCTCGCGCTTGCATGAATTGACTCTTACTCCATCGCATCCTCCCAGCTTCTGCTCATTGTCCACCCTGTTGGGACCTTTCCGATCAGGGTTATGGTGTCTTAGATTTGAAGGCTCCTCCCAGCTTTGGCTTCTCTGAAGGTTTCAAATGCAAGGTGGCACCCATCTCATTCCAAAGCTAACCCAGTCCCTTCTGCCCAGGTTTCTGATGGCCTTTTTGTTCCGCCTTATGTTTCCGTATTTTATCTCTCCCTGAGGTAATCACGAGAGGCTTTTAAAGATAATATTTCTGTAATTTAAATCTAATCCAGCCTTTAACCCTGTGCAACAACACATTAGGTCTCTCTTTTTCTTCACAGGCTTATACAGGGTCCTGGGATCAGTCCTTTGCTTCCACAGTTTTCCAGCTACCTCTTTAAGAATCTACTCTAGGAGGTGCCAGGGACTCACATTTCTGTGGTGTTTAGAATTCGCCATCTTCTGCTCTGACGAAGGAGCCAGTGTTTGTTCTTTTTAAACCATCTGGCATTGTTTTCACTGCCATGATTTTTCCAAGAGCATTAGTTTGGTTTTGAGAACATAGCGTTTAGTGCCAAAGTCAGCAGTCCTCTGCCTCTTTTGTGTGATTCTGATGATTTTTCTGAAGAATAATCATTCCCACAAAAGGACCAGGAATCAAGACAGGGTAAATCCTAGCACAGGGGGAGCCCAGGTGGTGTTCAGCCTGACCTCAGTGTGACTCCAACAGCTCTCTCAGCACTTCGACTTTTATCCAGTCCTTGTGATGGTGACGCTCTAGTGTGCCGAGTGGTACAGCCGAGCGCCTTCTCCCTAAATGTGACTCATCAACGCCTGAGCTCAGTTAAAATTTCAAGTTTGCTTTGGACAGCAGATCACCAACATCTATTAAAGTTTAAAAATGCTCACTTCACCCATGACTTAGCAGTTCCATACCTTATGTCATGTCTTCTAGAGAAACAAATGCCAGTTGTTCACAAGAAGGTGAATGCAAGGATGTTATCTCAACATTATTAGTAATAGAAAAACAAAAACAAAAACAAAAGCAATGTCCGTGTCCATCAGTAGGGGAATGGTTAAATAAAGGATGGTACAATCTTTCTATGGATGAAGTCATCCTGTATAAACTGACTTCCAGGCATGTTAAACAACAACAAAGTTGCAGAATAATACTGTGATGGTTAATTTTATGTGTCAGCTTTGCCAGGCTATGTTGCCTGGTCGTTTGGTCAAACTCTTTAGTCTAGATGCTGCTGTGAAGGTATTTTTAGATGTGGTTAGCATTCACGTCAGTAGAAGGGTAAAGCAGATTACCCTTTAAAATGTGGGTGGGCCTCCTATCAGTTGAAGGCCTTAAGAGAAAAGACTGAGGTCCTAAGAGAGGAGGGAATTGTTTCTACTATTGCTGTCAGGCCAAGATTGCAACATCAAATTCTGCTGGAATTTCCATCCTGTCAGCCTGCCTTGCAAACTTTGGACTTGTCACCCCCATCATCATGTGAGCCAGTTCCTCAAAATAATCTCTACAGATGCAGATAGGGATATGGATATGAAGATACACACACACCCTACCTGTATTGGTCTTATTTGACAGGAGAACATTGACAAATACAGGTACAAATAGTGTGATGACATTTATTGGGAAAAGCTTTTCACAGAAGTCTCTGAGCAGTGCTGGGGATCAAACCAGGCTCTCATGTGTATTGCGAAAGTGCTCTATCACTGAGCTCTACTGCCGGCCCTACATGTCAATTCTATTTTTCTGCCTATAGAAAAGAAAGTAAAATAGGAGTTGAGTAATTCCGCTTTTTATTATCTTTAGCATATTGTCTTCTCGCACACTTTGCTTTGAACCACATGTGGTTGTGTATGAATATAATCCAGGACCTCTCATTCCAGACTTAACCTCCTGTCCCCTTTTCGGTGTATTGAGGGTGGGGTTGGTTTGCAGAGTGAGACACTAAAAGTAATGGTTGTAGGTATCAGGATGTTATTGTTTAGATCTAAAATGTCCCCCCAAGTCCTGTGTGTTCCAAAGGGGGCTTTTGAAGGTGGTTAGATCGTAGAGTAGCTGAGTGGCCTGCCGGAGGTGGGGCCAGGTTGGGAGAGGTGGGTCCCTGTGCGCGCGCTCTGGCTCTTACCTTCTTTCTTTGCTTCCTCACTGCCACAAGTTGAGCAGCTTTTCCTACACATGCATTTCTGACTTGCCATTTATATCTTGGGGACAGTTGACCATGGAACCCTCTGAAACCATGAGCCAAAGTAAACCTTTCCTCCTTTAACATGTTCCTGCCTACTTGTACCACCTGGTAGGACTGTCCCATGCCTTCCAGTGGGACAGTCATGTATGTACCACTGGTGTTCAAGCTGCTGGTAACATAACGTATTCAAATCAGAGCTGCCCCTGCAGAGAGACATAAGAATTATGGCCCCATCATACACGTGTTAAGTTGTGTTAAGTATTTTGTTCCAGCAATAGGAAAGCTGACTGATACAGATGCTTTTTTGACAATAGCAATGTCTAACTGAAAGTAGCTTAGGCAGCAAGGATTTTTCCCGCTCATCTCTGAGCAGGAAGTCTGCAGGGAGTTGAGGAGGTTGTAGAGTCAGCCTTTTCAGCAGCTTAAGAATGTCATCAGGGACCCAGGTGCTGTCACCTTTACGTACCCTGATCCTTAGCTTGTCTGCAGGTCTCTCCTCAGGATCCCTGTCAGAAGGAAGCTACTGCAGGTCCCAGCATCACACGCAAACATGACGGCAACCTTGAAGAAAAGAGGCAGTTTTTTCCTGTCGTGTGTCTCCTTTTGTTAGCAAATAAAAGCCCTTTTTCCAGAAGCCCTAGCAGAGCTTCTCTTGGTCCCCTTTACCAGGGCTGAGTCTCAGACCCATATCACTGGCAAGAATCAGGGTCATCTGGGGGTAAAGAGGTGTCAGCTAGGAAGGGGGACATTGGCGTCCAGTGTCTTTTGGCTCTGGCAGCCAACAGTATTTGTCACCAAGTGGTGCTACACAGGCAGGGACGTTCCTGCAGGTGTCTTGTAAAGAAGACTGGAGTTATTAATAACTTGGACAGTGGGATGACAAAAGAAAGAATTTGACTTTTAATCCGTCTCTGCACTTTCTTCTTCCATAAACTTGATCGTGCTGTTCTCTTCACTCATATTTCATTTCCTGTACAAATGCAATATAAGTTAGATCTTTTAAAATTTTTATTCAGCAAATAAATACTGAATTCCTACTGTGTGTCAGCCACTGTGAGAACATGATGGATGGAGGAAATTTGGGCAGGAACAATTGATTCCCTTTATCTTGAGGGAAAGCGTGTAATCATTAAAAATGAATGCCCCCCCCACAAACTCCCGGTCTTTCCATATCCCTCAGTATTTTTTCTTTATTGTTAGGCTTCCTGTGGGGTGGCGAAAGACTAAATCACAGAAACCTTTTAACGTTGATGTGAAGGGGCAGGCAAGTTTGCCACTTTGGTGGAGATCAGGGTTCAAGTGAATTTAGAGTCACGCTGCAGAGAAAGAGAAGGTAAAAGAAGTGATCATGTGTTCAAATCTTGTGACAAGTGCAATTTAAAAAAAAATATGGGCCGGTGAGACGGCTCAGCGGCTTAAGCGCCTGCCTTGCAAGCGCGAAGGCCCGAGTTCGACTCCCGGAACCCACATACGAAAAAGGGGCCGGTGATATCGCTCAGCGGCACGGGTGCCTGTTGGCGCGTGAGGTCCTGAGGTCGTCCCCCCGGTACCCACAAAAAAAAAAAAAATAAATAAATAAAAAAAATAAAAAAATACTGTGCTTTAAAACATTCAGTGTAGGCCCCAGAATGACAAGGAGGTGTATCAGTCCATATCCTTCAGTGAGACAGAATCAGTAGATTTTGCACGCATGTGCTTACCCATACATGTGTGCATGCACACTCACACACGCATACATACAAGAAATTTATTATAAGACTCACGTAATTATGGAGGCTAACTACTACAGTGTGCAAGCTGGAGAGCCAGGGAAGCCAGTGGTGTAGCTCAAAGACCTGAGAGTCACAGGGCAGGTGGTGTAGACTCCAACTAGGTCACAAGGAGGATGCTCTTGTAGCTAAGTGTTTCCTTGTTGCCACTTCTTGGAATATGTTCTGGGCTGTGACAGTGGGGTTTTCCATAGTACACCCAGTGTTACTTTGTTATTGCTCACCTGTGCTGATACCCTCTTCTGGATCAGGTCTTCACTTCTGACTCTTTCTTTCTGATCCAACCCTAATGCCACCAGCTTTGGAGGGCCGTCTTTGAAACCATTGGCTGGATTTGTTCTGTCCTCCTCTTGAAATAACCACATTTTACCTTATCTTAGAATTACTCTTATGCAGACTCCTTTAGTCGGGAACTAGCTGTTTCTGATACTTACATTCCTTGGATCCAAATTAGTTCCTTTTATGTAACAGGTTTTTAACAAATATTGGTTGGATGAATAATTGAATAGTATGAGGTTACTGCTGCTTAGAAAGGACATCTTTGGCCATATTTATGAATATGCACACAGGAGGTACTTACCCTCTGCTTTTCAGTCTGTTGGAGTCTCATGTTCTACCACAACTGCCGTATTTGATAAGAAACATAAGATTTGGGGGGAGGTACCAGAGAGTGACAGAAATGCAGGATACACTTGGAAATGGTTCAAAACAATTGAGCATATTTATTTAGGAAGAGAAGAAAACAGAGCAGTAAGGTAGCTGGCTTCATATCTTTGAATAGCTGACTTACGATAAAAGAATTAGACTATTTTTATTGATTGTGAAGGAAAATCAAGGTCTGGTTGGAGAGCCAATGTGGAACTCTCGAGCAGTGGAAGGGCCTGGGGTTGTCAGTTCCCAGATGTGTGATTCAGGTGGGCAAGAGAGATTAGAGCAGAGGTTCCCAAACTTTGTCAGTCCTCAGGTTCACTTGGGTACATGTTGAAAATACCCATTCCAAACTCTCACTGCCCCCCGGAGATTCAGAGTCAGTAGGTCTGTGGGTGGGGATTAGGGATCTGTGTATAAAAAATTCAGCGAGGCCTGAGAACCACTGGTCTGAAGGACCACCTTGATCCCTTCCAGCTTTGGTAAGCTGAGACGAATGGTTGTACCATGGTCTCTTTGAGGCAGGATTCTTAAACACCCCATTTGGTGGAAGTGAAAGAGGGCATTCTGTTTGCTTCTATCACATGAAAATTTGGCTTTAAGAGGATCAGGAACTAGTCTAAGGAGGCCAAGAAGTTTGTGTTTTCATTTTTATACCTTTTCTCTTTTTACAAAAGTGGTAAGTGGAGAACTTCATCCCTGGGTATATATCCAAGAAAATGAAAACACGTGTCCATAATGGATATATAATGACCTGTATATAAATGCTCACAGCAGCTCTATTTATAATATCCCAAAAGTGGAAACAACCTAAATCTCCATCAAGTGATGTAGAAATAAATAAAATATGATGTATCCATATAATAGAATATTATTTGGCGTGTAAAGGAGTAAGATACTGACACTTGCTACAGTATGGACGTAGCTCAAACACATTAAAATGAGAGAAGCCAGTTGCAAAGAAATCACATATTATATGAATCCATTTATATGAAACATTCAGATTAGGCAAATGTAGAGACAGAAATTGGATTAGTGGTTGTCTAAGAGGCAAAAGAGAGTGGCTGCTAGAGGTACAGAATACTTCTGGGTGTACAGGTAGGCCACTCTTCTACTTAGGTGGCATGGCTGCTCTCTGCTGGCTTTCTCATGTGCCAGCTAATGGTTAGATGGCCTACAGTGGTATCATTCATATGTCTGACACTTGGTTGGCTATTGGTTATCTTAACATCCAGTTAGGCAAGCCTGGGCTTCTTCACAGGATGACAGTCTTCGGGTGTTTCCAAGAAGAGCAAATGAGTAAGAGCAGTGGTGAAAACTTATTTCATGCTTCAGTTTGGCTAAAGAAAGTCACCAAACCAAGCTCAGAGTCACTTTGGAGAAATAGATACCACCTGCTGATAGTACAGTCAGCAACACTGCCATGGTAGCAAAGCAGGGAAGGGATAGATTTGTATATGGCCAGTTTAATAATTTATCAGCTTTTACTAAAATGCCCAGTGGTCTTGGAGGCTGGATGAGCAGTATATGACTTTGTATTTAACTTTCATATATAAACATACTTCCAGCTTCCTAGAATACCTAGGAAAATGGCAATGTAGCATCCTGGCAGATTAACTCACATTTGTAGTGCAGGCTCATGTTTTGTTATGGGTGTGATTTATAGCAATTTTGATAAGACTTTGAGAACACAAGATATGGTAGCAGGACCTACCCCCGAAATACTAGGACAAGTAACTCATTCACTCCCTCAGCAATTAATCAGTGAGCAGACACTTCCCCATGTGATGGCTTGGATTCATCAAGGACAAGATAAACTCCTTGCCTTCATGGAGGTTGTGTTCCAGTGCAGGAAATGGCAATAAACAGAAAAACAAGGACCAAGTAGTGATCAATATGTGTAAAGAAGTGGTGGGAAGATTTCTAGAGTTGGCCGAGCTTTCTGAGACTGTTTCGTTTTCCTGCCTTTGGGTTTTGTTTTGTTTTGTTTGTTTTCATCAGGTCATCCTTTGGTGGGTCATAGTCCAGGTGCTGACTGGACCCCAACAGCTCATCTGCTATAGGCTGTGATGGATTTTATCTCCGGCAGAGCAGGGAGCTGGAGAGCTGGTGGTGGATTGCAGGACTTGTCACAATAGGGGTAATGAACAGGCAGAGGCCCAACTTGTCCTGAAGGCTGGATATTCCAGTATAGTAATAGTAGTTGGTTCTGGTGCTTCAAAAGCCCTGTTAGCCGGTGAGATGGCTCAGTGGCTTAAGCGCCTGCCCGGCAAGCGCGAGGGCCCGAGTTCGACTCCCGGAACCCACATACGAAAAAGGGGCCAGTGATATCGCTCAGCGGCACGGGCGCCTCCTGGTGCGTGAGGTCCTGAGGTCGACCCCCCGGTACCCACAAAAAAAAAAAAATAAATAAAACAAAAGCCCTGTTAGACTTGCACTTACCAGGAGCAGAGTCCTCAGAGAACATGCTGTGGGATTAGTGCAGTGTAATTTGGTTTGGGGAGAAGTGCACACGAGAGATGGTTGAGTTAAAAGGGTGGTAACCATAGCAACAAGATGCTACAGTTGGGTCACTGCAAAGAGAATATTGACCAATTCTGATTGCCCCAACACTGATTGAGAATGTGGTACTTTGAATTAAGCAGGTGGAGAAAGTCAGGGTGAGAAAAATCACAGATGCTTTGTGTGGCTCTGTTCCTTGTTAGCTTGGACTGTGAAATGGCCTTTTAATTTCTCTTTCTTCCTTTGTTCAGAGTTTAAGCCAGCCATTGTCCAGATCCATCTTCTGGGTTAGCATTTTATAATTACTGGTAAGCTGTCATGAATCTACTGCCAATAGGTAAATGTGCTATCTGTGACATAATTTTAGGTCCTAGAATTTTTGCAAATTGGTTCCCTTCCCTACTACCTCCTCTTCAAAATAAACGTCTTTTAATTGTATACTTTGCTTTGGGAGGGCTCTTTTTGCAATCCTTTCTCCTTTCTAACAGATAAGGTTAAAAATGAGAAAAAAAGGTTAAAAATATAATCCTTCATCCCCCTCAAATTATCTGAAGAGAGAGTAATAAAGTGATAAATCTCATGCATTCCCAGAAAGTCTAATTTCCTTCTCACTCATCAAAGCAAGTGGGAGGAACTTGGCAAGTCCCTGGATGGAGAAAATGTTTCTCGTTTAATTGTTATCAAACAAAGCTGCTTCCACGCTTGCAGAGAGGACAGGCTTGCTGCTGCATTTGGCATGTGTATAAGATGTCAGCTTCTGAAGGCTGCGAACCCCGTGCTGTCCTAGTATGTGGTCCTGCTGCGTGGCTGACAGCATGGAACGGCTTTGAGTCTCTTAACTGTTTGCACTCAGAGTAGCAGTGTCTGTTCCTACTAATGATCAGAGTCCACCCCAGCCATTAGCCCCTGATCACCAAACGTCCAGCCTCATTACGTGTGCCAAGACCTGGGAGTCCTGCATTGTTACGCATGTTGCCTGGTGCCTGTGCAGGTGCACGTGAGCAGACAGGGCTGTGTATTGCCTTCTGCCCCTCTACCTTGTTAACCCATCCCTCAGCCCCCCTTCTGAGTGTGACTTCAGAGAAACCATAGTCCCTGGGTGCCCAGAGTCCAGGGAAGTGTTATCTTGCACACACAGGTTTGGTTCTTCTGCCAACTTGGCTCTGTACTGTAGGAGAAGCCAGGGCAATGTCTTGAGCTAGGGTGTTCCTCCCCAGTGTGGGTTTTTATCTCTTTCTCCCAGGATATGCTGGTGGCCATACTGGGCCTTACAGTAGGTTACCGTAAATGAGACGTCAGGACTCCAGAGGTAGCACAAGGTCACAATGTGGCTGGCATGGAGGAAATGAGGGCTAGGTACACCTGCTGACTCCCCTCCAGTAGTAGCTATTATAATTTCTCTCAAATCAAATGAAATGATTTTCGCTAAGATTTTCTTCTCAGACATTTGCGTAGGTATTTGGCTCTTCTTAGAATAATAGTTAGCTTCTGCCATGTAGTAAAGCCCCCCCAGAGGTTAATAAACTAAAATAGCAGTGGTTTTTGTTGCTGGCGGTGCTCAGGTCAGCTGGGTGACCTTGCAGAGATGGCAAGGCTCCACTCATCTCAGCTGGGCTCCCTCACACATCTAGAGTCACTGGTGGGTCATCTGGCCACGGACTGGTCCCCAGTGGCATCTCCCACGTGTCTGCTGGTTGGTCAGGCCATGTGACTGTCATCACCCAGCAGGCTAGCCCAGGCTTGTCCTCATGGCATAGGCGGGTTCTTTGAGAACAGGCAGACACAGCAAGGGCCCTTGAGGCCTGGCTTCAGAACTCCTGTAGTCCCATGTATCAGATTCTGATTGTCAGAGCCGGGTCCAAGACCAGCCTGGATTCAGGAGGTTGAGAAGTGGACATTCACTCTTCGTGGGAGAAGCTGCAGTTACGTTGTAATAAGGGCTGCACGGGAGGTCATCGTTGAAACCACAGTTGCGAACAACGTTCCTAAATAATAACAAGTATTAGCCATTCTTGTGTTGTGCTCCTAAAAGGCTAGAGTTAGCTGCCTTTCTTGCCTAGTACAGAAAGTCAGGCAAAGATGTGAATTCACCAGCTGGAGTGGGTGGGTGAGGAGTCTTGGAACTGAAGCTTTCTACATATTACATGTATTTTCATCTGGCTCCTTTTCTATATCTAAGAACTCAGCCTTTTTTTTTTTTTTTTTTTTTTAACTTATTCTCTTTGTTTTGAAAGCCAAAGTTGTCTAAAAAGAGACGACTGCTCTCTTAGACTCTATTATGCTGGCCTAATTACATATCAGCAAAATGTTTTTCTCGGGAATTGTGTGGAAAACAAAGGGGAAAACAACATCTCCAGCCAGCCAGTGGCCAGCGCTGCCTGTCCCTCCCCCTGGCTGGCAGGCACAGTGGTCCTGGCAGGGGCCTAGGGAAGGATGAGGGTGAGGAACGCAGGGAGTTGCCCTTTGTCTAGAGAGAATGGAAGGGGTCGTCGTTCCTCTCCCTCTCCTTCCCCCACCACCTCCAGGGGCTTCTGTCTGACAGGGAACCGTACGCCCATCTCCTAACCCCTGCTGTGGGAGCTCCTAGGGCAGGAGCTCACGTCTTTGCTTCCAGGTGCCTATGCAGAGCCAAGCTGCCTGAATGTGAAGAGTGATGAGTGAACTGGGATACCAGGCATAGCCTTGCCCTTTGGGATGGCAAGGGACGTGCTGAGTCTCCTGCAGCACTGCCCCAATGTTATAACATTCTTTCCATTTGTTCATAGGAAATGTCTCCTCTTCCCTCCTTGGCATCCTCCTCCTGCCTTACCTTTGTGTCTCCACTTTCTTCATTGTGAAAGAGTGGCCCACCTGTCCCATGTACCTTTGTAGCTGGTGTCATCTGCTCACTGTCCTCACTGGGAAACCCAATCATCGGCCACCCTTGGCCCTGCTTGAGTTTTCATCTACCCTGATTCACCAACACCTCCAAGTTCTTCTATCCATTCTAACTTTTTGCGACTTTGGGCTATGGATTGGTTTCTTTTTGCTGCTATAACAAATTACCAAAAGTTTAGTGGTTTCAACAGTGTAAGTTTATTATTCTACAGTTCTGGAGGTCAGAAGTATGGGATAGGTATTAAAGGCTAAAGTCAAAGTGTTGGCGGGACCACATTCTTCCTGGAGACTGCAGGAGAGACTCAGTTGCTTGCCTCTTCCAGCTCTTGGAGGCTGCCCATGTTCCTTAGCTCGTGGCCCTTTTCATCACCCCAGCCTCTGCTTCTGTCATCACATCTCCTTGTCTGACTCTGACCTTCTTACCTCTCACTTGTAAATGCCCTTGTTTTTACACTGGACTCACACAAAAACCCAGGATAAACTTTTCCATCTCAAGATCCTCAACTTATATTTACCAAATCCCTTTTACTGTGTAAAGGAACCTATTCACAGGCTCTGAGCATTATGTTGTATAGATACCGTTGGGGTCCATTATGCTATCTATCACAGACTGTTTCATTTAGCTCCTTTCTAGGCAGCTCTACAGTGCCTCAAATTCTGCATGGGATTCATTCCCTTCCATTGTCCCTCCTTGTCCTATATGTGCCTTCACATGCATGCGAGTAGCTATTACCCAGTTCCCCAAGCCACCGTTTGGATTTAACAAGTGCAGCATTGACGAGCACTTGGGTGGTTTCCAGTGAGGAACTTTGTACATTTTTCATTTTTTATATGTAGGATAAATTCCCAGAAGTGAAATTTTTCAGTCAAAGGGCAAATGTAATTTTGAGAGATAGTGTCAAATTGTTCTGCATGAGGGTTGACTCAATTTTTCCTACAATCAGCTGTAAGAATGCTTGCTTCCTGACAGCCTTGTCAACGAAGGGGGTTGTCAAACTTGAAGGTTTTCTACCAGTTTTATATGTAAAAGTAGTATCTCAGCATAGCTTAATTTATAATTCTCTTATAACATTCTGCATTTTTTCTTGTGCTTAATGGCCATTTGATTTTCCTTTTCTATGATCTTCATGTCCTTGTCCATTATAAATTTACCTTATTAGAATTTTTAAAATCAATTTCTAGAAAGCTCTATAATATAAAATTTGTGGATATCTTTTATCATGCAGGTGGGTTTTAGGTAATCAAAACATTTTTTTTGGCTTCTGGAGTAAATTATTTAGAAAGGCCATGCATTAGTCTCTTAAAGCGTTAAGTAATACAGTTGTGTTAAACAAGGGTAATTAGACATAGGCATGTTTCTTTTCTGAAAAATCCCAGTAAAATGATACTAAAGAAATTATATAAATAGAAGGTGGATACTTTGCTAATTGATCCTTGTGTTCATAGATTCTATATTTTCAAATTCACCTGCTTATTAAAATTTACTTGTAACTCCATTGTCAACACATGTGGCATTTTCATGGACATTTGTAGATGTGCAGAAGAGCAGATCTTTTTTTGGGGGGGGTACCGGGGGGTCGACCTCAGGACCTCGCGCGCCAGCAGGCGCCCGTGCCGCTGAGCGATATCACCGGCCCCTTTTTCGTATGTGGGTTCCGGGAGTCGAACTCGGGCCCTCACGCTTGCCGGGCAGGCGCTTACGCCGCTGAGCCATCTCACCGGCCCAGAAGAGCAAATCTTTTGAGCCACTTGACATCTGTGTTTCCAGCTGAGGCTGAGTGAGATGCGGCTCTGCCTCACTGTGTTGGTGCTCATGCTATGAACCAGTATCCTTCCCAAAGTCTATTTAGTACTGCATTTTTGTACTTTGTATTCTTGATTTTTTTAACTAAAAATGATGCCTAAGAATAGTGCTGAGGTGCTGTTTGTTCCTGAGCAGAATGCTAGGATGTGTTTTACACAGCAAATGTGAGTATTACATAAGTTTTGTTCCAGCTTGAGTTATATGCTGTTGCTTCTGGTTCAGTGTTAATGAATCAACAGTATGTATTAAACAAGATGTCTTTAAACAGAAACAGACATAAAACGAAGTTTTGTGTTGATCAGTTGACAAAAAATGTGACCAGAGGCTCATAAGAACTTAACCCTGTATTTCCCCTAGGAGAAATGATTCAATATTCACTAATTCAGTGTTGATGACGAGTTTATAAAACATAACTATCAAGAATAGTGAGGATCAACTCTAGATAGACACATACCCAAGGGAACAAGGTAAAGATGAGTGATTTTTAGAAGAGGGAACAAATTTTTAGAAGAAGGAAAGAAGATAGAAAAATCTAACTGGTTCAGGAAAGTGGAGGAAACTGACACCTGGATGAGAAGGGAGCTATTTTTTTCTGCCACAGAAGCCAAGAAAAGCTTTGGTCTTCAAAGCCAAAATCATTAGGGGACAGAGGAAGTGGTGAACTGCAGAACTGAAAGGCAGGAAATTGGTTTAAAGTTCTAATATGATGTGGTAAGATCCGGAGTTCTCCATCTGTCTCACATGCAGCCTGGTAACTGTAAAGGTAATGCAGGGATCAGAAGGAACCACTTAAAGAGATAAAATATATGTATTCATGAAATAAAACCAGGATGCTCTTTAAAAAAAAGGAACAAACATGTAAAGAACTTTGGGGTCTTAAAAATATGTCAGTAGAAAATGTAAAAATATAATAAATAAGGCCGGAAGGAAATCTCTCAGAAGGTAAAATAAAGAAAATAAGGATATAGGGAAAGGTAATAAAATTAAAGTGTTTATACCATATTTTGACTAATAGGGAAAGGAGAAGAGAAAGAGGAAGAAGACAAAAAAAAATGGGAGAAAAAGTTATCAAGTGAAACAAAATAATAAACCAAAAACCAAACACTTTATAGAACTGAAGGATAAGAATCTTCAGACTGCATGGCCATCAAATGTACAGTCTTTGAGTAAATAACACCTGCACTAAGGCATATTTTGAAATTCTGGAATGTCTTGCAAAAAAATCCTAAAGACTTCTAAAGCATTACAGCAGATTTCATTCAAAGGATTAGTAATAAGACTATCTTAGGAATGCCAACATCTAGAAGCTAGTGCAGCAGTACTTTCAAAATTGTGAGGGAAAAATGGATTTCAGCCCAGATTTATTTACTCAAACTTCTTATTTAAGGTGAAGACAAAGGTATCTTTAAAAATGCAGATTCAATGGACTTTCAGGCCATTGTTTCCTAGGGAGCCACTAAAGGACATTCCAGAAAAATGAGAAGAAACCAAAAAGCGGCCATAGACACCAGTGTGAGGAGAACCTAGACAAGGAAAGAAGTCAGGCCAGATTTGAGTGAGTGTCCACAGACCTTCCAAAAGGTTTCCAATGGAAGAATGTAGGACTTATATATTTAGGCTCATGGGATAGTTATTGATGGCATAAAATAGAGCACTGAGCAATATTTATAAAGGTGTAAGAATGAAACCACATTTTTAATTAAATGCGATTTAATTAAAATTACAGAATAACCATTTGGGAACACAAAGAATGAAGTGAGGAATATGTATGGGAGCAGTACTCCTGTATTTCTCACAGCAGGAAATCAAAAGCTATCTAAAATTGATAAGTAGTAGTAGTAGAAATGTACCCTGACCATAAGTGTTGGGCATTAGCATTTTGGTAGCAGTTTTACAAAAGATGCAGGAGGGATTTTCCAGGCCTCTTCCTTTCCATGTCGTCTTGGTGGAGATCAGGGCCCCCTCAACCCTGTGGGTCTCAGGAACAGAAGCAGAAGCCTTCACTCTCGGGTATGAGAACTGTCCAAGACTGGGTTCCTAGCACTTTTGGCAAGGGAAGTTGAATTCCTCTCTTCATTTACAGTCCCGTATTTACAGTCTTGTACAAGAAGCAAAGTGTTTTCTTTCAAACTGCTATATATTGTGCTGTCATAATTTTTGGAGGGTAAGGGAAGGTTGTATTGGATGTCTGTTTCTGTAGGTGATTTGCAACCACTGGAGAAATTATAGGGAACAAAGGGGAAAAGAGCCATAAATACAAATGAATTTCTTTTATACAAGTTGAAAAACCACAGGACATGCTCCACTTTTTTTTAACACTCCAGGTGTGATGGGAGATTATGTATCCACCACAGGAAGAGCGGAGAGTTAATTAAAATTTTTGCTCCAACTCACAGAAAGAAATGTCTTTTCATTTGATAAGCAGGCTGGCTTTTGAGTGCTGTTCCTGCTTTCTTCTCTCCTCACTAGAGTGTCACAAAAAAGCAGATCAAAGAGAGCCTTCCATCCGGATCTGTTTCCTACCACCTTCCTTAACTAATGGACTTAAAAGTGTCTTTCCCTGCCTTTATGGAGCTCATCCTGTGTTTTAGAAATGCATTCTTCTTACTGCATTGGTAATATGCAAACAGACTTTGATGGATACTTCCAAAACCCACAATTAACATTAATTAAATCAAGACCATCCCAAACAGTTGAAGTGGGAGAGCCTGGCAGAGTCACACCTCACTCCTACCATTTGTATTTTACTCATCAACTCACCAGTGATTGGTGGCCAGAAATTAACACTTAAGATTGAACCGCCCAAGCATCCCTTGTGTTTTGTTGTTTTCCCTTTTCCTTTTGGTCTTTATGATTTGACACCTCTGGCTGACATCTCCTACCCTAAGGGGGGAAGGAATGTTTGGGAGAGAGCCTGCTGTTTTTCTCTTCAAGATGGTGACAAAATGAAATAACATGGAGTAAAATAGAAGCCGCCCTGGTGAGGCCTGTCTGAGCAGGCGGGTTGGGTCGGGTGCAGCAGGGGTCGGTCATTGTCTTGCAGCTCTGGGCACATGCAGAGAAAACCCGGCCAGAGTACAGCCACCAATAAAAGGACTCCATTCTGCCACTCGGGGCTTTGTGAGGCGCAAAAGCTTGTCCTGGTTGCTATGGCTACTGTCTGATTGTGGCAGGTTTGTCACAGTGCTTGATAAAGTGGGAAGGTTATTCTTGATAGGCCCAAGTAATCATAACCTCGCAAAGCTGGAGTGTGGATTTAAATTTCTCTCTCCCCCTCCTTTCTTTGAACTGGGAACACGGGTGGGGGCAGGGCGTCTCTGGATACAGCAGCCATAGGCCTCCTCCTTTAGCTTGTGTGAGGGCCAGGCCCAGCAAGGGGGATCCTGGCAGCCCTGATCTGCAGAGCGGATGTCCATGTGCCCAGAGGCTCACTGGGCCGCCTGCTGAGCCATCTTTGGCCTGACGGGGGCTTCAGGAAGGGGCCACAGTTGCATCCTCTGCTAAACCTCCCAATTGATTATATTGTTCCTCGCTCTTTTCCTCCCTTCCCTAGATCCCGTCCCTCTTCCTTTACCAGTTTTCCTTCTTTCTCTCTTTCGCTTTCCCCTGTCCCCTCCATCCCCTGTCACCAGCAGTATTTCTCACAGAAATGTACTTGTTCCTGTAAACATCCATTTTTTTTTCTTACATGGAGAATGGGAAAGGTTAGATTGGAGGTGACAGCTGATAGCTTCTGTCCACAGAACCATAGGCTCTACTCTTGCCAGAAGGGACCTGGAAGACTATCTAGGCAGTGATTCTGTGCTTAGCTAAACTACGGAGAGGCTCTTTAGAGCACAGATTCCAGGGCCCCCTCCCGGACTTCCTGCTTCAGAAGATCTGGACGGGGCTCAGAATCTGTATTGTTCACAGCTTCCCAGGTGAGGCCTATGCTGCTGGCTCCAGGACCAGGCTTGAAGAATTTTATACAGTTGAGAAACTCGGGTTCCCAAAACAGAAATGAGTTGCTAAGGGTTCTGGTGACTTGGTACCACATGGGTTTGGTGCCCAGTTAGGGAAGCTTTAAAAGCAAGGTGAACAGGCAGGGCAGGCTGATCCATCACCTCTCTTCCGGCTCCCCGTCCAGGGCAGCTGGAGGAGCTGGTTTTGTTCCCCCAAGGTCACAATCAGGCCAGTGCCCACCACCCTGGAGGAGGATAGTGTCACTAGGGCCAGGCCCTCCCAGGCAGATGCCCCAGGTGTGTCGGACACGCTGCTTGCAAGTGAAGATACCCTGCTTGGTGCAGTGCACTCAGGTCTGTCTTGTAACCTGCACATGCCCAGGAAGTCTGGTTGGACATGGCGAGGATCCTTTCCTCTTTCGCTGGCATTTGAAACCTGGTGGCCCTGACAGCAGACCATTGTACTTGGGTGACTCTCACGTTTGAGTTCTGTGAACTCAAGGAGCAGGACTGTGCCACTGCTCACCTCTGCACCTGCTGCAGCTCCAAAACACTAGCAGAAACAGCCCGTGCAGGGACATTGGTTGGAACATCTCTGAATATGTGTTTGAGATTTAACAAAGCCATCAAAAAGAAGCCACCTAATGGAGATTGGGAGTCCAGCATATACGTAAAACAGGTTAGGAAGCACATTATTCCTTGGTGAGGAGTGCAGAGTAAAAAAATGGGTGCGGATTAGAGAGGATACCCCCATAGTGAACCCCAGCGCAGTGACCACTCATTAAGTTAGTCTTCCTGTGCAAACAGGGCTGCGTTTTTAAATGGAAAGACAAATGTTAGTTCCCTGGCTCCTGATTTGAAATAGGGCACGGTAGCATTTGCTCATTATCCCTGGATAGCAGGGTGCGTAACACAGGTGTCTCTGTGTATGCACATGTGTGGGTGGGTAGGTGCATGCACACATGTCGCTGCTGTGGCTGGATGCAAATGACTGGATCATTTGTCAAATGTAATTTAACTCCCTATGACACGCTCTGAGATCATCCAGAGCAGCATGTGTGATATCAAATGCCCTCAACGTGTCTTTGAGGCAAGGTACTGTGCTTCTTCAATAAAAATCACAGGAGGCTATTTGTCCAGACAAGAATAAAACAAAATTAATGGATTCATCTTTTGGCTCTGATTCCTTGCCGACTGCAGACTGTGCCAGGGCCTGGAAAGAAATCCCATGTTGGCATTTGGCTCCAGACTGTTTGGCATGAATCGGAGTGCCCTGTGTCTTCTCTACTGCGTTGGGCTGGTGGAGGGAAGTCCACCATTGCTGGGGCGCTGGCCTGAGGTGGCGGGAACACTGACTGTGACCTTTCTTCCCCAGGGTGTGGAGGTGCAGACAGACTATGTGCCTCTGCTGAACTCTCTAGCAGCCTACGGCTGGCAACTTACCTGTGTGCTGCCAACTCCTGTCATCAAGACGACGAGGTAACAGGAACACTAGTTATTAGTGCTGGACGCGTACTCTGTGCAAGCACTGATCCCGAGACACACTCCATGTGCATAACTTCACTAATGCTGTGACAAACCGATGGAGCTGGCACCTTACCACTTACGTAAACATCCCAGCTGGGAGTGACAAAGACAGTATTTCACCTTCTCGGTCACCGTCACCCGGATCATTCCCTGGCATACACACCCTCTCCCCCGCCCCAAGAGCCTTGGCCAGTGAAGCTGTCCTGCCTAGCAGGACTAAGATTAGCCACCTAGGCTGTCAGGGCTGAGCCCCCTCCATTGCAAAAGAAATTCAGCATCTACCATGTGTCCTGTGCTAGGCTAGGTAGGCACTTTGTATATAAAATCTCAATCTTCGGAATAAAGAAAAATCCTATAAGGTAGAATTTTTTTTTTTAACTAAACCAATTTTACAGCTGAGGAAGGTATGGCCAGGGATGTTGAGGAGCCGGGGATCATGGTGCTGGACAGTATCCCCACAAAAGGGATGTAAACCTGGAGTCTAGGGCCTTGTTTGTGGCATTCCTTACTTACAATTTCATATTTATAGCTGTTTGTTCACCCTGTGCTCTACCAATCATCCCTTGAGCTCCATCATACCAACCCTAAAAGGCCTTCCTTCTATATTTGGGGTTTTCTTGTCTAAATTAGTCCTCCCAGATTTCCCATGGAGTTATACTCATGGAGTTATACTCATAGATACTATTCCTGTTTTACACATCCCTGAGGCCCCACGGCCAGTATGTGGCAGAACCTCAGGGTGCAGGGTCGGGCTGCCTCCCTACTGACCTGTACAGAAACTCCTCTCCCGTGGTCTTCAGGGTTCTGGCTTCCCCGAGTCCCATGGCATACTCGCCACTGCAGGGAGACAGACAATAAGAGGTAGGGCTGGTGACCCTGAGGTGACTGAGGGTGGAGACCAATGGTGATGCCCAGTACCTTTCCTGGGTCCCTCCCCTGGGCCATCAACACAACTCCCTCATGACAGGTCTGGTCAGGCTACCTTTGGATCCTGTGGCCACTGGGAGCCACCATATTATTTTTCATCTAAGACTTCTACAGGCACAGGACAAAGCAGTGGAGCAGACAGCATCCTGGATTTGTGGCCCCAAGACCTGAACCCAAGTCCTGAGTTTGCCACTTGTTAACTGTGTCATCCTGGTCAAGTCATGCAGCTTCTTTGAGTCACTTTCCACAGGACAAGAACCACAATAACAGTGAATCTGAACAGAGTCCCAGCTGGTTCCGAGCTAAGCCCAGGGTACAGACAGCTCTGTTCTGGTCTCAGTCACACTTGCTAAATCATCCTGCTCCTTAAATAAGCCCTCACAGCGGGCTGGAGAGAGGGTTCAGGACCAGGCAGATCTATATTTGCCTCTGCCTGTGTGAGCCGGAACCTGTTCCTGAATTGCTTACCAGTCTGTAAAAGTGGTAGCTACCTCAGAGCATCTTGGTGAGGCTTAAATGAGCCCTTACAGGTGAAATCACCAGCCTGGCTCTTGGCACAAAACGGGTGCCAAGTAAATGTTTTCTGCTGCCTTTCTCAATGACTCGTGGGTGAATGCTGTAAGATGTTTGCAAAACGCAAAGTTAAGAAAACAATCAGAAGGGTAGAAGTGGGAGAAAACAATGTTTTCCTTTATGCTATGTCATTTTTAAGGGCAGCTCCATGGTGTCCTGCCTTCACTGTATCAGAGCAAGGGAGCTGCCCCTTACCTGTTCTGTTAATGTGGGTCACAGCTGTTTAGCAGGCACCATTCCACTGCCTGCTTGGCATTGGCATCCCCGTAGGAGCCATGCCATGGAGGATCCCAGTGCCAGCCATGCCCTATGCCTACCTGCCTGTCTGTCCCAGCCACCATTACCAAAGATGGACTTGGAAGGTGCCCCGCCTCTTTGAGACTCACTGAAGCAGCTATTATGTCCTCATTTGACTAAGACACCAGCTGCTGCTTCATGGCCGGTCCAAGGAGATGGAACCTCCAGCAAGGAAGCTGACTGACTGCAGGGACAACCAAAAAATCTTTGTCAGGCCTCTAAGAGAGCCCTCTGGGCCTGGGGAAGTGGTGAGAAAGTGGAGCAGGGATACTTCTTGACTTCCTTTCATAGTTTGGTAGCAGCTTTCCTTCGCTTTATTGAAGTTAGGGACCACAACGTGTGGGTCAGGTTTGGGGTGCTTCCAGGTACAACATGACTCACTCAGCTCCGTGTGTTGTAGGGAAGGGAGTGTATCCACCAAGCAGATTGTCTTTCTTCAGAGACCATGTCTACCTCAGAAAGTCAAGAAGAAGGAGTCAAAGGTAAGAGACCTTGGTTGCCCTACTGGTTTTTTCTCAGCAGGGCTTTGTCGCTGAATGGATTTTCTGTAGCAGTTGGGTGGGCAGCTTGCTCCAACTTGGAAGGGCTCTCAGAGCCAAAGAAACACCTGAGCCCCTTGGCACACTGCTAAAATAGGGTAGGCAAAGGGGCTGGTGGGCTGCTCTGCTGCGCCGCTGGCCAGGCTGGAAAGACAGAGGGCAGAGGCTCTTTTAGCCACTTGCACTTGCCAGATAGTCCCACAAGGCCAAAAACAGGAGCACAGAGTCGGCTGCAGTCTGACCAGGGGTGGGGATGGCAAGCTCATAGTCAGCTTCCCTGTATGTTAATCTCACTCCAACTTGGTTGGAGCTCTGGCCTGACTCCTCAGGAATCAGAAGTTCGCTGATGCTGGCAGAGAGACTGTCAGAGCACTCCAACTCAAAGGCTTGGAATGACAGCTGGTGCTGCGGGTAGAGGCCAGCCATGGCGTGTGACAGTAAGTCATCAGGCAGGGTGGTGCTCAGGGATCCTGAAGGTTTTCTCTCACTGGACTTCTCAAGAACTGGGCACAACTGCACATACAGACCCTGACCATTCTCAGAATCCTCTCCATGTTTCCCGAGGCTGAGTTCCAGTCATCCCCTTATGTCAGATGATTTTGGTGCTTCCCATTCCCTGCTTTGCAGCCTGTGGGTACTCTTCCTGTATGTTGCAGGTTGGATCTTAAATGATCTCCAAAGACTCATACATTGAAGGCTTTGTCCTCAGCTGACCGCCGTGCTGAAATGGTAGAACCTTTGGGAAGTGGAGCATGTTGGGGGTGTGCCCTTGAAAGGAATACTGGGACTTGGTCTCCCTCCCTCCTTCCCCCCTTCCTGGCTGCCGCTGTTCAGCAGCTCTTCTTTCAAAGCCTTCCTGCCATGATGCGCTGCCTCGTAACAGGCCCAAAAGCAGTGGAGCCAACTGACCAGAAACTGAAAGCTCTGAAACTCTGAGCCAAAGTGAACTTCCCTTGTTTTTAGTTGGTTTTCTCATATATTTTTGTCACACTAACAAAAAGCTGACTAACACACAGGGTATTCCACCAGCTGCTCAGGAAGAGGGCAGTAAGTTGAATGAACGCACCAAACCCCCAGTTAGGTCAGCTGTATCTACCACGCTCTACTTTGCTGGCCAACACCACATTCGAGAAGAATCTGCCCAAACTGGTCAGCTCTACACACATGGCTCCGTCCCCGTGTTCCCACTCTTGAGTTCCTCACGTTCTTTGGACACAGAGCCCTAAGCAGCAGCAGTCAGCAAGCAAACAGACTGGAGTAGCCCCTCCCCAGCCAACAAATCCAGGGGGTGCCCACTCATGGAAGGAATGCCAAGGCAATGAAGACATGAAGCCAGATGGGCTGGGGTGCAGAGGAAGGTCTGTATCCAGGCTTTGAGATTATGTGACAGGTGACAGCAGCGGTGGACTAGAAGGCAGCTGCTGATCCACCATTAACCACCAGGAGCAGTTGGCTGCCAGCTAGAAGATGGATAGCCACAGACCATTGTCAGGTACCACTCGCTCAGTCATGGGCTCACGGAGATGGCATCAATCATAGAAAGTGACATTCAACAAGCGACATATGAGGTCTCCTACTAGATGCTGGAAGGGATCGGCTTCAGCTCTGACGAGGGAAATGTGCTACCTTTCCTTGCCAGGTGCCTGCCTGTGGTGCAGCTTGACTTTGGTGGAAAGGCCCTGACATCTCACAGAGGCGGACAAGTCACTAGCAGCAACTCGAGCTGGCAGGAAGATTTGAGAGGTAGATTTTTGAAAGCTGCTCTAAGGAGAAAGAACTGCCTTTCCTTGGGGAAAGGTCAGAGAGGATGACAGTCATTTTTTTACTAGTCAGTAAGAACTTCCAATCCTAATCAGCTATATAAATACAAAGGGACCCCTTCTCTTTTAAATATCTACTTCCTGTATCATTCCAAGATCAGGTGACTGGTACCAAGCACTTGTTCTCTGCAAGACCTCTGGGTCACCTCACTGGTGGACAGGGGACTTTGCAACCAGACTTCTTGGATGAATCCTGTGCTCAGTGTCTTTGTTCCTGTTATTCATGCCTCAGCTGCCTCAATCAATGTCCCCCAGTGATGCTGACAGTGAGTCCGTCTACTCATCCTACCAGCGCTCCCACAGCTCTGGCAGTGTGGACTGCCGCTTTTTCTTTCAGTCCCATGCTACCACATTCTCCAGATTTTCTGTCTACCAAGTTTTTCAGGATTCAGAGGGAGCCCCATTTCTTCTCACGCTTAGCTCTTCCTTAGAAAATCTCCCGCATCCCTAGGGCATCGCTTACCACCTCTGTTGGTGACTGTCGTCTGCACTGTCGGCCAGCTCTTCCCTGAGACTCCAGCTCCATCTGTCCTGTTGCTTGCTGCACCTTAGAGCAGTCTTGTGACTTTGCTGTTCCTTGTATCTGGTCCATCTGCCCCCAGCTAGAGGAACAGCACCCACCCAGGGGCGAGCCATGAGTCACCCCTCTGTTCCCCGTCTTCAGTCTGTCCTTGAGACCTGTGTGTGTCAGTTTCCAGACACTCTAGAATCCCTCCACCATCACTTTGCAACTACTCTAGTCTCCTAGTAACAGGGCTCCCCCTTGAATATGCATTCTATGCAGAGCCAAAGGGACCTTTTAAAAAAGCAAACTGAATCACATCATTCCACTGCTTGAAACAGTTCTAAAGCTTCATATTAAAGATGAGACTCTGCACTGTGGCCCACAGGCCCTGTGTGATCTGGCATCTCTCATCTCTTCAGTCAGCCCCCTACTCTCAGCGCTCCAGCCACACCTGCCTCCATGCTCCTGTGTGCCACCTGGCCACGGGGCCCTTGCCTTGGCTGTTCCCTGCACCAGGGATGCTCTCCATTGTGTCTCCACAGGAGCCTCATCTTCCCAGATGTCTTACTTACTTTCTCGTTGGTGAGACACAACACCTGACACCACAAATTAAAAGAGGACTTATAGTTTCTAGAGGTTTCAGTTCATAGGTGGCTCCAAGGCAGGGCGACATGGCAGAGGAGAAAAAGCTCATGGCATGGCGAAAAGGAGAGAGGGAGGGAGGGAGACAGAAGAGGAGCAGCGAAGAGGGCAGCCCTTCCAGGCCACGCCCCCAGTGACCCACCTTTTCTGACCAGATTCCACCTCCTAATAAGTCAGCTGTAAGCCCTTTCATCAAATCACCTCCCAGAAGCCCCACCTATGAGCACTTGAAGTTTTAGGGAACATTTTAGATATAAACCGTAACACCAGGACACTTTTCTCTCCTTTGAGGTCAGGCCAGGCTCTTTTGTAATACATTGCGAAAGAATCGCCTCCCTGCCTTGCAGAGTGTAGCTCTGGGTCTGTGATCATGGGTTTCTCCCCTCCTGGTAGAGTCAGATATTCGCTCCAAGAGAGAAAACACTTTGTCCCTCTGATTGTTATTTATGCAGTACCTGGGTTTTAGCTGGTACTCAACAAGTATCTGTTGAATCAATGAATAATCAAACTTTGGAGGCCTGGAACACACATCTAGCATAGAAAGAAATTGCAAGATGGGCACACCAAGGATGTGGCATCTTCAGTCCTTTTTTCATTGGCAACACTGACTGAGAATTCTCCCATAGTGTTCAGTATTTAAAAGAAATCACCGTGTATGTGTGTGATTTTTCAAAGCAAACATTAGACTCCTTCAAAGGGAATAGATGATTTCTACCACACCAGAGAAGTCTTCCTTCCAGCAAACTACTTGGACACATATTGGACAGTTTTAAAAATGTGCAAAGTAAACCCATTAGCCCTTGCTGACACTGAACTCTGGATATACGCTACTGTAAAGAATTTTCTTTTCTTTTACACAGCTCTGAGCTGGGTGGCTACCTGGATCCCTTTGGTGCCACAGTCCCATTAATACTCTGGCTCAGAGAGGCCCCGATTCGGCCCAGCCTGTCTTCCTGGCACTTGCTGGCTGCGCTCAGCCTGCCTGTGGATGCTCTCAGGTAGTGGATGCCTCTCCAAGTGGACACACTTGCACTGAAGAGTGTGGATGCTCCATACCACCCCTCAAAGGCTCAGCCGGAAGACAGGCTGCAGCCCTAGCCTCTCCTTGCTTGCTGAGATGTCTCCTTTTTGAGCCTTGAGATCTGGAACAGTTTTCATTATTTGTTACAGACTGTCACTGCCCCCTGCTTAAAGGAGAAAGTGAGGTCTGCGTGGTGAAGGAAGACAGGTGTAAAGATGGGGAGGGGACACCTTTCCCTGGGGTGGCAGAGAGCGAGCTGGGGAGGTGTTACTTCTTCCCAGATGTGTGTCTCACAGTTCAATCTGCCCACCTGCTCAGGTGTTCTTCTTAGTTCCTTGGTTTTCAAACTATGGTCCATGAGCCAGCAGAATCAGCATCATGTGGTACCCTGTTAAAATGAGAAGTCTGCCTCGCCGCCTCAGCCCTCTGGGTGATCCTTATGCTTACTCAGGGCTGAGGGCCAGGGTCTTAGCTGATGCTTCAGGGCTTTCTATAGGCTCACTTGTGGCCCTCCATTCAAATTTTATCATAATTGAACTATTAAAAATAGGCCCATCAGGAAGCCTTCTGTGTAGATATGTTTTTAATAAGCTGAGCCAAAGTATCTTTAATGGCAGTTAAATCTGGACTTCCATTAGCTGGCCACTCAGCTTAATCAGCCAAGTACCTGACCTAGCAGATGCATTTTGTCCTCATAAAGCCTGAAGGTGGAGACAGTTACACCTTGGGCTGATCCACTCCAAAGGTACGGCCTTTCCTATCACTTCCTCTCCTGGCTCGCCTCCAGAGCAAGAGATTGAAGCCTTTTGCCAAGAAAGAGGCTGGAAGGGTAGGGCTGGAGAGATCAGTCTGAATTCCAGCTCTTATTTCCTGTGTGAATTGGGACAAGTTGCTTAACATCTATATGATCATCATTAAGATGGCGCCAATGTGTATTGAGGGGCTTGCTTTGGGAATTTAGGGAAATATGAACTCCTGTCACAGTGTAAGACAGTAGGTGTGTCAGTAGGTTCTTGTTCTTCCTTGGCAGGCCGGTCACTTTGCCTTTGCAGCAACTCTGAACATTTCGGCTTCCTGATAGTGCCATCCCTGAATGTGGCCACTGCTCCTTCCCTGTGTCCTTAGAGCTCCCCTGCAAAGGAGAGGAGGAAAAGGGAAGGCCCAAGTCAGGGCCTCCTTGGGATTTGGCTGTGGTTCCTATGACACCTGTGGTAATGGGGGCCCGGCTAGCCCCAGGAGTCAGGAGTCACCCACAGACCCATCTAAGGACACAGAGAACGCTGCAGTCCTGTGACATTCCGTTTGGTGGATTTTTCTGTGACTTTGCAGGGCAAAAATGGCTGAAAGAGTCTCACCCAGCTCACACTGGCAGTTCCAAGTCTTTGTCTTCCCAGCAGCCCGGGAAGAACCCTGGAGAAAGTGGCTGTGTGCCTGTTTGGGCCTTCCCACAGTCTGTGCTCCTGCCAGGCTGCAGCAGGAGGTCAGAGAAGTGACATCTTCTGTGGGAAACTATGTGGTTGGGCATCCACATGGAACTGCAAAAGTGCTGCTGTTTCTTTAGCAAGAGCAGGCCCTGAGAGAATACCTGGGCTTATCTTAGAAAATGACAGGTGTCCAGGCAGGAAGGTCTGGAAATGTGCCCTGCCCGCCTGTAGAGGGCGCTGTTCACACCAGCTGAAACGTAGATGGGGCCCTGAAGCAGCAGCTAAGGAGTACCAGGACTGGAATTTGAACTTTAGGCTTAGAAGACACACTACAACACTGTAACATTTTAGCATGTGAGGGCCCTTTAGCCAAAACAAGCACTACTTCGTGGCAAAAGTAAAACTTCCTCTGTCTTCTCGGTTAGCTGCCTCTGAGGAATATACAGAGGCATGTTTAACTCTGAAACCTTTCTCTAAAACATGTAAAATGACTTAAAATGTGAAGACTATTTTGGGACATCGGGGAAAAAAAAAAAAGGGCTGTTCCATTTGGGCTGGAATTGAAATGGCAGTGGCAGCTGTGTACCACCACGTGGTGGTTATGCGCTGTAGTAACGGTGCCTGAGACATGAGGGTTGGTGTTGGAGGCAGCAGCTGTCATGCTGAGGGTCCAAAATCAGCATCGTCTTCCAGTGGATTGTGAAGTTCGAGACACCTGCTGGGTAGTCATGGCAGAAGTGGGCACATCTGTAAGAGGAATGGGGTCAGAGGTACCACTTACGCTGTAGTGATTCCACCATGGGAAACACAGCTTGGGTGGAAGGAGCTCCCACTACCCCCAAGGGAAGTCTAGCTGCAGCATGAGAGTGCCCCCCAAAAATGAGTGACAGGGCCGGTGAGATGGCTCAGCGGCGTAAGCGCCTGCCTGGCAAGCGCGAGGGCCCGAGTTCGACTCCCGGATCCCACATACAAAAAAGGGGCCGGTGATATCGCTCAGCGGCACGGGCGCCTGCTGGCGCACGAGGTCCTGAGGTCGACCCCCCGGTACCCAACAAAAAAAAAAAAAAAATGAGTGACAAAGGGAAAACCCATCCAACACTGTAGGTTTTGGGAGGGTGAGGTGGGGAAGACAGGATAAATGTCAAATCCTAACCTCAACGAGTACTTCACTACTTTTTCTCTACTCTGGTGGAATAGTCAAATTTACCAGTCTTGTCTATAAGGTGTAAAATCCAGTAATCCCATGATATTTAAACCTCAGAAACTTGGGGGTGTTTAGGCAAATGTTTTGTTTGAGGAAACAGATCTCTGCCATGGAAAACTCTGCAAAAGTGGGCTGGTTTTTAAACGTTTACATAGCACATTTTTAGGTTTTCCTAGCAAAGCACTCGGGATGATTTACAACGTGGTAGGTTTCCCAGTGATGGTGCAACTGCATTCCTAGGCACCCCTCTCCAGCCCTGTATGGCATCTCAGGAACCGAAGGCTCCCTTTATGTTTCTTTCAATCACAGAATATCTGAGATTTAAGTATATATTTGGTGTAACCAGTGTGGTGCAACTGAATTGGAAGGAAGTGACCACAGTGGAAACTTAAAACTAAAGTCCCTATGTGTAGTGTGGGTCACTGAGATGAGAAAAATGAGGCATAGAATCTGGCCAGTGAGTGGCAGGACTGGGCCTCTGCTAGGCTGTCTCACTGCAGAGCTTTGTAAGACCAGGATTCCTTTTCAGCTCTGTTACTGGCTGTGAGACCTTGGGACTCTGAGTCTCTGCTGACTTCTTGTCCCATGGGGAGATACTTGGTTGCAGGTCATTTGCCCTGGGAAGAAGCAACTGCTGAGAGAAATTTTTTAGAGGATATCCTCAGGACACCTGGAAGCAGAGAACAGAGCTGGGCTGATGGCTCTGCAGCTGGGATGGTCTTTTAGGGTTGGGACATTGAGATGAGCTGTTATATGCCACCCAAACTAATCACTGGCTGTAGGTTATCCCGGGAGGGGACAGACTTTGAGTAAGGTGGTAGCCAGAGGTCAAAGGACTGTCAGCCAGTAGCAGTCTTTGCAACTGGGGGAAGAAGCCTGCCAGTCCTGTGCCACTGGGTGGCGTAGCACAGTGTCTGCCCCACATACTGTGCCCTGCCTCATTCAAGGGAGCTGGGGAAAGAATGCCAGCCCATAGGTTGGTACCCTATAGCATACTCAGGATGGAAGTCAGCAGCGGCAGTCCAGTGATCCCCAGGACCAGCAGCCTGCCATCTTCTTGCCCATCCTGGCCCTCCAAAAGATAGGATTTTAAGACCCCCCTTCCCACTTCAGCATGGGGCCCGTCAGAACACTCTCGCCCCCTCATGGCACCCCAAAATCCACATCTAGAATGCATGCCATGGAAAGAATGGGGCAGGCCTCAAGGTGGGTAGGAGGGGTTTGGGCTGTGATTGAAGTCTAACATTGCTGGAGGAATCCTGGGAATTGTCTCCCTCAGAGACATGAGGGGGAGTGAATGCACACACACTTCAGGCGAAGCTCGAGGTTAACGGAGCCTGCACTTACCCCTACCTTCTCTGATTTCTAGTTCCACTGGCGATTCTCCCGAGAAGAAATGCACAGCAGGCAGATGAGGAAATCCAAAGGTAAACTCAGAGACAAACGACAAGTAGAAGAAAATGAGAAGAATTTAGAAGATCAGTTTTCCAAAGATGGAGATGTGGGAAACTGCGTGCTGGGCAGGCAGCAGGAGGGCAGAGCCTCCGAGATGAGATTCCCTGTGGAAGAGGTCAGGGAAGAAAAGCTGTCCCTTGCCAGCCGGCTAGGTGGCAAGGCCCTGGAGGGCGGGGCTGTGCAGAATGGACCTGCCATTTGCAGCAGGGCCCCCTCGGCACCTAGGCACTCCGATCCTGGAGTAGATGCCAGGAATGGGGGTGCTGAGGAAGTTGATGGAGAGCCCACTCCAACACAAGACAACTGAGTTCGTGCTGAAGCTGGATGAGTGGGCAAACGCAAGGCATCCTGCCAGCAGCTGGTTTGCCCTGGTGTTGTGTGTTACCCTTTGGCTTGGCTTGACTGCTCCTTTTGAGCTCACCTGGGCCCCCTTAGGGCCAGTTCCTGACAGTGTTAATTTCTGCACATCCATTTGAAAGGTGTGGTAATGACCCTGTGTTAGAATGCAAGGTCAGGGTACTTCTTTTAGATTAGGGCTGAAGGCCCAGCCCTGGCTGCACCGCTCCTCTCAAGGGAGGATCTGCACCATCCAGTGCCTGATAATGCCCCACAGGACATCCATGGTGCATCTGGGTCAAATCCATGGACATCCCTGGCTGCCAACAAAGCCGTTGTTCACTCATACACTCTGCCAGGGCAGTGACCACCCCTGCTGCTTTGTGCAGCATTTGGTGACTTCAAACAACCCTGGAGCCCTATCAGCTGCCCTTCTCCACCTAAACCCTGCTGCTTTGGCAAAGAAATGACATTGGGGAGAGGAGGTGCCCAACCTCCTGGCTTTTCTCAAAGTAGTCCTATAGATACTGGTAATCTGGAAATGAAGAGGTTACTTCTGTGTGCACCTGCTCTTGCAGAACGTTCAGGAAGATATTCTGTGTTAGTATTAATGCCAAAAAAATTTTAAAAAGCTTTTGTATTCAGCACATCCTATGAATACATGTTATTTCTGTCATTTCGGGGCCGTGGGCTTGCTGGGGGCCCGTGTTGTGTGCTATTTTAATCAGTGTATCATTGGCCAAGTTGTTACCCATGTATGCTGTGTCTGTCACGTGTTTATATTGTCCAGAAAGTATTGTTAAAGCTCTTAAGGAGACGCATCTGGCAAACCTTGGAGAGAGAATGCCCATTGTCTGGACTGAAACAGCTCACCTCTTCTCTGTTCAGTTACTTAAAGCAATAAATCATCTGAGTTTATTGCCTTGTGAGTAGTATTTATCCTGTCACAACAAAAGTCCTGGCCTAATGTCCAAAGGGCTCCACCCCACATCCCCTACCCAGGTTTTACAAGTGTCTAACTCCTGACAGCATGAAGATTTGTGGGAAGACAAAGCTCCAGTGGGAATCTACAGAGGAAGCTAAGCACACTGTGTTTTCTCACCGTCTGTAGAAAGAAGACAGAACGTGGAATTAACCAAGTAAGTAAGGGCACAGGCTGGTGGAAACAAATACCTTTCAAAACAAAACCCCACATCAGTTGCTAAGCATGTTTCCAAGCTTTTAACTATTATTTAGAGGCAAGTGTTTTCTATTTCTGTTTATTAAAACCTGTTTGTAATATATGTTTACAACATTCAGTCATTCTTGCTTGACAAACTCCTCCACCCAACCCTGTTTTTTGTTTTGCTGTACTGGGGATTGAACCCAGGGAGCACTGAGCTGTATCTCCAGCCCTTTTTATTTTTTGAGACAGGGTCTTATTGAGTTGCCCAGGCTGGCTGTGAATGTGGGATGCTCCTGCACCCACCTCCCGACTAGCTGGGATTAGAGGTATGTACCACCATGCCTGGCCCTATTTTCAAAATGACGTTTTCCGCAATTATACTGTCATTAATAACTTTATAGCATTTTGACTTAATACAAAAATTACTGGCACAAAACTTAAGGGGTCACTACTTTGAAAAAAACATGCTACAAAAACAATCCCAGGCTGCAGGGCCTTATATCACTCAGCTTTGGGTACATTTTTAAATAATTACGTGACATTTATATTTGCTATATTTGCTGTGTGGGGAAAAAAAAATTAAGGTTACTGTAGCTAACTTCAATTCCTCAAGGAGTTTGCCCTAGTGTTAAGCTAACAAATAATTCTGGAAGGTCTTGTTTTTCTCCCTTGCTCTTCTACACCTCTCCTAATTCTGGCAAATTATCAGTCTACAGTGGAGGTTCTCAAATCAGCTACACCTAGGAATCGCTGGAGATGCTTTAAAAAAAATGATATCCAGGGCCTAACCCCAGAGACTGTAAGTGAATGGTCTGGGCAGTGTGGCCTGGCCATCAGGATTTTTAAACACTCCCTGGAGTATTCTAAGGTACAGCCAATGCTGAGAACCACTGGCCACAGGATCTCTATGAATGGAATCACAGTTGTTATCTGTGAAATAAAATGCTTTTTCCAAATGATAAACAACCAAGGCCCTAAAACCCAGTCCCAACATCCTGCATATGCATTTCAAGGGTGTGTAGGGATCCTGAATGAAATCTTATTTTTTTGCGATTGTCAACATGGTAAAAAGGCCATCCTTTAATGAGGCCCCAGTAACTAGTAACAGCTGTAGACTTGTGCTGTTGGCATGAGGTGGTTTGTGCATGTGGGGGGTTTTGGGGGGTTGCAACTGTCACAGTGGTCTGTAAGGAATGGGAAGTTGGGGGTTGATCAGGTGACTGAAGTGTGACATTCTTAGGAAGCTAAAGTTGGATTCTGATTCTTTCACTATGCAGATGTTTGCAAGACCCACTCTTCACCTCCAGAGAGGTTCAGAAGAGAGCAGTGGGTAAGGTTTGGCATCACTCACAGGGCCCTAAAGGGAGTGAAATGAATTCTTACCAAATATGCTTAAAGAAATGCAGGTGTATTGCTTCAAGCACACACGGCACAAGGGCAAAGTGTTGGCAAGCCAGAGGAAACCTGTGCTAATGAAGTGCACTGGAAAAGCCCAACTGAACTTTGGAAGTGGAAAGAGCTGGATAAGATGCTACCTACATAATGTACACTCGTAACCTCAGGTTAATTTCTTCAATCTCAAGTGTGAAAAGGAGCCAAAGGCACTTACCTTAGCAGATTTTTGTGAACATAAATGTCTGTAAAGTGGTCTGTGGGTAGCAGCTGATCATAATGGTGACAGGTAATAAATGTGGCAGAGGCTGTTGGTGCTCACCCAGTATCCATAGGCTCTGCTACTTCCTGCCCCTCTTGCAGTTTGGGTCCATGACCCTAGGTTCTGGGATGTAAGCCACTTCTGGGCCTTACCTTTAAAAACACACCTCAGACCCTACCCTTCACTTCCAATACTCTTGGTTCTAGCCTTGGTCCACTATGGCAAGAAGGACCATGCCAAAGGTGTTAAATAACCGCTGCCTTGCTAAGCCACAGTGATGTTGAAGTTTATCTGTTACTAAAGCATAGTATATCCTATCTTAAGTAACAGAAATACTATTGGTAATACTGATTAAGTCCTAATTTATTTGATAGTGGTTCTAAGTAATGAAAAAGTGAACAGAAGTTGAATCCTTGTCTGATTTTTTCAAAACTCAAATTGACCATACTTCATTAGTGGTTGATGTTGATGAGAGCAGCTTCAAAAAACATTAGCAGGAAACATTCTGAATCATTTCTTACGAAGCACATTTTATCAGTACTGTAAAATTAATCACCGCCGATCTATACCACAGAATGACTTTCAGGAACAGTTCTGTGGTGGCAGTACTTATTAGTAGGAACACATTGACCCCAAACTCATCACTCACCCAACACATTTTGGTTGAGCTCATAACCAGGATGAGCAAGATACTGCTGGGAGCAGCACGACCTGGGCTCTGTCCTGCTGGGCTCATAGCTGTCTGGGATTAAAGATGAAGTCTTAAGAGGGTTGGCAAGAGGAGGAAGGGGTACACAGGGAGCTCAGCACTACTCCTGGTTGCTGCAACAGCTCCTGTTTCCAACAAGAAGTGCTAGGAAGCCGACTGCATGAACAGCACCGTGTGGGCCCAGGTGATTAGTTCTCTCTGCTCCACGACACACTAAACTGACTGATGCAGCTTCCCAGGAGCCTGGGTTTCCGGTAGAGTTTGGAACAAGTGTGTAAATGTTATATCTAAGGACGAGAGTGAAGCAAAGTAGTGTTCACCACAGGTTCCTGTTGATAGCAATCATTTCTGTGGCCAGACTAAGAAAACTAACATGGTTGCAGAACAGCTGGTTCTCAGAACCTGGTGGCTGCTAGTTTCCCTGGGCCTGCCAGTGTGGCAGGGCACATCCCTCCAGCAGAGGCAGCCACCCTGCGTGACAGACGTGAGCACAAGAGGTCAGGGTATTCACCACTGTATACAGATGTATATTTTAATTCCTACACCACTGTGCTAGTGCTGGGAAGACAACAATGCAGGAGGGCCCTGGGAACTGAGATAAGAATTCTGCCTCAGTGGTAAATGCAATGGGAAACAACTGGTCAGTTTTAAGCAGGGAAGTGACATCAGATTTGTATTTTCTTTTAAAAGATCCAAAGGCTACTGCATGAAGAATAATGTCCAGGGGGTCACAGAGGGCACAGAGAGGCAAGTTAAGAGGACAGTCCTTTATTCCAGGAAGGGAGTGCTGGTGGCTTACAGCAGAGGAGGGGACAGATCTGAGAGTTATTTAGTAGCAAAAGCCAGCTGGATTTTGTGATGGGTTAGGAGGGAGGTACTGAAGCTAACAACCTGCCAGAACCAGCTGAGTGTTGTCCTTATTAAAGGCATTTTCTCAGTAACAAACATGCCAATGATACTACTATTATTTCAAACTTTTCTGGAACCTCTGGGATGGCTTTGTGGATTTATTGACAAACTAATTCAACATTAGCAAACAGTGTCACTAAACCTGAAGACCTGACTACTCTCTTTAGTTTTTGGAAGCGGAGGCGTTGTGAAACAGAAAGCAGCAGGGGTACTTTTTAGAGCTTTCAGTGATACAGACAGCCCGCTCAGCAGCACTGGTCTAGGGGCAGAGCCTAAGTTCTGGCCGAAACGATTTCTAATCATAAAGCTGCACCCTCAGGTGGGGGGCAGTGGTGAACCACTTGACTGTGAACTGTGGGAACTGTGCAGTACCAGGAATGGAGTAAAGAGATGATTCATCCAGAGACAGCTTGTAATTCCATGTTGGCTGACTGGTAAAATAAAAGTTCGTTATCCTTTAACTGGTGCAGTAAAACTTACGCTTCTCCATTTAAATGTGTTGCTCACTAGTCATTAAGTTCAGGATCAATATGAATTTTTCTGTTCCCTTTAAGTAATATGAAGGATTAATAATGCTAAGAAATACATTTATCAATAACCAATAAAACAGTTCCTGTAATGGATCTGTGTTCATGGACCTTCAGTCCTGGGTACTTCCAACCTTGTTGATTCAAGAAAATCATCTTAAAGAATCAGCGAACACAAATTTCTGGATTCATAAAATGCCTACTTTAGTAACAGTCTAACACTCTTCTTGCTATGAAGCAGGGAACTATCATTTCAGTGTCTCAGTCAAGTCTACTTTGAGCCCCAATACAAATGCTGTCAATCCTGTTTCTCATGGTGATTCTGCCATTTCTCTGGGCTCTGACCCCAGAATTTAATCAGCAGTGTACTCCAGAAGTCCTCTACAGCAAACCAGACTTTTCCCTCGCTTCATTCCAAGACAACTACTTCTTACTCCATCAACACTAGAGACACAAGAAACAGTTACTGCAACAATTACTCAAATGTTTAAGATAGTTAAGGCACTTCTTAGACGTCTCTCAACAGAATGGTCACCCTCAACTCCACTTCATCTGTAAGGCCCATTTTTCCACCATCGAAGTGCAAAGTGGTAAAGCTGCAAGGAATTTAAGATGCACAGTCCTACACCCTTGATAGGTAAAGAAAGCAGCTTACAGAGAGGTGGTATAAATCACACAGGCATTCGTATGAAATGGAAATTAGATTTATATCTAGATCTCCAGATGCCAGGCGCCATGCTGCTTCCACCACTTCACACAGCCAGTTTTTGTTTCTTCTCTCTAGGCTCATAGAGATAGGCCTAGCTCCAATTAAAAAATAAAAACCAAAAAAAAATCCTGGAGTGCTCAGAAGGTTATTTTTGTTAACTGAGTTAAAAAATAAAATGGAGAACCCACCTCTAATGGGGGGGGGGGGGGGAATTTTTGGAAGAAACCTGGGACTAAAAGTCCTCTAAGAGGAGAGAAAGAGGACTAAGCTCTGTAGGCCTGGCTTTGTACTCTCTCCAGGCATGTAACCTCAGACTACATCCAACCACTCTGTCTCATAATATTCCTTAATGGTAAAATGGGAGAGAACTGTTCATTCTTGCCTACCAGAGATACATATCATGGGGCAATTTAATGGATAAAGCAAAGTATTTGTCAATTGTCAAGTACTACAGTAGTGTGCAATTGATAATAGAGCTCCAATCAAAATCCAGACCATCAATGAATTGTTAACCCCAGAGGTACTATTTCCCCATCGCCTTACCATTATAACTGTTCTTAAATAACTTGGAAATGAAAAAAAGGTAAAGAATATACAGAATGGGGGCCGGTGAGATGGCTCAGTGGCGTAAGCGCCTGCCTTGCAAGCGCGAGGGCCCGAGTTTGACTCCCGGAATCCACATACGAAAAAGGGCCGGTGATATCGCTCAGCGGCACGGGCGCCTGTTGGCGCTCGAGGTCCTGAGGTCAACGCCCCGGTACCCACACACACACACACACACAAAAAAAAAAAAGAATATACAGAATATATTAAAAAGCAAAAGTAAGAGAAGATGGCCACGTAGAAGCACTCAACATTTATCTGCCCCCCAACAAGGAAGAACCAAAGCAACAAGTGTGTAGTTCCCTACTGGGGTGAGTGATACAGAACACAGAAATCCAGAGGTAATAGAAACTTTGTAATATCCAGAGACCTGGGTCAAGGACACAATAAGAGAAACATATCCCAACACCTGCAGCCTGAATTCCACAGCCTGGAGAGAGGAAGTCTTGGCTCCACAGGGTTAGAGTCCTAGCAAACTCTGTAAATGCAGATATGACTGTCCTAGCTATTGGAAAGTGCAGCCCAACTAGATAAGTAACCTGAAATTTTCATAGTAGTCTGGCTTTAGAAAAGGAATTCACATCATCTTCCAGTGAACCCCCAGGGTGCTATAGCCAGGAGCCATCTTGAGAAGGAACTTACAGTATTACTGGCTGAACCTGGACCAACACTAGGGGCTCAGAACCCTTGCATGTTCCCATGTCTGGGACCCCACAGACATTCCACGGTCGGTAGCTGTCTCAGGAGCCAAATTGGCTCCACAGAGTGACCTATGTAAGTATTGTACTGGAGACAATTGTGACATAGAGCTGATGGGGAGCCTCTCCTCTGAGACTAGGGACACTGCCAATTGTGTGTGGTTCCACACTGGTGCCAGTGCTAAAGGCAGTTCCCTACGTAGTTCCCACCCACAGGTGCCTGTCACAAGGAGAATAGTAATTCTGTGGTTTCACTGACTCAGCAGTCTTTTTAATTTTTTACCCAGAACTGAGCATTGAACCCAGGTCCTTCACACTGAGCTACATACCCAGTCCTTTTATATTAAACAAACAAACAACAAAACAAAACAAAACACAAAAAAAACCTAGGCTTGAGCTTATGATTCTCCTGCATCAGTCTACAAGAATGCGGGGAACAGAGGGGTGCGCCATCATGCCTGGCTGCTTTGGCAGTTTTGTACAACTCTGTGGCGCTAGCTGTCACCTTGCCCTGGGGTATGTCCTACAAAGGTGCACAGAGAAACTGACCAGTTCCAGCTGTGTTTTGCTCTCTCTGGCTCCCACAAGTACCTCAGCTAGAAGGAATTTGCTTGGCTCTAGGTGTAACCCATTTCTAGCCCCTCCCTGGTAGGCAGTACAACTGAAAGAATCAGGAGGCAAAAGTCCTCTGGCCATGGCCCTGTTCAGAGGCACACATAGCTACAGAGGATCTGAGATCCCTCCCCTGGGCAGGCATACCCACGGTGGCAGAAGAGAGGAACACAAGTCCTGCTGCCACTGCACATACACAAATCCCCACCATCATCCCCAAATGCACAATTGCAGAACTTTCCAATAGCTAGGACATTCTTTCTGATCACACAGTGCTGACAAAACTGGGTGTGAGTGCCACACGGGGTGGTGTAATTCCTGCCCCTGCCCTTCCCCATGAAATACCTGGTTCTTCATCAGTATCTAGTGAGAGCACAAGTGCTTCAACCCCTCACTACTACTAGTACAGCCAGTGCCTGAGACTCTTATAAAGTAACAGAGCCAACATCAACAATGAGGAAGTCCCCATCACTCAATAGGGGCTAACACTCCCATTTTAGGGACACACTGTTGTCTATGCCACACCTACCTAAATTGCTAGACTGCCCCATTCTTGCATGACATCTGGAGACAATGGGTCTTTGATACAGTACACACTATGCCCAAATGCACTAATCACAGCCAAAGAAACTACAGAGAGTAAGCTATTGTGCCAAGCTGGAAATAAACTCAACACTGAATAACCAATATCCCAATACATGTCTTCAGGAGAAAGCTGCTTACTAAGAAGGCCATCCCATAAAAGTAAAAATATCCATTCTATCAGATGTACAAATCTCAACACAGGAACACTAACATGGAAAACAAGACATTAAGGCACCTCCAAAGACCACAAGTCTCTAGTAACAGATTCCAAAGATACTAAAATGGATTAAATGCCTGATAATTCAAATGAAAGATTTTAAGAAAGCTGGATGCAAATCAAGAAAATACAGATAAACAGTTAAATTAGTAAGACAACTCAGAATATGAATGGAAAGTTCAGCAAAAAGACAAAGATTCTGAAGAAGAACCAAACAGAAACCTTGGAAATAAAACACTAAACAAATCAAATAAAATTTTTAGTTGAAAGCCTCAACAATAGACTCCATCAAATGGAACAAAGAATACTGGCATGTAAAGACAGATCTTTTGCAATATCACATTCAGACAGGAAAAAAGGAAGAATAAAGAGACCATTCAACATGCATGGTACACCATTAAACAACCAAGCATCTGCATCACTGACATATCCTAAGAGGAGGAAATAAAGGTTAAACCACAGGAAACCTATTCAATGAAATAGCAAAAAACTTCCCTAATCTTAGGAAAGACATGGATTTACATTATTCCATCCATGTTGTACAGGGTTTATAAAACCCCAAATAGACATGACCAGAAAATATCACCATGACATTTTATAGTCAAGTTGTCAAAAATATAGAACAAAGAAAGAATTTTAAAATCTTCAATAAGAGTATAAAGTGCCAAGCATTTAAAGGGAACCCCATTACACTAACAGGTTTCTTAGCAGAAACCCTAGAGGCCCAGGAGGGCATGGGATGACATATTTCAGTTCCTTAAAATAACTGCCAACCAAGATTACCAAACCCAGCAAGGCTATCCTTCAGTGATGGAGCAATAAAGACACTGCAAGATGAGCAGAAACAGAGAATTCATGACCATCACAGCAGCCTTACAAAAGATGCTTACGGGACTGCCAGTATCTAGAAGTGAAAGAAAACTACCATCATGACAGCATGTGAAAGTATAAATCCCACAAGAAGAGTAGGTACACCAAAGAGAAATAGAAAATAATCAAACATTATCAATGTAGTAAACCATCAAATAACAAAGATTAACAAATACTCCAAACAACTGAAGAAAGTCAACAAAGTGGTAAGCATAAGTCTGTACCTTTCAATAACTCTAAATGTAAATGGCCAATTAAAAGATACGACTGACAGACTGGATTAAAAAACAAAATTCAACAATATGCTCCGTACAAAAAAATTAATCTCACTAGTAAAGACACATACAATCTGAAAATGAAAGGATAGAATATTCCAAGCAAATAGAATCCTAGAATAAGCAGGAATAGCTATATTTGTATCTGACAAGATAGACTTCAAGACAAAAACAGAAGAGACAAAGGTCACTATATATTGATCAAGGGATCCTTTCATCAAGAAAATATAACAATTATAAATGTATACGCACCTAATTTTGGAGCACCCCATTTTATAAAACAAACACTGTGAGACCTAAAGGGAGAGATAGGCTCCAACACATTAATAGTGGGGGATTTCAATACTTCACTTATACCAATGGATGTATCATCCAGACCCCCCGAAATAAGCAAAGAAACATTAAACTACAGACCAAACAGACTTCACATTTACCGAACACTCCAACAGCTGCAAAATACAAATTCTTTCTCATGTGGAATTTCTCTAGACTAGACCATGTATTAGCCCACAAAACAAGTGTTAACAATTTTTAAAAAAAATCATTTCTTGTATCTTTATCTGATAACAATGGAATGATGCTAGATGTCAATAACAAGAGAAACTTCAGAAATTAAACATAAGGAGAATGAACAATACACCTGCATCAACAGTGGGTCATAGAGGAAAATCAAAGGGCAAATTTAAAAATTCCTTCAGGCAAATGAAAATGGAAACACTACATATCAAAACCTAAAGGATGCAGCAAAAGCAGTACTAACAGGAAAGTTTATATCAATAAATGTCAACGTTTAAAAAAAATCTCAACCTAATAATGCATCTGAAGGACTTAGAAAGCAAGAACAAATCAAACCCAAAATTAATAGCTGGAAAGAAAAGAGCCAAGGAGAAATAAATGAGAGTCCAAAAAAATAGAATCAATGAAACAAACAGTTGGTTCTTTGAAAAGATAAACTAACAAAACTTTAGGTAGCTAGGTAGCTAGCTATGTAGGAAAAGAGGGAGGGAGGGATAAAGAAAAGGAATCCAAATTTTAAAAATTAGTTGAAAAAGCAGACATTACAACTGAAGCCACAGAAATAACAAAAGATCATTAGGGATTATTCTGAAAAACTACATGTTAACCAACTGGAAAATCTAGAAGAATGCACAAATTTCTGGATACATATAATCTACTAAAATTTAAAAAAAGAGGATAAAGAAAAAAACCTGACTAGACCAGTAACAGTAAGATTGAATCAGTAATAAAGACTCTCAGCAAAGAAAATTTCAGGACCAGATGGCTTCACAGCTGAAGTTTACCAAACTTTCATAAGAACTAATACCAATCCTTCTCAGACTATTCCATAAAATTGAAAAGGAGGGAAATCCTCCAAAATTACTGTGAAGCAAACAGTACCATTACCAAAACCTGACAAGGCCAATTAAAACAATACACCAGTATCCCTGAAGAACATAAATGCCAAACTCTATCAAAATATTAGTAAATATGAATTCAACTACACATCAAAAAGATCATACACCATGATTAAGTTGTTTTTTCTCCCTCAAGGTTGGAAGGACAGTTCAACATATGCAAATCAATAAACATAATACTACACAGAAACAAAATCAGGAATAAAAATCACAGTCATCTCAATAGCTGCAGAAAAAGCTTTTGATAAAATTCAACGTTCCTTCATAATAAAAGTCCTGATCAAATTAGGTAGAAAGGATCATATATCAATGTAATAAAGGCTACATATGACAAACCCATACCTAACACCATAATGAATGTGGGAAAAACTGAAAGCATTTCCAGTGAACAGAAGCAATATAATGGTGTCCACTCATACCATTCTTAACATATTACCAGAAATTTTAGCCAGAGAAAATAGGCAACAAAAAGAAATAAAAGACATGCAAATAGGAAAAAAGGAAGTCATAAACTATCCCTGTTTACAGGTAAGATCCTATACATAGAAAAACCTAGATTCCAACAAAGACCATCCAAACTGATAAATTTAGTAAAGTAGGACATATAATCGACATATAAAAATCAGTGGCTTTTCTATACACCAATAATTTGTTGAGAACGAAATCATGAAAGCAACCCCATTTACAAAACACAAACACAACACCTAGGGAGAGATAAAGTAAAGATGCTAAAGACCTCTACAATAAAAATAACAAACAGTGATAAATTTGAGACAATACTAAAAAGTGGAAAGACATCCCATGTTCACACATTGGAAGAATACTATTAAAATGTCCATATTACCCAAAGCAATCTACAGAGTCAATGCAACGCCCATCAAAATATCAGTAACATTCTTCATAGAACTAGAGAAAACAATCCTAAATTTCATATGGAAGTACAACCTGAAATACCCAGAGCAATCTTTAGCCAAAATACCATACCTGAAGGTATCAAAAAACTAATTTAAAGATACACTATAGAGCTACAGCAACCATAACAGCATGGTATTGGCACCAAGACAGACACATAGACCATTGCAACGGATTAGAGAATCCAGGAATAAACCCACACATCTACAGCCAACTGATTCTTAACAAAGATGCCAAAAACATACAGTGGAGAAATGACAGCTTCTTCTATAAGTAGTGCTGGGGAAAGCTGGATACATCCACATACAGACACTTGAAACTTGACCTCTGTCTCTTGCCCTGTACAAAAATCAACTCAAAATGTATTTTAAGACCTGATACTTGGAAAGTACTAGAGGAAAACATAGGGTAAACGCTTCAAGATATTGGTGCAGACAATGATTTTCTGGCCAGCACACCAAAAGCACAGGAAACAAAAATTGACAAATGGGATTACATCAAACTAAAAAGCTGCTTTGGAGCAAAGGAAACAACAGAGTGAAGAAACAACCTACAGAATGGGAGAAAGTGTTTGCTGGCTACTCATCTGACAGAGAAGTAAAAGCCGGAATATAGAGAACTCAAAAGGAAAAAAAAACCTTTAAAAAACCTAATAATTGGGCCGGTGAGATGGCTCAGCCTGCCTGGCAAGCGCAAGGGCCCAAGTTCGACTCCCAGAACCCACATACGAAAAAAGGGCCGGTGATATCGCTCAGTGGCCGGTGATATCGCTCAGGTGCCTGCTGGCGCGCGAGGTCCTGAGGTCGACCCCCGGTACCCACAAAAAAAAAAAACCTTATAATTGAATTTTAAAATGGCCAATATATGAAAAAATTGGTTAATGTCATTAGCTGTCAGGGAAAAGCAAATCGAAACTATAATTAGATACTATCTCACCCCAGTTAGAATGGTGATCATAAACTATAAATAAATGCCAGTAAGGATGAGGAAAAAAAGAAATATATTGCTCATAGGAATGAATTAGTACAGACACTATGGCAAACAGTATGGCAATTCCTCAAAAAATAAAAACAGAACTACCATGTGATCTAGCTATCCACTTCTGGATATACAGTATGGCCAAAAGAAATGAAGTCAGCACACAAAAGAGATACTTGATGGCCATATTGTTTATTGTAGCACTAGTCAAAATAGCTAATATATGTAATCAACCTAGGTGCCCCACAACAGATGAATGGATAAACAACATATGGGATATACACAAGGGAATATTATTCAGCCATAAAAAGAATGAACTCCTGACATTTGCAGCAAAGTGGATGAAATTGGAGGACATCATGTTAAATGAAATAAGCTAGACACAGAAAAGACAGCTGTTCCATGTTCTCTCGTGTGGACAGTGATTAGTAGGAAATGGGAATGGTGGGGAGGATGGATATGATCAATGCATACTGTATACATGTATGGAAGTATCACAGTGAATCCCATTAGTATGTACAATTAATATGTATAGTATGTATTTATAAAATGTTCTTTAAAAAGTAATTAAAAGATCATGATATCAAAGCAGACTTATCAAAGCAAAGTAGACCTATGGAACAGAGTTGAAAGTCTTGGAGGAAAAATACATTGGTGAGAATTTAGTATGTGATTTAAAAAGCATTTGAAATCATTGGGGAAAGTATACCAACGGTGGCAAACATATGGCCTGCATGCCGCAGCAGGCTGTTTGTATCATTGAAAGCTCTAAACGGTTTACCATCACTGGTATAGACTTTGGACAGCTGGAGAGTTGTATGGACCAAGTTGAAGTCAGTATCTCCCATCAAGTACAAAAATTAATCTCCAATAAATTAAGGATCTGTAAATTATCAGAAGAGAATATATCCAAAGAAACCAAGGGAAAAGACAGCATGGTACAAAAGAGACACAATTTAAAAGCCTCTGGTATAAGTTACAATAAACAATTTAGGTACTAGCAACAGACTATGAAAAAATATTTGTAATACACAGAACAGACAAAAGATTACCACTCTATATAGTTACAAATCATTAAGATGTTAAAATGGACATACAACATGAATGCACCATTTTCAAAAGAAACAGAAGGCTTAAACACTTTAATTAAAAATGCAATGGAGGGCCGGTGAGATGGCTCAGCGGCGTAAGTGCCTGCCTGGCAAGCGCAAGGGTCAGAGTTTGACTCCCGGAACCCACATACGAAAAAAGTGCCAGTGATATCGCTTAGCGGCATGGGCGCCCGCTGGCGCGTGAGGTCCTGAGGTCGACCCCGGTACCCACAAAAAAAAAAAAAAAAAAAAAAGCAATGGAACAATCAGAAAATTGTTAACTTTTAAAAAATTATCTTTCACCCAACAAATCAGGGGACAAAATATTTTAATACTGAGGTTATCTAATACTGGCCAGAAATGGACATGTTCATACATTATTAGAATATAAACTGATTAGGCATGGTATAGGGTAATTTGGCTATAATAGTCAATTTTTGATCCTTAAGTGATACTTCTAGTAATTCTATAGGATTACATGTATAAAAATTATACAAACCAGGGCCGGTGAGATGGCTCAGCGGCGTAAGCGCCTGCCTTGCGAGCGTGAGGGCCCGAGTTCGACTCCCGGAACCCACATACGAAAAAGGGGCCGGTGATATCGCTCAGCGGCACGGGCGCCTGTTGGCGCGCGAGGTCCTGAGGTCGTCCCCCTGGTACCCACAAAAAAAAAAAAAAAAAAAAAAATTATACAAACCAATTTATTTGCTGCAGTATTGTATGTAATAGCCCAAAACTGCAATCTAAAGGTCTACCATCAAATATGGTTAAACATGGTTTACATCTATAACCTGAATGTGTAAAGAAAGAAAAGATACACAGCACATAAGTTGTACATGTACACAAGATTAATGTACCATAAGATGTCTTAACGGATGACTAGTGAGCTGTTCACACAGATGTTCCTTCCAGGGTGTGGGAATGGGATGGGAGAAAAGGAGGCCTCAGCGTTTTAGTGTGCATATTTTCATAGTATTTAATTTTTAGGTCATATTTACCAGGTAATTAAAAAGAAAAAAGAACAGATGCATCTTAGGCTCAACTACAGCAAAATGAGACATGGGAATGAGATGGCAGGGACTAAGTTAATCTAACGGGATCCTGCAAGGCTTTAAGAACTCAGAACAAACCAGATCAAGAAGGCTGATCAACACCCAAGAAAGTCTGGACTCCTGAGTACAAAACATTAAAAATGCACACCTTGATTTAATGATGGGTTAGTAGATATGTTTACATGTTATCACCAGACTGACTGCTTGTGTACATATTCGGGAAGAGTAATATTAAAGAGAAGACATCTCACTATTTTCTCTAAGATAAGAATAGTACACTTCTTCGAACTTGATTTAAAATAAAAATGAAATAACACATCTCAGGTCAAAGTATCAGCATATGATCTACAATACCCAGGAATGAAGGAAACTGTTTTCCATTCAGGGAAAAAAAAAATCTCAGGAGACATACAACCTTGAATTGTTTGACAGTCACTGAATGCACACGTGTTTGCACTTGAAAGCAGGCCTGTACACACACTTGTGGCTATGCATCCAGAATTAATCCTCCTGAGCATTGTCTGCACAGCATGGTACAAAATGTCCCACGGCTCTCTCCTAGTCTCAAAAGTTTAAAAAACAGGGGCCGGTGAGATGGCTCAGTGGCGTAAGCACCTGCCTGGCAAGCACAAGGACCCGAGTTCGACTCCCGGAACCCACGTATGAGAAAAGGGCCGGTGATATAGCTCAGCGGCACAGGCGCCTGCTGGCGCGCAAGGTCCTGAGGTCGACCCCTGGTACCCACAAAAAAAAAAAAAAAAAAAAAAAAAAAAGTTTAAAAAACAAACAAAAAATAGTAAATAAATGGCCATTTTCTTAAACCCACTTCCCTTTCCAGCTATTCCATTTCTTCCGTTTCCTTGAAATTATTATCCATATTCCCTCATTATATCCTCCCAATTGTTCTGAAACCCACTCTAGGTTTTCACTCCCACTCCCCATCTTATCCAAATCACCCAGACCTTCTGTTGCCAAGGCAACAGTCACTGGTCAGAATGCATCTCTTCTGTCATAGCAACAGCACCCACCGTGTTAACCAGTCGTCTCTTATAAGCCCCAAATGCCATTAACTCCTATGACTTAGCGTGGGCCCCGGACACAATAGGGGCAACTTGAGACAAGGTGAGCAACAAAAAAACTGCCTGCCGTGAATGAAAACAAATGTATAAAAACCCTTGAGTTCATTCACACTGTCTTTAAAAAGATCTCATTGGTCACCTTTTAGAGACTGTTAAGTCACCATGTCATAATAGGTTAATTGATGAGAGGAAAGAAATCCAGAGTTGATCCTGCACTGTTCCTTTACAGACTCATTTCAGGGCAATCGAAGTTGGTAAGGGAATGTTCTTTATGAAAGGATCACTGGTAATAAATGGAGGAGTAACAGGAATGGATAATTAATTCTTAATGAAATAATAGATACAGGCAATGATCAGTGGCTGCTAAGACAATTAGGCAAAAGGTTGATGGAGAACTTTATATTGGATGGATGAGGCTGACAAAAGCCAAAACCACTGATCCATTCTGACAGTGAAAGTGGAAGACGTAAGTGCCAACAGGAAGTACACACACCAACGTATAATGAAGCCTTGCTCCCCCCTCAAAGTCTTGACTCTGACTCTAAATAAGTTCTAGGTTTAATGACGAGTTTACATGTAAGAGAGGGTAAAGGATAATATTAAATGACCCCTGAGGACACATTAAGCTGGGTTCAAATGGTGGAAAACTATAGCACAAAGGAGCCAGTGTCTTCAACAAATGAGTCACAAGGTGGGGAAAAACTGCGGGGGTTAGGAGGGTGCCACTGATTAAAAGAAACTTAAAAGACACATCGACCTAATGCAATGTGTGGACTTTTGAGGCCATGGGAGAACACAACTCAGAGGGTCTCAGATGATATGAAGGAATTAGTACTTGTTGAATATGATGATGACATTGTGGTGTGAAGTGATGTATGTTAGAGATATGTAAGAATTTACAAGTGACATGACAAAAACTGCAGAACACTGACAGGAACTGAAGCTGAGTGATGGACTAATGGGAATTCATTTTGCTTTCTCTTCTACTGTGACATGTATGGAATTTTTCATAATAAGGTTTTTTTTCTTTTTTTAAAAATTAAGAGGGGCCGGTGAGATGGCTCAGCGGCTTAAGCGCCTGCCCGGTAAGCGCAAGGGCCCGAGTTCGACTCCCGGATCCCACATACGAAAAAGGGGCCAGTGATATCGCTCAGCGGCACGGGCGCCTGCTGGCGCGCGAGGTCCTGAGGTCGACCCCCCGGTACCCACAAAAAAAAAAAAAAAAAAAAAAAAAATTAAGAGGGCTGGTGATATAGCTCAGTGGCATAAGTGCCTGCCTGGCAAACACGAGGTCCTGAGTTCAACTCCTGGTACCCACAAAAAGGAAAAAAGGGGCTGGTGATATCACTCAGCGGCACAAGTGCTTGCTGGCAAGCGTGAGGTCCTGAGGTAGACTCCCGGTACCCATATTAAAAAAAAAAAAAAAAAAGTAAGAGCTACTGACAAGAACTAGGATCCCAGGGAACATCCTTATCTCAGGCCTCCACTTCCACCTGCAGACATCCTATTGGTGATGAAGTGCTTCTTGCCCCTTTACAGAAAGCCCCTTTGAGGGTAAACTATTTGGGGAAGGCCAAGTATTTATTCCATTTTCTAGTGAACAATGGTGCTCATATACTTAAAATTTGAGAAAGATTCATGCATCATATTAACCTAGTCTCTTGTCATGAGAAACAGTCTCACAAACTGGCCCTTAGTAAAGGCAAGAGGGTCCTTACTAAGTCCCTTACTCTATCTCATCTGATCTGGGAAGACCCATATATAAATACCTATTATATGCCAAGTACAGTGCTAAACAACACTGGGTCCCTATCCATAGGAAGGTTTTAAGTTAGTGGACTCAATCTAAACCATCCAGCCTCTTGAAATCCTTCCTGAATAGGATAAAGAGTAGCAAATAATAATACATTCATGCACACTGCTAGTATTTTATATGCATGATCACATTTAATCCCCACAATAGGTTATAAAGGATATAGTAGTAGCATCACCCTTTCACATGTAGATGTAAGCGTATAATTTTAAATAAGGCATAAAGCAGTCAAGTGACTTATTCATGGTTATCTACCTCGTAGGTAGTATAGCTGAGATTTGAACTGGGAAGTCTGGCTTAAGGGCTCTCTCTAATCTATACCATTTAGCCACCACACTACAAATTCCAAGCCATTCTTGCTGGAGTTCATTCATTTGAGTACCAAAGAGATCTGGACTGGCTTGGCAGGCAAGGTCAATAGGACTTTCTTGGCCAGCAGACCAGAAAATGCTATTCAGCACTTAGCATTGGAGTGACAGAGCTTTAAGGAATTACACTGCAGGCAAACGAAGGTCATGCTCTGGCCCATCTCAGTGGTTCACAGATGGTGACAGTGAGTCGGCAGCAGGGTGGTAGGTAGAGTTGGACAGGTGGCCCTTCCTCTCTGACAATGGCAAGCACCCAGCATGGTGCTGGCTACACAGAGGCATAGGGCAGCACCTCCTTATGCTCCCATCCTATGCTGCACTGAGGACATTCGCCCTGCTTTTCCACTCCTGGCACAGAGGCCTTTGCTGGGCTCTTTCTCTGTACCTTAGGGTCTCTCCCCTGCTGGCGGCTTTTACCAGTTGGCAGAAGAGCCCCTGACAGTTCCACAGCCCTGAATCACAGCATGCTATATCCCAGGCCTCTTCAGTGTCCGGCTGTACAGCCCAACCCCCAGACAGAATGCTTTGAAACCAATCGATAAGTCAGGATTCCTTGTGGCAGCCCAGAGCCTCTCACAGTCCCCTCACCTGTGAAATGCAGAAATTATTTCCCGGAATGGACTTTGATATGCCTATCAGGTCAACAGTCCCTCTCTTCCTCTTACTGAATCCAAATCTGAGATCAAATAGTCATATGCTGAATTTAGTTCTTTTAGTCAATGATGGACTATATATACAACAGCAGTCTCATAAGATTACATCACCTGGAGACATCATACCCATCTCAGTTTGTGCAGTACACTATGAATACTTACACAACAACAGAATCACCTTGCTAAGGCAAACAGAAACACCGAGATGACACCCAGCATTTAGAGGCAGATTTAGTTATGTCTACGGGCACTGATTGAGATCATTTCCAAAATATCAGGCCCTGATGTCTGGCGGTCTAAGGCTTATACAGGATAAGCAAGCAGGAACTACAGAGGCAGAATGGCTTGTCAATTGGGATTGGTTCTTACAATATGCATCATAGTGACCAGCTATGCATCTCAGTGACCAGCAGTTTCTAAGAGATAGAAGCAATTGGAACTAGAACAGGGACTATTACCTGGGCAACTAAGAAACTGAAGTATACTGGCTGGGGGGGGCATTTTCTGTTACATTTCCCCCCTCTTTTAGTTTCCCCAGCAAATCTTTGCTGGGTACATTACATGTGATCTTCTGAGACAAGGCCCAACTAGAAGCAGTAACATTAGGATTGTCAGTGATCCTAGGATGGGCCCTAGCCAAGCTCCCCATGATTGTCTTAATACAGTTTTTCCTAAATTGTTTTTAGGAAGAGACATAACTTAGGCCTGTCTGTTCTGTAACATTACTCTGGCAAGGTAGTGAGGGAGTTAATCTGGTCTAGGAGAGTGTCCAATGTGCCTTGGATGCTCATCAAATCTTGGTCAAGTGTTTGACTGATCATTCTATTCTCTCAGGGCAACTGTCCACAGAGTTTAAGGCAAAAACCACAGCTAGCAGGGGGGCAGGGAAGCAAGGACTGGGGTAAGCAGCCTGAAAAGACATAGAATTCAAGGGGAATAGGTATGGAGCAATCCTGTGAACGACGTCCTCAGGCTTCAGCTGTGCATGGACTGGTAAGTGTCCAGAGTGACCAGAGCAGGGCTTTGAGTGCATTGTCTCTTCAGAGTGAGCCTCAGAGGTGCTGTCTAGGTAAATTTTCCAGCAGACCTAAGGCTGGATTTCTGAAACTTGTAGAGGTAGTTAATATACATCTGGGTTATATGTGTGTGCAGGAATGTCTACAGATATAGCTGGTCTTTTAACTGGTTACAAGCTGTTTTTGTAGGGTTTTTATTTTTGTGTAATCTATATATCTTTAATGGGGAGAGTACACTATAATGCATGAGGTCATGGCCAGTGACACAGACACTGAAGCCTGAGCTAGCTGCAGGGGTATGGGTGCCAGTGCTACAACTTGAGCTTGCAGAACATACGGTGGGGGCAGGGCTGGCTCTGATCTTCTGGGAATACTGGGTAAAGTTTTTCTGGTTCAGTCAATTGGATCCCTGGAGGGGACTTAGGCCTCTGGACCGGATTATTTTGCGTCATTGATGGCAGGTTTCCAAACAGCAGCAGGAAGCAGTTTGCTGTGCAGATCATCCCTGCAGGAGAGTTTTGGCCAAAATAGTTCTGTCCAAGGTGACCACAGCATATTTACCCTGCCAGATTTTATTCCTAACAGAACTACTTCCATCTGTAAACAGGGTGTACTCAGCATCTGTCAGGAGGTCCACCTTTTAGAACAGTTCATCCTAGTACAGCATGTGTCACCTGGACAGTTAGATCTCAGTCTAAGGTGAGCTTGTCAGCTTTCTTGATCAGAAGGACAGTGGCTGTTAGAGCATGGAGGCAAAGAGGGGAGGCAGCCCTTAGCAACCAGATCCAAGTATGTGCACAGTCTGAGTAAGCATCACTGTTTTTGTGAACTCAAGGATCCAGATTTTATAGAAGCCAGCAGCTCCAAGAAATTTGTGGAGTTTTTTTTTTTTTTCTTGTAACCAGTTTCTGCCAGATATTGTAGCAGAGCTTTTGTGCCTTTCCAGCAGGCAGCTTGGGAGTCATCAATCAGAAGTGCAGTGATCTTCTCCAAAGAGGGTAAACAAGTTTTTGAACCTCTGGGAGGTTGTGTCCAGGTCAGTTAACCTTTGAGTTCAGAACTGAGGTCTTTGTGAAGAGGGGCTGGCTGACAGGAGCCAACCAAAGGCAGAAGAAGGCATTCTTGAGGTCCAGGTAGGTGTTCCAGCAGGCTGTGGGTAGCAGAAGACTGAGGCAACATATACAGAGGGCAGTTGTGGTGGCATTGGCAGTGCAGAGATCTTGAACTGGCTTTACAGGCAGGAGAGGTACATTTCTGCAGTTTGACAGTCTATAAACATTTTGCAGTTTTGAAACCTCTGGATGTGTGGCTGAATTTCTAGCCAAGTCTCTTGTGGCATGGGATCCTGTTTGATGCAGGTGGGGGTTGCGCTGGGATGGAGTTTCACAATCAGAGGCAGGTGGTTGATGGCCCAATCTTAGGGCCCAGGGGACAATGACAGAGCTGGGAGATACAGAGAAACTGGCTGTCTCAGAGCAGCCAAATCTGTTGTCAGAGCCTCCCTGAAAATAGTGGGAGAGTTCCCAAACCCTTGTGGCACTTGAGTAACAGTCCAAAAAGTGTGTATGGATTGGGAACCACAGAATATAAGGTGATGGCTGTGTTGCTGATGGCATGGAGATCTTGCCCAAGGTGATTAACAGTCTATTAGTCTGATGTGTGGCTGGATGCCTGTCTGTGTTTCCTGTGATATCTAATAGCAATGGGGGTTGTGGTGAGGTGGCATAGTTCATGGTCAGACCTGGAGGCAAGTCTTTAGCCTACACCTCTGGGAGGAGAGTTTTCAGAACTTCAGGTCTGCAGTTATCTGTCTCAGGCTGATGCAGGTATCATCTCTTTCTCAGAGAATAGTCAAAGTTGAAAGGGCAGGGTTAAATGAGAGGGAGGCTGACTGGCTTGGTGTGAAGGAGATGTCCTCCCAGGCTACAGGTTTGTGCCTGGCAGAAGGGGCGAGAGGCAAGAGTCTCAGTTGCTCTGGTGATGCTAACTTTTTGACAGAGGGAACTTTTGAAGGCAGAGAGTTCTGTTGCATTGTCTACCAGGAATGTTATAGGTTTGCTCCTAATTTGTAATGACTGCGGGTTCTTGGGGACCCAATTTGATAAGAGCTCAGTCTGTCCTATCTATTCAGGCCTGAAAGGGTACAACACATTTGTCAGGGATGACAGTCCAATTTTTCCTCAGTCAAAATGTGGAACTCAGAAGGAACTGTTGACAGTCATCTCAGGTGGGCATTAGATGATGCCATCTGACTGGGATAGGCATGTCTCGGGGGGGCGGGGGGTGCTGCGTAGCTGAATGCAGGCAATGGCTAGCTGGAACCAATTCAATTGGCTGGAAGTAGACAAGTCGGGAGCGGGAAGTGAAGCTATAGGTGTTGGCAGCAACTGCAGCAGCCGATGAGGGTGCCAAGGCAGAATTCTCAGGAAGAATGGGCCTCTTTTCCTTTTTTTTTCTTTGAGATGCAGGGAGCAGTTTGGTTTCATTTTCACTCCATAGTCATCAGGAAATCCATTTTTGAAGTTTTCCAGCATACAATCAAGGACCATGGGTTTACTCTGGCTTGCACCCATTCTATCTCCCTATGGTGTATATTGTGTACCCTTGAATGATAGCACAAAAGACAAAGGGTGGGTGCCCCTCAGAGAGAGACCATTCAGATGCCTGCCTGGCCGCGCTCCTTGCAGGGACTTAGGCACAACTTAGCTAAGGAGGAAGTGAGGCCTCCATTATGCCATATGTTGATCGCCACAGAACTGCAGGTGAGGGCCCAAACAGCCACAATGACCAGTGTTTCCCAGTCTTGATGCACAGAAGGAGCAGCCTATTGCTTACGTAGTCCATTCCACTCACCCACGCATTCATTCAGCAGCACTCAGAGGGTAAACATTCCAGCACCCCCTCCCTTGAGGGCGGCCTTAACTAACAAGAGTAAGAGTTGATCAAGCTCTTCTTTTTTTTTTTTTTTTTTTTTGTGGGTACCGGGGGAACGACCTCAGGACCTCGCGCGCCAACAGGCGCCCGTGCCGCTGAGCGATATCACCGGCCCCTTTTTCGTATGTGGGTTCCGGGAGTCGAACTCGGGCCTTCGCGCTTGCAAGGCAGGCGCTTACGCCGCTGAGCCATCTCACCGGCCCGATCAAGCTCTTCTTTTGCTCAAACTGAGCAGGACTGACAGACTAACTGGGGTATCCCCGGAGGTCTTACTAGAATCAGGCAAGCAGGCACACAGACAGACACAGATTGCATCCTCCTCCCTTTGGGGTCCAATGTGAGCTGCTTGAGCAGGGAGCCAGGAATCCTCCTCCAGACCTCTGAGGGGACTCGAGAAATCTCGAGGACACACCTTCCCATCAGGACCTGGAGAGGTCCTTCCTCTGTCCATGAGGGCCACAACCAGTGACCAAAGAGGTCAGCATGGTCAGTCTTCCTGGCCAACGCACCAGATGCTATGGCAAGCAGAAACACCAAAACGACACCCAGGATTTGGAGGCAGATTTATTTACGTCAATGGGCACTGATTGGGATCATTCCCAAAATATCAGGCCCTGATCTCTGGTGGTCTAGGGCTTATACAGGATAAGCAAGCAGGAAGTACAGAGGCAGAATGGCTTGTCAATTGGGAATTGGTTTATCCAACGTGCACTATACCAACCAGCTATGCATCACAGTGACCAGCTGTTTCTAAGAGACAGAAGTAACTGGAACTAGAACAGGGACTATATTACCTGAGCAACTAAGAAACTGAAGTATACTGGCTGAGGGGGGCATTTTCTGTTACAACCTAACACACATTTCTCAGAACTTATCCCAGTCTTTAAGCAGTCTTTAAGCAGCTGATAATAGCTGACCAAAACCATCTTTGTTTAAAACCTGACAAAACTCAAAACAGGGCAGAGGCTACAGTGGTGATGCCAGCCTTATTTAGGTCCCATTAATCGATTATGTGTTTAAGTATAGAAGCTCCTGCAGCAACAGAGGTGAGAAAGGGCAACCTTTCTTGTCTCATCAGCGTACACACAACGAGCTCCAGCAGTGGTCTATCCTCCCTTTCAGGCTCCCTCCATCCTCTAGTGTTCTCCAAGCTGACAGCCTTGGGCCCAAGACTGTCACAAAAAGAATGGCTTGGCCTCACTCAGTCCATGGTCTTCTTTATGATTTTTAAAAACCTTAACAAAGAGAAGAAATAGTCTCTACCAGTTTCACCAGAGAAGCCTGGGGATGAGGCTCCACCATTCTTTCTATCCACCCTGAGGACTGCCTCTCAGTTCCAGACTTAGTGAGGGGCTAAAATGTTAATGACTTTCTTTCAGTCATTCAGCAAATATGCACTGCATACCTTCTGGTGCCAAGGATGACCCCTGAAGAGGAAGGAAATAAAAAGCACAGAAGCAGGATTTGAAAATGGCTCTACACCCCTTCATCAATCCTATGCACAGTTCTACAGCCAGCTGGGCCAGCACTGATTCAACATGAAACACAGCAGTCACCAGCACCTTTCTCCCAGACAAGAAGCCACCTCCTACAGTGGTAAGGCAGGCAGCCAAGACACAGGAAGGGTTTCAGTAGAGAAGAAACAATTAGTCAGGATAAATACTTAGGATATGCATTACCAAGAAAGAAAATACGCTTGATATTCAATTCCCTATAGTAGTTTGTCGAATAATTTCCCATTTCCAAACTCAACTTTGATGGTTCAAATAAGGCAGAAGTAAACTAAGGCATTAAAAATGGAGAATTTTGGGCCAGTGAGATAGCTCAGCGTCATAAGCGCCTGCCCAGCAAGTGCGAGGTCCTGAGTTTGACTCTCGGTACCCACGTAAAGGAAAAAAAGGGCCAGTGATATCGCTCAGTGGCACAAGCGCCTGCTGGCAAGCACAAGGTCCTGAGTTCGACTCCCGGTACCCACATAAAAAAAAAATTGAGAATTTTGAAAATAAAATTATTAAGAATATATTTAAATTTTAAGTTCATTGAACAAGATATATGGACTACTGTCAAATAATTTAAAGACAGTCTGTGATTCACACAAAAATCCACAATTTCCTATGATTAAATATATATAGAGAGAGAGAAAGAGAGAGAGACTGCCAAAAAAGTATACATCAGGAAAAGAAAAACTTGTATAAATATTTTAATACTAAATTTATTGAAACATCATGAGATTCATACATGTTGCCTTTGGCCTCTACAATTACAAGAGGTACTCAGAGTGGTGGCCATTAGCTTCCAGACATTTATTAGTACAGTGAACTGCTTAAGTGTGTATACATTTTTTTTGGCGGACTCTCTCTCTCTATATATATATATACATCACATTTTTCCCTAATGGCAAAAGAAAATCTGTATTGAACAGTTCAAGGCACCTCATGACTCAAATTGTAACTAATGGAAAAAATCCATACAGTAAAAAATATTTTGATCAATGAAGTCATTGCAAAAAGTTTATCCTTTGAATCTGTTAGCTAGCTTTTACTTTATCCTTCAGCTAGTCACTTAGTTCACAGCTTTAAAAAAATAAAACAATTCAGGTAGAGGTAAATCCACCTTGCCACAAATGATAGAAAATATCTCTTACACTCTTGAGTGGATCTCACGTCTTCTTTTATGCCTTTGCCCACACCCTACCACCACTTCTCAAAGAAAATGTGTTCTTTGGGAACATGGTTGTTTTCTAGTTGCTTGGAGAAGAAGTCCGTCATTGGAGGTGGGCCACAAATGTAGAATAAAGTCTCATTTGAAATACAATCTTTTATTTCCTCCTCCGTTATTCTTCCTTCTACCAAAAAAATAGAATAAATGCCAAATTAAGCCAGACACGTTTGTATTCTGAAATGAAGAGGGAGTAAGCACAATTCAACAATAGTGTTTATTTGCAGTAAATCAAGCCCAGTGTGTTTTGAGGCTTCTTAAACTTATGGCAAGCAAAGTGGGAAGCTAACCATAATGCACTCTGGAGAGAGAACCAGCTAGCTCACTGGTCTTTGATGGAGATGCAAACTGCTTTCAGCAAAACAAATATGTACAGTATTTCGTAAATAAAGTTTTACAAAACCCTTCAAAATGGGAAACCCTGAATAACTCAAATGACTATTACAGCAAATGCAATCAATTCAGCCAATATTGGAATTTAAATTTTTTGTATGTACAATACAGCAATGACACAAAGTCCTCCTTAAAAATGTGAAAAACAATTTTTAATATGGGCAGTAGAAAGTCTTTATATAATGAGTAAATCCGAGTAAGTATTTCCTTGTTTTTCCATGATGAATCATCTCTCAATTCCCCTGGTACTGACAATCCCAGCCAGCAACTCCCAACAATAAAGCATATATGCTCAACCAACTGGCACGTCCACCAAATAACTGCATGGAGATAATCGAAATATCTTTAGAGGACTCACCCGTGATGTATGGCCTAAGTTCTGCACTGATTTGTGTAGTCTGTTTAGTAACATGCAAACTGCATGCAATCTTCTCAGGAAATTCACTTACTAAATCGAGGATATTTTTCTGGAATGTCAAACATATTTGGTCACACTACAATTTTAAAAAATCGAAACAGATGTGCACTAACCACTGACGCTGAACCTCAACTCCCATTCTGCACACGTCTGCCGCTCTTACTCTCTACTTAGGGAGATATTGTTTGCGGACTAGCAGGCCACAGCATTCAGAGTACAGAGGGCTATGTGGCTTTAATTGAAATCTGAATATGCTAACAAGCATATTACTAACTCTCTGTGAGTTTTTTCTTTTTCCTTTTTCTCAAGCATTGGCAATTAAGCAGCAGTTTCACTGACCACAGTTGTGTCTTTTAACTGTTTCTGTTCTTTTGTTCATTTCTGCAGCTGCTAAGCAGTCTTGAGTGAAAGCCTTCTCTGTTGAATGTACTTAGTTTCAACAGATGCAAATAATGGGGGTTTCATTTACCCAGCTGGGTCCAAACTATCTGGATCTCGCCTACTTCAGTGACAGATGAGCCCACTTGTGGGTCTCTTGACTCTTTCCAGAATCTCAGGGTCATAGTGACTTTTCTGTTCACCTAACCTCCGGATCCATCCCACCAAAATTAACTTGGGAGCCTCCTCAACACTAGCAGTTTTATTTGTCCTGGTGAGATGTGTTGGTTAATTCTCATTTGAACACAACAAAGCCTTGCCAAGCCTTTTGTCTGAACCTTTGCAGAGAAATCAGAACCTAGATAAGACATTTTTGTGGATATACCATTGTACAAGTTTGCTTACAGCAAACTGTAAAACATACATTCCTGCTCTTACCTTAAACAAGAGTTCGCTAGTATTCTTTACACTGTAGAATAGTTTTATTGTTCCTATCTCATATCCACTTCTTTTGTTTGCCCACTCTCGGTGAAGATCTGCTGAGTACCGCAGGATGGAAAGCAGGGGGTTAATTCCAACTCCTCCCGCAATCAACACAAGATTTCTGGGGGCATCTGTGGGCTGAGGGTCAAAGAAGAACTCTCCACCCACTCTCACAGCCACTTCAGAGCCAAGTGTACACTATGGCAAGAAAAAAAAAAAAAAAGGATCCTTTAGTCTTTTGTAGCACAGGTCTTAAACCAAAGGTTCTACTTTAATAAAACCAACTGCCTACCTTCTACATTTGTATCAGTATTTAGGATAATTTTTGCAGCTTGCTTTCAATTTTCTCGGGGTACTGTGAATTGATTCCACTTGTCCATTATGTAGGCCACTTGCTGCCCCACCTTTGTGATCCTTACTGCACACCCACTCCAGTTCTGAGGAAAGATGACTTGCTTCAGTGATTTTGCTATTTGTTGACTTCTCAGGTGATGGAATGAGTTGACAAAAGTGGTAATGGACTCCAGCAGGGACAGCTATGGAGTATGGGTGTCCTTTATCTGAGTGGTGTTTCTTACTCTCATCAAGGCTGAGAGAAACAGGATGGGGCAAGTGTCACGACCATGGCTGCCACGGCTCATCAAGGCTGAGATGGGTGAGTACTGGGCTCCCTCCCAACACCCAGCGGAGCAGTCAGACCAGCTCTACAGGCTCAGACCAGCACAGCAGGGATAACACTGTTATCTTCTCCCTGGAGCAGCCAGAACAGGCACCTGGAGGCTTCACACTAGGAGTGAGTCCCACATAGACCCACTCAGGTAAAGCACCTATTTGGTGAGGTCACTACACCAGAAATATCACCAAAATTGAATACACTGGTTCTTGATGCAGCAATACTGCCCCTAATGGGATATTAAGGAAACTTGTGGCAACATTTTTTGGCTGTTATAATGATTTGGGAAACCCAAGTGGTGTTTAGAAGGCAGGGGGCAGAGATGCTAGATATCCCACAGAACTAGTGGTATCCGGTAGCTGGCTCCTACTAAGCTGATGGTTAAGTCTGCAGAAATTTTGTGAGCTAGTATCTACTGGTAGTTTGAAATGAGCATCTGTGGGAGTATTTACCACACAGAGATCAGCAAATGATACAAACCAGGGCTTTCTTCATTCAGGGAGCTGGCTTGCCACCGTACCATTATCTGCAGTAAAGAGGGCTATCCTGTCGATGACTTCTGAATGGCCCATGGATTGTTCATACAGGTGAAGGCTGGATTATAATGACCTCAGACTAGACTCTAACTTTTCATAAATAAATATAGAGACTTTTTTTGCACATGTCTAATTTGCTTTGAATTTTCTAGAACGTAACCCTGTGTAGATTTACTGTGCTTGGCTGTGTTTAAAACTTTACCAAGCATATTCACTGCTCTGGAAAACCATATGCAGCTGGTGGCATGTGTGCCCTTCTGTCACACACAACATACCTGCATCATTTGCATCTGTAGACCATGTATTCATGATGATCCTATGTTTAGGAACAACTACCTGCCAGCTTCGATATATCTTCTAGTTCAGACATACCCCAGATTTATATATTGCAATATTCTTTGATTAGGGATTACTTTCCATTACTTTTCCTTTATACTTAAGAGAATTATGGTTTTTTCAAGTATGTATTTAGTCCATTAACTATTAATTTCATTTCAGGATAGTTCTAGAAAGAGGGAACTGGATCTGAAAGGACGAGAACTTGTTCTGAAGAAAAACATACTGATTTAGGTATCAAAAGACTGAACTTTAATCATAAAAGAGATTAAAAATAAGAGAGATCCAGGAAGTCCTTCTAACTTCTCTGAGCCTCTGCTGCCTGAAAATAACTTGCCCACCCCACTTCACAGGGTTGCTATGGGCATTAAATGACACAGTGGGGGAAAACTCCCCACTGGTATCAAGGCTTTAGGTAAGAGGGCATTTTGGTCAAAGAAGAAAAAGTGCTGGGTATGCTGCTTTCTTCTTCCCTGTCACTAAAAGACAATCCAACAATAAAGAAATAGACATTAAGAGTAAGATAGGTTTGTGCCATTACATATTCCTGGCATAAACCAACTAAATAAACTCCTTCCTAAAAAATAACATATCACACACCTTTTGAGGACCAAACCCTTGGCATTCACACACTGCAGGTGAGTAATAAGTACTTTCAGACAGTAATTTAATTTGAGGCTCTAAACTTGAAGACAAGTCAAACTTAGTGAAAAATGTAAGAAAAAATGAAAATTATCTGTATTCACAAAATAGGTACTTTTGGTTAAGAACCATTAAAAGAATGAAAATCCTTTTTCTGAGGGAAAAATGTCTGAACTTAACTATTTTAAATATGTAGGAGACTGTTACATGAATGATACTAAGTGGGTTTTCATTTTGACAAAAGAAATTACCAGCAAGAGAGCATTTGGTTAGGAATAAAATCTAGGAATGGCTGCACTGGCTACCCAAGTGCTTTAAAATGCTCCTTCAAGTCTTGAAAATAGAAACTAAGACACAAGTCTCTGCCTAGGGATGATGATGGATTTCATCTTCCTACATCCTTCCTCTACCCTTCTCTCGCTTGCTTATATAAATCTCTTTGTCTATAGGAATCTTAGCATAAAAGAGACTGAAAATGAGAATTTTCTCCAATGGTCATCTTTGGCATACATACTTAGTAATGACAAAAAGAAAGCCCTTCGCTTATTGTTTTTAGAAAGTAAGTATGTTCAACCCCAAAGTTGGCAAGAAAATGTGCCCCAGGGAAGGATAACGCCCCAGAAAGCTGTATTCTCTTTAGTAACAAAATAATCCTCAGATCTATCTTCTAATTTGCTAGCATCTGGAAAGAATCAAGCTACTTTTGTCTTTTGTTGATCAATAAAAACTGCCAGGGTAGCATGAACACAAAACTCAAAGGATACACACTACATAGGATATGTAAGTAAATAAAAGGACATTACCTGCAATTACATAGCAATGTATCAAATTTGAGTACAGATTTTCTACTTGTGAAATAACCTTTCTATAGCAACTGGAGCCAAGCACACAATAGCTGTCTAGAAACCCTCACCCTGCCAGGAGTTTGAGCCAAAGCAATGAAATAAAGGAAAACGTTTATGGCACTTTGTCCCATGTCCCAGCAGAGCAGCCTGATGCCACCCAGACACTGATGTGCCTCCACTGTCCACTCTAACAGCTTAATAAGACAAATCCTCAGGAGGAAAATAGCCACCTGAAAATGGTTCCAAGAAAAATTTCACTTCATAAAGGCTGTTTGCAACTCCCACTGGGCAGAGTAGAGCAGGCACCACAATTAGGATGTGCATTCAGGCAATGCCACTTTCAGATTTTCTACAGCCTCTAAGAGTAAGTTCCTTCATTGAAATGCCAATGAGGCATGAAACCAAGCAGGGAGCCGTGGACCAGGACCAGGTCAGGTCACGTGGGAGACTAAGGACGACTGCAGAGCGGAGTGTGTGTGTGTGTACACACGCACACTTCTGGCACTAGGAACTAGGGTGGCTATGCTCACTTTGAATCTGACAGGGGCATGAGGATATCTTGTTGGTCCCACCCCAGTGGCATAATTTAGAGATTGAGAGAGCAGCCTACAGGCAGTTATGGGTTGAAAATTTAGAGAGAATTTAAAAAGGAATGAGGCAGCTGAGGCCATACCAAAGAGACTCAGAGGTGGGAGGATAAAATGTGACAGGATACATTTACAATGGAAATGCCAAGGCAAGCAAGCACCTGGGGTTTTCCTGAACAGACACAGTTGACAGAAGAATATACAAGAATATATTTTTCTGTCCCTATAAATTAAAAAAAATTAAATTATTTTACTATGATTTTTTTCTTTTGGAATACACCTCTATGAATTTTAACACATATGTATAGACCTATGTAACTGCCATCTAAATCAAGATATGGAGTAGTTCCGCTGGGCATGGTGGCATGTGCCTGTAATAACAGCACTGTGAAAAGCTGAGGCAGATGGACTGCAAGTTCAAGCCCAGCCTGGGAACTTAGTGAGACTCTGTCTCAAAATTTAAAGGGGGGGCGCGCTGAAGATGTAGCTCAGTGCAAAGTACTGTTAAAAAAAGAAAAGAAAAAACAGCCCCCCCTCCAAAAAACCTCCACTGTCCCTTTATGCTCACAGCTTTCCCTACTCCAAACCTGTCAAGCCCTGATCTGTTTCTCACCATTACTTCTGTCTTCCAGAATGTGGCATAAATGTGATTATACAGTATGTAACCTTTCGGGAACACGTTTTTTCACTAAACGTGATGCCTCTGAGATTCACCCAAGTTGCTGAGTGCATCAACAGTTCATCCCTCTTGATTGCTGAATCCATGAATGTATCACAGTTTGTTTATCCATTCTCCTGCTGAGGAACATCTGGGTTGTTTCCAGGTTTTGGTATTTACAAATAGAACTACTATAAACCCTCACGTTAAATTTTTATATGAACATAGCTTTCATTACTCTAGGATAACTCAGGAATGATACTGCTGGGTCACATGATAAGGGTATGTTTAACTTTATATGAAACTGTCAAATGTATTCCAGAATGGCTAGGTTATACTATCTTACACTCCTGCTAACAATATAGCCAAATTATGAGAGTTTCAGTTGCTCTACATCCTCACCAGCACCTGACACTGTCAGTATTTTCAATTTTAGTTATTCTAATGTAGCAGAATAATGTAATAGAACCCAGTACATATTACTGTAACCTGTATCTCCCTAGTGATTAGTGAAGGTATCTTTTCTATTTATTTGCCAACCTTATACTCTTTTTTAGTGAAGTATCTGATACTTCGCCGTGTGTGTGTGTGTATGTGTGTCTGTGTGTGTTTTGGCAGTAGTGGGGATTGAACCCAAGGGTGCTCTACCACTGAGATACTCCCCAGCATTTTTATTCCATTTTTATTTTGAGATATGGTCTAAGTTGCCCGGGCTGTCCTCAAACTTGCAATCTTCCTGCCTCAACCTCCCAAGTAGCTAGCATTACAAGTGTGCACCACTATCCCTGGGCTTTGTCTATTCTTTTATTAAGAATTATGTTGCTTGTCTTCTTTTGGTTGACTTTTGAGATTTCTTTTTGCATTCTGGACTTAAATCCTTTCTTGAGTATTTGATCTACAAATATTTTCTTCTAGTCTATAGGTTATTTTTTAATTCTGTTAACAGTCCTATAAAGGCCAGGTATGAGTGTGCACGCCTGTAATCCCAGCACTTAGGAAGCTGAGGCAGGAGGATCACCATGAGTTTGAGGCCATCCTGCACTACATAGCCTGTCTCAAAAGACCAACACACAAACAAAAAACTCCAAATAAAAGTAGTCTTACAGGCAAAGTTTTAATTTTGACCAAGTCCTATATATCATTTTTCTTTCACAGATCTTGGTTTTGGTGTCATGTCTAATAACGTTTTGCCTACACTCAAGTTCCACCTATGTCCTATCTTCTTCTAGAACTTTCATGGTTTCATGCTTTATATTTACATTACAAACCATTTTAAGTTAATTCTTAATATAAAGTATGAGGTTTAGGTTAAAGTTCCTTTCTTTTTTTGCATATAGATGTACAATTGTTTGAGCACTATTTGTTGAAAATGCCATCCTTTCTCCAGAGTTTCTTCAGCATCTTTGTTAAAAATAAAATGGTCATATCTGTGTCAGTCTACTTCTAAATGCCATATTCTGATCCACTTATCTGTATGTCTGTTACTTTCACCAATATCCCACTATTTTGATAACTGTTGCTTTAATCTTAAATTTGAATAATGTGATTCCTCATTTTTATTTTTCAAAATTGTTTTAGCTATTCTAGTTCCTTTCCCTTTCCATATAAACTTTAAAATCCCTTGTCTATAGCTTTAAAAAAAAATCTTAAAATTTAAAAACTGACTATCTTGAGTCTCCCAATTCATGAACACAGTTAACTATTTACTCATATCTTCTTTAATTTTTTTATAAGATTGAGATAAATGGATTTTTTTAAGAGACCAACTATTAAAAGATGGTCCTATATTGAGGAATGGGCCAAAAGAGTAGCCTAAGCTAGCCGGTTTTCACAACACAAAAGCTCCTCAGCCATTTCAAGGGCATATTAGCTCCTATACATATGGCCTGTCCATTGAATTCTTTGTGTGCCCTCTGTCCTAGCTGAACTAAACTGCATCCAAGTAGGACTTCTACAGCCACTTAATTCAACCGTATTTTCACACTTTCTTTTGCAAACAAGGTATAGAGGTCCCACCCTACTGACATACATACTTTTTGGGTGCTCTATGAGATCTACTACTATTTTCTTCCTGTCCTCTCTCCTCTACTTATTCCCATGTGGCTCCTATATAAACACAATTCTCTGCAAACTTTCCAAGTTCTGCTGAAAATAAAGTTTTTGTTTTTGTTTTCTGTTTTCCTTTCTTGACTCTCAATGATTACCAAGAAAAGAAGGACACAATGCTGAATTTCTGAAGCCATATTTGTACATTTCTTTTTGGTGAAGGAGATAAGAAAACACCTTTAAAGTGAGGTTGTTGGTACATGTAGAAGGCACACTAGTAATAAAGACCATGGCAGTGAAAAGAAGACCACGGTCAAAAACTAACATGATGGGGGCCGGTGAGATGGCTCAGCGTCATAAGCGCCTGCCTGGCAAGCGCGAGGGCCCGAGTTCGACTCCCGGAACCCACATACGAAAAAAGGGCCGGTGATATCGCTCAGCGGCACGGGCGCCTGCTGGCGTGCGAGGTCCTGAGGTCGACCCCCGGTACCCACAAAAAAAAAAAAAAACTAAGATGATAACTCATATATTTTTGTTACCAGAGTTCTAGCTGGTAATGACGGTCAGCTTATGCAGGATTTGTGTTGGGCCCTGTAATAAAGCATGAGTTATTAGTACTAGTTAAATCTGGATTCCCTCTCAGAGTCCCACACGAAGAGATCAACAGGGACTGAAACAGAGAATACCATGGATTTATAAGTGCTCATCTCTGGGCACCAGCAGTGTTATGTAATCAGAAATGTTTCCCTCTCCAAATACTGGACAGAATAATTTCCTTTACTTACGATAGTTATACTAAAATAATTCAACTTACCTTTTATATAACAAAGTCAATTTTCAAAAACTTACATAAAATGCAACATGTTTTAATTCTCATGAAGTATTCTATTGAATATTATTTGGTAAGATAAAATATTTCCAAATCCCAGTCCTTTTGAGCCATACTTAATGTATCAAAAAGATTCTGCTTCTTTACCCTTTCCGGGAAGCTCTGTGTGAACATGTATCTTTTTTAACTTCAATACCAGGGTTTTTAGGTGGATCAAGTGAGCCAAACAGAAATATTGTGGGAGGCAGAGATGCCAAATCTCTAGGTTTAAAAAGGTAGTTGCTCACCTCATTGTGAACCCAGAGAGCAGGAGGGTGGTTTGTATATTTCACTGCCAATTCTATCATTCTCTCTTGTTCTAGCAGTCTGGGACTGGAACACATTGAAAACCCACCAACCACAGAGACTCCTGGGATGAAGAAATCAATCCTAAAAGGAGAGGCAAATAAATGATTACTGTTAAAAATAATTTTCAAATAGGCAACAAGGTAAACAAAATTGACAAAACTTTAGTTAGAGGAAGAAAAAAGAAAAATTACTAAAATTAAGAACAGAAAAGGGGCTATTATCACCAACCTTACAAAAACAAAGAGTATAAAGGAATTTATGAACTGTATACCAAAAATTAGTTAACTAAGATAAAATGCATATGTTCCTAAAAAGATATAAACTACCAACTGTGACTCAAGAAGAAAGAGAAAATAGGAACAGACCCCTAAGAAATTAAAGGGTTGAATTAGTAATTTTAAAACTCCCACAAAGAAAAGCTCAGGAACAGATGGCATCACTGGTGAAAACATTTAAAGAGTATTTATCCTTCACAAACTTCCAAAAACAGAAGGAACACTTTCCAATTCATTCTATAAAACCAGTATTACCCTGATATCAAAACCAGGCAAATATACTGCAAGGAAACTATGGACCAATTTCCCTTCTGAATAAAGACACAAAAATCCCAGGAATATAAGGTTAGTTTAACATTTGAAAATCAATCAATATAGTATCAGTAGAACACAAAATAAAACTCACACGGATATCTTACTAGATGCAGAAAAAGCATTCGATAAAATACGTTCTTTCATGATGAAAATACTCAACAAAATAGAAATAAATGAGAACTTCTTCAAGACAATAAGGGGCATCTATAAAAGACCCACAGCTGACATCAAACTTAATGGCAGAAGGCTGAACATTTCCTCCCCGGAACAAGACAAGGATTTCTACTCCTACCACTTCTACTCAACACTGTACTAGGTTCTAGCCAGTGAAAGCAAGAAAGATAAATAAAACACATTCTGATTAGTACAGGAAAGGCATGAGCTCATACACAGAAAATTCAAAGGAATTCACTGAAAAGACATTAATAAACAAGTTCAAACAAGATTGCAGAAAACAAGATTAGTATACAAAACTCAACAATATTTCTTCTCTACACTAGCAATGAAAAATCCAAATGTGAAATTTAGAAAAACTTTCATTTATAATAGCATAAAAAGAACACAATTAAAAAAACAGTATAAGACTTGTACACTGAAATTTAAAAACATGGTTGGGAAAAAAACTTAAAAGGTCCAAATAAATGGAAAGATATCCCATGTTCATGAATTGGAAGATTTAATGTTTTTAAGATGGCGATATTGTTCAAATTTATCTACTGACTCAATACAACACCTACCAAAACATTAGCTGGTTTCTTTGTACAAAGTGACAACTTGATCAAAAAGTTCATATGGGAAATTGAAGGAAGCCAGAATCTTGTAAAAGAATAAATTTGGAAGACTTATCTCCTGATTTCAAAAGTTACTAAAAAGCTAGAGTAATGAAAACATTGCGGAACTGGTACAGTATAAAGACATACACATAAAAATAAAATAATTATGAGTCCAGAAATAAACCCTTAAATTTATGGGAAACTGATTTTTGACAAAGGTGCCAAGATAGTTTATTCAGCAAATGGTACCAGGACAACTGAATATCCACATGCAAAATAATGAAGTTGGACCCATAATTTTTATCATATATAAAAATTAAGTAAAAATGAACATGAGTTTAAATAAGGGCCAAAACAATAAACTCCTAGAAGAAAACACCGGTAATAGTTTTTTAGATATGACGCCAAATCACAATGGTCAAAAAAAAGGAAAGAAAGAAAAAGGAGAGAAGCTGGATTTCATCAAAATTAAAAACTGTGCTACAAATGATACTGTCTAAAAAGTTAAAATGACAAGCAGGGTGCAGTGGCACATGCCTGCAATTATAGCTCCCTGGGAGGCTGAAGCAGGAAGATCTTAAGTTTGAGCCCACTCGGGGCAACTTAACAAGACCCCGTCTCAGGATAAAAAAGGGCTGGGGATGTAGCTCAGTGCAAAGGACCTGTGTTCAACTCCTAGTAGCAAGGAAGAAAAAAAAAAAAAGATAATTTTCTCCATTAAGGAACTTGAGTTCACAGATTATACAAAAAACTCCAACTCAGTACTAAAGACAACCCAAATTTTAAAGTGAGCAAAGGGTTTTTTGTTTTTTTGGGTTTTTTTTGTGGGTACTGGGGGTCGACCTCAGGACCTCGTGCGCCAGCAGGCGCCAGTGCCGCTGAGCGATATCACCAGCCCTTTTCTCGTATGTGGGATCCGGGGGTCGAACTCAGGCCCTCGCACTTGCCAGGCAGGCGCATACGCCGCTGAGCCATCTCACTGGCCCCGCAAAGGGTTTTAATTAACACTTCTTCAAAGGAGATACACAGCTAATAAGCACATAAAAAGATGTTCAATATTATTAGTCGTTAGGGAAATGATAATCAAATCCACACCCAAAAGAAAAGCAATAGCCAAGTGTTGGTGAAGATCTGGAGAAACAAACTCTTACACATTTCTGGCCAAATGATATAGCCACTTTAGGATGCAAGTTGGCAGTGCATGAAAACGTTAAACAGAATTATCATATGGCCCAAAATTCCACTCCTAGGGCCGGTGAGATGGCTCAGCGGCTTAAGCACCTGCCCGGCAAGCGCAAGGGCCCGAGTTCGACTCCCGGAACCCACATACGAAAAGGGGCCGGTGATATCGCTCAGCAGCACAGGCGCCTGCTGGTGCGCGAGGTCCTGAGGTCGACCCCCCGGTACCCACAAAAAAAAAAAAAAAAAAAATTCCACTCCTAGCTTTATAGCCAGGAGAAATGAAATTATATGTCCACTCAAAACCTTGAACCAATGTTCATAGCAGCATTATTCATAGCAGCCCCAAAGTGGAAAAATTCTGAAATGTCCATGAGTTGATGAATGCATAAACAAAGTATGATATAGCCATACAATAGAATGAAGTACTGATACATGCTATAACGCAGGTATGCCTTGAAATTAAGTGAAAGAAGCCAGAAAAAGTAGTCAAAAATAGACCACATACTATATGATTCCATTTATATAAAATATCCAGAATGGGCAAATCCAAAGAGACAGACAGTAGATCAATAGTTGTCTATGGGGCAGGAAGATGGGGAGAGAATGATGACTAGTATAGATTTCTTCATGGGATGATAAAAATGTCCTAAAATTTGGATTATGATGATGGCTGCACAACTCTATGTATAATAAAATCTAGTAAAATGGATACTTTAAGTGAATTTTACATGTAAATTATATCTCAGTAAAACTGTTCTTTTAAAAACAGCAGCAAATGCCAGGCATGGTGGCACATACCTATAATCCTAGCACTTGGGAGGCTGAAGCAGGAGGATGGCTATGAGTATGAGGCCAGCTGAGGCTACCAGTTTAAGGACAGTCTGAACTACCCAGTAAGACCCTGTCTCAAAAAACCAAACCAGGGCCGGTGAGATAGCTCAGTGGCATAAGTGCCTGCCTGGCAAGCACGAGGTTCTGAGTTCAACTCCTGGTACCCACATAAAAAAGGAAAAAAGGGCCGGTGATATCGCTCAGTGGCACAAGCCCCTGCTGGCAAGCGTGAGGTCCTGAGTTCGACTCCCGGTACCCACATAAAACAAAATAAAACAAAAAACAAATCAAACCAAACCAATGGCAACAAAAACTCTTTCACTGGTATTTGCCAAACTTAAACAGGCTAACATGGCCTTCTGAGTACTGAAAGGCTTACATTCCTTTCTTTTCTTCTAATCACATTCTTAATACTCTAGAACTCTCCCAAGTTTCAAGAAATTCTATACCACAGAAACCGTTTTTCTTGGTGGGAATTTAAAGGCAATGCAACAAACCTGGACATATACCAAGGAAAGAAAAATTTATTACAACCTGGCACCATAAAAAATTCTCAACCCCCTTATCTAGGAAATGGAAACATTCATTTTAGGTGTTTCTCTGCCACAAAGGAACAAAAAATTATCATCTCTCCCCAGTTGCTGTCTTACAATGCAGACTTCTCTGAAAAGAACAAGATGCTCTCTACTGGTTTGATCTACCACCTCCAAATATATTGTCCTCTAATCTATGGCCTTAAATATTTGCTTATTATTATAGTCTTTAAAAAACTAGCTCTGGATTGGAAGCACTCCAGGAAATCTCCCTAGCTTACTTCGACCCACTTTCACTATTCTCTTTCCCATGAATACTATCTATCTTTAATTTCAGAGAAGACAAAAATTTATTAATACAGTTGCTATATGCTAACAGGAGACACACAGAATCTCCACTATTTCCATATTTGAAAAATAAATCAGAGCTGTTTTTGCTGCTTCATCTCCTGAACTACAGCGCCCTCTCCTGTGCAATGCTGATAAAGATCTCCTCAAATAAGTGAAAGGAACCGGCTTCCCTAGTGTAACTCTGAAAAGCCACCTTCAGAATAAACAACGCCTTGATACAGAAAAATTCAAATTATATGAAAAGCCCCATCTGAACAGATTTTTAAAAATATGAACAATATGTATTTCATAAAACATCAGTCCAAGAAAAACACCTTTAAAAACACCTTTGCAGGATTAGCACCCTGGAACAGTGAGCGGAGGCACCTACTGTACACATGCAGAACTGAGGAGTCCAGGTGTGTGGCGGCCAACACACCCACGTCCACGTCCACCTGTGACACCGCAGGCAGCCAGTCCTGTCTACAGAGGAGCCCCAGTACCTAGCACTGAGCAGGCATGCAACACGTGGCCAAATGACAGTGCTGTACTGTAAGAGTCCAAACGCTAATCCTCTGCCACAGCACTCAGAGCTCCTCACTCATTCACCTGTGCAAACGCCATGGCGAGCCCCTGCCTCCGTGGACAGGCACCACGGAACAGTGGTGCCTCGGTCATGGATACTTCTGTCTGCAAATAATTTGGTTCACAAACCAAAGCATTTGGTAAAAGTTTGTTTTTGTTTGCGAACTCTGCATGGAGTGACAAACACGACTGTGGCCATTTTTGCCACACAATCATGGTCATCTTTTCCACAATCAAATAAATTAGGTTCATGAACGCAGGTATCACTGTACCTACAGGAGGTACGACCACCATGGATGCCTTGGTTCCTGCCTTCAACAAACCCACTTTATGGGAGGAAAATCAGCACGTACATAACCATCAAAATCTATAATAAAATCTGCTTAGAGTAGGGAGACAGACACAGGAAGTAGTAGCTACTTATACTAAGTGGAGGATTTAGACTTCACAGAGCACATGTTGCTTAAACCAAGTTTTAAATGACACAGAACGCAATGGAAGACAGGGTGTGAACAAAGAGCCAGTGAATGCAACGCCATCTACATGTGACTGTCTGAAAGTTGGGGCTGCCGCACGCGGCTATGTAGGTCATACACTGTGTAACACAGACAGAGGCCCTGCTCTGGAATAGGCGTAGTCTTATTTCTCTAATCTTGCTCCTCTCATCTACTTCACTGAGAAAACATCTTGACCTCGCCTCCCCTCAGGTGGCATCCTCTTCTCAGTCAGCGTGAACTAAGCACGGTGCAGCGTCAGTGGCATCACTGCGGGGAGGCACATTCACCCACTTCACCTTGGCCCACCACGCTTCCAACCAACAGCTTCACTGCATGGAAACTAGCCAAGGAGCTAAGAACTGAACTTGTGTCCTGGATCTCACCTGCACAGAGGAACTGACTGACTGAGTGAAATGCTAACAATAACCAAATTAATAAAGTTAATAGGCATTGTGCTACACACTTTAAATATCCCCTAACATAGGAATACTACTGCTCCCTCTTTAATGAGGTGAAAACTGAAGCCCAGAGAGATGCAGAAGCTGCCCCTACCACAGACAGTACCACAAGCATGTGAGCCAGGCAGTCTACAGAACATGAGGCCGCTCGGTCTTGTGCCTGGGATGGATACTACCCACAGCAGTGCAGCCACAATGGAAGAAGGCAGCAGTACACTGCCTAAGGACTGCTGACATGCTCTTCCCACCTCCGGCAAGAAGGAATTCTGACAAGGTGAAGAGCAGGACTCTCCAAGGAGCTAGCTGTTAAGCAAGCGGCATGCCCACCAATGAGAAGAACCCAAGGTTTTGGCCGGCTCACATGATGTTTTTTGAGGTGGTTTCCTCTTTGACCTTATTTTCTGGGTTTGACCACTAAAGTTCTAGGAAATGGCTTCCAGGGACAGAAACCAGTCCCCTGGAGAGGGGCCAGTAAGACCAAAGTGCAGTGTAGCAAGGGCCCACTGTGACTCACTCCAGGCCTGTGTTGAAAGAGTCCACCTGTGCAACTGCAGCCAGATCTCCAACTGGTCACAGACAGCATTCTTTTATTTACTTACAGTTGGGTCTGGAACCTCATCCTGAAAGTTTGACAGGTGTCAGAGGAAGCCACCAGTCAAGAAATCAGAGATGTGGAACTGTGACCCAACCTTTTGTCCCAGAGATGAGCTTAAGAGCAATCCTCATCTTTACAGACAGCAGTTCTCCGCTCTAATAATCCTAACTGTACGGACTGCACAGCAGGCATTTCCCAACTCTCTCCTTCAAAGTGCCAGAGGTTACCACCACGCTGCTGATAGCAGATCCCAGAGCACAAAGCCAACCCAGCAACAGTACAAAATAGGTGGACATCACCAACCTAAGCAAAATGGCCATCCTAAAGTCAAATATTCAAAGGAACTCACAACCCCTAGAGCTATACAATAAGCCAGTAGTAAGAGTGCAATCTTTTAAAAGGGGAGGGCCCAGGGAGAAGGAATAAGTGCTGACCCACACCAGCAGAAAAAGGGTACTGCTAACCAGCCAATCACCACCACACCCACTCTTGCTTCAAGGGTCAGGCACACACTGAAACCAGTGCTCAAGTCAGTGAAAAGACCAAATCTGTTCACTGGGATGAGACACGTGACACCGACCTGAATAATTCTGAGAATCACTACAGGCCCCATTTCTCTATCATTAGGGATCGATGACACTTTTCTTATCAGGTAATAGCAGCCTGCAAGTGCTAATACACTTGCAGGCACGCCACGGTGACAGCAGTATAACCAACACCCAGGCTTTTTCTGCGCAGGAGACTGGGGTCTGAGTCTCAGCAGAATTCGGAGTTGAAAGCGGAGACAATGCTGTACACAGGACACAAACACTTCTAGAGAGGGAAATGAGGAAAAACAGATCATTACAATTAAAATTTCCACTTTTCAATGTAATAACTGCTAAACCATTTTTGAAGGGTAAATGTTGCCCACCCCCAAAACTGCCAAAATACATTTAATATGTATCACTGAACATGTGCAAAGATTGCAGTAAATTGCTTCACAAACGCAAATTATTGCAATCAGCATCTTGTTTTCTAGTTCTAAATTCAAAGGCAAACTATTAACACAAGACTGCTAACTCTTGCTATTATCACACTTGCTATTATCACACATCCTCCTTCTAACAAAACCACATTTCCAGATGGACTGCCAAAATTAGTCAAGTGACTCCTAAGAAATACTACCAAGACTGACATGCCAGAAATTCATTTAGAAATGAATGCTTTATTTAAATAAAGGACACACACACCCAAACACACCTTTCCTTAGGAAATACAAGCTTTATTTACAATTCAACTTGAATTGCAGCTCAGTGAGGCCATTCGGAGAAACAGTGAGACAGCTGGGCTGTCAGCCTGTCAGCATACTGATTAGTCCTCAGAGTCGAATGGGACAGACTTACAGTGTGGGGGGCGGGGGGGATGACTGGGGAATCCTGAAAACACATTAAGCAAAATATTTAAACTCAACCCAGACAAGGTATGAGTGATACAGAAATTCAGTTGAGAGGATGGTCAGCCCTAACATAATGGATTAATCTTTTCAGACTACTTTGTCTACTCTGTATTAGATACAAAGATGACTAATTTTTAGAAATGTATGCATCCCCAGCAACACATAAGTCAAGCAGATTAGATTATTGCAGTGCATTCTATTAGCAAGCATTCCTGAAGAACATAATTATCAGTGCTGTTGGTTCCCAGCACTAGCTGCTTTGATTGAAATTGGAAGACTCAAAAAAATTTTCATATATGACTGAGAGAGGGGGCCATGGGCTCAGGCCAAAGAAGGAATCAGATTCTTCCTGTCAAAAAAGGCCCACCACGAATAGAAATGACCTCGAACTCTCCTCCTGAGGAACAGCTAGCCACAGAAGCTCTCTCTAGAAGATAATATATAGTTATCCCTTCTATTTGATATCACCTTCTAAAATATACACCCTTGGAAAACAGAAGAGCCACTTACCACTGGCCAGCTTTAAAGGAAAAATCTTTATCGGCAACAAGCAAGCAGAGGCTCTTCACTGATGGTGACTCGCTGGCAGTCCCACACACCTTAGCTGCTGCCACGACCTAGAGGGAGACATGAACTGCGGCTCAGGTCAATGTGCACAGAGCAGGAGGGACAAATAATGACTTTCTGGGAACTATTTTTTTGAAATCTATAAGGATGTGGTTTTTGAAATTTGCCAGACAAGCTAAAGCACACCTTGCTCTGATTCTGCCCACTATCAGGTGAACATATTTTAATTAAATCTTTTTGAGATACAAAAATCATCTCTGGGCCAGGGATACAGCTCAGTGGCAAAATGCCTGCCTGGCAAGTGCAAGGTCCTGAGTTCAACTCCTGGTACCAAAAAAAAAAAAAAAAAAAAAAAAATCATCTCTTACAGGGATTAACCAGAATTTATTGGAGTGTTTTGCTTTATGTCTGGATATCCCCCCAAAGCCTCACGCAGTCATAGGTGGGGCTCTTCCAGAGGTGGGTGAATCTAGAGTGTGTGACTGATTCATGGTGCAATGCTAGGATTGAGGGTGATTACTAAATCAGTTCACTGATTGGATTGGCACTGCCCTAATCCTGGTAGACTGGATACAATATAAGGGACAGAAAGAGGCTTGTTTTCCCCCTTGCTACTTTGCTACCTTCTGCCTGCCATGAACTGTTTCTCCTCTGCAATGTCACCCTGCCTTGGAACCAGCCAATTATGGACTGAAGCCTCTACAAACTAAATAAACCTTTCCTCCCTCAACTTTGGGTGTTGGGTATTTTGTCTCAGCAAAGAGAGAAAAGTGACTGAGACAAGGAGTATCCGTCCTGTGCAGTGCACTCTGGAAAGAGCTCAGGGAACTGGAACAGGGGACTGGAACCTGTAAGCAGTCCTGCCTGGCATGAAGTCTCCATGGGTGCCAGGCAAAGCGAGGCCCACTGTGTGCTTCTCAGCGTGTAAGGAGTTCATTTCAGAAATTAAAAGCAAGCACTCAAAACTTTTTTTAGTAATTTTACAGAGCAACTGTGTGTCTATTGAACCTAATAATAGAAAAATTTGGTTTATATTCATGTCTTTTACATTATACAAAATATAAATTCACAACTTTAAAACAACAACAAAAAAAGCTCTTCCCTACCGATAGTCTAAGAGAGATACTCTAAATGGCATATCTGATTTCTGCCTCAGCACCCCTCAAATTCAAAATGTCTCTACTTCATTCATTCATTCTTCTGTCTTGTGCTTCTCTTTCTCCTCTAAACCTGGGACATCTTCACAAGTGGAGAAGAAAGAACATGACTCTTTCCTTAACCTTTTACTTTTGTTCAGCTCCATTTGTGGCAGCAAATCAAATCCAGAGCAATTGACCAAAATATGATCCCCTCCTTGGAGCTACGTTCAAAGCTCCACCAAAGGCTGCACTGCAAATCCGTCAAGGTCAATGAGCTTCCCACCCCAATGCTAGCTCACTCTGGCCCCTTTCTCCAAAGGTTTACTAGACTTAATCAAACTATCAGTGAGAGATTATTTTCAAAAATTCACCAGAATCATTCTCATGATGGATGGTGGTCTCCTTTACCTCAAAATAGCTCCTAAAATTGTCTACTTTCTCTTTCACCTGCAAAATTTCTTGCCTCTGTCTTTCTCTGTATTACTGATTGCCAATCTTCTCTTTCTCCTCTCTCAGATAGCAAGTGGGTGATTTTTCACCCACCGCCTGCCCTTTTATCTGCACTCTTTGTCCCAGTTCTGACCCCTCTGGAACACTACTCTACCAGCAACCACCAGTCCTTTCCTTCCTGTACAATCGTTCTCTTTCTAGTACCTTCCTGTTTCATCAGACAAATGCCACTGGTTCAGCCTAAGCAATTCAGCCACAAAATAAAAGCAGCACTAGAATATGGTTGTTAACAGTATGGGTTATGTAGCTAGACCGCCTGGTATTTTATCCTGGCTCTACCACTTACAAGCTGTGTGACTCTGGCCAAGTTACCTAGCCCCTCTCAGCTACAGAATGAGAATAGCACCTTTAAACTCACAGGATTGTTGTGAGGACTAATTGAGATAATATACATAAAAGCAAATTTTAATGCTGCTGGCCCATAGTAAATATTAAGTGTTAGTTATGGGGTTTTTTTCCCATTAATTAGAATTGTTACTGTTCGTTTTACATTGTATCTTACACTTTATTATTAATATATATTTTGCCACAGCACTAGCGCTGCTGCACAGGACCTTGCACAGTGGGCATAGCACAGCCACTGGGAGACTTTCCTTACATGGATGACAAGGAACTCCACAGTGTATCCTATCCTGTAGATTTATACTGAGTGAAAATTTAAAAGCCATACTCTCTTTAAGCTTTTTAAAAATCTTGCCTTCCACCCCTTCCTCTACTTAAAGGATTAATGATTCCTTAGCCTACAGAATCTTCTTTTTCTTGATCTCTCCTTAACCACAGGTAGCCTGGCTTCTGCTCTCCTGAAACTTTTTCCCAGGTTGATGTATTCCTAAAGAACCACACTCAATGTCTAGTCTCAGTTCCCACTCTGTCTGGCCTCTCTGAATTTGGTACTTTCCATCCTGGAGCACTCTCCTTGCCTGAGACAGCTAACACTGAACTCTTCAGGTCCTCTCCTGCCTCTCTTACAAGTTCTCCTCCTCCTTCACTATTCCTTCTCCCACTTCCCCAGTAAGAACTGCCTTACCCTCACCCCAAGACTGAGGTCCTTACCATTCCCAAGGCCCCCACGTGCCACGGACTATTCATCATTGCTCTTCTGCCAACCCCAGGCTCATATCTCATATCTCTACTCCCCGTGGGTAACAACAGCCAATGCCTGAGAAGCCTTAATCTCAGATGTATGCCCGATGCTTCACTTGATGTTTTATGTGCACTAATTCATTCTGTTAGTATGAATAATCATTCTATATCTTGAGATAGTGTTGTTATCCTTCACTTTACAGATGAGGAAACTGAAAGGTTCGATACTTGCTCAAGATTACCTAGATAGGAGCCAGGTGTGGTAGTGCACATCTGTAATTCCAGCACTCTGAGAGGGTGAGGCAGGAGGATTCACAAGTTTGAACCCAGCCTGGGCAACTTAGTGAAACCCTGTCTCAAAACAAAAATAAAGGGCCGGTGAGATGGCTCAGCGGCGTGAGCGCCTGCCTGGCAAGCGCGAGGGCCTGAGTTCGACTCCCGGATCCCACATACAAAAAAGGGCCGGTGATATCGCTCAGCGGCATGGGCGCCTGCTGGTGCGCGAGGTCCTGAGGTCGACTCCCGGTACCCACAAAAAAAAAATAAATAAATAAATAAAATAAAAATGCCCTCGGTTCAAACCCTAGTACCCACCACCAAAGCAAGAAAAAGAAAGAACGAATGAAAGAAACAAGCAAGGAACTTCTGAGTCAAGATGCAAACCCCGGTTACCCTGACCCCTAATCATCTGTTGGCACTATCTCAATGGTAAACTTCTCTTATCTGCAGAATTAAATCCACCATACTCTTGCACAATTTCTGGACTTGAACATGGTGCTTTGAACTGGGAAACAGGGAAAGTAGAGATAGATAATGCTGCCCTGCTTCCCCAGAGCCCTGCAAAATCAGCTTCTCTTCAGCAGGGTTTCAATCTGGACCACTCCTGGAGTGAACCTGACCAAATCCATTTTCAGTTGATATACTAACACACAAACTTTGACTCTTTCTAGCATTCTGTCCCTAACTGAATGCAGCCTGCCTTTTCCTTCCCTTGATCATCTTCACCACCCTAGCCTAGAATTCTCTACTTTTCATGTAAATTGCTATACTGGCCTCCTTCTTGAGTCTCTCAAAGCAGCCAAGATATGAATATTGCTAATGTTCCAACCTGAGTTACTCCCCACCTCAAAGCTTTCAAGGGGGCCAGGGATGTAGCTCAGTGGTAGAATGCTCACCTTGCATGCTCATGGTCCTGCATTCAATCCCAGGCACCACCGCAAAAGAAAAAAAAACAAAAAACACTAAAAGGCTTATGTAACTCATATTAACTTGAGCTCCCCCTGCCCACCTCCCAAACTCAGCCTAGAACATGCAGCACGCACCACTCTCTCAGCTGTATCAAGTCCTACTCAAATATTCTTCCTGTCTGAAATCTTTCCTCTTCTCTCCATCCTCTCAACTCTATCAATACAATGTTCTTGTCTTTCTTATTGTATTTAGCATGCATAATTAAAGTATAAATACTCATGAACATGTCTTCCCATCACATAGATCACAAGCCTCCTGAGGTCAGATGTGTATATAACGCATCTCTAAATCAGCTCAGATCAAACACAGGGCCCAACACATAAGAAGACTCAGGTAAGTACATACCTGCAGAATGAATGAAAACTCTTAAAGTCACTTCAAACTGGTTTCCAAAACAAACATTGAAAGAAATTCAGGAAGGTTTTGCTGCCCAAGAAAAGTGAGGAGGATAAACACAGAAAATCCAGATTTGTGTTTTAAAATGTGGAAAAGTCAAAGGGGCCAGGGATTTCTTCAGCAGAACTGGTATCATCCTATTTGCCACACATTCTAAGTACTGTATCTTATTTCAAAGACAAGTAATGAGAATTATCTCGTCTCTCCATTACTTTACTATTCCCATTTTTTATGTTTACAAAAAAGAAATGCTACTTTATAAACATTCTTTATTTTCTGTCAGTTTAATAATTTGTAAAAACATAGCCAATAGCTAGATTATTTCACTGCTAACAGCTTAACTGGCACCAGCTGGATTCACTAAGAAAACTAGTTATTTATAAGGTCTGTAAACATACCCAGAAGAGTCACCTGGTGGCAGGGAAATCTATACTCATAATCACTGTAGGAGGAAGAGAATTTTAGCTGAAACATTTGAGAATGTTTCACAATCAAATGCTAGACTATGTGAAATGAAACAATCATTTCTCAACATCTAGTCATAAAATTTAATGAAAAAGAGAAAGAAAGCAATGCTTTTTATTAAGCCACATTTTCATTCGGATAGTGTCTATAAATGGAACTCTTTCCAGATGCATTGTGCCCTTTGGTATTAAAATCTGTTGTAATTCATACTAACAATCTAGACAACATTGCTCCAACTGGAACAAAAGATACCTTGCACAATTCTTGACTTCTAAAGACATGACTCCCTCTTACTACTCTATCTTGTCTAATTAACAAGTTCACGATGGGGCCATAATTTGTATTTCTTGCCGCCAGGTGGCTTGAACCACTGGTGGTACATGCGTGACTGTCCCATGCATGACTGTACCACTTCTACTCACGGAGGTACGCCGTGCTGCCTGATCGGGCAGTCATGCATGTACCACCAGTGGTTCAAGCTGGCAGGAACATATTAATACAAATACCACATATTATGTGAAAATTTAAACCAAAGTGGATTAAAAACATTAATGAAATCTTTCAAAGGCCACATATTTCATTCTAAAGCTAGTTCATACAATTAGGATCTGCAATTGTGACCCCTGTTATATGTCACTGTTTCTTTTATTGAATAAGTAAAACATAATAAACTGTATGTTTTAACATTTGTACTTGGTCTTATACTAAATGGATCAAAAGATTTCACAACTGAAAATTCTACTAGCCACATCCTAACTTAAAACTTATGGCAGGAAATGAAACTTTCCATAAAATAACATTTAAATTCTTCACTATTCAATAAAAAACACACTTGCCAACTCTTCCTGGTACACATTTTTAATGCTTTGACAGAGTCAGCATCTAAAAGGAAATTCCACCATATTTATTTAGAAGGCTGGTTTTATATAGGTTGTTCTGAGGGTACTGCTGATGCAAAAGTCTATGTACAGGGTCCGGTGAGATGGCTCAGCGGCTTAAGCGCCTGCCCGGCAAGCGCGAGGGCCCGAGTTCGACTCCTGGAACCCACATACGAAAAAGGGGCCGGTGATATTGCTCAGCGGCACAGGCGCCTGCTGGCGCGCGAGGTCCTGAGGTCGACACCCCCGTACCCACAAAAAAAAAAAAAAAAAAAAAAAAAAAAAAGTCTATGTACAGGAAATAGGTCTTTGGAAACCTAACTGGCTTATCCTGTTCACTACTGTTCATTCATTTCCTGGCTTAAAAATTTAGGCAAATTCAGGATTTGAGATAACCTGAGACAATAATACAGCTAGGGCTCAGAGAATTTCAGAGATGAAAGAAACTAGTTATTACTGAGAACAGTATGTCATGATGCATGAGGATATCAAGACCCACAGACATTATTTACATGTGCCAGAATACAGCACCAATCTAATATACAGGAACCTGATTTAAACAAGTCAGTTTTACTCAGGTGATTTATTGTCAAAGAAAGATCACAAAATTCTGCCAACCCCACGATTTTACTTTTTAAATGGTCTATGCTGGTCAGCAGTTATCCCTGGCAGGACAGGTAAACTCGCCTTACTGCTACCACAGACTAACCTGTCCCTCTGGGCTGGGCTGCTTCTTCCACCTCAGTTAACAAGAACAGCAGTAGCACATGCCTGTAGACAGTGCTCACCATGTGCCAGGAACCTTAGATATGCTCATTCCTTCGGTCTTCACAACAACCCGGAAGGCAGCTCTTAACATCCCCATTTTACATATGAGAAAACTGAGGCCCAGAGCTAAGTGGCAAGGCAGAGATCTGAATTCAGGCACTTGTGTGTTTTGCTACTTCTCAAAAAACAACAAACAAAACAAGGCTTTCCTTCCATCCAGCTATCATCCCATTTCTCTGCTGCCGTTCACATCGAAACATTTCTGCCTCTACTATCTTATCTCCCCTTCTCTCTCCAACCCAATTTAGCTAGGCTTTCAGTCTCAGCAGTGTACAAAAGCCAGTCAGTCCAGTCTACCCACTACCCATTCTGGCAAAAATAGTTGTGACTTCTCAGAACTCAGCAGAGCTGGCTACTCTGCCTCCTGCCTGACTTTCTCTGGCTTCAACAACACTGCTGATTTCACTCTTGTCCAGCTGCCCATTCCTTCTCCATCTCCTCTCTGCTGCCCCTGGTTCTTCTACTTGGCCTCTAATTGGTAACAAACCCAGGGCTGAGTGCCCGGCCCTCTTCCTCACTTTCCATGTGCCTTGGATTTTACTTCAGCAGTGAACTCTAAACTTACATATACAGCTGCCTCTCCGAACTTCATTTTCAAACTTAACATACTGAAAACCAAACTATTTTTTTCTTCCAAGTTTTCTTCCTTTTTATTATTGAGAATTTTAAATGCATAAGTAATGAAAACAGTATACTGCACCCCCCATACATCTATGACCTAGATTCAATAGTTGATATGAACTGATAACAGTTGATAAAACTCATGGCTAATCTTATTTCAACTGTAACTCCACCTACTTCCTGCCCACACCCAACCCCAGATTATTCCAATACCAAGTTCTTTATTTCCTCTCCTCCAAATGTTCATTTTCACCAATATTTGCTACCACCATCACATCATTATCTACTCCTATTATTCAAACCCTGAACCCTAAAATTATCTTGGTTTCTTCTGTATCTCTCACTAATTGCTACTCTATCCCCATCTGTGAATTCCATCAGCTCTACCTCTGTCCCAGACCCATCTCCCAATCTACATCATGACTATCACCAGCCACCAACCTGGTGTCAAAACACAACAAAAGCCTAGTCCATGACCAAGCAAATAAGTGACCCATTTAAAATTAAAATATTGGGCCGGTGAGATGGCTCAGCGGCATAAGCGCCTGCCTTGCAAGCGCGAGGGCCCGAGTTCGACTCCTGGATCCCACATACAAAAAAGGGGCCGGTGATATCGCTCAGCGGCACGGGCGCCTGTTGGCGCGCGAGGTCCTGAGGTCGACCCCCCGGTACCCACAAAAAAAATAAAAAATAAAAAATAAAAAAAATAATAAAAGTAAAGAAAAGAAAATTAAAATATCATGTCCCTCCTTAAAACTTCCCATCACTCTCAAGATAAAATCCCAACTTCCTATTGAGGCCAACAGTGATTTATACAACCCGTTTCCTGTCTATCTGCCATCTTCTCTCATACCTACTCTCCTATCAATGCGTCAAGCTCATTCCTGCCTCAGAACCTTGGCTCCTGCCAGTTCATCTTCACAGAATGCTATCCACATGCCTGGCTCTTTTCCTTATTTAAGACCTGGCTCAAATGTTAAGCATAGATTTTAAAAGGCACCCTGCCTCAAGCCACTCTTGCCCCTGTAACCCTGTTTTATTTCCTCTTTAGTCCACCACATCTGACATCCTCTGTTTTAACTACACTACACAGAGCAGGGGCCTTGCCTACTGCATGCACTGCTGTAATCCCAGCATGTGGAACAGGGCTGAGTACATGGCTGGCACTCAATATATGTCTGCTCGATCTAAAATAAAATTCATTTCACCTGACTGGATTCTCGGGGTGGGATGGGGGGGACAAGAGCCTTACCTCTCTGATTGCTTAATTTATTGAGCAAAAGTGTGTCAGTGCTTTACATTTCAGACACAACCTAGTTAAGTCTGGGGCTTTAGGAAGTAGTAGCAGCAGAGGCAACTTTAGTGATTTCCATAGTTTCCATCTGTACAGAACAGACTGCACATGAATCAGCACCTCACCTCTGGAGAGAGGTATCACCACCATTCCTACCTCACAAAGCAATTCATACACGGCAGTACAGGAAATCAACTTCAGAGCTGAGGTCAACACTTGCTTATTCTACTCAATGAAGCAAGCACTGAATGACAACGGTATGCCAGCACTGTGTTTGATACTCTGGCTGTGAAGCTGCTAGGCTGTGCCTTTGCCCAAGGAGCCTCCATTTCTTTGTGGGCTTGGACAGCAGAGTGAGCTGTACTCCCCGGTGAACCACAGGCCAGCGCTCTTCAGTTAGACAGCTCATCCCACTCAGACCTGCAACTCAGCAGTCACAAGTCAAGCCATTATGAGCTCTCAAAAATCAGCACTGAGAACCACGGAAACCCCAAAGACCTCTGTCTCAGAAGCTCAGCCCTTTGAATCTATTAACTAACCTCCATGCCAGCAGTAACACCCCCTTTTCTTATGCCCAGTAATATAATAACTCCATCTCCCTAAATCAAGTGTCCTTTGCTGTAAGAAAACCTGATTTGATTACCAAAGACTGAGTTCAAGGGCTGAGGCCTCATTTACTTGACCAAAAACATAACTCAGCATTTAAGATAGGATGCTTTTACAGCTGATACTTTAGAAACAAGAGGCATGAACCAGGACTATCCTGGACAAATCAAGAAGCAGAGTCATCTGAGTCTTAATTCTCTCATCTGTGAAACAGGAACAAGGATCCCTAAACTTCCCTCCCACGGTGGTTGTGAGAATCAAGTACCAGCCCACTATGTAACTAAATGCTTCAAAAACAAAAAGATAACAATACACTTAAGACACTACAGGATAAGGCATAGGCTTCTAAAAGCAAACTTTAAAGCTGAAAAAATTAAGTTTTTCCAAAACAATTACATGCATAAAATCATTGTTTTTTTGTGGCAGTAGGGATCAAACCCAGGGCCTCTGAACAAAGCTCCATCCCCAACCCTTTTAAAAATTCTTTAAAATTCTGAGATTGGTTTCACCAAAATGCCAAATTGCCCAGGCTGGATTCAAACTTGCAATCCTCCTGCCTCAGCCTCCCAGAGTGCTGGGATTATAGGTTTGTACCACCATGGCTGGTTCTAGAATCACTTTAGACCAGAACTCCTCTAAAATCTAAGGACAGGGGTTTGTCCATCATTTTCAATACCCGCATCTAGCCTGGTGTCTGGCATATTTCCAAATGAATCAATGAATGCATAAAAACTAGTTAATTTTAAAACTTTTATTGCCGACCTCATCCACAAATGGATAATCAGAGTATAACTTGCTCAGTGGGCCCAGCCTCTGCAGAAGCCAAATACAGACTGACCCTCCAGTTATGTATTAGCCTTGCCTGAACAATTCTTACTACTCTACAGTATTTCTACTCTTATCTCCTTGACATTGTTAAGATTACTCAGACTGCTTATTCTTTGATCCTAAGAAAAAATATGTGAATTCGAATACAGTCAAACATTTGTCAATTCAGAATTCCATTTCCTGCATTTACAGTCCCATGCAAGAGCATCAACATACAAGCTTTCCAGAGGGAATACAACACCCAGCACTGAAAGAACATTTCTGGATCCATTTCTGCTCCATTCTCTACCCACCCCAGCAGTGGCAACAAGGTCCACTGGGCTAGGATTTCTGAGCTGGAGCTTCTTTGCCTCTGGAGAAGCCCTCAGACAGTGGTGGTGAACCTATGGCATGCATGTTATTGTGTTTTTCTCTTAAGACAAAAGATGTTAATGTATGAGTTGTTTTTCCTAAACTAAAACCTCAGTATTCAGGTTTAACTGCAGAGCTGGCACTTTGCAGTAAGTGGGTTTTGGGTTGCAGTTTGGCACTTGGTCTCTAAAAGGTTCACTGTCACTGCGCTAAGATATCTCATAGGCTTGGTATCTTTCTTTGTAAAATGTAGATGCCATCCTATCATTAGACTACCTGATGGACTTGAACTGAAGAGTAAATGAGACGTGCAATGTTTTGTAAAGCACACTGTACTTGCTATACAAATTAGAGAGAGTGGAAGATGAGATTATGAGAATCTAGTCCATACTGTTATAGCCCAACCTAAGAGTCTGTCACTTAACAAGCCCAAGGTCAAGTCCCTCCTCCAGGGCTCGGAGCAACCTCTGCAGGGACTGAGGTGGATATGGCACTGAGGTGGCCCCACAGATCATCTAGCTCTCTCCAATTCCTCATCTCCCAATTCTCATTCTGTTTGGAAGAGTGAAAATTAGAAACAAAAGGAGAACTGCAATTGGAAAATTTTTCCTCCAAGGTAGTAACATGATTAGAATTTGAACCTTGTTAATTTTCTGATTTCCAGGCACTAAAATTCTCAACCAATCATACTATGAGAGTTTATATTAACTTTCTTTGCCCTAAACTTGGCCCTAAATACCTCCCCCATTCCTCATAATTTCATCCTGTAAAATCCTGAAACGACTACTCTAATTCAGGTTCTGGCAACTATTACCTGCAGGCCAAATCTGACCTGGTAAATCAAGTTTTACTGGAACATAACCACACCAATTTGTTTAAATACTATTATGGCTGCCTTCACCCTGTAAAGACATAGTTTAGTAATTATAAATGAGACAGTAAGGCCCATGAAACCTAAAATATTTACTATCTAGTCCTTTATAGAAAGTTTGCCAATACTTGCTCTAATTTATCTACCTGCCTCAGAATACAACAGTAAACAGTATAGTACATGTCCACTAAATAAACTACTTTTTCTTGAGAACTAGCAAACTTTTCACTTAAAAAAAAATAATAAGCCTCACATTTATAGAATCAGTATTTCTGCATTTCTGTGTGTTAAACCAAGTATTTTCAGATTTAGCATCAACGGGGCAAGTATATTTTCCCACATGGCCATAAACCTACTCTGCTGATCTAATTTTACAGACTTCTTATAAAAACATCAATTTAAACTGATCAACAAATCTTCAGTACCAAAGTCATTTTCCGAAAGTAGAATTAGTTTTAAAGGTAAGGCCTAAACAAAATGCCTTTCCATAAAAGTGTTTTCTTCAATTAATACATAAAATTAAACAGAGACAATACAATTTCTGTTCATGTTTGTAGGTGTGCATAAAAATACAGCATTACTATTTACATAGAGTAACACTAAGCTAAATATATCTGAATATCTAAGAAGCACTCAAAAAAGCAAAAGCAAATATCCGATTTATACTTTTAAATAAAAACAGGGTTACTCACTTAGGTAAAGGGTGAGGATCCTTTACTGCCCAGCCCTTGACACCCCTTCAGGTGGCAGATTAGCTTTCTATAGTCTGAATATGATGGGAAAAAAATCTGTGCATGGGAAGAGTAATGAGCTCGTCCACCTTCCTTTCTCCCCCTTGATGAAATAAGAGTTTCTAAAGTAGGGATGATCAGGGGCTTTGAGATGGTGCCAAGAAAAAAAAAAAAAAAAAAAAGAAAGAAAGAAAAGAAAAGAAAGAAAGAAAGAAAAAAGGTAAGCCATTTTATAAAATGTAGGCTCTAAAAGAAGTTTTATCTCTAAAATATAACCCAAAACGTCATACTTGTGAGGATGGTTCCTTTAATTGCCACTACACTCCCTTCACCAAAAATTAATCCATTCATTCCAAGTTTAAAGGACAAATCTGAATATTTGTCATCTTTTAAAATCAGTTGTCAATATGTCCTGCTCAGAAAATTTCAGAACAGAAAAATAACAAATTTCCTTGACTGTCTTTCAAGTGGACCAACCTTATCTAATGCCTTCCCATAAAGCCCATCCTAACTGTGTTTAAACTGTCTGGCCAGGAAAACCTGTCATACGCAAAGATACAAACCTCTCGTCGAACAACACTTGCAGTCCTCTCCAAGTGGTCAGTTTTCCTTTTGGATTTCATTGTGCTTTAATAAAAAGGAAAATTAGGTTACTAAGTACTATCCTCATAAAAGTAATAAAATTAGTTTACCCTGGAATATCATGGCTAGCCAAAATACAATATAATATTATGCATCCTACAAAATGGTTGGTGAAAATGTGCACATCTGTCTCTTTTGGGAGTTTGATATGCTTCCCACAACCATCAGCAGATCAGGTCTCTTTGAAAATAAACGAAGTAACACCAAAGGCCGATAACTCACCTGGTTAGGGTCAGGTGGCGCAAAGTACCTGGTGTCAGCCTTGACAAAGCAGCCCGCATGCACGTGGCTCCTGCAGAGCCTCCCACCAACCCAGGAACCAAGATAGCAATGCAGGCCATGGTGCTTCCTGGCAAACAAAACTCAAATTTAAAACCATTTTAAGAAAAAGTGAGTTCAATTCCCAGTACCAAAAAAAAAAAAAGAAAAAAAGAAAAAGTGGTGAAAACATCAACTAGTATAGGGGCTAATAAAAAAGAGAGTTTGGATTTTTGTAGTGCAATTATGACTTGGTCTGCCAACAAAAAAAGCAAGACATTAACCTGGCAAAATTTCTGCTACCATTCAGAGCTGATTCAAATATGTAATTATTGGTGTATCAAATATATCAAATATACTCATGTATCACCTAACAGGAATATATTCTGAGAACTGCTTTATTAAGGGACCCCATCATTATGCAAACACCATAAAGAATACTTGCACAAACCTGGATGATGGAGGTTAGTTACTCAATGTGGCCTCTTGATGCAATCCACACACTGTACACATGAGATACATGAGGCTGCTGCCACCAGTGTAACATGGCATATTGTTTTATGATAAAAAAATTTTTATAAGTAGAAGCATATCTTTAAATAATGATATAGTAAATATATAAGCCAGTAACATGGCCACTTATTGCCAAATACTATATACTGTACATAACTGTCTGTGCTATACTTTTATAGGTCAGCACAATAGGTTTGTTTACACCAGCATCACTACAAACACAGGTTGTTGCCAGGCATGGTGGTGCACGCCCGTAATCCCAGCACTCGGTAGGCTGAGGCAGGAGGATCTCCGCAAGTTCGAGGCCAGCCTGAGCTACACAATGAGTTCAAGACCAGCCTCAACTACATAATGAGACCCTGTCTCAAAAGACAAAACAAAACAAAAAAAACTATCACCAACAACAAAAAACACACAAGTTGTGCTCTGATGTTATGATGGCTACAGCGTTCCTAGGCAACAGGAATTTTTCAACTCCATTGTAATCTTATGGGATGTATGTATAGTCCTTTGTTGACTGAAACGTTATTATGCAGCATGTGACTACAGTCATGTTCTCTGTTGGTTTCCAAAATCTGTAACCAAGTTTATGTGACTACTTATGCTATTATAGAAAAGTAGACTTATAACTGCTGATAATTGTATTCCACCTGAGGGCCATATAGTCTTTACTATTTCTTGTTAGAGAAAATGTAAGAGGCAGACAAATTTCCTGAGGTTCCCAAACATAAAATACTTAAGATCCCAAATACTAAAAAACCAACACATAATAATACTATTCACAATAGCCCACACTAGAAATTATGCAAAAGGCCATTAATAAGAGTAAACAAACATACTACACAGCAATAACAATGAATAGGGCCGGTGAGATGGCTCAGTGGCGTAAGCGCCTGCCTTGCAAGCGCGAGGGCCCGAGTTCGACTCCCGGATCCCACATACGGAAAAGGGGCCGGTGATATCGCTCAGTGGCACGGGTGCCTGTTGGTGCGCGAGGTCCTGAGGTCGACCCCCCGGTACCCACAAAAAAAAAAAAAAAAAAAAACAATGAATAAACTTCAACTACTTACAGTAATATAATTGAATATCATAAATATCATTTTGAATGAAAGAAGCCAGGCTCAAAAGAGCACATATTCTTTGATTCCAACCACATAAAATACAAAAAAGGCAAAATTAATCTATGATGTTAGAAATCAAGTAAGCCATTACCCCTCGGGGATGGCCATAACAATGTTGTTTCTTTATCCGGGCATTAATGGCCTGGGTACTTACACTTGGAAATTTTCATCAACTGTCCTCTTAGGAGTTGTGCACTTTTCTCTTTGTATGTTATACTTCAATAAAAAGTTAAAAACATACACACATACAGAAGGGCTTCCTAACATTTCAGTTCTTAAAACCACTAGACTATCAGATGCTGGAAAAATAAAAAGTGGAGTAGAGGGAGAGGGGGAAAAAAGAAGGGAACTGAAATGTGTTATGTATGTGTACCAACCCCCTACAGTGAATATAATTATTATGTACTGCAAACATATACTAATAAAAGTAATAAAAATAAAAACAGAAGTGCATAGAAGATATTACAAATGCTGCAAACCTTGGAAGAATTTAGTCTTTGGATTTTAAATATATTCCTTCTAATGCAAATTTTGGAAGCATATTTAAAGTAGAATGACTTCTGAGTTATGGTACAATGTCTTTGAATTATACCTCAGGCTGGCACGAAAGTCAAATATTTTCTTTTTTTTCTTTTTTGTGGGCACCGGGGGTCAACCTCAGGACCTCAAGTGCCAGCAGGCACCCGTGCCACTGAGCGATATCACCGGCCCTTTTTTCGTATGTGGGTAACCGGGAGTCGAACTCAAGACCTCGCACTTGCCAGGCAGGCGGTTATGCCGCTGAGCTATCTCACCGGCCCGTCAAATGTTTTCTATCATGAAGATTTTTATAACTGTAGTAGAGAAGAGAGCCATTTCTCAGTACAGTCGCTTAATGGCTAATTTTAAATATGCACATCAGTGCAGTGCTTTTATGTAAAAAATAATCTCCAAATAGGAAGTAGGAAGATAGATTTTTCTCAAAGGGGAAGGGAATCAAGAGATGGAGGGACAGGGGATGAAAAAAAGAATTAAGATGTGTTATATACATATACTAACTCTACAGAAGGAATGTAAACGTTGTGTACTGCAAATATGTACAAAGGGGAAAAAAAAGGAAGGACATCAAGATGTGGAGGAGGAAGGAGGGAAGGGAAAGGGGATGGAAAAAGGAATTAAGATATATTAGGTACATGTACCAACTCCTCACAAGGAATGTAAACATTATATACCACAAATATGTACTAATAAAGAAAAAAAAAAACTACTGGACTATCAGGAAAAGCATTGATTAGAAGTCAAATGATATATATATTTTTTGTTTCTTCTCAACACTATTTTCTTATGCCAATTTTTAATTACTTCTTAGCCCCGAACAGCCACATTTAACATGCTATATTGTCATACCAATATTTTCCTCTCTTAATTACTTTGAGAATAATGTATGTGAACACTTTTTTTCTGAGCTCTTTGGAAGGCATTGTGTAATTGTAATAAATTTAGTTAAGAAAACAGTCAAGCTAATTCATGAAGCTTCATATTCACTAACCTAGTCCTTCATTCAATAGTTATTAAGAGCCCACTAAGAGGCAGGCACTGGCCTCAACAGCCACTGGTAATACAGGCATGAAGAAAACAAAAAGCTTCTCAGCTTACACTCTAAAAGGCAGAGGTAGAAAAGAAATCAGGTAGAGATGTAAGCCAGATATGATTTATTCAACCCTAATAAAATGGTATCAAAAAGCCTACCGCTTTATAACTACTTTTTAGATAAAAGATCTGTTTCTTCTTGACACAGTATGATTCAGCATCATTGTGAATACACATGCTACTGGTTATTTTTCTAATAAATGAAAAAGTATAATCACCCTTTCACGCAAGACCCCTGTAGTTTCCTTTAAAAGAGCTGAACCAAAAGCAATGTGTTAACCACTGAAATGCACTAAACCAAAACGGTGTGTTAATCACTGAGAGGAAGAAGGGGAAACTTACTTTAGAAGTCCATGAGATTTTAGGAGTCATTAAGTGTATGGCTCGCTGACTAATGCGGAATATTTTGGCCGTCGTATTTTACTGATATCAATCAGAACATGGACAGTTTTTCTATATACTGAAATTCTCACAAAGTTCCTGGAATGACAGAGACAATATGTAAGAAAAATGTTTTTGGACACAGAAAAAACCCTAGTAAATCTTGGCTGCAAAGCAAAGGCTCATTACAATCAGTAGGCACCTCTCCCAGCAAGCCTACTCTCCCCTTCCCATCTCGCCCCCTCATCTTGCCACTTCTCTTTTTTGATTATTTCACTGCTTCTCTTGTTCAGCTTCCTTGGCCCTTAACTCCTACTACTTAGGCAATCTACTCCATGAAATTCCCTTTCACATGTTTTCATCCTGCCATATATTGGCCATCGTCCTTGCCTGGCCACTGGTGGGTTGTCTGATGCCTCTGCTCAAACTTCGCTTGCACTTGCTAAAGAAATAAAAATGTAGCCAAAGGCTAGAATGACAGTTACATATCATTTAAGGCCAAATTTACTATACATGGAAATACTGTTCTGTTTAATGTTTTAGACAACTATTACTAAAATGAAGTCCTTCCAACATGAAACACCTCAGTGACTGTTGTTTGAATGGTCTACTTCTCAACTGGAAAACAGAAATGTTAATTTTTAAAAGCTGTTCTTTTAAAAATTCTAAAATATTGTTTTGTAACAATAATCATGATCAAGATTGCCACCTACTGGTAAATAAAGAGCATTTCTATAAAACTGTGTTGAAAGTGCCTTCCAAAGCTTTATGTCAGATCTTGGAATAAAGTATTTTTAAAAATCTACCATTTTTATATGCCCAAAGGAAAGTGTAGTTAGTGAAAATAGTCAACCGAAAGAGATCAACATAGTTAAGGAATTTATAAAACTATAAAAATTACCCCGTAAATATCTGTATACTGACAAACGCTCCACTACCAAAAAATCAACTATTTCTGAAATGCAAAAAATTTACTATAAATGCTAAATAAAACTGATGGCTCTTTTTTTGTTGTTTGTCTTGTTTTGTTTTGGTCTTTTTGAGACAGGGTTTCATTATACAGTTCAGACTGGCCTCAAACTTGTAGCAATCTTCCTGCCTCAGCCTCCTGAGTGATGGGAATATAGGTGTGTGCCACCATGCCTAGCTGCTGACCGCTCTTAACTATGTTCTAAAACAAATTATTACAAGCAACAGATTAAGATTTAAGATTAATTACATTGTTTTTAATTCCATTATTTTAAGCCTTGGAGATATAATAAGAACTTCACACAATGGCCTTGCCACACTGAAGCCTTTATACAGACAGAAAATACTAAACAGATAATTAATGAGATTATTACAATGCAAATGAGTGGGATAAAGGCAATAGGAATGGCGTGAGTGGAGGAGTACTGGGGAAGGCCTCTCCAAAAGTGATGACACCTGAGCTGAGACCAGAATGCTTCCAGGCAGCCAAGCAGATGTTCAGGAGAAAACATTTTGGCAGAGGGATTAGCAAGAAGAAAGGCCCAAACAAAAACCAAGCCTGGCATGTAAAGGAATCAAACTGGTGTGGTTGGAAAGCAGTAAACTGAGTAAGAGTAATATGAAATAAAGTTGAGTAAGTAGACATGTGCCCATCACAGCAGGCCATGGTAAGGAATGAACTTCACCCAAAGGCACTGAGAAGCAACTGAAGAGTGAATAAATCAGGAAAAGACATGAGCTAATTTGTATTTTTAAATGACTGCCCAGGTTACTGTGTGAAGAATGATTAACCAGGGTCAAGAGTGAAAGCAGGAATTCGGAATCTGAGAGAGCAGTTAGTGAAAGAAAAACTGAGAATGCTTCACAGAGAAAGACTGAAAGACTGAAATACAGCAGTAAATTTTCAAAGCAATTGTGGTACCTGTCAATTTAGAACTGTGGGTGTCACTGAGGAAACAAAGGGACTTCCAGTACCTGGTAAGGGAACCTGAGTAGTACGCAAGTGGTATAGGGGGCTTTTGTTTGTTTGTTTGTTTGTTTTTGTAAATCTTGGGCAAGCCATCTTTTACTATTTTAATAATACCCACACTACCTCATTGGATTGCTGGGAGGGATAAATACAATAATATCTGTGGAAGTAGCTGGCAAGCCAGGGTGTTACTGAAAATCAATCCTCATATACTAACTTTTCTCTTCCTTGCCAAACCCACAGAGGTAGTGGTTTGATAATGCCAAAAAACAACTCTCCCTGGACAGATACACAATAGTCACACCTATCAAATATAGTTGCTATGACACAATTATGATCTAGTTCTAAATCTGATCTTATACTATGAATTTTGCTGTTACCATCCATATAAGCAGTGTTAACACTTATGTTAAAAAAAAAAAAAAAAACTTGTAGCAAATGATTCTGTAGCAACTAGTAAACATACCCGTTGTACTCTCAAGTCCAGAAATGTGTCATTATAAGATGTTTCTATTCTCTTCTAGGAATAAAAGGAAAGTTGGGTAGTCACTGTAGTGTTCTCTTTAAAAGTGTTGTGGAGTCAAAACAAAACAAAAGGAAAAACCTACATTATATGCTTAGCTATGGTTGTACTTTCTTCAGAACAGTGCAAGTGCAAACTGGGCAGAACCACAAGAGGAACCATCAGTGGCGGACACGGCAGACGGGCAACAGATGGGAAGATGAAAACAGTATGGAATGCCTAGGAAAAGCCCCCAAATCTAGGTTTCCACAGAATAAACACTGTGGTGTACAAACGCTATGCTTGTTTCATCCAGCTCCCTGTCTCTCTGTACCCACAGACACTTTCCAGGTAGCCCCTTGGAGCTGCCAGGTTTTTTCATTTTTTATTCTTTATTTTTATTTTTTGTCTTTTTGAGACAGGGTTTCGCTATGCAGCTCAGGCTGGCCTTGAACTCTGTAGCCCAGGCTGGCCTCAACCTGCAGCGATTCTCCTGCCCCAGCCTCCCAAGTGCTGGGATTAGAGGTGTGTGCCACCACACTCAGCCAAAGTTGCCAGTTTTGTTCAGACTGAGTTGAAACTCCAAATGGGAGAAGATCTTTTAAAGTTTGGAAACCTGAAATGAGTAGAGGAGTCTGGGAGAAAAATCCAGAAGTTGTATTAAAGGAGTTTATAGAAATTTGGTTCAAATATTTCACAAACTCTGTCAGAGATCTACCTGGCAATTAGGAAACATCTGAAACTTGTTGGAAGAGTAACCAGTGATTCTGATGTTAGAAAGGAGAAATCCCATCAAAGTCCACATACCTGGCAACTTTCACAAACACTTGAGTGCATACACATAAGCAAAGAGGAATGAATTATGTATTATGTAAATTAAGTTATATGTGATGCTAAACCAAGTAAAACTCTTAATTTCCATGCAAAAGAAGAATGTTAAGATTTGAAAAGGACTGTGTAATCATCTCTAGCCCAATCTTTTCTTAGAAGAGAAAATAAGGACCAAAAATATAATCTCCAATTCCCAGAGCTAATTTGCAACCAAGTCAGATTCTAAGCCAAGACCTGTTTTTTAATAGTGCTTTTTTCACTCACTTCATTCCTTTTCTACTAAGATACTAACAACTGTCTAGTAATGGAGCAATACTCCATGGTATCCCGATGTACTAAACAAGCACTAGCGCCGTTTTCGTGACAGCTTGCATTTAGCTTCAAGGTTCAGAGAGAACACATGTTGCTAACCCGCCCCACTGATACCATTCCTTTTACAGCAGGAACTGGGATTCGCACAGGCAATTTGTTTCTGACCTATGAGGAAAGGCTCATATCTTCTAAGTATGTAATCTTGGTCAAAATGCCTACTCTCTGGACCTCCGTTTTTAAAGATTAACAAAATGGAATTCAAAACACCCAGGGTTAACGAGAGAATTATACTTGGCATAATACCTGACATATAACGAATTCCCAACAAAAACAGTGATTACTGTTAATACATATCATCGTAGTTAATAACGTTATTTGCCTATCGATATAGGACTGGGCCTCAGTCTCTGCCGTCCAGGTCTTGGTCCTCTCAGTAACACAACTTAGGGTATCTGAAGATGTCTGGGATGAGGAAGAGGATGGGATGTAGTACTTGCACCCCGGAACTATAGCAAACTGAACGTCCCCCTGACCTCAAGGTCACCTGATGAAGTGAAATTCCACGAGAGCTGTTCGTCGGTCACCAAGAAGGGACGGAGAAGACGCCGAGCAGCTCCCGCCGCCGCCTGAGACCAAGAGAAGCGGCGCCCTTGCTTTGCCAGTTGTCAGACTTCAGCAAGCTGTTTAAGGCCTAAGGTCAGCGACGTGACGCAGGGAAACGAGCATCGCACACCCTCATTGCGCAGACCTGGGCCAAGTCCCGCCTCAGCTCCTGGCAGCCTCGGCGGTCTCAGACCGCGACGTACAACCGCACGACGAGCTCCACGTCCTATTGGTCGCGGTGCACGACACTGCGGAGCGGGAGGCGCCATTTTTCCAGAGCCTCGCCCCTAGCTCAGCCGTCGCCATGGTGACCGCGATCCGGTCACCCATTTGGCGGCCAAGGCCGTGTTTGCGTCATCGTCTGTGCGCCGGAAGCGGTGGTTCTTGCACTTGTGCGTGGTGACGTTACTGAGTCCAGGCCAGCTAAATTAGACCCGACGAGGTGCTGTCAGAGGGTGGGGTCGTCAGCCCTTTGCCGGCCCCAAGGCCATGGCAGTATTCCACGACGAGGTGGAGATCGAGGACTTTGAATACGATGAGGACTCGGAGACGTATTTCTACCCCTGCCCGTGTGGGGATAACTTCTCCATCACGAAGGTAACTTCAGGGCCCCGCCCGGCAACTCACCCGAGCGGGCACCTTTTCGCTTTGCTGTGTTGCTTGGCGCCGTTCGGTCGCCCTTGCTGCTCTGAGTCATCCGTATCCTCTTTTCCTTCGCCTAAAATTAACACCCTGACTTCTCAGTGGATCGTTCTGGCCTTCAGTCTGGCCTGTGAGGGCGTGACCGTGAGCGCCGGTCTCTTGGACCGCACCAGTCCCTTTTTTAAAGAGTCCTTTGCTGGGATACGTGTTTGGGAGAGGAGGCTTGTTTTTTATTTGCGAGGAGTTTCGAGATGACCGACCCTCGCCTAACCTTCGTGGGTGTTTCCTCTAAGTGCTTCGTGCAAGGGGAAATGGGGAAGCTCCTCTGAGCTCTCCGGGGGGGAGGCAGTCTACCAAGAGACCTGCCCGTGTGGGTGGGCGAGGTTTGGAGGAATGAGATGGCCAAGGGAAGGCAATGCTGACCACACGTTGTTTGATTTTCTTACAGGAAGATTTGGAGAATGGAGAAGATGTGGCAACGTGTCCTAGCTGCTCTCTCATTATAAAAGTGATTTATGACAAAGTAAGAGATACATTTTAAAAGGGGAAGAGGGTTATTAGGTCATAGAAGAACGTAGAACAGCCTGGTTGCTAAATTAGGTGCAGAAGGTTTCTTAACAATGTGCTAAAGTGGTATTCTTTTAAAAAAAAACTTCTAAAATTGTTAATAAACATTCATATCATAAATTAAAATTTTAGTTTGTTATGTAACTCATGTTAGCTTTAGAGAAGATAAACTAATTTTTAATGAAAATTGACAACTTATAAATGGAAAAAATAATTATAAAGTTTATTTTAATTGATACTGTATTCTTCCATTATCTAATATATAATTAAATTTGTTTAGAGCTCCTAAACACATTTTGGTGGGAACAACTATATGTTATTTCTTGCTTGGTTTATATATATAACTGCATTATTTGTGGTATAATTACTAATTGCTATTTTAGAATTTCTCTTTAGTCTTTAGTTGTCCTATTGCTTTTCACCTAAAGATGTTGACAGTAGAAAAAGACTAAATGTTTTTACTGCCCACCATCACTCAAAGTTTTGTCAATACTTTGAATGAAGACCTAAGTAAGGTCTTAACTCCTAAGATTATGTAGAGGGAAAGTGAGGATGAAGCACAGAACTTCATGGGAAGCAGGCTATAATCTAGACTATAATGTATAAATTTAGTTTATTCTTGTACTAGAATGTACTCTGGAACAAAAAGCAAATAGGACAAGGGAGATCAGGAGTGTTGGTCTGGGAGAAGGTTATTTTAAGTAAGGTGACCATGGCGGTCCTCATTGAGAAAGGTCTTATTAATTAAAGAAGTGAGGGAGTGAGCCATCTGCATGTGGGAGGTAAGAGAGTTGAGCAAAAGGAACAAATGAAGGAACCCTAAGTAGGAACATACTTGGTTTTGTCAAGGAACAAAAACAAGACCAATGTGACCAGAGCAAATGAGTGTGAGAGTTGTCCAAGATGAAATAAATAGCGCTAGGCAGATCACAGAGATGTTAAAGGGCTACTTTAAGGACTTTGGCCTTTGCTGTGAATGATATAGGAAGCCATTGGAGAATTCTTGAACAGAGGAGTGCCATGTTTCCACCTAAATTTTAGAAGAATGTTTCTGGCTGCTCAGTTCAGAGTAGACTCAAGGGAGTGAAAAAAGAAACAGGGAAATGGAGTAGGAGGCTGTTCCATTAATCAAAGCTAGAAAGGGTGCCTTGGACCAGGCTGCAGCAGTGGAGGTAGTGAGAAGTGAGAATATACTTTGAATGATAAGGATTTTCATACTGGTTGAGTATAGATGGTGAGAGGGGTCAGGGATGATTTCAACATTTGTGGCCTAACTGAAAGGACAGAGTTACCATCAATTGAGGGGAGGTAACTAGTCGTACAGGGGGAGTTGGATGTATTAAGTTTGAGAGATCTTATCATCTAAGTGGAGTTGTTGAGAAGTCAGTTAATACGCACGTCTGGGGTTCAAAAGAGAGCACTGGCAGTGTAAATTTGGGAGTTAGCAGCAACAGAAAGCATTTAGAGCCAGGAGATTAGGTGAGATCACCAGAGCTTTGAATGTAGATAGAGGTAGAAAGAGGAAAGACTGACCTGGGATGCTCCAAGATTAAAAGGTCGTGGAGGTGAGGAATCTGCAAAGCTGACTGAAAAAGAAGCAAGTGATATGGAAGGAGGAAAATCAAGTGTCATATTCTGGGAGCCAGACAGAAAGAGTAGAAGAGGTGACGTTCCTTGTCAGATGCCACCAATAGAAAGAAACTGAGAATTAGCTATTGGTTTTGGCAACACAGAATTGACTTGTTTGGATGATGAGAGCAGTTTCAGTGGAGGACCAGGGGCAGCCTGACTGGAGAAACGTGATGGATGGAAAACTGGTTGTAGAGAATAGGAGGCAACAAGTCTAGGCATTTCTTACAAGGATTTTGCTGCAAAGGGGAGGATAGACATGGGTCAGTAATTGGTAGTGATAGAAAATTAAGAGGGGTTTAAGGTCATAGACACTCAGCTGTATCAATGAATTAGATACTGGAAGTTAGATTTAACCAGGATTGTGGTTTTACCAAGTGAATAGGAAGAGGGTGTGAGAGGAAGAGTGGTTATGATAATCGAGCATGGAAGCTGAACAAAGGTAAAGAGAACATCAAGAGAGAGAAACTGAGAGAAGGTGGTAGGAGGAATACAGTGGAGGTCCAGAGGAATTAGAATATAGGATCCAAGGTAGGTAAATGACAACAACAAAGAGGAATATTTCTGTAGTCTCATGAGGTGAGGTTCAAAGTTGATGGATTTTTTTTTTTTTTTTTTTTTTTTTGTGGGTACCGGGGGGTCGACCTCAGGACCTCGCGCACCAACAGGCACCCGTGCCACTGAGCGATATCACCGGCCCCTTTTTCGTATGTGGGATCCGGGAGTCGAACTCGGGCCCTCGCGCTTGCAAGGCAGGCGCTTACGCCGCTGAGCCATCTCACCGGCCCATGGTTGATGGATTTTTAAAGAAAGGAGAATGGTGAGAAAAAGGAGTAACCAGTCCCTACTGCCAAGCCCTCTGGTACTACGGCTCTGACAACACACAGCCACTACTAGAGGGGGGCCTTGGGGAAACTGTCCTTGGAGTATGGCTTCATCTCAGCCTCATCATTGTTGACATTGTAGGTGTGATGATTCATTGTGCAGGTCTGTCCTGCACATAGAATGTTTAGCAGCATCCCTGGACTCCACCCAGTAGCTACTAATAGAAACCACCACTTGGGTCAACCCAAAATGTTTCCAGATATTAGTGACAAGGGACATTTTAAAGAAGAGGTTGAAAAAGAGAGCAACGTGCTGATGATATGCCGTGAATTCCAAAGGGCACGGCAGGGTTCTAGGTGGTAGGTAGGAGAGAGCAAAAGGGACAGAATAGGGCTGATCCTTTAGAGATCAAGTTGCAGGAAATGAGGGGTAGCCAGAGACAGCTCTTGTGTAGCTGACATAAACCAAGGCAGATGATCAGATGGGGTTATATACAAAGTAGCTAATGTTGCAGATTATCTGGGTTAGGAAATACATAAAGATCTATCCCTTTTAGTTGGAAACAGTAATTATTTTGAAGAGGATGTGTATTTGAATGTCCAAATATTGAAGTGATTAATACAGAAACTTAAAAGACATGATATGTCTTTTTGTTGTTTCTGGTAAGTGGTTACCTGAGAAGATGGTATCTGAGAAGATGAGCATGTTTATAAGATAAGGTGCTTCTTATTAAATAATTCAGGACTAAAAACATACTTTTAAGATTTTAATTCTAGGGCCGGTGAGATGGCTCAGCGGCTTAAGCGCCTGCCCGGCAAGCGCGAGGGCCCGAGTTCGACTCCCGGAACCCACATACGAAAAAGGGGCCGGTGATATCGCTCAGTGGCACGGGCGCCTGCTGGCGCACGAGGTCCTGAGGTCGACCCCCCGGTACCCACAAAAAAAAAAAAAAAAAAAAAGATTTTAATTCTAATACTGATATTGCTCTTTGAACATGAATAAAATGACACAGCAATGGAAAAACTAACAGCTGGATTGACTCTGTAGCAAAATGAAAATAACGTTCATGCATCTGTGATACAGAAACTGAGTGGCTAATGTCTTTTCTTATTCTCTATTAGGATCAGTTTATGTGTGGAGAAACAGTCTCAGCCCCTTCAACCAACAAAGAATTAGTTAAATGCTGAAGAAGCCTTCAGGAATTCAGATCCTGAATAAGTAGATGGAAATATCAAATGAAAAGGCCCTGGCTTTCCAGTGACAACTGCTTTATGATTTGCTATTCCATTAGAGTGTGGATCTGTTTAACTGCTGGGTTCATCCTCAAATAGAGAAGCAAGCCCATAACTTTTCTTACCTGGATTTCGTGCTTAGAACTTTGAATTGGAAGTGTTCTTAATTACCCACCAAATTTAAAGAAAGGTAATTTTAATCAGTGCTTTCTTTCCCTAGTTTCATCATTTTTATATCCTAAACCTGGTTCAGTATCTGATTACAGCATCGTCTACCTCATTCATCAGAATTCCTTATTAAAAACAGATTATATTTTTTAACTTAGTTATTAAAATGAGTAAAATTAGCCCTTTCTTTGAACGTTGACATCAGCTTTGTGGCTCTAAACTTAAGAAAATCTTTTGCTTTATCAGCACTGTGTTTGCAGTTCCCTCACCACCCCAGTCTCTTCAATCCTGCCATTATTAGATGCTCGTTTCTGTTACACTTCATGCTAAGTTCAATTGTGGCATTAAAAAGGAAAGAGCCAGGCGTGGTGGTGCACACCTGTAATCCCAGCACTCGGGAGGAAGGAAGATACCACAAGTGCAGGCCAGCCTGGGCTACACAGCAAGACCCTGTCTCAAAAAAAAAAAAGATAGCAATGCCACACCACGGTTTCTCCATAGTTTCTTCATAGCTACAACTTAGTGACTAAGGAAGAAAGTCTAAAGTGAAATGGTCAAAGAAATGGAGTTTCCTTATATTCTGCATATTCTTTGAAAGTCAGAGCAAGATAAATAGCAGAAGGAAATGAAATCAGTAATGAGAGGAATGAAACACTCCAGCCTGAGTAAATGAAATGCATGAATGATTTTGCCACATCACAGTGAATATTTCTGTGTCTGAGTTTTTATTTGTTGATAGTGCTAATGAAATGGCACTTCAGAGAGGGGTTAGTAAGTCTTTATGGCTGATAGCAGTGCTTTCAGCGTATCACAGTATTGTGTCACTACCAAAAGGTAAAGCATCTACAACAGGAAAGGAGCTTGGAAATGGGAGGCCTGTTCTGAATAAATATACCCCTGAGAGCACATTTAATAAATCTCCATAACATGCAACCAAACCAGATATGCACTCATGCATATCAGTGTTGCCCTGAAGAAAGGCAGGAAGAAGATAGGCTATTAGTCTTCCCTTGCTGCAGTGCTGCAAGTAGCAAGAAATTAGAATCACTTATATGAAAATTGAAATATTCCTTTATAAATACAACTTTGCTAGGTATATATAAAGTTTTGAAAATACACATACTCAGAAGGTTGTTTTGGGAATGTTTTGGAATGTCCTGTGATTAGAAAAATCACTTGCTAGAATGTGAGTGTTGTATTATTAATTAGTAAAAGCTGCACACACTCATCAGAGGTTTAAATTAAAACAATCTATATGGACATTTTTTTTTAACTTGGCAGCAGCATTAAACTGAGGCAATTAGAAAAATATTATGCCAGAAGTGCATAGTACATTGTTAGGCATATTCCTGATATGATGAGAAATCTCACTGCTGTGTGGAACACATGTCCGCACTGCCCTTGAGCAAATGATTGCTCAGAAGAGAGCAAGGTACATCTGACTCTAGTGGGAATGACCTGCCAAGAGAAATGAACTGTCCTGCACTCGTGTTGATGAGTCTATAGATAGTGCTAATGTGGAATCTTTTTCTGCTGATGATGAATTTCAAACAGGAACAGACACCCTGATGAGCTCAGTCACTTAGTTTGTGAACTACAAAAACATACCAGGAATTAATCCTATATTAAGCACAAAGGAAAACCAGGGTCTTTCAAGTATTACCAGACTTTTGTGTGATATGTGTGCCTTATTTATTGCTCCCTGCCCCCTGCCCTGGAGCACCTATGAACACTGAATAACCCAGGTTCTGTGTCTGATTAACTTTGTCTTTGGCCAGGCCTGAGATGGGAGACCATAGCAGGTGGTTTCTCAGCCATCAGGTCTCATTTCAGGTGACTTGCAGGAACTGAAATGGTGATTGAAAACTTCATACACTCAAAACTGAATCATGAATTAGAGACTGGAAACTCCAGTTTCCTTCAATAACTTGGTGTTGCCACACTTCTGAGTTTGGAAATTATGAAGTCAAACTTTAAAAAATTCTACATATACTTTATACATTCAGAAGCATTTTTCTTAGCACCCAACATTTTTTGTAACTGTACATATTAATTTATTACCAGAGTAAGTTGTACTGGTGTGCTAAATAAAATCAGATCATTCAAATTCACTTTCCATGTAGCTTTTCTTCTTCCAAATATAAAAATTTGACATTGAAAGGTTTTGGTGTAATGATTTTATATCAGATGAAAATCTTAACCTGTTTTGGGGCTTGTAAGTTGGAGAGTTTTTGTTTTTATTTGAGACAGGGTCTCGTATGGCCCATTGCAAGAACCCCTGGGCTCAGTCAATCCTATTTCAGCTACAGTCAGGCGCTGTCACCAGCTTATCAGAGAGTTTTTTAAATAGGAAAGAAATTGCCACTGTTTCTACAGTTTGGCCACTGAATTTTGACTCTTGAGTTGTTTTTTGGGGGGGGGATTAAGCTTTGAGTCCAGTGTCAGTAAGGCAGAGAAATAGTTGGCTTCTTAGATGAATAAGTTTGTTGCTGGGAATGAAAGCTGATACAAACTATATTTAAGGCTGGTGATCAATTCTTGGAGTGGTCTGAGAGCCCATCTCTTCTGAGGACACAATTGAATCTTAATTCTTCCATTGTGATCTGAAAGAAGTTATTTCATCTTTTATGTCTTGGTTAGTGAAATGTTGATCATGTTTCCTCTTCTATGGGGTTGCTTTGTGAATTTGCATTTTGCAAGTGTCTGTAGGGTGCTTGCCATGTGCTAAGCGCTAGGTTAAGAAGACGTGGTTTCTGCCTTCGTGGAGCTTACATGTAACTAGAAGAGACAGGAATGGGGCCCAGAGGGAAACAAACTAGATTATGTGATCATAATGGGGCAGGTGCATATGAGTTTGAGGTGTGGCACTGAGTGACCTGAAATATGAGAAAAAGCTTTGTGAAAATCGTTAAATGAGCTAATAACATTTAAGCCCAATGCCTACCACACATGCAAAAAATAGTTATTTTAACTCTGAAAGAAAATCACTATGAGCATTGGCAGTGTATCCTTAGAATTAAAAAATGCCAAGTTTTGGACAGTCCCACGCCTCACCTTCCTGAATCTGGGGATAGGGGTCCACCAACCCCTATTTTAACAGCCCTCCAGCTGATTGTGATGCTGCTAAAGTTTGAGAACCACTGCTTTTCAAATTTGATGGCACATTGTAATCACCTAGGATGATTTAAAAACTGATGTCACAGTAAGACTGATTCAATTAGGGTGCAATGTGGGCATCAGAATTTTTTTTTAAAGTGTCCCTGGTGATTCTAATGTGCACCTGAGGCTGAGAAACGCTAGAAAAGCAGAAAATACATAATCACAAAGTTAAAAGGGCCCAATTTTTTTAAAATGGTCACACTTGCTTTGCTTGTGGAAGAATGGTCACACCTGCTTTGCTCGTGGAACAATGAGTGTGGGTTCAATTGACCGCACACTTTGCATTCAGGCCTGCAGTCTGCCTTAATAAGCGGCCAGCCCAGAGAGGGCCCTGGCTGGGCTAATGTGCACAGTGGGAGAGCCCCAATCTAGGTGGCCTCTGGGTTGTGTCCTCTATTTAAACACAATCACATTTCCCAGCACACACTCTGACTGCTAATTACACAGCTATAAAAGTGACAGATTCTGCAGGTGTAAGTAATTAGGATTTCTTGAACTCCTTTAAAGATGCCTGCCATTCCCTACTTCCCACCAAGCAAACTGCTCATGATTACATATTCAACTGAGAAGCCATTTTACAAATTATTCCTTGTTAAGGGTTTAAAACAAAGGACATATAAAAAAATTACACAAATACTATCCCCTAGCCCCACAAAAATGGTTAAAATTGGGGTGGGATGTGGGGTAGGACTCTTCACCCTCTACATATAGAGACATGTTGCAGAAAAGCCCTAGAACTCTTGAAGAAATAGTACCTTTAGATTTCTGAATGAATATTGCTCAAATTTTAGGAAAACAAGTTAGCATTTTTTTAAAAGAAAAAATATATTTTGGTTCAGACTTCACCGCTAATATTAGGGAAGAAAATTTGCCGCTTAGCCTTCGCCGAGTCCTGGCACAGGTGAACGAGTGGAGTTTTCAGGAAATGGAGAAGTGAGGCACTCCAGGAGGAGGCTAGTGGAATTCTGGAAAGATTGCTGCCTCTGTGTCACTATTACGCTGGGAGTTTTCAGCCAAGAATCGGAGTGGAGCCTGTGGTTGCTGCTGGTCAGCAGACCTGACAGAAAAAAAGTGGGATATGCAGCAGAAAAGAGGGAGAATAATTAACCACCCAGCACCTCTGCATTTATCTATCACCACCTGTAACTGCAGGGCTTTTCAGAGTCATGCCTGCTGCTTCCTTTCAGCCTTCTAAACCTTGCATAAATGTTTTTTAGCCATCTGTACCCAGAACCATAAAGGGAGGGGGATTCTGGGAAACTTCCAGCTTAGCTAAATTGATATAGCACAAAATTGCCACAGTTATTGATAGTATCAAAGGCTAACCAAACCCACTTGAATCTTTATGTTAGAAGCCCCACTAACTTCGGTCCTTTTGCAACCTATGAAATCTTGTTACAACACCTGCTTTCTGAGAGAGGACAAACGCTGGGAAACCGACCTGGCTACTAGGGCAGAGTTCAGTGGGGAGCAAGGGAGGCCTGCAGGCAAATATGGCAAGTGTCAGGTGTGGATGGGGGAAGGGCTCCAATATGGAATGGTTCCCAAACAGAGACAATGTCCACTATAGGGTAGGGCAGTGGTGGTGAAACTCTGGCACATGTACTGCAGTGGGTTGTTTGTATCATTGAAAGCTCTAAAAGGTTTGCCAAAAGGGCCCACAAACAATGGAACAGAGCCTCAAGCATTGCTTCAGCCTAACAGGGTTGATGCTTGGGACTGAAGCAGCTCTTATCTGAGACCTGATCGTGGGAGCAGAACCATCACCAGGCAAAGATTTTGGGCTAAACATTATTCTTAGAGGGGAAATGTGTTACTGAATAGGGTAAAAGAGTCTACCTTTGGACAAAAATTAATGTTGACAATGAGGAAGAGGAGAAAACAAGCCCTTAATGGGTATTATTAAAGCCCTTTTGGGACCTCGTTGAGGTTCAGTGAAGCTTATATTTATAATCCCAAGGGAAAATTATTGGCATTCTAGCAAGTTAATTCCAATCTACCACTTCCAGCGCAACCAATGGTGCAAATAAAGACGCAAATATATATCTAAGATAGTGGGGAGCCAAGGGGGTCCTAAGTCCAGTCAGAACAATGTCTAACTGGAACAAAGGCCTCCACCCAGGGCTGAACCTGGATTTTATTAATTCTTGAAGAGGGGAGTGGCTCAGGGATGAGTGACTGCGAAAGTGGTGGGAAGTACGTGAGTGCTGTGCGCTGGGCTAGGTAGGAGGCCTGAAATCATCTCTGCAATACGCAGAGAGAGATGCAGAAAAAGTAATCTGCATATCACAGATTGGAGAAGTATCTAGTGTTCTGGGGTCAGTGCTTCAGTTTTGATATGTAATTTTTCAGGGCCTGAGAAGTCATAGCCTCTTTTCTCGAGGCTCATTCTCAGCCAACAGTGTGGCATCACTTGGCCTAGCTCACACATATTACTTGGGAGCTATAGGTGGGGCTTCACTGACCTGCAGCATTGCTTTAACAGCTACATATCAGCACCTCGCTAGACCCATTTGCATTGCTTAAAGCCAACTGAGGGGATAAAGACAAAACTTAGCCAGCTCTGCACATATCAATACACGGAAATAGGGTCAGGTTTAGCCAAAATGGAGACAATTGCTCTCCTTTCAAGGAGAGTCATCCAGGTGGTCCTCCACAGGTATCACACATGTGTCAGTTTCTTTATACACACAGGCTGCCCAGGGTCACCTCAGAGAACACTGAGTCCCAGTCTACAATTTCATATAGCAAGGAGGACTTGGAACATTAATAGAGCTTGTGTGTACCTCTTAACTACCGGGTGGTAGGAGGACAAGGATGAACAGATTGGACAGGGGATTTGGAACCACTTAAATGAGTGAGATAATGGATGTGAAGCAGTCACACAGTGTTTTCACATAATCAGGTCTCAATAAATGAGAACTTAATCTTACATATGTCTTGGTCCATCATAAATAACTGGAAAGAATGGTCTGGGGAACTTAATTGAAATTGCAGATTAAAGTAGACTCAGACATAATGTGTCAGGTCTCAGTCAAAAGCAGCAAAGAGGACACAAGCAGGCAGCCCCACAAGCACGCAGCCACACAAGCATGCAGCTCCCCCAAACCCTGCACCCAGTGTAAGCAAGCTGGTCCAAAGGGGACAACCGTCTACCAGCTCCAAGCTGGCTTTACATTTTGCTTCCCCTTGGCATGGGGCAGAAAGGTGCAGACTAACCAACCAACCTGATCCTGGAAGAAGACAATGACTGGGGAAAGAAGGTAAGCCTGGAAAGCCAGCAGAACCAGGGAGAAAGTATGAAGCAGGCCAGCAACTTTAGGGACTCCAGTGTTACCCTTCCAAAGTGACTGGGTGAGAGATATCCCCAGGAGATTCCACAGAGAGGGAGTGGGCCAGATATAGACCCTCCCTAAGAAGTGTAAGCTCAAGCTGGGGAAAACACAGGCCTTGCCTTCCAAAAGGAGCAATAAGACCCCATAAGTATCAATATTAAGACCAATAGTCCGCTTGAATCCCCACCCCGATACCCACCTCCAGTAGAAACAAAAGGGTTGATCACATGTCCCATCTACCAGTGTGAGAAAGGATATACCTTGGTCTGAACAGTGACCACAGTCCGGGGTAAATGGACAGAGGGGCCTCTAGTGCAGGGAAGGCACCTCAAAAACCCATAGCTCCTAAAGCTGAGCAGAGAAAAATCATGACTGGCTACATTCCAAGACTACAGATCTTGGAAAGAAACTACTCATTCAAAAACAGAATTTTTTTTCCTTTGGCTTAATCTTTTTTGATTTTTCTGTTTTTTAACATTTTTGTCTTTCCTTCATCAGGTTTTTCGGGGACTAGCATTTTTTTTATCTCCCCTCTTTTATTTATTTATTTTTTTGCACTTTTAGTTTCTTTTCTCTACTTTTTTCAAATTATTTTGCTTCTTGTCTTTCTTTTATTTCTTGTATGTTGCTCTCTGATTTTCCTTTTACTTCTTTTTCTTGTTTGTTCTTTCCTGTGACAACTTTCTAACACCATTAATTTCCTTTTACTCCTCAATAGGACCCCCAATCTCACTTTTCTCTCTTTGTTCTCATATACCATTATTACTTATTCAAATTTTACATTTTTTATTCTCTGATTCCTCACCTCCTCTACTTTCAGTAGTATAACTACTAGCTTTATGAGTCTTTAGATAGCTAGTGAGCTCTACACTATGGCTGTTGAATATTGTTCTATTGTTAGTAGAGGTAAAGTTGTTCTATTTAGTAGATGATTACTGTAGGCCCACAGTAGGTCAATATTTGGTTTGTCATAGTGTTCATACTATAGATCTCTATTCTATGATTACAGTTGGTATGTTATTGATCCTTGGGGTTTATCAATATTCAGTTTCTCTTGGGGCCGGTGAGATGGCTCAGGGGCATAAGCACCAGCCTGGCAAGCACAAGGTCCTGAGTTTGACTCCCGATACCCACATGCGAAGAAAGGTCCGGTGATATCGCTCAGCGGCACAGGTGCCTGCCGGTGCACAAGGTCCTGAGTTCAACTCCCGGTATCCAAAAAAAAAAAAATCAGTTTCTCTTTGATGCTATAAGTAATGTTGATTTTATTACTATAGCCAAGGTGACATAGTTGTTATTATTAATTAATTTTATTGGAATGTCAATATCTGGATTGCCTTGGGGTCATTAACAATATTGTGGCCCATTCCTAGAGAACTGGGTATTTAGGCCAAATATGCTGCAGCCTCCCATCTCGAACAAATAGAGGCAGTTGGCTGGTAGGACAGAGTCAAAGGACAATAGTTAGCTATGCCCAGAGGACACCCCTGAAAAGTAGACACTAAATAAAGAGGTACCCTGATTAGAAACAAAACATTCTACTGTAATCAACCTTCAAGCCTCAAAATAAACAAAGAAAAATAGAAACATGAGATGACAAAATGCTTCCCCAAAACTCCCAACTCCCCCAAAGTTGATTCATGGGGAACCAGAGGAGAGAAAAGCAAAAGGAAAGCTAAATTATTTGAAATGATATTAGAGGAGATAATAAAACAGATCAATGAGGCATTTAGCAAGCTCATAGAAGATATAAGTAACTAGATCATGGGTCAAATAATCAGTGAATTAACGGAAGACACTAATAAAAAGCTAGCAGAGCTAAACAAAATGATGCAACCCATGAATAACATTGAAATGAATTAGAGTCCATAAAAAGGCTCCAAATACAAATTCAGGAGATTAAAAATTCTATTGAAAGTATGGGCAGCAGAAGTGACCAAGTGAGGAGAGAGTCTCAGAACTAGAAGACAGGGCTGTTGTTGGTGACCAGTTAATGAGAGATACCTGAAAAACAACAAGAAAACATGAAAAATGGATCCAACAGTTCCTGGATGATGCGAAGAAGACTAATCTAAGATTAATTCAAATTACAAAAAATCAGAAGACAGAACAAATGGCATAAAAACCTGTTTACTGAAATAATAACATAAAACTTTCCAAATAAGGGGAAAGAATTAACACACAGGTAAGGGAGGCATATAGAAACCCAAATAGCCATGATCAGAAAACAACCTCTCCATTTCACATCATAGTCAAAATTCCAGAAGTCCAACACAATAAGAGAATTTTAGAAGTGTTTAGAGAAAAGCAGCAAATCACTTATAAAGGTAAGCCCATTACAATTATGGCAGACTTCTCAACACAAATCTTAAAGGCCAGGAGATCTTAGACTGGAGTGTTTCAAGACCTTAAAGAAAACAATTTCCAACCCAGGCTGATATACACTGCAAAAATGTCTTTCAAAATGGGTGGACAAATAAGATATTTTCATGACAAAGTGCACCTAAAGACATTCATGACCACCACACCAGCACTCCAAAAAATTCTCAAGGACATCCTAAAAAAAAGTCAATGAAGCTAACAATGACAAAAGATCAACAGAATGAGTACAACAGGTAAGATGAGCAGTTAAGTAGAAGGGAAAGATAGGGAATCAGCAACAGAAAAACAAGGCAATGAGAGGAATAAGTCAATACCTATCAGTATGTGAATGGTCTCATTTTCCCAATCAAAAGACACAGATTGGCAGAATGGATCAAGAAACAAAATCCAATCCCAGCACTCAGGAGGCTGAGGCAGGAGGATCACCACGAGTTTGAGGCCAGCCTAGGCTACATATGTGAGTTCAAAGCCAGTCTGCCCAACAAGGTGAGACACTGCCAAAAAAAAGAAAGAAAGAAAGAAAAGAAAAAGAAACACACAAACAAAATCCAATGGTACACTGTATGCAAGTGTTTTATTTACTTTTCTCATTGCTGAGACAAAATACCTGACACCCAAAATTAAAGGAGGAAAATTATATTTCAGCTCACAGTTCGTGGAGGTTTCAGTCTATAATAGGCTGGCTCCAAGGCAGGGTAGCATGGCAGAGGGGCATCATAGAGGAGAAACAATCCATGGCAGAGCAGGCAGGAGGCAGCAAAGCAGCAAGCAGTGAGCCTGCCTTCTTACTTTTCCCCTTATAGTCCATCTACACCACACCTAGGGTGGACCTTCCTATTACCCACATGCAAAACTATGCTAAACCAATCAGTGGACTAATCCAATTATCACATTCTTAATGTATATTCACACACCCTCAATCCACATTCATACACCCTAGATCCAGCCACCCCCCAAAAAGCCCCACCTATCAGTGCATGAGAATACTCCCAAAATCATTCCCAAGGCTACCATTACCCTGATTCCAAAACCAGACAATGATCCAACCAAAAAAGAGAACTACAGGCCAGTCTCTCTAATGAACATAGATGGGAAAATCCTCAACAAGATACTGGCAAACAGAATGTAACAAATCATCAAAAGTATCATAAACCATGACCAAAGAGGCTTTATCCCAAAGATGCAAGGATGGCTCAACATATGCAAATCAATAAATGTGATACATCACATCAACAGAAACAAGGACAAAAAACACGAGCATCTCAATAGATACAGAAGTCTGACAAAATCCAACATCCTTTCACGATAAAACACAGGTATAGAAAACAGGTATAGAAAGACCTCATCTCAATCTGATAAAGCCATTTATGACAAACCTACTGCTAACATCATATTAAGTGGGGAAAAACTGAAAGCATTCCCTCTACAATCAGGGACAAAACAAGGATGTCCACAATCACCAATCTTGTTCAGCATAGTACTCCAAATATTTGCACAAGGAATTAGGCAAGAAAAAGAAATAAAAGGGATATGTATAGGGAAGGAAGAAGTCAAATTACCATTATTTGGAGATGACATGATTGTCTTCATAGAAGAACAACAACAAAAACCAAAAGACTCTTAGAATTAATAATCAAATTCAGTAATGTAAAAAAAAATTCAGTAATGTAGCAGGATACTAAGACAACACCCAAAAATCAATAGTATTCCTGTACACCAACAATGAACCCACTGAGAAAGAAATCGGGAAAACAATACCATTCATAATAGACCAAGAAAAATCAAATACTTAGGAATTAACCTAACTAAGGAAATGAAAGTCCTTTACAATGAAAACCACAGTACTCTGAGGAAATCGAAGAGGATATCAGAAAATGGAAAGATATCCCCTGTCCCTGAATAGGAAGAACCAATAGAGTAAAAATGGCCATACTTCCAAAATTTATACACAGGTTTAATGCAATCCCAATCAAAATACCAAGAGCATTCTTCACAGAACCGAAGAAAACAACCCTAAGATTCATCTGGAACCAGAAGAGACACAGAATAGCAAAACAATTCCTGGGTAACAATAGCAAAACAGGAGACATCAGAATCCTGTACTTTGTATATTACAAAGCTACAGTGATAAAAACAACATGGAACTGGCACAAAAACAGACATGAAGGTCTGTGGAACGGATGCTGCAGAAACAACCCCAAGCACATTCAACTATTTGATCTTCGACAAAGGGGCAAAAATATACACTGGAGAAAAGTCGGCCTCTTCAATAAATGGTGTTGGAAAAACTGGCCATCCACATGCAGAAGATTGAATCTAGACCAATATATCTCGCTATGTACTAAACTAAAATCAAAATGGATCAAAGAACTAAATGTTAAAACAGAAATACTTAACCTGTTGAAAGATAAAAATAGGTAAAACTCTTGAGGGCATGGGGATAGACAAGGACTTTCTGAACAGAAGCACAGTTGCACAGGAAATAGTACTGTGAATCAACAAATGGGATCACATAAAATTAAAAACTTCTGCAGAGCAAAAGAAACATCCCATGAAGTGAAAAGACAACTTACAGAATAGGAAAAAAATTGTTAGCTACCCCTCAGACAGAGGACAAATACGTATAATACATAAAGGACTGAAAAAATTAGATCCCCCCAAAATAAAAGAACCAATAAAAAAGTGGGCAAGTGAAATGAATAGACACTTCACAGAAGAAGTACAAATGGTCAATAAGTACACAAAGAAATTTTAAAATAGCTGGTCATTAGAAAATGCAAATTTAAAACACCACTGAGATTCCACCTTACCCCAGAAAAAAATGGCTATCATCAGGAAATCAAATAATAAATGCTAGCAAGGCTGCAGGGAAAAAGGAACCCTTCTACACTGTTGATGGGAATGTAAAGTAGTACAACCACTAGGGAAATCAATACAGAGATTTCTAAAAAAAACTAAAACTAAAAATTCCATTTAACCCACCCATTCCTAGAAGATACTTCTAGGTATCTTCCCAAAAAGTTAAAGACATCATATTAGAGTGATACATGCATACCACTGTTTATAACAGCACAATTCATAATAGTTAAACCTTGGAAGTCACCTATACCTATACTATCAACACATGAATGGATAAAGAAAATGTGGTATTTACACACAATGGAGTACTACTGTGCTGTAAAGAAGGATAAATCTGAGTCATTTGTGTAAAAATGGATGCACCTGGAGACCATAATGTTAAGTGAAATAAATCAGACACACAAACTGAAATATTACATGGTTTCTCTTACACGAGAAACCCAAATTATAAATAAAAAGCAAAATAAAAGATAATCGGAAGTAGGGAGATAGATCTTTCTCAAATGGAAAGAGGATCAAGAGATGGAGGGAGGAGAGAGAGAGGGAAGGGAAAAGGGATGAAAAAAGAAACTGAGATGTGTTATGTACATTAATCAACTCCATACATGGAATGTAAACATGTACTGCAAACATGTACTAATAAATATGTAAAAATTTTTAAAAGAGTAGCAAAGAACCACAAGTGATAGAGAATGAAGGATTTATTATTAGGATTAGATTTCATATGTTTGTGGGAGCCAGTAGAAGCATCGAGAGAAGGCTGTTAGCTTTGCATCTGAAATTGAGCCTAAGGTGGCTATAGTTCATCCTAACAGGAAATTAGAAAAGTAAGATGGGTGCAAATAAGAAAAAATACAAATTGAGACATCTATGTCTCACCACCTCCAACCTTAATACCATGGATGATGTCCAGGGGAAGCTAGAACCCCTTTCCATGAACTTACATAGGGAGTTGGCCCAGAGCAAGGCAGGGTAGCAGATTAGCAACAACACACATGAGTAAGCATTGTTTCCGGTGCCCTGCCTCAAACTTTCAAACCTAAAAAATATATTTGCTACTTTAATTCTGACTGCCAAGTTTTGCACAAAATTTCTCTTGTGGTGCTAATCCAGGACCATACAGGGAAGGGAATTCTGGGAAATGTAGTCCCGAGACAGGGACCACCATCATGGGACAGAAGACTGAGTACAGTATGGCTTAACAGACCCATCATGAAACTCTGATAAAATCACAGCAACACAATGTTTGCATAAAATAAGAAACTATTACCAAATAAAAACCTAAGAAATTCTGAGTTCACTAGCTGCTAGTAAACTTAAAAACCACTAATTTTGGAGGTCACACAGCTGGACCATACATTATTAGTTTTCCACCAGCTTTGCTGTAAGATAACATCTCTGACATGTGGGTTGTGATAGCAGTTGCCTGGGTTACTTTGCAGAAACTTGAAGGCCCTTTTGCAAAAACACTGACTCTTCACTTGAGTCTATAGATATCTGATAGGTGACTAAAAGTGGATAAAAGTCTTGGCATCTCTGTCTTCATTATGTTGGTCCCCTTTGCTGTCTTAACCCATAGGTCAGACAATACTCAGCCCTGCATATAGACATGCTGATTATTTTTAAAATATTTTGTCCAAGACTATAATACAGGGTTAACCTCGCTTGTTGCCTGTTGGAGCTATTTCTTCTACCCTACCCTTGTGCTTTTTCAGCAGCCCAAGCACTGAAAGTCTTTCAGCCCTATCATAAGGTTAGGATGCTATGCAAGATGGCAACAGCTGTAAGAGTAACTCAGCAGCTCCTCAGTGAAGTTGACTGCCTTTTAGCTCACCAAGTACAAGGCCAAGGTGTTTTGCACAGTATCCTGATGTCAGATACACAAAAATTCAACATTCTCTAGGAAGAGTTGACCATGACCTCCTGGAACTGTGGTTCTGGCCAATGAAATTACCAGACTTCAGAACATCTTTTGGAACTGCGCCCCTGGCTGATGGAGGTTACCAAACTTTAGCTCACCCAAGAAAATCAATAAAAACATGCTGCTTCCTTTGTTCTTGGAACAGCAGCTTGGTTGCTCTCTCTACCAGGTCACCTCCTTCAGCAATTGCTGACTGCCTTCAGCCAAAGCCTCAATTCTGCTGCACCTCCCCCCTCTCTCAGTAAAGCTTTGCCTTTGCAGAAGTGTGTGTTTGCAGTATTTGGTCCACTCTCATTTCTACTATCTCTGCCTCAACAGATCCCGTTGTAGCTAAATTTAGTCCCAGTTTAGCTAAATTGTCACTACATACAATGTTGGGGGAGCCCCACCCTGCAACAATTTACCTGAGAGGGTAGAGACTTGCCAGTGGAAGAGGAACACAGAAGGCTGAGTGAGGATGAGGAGGAGCCAATGGTCCATGGGACTGTAACAGCCCCCTGTCTCTCTGAAAACAGCACAGCAACTGGGAGAGAGACACTGCCAAAAGTAACAGGGTAAAGAGTGGGAGGCTACTAAGGGACATACAGAAAGTACTGGCTGAAGACTCTGGCCCCGGGCCCCCACATCTGGAGGCCAAGATGAGCCTAAAATCCAGCACTAAGTCTACTGAAGGCTTAGCAGTGTTATGCAGTAGTTTTGGACTCTCTGTGGACACCAGAGGAATTTTGTTATTTTATTTTATTTTATTTTTGCCAGTTTGTTTCCTTTTTCTTTTCTTTCTTTTTTTTTTTTTTTTTTGTCTTTTACCTATATTTTTGTTCTAATCTATTTGTCTTCTTTCCCCCTTCCCCCTTTCCTCAATTTACCTCTCTAGACTTAATCATATTTTCATATGAGTGAATAGTCTCTCTAATTTTTCTGGTCAACTTTAATAATCCCTTGCTTACTCCTTCATTCTTTCTCTTCTGCCCTCTTCTCTAGTTTCCCAAAGCTTGCGTGATCATCCTTTGTCCTCCAGCCTGGCTTCTACTTTATTTCTTTTCAGTTATCTCTGTTCTATCCACTATCCTTCCTAAATTTCCCCACCACAGGGTGAAACCACTCTACCAAGGGGAAACACTTTGCATACAAACTCCCAATTTACTATTGGTTCTGTTATATAACTGTAGATTTTGCTCCTATGGTTAAAGGTACAAAATTAATAGTTACCACAGTTTGTCAGTTTTTAAACTGTGCTAGATGCTATTGTTATTGCTAATTATATTACTTTAGCTATGATGTCATATCTGTTTTAATCAGTTGTTCTCACTTCTGTAACAATACTGGGAAGTTCTGGGGTAGTAACCTCACCACATCCCAGCACCAAAGGACTGGGGACTGAGCCAAACAGATACCAACATCTCACTCTTAGTAATTGGAAAGGTAGGATCTTGGGACAGACACAAACCAAGAAACTCATACACACAGAAGACATCCATGACGCACAAACCTTACCTACAGAGGCCTTGATACTAGTGATAAAGCTACCTACTATGAAAATTTACAAGGATCAACACAGAAAACAAAATAAAAACTTTTGAAATAGAAAATGACAAGATGCAGAAGCAAAATGCAACCTCAGACCTGCAGGCCACCCAGAATAAGTCCAGGAGACAATGAGATAGAGGAAAATGCAAGACATACACCTGAAAGTTCTGAAATGATAGCAACCAAAGTAAAGAAAAAAAATCCATGAGGCTATAGAGAAAATCAGATCAGAAATAATCTCTCAGGTAAAAAAGAAATAAAGGAATTGCTCAGCAAATCTAGAGTAGAGATAGATAAAAAAAATAGATGATGATAGGAAAAGGATGGAAACTGTGAATGATGAATATAGGAGAGAAATATGGATTCATACAGATATACAGGAAATTAAAAATTCCACTGAAAGCTGGCAAAACTGCTTGAACAAAACTGAAGATAGATTTTCAGACCTTGAAGACAGGTTCATGCTAGCAATCATGACAGGAAAGATCTCTTAAAAATAACAAAGGAGGGGCCGGTGAGATGGCTCAGCGGCTTAAGCGCCTGCCCGGCAAGCGCGAGGGCCCGAGTTCGACTCCCGGATCCCACATACGAAAAAGCGGCCGGTGATATCGCTCAGTGGCACGGGCGCCTACTGGCATGCGAGGTCCTGAGGTCGACCCCCCGGTACCCACAAAAAAAAAAAAAAAAAAAACAAAGGAGGGGCTGGTGAAATAGCTCAGCAGCATAAGCGCCTGCCTGGCAAGCACAAGGTCCTGAGTTCGACTCCCAGTACCCACATATGAAAAAAGGGCAGGTGATATTGCTCAGTGGCACGGGTGCCTATTGGCATGCAAGGTCCTGAGTTCGACCCCAGTACCCACAAAAAAACAAACAAACAGACAAAAAACCCCAAAGGATCAGTAAATAACAATTCAACAGCTGCAGAACAATGCAAAGAAAAATAATATAAGACTGAATGGTGTCAATGAAAAAGCAGGAGTTAACACAAATGACATAAAAAATCTATTTGCAGAAATAATAGCAGAAAGTTTCCCAAGCATGGGGAAAGAATCTGACATACAGATAAGTGAGGCATATAGAACTCCAATCAGCCATAACCAAAATAAATCTATACCCAGACATATAATAATCAAGATCCCAGAAATTCAGCACAGGAACAGAATATTAAAAGCTGTTAGAGAAAATAAACAGATCACCTATAAAGGAAAGCCCATCAGAATCATGGCAAACTTCTCAACACAAACCCTGAAGTCAAGAAGAGCTTGGAATGAAGTGTTTCAAGTCCTGAAAGAAAACAACTTCCAACCCAGATTGATGTACCCTGCAAAACTATCTTTCAAAATTAATGGAGAGATAAGATACTTCCATGACAAAGAACAACTGAAGAAATTCATGACCACCAAAGCAACACTACAAAGGGTACTGAAAGATATTCTAGACAGAGACAAAAATGACCACAATTCCAAGAACAACAACAGAAAGAAATCACCAGGCACAGCAAGTAATTAAACAGGGGAAAATCAGGGAACCCACAGCAGGAAAATAACATGACAGAGATAAGCCAATACATGTCAGTTATAACCATCAATGTAAATGGCCTCAATTCACCAATCAAAAGAAACAGACTGGCAGCATGGATCAAGAAACAAGATCCAAAAATATGCTGTATAAGTGTGTCCTGGGTCTACACTTATTAGTTATGTGGCTTTAGGAAACTGAACTTCAGTTTCTACGAAACAAGGACAATGATATTCTTTCACAGGGTTGGTGTGAGAATCAAATGAAACGACAAATGTAAGCACTTAGCACAGCACCTTGCTTTACAGTCACATGCATCCTTGCTTAGTCTCTTTCTAGTTCAATTCTCTGCACTTTACCTTCTCTCTGCCCAGAATCCCCCTCTCTACAATGGAGAGACTATCAGGCCTTGTCTCTTCAGTTGTTAAAAGGAAAAAAAAAAAAGTTGATATAAGCAAGGCAGTTAAAACAGTGCCTGGCTGGTGGAAAGTGTTAAATAGTGTTTGTCACTGCTATTGCTGTTAAGTGGTTATTAAGAAGCTACCCGCGCCAAGTGGTAAGAGCTGTGGTGATGGTGTCTGTGATTAATCTACTTTCAACACACTCCAAGCTGGTCAGAAGTCCAGCTGTGCCCTGCTGCTGCCCCTACACACACACACACACACACACACACACACACACACACACACACACAGATGAGAAGCCTCCCCAGTCACCTTTCTGTTCGGGGCCCAGGTGGGGCTCCTTGGCCTCCATCACCATTTTCCCGAGTGGGAGGACTGATTCCAAGTTGGTGCTTACTACACGTTGGGGAAACTGTGCTGGAGTGATGGTTTCTCAGAGAACATGAATTTAGCTGTCAGAGAACACTCAGCAATACCTCCCACAGGTGTGCAGAGGTAACAGGCAGTGAGCACATTGGAGTCTGCAGCTGGCCTGAAGGAAGTGTGGCATTTAAAAAACATAGCCCTGAGCTGGGTACGTTGGTACATGCTTGTGATCCCAGCACTCGGGATGCTGAGGCAGGACGATCACTCTGGAATTCAAGGCCAGCCTGTGCTACACAGTGAGTTCAAGGCCAGCCTGAACTACATAGCAAGACCCTGTCTCAAAACAAAAACAAAAACAAAAAACACAAATATCCCACATCCCTATTTCAAGTAAAAACAGGAGATGGTTCATATCTATCTCTGTTGCTCTCAGTGTGAATGTGTCCCTTGTCTTTGTTTCTCCAAGAAGCTGAAGGTGCACTGACCTAGGACAGCCAGCATTCTCACTGTGCCTGATCTAGATACCATCCAGAGAAGGGCTCTTCATCCATGGCCTGAGGGTCTTCTCCACAGAAACTCCAGTTTCTCTGCACAGTGCATTAGGTACAGCCCTCTTTTGTGTTGTATTCAAGTATCTGTAGGGTTTTTTTCAGTACTGAATATTGAACCAGGGCCTTGGCACCCCCAGACCTTTTTCATTTTGAAACAGAGTCTTGCTAAGTTGCCCAGAGTGGGATGGAACTTTAGATCCTCCTGCCTCAGCCTCCCAGAGTCCTGGAATTACAGGCATGCGCCATTACAGCTGTCTTCCTTATGTTTTCTTTGACTAGCTATGTGTATGAAAGATAGAGATACAGATACAGAGAGTGAGGGAAGGAGCGGGGAGAGAGAGAACAAGAGAGGGAATGAGAGACAGGAAATGAGGGCCTACCTGCAGAGGTAGGCTGGGAGATGAGATGTTTGCCTTTCTGCTGACTAAGGTGCCTATATTGTTTAGGGCACAATAAATTGTCATTTTTTTTAAAAAAATCATATTCTTTTTTCTTTCTTTTTGAGATGGTCTTGCTAAGTTGCCTAAGCTGGGCTCAAACTTGTGATCCTCCTGCCTCAGCCTCCCAGGGGGGTGGGGATTACAGGCATGTGCTATCACACTTGAGGGAGACGGGAGGCAGTAACCTGAACAATAATTTTTCGGTAGATACTGTTATAAACGGCACAAAGGAAAACACCTTCCTTCCTCCAAAACTAGTGAAAACAGAGCAGGTGGGACTGCTCCAGAGAGAGGAATAGATAGGTGGGTGGTGGATCATGAATGACTGTGCTGCAGAGTTACCATCACGATAACCCTGGCTATTCCCAGAGTAGCTGGAGGCCAGGAGTAAGAGGCTGGTTCTTCAGTGCTAAGAGTGCTGGGTTGGGGTGGGGATGCAGATTGAGGTCAAGGAAAGCCCTGGAAATTTGGAAGGGATAGTGGGGAGGTGAGGGGCCTCTATGTCTCCAGCATTGAAAAACAAAAATTGAATTTCAGTAGGGAACTCTGCTTTATATAGAGCACACTCTTCCAAGATATCTGACTCTTGCCTTGCACTGCCTGCTTTTGGACATAGGGTTGGCAATGAGGATGGGACACAGATTTCATAAACCACACTGGAGCATGTGCAGCTTTGGTGATTTAATGCCACGGGCCTGAGGCCTCTTCCACTTCTGCCACTAGAGGTCGCAGGGCCACTTTTTAGGGGTGCAGCCTACTTGCAGGTCTTGGTTTGAATTCTGTTAAGTTTTGTGACTTCAGGCAAGCCACTATTTCCCTTTCTGCAGACTAGTACTGATGAAAATCACTTTGCAGGGTGGATGTGAGGATTAACTGAATTGACATGTGCTAAGGACCTTGCTAGGTGTCAGACACCCAGTCAATGCTTAATAATTGTCATCCCTCTCTTTTCTTGTTCATCCATTTAATATACATTTATTGATCCATATGTCTTCATTATGGCTAGTAAGGATGTTGTCCTCAAACATCCTACAGGGCGTCTTACACACGCACACACATGCACATACACACATGCACACAAAATTGTATTTGCTGAACTATAAGATATGTCTTCCACACCCACTTCAAATTTATCCAAAATTTACTCTTGTATTTCTGCACGAAAAGCCACATCTGAAAAGGTAAGACAATGGTACACTATGTTGCAACAACAACAATTACAACCAAACACCGTGAAGATATTCATTCTATGTTTCTTCTCTAGTTTTCTTAGAAAAATTACAAGTCATAGGCCACACAACTCACAGGATTGTCAGTTATCCTCCCAAATATTTATTTAAAATATTTTAATATCAAAATTCTTCCATTCCAAGTACTCACTGATGGAGCTATATGATATAATGCTTTTCCTTCAGAGTTAGAAGAGTACTACTATGTATGCAGAATCTATTATGCCCTACTGGGCCCTGGCTCAGGTGTTATATGACCAAGGTAATATGTGCTCATATAAAACCAACTTAAAAATCCTTTCAATAGACATTTGGTGGCTTTTTCCTGGAGGAGAGCACAATGTCCCTGTCATAGAGCAGCTCTAGCTTTGTGGGCTAGAGCGCCCAGAGTGGAGGGTATATGGCAAAGAAGTGGTTAGGGCCAAGTTTGGGAGAATTTCACCTAACTAAGGAGGTCAGTTTTTGTCCATAGGCAATGGGGAGCCACAGCAAGGGAGCTGAGAAATAGTGGGACAGTATCACCAGTCATGACCCCTGGAAAGAGCAACGCCATCGAGCTGGAGGCTACATAACTTCATCCTCAGTGTCACCCCAAACTTCCCTCCTTCCCCAACCCAGCTCCCTTCTTTTCCTCCTTCTCCTATTATTCATATTCATATTCATTTATTCTTTCAACAAACATCCATTAATCATGTACCCTTTTGCAGAAACTGATTTAGGAACCTGGGTTAATTACCGAAAAAATATCAACAAAGCATCTTCCTTCTTGTAGCTTACAAAATCTCTTTCTTGTTATGTTATTTGGATGTGCATTAGTTGTCTTCAGTATGGGCCCCCTGAGCTGTTTGGGGACACATTCCTCTCCATGTGGGAAAAGCCAGAGTTAGGGCTAGTCCCTGAGTCCCAGCTGCCCCCTGCCTTTCCTATGGTTTGTTCTCCAACCTCCCCTTTGATTCCATGAGATGCTTCAGTATTCTCCTACCAGTCTTCCCTGCCTCTGCAGGACTAACCTGGTTCAGGGTGAGGTTCTGTCACATGCCACCACATGGTTCCGGCTGGAAAGGTTGTCCTATCTCAACTGCAGGCAGTTGATGTGTGGGGAGAGGATCCTGGGAACGAGAGTGTGGGAAGTAAGACAGGGCAAAAGAAATAGCAATGTGATGCATGTCATCAAAGTCACTGCCTGGGTCTACCTGACCCTCCTGCAAGGTGTACAAGAATGCCTCCTAGAATTATCCACCTGGAAGATAGAGGCTGCATCATCTATCCAACAGTTCCTGTCCCTTCAGTGACTGACGGTCGCTCTGGGGGTGTTAAAGTACCAGCAAGTCAGGCTGATGGCTCACTGGCTGTGCGAACAACTCTGTCCTCAAGAAGACCCTGAGGCAGAATGCAATAAACCTTCAGCTGGGGCTAGGGAAATCCAGACTGCCCAGAACTGTCAATGGCTGCAGCTGAGAGCAAACGACACCCAGGGACACGTGACGCAGGGACCAGAGGTATCCCTGCAGGATTTCCTGGAACCCTGTAGTCATATATGATATGGCCCCAGGGTTCGCGGTGGGCCCCTGACCTAAGTAAGGTGGTGTCTGCCTCATATTCAGAGCACCAGCCTCTGTGCAGGACTCCCGACTTAAGCAGGGCCTAATGAGAAAGAGCTGACTATCCAGATGCGATGTGATCCTCATTCGGCTCAGTACAGTCTGAGCGCCCGTGGCAAGGCTGCTTTGCAATTCAGGGAGCCTGTGACTCCTGTGGAACATGCAGCTTTCTCTGCTGTGCACCCTAACTGTGCTGACTTTCTTACACCTTTTATTGGCCTAGCAGTGTTAGGTGCCTGGCCTGTCCTCAGCTTGAGCCTTCTACTGGCATTGATCAAAGTATTTATGGTGCATAAATCTTGCCACAGAAACTGCTGCGGAGGTCTAAGAACCATTTGAAGCTGTCACGTGAAAGTTGCAGTTGGAGTCTGCAGCATCGACAGAATGCCTGTCAGTCCCCCTTCCCTGGCAACCAGGCTCCATTTAGTTTAAGGATTTTGTGGCCAGGAATGTTATCTGAGCTGTCACCATCACGCTTTGTCACACTCATGAATGACAGGAAGTGGATCTGTAAGCCCTGTCGGTTTTTTTCCTGCATCACTCAGCCGTGAGCATTGAGGCTGTGAGTCACTGAGGAGGGAGAGAGAAGCCACTCAAATGTCTCAACCAGAATTGGAGACCGATTCAAGACAGTAGAGTTCTATCGACCTGTGCCTATTCCTGTGCCCTGTGCACTCCTTGAGTTGACAGTTGCCTAGAGCCATGTGGCCAAGCTAACTCAGGCACCTGCCACTCTTTCGAGGCACCGAGCCCCTGTGACACAGACCCGAGAAAGAAGAAGGCACCAACCGGTAGGCTTGGCTTCAGAGCCCCTTCCCTACTTAACATACACAAGTTCACACAACACCTACGTGAGAAAAGGTCACTCTGTATCTGTGATGGTGTGAGACAACACCAAGGCCACACTGTCATCATCCCTGAGCAGAGACAGAAACAAGAACTTGGGCAAACTACAAAGATTACTAAACAGCCCTCTTTCCTAAAAAGCATGAGTGCTGCTTGCCAATTAATTACAGCTGTCTTAGTTACTTTTCTCTCATTGCTGAGACAAAATACCCCACGCCCAAAATTAAGGAAGAAAAGGTTTATTTAGCTCACAGTTTGTGGAGGTTTCAGTCCATAATCAGCTGGCTCCAAGGCAGGGTGGCATGGTGAGGGGTAACAGTTCATGCCGGGTGAAGACAGCAAAAGCAACCAGACCAAAAATGAGAGAAGCAAGCCTCTCTTCCTCCCTTATATTGTATGCAGGCTACCTGCCCTAGGGTAGGTATAGCACTCACACCCCCAGTCACAGCACCAGACAATGAACCAATCACAAACTCTAGATTCAGCTGCCTTCAAAAGCCCGCCCTGCCCATGACCTCATGATGCTTTGCGGGGACATTCAGACACAAACCATAACAACAGCCCTACCCCTACTGTCTCTGTTCCTCCTAGATGAAAATTAAGAAGCTTAACCACAAAATTGTTCCACTTTCCAGCAGTATCCAAACCAGAGGAAGAATATGCTTCCTACTCTTCCCCAAGTCACTTAGTATCCTAAGAAGACCCTCCTGATACCCACTGTGGGACACCCGCAGTTCTCCATGGTGTGTAATCTCCCTTGTGGCAACAAGTGCTGATAACCCTAACTTTGATGGACTGTAGGTGTGTTCCTGGTGCTGTTGGTTGATGGAAGAAGACAGATCCTAGGAAAGATAGCCAATGCTGATCCACTGCAAGGGAAGGAGGGCTCCCTGGCTGCCAACCCACCTGCAGAAGTGCTTCCTGGGAGCCACTGGTCAAGGCAATTTGGGTTCTGACCCTGAGGAAATCTTTGTTGGTTAGTTCCTATGGCAGATGTTTCTTGTGCCCAGTGTCCCATTCCTGGCCCTCCTTGGATGTCAGCCTCAGTTCTGGTAAACCTTTTCATGTGGACTCAGCCTCATCTTGCACAATGTTCATGTCAGGCCACAGCCTCTCATTTTTCTGCCTTGGGCATTTTTGGAAGCCTCAGGAGCTGGATCTGGCCTTGCAGTTGCAGCCTACAGTGTATATTGGCCCAGGTATAAACTTCAGTGAGAAAGGAATGAGAGCTGGTTGAAAATAAAGTCCCAGGTGTCCACTGATTGGACAGTTCCAAATCATGTTCTGTGAGCATCTCAGAGAAGGAGGATTCAAATCTCATTGCTCATAAAACACTTGCACTGACTTTTCTTACCTCTCTCTTACTCTCTGTACTCCCTCTCTGTTACTTCCTGAGATTACCTCCCAAATATACCACCTGGCCCTGTTTAGGATCTGCTTTTAGGTCACCCAAAACTAAGACACCTCCCAGCCATCTCCACCACCAGTGCCTTCCTATAGAATCTCTTACCCATAATGTCAGCTGGGATCGTTTCCATCGCCAGCTCCAGCCAAGTTTCCCAGCTCCTGGTCACGGATTGATCCAGGTCGGGCACAGTCTGTTCAGAGTGAGTTTCAGGGCTCTTGCAGGAGATTCTGGGAGTAGACTCAGTCTTGGCCACAAGGTCTGTTAGTAAGTGGCTTAAAGACAGGTGCGCATTTTTTTGCTCTTCCTTCTTTTGATAACTGAGATCTATTTCCCTTCCCTGTTGATCTGGCCTGGCCTATGATTGCTTTTGCAATGAAGAGTGGAGGAGGAGATGCTAAGTTCCAGGTTGGCTATTAGGAGGACTGGTGGCTTCCACACTGATCTCTAGGCACACCAAGACACCGTGTAAGCTATTCTGTTGCTGAGATCATGGGAGTGAAGTCCTGAGACTACATGGAAAGGAAAGAGCCCAGCTGAGGCCACACTGACAGATGTATCAGCCATGACAATGAAGCCCTCGTGGGCCCTCCAGACTAGATCGGCCATGAGCTAGGTACCACCAGGTAATATCAACTGGTGCCACGTAAAGCAGAGGAATTTCCTAGGTCTGAATTCCTGACCCACAAAACCATGAGCTATAATAATAAAGCAATTGTTGTTTTAAGCCACTTAATTTGGGGTAGTTTATTACATAGAAAACTGGAACTGTATAATGGAAGGCATGAGGTCTGGAATTGTTGCAGCCACATGGATAGTACCTAAATCCTTTTGAAAAGTGATCAGGACAGAGTTCTCCTAAATTTTACCAGGTAGGAGCTCTCAGGTGTCTAAAGTAAGTTCCGTGACTTTTTCCCCCCACTTTTATTCTAGGTGAAAAAGGAAGCCATTGTTATCACTTCAGTTCAAGTTCAAAAACATATTATGTGATTATTAAGAGTTAGCTACTGTGTTAGGGATTATGAGAAAATAGATGAGGAATTTGCTTAAAGTCTAGTGGAGGAAGCAGTATGTGATAATTGTATATGAAATGGTCCATGTGATGACGGAGTTATATACACAGTGCTCCAGACACAGACTTGGGGAAAACTCTACAGAGAGACAATGTAAGAACTGGGTCCTGCATAATGGTAAGAACAAGCTGGTGAAAGGAAGGAAGGACATGCTGGGCAGAGGGCACAGCGTGGCATAAGCAGATATAAGAATATTAGGGTTGTATTGGGAACAACACAGAGCTTGGTGTTCAGAGAGTGCAATGAATGGTGGGAGGCAGGTCCAGAAAGGGGAGGGCTGGTTAGAGAGGCGCATGTAGGCTGTGGGCAGGCTGTGCCAGGGAACTTGGTCACTGCTCTGAATGTGATGGGGATCAGAAAAGGGGTTTCAGCACAGGAGCCCTTTAGATGGGCCATGTGGGCTCTAGTGTAGATTGAAGATGTTCAAATCTGAGGCCCGGGGGGTACTCAAGCCTGGAGAAGCACCTGGGAATTATCAGTAGGTGGATGATCATTGCACAAAGTCGTTCTATAAGGATCACTGTATGCCAGACATGTCCTCATGGTGATGTTGGAAAAAAAATATATTATTATTGGGTGTGGTGGTGCATACCTGTAATCCCAGCACTCGAGAGGTGAGGCAGAAGGATTGCTTCAAGTTCAAGACCAGCCTGGGCTACAAAGTGAGTTCAAGGCCAATCTGAACTTTATAGTGAAACCCTGTCTCAAAAAGACAAAAAGAAAAAAGAAAAAAATTGTTATTTACAAATCTAGGTCTACTTTGTATCCTACTTGGCATATGCATAAAAAGGTACATTCATTTGCTTTCCTGGAATTGTCTTTTTTTTTTGTTTTTGGTGGGTACCGGGGGTCGACCTCAGGACCTCGCGCGCCAGCAGGCGCCTGTGCCACTGAACGATATCACCGGCCCTTTTCTTGCATGTGGGTTCCGGGAGTTGAACTCGGGCCCTCGCGCTTGCCAGGCAGGCGCTTACGCCGCTGAGCCATCTCACCGGCCCCTGGAATTGTTTTTGAACTATCTCTGTCTTCCCAGAAAATAGAGAGTACTGAATCTGTCTGAATCTGTGCTGACATAAAATGCAGTAGAGATGATATTTTGCAATTTTCTGATTCATGGGTGACTCATCAAGTTCTTCAAACCTGTGGTTCAGAAAATACAAGAGACAAAGACCTAGAGGCATCCTTGGTATATAATAGATGTTCGATAAATATTTATTGTTTTTAATCTGGAAAATAGTCTTCAAAATTAGACTTCATTCTGGTGAAAGCATTATAATCTAGGTTGCTAATAGTATGTCATCCGGAAACTTAACTTTGTGCTTCACAGACCACCTAAAGCACAGCCATCAAAGTTAGCAGCAGCACAATTTCCAGCCCTCCCGGGTGCTGGCCAGATGTTGTTCCTTCCGTGCTTACTGAATGGACTAAGAAGGAGAGGATTAGAGGGGTGGAGGATTTTCTCTTAAGCACTTGCCTCACGGGAAAGCCTTGAGAAAATCCAGAGGCCCCTTGACACTATCATATAATGGCTTTTCCCACTGACAGAAAGAAATGGAATTAACAGGCTGTCGCTGTTTTTGAAAGCAAGACTATCACCCAGCTTCCTATGTCATATGCTTTCATATGACATACAAAAAAGAAAGAAAATTATCATAAAGCCGTGTGAAGCCCCTCTCATTTTTATAAGCCAGGATTACTCGCTTTTTATGTTTCTTCTGGAAAGCAGGTAGAAACCTATCTCTCACAGATAGGAATAAAGAGAAATTTATTTGTTGCCATGCCATAATTTTTCCCTTTTCTTTCCTTTCCTTTCCTTTTTTTTCTTTTTTTTTCTCTTCTGTTCTTCCTCTCTCTTTCTCCCCCCTCCCTTCCCCTCCTTCTCTCAATCTCTCTCTCTCTCTCTCTCCCTCTTTCTTTTTTCTTTTTTTCCTCTCTGTTAATTTGAAGCCCCTCCTAGCAGCCTAATTTCTATTTAGGTTTACAGCCAGCTAACTTCTTCATTCTATCCCTCATTCCATTCCCCAGCCCAAGCTCCACCCCCTACTCCAGGTTTAAATGCTGCTGCCCTGCCTCTCAGGTGGCTGAAGTCCTCCTAATATGGTAAATCTTTCTGACTTGATTGGTTGTCTTCCTGGTTTTAATATCTACTATCTACCTAACTCCTCTTTCTTTCTTTCCTTCTTTCTTTCTTTCTTTCTTTCTTTCTTTCTTTCTTTCTTTCTTTCTTTCTTTCTTTCTTTCTTTCTCTCTTCCTTTCTTTCCTCTCTGAGGATTAAACCCAGGGCTTTCACAACAAGCTACATCTCTAGCCTTTTTTTTAAATTTCATATTTTGAGACAGCATCTCACTAAGTTGCCAAGTGAGTCACTCAGGCTGGGCTTGAACATGTCATATCACAATTTTTGCTGGAAGATGTGTAGTAAAAAAGATCAGAACACCTTTGCTTCTTAGAGTGTTTGACCAACCATGGTGGCATAGGCTGAGATCCAGATGGCAAGCATTCTTTGAGCCCTCCCTGGACTCCAAACTGAGTATCATGAGATAGTTCTGAGGCAACTGAAGATTCCTGACTTGGTCAGAAGGCAGGAACTAAGTGGATAATATTCAGGAAGTTGAGCACAGAATTTTATAGGTTTTTCTCTGTGTGTCCTGCAATACATATTTCATAATAACAAAAAGAGAAGCAGAACCCAGTCTTGCCCAAGAAAGGAGGTATTCCCAAAATGCAGACACTGCTACTCGCCACCCATTAGCCTCTCTCCTGTGTTCTTGGCTCTCAGAACCCTAGGCAAATTCTGAACATTACTGTGCCCCGCCCTTTCTCCCTTTGCTACTTTCTTAGTCATTTTTTTTAGCCCCCTTTGTTGCTAGAGGTGACCATGTGATGCAGTTCTGGCCAATGAGACAGAAGAAAAAGTCTGCTAGAGGACTTCTGGGAAAATCTTGCTTTCTCAATAGTGAGAAAGGTGTTACAGAAGTTGGTTTTGCTCCCTCTTTCCTTCCTATTTGGGTTACTGGAGGTAGGATGCATTGTTTGGTGTTGTGGTGTCCATTTTATGCTATAAAGAGAGAGATATCAGGAATAAAAGCCAACAGGGGTGGTTAGTAAAAGGTTAACAACTCAGATCACAGATAATCTGTGAGCCATTGCACCAAGTATGGGATTACCTATGTGCAGTTTGGGGACCGGGGATGGCTAAAAATCTTAATTTCTTCAGCTCCTGGAAGTTGGTTATTCCGTTACTTGCATCTGAACTCATCCAAATGGATATACCTAATTTTGGCAGATCCTGGACCAATTTGGCCCTTATTTTTACCCATCCATATTTGGATGGTCACTGTTTTGCTTAATTCTCTTTACTTGCAGACACTGGGAGGCAATCAAACACGGAGGTTAAAAGTGAAGGCTGTGGCACGAGATAAACCTGGGTTTGTGATCCAGCTCCGGCACCTTAAGGTTGCATGGCTTTGAGAAAACTTACTTTGAAGGGCTCACTCTTCAACTATAAAGTGAGATAATATGAAATGGGGATAATAAAGACGTCTATTTCTCTGGTCTACTGTGATTATCAGAAGAAATAATGTGGGCAAGGGACTTAGCATAGGCTTGGCACTTAGGGCTGTTATTGCTGCTACTTCCGGGATGGATGCACATGTTTGATCACAGACCAATTGCCAATTGATGTTTATGACTTTTTTCTACTTGATTTTTCTCCCAATTCTTGACGTGCCGTTTTCCTGTTTTCCACTTCTCCTTTATGTCAGAATACTTGAAGTCAAGCGCCCAGCCCTGAGGTAAGTGCTACGGGAGAGCTAACAAAGTGTGTTCCATGGCTCTTTGCTAAAAGAAGGCTATTACCTAGTCTGGAAGATAATTTCACCATGAGGCACACTGAATAACACAGCAGGGCAAGTGGGTACCACATTTCCGTCTGGAGGTCACCTGCAAGTCTAGAGCCACCTGGATAAGGAGACCACGTGAGGAGGTGGCTGGCTGACTGGAGAAGGGTGTTGCAGCCCTGGCCAGTTGGGAGGGCTGTTGCCTGAATGACTTTGGGAGGGGATGTCATTGTGAAGGGCACAGAACTAGAACCTCAAGGGGATGGTGGTGGCTCTACCACCAAGCAAATCAACCTACCACCTAGAGCTGCATGCCAGGGCCTCCTATGGGGAGGGGTCAAAGATCTTAAAGAGCTGACTGGAGAGGGAAATCACCTTCCAGTGAGCAGGAAGAATAGTGGTTTCTCATCCTTCCACTATGCCAAGCATCCGACCAATATGGGGGGTTAAAAACAAGATTTCTCTAAGATAAAAGTCAATAGGCCTAAATTGCCCACTTTGGTGCCCAGATCTTTACATCTCCCTGTCCCTTGTACATGACAAAGACTTACTAGACAATATCACTGGGTCATCAGAATGGAGAGTAGAGCAATAGTAAGCAAAATGAAGATGGGGTTTGGAGTTGGGGGAGAGGGAGGTGCCTGAGGCTGTATATTTTCTCCAGATGCAGCCATGGATATACCAACACCTGCACTTGAAAGAGGCATGATATTTGGGTAGTCCCAAACATGGAATGTAATAGGAAGGAGGTGTCCTTGGGTTTGGCTGTTAAACATGCTTTATGGGCCAGTGTTGGTTTCAGAGCACAAGGAGTGAGGTTTTTTGGCCTTGCGTAGCACTGGCCTCAAGCCCTGCTGTTGGAAGTCCCTTTCCTTGGCTTGGCTGCTACTGTTTGTGCTTTGAAATCTGGCTAAACTGAATGCCAGGGGCCAGGGTTAATATAAATACACAGAAGTTGTTGCTCTTGACCCACACAAGAGCTTGTATCTGATTGTCCTTACATCCCAAATGCAAGAGCATCGTGTGTGTGGTGGGAGCATGTGTCTTCACCATGATTAAAAATTAAAGTGTTGAATTTCACCTGTTAGCACAATTTAATCCCTTCGGCTTGGTTAAAGTGCTGAGTTACTCTTTGATTCTTAGCAACCCTCCCTTCTTATTAATATTTGTTGATGTTCTTATTAAGAAAGATTGTTCTGCTTAACCTCTGTTAGAAGAATCTGGAAACATACGTTCCCTGAAGAAGACCAGGGGCTACTGTGTTAAAGTTTTAACATTTTTGTTTGCTTATTCCTACTTCTTCATAAAAGGAACTGGAGTCTATGTATAATAAGAATATATGCTATACCTTGTTTTCCTGCTTTTTGTTTTTTTGTTACTTATAAAAATGCTTTAGTTTTACATTTTTCAATCTCATTCATAATTTCTTTTTAAAACAGCTTTATAGAGATATAATTCACATATATGAAATACACAATCCAGTGATTATTCATTCATGATTTCTTTGGTAATATTTGCTTATTTTCAAACAATTTGTACTTCACCTCCCTCTGCAGCTGAGTCATACTCTAGTCCAGAGTGTAGCAAACTACGGCTGTCAGCCAAATTTGGCCAGCTACCTGTTTTTGTAAATAACACCCAGCCACACTCATTTATTTATTATTGTCCATGGCCCTTTTTGCCCAACAATGGCAGAGATGAGCAGCTATGACAGAGATCATAGGGACTGCAAAGTCAAACATTTACTGTCTAGCCCTTTATAGAAAATTTGCCAGCCCCACTTTTGCCCACAGCCTAATGTAATTTTTAAAGGTGATCTTACCTAAATGAATTTATTCTGATTGGCACTGTTTGGTGGTGTGTGTGGCAAGAATTGTGTTGGCTCTTTCCTATACCACTGCCACTCTGGCCTTTGTGTTCCTGATTCCACAGAATGCTGTTACAGTGGTGCTCATCCAACCCTCCAACCTGTACAGCTGCTCTTGTCCCTCCCTGTCCTGGTCATGGAGCTCAGCCCTGTTCCTTGATTCCCATCCCCCAATATGCCACAGAAATCAGGAAGTCATGGTTAAAAGTTTGGGTCAGTGGAAATAAGGCCAGCAGCTTTATGTTGAGGACTATACATCTAACTCTGAAAATTCCTCTGGCAACTCAGTCCTGCCCTCACTAGGAAACCTCACTGGCCACTTTGATCTTTGGGACTTCAGAGCATTGTTGGACCCAATCACTTTCTCACTACCTACCTTGTATCTGAATCTCCTCACTTTATCATAAAGAGCAGTCGTGTTCTGCTCCTAGCTTCTGTGGTATACCTGTATATTCTCTAATACCAGTGTTTACAAGTTATTGGGAAATAACTAGAATGTGAGAAGGAACACTTTGTGATGTCAGGGGAACCTGCTTTTCTAGGCTTCAGGTTTCTTCAAGAGGGGACATAAATTAGTAGAACACCTATGGCTTCTCTCCCTCCCTCACTCACTTTCCCCCTCAAGGAGCAAGGTTGTCTTATGTTATTGATAAGCTTGGGATAAGGACTAAGCACATTGCCCCTTCCTCAGTCTCTTTCTTCTAGGCATAGCTGCCTGGAAACCCATACTCTGGCTTTGCACTTTGGTGGAATAAGTTCAAGTCAGGGGGTAGCTGGAGCATGGGGTCAGAATGTTGATCTATAAAGAGGGGATTTGGTGACCAAAATAACTCTTGCAGAGGGAAACTTTCCACGGGACAGGCCATGTGTCTTTGGAAACAGAGTCAAGGGAAGAGAATGTGACCAATTTAAAGTGTGTTATCAAGGCAGCTATCACTTAGTATCACAGAACTTAATAGAGCTTAATATCACAGTGAACTCCAGGAAATAGTAACATATCCTTCAGTTTATCCTATGGGAGAGGCCAGGAAGCCAAGTACTTATATACCAACTCTTGTCAGTCATCCCCCATCCACTGGTCCTGGGGATATGGTTGGCATTTTAGGCCTGCCCCATGTCTTTTTCTTTCTTTCTTTTTTCTTTCCATACAGGTTTTTTCAAGTCAGATTTTCGGTTCAACTTATCGAGCAAAGTTATGAACACCGGACACCAGAGAGATTTTTTTTTTTTTTTTTTTTGAACTTTGCTGTTTGAGTAGTGGAAAGTTCGAGCTTGGAGCCCTTCAGCAACCAAGGTATCTCTGTATATACTTTGGGCTTTGGCTAAAAATGTTAGACAGCAAGTTTCACCTTTAAAAGCGTTTTTAAAGAACAAGCGTAAGTAGTGTACGTGATAAGTAAAGTTGTGCCCAGCAAGGCAGCTCATGTCAATGTTTTGTTCAGTGTTTGTACAACTCTACATACGTATTAGGTAAATTATTTATGCTTATTCCTTCAGAGCTCTTTAAAGAATATAAGTTGTTTGCATTTTATTTCTCTATATTTGGTTACTGGTCACAGATCCCTTGGTATTCAACTGGCTTTTTCGTAGCTTGTCAGTAGAAAATGGAACTCCTCAGGTGGGCATGAAAACAGGACTTCTAAGAGGTCAAGTTCTGGTGCAGTGACAAAATCATCATCATGGTCCTGTAAACCTTTTGATGTCTATGGTATTGGAATTCTGATCTATGGCACTGAGACCAAAAAAAAAAAAAAAAGAAACACCAAAAAACAAAACAACAACAAAAGACAAATAGATCAGGGCCCCTCGAGGGCTGACAATTGTGAAATAGCATAAAAAGCATGGGACTGTAGACTGCTGGCCGAATACCTCCCTCCAGCCACCCAGTGGGATACTTAATATTAATGATAAACTTGGTGAGACTAAGGACAAAATTCAATCCTAACAAATAAGTCTAATCATAAAATTCAGGTGGACAAGTGAAATCAAATTCAAGAATCAGATCTGTCAACTGCTTTTAAACTGAGCTTCTCTTTTAAACTAAGTTTCTCTGCTTTTAAACTGATCCCTGTAGATAAAATGAACGCTGAATCCATAGAAAAGAAAGGAATTTGAACACTGATTACACTGTAAGGAGAAAATTCTTTTAGAACTAAATGGAGGCATCTGTTGTGTTTAAATTAAGGGTCTGTAAGCACCAGCCAGGGACTGAGTTGACAGCCATTTCTGTAATAAAGTAATAAATCATGGGGATGGTTAGGGAAGCAAGAAACACCACATTCTTGCTTTGTTCAACCAATTAAGCAATAAGCCATCTGGGTCCTTTTGTTAATTACCATCAATACAATTTACACAATTGAATTCAGCCTTTTATTTAATTAATTTATCCCAGCAACTTCAAATACCCACAATGCCAATAATAAAGTTCATTAAAAAATAGAGATCTTATTTAATTTTTATTCTTCAACCACCAAAACTCTTTACAAGTTTGTCATCTGAGAATTTTTAGCTGCATCTTAGCCTTGGGATGTTAAGAGAATTGTTTTAAATATAGATAGGTTTGAAACAAAAAGATAGTGGCTAAAATCTCTTCTCTAGATAGGATGGTTAATCTAACGCTGTTGCAATAGGAAGGTTTGTGATGATGAAATACTCTACACTGTGCTTTACCATACAGTAACTATTACCTACATACAACTATTGAGGTCTTGAGATGGGGCCAGCACAATTGAGGAAATGCTTTAAATTTCCTCTAATTTTATTGGATTTCTATTAAATATGCCACAGTTGGTTAGTGACTACCACAGTAGATAGCACAGGTCTAGAGTGTGTTACAAGGACAGAGAAATGCAGTGGGCCATTGACATGGCGCATGGAAAATGAATACATCATTATGATAGTTATTATTTGGAAACCCACACTTTCTACCTAGTTTTTTTTTTTAAAGATGCTGTGTTCTGAGACAGCACAAAGGTGATCAGCATCTTTAAGGGGAGGTTTGTAAGCTTACAATGTAGAGAACTAACTCCATCTGGAAGAGAAACGGGCATGACTGCTATCTTCTCAATAGCAGAACCAATCCCACTCAGCAACTCTTATGGCCAACGAGGTGGACCAGATCACAACAAAGGAAACATTCAGCTCTAGCTAGCTTTGGTTCTGCTCTAATTAAGGTATATTTTTCCTGAACTTATGAACATTCAACCTGGAGACACAGTTAGACAGTTAGTATGGACCCACAGACGGCCCTATCTGATCTCACAGACATTAAGACCCAACCCAGTTTTCTCTCATAAGAATGGCTTGACTCTGGCATCTCCCTTGCAGATTGTTATTTCTTGTTGATTCAATGCAAACTCTGTAACAGAGCGTCATGAAAGTCTATGAACTGTAAATACCTTTGTTAATGACAATACTCAATCTGGTGGATCCCTCCAACACCAGTGACTAAAGAGACTTCTATGGCAAGGGAATCTGGTTATGGTTAACCAAGCTAGAGAGGGGTGAGGTCAGGTGGATGGAGGTAGAAAGTTTTGAGGAAATCTCACTGAGATGAGAATGTCACCCCAAGTCTACTGGCTCTTCAGCTGGCTAGGTTGAGCTGGAGAGTTGTGCCAATGCTCACTTCATCTTATCTCCAACCATACTCTGCTGCTCTTTGTATCTTCCCTTCCTTCTGAGCTGTGGTTCATCTAATGAACATGAAATTTGTCCTAATAAAGCTAATCCAAAGTTTTTGGGCTGTCAGGCTATTGCATTCTCTTCACAGTTGGCCAAACGGACAATCCAGGTTAAGGCTCCTTGATCTTCATCCATTGGATTGATGTATTCTGGAGGTGCTGCCAGACAACGCTCAGGCCTCTTCTAGTCAGAGATAAAAGCAATTGTTAACTGCTCCGTGGAAAAAAATTAAAGATCTTCTGTGCTATATGATGATCATCTTTAATGATGAAGACAATGAGACAATGAACCAAGTTTTTCTTTTTTTAAGGCAGCCAGCAGTCAATGAAATAAACTGTGAGGCGAGACATCCCACATTCTTTCAGAGAACTTTCTTCCCTCCTACACCAGGAGCACGCACACAGAGGGGTCAGCTTCAAGAAATATAAATGCTCTTTAACTCTCTTGGGCAGAACCATGGTAACCAAAATCCCCTTTTTCCTCCGACATTGGGATTCATCGTTCATCCACAGGGTGGACTTCGTCAAATTGCCACAGCTGGCTGGCTTTTCCATCACACTGACTCAAGAACAACTCTTTATTGTTCTTCTGGACCATAGCTTCCATGCATTTCCCAGAAAGAATGTGGACAATCATTCCATTCTGAAAAGAGACGAGGGGCATAATAAAAGAATGGAAAGGAAGAAAAGTCAGGCCAGCTCCAAAAGTCAGCAAAGATGGATGTTTTTAAGATTTGCGCTGATTGTTAAGACTATAACAGAGGTGGTGTGAAATGGCCTGGAAAGAAATAGTAGTATTTTGAGTTAATATACAATATTATTTATTTATTTATTTATTTGGTACCGAGAATCAAACTCAGGACCTTGCGCTTGCTAGACAGGTACTATGCCGCTGAGCTATATCCCTGGCCAAAATATAATTTAAATACCCCTAAAATTTGGATGTCACTCAAACGTTGGGGATCATTAATCCAGTTATCTTTATTGCAGTTGTATAACTGTGCCATTTCTTAGGAAGTTTTGGTTAGGATAATTCCAGGGAGAGAGAATATTTAGTCTTTATGCTTTATTTGTAACACACACTGTTATCACTGTGCTCGTAAATTTCTGCTTCAAAAAAGATTTAGTGGGCTGTATCTCTGTTAACCCTGCAATTTGGTGCTGCAGCCACCAGGTCGCAGTGGGGAATAAGATCCACGAGTGTATATAAGAATGAAGGCCTAAACCAGCTGTGTTCAGGAAACTATAGCTGTTGCCTGCTCAAAACCCACCAGATTTAATATTGAACATAACAGTCCATTTTCAAGAAAAATTTGATTTCTTTATGAAATTAAACAACCTCAGCCAGCAAAACTGAACATGCCTATTTATTTTTGAGATATACTATAATATAGCCCTTTTAAATACATGAACTCATGGTTTTTAGTATATTTGCAAAGTTGTGTAACTATTTCTGATCTAATTTCAGGCTATTTTCATCACTGCAAAAAGAAATCCACTACTCATTAGCAATCACTCCCCATTTCTCCCTCTTCCCAGCCACTAAAGATCACTAACCTATTTTCTGTGTCTATGGATTTGCCTATTCTGGACACTTCACATAAATAGTTATAGAATATGTGACTTTTCATAACCAGCTTCTTTCATTCTGCATAATATTTTCAAGATTTATCCATGTCATAGCATAAATTATACCTTAGACTTTTCTTCTTTCCTTTTATTATGGCAAAAACACAACAAAACTTATCGTCTTAACCATTTTAAGTGTAAAGTGTAATAGTATTAAATACATTGACATTTTTATAAAACAGACTTCTGGAACTTTTTCACTGTACAAAACTGAAACCCCATACCCACTAAGCAACAGTTTCCCTCTTCTTTCAACTGGCCCCTGGTAACCAGCAGCCTATTTCCTGTCTCTATGAATATGATTACTTTAGATACCTCCTATAAGTTTTTGTCTTTTTGTGACTGGCTTATTTTCTAGCATAATATCCTCAAGATTCAACCATGTTGTAGCATGTGACAGAACTTCCTTCCTTTTAAAGACTGAATAATATTTCATTACATGAAATTATTTCCAGGAGGTAAGTTATCCCTGACTAAATAATACACATTACACTTAGAATAAATGTGTATCCACATTTTATCTATGCATGCATGGACATTTGGGTTGCTTTCAGGTCCAGGCTGTTATAAATAGTGCCACTATGAACAGTATCTCATTCCTTTATCTGCCTGCATGATAATACCGTTTTTTTCAGACAGGGTTTCACTATGTAGTTCACAGTGGCCTTGAACTCACTATGTAGCCCAGGTTGGCCTTGAACTCGCAGTGATATTCCTGCCTCAGCCTCCCGAGTGCTGGAATTACAGGTGTGCACAACCATGCCCAGCACGATAATACCTTTTTAGAGTCTTATTTCTTAATGCCTCAAATTTGCTAGGTGCATCTTACTAATCTTTTAAAAAATACTTTATTCTCATTAGTACATGTTTGCAGTACATAATGATTACATTTCTCATGGGGAGTTGATACATGTACATAACACATCTTAATTCTGTTTTAATCTCCTTCCTTTCCCCTCTCTTTCTCCTCCCTCCATCTCTTTGTCTCCTTCCCTTTTCTTTTATCTATCTTAAACTGTTTCTAAAATGTATCTTAACCACCAGGCTTGTTTAGAATAATCCTTTGTGATCACCCAAAAAGCGCCTTGAGTTTTGGAGACCTCTTTGCAGATATGTGGGCCCCTGAGTCTTGGTTCGCCTGTCACTGAAGCCCTAAGAGCTTTATTGTGAGTTCAGCTTAAGTTTCCTGTTATGTGATTCTCTTCTTTTACAGTCTGCTTGCAGAGTACCAGAGTTCTGCTTAGTTAGTTTATCCTCTTCACTCCCAAGCAAAAGTTGAAGAAAGAATTTTTTTTTAAAATCTGTTCATTTGTTTGGATAGTAATGCCTGAACTCAGCCCAGAAAGAATCTGAGGTGGAGAAAAGCTATACACGAGTACTCATTGCAGACTGTCCAATTCCTTTCCCAGTCCTGTGTCTGGGACTCTCTCTCTCTCCATAAGTACTTACAACTCTCTGAATTCCTCTCCATCGATGCATAACTGCTGGAAAGGATCTAGAACTTCTCTCCCCCAGGGATTTAGAAATAAAAATTTTGCTAAAATATTGAAATGCTCACAGTGAATTTGCATTAAAAAGAACATATCTATATGTCTATATCTACACATCTACATCTTCTCTTAATTTGGTGGACACAGGGACTTCGCATTGCTCCTAAAACCACACCATCAAGGTAATTGACCATTTCTGTAACATGCCCCACCATCCTGTGTGTAACCCAAGCTAATAAACTTTAAAAGGGGGCCAATCCCTCTCTGTCATAATCAAGATCAGAGCTACACAGACATAGGGTGAATTAGAACATTTCAGGATGCTCCTGGCTCAACTTCCCTGCTGAGTTGTCTTTACCTCCTCTCGAGGCCTTAATGCTAAGCTACTAAGTTTGACAATAGCAGCACAGGCCTTATAGTAATATCTGACCTCTTGGAAGGACCTGGGTGGGGAGCCAGCCAGAAGTTCTTCTTGACCAGCAGCACTACTGAGTCTTCCTGAGTGGATCACTCACCTCTTGGAAGTCCCAGTGCTGCTGATGGACGGCAGGGCCTCCCTCAGTGCAGTTCTGGAGAACCACCTGCTCTTGCTTGATATCCAAGCACAGGTGCTTTGGGCTGCCAAAGTGGATCTCCTTCCTGCCAGCGTGCTCCAGGTGCTGGGGCAGAGGGAATGGTGGTTAGCACAGCTAGAAAGAGGCCCTCTCCAGAGCTGGAGACAGGGCAAGAAGAATTCACAGTAGAACTGAGGTCTAGGGGCCATCTCTAGATTCTAGGGGATTTGGCAAGACTGTACCTGATGGCCAAGACCACAAACATGCTGCAAGATGAGCCCTGGACTCTGAAGTCCCACATTCCAGCTGCTTTATGTTCATATTCATACATTCTGGCAAGTCCCTCCATTGTGCTACTTACTGCATCATGGGTGGAAGCATAAAGGATGCTGTGTGTTTGTGAGTATGCTGTTGGAAGGGCAGGGAACTTCTCTGAGGCTCAAGTTGATTTTTTCTGGGAAGATCCTCCCTGCTCTGAAACTTATTTTCCTGCTGCCATTGGTTATCTGCTGACTCTTGCTCATGGTTATTCTGTCTTCAGGGTTTTGCAGTACTGGGTTTGCAGAGGGATTTTAGCCGTAAGAAGCCTGTGCGGACTAATTGGAAGCCATGTCCTGCAAAGCTATTTGCTGTTTGTTCCTGTCAGATGGAGCTGGAACTGATTTTTATGATAATGTTGCGGCTTAGAGACAAGATTGGTTTCATGGACACGCAACCTGTGCAGCAACATGGGGCCTCATGCTTAGGAAGGTTTAATGCTTTCGTTTCAATAAACTTGATTTCATGCTCAGCTGTCACTGCCTTAAAAATATTAATAATTATCCAATTAGAGATGGCACATTTTTGTTTTGCACTGAGGTCTGCAAATTAAGTAGCCTGCCCTACTCAAGGATTCCCAAACTACACGATTAGTATAAATTTTGACGCAAAACACATATTGAAGACAAGCTTGTGGACAGTTTTCAGGGGACAGTAATTTTTTCCCACTTAACCCCTATATAGACTGGCTTCTTTGCCATTTCACTGTGGCAGTAAGTAGATATTTCTAGTTAAAAGTGTCAAGAACAGGTTACTCCTTAAAGGTCAAAGCTGGCTTTATATGGGAGTCTCATTCATAGCTTCTCACATCTCGTGGGCTGAAGGTGGGCTCTCTGCTTATCCCTGTGTGGAGCCAACATGGATTCCTGAGGATGATGGCAACCATGTCCTCCGTGCAGCAGGCCAACCTAGCTCACGCCCTGTGACTCTGGCTTTGGTTGCTTCTTGGCTCTTGGTCCCTGGAGATTTTACTTTCTTTCATGGAAACTCAATTACTTAAGCATGAAAAAGATCATTTCACATTCTTTTCCCAGCATATCATATCAAGCGTTTTTAGGGAAGGGCTTTCAGTTTCTCTAGTTGACATTTTGGCTGGATCACTAATTTCCTCAAAAAAAAAAAAAAAAAGGTTTTCATGATGTGTTTTCATGATGGAGGCTGTACCTTCCCTACTTGCAGATGAAGAAATTGAGATTCAGAGCAGTTAAGAACCCTGCTGAGATCTTACAGCTAGCAAGTGGGGGAACTTGGATTGAAACTTAGCCATGTGTGACTGTACAGCATGCACAATTTTCACACTTACTCTTAGCTTTCTCACTTAGCACTTTATATTTATGTCCTCGTCCCTTGTGTCTGGTCTGAATGCCTATAGGAATATTCAGAGAGATTGGCAAAGGGCACAGTCAGAAAAGCCTCTCCTTCCCTGCACTGCAAAGCCCAGCCTTGACCAGCATTCTCTAAGGCCCGGACCCCAGACCTTCCAAGAGATGGTCCCTCCTTTGCCCCAGGTTCTCCATACCTGGCCTGCCTCCTCCAATGAAAACCTCTAGAGATTGTTTTTTTCATTAGGGACTTTGGGGATATGAAAGCTTAAGTCAGAGGCCCCTACCACAGCCTGAAAGCATAGAGATTTGGGGACAGGTTGCACTTCCTAAGTTTTCAAGAGTTGTGAAAAGAAGTGAACCCACCACTTCTTCAGCTCCCTCCTCAGCTAGCATCAAAGGAGGCTTTCTCCCACCTCAGGCAGTTATACCCATGGTGGAAATTTCAGTAGTGTAGCTGGATAGAAAGTCAACACTCAAAAATCAATAGCCTTCCTGTACACGAATAACAAACTCACTGAGAGAGAAATTAGGGAAACAACACCTTTCACAATAACATCCAAAAAAATGAAATACCTAGGACTCAATCTCACAAAGGAGGTAAAAGACCTCTACACTGAAAACTACAGTACTCTGAAAAAGGAGATTGAAGAGGATATCAGAAAATGGAAAGATATCCCTTGCTCTTGGGTTGGAAGAACCAACATAGTGAAAATGGCCATACTTCCAAAATTGTTATACAGATTTAATGCAATTCCGATCAAAATTCCAACAACAATCCTAAAATTCATCTGGAACCAGAAGAGACCTAGAATAGCGAAGGCAATTCTGGGCAACAAAAGCAAGGCAGGGGGCATCACAATCCCTGATTTGAAATTATATTATAAAGCTACTGTGATAAAAACAGTGTGATATTGGCAAAAAAAACAGACCCGAAGATCAATGAAACAGATTAGAAGATGCAAAAACAACTCCAGACATACTAAGCCACCTTATCTTTGACAAAGGTGCCAAACACATTCACTGGAAGAAAGATAGCCTCTTTAATAAATGGTGCTGGAAAAATTGGCTCTACACATGCCGAAGATTAAAGTTAGACCCATATCTTTCACCGTGCACTAAACTAAATTCAAAATGGATCAAAGATCTAAATATTAAAACAGAAACATTAAATCTCCTGGAAAATAGAATAGGTAAAACTCTTGAAGACATTGGTGTAGGCAAAGACTTTATGAATAAAACCCCATTGGCACAGGAACTATCACAAAGAATCAACAACTGGGATCTCATCTTATTAAAAAGCTTTTGCACAGCAAGAGAAACCACCAACAGAGTGAAAAGACAACCCACAACGTGGGAAAATATGTTTGCCAGCTGTTCCTCAGACGAAGGATTACTATCAAGAACATACAAAGTACTCAAAAAAATCAGATCTCCCAAATTTAAAGACCCAATCCAAAAATGGGCATCTGAGATGAATAAACACTTCTCAGATGAAGAAATACAAATGGCAAATAAATATATGAAAAAATGTTCAACATCACTAGTCATTCGAGAGATGCAAATGAAAACAACACTGAGATTCCATCTCACCCCAGAAAGAATGGCTATTATCAAGAAATCAACTAATAACAAATGCTGGAGGGGCTGTGGGGAAAAAGGAACCCTTCTCCACTGTTGGTGGGAGTGTCGACTGGTACAGCCACTGTGGAAATCAGTGTGGAGATTCCTCAAAAAACTAGGATTGGAGGTCCCATTTGACCCAGCTATTCCCCCTGTGGGTATTTTCCAAGAAGAATCAAAAACATCGTACCACAGCGATATATGTGCACCCATGTTTATAGCAACACAATTTGTAATAGCTAGATTGTGGAAACAACCCAAATGCCCATTAACCGAGGAATGGATAAAAAAGATGTGGTACTTTTATACAATGGAGTACTACTCAGCCATAAAGAAAGATAAACTGGAAACTTTTATAGGTAAATGGATGCAACTCGAGAAAATACTCACAAGTGAAATAAACCGGATGCACATTTGTAAACATCATATTGTCTCCCTAAAAATGCAATTTCACTGTGACTATTCCATTCCTTAGTCTTCTATTTTTACCTAGCTTTTATATGGCTTAATCTTATACTGAGTAATGTTTTTCTCCAAAAGGTATTTGTACGTTCTCTAATGCTTGAGTTTGTTAATACAGGAGAATGTTTACTTGTTGTCTTTAAAAAAAAATAAAGAAAGAAAGAAAGGAAAACCCTAAGATATAGGGAGACCTAGGGGCCTACTTGGATACTGAATGATCCTGCTGCATCTAGATCCTTCCCCACAACTCAATTACCTTCTTCTTCTCTCCTCAGACCCTTAGACCCTGCCTCAGCTCTAGAGGCATCGATTGGCAATAGCTGAACTAGTGATTCTGTGCCTCAGTTTCTTCATCTGCCAAATGAAAGGGTTGGCTAAACAGCTTTGCCATTTCTAAATGCTTCATTCTTTGGTCCTGGTCCATGTCCATCCTTTAACTGAGGGTGAGTTGTGCGAAGCTGTGACAAATTATCATGGTGGAGAATTATGGGCAATTAGGAGACATGGAACCATAGAAAGGAGATACAGCAAAGAGAAGTGGAGTATAGCACAGAAAAATGGCACCCATTTGCAAAGCTTCCTTGGGCTGTTATCCATGCTGAGAAATATAACCACCTACCTGTTGCTTCCTACTATCATTGCAAGGAGCTAGCATCATGGGACAACCCAGGACGTCCCTTTCTGATTGGCAGTCTGCACAGAAGCCAAGCCCAGAGTTGTGGAGCTGAAAGTAGACATGCACACAGAAGTGAATCCCAGTGTTCATGAACTCCACTGTAAAGACACCCTGGGTCAGGCACCATTTTTCTCTACTCCCTGGAGTGTAGCCCAAGGTGCACTATTCAGGTCATGATTGGTGGTGTCAAGATGAAGCCACTGATTTTAAGAGACAAACTTCCTGAAGGAAACAAGCCACACTTGTCTTGCTGAGGAACTCTGGGATAGGGCAACCTAGCCACCTTCTTCAGGCTGCCATGGATTTAAGGCATGGGCTGAAGGCCTCTGAGGCCCTTCTGAGCTCATGATTGGTTGGCCGGGGTAATGGAAGAGCATTTGAATGTACAGCTCTTGTTTTAGGAGGCTTCCCTCTCCCATCCTTCCTCCCAGTCATCCCTGAGTCATGCCTTGCCTTTCCGGAGAACCTAGGTCTGTGTTCAGATGGGTACAGCTTGGGATAGATGTTGACCAGAAACCAGTGGAAGGTCCGACAACCCAGTCTTCTTTGCAGCTGCAAGCGTTCTGTGCAGTCTGGCTTCTCAGCCTGGAGGAGGAGAAGGACATCAACAGTGAGATGATGGAAGCTTGTTTTACTCCAAAATCCATGTAGTAGAGGAGTGACAAGGTGGCTAGGAAGAACCAAAAGATTGGGAGGGTGAGGTGCCCAAGATCACAGTTCCCAGGGCTTGCAGACATGGGGGAGGGTTATGGGTTGGGAGAAGAGGTTTGGAAGAGGCAGAGAGCAGGACAGGTCTCCCTTAGAGAGACTGAGGCACTAGCACAACTGTGATATCACCTCCCAAAGACTCCTAGATCTTACGTACAATGACCATGGTGTGTACGCTTTCCAGACTTCCGTGGAAGCTGGGGAAATGGTGGGGCTTTGCGCCTGGGTTTGTGTGGTGCAGAATTCTATTTTTTAAATTTTAAAAATTTTTATTTTTTTTCAGTGCTGGGGACTGAACCCAAGGCCTTCATACTGAACTATATCCCCACCCTTCACTTTTTTTTTTTGGACAGGGTCATGCTAAGTTGCCCAGGCTCAAACATAGGATCCTATCGCCTCAGCCTCTCAGAGTGCTTGAATCATAGGTGTGCACCCCCACCTCCCGCATGGTGCAGAACCTGGATGGCCTCATGCAGACAGGAACCAGCCCAGAAGCAACTGAGATGAAGTGACTTGTGAAATTGTGGGATGGGGACCGAGTAAGGCAAGTTTATCTTTCTCTTTCTCTAGTGCCAAATTTCCTCTGTTAATTAATCATTTGTTTGGCTACAGTATCCCCTCACTTTGAAATTCTCCTTTATACTATAATTGTATTCAGATGGATACCAAGGCAATTCCCTAACAGTAAAAATTAATGTTTCGCCTATATTGCCAAGAAGCAAAGAACACTACGCAAAAGTTTAGTTTGAAGTCCTGGATATTTTTAGGAAAGGCAGAGGTTCTAAGGAAGGGTTGAAATGACCAAAGCCCCCCAAAAAACTGTTCTTTCCTGACATGAGAAGAGAGATGTCCACGTCAGAGTCCAGCTTGACAGCCTCTCCTCACCTGACAAAAGGACACTGGCTCAGTGCATTACATGAGGTGAGCGGATTCTGCCCTTATCCTCTCTTAGTCCTCAGCTGGAAACGCTGGGCAGAGTGAGGCTTGAGTGTTCCCTTGCCGTGTTTCTCAAGGTGTGCCTCCCTGAGCACCTGCCTCGGCCCTGCCCCAGAGACTGCGACTCAGATGCTTGGGCTGCTGACCCTACAGTCTGCATTTTAACCGTTCCTAGTCTTCTCCACAGACACTTTGAGAGTAACTTCTTGAAGTCCAGAATTTCTTCTTTATTTAGCATATTTACACACCATTAACCCAAAGAGATCTATTACTTTTTCCTCTGAGGAAATTGGCATGAAGTTTTTGGTTTGTTTTGTTATTTGTTTCTTGGTATTGTTAGTGTTTATTTGCAATCTTGCCACCCCTCCTCAGCGTTGGACTTTGTTACTAAAGCAGGAACATTCCCTCGTGTGAACTCAATCACCTTCAGCTTTCTTTTTTTCTTTCACTTTCACCTTTCTTGATGATGAGACAAACAGCAAATCTACCCAACTCTCTGTGACCTAAAACAACACTGAATGTCTTCCCTATCTGCACAACTATGCCTGGGAGAGATGCGAAGTCCCCCAGCTGTGAAACCCAGCCTCGTCTTTGTGTTTGTGTTTGTGCAGTTAAAGGTGCCTGTGAATATGTACTTGGCTCCAGGCAGTTTCAGAAATTGTAACTGGCATGATGCTAGCTGTTTTAGAGCCTGACCAGTCTGCTTTTGAGAAAATTCTATGTGCTTATCTAGTTGGTGATTAGGGGATGTTAAAGGCACTTGTTTGTGTTCACCAGGATTTGCATATCTCAAAATCTATGTGAGAGCTTGGAAAGGTTAGAAATCTTTAGATCAAAGCCAATTTTTACGTAGTTAAATTTAAGGTAATGCATGCTCTCTAACACCTTCAAGGAGGCAGGGATGTCATTGAAATCTTGAAATCAAACTAAGTGATAAGACATTTCCAAAATATGAATTGTGTGTGTGTGTGTGTGTGTGTGTGTGAGAGAGAGAGAGAGAGAGAGAGAGAATAAATATCTTCCCACTGACTAGTAAAGGTGCCATGCTCTTAAGTCCTCTTAAGCCTAGTATCTAGTTGGTACTTTATATTCTCCAAAGCACCCTTTCACATTTCATTTAATTGTATCCTAAACTACTTTCTCAGAGTCACTAGCTTCTAATGGTGAGAACCAAAGCTTAGCTTTAGTTTAGTCATATTTTTTTAATCATCCACTTGTGCCATCAATAGATATTTATGAAGCACCTCCTATGTACTCGGGATTGACCCAAACATTGGAGATTTTAACACTAAGCAGAATAACTACTGCCCCTGCCATTGCTGAGCTTGTAAATCTGAAGCATTTACTGAGAACCATCTACATGCCAAAAACATATTGCTGCCTCCCACAAAGTCAGAATCACAAAGAAATGTTTTCCCGGCTATTCCCAGAAAGGGGTGGTGCAAAACTTGAGGATTTGTGTTTCCAGGTTTTAGGGAGCTGGGAGGCAGAAAGAATATAAACTAGTTGAGCTAATTCCACTTTTAGGTCTATTTCTGGCTATCTCCCTACTTTCTCTTGCCCCATCTTATGGGGCCTCAGTTTTTCATTTTATAGAACGAAAGGCTTGGATGAACACAAACAAGTACCTTTAAAGTCCCCTAATCACCAACCAGATAAGCAAATAGAATTTTCTCAAAAGCAGACTGGTCAGGCTCTAAAACAGCTAGCATCATGCCAGTTCCCAATTTCTGAAATTGCCTGGAACCAAGTACATATTCACAAGCACTTTTAATTGCACAAACAACTTTTGTGGGGAGAAGGTTGAAAGTCTGTGAATAATTTACCTGTTGTTGAATTAGGCTGGCTTGAGCCAACGTACTATGTTTAGTGACCCTGTCTAACGGCAGGTTAGCTCAGTTCATCGGAAGCTGTGCTATATTTAACACTTCTTTCAGGGTTCTTTAGAAATGAAGTCTGTATCAACGTTAAGCAAGTGTCCTCTGAAAGCAAAAAGCAAATACCAAATTGACGTTCCAAGAGAAAAAAGAGATGCTTTGGCCAAAAGAGGGAAGAAATTAAAAGCCAGAGCAGCTCCGTGGATTTCTGTAGAACTTGGTAGAATGTCACACGCTTCCTGTAGCCAAATGGGAGCTGACCTTGGGAGCTGACCTTGCCAAATGGGAGCTAAACTCTTTTGCTTGATCCTTAGTAAACAGACTCTTCCCTTAACTCCTCCTGGGATGTTTGAGTGAACCTGTCCAGGTTCACATTACTTTCCCTGAGAAAGTGTCCCTTCGTGGCCTGTCTAGGATATATCACTGTCATCTTTGTGGACATTGTTCCCCCTCAGGGAGCTCCCGCCCCACCTGGAGCCTGATGACATTTGGCATGGTTCAGCATCCCCTCAAAGACCCACACAGGGCCTGACCCAGGCCGGGTGCTGAGTTGACCTTTGTTGACTGTTAGTAGGAAACAGCCAGGCAGGGTTTGCCTAGTGCCCTGCACACTTCTAAGTGCTTTGGATATATTAACTTTCTAAGTCATCCTAACAACATCAGGAATGCTCAATAAGTGAGGAAGTAGAAGTACTGAGTGATTAAGTAACTTCAAGATCATATATCTAAAAAACCAGTATTCAAACCCATATAATTTTGTTGCCTGGGGATAAAAAAGGACTTTAGCCTGTCTAGACCTTAGGAGTGAACTGAGACTTTGTGTATAATGAGCACTTTTCTCCAGTTAAAGAAACAACCTTGAAGTTTAAGGAACCCAAGTACTTCGGGTTGTGGAGGTCATTCTGCTGAAGGGAAGGAAGTGGATCTAGGTGTGAGAGAGCAAATTCTGAGGATCAAAGAGGAATGCAGGGCCCCTGTCAGACTTCCCTGCACCCAGAGAAAGGCTTGTTGTGGGGCCATGGCATGTCACTCCTTTGACAGGCCCAGCCTTCATCCGTGGCACACAACCTTACATCCAGCTCATACCCAGTAGCACTGGCTGGCAAGGGGCTTGTGGGAGCTGTTCCAGGACCACTGTGGGTCCTGGGAATCTTACCTTTGGATTCTCCACTTCTAACACAGCAAACATACCATTTATGTGTTTTTCTGTAAGAACTGATGAATTGATGATGCATTTTGTGATTAATTACAAATTTAGAAGTTTAATTTTTCTGTGGCTTTTTAGTCTCCATATTTATTTTATATTTGTATTTGTTTTGTGTCTTAGGCAACCCCATAGCCTTGAGCACTTCGATCAAGAAGAAAGGGCTCTTGGGGACCTGTCCCACTGCTTATCTGTGTCCTGTCTCTCCTTTGGACCCATGGTAAAGGGTTGCATCCTATAGTTTCCATTCTATAGACACTAGGGAGTTCTAGGCCAAGGTCAGTCATGATGTTTCGATGCTGAGCAGCCACTTGAGAGGGGACAACTCAAAAAAGCTCAAGTCAGAAGCTTCCATTTTTTCTTCCAGGTAGGAGGGAGGTCCTGCCTGACCCAGCTTCCAGCTGGTGACCCAACATTGGGCACTAAAACCCCCACCTGGCTCTCTCCTTACCTTGTTCAAGGTGAAGGCCTCTGGGCTGTGCCTGTAGAAAATTTCTTTGAATGGCCCCAGCCAGGTCTCAGCAATGCGGACCTTGTTCCTCAGAGTGGCCTCCTGGTCAAGGGGAGCGTGTACATCCTGATTTCTGTAGATGTGCCCCACCCGCGAGCAGGGAAGGATTTCAACAGAGCCACCACAGAGCCAGGCCTGCCGTGAAGAGAGAAGATAAACAACTCTACCTCTACTTCCTATAACAATCAGAAGGAAAGGACCCTGTCCATGAGGGCTGGCACAGGAAATCATAAGCACAAAATGGCCATAGTCATTAGAATCTTCAGGGTGGAGCTTTGAGATCTGGGAGTTTGGGCAAGAGAATGGCAAGGTGGGAAGAATAGGGCATTTATGCCAGGATGGAACTGAGGGGTGACAGGCCCATCCATGGATCTACCTAAATGTGCCACCTTTAAAACTCATGTGCAGATCCAGTACTTAAGAGAGATGAACCACTCATAGGGGATTAGTGTCCCTACTCCCCAGAAGGTGCTTTCCCAGGGACAAAGGTTCCTGGTGGTCAGGGACTTTCTAAAAGCTAGTGAAGCCTCATGCCATGTAGGCATCTGAGCTGTGCGTAGTGGAAATGCAAGTGAGCCTTCCTTGAAGAGCCTCCATGACTTCAGGAAGGTCCTCCCTGCTCCCCAGTGATCCTTTTCACTCAACAAATGCCTGATGTTCATTTGGAAGCTTTTGGTCTGCATTTGGTGACAGAGGCTAAAATGAAAACAGTGCTAAGAAAGGCAGCCTATGAACTGAAGGACACCAAGGCCAGGGTTCTCAAACTCTGGCCAAGTGCCCAAGGGCACCTCAAAGAACTCAAAGAGCACCAGGAATATTTTTTATTTTTTTGAGTGAAACAGTGACATCTGCTGGACATTGTGCAAACCACAATCCTGATGTAATTCATACTTCAACAGTAGACAGCTCTCTGCACTTTTGATGATGGATGTCTTTGCTCGGTTAGGGTTTTGGAGGTTACTGCAATGAAAAGCAAGTTATCATGCTAAAATCAATGTGGAACAGAGGATAGGGGTGGTGGGTTCCTATCTGATTCCAAGGTTTAGAAGTAGAACAATGCCCTGCACGTGCTAAGTTGTTAGGATAAATACTTATTAAGTAGTTTGGGCTACATTTTTCAATACACAGAATAGTGTGGTATTTTTTTAGCCTATGGATGTTAAAAAATTACTGAGATGCTAACTAAGGGTGCTAAGAACAGAGAGTGCTTGAGAAACTCTGGAATCTCTGCTCTGAGGGGTAAATGACTGAAAGTGTGCCTTTGTCTAATGGCAGGTTTACCCTTCTTTCCCTCCCTTCCTTTCCCCTTCCTTCCTTTCTTTGAGGCAGTGTCTTAGTATGTAGTTCAGGCTGGCCTTGAACTCACTATGTAGCCCAAGCTGGCCTTGGACTTACAGGCCCACCTTAGCCTCCCAAGTGCTGGGACTATATGGGTGCACCAGCACACCCTGCCTAACAGCACATTTTGAAAGTAAAGTTCTTGAGGTACAATGAGAATAAAACCAAAGTACAGCACAAGAGAGTTGGGACAGGGGGATTGATGGGATATGTGACCCACCTCACTGCAGTGACTTTGCGATTTACCCACAGCCTCAGCCCCTACCCATGGTGTTTCTGATGGCTGCTTTCAAGCTGTAACCACACACTCTATTGCAGAGATCCCACCCGTGACCTTCCTTGGTTCAGGACATACCTTGAAGGATAGTTCGACGTTTTCACCACCCCTCAGTGACATGAGAGGGTCATAAGCTCCAGTGTTTTGGAAGTAATGTCTGTCCATGGCCACTACCTCTCCGGACACTACTGGGCTCCTGGACAGAGAAGATGGGCAAGAGACTGCAGTTCAGAATGTGGAGTACGGCAGGCACAGTGGGGGGCTGGGAGTTTCATAGGTGGGGGTTCCAGTGGTTGAGAGGGTGGATTCTAGGCTCAGATGGACCTCAACATCTTTAATTGCAAGCCAGGAGCAAAGAAACAATGACAGAAATCCAAATGTTTCATGAAAAGGGAACTAAGGTTACCTGGGCCTTTTAACCCTCTGCTCAGGCATTGCTCCTGTAGAGAGGACCCGGGGTCTACACCCTGTGCTCCCAGGCCCTCCAGCTCCAGTCTTTCTGGAGAGGTGTTTGGGATGAGGGCCTTGGTTAAAATGAGACATTCCAGGGAGGTAGCTCTAGGCCAGGCAAAAGGACACAGTCAAGATGTTTCCTCTTCTCTCTTCCCTCACCCTCTTCTGTTTTCTTAATGAGTGCTCATCCTCCCCCTCCCCAATTCTAAGACTAATCCACCAGGGACTCTGGAAGTACATAGGTCTCCACCTACCCTGGCGGAAGTACACGTGACTTACAGCAAAACAAACTAGAAACCCTGAATGAGGAAATTAGGATGACAACACTATCCCTCAGAAGGGCCTTACACAGAGAAATCATTCAGAAACAAATTCTAACGCAGCCAAACTCTGGATATGTCTCAAGACGTAAGTGACTCAGGGTGCAAATTTTTAAATTACCAATGAAATAGTATTATGTTAATAAGGCCTTTAGGTTATTAAAAATACCAACTTATACTAGAATACTGAAGATTCATATTACAATGATTAGTTGACAAAATCTCTACCTCTGCCACTCACCACTTGTAAGATCTTGGGTGAGGTATGTAACTTCTCTGATTCTCCGAGCTCAGTTTCCTCATCTCCAATTGTAATAAAATTCTGTTTCATAATTGGTTTTTGTGGGGATTATAAGTAATTCATAGGCAGTGCACAGCATTGTGTATATCACATTTTAAATGCTCACTAAATTTTGGGGTTGCAGGTTCACTATTCCTTCTCTGTAACTCATGGGGCCAGTATGTTTTTTTTAATTCTGAAGCTTCTGAATTTTAAAAAGGGGCACATGTGATTCACTACATATCAAACTATATTCAATGAAACATGAATATTCACAGTAAGTGAGATAAGTGAGGCCTATGTAGATGCCCATATCAGTTCAGGGCGGTGTCTTCTGCCTAATAAATTATGAAAAAAGTGCTTGTTTATCAGAGCTCTTTAGATTTTGTGATTATGGATAGTGGACCGTGGACTTGTATTTACAATACAACATAGCATAGCAGCAAAGAAAGTGGTCTCGGGACCTGGTAGACCTGGTTTTAACTCTGGATCTACTTCTCATTAGCTTTGCAATGTTGGGGAACATATTTAATCTGCTCATGCCCCAGACACTTTGGAGACAGAGACAATTAACCCCGCCATGCCCTTTCAGAATCCGTGAACCATAGAATCTGAGAACTTAATAAAATAACTGCTTGATTTTATTTCACTAAGTTTGAGGTGGTTTTATATTTGACAAAAGATACCTAGAACATCTACTTAAATAGCCGTCCAAAAATAAAGTATGTGAGAAGTGACCAATAAGATTGAATATATTTTGAGACTTATGGTGCCCTAGCATTCACCCAGCTAAATTCCTCCTTTTAGCTGAACAAACTTGTGGCCAAAAAATTGCCAGTGTTACCTGGTGAGGGAGCTGGATCAGGGTCTGGCTCAGGTTCTTCCTCTTTCCCACAATGGGGCATCCACTGAAACTGGAAAACTTCACTGATTTCACTGATCTAACAAAGATAATAACACCTAGCCCTGAGTGCTTGGAGTCCTCTAAATGCTATTCATATAGTAATGCTTTCCGTTTTCACAACAATCCTACAGAACAGGTACTATTACTACTGTCAATTCACTGACGAGGGAACTGAGACACAGACTCAGGAACATGTGAGAAAAGCATGGTGCCAAAGGCAGAGCAGGCTGGCTCACTAGGCTCACCTGATGGGGCTGATGGGGGACAGGAGGGCCTTCCTTTCATGCTCTGGCAAAGGTTCCCAGTAGAAATCCAGCTTCCAGTCCAATACCCCATGCTGCAGCTCCTTGGAGGGATAATATTGGAAAGTCTTCCAGTCAATCATATCTACGACTGGAGATACCACGCGGCTCCTGGGAAGAATTGAGAAATCAAAGGATACGAGCCGTTCAATTGCAGGAGGATGAAAATAAAATCTGTACTTGTGATGTCCAGCATGGCAGCCACCAGCTACTCATACATATTGGGCACCTAAAATGTGCTTTGCTTGAATTAGGATGTGGTATAAGTGTAAAATGCATGCTGAACTTAGAAGATTTTATATGAAATGAAGGATGTAAAAAAATAATCTCAGTGATTTTTTATATTGGTTACATGTTCAAATGATATTTTGGATATATTGGGTTTACTAAAATGTATTTTAAAATTAATTGCATCTGCTTCTTTTTATTTTGTAATGTGACTATTAACTTTTAAATTACACATGTGGCTCATGGTATACTTCTGTTGTATATCACTGTCCTAGAAACTATACTTTTTCATAAGGAATTGGGGCCCTTTTCACTAAAGAATATCCCTGCTCCTTTCTTTCTTTAACCATCTCTTGACAGCATGAAAGGCAAAGAAATGGGGTTCTAGCCTCAGCTCTGCCACTGATGAGCTTTGTGACCTCTAGATAGCAATTATACCTTTCTCCACTTAGTGGGGAACAGATTGGGGAGATGGAATCCATTTGACTGTTTACAAAGCATGTTGTAGAGTTTCAGAACAGAGAGACATGGACACCACGTGGCTGAATTCTGAAGAACTGCATCACGTTTGTGCTGTCTTCATCAATCACAACAGGACAAGAAAGAAAATCACATTCAGGCATTCACACAATCAGTTTTCCCTAGACCTTTGTGGTTGACAAAGGCATGCATGCATTTTTATCAGTAAATGAAAACTCTAAAATACATCATATATATATTTTTTTTCTTTGTATTTCTGGAAGCTCAGAGTCACATATAAAGTTCACTTCTAATGAATGTATTACCTCTAATTCACAAAAACCTCTTTTCCTTTCTGAAATTTCCTTTTCTCTCTAGTTTGAGTGGGTATATACTAGTTAATCTTGAGCCTCCTTGAGCACATTTTGGATAGAAATGAAGAATAAAGTGTCAGTGAGTGAGGGAGAGATGTTTTGGTTTTGGTTTTATTCCCATGGGCCATAGTGGCTGCTTAATGAGGGCTAAATTAGTGAGTAACTATAGTCCAGTGACTCAAGAAGTGTAGTTAATCAAAATTTTGAAAACCACAGTGTTATATTTAGCTTTGTTTTTGTACCTACAAATGTGTCTGATGTTCTTGGAATTCACTTAAAGCCAACAGCAGAGGGATCCTGTGTAATTTGGAAGGAGCCAGCAGTGTCTGCTTACTCCACCATCCTCTCACTTGTGAGCAGAGCTTGAACTCCCAGTCCGGTACAAGGCGGACCCTTTGGGAAGCCTTGCTGAGTTCCTGGAAGTCAAAAGACGTACAGAGGCGGTCCAGCTGTCAGCAAGACTAATTAACTGAAGTATATGAGGTTACCCAATACACCGCTATCCAGATATTCAAAGGCTAACTGCGGTTTCAACTCCCCCAACCGAAACTTTTACCACAATAAAGAATAGCCCTGGGCCGGTGAGATGGCTCAGCGGCGTAAGCGCCTGCCTTGCAAGCGCGAGGGCCCGAGTTCGACTCCCGGATCCCACATACGAAAAAGGGGCCGGTGATATCGCTCAGCGGCACGGGTGCCTGTTGGCGCCCGAGGTCCTGAGGTCGACCCCCCGGTACCCACAAAAAAAAAAAAAAAAAAAAAAAAGAATAGCCCTACTTTATCTTGTCTCTGTTTTTCCTAGGCCTCAATGTTCCTTGAGGTCCGCTGTATAAACACCGTTTTAAAAGCTTTTGAATTTTCCTGGTGTCTGTGGAAATGTTCTTATGCCGAGATGAGGAAGGGCCTGAATTCTCTCTTCCCAGAGTTTTTGTGACCCTAGGATTGGTACAGACTCTTCCCGGGACAAATGAGAGAACTTATCCTTGAGGGATGTGAAAGAGGATCGGGGCTGGAGAGCTTCCTTGGGGCACCAAACCCAGAGGAAGCTGCTCCCTCTGAAGGAGTGAACTCCTTAACACACACACACACACACACACACACACACCTGTACTCACACTCACACATATGCACACACACTGAAAGACATAGACTCTGCTATTCACTCAGACACATGCACACGCAATTCTCAGGCTGTGTTCCATTATTTAACTCCTTAAAGGGCAGAGAGGAGGGGAAAGTTCTGTTTCCTGCCCCTCCTTGCTTCTCCCCAGTGAGCAGAATCAGCCGGGCTGAACACTAGGTGACTTTAGGATTCAGTGTCTCTCAGGGACCAGTCCAAACAAGTTGTCCAGCCTCTTGAGAGGATGTTGTCATTTATCCCCTACTAAAACAGGTCTCTTTCTCCTTCGAAGCCTTCATTTTTCTAGAGTATGAACTCTACTATTACATCTACAAGAGAAAAGACCCGTAACTTCCCTTCCAACTCTAATTCCCTGGGTCTCTTACAAGGCATCTGAAAACCCCAAAGTAACAAATCGTTTAAGGGTGGAGATTCTGGCACTTTTTCGAGCTGTGGAGACTGTTCTGCCATGTGAGTGGCTGAACCCACAAACTATTTCTCCCAGTCCCGTCCCTTGCTCTGCGGACCCCGGGAGAGGAGAGTTACCTGTCACCAGCTATTCTGCTGAGGAGGGGCTCCAGCCAGCCGGGGTGGCACTCGCAGTGGGTATCCATGAAGACCAGCACATCCCCTGTGGCCCTGGTGGCACCCAGCATCCGGGCCCTGATGGCACCCAGCCTCTTAGCGCTTCTGAGTAACTTCACACCCTCCAGTCGGGCCACATACTCACTGAGAGCAGACTTGAGCTGTCCTGGAATTGACAGGGTTCTGGTCATTGGGGTCACAGATGCCATAGCCAGTGCGATTATGATGACTGTCACTAGGGTCACTGTCTTAGAACCCATGGTGAGCATGAGGGTCCCAAACTCAAGTGCATTATTACAGTTTGGTTGTTGCTCAGAGGTGAGATGCTTCCTGCATCTGGATAGGTCATGATGCTGTCTGCTAGAACCCAGGAGGGCTTGTGTGCAGAACTTGGAGAGGATAGAGCTTGCTCGTGTTCTCCCAGTGACAGAGAATACATCCCCTAAAAATATCATATGCTCCTAATCCCTATCTCAAGCTCTGCTTCCAGGAAACCCAAGCTAAAGCAGTGGTCAAGGAAGTTAAAGGCAGAGGGGTAATTAAATTTGGCAGCTGGTAAGTCAGTGAGGTGCTGTCTGAAGAGGTCACATTGCAGTGGTAGGGTGAGTCTGCAAGGTGAAGGATTGCAGGCAGGAAGGGGGGTGTGAAAAACTGAGACGAAGAGTCTGTACGTGGTGCTCACATGCCAACAGGAACAAGCCAGTGGGATGGAAGGAACAATGCATCCACAGAGAAGCAGAGGCTTCCATAGATCCTTGGAAATGGGAAGCCCCAGCCCACTAAGATCTCCCCAAGGGTGAGGATTGTACTTCACGTATCCCTGCCGCTCCAACCCCAAGCGCAGGGCCTGGCTGCAGCCAGCACTCAGTACATGTGTACCGAGCAGAACTGAGCAAAGAGCGAGGGGTTTCCCCATTGCCCCAGCCCAGAGGCAGTGTTGACTGTGAACGCATGTGGCTGGGTTGCTTTGAGAGCTGGATTTCTAGGCAAGTGCAGGCAGGGGCAGAGGGCTGTCAGCCTCACCCAGGAGCCCCCACCAGACTCCTGGGACTCCTTCCCTAAGAGCTTCCTTCTGACCATCACAGGCTTTCTACAGGGGAAACAATGTCCAGAGCAGTGGATGCAAGGATCTGCAGTTCCTTGGCTGCACGGATCCCCAGTCTTCTGGCTGTCACATCTCTCAGGGGTAAAGTATGCTGCTTTTCTACTTTATAGTAATTACTTTTCTAGCTAAGTTGTCAGTTCCAGTCCACTCCCTAGACAGGATCCTCTATTAGTCAAGCAATTAAAATTTCTGAATCTGCACATCTGAGAACCAGCCCTTTATGAGTCTACTGAATTGAACACCGCTAATCACCTTCTCCAAGGGAGAATGAATATTCTCCCTTCAACTTCTCTGACAGAACTTTGATTCTATTCAGGGTGGCTCAAAGTACCCATCTCCCACGATTTTCTGCTGCCAGATTGTCTGGTAGAAAGATAATAATTAAGATTCTGGGAAACTCCTGTTTTAACTGATATTTTTCCTCTAAAACAACAAACTTAACTGGCCTCTGCCTATCTGATCTCACACCTTTCCTTCAGGAATGTGCATGCAATGCCCAGAGGTAGAGCAGCCCCATTGTGATTATGAGGCCAAAACTATGCGGTAAGCATGGCTAAGTGGAAAATGGAGGATCTGGGTCTCTGATGCTGTGTGGAGCTGCCATACCAGTCCAGTACTGCCAACCTACAGGCTCCCAGGACAGATCAAGGAAGAACTTCCAGACTGCAATGGTGGTTTGACCTTCTCAGAGTTTTTGAAGCATGTAAGACCACATGACTTGGGGTGGAGTGCTCAGAAGGAGCCAGTATGGTCCTAGACCCATTCCTCCCAGAAAAGAGCAACAGTAATGAATTCCATTTGCCAGTCTACCATGGACTGGGCACCCTATGCATTTTCTCATTTAACGGTCCAGTGTGGAAGTTATTACTAAGATGAATAGCCTGAAGCTCACTGAGATGACTCTGCCACACTGTTACAACCACAGCTGAGAGCAGCTTGGTGTGGCTCTAGGCACTTTGTGGCAGCTTCGTGTGTCTCAGTTTCTCTCATGTGTAAAGTGAGGTTGGTGAGCTCTGCACTCAGGGTGCCCACAAGGAGTAAATGAGAACAGTGTGCTTGGTGTTGGCCCTTGTCTGAGCTCTGGGTCTGAGAGAAGTAACCTGAGGACAAATGGAGCCAATGCCACCGCTAGTTGTGGGAAAGACCTTGCACCCCAATGTCAGCAGGAAATGTGGGGCCACTAGTTGGAGAGTCATCCTAATGGTGAAGGACACAGGAGAGCTGGACGGGAGGCAGCAGCTTAGCTGCTGGGCCTGGGATCCAGACACCCTCTGGCAGGACCAGGGGGCGCTGAGGATAGTGGAGGCAGCTCACTTCCGGTACCAGCTGTTCTACTTCTCACACTCCTGAGGGACACTGGTGGGGAGGGGCCACAGGTGTGCATCAGCCCCAGCCAGGGGTTTGCTATATCTCTGGACATTTAATACACCCAGCTCAGCGCAGCCCAGTGCCTGTTATCAGTGCTTCCTGATACGTAGCCTTGTGTGCCTCAGGAGCCCCATGCACTTCCAGAGCCTAATGGCTAGTCTGACTTTTTGCCTTGGCCAGGCCGATAAAACTCCCGACAGGAGAACCTTAAAAAGAACAAAAGAAAGCCTTTCCTTATCCTATCCCATCCTGTGTTGTTTCCATTAGAAATGTGCTTTGTAGAGCTCAAAAATGCTCAGCTTCCCTCTGAGTATTTGCATTTTCCCACAAAGCCAGAGGAAGCCTCTCTATAAGTCACTTAGTTGAGCCAGAAATGTAGGGCTTGGGCTCCAAGTCAAAAACTAGGGCAGTGGTTCTCAAAGTGTGGGCCACAGGCCCATAGCATTACCACTAGCTGTGTTTGCAAAGTCTTAGGCCCAACCTCGGACTCCAGAAACTCTGGGCTCACCCAGGAATCAGTGTTTTAACAAGACCTTTAACAAGGCAGCTAAGATTGAGAACCATTGACCTTGAGGTCAGGCAGCGACTTCTCCATCTCCTCTTCCTCTTTCCCTGTAGCACGTTCCTGTCAGAGGCAGCAGATTCAGCACTCTGGATTCTGGGCTAGCTCTGGTCACCTCTCTTCTCTGGGCTGTTTTCCTCATCTGGACAGTAGCTGGGTTGGTCTAAACAACAAATTGTAAAGTGCTCTGCCATGGGCCCAGGAGGCAATGAACACTCAAAAATGGTCACCCTCTTGTGCTGGGCAGTGTCTTGGGGAGAGGCTCACTGGACTATGTGGAAGTTGGGGCCTGAGAGCGCCCCAATGGGATCAGACTGAAGTGACTCTGCACAGGACCCTCTTGCAATCTCCCTCTTGCTTGGCTTCTTCCCTTTCTCTGCCTTGCTCGCCCCACTGCCTTACTGGTTTCCCAGGGATGCCTTTTGTTAATAAGTTATTTGCACGTGGTTCTCATTTGGAGGTCTGCATCTGGGGAACCTTTCCTCAGCTAGGTTCCAAGCCCTCATTTTAGCATGGGTCCGACAACCACAGGGGCCTAGGCCCACCCCAGGGAGCCTGAAGGACACCCATAGCTACCTTGTTGGCTGAGGTCGTCCACAAGGACGATTTCCTTCAGGAAGGCCCTGGGTGCCGTGTTAAGGATGCTGTGCACTGTCCTCAGGAGGGTGGACCAGGCCTCATCATGGAAACAGAGGATGACGCTGGCGGTGGGCAGGCTGTCCTCCAACTGCTGCTGAAGGCACCTGCAGGAAAGAGAACCGGGGCCATGAGGAAAGGACGGCAAGAAGCACTCAGAATCCTCTAGCTCACCCCACAGGCCGAGGGGCTGCTCCAGTCAATCTGCCCCTCCCTATCCAGAAGCTCTTCTTGGTTTCTTAAAAATTCCATGTAAAGAAACCCCTGCACACCCTACAGGAGTGCCATCCACTAGCTCCCACCCTCATATCTCTAGAGCTCCTTTGCCATGTGCAATCCACACCCCGCTCGTTGCAGTTGAGGGGCACCACACACTGGCACCACTCACAGCAGATGACTGTCCTCATCTGTAAAAAGAAAATGAGCCAACATCATAAAGCTACTGTGAGGCTTGAATACCATCATGCACATTGTTAAATATCTAGGAACGCTAATCTTCATCAGTTCAAAGGCAAGACAGCAATTTATTTGTTTGTGTATTCCTACCACCTAACACAGCACCTGGAACACAATAAATGTTAGCTTATCATTATTATTAAAGAAGGGACAAAGGTTAAACATTTGTAGTGTTGACAACATTTTAGACCCCTTTGTACATATTACTGCATGTTCGCCCTATAGGAAATCTGTGGGTTGGGCTACCTACCCCCCGTTTCCAGATGAAGAAACTGAGGTTCAGAAAGGAGGTGAGACTCACTGAAGAGTGGTAGAGCTGGATATTCCATCTTCAGTGCCTTCCTGTGCTTTCTGCTCAGCAGGCCTGGGACTGGGTACACGGGGGTGGGGTGCGTGGTGCTGCCCACCAGGGGCTCTCTGAGCCTCTCTGGCTCCTCTCTTTTGGGTGAGTAGGATGCTTGGTGTTGGCTTTGCCGCAGGCTTGTGGAGAGTCTGAGCCAGTCTGCTGCTGTGGAGTGACGTGTCACAACAACCTCGCAGGCAGAGAGGTTTCACAAGGTGCCTTCCTAAAATGTTTCCAAAGCACTTCTTTCTGGGCCATACCCTCTATAGGATGTACAAATAGGGGTATCTCAAGGTCCCAAAATTGCACTGCTTAAAGGCATTTATGAAGATAGAACAGGCAGATGGAAGCTGGCCCTGCCTGAGGGACAGTGTCCACTGTGCTGCTCCCTGGCTGGGCACCCTCTACCTGGTACCAGCCTCTCCAGGGCTGAGGACTCTCAAGGCACAGGAGACCTGAGGTGACTCTTGGGAAGAGTCCTGTGTAGAGGGGACAGTAATTCTTAGAGGATTAAAAAGCACATGTAGACATCTCATAAACTACCTAATTATTTTCTTAGTTTATATATTTATATACTGTTTCTTTCCATAAAGGACTTGAAGTTTCTCATAAGAATTACATAAACAATAATAAAACAATAAAAATAAGGAGGAAAATTCAGAAGACAGGAAACATAAGTGTAGAAAGTCAACATTTGGAGAAAACATAAATATATAGGGCAGGGCCGGTGAGATGGCTCAGCGGCATAAGCGCCTGCCAGGCAAGCGCGAGGGCCCGAGTTCGACTCCCAGAACCCACATACGAAAAAAGGGCCGGTGATATCGCTCAGCGGCACAGGCGCCTCCTGGTGCACGAGGTCCTGAGGTCGACCCCCAGTACCCACAAAAAAATATATATATACATATAGGGCAATACAGCCAAGGTATTTCTAGAATGAATTTCAAATTTTATTCTGAGATTCTTGGTAGTTAAAGTAAAATGGGAGGTTTATTCTACAACGGAATTATCACTATCAGAGAAGTTACATATCTGGTTGCTTTTTAAAATTTTGTCATTTAATTTATAAATTTTCATTTTGAAACAGTTAAAGACTCACAAGAATGATAAGAATCATAAAAAATTCTCATATCCTCTTCCCCCAGCTTCTCCCAATAACGATATCTTATATAACCATCAAACATGAAAAAAACGTTGTGGAATTTGACATTGTTCAATGCCATGGATTCAAATACAGATCTTTGTTGGATTTTACTAGTTTTTACATTTAACACTAATTTTTTAAAGATACTGCTATAGATTTTAGAAAGAAGTCCCTAAGTGGATGACAGGTCCTTAGAACCATCCTTAAGACAAATAAAATACGAACTTACACAGTATGAGTGCAGGGATGTTGAAATAACATGTCCAAAGTGGGACCAGCTTCCCTGTAAAGCTTTAGGAAGATAAGTGAGAGCCCCTACAGCGCCTGACAGTCTCTGCTGATTCTCTTACTGCCCCCGCCCGCCTCTCTGACTCTCCCCTCTTCTCTCCCCATGCCCTCCTGAGCCTCCCTTCCAATCCACCAGACTTTCAGAATCTCTGCTCTGTCCTCAGAGATGGATGGCACTGCTCACAAGCAGGTTCAGAGTCCTTTGTGCCGTCTCCATCTCCTTCGTGGCTGTGGGTAATGGCAAATCCAGGGGGCTTAGGACTGAGCCTGGTAACTCGTGTCAGCCAATTCAGTGGGTATGAAAGAAACCTACGTTATTACTTGGGCATCTGTTTTCTAAAATGGGAAAGGAGTTTGGGGCTAGAGAAGCCCAGATTTGGAATTCCTGTGGGGCCATTCAATAGCATCACCTTGCCGGGTCTCGGGGCTGGCCCCTCTGTCAATTTCAGTCCATAGAACGTGAGACTCAGAGATAAGACAGTCACATGTGTGTATGGTAATATGAGTTTCCTCATTTGAAAAATAAGGATAATACTATTTATCCTTCGGGGCTGTTGTGAGAATCAAGGAATAATAATAAGCACCCACACACAGTGACCATTTTCTTGCCTTCTTGGAAAAAAGTAAGATATAATTAACATGAATATAGTATCCTTGATCACCTTGGTAACTATCACTAACTTTAAACAACTGCAGCATGGGATCCCTGCTGGCCTACTTTCACATTTGGTTTTTCTCCTGTGCACACTGGATATCCCAACAGTGGCTGCTTCAGAGCTTTTGAGAGGAATAAGCCTGACGAAGTGCTTAGCATAGTACCTGGCATGTAGTAGGGACTCACTCCTTCAATAAAAAATTCTTATTCAAACTCTAGCTCTGTAAAACCAGACTCCCCAGAGATAGGAGAGCGCCCTGCTTTGCTGAATAGTTGGTGGCCAGGACACCTGACTTCTCTGCCACCTCTTGAAACGTTCTCTGAAGAGGATCTGGCCTCGTAGCTCAGGTTGTGAATGCTGGAACGCTGCCACTTACGAGCTGTGCAATGGTCTGGCCAATCGCTTAGCTTGTGGGTAACTTGGTTTCCTCGGGATAGGAAGAACACTCACTTTCTAGGGCTACTTGTGAAGGTTAAATGGCCTTTATAAATCATGAGGAAAAGCACTGCGTTTGCTGCCATTATTAATAGACAAATAGACCATTACTATAAGAGGCACCTCTAAGGCTCTTCCACACTTGAAATTTGGTGTTCTTTATTGTTTGGGGTCCCTATCTGGTAGCTGGAAAATCAGGAGAGCAGGTATTTCAAAGAGCATCTCAAAGACTCCTCTGGAACCTGAATTTCCTGGGACTTATAAAGAGATGTAACTATGTTTTCTCTTCATATTGAGAGAGAAGCTGGTGGCTGATGATTGGAGTATAGCTGGGACAACCCTAACAGGGTGCCAAGGGCTTTTCAGGGCAGGTGTGCTCTTGAAAGCTCTTAGGGAGCAGAGGGGGGATGGATCCCCATGAGGTGGAGGATCTCCTACAGCAGCTCAGGGACAGCTCTCCCCCTCTCCCAGGGCGGAAGCTCATACAGCCTTCAGACACGCGGAATGCTGTGGGCCACCTTTCCAGGCAAATGTAGAGCCACTGGGAAACCAGAGCTGAAAATAGCCATGGATTAATCAGACGTTATCAGGGGAGGACCAGGGCAGGCTCAGAGTGAGCTGGGCCTACAGTTGTGAGAAAGCTTGTTACCCTCAATACGGCTCTGCAGTGCACAACTGAACACTATAAACAAGGCTGGCAAGGCCTTGTGTCTCAGGGCCCACTAGATGCTCTTAAAAGGAGCCAGCAGCCAGGAATTGATTACTTATTTCTGGAAGCCAGAGCAACTGGGAGGAGGGTCCTGTGTGGTGGGGACTCTGTGGCTCCCAGACACTGCAGAAGAGAGGGATCTTGAACGTATATTCAGGTTCATGTTTATCACCGCAGGGATGGGCTTCCTCAGCCTGTGGGCAGCATACAGCTGTGTGGGGATGGGCAAATAGGATAAGCCCTGCTGCAGAGTAGAGTAAGGAAGTAGGCTGTGACATTATGGTCACCATGATAGCAGCCAAATCCAAACTGCATTCACCTGGCTCTCAAGCTGGGTTAGTTTAGGACACCTTAGGAGGAGGGAATATGTCAAATGGGGAGGAGACCAAGCTGGGCCCATGGGGTTCAAATCCTGGATCTGTCCTGATGTGCCATGAGCAAGTGATATAAACTCTCTGAGAACCACCCTCCCTTTCAGCAATTTCCAGAGCCACAGGCCCAGTTTTGTCTTCGGTAATTAATTCTAATTTTTTATTAAGTTATTCCTAAACATGCAATTTACTTAACCTGAGTTTCCTCATCTGTGAAATAGGGTTATTGGAAGGATCAAATGAGTTAATGCATGTGAAGTACTTAGCTCAGTGCCCTGTTAGTAGTAAGTAATCAACAAACTGTTAGTTATTGTTTTTCGCATGTGGCTGGCTGGATAACTCTCCAGTCTTCACCTTAATCACATACACAATGAGGATAATAGGTAGAGTTACTTTAGAGGGCTACATAAAGATTCCATTAGCAGAGAACTATGGTGTGTGCTTTGCCTGCCGCAGGCTTCCAACAGCTGAAAGCTATTGTTCTTGCTCAGCTCAGTGTGCTGGCTGACCTGCTGTTGTCTGAACTTGCCTTGTGATTGTCCTTCGACACAGCAGAGGAACTTGTCAGGTGTTCTGGGAATCATGGTAGAATTTTCCCATGTTCTATCTCATTTAACCCTCACCCCCACCACTGGGTTGTTGCACTGGGTTTTTACACCAGTAGGTGTAATACTCAGAGAATACAATGCCACAGTGCATTTTGAGGTTGTACAACGTGGCTATAATGTCTACCACATAGGATCACAGGCAAAGGAGGCCAAGAGACTAGAACCCATGTGGATTCTCAGTTAGACCTAATCTCTCTAGAATCCTGGCCTGAGAGTGAAAATGTCTTTATCATTCAGGCAGCCATGGGGAGCAAAGGCCTCTAAGCTCCTTGTTCACATGTGTGGCTTGGTGGTTTCTATTTTATTTTGTTAAATGTTTATCCTGGCCAACCCCTCCTTGGTACTTGAATCCCTTTTCCAGGTGTGGAGGAAGCACAAACTCAAATGTCTGCAGGGCTGGCAGGGAGCCAAGAAGACAGCCACTTAGGTCATGTAGGGGCCGCGGTGGGCCAGAAACCACACGGCCCACCTGAAAGGAGCAACTGATGTCACCAGGTAGGAATTCTGCCCAGTTTTGCCAGGTCTTCTCGGTTTTCAGAAAAGCTCAATTGTTTATGTGAAATCCCGTGGTTTTTAAATGTTGGTCACCAATCCAATGTTTTTTTAAATGGTGCAGCCAAAGAAATGTGTGCGACAGGTTGTGACTTATGGCCATGTTCTGTGACGTCTGACGACTTCTCCTGACCATCCCTCAGGTGAGATGCCTCTTCCATCACAGGCAATGTTTTGCCCTCAGCACTTCCTTCTCTCTTTGAGACTTGGTGTTAATACCCAGCACCCTCTACCCTGAGTGCCAAGGTTGGCAGTACTGAGACGTGTGTTCTGCTCCGTCTCCCTGCGTCCTCAGCAGGCCTCAGCAGCTGAAGCACCGGCTTAAAAATGCACCACGTGTTGCCTGCCTACCATTCTCTGCTCCACCTTCCCAGCTTTACCAGTGTTTGCTAGGGTCCCTGCAAAACAAATCCTTGCTTCAGGGTCTGCTTTGAGAGTAACCCAAACTAAGAGAGTCCCTGATATCATGAAGCTTATATCTCATTAAGTGGATTACCAAATCCCTACTCAACAACTGTAGTGAGCATCTGAGGAGACAGGCAGGAGAGGGGATGTGAAATTAAAGCCAAGACTGGAAGGACATAGTCAAGAGACCTGGCTGGGCATGGCCTTCCTGGTAGGTGTCATAGCCTCTGCTAAGGTCCAGGTGTTGCAGAGGCTTGGCATGTTCCAGAAACTGAAGGAAAGACATCCTAAAATATATTCTTTATCTTGACTAAAAATTATAGTAATAGCAATTTTCTATTTTATGATAAATCTTTTCTAAGCCACTTTCAATTCTTTGCAGGAATAAGGTATGTAGGTCAGCGAACAAATGAGCAAGAAGTAGGTGATCCAGGCAAGAGGTCTTGGGGCAAGGGAGTCGCTCCACTCTCAGCACCTCAGATTCTATGGGTTGAGGAGCTGAAATTCCTACTATACCCATATCACAGCATTGCTGGGCAAATTGGTGAGATAGTAGACAGCAAAAGCTTTTGGATTTTGTAAGCAATCCCCCCAAGCGACCCTATAACCCATGCAAAGGCTCCAGAAAGGAATGCATGTAGCTATTCTTAAATCCTGGGCTACTTTTATTGTACTTCAACTAGATATCTGGTGAATAGTTTACTATCTCATTCTGTATGCGTTGCACAAATGTCCAAAGCTCAACCTGACCTCATTGGTTCATCTGAGTGGCAACAGGGGGAGAGAGCTTTGGAATCAAATCAATCCAGGTTTGAATTCTGGCTTTGTTGTTTACATTCCTGCTTAGCCAACATAGGATGCTGATCCTTTTTCTGGCCCAGGGATGTGACCTGGATTACAAGGCGTGATCCTGGCCCCAAAGAGCATTTCCATGCGTGTTAACTTTGTATTTTACATCCAAGATCAGTGGAGCCTGAGGTCTCGGTCTGTACACAGACGCACCCCTCTCACCGTGCTGCTCCAGGATCCCCTATGAGCTTGGGAAATGCACTTGGACTCTGCTTTGGAAAAGATGAGTCACGGCACTGCACCAGATGGCCCAGTTGTAGCACTAATGCTCCTGTACCTCCCCCCACCTGGCCAGAGTACAAAGGTATCGCTTGGCTTTTCTAAAGCCATTTTAGGGTTACTAATTCCCAACCCCCATCAAATCAGCAGAGGCTCCCTGCTCTGGTGGGCTTCTGGGTCTCAGCCCTGATCTTACACATGTCATAGCCTGGTTACTTGTTTATATCCCCAGTACACCCATTCACCTTCTTGTAATAATTGTTACATGAATATATGTTCAGTGAAGGAAGAAAGATACCGTTCCTGTTCTTGAGGGTATAGAGGCTGGTTGTCAATATTAACAGAAAAGTAGCAGCGTGGAACAGTTTCCCTCGTGAGAAAATCAGAGTGTTGAGTCCAGTTTGTCTGTAGTTGCTGGGACTCATCTTGGGAGTACCAACTTCCAGCCTGGGGATGGGAAGGGGGGTTGACACAGCCTGGAGATGAGCCCTTAGAGGGGCAGAAACAGGAGGTCATGGGTGAGAAAGAAGTACAGAAAGGGGCAGAGTTCATAGCTAAGGCTGTAGCTGCCAGTCTGCTATTCACCAGCAGTGGACGCAGGCCAATGAAAGGGGATGCAGCCCCTCCTCTTTGTGGGGGTTCTCTGATAGCTCACAGTTCCTTATAAAGGGTTGGCTTGCCCTGATCCTGGCATCTTGTTCATTTGGTGCCATAGACAGCCACCAAATGAGAGTCACCAGTCTAACACTGACCAGAGGCCTATGAAGTGTCTTGGAGTAACAGCTCCACCTACCAGGGCCAGCCTTCCCTGAAGAGCAACCAGATGAGCCTTTCAGTTCCTCTGTCTCAAGACATAGAGGAGGAGGCCACAGCTGAGGCAGTGACCTAAAGATGGGGCAGCAGAAGCCAAGAGGTAGCTGGGTGCCTCTCTGCTGTATACTCAAACCACCAGGATCTTGTTAAATGCAAACGAGCATCCAGCAGGTCTGCGGTGGGACCAGAAGGTGTGCATTTCTGGGGAGGTCCCAGGAGCTGCCCGCCCCCGACCACAGCTTGAGTAGAGAGCAGTGGTCAGTAATAGCAAGATGGCACCAGGTAAGTTTACACAGGGCAGAACGCTGAGCAGGTGCCAGGACGCCTGTCCTGATGCATGTCAGGAAGGCCCTCGAAATAGCTGGGTGGTGAGTCTCTCACCTGTCTGCCTCCTCCAGTCTTGCCTTCCCCTTCCCTCCTCTGTCCTTCCCTTCCTCCCTTTGTCTTTTCTTTCTTTCCTTCTTTCCTCTGTAAGCTTGCATAACCTAATAAGCCTCAGTAACTTAAACATCTCTTCTCTTTCACCTAAAAGGGCCTCAGTCACGGTTCTCAGCCCAGCTGGTCATCAGAATCTCCTAGCGAGCGAGTCCCAGTGAGTCCTGTCTTGTTGGTCTAGGTTGGGGCCTGGGCGTGGTAATTTGTGTAACTCTGCTTGACTCTAATGTGCCGGCATACTGCGAACAACTGGCCTCGTCGGTGATTTTGAACTTTCACATGGATGTAAATCACATAGGGATTATGTTAAATTACAGATTTTTCATCTAGTGGGCAACTGTGAGGCCTGAGATTCTGAGGGCCAAACTTTGGTACTGGGGAGAATAATATCAATTTTCCTGGGACCCAAAAAAAGACAAGGTGCAGACCGACAGCTCTAATCTGACCCCAAGGCTGGGTTTGTCTGGAAGCACAGAGACCCTTCCACGCTGACTACGGTGAGTCCATCTGACCCGAGGAATCATCCTCAGCCCTGTCTACACACATGCTCGCCGATGCATAGCGAATCCAAAGGAGGGAAGCTATGGCTGAAAGCGTAGTGCTTGTGGATTCCTTTTATGACTTGGCCAGCCCGCAGAAGCATCACTCATGCTGATCGTGTCACAGTAGTGTCTTTTAAACATTTTTTCTCTGCCAGTCTGAGGGCCTTGTACATGCTGAGCTAGTGCTCTATCACTGAGCTGCAGTTCCCAGAGTTTTTTGTTTTTGTTTTTGTTTTTTTGAGACAGGGTTTCACTAAGTTGCTCAGGCTGCCCTCAGCCTGCCTTGGAGCTGGGAGTATAGGCAGGAGCCATTGCATCCAGAGGTTTTCCCTCTTTTTTTCTTTTTTCTTTTTTTTTAACTAGTGTGGGTAGATGGGGGAGAGATGAGCTGGGTTCTAGCCCTGCGTCCCAACCTCAGCCTATTTTTGTCTTGCTCCTCCCTCACTGCATAGCGGATTGATTGCCCACCCTCTTCGCCTTATTGATACCCTGTCAACTGCCTCCTCTGTCTTTCCTGGGCCACCGGAGACAAAGAGGATAGAGGAGTCATCTGGGAGTGACTCACTGCCTGGCAGCACAGGCTTTGGAGGGCATTGAAAGGGCCCTGTGGATGGCAACCCAGCTTTCTGCTTGACAAGAAAGCCGCTACCCAACAGGCACCCCTGTCCCTGGCCAGCACGGCCTGTCAGATGGGAGGAGGAAGTAAGGGGAAGAGGCCCCATGCCAGCCCTCCCTACCAACTGTGACATGCCGCCCACTACCTGGTGTTCGGGGAGAAGATTGTTTTTGTTTTGTTTTTGTGGTACTGAAGTTTGAAACTAGGGTCCTTGAACTGAGCTATATCCCTAACATTTACAAAAATTTTTTTAAAAATTTTAAGACAGGTTCTCACTAAATTGCTCTGCCTAAGCTCAAACTTTTGATCCTTCTGGCTCAGCCACACAGAATGCCAGGATTACAAGTGTGCCCCGCCACACCCAGTGTGGTGGATTAACTAATGTTCAATTTGTAACACTCAGCTGAACTGAATCAGTGTCGCTGGCTGTGGAGGGCCCACCCTAGGATTGTTGCCAACAGCATAAAAAGAGAACTGGAGGGGAAGATGGTGTGCTGTTGACTCTCCTGGAGAAGCTTGTCACGCTGGCTTTCCTGATATGAAGTCAGCTGTTCTCATCATCAGAGGAGCTCGAGTCCTTGCTGTCGCTGAGGATGGCTGCAGTTCTCTTTGGGGGAGCTCTGGTCCTTACCTTGAGCATCGCTTCCTGGCTCCAGTGCAGATCCCTCAGCCTGCTGACACAGATCCTTCATCCCACTGGTGCAGACTTTCTAGCATCTGCTACTGACCTTTGGGCCTTCCCAGCGCAGATCCTTGATACTGACTTGCATGAGACATTGTCGTGGGCTCTAAGCCTCCCGTTGAACTCTTGGAAGACACTGCCATGGGCTCTAGGTCTTCAGCTGGACTCATGTAGGACATGGCCGTGGGATCCAGGACCTCATGTGGATTCTTAGGGTCGCTAGTGTGTGGGTAGATCTCCCTCACTCTTTTGCATTTGACTCTTTGGGTAAATATTATAAAATAATCCTATAAATTATGTGTCCTGAATTAAATCTATTCCCTTGTAAACTCTGACTACAACAATTGTCTTGGGGTGTGGCAGCTGAAGCAAAGATTATTTTCACGGTAGACTTTTGTGTTCACATTGTAGTTTAAGACTCAACGCCCAGGCCTTAACTCAGACCAACCAAATAAGGAGGTTGAGATCTGAGTATTTTTTAAGACATTTCAGATAATTCCAATGTGCTGCCAAGTTTGTGATGATATAGCAGCCACTGGGGACAGAAAAGAACTCTCGAGTCAGAGAAAGGACAGCCACGTGGTGTCCACAGCTCTATCTTTTCTCCCCTCTACAACTCACTCTTAGGCACTTTACTGAAGAATGATAAGGGCCACTTCTGCATGAACTTTAATATGGGAGGGGAGACTATCACATTTTCTCTACAACTCTATGCAAGAGTGTTATTATCATCCCACTTACAGTTGAGGAAACAGGCTCAGAGAGGTTGAGTGCTGTGTACAAGGTCGCCCGGTAAGAGGTAGTGCTAGGATTCAACTGCAGGTCCACCGATCCATGAGCACATAAATTAGTCACAGTCATGAGAACATAAACCAGGGAAACATGGGCGGCACCCATGTTTAATGTGAATTAGAAATTGATGGGAGCAGGCACCAAACAGCTGGCTGACATACCTGGGGTCACCAGGGCAATTATGTTCCTTTCTGCTCCCCTCTATTTTCTGGTTCCAGTGCCACTGATCTGGAGGAAACTTCCTGAACTTGACTACCTCTCCACTCACATTTTATATTAGTAGTTCCCCAAACTCTCTAGCATCAGCTTTTATTTTTTATATTTTATTTTATTTTAATTTATTTTATGTTTTTTGAGACAGGGTCTCACTTTGTAGTTCAGGCCTGACTATGTAGCCCAGGCTGGACTTGAACCTGAAGTAGTCCTCCTGCCTCAGCCTCCCGAGTGCTGGTATTACAGGTGTGCACCACTGCACATGACCTACAATTAACTTTTAAAAATTCAGATTATTGGGCTGCAACCATGGGGGCGAGGCAGGAGACCAGGGCATGGCATAGTTGGCTGGGGAAGTAGGCATGATCTTCTCATTACAAAATCCCAGGGAAGATGGGCAGAACAGCTGCCAGAACTCTGCCTGTGGCCTTCTTGTGAGAACTCAAGCAGCTTGAATAGGTCAGGCTAGACCTGATGTCAGCCTGAGGACAGTCTCCAGTGAGTTCTCTGCTACTGTGTTCTCTCACAGTAGCCTGTTCTCATCCCGTGGAGTGTACTTATTTTCCTACTTTTACTTGGCCCAAACTCTCTCTGTGGGGCCTGTTTCTTTTCCTACTTACAATAAATGTAAAACCTTGCAACCTTTTGCACTTGTCTTGACCAACTGTTTGTTCAGTATGGAGGAATATGGAAACCACCTCTAGATGGAGACTCCAGCACCCAAAAACCCAGTAACAGGGAGGTCTCCAGTGAGGGGATCTGAACATCTATATTTTTAATGCAGTATGGGGGAACTATATGTGCACATCCTTTGGGACCCAGTGGTGTGGCCCCTTGGTGCTCAAATTTTGGGTCTGTGGGCCAGCAGCGCAGGTCCCAGCTGGGAGCCTAGCATCTTGGGCTGCACCCCTGACCTCCAGAATCAGACTTTGCATGACAAGCGATTCACACCTACATTACAGTTTGAGGGGCCCTGCTCTGGCCCATCTAATTTAGGAGAGCGATCGTGCCTTACAGCAGCAGCAGCCCAAGCACCAAGAGCTTGTAGAAATGCAAATGCGTGGGCCCAGCCCGGGCCTGCCCAAACAGAAGCTATTAGGGTGGCAGCCGGGACTGTGTATTTTAACAAGCCCTGGAGGAGCTCTGATGAGCAGTGAGGTTGGGGAGCCTCGCCCTGGACATCAGGATACAAGGCACTGGCTCATTTGGAGCCTCTTTGATCCTAAGAGTCCACTGCCCTAAACTGGATGCCAGGATGATCAAAGGAGAGCTGGGCCTGGAAGAACCTTGAAAACCGTCAGAGCTGCACCAGACTAATTAGACAAGAATAGTTCCTCGCTGCCCCTTTTGTTGACTGCAGTTTTGCAGGGGTGAGTTGACCCTATGCCTCAGTTAATGGCTCTGTCATAGGCCCCCTCTTTATTTCATCTGTGTATTCTAGTCCACTTGTGTCCCCTTGCCATAGCAAACCATCCCAGGGAGTCCGAGCTGTCCTGTAAAGAACAGATCGATTAGAGCGTGTGGATTCCACCTCCCCTGCAGATGCTGAGCCATAGACCTCTTTCTGTGTCTTACTTGTTCCCCTCAGCAGAAGATTTTTGAGGTCTCCCTTCATTACTGAGCATATTCCAGTTGTTTCTAGCTCAGGCTGCATATTTCTTAGGGTACACTCTACTCCAGCCCCTGTGATGAGACCCTAGCTGGCTTCAATGCCTCTATACCAGAGGATGCTCAGGTAAGCGGCCCCCTGCGTGCCTCTCCATGAGCCCACTTTAAGATGGAAAAACTTGAAATGTTTCCAGCTCTCGTGACCTGTCCAACGCTTGGTCTGTGAGGTAGCAGACTTAGGAATTCTTGCATGGTGATCAGAAGTGTGATTTTAATTTCAGACACCAGTCCCTTCACCTTTCTATGCCTTGGTTTTCTCATCTATAGAAACAAATCTACTTTATAGGTTTGTTTTGAAGATTACACAAATGAAAACCACTTAGCAGGGTCTCTAACACATAGTAAGTACTCAATATATGCTCACTGTAATTTGGCCTCTCTTTCCTGAGACTGTCTTTTGGCTGCTTTTACAGTGATGATTTTCTTTATTGGTCTTGCAGTATTGGTACCTTTCCTCACACATCCCCTACTCGAAATGGCATCTAGCATGACACTAGAGATAGCAGGGAAGGCCTGGGCCTGGGCAAGGGGGAATGGACTGAGGCCAGGACTGGTGTGCAGGTTGGTGAAGGAATTGGGGCCAGAGGGGCTTGTCAGGGTTGGAGTCAAGGACGCTTGCAAGAAGCTCAGGGGCAAGTGATAGGGTGGGGTACACTACACAGGAAGCAGTGGCCCCCGATGTTCTAGTGTTTGGCCAGCCCTGGTGGGAAAACAGGGCCTGCACACAGTAAGTGTGTGCAATATTTCTTTCATGTCTTGTATTTCAGCTGCTTTTAAAAGAAATGGGAAGAGGAGAGCATTGTCAGCTAAGAAGGGGAGTTGGGTTTTTGCCTGGCGTTGCTCCTTGTGTATTCAGGAGCTGGGTGGGGGAGGGGAGGACTATCCGGGGGCTGCACTGGCTGCATGAACCAGCAGAGGGCGCCGCACACCTCTGCACAGAGCTGCCTCTGCGAGAAGCGTGGCAAGGTGAGGATGGAGAGTCCAACTGCACCTCCTGCCTGGGGTTGAGAGCTTTCCTGACTCCAGGGACTTCGAGCGCTAAAATAGGGAAAGTGCCAGCCAAACTGAGGCGAGTTGCTTATCCGGGCAGGAAGAAGCAACCACTGAAGCGGTGCACACACACTTATACACACATACATACATGTTCACATCAAATACCTGGCACAAAGTGCACCTGCCTGCACTATACATCACACACGTGCACATCACACATCATGCACATCCTACAGCCAACATAATACATGCAACACACTTGCACATATACATGTGTTCCACTTGCCTTATGCATTTATGATATATGTGTAACATGCAATACCTTCAACACTATAACAAATACAAATGCAAAAATGTATCACACAAACAGGCAAAACAAGCACTACATCCCAATACACCACATGGGGACATAAGCACAGTGCATGTGCACATCACAACAAATACACAACATACACAATTCACATAGTACGTTTTATATATATATATTACACCCATGGACACCACACACACAGGGCATGCACACCTGTGCACAAAACACATCCATCCACTTTGTACCACAAACACATCTGTGCCCTTCATACATAACACAACACACTTGCACATGTACCACTCATGCAATGTAACAAACATGCAACACACGTACACAAACTAACACATCATAATGTGCAACACAGTCATAACAGTACACATGCGCACACACACCACATAAACATATGCAAGACAAATACCACATCACAACACCCATGCACACAAAGATACAATCCATGTACATATTACCAAAACGTACACCATATATATTGTACATGAACACTAACCTATAGCATATATGTACACACGACAACACATCATATAGATCATACTTGTGCATGTCATGCCACATATATAACATACTATGCATCAAGCAAAAAGCCACCATACAATGCACTATACATATATACTACACATATGTACAATGTTCCTTTAATACATACACATTGCAATACACAGTGCATACACAACACATGCATGCACAGACACACATATACAATGGACTCACAAATCCACATATACATAGCATATGCTCGATGCAGACACAAATAGTCACACATGCACACTCCTTTGGTAGCCAACAACTCTCTTGTTTGAGGTGACGTTTCTTATCCGCAAAATGAAGATATTCAATCTTGCTTTAGGTGAGTGGGAAAATGTATCAAAAGATTTGGAAAAATATGTTTCACTTAGCAATCATTCCTTTACTGTGTGCTGGGCACTGGAATGTATGATACAAATTCTGTACCAACTTCTCTGGGCTCACAGCAGAGAAGGGTGGGGGGTATGAGACGCCAGGGCACACAGAAGGGAGTTTGTTCCTCATGCTGACCCTGCATTTGCAAACCCCTGATTGTGGGTGACTGAGCAGTCAGGCTGAGAGGGACCAGATCACAAACCCAAGGTTTATGTGGCCCTGCCCACAGCTGCTGCTCTCGCTTCCAGGATAGAGGATGTGTTTGCTTTCCTGGAAATGCTCTGGGCTCTGGGAAGAGCTGTGTGTCATAGGGAAGGAACCTGACCACCCAAACTAACTAGCTGCAGTGCTCCTGGATGCTGGTAAGCAGTCCCTCACTTGACACTGGGTAAGGAGGGTGGGGTTGTAAAGGATGTGCCTGCCATCTCCCTGGACACAGGCCTGCATGTCATGCATATTTCCCAGCTTCCCTTCTGGGGTTGGGGCCACCCTGCCAGGCTAAGCAAGGGTCAGCACAACATTGTACCCCTTGAGCCCTGGAAACTCTGCTCTTAGTCTCGCTGACTGTGGGTTTAGGCAGACTGGAACGTAATGCCTGAATTCAGATTCTTGCCTCAACGTTTACTAGCTGTGTACCTGTGGGGAAGCCATTGGCCTCTCTGTGCCTTATTTTCATATCTCTAAAATAGGCATGATGCTAATAGTAGCACCTATCCTACAGAGTAATAAGGACTTTACAGGAGTATGAATTAGTACATGAGAAGCTCTTAGATTAAAACCAGGCACATGGTAAGAGCTGTATAAATATGAACGGTAATTATTATTTTGATCCAAATAAAAGCAAACACTAATAATAATCTTAATATAAAAATGTTCAGAGTCCGAGTGTGAGAACTGGAATGCTCCTTGGAGACATCTGATCCAACCTCCTTGTGTGTTACATAGATTAAGTTGCATGACCTGATAATCCAGAGAGGCAGGACTAGAGCCCAGGAAAGGGAAGAGAGTGAATCAGCAAGAGCGCCTCACTATCTCCTCTCTGGGACAGTGGTTCTCACCCAGAGGGCTTATAAATAAAGATCACTGCACCCTGGGTTTTCTGACTCAGCAGCCTGAGGTGGGGTCTGGGAATCTGCATTTCTGACAAGTGGCCCAGGGACCACACCTCAGGAAGCACTGTCCTAAGTACAGGGGAAGCAGGGTGCAAAAAGTCTGCATCACTGACTTTGCTGCCACCTGACTGCGCGCCCATTCCAGGGAAGGGAAAGCAGGGCCTTACTTACAGTGGGTGCCGCACCTCTGGGAGGACCCTCTGCAGGGGCAGGCGGGCACTGAGTGCCTCGCTGAGGCCTTGTGAGTCCAGGCTGAGCGGGCTCAGCTCCTCTTCTGACACCTGCCCATCCTCCTCCTCGGTCCCCCAGTCCCTGTCTGGGGCTTCCTCATTCTGCCTCCTCAGATGCCTGATGAGCCGGTAGCTGCCACCTCTCCTCCCCTGGCTTTGATTCCTTCGGGCCCTGGGTGAGGCCACAGCTACCAGAAGCTGATCCTCCCGCAGTGAGATAAAGGGTGGCAGGTCCTCCAGGAGGCCGTACTCCTCCTCTTCCTCCTCAGCCCCCAGTACCCATTCCTGGGATTCCCCAAAGTCCAGGCGGTACCTGGCTTCGGAGCTGGGCTTGCTGGCCTGGGCTGTGGCATCCTGGTGCAGAGTGGGAAGAGGAGGGTACAACACGGCCACCATCATCAGGACACATCCCAGCATCAGGAGCAGCAGGAGGAATCGACGTCTGCATGGTCCGTGCCGGAATCGCTTCTTTAGAAGCATGTTGCTGCAACTTGCCAAAAGCAACAGGTCATGTTCAAGATTGCCTTCTCATGCTGCTCCAGGTTTCTCCCACCTTGCAGCAGCACCTGGGTTGTTTGTTTCCCCTGGAAGTTCTTTACTAGTCTCTTAACCTGCTCCTTTTCTCCCATCTGACATTTGCAACAGCCTGTGTAAGACCTGCTTCCACTTAAAATCAGAAGCCACAGGACCCCAGCTCCACCCTAGGTCCTCTCTGAGTGGATTTCCTTAAGTGCCTTCTGAAAGCCTGTTCACAGGGACTTCAAATTAAATTGCTTGCTCCCCCTTTGCCCCATTTTTCTCCTTGGGCTAAATAAGCATTCCTTTCTGCTCAGGTGTTTAGTCCCATGTGTCTCTTCCCCCATTTGCGTGAGTGGCCAGGCAGCGACGAGACGGCTGGGGAGAGCTGGTGGGTTCTCAGTCAAGCAGAGCTGACAGCCATCCCTGTTTGGAGGCTTCAAGTTAGGTCAGATCAACAGATGCAAAGGCGGCAGGCAGTGCCCGATTTCCTTTCACACATCGCTCCGCTCGGTGGAGAGCCCTCTGCCAGACACCACCCGGAGCCAAACGTGCGCCTCGCGCCTGGTCCTAATGCCCTCACTGTTCCGGCTTAGCACGGCCGGACAGCGTCACTGCCAGAACTAGATCAAAACAGAAACATCCCAGGAGTTCAGATTTGTGTCTCATTCATAGGCAGAATTCTTTCCCCCCTCAAAGAAGCAGGAAAGAGTATTCCCTCCTGATTCAGAAAGGCTGGTGTGACGCAGATGTGGGGAGCTAGCTGTCTGCGCGGCAGCTCCCAAGGGCGATCTGCCAAGCTAGGTTGGGCTCTCCTTCCCTTCCTGGGGACCGTTGTCCTTGCCCTTCTGAAAATGAGGGGGCTGGAGGATGCACTCTAAGCCCCTCCTGCTCGCACAAGAGTGCCTGAGTGCCTACTGTGTGCAGCCACCAAGGGGCACGCTGAAGGAGGATAGCGTGCTCCTTCGGCATTAATTCAAACCACGCACTTGTTAGGAGCGCCTAGGATGTAGCTAAACTGTTCTGGGGCCTGGGACTACATCAGTAAATAAAACAGAACTGCGCCTCCTGCAGCCGACACGCTAGTGAAGGAAAGACAGGGAATTAATTAAAATATACAGTGGGCCAGATGGTGACAAGGGCCAAGGAGAAACAATTCAGCGGAGTGGTGCTGGGGAGCACGGGCTGGGGGTCAATGTCTCTCGGGAGCTGGCATTTGGGGAAGGGAGCTGGCTGTCCCGCTGTCTGGGCAGCAGCACTTTGAGCAGAGAGAGTAATAAACGCGAGACTTCTGTGGGACAGTGTGCCTGGCACAAGGAGCAGAAAAGGCCAGCGTGGCTGGAGCAGAGCAGGCAGGGTGAGTGCGGCAGGAAATGGGGTGAGAGAGGTAAGGGATCGGGAACCAGGTAGGACGCACCCTGGAGGGCATTCACTGAAGGGACGTGGCTTTCCCTCTGAGTGAGATGGGAGCCCTCGCAGGTCATGAGCTGAGGAGAGATACAATCTGACTTGGGCCTTAACTGGATCACTTGGGAGATTAGCCAGTGGGGAGCAAAAGGCAGAAGCAGAGAGACCACCTAAGACATCACTGGCTTGAACCAAAGTGGCATCATGGTGGTAAGAAGTTGGCAGCTGTATTTTTTTTTTTTTTAAGAAAGAATCAATAGGGCCGGTGAGACAGCTCAGCGGCATAAGCACCTGCCTGGCAAGCACAAGTCCTGAGTTCGACTCCCGGAACCCACATAAAGGAAAAAAAGGGCCAGTGATATCGTTCAGTGGCACAAGTGCTTGCTGGCAAGTGCAAGGTCCTGAGGTTGACTCCCGGTACCCACAAAAAAAAAAAAAAAAAAAAAGAATCAGTAAGCTTTGCTGATGAATTGATATCTGATGTGAGAGGAACAGGAGTCAAGAAATGGTTTAAGATTTTGATCTGAGAAGTTGGAAGAACAGAGTTGTCATCAACAGAGATGGGAAGGTGAGGAATAGGCATAAAGAGGTGAATATCAGTGGCTCATGTAGGGACATATGACATAGGAGGTGTCTTGTAGACAGCCAAGGGGACATCATTTGTTGACAGCAGAATACACCATTATTCTAGCTGGATGTTAGAGTAGAGGCCTGGCTTGCAAATACAAAGTTAGATGCCCAGCAGCACAAAGATGGCGTTTGCAGCCATGAGACCCAAGATCACTGAGACAGTGAAGGAGACAGGGAGAAAATCCTTAGAGTTCTCAGGCTTCTGGCTCTAATGGGTTGATGGAGAACAGCTTACCATTATTGTGAGCTGGATTTCTTCTGATGGCGAGGGAAGTAGAGTGACAAAACTGCCATTGGAGAATTCCTGCAATTAACATTCTCATTGTTTTCTGTTATGATTTTTTTTTTTTTTTTGAGACAGAGTCTTGCTATGTAGTCCAGGCTGGCCTTGTACTCACTATGTAGCCCGGGCTGGCCTCGAACTCACAGAGATCCTCCAGCTTCAGCCTCCTGAGTGCTGGGATTACAGACATGCACTATGCCTGACTCTGTTTTGATTTTGGTCTTAGAATGTGAACTTAAATATTTCATGGAAAAATATTTTGCTTTTGACTCAGCTTTTTCCTTCCAGTATATGTATGTGTGTGTACAAGGGTGCATCTACACATGCAAACACACACACACACGTGCATGTGTTTTCCCTAGAATCATTCATAGTCAGAGATGAAATAGTGGGTTATATGTGGTTGTTTTCTCAATAGCTCAACCAGGGCCCCAGTGGACAGCACTTAGGAATTTATGGTTGGATCCTGTCTTCCAGATCCCAAATCAGAGTATACTGGGGTATAGAGCAGGGAGTGGGTTGGGGGAGGGAGTTGATGTATGACTTCCAAATTCAAGAGACAGGAACCCTGGGAGATGTACTCTAGAATTCCTGGGACATTTTGGAGTTAGTAAAGATGATGAAATAAAAAGCTTCAAAGCCAGGCATTTCAGAAAACTGGTGAGCATTGCCATTTGTAGGGACAGAGCTTTGCCTGTTCCTCTCCAGTGACACTGGCTCCAAACTCACCAGGACACCCCACTCCAGGGCTTCATTTCTTCAGTCTTGTATTTACTGTGACATCGCTCTTCGGTGAGGCCTCCCTGGACCCCTTTTTCTACACTGAAAGTCCCTCCATCTACACATGGCATTCTCTGTCCTTTTTTTAAAGAATCTCTGTGGCTCTTCTCAACATCTGACAAGCAAAATCATCGGGTCTCAGTTGTCTGATTTTTTTAACCCACCCCCATAAAATGGGGGGCTTTTGTTTGCTCTCTGCTATTTCCAAAACTGGCTATTTCCCCAGATTCAATAAATATTTGTTGAATGAAAATTGAGACAACTCTATGGCTGTTCTAATTCAAGTCAAATGAGGTCTGGGTGTTTTCTGAGACTCTGGGATTTGGATCAGTCCTGTAAGGATTCCACATGGTCCACAATCACAGGATGACATTTTAAGTCTGCCCTAAAGCAAATAAAAATCCAAGTACAAAATAGACAGTCACATCAAAAATGTTTGAAACGCTCTGTGTCTGTAGGAGAGGCTCAAGGTTAGAATAAACCACCTGCATATGGCTACCACAGAGCTCAGCCACATGGCATTTAGGGAAATTCGCTCTAATAGACCCCTGAGGGACCCTCCATGGATTACACAGTGTTAAAGGAAGAGGTCCCAGGCGTAGGACTGAGACTCCCACAAGTCCCCCGGCTCCTCAAGTCACCCAGGACTGGAGGGAACAGGAGGCTTTCCTGCTGCAGCCCTGGGGCCATCCTCCATCACATCTGCTGCTCTGTCTCATCCTCACTCCCGCCTTGCAGGTGTTACTTTGCTGCAAAGGTCCTTTCCATCTCCACCAATTCCTCCTGGCATCAGAAATGGGGCATCCCCAAGACACGTCCCTGCATTTACAGCCTAAAGTCTCAGAGGCTGCACCGTCTGGGCTCTGTGGGAAAGAGAAGGGCCCAGGATGCAGTCTTGTGGTCCTGTCCCCTTTCCTCCACCACCTGGGTCAGTGCCTGCTCTCTCTTCCCTTCCTCACCTTTGTGAAGTGTGTCCTCTATAATGTTGAGTGGGACCTTCACAGGAAATAGGGTCCTAGATGAACAAGATAAGATGAGTCATTGGGGTGGGCCCTAATCTTACACGGCTGGTCCCCTTCCAGAAGTGGGAGTTTGGGCAGAGACACGCACACAGGGAGAATGCAGGTGGAGACTGAGGTGATTGCCAGCACACCCCCAGAAGCTAGGAGCAACTAGCCTGAAGGAACCAACCCTGAAGACACTTTGGTCTCAGACTTCCAGTGCCACAACTGTGAGATCAACTTTCTGCTGTTTAAGTCCCCAGTCCGTGGTACTTTGTTACAGGGGCCATAGGAAACAGATGCAGTTCCTTGTGCTGCCCCACCCCACACTCCTGGTCCTTCTCTCAATTCTCCTCTCCCTCTGCCCTTCCTATTCTCCCTCTCTCCCATTCCACCTCTTCCCTTGTATCACACCGACCTCCTCAGTCCAGGGTGCTCAGCCTGGTTTTCTTATGACAAGACAGCCATGAAGAAAGATCCCGCAGCTGAGCTTGCCCTGACTCTGGCCTGGGGTTCTCAGCTTCAGTTCAAGACAAAGCAGATCTGGTGAATCTCAGAAGAGGACCTGTGGAGACTTGGAGCCTCATGCATCTAACCCCTGGGCCTTCTCCAAGCTCAGAGGAGAGATAGTCCCCAGACCAGTGAGATGGCCAGCGGGATTTCTGCATGTTGATCCCTCCAGCTTTTCATCTGCCTGGTTTTTCATAGCCTACAGCTTCTTTGGTGTCAAAAAGTCTGCTGTTTGCCTAGAAAAATTTGAAAGTTTTCATTTTAGTTGGGCCTCGGGTTAAAGTACACAAACAAATCAGAGACTGAGAATATGTGTTAAAGGAATGGTGAACAAGCTGCGCGTAGTGGCGCATGGCTGTAATCCTGTCACTCTGGGAGGCCAAGGCGGAATCACAAGTTCAAAACCAGCCTTAGTGACATGGCAACTTAGTGACCTGGTAAGACCCTATGTCAAAATAAAAATTTTTTAAAAATTTTAAAAGGGCTGGGGATGTAGCGCAGGGTGAAGGCTCTGCGTTCAATCCACATTACACACACACAAACCCACACTCACACCAACCCACACACACACCAGTGGACATAAGCTGTCATAAAACAATCCAGTGCAGTAGGAGAGCTGGCCTGGCAATTCAAGAAGCTATCACCAACAGCTAGAAAGCTGGTCTCCATTTCTGGTTACCAACGTAAGCTGAGATGAAGAGAAAAGCAAGGAAGCCAAGCGTGTTTGTTGCTTGACTTAGTTACTTCATACTGTGATGGCTGTTTCTTATTGATCACCCCTATTAACAGGGCTCTATCTTTGTCTCTCCTACACCCCGACAGTGCCTGACTCAGTAACGCATGGTGCAAATAAATGGCTCAGAGAGAAGTTGCAGACTACACAGGGCTAACACAGGGAACCTGGCACACCGGAGTTTGTAAGCACCCTCTCTGCCCAATGATGATTGGCAGGGCCATTACCAGTACCAAGGTGGCTAAAAATATAGGCCTTTCTCAGCCCCTCTCAGACTTCTTGAGCCAAAGCTTATGGGGTTGGCCCAGATGACTGTACTTTAACGAACCTTCCAGATCCTGCCAGTGTGTGCTAAGGTTTTTTTTTTTGTGTGTGTGTGTGGGTACCAGGGGTCAACCTCAGGACCTCGTGAGCCAGCAGGCGCCCATGCCGCTGAGCGATATCACTGGCCCCTTTTTTCGTATGTGGGTTCCAGGAGTCGAACTTGGGCCCTCGCGCTTGCCAGGCAGGCACTTACGCCGCTGAGCCATCTCACCAGCCCATGTGCTAAGGTTTGAGAGCACTCGCCTAAAAACTACATCTCCTTTAACATGATGAGGAAAGGATCTGCATTCAAGTGCTTCTCTCTGCTCCCCAGGATATAGTCTGTTGGGCATGAGGGGGAAGGAAAGGAGCCTAGTTTTTTATTTTATTTTATTTTTTTGTGGGTACCGGGGGGTCGACCTCAGGACCTCGCGCTCCAGCAGGCGCCCGTGCCGCTGAGCGATATCACCGGCCCCTTTTTCGTATGTGGGTTCCGGGAGTCGAACTCGGGCCCTCGCGCTTGCCGGGCAGGCGCTTAAACCGCTGAGCCATCTCACCGGCCCAGGAGCCTAGTTTTGTGTGTATGAACCTTGGGACGCAGATTCAGGTGGTCAGGGCCAGATGAGTGTTTTTGTTTTTGCTAAAAGTGAACTTAGCAAAAAGTTCACTTCTCCCCAGTGTGGAGCCAATCTCAGGAGGTTTGAGATTCCTCCATCCACCCCCTTTCCCCAAAGCAGGGTCTAGGCTGCTGTTACACATGGCCAGGCATTGGGATGCACTGTACTTGGCCCCATCATTGCCATCTGTGTACGTCAGAGTCCTCTGAAAGGTCTTGTTCTTATCGGGCCTCCAGACATTTCTCAGCAGAGGTTCTGCTGTATCCACCTGCTCCTCAAACACGAGGTCTTCACAGGTGACAGGATTTCTATGATGTGCCCATGTCATGGTTCTTGGGGATATGGGGAATTCTGAGGCTGCTTCACATTCCCCTGCCTAAACCTCTATAAGATGTTTTTTCTGCTCCCCACCATGCTGGTTGAAGGGAACTCTGTGTTGTGCTGTTCCTGAAGATGGGGGAATTATACAGGTTTCTGTCGCTTACTTCCACATATACCTTCTGCCCTTGGACTTGGCTTAGGAAAGGAATTTAAGACACTTTTCAGGGATCCACCAGGATCAAAGATCTCTGCGTTCCTTCAACCATGCCTCTCCTGGCCTATAAGTAATTATATGTGTGTATACACAAGTTTATACACACAGTGATTATGGCAGAGCTTGTGGCAGCCCTATATATCCTTAGCCTAGCTCTAAATTCATCTGCGGCTGTAGAGATGAGTCACCATGCAGGCAGATGCCTGCCCACTGCGCATGCCTACATCTCATCCTGAGACATTCTCCAGCACCAGGGATGCTCACTCACTTTCATGCAGAAGAGGCCAGAGAGTCCCAGGAATTTAACTCCAGGGGCAAATTCAATCATTTAGGAGAGAAATTTGTAATAGATAACTCAGCGGATAATCCTGGATAGGCTTGATGGTACCGTTCTGAAATATGGTCCGCAGAGTTCTTCAAAGAGCTCCTAGTAAGATTGAGCCCTGGGTTTTCCCGAAGGTAATCTATTCATCCATAAATCTTTTATTTACTACCTCCCTTTTCCGCCTTATCCTCCCTACTCCCTCACTTTTGCTTCTTGGATTTTGTTCCCAAATAAACTATCCATATCCATTTCTCAGATGGGGAAAAGGCTGCAGTGCAGAAGAAATTGTGAAAATAAAATATATTGGTACTCAGAAAACCTTATCTTGCCATTTGAGTTGCAGTGTCTTTGAAGGTCTGACAGTGCACAGGAGAACCATGCATCTCTGTCCTTCATTTCCTCTCTAATTTGAGAATAAAGTCCTCTTCTAGAGGGCAAGGTGAGCTAACCATTCTCTACACTAAAATTTGAACATGCGTGGCTTGTGTGCACAAGCATATGCACACTTGCAGCACACATCTAAAACAGCCTGCAGATAATTACATGGACCGGAAGTGGAGTTGAAGGGATAGAAGATGCAGCCAAACTTTTGAGACTGTACCTGGGAGAAAAATTGCACAGGGCCAGGAGTAGATTTTGAGTTATGTTTGTTACAAATATATTAGATTTGCAGTAACCTAATTCTTCTTTGGGAAAAGCACTGTGAAACCCTACTGGGTGTATTTACTATTATGTTGCCTGTATTCATTCTGCAAACAATTGCTATATATACACTATGTGCCAGGCATGGTGCTTGACATGGGGAATAAGATGAACAAGTAAGGTCCACACATAATTACAGCCATATGATGGCCAAGAGCCATCATACAGATGTGTAAAACCAATAATTGGGTAAGTATGAAGAAAATAAAATGTAAAGATCTTACACTTCTCTAAGCCTAGAGATGAATAGCAGAAATGCAGCTACCTTTCCACTCCTTCCCAGGCTGCAAGAACTTGAAAATCTGGGAGGGATCTTGTGTTCTTGGCATCTGCTGATGCTGAGACTTTAAAAGAGCTTTCTAGTAGTATGGTAATAATAAAATAAAGCCAAATTGATTCCCACATTGAGGCTGCTGCTATCAAAGCTTTACATTTAGTTCTCTTGGACAGAGACAAGCCTGAGAAAAAATTTACAGTGGGTGACTTATTTTCCTGTGGTACTGGGTACTGGGGATTGAACCTAAGGCCTTCACAGTGAGGTACATCCCCAGAATCCCCAACTTTTTTTTGAGACAGCATTTTGCATTTTGTAAGTTCCTCAGTAAGTTCCTCAGGCTTGAACTTGCCACCCTCCTGCCTCGCCCTCCCAGAGTGCTGGTATTATAGGCAGCTAAGTTAGGTAGAAATATTATAGGCAGTCAGAGCGGTCTAGGCCCTCGGGGGAATCAGTGCAGAGGATGCAAATACATTACAACTGTGGCTGGAGGCACATCTGTTCAAGGCCAGGCCTCAAGACAAAGATGGAATGACCAGGCCTGCATGCCTCCCCAAGGGATAAGCAATATACTATAATTGGTATCACCTGGAACAATGAAGTCTAGATAGACATCAGTCACCCAGGTTGGTGACCAGGACCTCCTGACTCATCTCTTCCAAAAAATGTGCTTGTTCCTTTCACGTACACTTGCTGCATGACCTGCCTCTCCATTGGATCAACATTATCTAAGCTGCTATACTTATAATCTTGTTGGGTGATCATAGTTTTGTCCCACGTTGCACCCACCTTGCGATTTTACTCTATAAAACCTCCTTTGAGAAGCGGGGACTTTGAGAAGTGGGTCCCCACCCACTTCTCAGGAGCTATCTCTCTCAATAAATATTTCCTACTCTTAACCTCCGATGTTCTTTTGAATTTATTGTTCGATTTTGGAGAACATAAACTCAGTGTGTCTGACATCTGGCAGGCTGGGAGTCTTCATATTTTCCCTATATCATTTGGAGGTCCTGTATCACTGGGATTACAGACATCACTGGGTAATTTTGAGGGAGGACAACAATATTGCCATAGCTAAGATTTTGTTTACAGGGATTTCCCATTGAGTCTGTGATCTATGGAAGGTGGGTCTAGAAGAAAAAGTTTTGACTTCAGAAGCTCATTTTAACTACAGAGTTTGGACCATATAGAGTTCTCTCTTTGTCAGCCTAGTTCCTGGACCTTTTGTAATGCAGGGTCAGGAAAAGGGGTGGAGAGAGACTGATTTACAGAAGCATGACAGAAGAGGTGAGTACTTGTAATTTGGTTGGTTCTAAGGTTCTAGGTTTTTTCCCTCCTGGGAGAATCTAAGTGAGGGGTAGAGAACAAAGAGAAGGCAGAAGAGGAGAAAGAAAAGGAAAGGTCATCATAGGAGAGGCTAAGTTAATCTACAGGTTAAAGAGGTAAGAAGAAGGAGAAAGGAAGAGAAAGGTCAAAGAATGTCCTATGCATCTTGAAAAGAAGAGATTTCAAGTTTGGAGGGTGAGTCTTTAAAGTAACTGTAGGGAAGACAGAGTAGGTTAAGGGAGGAGAGGGACTTTAAGAAATGTCATTGTCCTCTACCTGTGGATAACAAAAGACATATTCTTTTCAAGTGCACAGGAACATTCTCCAGGATAGACCATATGCCAAACCATAAAACAAGGCTCGATAAACCTAAACAGACTGAAATTGTCACTGGCTTGGATCTAAGAGGTCCCTGAGGCTGGAATAAGGAATCTATCCCACACTTTTGAAATAAATTTTCAGGTTTGCTGACTTCCATTGTGGAAAAAGAATTTTCAGGACCTACCAGTAAGAGACAGGTTTTATTAGAGTCTACAGTATAGTCTTAGTCTTGTCTAGTGGGTGGGAGAGGTTGGCCCACCCATAGTGAGATAATGGTCCATTCATATGGGAAATCCTGAAAGGTAGTCTATTCACAGCTAAAAGAGGACCACTTGCAAGTAAAAAGGGAATAGGCAAACCCATTTGTACATGAAAGGGAGTTATCCAGGTTTACTATGTTCTGGGGGAAAGAAAAAAACCTGGGCTTCTGTCTTGAAGCTATAGTTTTTCTTAAAAGTACAATTTTTAAAATCTCGATTTCCTTGTCTCCTTTCTACTTAGGTTTTATTTCTTCTATACTACCTCAAAATTATACCAAGTATATTTTCTGGCCAAAATGGGATGACATGGAACTGAATGTTAGAAAATTTTGAGAAATTCACAAATATATGGGAATTAAATAACATATATCTAAATAATCAATGGTTCAAAAGAGAAATCATATCAAAATTTATAAAATACTTTGAAATAAGTAAAAATGGAGACACAACATGCCAAAACTTATAGAATAGAGCTCAAGCAGAATTAGAGGGCCCTGAGTTTTGCCCTAAGGTCTACTACCTAGAGACAGAAATGAGAATAACAAAGACCCTTGGGCCCCACTTGGAAGATTCAAAAGTCCCAAACCAGGCACACATGCTAGACCTGCAGGCATGATCTACAATGACCTTTTTTCACTTGAAATTCATTAAAGGTTCATACATATGGACTGCATCTCATGGATCCAATTATAACAGAGTGAATTATGGGAAAGGACAGACAGGGTAGATACAACTGATATGATTCAGGGCCCTGTCAATCCCATTGTCAGTCATGCTCTGGAAGACCCAATTGGGGGGGGTGCCCTAGGCCCTGCACACTTTTCACATCCTGAAACCCAACCCATTTAGTGCCCATGCAATTTTCCTTTCCACCAGCATGAGCCTGTTTGCACTGCACCTTCATTTGCCCTTTAAACTCTTGCAGGAGGATTGCCACAAGTTTGATGCCAGCGTGGGATACATAGTTGAGTTCGAGACCAGCCTGAACTACATGGCAAGAGCCTGTCTCAAAAAAACGAACTTCATTAAACTTTGCTGCTTTTTCCCTACTGTTGCACGCCGCAACCAATTCTCCATTCGATGCACACAAGAACCCAGAAACCTGTCTGCCAGGACCCCATCACACATGTTAACAAAAGTGCCTCATTCTATTTAATGGCTGTGTGATATTTTATTGCATGAGTAAACTAGTCAATGATTCAATGAACCAGTCTACTAATGCACATTTAGGTTTTGCATATATGTGTATATATATATGAATTTGAATTTCTGAAATTCTTTCATCATATGATAAAAGAATTTGAGAAATTCACAAATACGTAAATATATATATGTATATATATATATATATTTTTTTTTTCCTGGAAGTAGAATCTGGGTCAAATAACATGCACATTAAAAAATTTAGAGCTATTGCAAGTTGTGCTACAAAGAGGTTGTATTAATTTACACTTACACTGATAAAATATGAGAGTGTATATTTCCCTGTAATCTTAGCAATAGAGTATTATTAACATTTTTTATCTTTTCCTATCTGGTAAGTGAAAAATGGCATCTTAACAAAAGAACTTTAAGATATCTGGTGATAAATGTCACAAAATTTATGGGAAACACTATAAACTTTATTGAAGGAATTAAAGTAAACATGGAGAGATATATACCACGATGTTGGGGGCCACAAATTATAAATTGAGGCTGGGGCCCGGAGGCCTTAATGGAGGCCTTAAAGGTCCTGTGATGCTCTGATGCTCTAGGGCAAGATTATATCAGCATAAGATCACCACCATCCTGAGTCATCCGAACTGATCCTCATCAACACAAGATCCTCATCAGCTTAAGATCACTGCTGCCCTCTAAGTCATCCAGTGCTCCCTCCAATTACTGTGTGGACCCAATGAACAGTGGCTACCTTGGAGTGTCATTGTCTCTGCCCATCCTGAGGCCTTCACCTCCCAGCTCCCCTTTTATGAATTACTAAATTTGTTTCTGCTTTCTCTTAATTCTTTGCCATACCCCTCATACAAGCAGTTGGGGATCTTGGCCAGGTCCCCAATACCACGATCCTGGTGGGAAAAACACAATATCACAAAGATGTCAATTCTCCTCAAGTTCATCTGGAAATTCACTGTAGTTACATTTAAAATCCCAATTCAGCTTTTCATGGACCTTGGCAAACTATCCTGCAATTCTTACAGAAGGGTAGAGGACCAAGAATAGGTAAGATAAATATGAAGGAAAAAGAGGGAAATCCTTCTTACCAGATGGCTAGTATGTTAGTCAGCTTCTTGTCATTACAACAAATAGCTGAGATAATCAACCTATGAAGAGAAAAGGATTGCTTTGGCTTATGGCTTCATGATCAATTGGCTCTGCTGCTTTAGTCAGGGCAGCACATCATGGCAGGGAACAGGTGGCAGAGAAAAGCTGTGTGCAAAAAAGAGAAAGAGGAAGTGGCCAGGGTCCCTTCAAGGACACAGCTCCAACAACCTAAGTCCTCACACTAGGCCTTACCTCTTAAAGTTTCTACCACTTTCCAGTAGTGCCAAGCTGTGGCCCAAACTTTTAACACATGGACCTTCGGGGAACATTTAAGATCCACTAGCATCTAGATTCACAAAATAGTGATAATTTAAAAAGTGTGGTATTGGCACATGGGTGAAGTACAAATCTGTGGAATAGAATAGTCTGGATACAGATTGACTTAAAAAATTAAAAATCTGGGCCAGTGAGATGGCTCAGCAGCGTAAGCGCCTGCCTTGCAAGCGCGAGGGCCCGAGTTCGACTCCCAGAACCCACATACGAAAAAAGGGGCCGGTGATATCGCTCAGCGGCACGGGTGCCTGTTGGCGCACAAGGTCCTGAGGTCGACCCCCCCGGTACCCACAAAAAAAAAAAAAAAATTAAAAATCCGACAATACATGTGAAAGCCATGAGGGAAAGAGACTGTTTACTTGGTGTCAGTAGGTGTGTAAATTGGTGCCCTTGGTGAGCAATGCTACCATCGAGGATGCACATTCTTGGAATTTCCACTTTGGGGGGAGACATGTTCACAAGGACACACATGCAAAGATGTTCCTGAAGCACTTTCGTAGCAAAAAGTGGGAGATAAGCTAAACGCACGTGTAACTTCATGTAACAAGTCCCATGTAAGCGGTTAGAATGAATAAAATAAATATACATGAATCAACACAAATCTCTAAAACATTATATTGAGTGAAAAAGTAAGTTGTAAAAGGATAGTGTGATGTCATTCATGTAAATTTTTTAAAATAATAAAAATGATGCTTCATATAAACATATCTTGTAACACATAAAATATCATTAAAAACTCTTTCAAGAGATTATTACTTCTGGTAATGGAGGGAAAGAAGGAACTAAAATGCAGAAAGGAGGCTTTCACTGTTTCTGTAACTTCAAAATATCGATTAAACAAAAGATCAGATGCAAATATGGCAGAACATCAACTTTTTTAAAACTTGGAATGTAAATACATTGCTGTCTGTTATTTTCAGTATGTTTGAGATATTTCATAATTAAAAGAAACCTAATGGTATCTTACTCGGGTTTTATTATTCCTTTCTGTAGCATCCCAGCAATTATTCAGGGTATATTTAGTATATTCTTAGAAGCGGCTGCTGTGGTTTGAATGTTTGTTACCTACAAAACTTATTTGTGGGCCGGTGAGATGGCTCAGCGGCGTAAGCGCCTGCCTTGCAAGCGCGAGGGCCTGAGTTCGACTCCCGGATCCCACATATGGAAAAGGGGCCGGTGATATCGCTCAGCGGCATGGGTGTCTGTTGGCGCGCGAGGTCCTGAGGTCAACCCCCCGGTACCCACAAAAAAAAAAAAAACTTATTTGTAAATTTAGTTGCCATGTGGGTGGAGTCTTTAAGAAGGGTTTAGGTCATAAGGGCTTTGCCCTCTTGAATGAGCTAATGTTATTGTTCCAGGAGTAAATTTATTGTGTGGGAGCAGGTCCCTCATTTCTCTGCCCTTCCCCAATGTGGTGCCTTCTGCCATACTTTGATACAGCAAGAAAGTTCTCACCAGACGCTAGAAACTTGATATTGGATTTCCCACCCTCCAGAACTGTGAGCCATAAATTTCTTCTCATTATAAATTATCCAGTCTTTGTGGTATTCTGTCACTAAAACAGGGACTACGACAGGGCCAGAGAAATCTGTTGAGAAAGGCAAACCCATCCCCTTTTTTTACACCTTACCATCCAACAGAAACAAGAGCTATGAAATTTTAGTGTGATATTTAGGACAGTATTTCTTTCTTTTTTTTTTTTTTTGTGGGTACTGGGGGTTGAACTCAGGACCTTGCGCTTGCCAGGCAGGCGCTTATGCCACTGAGCTATCTCACCAGCCCCAGTATTTCTGATATTTAGGATTTTGTTATTGTTTTAAGAATACCAAGTCTTAAAAACAAAAAGCGCTTATGTTTATAAGATGGCAAAACTGGAGGAAATATCTGGGAAAACAGGAAGCCCCTTAGCCTTACTCTCACTTCCTGGGAAGAACTCCCTTAAAAGAGTGTAGACTTAAAAAAAAAAAAAAAGTTGAACTCATAAAAGCAGAGAGTACAGAAATGATTGCTAGGGGCTGGAGGTGGGGGAAACAGGGAAATACTGGTCAAAGTATATGAACTTTCAGTTATAATATGAAAATTATAGTTATACTATACTATATTCAGTTATAGTATGGAAATTTAATGTACAGCATGGTGACCACAGTTAATAACACTCTTATTTATTTGAAATTTGGTAAGAGAGCAGGTTTTAAGTGTCCTTACTCTACCACTACCCACACTATGGGTATTGATGGATATATTCATTAATTAGACCATAGTGACCATTACACAGTAGTATGTACATCAAATCATCATATTGTAACTTTGAATATATAGTTTTATTTGTCAATTAATTTTTTGTGTGTAGCAGGTAGAAGCAACTACTCACTGAATCTCTAAGGCCTGTAAGAAGAAAGCCAGGAAGTGTTGGAAGCCATCTTGACACTACATCTAGGACACTTGGGCCCTCATCCAGCTTTCCCTTCTGTGTCACCCAAGGGTCACAAGCACCCATAAATCTCAGGTTCCAGGACTAACCTGAATTACCTGCCATAGAAGTCATGCTCTAATAGAGCTCCTGACTTATTTTACATTTTCCTCTCTGAGTCTCATGTTGGATGGTTTCTACTGCTGTCTTCAACTAGTCTTTTCTCTAATATCTGTTAGTAATATCATCCAGTTTATTTGTCCTCTTAGACTTTCTAATTTTATCTCTAGAAATTCCATTTGGATCTTTTTTTTTTTTATATCTTACATGTTTCTAATTGACAATCATTCCCTACTTCAAACATATGGAATATAGTTGTAGTAGTAATTTCAATATCTTTGTCTACCTATTCTATGCCATGCCATTTCTTGGTCTATTTCTGTTAATTTTTGTCCTCATCGTGGTTCATATTTTCTCATTTTTTCACATGTCTCATTATTTTAGATCTATGCCAGACATTGTGAATTTTACTTTGTTAAGTGTTGGGTATTTTGTTCTTTTATAAATATTATTGAGTTTTGTTCTAGGATATAGTTAACTTACTTGGAAACAGGTTGACTATTTTAGCAGTGTTTAGTTGAAGGCCAATTTTTCCCTACTATGAAGCAAGGCCTTTTTCAGTATTTGATGTCCTATGAATGATAGGGTTTTCCACTGACTATTCCCATTCCTGTGTGTACTCTGAGTATTGTTCCCTCTGAGTATTGCTCCTTCAGGTGGGTCTTTCCCAGCACACACATGGGGCTGTTTCTTTATGTTCATGATCTGACTGGAACTGATATGAAGACTCTGAAAATCTCTGAAACTCTCTCTCTGCACAGTTCCTGAGTCTCCAGTACCCCGCCCTTCAAACTATAGCCACCTTGGCCTCCTAGACCTCTACCTCCATTTCCTCTACTCAGGGAGACCACCAGCTTCCACCTGGGTTCCTCCTTCCTTCTCTGCAGCCTGGTCAATGTCTCCAAGCAATACACTGAGGAAATTGCAGGACTCATTTGATTTGTTTCTCCTTATTCAGGGATCACTACCCTTGCTACTTGATGGTCAATGCCTGAAAATCATTATTATTATACTCCTTCCCAGTTTTTAAGTTGGTTCTGAACGACTTGAAGAGGAAATCACTTCTAACGATGTTGTCTTCATTTGCAGGCTCCTAGGAAATGGGAAGTACTGTCAATCCTCATTATTCATGGATTCCATATTTGCAAATCTGCCTACTCACTAAAATTTACTCCTAACCTCCAAAGTCAATATTTGTGGCATTTTGTACTGTGAACAAGCATCCTTCTCGCATATTATTTAGCACCATGGCTGTTTTTATTTTTTTCATTTTTGTGCTTTTTGATGATCATTTTACTCTTAAAAACTATGCCCCAGGGCCGGTGAGATGGCTCAGCGGCTTAAGCGCCTGCCTGGCAAGCGCGAGGGCCCGAGTTCGACTCCCGGATCCCACATACGAAAAAGGGGCCGGTGATATCGCTCAGCGGCACGGGCGCCTGCTGGTGCGTGAGGTCCTGAGGTCAACCCCCCGGTACCCACAAAAAAAAAAAAAAAAAAACTATGCCCCAAGCATAGTGAAGTGTTGTCTAATATTTCAGAGCACAAAAAACTATAATGTGCCTTATGGATAGACTATGTGTGCTAGATGAGCTTAATTCAGGCATAAGTTATAGAGCTACTGTCTTTTCAATGCTTGTGAGTTTGGTGTCTTTAAACATAAACACACATAAAATGACCTTATGTATTGATTGGCTGACAAAGATCCTTTGACTAGAAGCTCTCAGGAATTTAACCCTCTAAATCCTCTAGGAACAAAGGTTCAGTAGTCACTAGTTAGTAGTCAAAGGTTCAGTAGTTGTGCAACTTTATAGAACATAACTACCACAAATTCTTGTTATTGTACAATAAACTATACAGGTGGGAAAAAAAAAGCAGCAGTAAAGGAGAAGAGAGATAAGGAAGGTGTGGTGGATTAACTAATGGTCAACATGTAACACCCAGCTGAAATGAGTCAGTGTGGTGCTGGGTGTGGAGGGCCCACCTGAGGATTGTTGCCAACAGCATAAATAGAGAACTGGAGGGGAAGATGGTGAGCTGTTGATTCTCCTGGAGAAGCTTGTCACGCTGGCTTTCCTGATATGAACTCAGCTGTTCTCATTGTTGGAGGAGCTTGGGTCCTCACTGTCACTGAGGATGGCTGCAGTTCTTTTTGGGGGACCTCTGGTCCTTACCTTGAGCATCGCTTCCTGGCTCCAGTGCAGATCCCTCAGCCTGCTGGCACAGATCCTTCGTCTCGCTGGTGCAGACTTCGTAGCTTCCATCACTGACCTTTGGGCCTTCCCAGTGCAGATCCTTGATACAGACTTGGTTAGACATCGTTGTGGGCTCTAGGTCTTCAGCTGGACTCATGCAGGACATTGCCATGGGATCCAGGCCCTCAGCTGGATTCTTTGAGTCTTTAGTGTGCGGACACATCTTTTGCACTCTTCTGCATTTGACTTTTTGGGTGAATATTATACAGTAATCCCATAAATTGTGTGTCCTGTATTAAATCTATTCCCCTGTAAACCCTGACCACAGCAGAAGGTAAGGCAGCCTTTAAAAAGCATGATACTGACTCAGCTACCACTGTGAGTAGCTGGAGTCAAATATAACTGGGGAACTCTAGGAGTCAGGGTGCAACATGGGCCTCAGCATTACTCCAGCCCTGGGGGAAGAAGCTGGGGAATTTACACACCAACCCCTATCAATTGAGGAACAACAGGAAGGGACATGTCTGGCCCACGGGAAAGAGACAGAATGGGATTGGCTGCCAAAGCAACGCCTCCAAAGCAAAGAAGGCATACAGGCTGGTAATTTCAAGTCCAGCCTGGCTTTCTACTACAGCTGCAGAGGATATGAGCAGGCTGCCAGACAGCACTAGCTACAGATGGGAAAATCAGGACTTGTAAACTTGGATGCCTCCAGAAACCAGGCAGGTAATATAAGCAAGAGAAGCAGGTAGGTAGGGTAGTGCTGCACGAATCAGAGCATTCGTAACCCTGTTTAACAGGGACAGCTGGTACTCAGCTTCAGCCAACTTTTGCCATGCAGGGAAGAGGTCTGTTCTTGCCAAATCTTCTGATTTTCCAAGAAAAGTAGGAAGATTTAGATTTTTTACAATGTGAAACACCCACTTTGTAAAAGTTGGCAACAAATTTTAAAAAATTTAAAATGCTTTTGAGGCCAAACAGAATATGTTGGCAGCCCAACTCCAGCCCATGGGCTGCCAATTTGCAACTTCTCTGACAAGAGATGTACAAAACCCCACCTGTTGGGTGTGAGCCCAAAGAAATGTACCTTCTTCCCATGTGCACACTAATGAATTCTGGGGATGTCAGTAGATGCCCCAGATACTGGCTCTGAAATCCATATGACAAGGGACCTGTGTCTGTCTGCTGATCTTACCTCGCTCTCTGCCTCAAGGCTCATGAGATGTCCAAGGATCACCATTCTTCCTGAGTACTGAGTTCTCCAGTGATTTCTTGTCACTGTTCTGGCATTTTCATTCTTAGGAGAAATTAGCTGATGCTATTGGGCTGTTCATCTGGCATCTGCTAGTCTGCACAGCCGGTTAGCCCACTCCAAGCTGAGAACAGGGCTGCCTGCCCAGACGCCCACCTGCGCATAGAGTAGAGCTTGTCAGAAGGAGCTTGCGAGTCAAGTGACAGTGTTTACAGAAGCAGAGTCTGGAGAACTGGCCGCCATCTGCCGTTTCTGCAACACACAGGAGGAAGACACCAATGGCTGGGCTCCCAGAGGGGAGCAGAGTTCCTATGTCAATCAGTGGTCAGGGTTCAGCCAGGGAAGCAGAGTCAGAGATAGATACATACATAGACAGACAGATACACGCACAGAAATATATGTCACGTGTCCCTCGATGATGGGAGGATACATTCTGAGAGACGCATCATCAGGGTGTTTCATCATCACGTGAATGCCATAGAGTAATGTTACACGAGGAGGCCAGCTACAATGTCACCAGGTGATATAATCTTATAAGAACACCACCATGCATGCCATCTACCACTGAATGAATGTAATTTTTTTTTAAAGAGATTTGTTAGAAGAGGTGACCCTGCACGATTTTGAGAGCTGGTTAAGCAGTCTCTGTCGGTTCCGTCTTCACACGTGAGGATGGGCTTGAAGTCCACAGGGCAGTTAGCTGGGAAGGAAAGAAGGATGAAGGGTGGGGGAGACCACAAAGAAGCTAGAACCCACAAGAACAAGGTGGAGCCCCACAAGGATGAACTAAAACCCATGTCAATTCTTGTTGCCTCTGACACAGTGGGTATGGGCATCCCAGAGAAGCTGAGGCCATTTGACACAGAGCTGAATACAAACACCTGGCCCCTAAACAGGCGAGGGTCTGTGAGAAGACAGAGCAGCTGCAGGCCTTGCAACTGCTTCCAGCCAATGAGGTGAGACTGCAGTCCAGCCACATGTGTAGCCCACAGAATGGGTAAGGCTCCCCTCTGCCCTCCAATTTTCCTGAGAATCTCTCTTGTGTCTTGCTGCAGAGGCACTGGTGAAATTCTGTCTCTACTGATGTCTGAATGTCTTTTTTTTTTACTCCTGACCAAGACAAGGGCTATGGGATATGATGTTTAAAGTCCAAATTTCTCCTGGTCATTCCCAGCGTTCTCTTCTTTACTGGAGGCTTGCAGCTGCCTCACCAATTTGACAAGCCTGCTTGCCTGCTTAAGGAGCCACGTGGCCATCTGCAGTGAGTTACCTGAAGCCAGGATTCCTGGCCCTGATCTTGGCAGCTCAGTCCCGAGGTTCTACATGTTCTATGTGCACAAGTGCCCATGCCGCTTCTCTGTCTCTCCCTGTGCTGCATCCTTTGCCTTTTCACAAAGTTCTTATAGGAACGCTCTCTGTGGAGTCCAGGGAATCCTTGCAAAATATAAACTGGGAAAAACAGTATACCCACCCTAATTGGGTCATATAAGAAAGAAAATTCTGGACAGTCTAGCTAATTAACACATCACAATGTCACCAATGTATCCAGGGTTTTTGGTGCTATGGGGCTGCCATATTGGTGTAGAGAAGTCTGCTTATGATATAGGGAATGAGGATCCCAGACCCAGGACTTTGCAAAGGGAAACTAGAGCAGACACATTCCTGAGGAAACAAAGAGTTGTTGATTTCTTAAAGCCCTCCTTTCTTGTGATTCTGTAGCTAGGAAGTATGGGATCTCTTGCTATTTTTTTCAATATTAGCAAAGATTGTTGAGGATGCAAAAGGAAAGGTCTGCCTTTTATGTGAAAGATTTTTCCATTAAGAGCAGGAAGACACAAAAGGAAACTAGAACTGCCAAGGGCAAGTTACAACATGACAGGTAGAATGTGGTGACAATTAGAGTAAGAGTTCAACAACTGAAGGAACTGCCCCTGAGGAGTTCAGTCCGGTTTCTTAACTTGTTAGCTGAAAGCAGAGATTTAGTAACATCCACCCATTAAACCTTCCGTGCCACTATTGGTATTCATCCAGCTACCAATTTATGAATGCAATCATTCAACCAACTTTTTTTTTTTTTTTTGGTGTTTTGAGACAGGGTCTTGCTTTGAAGCCCAGAATGACCTTGAATTCAAATTCACGGTGATCCTCCTTCCTCAGCCTCCCAGTGCTGGGATTATAGGCATACACCACCACACCTGGCAAACCAACATTAATTGAGTAGCTATTATGTATTCCAGGAGCCATGATGAATTTTGGAATCACAGTCTGGGGAGGGAGGGCAGCTGGGGTTAGTGATCACTTACTATGTGCTGTCCACTGCATTAGGTGCTAGAGATTAGTGCCTAGGTAGAAGACAATGTGGGACTAGTATGACATTCGTCATTCCTAAACTACTGCTCTCAAGTGGATCTCCCAGAGTGTGGATCCCAGCCTGCTTGTCCCACCAGTCTTGATTCCTTGACTCAGAGTGACCACAGGGCTTCTGTGACTTCTGAAACTGTTTTCTCTTGGCTGAGTTCAAAAGGGCTGGGCTGCTCTGGGCTGTGACCTCATTGTTTGCCATAATTTTGAAAAGCTTCTGTTTCCTTTCTGTAGGCTGGGTCAGAGCTGGAGATAGCAGGGTGGATGTGTGAAATGAACTCTAGCCAGCATTAGTAGAATCTTGAACACCCAAACAATGGGTCACACACCTAAGCTTGTGACTTCTTTGTAGCTTGGCAGGGCCTGAGTTCTTCCACTTCCAGCTACCAGAAAGAGCTAATATGTAAGCATTTCATGAAATGCATGCAATGCAAGTAGATGGGGAAGAGAAGAATTTGAGAACACTCAAATCCCAGTGTCTGGGAAAGACTAAAAAGTATATGTTGTTGCTTAACATTTAAAAATATATGATTGACACACAACTCTAAACATGTGTGCACCTGAAAGAGAAGAGATGAGATATTATTTAAAAACTCAAGGTTTAGGAAGGCAATGAAGACACTGGTCTCCAGGATGAGTGGGCTGGGCTTTACTCCTTGGGTGTTCTTTGCACTGTGTCCTCATTTGCCACGGTGGGACTGACTTGAAAGGAGGCTTTTGAAAACCTTGTGAAATCTCCTCCAAAGTATGAGGTGATCCCTGAGATAGTGTGCAAGGCTGGAGAAAACTCTTTTTTTTTTTTTTTGGTGGGTACCGGGAGTCGAACTCAGCACCTCGTGCACCAGCAGGTGCCCATGTCACTGAGTGATATCACCGGCCCTTTTCTTGTATGTGGGTACCGGGAGCCGAACTCAGGAGCTCGCACTTGCCAGGCAGGCACTTATGTCACTGAGCTATCACGCTGGCCCTGGAGAAAACTCTTGACAAGAGTAGTTTGCTGATAAGGAGTGGAAGAGGCTTTAGAGAGGAGGCAGGGCTGGATTCCCATGCAAAGAACTCTTGTTGTGTACATGAATCTTCAATGAGGCTTCAGGTTCGAGTCTATGTTCAGCAGTCTCCATATCCAAGTAGTGCAGGGCATAGAAAGCATTAAAAAGGTAACTTGAGGGCTGGTGAGATGGCTCAGCGGCATAAGCGCCTGCCTTGCAAGCGTGAGGGCCCGAGTTCAACTCCCGGAACCCACATATGAAAAAAGGGCCGGTGATATCGCTCAGTGGCACGGGCACCTGCTGGCACACGAGGTCCTGAGGTCGACCCCCGGTACCCACAAAAAAAAAAAAGGCAACTTGAATATATTGAACAGGTTGGAAGTAGAGCTGGATTTGGTGAAATCTCTGAGAAATCAACTTAGGAGACTAGAATTGAAGTTTCTGCCTCTAATTCTGGTAGTAGAATGTGGTAAGGGGAATTGGGTCCTAGTCCGAACTGTCACTCATTCTGTGGGTCATCCCGGCCAAGTCCTTTTTCATTCACAAAAGCAAAGAGTTGGATTAAATGTTTCTCCAGATAATGGTCAACACTAAGAGCCTATGACGGAAAGTGGACATACACTTCATGGCTGAGTTGTAAATGTTACTGGTAATGTGGAGATTTTGCCTGAACTGTTTATACGGAACCTTGGAAGAATCAAGAAGCTGGAGGAAAGTAAAGATATCTACACCATGCTACACTGCCTCCCTGCTTTCTGAATAAGAGAGTCCTTGGAACAACTTAGTTCCTGGCATCTGTAGACATAACCCCATGGAGAATCAAGTCATTGGGCACAGAAAGCATCGCTTTAAGTGTTGAAGATCACACTTTATAGAAATAGCCAGGCTCTTGGCTCAAAATATTGATTTAAGTTTTAAACTACATTTGCATATTGATTTCAAAAAGCCCTCTCATAACTGTTCAAGGAAATTAATTAGAACAACTGACTGTAGCAACTTTCCAACCCAGCAGTGAAATCACTCACCAGGAGTGTGCTGTTGAACCCATCAAGATAATTGTGTCCTTATCAATCTAACAAAGGAAGTAAAAAATCTATATATTGAAAATTACAGTACTCTGAAAAGGAGATCGAGGAGGATGTCACGAAATGGAAAGATACCTCTTGCTCATGGATAGGAAGAACCAACGCTGTGAAAATGGCCATACTCCCAAAACTGTTATACAGCTTCAATGCAATTCTGATCAAAATACCATTAGCACACCTCACAGAACTACAGAAAACATTCCTAAAATTCATTTGCAAACAGAAGAGACCTAGAATAGCAAAGGCAATCCTGGGCAACAAAGGCAAGGCAGGAGGCATCACAATCCTTGACTTGAAATTATACTACAAAGCTACTGTGATAAAATCAGCATGGTACTGGCAAAAAAACAGACCTGAGGATCAGTGGAACAGATTAGAAGATGGAGACACAACTACAAACACTCTCAGCCACCTTATCTTTGACAAAGGGGCCAAACATATTCACTGGAAGAAAGATAGCCTCTTTAATAAATGGTGCTGGAAAAACTGGCTTTCCACATGCTGAAGACTAAAACTAGACTCACGTCTATCACCATGCACTAAACTAAAGTCAAAATGGATCACAGATCTAAATATTAAAACAGAAACACTGAATCTACTGGAAGAGAAAGTAGGTAGAAATATTGAAGACATAGGTGTATGCAGAGAGTTCATGAACAAAACACAAATTGTGCGGGAAATACTTCAAAGAATCAACAACTGGTATCTTATCTTATTAAAAAGCTTTTGCACAGCAAGAGAAACCACCAACAGAGTGAAAAGACAACCCACAATGTTGGAAAAAATGTTTGCCAGCTGTTCCTCAGACAAAGGACTACTATCGAGAACATAAAAAGAACTCAAAAAAATCAGACACCCCAAATTTAAAGACCCAATCCAAAAATTAGCATCTGAGATGAATACACACTTCTCAGATGAAGAAATACAAACAGTAAATAAATATATGAAAAAATGTTCAACATCACTGGTCATTCGAGAGATGCAAATTAAAACAACACTGAGATTCCATCTCACCCTAGAAAGAATGGCTATCATCAAGAAATCAACCAATAACAAATGCTGGAGGGGCTGTGGGGAAAAAGGAACCCTTCTCCACTGTTGGTGGGAGTGCAGACTGGTGCAACCACTGTGGAAATCAGTATGGAGATTCCTTTAAAAACTAGGATTAGAGGTCCCATTCAACCCAGCTATTCCCCCTGTGGGTATTTTCCCAGAAGAATTGAAAACATCATACCACAGTGATATATGTGCACCCATGTTTATAGCAGCACAATTTGTAATAGCTAAATCTGGAAACAATCCAAATGCCCATCAACTGAGGAATGGATAAAAAAGATGTGGTATTTTTATACAATGGAGTACTACTCAGCTATAAAGAAGGATAAACTCGAGGCTTTTATAGGTAAATGGATGCACCTTGACACCATACTGAAGTGAAATAAATCAGACTCACATGTGTAAACATTGCATTTTCTACCTAGTGTAAAAAAAATGAAAGAGTAAGTAAGATCCAAAATGTACAATAGATATTGTGAAAGTGAGAGGGGAAGAAACTGCTCAAAAGGAAAGAACAACTGGGATGAGGGAAAGGAGAAAAGAAAGAAGGGAAAAGAATATATATATATATATATATTTACATATATATGATAGATAAAATAATTATACTACTAATCTTTATTCGTTGAAAAGAACAGTTGTGCTTACATTGTTTGATCGGTTTTTCATGCTTATATCTTATAATCTGAGCAACTACTTTGAAGATAAAAATACGCAATATATTAATCATTGTTATCTCCCATTATCTTGTTTTGAAATTCTGTATCATCATTTTTATTGTTTTTATTTACTTTTTAAAATAAAAAAAACATAACTGTATCCTTGACTGGGGAGGGTGGTGTACTATGAAAAGCAATTCTGCTCCTTACTGCAACCGTGTGGAGAGGCCAAAAGACGGCTTCTGTGAGAAGGCAGAAAAGCACTCCCAGGCTGGGAGCATTAGTGCTTTTTCTACATGAGTCAGAGAGAAAACCATTGCATCCTGGGGACATGACTTTGTATCAAAGACTGGAAGCCTTGCATTAGGAGATGATGTGCTTTGTAGAGTCTGCCCAATATTTTTTGTTTTCTGTCTCTTCCGAATAATAGGAATGACCATTGCATTATATTTGCTTATATATTATGCCCTTCTTCACTTCCAGAAGGATAGGTGGCAGCTTTGAGCGCAGTCAATTCAATAGGACAGAATAAATAGCTACAGAAAATGGGTTGAAGGGAAAATGAGCTCAGTAAGTAAGTGGAAACCAAGCCAAGTTAACACACAAAGTGTATATCATAATCTGCACAATTACTGTTTGCTATGAATTGACTCTGAGCATCCTAACAGCCAATTCAAAGAAAGGAACATTACTATTCATCAGATTCACAGTATTCATAAAACAAGAAGACTTCAAATGGGCAGTCAAGAGATCCTCCCGGTCATTGTCCTTGAAACCTGGAGTTTTCAGTTTCATCTTTACATGGCTATAAACTGGAGAAAAACTGGAGAGAAAATGCCTAAATTGATTGGCAAGGGCAGTGCCAATTGCAGTGACAATCAAGAAAATGGAATATGGGGCTGATATTCTTTTTGGTTTTTACAAGAGTTGCTTAAAGTAGGATTTATGCCTGTGTATGAGCCCACCCACACTTGCAGGAAGGGAGGCTGCCAGAGACCCTGGGCGGTGCCGTGACTTCCATAATGCTGATTTGGAGAAAGGGACAAATAAGTGCCCAATGTTCTAGGCCCCAGAGCAGTGGGTCTCAGAATGATTTGGAGCTTTGAACAACAGCAAAGCTCACCACTACCCCTAACCACGACCACCATCCCATGGCCCTGGGGATTCTAATGTGCATCCAAAGGCACCCACTGCCTGGGGCATGGGTGGGACGTGGGGTTTTCAAGTGGGAAAGCAGCTGTTGCAATCACCGGCCACAGCTATAGTTAGTAGGCTGCCCTTGCTGTCTATGGTTGTAAGTGATGTAAGATCCTGGGGGACACTAAGGAAAACACACACGCAGTGAAGGGGTTAATCTGCTGACTGAATGTTGCATCTTGGCTGCACAGTCAAGGGGACATTTGCCCTCAGGTATGACGAGCTCGTTCAGAACAGAGCTCCTGTGGACATTGCCATGACTGAATTATAGGATGACCAGCCATCTTGGTTTGCCAGGTTCACCAAATCACAGGGCTTTCATGGCTAAAACTGGGAGAGTCCCAGGCAAATCGAAATGAAATAGTCATCTCATTAGTGGGGCTTTTCCTTGAGACAGGATCAGAGGGTGGAGAGGGATGATTTGACCAAGGCCTGGGACACTTGGAATTGGCTATGAAGAACAGCAGGGCTATGGTTCTCCCTGGTCAGCCTTTGGTCTGCCACATGCAGAGTCCTCCCCACAACCCTGCTCCTGCCTCCCCGAGACCTTTCTGTGTCTGTTCAGATGCAAGCGGGGACCCTTCCAGCCCTGGGGCCTCAGGAGTTAGGGAAAAGATGAAACTTCTCCTAGCTTGAAGATCTGCCCTGTTGGGCCCTTGAGACCACGACTCCCCTCAAAGTCAGGCCAGACTCACTGACTTCGGCCTGGAGCCTTTGTCCTTGAAACCTGGGGAGGGGGGGCAGCCTGCATGATAAATATTTGATAACACAAGGCTCCACATGCAAACAGTGACCTGCCACCAAGGCCAGCCTCCTGAGCACGTTACTTGTGCAGTCACACGGATCTCATGCTCTGAAGGACCCATGTGGGATTTCACTCTTGCCACTGTCCTCAGTTGTGTTTCAACAAGGGCCTACATTTTCATTTTATACTGGGCCCCCACAAATGGTGTATTGAGTCTTGCCTGCCACCCCAGCCCCCAGGCAAACTTCCCACCTTGACTCTGTCCCAGCAAACTGGCTCCTGCTGCCTTAGCCAGGGTGCCATTATGCAGAGAAAAAAAAAAGACAATGAATTAGAGAGTTTTTACCTCAGGGATTCACAGGCCTGGCCAATTCCCTGGTTTAGTTCTGCAAACTCGAACAAATAACCAAGAAGATGCAGGCCCCAAATGCGCATTTTGAGGGAGGATCCTATGGGGTTCTGTTGCGTAGTGAGAGTAGGGCCAGTATTTTAGAGCAGAAGTAGATTTTAAATCAAAGAAATTTTTAAAAGAGAAGAAACTGAGAGGTAGCAGAAGCTGGAAGTGGCCCACCCTGGAGGCAGAACTTCAGGCCACTGCACGCAGCCTGCAGTTCACTAACTTGGCCCAGTTTTAGAGACCTTTCCATGGCACGTGTTTCACTGCCTAAAATTGAGAAGATTTCAAACGTAATTTCCATTACAATTCCTGGAAGCACAGTCTTGGAGCCCTGGGCTTGTTTTCTGCCTGTTTTTAAGCCTTCGTCAACCTTAGCCAGGCCAGGCTGCCGGGGAAGAGCTCTCCCTCGGCTCTGGGGTCTCCCTCTCTGCCCAGAGTCCTGACGCCTCCCTGTGCTCAGCCTCTGTCCAGCCCTTCCAGCTGTGATGCTCCGTTTGCTTCTGACTTTGACTCAGTCTGGGCTGTTGTCCTTGATTGACTCCTTCAGCACTCTTTTAGAAGATCCCAGAGAAAACAGTTGCCTGTGCACTCTAGGCCAGGCTGCTGGTTCATATAATGTCTCTACGAAAGTAAGAAAATGATGCGCCTAAGCAAGCCTTATGTGGGTAAAAGCATAGCAGTGCTGGCTGCAGGCATGGCTGGATTTAGTGCTCAGAGTTGCATCTTCCCATGCCAAACCTTAGATGGAAAGATTTGGTGACCAACGCTCTCCTATCACAGGCAGCAGAATTTGGTTGACAGACTTTGCCTCCTCCAGACTTGTCATCTGAAGCAAGAGTGAACTGGTAAATGTTTAACAACTGGCTCTTGGTGGGTGGGAGTGGGTAGGGGAGGTCCTGAATTACAGCATTTGCCAATTTCTGTGATGTTAATACAGTCACACTATTACTGTGGCCTACTTCAAGCCACCAGTATATATCACTGATCGGGGAGTTGGAAAGAGATGTACAACAGCATACCACTTTATCATATTTCCAGACAGCACATATGTAACTAACCTTGGGACCATGTATAGTAATAAAATATTGTAGAATAATAAAGGTCTGATGAATTTTGAGTATCTATTTCCTTTGCTTTTAATATAATTTAAGTATAATCTCATCTAATTTAATTTTTAGTAACAGGTGTGTTTAACATAATGACAGGATAGCAAAAAACGATCAGCAATCAGCTCTCATGAGCTGGTACCAGCTGGCTCAGCCCATCACTGATTTTGGAACTGGGCTCAGTGATGAATAATGCTGTGATGGATTAACAATGTCTGCTAGGCACACAGCGAGGAAGGTAAATGGCATACATGCCGCATAGTACTTTTATTAGAATGTAGTGGTTTTTATGAAAACAGATTTTTGGGTTTTTTGTTGCAAACAGTCTGGCATCCCCAAAGGGAATGGCACATTTCTTCCTGAGAAAGAACTTCTATATTTTGCCCCTAGTTTCCAATGCTTCAAAGATGGTGTCTGACTGCAAAAGTCCTAGGAAGACGGAGAGGAACCAAGTGGGAAAAATTTTTTGTCCCAAGGTGCTAAAACTCCATTAACATTACACAATGTAAAAAAGTCCTGCTACAGTGTGGGAGTACATAGTTTTTCACCTTTTGCTTGAGCATAGGGAGTGGGTAAGGTCAGAATTGCAGTTTAAAAATCTCATTAGGGCTTTCTGCCCTGGCTTTCTCATTTCCTTCTTGGTTTTCCTGGTTGTATTTGCTAGTAGCTGAGAAGATCTGGGGTCTGGCTGGTTCCCAAAGGAATCAGGCAACAGCTGCCTCAGTGGAAACATGGAGTTAATGTGGCTACCCGAGTGTCAAAAAGTCTTTTAATGAGCTGTTAGCATTTGATATACTCTGGCTCAGTTTCTATGACTTGAGGACTTCCAGATACTGCTTTTGGAGCTGAAAAAGGCTCCCTAAATTCTGGGGACTCAGAGTTGCTGCCTTCCCCAATATGTATAGTGTAAAAAATCTGCACACAATGGGTGCTTGAAAATCTTCCCAAACGGATCAGTTAGAGAAGTGTGAGTCATGGGAAAAAAATAATCACTCTTTCCAACAGTTTTTCTCAGTTCTTTATTGAGGTATAATTCATACATGGCAAAATACACACATTCAGTTTGGTGTGCAACTCAATCCTTTTTTGGGTATGTATGTAAAAATCCATGTGACCATCGCCCTATCAAGATGTGGAATGCTTTCTCCACTCTAGAACATTCTATGTCCAGTTAGTAACATCTCCCCTGTGTAACCATGTGCTGTGGATGACTTGTGTCCCTCCAGTAGTCCTGTGTCAAAGCCCAGTCCCCAGTGTGATGGTAGTTGAAGACAGAGCCTGTGGGGGTAATTTGGTTTAGAACAGATCTTAAGGGTGGAGTCCCATGATCAATTTGTGTTTTTATAAGAAAAGAAGGAACCAGAGTGCTCTCTCTCTCTCTCTATCTCTCTCTCTCTGTCTCTGTCTCTCTGTCTCTCTCTGTCTCTCTCTCTCAAGATACAATGGGAAAACTGCCACCTACAAACCACGAAGAGAGCCCTCACCAGACACTGGATCCGCCAGCACACAGACCTTACTGGCCAGCCTCCAGAACTGCGAGAAATAAATGTTCGCTGTTTAAGTCACCCAGTCCATGGTATTTTTGTTACAGCACCCTGAACTAAGTCACCAATATTCTGACCTTGTCTTAGTCTGCTTATGCTGTCATAACAAAATACCATTGCTCTAGAGGCTAAAAGTCCAAGATCAAGGCTCTGGCCAATTTAGTTTCTTGTGAGGGCTCTCCTCCTAGCTATCTTCTCACATAGCCTTTCCTCAGTGCATGTTAGTAGACAAAGTGGATGAGCTCTCAGGTGTCTATTCTTATAAGGACATTAATCCTATCAGATCAGGTTCCACCATTATGATCTTATTTAACCTTCATTATTTCCTCTGAGGCTCCATCTACAAATACTGGGGGACTGAGTTTCACTGGGGGCTAGGGCTCCAACATATGAATTTTCTTTTTTTTTTTGGTGGGTATCAGGGGTCGATCTCAGGACCTCGCGCGCCAGCAGGCACCCGTGCCGCTGAGCAATATCACCGGCCCTTTCTTCGTATGTGGGTTCCGGGAGTCGAACTTGGGTCCTTGTGCTTGCTAGGCAGGTGCTTACACCGCTGAGCCATCTCACCGGCCCCCCAACATATGAATTTTGGGGGGACACAAACATCCTGTCCATGACAGACCTCTAGCACATAGATTGGTAGTGATGGTTCTAAAGCTTCGTGTAAATGGGTGCATACTGTAGCACTCACTCCTCTGTGGCTGGCTTCTTTTGCTTATTGTAATATTTTTGAAATTCATCCATGTTGTTACATGGATTGTGTCAGTGTTTCATTCCTTTTTATTACCGAGTAGTATTTCATTATACAAATGAACCACAATTTGTTTCTCCCTTTTTTTTTAATTGATGAACATTTGGGTTGTTTTTAGTTTGCCGAAAGATATTTATTTTGTATAGGGCACTATGTTAGCTGCTGGGCTATAAATACATATAAAATATGTCCCTACCCATCGGGAGCATATGCTTGGGACCTGTGCTTGGAAAAGAGCGAAGAAGTCACCAACATATAAAGCAAAACATGACTCTGACTCACTGAACAGAGACTGGTTCAGAGGCCCAGAAAGAAGGAGTTTTCTAAAGTCTGTTTGTAAATATACACGCTTAGAAGATGAGCTAGCTTGAAAACATCAGTTGCCAGAGAAACCAAAGCAACTCCAAGTGAGGTAGGAGCTGGCAGGTACTGGCCTGCTGCGTGGGCATCTCCGGGAAGCCTCATAAATATTTCATTGCCTGTGTTCCTGGCCAAAGAGCTTTACAAAGTAGGACTGGGGTGAAAACATTCCCCTCAGAACAAAGCTGGCTCCGGCTTTGTTTTTGTGGTTTCCTCCAAGAGAGTGGGGAGGGAGAGCTCTGTCCTCAGCAGAAGAGTGAGGCAAGAGTGAGGCAAGAGTCCATGCATGGCAGGAGGGTTCTCCATGGCCAGGCAAGGATGCTAAGTGGAGGGAAGGCAGGTGGGCAAAGGGCTATGGGGGTAGAGGTCCCAGTTTGGGGTCTGATGGCTGAATATTCAGCACTCTGGCCCAAGTGTGAATTCACGGGTAAGTCGGGTAGAATGTGTGGCATCAGGGACAGTGCCACAGGGTCAGGGATTAGTAGATAGAAAATGAAAGTCCCAGAGGGGAATCTGAGAGCTACTCAGGAGTTTATATACAGCACTGCTAATATCCCAGAGCCTGGCTCTGAGAGTTGGGGTCTCCTGTGTCTTAAAAGCCTTCAGAAGCCCACTCTCCCCTCCCCAAAATCCTGTACCACCAGATCCATCTAATACCACAGGATTTGGCTTTTCCTCACCTCAGTCACACAGCATAATAAAGTTGAAAGTGACCTTGGAGGTCTTAAATTTTCAGAAGGGGTGATGGAATAGAGAAGTTTGGGGAGATTTCAGGACAGTTGCTCATTGAAAGCTCACAACTAAACTTTCATGACCAACAGGTCATAACAACCTGTAACAGGTCATAACAGTCATGCAAGATGAATATCATGTTATGTTAGTGGTCTGCTTCCTCTGGTTTTATACTTCCTTTTTTCTCTCTTTCTTTCTTTTTTTTTTTTTTTTTATTGAAATGACAAAACCATGTTAAATATAATTGGAAAAAAAAAAAAACAAGAGGGCCGGTGAGATGGCTCAGCGGCTTAAGCGCCTGCCCGGCAAGCGCAAGGGCCCGAGTTCGACTCCCGGAACCCACATACAAAAAAGGGGCCGGTGATATCGCTCAGTGGCACGGGCGCCTACTGGCGCGTGAGGTCCTGAGGTCGACCCCCCGGTACCCACAAAAAAAAAAAAAAAAAAAAAAAACAAGAAAGTTTCCTACCATAATAACCCTCCTCACAGATATGTTCATGTTTCTCATCTATTCCAGTTCACCTTATGCATACTACTCTTTTCACAGCTTGTTATTTTGAGCACATTCCATACTGCTGCAGTAGTCTTTATGATGACAATATTTATAGATGCATAATATTAAAATTTGGTAGACCATAATTTTCTGCTTTTTTATTTATTTATTTATTTTTGTGTGTGTGTGTACCAGGGTCGACCTCAGGACCTTGCGCGCCAGCAGGTGCCCATGCTGCTGAGCGACATCACTGGCCCTTTTTTTGTATGTGGATACCAGGAGTTGAACTCAGGACCTCGCGCTTGCCAGGCAGGTGCTTATGCCGCTGACCTATCTCACCAGCCCCAAGTAATTCCTCTTTTAAAAGAATTTTCACCCAAAGTTTCTACTTACCACAGCCCTCAATAAGAACCAAACTTCTTCTGTGTTTGAGGGACAGAAAGATGAAGAGGACTGGGGACAGAACCAAGTTTTTGAGGGGGGTCCCAAAGAAACAAAAAATGGGTGTATAATCAGAGAACAGCCAAAAGTATAATTTCCAAAGTTTTCAAAAAGCATAATTCTCAGACAAATACATAATGACTATCTGTCAAATTTTTATTTTAATTTATTAATGAGAAAACAAGACACATAAGAGAAATAGGTATATATGGTTAGTAAAAGAAAAAATTATGGAATAAAATCTCTAAGATATAAAATTGGTTGTTGTCTTAGTTACTTGTCTTGTTGCTGAGACAAAATACCTGACACCCATAAGTTAAAGGAGGAAAGGTATATTTTGGCTCACAGTTTGTAGAGGCTTCGGTTCATAGTTGGCTGGCTCCTAGACAGGGTAGCATAGCAGAGGGGCATCGCAGAGGAGAAACAGCTCATGGCATGACAGGCAGAAGGCAGGGAAGCAGCAGCAGCAGCCTGACTCTCCCTTTTATCTCTTCCAGCCCCTCTGCCTTTTAGGTGGTGCCACCTACACCCACGGTGGGCCTTCTCATTATCCACACCCAGAACTACGCTTAACCAATCAGTGGACTAATTTAGTAATCATGCATTCTTAAACCCAGCATCACACCCTTAATCGCAGTATCACGTACCCTAGATCCAGCCACCTATGAAAAGCTCCACCCATGACCACATGAAGCTTTGGTGGGGGCATCTAGACATAAGCTATAACAGCTGTTTTCTTTAGGGCAGTGAAACTGTACCCTTTAGGGTTATCTCCACTGACTAATAAAAGTCGTTTTTTATCTGTATAGGACACAAAATTATTGGAACTATCATTGTGTAAACATCTTTGTGTCATAATTTTTCAATGAATTAGAATCTAACCTTAAATTGTAAAATATCAAATCAAGAGTAAATTGTAATTTTATTAGAAAGTTGAATGACAGATGGACTTGCTAAGAAAGATAATGCATCTTTTTGACCTTTTTTCCAACCTTTAGATTATTTTTCCCTTGAAAATGGAGGAGACCTGGAGAGGAGCCTCTGCACTGATATTAACTTCCCACCCTATCCCTGCCCACCCAGGTATTTCAGTTTCAGACCTCTTGGTCTGAAGCCATGTCAGGTACAGAGGGTCAGTGAGGACAAAAAGGACACTTGAACAGTCAACACCCAATTGCTAGGGATGGATGGAGAGAGAAAGCACAGAGCCTGTGAGAGAAACAGGAGCAGAGCCCTGGAATTTGGCTAGATCACGCTAACTTCCAAGGACTCATTTGGAAGAACCCAAAATGGTTCTTTTTTTTTTTTTTTTTTTTTTTTTTTGTGGGTACCGGGGGGTCGACCTCAGGACCTCGCGCGCCAGCAGGCGCCCGTGCCTCTGAGCGATATCACCGGTCCCTTTTTCGTATGTGGGATCCGGGAGTCGAACTCAGACCCTCGCGCTTGCCAGGCAGGCGCTTAAGCCACTGAGCCATCTCACCGGCCCCAAAATGGTTCTTAACTTAAATGTTTGGGTGGAACCTGTTTGCTTTACAAAGTTAAATGGACCCTTCATTGTAGAGGGGGTTCTACCTCCCTATTTTTGTGCCATTAACAATACTGTCTATTAACAATACCTTAGTCATGGCCACATTTTTGTCCCAAACACCCATTAGCACCCCTGAATCTAGAAGTCTAGACAACTGGTGGTCCCTCTGGCTTTGTTATTCCCCTCCAGGCCTGGCTGGGTTCATCTTCAGAAACTGGCTCTTTGGGGCAGAGCAAATGGGAAATGGGATAGAGAAAACTCCAGTTAGGGTGACCAACTCATTTCCCTGTTCCTGGGACTTTCCGAATTGACCAACTGGAAGTTACACGTCCCAAGAAACCCCTAAGTCCCAGGAAAGTGGCACCGTTAGGTCTGCTCAGGTTGCTATTACAAAACATAGAATTGGTGACTTAAACAACAGAAAGCGTTCTGGAGGCTGGCAGTCCAAGGTGCACGCACAAGCAGGGTTGGGTTATTGCGAGACCCTCTCCCTGGCTTATAGATGGCTGCCTTATTACTGTGTCCTTTCCTAATCATATACATAACTACTTCTCTCATGTATCTTGTTTTCTCATTAATGCGTTCTCACATGCCAAAGTGTGGGGTGTGAGGCGAGAGAGACAGGATGGAGGGAGAAAAAGAAAAAGAGAGTGTCTATACTAGAGCAGTAAACTGCTTCTTTTCTCATAACATCTTTTCTCATAACATCACTAATCCTACCATGAAAAGCTCACTCTTACAACCTCGTATAAACCTAAGTATCTCCCAAAGGCGCATTTCCAAATGCAATCACACTGGGGGTTAGGGCTTTAACACAAAAATTTCAGAAGAATATAGTTCGGCCTATAGCAGCTGGTCACTAAGTCCAGTCCCACTTTTGTCCTGAGAAGCTGTTGCTTCTAAACCTTCTGGTTCTTTTAACTGTGCTCCTAGTTTTACCTCTCTTGAGCTATCTCTCTTAAATATCCTCTTAATGCATGCATCCCAGAGTACAGCACAGGTGTCATACAAGTTTTTTTCTGTGTTTCAGTTGGGAATAGAAATGAATATAAGTTTTGCATTTTTGTCTTCTAGCAAGGAGATATCTGTGGAAACTTTCAAGGAGAGAAATGGAACAGAATGGGATGTTTGCTTTCACGTATCAGAAATGAATCACATTGCTTTCCTTCAGAATTATAGGGTCTTAGGGAAGAAAGAACAGAAAAAATTGTTTTGTGGTAGAGAGCTGTGTAAAGAATAAAGACTCCTGGGTGGAGAGTAGGATCAGGAGAGATGAATTAACTGTGTTTAGGCTGGTAAAGGACAATAAACCTGCCTTGTTTCTTTATACTTGGATACCACTTCCAAATGTTCTCTCTAGGCATTCTTTTTGCTCCAGGGTCCTCAAAAAATAGGTCGATAGCTGGCCAAGGGGAAGGTAGGTAAAGGGAGACCGTGTTGGTGTGGAATGGTCTGATGGCTGAACTCTCCGTAAGGCTGGAGGCAAGAGTAGATCCTTGAATAAGGAGGTACTATGCATAGCTCTGAAAATAAAACATTATTGGCTCAAGTCTGAAGCTGTCACATTCCACTGAGATGGAATACATTACTCAGAAAAGAGAAGCAGCAAATATTATGCAGTCTGCCTTTGGGGAAAGAAAAAAAAACACCCACTTTTTTCTTATAAAAACACTTTTTTTGGGATCATGGGTTTGCTTTCAGCTGATGAGTCATCACCGTGTTTTTTAACCACCGAGCCAAGAAAATTTTTGAAAGGATTTATTGAAGCAAATTCTTCCATGGCTTGACTCTCATCTGAGAGAGGAGGCATCCTAAGCACGTATGTCCACAATACCAGTGGTTGTCCAGGTTTGCATGAAAGATTTTATGGGACAAGATTCGTAGCTCTCAACTTCCTGGCTCATTATGAAAAAGCAACCTTAATATAATACACATGATATATAAGAAATGATCAAGAAACAGAAAATAATACTGAAAGCATGAATTTCAGTGAGTAAAGGGTATGCATAAAAATGACACAATGGGGCCGGTGATATAGCTCAGCGGCATAAGTGCCTGCCTGGCAAGCGCAAGGTCCTGAGTTCGACTCCCCGGTACCTGCATTAAAAAAAAAAAAGACATAATGAATGTCAGGAAGACAAAAGAATTTAAGAGAGCTTGGTGGCCTCAGTGTTTGGACACTGTAATAAGGTGACCAAATGCCTTGGTTTACAAAGGGGAGCCCTAGTTCATGCCTGAGAAGTACCCACTTTGATTCTTAATAGTATCTTGCTGTAAACAGAGTTAGATGGCCACTTTAGATGCACTGGTTTTAAACCATGTCTAAAAATTTGAGACTCCTCACATCAAGGAGTCTATGACTTTTCCCCTTGAAAATGAGTTGCTTTTGTGACCACCTGAATGAGCACCATGTGACACTGTCTGATTTCTAAGTGTCCAGGTTAGAAAAGCCCACGCAGCTTTTCCTAGTTTGTCTTGGGATACTCACTCACTCCAAAGTCCTCAGCCATGCTACAACAAGTCTGACCACCGACTGGCTGCAGGGCTGGAGATACCAGAGAGCGACAGGGAGAGGCAGGGAGAGGCATGAGGAGCCCAGCTCTTCTTCCTATCCAGATACCACGCATATGAGTGAGGAAGGTTTTGGGGTGACTCCAGCCCCAGCCACCATCTGACTACAGCCACATGATAGACCCCAAATGACAGCTGCTCAGCTGAGCCCAGTCACCCTCAGAACCATAAGAGAAAATAATAAAAATGATATTGCTCTCGTATGCCAGTCAGTTGAGATGGTTTATGCAGCAACAGATGACAAAGAGACTAAGTAAATGTTGGTCAAGTGGGATGTTATCTGATGGCACCTCAAGGGTTCCAACTGAGCACTGTTAAGTTGTTGCAAGTTTCTTACCATGACTCTTTACTCACTGCACTGCAGCTGCACTGGCTTCCTTTCAGAACTTCCTACAGCCAAGCTCATTCTGAATCCAGACCCACAGTCTAGAGTGTTCCTTTCCTCCACCATTCCTTCATCTGGCTAACTCCTACCCATAGTCTGGGTCCCAGCTTGAAAGCCACTTCTGGGTCTTAGCTTTCTAATACAGTAAGTCCCCAACTTACGAACATTTGAGGTGTGAACTTTCACACTTAGGAATGGACCTCACATTACGAACATTCATAGATGCAAACGAATCACAGAGTAGCTCACGTATCTGTTGGACATTGTCACAGTTGTGCTGCTGCGTGCTCACTGCACAGTGCGACAGAGTACCGTGGTACAGTGCTCAGTCAGAGCCCAGGATGTTTGGAAGCAAGAGGAAAAGCAGCAGTGATGTGGAGGAGACTGCTAGGAAATGCAAGCAATAACCATGGAAACAAAAGTGAAAATAATGGAGCGATTTGACCGAGGTGAAAAGGTGGTAGAAGTCACTTGTTCTTATAACATGAATCATTTAACTATTGGCATGATTCCAAAGAACAAGGACAAGATCATGGACCATGTGAAGTTTTTTTATGCTTTATGTTGTATATTTGTGTCAAAGGTATATAAGACTTACTTTGTCGGACTTATGAACAAACCAGACTTACGAATGTTCTCCAGGAACAGAACTCATCTGTAAGCTGGGGACTTACTGTAGTCACTTGTGAGAGACTGTACTGTCTCAAAATTGCCACAGCCATACTTTTGTTTCTACATGCTATTCCAAAACCTTGCCGTTTCCTTAGCAAGAGGTACAGTCTATTTCCCCTCTCTTTAAAATCGTGCCGACATTTGTGACCGCATTACTGAGTAGAAAGTGGCAGCGGCGACAATGTGTGACTCTGAGTCTGGGTCATAGAGGAATTGGCTTCTACCCCACTCCTCAAGACACACCCCGAGGGGCTCAGCCACCATATTGTAGGGAACCCCAGGCTACATGGAGAGGCCACAGGTGTGTGTTCTGATAGCTCCAGCTGAGGTCCTGGCAGGCAGCCATCATCTGCTGGACGGGTGATGAGTTTTCCTGAAGATGATGCCAGTGCCCAGCTGTTACACCAGCCTAACCAGTGCCAAGTTCAGCAGGGATGAGCTATCCCTGTTGAGAGACTATCAATATTATATAGTCTTATTGACATTTTATGGCTAATGTTTGGGATGGCTTGTTACAGAGCAATAGATAATCAGAGCTACAGTCATCCCTCAGTATGTGGGCATTGTTTCCAGGACCCTCTATGGATACCAAAATCCACAAATGCTATAGTCCCTTACACAAATGGTATAGTATTTGCATGTAGCCTATGCACATTCTCCTGTATATTTCAAGTCATCTCTTGATATTTATAATAATTAACACAATGTAAATGCTATGTAACTAGTTATTACTGTGTATTGTTTAGGAAATAATGACAAGGAAAAGAGTCTGTGTATATTCAGTACAGATACAGTTCTTTCTAGAATGTTTTTGATCCTTGCTTGGTTGAATCCACATATGTGGAACCTATGAATATGAATGCCAACTGTCCTATTTTTTATTTCTTAGACCATTCCAACTATAGTTATATAAATATTATTTCAATGATTTCCTCAGTATCTGTTTCTATTTTTTATTTTTATTTTTTGGTACCAGGAATCAAACTCAGGACCTTGAGTTTGCCAGGCAGGCGCTGCACCACTGAGCTATATCCCCAGCCCCGTTTCTATTTCTAAACTCTACGCTCTGTGAGAGCTGGGACCTGACTACGTTGTCCATGTTATTTCTAGCACCTGACTGTGACTACTGCACACGAACTTTAAAATATATTTATAGAATTAATTAATTAATTAATTAAAATACTTATAATGGCCTGAAAAGTATATGGAAATACCACCAAAGTGAAAATGAAAATCACAACAGTTCCTGAGGATACGGAAAAATTATTATGGTTGTTAGAAAAACGAGAAAGGATATCCTGCTTATGCAAGACTTCTGTGGCACTTGCATGTTGTTTTGTAATTTGTTTTGCATTTATCAACCTATTACTTTACACCTGTTTCTTACCATTTATTTGGTTGCATCCAATCACTTTTGAGTATAGCCTAACATACTACTGCAATAAAAGCCCTGCGTAATCTTTTAGCGCCTTTAACAGTTAAGCTCAGGGTGGATTCTTAGTCATGCAGCTTCGTTAGTGCATTTATAAAATATTTAACTATAATTATGGACCAGGTACTTGTTCTGGTGTGGCTGAGAAGGGGTGTGTTAAATAACTCCACAGAGGAATAGTTGTTTGAACATGGTGTATTTAAACTAAAAAATTTAAGGAAATTTAAGGATTTGACAAGTATTATTGCAAAATACTCAGCTGTTATTTTTGAGACTATGTGGAAAACTGAGGTCCCAGAGGGGCAGAAAAGCTACTACAAAGTCCATCTTTTCAAAAGGAAATGACTTCTTGAGAAAAGAGAAGAACAGAACAAAAATACCAATTTATCAATTTACAAACTGCAAAACAGAACTTGAGGTCCTGAGCAAACAGCTTGGATGGAAGAGAATGGATTCAGGGCCAGGACCAGCTAATAGCCTTCAGAGAGACAGAGTGACAGGCTGTGTAAAAAAAAAAAAAAAAAAATCACACAGCAATGAATCACTGTATTTTGGGCTTTTCAGATGTTTGTGTACAGAGGAACGAATGAAGGGCCTGTTCTGAGAAATGGGCCTGGGAAGATATGACAGCTATCTCCTACTACGGTGTGTGTGTGTGTGGGGGGTGACGCTAAAACAACCTTGTGAATTGGAGTCACTCAAGCATATAACCTCAGTGCGTCATCTCTGGTGCGTCTATCAAGAGCTCTTTCCATTCTTGGGTCAGTCTCTCTAGTGACACTAACTCCAGTCTCCTGCACAGTGAGGGAAGGACAGACAGTGGGGAACGTGTTCCTGCCCACTAATAAGTGCCGCCACACACACACACACACACACCCCTAAAATATCCAGCATTTTCTCTATGCCACTTATATCAATCTGCTTGTCCTTTCCAAATGAGTCACATTCTTCCTTCCCTCTGTAACTTTGCCCTGGAGTGTCCTACCATTCCTCCTCCCATATACCCCATGTAGGTAATGCAGCTCTTCAAGAGTGACTTCAGGCATTGTAGTAGAGACTCTCGGTGCCCTGCCCAGATCTCTGTTAGCTGGGAAGGTACGCCTACTCCACCTAGCTTCTGTGAGTGTTGGCTTCGAACACTTCAAGCTATATTCTTCTCCAGAGACCCACCCTCTACCCACAGGAGCGTCCTCTCCCAGAAACACATAGAAGATTGGGCATGTTCCCCTGGGAGCAGCCTGCAGGTAACTGCTGACTGATAGGGAATGAAAAGGCCCGCCCTCCTTGAGACAGGTGGGACAGCTCTGTGGTGCGGCTCACACTCCTGATCTCGTCCTGGGATCAGACTAAGACTAGACATCGGCAGAAACCTCATCTTTGTTTCCCTTCTCCCCTTTTTCCTCTATAGATTTCTTCTGAGAGTTTTCCCTTGATAAATCATTCCCAAGGTTCCCCTTCTCTTCTGGAAGACTTTCTCAAGCCATTTCTTCCCAAACTAAATTGGCCTGCGCCCCTTTTGTGCACACACCTCCAATACAGAGCTTCTCACTAAGTTTTGGAATTACAGTTTATGTGTCAGTCTTTCTGACTAGCTTAATTAAGAGCAGGAACCTTGATCTATTGATTGGTTTCTCCCCATTACCTCACATCCATGCAGTAAAAGTGTGATGAATTGAATTCCTGGAGACCTTTTTGAAAGAATGTTCATCGAATACACAGAGGTGAGAAGTGAATCTTATTTTGGCCTTTCATGTTGGAAGAGGGTTCTGTAACCACAGAGATGGTTACAGAAATAGGATATGGGCCAAGAAGAATTGGGTAGCATCATTGAAAAGGTAATGTAATTTAGAGTTTTGGTGAATGGATGATTATCAAGTCAGCTACTTATGAGGTATGATGGAAGATATTTTTAAAAATGTAATGCATGTGTAAGCACCTGCCTGGCAAGCACAAGGGCCTGAGTTCGACTCCCAGAATCCACATTTGAAAAAAGGGCCGGTGATATCGCTCAGCGGCACGGGCACCTGCTGGTGCGCGAGGTCCTGAGGTCGACCCCTGATACCCACACACACACACACAAAAGTAATGTGTGGACCCTGACTCCAAATAATTAAAAAAAAGTTTGGGAATGTTGATTGTAAATAAATAAAGAGCCATGACAACTTGAAAGTGAACCAACTTCCAGCCACAGTAAAGAATTGGAAGAAATAGGCTTAAACTGTAGTGAGAAATATAGGGAAATATTTGAATCAACTTCCTGACTGAGAAATGGAAGTCTCATCAGCACTGACCAACACTCTATCCTTGACCAAACTAGTTTGGCTACTCTGAATTCTCTCTCGATAGGCCCTGACTTTGACCTACAAGAACTACAGCCTCTCAGCACAAACTGCTTCACCCACCAGCCACACCAACAGACTTGAAACAACACCCGTATAGTTTTTAACAGCTCCAGGCCATATCCCTAGGATGACAACTCCAGGCTTCTTAAGTTCCTGTCCAAGAAAGGTCAATTCTGCTGTATTTGTTACATTTTCCTTTGCTGAGATAAAATATCCAACACCCACAACCTAGAGGAGGAGAGGTTTACATGTATTGGTTCACAGTTTCAGAGGTTTCAGTCCATGGTTGGCTGACTCCAAGGGAGGAACATCACGGTAGGAGGGAATGGTGGAGCAAAGCTGCTTGCTTCATGGCAGTCGGATGTTGGGAACCACAAATTATAAATTGAGGCTAGGGTCCGGAGGCCTTAATGGAGACCTCAGTGGTCCTGCCATGCTATGACACCCCAGGGCAAGATTATATCAGCATAGGATCACTGCTGCCCTCTGAGTCATCTGAAGTCATCCTCATCAACATAAGATCCTTCTCAACATAAAACCACCACCATCCTCTGAGTCATCTGATAATCCCTCCGATTATTGTGTACACCCAATAAATAGGGCTAGCTCAGAGTGCCATTGTCTCTGCCCATGCTGAGGCATTGACCTCCCAGCCCCCCATCATACATTACTAAATTTATTTCTGATTTTTCTTCATCCTTCGCCATACCCCTTATACAGGCAGTTGGGGATCTTGGCCAGGTCCCCAGTAGTCAGGAAACAGAGCACATTGAAAGTGCCAGTAAGAGATGTATCTTGTAAAGGCAAGCCCCCATTGACCCACCCTCCCCAGCTGGGCCCCACCACTTAACAGCACAGTCAGCTATGACCATCAGTGGATTAATTACTGACGAGTACAGTGTAACCATGATCCAACAACCTCTTCAGGAGTCTTTTTTTTTTTTTTTTTTTGTGGGTACCGGGAGTTGACCTCAGGACCTCGCGCGCCAGCAGGTGCCCATGCTGCTGAGCGATATCACCGGCCCTTTTTTTGTATGTGGGTTCCGGGAGTCAAACTCAGGACCTCACGCTTGCCAGGCAGGTGCTTACGCTGCTGAGCCATCTCACTGGCCCCAGGAGTCTTTTAATCCAGTCAAGTGGGCACTTAATATTAACTGGCACTACTAGGATTAAGTGGCAAAGCTGCCAAAGGAATGTACTGTTTGTTGCAAAACCTAACTATAAGCCATCACCTCCTTTTCCCCAATATTTACTTTTTTAAAAACTTGCAATTCTAAGTCCTTTCTGTATTCCTTTTTGATATATCTCCTACAACCCAGGAATGCCTCCAGCACCTGGGAGTCATCATTTTGAAATGTAAACATCAAGAAAGATAAAGCTCCAGCCACCCTATCTCCCAGTTTCTGTGGAAGGGTAAAAGCCCAACTTCAGTAAGCTTCATTTGAAAAATACAGGTGGCCCAATCACAACGACTATCCCGCTTAACATCTTTCAGAACTTTTTTCAGCTCACCTTAGCATTTCCCCTTAGCATATCCCTTCTACTTTTTCTTTTGGTAGAGCTGAGCTCAGGCTCTCCCAAGATCTTTCCTTTATTATAGTAATACAGTAAAATCTGTCCTACTACCTTTAGTGCCTGACTTTGTTTCTCTTTGACAGTACCCAAGGGAAGCTGTAACTTCAGCATTAGTGGGTAGCTTCAAGAAGAAGAGTGATGAAGTTTCATTTCAGAGGGTCCTGGTTCTATCTTACAATAAGGCAGGAAACGGACACTTGACCCTTCCAGAGCTTCTCCTGACCAATCTGTTGGGTCTTCGGTAAAATATCCCTTAAGGTGCTCCATGAGTATACAGAAAGGAAAAGGCAACTTCAGGAAGTTAAGTCCCCAAATTAAACAGAGAAGTGCCTCTGTTGTCCTTGTCCTCACTCTGCTTCTCCCTTGCTAGACAACTTTAAACAAACCACATATATTCTTTCCTGAGCCTCGGTTTTCCTGTTCTGTACAAAGGAGTTGTACTAGATGATGTTTAAGCTCCATGCCAGCCTGGATGTACTACGACTTCCAGAGCCTTCAAATTTCTGAATTAACTGGAAGGCCCTCCTGCTAATCACCTTGCTGATTTGGTGAAGGGCCTCTTACTGGTGGCTATGGAGCTCTCCACTGTGCACCAAGGAACAGCTTTCACGTATCTTCCAGGGCCATATGCGGCTAGGATCCCCTGGAAACCAGAAAGCACATATGGTTGCCAGAGAATCTAACTTTGTGACTCAGAATTGCCATCTGCTAAACAGCTTTTAATTGAAGCTCTAAGAGGCAGAAGCTGGCTGGAAAAATCTTGCAAGTTGATCCAATAGGATTATCTTTCCTAAAAGAGGTTTTTCTTTGTTTAATTAGTTGGAAGCCATTTTGCCACAGATGGATTATTTGAATGTCAGTCCTCTTGGTACCCTGCTCCCTGCCTCCTTCCCCATGTCTGAGCCCCACTGGTTCTTCAGTTAGTGCCGGCCTCTGATCCCCCACCCCCTGAAAGCTGCACTGTTCTTCCTCTGAGGCATCCTGTTTACTGAAACCTTTTCTTCACTACTCAGAATTCAAGTGAGTTATTTTAGCCTGATGGAGAAGCCAACTGTAACTCAGACATGCTGTTAGACTCAATTACCATGTATGCAGGAATTCTGATCATGGTCTCATAAACCTATACTGTCCCAAGAGTCACCAGGCAGGCATGAGCCTGAAAAGCAGCATGACCACAGGGAAGCTTAGTCATTCCAGGAGCAGAGAGTTAACCCTCCGCATCTAGAGTGCACTAGAGTGCATTTTCAATGGCCCGGACTAGCTTCTCCTGCTCCTGCAGGAGGTGGGAGAAGGTGAAAGTACCCAGTTTAGGAGCTTCCTCCAATCAGGGATTTGGACTGCTGCAGTTCCTCATCTCTCCTCAGGGGCCACAGTGTGAGACGCTGGTATAACACAAAACATCACAGCTGGGAAGCACAGGTTTGATATGGGAACCAAGCTCAGATGTGTTGCAGCAGATGAGGGTGCTGCTCAAGCGCTACTAGGTTTGTCACTGGGTAAAATACTCAGTATCAGCGCACAAGTAGGTATCATTATCTTCATTTTAATGTTTTCATTATGAAAATGTTTAAAACAGGCAAAAGTGGCAAGATAGTTAAAGAATCCCTCCATACCTATCACCCAGTTCCAACAATGATCAACTCGAGGCTAATCTTATTTCATCTATAAACTCATGAATCTTTTGCTCACGCTCTACATATTATGTCCTCAAGCTTTGTAAATGAGGAAAGGCTCCAGTATAAATGAAAAAGAATCAAGTCGTTTATTTTTTATTTTTTAAATTTTTGTGGGTACCGGGGGTCGACCTCAGGACCTCGCGTGCCAGCAGGCGCCCGTGCCGCTGAGCGATATCACCGGCCCCTTTTTCGTATGTGGGTTGCGGGAGTCGAACTCGGGCCCTCGCGCTTGCAAGGCAGGCACTTATGCTGCTGAGCCATCTCACTGGCCCTGAGTCATTTATTTATTTATTTTTTTTTTTGGTGGGTACCGGGGGGTCGACCTCAGGACCTCGTGCGCCAGCAGGCGCCCGTGCCGCTGAGCGATATCACCGGCCCCTTTTTCGTATGTGGGTTCCGGGAGTCGAACTCGGGCCCTCGCGCTTGCCAGGCAGGCGCTTAAGCCGCTGAGCCATCTCACCGGCCCCATTTATTTTTAATGAACTGTCATGAGGGTTGAGCTGAGGAAAGGGAGTGGAGGAAGTACAGCACATCACATTTTTTGGTGTGACAGGTACGTATTGTGGAAAGAGCAAAGCCAATTAGGCACTATTATTACATAATTTTTATTTGGAATGTGAAAAACAGCACTTATGAATTAATACTACTCTGCCACAAAGAAGGATAAACTTGGGTCATGTTGAGGAAAATGGATGCACCTGGAGACCATAGTGTTAAGTGAAATAAATCAGATATATAAATATCTCATCATTTCTTTTATATGAGAAACCCAGAATATAAATGAAGAGTAAAATAACAATAGATAATAGGAAGACAGATCTTTTGCAAATGGAAAAGGGACCGAGAGATGGGGGGGTGAAAAGAGAATTAAGATGTTGTGTACATGTACCAGCTCCCCTGACGAATGTAATCATTATGTACTGCAAACATGTATTATAAAAATAAAAATTGAAAAAAAATGCTTATATTCAGCTTTTACCCCAAACTAATTGAACCAGAACACACTAAAGGCAGGGCCTAGCAAGGTTATCATTTATTTGTAAAAATTCAAAGTCTAAAGAAAACTTAGAAGACAAGTTTACTGGACTCTTCTAAACCTTTTATTCCTCATGGGGTAGACTATTATTCCCACCCATCCTTGGCTTAGGACCTGCAGGAATGGACTGCACATAGAACTCAGGTGGCTTCTTTCTCTTCCAGGTTAGACCTGACTTTTAGCACTGGGGTTGTTTGAGGCCATCTACCAGCTGTCATTGAATAGTCACTGAGGAAACATTTACAGGGCACCACTGCATCATAGCCTTGGGTCCCATGGAGGGGACATGTGGCCCTTGGCCTTAGATTATCTTCAACATGGAAAGGGAGATGAGACCCTTATGGAAAAGGGAATGATACCAGGATGAATGTGTTTGGAGAATACATGAGATTTCAGACTAGGGACAAATCCTTCCTACTGAGGGATTAAGCAGGATTCATGGAAGAGGTGACATTTAGGAAGAGGAAATTGACATCTTCGGGATCAGATGAAATTATTTGTTGGCTTTATTTTACTTTGTGACAGGGCCCGGAGTTGCTCTGATTCAAACCATGTGTACCACAACCCTAGCTCTGTGCTGCAGGTGCCAAGGAGAAGGCAACATATTTGTTCTTGAAGTGTTTTACAAGCCTGGACAATGGGGCGTGAATTGTAAAGGGTTCTAACTAATTCAGAGTGGCAGTGGAAACAGCTTCAGCATGTAGGAGGAGAACTGAGTGGGTAATGTGACAAGTGGGAACCAGAATCAGCAGTCAGAAGAATTGATCTGTATTTTGCCACTCATGGCAGTGAACAGGTCTTACTCAAGAATATAACCAGTGCTTGGCCTGAGAGTCTCTGAAGCACACCTGGGGCTGCATAAGTCATTGTCCTGGGTGAAATCGAGTTTGGGGATGATCAGGAGAAAGGGATGACAAAGAATCAGAAAGATGGTAAAGGAGCTGCCTTCCCATCACAGAGCATTAAGCAAGATAGAGCCCTGATTCACTACTTTGATCACCACCTGTTCAAAAGGGAGCCCCTGGCATTGCTTGAGGGTGGGCTTCATGGTGGAGTAAAGTCTTGAAGATTGAGCTGGAACTTTCTGAACAGATGAAAAGCTGTGGGAAGGTAGAGACAGTACATGGAAAGTACAGGGGTTTAGGAGCACTGAGGCCATGATAGCCATCATGGTGCCCGAATGCTAGCCCAGGTCTCGCCTAGGCGAGTCCTCTGTGGCAGATTGCATCACTGGCCCCATTCTTTACGTCTCCTGCTAGCTATCCCCTTTGCTATGTAGCTCTAGTGCCCTCTCACTCTAACTCTGGGTCCAGCCATGTAACTTGTTTTGGCCAACAGAATGAGGGAAACGTCCATGTGCAATAAAGGACAAACTCACCAAGCCTGGGTGGTCCCAACCCTGCACAGTCCAAAGAAGGTTTTGACCCTTACCCGGCTCCTGGCTCCTGAAAGCTAACCTCCAAGTCTTCAGAATATCCTGCCAGCTAAGAATGACACCATTTACTTGGGACTTACACCATGGCAGATAGTCTAGCTAGCAATGTGATTTATGATGGGGGCCTTGGGTTACATGTTACCAACTTGACTCCAAAGGGGCTGGGAACTAAGGCCAGCCACGTGGCCGTCAGCCATGCCTATGTGACATACAAAACAGGAACCTTAGACTCAAAGGTTCAAGTGAGCTTGCCTGGCTGGAGACACTCCGTGTGTGTTGCTGTGAGAATTAAGCACTGTCTGAATGACCCCACTGGAGAGTACAAATGGAAGTTTGCACCTTGTGTCTCCTGGCCCCTGTCCTGTGCATCTATTTTCCACTGCTGATTTAATCCATGTTCTTATCCTATAGTAAAGTTTGCCATGAGTATAACAGCTTTGCTGAATTCTCTGGGACCTTCTAGTGAATACTGAACCTATAGGTGGGCCTGGGCAGCTCTGAATAGCACGTAATCTACCAATCCTGGGTCTAGGTCTCAAGGTGCCTTGTAGATCCTCGCTTGCTATGTTGTACCTGTGTGATTATCTTAAGAAGAGCATACTTGGATTAGCTCACTAGTCCAGGGAAAAAGAGAGGCATGTGGAGCAGGGTCATTTCCAATTCATCTATCCTAAATCAGTCCCTCCCAGCTGGCTGTTCATGAGGGAGCTAATAGAGAAGTGCAGAACTACCTAGCTGAGTCCAGCCTATCGTACCTGTCCCCCAGCTGACCCACACCCTCAGAAACAATACCACTTGTTTCTAGCATGTTTCAAGCTTTACAATGATGTGTGTAGCAGCAGTAGAATTGATAAGCCCCAAACAACAGTGGTGATCTCAGCCCTTGGTCTAACTGATGTCAAGGCCTCTGGGTATCTCAGCAAGCTGGTTACTCTATACCTTCAGCTTCCAAGCAAGACAGAGCCACAAACCAACTGGCCATGTGGTTTCACTCATGCAAATTGTAAGTGATCAGTTTCTCCAAAGGATGCCCATGTGTCCCTGTGTAAGGCCTTGTGGATAAACAAAGAAAGGATGTGGTCTGAAAGCAAGGTTGGGCAAGAGGGAGAAAGAATGGGCCTCAGAGAGAAGGGGAAAAGGAAGGACAAAGAAAAGTAAAAGTGAAGAAAAGGAGTATATGGAAGAGGAGTGCAGAAGAATCTTGGGAGTACTATTTTTACCACCTCCTGACCTGAGATCGCCCAACAAACACATATCTACATACCCTCACACCAGGCAGCATGGTCCTTCCAAAATGGTGTTGGCTCCCTGGCAAAATCCTGGATCCACCAATGTCTTTCTTCAGGCTCCTTCTCCTCCTGGACACACCATTGGCCTTTGGGATTTCACTGCTGTTTTCAGTTCTCCAGCTCTGACTCCCTATTGCCACCTAAGTCAAACATTGCCTCATTCTCTGGATGCATCCACTCTCACCCATTTCTCTGAGTTCTCACCCTTACTATGGCCTCCAGGATCCTTCCCAGGCAGATGCTCTCCATCTCAGGTTTCCCTAACCCCCTGCAGTAAATAAAATTACTATTAAACAAATATTTTCTCTCTTTATTCCATTTACCCAGAGGAAGGACACCCCATATTCATTGATATTGATCTTGTTCATATAACTTGCTTTGGCCAATGAAATATGAGTGGAAGTGAAAATGTGCTCATTCCAAACAGACATTTTAAGAGGTGTCATATTTCTGTCTGCTCCTTTGGGAAATTCTAATCTCCACTGTGACAGGACCACACCCAGGTCACCACTACCACTGAATCTCAGGTTCAGAATGAGACTTGTGGGGCAGATATGAACTTAATTCTTAGCTTGGAATAGAGATGCCTTTGTCAACTCACAGGCATTAAAAGCAGTTCAGAGGCTGGAAAGAGTATCTCAATGGTAGAGCATGTGCTTAGCATACATGAGGACATGGGTCCAATCACCAGCATCAAACAAACTAACTCAGTTCAGAGTAGTTTGTTATACAGCACATTGTAGTGGTTGCTGACTAATACATCCTCTCATGAAGGAGCAAGCCAAGATCTTGCTGAAGCGACATCACCATTACATTAAATACTACAAGTCACTAATAAAGGATGTATCTCCTTCTGGTTAATGGCTGCATAGTATTTCATTCTATGGTTACTTAGTTACTTCATTAACCAGTCCCTTATTCACATATAGGGTTTTCTCTCATCCAAGTACTAACCAGTCTCAACCCCACTTAGCTTCCAAGATCAGACGAGACCGGTGCATTCACAACATATTCATACTCCTTTTCTTCAAAGACACTTACATAAACATCCTAGATATCAACATTTTGGGGCAATAATGAATCTTATTTGGCTATTATTTGTTTATAAGAATTGGAGAAATGATGTTAAAATATGAATACTCTAAAAAAATAAACAAGATCGGTTCTGTTATCACCAATACATGTAAAGTCAAGGATGCAAACTGTTATTATTGTCTTGGGGAGGAAACTTTCATGCAAGCAAATAAAGCTGCTCTCAATGGAGCTACTTTGATGACAGGAGGGACACAAATCTTAGGGGTGGAAAGGAGATGACTTGGCTATGGGATAGGCTTATAAAAAAAGACTTTGCCAACCTGATATGATAGATGTCTTGAAGTATATAAAGGTCTGCCATGGGGAAGAAGGACCACACTAGTTTTCTCGTGGGGCTATATTAAACTTCTAAGGCTGCCCTAACTATCACAGCCTGCATGGTTTAAACAACAGAAATTTATTTTCTCACTGTTCTGAAGGCTAGAAGTCTGATTATTTTTTTAAATGTTGGCTGGTTTGGTTTCTCCCGAGGCCTCTGTCCTTGGCTTATGATGGCCATCTTCTCCATTGGTCTTACTTAGAAGCATTGGGAATTAGGACTTCAAAATATTAGTTTTGAGGGGGAACAAATCAGCCCATAATAGGGATGGAAGACAGAAGGAATCAGAACAACACTGGGGAGAATTTTCTGGTCAAAACACTGCCAAAGGGAGGAGTTTCCCATCCTGGGAGCTATTTCTTTGCTGACCAGATGACCTCTTTAGTAAGAATGTTCCTTTCATAAACCTGTAGAGCTTACCTGTGCCAGGTGCCATGCCAGTAGCAGGTGTAGTGTCTTCCCTCCTGGAGCTTGAAGTCTAGTGGTGTAATGAGGAATTATATCAGTAAACACATAAACAAACATTATGGCAAGTTGCAGGAACTGCCTTGAGGATATAACAGAGGGCCGCTTTACATTGAGTGGCCAGGGAGGGTATAACAGATGACATCTGTTGCTAACGAAACCTTGTTTATTTTGCATACTTAGAGATCTTTTTATCTTGGGTGTATGGGCCTTTATCCAATGCAGGGGATGACATGAAGTTGTTCTAAGCAGTCACTGGACTCTTGTTTTCCTTGGCCAGTGATTGGTTGTGATGAATGCCATGTGATCTATTTCTGGTCAATAAAATGGAAGTCAAAGTCTTATGGTTAGGCCTTTGCTATGGTTTCATTAAGTGTCTGGCAAAAGCCCATGTGTTAAAGGTTTGGTCTCCAGATCATGGCACTGTGCTCTGGAAGAGGATTATAGGACCTTGATCTCTTCCTCACTTTCCCCAGACACTGGTAAGGTAAGCAGTTTGCTCCAACATACACTCCCTGTCATGGCGAGCTGTATCACCACAGGTCCAAAGCAACATGAAGGCCAGTTATGGACTGAATCCTCCAAAACTGTGAGCCAAAATAAAACTTTCTTCTTTTTAAATGGATTATCTCAGTATTTTGTACGTAACAGAAAGCTGACTAACAAAGCCTTCCTAGAAAATTCTGTTCTTCTGATTAAACAAAACAAAAGACCCTTTGTCTTTTCCATCTTTCCAGATTGAAATATAGAGGTGATACCTGGAGGTATGATAGCCTTCTTGCAACCTTGAGCCAGTATGTTGAAGACTCTAAGGATAGAGGGATTGAAAGACAGAAAGACTCTGGTCTTGCCAGCATTGTCAGGTTTCCATGTCAACACTTAGCTATGTATCTCCGACTTCATCTTAAATGAGAAAGATGAACCCCTATTTGTGTAGGATTGACAAGTTGAGTTTCTGTCAGTTGCAATCAAACATATTCCCAATTGATAAGTCCAGTAGGACTTGCCGAGGAAATAACATTTACTTGAGACATGAAAGATAAGTAATGCTATGTAAGTGAAGAAAAGGGGGAAAGCTTCCACATAGGAAATGGCTCAATCAGGTAGGACCTTGTGGGACATGATAAGGACTTTCCTTTTATAAGTCACTCTTTATAAAATTTCCAACAACTAAAATGTTGGGGTTATAAAACAAATCTTTGAGCATGTGTCCTCACTGCAACTCTCCTCTTGTAAAAACATGTAGGACTTGCTAAACCTGGACAAACATTTCCCTCTGTCTTTCCCTTGACCTGACTAGTTATGCATTTGAAGCCAGAGCTGGCACAAAGTATTTGGTGGGTTGAAAGGTCGGTTCAAATGATAACCTTTGGTCTTTAAAGAAAAAAGTGAGGCCATCTTTACACTTAAAGCAGTGAGTTCAGATGGAGGTGAAGCCACTTTTTCTTTGACTAATAATGAAAGGCAACTTTCTACTACTCTTCCTGTCTTTCAAGAACCTGGTTGCTCCCTCACCCTTAATATGAGGAGAACTGATCAAGGCACTATTTTCATATATGGAAACCACACAAGGCAAAAATGTAGTCTCCTGGGACAATGACTCCAGGACTGAGTCTAGAAATCTTATTGGAAAATCAGGAGCTGGTAAAGGTGACCTTATTTCCCAATGCCTTACTGTCCTCCCAGACCTCCCACCCAGTGCCACCTACTCTATCTCTGTTTTCCACACATCAAGGGTGGAGTTTCTCTGTGGCTACCATACTGCTCTGTCCCACTTGAAGCACATTTTTTCTTGAATAATTCCCCACCCACTCCTGGCTTGCACTAGCAGATCCATCTATGCAAACCTCCTCGGATCTTCAGCAACATGACTCAAAGTGCCACAATTCCTACAGGAGACAAATACATATTTCATTGCCACTGTAGAGTTGTATTGCCTGATGGTTGAAATATGAGAGTAGCCTAAAAGCATAATTGCCATTGACCTGTGTGCAGATGAGGTCTGGGGGACACGTGAGACATTTAGCTCTTTTCACTGTAGGCTGAACCTAGTATTTGCACCATCTCTGCAACTTCCTGACTTTACCCATTGTCAGATGTCTTTCCCTTTCCTTCCCACCTCCCATTAAACCCCATTTGCCAATCCTGCCCTCCAAACCCAGTCCCCATGACACTCCCCCTGAGATTCCATGAGTGTCTCCCTCTCGGGAACTCTGCTCTCTCTATTGTCTGCCACTCTAGCATTTCCTTCACTACATCACCCCGATTTTGACTCTTGCTCAGCCAACGGTGTTTTCTTTTATAAGAACTTTTCGGGGCTAAGGACTCTCTGTAACCCCAGCTCAGTCAATGATTATGAGAACAATGCTAAATTAAGATGCCGATTCCACTCCCCCTGCTAAAAGAAATGCCACACCTCCATTTCCTATCTTTGTTTACAGAGATGAAGGTACAGTTCATTTTTCTTTCCCACTCCTTTTTACCCCCAGCTGTTGAGAAAGAATTCCTTTTCCTTTACAAATATTTCTTCCTCCCAGTCATTAACACAGGAACTCACTCTAAGGGGTTCTGTTAGGAGAGGTTGCAGGGGATAGATACGTTTCTCTGCTCACTGATAATAAATGGACAAGGACTTAATTCACAGTTTGCTTTTTCTCAGGCTTTCTGAAGCTCCATCAAGGGGAGGAACTTATACTGTCAGTCTCAGTAAGAGAAACTGGCATCATGGGCTGCTCTGGGGAGGACAAGAGGAATCTTGTCAGGAATGGAAGCCACATTTATTAGCTGTCTCCAAGGCTTGCTCCCATAGGACCTCCAGCCTCCCAAAATTCACTCTCTTCTGGGAACTCACAGAGGACATCTCGAATGTGCATAGGACTTATAGAAGTCCTCTTGGGTTCCTTGTCACAGCCATCTTGTTCCTCAGTCCCGTTGGTGACTCCCTTCGGTGAAGTCCATGATGCCTATCCTTTTTCAGGATGTCTTCAGTGGCTGGGCTGTCCTTGCTGGTGACTCCAATAGCCTGAGAATCCCTACCACTTCCTCTCTTTCTGTTTTCACCATACTTTGTCACATGAGGACCAACCCCATGTCACTTTTTTTTTTTTTGGTACCGGGAATCGAACTCAGGACCTTGTGCTTCCCCCTATGTCTCTTTTATCCTGTGGCTCACAGAGTAGGTGCAAGAGCAGCTCTTGGAATGTTTCCTTGCTCCCAGCTTCTCAGCTTCCTCCAGTTTTCAGATGTAAACCCCCGAGGGACTTAGCTAAGGGCAGGTCTGAGTGACAGCAGCCTCCTCCTCTAAACCCTCTGCAATGATTTTCTGAGTTGTCCTTCCCCCCAGATCTCTCAGATGCATCACTGGAATAGAGCCGGGAGCTTGGCTCTCTCTTCCATTAGGAGAAGTTACTACTCAGAAGCTTCCAGATGTTCCTACTCCTGTGCAGAGCGCTGTTCAGAGGAAAAAGATCTTGGCTTGGTGAATCTCATTAGGAAGGGTGCTTCAAGCTCAGGGAATGGCATACAGTCAAATGTGGGGAAGAACAGACTGCACGTTGGGAACAGCAGGGTGAAAACTGTAGAAGGCATAGACCTTCTAACTTGGGGTTTCGAGAACTGAGATTGATGAATGGAAATTAGTTGTGTTCTGAATTGGAATCCCAGAGCCAAACAGTAAGGAGCTGGTAACAGTTCTTCAGTAAGGGTTTAAGGCAACAGAGCAGTTGGGACAGCCAGGCTCCAAGATCACCCGCAGTGATTCTTGCTTCCTGGTTTTCATGCTTTTGTGTAGTCCCCTCCCACATCAAATATTGAGGCATATGATGGTCTAAGGCTAGGTCAATAAAGACATTGTGGCAAAAGACCTGTTTAGTTCCCATAAGATAGGAAAAATTAATATTCCATTGTGAAAAGAAATGGAACAAAGGGGGCAGGAGAAGAATAGTATGAGACTTATAGTACAATGTATTAAGAAGTATTTAATATATATTTTGTTTTCCCAAATTCCACAATAATTATCAAAAGTTTGGAGAATATTCTATTCATCCGGGGTAGATAACCCTTATTCAGCTTCCATGCAGTCTAATTTCCTTGCCGTAAATTGGTACTTTCTTTTTCCTGTTTATTGTGGAGCCCTATAAAATATGGGTCAGTGACATTCCTATGGTCTTCTTCATCTTCAAGATCCTTACGAAGCCAGTAGAAATGGTGTGGTTGGGCCTATTAAGATCAAATGTGTGTTCATATGTCCACAGATGTTTAGGTTTGAGAGTTGTCATTAACTTGCATAGATGGATGTTTGGATAACATCTTTTGGAGAGGTTTTGGCTAATATTCTGGGAAAATTTGGAGCCCTGAGAACATTGCATATTGTGGAGAGACAGGATAGAAGGAAGGGATATTGTGCAGGGATAGAAAGAAGGAGAGGTTAAATTCTTATGGAGAATAAGAACAATACACAGTTGATCTTAGCTATTCAGATGCCATATTTGCAATTTCGCCTACTCCCTAACATTTATTTGTAATTCCCAAATCAATATTTTTAGTGCTGTTGTCATTATTCATGGATACACACGGGATATCAAAAGATTTGAGTCACCCAACTCTCACATTCCCAATTGAGGTCCCATATGGCAGTGATATGCTCTCCTGTCAGTGCTCATGCTGAGATGACCGGAGGATGGAAACAGCAGGGACAGTGCGGTGTAGTGCAGGAAGCTCAGCTCTGGGCCAGCCAGATACAGTTCGAATCCCAGCTCCACATCAGTTAGAAGAGTGGCCTCCGGAGAGTCTCCCATTTCCAAACCCCATTTCTCTTTAGTAAAATAAAGAACATAGGATCAATCGAATGAGTCCATTTTAGGATGTGAGATTGTAATCTATGTGAGATATGTGTGTATGTATATATATTCATATGTATGTACACATATGTACATTAATATCCCACATAGATTATAAACTCATATAGATTGTATCATGTATGTATGTATAGTATATGTGTGTGTATATATAATATAGATTTAGTTATTTATTTCTCCAAAGAGTAGTGACTCTATAGAACACAACTATTGTAAATAATAAGAACCAACATATTCTGATCTGAACCAGGGGTGGGCATGCTATTCTGTTAGCCACTACAAAAAAAAAAAAAAAAAAAAAATGACTGTAATGGGGAAGTGCTGTGAATGCCAGGTGCAAGGCTAGAAAAATTGACAAGAAGTCAGAAGAGGTGAGCTGAACATTATCTTTCAATTGAGTAAAGTGAGGTCAGACCAGCCATCTCAGCAGTGGTTCTGGTAGACATCCTGGAACCAGACCAATAAGCCAAGTTGTGAGAGCTTGTTCTAGGCAAATTGAAGGGTCATCAATTCAATTCAACAAATACTATTTTATTATATGTTCTCAGCCCCTGCTAGATTTAAGGACTAACTTTGGATTTCAACCCTGGCAGGGGCACAGCAGTATGTAGTAAACCCCTCAGGTGATCCTGCTGCATTTTTTGTCCATGTAAACACTTTATAATGACTATGTTTTTATAATGAGCATGCCTATTGTTTCAGTGAAGGCTGTAAAAACACAGAGTGGAATGATTTGTGTGATAAGCTGAGCCTCAGGGTACAACTGGCTGGGATAGAAAAAGTGATTCACCAAGACAAACACAAAAACTACATGTATTTACTGGCATGCCTCCTGATGAGATGAAAGAGTACTGACAGGAGATGATGCTAAAGGGAAAGCAACTAAACAGAATGGCAACTTGATACAATCCAGTTCCTTCAAGTATCACCAAAAGTTCTTATATTTGAATGTATGAATTTGCTGAATCATAGGGCATAACTACCAAACAGCTTTCCAAAGTTTTGGTGCCAATTCACACTTCCATCAACATTATTAGTTCCAGTTTCTCTACACCTTCACCAACACTTGGTATGATTGGTCTTCTCAATGGAACATTGATTTCTGAGCTAGAGCACAGAACACAGTTATGGGTTGTTCATCACTGGTTTCACATAAATTTCAGGATTTTTTCCTAGTTCTGTAAAGAATGCTGTTGGTATTTTGATGGGAATTAGCCCAACAAATCCTGAGTAACAAGAACAAAACAGGAGGTATCAGAATTCCAGATTTCAAAGTTTTTCAAGTTATATTTCAAAGCTACAGTGATAAAAACAGCATGTTACTGGCACAAAAACAGACATGAAATTTGATGGACTAGAGTAGATGATGCAGAAACAACCCCCAGCACCTCTAGCCATCAGATCTTCAACAAAGAGACCAGAAACATATACTGGAGAAAAGATAACTTCTTTATCAAATGGTTCTGAGGAACCTGGTTATTCACATGCAGAAGAATGAAGACCCATGTCTCTCACCCTATACTAACAAATCAAAATGGATCAAAGACCTAGATATAAAAACAGAATCACTGAATGGAAGCTAAAACAGGTGAAACTTTTGAAGACATAAGAATAGGCAAGGACTTTCTAAACACAAATTTCATAGGAAATAACACTAACAATCAACAGATAAGATCATATCAAATTAAAAAGCTTCTGCACAGCAAAAGAAACAACCAACAGAGTGAAGAGACCACCTAGAGAATGGGAAAAAATTTGCCAGCTACTCCTCAGAAAGAGGACTACCATCTAGAATATATAAAGAACTCAAAAAAATTAGATCTTCCCATAAAAGATCCAATTATAAATGGGCAACTGAAACAAATAGACACATCTTGAAAGAAGTACTCATAGGTATATGAAGAAATGTTCAGTCTCTTTGGCCATTAGAGAAATCCAATCAAAATAACACTAAGATTCCAACTTACTCCAGAAAGAATGACTATTATCAAGAACTCAAAAAACAACAAATGCTGACAAGGTTATGGGGAAAAAAAAAACTTCTACTTTGTTGGCGGGAATGTAAACTATGGAAATTAGTATTGAGAGTTCTTAAAAAACTAAAAGCAGATTTTCCATTTGACCCAATTGCACTTCTGCATATCTTCCCAAAAGAGTTAGACATCATACTATAGTGATATATGCATACCCATGTTTATAGCAGCACAACTCATAATAGCTAAATCTTGGTAATGGCCTATATGTCCATCAGTAGATGGATGCATAAAGAAAATGTGATGTATATATACATAATGAAGTACTACTCAGCCATAAAGAATAAGTTTGAGTTATTGGTCAGCAAATGGATGCACCTTGAGTCCATAAATGCTAAGCTAAATAAATCAGACAAAGAAGGTTAAACATTGCATGTTTTCTCTTACATGAGTAACTCAAAGTGTAGATAATTTAAAGAGAAAAATGAAACACAGATGATAGGATACAGGGAGATAGACTTTGTGGAGATGGAAAAGGGATCTGGGGATGTGGGAGATGGGGGGTGGGGAATGGAGAAAGGGTCAAGATGTGATGTGTATATGTACCAATTCTCCACAATGAAGGTATTTCATATGTATCACAAATATACACTAATAAAAGCTTTTAAAACAAAAAAGAAAGACAAAACAGGTCATTCATCATGATGGAGGCATCTGCCACATTAGCTAAGCAATTCCCAACATCTGGCCCCTGGGAGCAACATTTCTATGCTTGCTTCTTCTGCCTTCCCAGCAATTCCCTGAGCTCCCTAATATCTTCATGAATTAAACTAAGCTGAGTCAGTTTCTGCTGCCTGTCAGCAAACAGCCCAACTAATGCATCAGGCCAAGTTACTGGGCACTGTCAACCTGGCTCTTGGTCTCCCCTAACCTAGACAATAAGAACAAACATCATGCGCCACATACTGTAGCCACATGGAAATAGTTCCTATCTCCAAGCTCACCAGAACGGTCCCCCGTCTTTTCATGGTGCCAGCTTCTCTTCCCAAAATTCTCTCCCAACTCTCCCTCTACTTGAAAACATATTCTAAGCTTAAACCTAAATATTACCTTCTTTGAGAAATCCTCTGAGCACCGCATGCATTTGCTCCCTACTCTGCTGAGGAGAATTCTGGTCACACTGTTACAGGCTGAACTGCACCTCCTCAAAATTTCTGTGTTGAAGCCTGAACCCCCAATAGCTTAGAATGTGACTCTATTTGGATATAGGGCCTTTGAAAAGGACTAAGGTTAAATGTCATACAGGTGGGTCCTCATCCAACATAACTGGTGTCCTTCTGAAAAGAAATTAGGACACAGAAAAGAGATGCCAGGGTATGTGAAAAGACCACATGGAGAGGACACAGCCAAAAGGTGGCATCTGCAAGCCAAGGAAAGAGACCTCAAGAGAAACCAAACCAGTTGACACCTTGATTTTGGACTTTGAGCCTCCAGAACTGTAAAAAAAAAATATAATAAATTTCAGTTGTTTAAGTCACCCAGCCTGTGGTATTTTGTGATGGTAGTCCTAGCAAACTAACATATACCCTACTAAGACAGTGCTGCTACCGCCGATCATTTGTCTCCTGACTAATCCCTGTCTTCAAGAAGAGGTCAGTTACTCTGGGCCAATCTAGCACTAATGTCTGATGGACAATGGAGGCATGAGTGCAAAGGCCAAAGGCAAGAAGAGCTGGACAACTTTCCTTTTTCACCCTCTTCCCAACTTCCTCCTTGAGGATCTGATTTGGTCCCCAAAAGCAACAAGTTAAAGATCAGCAGAGAATGGTTGTACAGAGACCCTGCACAGCTTTGGCTTTAAGCTGTCACCACCTTTGAGCCATGTGGACCCAAGTACTTGAGTGGATTCCATAAGTGACTCCAGCCCCACATCTTTAACTGAGCTCAGCTGTCTGCAGGGTTTGTTCCTGGAAAGATTTAGGCTAGTGGTTCTCAAACTGTGGCATGCGTCAAAATCAGCAGCAGGCTTATTAAAGCACAGATAGCGGGGCCACCCCATAGTTCCTCATTCAATAGGTCTGGAATGAGCCCCAGACTTTACATTTCTAGCAAGTTGCCAAGTGATGCTGGTACTGCCAGTCCAGACACTAACCCAGGCAAAGGGAAGCTGGCACTTCAGGTATTTCAGGGAAGGTGATAGAAACACTTTAAAAAACATTGAAGGCGATCCAGACAGAGATAAAAGGTGACAGGAGTGTATAATTAGGCCAGAGTGCTAAGCATATGTGAGACAAAGCCTTACTGGTTACATAACCCATTGGGTTAGTGATGAAGATGGATACAAATGAGTTCATTTCAGAGCCCAGATGCAGTGGGGCAAGGAATGGCCACCAAAGGACTTGGAGAAGACCTCAGCTCATCTTCAGATCTGCAGGCGTTTCTGGGGTTGTGTGGTTTATTCGGTGGCTATTGAGCTGGGGCAGCAGGCTGTAATGGAGAGGAGTGGGACTCGAGGGCTGCCCTGGTTATTACCCACTTTGTATTGTGGCCACTTAACCTTAGTCTCCAGCCTTAGTTACTTTGTTTTCAGTGATTCTGAACAGTTGCAAGGATAAAGTGGTATTTGGACAAACAACATTTTGTAAATTGTGAAATTCTACGAAAGCATGAGCTATTTAGGTTTATGGGACATAGAAATGAGTGGGGCCACAACCTTGCTCACAGGGACTCTCTGCATGCTAATCCTTCCTAATCCAAACAGGAATTGTCTGCTCCTCTGTGTCTTCCTTCTTACCTTCCTAGCCTAAGCCACCCCTCTCCACAGACCCCTCAATAATATCCTGTCTCTTGCCCTGCCAAGCCAGTTCTTCATAGGGCAGCAAAAGGATTATTCAAAACTTTAATTAAGTTATGTTGCTCATAAACTTAACACTTTCTGGTAATTTCTTCTTTAAAATCAAATTTAAATTCTCTAGAACCATGAAAATATGCATGATCAGACCCAACCCCACCTCCCCAGCTTCAGCTCATGTCATTCCATAAGGTACTAGCCTCCGTTAGCTCTTGAGATGCAACAAGGACCTTTGTTCCTGCCTCAGGACCTTTGTTTATTCTCTGCTTTGCAGAAGGGCTCTTTCCTCCACTCTCTGGTTTACAGCTGCTCATTCTTTAGATCTCAGTGGGGGCTTGCAATGACCCCACAATCTCTCTCTCTCTCTCTTTTTTTTTTTTTTTTTTTGTGCTGAGGACTGAACCCAGGGTTTCCAGCTTGCTAGACAAGCATTCTACCACTGAGCTAAATCCCCAGCCCCACTCCACAATCTCGATTAGATCATCCTTTTGTCTCAGAGCACCCTGTTCATTTATTTTACAACTTGTAGTTACTTTTTATTTTTTTCTGTTTGGTTTAGTATCTGTCTTCCTGACCAAACTGACAGGCTCTGAGAACTGGGGTCATGTCTGTTTCCTTCATCTCTTGTATCCTTCAGGGTATTTTGGATACAAGCAACAGAAATCAGTCTGCCTAATTAAGAAAAAAAGGAGTTTGGAAGGACATCTGGAGTTAATAGCCAGGCCAGAGCATAGTGCTTTGAAATAAGCAGAAATAGGCCAGAGATAGCTCTAAAAACCAGGAAGCTAAAATTACAGAAAATGTTTTGGTTAAAAACAGCCTGACTGGGTGTGAGAATCCCCAAATCCCAACTTGTTTTCAGTCTCTTTATTAATCTGTTTTAATTTTAAATCCAGAGTGAAAACATTTAACTAGCCTGGCTTGCATTATGGTAAGTACCCTTGGTTAGGGAAGAAAGAGAAGCTTCATTAAGCTGGACCCAAAAGGAAATACATAATTCCATGATCTGAAAGAAGAAAAAAAATGTGGGGATGGGGGTGGAGGAATGTCTGCTAGGTAGCCCAAAACAAGGTATCCACTAGGACCCTCCTCCTCCTCCTTTTCTTTTTCTCCTCCTCTTCCTCCTCCTCCTCCCCCTCCTCCTCCCTCTTCTCTTCCTCCTCCTTTTTCAGTAGTACATGTTTGTGATACATAATGATTGCAGATTTGGGAATTCATTGTGGAGAGTTGATAAGTGCACATGACACATCTTAATTCTTTTTATGTTCTCTTAACCTAACTTCTCCATCTCTTGGTCCCCTTCCCATTTGCAAAAGAGCTATCTCCCTGTTTCCTATTATCTATCTTTTATTTTGCTCCTTACTTATGTTTTTGGTTTCTCATATAAGAGGAACCATGTGATATTTAAGCTTGTGTGTCTGATTTATTTTACTTAACATTATGGTTTCAAGGCAAACTCATACAAATGACCCAAATTTATCCTTCCTTAAGGCAGAATAGTACTCTACTGTGTATAAATACCACATTTCTTTATCCATTCATATGTTTATGGACCTGTAGGCTGCTTCCAAGGTTTAGCTATTATGATTTGTGCTGCTATAAACATGAATATGCATCTATCAGTGTAATAAGATGTCTTTAACTTGGGAAGATGCCTAGTAGGGGAACAGTTGGGTCAAGTGGAATTTCTAATTTTAGTTTTTTGAGGACTCTCCATACTGTTTTGCATAATAGTTATGCTAACTTACATTCCCACCAACAATGTAGAAGGGTTCCTTCTTCACCACTGCTTCGCCAGCATTTGTTATTTGATTTCTTGATGATACCCATTCTTCCTGGAGTAAAATGGAATTTCAGGGTTTTAATTTGCTTTTCTGTAATGGCCAGGAATGTTGAACATTTTTAATGTATACTTGTCTATTTATACTTCTAAAAAGTATCTGTTCATGTCAGTTGCCCATTTATAATTGGATCTTTTACTGGGGGGGGTCTAATTTTTTGAGTTCGTTATATATTCTAGATATTAGTATTCTGTTCTAAGAATAACTGTCAAAATTTTCCCATTCTCTAGGTTGTCTCTTCACTCTATTGTTTATTTCTTTTGCTCTGTAGAAGACTTTTAATCTGATATGATCCCATTTATTGATTCTTATGTTATTTCTTAAGCAATTTGGGTTGTATTCAGAAAGTCCTTGCCTACACCTTTTTTTATCTTTCAGCAGGTTAAGTGTTTGTGTTTTAATATTTAGATCCTTGAATCATTTTTATTTTAGTTTAGTACATAGAGAGACATATGGTTCTAGATTCAACCTTCTGCATGTGGCTAGCTGCTTTTCAAAGCTTCATTTGCTAAAGAGGCTACCTTTTCTCCAGTATACGTTTTGGCCCCTTTGTCAAAGACAAGATAGCTGAATGTTCCTGGAGTTGTTTCTGCATCCTCTGTTCTATTCCACTGATCCACATGTCTGTTTTTGTACTAGTACCACCCTGTTTTTATCGCTGTAGCTTTGTAATATAACTGGAAATCTGGGATTGTGATGCCTCCTGCTTTGCTCTCATAACCAGGATTGCTTTTGCTATTCTGGGTCTCTTCAGTTCCATATGAATTTTAAGACTGTTTTCTCTGGTTCTGTGAGGAATGTTTTTGGTATTTTGATTGGGATTGCATTAACTCCACATATCAGTTTTAGAATTATGGTCATTTTGACAGGTTTGGGTCAGCCTATCCAGGAATAGGGGATATCTTTCCATCTAGTGTCCTCTTTGATCTTTTTCAGAGTACTGTATCTTTCACTGTAGAGATTTTTCACTTCCTTGGTTAGGTTAATTCCTAAATATTTAAATTTTTTTGTTGCTAGTCTTTTTTTTTTTTAATGTGGGTACTGGGGGTCGAACTCAGGACCTCGCGCTTACCAGCAGGCACTTTTGCCACTGAGCGATATCACAGGCCCCTTTTTTTCCTTTGTGTGGGTACTGGGAGTCGAACTCAGGACCTCGTGCTTGCCAAGCAGGCGCTTGTGCCGCTGAGCTATCTCACCGGCCTTGATGCTAGTCTTAATGGTATTGTTTTCCTAATTCTTTTTTCAGTGGGCTCATTATTGGTGTACAGGAATGTGTTGATTTTTGTAGGATTTTCTATCCTGCTATGTCGCTGAATTTGGTTATTAATTCTAAGGGCTTTTTTATGGAATTTTTTGGATTTTCTATACGAAGAATCATGTCATCTGCAAATAATGATAATTTGACTTCTTTTCCTATATGTATCCCTTTTATTTCTTTTTTCTTACCTGATCGCTCTGGCTAATGTTTGTTTGTTTGTTTGTTTGTTTGTTTCGTGGATACTGGGGGTCGACCTCAGGACTTCGTGTGCCAGGAGGCGCCCGTGCCGCTAAGTGATATCACTGGCCCTTTTTTCGTATGTGGGTACCGGGAGTCGAACTCAGGACCTCACTCTTGCCAAGCAGGCGCTTATACCGGTCCCCTGGCTGATGTTTTGAGTACTATATTGAACGGGAGTGGTGATAGCAGACATCCTTGCCTTGTTCCTGGTTTTAGAGGGAAAGCTTTCAGCTTTTCCCCATTCAATATGATGTTAGCAGTAGGTTTGTCATAAATGGCTTTTATCAGATTGACGTAAGTGTGGAGGACCACCTGGATGGCTCTCCTTGAAAGAAGAGCGATTATCTCCATTTTGGCTGAATCTGGCCCTATTTCCATGTATTGACATGTACAGAGCTGGCTAGGACTTTTCCTTATCCCTTTAATTGGCTTTAAGCAATGCAAATTGGTCCAGCGGAGGTGCTGATGTGTAGTCTTTGAAGCAAGGCAACAGGTCAGCATTTCCCCACCCCTGTAGCTCTCAAAACATATGGTTGAGCCTGGCGGGATGGAGAGCTGTGCTCCATGTTGTCAGCTGGGATTGAGCCTTGAGAAAGAGGCTATGACTTCCCAGGGCATAGAAGATTGCACATCAGAGCTGAAGCACCGACCCCAAAACATTAGATACTATCTTGAATTGTGTTATGCAGATTACTCCTTCTGCATATCCTTCCCTCTGCATATTGCAAAGGTGATTTCAGGCCACCTACCTAGCCCAGCTCATGATACTCACGTATTTCCCGCCACTCCTCTCCTCGAGAAGTAATAAAACCCAGGTTCGGCCCTGGGTCGAGGCCTTTGTTCCAGTAACCATCACTCTGGTTGGACTTAGGACCCCCTTGGCTCCCCACAACTATAGATATGTCTTAGTGTCTTTATTCTCACTGTGGATTGCATTGGAAGTGGTAGATTGGGATTAACTCGCTAGAATTCCCATAACTTTCTTTTGGGATTACAAATATAACTTCCTGGACTGCAACAAGGACTGGGAAGGGCTCTTTGTATTTGGCTTTTGGGGTCACAAATATAACTTTCTGGACTGTGACAAGGACTGGGCAGGGCTCTCTTACATAAGGTCCTTCTATACCTATTTACTTCAGAGTTTTTATCATGAATGAATGTTGGATTTTGTCAACATTTTTTTCTGCATCCATCGACGTGATCATATGTTTTTTGCCCTTGCTTCTGTTTGTGTGGCATATCACAATTATTGATTTGCATATGTTGAATCAACCTTGCATCCCTGGGATGAAACATACTTAGTCATGATGTATGATTGTTTTTTATGATGTGTTGCATTCTATTTGTCAGTTATCTTGTTGAGGCCTTTGTGTTTATATTCATTAAAGAGATTGGCCTGTAGTTTTCTTTTTTAGTTCTGTCCTTCCTTGTCTAGTTTTGGAATCAGAGTAATGCTAGTTTCCAGAAAAGAGCTTGGAAGTGCTGCTTTCCTTTCAACTTCATTAGAGTTTGAAGAGTATTGGTGTTGCATCCCCTCTGAACATCTTGTAGAATTCAGTGGTGAATCCATCAGGTCCTGGGCTTTTCTTAGTCGGTAGTTTTTTAATTACTGCCTCAATTTCAATGCCTATTATTAGATTGTTCAGAGTATTTGTCTTCTTTGTTCAGTATTTGTAATTTATATATGTCTAGGAATGTGTCTATTTCTTCAAAATTCTCCAGTTTGTTGCAGCACAATTTTTCATAGTAGTTACTAATGATCTTCTGGATCTCAGTGGTGTCCATTGTGATTTTACCTTTCATTTCTAATTGCATGGATTTCTTTCTTTTCTTTCCTTCTTTTGGTAAGTGTGGCTAAAGGTTGGTCTATTTTATTTATTCTTTTGAAGAACCAACTCTTTAATTCACTAATTCTTTTATTTCTTTTTTAGCTTCAATTTCATTAATTTCTACTCTGATCTTTATGATTTATCTTCTTGTACTAGGTTTGGGTTTGAACTGTCTTTATTTTTCTAGTATCTTGAGGTGCATTGTTAGGCCTTTTATTTGAGCTCATTTTGTTTTTCTAACATAAACATTCACAGCAAGAAACTTCCCTCTTAGGACTGCTTTTATTGTGTCCAATAGGCTTTGGCATTATTGCTTGATTCTAGAAATTGTTTAACTTCTTTTTTGATTTCTTCTGTGACTGATTGAGTGTTAGGGGTGTGTTATATAGTGTCTAAGTGTTTGTAAAATTTCTGTGTCTTCTTTTGTGATTGATTTCTAGCTTAAGTGCACTATGCTCAGATGGTATACGTGGGATAATTTTGATCCTTTTGTATTTACTTAAACAGGCTTTATGGGCTGGTATGTAATCTGTTTTGGAGAAAGTTTTGTGTGCTGCTGAGAAGACTGCGTATTCTGTCATAATAGGGTTGAACACTCCATATATCTATCAAGCCCATTTGTTTAAAAGTATGGCTCAGCTCTGGTATTTCTTTTTAAATTTTTTAGTTTATCTATTTGCAATAGTGGGTTATTGAGGTTATTGAGGGTTATTGTGTTGGTGTTTATTTGGTCTCTTATGTCCAGTAGTGTTTTATGAAGTTAGGTGAACCAATATTTGGTGCATATATATTTACAATTGTTATCTCTTCCTGTTGAAATGTTCACTTAACTAATATATAGTAACTGTCCTTGCCTCTTCTGATCAATTTTAGCTTGAAGTTTACTTTGAGAATAAAATTGCTACCCCTGCTTGTCTTAGGGGTCCTAGTGCACGGAATGTTGTTTTTCATCCTTTGATTTTTAGTTTATGAATTTGTTTTGGGGTTACATGAGTCCCTTGAATACTGCAGATGGCTGAGTTTTGTTTTTTGATTCAGTCTGATTTATTCTTGTCATTTCATTCTTTTCCTGTTGTTGACTCGTTTATTTTTCCATTTTTGTTTGATATGTTGCTTGACATATTTATTCCATTTGACTTTTTGGTTTTGTTAGCTTACCTGTCCCTAAGATATTCTTGAGTATTTTCTGTGGAGTGCTGATTTGATTTTTGTGAATTTCTGAAGTTGTTCTTTGCTGTGGAATGTCGTCCTTTCTCCATCAATTTCGAAAAATAGTTTTGCAGTTTGTTAGTCTGGGTTGGATGTTCATTTTCTTTTAGGGCTTAAAATACTTCACTCTGAATTCTCCTGACCATTAAAGTTTATGTTAAAATGTCTGATGTAATCCTAATGCATTTACTTTTTGTAAATTATTTTTTGTATTTCTCTGACAGCTTTTAACATTCTGTCTTTGTGCTGGACTTCTGGAATTTTGACTATGATGTGCTGTGGGGAACTTCTTTTTTTGTTGTAGCTATTTGGCATTCTGCAAGCCTGGCTTATCTGTATGTTGAATTATTTTCCCATACTTGAAAAAGTTTTTGCTGTGATTTCTGCAGGCGGTTTTTTTTTTTCATGTGTTCAGTCCTCTAATTGCTCTCTAACTTCAGTTAGCCTTAGGTTAGTCTTCTTAGCATCATCTAGTAGCTATTGGGTTAATTTTTCTTTCTGTCTTATCATTTTCTGAGTATATCATCATGTGATGCCATTTTGTCCCTGATTTCTGAAACCCTATCTTCATACGGGTCATTTCAGCAATCTATGAATTCAATAGAATTCCTTATTTTAGAGTTTCCACTTGGCACCTTTTCATGAAGTCGCTTTCTTTGGTAAATTTTTATTCATGTTTTGAACCATTTTAGTCAGCTTTTCCAATTTTTTGTTCATTTGTTTCTCACATAACCATATTGCCCAGTTCATTTAATTATTCCATTATCTTTTGGATTATGTCATCTTTGAGCTCACTGCGTTTCTTTGATTCTTCTTTAATCATTTCATACAACTCAAGTATCTGGAGTTTGCTTTCCTCTCCATCAGTGCCCCTTGGGTCTGCTTTGTGAGAGTTTGGAGTCTTTGAAGGCATTTTCTTGCCTCATTTTCCCCCGTTCTTTGTGTGTGCATCCATGTGCTGCAGATTAAGGCCAAATAAAGTGAAGAGAATTTGTTCTTGGGATAAAAAAAGTCTTTAGTTAAGTTCTGTTTTCCAGTGATGTATTCTTGACCTTATTTGTCAAGAGGTATTGTTCACCACTTCAACCTATTCAATTTAATTGGGTTGAACCCTGTCACTCTGTTATAAGGAGAGAATTTCTACTGCTTATGACAGTATCAACAGACCCAACCATTCAACAATCACAAACATTAAAATTTGTTTTGATAATTTCACCCTTTTGTCAATATTCTTTATAGATTGTAAGATACTGCTATTTGTGGTTCACCTAGGATGTGGAGGATAGGGATAAGAAGACAGAAAGAAGAAAAGGAAGGAGATATGTCAGTGAGAAGAGAGGGAAGTAAGAGAAATGTCAATAGGTATAGACGGAGGTTGGACTTGGAATTATTTGTGTAGCTAGGGTAAAATGCTAGTGTTGAGGAGGGTTGTGAGAGTATTTGCATAGGAGGAGGTATGCAGATGGGTGGAAGTGTATTTAGAGATCGAGAAAGGCTGTGAGATTGTCAGAACATGTTAATATATTTCTAGGTAGTTTTGTTTGGATCCTCTTAACCCAGTTTTATTAAGGATTACCCTGACATGCCCTTGAATGGTACTATTTAATTTGTAGCACTGGTTAATTCTTATTCTCTAATGCTCTCATACAGGCCCCTGTTATATTTTTGTTCCTAGATAAGTAGAAAGGGGGAAGGGAAAGGCAAGGAGGCAAGATAATGAGGAAGAAAGAAGAAAAGAGAATAGGAAGGGAAGAGAGTTAAAAAAAAAATAGAAAAGCACTAAAAGTGAAAGCCAGTCAAAAGGGAGAACTTTGAAGAATAAAGAATAATAACCAGGGCTGGTGAGATGGCTCAGCGGCATAAGCACCTGCCTGGCAAGCGCGAGGGCCTGAGTCCAACTCCTGGAACCCACATATGAAAAAAGGGCCGGTGATATCGCTCAGCGGCATGGGCACCTGCTGGTGCGCGAGGTCCTGAGTTCGACACCGGGTACCCACAAAAAAAAAAAAAGGAAAGAAAAAAGAATAATAACCAAACAATGCTAGTAAAGAGGCAAGAACCATAAGGAAAATAAATAAGTAATAAATACAAACTGGAAAAAGAAAAGTGAAAAAGCACCCAAGATGACCCAAATCAAACCAAAAATGCAAGGAAACAATAACTATAACAACTGAAATTAAAAACCTTCACGTAGTTGTTACAGCATTAGCCCAGAGCATTCACAGCTCTGTCTACACTGGAGCCACAGTGGACCATGAGCAGCTGGGCAGTTCACCCCTAAGGGCCAGACGGTGTCTGCCTGAAGCCACGGGGTCTGCTCCTCCCTCAGAACACTGGTGCTGGCTGCTAGTTGTGCTCCAGGTGTGACCCACTGCAGGCCTCCATGGATCTGGTTGCCTTACTCTATTCGGGGAATGTTATGGTTTGTGTCTGGAAGTCCCCCAAAGCCTCATGCAATTTCAGAGGTGTTTTTGGAGGTGGCTGAATGTAGCGTGCGTAAATGATTCATGGTTCAGTGCTAGGATTAAGGGTGCTGGGATTAAGCATGGGCGATTGCTGGGTCAGTTCACTGATTAGATTGGCACCGCCCTAATCCTGGTAGACTGGATACAATATAAGGGACAGAAAGAGGCTTGTCTCCCCTTCTCCCTTGTTACTTTTGCTGTCTTCCGCCACCATGTACGGTTGCCCATCTGCCATGTGCCACCCTGCCTTGGAGCCAGCCCATTATGGACTGAAACCTACACAAACTGTGAGCTAAGTAAACCTTTCCTCCTTTAACTTTGGGCATCAGGTATTTTGTCTCAGCAACGAGAAAGGTAACTGAGACAGGGAGGTAAATGTTGTGGATGTCTCTTTCCGCCACAGGCTTTCCTTGACTAATATATGACCAAAAGGCCACTGGCCCAGGTACCATTTACCATCTCTCCGTTCACAGATGTCTATCTGTCTCAGCCCTGCCTGGAGAACCTAGTGTCACCCCCAGGCTCAGCTGAGGACCCCCTTTGCCAGCACATGGTGGCAGGCAGGACCTAACACCATCTCAGGCCTTTCTGGCTTTTGGAGCAGCAGTAGGAGCACACCCACTCTGTTCTGGCTCTGATGAGTCGACCTCCGACCTGAGTACCAGTGTTCTCTCCACACACATCTCCCCCACCCCACCCTGCTTGGATATTTTTCACTGACCCAGTTTTCCCTGACCTCTGTAATCCCTAGTTAGGAGGTGCTGGGGACCTGGTGGGAGCCTGCCAGCGGTTGTGAATATGCTGACTCCTGTTGTAAGTGGGGAGAATGAGCGAACTATTTCTTTCTGTGTTGGGTGAGCCTTCTCTCTCCCCGCGGTCCCTCTGCTTGCAGGTGCCGGTGTGCTGCTGTTTATGAGCACAGGTGCCTGGCAGTTTGTTTTCCCCATTCTCCTGTTTTGGGTTTCTCTGAATCTCAGGATTGCATGCGACTTACTTGCTGTGCCTGGTAGGAAGGTTAGGGCGTGAGTCTGTTCCAGTGATAGCAAACCTTTGAAAGCTTTCAGTGATCGTGAACAGGCCCCAGTGGCACACGTGCCATAGGTTCGCCATCGCTGGTCTAGTCCGTCAGCCAGGCCTTCACAGAAGGCCGGCTCCCCGCCTCAGTCCAGTCCCCTCCTCAGATGGCAAATCCCCTGGGTCCGGGGAGGGGGCGGGGGCCCATGGTCCAGGACTGGTTTAGTTCCCCCTTACACACCCCATAGACACTAGATTTTAGTCCAACCAGATTTTCTTTCTTTTTTTTCTTTTTTCTTTTTTTTTTTTTTTTTTTTGGTGGGGGACAGGGCCTTGCTATGTAGCTCAGGCTGGCCTTGAACTCACTATACAGTGCAGACTGGCCTCGAACTCATGGCAAGGCAATCCTCCTGCCTCAGCCTCCTGAGTGCTGGGATTACAAGCCATGCCCAGTTTAGATTTTCTTTTTATTTATCCTCCTGTTTCAGACTTTATCTTTCACCCTTACTTCAGGGTATCTGCTTTTCTCCAGTGCCAATTCAGAGACCCTCACCTTTGTGTTTATCAGGTACTTCCCTTAGAAATGGCTCACCAGGGCCGGTGATATCACTTAGCGGCACAAGCGCCTGCTGGCAAGCGCAAGGTCCTGAGTGCGAACTGCCAGTACCCACATTAAAAAAAAAAAAAAAAAGGAATGGCTCACCAACTAAAAGTATTCCAGATCCTTCTTACCTCAAAGAATTGGATGAGACCAGCCAAATACAGTACCCAAAGTTTATTTGAAAAGTGAAGGGTGAAGGAGTAAGGGAAGAACTAGCTCTGTAAAGTAAACTTGGACCAAACAAAGAGAGGAAAGGATAAACGGAAAAATAAAAGTGTGCTCTGCATCAAGACAGAGTGGGCTACCATGAGGAATCACGACAGCGGGCTCCTTATGGTGACTCCTCTCTTTTATGCTGTCCGCATCTCATGAGAACCCCTTCCACAGATGGGGTCCTGCGAATTATTTGGTGCTATCCTGGGATCTTGTCATTGACAGGTCCCACTTATTTTCCCAGCCAGCTTTGCCACACCCTACCTGCTATATCACTTACTGTCACCCCCTAGGTGGCCATCTTCTCTCCCGCTATGTCTGTACACTGCTAACTAGTACACAGTCAGGGAGCTGCTCAGTACAATGCTCATTGAATGTTTGCTTCTCGACAAAGTTCAAGGCTTCTCAGTGATGTATGTTTAAAGAGAAGAGATGGTAAATGCAGGACTTGGTGCTCTGGATTATAAATCCTTTGGTACATTTAGATGATATTTGGAGCAGCGCATCCTGAATTAGTGTCACGGAACTAGAGATACAAGAGGGCTATATTCCCTTCCTCCAGAGACAAATGCATCATATTCCTAAGACGTTATTTCAGGACTATTTTAATGGACTTGGAAAATAGTCCTTTCAGGGTAACCTCTGCCATTAACCTGAAAAGAGTTCTTTTAAGTCTTTAAGAACACACAACCTCTTACGCATTGGGCCATATCACAGGAGACTGAGCAAGGAGACAGCAGGCTTCCAAGGGGAGTTTTTGCTCTTGGTTTCTAGGAAGGATCAGAAAAACCAATAGTCTTCCCTTAATGCTTTAGTGAGAAGGAAATAAGGCGTAGGAGAGAACAGTGTGAGTCTAGTCATATCAGATTAATTATTATCTTTATGCCTAGTGGATTAAGGATTTTTTTTTTTTCCAGAAGAACAGGCATGAAAGAAGACATCTCCAGATTCCATTTCCAGGGCCCTTTGGCTACATTCCCACTGTCAAAATTTTTCTCCAAGGAGCTGTGCCAGATGTCTGGATTTACACATGAATTTAAAAGCCAAGAAGATTTTAGGGAAGGGAAGTGTTTCAATTAGCTCTTGTGCTTTATGAACCACCACAAAACTTAGTGACTTAAACCAACAGTAAATATTCTTTTTTGTAACTACGTGGCTGATTAGGATCAGCTGAGTTCTGTTTCATACAGTGTAGTTGAGGTCGCGCACGAGCTATATTCAGCTAGGAGCTACGTCTGGAACGTCTGAGAGGGCCTCTCATCCTCTAGGACTTGGTACCATTCCGTAGTTTAGCCAAGACTTCTTCGTAGCATGGCAATTGGCTTTCAAGAAGGAGCATTTCAAGAGGACAAGCCAGTGTACGATCACTACCAACCCTCTGTTGGCATTGATTTGCTAATATATCATTAACCAAAACAAGACCCATCGTCAACTGCAGTCAGTGTGGGAAGTGAGAATACAAGTATATAAATACCAGGAGGTGCGGTTCATAAGCAGGCACCACTGGCACAATTTACCATGAAAGAGCAGGGCAGTCGAGCAGGCTGAGTCTCCCCGTTCTCAGGGCCCTGACAGAGAAGCATTACCCACTATCTGGTTCTTGACTTTGCAGTTCCAGAAATTCAGCGTGACTGAGAGTACACGCCTAGCCCAATCCTTGGCACTGTAATTGCTTCCCATGCTCAGATGCTGCTGAGGAGATGAATTCAGATTATCTTGTTTTTACTTCAAGACTCTGTCTACTTAGCCTCAGATGACTAAATCCATGTTGATGCCTGGCCTAGCGAAAATCAATCAGTTTACTGGGTTTATGCAATCAGATTCTCTCCTGTGACTTTGGACTTGTAATGTTGAGAAACTAAGATCTACATTAGTGGAGAAATTGTACAAGATCTTCTGGATACTCCAAAATGAGTGATTTCTTCTGTAACATGCCCCAGACTCCTGAGATGACTGAAAAATGAAACTGCTAAGCCACCAGTGATCATTTTTTTTTTTTTTTTTTTTTTTTTTTTTGTGGGTACCGGGGGGTCGACCTCAGGACCTCACACGCCAACAGGCACCCGTGCCACTGAACGATATCACCGGCCCCTTTTTCGTATGTGGGATCCGGGAGTCGAACTCGGGCCCTCACACGTGCAAGGCAGGCGCTTAAGCCGCTGAGCCATCTCACCGGCCCACCAGTGATCATTTTTAAGAAACAGTGATAAGCGATGAGATCGAATCACAGCCTTGAACCCTTTCATAACCAGCATAAAGTCATTCATGAGGGCTGAGCCCTCAAAGGTCCAGCTTCTTAACTTTGTTGCATTAGGGATTAATTTCCCAACACATATTTTTGGGGGAACACATCTATACCACAGCAGGTGGCAAAAATATTTTTTAAAGTTTGTAGAGATGTTCATGGTTAGTAAGATAATACAAGTTAAGAGGACATGTACTTTATGAAAAACTATAAAGTAAAGAAAATTTGAGTCCAGCTTGCATAAATTACAATGAAAATATGTGTTAGTCCCATTTTATCTGTGCTGTTTATATAGTGGCAAATTCATGGGCCCCTTTTAAGAGGGACAGATACAAATATAAGTTTATTCAGACAGTGAAACCCTCCCAAGTAGGTCATAAGCAGAGTAGTAGAAGACCTCGTAGTTTTTTTTGTTTGTTTGTTTGTTTGTTTTTTGTTTTGAGACAGGGTCTCACTCTGTATTACAGGCCAGCCTCGAACTCTCAGCAATCGTTGTAGCTCAGCCCATGTGCTGGGATTACAGATGTGTCACCATGCCCAGATGAGAATTTTATTTTGAAGAGAGTAGAATTGGAAAGTAGAATGTCTGTCTTCAAATGTTTCAAAGTATCTCAGTGAAAAGAGATAAAGTTTATTCTGTCAAGGCTCCAGCAATAAATATAAGATATAAAAGGATACTTCAGTGAAATATATTTATGTTCATTATAAGAAAAATAAGATTATAACAGACAGTCACAATGCTATTTATACCTTACATGTATTTTGGACTAGAAGAAGAGACTTTAAAAATGTTAGGATTTATTGAATATCTGTGATGTGCCAGGCACTATTAAGGTACTTTCACATTCTACTTTCCAGTCTGTTAATTGGTGAGGCTATATCCTACACACTACTGAAATCTGCAGGGCCTGCCATTCTCTACTTATACTAATTTATATTAGTTCCTGTCTCCGTGTCTTCTCCTTTCCAGAATTTACCTTCAAATTGTGGAGACAGCTTTTTTGCATCTCCACATCCTTTTCTTCAAAGGCTATTTTTCAGGACTCCCTGACAATTCTGCAGGGAAGGTATATGAGTTAAATATGCGAGGTAGAACATCTTAGGAATAAAATCCTGGGTGCTGTGTATGTAGGTTGTGGGTTCTGTAGTGGATGGAGAAGTTGGTCTGGGCAGGAAAGGCAGGCAGCCTGTCACTTTATGATTCCCTGCAGAGACCCAAGCTCTGCGGAGTGTTTTATTCCTTGTCTATCCGGAGCCAACATTTCTGGTTCTCCCAAATGTGTCTACTTGCCCCTCGTCAGTTGAACACTCACTGTAGTTGATGCCAAGCTCTGACACTGTGTAATTCTACCATGGGAATTGCAAGGGCCAGGAAGTGACATAGAGGAAGCGACTCAAAAGCTTCAAATATCCTTAAAAGTTGTAATGAACTTTAATGTTTTATAGGCAACTGCAGTGAGAGGTAAGAACTTCCCACACTTTCCCAGGAAGCTGAGGGAGAACCGAAAGGGTAAGATAGAACCTATCTGATTATAATAAAATATCACAGGCTGTACAGATTAAACAATAGGAACGTATTTTCTCAGAGTTCTGGAGACTAGGCATTCGAGATCAAGATGCTGTCAGGAGTAGTGTTTTGGTCTCCCTTCCTGCCTTGTAGACAGCCACTTTCTCACTGTGTCCTCATATGGCCTTTCTTCTGCACAGGCAGTGAGTTCTCAGGTGTCTTTTCCTCTTCTGTAATGGCATCAATCCCACCTTCTCTGAAGGCTCCATCTCTAAATACAGTTACCTCGACAATTAAAATTTAAACATATCAAATTGGGTATAAGGAGTGTACTTTCTACTTCCTCATTGCTGGGAGACAATACCCAAAACTCACAACTTAAAGAAGGAGATGTTTAGTTTAGTTCACGGTTTCGTAGGATTCAGTACATGGCCAGCAGGAACAGCATAGCAGAAAGGGCATGGGGGAGAAAAGCTGATCAGTTAATGATGGCCAGGAAGTAGAGCCCAGGAACAGTTGACAGAGAGGAAAGGGTGAAGGAGCAGGCATAGACCCCAAGGCCACGTCTTCATGACTCATCCAGACATACCAAGAAGTTTGCTCCACCAATCTCCTGGGTGGATCCCAAAGCCACTCAACTGCACACTCTGTCCTCACCACAACAGGGGGTAAAATCCAGTCTGTAACGTGACCCCTGTGGGCCAGTCAGATTCCCTTTGCCTTATTTTGGAATTGACACTAAAAGCTTTCTCTCCGAGTGAGCTGTCTGAGCTGGATGACTGACATAAACTATTAGGATGTGGACATGAAATCATGGTATTATGGTTTGGATCTAAAATGTCCTCCAAAAGTCTCATGTGTTGAAGGCTTTATCCCCGACACAGCAATGTGTTCCAGAGGTGGAACTTTTGGGAAGAATTGGGACATGAGAGGTCTGATCTCATCAATGCATTAACCCATTGATGGGTTCATAATTAAATGGACTATTGGGAGAGAATAGTAACTGTAAGAGGTGGGGCCTACTTGGAGAAAGTAGGTCACTAGGGGCATTCCTGGAAGGGTATATCTAATCTCGTCTCCAGCCTCCTCCACGTGTTCTCTTCTTGCCTTCTCTTCCCTTCCCTTCCCCTTCCCTTCTATTTCCCTTTTCTCTTCTCTTCTACTTCTGCCCCTCCTCTCCCCTTTCCCTCTCTCCCTCCCCTCCCCTCCCCCTTCCTCCTCCTTGTTCTTCCTCTTCTCTCTCTCTGTCTCTCTGTCTGTCTCTCTTTCTTCCTCTCTCTCCCTCTTCCTCTCTCTCCCTTTCTCCTTCCCTCTCTCTCTCTGCTTTTGGCAGCCATCATGAGGATGAGCAATTTTGCTCCACTACATCCTGCCTTACTACAAGCCCAGAAAAAATGAAGCCAGCTGATCACTGATTGAAACCATAAGTCAAATCAATCTTTGTCCTTTAAGTTTTTTTTCTTTTCATCCTTAGGTATTTTATCACAGTGACAGAAAGCTAAGACACATGTTTCTTCCAGGGACAGTAGAGCGCAGAGCGAGGTAGTTCACAGAAAAGTAAAGAAAGGCTGAAAGAAGAGTAAGAGATGAGTATGGTACAAAACAGCCTAGGTCCCATTATATACCCATGAGAATTGATAAAATGAAAAAGACAATAGTAACTACTAGTAAAGCTATGAAAGAAGTGAAACTCACACCCCCTGCTGCTGGTAGGAGTATGAAACTGTACAACTGTTTTTGAAAAGCTTGAGTTTCTTATAAAATTAAGCATACACTTAGCGTACAACCCAATAATGTTACTCCTCAGGTAGTCTTTCTGTGCATGTGCACACACACACACACACACACACACACGTGTACACCAAGAGACATGTACTTGGATGTTCACAGAAGTATTATTTATAATAATTACAAACTGGAATCAACCCAAATGTCCACCAGTAGTGGTGTAGATAAATAACTTATGGTATATTCACACAATGGAATACTGTACAGAAATGAGAATGAATAAATTACTGCTATATGCAACAATATGGATGAATCTCACAGATATAATATCAAAGGAAAGCAACTCATGTAAAAACATGTGAAACTGATCTATGCTGTTGGGTGTCAGGATAGGAGTTACTCATGGATAGTGAGTAGAAGGAGGGGTAGATGGGGCTTCTGAGATGCTAACAGTATTCCTTTTCTTCAGCTTTTACCAAATATACGGGTGTATTTAAGTTGTAAAATTTATCAAGCTGTGCACGTAGGACATGTGCACTTTTCTGTGTATTTCTTATGTTCCAATAAAGAGTTTTAAGCATATAAAAATATCATTTAAAATTTTTAAATGAACATAGACACAGAGATGGGTGGCAGCTAATGAAAGCAGTATTCCTTAGAGAATGAGAATATTTACCCTTCTTTAAATATTCCTCTTTTGGACTGAAGCAATCTTAAGTGGTTTCTTCAGCCTAGGGGACAGTCAGTGCCCTGAATCCTTCTACCTGACAGGAGCTCTCCGCACTGACAGATTGAGGTCCAAACTCTCCCCTCCCCCTATCCTGGTCATCTTTGGAGTAGCTAAAAGTTAAGCATGTAGTCTTCAAATCTTCAGTTTCCACCTTCAATCAGGTTCAAACTCCACATTTGTCAAATTCCACTAAGAGCCTTGAGTTTTTTGAGGAATGATGACCTGAATGGCTAACTCACCAGTGACTTTTTTGTCCATCAAGCCACTTCAAAACAGAGCAGGATCTAAGTTTGCGGACTTTTCATCTGAGCAAGGCACAAATCCTTTACTTCTCAGAGTACTGCTGACACGCCTAGTATATGAGATGGAAATGCTTGTGGCTAGGTCATTAGCCAGCACAGACTCAGGACACACAATGCAAGATGTCTCATCATCAGCCCAGACATTTTGGACCACAGTTAAGCTGTGCTTCGGAAGTTTGGTGATTTATCCCACAGCCCATTCCTGATGGCTTTATGAGAAAATGGAAACCAACTCAGAGTCTAGCTCCTCCCACACAATCCGAGAGCACAGACACCAGCTCATAAAGCAGGGGCGGCCAAGCAATGAGATGCTTGCAGCTGAGGGCCGATCAGACATTGGCCCAAAGCCCTACCTTTCTAGATGTTTGGCTGCCCATATCTACCAAATTCAGACAGCCAAGTAGCATTTTCTATAGACAGGGTCGAATTTAGTCAACCTCATCTTATACAGTAAACAATCTTGTAAAGCCAAAGCTATGGAAGCTCAACTCCATGCCGGATCTTCATGCATCCTGTACGACTACTTTGATCTTTTTAGGTTTAATGGGCAACCTCATTTGCCTCCAATCATGATGACTAAATCTTAAAGACCATGTCTCATTAGAAATAAAATTTAGCTTCAGTAGAATCCTTCTGCCTCTGTGTGGATTATACATCACCACTTCTCCTTGTACTGTCTAGTAGACAGAGAAAGTTTGGAGACAATAGTTCTGGAAAGTCCACTTGATGTCATGGCAGAGTGAGAACATTTATTTACTCAATGAATTTTTATTGAGTGCCTATTCTGTGCCATGAACCATCCTGTATACTGAGACAACAGTGAAGAACAAAATAGGCAAAGTCCCTTCTCTCATGGGCTATACATTCTACAGGGAGATAGACAATGAACAAGATGCATGTTAAAAGATGATTTCACATAGAGATAAGAGCCATGAAACAATGAGATAAGCAGTGGCTAAGACGTGAATGAGCTGCTAGGGCAGGGTGGTAGGAGAACATCCTAGGGAACATCAGGTTTAGGCTCTGACTTGAATAATAAAACTGTGTATGCTGAAAAAAATCTAAAGGAAGGGAATTCCAGGCAGAAGGGACAGGAAGCACAAAGGCTTTAAGGCAAGGATAAGCTTGGTGTGGCTGGAGTCAAAAAAAAGGTCAACGTGACTTAAAAAAGGTCAGAGTGACTTAAAGTGAAACCAACAATGGCCTCAGGGGTTGGATCATGTAAAATTGTAGTCCGCGATAAGAAATAAAATCTTCCTGGCACCTGTGGAATGAAAATGTGTTGAAGATTTCCGAGGAGGGGTGGAACAGGATATTGAGTGTGAGGAAGCACATGCAGCATGGTGGTCAGAGGCTCCACTCTAGAAACAGAACTCTCTTGGGCTAAATCCCATGTGTCCCACTGTGCCATGAGCTTTGGCAAGTGGCTTAACCTCGATAGCCCTCAGTTCTCCATCTTTAAATAGGAGATAACAATAGATTCTACCTGATATGTTGTTTTTAAGATTAAAAAATTTATATATACAAGGAGTTTAGAACAATGCCTGGTATATAATACTGATTGAATTTTAGTTGTTGTTATTGTTATTATAGACATTGTTAATGGGGGAAAGACTGGTTCAATAGGCTCTTTACTGTTATATTTTAATTTTAAAATGATTGGCAGAATAGCATTGTAGATTGCACTGTCTGTCCTTGGTTCTTTTTTTATATTACCTGTTTATTTTTATTTTTTAATTTTTATTGGTACATATGATTATATTCTGTAGGGAGTTGGTACATGTATGTAACATATCTTAATTCTTTTTTCATCCCTTTTCCTTCCCTGCCCTCACCATTTCTTCCATCTCTGGTCTCTTTCCCTTTTGCAAAAGATGTTTGTCCTTAATTCTTCCTTCCCTTCTGTCTCCTCGTAGGAGAAATTTGCTATTGGATTTCAACATATGAATTTGAAGGACACAAGCATTCAATCCATTTTAAGGATGAAGAAGAAAGTAGAAAAAAGGCAAGATAGGAAAAGAAAGAAGAGTATGAGGTGGAAGAAAGAAGAGAAGGTACTGGAGGCGCAGAGATATAGTCCAGTGTGAAGCTGGTTCCTTAAATTGTTTTCAGGAAATGGGCCACACCTTCAGGAATCACCCTGTGATGTAGGCTGTAAACTGTGCAAGATCAGAAATACCATATGGTTGGAACACCTGGAGGTGATCACGGGCTAGGAAATTAGTTCATACTAACTGTCAAAGTCTATTTTGTGCTGCTGTAACAGAATACCATAAACTGGGTAATTTTTAATGAAGAGATATTTATTGTCTTATAACTCTAGAGGCTGGAAAGTCCAAAATTGGGGCTGACATCTGGAAGAACCTTCTTGCTACATCATGTTGTGATCCAAGGGTAAAGAGAGGACAAGGGGAAAGCAAAAGAGGCCAAGCTTATCTTTCTATAAGGAATCCGTTCCCAAGATAAAGAACCCACTCTCAAGATAATGCCACTAATCCATTTGTGAGGTGGTATTCCCATGACCCAAATGCCTCCCACTAGGCCCTGCTTCCTAAATCACCACATTGGGGATCAAGTTTCCAACACATGAACTTTGGGGATCACATTCAAACCATAGCACTAATCAAACTCAAATGGTGTTGATAAACTGCAAAATCCCATCCCATTGTCTTAAAAATACCCTATTCAGTTCACCAGTGCCCACTTTCCTGGGTTTCCTGTACCTAAATTACACAATTAGTATCAAATCAGAGCCTTGGAGAGACCTGTGAGAAACATTAACTACCCGGTAGAAGGGTTGGGGCTTGACATTCTTTCTAGCAAAATTTTCATTTTCTCTTGTGATTGTCCAAGAGGGAAGTATGTGGGGAGACTGTGGTCAAAAGAGTGTCTGAAGTGAATGTGAAAAGGAAGGGGCCTTGGGACAATAGTTCCCAGGCTCCTGGAATGCATGGTTAAAGTTTAGAGCAGATCTGCAGGGCAACAGTAGGCAGAATTAAAAGCAGTTTGTTCTCAGAGATGTTTGCTTTGGCCATTGTGTCCCTTCTGCCCTCATAAGATTGCTTAAACTGGGTTCACGTGTGTCACATAACAAACTATCCTGTTCCTTCCCTGTCCCTTGACCAAAACTCCTATACAAGTGTTACAAATGTTTTTCTTCTACATCTTTGTTCTCATGTCCTTGAGCTATAAATAACTGCAGAGGTCACGGCTTGCTGCTGTTTCCCTGAAGCTCTCTTATGCTGAAGAAGCAGCCTCTCTGGGCCTCTCAGTGACTGAACTAAAGTCTCATCTCTAAGTAATGTTTCACCCTCTGCACCACCATAGTCACACACTCCCAACGAGGTACGCTCATTTTGTCAGTTGTTCAGGAAGACACTAAGGAACTTGCCAAGGATTCAGACTTCAGTTTGACTGCATGGTCTGAGGACATAACAGTTGTAGGAATGGTTAGAACCACATTCTTCAGTGGTAGACTGTTTTTCTAGTGTACATGATGAGCCTCTGGGGTCCGTCCCCAATGCACACACACAAAAATGTACTGATTCAAAGATTTTTTTACAACTATGGCCTAATTTTACCCACATATCTCTTCCATTTCCTCACCCATGAAAAAATACTATCAACATTTTTTCTATGCTCAAAGCTCACCACCAGTTACTAAACACTTTACAGGGGTACTGATGATTTTAATAATGTATAAAAGACACTTAAGCCAAGCACAGTAGCACATGCCTGGGGGCCCAGCCACACGAGACACTAAAGAAGAAAAGATCACTTGAGCCTAGGAGTTTGAGGCTAACCTGGGCAAACCCCTCTCAAATAAACAAACAAACAAATAAACACATAATATCAAAGAAAAAAGTTTTTGATACATATATTCTGCAATATAAATTCTCAGTACAGACAATTATCTCTGACTTATGGCAAGTTCCTATGAAAAATAAATATACATAGACACACAAGGATAAACTCTTCTCTTAGTTACACATGTAAGACTAGAGATTACTTCATAAAACTGAAAACCAAGAAAATTAGGGGCAATATGTAGATTGCAGTCTCAATTATATTGCACTTCTGAAGGCCAAATTTATTCCCAGAAGGGCAGCTCAAAATAATCTAGAAGTGGGCTCTCCTGATGGAGGGCAGTAATCAGCCATCAACCAATCTTTTTTTTTTTTTTTTGTGGGTACCGGGGGTCGACCTCAGGACCTCGCGTGCCAGCAGGCGCCTGTGCCGCTGAGCAATATCACCAGCCCTTTTTCTCATATGTGGGTTCCGGGAGTCGAACTCGGGCCCTCGTGCTTGCCAGGCAGGTGCTTATGCCACTGAGCCATCTCACCGGCCCAATCAACCAATCTTACACTTACCTCATACTCAGTAATGTGCTTGTAGGAGCAATACCAACTACTGATGAAACAGTTAATTTGTCTAGCACTCCCCTATGGCTGGAATGCAGATGTGGTGAGGCCACTCCCTAGGGCTCAGACGAAACAAAGAGAATTAAGAAAAAAGTAAAATCATCCCAAGAGTGAGGTCACAAATTGAAAAGATGGAAAGAAAAATAAGGAAGCATAAGATTTTCCCCACAGGGGAGCTTTTAATTTAAATTACTTCCAAACCACAGCAAGATTCACCTTTAACTATATGGGTCAGTTCCCAGAGTGGCCCATGGCAAGGTCTGGGCAGCCAAAGGGTTGAACTGTTGGAAGCCAAATGGGTAGCTGGGTGCACTCAGACATATGCCCTCAGCAATGAGTGTGCAGCAGCAGGCACTGACCTGCTCTATCCATCCCTGAGACCTATGGGTAATTCTGAAGGACTGTGTGGAGAGGTTTCATCTGAGGAGAGGTGCAGTTGGGAAAATGGACACTTGATTTTATTGAGATTTAGTAGCCATTTCAGCTGATTTAACTTGGTTCTTTTGAGCATTTAGCAATTAACCCTTCCTTAGAATGTTTTAGAAAATAATCTTATAGTATTCAGCTCAGATCCACAGCCTATTGTTTACATGCTTCCCAGCAACAAGTGAGAATCTCTAAAAACTAGCGATGGCATTTGTATAAACAGGTTGTCTTGGTTACTTTTCTCTCATTGCTGAGACAAAATACCCGACACCCAAAATTAAGGAAGGAAAGGTTTATTTAGCTCACAGTTTGTGGAGGTTTCAGTCCATACTCAGCTGGCTCCAAGGCAGAGTGGCAACAGGGGCAACAGTTCATGGCAGTGGAAGGCAGCAAAAGCAACAAGAGCAAAAAGGGAGGAGCAAGCCTCTTTCCCTCCCTTATATGGTATGCAGGCTACCTGCCCCAGGGTGGGTGTAGCACTCACGCCCATAATCTCAGCGTTGGACCGTGAATCTGTCACAAACCAGATTCAGCTACCCCATGACCACGTGAGGCTTTGGGGGGACATCTAGACACAAACTATAACACAGGCATAGGTAAAATCCATCAATTTGTGTTACAGCCTTTTGTAGCATTTACTCAGGTACTTAGTTTGGTTACTGTCTTTAAAAATTCATTCTTCCTGGGTCTTTCATTACTAAGAGGGAGGAAGTCAGTGAGCCTGAGGACTTCAGGCCTTTCCCTGGATCTATGAGACTTACGTTCTTGGCATCTCCTCTTCCCCATTCATGAAGAGGACATGAAATTACCTACTTCATAGAGACACAGTGAGAATCAAATGGATAATCTGAATGAAAACCCTTTAGAGGTGGCAAGTTACTAAAAAAACTAAGATCACTAAAACTAGTTTCCTAAGATAAATGTGCCAATTCTAGAGACAAGAGGTGAATAATACTAAAATCATAAAAATCTGCTTTGTTTTCTGAATGTAAAATTGTTCCATCACTTCCTCTCCTCCTGTTCAGAAAAACGTTTTGGAGAAATGAGCTTGGGTTTGGGGAATGGTGCAGAGATACGGCTATGACTACTCTGACCGGGTGAATTTCTATCAGCTCTTCCTTGGCTACTTCAACAGTAATTAGCAACAAAACCAGAAGATTGAGGCTGATGTCTTTAGTGGACATCAGGGCTTATTCCCTGGGTGAGACAGCTTCAACATGCAGCCACAGAATCAACACTCCCTGCTCATTCCTCTTGCTACCCTGATGGTGGTAGCCTCGGAGGGGCAGAGGTCCAGGCACCAAATGAAAGTTGGGAGAAGCCCACATGTCAAGAAAGCCATAACCAGGGCCGGTGAGATGGCTCAGTGTTGTATGCGCCTGCCTGGCAAGAGCAAGGGCCCGAGTTCGACTCCCGGAACCCACATACGAAAAAAGGGCCGGTGACATCGCTCAGCGGCACGGGCGCCTGCTGGCACGTGAGGTCCTGAGGTCGACCCCCAGTACCCACAAAAAAAAAAAAAAAAAAAAAGGAAAGCCATAACCCCAGGCAAATTTGAGACCTGATGCTTTCTAACTGCATTTGTGGTCAAAGGATTCTAAGTGGAAAACCATTTTTCTACAGAAATACACAATTATTACTGGCAGAGCTACTAGCATTCTTCCTTGTCTCCACACGCCTAAAATGTTGTCTCTATTTTATATGCTACCAAATGTGTCAGTCTCTTAGATCAACTCTTACCTCCTGACCAGTTCTCTTTATGTATGCACCAACTAATCTACCTTTCTCTGCCTTCAAATTCTGCCCGTGAGATCCTTGGAGCTCACACTGTGCCCTCGCCAGCAGTTTCTAGAGCGTTATCATCTCCTCTGACCCTTCTTTTAACCTCCAGTCCTGAGTCTGGATCCTAGATTTGCCCTTAAGCCACCACTCCCTTCACCCCACATATGGAGGCTCTTCTGCTCTCTCACTTGACCTCCTTGTGATATAAGGAAAATATAACTCCCAACCTGTTAGATGTCAAATGTGCTGAGTTCATGGTCTCACATCAAGGAATGAGGTCACAAACCAAAGGAGGAAGTTAGGACAGTTTATTTAGAAATAAGAGGAAGAAGAATAATAGCTCCTGGATTTCCAGGTAAGGTCCTGAGTGTGTGGCCACTGAGGCCCTTTGTCAGTGGTAATTTATACAGCAAAATCACAATGTGAGTACAACGTGGGTCAGACTACAACCACCCTATAGGGTTACAAGTGTAGTTGCTTAGGTAATATTGATATAATAGGGAAATGAGTCACATAGCAAAGGAATATGGAAAGAACAAAGGCATTTTTGGGAAGGGAGGGGAGTATGGCTCCAGATGTTCTGGTCTCATGCCTATCCGGACCAGGTGATGCTAATTACTATGTAATCTTAAATTGCTGTTTATCTGTAGGGAGGTATGCAGGCCTTGCTATTGCTTTTCCACCCTGAGGCCTGGTTCTCCAGATTTGCCTCCAGCCATAATTCTGATGTCTTTAATTTTTGTGCTGACTTCTTGAGGACCCAATCCCTTTCTGACTGTATATTAATTTCTATCTAACTTCATTGCCTGTAATACTTGCTGCTCCCCGTTACTATTTCCAAGCCATTTTTTATCCTTCAAAAGTTCCAGCTCCTTTGAAGTTCATGTCTTTATTTTTTTTTAATTTTTAATTTTTATTTATTTATTTATTTATTTTTTAGACAGGGTCTCACTATGCAGTTCAGGCTGGGCTTGAACTCACTATGTAGCCCAGGTTGGCCTCTAACTTGTGGTGATCCTCCTGCCTCAGCATCCCGAGTGCTGGGATTACAAGCATGCACCACCATGCCCAGCAAATCCAAGTAAGCAGAAATCAGTATTTTCTTTGGATTGGTTTTTTTTTTTATTTTTTTATTTTTATGGTGCTGGGGATCAAACCTAGGGCCCTGTGCATGCAAGGCAAGAACTCTACCACTGAGCCACATCCCCAGCCCTTTAAACTAGAGTATTCTAATCCATTTCTTGTCCTGTCATTTAACAACCCCTAAGTGATACACTGAATCAAGGAAGTTTCTGGAACCTGATTCCCTAATATTCTCTCCAACCTGGGTCTGTAACCCTTCTTGCAATGACTCATCCAATACTTGACACCTCTGTTCTTTGACTTCTTCAGTCCATTTCTCTTGTCTTCTTATGTGGCATAGCCACTCTCTCCCACTGTCATTCTCCTGACCTTGTCACAACCAATAAAAGCATTACCTCAGAAACTCTGCTAACTTACTCAGATGCCTGTTCCTTCCCAGCAAGCCTCTTCATAAGCAGTTCAGACCAGAAGGCACTATTTCCTTATCCATTATCCCATTATCATAGTTAATTTTAGACCCCAAATAGATTGGTCTCAGAGATGCCTGGAGAATTGGTAAAGCATACTTCTGAGTGTATCTGTGAGGGTAATTCCTAAGAAGATTGGTGTATAAGCCAATGAAATGAGTGGGGAAAACCCACCTTGAATGTGGGACCCACTATCCAATAGGCTGGGGACTCAGACAGAACAAAAAGTAGAAAAGTAGAACAGAAGGGAAACTCATGCTCTCACTCTCTGGCTTCTGGTTTTGAGATGTAATCCTCCCTCCCATACACAGTCCCGCCATGATGTGATATAACCAAGAAGGCTCTTTCCATACCTGAGCCAGTGACATACATTTGAGCCTCCAGAACTGTCAGTTAAATAAACCTCCTTAATTTAATGAAATTAGTCTATTTTTATGGTGATAAAAAAAACTGACTGATACAGAAAATTGTTACTGTACTGAAGGCCATTACTATAACTATATCTGAAGCCCTGAGTTCGATTCCCAGTACCAAAAAAAAAAAAAAAAGGAAAAAAATTGTTGAGGCAGCTTTGGAATTGGTTAACAGGCAGAGGCTAGAAGAGTCTGGAGGAGAAGTCTAGAAAAAGCATACACTTTCGTAAGCAAAGTGCAACAGGCAATACTGATGAGGGCTCAGAAGATGGTAAGGCTAGGGAAGATATCCCTAGACAGAGATAGATTAAGATGGGAAGAGATATCTCTAGATTAAGATGGGCAAGACTGGAAAATATCCTAGAGATTGGATATGTGGCCATGACCAGAATGATGATGCGATTAAGAATTCTATTGGAAATTGGACTGGAGCCCACCAGGTTACACTGGGCAAATAACTCAGCTGCATCGGGTCTGTGCTGTAAGACTTTACAGAGGGCTGGAATTAAGAAGCATGGACTAGTTTGTTTGGCAGAAGAGATTTAAAGACAGCAAAGACTCAGGCTACAGCATGGATATTATTGGCCACTATTAGGTTTACAGAGAGACTCAGAAGCAAAAGGAAACAGAGCAGGAAGATTTGGAAAATCAGCAACCTGGCCAAGGGAGGAGCAAGAAGAAAAGGTATGTCTGGGTGGCAAAGGAGCTGCTGAGGAGCTTGCTAAGGAGATCAGCACAGATAGAAAGAAGCCCTGTGCTTTGCATCAGGAAAATGGGGAAAAGGCCTTGAGGGCATCTCAGGAATCTTAGAGGCTGTTCTTAGATCACAGTTTTCAGAAGCCTGGAAGTACAGATATGTTTTAGGGAAGGGAAGCATTGTTTCCTGGAACTCTGAGGTACAGCCATGACTCAAGGGGGCCCAGGTCTGGCTCACGCTGGTGGCAGACTTTTATTGTCTCCACTTGATGCATTCAACACACCTGAATGCAAGAGTTATCAGATTATGATGACTTCCAATGAGATTTCAAAGGAAGGGGTGGGGGGCAGGCAGAAGTTTGCCCCAGAATTAGAGCCCCTATAGGGATCCCTGAATGGGGTGATGCCTAACTGAGCTGTGGCATCACAGGTGCAGAGGGCCCCAGAAAGGTAGAATTACCAGAAACTTGAAACCCCTGCCCAGGATAATCATTGACATCCGTGTGCAACCTAAGAGTAACTATGTGGCCTGTGATCAGCAAGGTTATAGGGACAGGGCTGCCCAAGGCCTTGGAGGCCCTTCCCTCCCTACACTGTGCACCAGTTCCCAGACTTGGAACTTTGGGACTTTAATGTCTTCCCTACTGGGCTTCAGTCTTGCTTTGGGCCAATTACTTCTTTCTGTTTCCCTATTTGTCCCTTTGGGATTAGGTTTATCCTACTCCTGTTCTGCCATTGTGCCTGAGAAGCATGGAGATTTGGACTTGAACTTTTGAGTGGTGCTGGAATAGTTAAGATTTAAGACCACTGGGAATGGAATACATTCATTTTACATTGTGAGATGGACATAAACCTTGGGGTCCAGAGTGGAAGGCTTTGTTTTGGATACGGATCCTCCCCACCCCCACTCCCCAAGCACGTGTTGGCAGCTCTGTCCCCAGGGTGGCAGTGCGGAGGTTATATGGATTCTTTAAGAGGTGGAGTCTAATGAGAAATCTTTAAGTCAGTTGGGGTGCAGCCCTTGAGAAAGATTAATGTATTTCTTGGGGAACCCCAGTTAGCTCTCAGAAGAAGGTTGCTATGACAGCCTGAGCCTGGTTCCATCCTACCTCTCTGGCTTCCTCCTTCAAGATGTGAGCTCTTCCTCCCACACATGCTCCCAACATTGCTATCTGCCAGGAGGTGGGGGGTGGGAAGTGGGATTTGCCAGAGTTTGCACGTGCTCTTTGGATTTTAACCTCAAAACCTGTAAGCTAAGTAAACTTCTTTCTTCATAAAGTTGGTCTGCCTCAGGTATTTTGTTGTAGTAACACAAAATGGACCCAAACACCCACTCAATTTTGACTCTCCTTTTTCGCTCAATTACATCCTATGGTCCATCTTTACTCTCATTTCCTGGCAACCTTCCCATTCCCTCTTCCCTCTCTCCTCCCACGTCCTCACCTGGTTAAACCCCAAATCATATTGAGTCCAACAATTCACCCACTTCACACCTCCCCCTGAATAGCATCATCCTGCTGAGAAAAACACATAACATGAGTTGCAAACAGCCCTGCCTGGAGGCCTACTGCACTGTCAAGGTAAGATCTGTCATTATTTAATACAACCATTGTAGACTTCCTTTTCTGTCCCCAAACTGACTACATCCCCTCCTCTTGCTTTGTTCTCAAATACATATCTTGTCTAATGTTATACTGAGACAATAGAAGAAACAGACAGAAACTCTCTCATTTTCCCACCATCCGATCTCCTAATTTGCCAGCATCTGTTCTCAAGCCCTCTGCACTCTCTCCTGCAGAAATGTGTGACATATCCATACTTCCATACATAGAAACCTCTCCCCCCACTTCTCAGAGTTGTTACCACAGCAATTATCCCTTCTCCCTAACTCCTTGGACAAACTTAAAGTCATACACATGTGTTATGTCTTATATAGATGTCCCCACCAAAGCCTCATGTGGTCATAGGTAGAGCTTTTCAGAGGTGGCTGGATCTAGGGAGCATGAATGTGAATTAAGGGTGTGATGCTGGGATTAAAGGTGTGTGGTACTGGGTTAGTCCACTAATTGGTTTATCATAGTTCTGGGTGTGAGTAATGGGAAACTCAACCCTGGGTGTGAGTGGCACCACCCAAAAGGCTCATAGCCTGGATGGGATAAAAAGGAAAGTGAGGCTTCTCATCTCCCTACTTGTTGTTGCTGTCTTCTGCTTGCCATGCCATGGACTGTTTCTCCTCCATGATGCCCCTCTTCCATGCCACCCTGCCTTGAAACCAGCTGACTATGGACTGAAACTCCTACAAACTGTGAGTTGAAAGAAAACCTCCTTTAACTCTTAGTGTCAGTATTTTGTCTCATCAATGAGAAAGTAACTAAGACAACATCACCCAACTGTCTCCCAGAACGTCCACTATTTCATCATCTTTGGTCAAGGCCAGGACTGGAGCAAGAAGGCACGTGGGCACCCCAGGGTCTCTCTCACCTCACCCCAGTCATAGCCTTGTCTCTGCGTTCTCCAAAGCAAATTCCTTTGAAAGAGTGGCCTGTATCTGTTCTTACCATTCCCAAGTCTCTTTCCACACCTTTCCCCCAGACTATGGCAGACTCTCACCTCCTTTAAAATATGCATTACAACTATAAAGAATCATGCAATCCCTTTTTTGATATCCATATCTCTTACTAGAATACAAGCTCTCAAGATGAGGGAACAACTCATCCTTTCACAGCCACACACCTCTCTATTCCTCATTCTCCCTGTCTGCACAAGGAGGGTAGCGATGCACCCAATAAATACTGGTTTTTATGATTAATAATATCCCCACAATATTATCCTAGCAATACCATCCCTATCAAGTTCTCAGCACATAACTATTGAACAAATTATTGAAAGATTCAATAAGTGAAAGAATATTTCTAGTACTGATGTATAAGTGAGATCCAACAGGGTTGAATATTTTTCTGCTATTAAGTGTAGTAAAGTGTGAAAAATGATAGTAGTGACCTCAGGATATGTCCCCACTTTTGGTGAGATTTACTCCTCAGCTTTTTATCTCTATCACCTCTATCTCTATCTCTATCTCTATCTTTCTCTATCTCTATCTCTACCTCTATGTCCGTCATCTATCTCCATCATCTCTCTCCATTTCTCCCCCGTCTTGTTCTCTTTTTTCTTTTGTTGGTGTTGAAAAGTATTCCATATCTCCGGCCACATTTTTCATCACCTTCATTTTGGTGCCTGTAGTGTCTGTTCCCAAGTCAGGCCTAACCTGCCCTTTTCTTCTCAGCCCAAGAGACCTACCGGGTGAAATCTGTGGCAAAACAAAATGACTAGCTCAGCTTCGGGCTGGCGCTCTGGAAAGCTTACCACAGCTCTACAGGGAGACCTAAAGACAGGGAGGAGGTTCTGTTGTTACTACAACAAAGGCGTTACTGGGGAAACAGTCCTTCCCCCTGTCTGGATCCTTAATACCTTTCCAATTCTCCCAGGACCCACAAGACTTTCTTGAGCAGGTCCCTGGAAATCTGTCCCACTGTCTCCTCCTTCTCCTTGGAACAGAGAAAGAGGTGCCAGGTGACACAGGCCAGAGAGACCCAAGGACGCCCTGCAGATAGCCTTCTGGGTCCCTCCAGACCCATCTGCTCTCAGAGGCATTGGGGTGGGAGCTAGTTCCTCCCCGCACCTCCTTTTCTCCACGTCCCTCCTCATAAAACTCTCGACTAGTGCTGTGGCTTAGATGTGAGCTTTGTCTCACCCTGCCCCGCTGGGCTGTTGCAGAATCTCTTGGCATTTGTCTGGAGGGTCGTTATAACCACCGCTTGGTCGTAGTACCAAGCAGCAAGTGGCATTTAAAGGCAGCTACTTAGTCTCTAGCTTGGTTTTCCTCTCAGTTTGGTGAGCAGGATTATGAACACGTGGAGTGGTTTCAGACCTGGCCTCAGATCCTGTCACTGCCTCTGCAGGAGTTATTTCCTTTATGGCTTCCCTTGCCCCCTGTTTCCCGTCTCCTTTACAATTTTCTTCAGGTTTCTTTTGGGATCAGGCTGTCTGACACTTTGTTTCACTTCCAATCTGCTTTCCCCAGTCCCCTCTCTTAAAAGGTGACCCGGACCCAAGTGGTTACTGAACTGAAAGTGGGGGCAACTACCCGTGTGTCCCAGCTTTCTAAAACTGCCCTGTGTCTGTCTTGTTCTACCCATTGGGCCTCGACGTCACTTCAAACCACCAGACTTGTTGGCAGATGTCTGTTTTTCTTAGCTCTCCAAAGAAGACTTGTGGCTTTTCTGAGAGGAAAGCTCTTTTAACAAAACATGTTACAAATAGAAAGCTCTTTAAATATTTGTTTTAAAATAGAAATTCATTAAAAAAAATGTAGACTCCTTCCAAACTAGCATCTCCCTTGTATTATTCTGGAGAGACACTCCCTCTTCAAAAGGAATGATATCTTTTCACTGGGAGCAATTCCTGAATGAATTGATTTCAGTCAAGAAATATAGTTGTGTGTGTGTGTGTGTGTGTGTGTGTGTGTGGTTTGAAATTCAGTGTTGGCTTTAGAAGGACATTTAAAACTCACATTAACTGTGGTAGCTTCTTGTCTTTCTAACTTTTGTCCTTTGTAAGAGACCTCCACCCTCCTAGGACATGGAGCCTTTGGCAGACAAAATCCACAACTGCTCCAAGCCCCGTGGTTGGGTCAAAAACATCCTTGTTGAGTAATTTATTCTGAGATCACATGAACTGCACCAATGAGGTGAGGTACAGTAATATCACTAAGGCTTTTCCCACTTATTCGCTATGTGATCTCAGGTGAATCACTGCTTCTCTCTGAGCTTTAGTTTCTTCATCTTCGTGATGAGGATAATGCTAGCTTCCTCACACTATTATTGTTAAGAATTACACTGAGATAATTTATGTGGGGCCCTTAGCCTGATGCCTGGCACACAGCGAGCAAGCGATCAGTGAACAGAAGTTCTAGCAAGGGATACAGGAATGGTGGCCCAGGTGCAGGTTCCATCTGGGGTGCAATGGGGGGAGGTTGGGAGAGAGACCACTTACTACACAGAGCATCAGACCCCTTACCACGTAATTGTCCGCTGTGTCCCTTCTGCTCAGGCCCTCCATCTTTAATGTTGAGGAGGTTTACTTACTAGTGGCTTTATTAGAATAAATACAGGTTTCTCAAGGGACGTCTGAACTCATAAAATGGACTTGAAACTATATTCAGTTTATTGTGGTTAATTAAAATTAACCCAGACTAGCCCACCAGGGATTTTCCCCCTCTTATTCAGCAAAAGAAGCTGTCAAGTCACAGTTAAGTAAATCTTCAAGGCCACTCCTTGCTATGAGAATGTAAGCCAGGGATGCCACTGCCATGAGGGAAAAACAAAAAGTTCTTTCATTTGATCAGAGAGGCTGCTCCTCTTGTAGCATGCAAAGGTCCAAGGAAGATTTGCATAATGTATAAACAATCCCAGGGATCTCCTGGGAGAGAAAAGATTGACCTCACCACCACCAACCATGGCCACCATCACACCAACCATCACCACCACCAGTACCACTTCTACCATCACCACCACGCTGACCATGACCAGCACCAAGCACCACCACCTCACCCCAAACACCTCCACTTCCTTTACACCACCCACCACCTCATCCCTTCAGCATCAGGGCAGTTGCCACCATGATGCGATCAGTGACACAAAAGTTCCCAAACACACCTGTATCCCTAAGGCCCACCTGTCTGGGGCTGGCATGTTGGCTAAAACTTGCTTTTAATTTATAAAACACTCAGTCTCTAATATCAAAACCACCTGTTTAAAACCTTAGATAAACCCACTGCAAGGGAGTCCAATTATGAACACTGTAGTCTGGGATTTTTATAGTTTTCATTTGTTTGTTTTTAAATGATAAGGCTTAGCAGAAATCTCTGTTATGATTACCCAGATTTTATGTGCAATGTAAATATATGTACTATGATTTGAACAATTTCATTTCTGGACAAATAACCATACGAGAAATAATGCAGCAAAGACAAGATCCCTAAACAGCCAGCCAGCCATGCAGTAAAACTCAGGATAAAAGACACTCATGTGTCCCATTCTGGTTCTAGCTGGGTCCTCCTGAGAAGAGAGAGAAAGAGAGAGAGAAAGAGAGAGGGAGACAGAGAGAGAGAACATGTGTACGGGTTTAAATGTGACTGTGTGAGTATCAGTGTGTGACTATACGTGTGAATAAAAATGTACATGCATGAGTACAAGTATGGGCGAGAATGTGTGGATGCTTATTGCTTATAAGAATAGATGCATGGGGAGAGGCCGAGCTGCGGCTGAGCCGGAGGTCAGTGAACTCCTTGAGACTAGAACAAAGCCAGTCCCAGGAACGTGGAAGGCCAGAGGCAGACCGTGTAAACAAGCTGACCTCCGGCTCAGATGCATATCAGGTGTCTGACCTTGGTGTTCCTACCTGTGAACTACAGCACGGATAGCTCTAAAAATGTTTCGCTTTCCATGTTCTCAGCGAAACACTGAGCCTTGCACTTTTGACCCCGTCGGGGCGCTTCTCCCCTTTTTACTTTGTATAAATAAAGATGCGTGGCTGCTTCTCCATCAAAAGGCCGCATCCCACCCAGTCCCAGCTTTCCTTTTATTGTGTGTCTTGTCTTTTCTTAATCTCCCGTCTCCCTCTCTCGGACCCTACTGGCTGCGCGGGACACAGCATAGATGGATTTGGGTGCAAGTGTAGGTTGTGTGTCGGTATGGGCGCAATATGAGTGCATTGTGAATGTGTGTAAATGTTTGTGTGTGACTGAGAATGTGACTGTGTGAGTGCACGTTGTGGGAGTAGTTGTGAGTATAAATGCATGTAGATTGTGCACTGTATGAGTGTGACTGTTAGTGTGTGGATATACAGTAAGTGTGTGTAAGAACACGTGCGCATGTGACTTAGACTGTATGAATGTGTGTGTGAATGCAAGTTGAGTGGAGGTAACAATGAGTATAGGTGAGTGTGAGCATTTACTCTAGAAGAGGATCCAAAGACACAATTTTATGAGAGCTTGACTTTGAAAATCAATCATTTCTGAGCATAAATATCTCTTTGTTCAGCTCCAGGAAGGCCATGTAGCTAGGGTGACAATATGTTCTAATTTGCTCAAGATAGAACTTATTTGTGACTGTTGTTCTGGCATAATTATCATTATTTTGTACCCAGATTGATATTGTGGTTGAGGTAAATCTTACACCCACAGAGTACACACCTATTAAGATTGTCAGCACAATGACTATTTTTTTTTTTTTTTTGTGGGTACCGGGGGTCGAACTCAGGACCTCGCACTCCAGCAGGCACCCGTGCCGCTGAGCGATATCACCAGCCCTTTTTTTCCTTTATGTGGGTTCCGGGAGTCAAACTCAGTTCCTCGCATTTGCCAGGCAGGCGCTTACGCCACTGAGCTATCTCACCGGCCCGATGACTTTTTACACGTGTACAAACCCATGTAACTATCCTCCAGATCAAAATATAGAATATATCTAGCATGCTCCTCCTCCAGCATAATTGTTAGTGGCATCACTTTTCATTATCAAAAGTATCTTGCTTTGGACAATGAACTCTTTGGTTCTAGTAGATTCTCAGCAGGGTTTCTCCTTGGCCCACCTAAAGGAGGGTGGTTTTTATTGTCCATTAATATCACAGAGTCCTGCAGTCTTTGAGTAATATTTTATACATGCTGGAGAATCAAAGTAAATGACTTGATGGGCTCTAAGGATGTATGGATTCTGGAAGGTAGAAATTATTAGAACAAGCACCTTGATGGAAATTGCCACTAATTCAAAGTGTCTGAACTTCCCCTTACCCCATCTCCACCACTCCAGCCTCTTGCCAAACTTTTCTTTCATTAAGGGAATGAGTCATCCCTATTGGGACTCATGCAGGAACTATGGGAAGGAGTAGGGGATCTAGAGTCAGCCAGGCTTGGCCTTGCAACTTCATTCTACCATTTGCTAGCTCTGTGTTTTTTGGCAATTTAGTTAACTCCTCTTGACCTCAGTTTCCTAATCTATAAAAGACACGACGTGATCTACTTTGGTAGGTACCTGGCACATGAGCACCAAATACATGATAAACTAACATGTAAATCAGATTTACAAATCAGAACAAAAGCAAGATGTGACAGGTCAGATTTTTCAGAAATTGAGCAAACCAATAGTTCAAGTCCTACTCATTCTTCCCAAATACTATCATGTCTCAACAAGAAATAGAATCACTCTCTCCTTGCCTTGAACCTCAGCAGGACTTTGGGTGACTATATAAATGAGTAAAACATGGGATAGACAATGCTATGTGACTTCTGAGGATAGGTGAAAACATGGCTTCTGCCTCCCCTCTCCCCTCCCCTCCATTCCCCTTCCCTCCCCACCCCTTGAAACACAGACATGATGTTTACTGAAAAAGCCAAACTGACCCACATAGATGACAGGGAGAGATCCACGTGACGAGGCCCAATCAATAGCTGTTACAATCCACCAGCCTTGTGAACGAATATGCTTTCAGATGATCCCAACCTTCGACTCCTGAGGCTTCCAATGAGGCCCCAGAAATTGGGAAACGAACACATGCCATCCCTGCTGTGCCCTGCTTCATAAATCTAAGACATAATATATGGTTATTTAAGCTACTAAGTTCATCAGTGATTTGTTATACAGCCATAGCAACCAGAACTCGGTGTGAGCAGGCATTCATAAATGGGACAGATATTTCATACATCTGTATCAACAGAGTAAATATGAGCCCAGCTCTTTACTTTGGTTCATCCAAAACTCAAAGGCAAAGAATCAAATATATATATATATATATATATATTTGTCCCGTTGCTTCTGAGGAGTCCTTTGTACATATCTGTGCTCACAAAACAAATTTATTCCACTACTCAAACCCCAAGCAATCTTCTGTATCCAGACTCTTAGAACCTGTCCTTTAACATTGGCCATTTACTAACCTACGGGAAATGGAACCATAAAATAACTGTTTGCAGACAAAGATGCCTGAAGTTTTATCTGCAAACTGCCATCCTCTTCAAACAATAGTTGTGAAAGCTCTAATCCCACTTTATTTTCCATGTCGCAAAGTTGGAAACCTTATCCAGTGCTGTGAGTGCATCTGGAGGACAGAGTATGGCAAACTAGCAAGACCTAAGTCACAGCCAAGAGCCATAAGGAAAATCAGACCAGAAAGTTAAGGCAGCATCAAGACAGCTTTCCAGATGGGCCACACCAGGAGAAAGTATTTAATAGGCACATCACACACTAAGGGACCAACACTGGCCTGGAGACTGCCTCAAGGTCATGGCAAAAAAGTTAGAGTGACAGCATGAGCTTTGGACCAAACAAACCCACATAGTAGCTTTGTGACCTTGGGTAAGTTCCTTAGCCCCTCAATTTTGCCACCTATAAAAATAGAACAACTCAGAGCAGAGGCAGCTGGTGGTCTACTTAAGACATGCGTCCCTTTTGACTAGTGCAATTGAGGCTGGGGAGCAGCTGCCCAGGACCTAAGCTGGTGTGGGTGCCTAGATGGACCAGTGTGACCAGTGGGATGTGAGCAGAGGTCGTGTGTATTAATCACCTATCTGAGGTGATTAAGTATCCAGTGTGCCTTGCCCACACTATCATGCCTTTTCCTAGTGACTTTAGAGGACACAGGTCGAAGATGATGACATCATAGGATCGAATGAAACTGGATCCTTCTGTCAGCACTTAGAGAGAAAGCCACTTAGCCAGCATGTGACACTTCATGTGACTGAGAAATAAACTTTTATTGCATTAGGACACTGAAAATTGTGTTTGTTATACAATCACTAACCTACCCTGATTCATACAGTTTTAGAGAATTGTTACATGAATAACTAGATAATTAAATAGGGTTGTTTCTCATCTGTCTTCCCCTTCGGCCTGGGTGCTGACCTTAATGGTCCAGGTGATCCCCATTGAGCCAGTGCCTAATATGTACCTGGTATAAATAAAAAAGCAGTCAATTTGAATTTGTCATCTGCAGCTAGATTAAGAGAAGAAAATTAAAGTCTGGATTCTTTAGCAATAGGAAAAAGAAAAGGTTGATCTTTAAAAAGAACATCATGTCAACATTTCATTACCAAAATTGGTTAAACAGTTGAACTACAAAAAAAACCACACACACCTAACAGTAAAGTTGTAATTTGGCAGTTTGGCACTTTAATGCCAAATGGGACCAAAGAAATGACTTTTCCAATGAGAACAGAAAACAAAGTTTACTACTAGACTTTTTTTGAAGTTCCACGAAGCTCTTATAAGTTAATGATTAAATTAGATTAGATTAATGATTCGTGTCTCCAGCAGTTTGAGTGGTTTTATCTAGGGAGGGAAACCATTGTGGAAATACAAATTTGGTACAAAAGTACTGTACCTGAAATATAGTAATTTCTGAGCTGGTAATGGTAATATCTGAGCTAGCTTTTCAAATTATCAATGTAATCAAATACAACTTCCATTTTTATAGCACCCTTCTTTTTATTGTTCCAGTGTGTTCTCATAATCCTAAGAGTTAGGGCACATTTTATTGTCATCATTTCACATACGGAAAATCCATGAAACAGGGTCGTTATTTGGCCAACACCTCACCTCACGTGTGAGAATCAGAAGTCAGGTGCCCTGACTCTCAGCACAGGACTTTTTCTCCACCAGACCTCCCAGGCTGATACATGTTCAGCGTGGACGACACCCCAGTGGGAACCAGATCAAACAATCTGTTATTAAGCATACTCCGGGCAAAGTCCTATGCTCAGATTCTTACTGGGTGAAAAGTAAAAGACATTCCTATAGTCAAAAAACAAAAACAAACAAACAAAAAAACAAACCAAAAAACAAAAGAACAAAAACCGCCCAGCCACACCAAGGAGAGGATAAATAGGTGACCAGTTAAAATAAATAAATAAAATATTAAAGTAGAAATACCTTTTTATAACAGAAAAGACAAGGTAAAGCAGGGTGGGACTGAATGACAAGTAAGTAGTACACCCAAGGAATGTGACAGCCATTCAGAGGAAGGAAAGAATATGGAGCCCTGGACTACCTGTACGGAGGAATTAGGGATTGATATAAAGGTAAAACAGTGTCATATACATTGTCTTACCTGCTCAGTGCTTCTTACTTATTCTTCTGGAAACATATCCCCTTTCTCTTGGGAGTGTCTCCTCATTTTAATCATTCGAGATTAGTTCTAGAAGAGGTTGCCAGTGTTAGCACCATGGCCACTGGACTAGGCATAGGATCCAATTCTAGACCATTAGGATTCTTTTTTTTTTTTTTTTTTTTTTTTTTTAGTGTTCTTTAAAATAAAAATAACCTGGAACTAAAGAAAGGAAGTTCTGCTTGCATAAGATGTGAGGGAAACCTGCAGGTGGTCATGGGTCCTACTCTAAAAACAGACTGGGCTGAGAAAAGGCAGTTGAGATTAGAGAGAGAACAAGAGAATGCAGGTGATGTTGGAGAACTTGATTCCAGGTGTCCTAGAAGCTCAACAGACTGACTTCTTGCAAGGTCTGCATTGAGCCAATCTTTTTCTCCCTTTCCCTAGTGGTGATCCAGTGGGGCTCAAGTCACTTGCAAATGCAGTCTCTACTATGGGAATAGGTGGAGAGGAGAGAGGAAGCTGCCCAGCCAGAAGCTACTAAACAAGCCTGTATTAGTCGCTGTCTTGTCACTAGGACCAAGTACCCAATGCTGGCAACTAAAGGAGAGGTTTATTTTGGCTCACAGTTTCAGAGGTCTTAGTCCATGATGGGCAGTGGACTCCAAGGCAGAAACATCCTGGCAGAAAGCATGGCAGAGGAAAGCTGCTCCCTTTGTGGTGACCAGGAAGCAGAGAGAGAAGGGAAGAGCTGGACGCAAGAAGGCATCCTTCCAGGTCACACCCCCAGCGACTTTCCTCTTCCAATGAGGCCCCACTGCTAAACACATGAGACTTTCAGGAGACATTTTAGATCTAAACCATAACAAAGCCTAAATGGGAAGGGGAAGGCACAAGACTCGGGACAAGCAATACTCAGAAGTCAATAGCCTTCCTGTACACAAATAACAAACTTACTGAAAGAGAAATTAGGGAAACAATACCTTTCACAATAACATCCAAAAAAATGAAATACCTAGGAATCAACCTCACAAAGGATGTAAAAGACCTATACACTGAAAACTACAGTACTCTGAAAAAGGAGATTGAAGAGGATATCAGAAAATGGAAAGATATCCCTTGCTCCTGGATAGGAAGAACCAATATAGTGAAAATGGCCATACTCCCAAAATTGTTATACAAATTTAATGCAATTCCAATCAAAATTCCAACAGCAAATCTCACAGAACTAGAGAAAACAATCCTAAAATTCATTTGGAATCAGAAGAGACCTAGAATAGCAAAAGCGATTCTGGGCAACAAACGCAAGGCAGGGGGCATCACAATCCCTGACTTGAAATTATACTATAAAGCTACTGTGATAAAAACAGTGTGGTACTGGCAAAAAAACAGACCTGAAGATCAATGGAACAGATTAGAAGATGCTGAAACAACCCCAGACATACTAAGCCACCTTATCTTTGACAAAGGTGCCAAACACATTCACTGGAAGAAAGATAGCCTCTTTAATAAATGGTGCTGGAAAAACTGGCTCTACACATGCCGAAGATTAAAACTAGACCCATATCTTTCACCATGCACTAAACTAAATTCAAAATGGATCAGAGATCTAAATATTAAAACAGAAACATTAAATCTGCTGGAAGGTAGGATAGGTAAAACCCTTGGAGACATTGGTGTAGGCAAAGACTTTATGAATAAAAACTCAACTGCACGGGAACTATCCCAAAGAATCAATAACTGGGATCTCATCTTATTAAAAAGCTTTTGCACAGCAAGAGAAACCACCAACAAAGTGAAGAGACAACCCACAATGTGGGAAAAAATGTTTGCCAGCTGTTCCTCAGACAAAGGATTACTATCGAGAACATATAAAGAACTCAAAAAAATCAGACCTCCCAAATTTAAAGACCCACTCCAAAAATGGGCATCTGAGATGAATACACATTTCTCAGATGAAGAAATACTAATGGCAAATAAATATACAAAAAAATGTGCAACATCACTAGTCATTCGAGAGATGCAAATTAAAACAACACTGAGATACCATCTCACCCCAGAAAGAATGGCTACTATAAAGAAATCAACTAATAACAAATGCTGGAGGGGATGTGGGGAAAAAGGAACCCTTCTTCACTGTTGGTGGGAGTGTCGACTGGTACAGCCACTGTGGAAGTCAGTGTGGAGATTCCTCAAAAAACTAGGGTTGGAGGTCCCATTTGACCCAGCTATTCCCCTTCTGGGCATCTTCCCAGAAGAATTAAAAACATCGTACCACAGCGATATATGTGCACCCATGTTTATAGCAGCACAATTTGTAATAGCCAGATCTTGGAAACAACCCAAATGCCCATCAACTGAGGAATGGATAAGAAAGATGTGGTATTTTTATACAATGGAGTACTATTCAGCCATAAAGAAGGATAAACTGGAGACTTTTATAGGTAAATGGATGCAACTCGAGAAAATACTCATAAGTGAAATAAACCAGAAGCACATGTGTAAGCATCGTATTGTCTCTCTAGTATGAGAAACTGAAAGAGTAAATAAGATCCAAAATGTACAATAGACATGGTGAATCAAAAAGAAACTGGTCAAAAGGAAAGAAAGACTGGAATAGGGAAAAGAAAGAAGGGAAAGGGAAAAAAAATTGTATATATATATATATATATATATATATATAAGATGGTTAAGATAGATACACTACCAATTTTACTTAGTTCATTGAAGAGTAATGTTTGTGCCAATAATGTTTGGACAATTGAATGCTAATGTCTGGTATCCTGAATAACTAACTTAAAGATAGTAATACGTAATGTATTAACCATTGTTACCCTCCTATTATGTTGTTTTGAAAATTTGTTCTTCTTTTGATTTGTTTTGTTTTTTCTTCTCTTTAAAAAAAAAAAAAAAAAAAGACTCGGGACAAGGACAACAAAGAAACCAACATATCTAAAGCTGAATATTGGCATACTCCAACCTCAGCGAACAATACCAAGCTTTGAGTGTGTTGAACTTGAGACTAAAGCAGAACTTATTAATAAAGACACAGGGCAGGCAGCCAAGATATGGAAGTGGGTCCCCAGAGAGAAATTGCGATTGATGCAACTATAGCAAAAACAACAGTGGACTCAGTGAAAAAGACTCCCATGAGAAAGGGCTTTTTATGAATTAAAGAAGTTCATGAATTGAAGAGAATATTATTAATTGGGGAGCCATCTGCATGGAGGTAACTATTGACATCATAGATATAGAAAGTTATAGAGGAAAAGAAGAGAACTTTGGAAACTGCTCACAATTAGTCAAAATCAATAGGAGCGTCAAGGGATTTTAAAAAAAAAATCAGGGTTGCAAAAACCAAGTAAGCAAAGAGTCTGAGGAGAGAGATTGAGGAACAATTAAAAGAACAAGGGGAGATGCTATAGATTGTCCCCTCTGAAACTCGCGTTGACATTTGATTGTGGCAGTGTTGGGAGGTGGTGCCCAGTGGAAAGTATTCGGCTTATGGGGGAGTGGCCCTCATGAATAGATTAATGTCTTTCTCACACAAGTGAATTCTCACTCTTGGAGGATTGGCTTCCAGATTTATACCTTTATAAATTACCTTTATAAGTTGCCTAGGCCCATGTATCCTATTATAGCAACAGAAAATGAACCAAAACCAAAGCCATTGAGAAAGAGAAATTCTACTGAATTGAGGAACAGAAAGCTATTGGTGAACTTGCAGATAGCAGAATGCCTGCCAAATGATAGAGAGAAGGCAGTTACAGGTATGGCAATCCGGTGGACACTGTCACACCCATCCGTTTTCCTTGGAGTTCCTGGGCTCCTGCTGACTTGCCAGTGAGGAGTCAGCTTCTTTGTGCACCTGATTCTTTTCCAGGAACTACAAAGGGCCAGTCTGCCCTGGCGGTGAACCAGAAGTGGTATGGAATTATTAACCCCCCGAAGCAGCTCTTTGACTCATGAGCTGGTATATAATTGCCCCAGCTCCCTTGTCATGCCCTGTAGGAAATCCAGGGGCATATGTTTTGTGCCATTTCCCAGAGTTTGCCCTGGATCTGGCCTCAGCTGCCCATTGCGGGCGGTATCTGTCTGAATAGCAGTGCTCCTTCTGAGCCACGTTCCTTTCCTTGTCTCACTTTGCTGTTCTCCCAGCGGTGTGTTCCTTGCACTTCCCAAATGAACTTGAATCCATGTCTCAGTGTCTGCTCAAAGGGAACCCACACTGAGACAGTTGATCTCTAATTTATGGCCCAAACTAGGACACGCGTGAGTGTGCAAAGGGGAGATGTTAATAATTATGCCAGAGACAATTGGCACAAAAGCAGGACTTTGCATACCTGAAGGCATGGCCTTGCTAGTTATAGGCTTCTCCATTTAAAAGATGGGGTGGGACTAGAGGAGAGAGAGATAAAATTCAATTCCTTATAATAACAGAGTAAAGATGTGCAGAGTGAAGATCCATTTTACTTACTGAGCATTTGTGCCCTATGCACCATTACTTGGAGGGCTCTGGGAAGGAATATGTCAGCTCAAGAGCAAGCAAATATCTCAGGAGGAAAACAGACCATAAGAAATAGGTCAGTGTTCAGCCTCCAGGAAATGAAGCTCGTACATTTCTGAGGTTCTGCGATTCCAAGCTCCAGGGCTGCGAGCAATCCTGTCAACCGTGGTCAATGAGACAGCCACCTTGAAGCATTATGGGGCACTCTCTTCTTGCTTTCTCTCGCTTTCCATTAGTGATGTCAGAGCCTTTCTCTCTACAGCTGCTCAAGCAGATAAACCTCCTTTGACAGCATACTCAGTCCCTTTCAGTGTGGAAACGCTGATCCCTTGCTGCCCATGGCCTTTCCGTTTTGAATGCTTCCACATGTATCCTCTCACCTTTCATCAAAGGAGATTTTTCTTTTTAGGGAAGTCTTTCACATGACTGAGGAATTGCTGCAGCTGCTGCAAGGAAAAGCTCTCTGGATCTGATGGCGCTGAGAAGGGCCACGGCAGTGACCTCTTTTTCTTCCCTGTTCACATATTAATCTCACCCCTGGATTCAGGGTGGGAACTTCTACGTGAGGTGGGTGATATGGCCTCAGGCCTCTGCTGAGGAAGGGAACTCTGCTCTCCAGGACCAGGTACCCAAGCCAGCCTGTGGCCCTGGCCATTCCCAGTGGCCCCAGAAAGCCCCTTCCTGGGAACATGTCTCATCCTCTGACTCCTTGCTCTCAACATTATGGCTTACAGTTGCCCGCACTTTGCTTTGGAGTTGTTATAGAAATAAATAGATCAGCGTGTGCTGTGATGAGCATATTAATGCATTTCATCCTACAGCCATACTAGGAAGTGGATCCTGTTATTAACCCCATGTTGTAGGCGAGGGACTGAGATACAGAGAAGTTCTACAGCTCGCTTGAGTTTTCTCAGATAATAGAGTTTGCAGTTTCAGCAATTTAAAATGAAAGAGCCTGGGATACTTCACTAGAAATCTAGGTAAGACATCAGGGCTGGATGAGAAAAGAACCACTCTGATGGGTCTCGATACCACAGGGTCTCGTTAGCTTTAATAGATTAACATTCCGTGGCTTCATTCCTATCCTAAGGTTTGACTGCTGGGAGATGATCGCCCACAGATGGCCCAGGGAAAGTTTATCAGGACACTGGTTCTCCTGGCTAGATTCCAGTTCCTAGCTCCTTCCCTTGCTCTCAGCTCTGTCTAGGTCTGATCACCCGCTGTTAGAAGCATTCCTGACATTGCCCCAGTCTCACAGGCCACATCCGTTACCTCCTCAGGAAAGACTCTAAAGGCTCCTCCACTCTTCCACTGCCCCTAGATCTCAAGATCTCACACTCCTGCGCCTTTCTGTTCTTGGCCTTTGCTTGTCCTCCATACTAGCAACAGCAGGCAAGTGGGCGTACATTTTTTGTCAGATGGAAAGCAACCGGTGAACAGTCCCCTCTTAGAGGAATCTCAGAGTGTCACATGTATATTCAGAGGGCTACTTGCTGAGCCAAGCCAGTTGGTGTTTCCCTGACACATTCCCAATTCCCTGCTTGATGTCTTTGCTCTTGTTCTCTCCACCTACGGCTCACCTCTGAAGGTCTAAACTCCATCGACTGTCAAGGCTTGAGCCCTCCCTAGAAGTCCTCAGACCCCCTCTGAGACCCTGTGAGCTGTTGGTCTGTACCCCTCTCAAGTAGTATATGTGTTTCATTCTTCTTTGACATATGCATATTTATGTTCACATTTCTTTTCTAGTCTGTAAGTTTATCAAATGTTGAATCAAAGTGATTCAACTCTGCATCATCAATTTGCTTAGCAGAGAGCCTTGAACATGGAGTCCAGGATACCTCTAAGAATTCAAACAGATCAGCTCTCCACTGAAGAGAAAAAAGTCTATGATTTAATTAAATTATTTATGGGAGGAGGCGAGAAGGGACTGTGTCAGAACCAAAGATCCCCCAGCTTCTCTTCTCACTTCCATCTTACTTTCTCACAAAAAAATCAGCAAAATGTAAAGAACCTAACTCCATCCAAAGATTTCATACTTCCTCTGTAATTTGTCTCTTTATGAAAGCAGTCTCATCTTGAATTAACTACCTAAGACTTATAGCAGCTTCTTCATTCTTTAGAAGCCATGTACCCTCTGAACAGATTTTGGGAGTACTGGCTAAAAATAATAATAGTAAACTACTTCAGTAATAATAATGGCAATAATAACTACCATCACCTTACTGAATGCATTAGCTAGGACACTTCCGTCACGAGAAACAGAAACTAACTTTGGCTAATTTAAGCAGAAAAAGGAGATATAGGGAATTGTGATAGATGCTGTCGTTGCTCTACCCAGGTCCACTTTCGCTTAGTCATACTCACTGCTAGCCACTGAGAGTGTTAGTGCAAACAGAACATAGCTGCCACCTTCTCCAGAAAATTGCCCTGGGGGATCACCCTCCAGCTCCCATGTCACTGATAGGGGAGCCAATAAAGGCCATCCACCTTGGCTATAGACAAAATTGCAATTTTGCCCCACAGCCTCCTCACTGAGGCCACCCCACTTGAGACAGCATCTTTCCTGCTTCCCTCCATTCCTTGGGATTTCTTCTGAGGGCCTCACTTAATCACATGCAAAGAATCCCCATTTCAGACTCTGTTTCTAGGAAATCCAACCTAGGACAAAAGGACATTGGGAAGCCTACAGAACTGAGGGAGGACAGGACCTGCAGCAGCTCTGGGAGGATCCAGAGAGGAAACTGAGGGGGGAGGGTCGCTTTAGTCTGCCTGCCTCAGGGTGAATCAGCTGCAACCCTTCATCATCTCATTCTCTCTCTCTCCTTCTCTCTCTTCCTCCCTCCCTCCCCTCTCCTATCCCTCCCTCCCTCTTTCCCTCCTTCTTCTTTCTCTCTTGAATTTCCATTAAAATGTTATAACTGGCTGGGTAAGGGACAAGGCACCTCCTCCAATAATCCTATCAAACTATCCAGGTTCTTTGAGGTAACCTTGGGGACTTTGCCAACAGAACAACAAATATCATCTAGACCAGTGGCAAACCTATGGCACACGTGTTGTTTTTCTTTTAAGAAAAATGAATGTATGAGTTGGTTTTTTTTAATTAAAATCTCGGTATTCAGGTTTAATTGCAGTGTTGGCACTTTGCAATAAGTAAGTGGGTAAAATAAGTAAGTGGATTGCAGTTTGGGTACTTGTCTCTAAAATGTTCATCATCACTGATTCTAGAGTGATACCATTTCATCCAACCCCCAGGACAGCCTGTGAAGTAGATGTTGCTGTAGTTGTCATGCAAAGGAAGAAACAGGGGTACAATTCAAGAAAATCCAAGTAGCCAGCCCAGCTTCCCTCCCTCCCTGCCTGGTCAGTTTCTTGTTTCAAAAATCCCATTTTGTAGGATTGACTCTCCAACATCCCATCACAGCAACCCCATGTCTTAGCCCATTTTGTGCTGCTGTAACAGAATATCACAGACTAATTTATAATGAACAGAAATTTATTTCTTGCCATTCTAAAGGCTGAGAAGTCCAAGATTCAGGAGCTGGTGTATGGTGAGAGCCTTCTTCTATATTGTACTATGGTAGGAGGCACCACATGGTGGAAGGGCAGAGAGAGTGTACATGTGCAAAACGGTGCTGAATTCCCCTTTTATAATGCACTCACTCCCACTATAATGAACCTACTCTTGTGATAATGACATTAATCCATTCGCTTCACCCTCATGGCGTAATCACCTCTCACTAAGCTCCACCTCCCAATACCATGGCAGTGACAATTAAATTTTCATTACATAGGGAGAGGGTCACATTCAAACCATACTACATGCCCCGTCACAGTTCTTGGTTCAGGAAAGGGTGTATGTCCATGTTTTTGCCTCTGAGACATGAGAGAAACTTTCCTGCGCCTTCTGGAAACTATCTCCCTGTTTCTAAGAAAGAAACCCAAGAAGGGACCATCCCCAACTCTTTCTGTAGATGTCAGTTTAACAAAAGTCTGCCTCTGTTCAGCCCTGGGTTAATGCCAGCACAGGGAAATGGGCAGGCTCGAGAGAAAACCAGAGAAATGGACAGTGCTTGAGTCCTGTGTGAAGTCCACCTCACCTCTGACCTCGCTAATGTGACAAAATCATATTCTCTACTGTTAAAATACAGCTCAGGATGATGATTGCTCTCTGTTTTAGCCCAAGGCAGCTAACATGATGCCCTCCCTTCTCTGGGTTGAAAAATGTGCCAAAGGAATAATGACACTCAAAGATAAGTCCCAGGACAACTCATGGTTTTAAACACTGCCATTTGCTAGCTGTGTAAAACTGGACAAGTCATATAATCTGTCTGACTCACAACTTGCTTAAAAGTACAATGGAAATAATACCCATATCTACTCCATAGTGTGATAAGGACTAAATAAGATCAAGCTTTTATAACAAGCAACCCAAACTTGCTAATAGATATTTCTCTTGAGAAAAAAATTGAAATAGAATCAAATAGTATATGCCTATTGCTTTTATAGTTAGTGATTTTAAAATAATTTTTCCTGTCCTCTTCACATCATTCTTTATATTTATCTATATGTGTGCCTAACTCAGCTATTGTGTCATCTCCTGTCTTGTGGCATGATTGTCACATTATCCACTTCCAAGTTTGATCACATTTAAGTTGTGAACTTCTAAAAGGCAGCTTCCTTGGGCTGTGCTTGTTTGAACAGCCCCCAGCACGATTCCAGGAAAACATGGGTACTTAATGTAATCTTAACTCAGTGGCTTTTAACCATAGGACAAAAATCAAATTCAACTGTAGTGGTTCTTAAATGTTTTGGGGTCATGAACCTTTTTGAGAATCAAATGACTTTTGTGGACCAATTCCCAGATAAATGCCCAGCCAAGCAAAATGTCCATATACTGGGTCTCTCTCCCACCCCCATTTGAGACTCATTGAATTAAAGTCTTTAAAATAAACCCAAACCGAAACAGTTATTAAGTACCTCCATGTATCACGCAACTTCAGAAAATACATTTCAATTAATCTTTACAAAAATACCCTTGCCTGTTGTGTAGGTTCAAAGATGTTAGGTATCATTCATGAAGTCACACGGCAAAGTAGTTTCACCATCCTAGCTTATAAGCCCTCTTTCTTCCCTCATGACCTATCAACCAAGGTCACGGGCAAGAGCAAGCATTTTCATGTCAGTTCTGCCAGTGAGGAAACCGAGGCATTGTGAGGAGAAGGTATCAGAATAAGTACAGATGGTGAAATAAAATCAGCCACCCTGAGCCAGGGGAGGCCTTCATTCATCAGCTCCATCCTTTTACTCCCCATCAAATATGCCTGGCATTGAGGTATGCCCGGTACTCTACCAGGAATGACTTTGTGTGGCAGGATAGAAAGAACACACAGCAAATAGGTTTGGATCTGAATTCTCGCTCCATTAGTTAGCAGCTGCTGTGTGCCCTGAGCCTTGATTTCCCTATTTGTAAAGTGAGGTTAGTTGAATCTTCCTTGTGGGATTGTCCTACAGGTAAGATGGGCCTCTGTGACAACAGCAGCCTACTCAGGGCCTACACCAAATGGGCACCGGACAGAGGTCAGGTGCTGACAGATGTGATCTATTTTAGGTCATCAAATGAGAATCCTTTGGGAGAAAAATAAATAAAGTCCTGCCCAGGGAAAAGGGCAGCCCAGGGGCCTGGGCTAAGGCAGGAAACATGCCCTCCTCTCCTCTTTAGACCACTCAGCTGACACTTTTTGTTTTCATGCCAAAAAGGGAAAAATACTTTGCTGGCAGTTGGAAGGAGAGTTTTCCATTAATCTTCCCTTTGCATGTTTCAGTGAAGTCTAAAATGACACAAAACTAATCCTAGAACATCACACCAAGGAGGATGGAAAATGCAGCCGCACCACAGCCACTCCATCAGGGGATGTGTGGGCACCCCCCATAGCTGTCCTCAAAAAGCACACACTACAGCAGCTCCCAAAGTATCTGAACATAATCCTGAAAGTGGACTATAAGTTCAGGAGGTTCAAGTGGAAGTGAAAGGAAATGTGAAGCTTGTACTGGGGCTGCCTGAGCATATGCGCCCCATCCTCTGCCCCTAAAGTCTCCATCGGGGGCTAGACCTCCACTTTGTCCTTCAGTTTCCTCCCAGCCATGAAGGAAACTCTTCAAGCGGATTCCTTTAGTTGGCCCAACCTAATAACCCATCCAGATGTGAGCACCCAGATTTGGAATGGATCCCTCCACATTTATAGAACCAAATAAACATCAAGGGGAGAACCAAGCCAGACCTGCTGGCCCCAAATCCAGCCGGGACTGACTGGACTGTGCCTTGAAGCATTCCCAGTATTTGGCAGGAAATCAGCCTCTATGATCAAAGGGCTGGTTGTATTGCTGCTGGAGAATGAGCTATTGACTGTGCCGGGCAGCCTCTCCTTTCACACCAGGGTGGAGCTGGTGCCAGCAGGGTCAGTCAACCATTTGGAAGTGAGATCTTAGCTCTGAATACTGAATAGAGGTGCTGGGCCAGCAGGGAAAGGAGACAGGGAGTAAGATGCTCTTAACCTATGATCTCTCCTCCAAGGGCATGGGCAAAGGGAGGGTGGCCTGGCCTCATTCCAGGCTCTGCAATTCATATCACCCCAGCCTCTCTCTCACCCATCTCCAGTCTCTCTCCCAACACAAACCCAAGGAAACCCTCTCTCCTACTTAAGCCAAAGAGCAAAAGCTCCCATGCTTTGACTCAAGCATAGAAACCCAAGAAGTCACAGACACCAAAATCTACTTTCATCTCTCTCTCTCTGTCTCTCTCTCTCTCTCTCTCTGTCTCTCTCTCTCTCTCTGTGTCTGTCTCTCTCTCTCTGTCTTTCTCTGTCTCTCTCTGTCTTTCTCTCTCTCTGTGTCTGTCTCTCTCTCTCTCTGTCTTTCTCTATCTCTCTCTGTCTGTCTTTCTCTCACTCTCTCCCTTCCCCTCCCTCCTCTCTCTCCTTCCATGTGTGTGGAGGGACCTCCTGTTGCTACTGTCTTTGTAGGCACAGAGCTTTCTATCTGCGTGCCTTGGTTAAGGGCACAGCTAAGGTTTACAGAGCACTGATCTCTTCATGTGCATCTTCCCATTTCATCTTTGCCCGAGCCCTTAGGAGATGAGGAGGAAACAGCCATGGAAGGAGGTTAAGTAACTCTCCCGTCGTCACCCACGGGTAAGCAGGAATTTGAACCCACCATAGCTGAGCTCTACACCACCATGCTTTGCTATTCCCCACCGGTTGGATGAGCAAGTGGCCCCTCTGAAATGCAGTTTTCTCATTGGAAAATGAGTTGTTCTGCTATTTGCATGAATTAATGTTTGCAAGCATCATGCTGATGCTTGGAACATAGTAGGCCTTTTCTTCCAGTCCATCAAGTGTGTGAAAAGTGGTGAGAGACGTATGTTGAGATGTTAAATAGTATGAAATTTAATGTCTGTGCCCCTACCTTTCTCCTTTTGAACACAATTTATTGGTGCCCTTCACTGCATACCACTTTTACTTCTCAGTGTTCTCCTGTATCCCATCTCCTGTCACAGAGGGAGACAACTAAGGTGTTACTACTACTGGGGTATTGGAGAATGAAGCTGTTTATCTTCTCTGGGGCGTTGGTATTTTTCTAAGAGGCCATGGGGAGGGGAATGCTGGGTCTAAAGGATGTAATTATTTGTGGTTGGATTCCAGTCACTAAAGCATTTGGGGTTCTGCCATTTAGATGACCTATTCATAAAGTTAGTTCCAAGGGAGTCATAAACCAGATGCATCACTGACCAAGAATTAGCAATGACCTATTGATGAGCAATGCAAGTCCAGATAGAATTAAGAGTCCAGGTAGAAAAGGGTGAGTAGGCTCTGTGTTCCAAAGACACCCCACTATCAATAAAGATTCCAGGGAGGAGACAGTGACCCGTACATCCTCCATGCTTATCCAGATGTGGCCTGAGCCCAGCACTCGCTCTAGCCTCCCAGGCTTTCCATACAGGGCCCCACTAACATCTCCTTCCCAACAATGTGTCCATCCAGCTGCTCCTCACCTCAAACCTTCCTCTCTTTTTGAATTATTCCTCCACGACACTGATCTGGAAACCCCTTCATTATCCACGGCTCCTCCCTGTCCTCCACCTTCATCTCTTTCATCCATAGTGTCTCTACCAAGGACAGCATTCTGTCATCCATTCAGCCTGCAAACATTTAAAGAAACTTGACTACAGCAGTGAGCGAGACCAATGTGACCCCGCTCGTGACCTCTGCATCCTGGCTTCTGCCCTTGCACCCCACCACCCCCTTGCCTGGACTGTCAACATCCCAACAGCTCTCTTCACCATCACTCTTTCTCTCCTCCCTCTAATTTGTCCCCAAAGCTACTTTGGTCATATTACTCCCTCCCTCTTCATTCCATTAGGGTAAAAACTCAGAAGGATAAGTGACTTCACAGAGTTGAGATGAGGATTAAAAGAAATCATATTCTGTGAAAACTCTTGGCTGCACAATAGGTATTCAAGAACAATTTGTTGAATTCATCTGACTTGTTTGGTTTTTGCCAGGTTAGCTAGAAACAAGATACCGATGACTTCCTAGATTCCAAGTATTCTTACATGTCACCCCTTTTTATCTTCTTATCAGTTGTTCTTTATTATACCCATTTTATACCTAAGGAAACTGTAGCCCAGAATGCTAAAGTTCCTGATCCCTTGAAGAGAAAGAGTAGAGCTAAGACTCAAATCCCGGTCTTTCTGATTTCAAAGTCCAACAATGTAAAATGCCATAGAACCTCTCTGAATGATTTCTTTCTTTGTCAACATAAAGTTGGCGGTGGGGGGTGGGGGTGCTCCTCTCCTCACCGGCCCAAAAGAGAATCAAATGAGTTGTATACACTGAATGGTATGGGGTGAGGGTTGGAGGTCACTGTATCCAACATCTTCACTATATAGATGAGGACACTGAAATCCAAAGAGACAATTCACTGAAGTCCCAACAGTTAGTGACAGAATCTGGAATTAAAAGTTTCTTAATACCCCTTCATTGTATTGTTGAAAAAAATAGCATGGATGCAGAAAATATAATGGCTTAAGAAAATATCAAAACTGAACACTCTTGTAACTGCTAACTACATCAAAAAATAAACCATTCAAGTACTCCAGAAACATGCTGTCATGTTCCTCTGCTGTTCCCTCCTGAAGGCAGTCACTACCCCAACTCTGTGGCAACCATTTACTTGCTTTTCATTATAATATCACAAAAGCACGCAACCATTGAACCATAGTTCAGTTTTTCCTGACTTTGAATTTTCTTAGTTACTTTCCTTGTTGCTAAAACAAAATACCCAATACCCACAAGTTAAAGGAGGAAAGGTTTATTTTGGCTCACAGTTTGTAGAGGTTTCAGTCCATAGTCAGCTGGCTCCAAGGTAGGATGGCATGACAGAGGGGCATCACAGAGGAGAGACAGTTCATGGCACAGCAGTCAGAAGGCGGCAACAGCAAGCAGCAGCAGCAGCAAGCCTACTTTCCATTTTATCCTATCCAAGCTACAAGCCTATTAATTGATGCCACTCACACCCAGGGTGGGGCTTCCATTATCCACACCCTTAATCCCAGAATCACACCCTTAATCCACATTCACACACCCTATCCACCTTTGAAAATCCAAAAGAGGCTTTAGGGGAACATCTAGATACAAGCTGTAACAGTAACACAACACCACATACCATTTTGTGCCTACCTTCTTCCACTAATTATCATGTTTGTGAATTTCAAACATGTTGTTGCATGTAGCTATTGCTCATTTGTTTTCATTGTTGTATAATACTGTACTGAGTTAAAGTGTCTCCCCAAAATTCACATCAATTCAGAATCTCTGAATGTGACTTTATCTGGAAACAAGAATTTTGCAGATGTGATCAGCTAAATTAAGATATGGTTATGAAAGATTTTGGTGAGCCATAATCCAATGACTGGTGTCCTAATAAGAAGGCCAAGACAGGAAGATCACAATTTCAAGCCCAGCCTGGGCAACTTAATGACTTAGCAAGACCCTATCTCAAAATTAAAAATTAAAAAAAGGGCTGGAGATGTAGCTTAGAGCAAAGGCCCTGGGTTCAATCCCTGTTACTTAAAAAACAAAAACCCATGCAAATAGAGAGAACACCACATGAGGTTAGAGGCAGAGACTGCCAAGGGTTGTCGGCAACTCCAAAGCTGAGGAGAGAGGCATGGAACAGATTGCACCTCAGAGATTCCAGAAGGAACCAATCCTGCTGACACTTTGATTTTAGACTTCTCGTCTCCTCAACTGTGAAAGAACAAACTTCCGTTAGTTTAAGCCACCAAGTTTGTGGCCTTAGGAAGCTAATACAGTATTCCACTGTATAAATCAGCAGCAATTTTCTTATAAATATATAAGCAAGTTACCTGATCCATTCTGCACTTGAGGTAGTTTGACTACTTTCATGTTTAGAGTTCTCGCTGTGAACTCTGTCTCTCAGGATGACACACCTCCATTACCACACTTCTTCCTAGCTGTTCTGGTAATGAAACACTCTGAGCAAAGAGAAAGGACAATAGTGCAATCAGCCAGAGCCTGCCTCAGCTGTGGGCCAAATTTCTTCTTCCCTGACTCTCCCCAACGCCTCCATCCCAGGCCCTGCTCTGACAGACCTAACCATCACTTCCAGTTTGTAGGATCCTCCCACTGACTATGGCTGCACCCCTGCCTCCAGCCAGGGCCTCTGAACTCTTTTTCAGACCTTCTCTTTTTTTGCTGGTTGCCTTGGTTTGAGGCTGAGTTGGATATTTCTTCTGTGATGATTCTTTTTTGCTCTCTGGTCTCAGTCATAGCATCTCAGAGCACAAGTCCCTAACTAGGAGCCCTTAATGCAAGGGGAGAATTCCTCAAGAATTTTCTCTCCACCCACCAGGAAATCCATTAGTTTTAGACAATGGTTGGCTCAGAGGACAGTGTAAGGCCTGGGACAGAGAAGACAAGACATTATGGGGGCAGGAGAGATGAATGTCTATGCAGTAGACAATGGGACACCAGTCCAGAGGGCCACAATAAAGCCAGGCATGGTGGTACATGCCTGTAATCCTAGCACTAGGGAGGCTGAGGCAGGGGAATCATCTCGAGTTTAAGGCCAGCCTGGGCTACATAGTGAGTTCAAGACCAGCCTGGACTACATAACTAGACCCTGCCTCAAAACAAAAACAAAAACAAAAAAAGACCAAAAAACCAGAGGGCTGCAATAGCATCGCCCAGTGACCAAGTCACAAGGGGGAAAAAAAGAAAAAAAGAAAAAAAAATGTTTGTGTCAACCAGCAAAGGGCTGAGGTAAATGGTTGTCCTCACTCAGTGCTCATTCTTAGAGATGAGTCACTTCCTAAACTTCCAGGACTGTGACTGCAGTTGTTTATCCGACTTGAACATTGAGCTTGTTTTCATTGCTGCAATACCATCCCGAAGTGTACTGGGCTGCCTTTCTTCTGAGTTACAACATCCTCTTATTTTGATTCTGTAGTTCATGTGGATCCATTTTCATAGCATTCGTATTACTCTGTACAACTTGTACTGGGAAAATTTTGAAAATAGCAATATTGCAGTAAATAGAGTTATTTTTCTCTTTTATTTTTAAGGAAGTCCTACTGCTTGGAATTTAAAATCTGATGACAAATCTGGTTAAACCTATTTATTGGTGCTCTGAAGCCAGGAGTTGGATATTGCTTCTGTGATGATTTTAGCAGTTGGTACTCATTCCCTGTTGCTCAAACTCCTCTCACAGAGAAAGTGGGAAGACAGGGGTGGTGGTGGTGGTGGGGGTGGAATTGAGGGTCAAAATGCTCAGAATTATGGTAAATGTAAAAATTTTATGAAGAGCCCTGAGCTTTCAGTGATACCAGTCATATCTCCCAACTCACAGGTAATGAGGGGAAGGCGTGTATCAGTCAGGGTTCGGTCAAGAAAGCGTTAGTATGATGAGTGATTTAGAAAAAGATCTGCTACAAGAATGAAAGCTTGAGTAGTGGAGGAGCTGGTGAAGCCGTCTATGCAGCACTGTCACCTCTGCACTTGATGGGGGTCAATCCCGAAGTTGCTGTACGTCTGTAGGCATGGCGGTTTGGAAGAAAAGCAGAACATGAAATGGGGAAGAGCAAAGAAAACTATGATCTGTGAAGACAAATAGGAATTCAGGAGGGCAAACTGAAATACATGAGGAGAACCTACGACCTAAATCAGTCTCTTGCCGTCTTGAAATTAATTGTGCAGGTAACCTGTAAACTGGGCTCTTTACCGCAGAACTGCACGAACACTTGGTTAGGATTCAGAGAAGCTACATGAAGAAGTTAGAGAGAGGATGAGGTGATATGGGCCCTGCTGCTGCCTTGCACCAACAGGCCAGTTCTAGGCCTACATAGGTCAGTTATTTCTGTGTAAAAATTAAACCCAAAATTCAGTGGCTTAAACAACAATCATTAATTTTCATTTGTGTATCTTAGGGTTTGCTGTCATCCTGCTAATCCAGTCTGGCATCAACTAGATGGCTTCGTTTCAAGCTGCAGTTGCAGGTAGGCATGGCTCCTCATTCATCTGGGACTCGTGTCTGCTGCATGTATGTCCATTGCTGCTCGGAGGTGGCAGCTACCTTGGACAAACTCTTCTCATGGTAATGGCAGAAGTGCAAGGATAGCAAACAGAATCAGATATTGTCCCTTAAGACCTGGGCTCAAATCTGCCGTATCATCATGCTTACCCATATTCCACAGGTCAAAGCACAAGTCTGGATCAGGGAAATACAAATATACATAGAAAATGTAGATGGCAAGGGATGTGGACAGAAAGGAAAGGATTGGAATCAATAATTTATATCATGGTCATCATCACTATTATTTTTAGAAAGCAAATAACCATCCTCAGGTTCTCCTTTACATTTCTAGAACTCAGAATTTAAGTTTTTCAGAAGAAATGCAGAAATGTTTGTATATTTCAGATTTGAGCAGTTGACTGAGAAGATGGCATTCAGAGGTGAAGTTTTGATATGTTTCTCTGCTCTCCTCCCAATGCCTGTAAGTCACATTCTACTCCATAGTATCCGTCCTAAATCGCTGCGAGCCGCTGATACACACCCATTTATTGGTATCCTTCTCAGCATCAATTCCAGCCTTGAACATGAGTTGGTGTACTTGAAGTCTGACCTAAAGGACCAAAGCCCCATTCTGAATTCTTACTGTCTTCCATTCCCTGAGCATCTTGCCCAAGACATTTTATCTCCACACAAAGAATTTGGACTATCATTCTTAAGGATTTTAGGGACAGATCATGCCTCTAGGGAGAAAGGCCCACACTCTTTTGTGACTCAGGGATGTCAGAACCCGCAGTTTAAATTTCCTAACTTTTAAGTGTCTGCATCCTGTGTCTTATTTGTTAATGTGCCATTTTAATGTGTTTTGTTTCTATGATGGGAGGTGTCATCCATATTTATTCTCTTGGGTGAGCTTTATGCATTGTTTTTTCTTTGGGAAAAAAGGTAAAATATATTTTTTGGAACAGAAGTAACATTAGTCAGCTGAGCTGCCAGTAAGTGGGACAATCCTCCAGTCCTCCCCTAAAAGATCCTTTTTCTTCCAGAATCTTAACACAATAGCTTCAAATCAAAACAAATCCTATTACCATATCTCCACCCCAGGACAAGCTTCTTTAGGAAAACAAGTCATACAGACCTCATGCTTAAATATGCATAGGGCCTGGCCCAGTTGGAGCTCAAAATATCTTTGTTAATTAAATAATTCCAAACCTTATGACAGAGTCCATGGTGGCAACATTTCTAAAAACAAGAACACCATTATGCTAAGTTGCTGTGGTTTTAGGTTCTCATGGAAACCTATGTTATAGGGCTCAATTAATTCTATGCAAAATTATGACACGGCCATACAGTTTTGGGGGTCTAAGGGTCTCCACTCTGTGGATACTCACCCTGAAACCCTCTTGACCTGTGTTTCTGTGGCCTCTTCTCATGATGCAAAATGTAGATGGAGTTTGGGGGTATTTTTTAAATTTACAATGTTTTATTTTTTTCACAATGATTTATTGACCATCCATTATAAGCCAGGCTTTGTGTGTTAGACGTTAGAGATTTAAAAGAAAAAAACAGCCCTTAGGGAATTCACAGTCTAGTGGTAGAGACACACAAATAAACTGATGACTCTTACACAGCATGACAAATTCCAAATGCCATGGGAATCCAGAGGTGATATCCCTTGTCTTCCTGGAAGAGGTAACATCTGAGATGATTGCTGGTGGACAAAAAAGAGCTGGGAGTGAGGTGCAGTTCCAGCAGAAAGAACAACATGTACAAAGACTCAGGCTGACCTTATCTTTGACAAAGGTGCCAAACACATTCACTGGAAGAAAGATAGCCTCTTTAATAAATGGTGCTGGAAAAACTGGCTCTACACATGCCGAAGATTAAAATTAGACCCATATCTTTCACCATGCACTAAACTAAATTCAAAATGGATCAGAGACCTAAATATTAAAACAGAAACATTAAATCTGCTGGAAGGTAGGATAGGTAAAAACCCTGAAGACATTGGTGTAGGCAAAGACTTTATGAATAAAACCTCAACCGCACGGGAACTATCCCAAAGAATCAACAACTGGGATCTCATCTTATTAAAAAGCTTTTGCACAGCAAGAGAAACCACCAACAGAGTGAAAAGACAACCCACAACGTGGGAAAAAATGTTTGCCAGCTGTTCCTCAGACAAAGGATTACTATCAAGAACATGTAAAGAACTCAAGGGGCCGGTGAGATGGCTCAGCAGCTTAAGCACATGCCCGGCAAGCGCGAGGGCCCGAGTTCGACTCCCGGAACCCACATACGAAAAAAGGGCCGGTGATATCACTCAGCAGCACGGGCGCCTGCTGGCACCCAAGGTCCTGAGGTCGACCCCCCAGTACCCACAAAAAAAAAAAAGAACTCAAAAAAATCAGACCTCCCAAATTTAAAGACCCACTCCAAAAATGGGCATCTGAGATGAATACATATTTCTCAGATGAAGAAATATTAATGGCAAATAAATATACAAAAAAATGTGCAACATCACTAGTCATTCGAGAGATGCAAATTAAAACAACACTGAGATACCATCTCACCCCAGAAAGAATGGCTATTATAAAGAAGTCAACTAATAACAAATGCTGGAGGGGCTGTGGGGAAAAGGAACCCTTCTTCACTGTTGGTGGGAGTGTCGACTGGTACAGCCACTGTGGAAATCAGTGTGGAGATTCCTCAAAAAACTAGGGTTGGAGGTCCCATTTGACCCAGCTATTCCCCTTCTGGGTATCTTCCCAGAAGAATTAAAAACATCGTACCACAGCGATATATGTGCACCCATGTTTATAGCAGCACAATTTGTAATAGCCAGATCTTGGAAACAACCCAAATGCCCATCAACTGAGGAATGGATAAGAAAGATGTGGTATTTTTATACAATGGAGTACTATTCAGCCATAAAGAAGGATAAACTGGAGACTTTATAGGTAAATGGATGCAACTCTAGAAAATACTCATAAGTGAAATAAACTGGATGCATATGTGTAAGCATTGTATTGTCTCTCTAGTATGAGAAACTGAAAGAGTAAATAAGATCCAAAATGTACAATAGATATGGTGAATCAAAAAGAAACTGGTCAAAAGGAAAGAGAGACTGGAATAGGGAAAAGAAAGAAGGGAAAGGGAAAAAAAATGTATATATATATAAGATGGTTAAGATAGATACACTACCAATTTTACTTAGTTCATTGAAGAGTAAGGTTTGTGCCAATAATGTTTGGACAATTGAATGCTAATGTCTGGTATCCTGAATAACTAACTTAAAGATAATAATATGTAATGCATTAACCATTGTTACCCTCATATTATGTTGTTTTGAAAATTTGTTCTTTGTTTTGTTTTTTCTTCTCTTAAAAAAAAAATAAAAATAAAAAGTGGAGAAATTTAAAAAAAAAAGACTCAGGCTGGAGAGCAGGGGACATTCTTACATCGTGGAGCTCAGCATGACTGGGGAAAAGGATATGAGCCTGGGCATGGACAGAGATAGAGCCACAGAGACAATGGGAGCTGGACTGTGCCTGTCAGCTCTTAAGTCTTGTCAAGGAGTGTCGGTTCATCCTGAGAGCAATGGGCAGACATAGGAAGTTTGCAAAGAAGAAAATGAACTGATCAGATTTGTGATTTAAAATGATGTAGGAAATAATACACAGAATCAACAACTGGGATCTCACCCTATTAAAGAGCTTTTATACAGCAAAAGAAATTACCAACAGAATGAGGAGACAACCCACAGTGTGGGGAAAAAAATTTTGCTAGCTGTTTCTCAGACAGAGGACTAACATCTAGAACTCAAATAAATCAGACCCTCCAAATTTAAAGACTCAGTCCAAAAATGGGCATCTGAAATGAATACACACTTTTCTGATGAAGAAATACAAATGGCAAATAAATATGCAAAAAAAGTTCAACATCACTTGATCATTTGAGAGGTGCAAATTAAAACAACACTGAGATTCCATCTCACTCCAGAAAGAATGGCTATCATCAAGAAATCAACCAACAAAAATGCTAGCGGGGCTGTGGGGAAAAAGGAACCCTTCTCCACTGTTGGTGGGAGTTAGACTGCTGCAACCACTGTAGAATTCAGTGCGGAGATTCCTCAAAAAACTAAAACTAGAGGTTCCATTTGACCCAGCTATTGCCCTTCTTGGTATATTCCTGAAAGAATTAAAATCATCATACCACAGCAATATATGTACATCCATGTTTATAGCAGCACAATTTGTAATAGCCAGATCTTGGAAACAACCCAAATGCCCATCAATCAATGAATGGATAAAGATGAGGGTTTTTTTTTTTTTATATATATATAACAATGGAGTACTACTCTTCTATAAAGAAGGATAAACTTCAGGCATTTAAAGGTAAACGGATGCACCTTGAGACCATACTCTTAAGTGAAATAAATCGGACACACATGTTTAAATATTGCATTGTTTCTTTGGTGTGAAAACCTGAAAGTGTAAATGAGGACTGGCTTAGTTACTTTTCTCATTGCTGAGATAAAATACCTGACACCCGAAGTTAAAGGAGGAAAGGTTTATTTAGCTCACAGTTTATAGAGGTTTCAGTCCATAATTGGCTGGCTCCAAGGCAGGATGGCACATGCCAGAGGGGCAACAGTTCATGGCAGACAGAAGGCAGCAAAGCAACAAGTGACCTTAACAGTGTCTTTCTGCCCCTTTTATCTTGTTCAGACTACTTAGGGCAGGTAGCACGCACACCCTTAATCCTAGTGCCCTTCAGCCTAGCATTGCACCATGAATTAATTCCAGTGTCATACACATTAGATCCAGTCACCTCTGAAAAAGCCCCACCTATGACTGCATGAGACTTTGGGGTGACATCTAGACACAAGCCATAACAAGGACCAAAATGTATAATAGATATTGGGAAATGGGAAGAAAATGTTCAAATGGGAAGGGGAAGTATGGAGGGGGGAGGGAGTAAAGAAGAAAGGGAAAGAAAAAAAAGAGAAGAGAAGGAAATATGGAAACAAAGCTTTCGTAAATAATGAAGGAAAGAGGGGAGGGGACTGGGAAAAAAAGAAAAATCAAGATATATTATGGGGGACGGTGAGATGGCTCAGCAGCATAAGTGCCTGCCCGGCAAGCACAAGGGCCCAAATTCGACTCCCGGAACCCACTACGAAGAAAGGGCCGGTGATATCACTCAGCAGCACGGGCGCCCGCTGGCACGTGAGGTCCTGAGGTCAACCTCCGGTACCCACACACACAAAAAAAGATATATTATGTACAGGTACAAATTCCCTAAGATGAATGTGATTACTAAGTATATCTAAATTATACCAATAAAATTAACCAAAAAAATGATATGGACTCAAATTAGGGAGATCATTTATGAGACCAGCACAATTATCCCACCAAAAGAGAAGGGAGAGGTCTAGACATGAGCTCTAGATAACTAGAAGTCCTTCTCAGTGACAAGGCCCTTGTTGGGCAGGGATTCAACTGCCAGTGTCCCACACCAGCTCCTGTCCATGAGCCTTTAACACATTCCAAGCTTGGGCTACTTTTTTCATCCTTGGCTTAAATTTCCTCCTTTGGTGATCATTTTATCCAGCCAAGTTTGAAGTTGAAAGCCTCCAACATTTGATAGCTTTTTAGTACATCGTTTTCAGGCTTCTTATTTCATTTTAAGTGGGAAACAGGGGATTTTTCATATTTGAAACTCAAGTTTGGATGAATAACTTTGTTCAGACTTCTCCCAAAATATTTTTTTTTCTCCCAAAATATTGACTTTGGGTAAAGACCACATCTGAATTTTAGACAGGAGTTCAATAATAGGTTTGGAGATCTTCATTATTTCTTCTCTTAAAAAAAAAAGGATACAGTGAGCTAAGCAAAGAAAAGCAGAAGGTAGAAGAGAGGAAGACAGGAGGGTTCTCATATTGCCAAAGAATTAACACCTGAATAATAAAATAGCATCATGTGAAATTCCCTAATCCTATAGGAAAAACAACAGTACCAAATTCTGACCCCTAAGATTAAAATGTGAAAGACTCAGTATTCTCATTTGGACCTGAATCCACTTCTACCCTCTCTCTTCCCTTGGCTCTTGCCACTAGCATAGAAAGGAGGTCACTAATCATTCCCCATGGAGAAGCAATGATTAAGCAATTATTTGGTTTGTGCAGGCCTACAGCCCTAACTGTCTGTGTCTGGTTCTGAAGCTCTGGAAAGCCTAGTGTTACTCATGGGGGTAGCCTGTTCACTGTCCCCTTTTAAGGTTAACTATTAGTGCATAATACCACCCTAAAACATAGGGATATAGAACAGTTTCCTATTTCTCATGATTCTGTGGTCTCACCAGGTGCTCGAATGCCTCTTTGGTGCTGGCTGGGGTATTGAATTGTTGGAAAGTCCTGACTGGCTTTCCTTGCATGGCTGGCAGTTGGTGCTGGCTGTCAGCTGGGAGCAGAGCTGGGGCTGCTGGCTGAAGGCCTCCATACTCCTCCACTCGGGCCTTTCATGTTAGGAAGCTTATTGAGCTTCTTCACAGCATGGAGGCTGGGTTCTAAGAAAGACTGTTCCAACAGCTGAAGGTGAGAGCTAGAGTTCAACACATAAAGTACTTGTGCTGTGTTCTATGTGTTAAAGCCAGTCAAACAGCCTTTCCAAAGTCAAAGGGAAGAGAGAGTAGCAAGAAGACACTGCATAAGGGCCTATGGGATGCAAGGTGTAACTATGATCATCTATGGCAGAAAAAAGAAAACCAGGCAGAAGAGGCTGGATTCATATGATAAAAGGTCAGACTCAGTAGTCCCTGAGGAAGTTTCCATGAATAGCTAAGAACTAAGCTGTTTGTTAAGAACTGTGTTGATCTTGTTCCCTGAGAATGATCATAAATATCCTATCTGTAAAATTTCTCTTTAATTTCAGCTCAGCACACAAGCTGACCCTGAGCAAAGTAGTCATTTTAGTCAAACTAAGTTGCCAAGTTCTGGGTCCTGAAAGCCTGACCACAGCTAAACTAGTAGCCCTTGACCCAAGGAGACTGGCAGCCAAGGAGAATACCTACCATGAAACCCTGCCCAGCAGGACCATGTCCTGTTGAGCAGTGATTAACCAACACTTGCAGTTCTTCACTTTTGGTGATTTTTAATACAAAATAAACTGAGAGAAGGATGGACAAGCAGAAAGATATCTAAAGTCGGGAAGGAGCCTGGGGAGAGGGCACAGATGTTACAAATTCCCTCATAAACTGTAGCAGAAAATGCCCCCCCAACCAGTACACTTTGGTTTGTTAGTTGCCCAGGTAATAGTCCCTTTTCCAGTTCCGGTTGCTTCTGGTCTCTTAGAAATGGCTGGTCACTGTGATGCATAGCTGGTCACCATGATGCACGTTGTCTAAACCAATCCCCAGTTGACAAGCCATTCTTCCTCTGTACTTCCTGCTTACTTATCTCATATAAGCTCTAGACCAGCAGAGATCAGGGCCTGATCTTTTGGGAATGATCCCGATCAGTGCCTGTTGACATAAAATAAATCTGCCTCCAAATCGTGGGTGTTATTTCAGTGTTTCTGCTTGCTGTTACATCTGGTGCATCGGCCGGGAAAACCAACCATGCTGACCTCTTTGGTCACCAGTCGTGGTGCTTGATGACAGAGCAAGGACCTCTCCAGGTCCAGACAGGAAGGTGCATCCTCAAGATCTCTCGAGTCCCCTCAGAGGTCTGGAGGAGGATTCCTGGCTCCCTGCTTGAGTGGCTCACATCAGACCCCAAAGGGGAGAGGACGCAATCTGTCTGTCTGCCTGCCTGCCTGCCTGATTCTGGTAAGACCCCCAGACTAATTCCAGTTAGTCTGTCTGTCAGTCCTGCTCAGCTCAAGCAGAAGGGGAGTCTGATCAACTCTCATTAGTCAGGACCAACCTCAAGGAAATGGGGTTAGAATGTTTAACCTCTGAGTGCTGCTGAATGAATGTGTGAGTGAGTGGAATGGACAATGTAAGCAATAGGCTGCTCCATCTGTGCACCAAGACTGGGAAGCACTGGTCACAGTGGCTGATTAGGCCCTCTCCTGCGGTTCCATGGCAGTCAACATATGGCATAATGGAGGCCTCACACCCTCCTTAGCTAAGTCGCATCTAAGTCCCCACGAGGGGTGCAGCCAGGCAGGCATCTGAATGGTCTCTCTCTAAGGGGCACCCACCCTTTGTCTGTTGTGCCATCATTCAAGGATACACAGCACACATGTAGGGAGCCAGAAATGGGAATTAATTAGTCAAAATCTACAGTCCCTGGCTGCAGGAAAAAGGGCTTTTATGGAATTAAAAATGAAATCAAACCACTCCCTGCATCTCAGAGAAAAAACAAGGAAAAAAAGAGGCCTATTCTTCATGAGAATTCTGCCTTGGCACCCTCATTGGCCACTGCAGTTGCTGCCAACACCTATAGCTTCACCTCCCACTCCTGACTCTTCTACTTTCAGCCAATTGAACTGGTTCCAGCTAGCCATTGCTTTCATTCGGCACACAGCAACCCCCTGGAGATGCACCTATCCTGGTCAGATGGCATCATCTAGTGCCCACCCAAGATGACTGTCAACAATTCCTTCTGAGTTCCACATTTTGACTGAAGAAAAGTTAGACTGTCAGCTCTGACAGATTAGTTGCACCCTGTCAGGCCTGAATTGATAGGACAGACCAGGCTGTATCAAATTGGGCCCCCGAGAGCCCATGGTTGTTACAAAAGTTGGGGGCAAACCTGTGACTTTCCTGGTAGACAAGGGGACAGAACTCTCTGCCTTCAAAAGTTCCTTCTGTCAAAAAGATACCATCACAGGGGCAACTGGGACTCTTGCCTCTCACCCCTTGTGCCAGGCACAAACTTGCAGCTTGGGAGGACACCTCCTTCGCACCAAGCCAGTCAGCCTCCCTCTCATTTAACCCTGTACTTTCAACTCTGACTATTTCTGCAGAGGAAGATGATGCCTGCATCAGCCTGAGACAGATAACCACAGTCCTGAAGTTCTGAAAACTCTCCTCCCGGAGGTATCGACTAGAGACTCACCTCCAGGCCTGGCCATCAATCATGCTACCTCACTGTGATCCCTGTTCCTATCAGATGTCATGGGAAGCACAAACAGGCAGCCAGCCACACAGCAGTTCAAGATCCTGACAGACTGTTAATCACCTTGGACAAGATCTCCATGCTGTTGGGGCCAGTGAGATGGCTTAGCAGCGTAAGCGCCTGCCTTGCAAGCGCAAGGGCCCAAGTTTGACTCCTGGAACCCACATACGAAAAAGGGGCTGGTGATATCGCTCAGCAGCACGGGTGCCTGTTGGTACACAAGGTCCTGAGGTCGACCCCCTGGTACCCACAAAAAAAAAAAAAAAAAGATCTCTATGCTATCAAAAACACAGCCATGAGGGTTTGGGAACCCTCCAACTATTTTTGGAGAGGCTGTAACAACAGATTTAGCCAAGCCATCAGCTTCTCTGAGGTTTCTCTGTCCCTTCTAACTCTGTCATGGCCCCTGAGCAAACAGTGTAAACTGTCAAACTGCTAAAATACACCTCTCCTGCCTGTAAAGCCAGTTGAAGATCTCCAAGCTGCCAATGCCACCATGATTGTCCTCTGTATATGTTGCCTCAGTCTTCTGCCACCCACAGCCTGCTGGTACATCTGCCTGGACCTAAAGAATGCTTTCTTCTGCCTTCACTTGGCTCCTGTCAGCCAGCCCTTCTTCATGAAGACCCCAGTTCTGGACTCAAAAGTTAACTGACCTGGACTCAACCTCCCAGAAGTTCAAAACTTGTTTCCTCTTCAAAGCACTTGTGATTAATGACACTCAAGCTGCCTGCTGGAAAGGCACAAAAGTTCTGTTGCAATATCTGGCAGAAACTGATTACAAAAAAAAACTCCACAGATTTCTTGGAGCTGCTGGCTTCTATAGAATCTGGATCCTTGAGTTCACAAAAACAATGATGCTTACTCAGGCTGTCAGCTCCTGGGAGCACCCAGTGGCCTCTAAGGGCTTCCTTGCCCTCTTTGCCTCTGTGCCCTAAAAGCCACTATCCTTCTGATCAAGAAAGCTGACAAGCTTACCTCAGACTGAGACCTGATTGTGCAGGTGCCACATGCTATACTGGGATAAACTGTTCTAAAAAAATGGACCCCCTGACAGACGCTGAGTACACCCTGTTTATACATGGAAGTAGCTCTGTTAGGGATGAAGTCCAACAGGCTAGATATGTTGTGGTCACCTTGGAAAAAGTTGTTTTGGCCAAAGCTCTCCTATTGCTTCCTTCTGCTGTTTGGAAAACTGACACCAACAATGCCAACTCCTAAGCCCCCTCCAGATATCCGACTGACTGAAACAGCAACCCCAGCCACTAGACCTGCCCCCACTGTATGTTATGCAAGCTCAAGCCACTGTGCTGGCACCCATACTCCTGCAGCCAGCTCAGGCTTCAGCGTCTGTGTCACTGGCCCTGACCTCATGCATTATAGTGGACTCTCCCCATTAAAGATATGTAGATAAGTTACACAGAAGTAAAACATAACCTTACAGAAAGAGCTTATAACTAGCTCCACAAAAGTTCCGTTAAAAAACCAGCTATATCTATAGACATTCCTGTACACACATATAACCCCAGTACATATTAACTACCTCTACAAGTTTCAGAAATCCAGCCTTAGATCTGCTGAAAAATTTACCTGGACAGCTCCCCCAAGGCTCACTCTGAAGAGACAATATATGCTGACCAGTCCATGCTCGGCTGAAGCCTGAGGACACCATTCACAGGATTGCTCCATACCTACTCCCCTTGATTTCTGTGTCTTTTCAGTCTGCTTACCCCAGTCCTTGTTTCCCCTGCCCCCCTGCTAGCTGTGATTTTTGTTAATTGACCTGGATTCTGCTTACCCCATTCCTTGCTTCCCCACCCCCTGATAGCTGTGTTTTTTGCTTTAAACTCTATGGAAGGTTGCCCCAAGAGAATAAAACAATCAAACACTTAACCAAGATTTGATGAGTGTCCAAGGCACACTGGACACTCTCCTAGATCAGATTAACTCCCTCACTACCTTGCCTCACTACTTTTTGTAACATTACCTTGCCAGAGTAATGTTATAAAACAGGCCTAAATTCTAGTTGGGCCTTGTCTCAGAAGATCACATGTAACATGCCCAGCAAAGATTTGATGGAGTAACTAAAACGGGTAGAAATGTAGCAGAAAATGCACACTCCCTGCCAGCCAGTATACTTCAGTTTGTTAGCTGCCCAGGTAATAGTCACTGTTCTATTCCAGTTGCTCCTGTCTCTTAGAAACAGCTGGTCATTGTGATGCTTAGCTGGTCACTATGACGCACATTGTATAAACCAATCCCCAATTGACAAGCCATTCTTCTTCTGTACTTCCTGCTTGCTTATTCCTTACAAGCCCTAGGCCACCAGAAATCAGGGCCTGATCTTTTGGGAATGATCCCAGTCAATGCCTGTCAATATAAAATAAATCTGCCTCCAAATTCTGGGTGTCATTTCAGTGTTTTTGCTTACCGTTGCAGAACTACATAGAGATGGGAGGTTACTTAAAGGGGGAAGCTGCTGTGGGTGAGTTTTGAACCTCCATTTGTGTTGTGGACATAATTTCTCAAGCAAGTTGTCTCTCTGGGATTCTCTGTCAAATATGAATGTCTTTCCTCCACACTGGGGCTTCAGTATGTTGCAAAGCACCTTCAACATGTGTTTAATATAGTGTAGGCAATCAAAGAATCTGGGAATTTTTAACAAATCTAAAACAGCTTAAAATCAAGGGTTGATGTAAATAAAAAGCTTTGCAGTTGTTGTGTTTTCAGGTTTTTTGATAAAAGGGATGTTATTCCAGACAATTTCACAGTAAAGAGAAGTTGTTTTATTTTTGAAGACCTCCAAAGTAGATTCCACAGTGTTCCTCTACAGCCTGTTCTGTTATCTATGAGATCTCAGTGTTGGGAAGATCTCATTGGGATCTAAGAAAATTCTGCCTATAGAAGCTCAAACCACCCAGATGTGGGAGCTAGAGAAACTTCCACCATCTTCTATATAATCTTCCTCAGTTTTTCAAGATCGTCCACAAGCCTTCAGAGCCTTGATAATTCTAATTTCCAATGCCTTCTTTGGGGTTTGGAGTCTGTTGTTATAGAAGCTCAGTGCTGACTGGCCACCACACAAAAGAGACCCTTTTGCCCACCAGGGAGACAGGCAGTCACCTCCAAGCAACAATTCAAGCCACACCAGTTTAGCAGGTGAGTGGGTGAGTAGGCAATCAGTCCCAGGCTCTCAGGGACCTGCCTATTCACACTCCAAGGGCTGCCAATAGCTGGCACCTGCTCTCCCAGCACACTGCTGGAGGGGCTGGCCCTCCCCTGCCCCAAGAGTGTCCTCTGTCCTTCAAGAAATAGAGGCCAGAGTGCCAAGAAAGCATGGCCTCAGCCAAGAAGAAAAGGAAGCTCAAAGGCTAAGAGGCAGAGGGTAAGATACTGTGGGGGGATAGGATGCATCTGGCCTCAGTTTGTGAAGGAAGGAAGGGAGGAAGGAAATCAAACTTGAGTGGCTTTCTGAAGGCTGCCCAGGTTCTGTGATTTTTTTTTTCCACATACCTCTGATTGCCCAGACTGAGGTTCAAAAGTAGCTTGGAAATCTCTTTCAATTCACATCCTGATTCCAATATAAAGGCAACACAAGAAAGAGAATGCAAATGATAATCAGGCAGGACCTAAAACACAAAGATTTATGGATAGAAGCTGAGCTATAGAAGCTCAGGCCACCCAGGTGGACTGCCTGAAATGGAAGAGTAGCCCCAGATATATGCAGTTATATATTGTCTTGGGAACTTCCCAGGGAACTGGTGGTGCACACTGCTGGGTGTAGTTGGGTAGGTCATGGAGGCGTGGCCTTGGGTACTATATCTGATCCCTTGCCCCTTGTCTCTGTTCTGTTTCCCTGCTCTGCTTCCTGGCTACCAGGAATGAAACAGCTTTGCTCTTCCATGCCCTTCTACCATGAGGTTTAGGAGCTCATGGATTCTCCTAGGTGGAGGACATCCTTCAGAGTGAAAGGCACGTTACTTGCACAGTCGTAAGTAGAAGGTGAAATGAGAGGTGTTTGTTCCACCTCAGTCTCTGAGACTCACTGGAAGTCTTGGGGCTAGCATCTTATTCATGTGGAGTAGCATCTTCCATGGTGAGTTAAATCCTAAGGATAAAATGTAAGACAAAGAATTTGCCTGTATAAAAATTTCCCTTTAAAATCCCCTGAATTACTCATTTGCATAGAAATATAATTTATAAGATCTGACACCCACTGAGGGGAAGCAGTCACATCTACCAATGCTGTTAAATGATTGTGGGTTTATTTTTGTTTTTTGTGAGATTTTTTGTTTTGCTTTGTATTTGCTAAGCCCATAGTCATATTTGCCTAAATTCAATAGCATGTAATGCAACTCTCCTAAATGTATTTTTCAATATTTGTTGATTAAAAATACTTTATAATGTGAATAGAAACCCCAAAATATTTTATATGAATTTACATTTATTGCAACAGCATCATGCATATCGTTTGGTGAGATGTGTGAATTATCCAGGTATAGATGATGCTAGATGCAGATGGATCATCTGGCTCCTGTCAATATAGCTGAGATGATCAAGTGGTCACATAAATGACATGTTGTATTACTCAGCTTTCCCCAGAATACCCAACACCCACAGCTTGAAGGAGGAGAGGTTTAATTTGGCTCACAGTTCAGGGTACTCAGGCCATGGTCAGGTAGCTTCAAGACAAAAACCTCATGGTAGAAGGGCATGGAAGAACAAAGTTGTTTAGTTCATGGCGACCTGGAAACAGAACAGGGAAACAAAGCAGAGAGCAAGGGGCAAGGGACCAGATATAGTACCAAAGGTTACACCTCCATCCTTACCCAGATATACCCCAGAAGTATGCACCAACTGGGAGGTTCCCAAGTCAATCAAGTTGATACAGCCAAGTTTAACCATCACACCTAGATGAGTCCCTTAACCATTTTTACTCACAAAAGGAAAGAGCTAGATAGATGTTCCCCAGATAATTGCCAGCACTAAGATTTTATGATGGTGTGAATGTACACTTCATGGACTGAGTTGTAAATGTTGCTTGTAATGCAGAGATTTTGCCTGAGCTGTTTGTACCATGTTCTAACAATCCATAGCTTGAAATCTCAACAGATCTGTGTTCTAACCTAGCAGTACACCTTGGCTTTCAATTCGCATTTTAGAAAACTAATTTTGAGCTTGTGAAAGAGATTGAAGTTATTTTTACTTAGTACCAAATAACATTCTAATTATATTTGTACTCGATTCTAATTATATTTTACTTGCTGACTTGTCATTTTTAGAGTGTTTGTGTGCATTATGACTGTGGGTCTCAAAACGATCCCGGTAAACAAATTTGTTATGTTGCCCATTTGTTAGATTTGGAAATTATCCCTCCAAAATTCAAGGATTGTGTCTGAGATCAGACACAACTAATGTTAGAGCTGGAGCCAGAAATCCAGTTTTCTGACTTGAAGTACACCTATGTTTATAAAATACGTATTTTTTAAAATTTTTAACATTATCACTGTGCTTACCTGGAAGAATTTATTTATTCTTGTCTATGTAAAACAGTGCCTTATGTGACCAATGAACTTCTCTTCCAGCCCTAAAATCCTGTCATTCTTTAAATTCACAACCCAGAGCTCTTTCAGATGGGTGCTGTTCACAAGACCCTGTTCGTCTGCCCCCCTCTGGTGGCTATTACACAAATAACAGATCACAGAGCAACTCCTAGGGCAATGGTTGCTTTCTTTTGTCAATCATTCATTCATGCAAACCACCCAGTATGTGCCAGGCTCTGCACTAGGATATACAAAAATAAAGATGAGTACCGCCCTCCTGGGTGGTGAACAAACAAGTGAATAAAGATTACAACATTTTGGGACAAGTGTGATGGAGAAATATGAAAAAAATGCATGTACTCAATACCTGGGCTGGTCTTGTGAGGGGAAGGGACAGATGCCTAGGAAAGGGAAGGCAGTGGCTGAGCTGAGTTTTGAAGGACAGGCAGGACCAGGGGGTGGCGGGAGGCATTAGAAATGCAGGGAGCTGCCCAAATGCTAGGTCAGGGTGTGGGACTCAGAACACAGGTTTCAAGGGGAAGAGTGAGAAGAAGGCTCAGGGAGATTTGTTGGACCAGATCGTGAAAAGCTTCTTATGTTGCGGTAGAATTTGAGCTTATCCCCTAAGCTAATGCTGCCAACTTTTTTTTAATCACATTTCCATCAATAAAATTACTTGAGCATGCATCCATAATATATAGGAATTTATTTATTTATATATTTTATACCCATGCATAATGGGTATAATGGTTAAGAGCATTATAATGGTTAAGAGTATAGCATAATGGTTAAGAGCATAGGCCGAGGAGCTGGACGCAGTCCAAGTCCTCTCTTCACTATTTATTAGCTCTGATTCTGAGTAAATAATTTCTCTGTACTTCAGCTTCCTTGGCTGTAAATTGAGGATAACAATAGAGCCACCTGCTAGGGTGAAAAAGGATTAAATAATTCACAGGGAGAATTTAGGATAGCACCTGGCACATAGTAAATGTCATATGTTAGCTAGCGCACTGGTCCATTTCTCACTACTAAAAAAAATACCTAAGGCAGGCAGCTTTGTAAAGAGGGTATTTCACTCACAGTTTGGAGGCTGAAGGTGATGGTGGAGAAAATGTGGGAAGAAGACATCACATCTAAAAACAGAAGCTAGCGAGGCAGGGCAGCACCAGCCTCAGGCTTTTATAACAAAACTCTTAAGAGAACTAACCAGGATCCTACAAGAAATACCTTAATCCCTTCTGAGGACAATATCCCAATTGACCAAAGGGCCTCGCACTAGGCTCCCTTTCTTTATAAAGTCTTACCTCCCAACATCACCACGCTGAGGACCAAACTTTCAATAGACGAACCTCCGGGCCACACATAAACCATACCAAACCAAAGCAGCCAGGATTAGTATAGAAATCTGTCTGCTCTCTGGTGCTATTATAAAGTAGGGTTGGGAATTACATGTAGCACTTCTATCTACTCCTGAAAATCTGTTTTTAAATATTAATATGCATTCAAAATGTCAAGAATTTCTCTAGTCTTCAAAATCTCCAACCTGATGAAAAGACCACTCCCAACCCCATCAACTGCCCACCCACCAAACAGCAAAGTAGCTCTGTCTTACAGAGCTGATGGTGCTTATGCTAAAACTCATCAATGCATAGATTCCTCCATTCAACTCAAAGCAGTTAGGTGAGGGCAGCCCTGGGGTTGCAGGACTGCCTTTCTAACCAGCTCCCAGGAGATGATGCTGATGCTGCCAGCACAATTCTGCACTGCAGAAATTTAAAAGGAAAATTTAAATATCAAGTAAATACTTTTAAACTTCATTATTAGGGTACAGGATACTTTTTCTCTCACTTAAAAATGTGTTTTAACGAAGGTAAATGTACATTTCTTTGTTTTATAATCTTGACTCACTCAACACTTTGCGATACTCAGCCACTCCCAGTTGTCCTCCTAAATTCAGATTATTCCAGTAATTGCTTTTGAAATAAGTGAAAAACAGCTTCACCATCATGCAAGACACCAAATGAAAGCAGTACTTTATAGCCATTACTCAAGTAATAGTGATACTCATTTGCAGTTTTATTCACCAATATGCAGATGTCTTTGTTGAAATTCAGCTAACAATTTCAATTATTCCCGATGGCAACTAGTTGTTTGTGCCAAATAATTGGAAGCTTTTATCTTTTCACGTTGTTAGCGAGTTAGGTTATTTTAGAAGATTTTTGTACAGTAGAACATCCTATTTCCAAGTTTTTAAAGTAAGCAGATATGATTATTTTTATAGATTGTCCACTTACATCATTTTCAGCCTCAAAAATCACACAACTCTAGAGATCCCTCCTCTGCCCATTTCCAGCATACTCTCTCCGAAGCATGAGTTTATCTTGAAAGGCTATTATTCTCTTGCTCTTTGTTACAACATAATTTGTGCCTTGAAAAGACAAGCACATTTGCTTTTTCCAAATAATTTTAAGTGCATTTTACTGACACTGCTTTCATCATGGAAAACATCAGCAGATTTAAAACGTTGTCTATTTATAAAAGAAAAATTCGCGACATGTTTTAGTGTGATAACTCTTTTAAGTTCTTTGCCACAGGTAACCCTTTCTGCCTCATGAAGTACTACTTATGAAACAAATTGTATTCATCATCCTTATTTATTCTACTTCTAGACAGGGAGGTGTGATATGATTTTCTCCCCCTTTTGTTGAACCACACACACACACACACACAAAGTACATACGACTCCTGCTATTGTAATTTTAACAGTGGTGTGCTGCTCGGTGTTTAACAACCAACTCCGAAAAGACTTTGGTCAGGAGCATTTGCCAGTGCTACAGTACAGATCTGGAATGGCCCCCAAAGGCCCATGTGCTAAAGGCTTGGTCCTCTGCCTGGTGCTGCTGGGAGGTGGGTGTGAACTTGAAGGGGACTGGGGAACCCTGATCTTTCTTCCGCTTTCCAGGCATGAGTAGGTGAGTGGTTTTTCTCCGCCTCAGGTTCCCTCCATGATGTGCCTTCATAGGCCCAAAGCAACAGGGCCAACTGATCCCGGGCTGAAACCTTCAAAGCTATAAACCAAATAAACCTTTCTCTTTATAAATTGATTATGCCAGCCATTTGTTATAGTAACAGAGAAAGCTGACAAACACACCACCTTCCTTGGTCTAAGTATTCCCACCAGAGTCAATTGCAAGCTGCTAACATGATGTCACTGCTCACAAAGTTGGGAAGAGAAGATCAGCAGAGCGTTGTGTAACATGTCCATCATCCAAACAGAATAGATGTAAAGCACCTTAAAAGCACACATAATTAACATAATTTAACAAAATAATCAGGAAGAGATGAACTTTAAGAACGTTTTACTTATGCTTTTTAAATAACGTATTGTTAATTTTATATAATATGATCTTAATAATGCCTATGTTTATCGACCAGTTCACGAAATTCCTAAAAATTTTGTAATATGCCCTTAAGACCTACTATAAGCCATTCATCTATGTCATTTCTCCTTATTATGCTAAAAGAGCAGGATTCTGGGGGAGGAACTTACAATGTTTACTTCTGGAGGAAATGTTTTGTGTGACACCTTTCTGATTTGTTTAATACAATGAGGTTTTGAAATTAAATATTTTCTTTTCTTTTTTTTCTCTTTTTTTTTTTTTTTTTTTTTGAGACAGGATCTCACTATGGTTCAGGCTGACCTTAAACTTGTTATGTAATCCAGGCTGGCCTTGAATTTGCAGAGATCCTCCTGCCTCAGCCTCCCGAGTGCTGGGATTATAGGTGTGCGCCACCATGCTGGGTGAAGATTTTTCTTAAAAGAGTAATTTGTCAAGTTATGACAAAACTGCTAATTTTTTTGGAATTTATATGCATGGATTGGTTTGAATACAACTGAAACATATTCAATATTGACTTCCAAGTTACAAATGAGCATGTCTCTCTGTGTATTCAAGTTTTCTCTTTGTCTGTCAGTAAAGTTTTGAAGTTTTCTTTTACTGGTGTTTCTTAAGTGTGCTGTTAATATAATTCTGGTTACCATGGCACATAGAATGTAATTTTCCCTGATATTTCCAAATTAGCTGTTGATATTATATATAAACACCATTGCTTTAAAATATTTATTATATGTTTGTTATAACCATATAATAATAATTATATGCTGACTTCTTATTAAAAGATAGCCTTTGGCTTTTAAACAGTGTGCAGTAGGGCTGCAGAATCTCAAGCGGGCTCCAGATCGGAGCTCAGGGTGAATCCTGACTCCGCTGCCTCACCACTCACTGCCTCCTTAACCTTTGAAGAACAGAGTTTTCCTTATCTGTGGAACAGAACAATGATAAGTGTGCCTCGAAGGTTCTCGTTCTCGGGGATTAAATGAGACTACTCCTGTGAAGACCGAGCAGGGGGCTGGCAGGCAGGAAGCACTTGGCGTATGCAAGTGCTTTTCTATTGTTGAGTCTCTAGGGTTTTCCATGGAGATTATCACACCTGCAAATGGTAACAATTTTATATTCCTTCTTAATACATTAATACAGTATCTTCTCTCTCTCTCTGTCTCTCTCCCTCCCTCCTTCTTTTTCTCTCCCTCTCTCTCTCACTCCTTCTCTCTCTCGAGGTTACTGTTTTTTCTTTTCCTGTTGAATTAAATTGGCCAAAATTGTTATGTTCAATAATTATATTACTGACCCCTCAAGCCATCTGCCTGAAGACACTGCTTTAACCTTCCACTGTTAAGTATGATGATAATCATTGTCTTGATATTCTTGATCTTTTTTAAAAAGCTTCTTTTTTCTTTCTTAAGGTTATTTTTTAAAAAGAATTAGCAGAAAGTAGAAGCTTTTCTGGAAACCATCAAGTATAAGGGTTTTCTCTTCTTTTGATTATTGGTGGAATGAATTATTACAAAATATTTTATTTGACTCTTTACTATTTTAGTTACACAAGTAACATTTGAGCATAGCCTCATTGTAAAAATGTGAAAGCTTTAGAGAGAATACTGCCATCTCCTCAGCACCTAGTACCCACTCCATCAATCCCATTCTTACCTCTCAAGTTATCTTCTGTAGCTAGAGCATCTTCATCTTCATTTACACATACTCAGGCAAGTGTACAAGTTTGTGGCTCTACATTTTTTTTTCACATTACTAGGATCATCTTATAATATGATTTAGCCCATATATTTGGGGTTTTGTTTTGTTCTCTTGTTTACTTAATGTATCAGGTTTTTCTGTTTCTGTACATAGAGAGTAACCCATTCTTTTAAAATACTACCTTGTATTTTTAGTGTAACACTGTGACTTAGTCATTCTCTTACTAATAAGTATTTAAGTTGTTTCCTCCTTCCCTTTCTCTCTCTATTATCAAGAAAAAACGATACAGTGTTCTTGTACTTGCACCCATATTTCTTTTGGATACAGATAACTATAAGGGGAATTACTAAGTCACAGATTCAATACATTTCTAAATTGATAGCATTTAGTCAAACTACCCTCCCAAAGAAGCTGTATCAATTTATTTTCCACTAATAATGTTTGAGATTTTCTATTCTTGAACTATGCCTTCATTCCCAGAAAAAAATTTTACTCATATTACCTTGTTCTTGTGTAGTACTATTGATTTGATTTGCTAATATTTTACTTAGAATTCTTGGAATTATATTTACATCTGAGATTATAGTGGATTCCTGCTGTAGGTTTAGAGATCGAGACCATGCTAGTCTAGTAAAATTGAGTGAAATTCTGCAACAGTCTAAATTCCATGACAATTATGTGCTCAGTGAAGTTCTGTTGGATCCAGCTTGTAAAATCTATGCAAATTTTGGGAGAGCTTTGACAACTTTTAAAATTTCTTCTATGATCCATATATATATATATTTTTTTTTTTTTCTTTTGGGAACCGGAAATTGAACTCAGGACTTCCACTTGCCAGGCAGGCGCCGTGCTGCTGAGCTATACCCCCGGCCCCAATCCTGAGTATTTACATTTTATTCCCTAACAAATTTTGATCATTTATTTTATTGAAAAATCATTCATTCGCCCAGACTTCATAAATTTTAGCAGAGTTCAACATAACAATCCACATAATAAAATTATGAGTCTTTCCTTTACTTGTGGATATATTTCTATCCTCATTCCAATTGCTTGGCTTTTCCCATTGCTTTTCATGATTAGCTTTGCAAAAAGTTTTTCTTTTTTATCTAGTGCTTTAAGGACCATTTTATTTATTTATCTATCAAATTTACCAACTTTCTCTCTTCTAACTACTAATTTCTACTTTAATCTTTATCAATTTCCTCTTTTATTTTCCATAGTCATATTTTTGGCTCTGTTTTTAACTTCTACTTGAACAGTTTATTTGTATTCTTTTTTCTTGTTTAATTACAAAAGCCTTTAAAACTAATTGTTCTTATGCATAATCTTGGCCTTCTCACTTATGTAATATTCTTATCACTGTTTTCTAAATAATAAGGGTGTGTTGGGGTTCCATTCTTTTAAGTTTTGGCATTAATGTTAAATTTCTCTGCATAGTAATCTGAGATTGTGGCCTAAATTATTTCTTATCATTGGGATGTATTAAACTTTTTATTGTGGCTTAATGACTGATCATTCTTAGGAAATGCTTCATGGGCCTACAACAGAGGGTAAGTTCTCTGCTGGCAAGACAGTGTGATATATGTCTTGAAGCTCAAAAAATATTTCAATATACCCTTGTGTAAATAAGTCAACTGGATTGCTGAATGGAATTTTTAACTCACAACAGACAAAGTGCTTTCTTATTGCAACAATCAGGTTTTGTTGAGATTTTAGAAGTCAAAGGTAGAAGACAAGAGGGAGGAAAAAGATGAGGAGAAGAGAAAGGAAAGAAGTTAGTTTGCTGAGAGTTCCAGAAACCAGGGTTTAAAAATCTAAAGCCGATCTTAGAAGACTAGCGTACTACAGGATTTACATGTTGAACCATAAACTCTAGAGGACACAGATGTGATGTTAAAGCAATCTGCAGACTTGGAGAGGTAAATGCATAAGGTAGGAAGGAGAAAGACTGGAGAGAAAAGAATGTTAGATGTGGGTGAGTGTTTCTGAGTGGGGGCTCTGGTCCTGATCTTCTTAATGTTGAACCTCTAAAAGGGGGAAGGAAGGACTTAGACTTGAGAGTCTGGAGAAAGCAAGGGAGCCCTAGGAGGAAAGAAATTGTCCATGTGTGGGCCCGAGTGGCTCTGAACACTGGATTCCTGATGCCTTATGCTATAGCTCAGTTGCTACATAAACCACTGGATAATGTTGCTGCGTGAAGCTCTGCAGGCATGAAAGGCAGATTCACACTCAGAATAGGTGTCTATTGATATGAGAACAAGGAAATACATCAGGGGCTCAGGATTCGTCCTTGTTGTCACCAGTTTGGACATCCAGAGAGGGCAATATCTGCATCAGTCTTTTTCAGTAGAAATCTTTGCATTTGGATCCACGTGGATTCTCTTTCTCTGCCAGTATGGCCACTTCTTTTGATAGTCCATCAAGCCAATTCTAAGGGAACTAATGATGAAGGCTAGCTAATGTAAATCATCCAGTGTCACTTCTATGATGGATGCTTTCTGGCAGACATTAGCATGTCACACAAACATGCTCATATTTTATGTCCACTCCCATAGGTCTGTCCACATGCCTCTACTCCAGACCTCCTTGCCTCCAGTTTTCCAGTCATTTTCCTTTTAGACCTCTAACCAATCCATTAAGTCCTGCTCATCTTGGATCACTTGTGTTTCCATCAAAGTGGATGGTCAGATGCTCTATTTATAGTTCCACTTAGCAATAAAATTTTCATTCTTTTTTTCCCCATTGTCTATCAGAGCTAATCTTGAATGTGGTTGTTATATGGTGGTGGTTCATTTTCAAGCTGTATTCACATACTGATCCAATCCAAATGTAAACCAACTTAAAGCTCTGTTTTTTTCTTCTCCTTCTACTGGTCTTATGGGATCCAACACATGGCCACAGATGTCTGCTGAGGGAGATGTGCTGGTAACTGTGGTGGATGCCATGAGGGATCTGAGTTCCCTGTTTATTCAGTCTAAACGTGCCCACTAGTCTCGAGTGGGCACAGTCCCTGGTGCCTCATTTTCATTTTACAATAGACTGCTGCTTGCCTTACCCAGATTTATGACTTGGCAGATTCATCAGTTTCCTATGGAAATAATTTCAATGTCAAAATTAAAAGTCAGTAGGAGCTAGTCAGTGGGAGCCAGATTTTCTCTTTCTCTGGATTTATAATACTATAAAATTTAAAAAGATACCCCACATGTTAATACCATTTTAAAAAAATAAATTAAAAACCAGTAGATGTCCCAAGTCTCTAAGGTCCCAGAAGAAGCATAAACAGTGGGGATAAGGAGGGTTTGGTTGTAAGAAATCCATGGTGTTGGGGATCTAGGATTTGAGGAGCAACTTCTGTGGACAGACTGGTTCCAAACAGAAGTACAATGTGTTCAGGGACAAAGTTGGTGACAAGGAAACTCCTAAAGTGTTTGACCAAGGCGAGAGCACTCATAAATAATGGAGATGCATATTTTGGGTGCTCATATGCTCAAGGTTCTTGAGTACATCTTTTTTTATTTCTTATCTACCTCTTCTATTAAGCAGAGAGATGAGCTAAAGTATGATGGAAATTCTTTGTCACTTCTCTCAATGAGCATCTACTCCCTTTGAATGCAGCTGGTTCTTTGTCCTATTTTGACCAACAAAATATGATAGGAATGTCACTGCTGTGGAACTTGCATTGCTGAGTCTTAAGACCACCATACTTTGAGGAAGCTCAAGTTCCTGAAGAAAGAGAAGCCATGTGGAGGAGAACTAAGGCATCAGAGATGTAAGTAGAACCAGACTTGCAGCTGGGCCCAGCCACCAGCTGCATTCAGGCCAATGAATGATTGCAGTGGACATTGCCTGGAACAGGAAGACTGCCCAGCTGAGCCCTGAGTTACAGAGGCACAGCATTGTAAGCAAATTAAATGGTTGCTGTTTTAATGTACTAAATTTTGGGGTTATTTATTTTCCAGCAATAGATAACTACCGCAGGTCACCTCAGTGTTCAGTGATAGAGGACCTAATGGAAATTAATCTTGATGATGATTCATAAACCCCCTCTAGGTAAGTTAGGAGTAAAATCATCAGCAGTCCAAGTGAGAAGTAGCAGAGAAGGGACACAGAGAAGATGACGACTCAGTAGATCTGTCTCTTTATTTATTTTTTTTTTTATTTTTTTATTTTTTTTGTGTGGGTACCGGAGGGTTGACCTCAGGACCTCGCGCGTCAGCAGGCGCCCGTGCCGCTGAGCGATATCACCGGCCCCTTTTTCATATGTGGGTTCCGAGAGTCGAACTCGGGCCTTCACGCTTGCCAGGCAAGCGCTTAAGCTGCTGAGCCATCTCACCGGCTCCGATCTGTCTCTTTAAAGGAAAGCAATTTTCTATTTGGTTTTCCAGAGCTCCTTGTCATAAAGTAGGCCCTAGCTTTATTAATAGAGCAGCTCACATGATTAAGCTAATGTTTCTATATTCCTCCTCCACAATTGCACCTCCCTCTCTCCACCTCCACAGCCACCACTACCAACAACAAAGATTCCTTGCCTGAGATTTATTCTGCAAGTATTGGCATATGAATATAAAATCATCCAAATAAATAGACATTTTCAAGAAACTGTATTAATCTGAAAAAAAAATACATTTAAAGTCTTCATATGGCATTCTTGCCCTCGATGAACAAGTAAGTGTAAGAACATCTGTCTACTCAGCTCCATAGTGAACTCTCTGGAATTTTCCCCTAAGACCAGTGGTTGATGAAAAGGAAATGGGGATTAGATAATGGAGCATGGAGGAAACTGACTTTTAGTCCCAGATGCTTCAATGTTTATAATTTCGAGGTGGCCCCAGATTCCTCAATTTAAGAAGTATATATCATACAACAAATATTTACTGATTTTCTATTATCTAACATGTTTTAGGCATTTTTGAGATACATCAGCAAACAAAAAATCCATGTCCTTTTAAAGTTTACATTTATATTGGGGAGAGAATACCTATAAACAGATTCAATATGTAAATTACATTGTGCTAGGAGATGATAAGTCCTATGTGAATGACAGAACAGGAACGGGAACCAGTGACAAGGAATAGCAGCAGAGGAAAAGGTAAGTACTCCTGTGCACATCGTGGTAGACTTCAGTGAGAAGGTGAGGGTCACACAGAGTGAAGGAAGTAAGGGAGGGAGCCTTGTGGCTAGCTGGGAGATGAGTGTCCCAGGCAGAAGGAGCAAGGAAAGTGAAGGTCCTGAGGGAAAAGTGTCTGATGAGCACAAGGAACAAGATAATTGAGGCTGCTGAGGAGTGTGAAGGAACGAGTAGGAAATCAGATTCACAAAGGCTTGGGGTATAAAAGCCTGATTATAGCCCCTGGTTGCAGTTGGAGCTATTGGAGGTGCTGAGCAAAACTTTGACATAGTCAAGTGTGCCTTTTAACCGGAACTTTCTGGCCTCTGAATTAAGAATAAACTTGCAGGGGGTGAGAAAAAAAGGAGGATCCACTGCATGATGGGAGATGATGACCCACACCCTATTTCATTTACTATAGTAGGCTCTTTGAGTGACTTGAGGGAAAGAATGGAGGGAGTGTAAATGATTTTTCCCATTTTCTTTGACAGGTCTACTCTGCACTGGGCTATGGCTGGAGGCTAGACAGGTTCCGGCTAACCTTCCCCTAACCTTCCCCCATAGTTCCCAGAGTTACGACTAACGTGATGGAGGCAATGAGGGAGAAAGGGAGACTGCTTGTTTCTTTCCAATATTATTGGCCACTTCTCTTCCTAGGGGAGTGGCTGGCTAGCCACAAGTAATCTTGTTACGGCAAAACCACAAGATAGATTCACTCACAGGAAGACAAGATTCGAGAAACAAATGAATTCTTTAATTGATGCCGGCCGGGGACAGCAGAAGCTGACCCCGAGCTTTTGTGTCCTCCTCCTTAAATACACTTTTGGAGGCCTTACAAAGTCCTTGGTTGCCATGGAAACTGTATTTTTTACTATATCACCTCTCCGGAAAGTTTTCAAGGTTCTTCAAACATCTGGCCAATTAACACTGGGGATGGGGTAGCAGGTACCACCTATGCTAAAACCATTTGTCTCCCTTTTTGTGGTTATATGACCTTAAGATAGTGATAAGGAAAACCCATTTGTTTGTGATAGTACCATCCGTTTCTCCTCTTTGAAGTTTATTGCTACAGAAAGGGCAGTGGGACTAAAGTTCAACTAAAGGTTTCTACCTATTTGTTAAATTCAGAGGTTTAAGGAACAAAATGAAAATACTCTTGCCCTAATAATCTCATCCTGGCTGGATGTATATTTTGGGAGGGAGGTGATTGTGTACTTCTTGGACAGGAAAATCAGCCAGCTACTCAATAATGGCTGAGATGAGAAGACTGAAAATACTTCTTGAATAGGAGGACTGGCATCCAGATCCCTCCACAGGGATTCGAGGAGGGGCTTTGCAGCCAGGATATGCAACAGGACAAGTGCCTGGGAGGAGAGGGAGTTCTCTTGGGCTTCTGACGTTCCAATGTCTCTTACACAGGACATGTGGAAAATCTAGTGCCTGCCACATTCAAATTAAGTGTTCGATGAATGTTGTTTAAAAAGAAAAAACTGTCTGGAAGGATTTAACCATGGAGCTGAATTCACCCGGGACACATGTCACGCAAGATACTTTGACACAGATATGTTGTTTGATATTTTTGTTAACATTCAAAAGATCCAAGTGAGATAAGATGTTGGTCAGAACTTCAGTCATGGGTCAATGGCATGAACAACTACAACTTCTCTGCCAAATCAAGTCATTGTTTCAAATACTATAAGAATATTTTCTAGGGCTGGTGAGATGGCTCAGTGGCATAAGCGCCTGCTGGCACGCGAGGTCCTGAGTTCAACCCCTGATACCCAAAAAAAAAAAAAAAAGGATATTTTCTAAAATTTTAGTAGCTGATAGTGTATTAGCTACAAACATACATTTTTAATTTAATCTGTATGATTAACATTTTCTCCATTGTTGTCATTAATTTGAACAATGAACAAAATTAAAAAACCAGGCCCTGATTTGTAACATTTGCTAGTTTCTCCAACGATGGCCAATTTTCACAGAGATGCACAGCAGCAAGTTATTTTACAGTATTTCCATCACACAGATGCGGTAGATACAAATAACTTCATGAGCATAACTAACAGTGAAATGTAGTTAAATAATCAGAATGCAATGAGTTTTGAGTATTTATTACCTCTGCTCTAACACAGCTTAATTATATGTTAGTATAATTTAATTTTTCACAATAGCTTATATTTAACAGTCATCTTGCAGCATTCCTGGAAATTGTACACTTAGTTCTCATGAGCTTGGCCAAGTCATCTCTCCCACACTACCAATCCTAGCCCACAAATAATTCAGTAAATGACAGTTGCGTTTCTTTTATTAAGGAACAAAAACTGGAAACGAATTAACTAAGGTAAGTAAAGTAATGATTGGCATGAGTCCATGAAGAAAGCGCCTTCCAGAAAGCCTTGGTAATGCTTGCCTGGCCTTTGTGTGACTGCTTTCAGTGTCATTTTCTTCCGAGAATATCAGGCCTGCTTTGCTCTGCCAGAGAGAAAAGACTCCGTGCAATGACCCACATGTGTCAGTCTCCTTCCTGAGCGGGCTGAGCATGATGCGCCTCCCCACAGAGTAGATAATGCTCAACTTTTGTGTCCAGCCAACAGCATTCACCTCTGCCTGACCTCACACACTGTGTCAAGTGACACCGACAGAATGTCGCCGGCAGCTCAGCCATCTCCGTGCCCAGCAAGAGCTGGAAATATTTGTGATTCTGCCACAAAGAATATTTCTGAGGTGTCAATCAGGGAAATACTCCCTCCTTCTGAAATTCATATGATAAGACCCATGGAGAGAAAGCTGCTAAGATGGAAATAACAAAATCCATATGTTCCCTGACAGCAGTTTGGGTTCTAAAATATACCTCACTATCTCTGCAAGCTGGTGCTTAACTCCTCAAGATACCTCCATGTACTTGCTGTTGGATGGCAAAGGACCAAAGTGTTCTGAGTACTGCCCTAAGGGTTTTGTAAAATGGGACAGCACCTTTCACTTTGGAGCCTTAGCAAGGCTTCTTTGTCACAGGCTGGAGACCGGTAAAGAGAAACAGAGTTCAAAGGAGGGCTTTTCGCACAAGGTAAAGTAATGGATAAGCTAGTAATCAATTCTCACTTCCTTGGATGAGTGCTTGGGGAGCCTGTTCCATTTTCTTTCTCAGTGGCCCTGAGAAGAGAGCAAGGAGGACTGACCACACTGAACTCTTACATTGTTGGTCCCACCACTGTCCCTACTTTTCTACTTCTTGCCTTCCCATTGTCTAAAAATTAAGCCACATAGTTTGTGCAATGTTATCCTGTCCCTCTAGCTACAAGCTATCAATTCAGAAACCACCATCCCAATTTAGGCTAATCAATCTTACATCCTCAGAAATTTTGACTTCGGGCTTTGGAAGAAAGATGTATCTCTTTCCAGGCATTTGAACTTCCACATATAAAACTTTGGTCTGGCTGGTGGCATGTTCCTCTGTGTACTAAGAAGGAGACAAAACCAGTCATAGCAAGACAGAAAGAAAGACACAGGGAGAAGCAGAAGTGATCCATGGCAAGAAATCATGACTGTTTTCAAGTCCATGGTTCTGTTGGGATCCGAGTCCAAATATACTACTCTCTGTCAGTCCAAAGCATTTTTATGAGGATTTTAAAATCCTACAAAAAGGATGAAGAGCTCGCTTCTCCAGAAAATTCTGAGATGGCGGGTATCCTGCCAGTACCTAAGTTCTCTGTTTCATTATCTCATTCCTGATTTCTAACATTATTGATTAGTTTATCCTGGTATGAAACATAATATGAATGGGGTCATATAGTAAATACTCTTATGAATCTTTCTTTCATTCAACATTATATTTGTAAGGTTCATCTATTTCCATGTAGCACTAATTCATTCTTTGCCACTACCATCTAATATTCCTCTCTACCTCCACTGCATTTTCTATAATAATATATGAGACTGACAAAGGATGGTAGAGTCATAGTATGAATCTCAACCCACAAACTCATCTGCATTTAAAAAATATTTTTCCAAAACACTACTTAATTACTACTTTAAGCCTCCATTTCACCAAATGATAAAAACAATATTTGTCCACTCAGTTCTTCTCTTCCACCTTTCTGAGACACATAATTTCGGGAGAAAAAGGTTCTTATAAAGGTATGGAAAGGGACAATTACACTTGAAAATTCCTTAAATTTCCCATCAAGTATAGTACATATGATTTTGTAATGCGATAGTATACGGGAAGAAGCATGAGTAATTTTACAATGTGTACTATTATATGTAGTATAAAACAAACAGCTGTTCAAAAATACATGGAATCACATTCAGTATAGCAAATGACTTAAACCTTTTGAGTGGTGAGTTGGAATTTAGGCTGAGTTAATAGAGGGTTTGTTTATTTGTTTGTTTGTTTGAGTTTTGGTTTTTTGAGACAGGGTCTCACTATGTAGCCCAGGCTGGCCTTGAACTCTCAGAGATCCTCCTGCTTCAGCCTCCCAAGTGCTGGGATTACAGGTGTGCTCCACCATGCCCAGCTCTTCACAGCAGATTCTTATCTCCAATAGCCACACACACACACACACACACACACATACACACACACACACTCACTTTCATCCCAGGCAAAATTATCATCATTTTCTCTCTCTCTCTCTCTCTCTCTCTCTCTCTCTCTCTCTCTCTGTCAAATTGACATAAATAAAACTCGTTGCACTCTGCTTGGGTAGTACATCTTTGTCCCTCCTAGATCATGACTGCATATACTATGTGTCCAGCACCACTTTTTTCCTCAGGAATTGTCCCTCACTCTCTCACATATTGGTGAGAGTAATGTCTTAATTTATGTCACCTCATGGCCACATTTTATTGGCTTACTTCCATGAAACTATGGCAGGCTAACCTGTTAACTTATAATTAAGAATGTGTCAATCAGAGCTCTTTGCTGAAACCAGACACTAGTTATCTGCATCCCTTTTGGGTGGTGAAAACATAAGATGGAAAACTGAGCTGCTAATAATGGCCATTGTATTAGACAGTTAATACTGCATAACAAATGACCACAAGAGCTCAGTGGAATGTAACAGCAAGGATTTATTTAGTTCAAACTACTTTGAGTCATTTGAGAATCAGCTGTCCTTGTCTTGTCTAAGGTGAGAAGTTCTCTTCCCTATGTCTTTCATCTACCTTCTGAGATAAGTGGACTAGGTTGGAATGTTCTTCTCATGGAGGCAGTAGAAGAAAAAGAAGGCAAGTAGAAAAGTGAGCCTTCTTGGTATTTAGGCTTAGAACTTGAACTTGTTAGACAATTCTTCATAGGTTTCATATCCCTATATATTTTTGTTAGTAAAGTACCAACTGTACCTTGTTTCAAACTTGTATAGAAAACATTTCCAGAAGTAGAAATAGTACCCTCCAGAGAAAGGGCTAGATTTTCTTACATCCTTGAAGAATAAATGTAGTCCATAGTATGGACCCAAATATCTGTCAGCTAATGAATGAATGAACCAAAATTTGTTCTCGCCCTACAATTGAATGTAATTTAGCAGTAAAGAAGAGATTGAGTTACTGACACAGGCTATAACATGCGCGAATCTTGGAAACAGCATGCTAAGTGAAATAAGTCAATCAGAAAAGGACACATACTGTATAATTTCATTTATATGAGCTGTTCAGAATAGGTATAAAGACAGACAATAGATTAGTGTTTGCCAAAGGTAGTTTAGGCCAGATAGGGTGAGGGAGGCAGAACGGAGTTATTGATAATCAATTTCATTTTGGAGTGATGAAGATAGTATTCTAAGATTAGATGGTGGCAATGATTGCACAACTCCAAATACACTAAAAACCACTGAGCACTGCACTTTAAAAGGGTAAATTTTATGATTATATGAGTTTTTTTTTTTTTTTTTTTGGTGGGTACCGGGGGGTCGACCTTAGGACCTCGTGCGCCAGCAGGCGCCCGTGCCGCTGAGCGATATCACCGGCCCCTTTTTCGTATGTGGGTTCCAGGAGTCAAACTCAGGCCCTCACGCTTGCCGGGCAGGCGCTTAAGCCGCTGAGCCATCTCACCAGCCCTGATTATATGAGTTTTATCTCAATAAAGCTATTATAAAAAAACAACTCAGCCTTGTATTAAGGGTTAATAATAAAGGGTATGACTAGCATTTAAAAAAGAAAATATGTCATAAAAGATATTGGAGATGCATACTCAGCACTTCAAAATAAGGCTAAGTGTGCTTGCACAATGCTTTGAAGATAAAAATCATTAAGTATTTATGGTCAAGGCTCTGTGTGTAATTCATCTTGACCTGAGACAATAGATGAAGGAGGTTGTATAGCTGAGGGTCATGCTGCAGCTCATGGAAACAGCACAGAGCTCTTACGATAAACAGAAGCAAGGTCTTAACACAGCTGGAATGCAGACAGGAGAGGAGGATCCCAGAGCCCCAGGGCACGTGTAGTTGCTATAAAACCAAACAAACAGAAAGACAGTAGTTTCTAGTGTCCCTGACTTTGTCAGGCTTGTTTTTCTTTGATTTCCCCCCAGTAATAGGAAATCGTCATAAGGGTTTTAATTAATTAATTAATTGTGATAGATAGATAATTGTACAAATAAATTTTTTAGGTATATTGTAATATTTCAGTGTGAATATTGCATAATGATCAACTTAAAATACTTAAGTTATTCACCACCTCATTTATCATTTCTTTTGATAAGAATATTCAAAATCCTCTTTTAGCCATTATGATATATATGATTCTATATTGTTAATTTTAATTAATTTTTCAGGTAATAATACACTAGAACTTATTCCACCTATTTAACTGTGTCTTTGTACCTGTTAACCAATCTCTTCTTATCTTTCCCTTTCTAGTACCCTTTAATAGTGCTAATTTTGTTAATCAGTGGTTACCAAAGGATAAATCAAAATTTGCCAAAAATATTGCTACAACCAGCAATTTCTCCTCCCACTCACCTTTGTAAATTAATCAAGTGACTCATCAGGTGTAAATAAAATTTCTAGTTGATAGTCTTTTAACATCTTAGCTAATGATACCTACTTTTCCTTTCAAAAATACAGCTTAGCCAAACAAAATTAAAAAGAGGTGTGTGTATCTTTTACTGCTTTTAATGGTTTAAGCATTTGTCTGTCTTTCAGATCTAGAGAGTCTTTCTTTCTAGAAGCTAATGAATGAGGTCTAAAGTGATTTTGCAACTTTCATGTCCTTACCAATTTTGTTGTAATCAGGGTTTGCAAGGGAAACAGTTTAATACAGGAGACATAATTTATACACTTATTTTATAATAGTCACCCAAAGAGTCAAATACAGAAGAGTGCAGGAGAACTGTCCACAGTGTACTAGAGACCCAAAGAATCCAGCTGAGGGCCTGGATTCCACGGCAATGTCCTGCATGAGTCCAGCTGAAGACCATGGCAACGTCCTCCATGAGTCCAATTGGAGGCCCAGAGCCCACAACAATGTCTCACGCAAGTCTGTTTCATGGATCTGGGCTGGGAAGGGCCCAAGGTCAGTGGTGGAAGCTAGAAAGTCTGCACCAGCGGGATGAAGGATCTGTGCCAGCAGGCTGAGGCATCTGCACCGGAGCCAGGAAGCGATGCTCAAAGTAAGCCCAGAGCTCCCCAAAAAAGAATCGCAGCCATCCTTAGCAACAACGAGGTCCCGAGCTCCTCCGATGATAACAGCCGAGTTCATATCAGGAAAGCCAATGCGACATGCTTTTCCAGAAGAACTAACAGCACCACCTCTTCCTCTCCAGTTCTCCTTTTTATGTTGTTGGCAACAGTCCTCAGGTGGGCCCTGCACACCCAGCACCGTGCTGATTCAGTTCAGGTGGGTGTTACAAGTTGACCACCAGTTGCTACAAAAGGTATAAACACACATAGCAACATCTCTATAAGAGTTAGAAATGCTTGGAATCTCAGAATGTGAATGTGCTGGTCTGGCTTTTCCTTTCTTGAACATTCTTCGCATTTCCTCTGGTCCCAGTGACACAGACACTTATTTGACTACTTGTGAAACCCAAACAGAATCAAAAATTTACTGGAAGAGGGTCGGTGAGATGGCTCAGCGGCATAAGCGCCTGCCTGGCAAGCGCAAGGGCCCAAGTTCGATTCCCGGAACCCACATACCAAAAAAGGGCTGGTGATATCGCTCAGCGGCACGGGCGCCTGCTGGTGCACGAGGTCCTGAGGTTGACCCCCGGTACCCACAAAAAAAAAAAAAAAAATTTACTGGAAGAGACATATGTCAACATTATCATAGGGTACAAGTTACTTTGAAATATTAGTCCAAATTTGTCATTCTCTTTTGGTAGGAGTATCTACCATCTTGTATATCTTCATAAAAATGGATTATATCTACCTTCTGACCTGGGGCTGTACCATGTGACATTAATAAAGATTTGAAATATGCTCGTAAGGCTAGGATGCTATTTTGTGTTCTGATAATTCACCATAAAAAGAATATACTCCGGGTAGCTGCTGCCACTTTGACCTGGGCCACAGAATAAAATATTTGGAGCTGACTTGAATCCAGTCCATAGCCTAGTGTCTGGAACAGCATGCTAGCCCAGCTAAGTTGTCACTGACCCACAAGACCATGAATGCAGAATACAAGATTATTGTTTTAATCCACTGAGTTGTGGAATGATGTGTTACATAGCATTATGGTGGTAATAGGTCACCAATACATGCAGGCAGCTCCCCTCCCCAACAGCACTTCTACTATAAGAAAAGATCCAACACTGGATCCAACAGAGGGTTTGATACGAGTAAATGTCCTTGTTGCCTGACTCGGTCTCCTCCTTCGTCTGGTGGGGTCTGTCTGAAGTGTACCCAGAGAGGGAACAAATGAAGGTGGTCCGGCATGACTTTATCCACATATTTACAGGTCAACTCCAATAGTTCAAGTGAACCTCAAAACATTTGGTGAAAGACCCTAAAGGGTTTTAGGGTTTTTTGTTTTTGTTTTTGTTTTTGTTTTTCCATTTGAACAGTGCTTAACTCCTATCTAGAACACACTGCCCAAAGCTCTGAGGGTTAAACACAGCTGTGTTTGTAAAGCTATGTCTGAGTAGTCTCCCTTGGTGAGAGTCCTGACTGCCCCATATTTAAGACAGGAACAGGAATGGGCTGATAGTTAGCCATGGGGCCACAATTACAGCAGAGGGAGAGGTGAGTAAAGCCAAAGAATTCTGTTCCAAATGGGTAACAGGGTGGACAGGGAGCCCTCTCACCAGAAGTCAGAGGGCAGAGACAAACGCTACTTAAGTTTTACCAACTTAATGGAATCCACATGGGTAAGAATGCAGAAGCAAGGAGCAGTGGGTCATCACAAGTGACGGAAGGTGGTCTGCAAAATTCCAGAGAAGATGCGAATATCCTAGTATGGAGTTTTCCATGTTCCTCACAAAGATGTGAATTGTTCCCCTTAGTGACATGCAATTTTAAGTCTTAGGAGGCAGGGAAGGCATAGCTATTTAAACAATGGTAAGACTCTAAAACAAACAAACAAGCCAAGTGTCCCATTCAGAGTAGATATTTAATAAATGCATCCTTCTTTTCCCTAATATTTCTCCCTGTATGGTCTATATATCTCCCTAGAGATTCCCTTCTTGACTTCTAATCTTCAAAGGACTTTTTCTGCGTCTTAAACCCTCTAATTCTGCTAATCATCTGCGTTACTCTGGCCCATTTACTGAATGACTCACAATCCAATGGTACTTAAGGTGTTGGTGGCAGACAGGGATGCTGTTTGGAGCCTCTGGAAGGCTCCCATAGGTGAATCACAGTGGAGACCTTTAGGATTTTGGAGCAAGGCTCTGCCATTATCTGCTGACACATACTCACCCTTTGAGAACCAGCTCCTGCTACTGCACCTTAGTGGAAACTGAAAGCTTGACTATGTGTCACGGTTTGTGTCTAGATGTCCCCCCAAAGCCTCACGCAGTCATAGGGTTTTTTTCGGAGGTGGCTGAATCTAGAGTGTGTGATTGATTCATGTTTTAATGCTGGGATTAAGGGTGCTGGGATTAAGGGTGAGTGACGGCTGGATCAATCCACTGATTGGGTTGGCACTGCCCTAATCCCAGTAGACTGGGTACAATATAAGGGACAGAAAGAGGCTTGACTCTCTTCTCTCGCTTGTTGCTTTTGCTATCTTCCATCGCCATGAACTGTTGCCCCTCTGCCGTGTGCCATTCTGCCTTGGAGCCAGCCGATTATGGACTGAAACCTCCACAAACTGTGACCTAAATAAACCTTTTCTCCCTTAACTTGTGGGTGTTGGGTATTTTGTCTCAGCAATGAGAAAGGTAACTAAGACATCATGGGACACCAGATTACCATGCAACCTGAGCTGCCCATCATGAAATGGTACTCTCTGACCCACGAAGTCATGAAGTTAAACATGCATAACAACAGTTCATGAAACGGAAGTAGTAAATACATGATCAATCCTGAACAGTTTTGGAAAGTACAAGTAACTTACATGAAAAAGTTGCCCAAAAACCCATGGCTCCTATTCCTGCTATATTGCCTTCTGTCCCCCAGCATGCACCTATGGCCTCATGGGGGCATATCATATGATCAGTTTACAGAGAAAGAGAAGACTGGGGCCTGGCTTACAGATGGTTCTGAACATTATGCATGCACCACCTGAAAGCGGACAGCTACAGCACTTCCAGGACTTCCCTGAAGGACAATGGTGAAGGGAAGTCTTCACAGTGAGCACAAATTCAGACACGTTTCTTGGAAGAAAAAAATAGATCAGATGTGCAACTATATACTGATTTATGAGCTGTAGTCAGTGGTCTGGACAGATGGTCAGGGACTTGGAAGGAATGTGACTAGAAAACTAGTGATAAAGATATTTGGGGGGCCAGTGAGATGGCTCAGCGGCTTAAGCGCCTGCCCGGCAAGCGCAAGGGCCTGAGTTCGACTTCCGGAACCCACATACGAAAAAGGGGCCGGTGATATCGCTCAGTGGCACAGGCGCCTCCTGGCGCGTGAGGTCCTAAGGTCGACCCCCCGGTACCCACAAAGAAAAAAAAAAAGATATTTGGGGATAAGGTATGTGACTAGATCTCCCCATATAGGCAAAGAACATAAAGATATTTGTGTTCCATGTAAATACTCACCAAAAGGTGATTTCAGCAGAAGACTTAAATAATCAAATGGATAGGATGACCCATTCTGTGGATAGTAGTCAACCTTTTTCTTCAGCCACCCCTGTCATTGCCCAATGGGCTCAAGAACAAAGTGACCATGATGGCAGTGCTATGGCAAACAGAAACACTGAAACGACACCCAGGATTTGGAGGCAGATTTATTTATGTCAACGGGAATCAATCCTCATAAAAATGTCAGGCTTCGAAGGCTCAGGAAGGGAGGCTTTTATGGGGTTTGCAAGCAAGATGCAGAGTACTTGGCTGTCTTTGATTGGTTCTTACAATACGCATCATAGTGACCACCTATGCATCACAGTGACCAGCTATTTCTAAGAAACAGAAGTAACAGGAAGTGTAACAGGAACTGTTAACTGGGCAACTAACAGAAACTGAAGTATGCTGGGAGGGGCATTTTCTGCTACAGCAGGAAAGAAGGTTCACATGGACTCAGCAACACGGACTTCCACTCACCAAGGCTGAGCTGGCTACAGCCACTGCTGGATGCTCAATATGTCAGCAACTGAGACCAACACTGAGTCCCCAGCATAGCATGATTCCCTGGTGTGGTCAGCCTGCAACCTGGTGGCAGACTGATTAAATTGGACTGCTTCCATCATGGAAAGGACAGCACTTTGTCCTTACTGGCATGGGTACTTCATCTGGATAAGGATTTGCCTCCTCTACATGTAATGCTTCTGCCAAAACTACCATCCATGGACTTACAGAAAGCCTTATCCACATTCTGGTATTCCGCACAACATTGCTTTTGACCAAGGAATGCATTTCACGGCCAAAGAAGTGAGACAACAGGCCCATGCTCATGGAATTCACTGGTCTTACCATGTTTCTAATCATCCAGAAGCAGCTGGATTGATAGAAGGGTGAATGGCCTTTTGAAGAGGTAATTATAGCATCAGTTAAGTGTCAACGCCTTGCAGGGCTGGGGCAAGGTTCTCTAGAAGCTGTATACACTTTGAATCAGCATTCACTATATGGTACTATTTCTCCCATAGCCAAGATCTACAGGTCCAGGAATCAAGGAGTGGAAGTGAGAATGGTCCTACTTTTCATTGACTACTAGTGATCCACTAGCACAATTTTTTGCTTCTGTCCCCAATCTATGCTCTGCTGGCCTAGAAGTCTTAGTTCCAGGATGGGGAAAGCTTATTCCAGGAAGCATGACAAAGATTCTTTTGAACTGGAAGCTAAGACTTCCCTCTGGTCATTTTGGGCTCTCTTGCCTCTGAGTAAACAAGCTAAAAAGGGAGTTATAGTGTTGGTGGGGGTGACTGATCCAGACTACCAAGGGGTAAATTGGACCATTACGCCACGGTGGAGGGAAGGAAGAATGTACTTGGCGTGCAGGAGATGCCTTAGGGTGCCTCCTAGTATTACCATACCCTATTATAAAGGTCAGTGGGAAACTGTAACAATCTAGCTCAAGCAGGATGATAAATGACCCAGAACCTTCAGGAATGAAGGTATGGGTCACCATGCCAGGTGAAGAACCAAGACCTGCTGGGGTGCTTGCTGAAGGCCAAGGGAATTAAAAAAATGGGCAGTAGAAGATAGTTATAAATACCAGCTACTACTACATGACTAATTATAGAAATGAGGATTATAATTGTCCTAAGTATTTCTTTCCTATTTTACTAATATGCTTGTGCATATATACACATATATTAAGCAGGTATCTTTGTTTTCTTTCTTTGTAATGTAATGTTCATAGATTTAGTATCAGTTCTTAAGTATTGTTAAATCTATATTATAATGTTTAAGTTATGAATGTTAGGAGAATAGTAAGCATTGCACAAAGAAAAACACTGCCTTTTATTCTGGGGAAGGAATTAATATGTTTCTGTTTATATGCAGGATGGTTGTATTATTATTATTATTATTTTTTAAAGAATCTTTTTTTTGGAACCAGGAATCAAACTCAGGACCTCACGCTTGCCAGGCAGGTGCTGTCCCACTGAGCTGTAACCCCGGCCCTTGTATTATGTTAAGCATGGTTATGAACTTGCTATTGTATTTAGATTATGGTTTAAGGAAATTGTCCGGTTGTCAAGCTGACAAAGGGTAGATTGTGATAGTTAATTAAGTTGTCAATTTGAATGATTAAGAAATGACTATCAGATCAGTGAAACACAACTCTGGGTGTGTCTGTGGATGATGGACGTGTGAGTCTGAACCTGAGGAGGGAAGACCCACCCCAGACGTGGGTGGCACCAACCAAGAGACTTGCAGCCTGAATGGACTAAAAAGAGAAAGAAGTAGAAAGTCTCCCCATTTGCTTCTTCAGAGGAGTGCCAGTCTTTGTTATCACCTTTGGACGTCCATCTCTAGTTCCTTTAGGCTTCCAGCTCAGATTCTTTAGCCTTCCAATGCAGATACCAGCTTTCTGATGCATACTCACCTGGACTCTGCAGTGAGCTCCAGGCCTTCATCTTCCAACTGGATCCCCCAGCTCTCCAGCACCCAGAAGGCCATTTTGCATTCTTCTACTCCTGACTCTGAAGGTGTCATTGTAAGTCTACTTTTATATAACATTTACATTGTATTATAATTTTAGTATAGTATAGTGTAGTGTAATGTATATCTGTTCCTCTAGTGTGCCCTAACTGATACATCATCCATTTAGACCAAGTCTTCAGCCAGCCATCTTCTTGCTTCTGCCAATGCAAAGTATTACTGTGTGTCATTGAGTGAAAGACTGAAAAACAGAATATAGGCCTGTGTGAATAAAAGATATTAAAGAAACAATGAAAATTTATATTCTTTTGAGATTAAAATTGACCAAAGAACAGCATGAAAAGTTGTGAATTGGTCTTTTTCCAGCAAGGATGTATAGGAGGAAATTCAGTAGAGGGGTGTGTTTTCCTGATTGACAAAGACCATCTTCCCTATCTGGGTATGCATGAAGGAGGCTCATTCATCAAGTGAAGAGCAAATATGGTCAATTGACTCAGAGAATAGTCAAATTCTAGCAACCTCAGGAAGACCAAAAGGACCAAACATTATTTCCAAGTTGCACTGATGATGGGAAGAAGTTTCCAGCCCAAAGAGCTGCCCAAAGATTCTGTCAAATGTAGGAGTGTCAAGGAGTTGATGGGCCACAAAATATGAACGGTAATAAAAATTATTTATTCTCACTTACTTTGCACTTAAAATCTTCATTGAATTTAACTTTCTCAATAATTCTCCAAATTAGCTGTTATCATCTCCATTTTAGAGATGAGGAAATCAAAATTCAAAAAGGCTAAGTAGGTTGCCCAAAATCACTGAGCAAGTAAACATCACAGTCAAAATTCAAACCAAGTCAGTTTTATTTCCAAGTCTTCACTACTAACATCACACCAAACTTCCTTCCTGGACCACTATTATGGGTTCAGTTGTGTTCCCACCAACACTCATATATTGAACTTCTAACACCCAGAACTCAAGTAAGACTGTATTTGGGAATAGGATCATTGTCGACATAATTAGCTTTGATGACATTGTTACCAGGTTTTGGAGAACTGAGGTCTCCTTCTAGAGATTGTTTCCAGGTTCTTTCCATCTCAAACAAAGAATCAAATGAAACGAGCAAAAACAGTGGCAAAGTTTCACATTTATTTGAGGTAGAAAAAATTGAAAATGAAGGATAAGGGAGAATCTGGCTGTGCAGAACAAGCTTGGGCTGAGTTAAAGAGAGGAAAAAACAAAACAAAACAAAACAAAAGTACACCCTGGGGGACACAGGGTGGGCTATCATGAGGAAAGCCATGATAGCGAGCTCTTCATGGTGTCTGTGTCCTTTCATTCATTCCACATATTGCAGGAACCCATGAGAAGTCCACATACAGGGTCCTGAGAATTATTTGGTGTATGTGTCCTGGGCTCTTGTAATTAACAGGTCCTGCTTACTCCCCCATCCAACTTTGCCATGCCCTACCTTCCCCAAGATCAACCTTGGGGTTGGTGCATCTAATATGACTGATGTCCTTTTACAAAGGGGGGATTTAGACACACATATGCACACAAGGAGAATGCCATGAGGACATGATGGCAGAAATTTGGGTCATGCATCTATAAGCCAGGGAAGGCCAAAGATTGCCAACAAACTGCTAGAACCTAGGCGAGGGACATGGAACAGATTCCCTCTCACAACCAACAGAAGGAACTAACTCTGCTGATGCCTTGATCTTGGACAATAAATTCCTGTTGCTTAATAAACTTGTTGCTTATAAACCAGTTTATAGTACTTTGCTGTGGCAGCCCTAGCAAACTAATATAGTCACTATCCCCAACTACACACCAAAGGCAGCAAACATAAATGGGGGACGGCATCTGCACACACGTGCCCGTGCACACACCTGGTGGGGCGAGCAGGGACTCACCACTCGCATGTCCTTGGGCCACCAAGTACACACTCTTCTACTGTTTCTGAACACTCTCTGCTGACCCAGGGGATGTGTGGCTATGTGTCTGCTCTGATGCCAGCCATCGTGTCTGTCACCCTGAAGGTGACCACCATGGTTAATTTCCTTCACGGATTGGGAGATATAGTAATATCTTGGTTCACGAATGCTTCTGTTCATGAACAATTTGGTTTATGAACAGAAGTGTTCTGCAAAATGTTGCTTCCCTTCACAAACTCTGCATCAGGTAGTGAACATGAATGCAGCCATTTTCCCCTGAATCATGGAACGAATTAAGTCCATGAACCAAAGTACCGCTACATGTACTGGGCATGGATGGGCAGAAGCCTTTGCAAGTATCAGAAGCTCACATATCTAACATGTCTGCCCACACATGCCAGTTATGCCTGTAACATTAAATAGGAACATGGCTATGCCTTCTTGGTTTGATATTGTAGGGATGGATGGGACCCCCTAGGAAGGGTCAGAAAAGGGATACAGGCCCTTTAGAGTTTAGGAGAAAAACAGCCTCAGCAGTGTTCCGAGAATGTAAATAACTGGCTGTCTGCAGTCTTACCTTTGTAACATTGTCAACCCTAATTATTGCAATGTGTACCCAAGTTCCTTTATTAGCCCATGAGACCCAAACCCCTAGCAACAAACCAACCTATTGGGTGGGGCTGGCCCCAGGGGGAGGAACCACCACTCAACCCCATAAAAACAGCATGGCTGCCCATATTCAGTGGTTACTCAGCTGTGAGGCTCCTGCTCCTCAAAGTGGCTTTATGCCCAATAAACGTCACTCTCATGCTGCACCGTCCTCTGACTCCTCTTCCTCTTTCCACGTGGGAGAGAGAGAGACAAGCCCAGGAAAGTTCCGTGGGCGGGCGGGGGGGGGGTGCTGGCGATCCCAGAGCCACCTAGAGGCACGACAGTATCATTGAGCTTTAGCCAGATTCTCAGGGAGATGAAGCTGAAATTAAATGTAAAAGCTTTAATAGAGCAAGAGGTGAAGAAAGGCATTCCTTCTAACAGAATTATTTTGGGAGTATTTTCTCCGGGAGGAGCTTTATCTTTATGCACTGCTCTTACCAGACAGCCGAAACTGGCAGGTGTCATTGCATTTGCTGGCTTCCACTTCGGGCTTCGTTTCCACAGGGTGCTATCAGTGGTATTAATAAAGATATTTCTATTTTCCAGTGCCATGGAGATTCCAACCCGTTAGTTCCCCTAATGTTTGGTTCCTGTACTGTTGAAAAACTAAAATCATTGGTAAATCCAGCCAATGTAAACTTCAAAACCTAGAAAAGCATTATGCACAGTTCATTTCAATTGGAAATAATGGATGTCAAACGATTCATTGATAAACTCCTACCTCCAATTGCCTGACATCACTAAGAGGCCTTATGTACAAGTACACCAGCAGCATTGTAGTAGAGTATAAACTTTTTCCCACGCCCAGTCTTACTTATTTTATTTTATTTTTTTTGTGGGTACTGGGGGTTGACCTCAGGACCTCGCGCGCCAGCAGGCGCCCGTGCCGCTGAGCGATATCACCGGCCCTTTTTTGTATGTGGGTTCCGGGAGTTGAACTCAGGACCTCGCCCTTGCCAGGCAGGCGCTTATGCCGCTGAGGTATCTCACCGGCCCAAATGCCCAGTCTTAAAACTTCTAATGTTTGTGGTGTTAAAATGTTTTCCAAATACACATCAATGATATATAATAAATAATATTTCCTTGTGGGAAATTTGTGATCTTTTACATTTCTACACATGTATTTGTATAATGTGATCTAGAATATACTAGTATTAAAATAGGTGAGGCAACTAGGTTCTTTTTCTCAAACATAATGCAACAAATAATAAAATACTACAACCAGATTTTTTATTACATCATTTGAAAATTACCAGTATGCTTAATGAAAATTTGTTCAGGTAAAATGAGGAGTTTAGGTATATATGATTTGTGCATGCTGTGACTTAGTCTATGGATTTATTCCAAAATTGCTTAGTCACCAGGCAGTGTCTATATTTTTATTTATGTATTCATAATACATAATGATTGTAATACATAAGAATTAGTTGTTATTATTACTTTTTTTTTTTTTTTTTTTTTTTTTTGGTCTTTTTGAGACAGGATTTCACCATGCAGTTCAGGCTGGCCTTAAACTCACTTTGTTGCTGGCCTCCAACTTGCAGCAATCTTTCTGCCTCAGCCTCCCGAGTGCTAGGATTACAGGCGTGTGCCACCATGCTTAGCCTATATTATTCTTTTTTTTTTTTTTTTTTTGTGGGTACCGGGGGGTCGACCTCAGGACCTCATGCGCCAGCAGGTGCCTGTGCCACTGAGCGATATCACCGGCCCCTTTTTCGTATGTGGGTTCCGGGAGTCGAACTCGGGCCCTCGCGCTTGCCGGGCAGGCGCTTAAGCCGCTGAGCCATCTCACCGGCCCCGCCTATATTATTCTTGATAATAAGGATAATGCTTTTGTCAATAAAGAGTAACATCATTCTCTTCATTAAATGGCTTTTTTATTTGGGAAACCCGGTTTTTCTTTTCCTTGATATTATTTCTATTTAATATTTTCTCCTCTCAAGAAAAAAGTTTTCTTTCGTGATTATCCTTCATAGCAGGCCAGATATACTGCCTGCCTCCCATAGACATCTACTGTCAATACATGCTATAACTTGACATTCTGAATCACAGATACATGGTATTTGAAATTTATATCACTTTAAAAGAAACCAAAATTACTTAACCTTCTTATATTATGTATTTCAAATAATTGTACCTTAGTCCAAATTTAGACTTATTTAGTTATTTAAATTTTTCAAAAGAAACCAAAATTACTTAAACTTCTTATATTATGTATTTCAAATAATTGTACTTTAGCCCAAATTTAGACTTAGTTATTTAAAATTTTTAATTCAGGTAATGATAAAATCTGTTATTTTTCTGTAAGCAATTGAAAGAATAATTAGATCATATACTGATATGTACAGAAATATTGAAGACTGATCTTAAAAACTAATTTCTAAAATTATTGAGTCTCCTTGCCCCAGTAAATTTACTTTTTCTGTACAAATGTTTGAAACCAACTACTGTAGAAAATGAATAATCTGTTAGAAAAAATTGCTTTATTTTTACCTGCCAATGATCTTGTTTGAAATTTTCACTTCAAATTATTTTTGAAAATCAGACTTTTGTTCAAACATAAAAACAATACTCACTTGATTTTAAATAGTAAAAATTTCCAGATTAATAGTAAAAAATTATTTGAAAACAAATTTATGGGTAATAAAGGTTAGTCAGAACCCCATAAATATAGTTACCACACAGTTTAAAATGTAGCAAAAGTGTGTGCTTGATATTTCTTTTTTTTTTTTTTTGTGGGTACCGGGGGTCGACCTCAGGACCTCATGCGCCAGCAGGTGCCTGTGCCACTGAGCAATATCACCGGACCTTTTTTCGTATGTGGGATCCGGGAGTCGAACTCAGGATCTTGCGCTTGCCAGGCAGGCGCTTATGCCGCTGAGCCATCTCACCAACCCGATATTTCTGAACTGTGTTAATTTTTGCTGTGTTTCAGCTGACCAAGACAATGTTAAGAATTCATCTTTATGGTGGAAATCAATCATGAAAATAAGCTAGTAATGGACTACATAGGATGTTTATAATGAAGTCATATGTTTATTTCTGGATTTAAAAATTTTTAGAAACCATTTACTAAGTCATTTTGCTTTTCCTTGAAGAACATAGACTTATTTCAGTTATACAAATCAGTAAGATTTTATTTTTAGCAAGAAATATTCCTTTGAAATGTGCTGTAATGTGAGAAAATGTAAATGTTTTTCATGGTTTCTGTCAATGTGAAATAAAATTTAATTCAAAAAAAAAAGTACAAAATGGGTCAAGTCACAATGCTTGGGAGTAAAGAGTCAAAAGTTTAAACAAACGTTTGTGCTTCCACCAAAAGAAGACATATCTTTCTTGAATTTGAGTCTTTACAATGGTCTCATCTTACTCCCCTGGGGGCTAGGGAAGCAAGAAGGAGGTGATTTTATGCTTTGGGACCAAGTTCACTACTCCCTGCCCATCAACCCTGAAGAAGTCACGTTCATTGGGACATTTACTCAAAACACACTTCTGCCTTGGGAAGTGATATCAGTTACACACAGTGCAGCAAGCAGGAGTCTGCCCATAGGGTTCAACTGAAACACGCAAGCTTTAAAAATGAGGGTGGGATGCATTAGAAGCTTAAAGTCCCCATCTCCTCTAAAATGTCTGCTCTGCCACATTTTTGTTGCCTTATATCTTTTCATAACTCTCATGTTATTATTCAAGTACCCATGCATTTTACTTTATCTCTACAAGCTCTCATTATCTCCTCAAGCACAGAGGCCATGAATTCTATGAGTTAGGGTACCCCCATACCTCTCTCTACTTCTTCCTTACCAACAGAACCCTAATTTTGTTCAGGTTGTCAAGGACAGTGACGTCTACAGATAAGTCTGATATGAGGCTGGGCATGGTGGCACATGCCCGTAATCCCAGCACTTGGGAGGCTGAAGCAGGAGGATTGCTGCAAGTTCAAGGCCAGCCTAGGCTACATAGTGAGTTCAAGGCCACCTTGAACTACACAGCGAGACTCTGTCTCAAAAAAAAAAAAAAAAAAAGTTTGTTGTGAGGACTTTTAGGAAATCTTTTGTCTTCCTGTTCAAAAGAAGCAGGCATAATTGATACTGTTGCTCTCTATTTCTACTTTGTCTTTGTTTTGTGTTACCTTGAATACAGATGTAATGGCTGTAGCTTCCAGAATGGCCTTGTAACCATTAAGGAAAGTCCAAAAGAATTGCACATATACTGATCCTAATTGATTCTGATACTGGCAAACTGGCAAACTAATGCAATGATTGCCTCCATCCAAACTTCTTGTTATATAAGGAAAATAAGGTACTCTTTTAGTTTAAGCTATTTAGGTGGGTTTTCTACTACTTGAAGTTTAATAACCATGTTTGCCAGACAAAACAGTATAAATGAAAGGAACACAGCCTCCATCTCACTATGTTAATTTCTACTTCCCAAATCCCGGACAAGTACATCTGCTTGATAAAACCTGTGTCTCCTATGAAACATGAACAAAAAATGTATGTCCGGGAAATAAGAAAATATCATTGGCTTTCTACAAATTAACTTCCTCACTACAAAGGGGTTGGAATAGAGTTCAGTGCACTGGCCTGCAGTATCTGCATAATACACATGATGAGTAGTGTGTCATGGCAGTATCCCCAAGCTCATCATATTCATTAAGGTGACTATACCAATTAAAACACAAATATAGTAGATTTTTTTAAAAAGAACTATTTGTTGTTTACAAGAAACTGACTTTAAATATAAAGACATATAGATTAAAAGTAAAGGGATGGAGAAAGATAAACTATGCTAAATATTAATCAGAAGAAAACAGGTATACTTACATTAATTTCCAACAGGACACTTCTCAGAGCAAGGTAAATTATCAAGGATAAAAAGCGATATCACATGAGAACACATGCTCAGTTCTCCAAGAAGACATAACAATCCTTAATGTGCATGCATCCAAAAACACCAAAATACATGAGGCAAAAACTGATAGAAGTGCAAGGAAAAATAGATTAATCCTCTATTATAGTTGGAGATTATAAAGACTAGATCCAATAGGCAGAAAGTTAGTAAGGAAATAGTTCAACTCAAAAACACTAATCAATCAACTAGATATAACACATATCTATAGATTACTTTATCCAACATCCAAATTCACATTCATCCTAAGCTCACAGGAAGTATATAATTTGAAATTAAAAACACAATACTGCTTACATTAGCACCCCCAATGAAAAACTTAGATATAAAGATAACAAAGCATGTGCAAGATTTTTGTAAGAAAAACTATGAAAGTGATAAAAGAAATCAAGGAAAAACTAAATAAAATGAACAGATATTCCATGTTCATGGATAGGAAGAGGCAATATTATCAAAATGTCAGTTTATCCCAACTTGATTATACATTTAATGCTACCTTAAGCAAACTCCAGCAAGTTATTTTATGGATATAGATGAAATGATTCTAAAGTGTATAAGAAGAGAATAAGGACCCAGAATGGCTAATACAATATTGAAGCAGAAAAAAGCCAGAGGACCGACACTACCCAATTTCATGACTTATTATAAAGCTACAGTAATCAAGTTAGTGTGGTATTGATGAAAGAACAGATAAATAGGTTAATGGAACAAATAGCCCAGATATAGATCCACATGAATATATTGGATCTTTGACAAAGGAACAAAGGAAATGCAATCGAGAAAATAAAAGTCTTTCCACCGATGGGGCTGAAACAACTGGAGTGCTGGAACAACTGGACATCCACAGGGTGGGTGATCTACAACACAGACCTTACACCCTTCACAAAAATGAACTCAAACTGGGTCATAGACTTCAGGTAAACAAAAACTCATAGGAGAAAACCTATGGCTTCTTAGATGCAACACTAAAAATATTTACATGAAAGAGAGAATTGACAAACTAGAATTCATTTAAAATTTTCTTTTCTGTTTTGTAAAAGATGCTGTCAAGGAATTAGTAGACAATCCACAGACTGGGAGAAAACATTTGTAAAAGACTTATCTGATAAGGGATTTTGTCAAAAATATACAGGAAGTCTTTAAATTCAACAATTAAAAAGATGAATATAACCAATTTTAAAAATGAGATAGAGACATCAACAGTCACCACATCAAAGATATACAGATGGAAAATAAGCCCATGAAAAGATACTCCACATCACATATCATCAGGGAAATGAAAAAAATTTTTAAACTTTATATATCTATTAGAATGACCAAAACTGAGAACACTAACAGCAAATGCTAGTAAGAACATGGAACAATGAGAACTCTCACGCATTGCTGGTGGGATGCAAAATGGTAGAGCCATTGGGAAAGACAGTTTGGCAGTTTCTTACAAAAGTAAACATATTCTTATCGTATGATCCAACAATTGTATTTCCTGCTTTTTACAAGGAATGGAAAACATGTCTGCACAAAAACCTACACATGAATGTTTACAGCTGTTTTGTTCATAATTGCCAAAATTTAGAAGTAACCAAGGTGTCCTACAGAAAATGAATGGATAAATAAACTGTGGTACATTCAGACAACGGAATATTACTCATTGATAAAATGAAATGAGTTATCAAGCCCAAAAGGACATGGAGAAATATTAAGTGAATATTATTAACAGAAAAAAAATTCTGAAAGGCCTATATACTGTATGGGTCCAACTATAAAATATTCTCAAAAAAAAAAAGCAACACTAAGGAGATAGAAAATCAGTAGTTTCCAGGGGTTGGAGGGGGGAGAGGGATGAGTGTGCAGAGCACAGAAGATTTTTTTAGGGCAATGATACTATTCTGGATAATACTCTAATTACAGATACACGTCATCATACATTTGTGAAAACCCACAGAATATACATTACCAAGAGTGAACCTTAATGTAACTTTCGGCATTAATGATGTGTTAATATAGGTTTACTGACCGAAACATGTACCACTCTGTTGAGGAGAATGACAGTGAAGGAGGCCAGTGGAGGGAGAGCAGAATATGGAAAAGTTCTGTGCATTCCACTTAATTTTTCTGTGAACCTAAAACTACTTTAAAAATGAAAACCTTGACCTCAAACAGGCATGCCACTTTCATTTGTATTCCATTGATGAAACCTCACAATATCACTCCCACTTTATAAAATATAAGAGGGAGGGACACATGGTCACTGGCTCAGCAGCAATTTTTCAACAGTAATTCTGTCGAGGGAAAGAACGAATCTTTGTTGGACAGGTAGTCATCAGCCATCAACTAAACTTGATCCAATCACTGTGGACAGTTTTAGCCCTTGTAACGTCCGCGGAAGAGGGGTCCGAGAAGGGAGACGCTCCAAGAACCACACAGGCTCTTATGTAAAAAGCACGGGGTTTATTGAAAGGCTACACTAGCGTAGGGTCACCCAGCAAATGTGCTAAGGCGACCACGAAGGGCAGGAGCAAGGGGTTTCTATAGGGTTGGGTATGGTAATGAGGGATAGGCAAGCGAAGTTTTACAGAAGCCAATCACAAAGAGTTAAAGGGTAATTAATACATTCATTCATTACTTAGGGGAACCTATAGATAGGGGAGCTTAGCAAACGGGCAACCAATCAGTTTGGAGGAAAGGCTAACAAAGGAGACAAAGGAGCCCGGGCGCGGGAATGTAGCCCGCCCGCGGGCTTGGCAACCAGCCAAGTCACATGATTTCCAGGAATTTGCCCTGAGGTAGGGAAACAGAAACTTAATCTAATAGGTTAGAGTCTAATAGGGTAGAGCCCAATAAGTTAGAGCCCTAATGGCCATCGCATAGTTCGGCCTAACACATCAGAATTACAACTTGTATAACTTTTATATGAATCTTTCAAAAAACATAACTTTATGTCACATCAAACTTCACACCCTAACTTGGTGCATCAGCATTCAGTAAAACCTTAATAGATAAGTGGATGAATGAATGAATCTTTTCATCTCAACTTAATTATTATAAAGGGCATTAAAATCCTTTTTATAGTACTGTCTGATGGTTGATTGTGTCAACTTGAGTAAGAGAAGCTCAGCTAAATCAGCTCAGCAATTCCACAACCTAAGGTGTGGAAGACCCACCCTAGGGCGGCTGGTCACCTGGATAGCATAAAGGGGAAATGAAGAAGGATGGATCTGTTTCTCTGGAGGAGCTGCAGTCTTTGCCTTCTCCTTGGACGTCATCTCCAGGCTTCCAGCACAGACTCTTCAGCTTCTGGAGCAGATCCTTCAGCCTTCTGGCTCAGACCCTCAGCCTTCCAGTGCAGACTCTTCAGCCTTGCATCGCAGACCCATTGGCCTCCTGATACAGACTCACATGGGACACTGCAGTGAGCTCCAGACCTTTGACTGAATCCTTTCGCTCTCCAGTATGCAGACAGATCCTCTGCACTCTTCCTCATCCAATTCTGGGTGGCCATTATAAGCCAATCTTGTAAATTCTTATATGTTTATATATTTTGTATTATATCTGTTTCTCTAGCAAACAATGATTGATATGATGTCTGTAAGAATGATTTTTTGTAAGAATCATTTTAATTCTTGTCTTTTGAGGCAAGGGAAATGTTTAGAGCAACCTTGAATACATTTTTAAATCCAGTTTATGCCATTGCTAAATAATAGACAGGAGATTCCATTGGTCAGTCTCTGGATAGCCTTGGCCAACCCACCTTCTCCCTCTCAACACCCTCTATCCACTTCTCGCCTATAGTTCTCAAAATAACCTTAGAATGCACTGGAAATACAATACCCTGAGATAGGAAGGAACTGACAGCCCAGGCTTTGTTCCTCTCTCCTCCTGGAAGCAGGATGTCCTTCAGAGCTTTTTCCAGACAATAGTGTTGCCCCTGAGGTATATAACCCAGGGCAACCTGTGTTCTGGGGGAGGGGGGCCCCTCATCTGCAGTACAAATGGGGCACCTGGAATCAAGACTCCATTTGCCCCAGGCAGCTTTTGTGAGCCTTAGGGGACTGGCTCACCATGGATCCTAGACTTCTTTTTCCCTTGCTGCCTATCTATAAGTAGTAAATTTATCTTCTATATCTTGCATATGTAAACATGCTCTGTTTCACCAGATTCAGGCAGCTGGCAAAACTGCAGCCCAAAACACAGTGGGGCAAAGTGTTTGGATTCCTCTTCCTGATGGTTAGCATAGTGATAATCTCTGCTATCTCCACACAGAGGGACTCCTCCCTTGGGATTAGTAAACCTGCTTCATAAATTCTTAACCTAGGAGACTGTTTAGAAGGCAGGAAAGCTACAAACATGAATGGGAAAAAAAAATTATACCTTCATTTTCACTGGCCACTAACTGAGGTTAATTTTGCATTTCCTTCAGTTATGATGGCAGGTAACACACCACACTTTGCAGCACCTGTGTCTGTCACTAAGAGAAGTCACAGGTAGTATTTTATATGACATTACAGTCATTGTAGCTACCTATGCTTGTCATTACTTTGACACTATTCCAGTCATTGGAGATTGGTATTTAATGTTAGTAGAGAATCACATTTGTTGCCATATTGTACTTTAAATATTTTGATAGTTGTGTTTTAATATAATACTATATGCTATATTTCATACATTTAAAAATTTATTCTGAAAAGGAGCTCACGAACTACACTATAAAATAGTCCAGGTAAGATGAAGGTCAGGTAAGATGAAGCACCCCTGCTCTAGAATGAGAAGGTTACAGGTGAACAATTTTTCACCATTCTTTAAAGCAATAGTTGTCTGTTTCCTTCTCCCTTTTCCCTACCCCCATGCCTATACCCCTTCTTGCAGATTTTTGGGGCCCTGGGTTGTCCTGGTCTCTTCTCTCAGGGAGTACAGGGAGGCCCTGAGATTGTACATTTAGAACTCATTAGAACCTAGGCCCGGGCAGTGCTCCAAAGGAAGGAGAAACAAAGATACTTATTTTCATCTGATTCCTACTCTCACATCAAATCATTCCTCAAGCCTGAACTGTGTGGACACTTTTCCAGATGCCTGAGGGCACCAAAGCAGCCTTCAATTTCAGCTTCATTCTGTCCTTCCAGCACACACAGTGTTTTTGCCTGACCAGACATGCTTCTGCAACAAGGCACACAATTGTGGTTTCCTCCCTCGCAAGCATTCACAGCTTCTTCTTGCAAGGGTCCAGGACATGTTAATAAGCGCTATTAATTGGTGCCTAATTTGCATATCTTATGTATTATTTGTGGTTTGTAACTAGTGGGGATCAAAGCTTGCATATACAACTCCACTCACCCCTGCAGGGGCCTGGATTACCTCAATCTGCTCCTCCATGCTTAAGAAAAGCAGGAGAATAACAGGTTTATCATGCTAGGGCCCCCGGCACTCCTGGAAATGGAACTGACACACTCCCCCCAAATCCTGTACAACACAAAGAAAGCCCTGCCCTTGCTCAGTGCATGATTGGGAGGGTGGCTGCATGATATAAGATGCTGTGTGATTTAGTCAGCACTGGGAGATTTTTTCCTAGCACCTCTGCCCCTGAGCTAACAATCACAAGCATGCTGGCATTAGAATTTCTTTTTCCTTGGGGTGGGGGTATTGCAACCTTTAAGTGCTTTGTATTTATAATTAGTCACAAGCCTTGGGATGGCTCAGTTCGCATCCCTGCGCAGGCACCCGCCCCCACCCCTTGCTTGCCCAAGTGCTGTTAATTAGCCCTGCAAGATAGGCAAGCCTGATTGGCAGCAGCTTTTGCAAAAGGCTCCCCAGCCCTCTCAGTAACAAAGAAAACCATCTTCACATCCCAGGCATTATAGCTCCGGCATTATAGCTGTTGTACAGATTGTTAGCTTTTTCAGGCTGCCACTGCTGCAGATTTCACGGATGCATTTATTTATTTTGAAATGTTAGAACTAATGTTTTGGTAGAAATTTGTAAGGGATAGAATGGGGGCAGTAGCATTCACTTTTAGATTTAAAAGGGGGCTAACAGTGTGGAATGGAGCTTGGCAGTATAACTAAGGCTAAACAGAGGTGTCTCTTTATGACCCAACAATTCTATTCCTAAGTGATTCCCATAGAAATGCCAGGTGTTTCCCCCAACAAAAGCATTAGGGTGTGCCTAACTGCACTCTTCACAATAGCCCCACCTGGAAACTGCCCAAATATTCACCTACAATATAATCAATTGTTTGTTTTTTTTTTTTTTTTTTGTGGGTACCAGGGGTCGACCTCAGGACCTCGCATGCCAGCAGGCGCCCGTGCCGCTGAGCGATATCACCGGCCCCTTTTTTCATATGTGGGATCCGGGAGTCGAACTCAGGACCTCGCGCTTGCCAGGCAGGCGCTTATGCCACTGACCCATCTCACCGGCCCTATAATCAATTTTTTTATTGTTCTGAATTCACACAGTAGATCACCACACAGCAGCAGAAATAAAAAACAAAAACAAAAACACACTGTAGCATCTATATACATAAAGAACAAAAATTGGTAAAAGCTAATCTATACTAGTCCAAATAGTGGTTAATCTCGGGGAAAATGGAGGGTTTCTTGGTGGCTGATAATATTCCATTCCTTGATGTGGTTGATTCCAAGAGTGTCAGGATATAAAAATGTACTGATGTGTAAACGTATATGTGCACTTTTCCACAAGTGTATTAAAGTTTAGTAAATAGTTGGAGTTTTTTCCAGTAGGGCTGGGATGCTTCCTCCAGTAGGAAATTTTAAAAGTGGCTTGATCATTCAGTAGCTGGAATAACTGATCTGATTTTGCCTGCATGGCCTCTGAACCAGGCCTGGACGTGATGTCCTAGAAAGAGACCTGGACCTACATTCAGGGCTGCGGGCTCTAGGCCATGGGCTATGGCTCTGAAAACGGAGACACCCTCCTTCCGGCAGGCTCTCACAGAGGCACGCCTGTGAAAAACCAGAGCAGCGACTGAAGAACCATAGCCATGGAGGGGAAAGTCAGGGACTGGGACCAAGGGAGATGTGACTACCTGCAAAATTTACTAAATCCACTCTTGGGGCACTTCCAATATGGTGCCTAGCGCCCAAGAGCATCTCAAAATAACTATGAAAATTTTGAGGACTTAAAAAATGTGAAATGATTCCAAAATACAAGACAGAAAATTGCATAATCAAAATTAATAAGTGTTTAATTAAATGTCCACAAAACAGCATTAAATCATGTAATCAATGTTTTTCAAATATTAATGAGCATTACAAAACATCTGGGTACCTTGTGTGCAGATTCTGATTCAGTAGCTTTAGGGTAAGCCTAAGAGTATGTGTTTCTAACAACATCCAAGTGATGCCAATGTTTCTATTTGGTGGAATTTTTGGTGGTGGTTGAGTATTAGGGATTAAACCTAACGTATGGCCTCATGTATGCTAAACAAGCACTGTATCACGGAACTACTTCCCCAGCCCTTTTTTATTTTATTTTGAGACAAAATCTTGCTAAGTTGCCTAAGCTGGCCTTGAATTTGTGATACTCCTGCTTCAGACTCTGAGTAGCGGAATTATAGGCATGCACCATTACACTCAACTCCCACAGAATTTTAATAGCAAAAAAAAAAAAAAAACAGTTATCTATAGTTCAATTCAACTCTTACATTGGTATAATGAATACTACAAAAAAAGTAGTGTAAATATCTTACTTTTATAAATTTTAAAATAAGAAATTTGTTATGATAAAATAAACATAACAAAATTTACCATTTTAACATTAAATGTATAATTCAGTGGCTCAAGCACATTCATATTATTGTGCAACCAGGCTATCGGCTTGGCCAACTAAACTCTGTGCCTATTAAATAGTAACTTCCACTATTCTACTAACCGCTATTCTACTTTTTGTCTCTATGAATTTGGCTATCGTAGGTACCTCATATAAGCAGAAATGGACAATATTTGTTGTTTTTTCAAGCTTATTTCACTCAATTTGTCTTCAAGGATCATTTGTGTTATAGCATTTGTCAGAATTTCATTCTTTTTTTAATAGTTGAACAACAGTCTATTGTATGGACACTTGTATCCCTCACACATTTATATGCTGAAATAAGGTCATGAGGGCCATGAGTGGAATTAGTATCCTTACCACAGATACCTCACAGAGATTGCTCACATCTGCTGCCATGTGAAGACACGACAGAAAGATGGATCTCTACAATGGGGGCCTCACCAGATATTGAAATCTACCAGTGCCTTGATCTTAGACTTTCCAGCCTCCAGAATGGTGAGGTTTCTGTTGTTTATAGCCACCCAGTTTATGGTATTTTGTTATGGCAGTCCAAACAGACTAAGACAATAGCACGTTTTGTTTATCCATTCATCCATCAATGAACACTTAGGTTGTTTTGACTTTTCGGCTATTGTGAATAATGTTATGAACAGAGGTGTGTAAATATCTGTTCAGGTCCCTGCTTTCAATTCTTTTGGTTATATACAAATGCCTAGAAGATGAATTACTGAGTCATATGGTAATTCTGGTTTACTTTTCTGAGGTACCAAAATAATCTTTAATTTAAAGCTCATTAAGACTGTTTTTTTTTTTTTTTTTGATGACCCCAATGAACACATCTCCCAATATCATGCCCTTGTGTGGTTCTCTTCCACACTGAGTACAAGCCACAGGAAGTGATACTATGCCAATTTCAGGACTATTCATTAATTAATTGACCTGGCAACTTCTGCTTCTTCCCTCTTAGAATGTTTACTCTTGGAATAGTCCTTCCTGGAACTCAGCCACCATGCTGTAAGGCAGTCCAAGCAGCCATATGGGGAAGCCCACATAGAAAAGAACCAAGACCCCAACTCCAGCCCCAGCTGAACTCTCAAAGGCCATTTGCCTCAAGCCCAGGCATTGCAGACATTTCAGTCTCAGTTGAGCTTTTGGCCAAGACTTCAGATGACTGCAGACACTCACCTTTCCAGCTAACATCACTTGAAGCAGAAGACCCACACCATGAAAGATAATCTATTGTTATTTTAAGCCACAGAGTTATGAGATTGTTTGTTACAAAGCATTAGCTAACTGAAGCTCATTCAAATGATTCAGAGCAGGAGCAAAATGCATTATATATACTACAGGATGTGGGTAGAACTTGAGATATTTGATATAGAGGGAAGTAGGCCCAAAGTCTTTAAAGACCTTAAATATTTCAGGACCTCACAAAAGTGAGATGCAAGGTTGCTCATGGGAAATGGCTCTCAAGTAACCACAGTTCCACCGAGAACCAGCACCTGCAGTCGACTTTTTGTAGTTGTTGTGGTACTGGTTGTTTTGCTTGAGTTAAAGGCCCAGCTGGTCCAGAGCAGCATGCCAGCTAGCTGTTATCATCCTTATCCCAGAGAAGGCAGACAGGGATTTTTCTACATATGTGACTTGGTGTATGCCTTCTGGGGGATTTTAACTCTTAATTAGAAGCTTCCTTTTGCCCAGAAATTATTGTGTGGCTGAGCGATAAGAATGAATTCAACCAAGTCTGATCTCAGATTTCTATAAGCACAGAGAATAAACAGCCTGAACACGAAGCCTTAGAAGGGGTGGCTGAGGAAAAGCTCACTCACCAAGTCCCTGAGCCTCTTTGGCTGCCAGGCTCAGTGAGGAGATAGTTTCTATGTCATTTCATTCTGCCCAGGTGACGCCCAGGGTCCACATCTGCAAGAACTGCCCTGCCGGTAAGCAAAGGTACTCTTGTTATTCATTAAGGATATTGAGCACAAACTCTGTGCTAAACAGGTGCTATGCTGGGCACTTGGAATATGTCAATAAAAAAAATAGACATTGTCTCTCCTGTTGTAGAGACCAGAACCCAGTAGAGATAGATAGAAACAAGTGAAGCAAAAACAATACAGATGCTGTGTTTGGTCCTGCCTTGAAGGTCATTTGCATGATCTCCTCTTTTTTTTTTTTTTTTTTTGTGGGTACTGGGGGTCGACCTCAGGACCTCGCACTTGCCAGCAGGTGCTTGTGCTGCTGGATATCACCGGCCCTTTTTTGCTTTTATGTGGGTTCCGGGAGTTGAACTCAGGACCTCACTCTTGCCCAGCAGGTGCTTTCGCTGCTGAGCCATCTCACTGGCCCATGATATCCTCTTCTTAAAGTGCTTATTCTCATATTTTTTGTCCTTGAGTGTTGACTGAAATAGAACCTCCTGGCAAAGGTCTCCTCTCCCACCAGTCGCTCCAGTACATTCCTCTGATCTTGTCCTCTGAGTTGTCCTTACTATTATCAGTTATTTTCTTATGTATTAATTGGTTTGTTCATTATGTCTTTCTCCACCCATAGAAGGTGAAATCCAGGAAGGTAAGATTTGCGTCTTCTTCACTGATATTTCTGGAGCTCCTAAAACAGTGTCTGGTATAGGTGCTCAGTATATTTGAATAAATGAATGAGTACAGACTAAAGTTGCACCTCATCTTTCTACCATCAAAGAAATGTTTTATTTTTTACCTCGTTCAGCTTAGCTGGTGGCTATCCTCATCAAAAAACAAAATAAAACAAAACACCCAGACATACATGCACACACACAAACACACATCATGCAGTTATGTGCTAATTTGCACAATTTTTTAATTTACTGACAAACCAATTATATCTTCTGTTTCACATGAAACAGAAATTCCAATCAGAAATGACACAAGTGAACATTTTTGTTTGGAGACTTCTTACCTTGGATGAATATATGATATCAGATGGGCATTTAGAAATTTTGAAAATAGTGCATGGAGCCTGCTGCTAATTAAGTGTTAAATTCCCCCCCAGAAGCCATATGCTGAAACACATAAGTGGGAAAATCCTAGCTTCCTATTATTACAATCTCTTGGTGGGTTTGGATGACTTGAAGACTTCTATCCAACATACTAGAATTCATTACCAAGTATTTCAAAGTCATCGTCCATCCAGCTACCCATTGAGCACCTACTTGCCTGATGTGAACAAGGGATGATACTAGAATTAGATGTACAAAGATGAACAAGATATAGCCTCTGAACTCAAGGTGTTCAGATACTAGGAACACAGAAGTAGACTGAGACCAAAACCAAGAAATATCATATATTGTGATTCATGCAACAAGGGGGATCAGCAGGTGTTTTTATGGGAACACACTGACAGGACACCTAACATGACCTGAGAGGGCCAGGATGGCGCTGCCTGGAGGGTGCATTCCCATTTTTAAAGTTAAAGTACAGGAACTAACCAGAGCAATGGAATAGGGATAGCTGGGCAGAGCGACAAGAAGGGTATGGGCACAAAGGGGAGAAATAGCTTGGGTATTCAGACAGCAGTGAGCAGCTCAGGCTAATGGGGCAGAGAGGAAAAGAAAGAAAGGGAGAGGGAGAAGGGTTAAACCTGGCAGCAGAAACCACATGGTACAACAGTGGCCCCAGTTCTAAGGATTACATTGTACCTCCCTCTTTCCTTGTGTCCTCCCGGTCTTAAGATTCCACTTGGGACTACTAAGCTACAATATGAATATTAGGATCTAGATTTATGAAGACAAGCATAGACATTTTTGTTATTGTTGTTCATTTCCTTAGGAAGATTTTTTTCACCTATATTAGTCTGAAGGTAAGAATTTTCCTCTTTTACTTCTTTCTGTCCCTAGTAACAGGTAGCTTTTAAAAAGTCAGCATATGTCCATTAAGTTTGAGAAACTGCAGCAAATAACCCAGGAAATTTCCATTATTTGGACAACTGGCAAAGAAAATAACTTTCACTCTGTATCAGGCAGCAGCCAGCAGTTTCACCCATTCTGCAATTAGAAGGATGGAGAGCAAATTAGAGAAACTGATTAACATTTAATGGAACCCTTTTTTTCCGGCTTATTAGAAACCTTGGAGACTCAAATTTTGTTTTCCATTGTTTTAATTTGTTTTTAACTGATACATAAAAATATTAAAATTGTATATATTAGTGGGGTAAGCATGTAATGTTGCAATACATGTATATATTGTGTAATGCCTCAATCAAGTTAAAGATATCTATCTCAATATTTATCATTTCTTAGGATAAAAACATTCAAAAGTCTTTCTTGTAGCTTTTAAAAATGTACAATACATTATCCTATTCTATGATCACTCTACTGTACATAGACATAACAGAACTTCTTACTCCTATCCAACTATAATTTAGTACCCATTAATCAATCTCTCCCCAGCCTTCCCAACCTCCATACACTCCCCAGCTGGTAACCACCATTCTCCTCTCAATTTCTATTCCATTAACTTCTTTAGATTCCACAGATGAGTGAGAAGATGCAGTACTGTATTTACTTTTCTGTGCCTGCCTTATTTCCCTAAACATAACAATCTGTAGTTCCATCCATGTTGTTGCAAATGACAGGATTTCACTCTTTTTATGACTGAATAGTATTCCACTGTGTAAGCACCACATTGTCTTGATCCATCCATCCAGTGATGGACACTTAGTTGTTTCCATTTCTTGGCTCTTGCGAACACTGCTGCAATGAACACAGAAGAGCAGTTGTCTCTTCAACAGACTGATTTCATTTCCTTTGGATATTTACCCAAAAATGGGTTAGCTGGATCATATGATAGTTCTATTTTTAATTTTTTGAGGAACCTCCATACTGTTTTCCATTATGGTTGTACTAGTTTGCATTCCTACCAACATTGTGCAAGGATTCCCTTTTGTCCACATCCTTGCCAACAGTTGTTTCCCCTATGCAATGAAAAAGTGAATATTCTTGTGGTTTCATCTACTTTGTTAACCAAAAAGCTGGATAGTAAAACAAGATCCATAACACTATGAAACCTGAAAGAAATTTGGGGAGGAACTGTACAGAGATACACTCCCAGCTACAGTATCTTCCGAGGTTGCTCACCAAGGAGCAGACTAAATCCCTTTCAATATGAACTGCTCAGCTAGAAACACGTGGCACATATTTAAACCCATACCCAGTGTCCCCCTTCAGTCTTAAAATCTGTCTGTCATGCCGGATTTACACACACATTGTGGGACTTAGAGACTTGTAGGTTCAGCACTCCTGAAGGCCAGAGAGGGGCCACGTGTTATTAAATATGTTGGGGAGACAGGGGTAGGAGGGACTCAGACTAGTGCACTATTTTCGCCCTCAATGTTTTGCCCCTAGGACTGGTGGCACAGGTGCTTTGGGCCTTGGGGCAGAGGGATGAGAGCAGCAGGATTCATGTCAGGAATATGGCTCTCAGAAAGGCATAAATCGCTTTGGCTCCATAGCAACATCATCCTCAGAGAGGAGGAGAAGTTCCAGGACAAAAATAAGAGATTGACCTTGTAATAAGGTTGCCAGATTTAGCAAATAAAAATACAGGACTCTCAGTTAAACCTGAATTGCAGGAAAACAACAATGATGGTTAGTATATCCCAAGCATTATATGTGATATACTAAAAATTCTTCATTGTTTATCTCTAATTCAGATTTAACTGAGCCCCCTGTATTTTTATTCAATCAATGCTAAGTCTGGCAATTTGAATTTAACTGAAGGTCTTATATTTTACCAGGAAATCCTGTCTAGTCAGGTCTTTAGCTCCTCAGTTCGTCCTTCCACCTGTCCCACTCCACCCCTGCCTCTGATTGTTTCTCCTTGCCCCTCATCTGGCTGCTGTTCTTCCTCATTCCCCATCAATACAAGAAAGCATCTGAGGGCCGGTGAGATGGCTCAGCGGCATAAGCGCCTGCCTGGCACGCGAGGTCCTGAGGTCGACCCAAGGTACACACACACACACAAAAAAAAAAAAAAAAAAATAGAAAGGCTCTGACAACAGCTTCCCTACAGCCCAAGTTCACTCAGTACCAATATGCTCCCTTGCCTCCATTTGCCAATTTACTCTTTTGTTGTGGAAAGTTTAAGGACTTTATTCTCTGCTAAAATTACCCCTAACCAATCTGCAACTGGTGAGGGAGACCTAAGGGCAACCTGCTTTAATAATTCAAGTAGCCCATTCAGAAACACTGGAGAGTTGGAGCTATTCTCACCATGCCCTCTTTGAATACCTCCCTTAAGAAATTCAGCTCAGCCACCTGAGTCTCAGGAGTTTTCCTCTGGGAAGCAAGCGGAAACAGCAAACATTGAGAGAAGGAGGCAAAGGCAACACACCCAACTACTGCGTGGTACTATCTAGAATCTTTGTAGTTTTGTTTATGTGACTGTTAGAGTTTTCACGTGGTGTGATAATTAAGTAGTGGGTGGCAGTTGAGAAAACCATCAACATGGAAGCGCTTGAGGAAGCTCTTGATAGGTACTGGTGACACAAACAGGAAGGGAAAAGTTAAGTGGATTTTGTTGTGTAGAAGTGATACAAATTAGTCATTTTGGTGAGCTTCATACCACATGATATGCCTAGTTACCATATAGCACCATAATACTTGTAGGTATCATTATATAAGCCTTAAGTTAATTTTGTGATAAAGTATAATTTGATTAGAACAGGAGCCTCAACATGACTCGAGCCTTCATATTGTGTTACTTGTCCAGAATGGCCATCACAACTCCTAAAAATTAGTGCCAGCATGGCCTGAGTCACAGTGAGAAAGGTCACTTTCCAGGCCTCCTCAAAAATGGCTTCCAGTGACCCCACATCCTTGTATCTGTGTGCAGTCTCCCCCTGGGGGTGGGCTGGGCACCAAACCTTCCCTTCTGGACTCAGCTTTGTGATGCTAGGGCTGAGACTGGGACTCCAACCAAATTCACTGCTTAGAGCAGTGATGGTGAACATTTTAGAGATGAGTGCCCAGACTGCAACCCAAAACCCACTTATTTATTGCAAAGTGCCAACACTGCAATTAAACCTGAATTTAACTAATTTAACTAAACCTGAATTTAACTAAACCTGAATTAAACTAAAACTAAGATTTTAGTTTAGAAAAAAACAGATCATACATTAACATCTTGTGCTTTCAAAGGAAAACAACGTGTGTGCCATGGTCGACCACCACTGACTGAGAGGGACACTGCGAGGCTAGGGAGGGGCAGAGACTTGCTCCTTCCTGTTCTCTTCCACTTCTGACAGTTCCTGTGAGCATCACCCAGCAACACACATTCATGCACCCCAGCAGTAGCAGCTGAATCTAGTTTGCAGTTTCTTAAATGCTTAAAAAGCCAGCCTCATCTTGACACTTGAGACCCCAGCTCCAGCTGAGGAGGCCACTTCTCAGAGGTTTGGACCCCTCCCCGCCTCACCCCCCCACACTGTCCTCAACACTCTCCTCTGAGTCTTGAGGTTTTAATAACTCCAGCCTCTTCCTTTTGTTCCTTGGGTCCTGGGAGTGGTGGATGCTTCCTGGGGGCGCTACTTCCATGATTCTTTAGAGCTCTAATTTGTTATTTCAGTTACCCTACTAACAATTATTTCCATCAAATCCCCCCTGTTAAAAAAGCAAACTGGTGAAAGACAAATATCCCATATTCTTTTTAATATGTGGAATCTAAAAAAGATAACAAGAAAGTAGGAGACTATTATTAGACAAAGAGGAAGGGAATAAGAGGGAGGGGGGTATAATGGTAGGTAATGCGGGGAGGAATATGAGCAAAATATATTATACACATTGAACTCCCCCCAAAAAACCATGTGAAACTAAGGGGAAGGAGGGTGATGGGAGTGAAAATGATCAAAGTATGTTATGTGCATGTACAAAAAAATCCACCAAAATGAAACCCATTCATTTGTATAATCAATAAAAAAGTGAAAAAATTCTAAAAAAAAAAAAAAAATCATGGCCACAATCAGAGGATAAAGAACAAATAAAACAAACTGGAGGGGGGAAAAAAAAGAAATTAGTGTGATTTGTCTCTTTATTGTCCCCTTTGCCCCTGGCAAGGCTCTGGCCCAGCTTCTCATTTAATCCTCCAGAAAAAGCTCCCACCTCGTACTTGCATAACCTTGCAAGTGAGTGTTCTCCTAGGAAACCCAGGCTGTGACATTCATGTCAAACTCCCTCATGGAGTTAACTCCATTTCAGGGAATCTTCTCCATGTCTTTCCTCCATGAAAGGGAGTGGGGATCCTTGTATGAGCAATCATTCATGCCTAGAACACATTCCCTGAACTAGCCAGCTCAATCTCTCACCACATTTAGGTGTATGCACAAATATCAGACACCTGTGAATAATAACCTCTATGCTGCATTATTTTTCTTCATAACATTTATTATCATCTGACTGGTTATTTACAATTATTTGCTTTCTAATTATGAGTCTCTACCTACTCACAAGCAGGGGAGTTGGTTTTGTGCATAACTGTGTACACAGTGCCGGTGTTTAGCACACAGTGTGAGTTCAATGAAATTTGCTAATGAATTCATTCATTAGTTCATTCACTGAGTGCCAAACCCTGCAGACACTGATTGTGCCTTTGGAAAATTCTGGACTAGTAGGGAAATTGGACAGTTAGAAAAATAATTATAAGGCAACAGGGCAAGTGCTATATTGGAGCATAGTTACCAACTGAGGTGAGTCACCTAGGTCTCCAGGGACAAGCTTCGGTGAACAGGTGCTAAGGGTTGACTCCTAAGGAGAAGCCCTGATATAGGTGAACCACAGAGTGGTTGGAGAAGGGAGGTAGGTGACAGCAGAAGTCTCTGGGACATCAGGGGTAAGAAGATGAGACAGGCATGCACCTTCTGGAAATCTGTCCCTTAAAACACTAGCTGCCATAAAATACTCAGGTACATGGAGGATCTCTCCCACATTGCTTACAACAGCAAAAAGTAAGAAGTAACACAAGGAGGAAAAATACTGAATAAATAAAGGAACTTCCATACTTCGTAGTACTGCCCCTATTCAGAAGAGATAGATTAGTCTGCATTTACTGATGTAGAATGAGGGACATATAAATTAAATGAAGTGATTACAGAGCTGCATGGACATGTTGCTACCCATTGTGTTCACATGTACAAGCGCACTTGTGTTTACATAATCATGGAAAATCATCTGGAAGGAAACTGAAAAGCTCAGCTGTTGACAGTGGGATTGGAAAAAACAAAGGGAGGCTTTTGCTGTTGGGTATTCGAGTGTTATAACTAACTTGGATTGACTTTCAAATTAAAGGGGAAAAAAAGAGAAAAAATCCAAGTGGCTTATGGTCACCAAGCTTCAGGGACAAGCCGAAGGTCCATATATGCAGATAGGTCAGGATAATTGATCTAAGCAGGTCATGGGGTTAAAGCAAACAAGAGACAGGAGTCAAGAAGGTGAGCTAATTCAGGACGAGGGCATGGGGGGAGGGCAGCAACAGACAGAAACGCAAGCAACCTGATTCCAAGAGAGGCACTCTGACCCTCTGGCCTTGCAGCTATTTCCTATAGGTCTTAGATATACGCAGAGCCCTTGACACTCAGAGTCACCTCCAGTTGTGTGTGGTCCTGACAGAGATATGAACAGCAGAGTTCAGATGGTTAGGACTTCTCATAAGACCAATCAAAGCCTTCTAGCTGTCTCTAATTCATATATCCCTAAGGAAAGAGAAGGTCATACCAACTCTACAGCTTTTCTCTATAGCTGCTTTCACCAACAAAAGATCTTTCTTTGCAAGACTTCTCAGAGCCTTTAATCTCCCCTTCCCAAATGGAAATCTCCAAGAGGAACCATATGCAGCATTTCCCAAAAGTATCTGACCATAGAGTGGTACATCGTTCTTACTTAATGTATTCTAATTGCTATTAAGTTTTAATTACTCAAGTATTACATGGATGCTTTTTAGTTGGAAAGAAGTCTCATCTATCCCGTTGGAAGGAAAATGAGGACTTGGCACAAGGAGAGAGAAGCTACATGCAGAGTCTGAGGCGCCATAACCTCAAAGTGCCAGGCTTACAGGTGAGGCCAACTTGAACTGTCCAGGCCAGCCCAGCCCAGCCGAATGCAGAGACAACCCCACCCCCCCACCCCACTGCCACTTAACCTGAAATCTTGAACCAGAGACTCTTGAGCAATATTTACTTATTTTTTTAAGAACCACTAACTTCTGGGGTGCTTTGTTACACACCAATAGATAACGGATACATCTGCAGTCCTATCTCCAACATGGATCTCTGCCTCCTCCCGAAAGATACTATCTTTAAGACTGTTTCTTTACTTTGCTATTTATTAATAGTTCTTTTGGGTATGTGTGTATCCTTACACAATCTATTTTGTAATTTTGAGCTGCTTTTGAGCTTCATGAAGATAGATTCATGCTACATGCATTACAAGGAGAATGAAATAGTGGAATATTCACCCAATAAAATGTAATCACAACAATGAAAATGAACATTGCTACACAGAATACCATGGACGGATAAAGCTTAGAGGCATGGTGATGAACTGAAAACAGCAAGTTGCAGAAGACTAAAATACAAATCATTTTCATATGATTATCGGCCATTTCTCTTTATTTGATGTTCTGGCTCACTTTGTGTCCTTTTTTTGTTTTGTTTTGTTTTTTAGGTTGTCATTTTCTTATTGGTTGATAAGAATTCTTTAAGAAGTGTCCCCTAAGTATAAAATCCTGGGAATTGCTTGAATCTTGAAAAATACTTTCAAGAGTAGAATTTAAAATTATCAAACGGGGCCGGTGAGATGGCTCAGCGGCTTAAGCGCCTGCCCGGCAAACGCGAGGGCCCGAGTTCGACTCCCGGATCCCACATACGAAAAAGGGGCCGGTGATATCGCTCAGCGGCACGGGCGCCTGCTGGCGCGCGAGGTCCTGAGGTCGACCCCCGGTACCCACACACACACACAAAAATTATCAAACAAATAAACACACTCTGGAAAGGAATTTAAAGAAGAATTAGCAAAATAATGACAAATTACACAGATTCTTTGATTTCTTGGCTGCAAATTTTAAAGGTCAGAGACTAATAGAGCTTTTAGGCTGTATTGCCTAGTAAGGAGCCATGTACATAAACCCACAGTACACAAAGGTAGTGATTTCATATTTTCTTTGCTCCCAATAGGAAATGCATCATTTAACTTGAGATATGGCTCCCTCCCCTCTAAACATTTCCTAGGATAGACAATGAATTACATCGTTCCCAGCGGTGAATTTAGATCGCAGGAAGGGAAAATAGACTCCTTTAACCTCTGAAGAGTCACATTTCTTTCTCTTAGGTCACTTGATAGGGCCATTACAGATTCAGATAAGGCATGTGGGGCTCTGTTTAATATCTGGCAATTTTCTTGTGCCTCTTCATTTATTGAAGGAATGTATCCATTAGTAGTCATTACTATGTCCTGTCAAGATGGGGGTTAAATTATTCTCAATGGCTTAAGAGAAAACTCTTTTCCAAGAAAAATAGTGGCATTAATTGCTCAGTGGAACAGATATGGCTTTCTTTGCCATCACCTCTCCCCCTCCCCCCTCCCCCACCCCAGAGGAATTGGACACTGCTTCCCTCTGTCAATGATCCAGGCCATTTTCTCCCTACCCTGAGTCAGCTCTGTCACTCCAGCCTGCGGCCTCTCCAGTGGCAGGCCACATCCACAGGGAGTAAATAAGGCTCCTCAGTCCATCACAGTGAGGAGCCTCATACCGACTCTTCTTGCTCTCTAATTCATCCAAGGGAGAAAGAGGAAGGAGATGCCTCACTTAGCAAACGACCTCATTTCAAAGGACTGTGTTTTAGCAACAGGAAGCAAATCACATTAGAGAAATAATCACCCTCCTGTAGCTCCAAACTGAAACCGATCTCCTGTTTGACCTTTCATTTGAAACACATGCTCTCTGGAAAATGCACATCGAGTAGTTTAAGAGGGAGGTTGCCCCCCTCTATATGATTTAAATGAGTTTTCTATAAGTAATTTTTTAATTAAAAACCTTAAAGTTTATTTAGCAAAAGTCTTCCATCTCCTAAATCCAGGTCTATCTCCAACCTTTATCTTACCCCCCCCCCCTCAGACCGCATCCATTCTCACAGGCATTAATAATTACATCAGTTAAAATAACTTCAGGCAGGCAATTCCAAACTTGGTTCAGCAGATCAGCAAGCCTACTGGTAACCACAGGGTTTAATTGTATTTATACCTCATTATCAATGACTGCCATGGCTATCAAGATGGCTGTCCTGCCCCAATGACCTTGTACTCCCCTGACACGCTCACAACAGAAAGGAAGGAAACTTCTCCCCCTGAGGGTGTCTTCTATTAGGAAGAAAAAATCCTTCTCAGAAGCCCTTCAATCTCATGACCAAAACTAGATACCTCTCTAACCCACTGACCAATCAAAGGAAACCGAGTTACCACATCTGGATTTGGCCAATGGTGGCTTATCCTCCACATCTGGACACACTGCAACCCAAAATACAGATCGGATTTCTTTGGGAAGAAAGATGAATCTCTACTGAGATCCTTATTTCCTGCCCTGACTGGTTCTCACCTCTAATTATTTCTTTCTTTCCAGCTGTCCCCTGGGGGGGGGGATGTTACCTCATTATCTTACTGTCACCTCAAACTCTTTCAGAGAACAATCTCTTTCTTACTTCCTATTCTGGCTCCCTCTTCTGCATTTCCTGATTTTTCCAGGCGGAGTTTTGATACAGGACACGCTTGGGAACTTGCTCCAGTGATACTAGAAATTAAAACTGAGGCAATTGACATGAGTTTAGAGTCAAACACTTTAACTGGAAAAAGAAAATGGGGGAACGTCTTTAACTTGGAGAGGTTAAAGAGGGCATCCCCCCCCAGGAGATCTGACTGGTCCATTATCAAAAGAATGAGATTAGCTTTCATGGCTTCACTGCGATAAGTTAGGAGCTTAGGAGCTGGTAATTTTCCATTAGGTCATGAGTATGGCATTTTTGGAGACTTTTCCCTCATATTTTAGGGGATTACTTCTTAGTATAGGATATGGATCCGTGGCTATTTTTGTCCTGGGAGATGTCATGCCCCTGGCCCTTACAGAGCACCTGGTCCTTGGGATAATACAAGTAGGGGATAAGGGGAGGGAAAATTCCATACGCTGTTAGTAAAGGAGCATAGGGAAAAGGAGATGTCTTCACCTAGTGAATAACAGGTCATAGATTAAGACCTGAGAATTCGCCCCTCCCACCACCATCTCTTGTCCCCATAGGGGTTTCTGTTCTATTTCAATTTCACCCATCCACAACGGAGGCTGTGAACTTCAGGATCATTTTGGATGCCCTCTCCATCTGGGACTTCCTCTTCTAGCTGGTCCCCCAGAAGTGCTGATTCTTTCCCCTCCTAACATCTCCTACTCTGACTCCACTCTTCCACTCCTTTGGTCAGGCTGTTCTGTTTGCATGTGGACCACACCCTTTCATCTGAAACAGGCCCCTCCTACCTCCTGGGCTATGTACTCTGCAGCCAAGTTCACCTTCTTGAAGTCCTCAACCCTCCCTCCTAGCTTCCAGAGCTGACTCCCATAGACCTACAGAAGGAAAAAAGCGCAGACTTCTTAGTTTGGATTTTAAGATTTTCTACATTACCTTTCAAAAAGAATTCTGCATTATCTCTTTCTCCACCCAAACTAGTCGACTATTCCTTGAAATGTGCTGCATGCATTACCATCACCCATGTGTCCTTACCATTCCCCTGAAGCAGAGTACCTTTCTACTCTCGTGCTCCCACCTGAATCCCAGCATCCCAGCAGGTTTCACTGCTGAAACCTTCTCAGATATGTTAGACTACAGTGAATGTTTTCTCCTCTGAAGTTCTACATGCTTATTGTTCTTGTAGGATAGCAAATTATTATTATTATTTTTTTTTTTGTGTGGGTACCAGGGGGACGACCTCAGGACCTCGCGCGCCAACAGGCACCCGTGCCACTGAGCGATATCACCGGCCCCTTTTTCGTATGTGGGTTCCGGGAGTCGAACTCGGGCCCTCGCGCTTGCAAGGCAGGCGCTTACGCCGCTGAGCCATCTCACCGGCCCGCAAATTATTTTTTGAAAGAAAATTCAGAATTAAATAATGAAGTAAGTGTAACTCTTCCATGGCCATATTACCAAGGCTTTGTAATGTGCACAATAGTACTTGCATGATAAACACTGATAGAATATCCATTGTTGAATATTGAGAAAAGTTTTAGAAATGTTCCATTCTAATAATTAAACAAGTTCAGTGGCCTTTAAAAAGATAAATGTGGAGCACTCTAAGCCAGGTCTGCAACACATTCTTCAAGAGAGTAATAGTGGATCTATACAATATAACATCATCTCTTGGTGCAGAGAATATTTATTCATTCATTCATTTGTAGCCAGGAAATTGCAATTTTATTGTCTGACAACTGCCACCAGAATTGTTGGCAGAACTGTATTTAGGAAAGTATCTTGACAAATTGCTTTGGGATAGAGAATGAGATCCAGATAGAATCTTACAACATTATTTGGATCAGACTGCCATGCTCATGAGTAGGCAAGTAGAAGGCTTATCTTCTTAACCATTTATTCCTAAAGAGACACAAAGCCACTTCAAAAAATGGCAAAGGTTATCAGGACAGAACCTTGTATAGAAAAACAAGAAGATACACAGAACTATTTTCTGTTCAAATATTTTATGAGAAATATAGCAGCAGTGTGGGAAGCCCTGGGTTTAACTATTAAAATTAGGTGAAGGTAAGGTCTTGTGCCACATTGCCCTTGGAGCTTTTCTGAAGGAATTTGTCAAAGTACAATGATTAAAAAAAAAAAAAAAAAAAAAATCAAGGATTTCTAAGTCTAGCAGGAATTCTAGCTCTTCTACTTAATGGCTTGTTTAAAACTCTCCAAACTTGTTTCCTCATTTGAAAGAGAGAAGAGAGGACTCTGCATTTTATTTTCTATATGTGCTTATGCATTTATGTTTATAGTATTTCATAAGACTGAATTCTTATTTTATGACTCACATTTCTTTAGTAAAATTATCTATATCAGTAATGATGTTTTTGGCTGCAAATCTCCATTTTAACTGGCTCATACACTGTATGGGATTTATTCGTTCATTTAACTGAGAAAGCTAAGATTCTGGGTAGTGACTAGGTATGACTCCGTCAGCCTCCAGCCCTGCCTCTCCATGGTTTGCTTGTCCCCTCCCTCTCGTAGGCCAGCACATTCTCAGGCTGATAGCAGGGTGACGGTAGCATTTCCTGGTCTCTCAATCTACCCAAAGCACTTGTCCGTAAGAGATCATCTCATTCAATAACATCACTCTTAAGTACAGGAAACCTCTTAGCCTGAAACTCCTACAAAAACCTTCCATTTCATTTTTTTGGCCAGAATACTCACATGCTCCCTCCTGAATCAATCCCACTGGGATGAAAAATGCCACCCACTAACTATCTAAGGTCTGGATTCTTAAACTAATCTCTGTGGCAGGGGAGTAGGATTACCCACGGACCAAGAAGGCCCACATACAGCTGAGTAGGTTTGTGAGGCATCCCTGGACAAAATCAGAGTGCTGTTAGGAACAGGCAAGAGGAAATGGGTTCTGGGTTGCCCTTCAAAGTTCATTCTGTACGGAAGAGTAGAACACACTATTTCATCCCAGAGGCTGCTGGACAGGTTACAGCCACATCTGATAACCAAAGGCTGTAATGTTCACGAAGCTGGAGTCTGCCAGATCTTTATCTGACAAGTCTAAGGATTTCCACAAGGAAATGAGAAACATGTAAACAATTACAGCTCTGTGGATAACTGTATACCAGCATAGGTAAAACCAATTTTTTCCACTCCATATGGGATACTAATCAGTTCAATTACTTGAAAAGGAATTTAAAAAACTGAAGAAGCAAAACTGCTCCAATGTGTTATCATAGGGACAAATATTAAGAATATTACCTCTTCAAAAAGAAAAATAGGCAAGATGTTGAAAAGGATCAATCCAAAGTGAAAAAGGTTTCAATTGTTTTATTTTTAAAAATTAATTAATTATTTATTTTTTTCCGCAAGGGAACATAGAAAACATTCTCTCTTCAGATAAGAAAATAAGTATAATATTGGAAAAGGTCAATTAGAAACTGAGCAATTTTAATTGCTATTTTAATCACCACTTATTAATATCCATTTTCATTCTGTCATCAAGTTCGCACTCAGAACTTAATGTTTAAGTGCTGTAGCTATCAATTTCGTGGGTGTGATGGACAATCTGTCAGTCCCTCCCTGTTTTGGGCTCAGCCTGACTTAGAAGTGCACTTGACCCATCCTTGCAGCATTTGTCGAGGGCCTCTGACATGCCTGTCACACAGTCACACGCTCATCCAGCTGCCTTCCCTCCTTTCCAGAGAGAGAGAGAGAGAGTCTTGGAGGCCACATCCCTAGGGACATCAGGTCTTCCTTTTGAGCACCTTTTTGAGCACCTTAGTCCTTCCTCTGATGTCAGTTCAGATGGATCACTGAGTTATTGAGCTCCTGCCACCTGGACAGAAAAATACAAAATGCTGTGTGGAGAATGAGCCAAATCACTAGCATAACCTTTGCTCCTGGAAATCCCACAACCTTCCTAGAAATAAAACACCACCAGGAAAGAAAGATCCCATGCATATCAGAGAGCAGATAAATTCCCAAAGAGAAATTAGTATGGAAATGAATTATGTCTCCCACTTCCCAGGTGACCGTGGCACCTATGCAGGATGGGGAGGACTGGTATGAGTGGAAAACAGTGGGGGCAGGGGGAAAGTAGGTTAAAGGTGAAATTGTAGACTTCCTTGGAAGAAGAGAGAGAATTAGACCCAGCAGGCCAGTGCTGGCAAACATATGGCACATGTGCTGCAGTGGGCAAGCAAAGCCCTCTCTGTTGGCATGATAACCAAGTCGCCCCAGCAGCTGAGCATTGGATGACATTTTCTTTTCTGAACTAAAGCCTCAGTATTCAGTGTTGGCATTTTGCAATAAATAAGTGGGTTTGGGGTTGCAGTTTGAGCACTTGGTCTCTAAAACTTTCACCATTGCAGCAGCCTAGGAAAAAGGGGACGCCCCAAAGCAGGAATGATGCTTTCTTCACATCCAACCTGGGGCTTAATCCTGGCTCAATCACTTAACAGCCACATAACCCTGAGAAAGCGACTTATCCTTTCTGAGCCTGAGTTTTCTCATGCGAATAAAGAAATGAAGTGTATATTCTCAAACTGTACCGTTCAGCGTGGTGGCCACTAGCCGCATGTGGCTGTTGTCCTTAAAATGTCTCTTAATTCAAATTAAAATGCGTTTTAGGTATTTATAGGCCAGGTTTAGGAGGCTTGGTTTTTTTTTTTTTTTTAAATCTCATCATTCTTTATATTTTTTACATGCCGAAATGATAACAATGGCTGCATTGGATTAAAAAATAACATTATAAAAACTAATTTTATCTATCTCTTTTTATTTTTTATTTATTTATTTATTTTTTTGTGGGTGCCGGGGGGGTCGACCTCAGGACCTCGCGCGCCAACAGGCACCCGTGCCACTGAGCGATATCACCGGCCCCTTTTTCGTATGTGGGATCCGGGAGTCGAACTCGGGCCCTCGCGCTTGCATGGCAGGCGCTTACACCACTGAGCCATCTCACCGGCCCTCTTTTTATATTTTTAATGTAGCTATGAGAAATTTTTAAATTACTTAGCAATAATGTTAGGCTTTAGGAAACAGTTCTTTTCTAATGAAAACTGGAAGTAGGATTTTGTTCCTTAATGTCTTTAAGATCAGTTAGTATAGTAATTTGTAATCAAGGTCACAATTTCCATCCATGATCTTTGGCCAGGCCCTCCCTCTTTGACTCTGGGCTGGGCTTGCTACTCAATTTTACAGTGGGACATTAGCGAACAAAATGCGGGCAGGGGCTGTCAAACCCCTGTGTACACATCCAGGCTTTCTCTCTTGCTGCTCTTTGGAACCTTAAAGTAATCACCACATAAACAAGTCCAAGCCAGCCTGCTGGGTGACAAAGACACACAGCCAAAAATCCCCATTGCCCCAGCTAACTTTGAGCCAACCACCAGCTATGTAAGTGAAGCCATTCAGCCCCAATTGGGCTGTCCATCTGACCCACAAAATCATGAGAAATCATAAAAGTGTATTGTTTTAACATAAGTTTTAGGTTTCCTTGCTTTGCTGGTAATGTCAACTGGTAGATTGTAGATGGATCCATGACAACAATAATGTTAGCAGAATCTTCATTGGAACCTGGCAAAGGATGGAAACTGGTAAAATCCAGTTACTCTGATCCTATTGGAAGGGGATATTTGCAAGCCCATTCAGTCATGAGCTCAAGTGTGTGTGTGTGTGTGTGTGTGTGTGTGCACGCGTGCATTCACACGCAGGATTAGAAATGTCAATACTGGGCCGGTGAGATGGCTCAGCGGCTTAAGAGCCTGCCCGGCAAGCGCGAGGGCCCGAGTTCGACTCCCGGATCCCACATACGAAAAAGGGGCCGGTGATATCGCTCAGTGGCACGGGCGCCTGCTGGCGCGTGAGGTCCTGAGGTCGACCCCCCGGTACCCACCAAAAAAAAAAAAAAGAAATGTCAATATTCCAGACTACAAATCTTGCCCAGGGGTCTCCAAATCTTTTGGGCATAAAGACTTCATTTTCTGTTAGTAAAAATCACTGTACTATGGTAGTTATTAATAACTTTTGACTGAGAATATACATAGTACCTGGAGTCCCTGCTACTACTTGCATGTCTTTATGAAACTGAGGTAAAAGATGATCTAGATAGATCAATTGAAAGATGAGTCAACTTCCCCTCAGGGCTTTCTCAGCCTTAACATAGGACAGATGGCTCTTGGAGGGGAATTGGGGCTTCTTTTGAGCCCTTTTATGAACCGGTCAGCTGAACCTTAGGGAGAGCATAACTTCTGCAGCTATTACAGTTGAACAGCCAGTAACAGTCCAGGTTCTTGTGTATGAGGAGGAAAGGACTGCAAAGCGTACACCCAATGTAAGTAGTAAGCAGCTACATTTATTGAAGTTCACGGGAAGTTGTGCTCAGGGCCCGCCCATGCCAACAAAGGTATCATACAGGCCAAGAAAAGTGCCAGGATGACAGAAAAGTATTGCACACTGGTCAAAGGTAGCAGCAGCAAAAGGAAAAAAGGGGCTGATAACTCAGGTTTTCAGAATTTAAAAGCCAGACACCCCTGCTTTAGGTGCCTCCCACTAAATCTCCTATGGTGACTGTGCTCTGGTGCCTGTGCTCTTGCCTATGGCATCGAGGGTCTCCTAGGCTTTTGTTATTTTATTTTCTCCCTCTTCTAGGATAATGGAAGCAGAAATAACCATTGGGTGCTGTTTAGAGTTAAACGGAGGAAAGAGAGTGACTCAGCTCCTTTGTTTTTAACTGTACTACAGCCATAGGGTAGCCCTGATGACCCAAAGATGCTATGGATTTAGTAAGGCTTCTAAGTGAAGTTGTGTTTGATTCATAGTAATAGTGCCTTGATGAATTTGAAAAATAATCATGCTTTATTCTACAAACAAAGCTTGGGGAGTTAAAATGGATTCAGACTTTTTGACACAACTGATTAGGTGTTCAATGATTAGGTGTTCCCTTTACATCTTACTCATATTTTATTTTTTATTTTAGTGTGGAAAAATGACTACAAATGAATCATTTCAACATAAAATCCCGAATTATTAATAACCCTGAATTTTAACCAGGAGTTAATTTAGGCACTCAAATATCCCAGAAATGACCACAATATGCCACCTTAAAAACTGCTTCCGTGTATCAAGGACAAGGGCACAGTTTCCAAAGATGGGCCCAAGGAGGCCATCCTGTCATTCCTCTCATCCTGCTAAACACTGAGATAAAAAAGCCACAGCAAAGTGGAAAGCTTATATTTTTTTATTTTCTAGCTTCTTGCCTTCATATCTGTTAACTGTTCTCTTGAGACTATGTGATCTTTTGTAACAATGGCTTGTGTTTATTAAGGTATTTAGTTTTTTGAAGCCCTTTCATTAAACCACAAATCATAACCCACAGAACTATTTTTTCAGAATTAAAAATGAAATGTTCTCACAATAATCTCATAGAATCACTAGAATGCATTATGCTCTTACCTGCTTCAGAGACGGAAGAACTGAAGGACAGAGACGGTATTCTCAAATTATTAGCAGAATTAGTCAATGCAGATATCTGTCCACTGCATGAAGCTGCCTTTATACAGGGCAAGGACAAATCATGAAGTACCATATTTTCCCACTTTTCTATTACTCCAAGTTAGTGGTGTGCTGGCAAATATTTAACAACTGGATCTCCAAGTGAAAAAGCTCTGATGTATAGCATTTTACATGTCCATGGTGTAAATGCTCCAATGGTGGCTGGTTTCCAGCTACCACATGATATCACTGAATACAAAGTTGGGAGAAGCTGTGGATAACCTACAATTATTTAGCATTTCTGCCATACAGCTGCAATAAGTGGGTATGTCTGGGGGGGTCCTGGAGGCTGACCTTGGATACTATGTATGATCCCTCTCCCAGTTCTCTCCAGCACTGTCCCCTTTCTCTGCTCCCCTATCATTGTGAACTAATATAGCTGTGCTCTGCCAGGCCCCTCTGCCATGAGGTTTCTGCCTTGGAGCCTGCTGAGCATGTACTGAATCTCCTAAAACTGTGAGTCAAATCAAATCTTTCCTCCTTTAAATTGTGGGTATTGAGTATTGTGTCTCAGCATTGGGAAAGCTGACTAATACAGAGGTAGTGTTCACATGGCTAGCTGGCATCACAGCTGGAACTATTTCAAGTCTTCTAACCTCTGATCTGCAATCTTCCCCCTACAATGGGATACCTCCAACTTTGCCCCCACTCCAAGGAAAGGCATCCAAAACTAAATAAGAAATTAAATACATAGCTGGAACAGTGGTTCTCATTCAACTCAGCACTTTAGAATATTCTGGGAATGTTTTTAAATTTTCTAATCACTGGGTCTTACTCTCTGGTATTTTTAGTACAATTGCTCTAGAAAGGGCCATGAGATTTTTTTGGTTTGCTTTCAAAGATCCTTAATGATTATTACATGCAGCCAGAGTTGAAAACCATTGCATCGCTGTAATCATTGCCATCATCATCATCATCATCATCAAACTATAAAAGTCCACAAAAAGTTATAACTATGCTGTAAAAGATCATGTTAGTTAAGGAAGGACAGATTTGCCAGGAGTACTGAAAATACATCTATTCCCAATGTTACTACTAATTCGGTGTACTTTCCGCATACCTAAAAATATATTATTTAAGAGAAAGAAAAAGGACAGTGAGTAGGGAGTATCTTAGCCTGGATTAAGACCCTGCACCAATTTGGTCATGGCACAGTGACCAAAGCATGGCCTTACCAAAACCATGGTAGGGCCTCACCCACCACAAGGAAATCACAGTGGTCAAGCAGACTGGATTTTTGCACTCTCAGTGGGAAAAATGCTTATAAGGCAAATCAATGTGTTTAAAGAAGGAGATATTTATCTTTCTTTTTTTTAATATTTAATTTGAAGAGAAAAAACAGAACAAAATTTCAAAATAACATAATAGGAGGGTAACAATGGTTAATACACTGCATATTGTTCTCTTTAAATTAGTTACTCAGAGTACAAGATATTGGCATTCAATTGTTCAAACAATATTAGCACACATCTTTCTTTTCAATGAACTAAGAGAAATTAGTAGTATATCTGTCTTAACTATCTTATATATTTTTTTCTTTTTTGCTCTTCCCTTCTTTCTTTTCTCCATTCCCCCATCCCAGTTTCTCTTTCCTTTTGAACAGTTTCTTCCCATTTTACAGTATCTATTGTAGATTTTGGATCTTATTTACTCTTTCAGTTTCTCACACTAGGGAGACAATAATGATGTTTACATACGTGCATCTGGTTTATTTCACTTATGAGTATGGTCATGAGTTGCATCCAATTACCTATAAAAGTCTCCAATTTATCCTTCTTTATGGCTGAGTAGTACTCCATTGTATAAAAATACCACATCTTTTTTATCCATTCCTTGGTTGATGGGCATTTGGGTTGCTTTCAAGATCTAACTATTATAAATTGTGCTGCTATAAACATGGGTGCACATATATCGCTGTGGTACGATGTTCTTAATTCTTCTGGGAAGATACCCAGAAGGGAAATAGCTGGGTCGAATGGGACCGCCAATCCTAGTTTTTTGAGGGATCTCCACACTGATTTCCACAGTGGTTGCACCAGTTGACACTCCCACCAACAGTGGAGAAGGGTTCCTTTTTCCCCACAGCCCCTCCAGCATTTGTTATTAGTTGATTTCTTGATAATAGCCATTCTTTCTGGGGTGAGATGGAATCTCAGTGTTGTTTTAATTTGCATCTCTCAAATGACCAGTGATGTTGAACATTTTTTCATATATTTATTTGCTGTTTGTATTTCTTCATCTGAGAAGTGTGTATTCATCTTAGATGCCCATTTTTGGATTGGGTCTTTAAATGTGGGAGGTCAGATTTTTTTGAGTTCTTTATATGTTCTCGATAGTAATCCTTTGTCTGAGGAACAGCTGGCAAACATTTTTTCCCATACTGTGGTTTGTCTCTTCATTCAGTTGGTGGTTTCTTTTGCTGTGCAAAAACTTTTTAATAAAATGAAATCCTAGTTGTTGATTCTTTATGATAGTTCCTGTGTGATTGGGGTTTTATTCATAAAGTCTTTGCCTACACCAATGTCTTCAAGGGTTTTACCTATCCTACCTTCCAGCAGATTTAATGTTTCTGTTTTAATATTTAGATCTCTGATCCATTTTGAATTTAGTTTAGTGCATGGTAAAAGATATGGGTCTTGTTTTAATCTTCGGCATGCGCAGAACCAGTTTTTCCAGCACCATTTATTAAAGAGGCTATCTTTCTTCCAGTGAATGTGTTTGGCACCTTTGTCAAAGAAAAGGTGGCTTAGTAATTCTGGAGTTGTTTCTGCATCTTCTAATCTGTTCCATTGATCTTTGGGTCTGTTTTTTTGCCTATCTTTCTTAAAGGAGGAAAGGCAACAAACTATTTTAAGTATCATAAAATTATTTTTAATAAAGCCACTGTGAGCAAATAAAGACTTTGCTAACTCACGGATCACTTCTCCCATTGATCAAAACATTCAGACAATCCTTACAGGCATATTCAACTTTACCCATTACATCCACTTTATCTGGATGGCAGAAACATTCTATAATTGTGGAACTGCACATCTCTCTGGAGCAGCACAAAGCTTACGATCAGGCTAGTATCTGAATATCAGCTATGGTGAATGTATTCACATCATGAAAATGCGTAATTTCTACAAATTAAGTCTCCCTCACTCCCCAGAATCTGCAGTTAAACATTTGCCGTCATACTACTGGTTATACTGTATTTCCCACAAAATTCTTTGGTTAGCAACATTTCTTCTTATGGGGAAAAATAAAATCCCTCCATCTCTGAAGGACAGCAGTTTCTCCTGCTGAAGTGAATGAACTGAGTTTTTCTTCCTCTCCCACCGCTGGTTTGATGGTATGCCGACAGCTAGTGTTCGGGGCCATCAATCAAAGGGGTTTCCACACTGTGGCTGATGACTTCTCCCCAACAACCTCCCTGCAGCCTCTTCTTCTGGGTTATTCTGAGAGAAAAATTTCAGATTTATGAAAATCCACTCATTGTTATTTAACTGGGTCAGCAGCTGAGCTGGTTATGAAATATGTGTCTGGAGCGGAAATGTGGGTATAGATTGCCAAGCTTTAAAGAATTAGGAAAACATATATGGCAAATGTGGAGCAAAGTAAGATCACTCCCTTTTGAAAGGTGTAATTCCAACCCTGTCTCTCTCCAGGTCCCCTTCCAGCTCCCAGATGATGCAATCCATTTCCCCACTGGAGTGCATTATGCTCTCTTCAAAGACCCGGAGCTAACAGTATGCTGAGAAAATCAATCCCTTATTACTACACTGGTCTGCTGCTTGGTTAATGGAAAGCAAATCCTTTCTCCTCTTAAGTAGGGAGAAACAAGCCCTGGGAGATATGTTGATGATGCCCTCCTAGTGTCCTGAATAAGAGGCCACACACACTTACTGTGCTGCACATACAACTCGTTCAAGGAGGTCAGGTGCATGAGGAGACAGAACTTTCTTATCCCTTCCTCTCCACAAAGAAGGAACATATCAGAATATAATATAATATAATATAATATAATATAATATATAGTATATATATTGCTACTAGGGACTGAACTCAGGGCCTTCACACTGAGCTACATACTCAGTCCTTTTTTAGTTTAGTTTTTTTTTTTTTTTACTTGAGACAGAGTCTTACTAAGTTACTAAATTGGGTTCGAATTTTGGACTCCTTCTTTAGCTTTCCAGAGTGCTGAGATTACAGGCATATGCCTCCATGCCCACCTTATAATGTATGCTTTTTGAAGAGATGTATTCAATTGACTTCTAACAGACATAATAATATCTACCATTTAATTAAACATTTACCATGTGCCACACATCATGCTTTAAACATTGTTTTTCATTGTTGTTATCAACAACCCTACCAATAAATTCTATTTTTATCCCCACTTTACAGCTGAGCAAACCAAGCGGAAAAATGAACCATGATCACTTTAACAGAGTATGGATTTGAAACAATTTCTATTTGACTCCAAAACCAAGGTTCTTAACCATCTTGTTCCTTGCTGATGATCATGTCTTAGAATCAGAACCAGAAGCAAATGAGGACTAGGAGCAGTTTCAGGCATAATATGACCTATACTAAGGATGAGAACACACAGCCTTGCAAGCAGCAGGGCATGGTGGCACACACCTGTAATCCCAGCACTCAGGAGGCTGAGGCAGGAGGATCTCTGTGAGTTTGAGGCCAGCCTGGGCTATGTAGTGAGTTCAAGGCCAGCCTGGACTATACAGCAATACCCTGCCTCAAAAAACAAAACAAAAACAAAAACAAAAAGGAAAAGATGGGGCCGGTGAGATGGCTCAGCGGCGTAAGCGCCTGCCTTGCAAGCGCGAGGGCCCAAGTTCGACTCCCGGAACCCACATACGAAAAAAGGGGCCGGTGATATCGCTCAGCGGCACGGGTGCCTGTTGGCACATGAGGTCCTGAGGTTGACCCCCCGGTACCCACAAAAAAAAAAAAAAAAAAAAAAAAAGGAAAAGATGATGACTTCCCTGGCATGGGGAGTATTAAAAGAGATGTTGAAAGAACATTTACCAATGGTAGGCTTTTTGCTCTGAGGAGAATGGTTGATCAAATCTGTTACTTATCAAAGGTACTTTCACCAGAGAAACAGCATAGTTTTGGTAAGAAAAAAAAGATGGCTTGTTTTACAAAATTTAATAAGAAATGAGGGGCAAAAGGCAAAGATTTGAACCATTATAAGGAAAGATGTACTTTAAATTTATTCTTTTTTTTTTTTTTTTTGCCTTTTTAGGCAGGGTCTCGCGATGCAGATCGGGCTGGCCTTGAACTCACTTTGTAGCACAGGCTGGCCTCGAACTCACAGCCATTCTCCTGCCTCAGCTTTCTGAGTGCTGAGATTACAGGCGTGCGCCATCGCACTCAGCCCTTTTCTTTAATTGACAAGTAAAAAGTACTCATATTTTTGGTGTACAAAATGAGGTTTTGAAATATGTACATGGTGTAGAATGGCTAAGTTGAGCTAATTAACATACGCTTTATCTCTCATACTTATTTTTGTGGTAAGAACACTTTAAATCTCTACATTCTTAGAGATATGTCAGGAAAACAATGTATTGTTATAAACTAAAGTCACCAAGTTGTACTACAGATTGCTTGAAATTATTTCCCCATCTAATTTAAATTCTGTATCCACCGACAAACATCTGCCCAAACCCTGTTTCCCCAGGCCCCTGGGAATCATTTACTCTCTGCTTCTGTGAGCTCAACTTTCTTAGATGCCACAGGTAACAGAATTCATATCATATTCATCTTTCTGTGCCTATTTTATTTCACTTAACATACTGTTCTCCAAGTTCATCCACATTGTTACAAATGACAGAATTTCCTTTCTTTTTAAGGCTGTATAGCATTCTACTGTTACATATGCCACATTTTCTTTATCTTTTCATCCATTAATAGACCCTTAGGTTGATTTTGTATCCTGTATAGTTTGAATAATGCCAGAACAAACATGTGAGTGCAGATATTTCTTAGTCATAGTGATTACATTTCCTTGGAAATATATCCAGAAATAGGATTGCTGGATCATATAACAGTTCTATTTTTAATTTATTGAGGAAACTCCATACCATTTTCCGTGATGGCTGTACTACTTCATTCTCCTACCAACCGTGTACAAGAGTTCCCTTTTTCCCACATCCTAGCCAGGATTTGTTTTTTCTTATCTTTGTGATGATAGACCCTTAAACTGGGATGAGATAATTCCTCATAGTTTTGATTCACATTTTTGTGAAACTGAGCATTTTTTCATGTATTTGCTAGTCATTTATGTGTCTTCTTTTGAGAAATGTCTGTTTAGTTCTTTAACCCATTATAAAATTGGATTGTTTGTTTTCCTTGCTCATTTTTAATTGCATTGCTTGTTTTCTTGCTATTAAATTGTTTGAGTTTCTTACATGTTTTAAATATCAACCTCCTCTCAAATGTATGGTTTGGAAATATTTTTTTTCCATTCCACAAATGTCTTTTTGCTTTGCTGCTGTTTCCTTTATTAAACAGGAACTTTTTAGTGTAATGTAACTAATAATATAATTATAAAGGGCTTTTATAATTATCTTATAATATGCTATGGGCCAGAGTCCTCTGGGAATCCCATGACTTTCTCTCTGGCTATGTATGGGAAAGCTGGTGACTGCCCACAGGGCCACACAAGAAGTCCTTTTGCCTCTGTCCTTGCCCAGGACTCTTATCTAGACTCTGCCCCACTTTCCTGATCATCTCTCCTCCAGTCTCTTCCCAGCCTAGCCCAACATCACACTGCTCTGGATTATCACCACCACCACCATCCAAACCATTCGCACTTTTATTATCTTGCTTAAAGACTTCTTAGTTTCCCATGGCAAGTTGAATTCACAGGCAAGCAGAATGAGACAGAGAAGAGGATACAGAATGGAAGGGAGAGGGTTAGAATTGGTCACATGGAGAAGATGAGGTCCTAAATTATTACCTCTAGGCTTTAGCTAAGCCCATGGAAATTACGAAGCTGGAGTGTTCCCTATCCCTTTGTAGACCAGTCAATAGGTGTAGGCTACTCAGGAAAGCTGGCATGAGCTCGGGCCAGCTAAAAGCCGTCTAAAAAAAAAAAAAAAAATAGATTACAGAAAAGGGCTGGGAGCATGGGCCATCTGCCAATAGCACTTCCTCGAACCACAAGAATATGTCCTTCGGGAATGAAGAGCAATCTGGGTGGCGCATCACGGCAGTCACTGCACCCCCACGCCAACAGAACACCACTCAGCTCCTTCGTGTGACACGCAAGGCCCTTCGACCTAACCCTGCTGCGTCTCCAACCCCCTCTTTGTCTTCTTTCTACTGCTTAAACCAGGCCACATTACACTTCTCGGGGCATTCTTGGATGTGCTGCTACCATCATGATTTGTACACACAACACCCTCTTACTAAAATGCCCTTTCCTATTCAGTTTGCTGTTGACTCCTGTCACAAATTATCAAAACTTAGTGGCTTAAAACAACACACATTTATTCTCTGAGAGGCCTGGAGATCAGAAGTCTCAGATCAGTTTTGCTGAGCTGAAATAGAGGTAGCACAGGGCCTTGCTCCCTCCACAGGCTCTAGGGAAGAATTTGTTTCCTTGTCTTTTCTAGCTCCAGAGCTGCATTCTTGGCATTCCTTGCCTCAGGGTTCCTTCCTCTGTGTGCATCAGTGTGCGCGTGCGTGACATTTTATTTAAAGGGTTTTTTCCACATTTTTTTATTCATGCATATTGGTTACACAGATTAATGGGTTTCATTTTGACAGATTTATACATGCACATAACATAATTTAATCACTCCCCCATCACCCTCTCACTCTACCCTGCCCCCTAATTTCACATGTTTTGGTGGGGGTTCAATGTGTATAACATATTTTGGTCACAGTCACGCTCCCCTATTACCTGCCCCCTCTCCCTCCTCCTTCTTCCTTTCCTCTTGTCTAATAACTGTCTCCAGTCTACTTTCTTGTCATCATTTTTAGATTGTGGGTATTACGGAGAATATGTGATATTTTTCTGAGTCTGGCTTACTTTGCTCAACATGATGATCTCCAGATCCTCCCTTTTTTTTACAAATGACAAAATTTTGTTCATTTTGTGACTGAATTATATATATATATATATATATATATATATATATATATATATCACTTGGCTGGTTCCATATCTTGCCTATTGTCTATCGTGCCACAATAAATGTTCATATGCAGGTATCCTATGATATGCTGACTTTAAATCCAAGGAGTGTTGTAACGGGATCAATGAGTAGCTCTATATAAAGACAGAAGCAAAGCGTCTTGCCTCGTTGTACCTGCCTTCTGCTGCTGTGTCTGCTGCTAAGTCTACCTTTGTTCCCCCTTATAAGATTATAAGATTACTTACACCTGTAATTAGGGTCCTCCTGGATGATACTGGATAATCTCGCCATCTCAAGATACTTGTCTTAATCATATCTGTAAAGTCTCTTTTGCCATATTATCCCAGGCTCCAGGAATTAGAACCTGGATATCTTTGGGGGCCACTATTCACCTACCACATCTGCTTTGACCACCACCACCTTTAGATCTCACCTCAGTTGTCACCTCTTGTGTGACACTTCTCTTTCTTTCCTAACAGTTTATCCATATCTTCCCTCTATCAGTTGCTTGATGTGCTGTATTTCATTCATGAAACAGTGCATTCATTCATTAATGAGCGCCTTCCATGTATTAGGTTTTAGGATTACAGCAGTGAACAAATCGGACCAAAAACTCTGACCTTATTTCTCTTCTATTCTAATGAAGGAGGACAATTTTTAAAACTAAAATACATTCTATGTTAAAATAAAAAACAGGTGCTAAGGGGGGAGCAGAGCAGAGTACAGATTAGGGATGCAACAGGGGAAGATAGAAGTAGTTGCAATTCAAAACAAGTGGTCAAAACCTATAGAATGTGAAAAATTCGTAAGACAGATGAATTATTAGAGGACTAATATCTATAATACATAAAGAACTCAAAAACATTAGATATTAGATCTGGGGCCAGGAATATAGCTCAGCGGCACAGCGCCTCCCTGGCAAGCACAAGGTCTTGAGTTTGATCCCCAGTACCAAAAAAAAAAAAAAAAATAGATCCCCCAAAATAGAAAACCCAATCAAAACATGGATAAAGTGAAGAGACACTTCATGGGAAAAGAAGTACAAATGGCCAATAAATACATGAAAAAATGTTTGACATTGCTGGCCATCATAGAAACACAAACTAAAACAACACTGAACCAGGCATGGTGATACATGCCTGTAATCCCAGCACTTGGGAGGCTGAGGCAGGAGGATTGCTGCAAGTTCAAGGCCAGCCTGGGCTACATAGCAAGACCCTGTCTCAAAAAAACCCCAAATAAATAAATAAAGGATACACAGGAGTGCTGCATCCCCAACACCAGCACCATGCCTGGTGCATGGTAGTTTCACAGAGAATCATTGCTGTGTTTTCCTGCTACAGTGTGAGAACTGAGGAGTCAAATCTTTTTATTTCAGATCACTTGTTGGTTACTTGTTGGAGTCCTATATCTTTTTTTTTTTTTTTTGTGGGTACCGGGGGGTTGACCTCAGGACCTCGCATGCCAACAGGCACCCGTGCCGCTGAGCGATATCACCGGCCCCTTTTTCGTATGTGGGTTCCAGGAGTCGAACTTGGGCCCTCGTGCTTGCAAGGCAGGCGCTTACGCCACTGAGCCATCTCACCGGCCCTGGAGTCCTATATCTTGACTGAGTGGTACACCAGATGAGTTTTCAAATCTAAAATCCTGTCCACCCAACCTAATTTGGGCCTATTAGTATGTTCTGCTGTCTTCTCCAATTCTGCATGCTTAAAACTGAACTCGTTTCTTTCCTCCTCACCTGAAACAACTTCCTCCTGGCTTCCCTCGCCTATTGATGGAGGCACATTTGCCTATTTGGCTGGATACTTATAATCTGTACCAATCTCATCCAATCCCAAGTCCCGGGACATCTTCTCTTTCAATTCTACCTCCCACACCCCAGTCCTGTCCTCGCCGTATCTTCCCAGGAGCCAGCAGTGGGCTCTCAATCTTGCTCCATCCTCTGCCTACTACCAAGTTCCTTATCTTGCCACCCTTCCTCACTCTGGGGATGTCCCCTTATCATTTCTCCACCTCCAGCATCTACCTTTAAGCCTGACCCATTTGTTAGTCTTTGCTGTTCCCATTTCTCCCTGATCTTGTCTTCAGAATTTCTCCACACTTTATAATCTGGCATTTGGCAATATCTAGGGAGGAGACAATGGATAAGGAAAAGAGCAAGTTTTGGAGGCAGGTAGATGGGATTCAAATTCCAGCTCAGCCACTTCCTAGTGTGTGATCTTGGGAATTCACTCATCCTTCCATAGGCCCTAATTTCTTCATATGAAAGATTTTTAAAGGATTAAAAAGTTTAAAGTCTACTCTATGGACTTGTGTGAGTCTCCGAAGTGTTTACATAGCACCTCATATACACGAGGCACTAACAAACGTGCTTCCTCCTTCCCTGCCTGCCCTTTGCCTACTGTTCCACTGCTTGTAGCTGGCACCTTGATTCTTTTCTCTATTGCCTCATTATATTTAGGTATTTAAATTCTAAATATCTATTAGTAACACATTTTGTTCCAGACCTCAGCAGTCCATCTTAGAATAAAAATTATAGGAAACACTTTCTTGGCAATTATCTGCTTGGATGTGCATGTAAACCACCTGTTCAGTTGTTGGTGTCACATTTTAAAAATTTATTTAAGGCTGAAGGTGTAGCTCATGCTAAACAAGAACACACAAGCATGCAGAAGGCCTGGTTCATTCCCATCACCACAAAAAAATAAATAAAAATAAAATTTATTTGGATATCTTTAAACACTCTACAGTAGAAAGGAATAGAATATGAAACTCCATGTACCTACCTGTTCATACCTGTGATAATCATCAATTCTTAACATCTTTTTTTAAAAATCTATCTGTTAACCTCAATTTTTACTTCTGGAGTTATTTTTTAAAGCAAATCTTAGATATCATATTGTTCTGCTCATAAATAATTCAGTAGGTATCTTTACCAAAAGGACTTGTCTTAGTCTGCTAGAGCTACCATAACAAATACCAAAGATCAATGGTTTAAACAGAAGAAATGTATTTTCTCATAGTTCTAGAAGCTAAGGTTCAGATCAAAGTGCTAATAGGGTTGGTTCCTGCTGAGATCTCTTTCCTCTGCTTGCAGTTAGATGGTTGCCCTTTTACCATGTCCACAAACAGCCCTACTGGAGTGAGGCCTCATCCTTATGATCTCATTTAACTTCGTTTACCTCTTTAAAGGCCTGCTATGGTTTGAATACAGGTAAGGTGCCCCAAAGGTCCATGGTCCCCAGGATGGCACTACTGGCAGGGGCTATAGACCTTTAGGAGGTGGGGTCTAAAAAGAGGTCCTTAGGTCATTGGACCCATGCCCCTTAAGGGATTGTGGGACCCAAGCCTGTCCCCACCCACCATCTCTTCTTCAAGGCTGGTGATATGAGCTCTGGATCCAATTTATGTTCTTGCCATACTGTGTAATGCCTTATGTCTTGCCTTATGTTCTTGCCAGAGGTCCAAACAAATAGGGTTGCCCAATCTTGGACTTAAGCCTCCATAATGATAAACCAAAACAAATCTCTCTTTACTTTATAAGGGGCCTGTGACAAGTATTTCATTATAGTGATGCAAAGCTAATACAAGGCCCTTCTTCAAATAAACTCACACTGAGAATTAGAGTTTCAATATATGAATTTGAGAACACAGTTCAGTCCACAAGACTTTAAAAATATATTACTGCAACACAATGATTATATTTAATAATAATAATAATAATTGCTTAATACTCTCTAGTATCTTGTCCATGTTCAAAGTTTCCTAGTTATTCTCAAAATGATTTTATATTTGGTTTGTTTAATTTAGGGTTCACAGGGTGAAGCACTTTTTTTGGAAGTACAGATAAAGATTCCCAGCCCTTCCCCAACTGGTGATTAGCATCTGCCTCACTGTGTCTTCATAAGGCAGCATCTATGGGGGCCACAATATTTTTCACTGTTATTTTACCCCAAAGGAAATTTGACTATAAACATTTTCATCAGAATTGTGCCAACACTGATAGGCTACTATCAAGATGGTCTCTATAATAAATGGCATTAAGTAGTGAAATTCAGCAATCAATTCTCCATATAGCATAGTTTCTAGTTTTTATCATTGTGTCATTATCAATTTAGTGAAGTTATTTTCATTGGCATCAATTATTTTTCTGTTTAAAATCTCACCATAAAATTTGATTCATTATCAGGTTTTTGTCCATGTCAAATTTTACCAATTATAAGTCTGCTGTTGTGTTATTTTGTGGCCATGTTGTCCACTAAATCAGATTTTTCCTTTTTGCATGTCTATATTTTATTGAGAAGAATTGGTTCTTGAGGCAATTAAACTTATTTTGTGTTGACTATTTCTACCAGTAATATTCATTATTACTTTAATAAAATCTTGGATGTACTTTACATAGCCATGAAAAAATGTTATGTATCTAAGATATAGCAAAGGAGATAAAGTGTGGGAGTCAGAAAATGACAAAAAGGGACATGGAAACAGATTGAGAACGAAGCACCAGCTGTCTTGGGATCATGTTTGCTAAGCTCTCCAAGGGCCCCAAATGTCTTGGGAGATCAAAGTGGCAAGATTAAAACAATATGGAGGTTGCAATATGGTTGGTGAGAATGGACTGAGCAAATATTTCAGGACTTTAAATCCTGGGAAGTTAAACACACAGCTGTCATCATCCCACTCCTACCCCCTCTACCTCCTCTTTTTATGGCTCTTTTTATTTTCTTCCTGTCTTTGTTCCTTTCTATTCCTCTCTTTCCATTGCCCATACATTACCTTCAGCAGAAGGGACCTCCCATTTGAGTTGTATCAGTGCCTAGCACTGTGCTCTACATTGAGTGAGTGCTGAATAATTACTCAATGACTTTTATCTTAAAAGTATCACCCTTGTGATTTAAACCCCCATCAGCTAGGCTGCTGTTAAATCAAAACACATTGAACTTGACCTACCACTTCCTGGGGCAGGGGTAGGGGTGGCTAAGTGGGTGGATTGAGCCAGATGCAGCAATTCTGAACTGTTGGGAGGCCTCTCAATCTGTCTGCAGAACTGAAGCTTGAAACTTTATTTTTTCCCTGACGTTCCCTGGCAAATGCTTGCTGCACACCCACACACTTAGCCAGCAAGGAAAAAAAGAAGAGCTGCTGGAAGAATTATTCCCTCTGGGACCAATAACCATAGAAGCAGCCATCCCTAAATCTTCCCATCCAACCTGGGCTCCCAGTTCCTCTAGTCCAGCCCAGTGGTTGCCAAGGGTTAAAGCCAAGGAGGAGACCTGGACTGAAGGTGGAGAGAAAGGCTGTAAATGCTAGCCCACCTGGGAGAAGGAGACCTGGGAGTGAACCTGTATAGGCCTGGGGCCGGGCGCAGGAACTTTACCAAGCTGAAAGAGGAAGACAGATATAGGAGAAGGTGACTCTCGGATCAAATGTTAGGCTAATGTCTTAAATAGCTTGGATTGTCAGCATTCCAAATGCAAACTGTGTGATTATAGAGTTAAAACCTGAGGATTATTAAAAAGAAAACAAAGGGAGCAAGACAAGGATTCTAGCCTTGCAGAAAATAGGAAAGACAAGGGAGAAAAGGACTAAACCCAGTATTTCTCAAACTTGGCCGCAGGTTGGAACCACCTAGGGAGCTTTAAAAGACTGAAGCCTGGGACCCACCAAAGACTAGTTTAATTGTTCAAGGATGGGTTCCCAGCATCAGAATTTTTAAAAAGCTCCCTAGGGGGTTCTAATGTGCAGGTAGAGCTGAAACCAACTTGGCTAGACCATTGAAGATGGGGAAGGAAATTGAGATATGATTTCTTCATGTCTTCTATGCCCTAGCAGTGTAGGAGAGAGGGACATTTGGTCTGACTACCCACTAGGGTCTCTGTGGCAAGTCATGTGGCGCAGTGCAAGGAGCGGGACATGTGCATCTCAAGGCCTGAGTTCTGCTTGCAGACTGACCTCTAACCACTCTGTGGTCTCGAACACGCTGGGCAAGAAAGACCTGAGTTCACTAATCCACTGTGGCGGGGGGCTGGCCACTTTGTCTCACTGATTTCAATTCCCTTACGAAAATTAAGAGTGCTGGTCTCCAGCTCAAAAACATTCCAAATCTCGACTTTCATTAAAATAGTCCAGTCACTTCTAGTTCAACAGATTTTTTTTCATGAATTATTCAAATTTGGGAGTTAAATGTTGAAAATAACATGTTCGTGGTGTCCTCATTAGCAGATTTTAGCTGTGAATTTCCTTTCTTCCACTATATTCCAAAGCCTGGTTTCTGCAGGATGAATACAGTCAATTGTTTACAAAATCTCTAGAAAAAAAGCCACATGGAAATAAACTAAGTAATAAACACCCACCAGATAAACAAGAGATGACATAATAAAGGGAGGAAAAGAGAGTAGCAGGGATGCTCAGAAGAATGCCACAGCCTTCAACAAGTGTCTCAAACTCACAAGCTTCCGTCTCGGCCCTGTCCTTGAACATGGGCTGCACGCCTGCCTTGCAGAAGAACTTACCAGATTACTTACCCATGAGGAGCCCCCATCTGGGAAACTGAGACAGACAACATAAACAACCAAAAATAGCAGACTATGACTCAAAGGTAGGATGTGGTACAGGCTTTTTGCTTCCGGCTTTCTTTCTTCTTTTTTTTTTTTTTGTGGGTACCGGGGGGCGACCTCAGGACCTTGCGCGCCAGCAGGCGCCCGTGCCGCTGAGCGATATCACCAGCCCCTTTTTCGTATGTGGGTTCCGGGAGTCGAACTCGGGCCCTCGTGCTTGCCAGGCAGGCGCTTAAGCCGCTGAGCCATCTCACCGGCCCTTGCTTCCAGCTTTCTTGACCATCAAAAAGGAATTCAAGAATAGGCAGAAGGTAGCACTAAGTGACCCCTCTGAGCAGCCCAAAGTCTCTGCCACCCCAGACGTTGCCACCATACAGACAACATGGCACTTCATTGTAACTGCTTCTAGAGATGAGATTGTGAAGGCACAAGAAAAAAACCCAAGGATTTGTAATAATTTGTAATACATTTATAAATATATTGTACCTCTAGCAGAAAGGCATTTTTAGTTAAATTATCATTATTTGTGGATGACATGATACTTTACATAGAAGACCCCCAAAATTCCACCAAAAGACTTTTAGATTCAATAACCTAATTCAGTAGCATACCTGGATAGAAAGTCAACACTCAAAAATTGATAGCATTCCTGTACAAAAATAACAAACTCACTGAGAGAGAAATTAGGAAAACAACACCTTTCACAACAGCATCCAAAAAATGAAATACCTATGAATCAATCTAACAAAAGAAGTAAAAGCTCTTTACATTGAAAACTATAGTACTCTGGAAAAGGAGATCAAAGAGGATATCAGAAAATGGAAAGATATCCCTTGTTCTTGGGTAGGAAGAACCAATATAGTGAAAATGGCCATACTTCCAAAATTGTTATACAGATTTAATACAATCCCGATCAAAATTCTAATAGCATATCTCACAGAATTAGAGAAAACAATCCTAAAATTCATTTGGAACCAGAAGAGACCTAGAATAGCAAAAGCAATTCTGGGCAACAAAGGCAAGGCAGGGAGCATCACAATCCCTGACTTGAAATTATACTACAAAGTTACTATGATAAAAACAGTATGGTATTGGGAAAAAAAAACAGACCCAAGGATCAATGGAACAGATTAGAAGATGCAGAAACCACTCTAAACATACTCAGCCACCTTATCTTGGACAAAGGGGCCAAAAATGTTCACTGGAAGAAAGATAGCCTCTTTAATAAATGGTGATGGAAAAACTGGCTTTCCACATGCCAAAGATTAAAACTAGACCTATATCTTTCAACATGCACTAAACTAAAATCGAAATGGATCAGAGGTTTAAATATTAAAGCAGAAACACTAAATCTGCTGGAAGACGGAACAGGTAGAACTCTTGAAGACATTGGTGTAGGCAAAAATTTTTGAACAAAACCCCAATTGCACAGGAACTATCACAAAGATTAACAACTGGGATCTCATCTTATTAAAAAGCTTTTACACAGCAAAAGAAACCACCAACAGAGTGAAGAGACAACCCACAGTGTGAGAAAAATTTTTTGCCAGATATACCTCAAAGGACTACTATCTAGAATATATAGGGCCAGTGATATGGCTCAGTGGCATAAGCGCCTGCCTGGCAAGCACGAGGTCTTGAGTTCGACTTCCAGTACCCACATTAAAAAAAAAAAAAAAAAAAAAATATATATATATATATATATATATATAAAGAACTCAAAAAAAAAATCACACACCCCCAAATTTAAAGACCCAGTCCAAAAATGGGCATGTGAAATGAATAGACTCCTTTCAGATAAAGAAGTAGAAGTGGCAAATAAATGTATGAAAAAATGTTCAACATCACTGGTCATTCAAGAGATGCAAATTAAAACAACACTGAGATTCTACCACATTCCAGAAAGAATGGCTATTATCAAGAAACCAACCAATAACAAATGCTGGTGGGGCTGTGGTGAAAAAGGAACTCTTTTCCAATGTTGGCAGAAGTGTAGACTGGTGCAACCACTGTGGAAATCAGTGTGGAGATTCCTCAAGAAACTAAAACTAGAGGTTCCATTTGACCCAACTATTCCCCTTCTTGGTATCTTCCCAAAAGAATTAAAAGATCAGGGCAACCCATTCAGGACCCCTCCTGTCTCTCAAGAGCTATTCCTATTCTCCAATCCCCATTCCTATTCTCCAATAAATTTTCCTACTCTTAAAAAAAAAAAAAAAAGAATTAAAAGCATCATACCACTGCGATATGTGCACACCGATGTTTATAGCAGCGTAGTTTGTAACAGCCAAATCTTGGAAACAGCCCAAATGCCTAATAACCAATGAATGGATAAAGAAGATGTGGTTTTTTTATATAATGGGTACTACTCTGCCATAAAGGATAAACTTGAGACATTTCTAGGTAAATGGATGCACCCTGAGACCATACTCTTAAGTGAAATAAATCAGACACACGGGTTCAAATATCACATGGTTCAAATATCTCTGGTATGAGAAACTGAAAGTGTAAATAAGGACCAAAATGTATAATGGATATTGGGAAATCGAAAGGGGAATAAGAGGGGGGGAGGAGAAAGGAAAGAAGGGACAAGGAAAAAAAGAATAGAAGGAAAAAATGGAAACAAAGCTTTTGTAAATAAAGAGAAGAAGAGGGGTTGAAGGGAGAGGAGGGGAATGGGACAAAAAGAAGCAAGATATATCATACACAGGTACAAATTTCCTATGATGAATGTGATTATTATGTATATCTAAAATGTACCAATAGGGCTGGTGAGATGCCTCAGCGGCGTAAGCGCCTGCCTGGCAAGCGCAAGGGCCCGAGTTCGACTCCCGGATCCCATATACGAAAAAAGGGCCGGTGATATCACTCAGCGGCACAGGTGCCTGCTGGCACGTGAGGTACTGAGGTCGACCCCCAGTACCCACACACACACAAAAATAATAAAATTAAATTAAATTAAATGTACCAATAAAATAAAGTTAAAAAAAATAAATAAATTTAAATACAAAAAAATAAGAAAGGTGTTTCTAAAGAACAGAAGTGATAGAAGATTCATTTGCTTAATGCTCAAAAAAAATCATTCTGCTATATTATGGTTTCATGATTAAGCAAATGCCACCCAAGGCAGCTGAGGAAGTTACACCTGGTGACTGTGCTCACGCTTATCTCTGCAAAAACCAAGAGACAACAACATCTGGGAATTTTCACAGTATGTATATGTCAAGGAAGGAAGGAATTTAAAATGCTAAGATATTTATGATTTCATTTCACTTTGCCCTGGAATAGACAGTGGTAAACTGTCATACTGTGAACTAGTAATCTCCAAACTCTAGCATGCATATAATCACATATAAGGCTTGCTTGAAATGCTGTTTGCTGAGCCCCACTCTCTGAGTTTCTGATTTCAGAGGTCTGGGGAGAGGCCAGAGAACCTGCATCTCTAACCAGTTCCCAGATGGTGTGGATGTTAATGGTGAGGTGCCACATTTTGGGAACCACTGATATTAACACAGAATTTTGCTATTCAAAATACTGTTTGAACCAGCAAATACAAACACTCCAAGAACTCTCGATGTTGTGCTCCTTCTGCTCTACTTATTATCTCTCCCCTTGTCTGTTAACGTTCTGCCTTCTTAATTCTGCCACTCATAGTATCACTCCGTGGTGAAATATGTCCTTTCTCAGCCACAATCATCACAAATTACCATTAGGTGCTATTAGAAAATCTGAAACATGGCTCATTAGTGCAGATTCTTTTCCCTCCAGTTTCTTCAGCAGCAAATGAGATGATTTTTAAGAACTTGACCCAGGGGCCAGTGAGATAGCTCAGCGGCATAAGTATCTGCCTGGCAAGCACGAGGTCCTGAGTTCAACTCCCAGTACCCGCATATTAAAAAAAAAAAAAAAAAAAGAACCTGACCCAGACTAACATCCCATAATTCTATGAAGCAATAATTTTAAGAAGCACTGTCCATTTGATTTGGAAGGAGAACAGTCACTTTGATAGAGCATCCACTTATCTATTTATGTGCTAAGTCTCATTTAATTCTCCCATAGCCATTTGAGATGATGGAATTTTAATTTTTTTATTAATATATATTTGTGATGCATAATAATTACATTTGTTTTGGGAAACTGGTACATATTCATATTGCATCTCAATCATTTTTACTCCTTTTGCCTTGTCCCCCTTTCCTCAGGTCTCCTTCTCATCTCTACAAGGTCTACCTTCCTGTTGAGATAACAGCCATTTTAAAGACAGAAACACTGAAGTCCAGAGAGTTTAGGTGCCTAGGCAGGTTTCGAACTCTGAGTTGTCCGAGCCGTAGCCAGTATATCAGTCTTTCCTGCTGTGAGGCAAAAGGAGAATAACGTCAGCAAAACATTTCATTCCACAGACTGCTCTTCTGCTTCCAAACACCACTGACACTTGGGTGTTTGCACTCGACAGGGAGGCTTTGGCGCCAGGCCCCGTTGTCTACAGATCTGGAATCCCACACACAGGAAAAGTGAATTCAGGGCCAACAGGGCAGGTGGAGGGCTAGACCAGGCTTGGATGGCACAACTGTCAACACAGCAGAAATAAGGGAAAGGTAAAAGCATTTCAAAAATCCAATCACTCATTTTCTTCTTGCTAGAAACAGTAGTGTTTGACCCTGTATTTGAATAGTCTTTTAGTTTCCCTTAAAAAAAAAAAAAAAAAAAAAAAAAGAGGGCTGGTGAGATAGCTCAGCAGCATAAGCACCTGCCTGGCAAGCGTGAGGTCCTGAGGTCGACCCCCGGTACCCACAAAAAAAAAAAAAAAAGAGTCTATTTGTATCTATTTATAGCTCTCCTAAGGACAAGGTCACAATGTTTGCAGGGGTGATAGGAGGAAACCTTTCCATGACACAGGCAAGTCTTGCCAATCTTAACATCCAGTAATTCAAAATCACAGGCTCAAATGACACTCAGGGAGGAAAAAGGACCTCTTACCCCAATCTGACCATTGGTGTGAGGGAAGTGATAACTATCAGTTACCACTTACTAAGGGTCCCTTAGGGGCCATCTGGTTTTTCATAAGCAGTCTTTCCATTATTTGCAGTCAGAAACCCCAGCTCAATAGACCTCAGAGTCTCTTGGAAATTGAGCCAGGTGACTTATTAAAAAATCGAAGCCTGACTTACGAGCAGCAGATATTCAAGAGGTGTTTAAATGACCACTGCCCTGGGGAGGAACCTACGCCAGGGCCAATGGCACATACAAGGTTTAGGGGGAGGTCTGGCCCACTGCTTCTCAGACTTTAGGATTTTTCTCAGTGCAGATTCTGCCTTACTAGGTCTGAGCTGAGATTCAGCATTTCATTTTTTTTTTGTGTGGGTACCGGGGGTCGAACTCAGGACCTCGTGCGCCAGCAGGTGCCTGTGCCTCTGAGTGATATCACCAGCCCTTTTCCTCGTACGTGGGTACCGGGAGTCAAACTCAGGACCTCGCGCTTGCCAGGCAGGCACTTATGCCGCTGAGCTATCTCACCGGCCCAAGAGATTTAGCATTTCTGATCGTTCTTACATCCACCAATGTTGCTGGTCCACAGACTATATTCCAGACAGCAAATGTCCAGAGAACTTTCCATGTGGAAAAATCAAGAGTAGTTTTACAGGAATAATTTTTCAGGTCCTCCAAGCCTATATGTTCTTTTTCCTAAAATCTACCTAAGAAAGAATGAGGTCAAAGTTATAGTTTCCCTTATAAAGTAGATTTCCCCCACTTTACAGGGGAAGACCCTCCTCACTTTCGTCCCAAACTTTACGATGGTACCTCAGGTTTCCAAGCAAAGCCAGGATTTGAAACATTGGTATTATTGTTCAGGAAGTGACTAATTCTAACAATTTGTTACAAATATTTTCACAAGACAAATGGCATTGATTAATTGTTCTCAACAATGGTGCAAGAGACACGAATTCTGATGGTGATTTTTAAAAATTTTTGAAGAGAAAAATACCCTTAATTCTTTTTTTATTTTAACTCAAAAGAACTCAAAAAATTAAATGACAGTTCTGCAATAAAACTTCCAATCCCACTTCTTAAACATCAACAGAATTTCTGAGCATTTATATCTACAAAAAGAAAAAGAGAAGAAAAAAAGAGGAAAGTTGATGCTGAATCCTATTTGATTCTAGAAATAAATCAATAATAAAGATAACTATAGTGAAAGGAAGATCAGAGAAAGAAATCCAATTCATCTCATTAAGAGATAAACTTCCAATAAAGGTTATGTTTTATAATCATCAAAGTATATATTTAGTTGCATTGATTAATATATGCCAATAATCAGTGGGATGACTCAAATCCAGAAGAGATGTTTAAAATTTAGGGCCTTACAGACTGAGCCTTTAAACATTTTTTGTTACAGATAAGTATGACACAAAGTATGTTTAATAAAGATAAAGTTCTGTGAGGTGAATGAATGGAAAAATGAACCCAAGGAGGAGAAAACATTTTATTAAATTTAAGAAGAGTTTATTCTATTTCTAAGAGGACAGTGGTATCAAATCACTTGGTATATAGATTCTATTGGAAACATTTTTTAAAATGATGCAAAAGTCTTATTTTCTAAAAAATAAAACATTTTAAGAAGACCTCATGCCTATATTAAAAAAAAAGAATATATGTCAAATTACTTTACTATATGGATTCTATTGGAAACATTATAAAAATTATGTCACAGGCTTGTTTTAAAAAGTCAATGTATGTAAAAGCAGGGAATTGCATTCTTTACATCTAATTAAATTTTAGACATCAACATAAAAATTGTGAGGAGTACGCCTTTAGAAGTTCACAACCAACTGAAATTTTGAAACTGCATGTCTGAAATTTCTCCTCTCTCGCTCTTTTTTTTTTTTTTTTTTTGGTCTTTTTGAGACAGGGTTTCACTATGCAGTTCAGGCTAGCCTTGAACACACTTTGTGGGCCAGGTTGGCCTCAAACACGCAGCAATCCTCCTGCCTCAGCCTCCTGAGTGCTGAGATTACAGACATGCACACCACACCCGGCTCTCCTCTCTTTCAAGACACATCAAGACCCAGAGCCATCTCACCTTTGATGGAGTCCTCGCTGACCTCTCAGCAGGCAGAGCAAACCACCTGTGACCTGGGGCCCAAACTCTCCTGGAGGCCTAACTGCAAACTCACATCATGTGAGCCATGTGATTAGCTCTGCCTCCTCTTCTAGTCACCTCTGGCACATATTTAGTCCTAGAATAGACTCAACATTTATTGAGGAGGAACTCAACAAATGCCTGAAGAAAGATAAAGAATGGATAGATGGGTAAATAGATGATTGCATGCATACATGCATGGAGAGATTGTAGGCTATATAGACAGCTATTCTGAGTTATTCTAAGCAAACTCATCTACTCCCAGGATTAAAAAAACAAAAACATGAAAACCAAGCTCTGCAAGACCTTGACTCCCTCTGTGTAACTGCCATCAGATTACTCAGATTACCACCTGATGCTCCTAGCTCACGCATAGTTGCACCTGGCTGCAAAGAGTCCTGGAAGAACATTCCCCTCACCCTTTAGGAGGGCATCTTCTGGTGGTGTCTTGGTGTTACACATCAGTTTTAAAATCTGGTTTGTATTCTAAAGGACTGTTTTATTCTTATAGATTATCTATTTTTGGTTGTTTTTGGTTTTGCTTTTCACAGCAGGATATAGAAGGGATGGGGAAGGTTGGTAGAGAAGATAAAAGAGAAAATTGGACTGGTATTGCAAAAAAAAATCACTTCTTATGTCAGTTCTATATATTGAATATATAACTGTTCATTCTAATCATCTTCTCATCGCTCATCTCAATTTTCCCCCTTATCTGATACTTGTAAAAACATAGAAAATGTACAGGGCATTAATGATAATACCACTATGGTCAAGAAAGAGAATATTAATTTTATCGAAGACTGTTTGCCCTTCCTCCATATCAATCTCCTGCCTTTCCTTTCCCAAAAGTAATTTTGTGCTCTTCCATTACTTTAACAGAAATGATTACCATGTGTCTTAAACAATACTTTTCAGTTCAGTTTAGCCTGGTTCTGCACTCTGTATGTTATATTCAATGTCCTCTTCTGTGACTTGATTATTTCACTTGCCATTTTGTTTGAAAGACACATCCATCTTTATATACATAGCTAAAATGCGTGCATTTATATTGCAGCAAGGTATTGACTGTATAAGTGCAGCAAAAAATTATCATTCTCTTGATAGCCACCTAAGTTGTATTCTACCATTTTTGCTACTACAAAAAAATATGTTACTATGCCTCGTGTCGTACACATGCAAGAGTTGGTCTAATTATGTGCATAATGTGCATATATGCGCATGTAACACGCATCCCTAGGAATCGCTGGGTAATGGGACATTTTGTGTCTATACTCTGCTTCACTAGATAATGCCAAATGAACTTCAAAGGTGTCTGGAAGGATATATATTCCCAACAACAGTGTATAAGAATTTCTGTTATTCCACAGTTTCCACAACATTTTAAAAATATTATATTTATTTTGGGTCTACAAAATAGTCTCTCATTCTGGTTTAATTTGTATTTTCCTAATTGTAAACAAGTATGATTGTGTTTGCATGTGTTTATTGAACATACTAGTTTTTCTTCTGTAGAATACCTTTTTTTCAGTTGAGTTGTGCCTTTTTCTTACAGATGTTTAATATATAAGTTGTGAATGATACATGTATGTGTTATTAAAAGCATATGTGTGATATAAGTATATATAATCAAACATCCTTTTTCTCACTAGAATTCCTTTGCCAACTACTGTATATGTTTAGCAAATTTCTTCTCCCAAACTGTAATCTTTCACCTTCTTTCTGCCACCTTTTATAAACAGAAGTTCTTGATTTTAATGGAGCCATGGTTGACAATGCTTTTCTTTGTTTTTTGTTTTGTCTTGTTTTGTTTTTTGTCTTTTTGAGACAGGGTTTCACTGTGCAGTTCAGGCTGGCCTGAGCACACTTTGTAGGCCAGACTGACCTCGAACTCGCAGCAATTCTCCTGCCTGAGCCTCCTGAGTGCTAGGATTACAGGCGTGCGCTACCACGTCAGGCCGACAATGCTTTTCTCTGATTTGTGCCTTTTGTTTTTGGTTTAGGAAATTATTTTCCACACAGAGGCCAGACACATGTTCTTCCATATTTTCTTGTAACAGTTTCAAACTTTTCCTTTTCACACTCAATTATTTGATTTACCTAAAATTGATTGTTACATACAGTGTGAGATAGGAACCCAAGTGTCTTTTTTTTACATATAAATGTCTGATTTTCCTTACATCAATTATTGAATGGTATATACTCTCCCCACCAATCTGCAATGCCAACTCTGTTGTATATACAGTTTCCATCCATGCATGAGGCTGCTACCAGAATCTACAATAAATCCCTGATTTAGGAACATGTGAGCTGCAAACTTTCACAGATAGGAATGGACCTCCCATTACCAACATTCGTAGATGTGAACAAATCATGAAGTAGCTCACGTGTCTGCTGGACTTTGTCACAGTTGTGCTGCTGCGTGCTCACTGCACAGTGCGACAGAGTACCGTGGTACAGTGCTCAGTCAGAGCCCAGGATGTCCAGAAGCAAGAGGAAAAGCAGTGGTGATGTGTAGGGGACTGCTAGGAAGCACAAAGCAATATACATTGTATATTCGTATCAAAGGTGTATGAGACTCACTTTGTCGGACTTACAAATGAATCTTACTTACAAATGGTCTCCCAGAACAGAACTTGTTGGTAAGTCGGGGCCTTACTGTGCTCTGTTCTGATGGTAGTTTTTTCTTTGTTTTTTATTTTTATCCTTCTTTCCTATAGCTTCTTTCTAACTGCACATCAATTGTACAGAGAAGTCATGCCGTTATCACTATCTTGGCTAAGGGTTTTAGGGATATCTAGCAACTCTGTACCTATGTCATAGCACTTGTATAATGTAGTCAAGTGATATAGTATAATAAAGTGCTTGCTAAAATGCCTGCCACAAAGTAAGCCTTCAGTAAATGTAATTATCATTGTCATGATACCTCATAGAATCCTTATTTACTTTCTTTAACATCACAGTAGCTAGATTCTTTTAAAAAATTATTTGAGCTACTTCAGGAAGACATCAGTTATATAGCATAAAATGCTGCTTCATATCAACACATTTTATTAAAGAAAAAGATAAGTTATGAAAAAATATGTGGGTGCATCACAAGGAAGGATATGAAAAGGAGAGGTAAGGTCCTTTGGCAATAACAGGCCAGACCTGAAAGTGAGAATTTTGTCAAGATTTAAATTTAAAAGCTGGGTGTGGTGGCACACACCTGTAATCCCAGCACTCAGGAGGCCGAGGCAGGAGGATCACCTCAAATCCCAGCCTTGGCTACATAGTAAGTTCAAGGTTGGCCTGAACTGCATAGCAAGACCCTGTCTCAAAAAAAAAAAAAAAAAAAAATTTAGTGTAAGGCATTTTATGGGTTGGGGTGGTTTTAAAATATGTCCAAAAATTCTTTAACAGCCCTCCCTTCAAAACATAGAGGTTGGGCCGGTGAGATAGCTCAGCAGCATAAGCACCTGCCTGGCAAGCGCAAGGTCCTGAGTTCGTCTTCCGGTACCCACATACATAAAAAGGGCCGGTGATATCTCTCAGCAGCACGGGCACCTGCTGGCAGGCGCGCAAAGTCTTGAGTTCAACCCCCGGTACCCACAAAAAAAACAAACAAACAAACAAAAAAAATAGAGGTTAATTCTTTTTTACTTCATTGTAGGCTGGACTTAGTTTCTCACTCCTAATTAATAGAACGTGGTAGATCACCTGTGACTTCCAAGATTAGGATCCAAGGGAATATGGCTTCCTTCTTGTTCCCTCTTGAATCAGTCACACGGGAGAGGTCAACTGAAGTGTTGTGAGGACACTCATGTAGCCCTAAGGAGAGATCCACATGGTGAGTAACTGAGAATCTCTCCAGCAGCCGCGTGAGTGCCATCTTGGCAAATCGTTCCACCAATAACTACAACCCCAGACAAATCTTGACAGCATCTTCTTATAAGAGACTCTGAGCCAGAAGCGCCCAGCTAAGCTGCTGCCAAATTTCTGCACTCCTGGCCCCCAGAAACTGTGAGAAAATAAGTGTTTGTTGTTTTAAGCCACTAGGTTTTGAGAGCTGGGCTAGAGAAAGCAGTGAGGAATGTGAGGAATGACTTGGTATTCAGACCTTGACAATGAAGGTAGAGGTTTCTATATTCAAGTGATATTTTCTCAAAAGGAAAAGTATTCTTTTGTTTATTTTCCTTATGTTTTACAAGGAAGGAAGAGCAATGACTTGTAATTAACAGGATATTGAATATTACAAATGCTCCTGGACTCCGTGGCAAAAAGGAAAAGGTAAAATGAGCAAATTGTACTACCAGATGTTACAAGACAGCGTGCACTGAAAAGGAGACCTGTCTGAAGTTCAATGAAGGTGAATGACAGTTTATTGTGTACCCGGCACATTTTAAAAACATGTCATTTCATCTCTATCCGTGAATGTCTCCATTTTACAGAGGGAGAAACTAAAGCTCAGAGTTACACCACCATAAGGGGGGAGTCTGCCCAACTCCAGGCTCACACTCTAAATTTTATGTTATACTGGACTCTTCTATGATACCACAGCCAGTCCTATCATATAGTATCCAATTTCTGCTATCTAATTTCATGAACACAGTTCATAAACAGCCACGATGTAGGCCGCTACCTATTAAATTAAATCTGGGCTAGTCTTTGTCCTTGAGCTGTGGACAATCTCAAAATATATCTAAGAGTTGTTCATGTATCTCCACCTCTGCTGGCACACGCTAGTCCAAAGAACTAGCGCTCCTTACCCTTACATCTACAAAGAGCTCCACCTGGCTGGTTGCTTGGCTACATTCCTACCCTGCTCCTAGCTATTTTCCACATAACAGCCAAAGTGTTCTTGTTAAAATACCATTGTGATCATGCCACTCACCTGTTAATATACACCAGTGAATAAAATCCAATCCTCGTGCCATGGCCTGCAAAGCCCTCAAGATGGAGTCCTTGGTTGTCTCTGACCACATCCCCCTCCCCACCCCCACTTTTAGCCCTATTGCCTTCACTTTCCAGCCACACCAGTCCCCTTCTAATTCCCAGATCTCCAAGGCTCCCTTCCTCCTGGGAAACCTGTCTCACTCCTCCCATCCTGGATGTCATCTTAAATGTAACCTCCTTAGGGAAGGCTTTCCCAATCATCTATTTCTGTCATCCAGCTTACTCCATCCACTTTTCTGTCTTACAGCACATTCTGAGTTTCCTGACAGCATTATTGCAATTTTATACATTAATACACTTGTTGGTTTCTTGTCTGTCTTCTCCACTGGAATGTAAACTCCTTGAGGGCAAAACCATGTTTATCTAGATCACACTATTTATGCCCCAAGAAGCTCCATGTCTTCACAGAGTGGGTGCTAAATAATTTTTTTTTTTTTTGTGGGTACCGGGGGTTGAACTCAGGACCTCATGCGCCAGCAGGCGCCCGTGCCGCTGAGCAATATCACCGGCCCCGGTTTCGTATGTGGGTAGCGGGAGTCGAACTCAGGACCTCACTCTTGCCAGGCAGGCCCTTATGCCTCTGAGCTATCTCACCTGCCCAAATAAATATTTTTTGAATGAATAATTCAATCAATCAAGTGGAGACAGAGTCAGCAAGTAATTACAACCCAGGTGACAACCATAATGGTACCATTTCTCAAATGCTCCTGATGAGATAGGCAGTGTATTCACACATTTAAAATTTGACTCATTATTCAAATAGCACTCAAAGAATTGTGTTTGGCCCTACAAATATTATTTCTTGTTTCTATAACAATTTGCAAGGCAAATACTATCATCTCCATTATTATAGGTACGGACTGTGTAGCTTGGAGAAGTAACAATTTATAAAAGGCTACTTGCTCAGAAAGTGACAAAGCTAACATATAAAACAGAGCAGTCTCACCAGAAAGACTGCATCTTTGCCTTATATCACATCATCTTCCTAACATTTGGTAACTTACAAAAAAAATACGGGGCAAGATCAAATCCTTGCATCACCATCATTCTATTCTAACCACCAAAGAATCAGCTTCACTAAGAGAGATACAAAGTGCCATGGGAGCTCTTACACACACTTAATGAAGTAGAATTATATATGTTAATGTATTTGTGTGTATGAAGTGCTTAGTATCTTGCTGAACACGACACTCAACAAATGATTACTGTAACTGTAGACTTTCAAGGTGGTAAATGGCATGAGCTTTGAAGCTAAAATATAAATTCAAATCCTAATCTGTCTTTGGGTAAGTAACCTCACATCTCTCAGTCTCAATTTCTTATAACAGATGGCCAGTAATCAATAACTGCCATTGTTTTGTTATGTTTTTCAGTACCAGGAATTGAACTCAGGACCTTGCACTTGGCCAAGCAGGCGCTTGTGCCGCTGAGCTGTATCCCCAGCCCACTGCCATTGTTTTGGTTGTTGAAGGGTCATAGAAGTGCTTAAATCTCCTTGGGCCAACTGCCTACTGTGTTACCTGATGTTAATACTTTTACATTTCACGGGTCACACAAAACATGGAGTCAACAGACACTGCTCTGCGTTACTTAGCTGTGGGGCTGACTTTGTCTTTTTTCAGAATGTCTCCTTCTTTATCATGGATTCTAGAGCACAGGTTGCAAACTGGTGGTTTTATTTGAATCACATGGGGTATAGAAACCCTTTGAGTATGCTGTCAACGTTTAAAAATTGGTGAATATTTTAACATTGTTGAATGACTTTCATCCTTTTCAAGGTATGTCTTCACTGGAAGCTTTAGAAAAGCAGTAGGTATTTTCTCCTATCAATTAAACATTATTGTAATAATGCACTAACAATGAAAATGTTAACAGTTTCAGGAATCAAGACTAAAGTACTTCCCTCTTCTAGGAGAATATACGCATGGGTGGCCAGATGGTAAAGAGGATTTCTTGGTGAAAAGCAAATCAGAACAAGAGGAATGCTGAACAATCCCAATGGCCAATGACATCAATCTATGACAAACTCAATCAGAGCTTCCATTAGGAGAGAGCTCCATGAGGCAGTTATTCCAGTCTGCTCCTCTCTGACAAACAGCCATGGAGAACACCACCTTTTTATTCTCCTGTATGCTGACTCTTCTTTGTCTAGACTCCTTGCAGATGTACAAGCCTTCTAACAAATCTGAGAAGTGCAGTTTGTTATGGAATTTTAAAAATTAAATTGAAAATGTTAATTCAAAAACAGTGAAGAAATCATTTAAAACATAGTTTTATTCTAAAACATTTAAATATACCTTAATTACCTATTTGTTGTAAAACTAAGGCATTTTCTTTAAAATCTACCTCATTTCTCTTGTATAAAGTAATCCCTGAGGTATCACCTATAGTTTCCAGTTCCTAAACATCTTTAAAATGGATGAAGACCATAAATTTGGTTATGAAGCACCTTAGAGCAGAAGATGTCTAGATTTCTACAATTCTCACCAGAATCACAGTTGTCATATTCAAGAACTTATTTATTCAATAAATTGTCGTATTTATTCAAAAATCTTTATTTTGATTTTTTTTTTGTGGGTACCGGGGGGTCGACCTCAGGACCTCGCGCGCCAGCAGGTGCCCGTGCCACTGAGCGATATCACCGGCCCCTTTTTCGTATGTGGGATCCGGGAGTCAAACTCCAGCCCTCGCGCTTGCCAGGCAGGCGCTTAAGCCGCTGAGCCATCTCACCGGCCCCAAAAATCTTTATTTTAACCAAAAGATTTTTTGTTGTCTCTCCATAGAATTTAATTTTCATAAAAGCAAGAATTCATTATTTCACTAGTTAACATACTACCAATGTTTTATTTAACAGTGTAATTACAAAATAGCACAACTGGCATAAACAGGTTTGGGAATGAACCCAGCGGACTCTAGGAAAGTACGCGGCGTAATTGGTAGATGCTGACATTCTGGGCATACAAGAGACGGGTGAGATGTGGGCATCTATCAGGACATTTTACAGAGAAAACAGCACTCCTGCTAAGCTGGCTACTCTATTCAGTGAGGATCAGTTAAAAGGACATATTCTATAAACACTCTTTTCCCCTCCCTTCAGATCATGTTTCATATAACTGCTTAGATTCAAACTCAGATATGGTCGCCATCCTCATTTGGCTTCCTAAGACTACACTCCACCTCTTTAGCCACTCATAAATGATCTTAAGTCAGGGAAATTTCCTTCTAGTGTATCACAAGCTCATTCTATAGCCCTGAGTTTGGGATACACAGAATGTTTGAGTTTCTGTAGATCCGGGTTTGCTATGGCCACCAAGTGCTGCCCCCAATGACTGTTAGAAGGATTAAATGAAACTGTATATGCGAAACACTTCATAAACTCAAAAGTCCTAATATAAGGGCAGAGTTATTTATTCTGTGTGTATTTATCACACTTTCCTACTAGGTATGGGTTCCTTGAGGATAGGAATAAAATCACAACTATATCTTTGCTGGTACAAAGCCTACATAGTATTGAACACCCAGTGAAGGCCAAAGTTGGGGATTGATCCTGTACAAATATAGGCAAATCTTCCTTGTTGTCACATTTGCCAGGTAAAGCACACACCAGACAGAGAATCCCACCAATTCTCCCTGTCCTGTGAGTCCAGAAGCATTGTTAGTGAACAAGAAAATGATGACTTATATAGGACCCTCCTGTTCAGAAGGAAACCTGTTGATGGCAGCTCCCGGGAATTATCAGGGATGGTACTGAAGACTGACGAAGATGAGCATGTGGTTTTATCTGGGAGGAATGTCAGTTTCACACAAAACCACAGCTCAAAAATTCTTGACATTTTTCTTGCTTTTTATTCTATAAAAAGTCTGTTTTAAAAATCGTTTAATGTATTTTTTTTACAGGCAAATTGTCTGTTTTTTCAGGAAGGAAAACAACCTGTCATTAATGATTTATTTTTTCCTGGTTACTGGATTTCTCTCTCTCTCTCTCTCTCCCTCTCTCTTTCTTTGCCAAGAGGTGGGGGGATAAAAGCATAAGGATGTCTGTTTATAAATAAAAAGCAGCTGAGTTCTTGATGTCCCAAAGGAGACCCAAGTGAGTCTTCTTCCAGGCTCAGAGAGCCTAAAACAATGATCCTTAAACTTTAACCTGCATCAGAATCTTAGTAAAGGAGGACTTATCAAACCGCAGATTGCTTTAATCAATCTTTATAATTTCTGATTCAGTAAGTCAGGGGTGAAGCCTCAAGAATTTGTTTCTCCAACAAGTTCCCAGCTTATGCTGATGCCCTGAAATCATGCTCTAAGTATTACTGCCCTAAGCCCTAGAAGACTAGTTCACCTACCATTCAGTGATCACCTACAATGTGCCAGACTCTGTTGGGCCTCCTAGAGGCTCAGCTCACGGCCTTGAGAAGCTCATAGTCAAGGTGGGGCAACGAACAGACATAGGCATGACTACTTATTCATTGACAATTAAGAAGACACAGTATTCATGTTCTTTTGTAGCAGAAGGTGCCCTCCCAGCCAGTATACTTCAGTTTGTTAGCTGCCCAGGTAATAGTTCCTGTTCCAGTTCCGGTTGCTCCTGTCTCTTAGAAACGGCTGGTCACTGAGATGCATGGCTGGTCACTGAGATGCTTAGCTGGTCACTATGATGCATATTGTAAGAACCAATCCCCAATCGATCAGCCATTCTGCCTCTGTACTTCCTGCTTGCTTGTCGCATATAAGCCCTAGACCACCAGAGATCAGGGCCTGATATTTTGGGAATGATCCCAATCAGTGCCTGTCGTCGTGAATAAATCTGCCTCCAAGTCCAGGGTGTCTTTTTGGTGTTTCTGCTTGCCGTTGCATTTTCTCTGGGCCTCAGTTTCCCTTCCTGCATCTCAGTCTTTCAGTAATATTATTCACTCTACTACCCTTTTCAGCACTAGCTCTTCCCTTCTCTCATTGGGTAGCCAGGGTGGAAAGCTGTTCCCAGATCACAGATGAAAAGGAAACTTGAGGGATGAGTGGGGAAGCCCAGAGCCTGACATTTCAATGAAGCTACCTTCTGGGCCAGGAAAATACTGAGGAAATAGCCCAGCAGGGCCCTGGACACAGGTCAGCAGTGCTTTAATGTGAAAGGCACAGTAGGTAGGTCTGGGATGACCATCTTACTCATTCTCTAAGCTACAGACCTTTCATCTCTTCGTGTACAAATTGCCACCCTGGATTTAAGGTTTAGCTTAGGTGCTATCATTTCTATGACGCTTTCTGCGACTCCCCACCCTCCACTGTACCCAGTGATATTCAACTGTCAAGAGTCATAGCATTTTGTTCCTACCTCTTCCATGGCAGCTGCCTCTTCCTGTTTCATAGAATAATCCAGAATTACTTCTCCTGCTGCCTCTGAGTTCCATCTTTTCTCAGAATTCTCTATTGCACCTTGTCATGTCTGACAGCATTCAACACACATCAGACAATTAGAGAACCCTTTAGTCTTAAAGAATTCTTCTCTGTTCTAAAGAAGCAAAGAGTTCATGCTACAGAAATTACTTAAATCTCCAAACCCACAATATGAAAGAAGAAAGAAAAAGGAAAAGAGAAGTTGTGATAGAAAGAGATGGGAATGGAACAAGTCAGTTCAAGAATTTGGCTGGAGGCTGGATAGAAGTGATTACAGGTTTGCCAGGGATCACAATTAGCTAGTGGAGGATTACAGAAATTCCAAGATTCATTTACTGGGTATTTTTGTTTTGTGTTTTTTAGTTTTTCTTTTTTTCTTTAGTATCCCAAGTGTGGCCAGGCTCCTCTGGGCAGTATTTGCTGCCATCCTAAACCCTCCCTGAAACAGAATCCAGCATTTGATGTATCTCTCAGGAGAAATCCACAATGCATTAACAAAAGATAATAATTTACTGAAACAAGTTTTGGAAAGAATGGAGATGGGATTGACTTCACATACTACATAGCAAAAAGTTATCAAACACCTCATTTAAACTTTCAACCTAATAACAAATGGAAAAAAATTCTCCAAAGATAATGAATTTATTCCAGAATGAACATCACAATGGGAATACATGTGGGTGTATCCAACCAGGCAAAGAAAGACAAAGGCTTTTAAAGGTAAAATGAAAAGGATTACATAACATTTCTTGAAACAGTTATTGTTGGCTTCAAGGATCAACAAGGGTGGCATCAGTCCAAGGCTGGTGTGCTAGTTAACTGACTATGTCAACTTTGGTAAGAAACCCCCAACTAAATTAGATCAGCACAGTGCTGGGTGTGCTGAGGGGATTTACTGAAGTCAGAAGACCCACCCTAAGGAGGCTTGTCACCTAAGTGGTATAAAAGGGAAATGAAGAAGGAAGGCTGACTGCTGCTTCTTCAGAGGAGCTCCAGTCTTCACCTTCACCTGGCTCTTCAGCCTTTTAGCACAGACTCCAGCTTCCATAGCAGACCCCCTGGCCTCCTGATACGGACTCACACAGGACACACGCTGAGCTCCAGACGTTTGATCCTTCAGATCTCCAGTGTGCAGACAGACCTTTTGCACTCTTCCACACCTGAATCTATGGGCAGCCATTGTAAGCCAATCTTGCAAATTCTTTTATATTTGTATATCTTGCTTTAAATCTGTTTTTCTAGGAGTCACTGACTGATACAGTTGGCAGATGTCCTTGAAGAACTTTGCAGTCACCCTCATGCAAGGCTGTGGTTCTGGAAGTCTTCTGTCAGAGCTGTTATCAGGTATACAGGGATGAGATTCCCTTCCTTCCTAGCTTTATTCATTTATTTTTGTTAGGATTTGACACAGGTCACCCCACTTTGGTTCTGACGACTTCTGTAAGACCTCTTGGTTGCCTCTGGAATACTCTTGCATCAGCCCACTCACCATTCATTGTGTTTTTTCCAATCAGTCTCTGAAGTCTCTTTTTCCTGCCCCAAGTACTTCAGCCCTTCTCTGGAAACCTAGGTATTAGCACAACCTGAGCAAGTCCCTTTGGGAGTCCCCAAAGCATCCCTCCCCCACATTCAGTGTTCACAAATGTATGAGCTCTTATTAGCCAGATTCCAAGAATCTCATGATTGTACCCTTAGGTGGTCCCCTCCCCAAAAGAATTAGAGCTGACCCTGTATAACAGAATCTGGTGGAGATGGACTGTGCAATTTCAAGAGTTAGAACAAAATACCCTTGGGATTCCCACTTTGTTTTGCTGGAGTTTAAGCTCTCTCTGGTGCCTGACCCGCTATAGGAGACATCCAGCTCTCCTGAGGTCTCATGAGAAACCTTGTAGAATTGCCTTGAGCCTACAGGAAGAGAGTAAGATGCCCAGCCAACTCTTGCTGCCCAGCCCAGCCACCGGAATCATCCTAGTTGAGGTCTTAAGCTTGGCACGGAGCAGGGAAAAATCACCTCCTCATGTTCTGCCCAAATTTCAGTTTCCTGGGTAATTCCTGTTGCTCTAAGCCACTAAATTTTGGGATGGTTTGTTACACAGCAACAGATAACAAGACTATCCTTCTACCAATAATCAGCTCATGGGGTACTGGCAGAGTCAGGGACATAGCATTTCTTTGGACTGCTGACACAGGGTACACCTTGGACGATTCTAGTGCTATCCCAAGTCCCCAGAGCAGCTCCAGCAGCACCAGACTGAAGCCACTCTCCTTCCCTGCTTCTTTAGAGCCCTCTCTACTCCTGTCCTTCTCTAAACTTTCATTTTAGTCCTAAGCAAGTCAAGCTCCTTGCTGAGAATTTCCAGTGGATTCCATAGCTCCCACAATAAAATCCTGTGGCCTAAAAGGTTTTGCATGATTTAGCCCCTGTCTAGACTCTAATCTCATCTCAGACACTTTACTGCATGGTTTCTCAAGTCACCACACCCCAGACATCATGACCTTCTTCAGTCCCTCCAACAAATTGAACTTTTTCCCACTGTAGGCCTTTGCCCACACTGTTCCCTCACCTAATGCTCTCTTACACTGTTCCCAGGGCCAGTGATTTTCTCTCACGCTACTAGTCTCTCTCAGGTCAAGTGATGCCTCCTGCAGACAGAATTTTTTTGAGCCCCTATCTAAACAGGCCTATTTCATGGTTCATTAGTTCTTTTACAACAGTTATGAAATTTTGTTTTATTTTTTCATAAAATAAAAAATTTAAAAAACAGTTATAATGCAAAAAATATTTTAACAATCTGTCAATCAAATTGCTTTTAGTCAACCAGCCCCACTAGAATGTGAGCCCTGAGAGGTCGGAGACTGTGTCCACCTTATTGGCAACACCAAAAACATGTCTCACTCATAGTAGGTGTTCACTAAACATTTATTGACTGTTAATGTCAAGAACTTGTCTGGCACACGCATGCATAACACACACGCAACAGGATCTTTTTGCAGAAGCAACTCTATAGAAACCAAAGTGGACAATAGGTTGTGTGATTGTGTTGGAGTTGAAGGACTGCAGGGGACTGCTTTTCTTCTCTCTTCTCCCAGTTTCCTGCATACCGTCATTGTGTATATAAAAGGACACCTTTAAAAGGAAATATACTTCACAAATCATTTTCAATAACGCAAACTATCCACAGCAAATCATGATCTTGTTCTACAAAGAGCAGTGCTGGCTGGGTGCAGCCAAGGGATCTGTTGCACTGGCAAGTTCACCTGAGGCCAGTCCCTTGTTCCAACTGGGTGGGACAGGGAGGCCTCCCAGTGTCACCCATTTCAGAACTCAGTCTGCGCTACTCTACAGGAGTTCACAGTGACCACTTCCCTCGCTGAGCCTCAGATGTTCTGAAACCCACTTTGGACAGTGGACTACATGGCCTCACAAGTTTCCCTCGCCCTGAAAGTGTCACTTACTTGATGCTGTTAATCATAAAACAGGAAAAGTAAGTGTGAGCCCCTGGCTCAAGCAGACAGAGATTTCAGTGCACTTGGAGCTCCCTGCACTTTCAAAGGATGAGCAGAGATTCTCCCAGGGTCTGCCAGATTGTAATTGTCTTTGTTGTTCATCTCAGAGACAGAAGAATGAACTCCTTTGTAGAGGGACTGTTTCCTCCCAGGTTTAAGTGACTATAGATATGGAGCCTGCCTCCATGGCAGATTGTAGACAACGTCTCTAGAGAATCTCGGAAACTAAAGATGAATATACTGGGAATAGCATCACTATGAACTATTTCCTATGCTTCACTGTTTCAATGCTTATTTTCTTGCTGAGTTGAACTTTTTATTAGTTGTTTGTTTGTTTGTTTATTTGTTGAGACAGGGTCACGCTATGTAGTTCAGGCTGGCCTGGAACTCACTATGTAGTACAGACTGGTCTCGAACTCACAGAGATCCTCCTGCCTCAGCCTCTTGAGTGCTGGGATTACAGGTATTTGCCACCACACCTGGTTTGAACATTTTTATTAGTAACCCACATCATGTCCTTCTATTTCCTGTAGCCTTATCTTGACTGAAAACCTATTCTGACATTAGTATAGCTAACTCTCTTTGATTTGGGTTACAGTTGGTGCGGAGGACCTTTCATTCACACTTTCTTTTTCTACCTTTTTGCCTTTGGGTCTAATCGGCTCATGTTTCCCAGCCCTTCTCCCAGTCTGTCTCTGAGTGGGAGGGCAGTGCCCCTCCACAGGAAAGGGAATTAGTGCTCAGGAAGAGCTCACCTCTGTCAGCTGGCTGTTTATCTCACACTCGTCTTACAGTTTTGTCCCTCATTTTCTGCATTGCTGTGTTTTGAGTCATTCTTTTGGAGTGATTGTTTGAGTTTCTTTCTCATCTGTGTACACTCTCTATATATTTTCCTTGACGGTACCATGGGCATCACATTAAAAATCCTAAGGTGACACCACTCCAGTGTGAATTTGTGCCAGCTAAACTGAGCCACATAGAAAATGCTGCCCTCCAAGGCCCCAGCCTCACCCCCTTTGGGTGACTGGATTTGTAGTTTCATCCATGCCTGCCACAGTGTCTCAAAAAGTACAGTCATGTTGGGTTTTATTGTTTGCACACATGGATCTCTTTTTTTTTTTTTTTTTTTTTCTGTGGGTACCGGGGGTTGACCTCAGGACCTCGCGCGCCAGCAGGCGCCCGTGCCGCTGAGCGATATCACCGGCCCCTTTTTCGTATGTGGGTTCGGGGAGTCGAACTCGGGCCCTCGCACTCAGCAGGCAGGTGCTTACGCTGCTGAGCCATCTCATCAGCCCACACATGGATCTCTTACATCATGTAGAACACAAAACTAGTCCTGATTTCCATAAATATCCATTTATTTATCTTTATCAGAGTTATTTCTTCAGACAGGTTTGCTTTGCTGTGTAATGTCCCTTCATTTCAACCTGAAGGACTCCTTTCACCCAGGGCAGCCTAGTAGAAGGGAAATAAATCCCACAATGTTTGTATCTGGGATATCTGAGTTTCTCCATGATTTTTTTTTGTGTGTGTGGGTACCTCAGGACCTCACGCGCCAGCAGGCGCCCGTGCCGCTGAGCGATATCACCGGCCCCTTTTTTCGTATGTGGGATCCGGGAGTCGAACTCGGGCCCTTGTGCTTGCAAGGCAGGCGCTTAAGCCGCTGAGCCATCTCACCGGCCCTCTCCATGTTTTTTTTTTTTTTTTTTTTTTGTGGGTACCGGGGGGTCGACCTCAGGACCTCGCGCGCCAGCAGGCGCCCATGCCGCTGAGCGATATCACCAGCCCCTTTTTCGTATGTGGGTTCCGGGAGTCGAACTCGGGCCCTGGCGCTTGCCGGGCAGGCGCTTAAGCCGCTGAGCCATCTCACCGGCCCTCTCCATGATTTTTGAAGGACAGTTTTACTGGCTATAGAATTCTTAGTTGAGAGGTTTTTTCTTTTGTTTGTTTTGCTTTGCTTTTTCATTCAACATGGCACATATCAACCCATTTCCTTTTGAACTCCAAGGTTTTTGAGGAGAATCTTATAATTATCTTTTGGAAGAAATAATAATGATATGTATTTTCCTGTCAGCTTTATAGGCATTGTTACATTGTGTTTTATAAACAGAACATTACATTATTCTAATATCAGTGAAGCTGTAGCATCACTTGGAGCCCGGTAAGAATTTAAACAAAAGGGAATTGGATATGTCAGGTGTTGATATCATATGATTTCTAAAAACAAAAGGTATTACAGATTCTCGAACCAGAACAAAAAGGACTTTCAAACATCCTGCGGTTTTAATTTCTAAAAAATTAAGTATCAACTGCCATAACCTATATTAGCAAGAAACTTTGTGACCTTTTTTAAATTAAAGAACAAAAGGTCCTGGAGGCCAAGCAGCGAGGTCCCCATTGTGGGTCTGGTCAGTTATGCCCAGGCCAGTTCGTGGTCTGGCCTCACAGGAGCCAGTGATGTCACTTCTAAGGTTAGCTATGCAGTATATACGCCATGCTGGGTTGGGGGTTTTGTTCTGGAGGCCCTCTTACTGGTGACCTTGGATTTGTGCACAGCGTGTTTGTGGTGATTGGTTTGGTGTTTTGGAGCTTCTGAAGGTTTGTTCCACCATGATTCCCAGTTTAGATGTTGAGCACAATGAAGTAGCATCAGGGCTGGGCCTGACAGTCAGCTCCGGTAGAAAGAGCCTCACTGATGTGTATAGAGTGCTGGGCAGCATTGGCCATGAGGCTTTGCTAAGGTATTGCTGGCAGAACATCTTGCCATGGGGACATCAGTGGCCATTAAAATGCTGCAAAAGGAGAAACTGAAACCCATCATCATTATAGCTGAGGTAGAGATCTTAAAGGAGCTACAGCACCCCAGAGTCATCTAATTGCTGGAGGTCATCGAAACCCAAGACAAGCTCTACCTTGAAGAAGAACATGTGATAGGGGGAGACCAGAGGCAACACATCTGGAGGGTTTATGCATTCGTAGATAGCAGAAGGAGGTCCAGAGATTATTCCTCCAGATCACAGGCACCGTGCAGCACTGCCATGGCTGGGGTTTTGTCCATACAGAACTCAAACCTGAGTATATATTATTGGACTCCAAAGGAAATATCAAGATCATTGACTTTGGGTTGAGGAATAAGTTTGTTCCTGGGCAGAATGTGACCTTGGGTGGCTTTACAACATGGTCTGCTGCCCCTGAGTGAGACTCAAAAAAACCATACTAAGGCCTGTACATGGATGTCTGGAGTCTCAGCGTTGTGCACTATGAGCTCGGTGTGGGTCACCCCACTATGGGGCAGGCCTCTGGGACAGTGGATTCAGATGGACAGATACTCCTCTCCTCGCTTCCTTTCCTGGGAACTCCAAAACCTAATCCACAGTCCTAATCCTCGACCACAACCACAAAGCGGCCAACTCCGAAACAGACTTTGCAGCACCTGTGGCTCTGCTGGAGCGCTCTTTCTCATAATCCTCCTCCCAAGCCCCTCCCCAAGCAGAGGAAGACCACAATCCTGGGCATCATGACTCGATGGGGTATGACCCCCTGAACAGCATTGAATCCCTGTGGCCCAGGAAGTATGACCACCAGATGGCCACATTTTTGCTCCTGGAACACCAGGCCTGCCAGGGAATAGATGCCTCTGGTCTGCAAATGAGGAGGTGGTGCTGTCATCCTCCCAGATCCTGCCCCCTCAGCTCTCCTCCCAAGGAGAAGGGCCATTGAGCCTGCTAGCTGCACTGACCCCTTCCTCCCAGGGCTAAGGCCCCCAGGGCAGCAGGGTGGCAGAGGCTCCCTGCCTCTCATTCATGTCTGCAGGATCACCCCTCCCAAGATAGCCTGCCAGCCCAGCCCCGAGGCATCCTGCTCAAGCACCTGCACCACCTCACCCACTGCCAGCAATGGAAGGCAGGTCTAGAAGGCAGTGAAGAAGACTGCAGCCAGCCTGCTGGCCTGGCAGAAACCCCAGGAACAGTGAAACAAGGTGATGCCAACATAAGCAGTGGACAGCAGAGGCCAGGAAAAACAGGGCAGTGTGTGGGGGGTGCAGTCCAGCAGTGCTTCCTGTGTGTTATCTGTGTTGTGATGATGCCATTTTCTTTTTCATTTGTCTTTTTTTTTATTTTAAAGAGAAGAAAAAAAAAATAAAAACAAAATTTCAAAACAACATAACAGGAGGGCAACAATGGTTAATACATTATGCATTGTTATCTTTAAATTAGTTACTCAGGGTACAAGATATCAGCATTCAATTGTCCAAACATTACTGGCATAAATCTTTCTCTTCAATGAACTAAGCAAAATTAGTAGTGTATCTATCTTAACCATCTTATATATAAATACAATTTTTTTCTTTTCCCTTCTTTCTTTTCCCCATTCCCCCATCTCAGACTCTCTTTCCTTTTGACCAATTTCTTTCTGATTCATCATATCTATTGTACATTTTGGATCTTATTTACTCTTTCAGTTTCTCACACTAGGGAGACAATATGATGTTTGCACATGTGCGTCCGGTTAATTTCACTTATGAGTATTTTCTCGAGTTGTATCCATTTACCTATAAAAGTCTCCAGTTTATCCTTCTTTATGGCTGAGTAGTACTCCATTGTATAAAAATACTACATCTTTTTTATCCATTCCTCAGTTGATGGGCATTTGGGTTGCTTCCAAGATCTAGCTATTACAAATTGTACTGCTATAAACATGGGTGCACATATATCGCTGTGGTACCTTATTTTTAATTCTTCTGGGAAGATATCCAGGAGGGGAATAGCTGGGTCAAATGGGACCTCCAATCCTAGTTTTTTGAGGAATCTCCACACTGATTTCCACAGTGGTTGCATCAGTCTACACTCCCACCAACAGTGGGGAAGGGTTCCTTTTTCCCCACATCCCCTCCAGCATTTGTTATTGGTTGATTTCTTAGTAATAGCCGTTCTTTCTGGGGTGAGATGGAATCTCAGTGTTGTTTTAATTTGCATCTCTCGAATGACCAATGATGTTGAATATTTTTTCATATATTTATTTGCCGTTTGTGTTTCTTCATCTGAGAAGTGTGTATTCATCTCAGATGCCCATTTTTGGATTGGGTCTTTAAATTTGGGAGGTCAGATTTTTTTGAGTTCTTTGTATGTTCTCAATAGTAATCCTTTGTCTGAGGAATAGCTGGCAAACATTTTTTCCCACGTTGTGGGTTGTCTCTTCACTCTGTTGGTGGTTTCTCTTGCTGTGCAAAATCTTTTTAACAAGATGAGATCCCAGTTGTTGATTCTTTGTGATAGTTCCTGTGCAGTTGAGGTTTTATTCATAAAGTCTTTGCTTACACCAATGTCTTCAAGGGTTTTACCTATTCTATCTTCCAGCAGATTTAATGTTTCTGTTTTAATATTTAGATCTGTGATCCATTTTGAATTTAGTTTAGTGCACGGTGAAAGATATGGATCTAGTTTTAATCTTCAGCATGTGCAGAGCCAGTTTTTCCAGCACCATTTATTAAAGAGGCTATCTTTCTTTCAGTGAATGTGTTTGGCACCTTTGTCAAAGAGAAGATGGCTTAGTATGTCTGGAGTTGTTTCTGCATTTTCTAATCTGTTCCATTGATCTTCGGGTCTTTTTTTTGCCAATACCACACTTTTTATCACAGTAACTTTATAGTATAATTTCAAGTCAGGGATTGTGATGCCCCCTGCCTTGCCTTTGTGGCCCAGAATTGCCTTTGTTATTCTAGGTCTCTTCTGATTCCAAATGAAGTTTAGGATTGTTTTCTCTAATTCTGTGAGATATGCTTTTGGAATTTTGATCAGGATTGTATTAAATCTGTATAACAATTTTGGAAGTATGGTCATTTTCACTATATTGGTTCTTCCTATCCAGGAGCAAGGGATATCTTTCCATTTTCTGATATCCTCTTCAACCTCCTTTTTCAGAGTACTGTAATTTTCAGTGTAGAGGTCTTTTACATCCTTTGTGAGGTTGATTCCTAGGTATTTCATTTTTTTGGATGTTATTGTAAAAAGTATTGTTTCCCTAATTTCTCTTTCAGTAAGTTTGTTATTTGTGTACAGAAAGGCTATTGATTTTTGAGAATTGACTTTGTATCCAGCTACACTACTGAATTTGCTTATTAAATCAAGCAATTTTTTAGTGGAGTTTTTGGGGTCTTCTGTGTAGAGTATCATGTCATCTGCAAATAATGATAATTTAACTTCTTCCTTTCCAATCATTATTCCTTTTGTTTCTTTCTCTTGTCTAATTGCTCTGGCTAAAGTTTCCAGGATTATGTTGAATAAGAGTGGGGACAGTGGACATCCTTGTCGACCAAACATACACAAAAATAGAGAATATAATATAATGAACTCACAAGAACCCATCACCAGCTTCAAAAGCTTGTTTCATTTGTTCTATCACCATTATCCCCCACCCCCATGTCATTTTAAGCTAACTGCAGATATCATATTGTTTCATCTGTAAAAATTTCAGTATGTACATGAATAAAAGTTTAAAACAGCTATAATTACTTGGTCATACCTTAAAGAAAAATTTCCTTATATCATAACATATCCAGTTAGTATCCATAATTGTCTTGTAAATGTCATAGTGTGGTCATCTTTGTCTCTGTCCCCTTTCCCTCTTTCCAGTTTGTTTGAATCAGGACCTAAACACAGTGTGTATATTACAATTGGTGGATGTATCCTTTAAGTCCCTGTAATCTTTAAGGTGTCCTTCCATCTAGTGCTCTTTCACTCTGTCCCTTTCTCATTGTAACTTATTATTGAAGAAACCAGTTATTTGTCCTGTAGTGTTTCCTACTGTATCCATCTGCTTGAGTTGTCATAAGAAAATATCACATACTAAGTAGCCTAAACAGCAGAAATTTATTTTCTCCTTGCTCTCCAGGCTAGAATTCTAAGATGAAAGTAAAAGCAGGGTTGGTTTCTGGTGAGGCTATTCTTCCTGATTGTCAGACAGCTAACTTCTCCCTGTCTTCACATGGCCTTTCCTCTGTGGGCACAAGCAGAGGGGTATGGGAAGATACATTCCCCTTGGTGTCTCTTATTCTCCTCTAAAGACAATAGTCCTATAAGATTAAAGCTCTACCTTTATGTTCTCATTTAATCTTAATTAACTCCTTAAAAGCCCAGTTTCTAAATCCAGTCACATTGGAGGTTAGGACTTTAAAATATGAGTTTGGGGGGAATGAGAGTCAATCTATAACACTCACAGTTTTCATTTTGTTGATTACATTGCCATGGTGTTGTTTAACATGTTCTTATATCCTCTATATTTTCCATATCTTTGTAGTTAGATCTAAAGATTTGGTAAGATTAAGATTTAGTTTTGTTATGAGATTACTTCACAGCAGTATTGTATATCTCGATGTATAATACTAATTATTATAAATGAACTTATATATATTAACATAAAGATAACAGCTAATTAGATTTATAGTTTGATTGTCCAAAAATGGAAACCAATTCCCAAAGCAGTCAAAATACTGACTGTATTTTTAATCCTGTCATAGTTTTCTTTTTTTTTTTTTTTTTTTTTTTTTTTTTTGGTGGGTACCGGGGGGTCGACCTCAGGACCTCGCGCGCCAGCAGGCGCCCGTGCCACTGAGCGATATCACCGGCCCCTTTTTCGTATGTGGGTTCCGGGAGTCGAACTCGGGCCCTCGCGCTTGCCGGGCAGGCGCTTAAGCCGCTGAGCCATCTCACCGGCCCATGTCATAGTTTTCAAAGGTGAAATCACAGGCAATAATGATTACTAATATTTATTGGGTATGATGTGTCAGACAATTTGCATTTTTCCTTCAGAGCAATCTTGTCACACAGGAATATTGTTTCCTAATTTTTCCAATGAAGAAATAAAATCTTAGAAAAGGTTCTTAAACTGTCTCATAAAAACATCTTGAATATTTAATCAAGTGTCAAATGGATAGAATCCTCTTTGGATGGAAATCTGAATTTTGTAAGGTATTTAGTCATAACACATTCTCCTTAATAGAGTAGGTCATCAATAAATATTCGCCAATTTAATGGTATGAAGTTTCACCACAGCTGGGCATGGTGGCATACCCTTGTAATCCCAGCACTCAGGATGCTGAGGCAGGAGGATCACTGTGAGTTCAAGTCCAGCCTGAACTACAAAGCAACACCCAGTCTCCAAAAAAAAAAAGTTTTGCCATAGCAGACTGACTCATGATCAAACTGAAATGCAAAAATACTGCAGATGGATATACTTCCCCCAATTAGGTTCATTGTATTTCCTGTTATTTGAGTTCCCACCACCTGCCTACATTTCTTCCACTTCAATATATTTTTCACAAAATTTTTCGTAAAAATCTTTGTTTGATTAGGTACTAGCCCTACAAGGTTTCTAAATTTTGTTTTTATGTGGTAGTTATAGTGTAACAGAGGGCTCTAAAATCTACCTTATGAATTAACTCAATTTGTCCTCACAACAATTCCATGAGGTAGGTACTATTATTGTGCTTATATTACACATGAGGCTTAGAGGAGTTAAATAACTCGTTCAAGGGTCAGCCAGCCAGTACATGGTGGTGTATAGAATTGAATCCAAGCAATCTGGTTCTACATTCTGTTCTCACACTGTGAAAGACTTCTTAGAATGGTCTTTTATATTCAGAGGCCCAAGGTGTAGATCTTGTTCGTCAGAGGGCATGGTGCCACAGGTAGCACATGTATCCTGGAGCAATACCTAGTTCACCACTGCTTCTCTCAGTCTGTACTGCTGGTCCTCCATCACCCATGCTGGCTCATACTCAACCTCACATCGGAGCATTGCAAATGTTGAAAATTGGCTTAAGTATCCAGAATTGACATGCCAGCACACCAGGACACACTTGTTCATCAATCTTCCATTTCCCTCATAGCAGGGATGCTTTGTTGAAAAAGAACTTTAGGTCAGAAAATTCAGAGCCAAGAGAATGACTTATTATACAGCATTTGGAATTTGAGCCCAGCACATGGAACTGATGTGAGTCAGAGAGAGGGCTTTGGCCGGTATTGCTGGGATGGAAGGAAAGCAGTGTGATCCTGTGCTGGTTACTCTCTGCTTGCTCCCCACTGTCCTTCACACACCCCATATTTTTCTGTTCTGTGCTCAGGGAGGCTGACCTCTGTGGACTACACCAGCCAAGCTTGCTGGCCAGCTGGAATCTGGTTGGATTTCAGCAATGAAAGGCACTGGCAGGTGACTAGCAGGTAGAAGGAGGGAGTTCAGAGTATTTTTTCCCCTCTCACTCTTCTTTGCAACATACCTCTGGCCTTGGCTGCATCCCTCCAGGGGTATAGTTCCTCAATGACTCCACCTCTCACAAGCTCCAGTAAACTCTTTTCCCCTTCACTTTACAAGGCAGCAGGGTGGTAACAGCTTCCCACTGTTGCTAGTTTCTGGTTGCCTCTGCATCCTGTTTGTTCTCTTGGCCTGGATCATACTTCTATAAGAAATTCCCTGTAAAGGTGCTTCATTTATACCATGTGGAATGAATAGATTTTATCGTGGGACTGTAATGTACATATCAAAATGGTGCACATAACCCTGGAGAATCTGGGAGAGAGCGGATAAGAAAACCTAGTATAGGACAGATGGGTAGGATTATTCAGCTGCTGGCCCAACACCAAGTGTAGATGTCAGATCCTCTCCCATTGTGCTGGCTGGGCCCAACTGATGATTTATCATCCACCTGTGTTAGTAGCCTCCTCCTCCTATATGAGGATATACAATGAGATATACAATATACAATGAGAATAACAATCCCAAGCTTCTAAAGGTCCGTCCTGGGGCTGGCTGACAAGGGTATCATTATTCCAGGACAGTGCTAGAAAAATTCTCATACATACTTTTGCTTTTGCCATGGCTGCAAATATTGCAACATGTCCTTTCAGTGCTAGAACTAGAGTGTCTCAGTTCAAACCATGACTCTTTCTGTTACTAGTCTTGTGACTTGGAATAACTAGGTAATCCCCTTGGGCATCAGTGTTCTCATCTGTAAAATGGGGATAATAATGGAGTTGGGGCAGGGATGAAATGACCTACTACCTGTAACACTCTTAGCACAATATCCAACAACAACAAATACTCAAAAAATGTTATACTACCATTTCTGTTGTCACATCACCTTGGGTAATTTACTTCAAGTTTCTGTGCCTCCAGATTCTCCTCTATACACTGGATTAATAACACCAATTTAGATTGGAGTGTATGGAGAGGAAAATGAAGAAAATGCCAATGAAAGTATTCTAGAAATTACAAAACATCTTATGAATACATAATCTTTTAAAAATACATAATAATAATTATCATGATTAAAAAACTAATGAGGGACCCATAACCAATATTCTAGTAAGCCTTAATAACAGTATCCATAAGATAGAGGAAGAAATTTAATAAGCCCACGAGAAATTCTTAGGTTAAGAACAAATCATTTAAGAAAGAAAAAATAAGGTCAAGACAATTATTGAAAAATGGATATAGGGCCGGTGAGATGGCTCAGTGGTGTAAGCGCCTGCCTTGCAAGCGCGAGGGCCCGAGTTCAACTCCCGGATCCCACATACGAAAAAGGGGCCGGTGATATCGCTCAGCGGCACGGGCGCCTGCTGGCGCGCGAGGTCCTGAGGTCGACCCCCGGTACCCACAAAAAAAAAAAAAAAAAAAAAAAAAAAAATTAAGAAAAATGGATATGGTTTCATTCTGAGTCTAATAGTTTAAAAATAACTGCTGGAGAATAATTTCTCTCACAAAATATACTCAAATTAACTGATCATTAAACCAACTATGAACAATGGGTTAAAATGTACTAGACCAGAAACATGAATCCCAGAGCCCACTGCCACTTCCCATGGATTCAGAAAGAGCCACTCTCCTCTTCAAAATATCACACCTCCCTGCCCACACGTGCCCCCATCCAGGAGGGCACACGGTCACAGTCCAGGGTCTAGGCTCGTGACTGTATTTGGAAGACTAGACTCTAAGCTAGACCACTTAAGTTTCCCTGTCCTTCATTCTCTACTTTTGCCTTCATAGTAAAGCACTGACTTCGTGGTCAAGGTTTTAACCTCTTGCTGTTTCTAGCATACTCTGTGGACCTGGGAGCTTACTAGAAATGTACATTCTTGAGTTCCCAGACTTGTTACATCAGAATCTGCCTTGTAACACAATGTCCAGGTGATTTGTATGCTCAGGAAAGTTGAAAAGCACTGTTGGAATTTTTCTTTTTTTTTTTTTTTTTTGTGGGTACCGGGGGGTCGACCTCAGGACCTCGCACGCCAGCAGGTGTCCGTGCCACTGAGCGATATCACCGGCCCCTTTTTTGTATGTGGGTTCCGGGAGTCAAACTGGGGCCCTCGCGCTTGCCGGGCAGGCGCTTAAGCAGCTGAGCCATCTCACCGGCCCCTGTTGGAATCTTTCTGAACCTCATACTTATCTTAAAATGCTATTGTGAGGTTTACATGTATTCAAAGTACCTGACAGACAGTGGGTGCTAAATACATCGCCATCTTCTTTCACCCAACATTTGGCACCTTCATGCCTCTGCCTGTGCCCTTCTCCCCAGCCTGAGCTTCTGAACACTGACCTTAACTAACTTTCTTACACTCTGCCACTTGGCCAGTGCCCCAGATTCTGACCTCAGCTCTTTCTTTGGAGTCTTGGCAGGCTGGCCATGGCCTGTTGTTGCACTTGTAAGCACTCTCCACTGACTGACACTCCCCAAGTTCCACGTTTCCTGGCCTGTCCCTTCTTGTGGACACTTAAAACCTTAAAGCAGCACTAATTTTAGTCATGCTGCTATATTGCTCAAAATGGCTTTGGAACTGCTCCTTGGAATTTGCCTTCACAGTCTCACACGGTGCCTGGCCCAGCGTACACACTCAACTCAATATTCCTTGGGGTGACGCATGAAGAACAAGGATTTGCTTCACACTGATCCATCGTGTTAGACTTTAGTATCCCCCTTTGGGAATTCTCTTTGCTTTTTATTATCACTTTTATTTGATATCCCAAAAATGTGATACAGAAGACTGAAATTTAATGTCTACCTAGGGGGAAAGGGCCAAGGAGAACGCCTGATCTGTTTAGATTCTAGACCTTAAGCCTTTATGCAACTGAGCCCTTGTGGCCCCCAGAGCCCAGCCCTGCTCAGTATGATTCCCCACTGAGGCTCGAGGCCAAATTGCCAGTACATAATAAAGCATTTCTGGTTCTGGCCTGTTTCTCTATACTTAGGTCACTATAGGGAACTGGTGTCCTGCCCAAATCTTCTCACTAGCCAGTGCATGCATTTCCCAGCTACTGCAGATGCCATGGCTAAAAGCGTCCACCTGTAAGCTTCTTTGAAAAGTTGCGATTGGATGAGTGCTTTACCTAGAAAAGCTTGGGATATGTCACCCCCCACTTTCACCCCAATCAGCCAATGACTGATGGATACAGGAGCACAAAAGCCTACACCTCTTGTCTCAAGGTGGGACAACACTGTAGGGTAGTTTGCATTCCAGAGTCCCCATGGAGACTGACATGGTGGCACACACCTGTAAGCTCAGCACTTGGGAGGCTGAGGCAGGAGAATTGCAGTGAGTTTGAGACCATCTGGGATACATGGCTCAAGGACAGCCTGAACTACATAGCAAAACTCTGGCTCAGCAAGACCAAAAACCAAAACAAAACAAAAGTCAGAGTTCCCATAGAGAAGGCCAAGCTTAGAATCTGAGACCACATCCTTGTGAGGTTCCTTCCCGTACCTACCCTGCTTCTCTCATTCCCTTACAGCTTCCTTTTCAGAGTATCCTCAGTAAATTGTGTGCACCTAAGCTCTGTCCCAGCTTCTGTTTCAAGGGATCCTAATTTAAGACAGTGCTCTTGAGATTTAGTGGATGAGTGGCAGGCAAGATTCCTATTTTTTGGGGGCCGGTGAGATGGCTCAGCGGCTTAAGCGCCTGCCCGGCAAGCGCGAGGGCCCGAGTTCGACTCCCGGAACCCACATACGAAAAAGGGGCCGGTGATATCGCTCAGTGACACAGGCGCGCAGGCGCCCAAGGTCCTGAGGTCGACCCCCCGGTACCCACAAAAAAAAAAAAAAAAAGATTCCTATTTTCAGGATCCCGCAAGCTCACCAAAACACTGTGTCAACACCAACTTAACAGGACTCACGTTTGGGTCTACTTCCTGCTCCCACAGGGACACCAGAGCCAAGTCCAAGGGAGAAAGATGAAGACCTAAACCAGCACTGTCTCAAACAGTAGTCACCAACAACAGAGGCTGCTGAGCACTTGAAATGTGGCCAGTGCAACTGAAAAACTGAGTGGTCAGTTTCACTCAGTTCAATTATAATTTTTTTTTTTTTTTTTGGTGGGTACCAGGAATCAAACTCAGGACCTCGTGCACCAGCAGGTGCCCATGCCGCTGAGTGATATCACCTGCCCTTTCTTCGTATGTGGGTACCGGGAGTCGAACTCAGGACCTCGAGCTTGCCAGGGAGGTGCTTATGCCACTGAGCTATCTCACTGGCCCTACAATTTGTTTTTTAAAATGGTTATTCAATGCAGATATCAAAAAACTTTTAAGCATGTTTAGAATAACTTGGATTTGTAAATCTAATTCATGTTCAACTGCAAATTTTAGGAAATTTCATATAGATCAAGAATTTCCAGTGGAAATTTAGTGTCTGAATTGAGCTGTGCTATAAGCATAAAAACACAAACATCAGGGCCGGTGAGATGGCTCAGCGGCGTAAGCGCCTGCCTTGCAAGCGCGAGGGCCTGAGTTCGACTCCCGGATCCCACATACGGAAAAGGGGCCGGTGATATCGCTCAGCGGCACGGGTGCCTGTTGGCGCGCGAGGTCCTGAGGTCAACCCCCCCGGTACCCACAAAAAAAAAAAAGAAAACCACAAACATCAAATTTCAAAGATTTAGTACTTAAAATAATTTAAAAGATACCATTTACATTTTAAATATTGGTTTCCTGTTAAAATAATACTTTACTAAATAAAATGTTATTAAAATTAACTTTGAAAAAATTATTTTCTAAAAATATGGCTACCTGAAAAAGTTGAAATTACATATGTGACACATATAATATTTCTATTGGCAACTCTGGTCAAGAACTTCAGCCTGAGCAGGAAGATGGAAAGAAAGAATACCTTCTATTTGCCTTTCAGACCCTTAACAGCAGTGAGCTATTGGGACTCTTGAGGTTCCTTAGTCTGTAAAAGCCAATAAGAACTATCCAGATGTGGTGGCACACACCTGTAATCCTGGCTACTCGAGAGGCTGAGGCAGGAGGATTGTAAGTTCAAAACTAGCTTGCACAATTTAGTAAAACCTGTCTCAAAATAAAAAGAAATAAATAAAAAGCGCTAGGAATGTAGGTTAGTGGTAGAGTGCCTCTGGATTCAACCCCTGATACCACTACCACCAACAAAACAAAACATCAAGAACTAACACCGAGTCCTTATCTAAATTCAACTTTAGTTATATTCTCCAGTTAGTGGTTAAAGAAACAAAATCAAGGTCTTTGTAGCACTGCCAAGTATAGCAGACTCACCTTGGTGGTTTCCTAATCAATCATGGCTTCCGTTATGCATACCCTGTAGTCTGTCCACCGTGAATCTGAGCTGGCCATGTGACCTGCTTCAAATGGCTGAAGTGATGCTCAGTCAGTTCTAGGCCTTAACTGCAAGAAAGCTTGGCAGCTTCCATTTCGGTGTTAAGTCAATAAGAATTTGGAATCAAGATCCCTGGGCATCAGCCCCCACGGAGGCCCCACTCAGTAGTCAGCAGACATGTGACTGCCAGGCATGTGACTAACACCATCTTAGAACTGGATCCTTCAGCCCATCAAGCTACTTCACTAGACACCATGTGGAGCATACATGAGCCTTCCCTATGGAGTTCTACCCAAACTACAGAATCATGAACAAAGAAATAAAATAGCTGTTGCTTTCAGCCTCTGAGTTGTGGGATAGCTTGTTATATAGTGATAGATTAACTGAAACATTAAGGGTCCTGGGGCAAGTTTCCTTATACATTACTGAAGATTTTTGTCTGCTCATCAACTCATGCTCTTGAATTTATATCATCTTTGATAAGTTTCATTTTAGCATATCAAGTAGCTCATTTATAGTCACACAATATTTGATAGTAATTCTTTGTCTTCATAGAATCCAGTTTTATGCTAAACTACTCCTGTTTCCCATCGCTGCATGCACCAGGTTGAGGCTTGTTGCACTGTGTTCTTGCCTTGTTCACCCCTCCTCTGCTTCTGGAAGCCACCCCAAGTGAGTATTTACTGTTACACTTCTTTGGACTCACAAAACCTATGTGTCCTGGAGGGAACTCCAGGGAGCCATTGGTTAAATACTTGCCTTGCCCACCACTCTCTTCTAAAGAAAATGGCCCCAGTATGTTCTTTTCTGTAAGAAGGTTCCATGACTCCAGCCATGTGATTTGAATGACCCCAGCCCAGCATCCTGATTCCAATTGATATAGCAGGGATCAGTGGCTAAGGTAAAAGCAATTAAGTGGAAGCAAGACATGTAATTGAGTGATCAACTCTGCTAAGGTAGCCAGGGGTAAAACTATGCATTAACCGTCTTCTATGGAGCATTGTGGCAATAGGCCCATTGGATTCTCCTTTGCAAAGGACAAATGTGAAGTCGTGTAGGGAACTAGAACCTAGGCTGAAATGTGACCAAAAAGGGACTTGAAACAGTGGGTGCCAGAAATGCTGAGATGTCTCAGTTGCCCTTGTGTCCTCTCAGAAAACCCTCATGTCTTAAGCTGGGTTCCCTGAACACTAAAATAATTATTAAAGAAGTATCCCTGGGGGAAGCTGGTACAAATTCGGGGGGAGCAGGACAGGAAAGGGGGAAACCTAAAGATGAAGTGATTTGGGAACATCCTGCAGAAGATAAGGTAGCTTCAGCATGATCCAGCTTGAAAATTCTAGAATCTGAGTTACACAGCAGAGGTGGTTCCAACTTAACGTGAGGGGAATTGATTTTCTCACTCCCCACCAATCAGTCTTTGACCAAACGATTCTTCAGGAGACGTAAACTACTGGGGACTTCCAGCTCTCCAAGACAGGTAAAGCAGTTCCAGTAACACAAGGAAAATTCTGGGAAGAAGAGTTGCAGGCACAAACCACTGAAGGCAAAAGCACACTGGAGCTGGGGAGGAAAGGTGAGAAACGGTGAAGAGATGTGAGAATTCTGGACAGAGCCTCAGCAGTGTCCAGTGCACTCCCTCACGGAAAGTCACCTGTGCACATCTCTTTCCTGCAGCCTGAAGTGTAGGTCTGAATCAGCATGTTTATATTCTTCTGCAATTTATCTGACGGTTTTTAGACTGTTCTCTGCTGTTTCCTCTTAGGCCACTATAAATTCAGGAGAACCCAGCTCATAGGGGATCCATTCCTTCTATTCAACTATAATATTTTTATTTTACATATTGGGCTTCCATGTGTGCTTTTGCTTAAACATAGGCAGCCCAAAGCTCCTTGCCATTGGCCCCTCCCATAAGCCCTCCTATGATGTGGCGGCTTACTTCTTCAAGGTGGCAATGGAAAGGTAGCCTCTAGTGCAGTGGCGGTGAACCTACAGCATGTGTGCCACAGAGGGCTGTTTGTATCGTTGAAAGCTCTAACAGGTTCACCATCACTGTAGTGCATACTAGCAAGATAGAGCTCTATCTTATATGGATATAATGTAACCATGGGGCTTATTGCATTACCTTTGCCATAGTTATAAGCAAGGCTGGTCTACTGTAAGCAAGCAAGATCTTTCTTTTGCCTATCCTGAATGCTTCTGATCTATTTATTGCCTTGCTTTTTGACCTGTCATATAGTGTGCATTTTGACAACGTATACTCACCTGTCTCCTGACCCCTAGTTCCAGCTTGGGTTAATTACACAGTCTCACCCTACCTCAGCATTCCTTTCAGTTGTTGTCTCTGGCTGCACACTAATAACATTTTCTTCATTTAAATTCCTGCCTCAGTTTTCATATACTTTAATAGTAACTATTATGGGAAAAGGCTAAAACTCACTGGGTCGAACGTAACATTATAATTATTAAACAAGAAAATCTTTATTACTTATTTATTTCCTGTAGTATTAGGCACTGAACCCAGGGCTTTTAGACTGAGCTACATCCCCAGCTCTTTTTTTTTGGAGATGGAAGTTGCCCAGGCTGGGCTAGAACTTGTGATCCTCCTGCCTCAACTTCTCAGAGTGGTTTAAATTTCCTAAGAAGTTATTTTAGATTAATTATACTTGACTGTCTTGATAAATTTGACATTATTTAAATTTATTTTTAGCCTTGCAATAATTTTTTTTAAACATATAAGATATTAGCTTTAGGGAATTTGGCTGGCATTATTAAAAACCACATTTTGCTGAAAGCTTGTTAGATTTACAGTTCACATTTTATGTAAAATTTGAAGACTTTGATTCTCAATACCTCCAATTTATTATCTCTCTAAGGTCTTAAAGTGTCGCTATACCTCATTTCATCAATAGAAACAGTTAATAGTAAACATTAGGGAATGAACAAGATGTTACATATCCAACATCAGCAAGAAAGAAGAAAGAGAGAGACAGAGAAGAAGCAAGCAAAGACGTCACCAGAGAAATAAAAGGAATTTGAGAGAGAAGCTCATTCTAGAGACTGACTGATCAGGGATGGTAAATATTCAGCACAGATGCCTCAACTCTCCAACATGGGCCCATGACAAATATCATCAATCACTCTATTCTTCTGCTGAGCCCAAATAGAGGTTTAGAGTTTATTTAACTCTAGGAAACTATGCCTGATACAGACAAAGCTTTTCAGTTACAAGTAACAGAAATGAAACCAAGCCAGCTTGACCAAATAAGAAATTTTATACAAACATATAGGAGTGACCCAAAAAAGTCAAACATAGGAATGTAGATAGGCTTCAGGAACTAGAAACCAGAAAGCCATCAGGACTCTGCCGCTTGTCTCTACATGTGTCTGCCTGCTTATTTCATTTTTTTTCCCCCTCTGTAGTTTGGTTACAGCTTCCTTCAAAGAGTGTATTTGAATATCAGCACCACATTCTCACGGAATAGCCCCTCATTAGGTCAAGTGATCACTCTGGCTCAATCAGTTCTAAAAGGAAGTATCAAATGTTCAATATGGCTACCTGTTGCCCATGTAGACAGAGCAATTCTCAGCAAAGGAAGAGATAGTTCACAACTTGAACTATCGGTTATATTTATTTTAAATCTATTTAATAGCCATACCTAATACTGGGCTACTATATTAGACAATTTGTATTAGTGCAAATCTAGACCTTTGTAGTCTAAAAGTAAGAAAATTGAACTCCTTGACCACGTATCTAGTTAATAACATAATGGAACCAAATATTTGGTCTTTTTTTTTTCATCCTGTTAATTGGAATTGAGGCAGTTTGCATAAGTGATATTTCCCCCAAATTTTCAATTTGCGACTTTTTATTTTGAGATGGGGTCTCACTATGCAGTTCAGGCTAGCTTCGAATTCACTATGTAGTCCAGGCTAGCTTCGAATTCACTATGTAGTCCAGGCTAGCCTTGAACTGGCAGCGATCTTCCTGCCTCAGCCTCCTGAATGCTGGGATTACAGGCGTGTGCCACCACGCCAGGCCAGTTTGCCACTTTAAATGTCCAAACCTAACAATTCTTTGACATAAACCTTTCTAAAATGTATTGCACACTTTACTACCTTGGGAAAAAATCATGTGGCCATACTTACAGACTTCTCTTAATGACACAAAATTATATTTTGAATGTCAATTGTCATTCTGGGTTGGTTATAATAATGATGCTCTTAAAACAGAACCTAATGAGACTTACAGAGCTCACAATTCTGTGTCCGAAGATGGAGAGTGATTTCACTGCTTCCTCTCTCTGTCACATCCTGATTCGAAAGCTTCTAACAGCATCTCTGCTCTCATCACTATCTCAGTAGCAAGCCAAGCACAGGAACTTGATCTATCAATGGGTTTAATTGCACTCACAATTCCAAACCATTAGGTCCAGGGAAAAAGGTAGGTGTTCACTACTGTGTCGGGTACACAGGGTTTTGAGCAAAATTTGCCACAATGTACAGGTTTTTTCTTATAGATTTTTGATGAGTGATACAAATCTCAAAAAAGCTAATTGCTGGATAAATGGTACGGTGTCTTATTTTACTTTGACTGCACCATTCTGGATATGTCTATATTGTGATGTTCAGTGTACCAAGGCTGGCTAGAATTATGCCCAAAATATTTTGAGAAATGAGACTGAAACTAAGTACAGACTATTTTACACTAGTTTCCTAAGCTGTTTCTCCTTAGTTTATTCTTAGGTTAAGAATTATGAATAGTTTTATGAGTCTTTTGAAAATATTCAAAAACCAAAGTGAATTAATTTTAAGAATACAAAAAATAATAATAAATTCACTTCAGTAACTCCACTTATATAAAGTGCAGATTTGCAATAATTATGTCTATCTAAAACACATGAGAGTATGGGAGCCAGAAAGGACTCACAACTAGGGGAATAGTTGTCACGAAGCCATGCATTAGAGCCTTTGTCCATCACCAGGAGAAACAAGACACTGAAGGCCGCAAGCCTGGTCTCATGCTTCATGCCTGGAGCTCAAACTAAGGATGTGTGAGCAGGGTGATTAAGAAGGAAATTCAGGTTTTGCTACCAAATGGACCTTGGACCAACAAAACCCAATAAATGACAATGCACCCTTTCTGTTGCCTCTGGGAAGAACGTAACTCATTTTAGAAAGATTTCCCTGAAACAACTAAAATGTTGGAAGTTTTGACAGCTACAAGGGTAGATTTCAGTTGTATGGAAGAATGTAAAGGCACCACTGCCAAACAGGTGTTCCTGTATTTTTACTTGGCCTTCTGGAACAGCTTGAGGATTTACTCAAGGAAAGCACTCATTTTGCCTATACACTGCTTTAGAAAATAACTTCAATAAACATGTTTGTCGTTCCATTAGTTATTTATAGTCAAGTTTTGATTATCCACTAGGCAGGTTTCTGGCTCGGTTTTCAGCCCTCTGTTTGCCTTTCTCACCTCCCACTGACACATACTTGCTGCAGTGTAGCGATTTAGAATTTCCCCTGAGTCACAGCTCTCCTTCCACCAGTCCCAGCTCAGCTCCTGCACACACACACAGACACACACACACACACACACCAGCCACCACCACCACCACCACCAGCAAAGATGTCTACAAACCAAAAACAGTTACTTACCTCTTCCCCACCTTTCCCCAAAATGGTATGATGTTGTCAGGGAGAACTCAGCTGTGCAATGAGGCTGCTGTGCCTACAAAGAGCTCCAGAGCTCAGGTGTTCCTGCAGCCTGCAGGCTGGGGAGAGGTCACTAGCCAGAGCAGAGCAGAGCTATTCAATAGCTTCCATCTCTTTTCACAGCGTGGCATCGTTTTGTTGACTGAAGTGTTATGTATTCCCAAGATGTGTGACACACCCTCTGCTACTCAAATTACAGATGAGTACAAAAACACATTCCTAAGTCTCATCAGAATTATTTCTTTTCTGACTACCTGCACTTTGGACCTCAGTGAAAGTTGCAATGACATTTTTTTGTACTGAAAGATTTCTTCTAGGTCTTGTAATTCCCTAGGCAGAGCAGTGCCCCTGCTGGCTTAGAACAGTGATTCTCAATCTTGGGATTCTAATGCTCCAGAGATTCAGATTTTAACTGCCATAGTCTGAGGTGAAGCCTTAACATTGGGATTTTCCAACTGCCCCTAAGTGATTCTATCATGCAGCCAAGGTTGAGAGCCACTGTTGGAGTTTTGCTTGCGTTAACAGTGATTTCCAATGAAACTCTTCAGTTATACAGCTGTGGTCCACTAATTTAGAAAAAAAATGTTTAGCCAGGGAAGAAGATGTGCACACACATGGACCAATTCAGGATCTATCGTGCATTACCAAGGTCAACATTTCATTCACTCCTTCACACAAACTTTTATTGAGGGTTGCTACTAGGATGGGTGGATACAAAAATGCATGAAGTTACTACCCTCAAGGGCCTACTAACTCTCTGGAAAAATTATTCAGCCATGCCAGGCCCCCACTGTCCTCCAAAGGCATGATCAACTCTAGTCCTCCCTCTTCCTCCTTCATCCCCAATTACTGTCTTATAATTCACCTACATTTGCACATAATTGGCTGAACATACATAGTTCTGATGCCTTTCGTCTCTGGTTGCTCTATAGAGCACAATCGCTTGAATTATGGCAGTTATCTCTGCTAATAGAGTGCACTTTTTTATTGCAGAGTTATAAATATATATGCCACTTGCATATTCAAGGAGGCGTGTGGGAGGAAACGTTGAGCTGCAGAGCCATTCTAGAAGAGAAGCCACTCCCTGGCACCTGCACATACATAACTTTCCTGATAACCTCCAAACAGCTTGTCCTCAGATCTTTCATACAAAAAGGATATACTCTACCCAGCCCTAGTGAGAAAATCAGAAACTAGCATCCTTGACATTTGCATTCTTTCCTCAGGCCCCCAAATGGATTCATAGCCAGCTTTTCTTTTCCCTGGGGAAAACTGGTCTTGCAGTCTCTCGGGGAACTGCAATGGAATTAACTGGGTTGTACTGCGACAGCCAAATGAAAATCAGGAAGATCAACAGCAGAATGAGGGGATGGCCAATCCTGTGAACACAAGCCATGCAAATAAGTTCATTAATTCAAGGATGTGCTGGGATGCTGGTAAGGCATACATAGAAGCTGCAGACCAATAAATCTGGTCTGTTATCTGGAGGAGAGGAGCTAATGAATGAATTTTCTGGAGATTTTAACATTTTACTAAATACAGTAACACTATACCAATAGGCCGACTATAATTTTATAATTTAGCCTGAAATTTGAACCACTTGCAGGAGATTGTACCTTGTGGGTAATAACAGGTATGCTTGGTGAAATGTTATCTAGCATATTTATTTAAAATATATAGCTAGTTACTTTGGTAATGAATATGTTTATTTGCAAAGAAAATTACAATTATGATGTGATATAGCATGTAGGAGGCACTGCGGATTGTCTAACCAACAGCTTTTTCTTCATTTTCCTTGCTAGTCAAAATCTGATTTGAGAGGAAGGTAAGTGGGTCTCAATCTTCCCCTGTGTTACACAGGTGAGGACCAAGAGTAAATCCTAATGGGCCTAAATCCCAGTGGTCTGTTCCCTTTGCTGGGGCTGGTTAGGGGTGGAGATGCTGGATTGTTTGCAGCCAGCATGGTACCACTACTTCTCCCTCCTAAGTCTAGGAACCCTGCTTCCTAGAATCCTTTTCCAGGTTACTGCTCATGAGAAGAACGGAGGCAAAATTTGGAAAGAGAAATGCATTACTCCTCTGGTGTGGTTGTAGCTATATCGATAAGCAGAGGAGAGATTCCCAGCACCTTCCTGGCCCAAATTTGAGGGACTATATACCTAGATGTTTCAGGTTAAGATCTTTCAGGGTCAATTCTTCTGACCAAGGATAGTTTCAAACTGTCCCCATGCAGTCCCACTCTTCCAGCAGTCATGTATACTCTTAATTCTATTTTAAGCCTTTTATATCCAGGATGCATAGAGCGACTTTAGCTTTGCAACCTGAACCCTGACTGCTACAGTGTTTATGTGGTATTGTTCTGACCAATAGGATGGGCTAGAGGTCTTCTCCTCACTACTCAGGAGACTGGAAAAACCAGCTCCTATCTGCATTTGGATAAGATGCCTGTACAGCTGTCCTAATTTGTCACCAGCCTGATATTGAGCCAATATGCAAGTAGAAGGCAAACCCAAGAGAACTGCCAAGGGAGAGGAGCTGGAATCTTGAGGTTCATGTACCCCATGACCTTTTATTCTTTGCAGACTCATGCCTCAAGGAAACAAATGTTTGAGATAGTTTGATATTGGTTGCCATATAACTGTTCCATAGAATTTTTTCCAAAAATTTTGTCATTAAAAACTATCTTACCTTCAGTTACAAATGTATAGGGATATTTATAAAAAGTAAAACTAGTATTTGTTTAATAGATTATGAATTAAAGCATTAGAAACATTGGTAGTATTTATTTCTTTGTAAAATCTAGAGGGTCTGGAACACTGCTTACCTCGAGAGCATCTTTTCTAGGCCTTGGCACCTTGTCATACTCTAAGTTTGGATCCACTTCCAACATTTTATCCTCTGCACAGTCAACATCCTGAAATATCACTGACAGTTCCTTTAATGTGAAGTTTTTGTCAGTGTCACTTCCTCTTGGACATCATTTTTTTGTCACAACCACTCATTTATGTTGATAAATTTGCCTTTTGGCTACATACTTCAAATTTCTTAAATGGCAGCAATGTCAACATTCCCACCATAGAAATACAAGCACATAGACACACAGGATGTCTAGGAACTTGGGCTTTGGGGTCATATCTGGGATGAAATATTTGCTTTCAGAATTTCACTCATCCAGACAACATTCATTGTGTCCTTGGTATAAACTAATTGTTGATCTTCAAGTGATCATAGTTTTCCCACAGAAAATAATTTAGTGAGTAGTTACTTATTCTCCCTTACGATTCTGTTAAATTACTGATAAAATGGAAAAAAATCCTTCTAAAGTTGTGAACAGTAAATAATATAACATATGCAAAATGCTTAGTAAAACACTAGGCTCCTATTAAGTGCTCTCTAAATAACTGGCAGAGACTTCTAATTGTCTACTCCCCATGCATTATTCCTTTCTTTCTCATTAACATACTCTCCTATCACTGGAGATATCAATGTGCCCAGCCTTTTTACAGTCATCTATGATCATGTGATTTAATTACAGCCAATGAGATGAATTCTAGCCAGTACTCAATTGGAATTATTGACAGGGACTTCTGGAAAAACTCCTGTAATTGTTTTCTATTGCTGCTATAATGGATTGCCAAATTTAGTTGCTTAATACAACACAAATTCACAAATATGGTTCACAAATGATTCACAAATTACAGTTCTGGAAATCAGAAGTTATTTTAGTCTGGACTGCTATAACAAAATGCTTTAGACTAGGTAATTTATTGGTCATAGTTCTAGTGACTGGGAAGTCCAAGATCAAAGCACCAGCAATGTCTGGTGAGCCTCCATTCATCAACAATGGCACCTCCTCACTGTCCTCACATGATGGAAAGGATATGATGGGAAGAGTGGACAAGGTCCCTCAGGGCTCTTTTATAAGGGCACTATTCCACCAGGCACTGTGGCACATGCCTGCAACCTCAGCTACTTGGGAGGCTGAAGCAGGAGGTTGAAAAGTTTGGGGTCAGCCTGGGCAACTTAGTGAGACCCTGTCTCAAAATAAAAAATAAAAAGGGCAGGGAACACAACTTAGTGGTAGTATACCCTAGGTCTAATCCCCAGTACTGTAGAGTAAAATAAAATAAGGCACTATTTCCTTTCATGAGGGCAGAACCCACATTATTTAATCATCTCCCAAAGGCCCCACTTGTTAATACGATTTACTGGAGATTAAGTTTCAACATATGAATTTTGGGTGACACAAAATTTAGATGATAGTGTTCAACCTCCTCCCCTAATTCATGTTCTTCTCACATGCAAAACACATTTACTCCATCCCAGTAGTCCCCCAAACCGTAACTCATTCTAGCATCAACTCAATAAAGTCTAGAACCTCATCTAAATATCTCAGTCAGATATAGATGAGACTAAAGATGTGATTTATTCTGAGACCAATTCCCATTCAGTTGTAAGCCTATGAAATCAAACAAGTTACATGCTTCCAAAATAGTGTTGGGACGAACATAGCATAAACACTCCCATTTCATTTCCTGAATTTATTATGTGTATACACATGTGTGTGTTTATGTAGTATTGGGGATTGAACCCAGGGCCTTTGCACTGAGCTTTTGTATTTTTTGAGACAGGATCTTGCTAAATCTCTTAAGTTGTCCAGGCTGGGTTTGAACTTGTGATCTTCCTGCCTCAGCTTTCCAAAGTACTGGGACTATAGGTATGCACCACCCATACCAGATAACACTCTCATTTCAAATGGGAGGAATAGAAGAAAGGGGTAACTGGTCTCAAGTAAATCCAAAACCCAGTAGGGAAAACATTAAATCTTCAGGTTTGGGAATAATTTTCTTTGACTTGATAGTCCATCTTCCAGACATGCTGGGGGCAGAAGAGTTGGGCCACAAGTTTCCAGCTGGCCCTATCCCCATGACTTTGACAGATGTGGCCTCACCCCCACCCCCCATAGCTCTCATGGATTGGAGTCAGGCTCTTCTAGGGTAGATCTGCATGTTGGAAGACCTACAGTTTTGAGGCCCCAGGGGTCGTCCCACAACCCCATGTTCTCTATAGTGGCACCACCATTGTGGCCATTCTGTGCCTCCTTTGAAATCTAGGTGGAGGTAGCCACACTCCCATAGCTCTTGCACTTGGTGCACCTGCAGAACTAGCACTGAGTGGCCAACACCCATATTTCCCACTTGTGCCCAAGTCACACCTAGGCCCACTTGAGCCACAGCAGGAGTTGAACACTGTACTGGAAAGTGAGGACCAGACCACTGAAATTGTTCTGCCCTATGGCTCTGGCAATTCTGGCCATGTGATGATGGTTCCCTTTGCCCATCCTAATCTCCTTATGGTCATACGCTTGGTATTCTCTCCTAAACAGCCTGTGTCTTTCTCCCTCCCCCCTTTTCTTCCCTCCCTTGAACAGAATGAGAATTTTCCAAATCTTTGTTTTGCTTCTCTTTTGATAGTAAATTCCATCTTTAAATCATTTCTTCTTGCATTTTATTTCAAGCAACATGAGAAGCCATGCTAAACCCTCAACACTTTGCTTAAGTATTTCTTCTGCTAAATATACTAATTACTCAGGAGCTTTACCCTCCACAAAACACTAGATCATGAACATAATTAATCCGAGGTCTTTGCCACTTTATAAGGATCAACTTTTGTCCAGTTGCCAGTAACATGTTCCTCATTCCTTTTTTTTTTTTTTTTTTTGTGGGTACCGGGGGGTCGACCTCAGGACCTCGAGTGCCTGCGCGCCCATGCCGCTGAGCGATATCACCGGCCCCTTTTTCGTATGTGGGTTCCGGGAGTCGAACTCGGGCCCTCGCGCTTGCCGGGCAGGCGCTTAAGCCGCTGAGCCATCTCACCGGCCTCTCATTCCTTTTTGAGACCTACCGGAATGGCTTTTATTACCCATATTTCTAGAAACATTCTGATCAGGACCATTTAGGTAATCTCAGAGAAGACTGAGGCTTTCTATACAGCTCTCCTATTCCTCACCAGAATATGGAACATTAATGGCAATATAGGCTTCTTCCTGCATGCACTTCAAAATCTGCCAGCTCCACTCATTATTCAGTTCCAAAACTGCTTCTGCGTTTTCACATATTTGCATGGCAACACCTCATTCTTAGTACAAAAACCTATAGTAGTCATAGTTCTACCAAGAAACAGAAGCAGTAAGATGACAGACAGACAGACAGACAGACAGGTGATTTACTATGGAAACTGGCTCATGTGATTATAGAGGCTGAGAAATCCTACAGTACACCATTTACAAGCTAGAGAACCAGAGAAGCTGATGGTGCAGTCAACTCTAAGTCTGAAGTCCGGAGAACCAAGGGAGCTGATGATATAACCCTCAGTCTGAGTCCAAAGGCCTGAGACACTGAGGAGGTACCAAGACAAGTCCTGGAGTCTGAAGGCTGGAGAACCTTGAGCTCTGATGGTCAAGGTCAGAAGAGGATGGGTGTCCCAGCTCTACAGAAGACAGCAAATTCGTTTTCCTCTTTTTTGTTCTATTTAGGTCCTCAACAGATTAGATGATGCCCATCCACATCAAGCGAGGGTAAACCTTTCTTACTCAGTCCACTTATTCAAATGCCATTCTCTTCTTGAAACACCTTGACAGATATACCCAGGAAACAGTACTAAGTCAGCTATCTGGGTATCCAGATACTAGGTACCTAGTAGCAACAAGACATCAAGTTGACATCTGAAATTTACCCATCACAAAAGTCTAAAATGGGTTTTTAGGTCTGTGCTCCTTCTAAAGGCTCTAGGGAAGAATTTGTTTCCTTCCCTTATTCAGCTCCTAGACAGTACTTACATGTCTTGGCCTGTGGCTTCACATCACTATAACTACAACTTCTGCCTCTGTCTTCATATCTTCTCTGACTCTTTCATGCTTCCTTCTTACAAGACCTTTGTGTTTATATTGGTCACACTCAGATAATGCAGGATAATCTCCCCATCTCAGGATATCTAATTTAATCAAACTTGCAGTCTTTTCTGCCAGGAAAGGTAACATATTCACAAGCTCTGAGGTTGAGAACGGACATCTTTGGGACAGTCATTATATTCTATCACAACTTCTTAAGCAGAGGACAGACAACTAGATAAATCCGTTTGTCCTTCCTTCTTCCTTTTTTTTGAGACAGGGTCTCACCATGTAGTGCAGGCTGGCCTTGAACTTGCTTATGTAGCCCAGGCTGGCCTCGAACATGCAGCAATCCTCCTGCCTCAGCCTCCCGAGTGCTGGGGGTGCGCCACCATGCCTGGCTTCTTCCTTCTTTGGGCAAACGTGTTTCAGCAGCCACATCAGCTCACGAGGCAACCTACAAATCAAAGCTACACACTGAAAATGGCAAAATTATAGAACTCTGTGTTCTTGATAGCCTTGGAGTCACTATAGCAATATAGGGTTATCTTCTGGAGGGTTTTTTTTACATGAAAGAAAAATAAACTATCATGTTTAAGCCACTCTCCAGGGTAATTTCTATCATTTGTAGCCAAAATAATCTAGAGAGGAACCATTGCTATTAATGTGGTAAATCCCATACAGAAATATCCTGATGAGCTCTAAATACATATAGTACAAATCTTTAGGTTGTCTCTGGAAAAGGAGGAAAATGTGTTATATGAATTCTCTATATGATTCCTATTGTCTTGACTTCCTAAGAAGCCACTTTCCTTCCACAGACCTTCTGTATACTACAAAATTACTAGATTGCTATTAAAAACTATCTACGCTTCTGAGAAACAGAAAAGAAGGGTGAGGTCAGGATGTTACCTGAGGCTGGGCAAAAGAAAATTGGTATTGTTAGGTCGGGATCATACCAACAAAACAATAGGGTCCCATGGGTCAAGTGGCAGTAGCTTCCTGGAGCACTGTATTAAAAAGGACTGAGGCTATGTCTGTGGTCAACAGGAAGAAAGCACTGAAATTGACTTGCAATGTCTAATGTAGTTGAGGGAGAAGAGAGTGACCCCATGGACTGTGCACAGGCCACTCCTGGACTGGAGTCTGGCTCTTGCTTGTCAGAGTCAGATATCAAGTTTGACAGTATGGTAAAGCTATTTGCTCTCTCAGGAGTGGATTTATGCCAACCAAATTCATAAGACAATGATTTACAAGTCAGAAGGCCAGTTTATTGATCTAAATTAGAAATAAAACTATAAATGAATGCTTGTTATTAAGCAGGAAGCTGCATGGTGAAAGGAAGAAATGCAGTTTTTGGAGTCAAGCAGATCTAGTTTTCCATCATGACTACATCCAACTGGTACTTAGCATCTCGGAGCAGAGTTGATAAGGACATTGATACTGTGTGGGATTAGGAGGGGGAAAAAATGTCCTGATTAATTACCTATATCTGAAATGGGGGGGTGGCTATTATTGGTATGGATTGTTATATGTTCTAGTTTTTGCCAATCAGTACATTCTCTCCCCAATAGAAAAGTTTGTTTTCCTAGAATTGAAAACCTGCTTTGTGGCTACACGGGTATAAAAGATGTTTGCAGCATGATTTTCATGTATATATTTTTGTATTTTTGAACTACCTTCACAATATAAACAGAAATGAAACAGGAGTAAGATGGTGGTTTGTGGTTCTGGATAACCACTGTCTTGCTCAGACCAAAAGATGACCAACTTTTTTTCTCCTGCCCACTCTCCATTGGCTTATGGACCAGAAGACACAGAAATATAATGCAGGTCACAAATGTGAGATACATAGGTTATTTTAAATTGTCTAGTAGCCACATAAAAAATGAAAAGAAACAGACACGTTTTTACAAAAAGTTTATCGTACAGTTTTACCATCCATTATACACTGTCCCATGTATTCTCACTGTCAGGAGGTAATGTATGTTTAGCTTTTGGCTTCAGCTCTCCATAGCTAAGAATTGGTATCTCAGAGGATAGTAGATGCCTTAGACCTCGATGGTCTGCACAAGCACTGCTCTGTCAGGCCCTCAGCCAAACTCAACTATTTTCCACCTTAGATTCTATCAAAATTTCCCTTCTAATTAGCATTTTTTCAAAGCTTGGATTAAAAAAGGCTTTTTTTCTCCTTTAAACTGCATTTATGCAACTTTTACTAATTTTCTCTAAAGCAGTGATTCTCAAACTTGACCAAGTACCAACATAACCTAGAGAGCTCATGAAAACATAGTTCATGCCAGGTACAGTAGTGCATACCTATAATCCCAACTACTTGGGAGGCTGAGATGGGAGGATCACAAATTTGAGGTCAGCCTGTGGAACTTGGTGAGGCTCTGTCTCAAAATTAGAAAGCTAAAAGGAGGGGAGGCCTAGAGATGTAGCTCAGTGGTACAGCACCCCTGGGTCCAATCCCCAGTAGAGAATAGGAAAAGAAGGGAGGAAGAAAGATACGAAAAGGCCACTGGCTACTGGCCCACCTGCAGAGTGGCAAATTCAATATGTTTGGGGTGGAACTCAAGCATCTGCAAACCACTTCCCAGTGGATGATGATGCTGCTGACCCAGAGATCATATTTGAGGACCACTGATATATATGTTATTTATTTTGGTATAGAGGGGACAGATGTTTGAAAATGAAAAAATCTTGTAAACTAAAAGGCATCAGGTTATAGTATTCCTCCAAAATAAGCCAAACCCAATTCTGTTGTTATTCTTCCCCCAGAAGCAGCATCTTAGCATGCTCCAATATGCCCTCTTCCTTAACTTCTCTTTCTACCACCTGCTGAGTGTAGGGAACCAGGCCCTCCCTCTTTACTTTCAAAGTCCTTGATTAAAGCCCTCAGTTATTCCATTGTCATATTAGGCCATTATGCATTGTAATAAAAAAATACCTGAGGCTGAATACTTAATGAAGAAAATAGGTTTATTTGGCTCATAGTTCTAGAGGTCCAAGAGCATGGCACTGAAATCCTACACCTTGGCTGTGTCACAACATGGTAGAGAATTAGAAAAGGAATCAGCCGCATGCAGTAGGGGACCAACCTTTGAGGGACACCCTCAAACCATATCCAAAGCACAGCAATGCTATTATAAGCATCTGGTCCTATATGTTGACACTTGCGTGGGTCAAGGCTGGTGATCCTTTCAGCAGCAGTAACCTCTCCTTAATACCAGCAGCTCTCATAGTAGTCACTCAAAAGAAAGAATGTTGATTGAATGAATGAATGATACATGTTTAGAAGAGAAGAGACCATGCACATGTTAGTTAAAACTTTTAGTAAATGTTAAGAGATAACAACACTCAAAATTATTTAAAAGCAAACAACAAAAATGCTTCGTCCTCTGAGAACTCCTTTTGATTCTAAAATCATACGGTATCACTCACACAGTTTTTCTTTTTTTTTTTGTGGGTACCAGGGGTCGACTTCAGGACCTTGCGCGCCAGCAGGCGCCCGTGCCACTGAGAGATATCACCGGCCCTTTTTTCATATGTGGGTTCCGGGAGTCAAACTTGGGCCCTCGCGCTTGCCAGGCAGGCGCTTACGCCGCTGAGCCATCTCACTGGCCCCTACTCACACAGTTTTAAACACTCATCATGATTTTACAGATAGGATTTTCGATTGATAGACATGGTTACTTGGAATGATGGACCTAAGGTATGATAATATGAAGAAGCGGATTCACTGCCCTTAAGTGTTTGGCCTCAGTGGCTCTCCTTTCCTATTTTAACCTTGTATTTTGGAAAACTTTAAATGTATACAAAAGGGACAACAGAATAAACCATGAACCAATCATTCAGATTCATTAATTACCAACTCTTGTGGCCAATCTTATTTTACTTATAACTCCACCCATTTCACCAATCTAATTATTTTGAAGCAACCCTCAATAAAATATCATTTGATTCACAAAAATTTCAGTATGTATATATAATACTCTTTTATTTATTTATTTATTTGTGGGTACCGGGGGGTCGACCTCAGGACCTCGCGCGCCAGCAGGCGCCCGTGCCGCTGAGCAATATCACTGGCCCCTTTTTCGTACGTGGGTTCCAGGAGTCGAACTCGGGCCCTCGCACTTGCCAGGCAGGCGCTTAAGCCGCTGAGCCATCTCACCGGCCCTATAATACTCTTTTAAAAACATGATCACACTATCATTAGCCTATCTAAACAATAATTCCTCAATATCATCAAATATCTAAAAAGTGTTAAATTTCCCCATTGTCCCATAAACGTTTTTTAGTTAATTTAGGCAAGTTAGAATACAAATAGGGTCATAAAGTGTAACTGGTTCACATGTCCTTTGAGTCCCTCTTTTAAATAACTAAGTTCCTATTCCATCCCTTTTCATTTTAAATTTTATTTGTAGAAAAAACTGGGATGTTTGTTCTATAGTTTCCTAAAGTCTGTTTGTAGATTACATTCCTGTGTTACCATTTATCCACTCCCTCCTTCCCACTATAGGTAATAATTTCTTTTTAAAATTTAAATTTTATCTTTTCATTAAAAAAAAAAAGGTTAAATAATAGCATACCACACCACACCACACATACTTTTCTTAGCCTTACTTTTTTTTCATTCAACCTTACATCCTGGTGGTTACTCAATGGAAGTTTATGGAGCTATTCTTCATTCCTTTTTTATGCTTGCATATTACTTCATCATGTGGATGATTCATAGCTTATTCATCCAGTCTCCTACAGACATTTGAATTGTTTGAAATTTGTTGCTATTATAAACAGTGCTGCAAGGAATAGCCAATATGTCTCTGTATTTTTGCCAGGGTATCTTTGGGATAGATTCCTAGAAAGGAGACTACTGGAACAAAAGATTATTGCTTCTGTTATTCTGCTAGAAATTACAGAAGCTGTTTTTAAATGCAATGTGTTTCTGGAAGATCTGTTAGAAAAGGGATGATAAGACAGATCCTATTTCAGTTATCTACTGCTATATCACAAGTCGCCCCCAAAAGTGGTGGCTTAAAATTTTTTTTTAAAATTATTATTTCTTAGATTTGCATGCTTTGGATGGGACGCCTCAGGCATGGCTTGCCTCTGCTTTATATGATTGGCTGGGGTAGCTTGACTGGAGCTAGAAAATCAAAGATGGCTTTATTCACATTTCATACCTCACCTGCGGTAGATGGAATAATTGGGCATTGACTGGGCTGCTCTCTCCCAGTAATTTTATATGATCTACATATCCAAGCTTCTTAAACATGGTACTTAGAAAATACATCTATCAATAGCTATTGTATTCATTCTCTTTGTGTTTATTCAAGAACACTGTTTCAGGTTCAAAGAGTATAGTGATAAACACAACAAACAAGATCCTAGCTCTTGTGGTAATTACATTCCACGTGGGGAATTGTAGGATATGATAAGAGATAGAAATACTCTGCCCTTGAGGAAGTTACAACATTGTTAAAAAGTGGGGATGATAAGCAATTGTGATCTAGCTAGAACCAGAGAGAATGGAAAGACAAACACAACTTGGTATAAGGAGAGGGGAAAAAAAAAACAAAACAAAAAAACAAAAAAACAAAAAATCCCCACAACAACAAAAAACCTGACTAATTTACCAGGAAAGTAATGTTGTTCTATATAAAATATTATATTATTCAAAGTCAAAAACTAGAGCCCTATGACATATGCTCACGGCTTAGTCCTTGGCACTCATATCTGCACGCTCTCCCTTGGTGATCTCAGTCTTATAGCTTTACATAGAATCTACATGTTAATGACTCACCAAAGGGTATCTTCAGCTTAGACATCTTGCTATATGATATGTCAATCATTTAATCTACATATCTACTTAGACTTCTAATAGGCACTGTATGTTTCCTATGGCCAAAATTAAATTCTTGAATTTTCCCTAGAAAAACTCTGCTTTTTTCCATTTCCCTATCACTTAGTAGCAGTACTACCACCAAGACACTTAGGCCAAACCACTGGAGTCTTTCTTGACTCCTTTCTTATCCTCACATACATATCCAGCCAACTAGCCAGTCTTTAGACTATATATGGTATTCTGTCTTTAGAATATATTTCAAGTTCAATTACTTTTCAATATTTCTTCCCCAGTACTATGCCGCTATTGCCTCTCCTCCTGATTGATCATCTCTTGCTTCCCCTATTATCTTCAGTCTATTTTCCACACAACTACTAGAGTAAACTTCTAAAAATAAAAGATGGGTTCATAACACCCCAGATTAAATGTTCAATGGCTTACCTTAGCTTATAAAGCCTCACATTGTTTTAGCTTCTACTCTTGCTCTGGCCTCTCCTTAGGTTATGCTTTCCAGCCCTTACAACTCTTCAGCCACATTGGCTTTCTTAATATTTTTTAAAAATGCAAAATGTGTTGTTTCCTTGAAATTAACACTGTTCTTCCCCCAAATGCTCCTTTTCCAGATTTTGGCTAGAAATGCCTTTTTTTTTTTTTTTAAGTTCCAGCTCTGGTCGTATCTTTTTTTTTTTTTTTTTTTGTGGGTACCGGGGGGTCGACCTCAGGACCTCGCGCGCCAACAGGCACCCGTGCCTCTGAGCAATATCACCAGCCCCTTTTTCGTATGTGGGTTCCGGGAGTCGAACTCGGGCCCTCGCGCTTGCAAGGCAGGCGCTTACGCTGCTGAGCCATCTCACCGGCCTCCGGTCGTATCTTATAGATCTTTCCTGATAACCCCATCTAAAGGAGCCCACAGTCACTAACCAAGCCCCCAGGATACACTGATAAATATAACGGACAAGATTCTACCTCTTGTGGTACTTATATTCTAAATGAAGGGATTCAGAACACAGTAAAAAGTACTTTGTTACTCTGTCTCATACTCTTCATAGCACTGACCATACTCTAAAAACATCTTATTTATTTTTTCCATTGGCCAATGGTTGCGTTTTACTTGATCCTAAACATATATGGCATAGTTTAATAGTTTACGAAGAAAATAACAAGTGCAAAATACTATGCAGAAATTTTCTTAGAGGATTGGGACCAGAACTCAGATCATTTACAGTAGAGGAAAAACAAAATGTTTCTGTCCAGGGAACTATGCGAAACAAATTGTGGACCACACTGGTGAGCTGACAAGTGAACAGGCAGGTGCAGCATCCCAAAGACCTACTATGACAACAGGAAAATGAAAAAGATGTCAACTGTGCCCTATAAGAAAGGACAGGGAAACAAAACATACGTGCTAACAGTGTAAGCGATACTTGTGTATGGAACACACAATTTTCATGTGTGAAGATTGCCTTGGGTATGACAATTGAAGCAAAGGATTATTTTTGTTGTAGAGTTCTATTGGTATTTTCATTGTAGTTCACATAGGTTTTTATTTCTGATGTTATCTTTTAGGTTTTGTAAGTAAGTACACAGCTGATGTGAAAACGTTGATGTCTATTCTAAGCACTCACTACACATTTGATATTTTATTTTATTGATATCTATTTCCCTGCTAAGTGCACATTGCACAACATAGCAGGAAGCTCCTGACAAAACAGGAAGAGAAGAGAGGTGACAAGAATGGCTGCCACATAGGAAAGGAAAGCTAAGCACATGTGCTGTCAGTGAAAGTGAGAGGTGTGCATAGAACACGCAGCTGTCATGTCTGAAGACTGCCTTGGGTGTAACAGTTGAAGCAGAGATGAGATTTCTGTGGTAGGCTTTTCTTTGTGTTTACATTGTAGCTCACATAGGTTCTCATTTCTGATGTTATCTCTTAGTTTTGCAAGCAAGTACACAACTGATGTGAAAATGTTGATGTTTATTCTAAATACACAATACATATTAACAATTTAATACTTTATTTTATTGGTATTTTATGTTCCCATTAACTACACATTGCATAATATAATAAGAACCTCCTGAAAAAGCAGCAAGACCAGCAAGATGTCAAGTACATCCTACAATAAAGGCCAGGAAAGCAGAACACATGCACCATCAGTGTAAGTGATACGTGTGTATGGAATGTGCTGTTAAAAACATCTTATGTATGCATTTCCTCATTTACATCTCTCTCTCCCCCATGCAGTGTATATTAACAGAGTGAGACAAACCACCGACTTTGGCTACCTCACTCTCCTTCATACTCTCACCCTTTACATGGTACTCAGCATATACGTCAGTGGTGGCAACCTATGGCGTGCACACTGCAGCAGGCTGTTTGTTATCACTGAAAGCTCTGTTATTGTGCTTTTCTTTCAACACAAAATTTTTTTTTTCCTAAACTAAAACCTCAATATCCAGGTTTAATTGCAGTGTTGTCACTTTGCTATAAATAAGTGGGTTTGGGTTGAGTTTGGGTACTCAGTCTGTAAAAGGTTTGCCATCACTGATACAGGTGAATTGCAATGAAATTTGTCAGATGTATGACTGAATATGCTTGCCTGTATTAGAAAATCTAGGCCTAACATCACAGCTATAAAGAAAAATTTGTTATGGAATTAAAACTGTTAATATCTCCTTCATGTGAGTTATTACCTTTCAAGCCCTAATCTCCAGTCCAACCCCAACATTATTCTAATATCAAGGGTAATTGGGTCCATTCATTAAGTTAGTTACCAGGGAAACACCTGTCAGCTAATTCACCAGAGCAACGTACATTTCCTGGCAGGTAACATACCTCTTTGCTTCATGTAAAAGTGTATTCTTTCAAGGGTGTGTTAAACATCAGTGTTCCGGTTATGGGTTCTGATATTTTCTTTGTCCCTTTGACACAAGCAACCACAACCTTGCTAAAACCAAACAAAGACAATGAAAAGACAAACACAATTTTAGGAAAGTGAACAGACACACAGATTTGAGCATAGGCTCTGCAAACTCTTCAATCTAACACGAACAACAATGAACCTGACTTCACATTAAACGCTAGACAAATCTGGGAGTCATTCACGGTTTAATTTCCTTTTTCTGTAAAATTTGGAAAATTATGCATATTCTTCCTAATTTCCTTTTGAAAAAGGCATTATTTTATATTATATAATTATGGGGTGGAAGTCCCTGGGGAATCTTAGAATCATCTAATCTACATCCAATGTGGAAACTGAGGCCTGATGAAATTAAGTGATTTACCCAGGCTTACAGCTTATTATTGGCAGGGCTGGAACTAGAACTTAGTTCTTCTGAACCTTAGGCCAGTGTTCCTTCTGCCTTACCATACTGAGATGTATGTCCTATTGTTTAGCATTTGAAGAATGTACGTATTATCCTCTAGTTACTTCATATCTTTAAGGGTGTGTTAGTAATTTGTTTTTCCCAATGTTTAATTTAGTTGGTCATATGCAAATAAATATTTATCAGATATAAGAATAGTCTGCCATCAATCTGTGCATGCACCACCCCTCTCTGCTACAATCATTGTCTCACTTTCCAGTTACTTCCCCTCATTCATTAAAAATTTTTAGCACCTGGCACACTGCCTTCCTCTACGCCGTGATTACTTATTCTTGGTGACTTCAGCAAGGTCTGGTCTAAACGATCCATTTGAGACTCTACCTATTCGGTTTCCTTATTTCCTTACCTCCAATGACCTTTTCCTCCACCCCACAGCAGTTACCCACTCCCATGCTCACATACCATGTTCTACAATCTTTATTTTAAGCAACCCATTATTTTAATTACCACCTCCTGTCTTCCCACTTTACTTATTCTTATACCCTCATTCTAGCTACTCTTTAGATTCATCAGGAACTCTAATCTTTTGGCCCCATCAAAATTTCCATAGTTTTCCTCTCTCCACTCTCCTCTTCATCCATCCTAGATTTCATGATCCATCACTATACTCATTCCCTTGTGTTCACCTGTAATGCCCTTGCTATTTTCTTCCCCATCATACTTACCTGGAAAAACTCCAATCCTGGTTAAAGCCTACTCTTTCCCTGCATTCAGGCAAATGAAACAAACCTGGATAAAATAGTTACAATTGTATTATTTAAACCTGTGATCACAAATTATAAGCAGGCCTTAAGCAGTGCCCTAATTCTATATTTTCTCTATCAATACTCTCCTACTCCTCTAGACAACTTTCTCACCTCAAACTCCCCACTCTTGATGCCCATTCTTCATTCTCAACTGATACTTTCACCTATTGATTCACTGGGGGAAAAATAAGATTAAGCAAAAAGTGACCAGTATCTTTTCTAAAAATCTCTCTTCCTGAAAGCCCAACATCTACCCCTTAAAACAAGTAAGATATCCATGGTCTTACTGAAGGCTAAACTCTCTATTGAAAGACAATTCTTCATGGGTTTTAGACATTTCCTCTGTTCAAGATTATGTTATTGAGGATGTTTGTATAGTGAACAACCTTAGAAAATAGAGTGTCTCCTTCTGGAACAAGCAGCAGGAATGCTTACTGTCTAGAGCAAAGAACAGGCATATTTATTGGCCAATATAAGAGTCAGGGCTGGGTGTGGCAGCTCACACCTGTAAACGCAGCATTCTAGGAGGCTAAGGCAGGAGGACTGAAAGCTCAAGCCCAGCCAGGGAAGCTTAGCAACTTAGAAAGACACTATCTCAAAATAAAAAATAAAAAAGGTCTGGGGGTGTAGCTCAGTGCAAAGGCCCTGGGTTCAATCTGTAGCACCACAAAAAACAAATAAACAACACACAAAAAACCCCCAAAACAGCTCAGGTTCCCTAAGCTCAGAGTTCCTCACTTGTAATCTTACCCACTGTATGTGCAGGTATCACCTGGCCCTCTTTACATTGCTCTGTGGAAACTGAGGTTCAGGGAACCAGTGTTGTGAGAAATCAAATCCTTTGTCTCTGAGCCAGGAATCTCATGAGCTGACCATCCATGAAATTGTGGCAGGCTAACTTGTTAAGCTTGCAAGTAGTATAAAAATCTCAGATCCTTTACATGCATTACTTCTAAACTGTGCCATATTTCCTCTCACCTTCTCAAAGACTGTTTCTACAGGTATCTACTCTACTTTTGCATTATGAAATTTTTTTTTAAACTAGTGCATATTAGTTACAATGAAGAGCGGGTTTCATTCTGGCATATCCATACACACATATAACACACTTTGATTGTTTCCCCCACTCTCCCACTTCCCTTTACCCTCAGTCCCCTGCCTCTTCTCTAAGTCTCCCTTCCATTTTCATGTCATAGCTCTTGAAAATTTTTTTACTTGATTAGTTTATTTCATATGTATATGTTTGCCTTCCCACTCTCTACATCTGATTACCACTACTACATCCCATCCTAAAATTTCATATATAATAATTTTTACCAACCTTCCACTTTTAGCTTTCAATTACTCAACCTACACATATAATTTCTCCCATCTTAAAAGATAAAACCAACTTCTTTCAGGTTGCTTATCCCTGTCTATTGCCCCATTTCTCTGCTGTCCTTTAATTTTTATTTTATTTTCTTATTTATTCATCTTGGTTTTTTTGAGATAGGGTCTCCCTAGGTAGTACAGACTGGCCTTGGACACACTATGTAGCCCAGACTGGCCTCAAACTCAAGATGATCTTCCTGCCTCAGCCTCCCAAGTGAGTGTTGGGATTACAGGTGTGCAACACCATGCCCAGCATCTCTGCTGTCTTTTTAAACAAGACTTCTTGGAAGACTTGTCTGGTTTTTTTTTTTCCACTTCTTTACTTCTTATTCTATCCTAACTTGTTCCAATTAGATTTTACTTATACTACTTTCCCAAAACCCTCTCTAGGGTTATCAGTAAACTTCACATGGCCCAGGCTGGTCTCCCACTCCGAGATCCTGCTTCAGCCTTCCGAATGCTTAGATTATAGGCATATGCCACCATGTCATTCATTTTAAACATGAATTCTAAATGGAGGCTACTGTCACTTCCAAGACTTGATAGTACTGATTGCTTGAGGCATGGGCACATGGGTCTAAACCAACCAATTAGTCATTACTTTAGATTTGTTAGGAATACTGGCTCTTTCATGATTGCGGAGTACTTAATGTATGACCGGAGCTGCTAGCTCTAGTAAGAGAGAATACAAGTATCATGAAGAAAAAAGGATAGAGGTAAAAGGGGAGAAAAACATTACAGACACCATTTAAGTACCTGGCCCCATTGGCTTCCATGATGTGGGACACTTTGGTATCACAGATTCCTTTAATATTTGAATACTTTTTCATCATCTATGGAAATATAGTTGCTATAACACTAATGTTCAATTTGGTCCTTCAGAGTTCCCACAGCTTTTCCTATCATCATTTTGTTGGTTATGTGAGATGAGTAGACCAAGTAATGTCAGGCTTAGTTTTGACAAATGGTGAAACTGAAACAGAGGTTAAATGGTGTTCAGGGTAGAATGAAAACTCAAGCAGGTCTAAAGCATCCTGTCAGGATGTCACGGGTTACTGTAACACTGTGATACACTATGGAACATTTTCAATAATTACTGAAAATTTCAGAAGAGCCCTGAACAGTTTTATTAATTCAAACACAAAAACCTATTAAAATGCACATTCGGCCCATTATTTAAATTATAGTTTCAAAAGTATTTGCATGCTCCCAAAAGTCAATCTTTGCCATGTTCCAAATCAAGTTCCTGTTAGGCTTTCAAATTCTAGAATTTTAATTTAGAGATTACTGGGGGAGGGGCATGTTTGTGTGTGTGTGCTAATACCAGGACCAACACCCAGTGTTTAATAAGCATATATATGAATGAGAGTAAATTTTCATACTCCTTGACTAAGGTAGAACTATACTGAATATAGCCCATGGGAAATTATTTACAAAGGTGGCTTGTAATCACAAAGTACTTTAGCACCGGATGTGGTGGCACACGCCTGTAATCCCAGGACTCAGGAAGCTGAGGCAGGAGGATTACCATGGAGTCCAAGGCCAGCCTGGACTACACAGTGAGTTCAAGACCAGTCCGGACTACACAGTGAGACCCTGTCTCAAAAAAACTAAAAAAAAAGTCCTTTGGTAATATTACCATGACACCTTTGTTTTGCAGAACTCAAATGCTTTTACAGTATTAACTCTTTCGCCTTAACTCTATCACTGAACTGATAAAGGCAGGCTGGATGACAAATAGAATATCCCCATTTTATCTTCTGGAGTTGATGGAGAAAGGAGGTACTGTGTTAAAGAATGCAAAGCAAGAGCAGTCTAACTTCCCCTTCGGGCTCATGATTGTTACATTGCAGCAAGGAGAATTCCTCCATTTTAAGTAGGAATAATATCTGTTACGCAGAATGTAATTTTATATAATTGTTTCAACAGAATCATGGCATGGGTATGTCAAAAATATTGGAATGGTCATACATACTATTAATCAGCAGTGTTTTTTTTTTTTTTTTGTGGGTACCGGGGGGTCGACCTCAGGACCTCGCGCGCCAGCAGGCACCCGTGCCGCTGAGCGATATCACCGGCCCCTTTTTCGTATGTGGGATCCGGGAGTCGAACTCGGGCCCTCGCGCTTGCCGGGCAGGCGCTTATGCCGCTGAGCCATCTCACCGGCCCAATCAGCAGTGTTTTTGATCTTGTATTCTGATATTTTCATTTTTAGGAGGCTAAAGATAAAGGATTTTTTAAGTGCAGTATTATAATAAACTGACAGTCCTATCAAGGGTCCCCATTTCTCTAGACTGCCATTAGGCTCAAATCAATCCTCTAAATAAAGTCTGTCCCAAGAGACACAACTGATGTAGGGGAAAGTGGAATTTTTAAAACCAAGCCAGACGTCACACGTTTGTGTTCTATCCATCTGTACCTTTTATTAACCAAGGGCTGGAGCCACCCAGGCGGACAGACACAGGCGCACAATCTTCTCCCACACAAGCCTGGAATGGTAACAGTGAGCGGCTGCCTAAGAAAGAAAAGCCGATTCAGAGCTGTGGAGTGGTGTGGGGGTGTGTGTGGCAGGGTGAGGGAGTCATTCCTCTTCTCCATCCAAGGATGCTATTTATTGGAAATCCTGCACATCTTTTTTAAAAAATTTATTTCTTTCGAGTGGGAGGCAAAACCTTTCTGACACGAAAGAAGAAAGGGGGTAAAATGCAAGACTGCATGGGCAGCTTTCGAGAGGAGGACATGCAGCCTTGCTTTGGATTGGGACTTCGCGCAGAGAAAGGCTGCGGCGTCCACGACCTGTTCGGGTGCAAAGACGTCGCCCTTCTGCCCTTTTGACCTGCCACCATCACCCAGCACCCCAAGCTTTTACCCACAGACCCCCCAAGGGCAGCAGTCCCTCTCCTGTGACCACAGCTCACGCAACTCTCGGCTTCTTCATCGTCTCCAAACCCAAAAGCGCTTTGCATTCTCCATGTGCGAGTGCGGCTCACCCCTCTCCCTCCACCACTCCTTAGACAGCAGCAACATCCAGGTGCCCATCTCTCACACCCTTTCCAGACCTTCACCCGCTTTCTCGACTCCCCTGGTCTACAGGACCTTCCGCACCCTACCTCCACGTGCAAATCCGGTCCTTAACCCTCACTCCTTTTCCTCTCCCCACCTACAGCCTCGGGCTCCACCCACCACGCCTGGGGCGCGCGCCCAGAAGCTAGGGCACCTGGCCGCACCTCCCTCTCCTCCCGCTCCCCCGCCCAGAGCGCACCACAGCTCCGCGCCCACCCTGCGCCTCTTCCTCCTCCCCGCCCCCTCCCTCAGCGGGAGGCAGGGGGCGGGACACAAGCGAACACTGCGGCGTGGCCAATAGGCGCTCGGCTTACTCTGGCCTCTCCCCCGTGCTGCAGCCAATCGCGGCGGGCGGTGGTGGTAATATCGTGGAGTGGAGTTTGGATGCCGCCGCTGCCGCGGGCTGGAGTGGCTCGCGGCTGGGGCTGCTGGAGTATTTCGGGAAGGGGGCGTGAGAAGGCGGCGGCGGGGGCAGCGTGTGGAGGCAGCCGAGGGAAAGAGAAAGAAAGGAAGGAAGAGGGCGGGGAGTCCTTAGAGAAGGAGGCGGGACCGGCCGGGCTTCTCACCTCGCGGCGGCGGGCGGCGGCGCCGCCCCCTACCCGCGGTCTCTTCAGCGTGGCCGGCTGCCGACCCGCAGGCATCGGATAGCGGCTGGAGCTACTGGGGCGGCAGCAGTGGGCCCGGTGGCGGCGAAGGCTGGAGTGGGCGCGGAGGCGACCGCCATGGCGTTCCTCAAACTCCGCGACCAGGTAGGTGAGGGGCGGCAGGGCGGGATCGCGCCGCCGGGGGAGGAGGAGGAGGGCGGACCGGCGGGGTGGGCCGCCTGGGAGCCCGCTCGGCGGGGTGGCTGTGAGAGAAGCGAAGGTCACCGGCCAGGGTTGGACTCGAGGCGGCGGGCCGGGGGCCGTCGACGACCCGCCTGTCAGGGCAGCCGGGCCGGGGGAAGCTCACATGCCGCCGGGGATCTCGCCGCGGTGGCGAGAGGGGCGGGCTCTGTGCTGGCCGCCCTCGCGTCCGGCGCGCTGCCGGGTAGGCGTCTCCTCTTTCCTGCCAGGTGAGGCTCGGGCCTAACAGGTGGCTTTGCGATGCGGGGCGGGAGCCGTGTTGGCTTTCGTGACCTAGGGTCGCGACCTTGCTCTCCTGTTTGCTTCGCGGATAGCTCTAAGCTTGTACTCTCTCCTAAAAGGAGAAGGGGGGAACCACAAACCTGGTTGATTCTAGTAGGATTTAGTTATTACTGTGTGCAGGTTCCCAGACTTGCTTTCTTTTGACATTTTGTGCACCATCTTGGTTACTTTTCTTGACGTAGGAGGAGCTGGTTAGAGAATACCTGAAGTGCCAAAAAGACTGATACACTGGGACTGGAAAAAAACAACAAAAATCTTCGTGTGTTTAGGAATGAAATCGCAACTATATGTGAATGATTGGTACACCTAGATCATGAGAAGATGGGTAATAAGGCTTTCAGGAAATGCATCAGATGCTTTCAAATATTTGAGTCTTTCGTAGGGCAAAGGGAAATTAACGTGTGTAATTTCCCGAGTCCAGGGAATATATTAGTGCGGAAAACTTTTGCTATTTGTTTTTCTGAACAAAGGATAACTGAACAGATTTGAAGGAAAAAATAACTTGCATGCATTGGGAAATTATTCAGAAAGTGAGTACCCCTTTTACAAAGACAATGGAGGAAAACGATGTAAATTTTATATTACCTCTTAATAAATATCATACCTTTAATTCCGATTATAGTTACCATGGATTCTCATTGCAAAAGTGAATTTAATATTTAGGCTGATGCTTGAATTTTCCTATCACTTGGTATCAGAAGAATTTTAGCTGGTGTTAACATCAGAGCACGATACTTTGAACAACTTCGATTCGTTAACTTTATGCTTTGCATTTCAAATGACATACAGAACTTCACTGTTCAGTATGATAACCTCTAGCCATATGTAGTGCCTTAAATTTAAATTAATGAAATAACTCAGTTCCTTAATTTTGCTGGCCATTTTTAAGGGCTCAGTAGCCACAGGTAAATGTTGGCCATTATATTGAACAGGACCGATAAAGAACACTTCTGTCGTTTCTCAAAGTTGTATCAGACAACATTGTTAATAACAGGTAAAGCATAGGTAAGCAATAAACTATATCTAATTCCTGAACAGTTAACACACATTACACTCTTAACAGCATGACTTAAAAGCTGGATTTTCCACTAATCTTTGCCAATCTAATAATGCTCTGTGCTTGTTTTTGTTTTTAGTCCTACACTTTTGAAAAGTTATTTTTGTGGTTTATAGTATTGTGTGCATTGGGAAATTGATAGACTTTAGGAGAACATATTTTATTTACCATCACGTTTAAGATGAAACAGGATTGTGTTTTTGTTTGGAATTAAAACCCATTTGTACCTTTGCACTCGAGTATTTAGGAATTGCAATTATGAAGCAATTATGATTAGCACTCTAGTTTTATGTAATATCTAGTAATAATCAGTGATGTTATTCTTTAAAATGTCACCTGTAAAGTTGAAAATACATGGACAAGTTTAAGAAATGGCATGGTTGGGGGAAAACCATTGAGTTTTATTTTTATACAATACTAAGTAACTGGCTCATCTAGTCTCTCTTTTTTTTTTTTTTTTTTGTCGGTACCGGGGTCGACCTCAGGACCTCGCGCGCCAGCAGGCATCCGTGCCGCTGAGCGATATCCCCGGCCCTTTTTTCGTATGTGGGTTCGGGGAGTCGAACTCGGGCCCTCGCGCTTGCCAGGCAGGCGCTTACGCTGCTGAGCCATCTCACTGGCCCCTCTCTCTTTTGAAAGATTTTGAAAAATGAGTTTGTTTTGCTTAGTTGAAAGGGAATGCTTGTTTTTAGAAGTCATCCTATATATTGATGTTTTATTAGCTATTAGAAGTGATGATAAAATGAAATGGAATGTATAATACTCTTAACCTTTCCCATCTGCAGGAAAAGCATTTCAGCTAGATGAATTAGTTTATTTGGAGGAAAGCAGAAGGTCTGGATGAGTACACAGAATTTTAAAGATGAAAGGTGCATGACGTAGCTTCTAACTCAAAAGTCCAGTGTATGTTGAGATAGGAAGTAGTAGAATCTGGTTTTCCAGGTTAGTTTCCATATTTACCTTGTATTTTATTTTTTCTAGCTTTGCTAAATATAGTTTAATACAGAGAAGCTACAAATGGGTAAAGGTTTTCTTTGTGCATTTAAGCATTCGGAGGGTTCTAGATGGTTTAAATATAAAATCAGTAAGTAAATAAAGAAGTTTGTCCTCATCCATTCAATAATTGAGTAAGCACTCATTTTGGGCTGACATGCAATTATGGGGATAAGTAATTACTGTTCTACTGTGGTACTGTCAATAAGTAGATGAAAATAATTTTAATGTATTATAGTGTAATGTATTATGTATTGTAAGGTATTATAGTAAATGAAAATTATTTTCTGTCTGTCGGAGTAGACACATGAAGTTTTTTCCTAAATTATTTCACTTTGGTTTATACAACATCTAACAGTTGGAGGGTTTTCCCCCAACAGGTTCTCTGTCATGATTTTTATCTTTTCAGTTAGTAAAAATTAGTCATATGCGATTACATTTTATCAGCAGTACACCCTAGAGGAAAAGAAGAAGGTGTTTGTTTAGATTACGGATCACACAACTAGGAAGCTAGGTGGCAACTGACGCTTAAGCATTAGTGTTTCAACAGAGTGGAGAATGGTGGGGATGATAGGCACAGAATCAGGTATGTTCCTTGATGCTCAGCTCCAGGCCATTGTTGTTGTACAGGTGTGCCTAGTATTTTCAGACCGCCAAATTTTTTTAGGAAGCCAGAAATTCAGATTGTTATGCAATATGTATTTGTAGCTGGGTGTGATGGCACACACATTTAGTTCTAGCACTCCTGCAATCCCAGCCCTTGGGAGGCTGAGGGAGGAGGATGGCGTTCTAGGCCAGGCTGAAGTAAGTAGTGAGACTCTGTCTCAAAAACAACAACAAAGGGCCAGTGAGATAGCTCAGCAGCATAAGCACCTGCCTGGCAAGCGCGAAGTCCTGAGTTCGACTCCCATAACCCACATAAAGGAAAAAAAAGGGCCGGTGATATCGCTCAGCGGCACAAGTGCCTGCTGACAAGCGCGAGGTCCTGAGGTCGACTCCCGGTACCCATATTAAAACAACAACAAAGCCTATTTGTAAATGTTGGCAAGTTGATAACCACCAATGACAGCAACTGATGTGGTTCTAAAAAACGAGCTAGAAGCTAGTAAGTAACTAGTTAGTTGCTGCTAATTTAGATCATTTGGAGAAAAGCAACAAACTAGATTCCTATTAAAAACAGATTTCTTTAAGATAAAATAGCCAAATGGTCATAAAGTTTTGTATATGATTTTTCGGTTGTGTGTGTGTGTGTGTGTGTGTGTGCAAGCAGTCCAACACTGAGTTATACTCTCAGCCCAGTCATAAACTTAAAACAATTAAGATTTAAATTTATTTATTTATTTATTTATTTATTTTTTGTGGGTACCGGGGGGTCGACCTCAGGACCTCGCACGCCAGCAGGCGCCCGTGCCGCTGAGCGATATCACCGGCCCCTTTTTTTTTCGTATGTGGGTTCCGGGAGTCGAACTCGGGCCCTCACGCTTGCCGGGCAGGCGCTTAAGCCGCTGAGCCATCTCACCGGCCCCTTAAATTTATGTATCATAAAATTTACTTCGTGTGTGTGTGTGCATGTGTGTGTGGTTTTCTGAGACAGGTTCTCACTGTGTAGGTCAGGCTGGTCTTGAATTTATGATCCTCCTGCCTTGGCCTCCTGAGGACTAGGATTACAGGTGTGCTTTTCCATATTGGGCTCAGAAGGGGCCCCCTCTCTTTTCTTTTAGGTGGTACTGGAGATTGAACACTAGTCCTTCACACAGTTACATCCATTACATCCCCCCCCCCCCTTTTTTGTATTTTGATACATGGTCTTGCCAAATTGTGCAGGCTGTCAAACTTGAAATACTCTTGCCTCAGCCTTCCAGAGCATTGGGATTACAGATGTGTACAACCACATCTGGCTAGAATTTACCCTCTTGTACATTTAATGATTTTTAAACTAATCACAAAACTGCAGCCATTATCACTAATCTGGAACATTTTCATCACTCCAAAAAGAAACCCCATGCTTATTTGTAGTCATTTTCCGTATCCCCTCCCCCCAGCTCCTGATCACCACTAATCTACTTTCTCTTTATGAATTTGCTGATTTTAGATATTTCATATGAATGAAATCATACACTATCTGGCCTTTTTATCTGGTTTCCTTCATTTAGCTTAATATTTCTTAAGGTTTGTTCACATCATTTCAAGAAATTTATGGTCATAGACTCTGTGTTTGTGTGTGTGAGAGAGAGAGAGAGAGAAAGGGGAGAGGGAGGGACACACAGAGATAGAGATAGAGACAGAGACAGATGAACAGACACATGAGGGCCTTAACCCAGGAAGTGATGAGCTATATCCCTTTTTATTTTTTGGCAGGGTCCCATTATGTTGCCCAAGCCCTGCCTCTGCCTCCCAGGTAGCTGGGATTATAGGCATATGCCACCACACTTGGGTAACTTTTTTTTTTTAACCTCATGCATGCTAGGTAAGCATTCTACCACCGAGCAACACCCTCAGTTCTGGTCAAACAGTTGTATCATGTATAAGAGTTCTTTGAAAAAGTAGTTCGTGTCCGTAGGCATTTCCCTTCCACCTATGGGGTACAAATGTATAATCTGGAATAGTATTTACTTCTGTTTTCAGAATTTGTTTAGTAATTGGAGTTAAATTTTGTTCATAGTAGTTCTAAAGGGGTATCTTTTACATTCGGGCTTTCTCTTTTCTTTTTCTTTTTTTTATATGTAAGTAGGTGCCTTGAAATCTTATTTTTCCTTGTTTAAAAAATTTTAATTGCCACATAGTGTACTTGTTTATGAGGTACAGTGTGATATTTCATTACATCATACAGTGTATAATGATTAGTGTGGTTGGTATATCCATCATTTCCTTGTGCTGGGAATATTCAAAATCCTCTCTATTGCTTATAGAAATATACAATTGTGTATTTAATATTGCTATTGAAATATATGATTGTCAGCCTTAGTTACCCTGGTATGTTATGGACCCTTGGGAGTTATTCCTCCTATTCAAGTGCACCCCTGTCCCCATTAGCCATCCTGTCTCCCTTGCACTTCGCCCATAATCCCCCTTGTACCTCACCCCTAGTCTCTGGTAACCACTGTTCTAATCTCTATTTTTATGAAATCAGCTTTTTAAGCTTTCACATGTAAGTGAGAACATGAAATGCTGTACTGTATTCATCTTCCATTTGGATTGTTTTTTTTTGTGTGTAGGAGCCATCTTTGTGTGCTGCCTTCTAGGTAGGCCATTAGGTGGGGATTCTTGATCAAGATGGTGTTGTGTTGTGTTTTCTTTGTTTTTTTTTTTTTTTTTGTGTGTGTGTGTGGGTACCAGGGGTCGACCTCAGGACCTCGCACGCCATCACGCGCCCGGGCCGCTGAGCAATATCACCGGCCCTTTTTTTGTATGTGGGTTCCGGGAGTCGAACTTGGGCCCTCACGCTTGCCAGGCAGGCACTTACGCCGCTGAGCCATCTCACTGGCCCTGTTTTGTTGTTTTTTGAGACAGGATCTTGCTGTGTAATTTGGGCTGGCCTTGAACTGTGTAGCCCAAGCTGGCCTCAAACTCAAGATAATCCTCTTGCCTGCCTCAGCCTCCTGAGTGCTGGGATTACAGGTATGTGCCGCCACCCCTAGCTTTCAAGATTTTTTTTTTTTAGACAAGGTTGACACATATTTTAGTGAGTAGATGTTGGGTGAATGCAAATAACTTAACCACCATTTTGGATAGTAAAAAGTTCTCATTTGATCCAAGTACCTGCTTAGAATGGAGCATTGTTTGACCTTTTTTTTTTTTTTTTTCTTTTTTTTTGTGGGTACCAGGGGTCGACCTCAGGACCTCGTGCGCCAGCAGGCTCCCATGCCGCTGAGCGATATCACCGGCCCTTTTTTCATATGTGGGTTCCAGGAGTCGAACTTGGGCCCTCGCGCTTGCCAGGCAGGCGCTTATGCCGCTGAGCCATCTCACCGGCCCTTGACCTTTTACTATGGGGGAAAAATAGAGAGATAACTCCAGAGAAATCCTTTTTTTTTTTTTTAATGTGGGTACCGGGAGTCTACCTCAGGACCTCGCGCATGCCAGCAAGTGCTTGTGCCGCTGAACGATATCACCGGCCCTGAGAAATCTTGTAGGTTACAGAATACATGAAATGCTTGAAGAATACTGATGTCCATGTATTCAAATACTCTATGTCACATGTCCTTCTGCTTTGTGCTGGAAGCTATGCAGGACACAAGGATGAAGTAGCACCATCTTTGTCTTTAAGGTTCTTATTAATAGGCTGGAAGAGGAGAAAAAACACAAAGGGTATGTGAGATATGTCATATGAAAATATTCAAATGGAAACATATGGAACATATTATTTGAGATGTAGTATACAGTTCAAAAGTAAGTGCCTCCTATGTTTCCTGACTTTGGATATACGTTGTATAAAGGGGAACCTGGCGAGTGCCCTAAGAGGTAGAGATGTTTCAGAATTCAGAAAGCACCAGATTATAGGTAGAGGTAAACCTTTGTGGCAAGGGAGGTATTTTAGATTCACCCGAAAGATTTGTCAGTGTCAGAAGGTAACAGCTGTAGCCAGGCGTGGTGGTGAAGCCTATTATTCCAGTACTCTAGGAACTGAGACAGGAGGATCTTGAGTTGAAACCCAGCTGAGCAATTTAGCAGATCCTGTCTCAAAATGAAAAAAGGGCTGGGAATGTAGCTCAGTGCAAAGGCCCAGGGTTCAGTCCCCAATACCAAAGGGTAGGGGAAAAGCTAACAGTTGTGCTTGAAAGCAACAAGAAAACAGTGAAGGTAAGCCAAGAAAGAGGATGGTATATCTATGTTGTGATAATGAGCAGACCTGATTGGTATGTATAGTAGAAAGTGTAGGAGATAGCTTAGTTAACAGTGACTACATTATGAGGTACTTCGAAAATGAGGCTGAGACTTTGGTCTTGGGAAGTAATAGTTGGCTTTCTGAAAATAGAGTCTGTGAGGGTTTCAGCCAGAATGTGCATATGTACACTTTTCTGAAGAGGGTTTATAACTCTATTAGATCCTCAGAAGAGTCCATGACATGCAAAGGTTAACCACTACATTGTACGTTTTAGAAGGATGGATTGCAGAAGGCAAACAGATACACCCAAAATCAGTTAGGTAGCTGCTGCTATAATTCAAAACATACGTAAAATACTTTAGTACAGACTAAGAACATTAAATACTAAGCAGAGGTTTGACTGCGAATAAATACATATTTTTGTTTTGTTTTGTTTCATGTTTCGAGACAGGATCTCACTATGTAGTTCAGGCTGGCCTTCAATTCACTATGTAACTGAGGCCAAGGCAATTCTCCTGCCTCAGCCACCCAAGTGCTGGGATTACAGATGTGTGTCATCACACCTGGCTGAATAAATAACATCTTGAAAGATGTATTTCCTCATAACTATATTAATGGCTTGTTATGTGCAAATGAGAATGTCTTATAGTCACACAATAATTGACAATTTTTTTGGTCACAGTCCCACTAGGATATATGAAACATAATGAAAATGTAATTAAACATTAGTTGTGGTTTTAAAGAAAAAGAACAGATAATTCAAGTAAAATTTGGGTTGCATTAAGGTTTTCAGCATTGATCTTTGTTGTTTTTCTAGTCTAGTATAAAATTTACTCAGTTAACATGTTCTGCTTGGGCCAAGGTGAGATAACCATAGAAAATGCTCTGAGCCTAGTTCAGAGTAACTCTTTTGGTCTTGATAGTGTATCTTGTGGGCAGTTCAAATGAAGTCATTGACACTGATACTCCTAATTTTAAGAAAAATGAAGGAAATATCTAGTTACTTAGACCAATTCTGTTTTCAACAAGTATAAAGTTGAAATGATTAAATTTCTTAAGTACTTTAGGTTTAATATCCACTGCCCTCCTCCACTCCCAGTTCTAGTTCTACAGGCGTACCTCAGAGATATTGTGAATTCAGTATTAACTGCAATACAGTGAGCAGTGCAATAAAGTGAGTCATATGAAATTTTTGGTTTTCCAGTACATATAAAAATTATGCTCATATTATACGGTAGCCTATTACGTACAGTAGTATTATGGCTAAAAAAGTGCCTATCTAAATTAAAAATACTTTATTACTAAAAGATGCTAATGATCATCTATGCTGTTGAAAAAGTCCTGATAGACTTGCTCAACACAGGACTGTCACAGACCTTCACTGTGTAAAAGTATCTGCAAAGCACAATAAAAGCAGGTATGCCTGTACTGTTAAGTGATTCATTGATTCTCAGTATGTGATACTGATTTTTAAAAAATTAAAAAGTTACCAGAATTCTTTTTGTGTGTGACCTGATTGACTTTGAAAACATCTGGATAAAATTATTCCTATAACTAGTGAAAAGCCCACTTTGGTTAACAAATTTAAGTTCAAATTTTTATTAATGGAGTTTACTCATCTAAATTCATTTATTATAAACTTAATGGTATGTCTTTACTACACTTAAGGATTTAGAGTCACAGATAATATTATTGAAACATGTGGCACAGGGCAGTTAAAATGTTTAAAAAGGGAATTGGGTAGAGAAATTCTTGTTCCAGAATCCTAAAATAAGTGTTATAGGTAAGCACTACATTTAACTTTATTCCCTGTTACTGAAGGTACCAAGAAAAAAAGAGGTATAAATTAGTTTGCAGAGGCAGCCCTTCCTTTTGCATCAATTTTTGGATTAAAAAGTTTGGTAGCTTTTTCTTTTTTAAACAGTTTTGTTGAAATTAATTCACAAATTTAAATCATACAATTCAGTATTTCTTAGTGTGTTCACAGAGCTGTACAAGTATTGCCATAATCAATTTTAGAACATTTTGTCATGCAGAATGAAGCCTATTAATCCTATCATGAATTTACAATCTTTTCACTTGCTCAGGCTTCACTGAGTGAAAAGGGATTGACCTGGTCCTCATATAAGATATGTATTTAATGTGTATATGTAACAAAACTTTTATGTATATACATACCATATATATGTGTGTGTGTGTGTAAAATAACATATTTTATTTGGGCAACGTGCTGGATGCTGGTCAAGGAGGCACAAGCTCAGCCTGGGCAACTTGGTGAGATCTTGTCTCAAAATAAAAAGTAAAGAGTGGGGATATAGCTCAGTGGTAGAGCACCCTTGGCTTCCATCCCACACACCCCCCCACGGCATCATAAACAAGTCGGATATTTGACCTTGTTTATGTGAAACTAATGCATCCATGTCTGTTTTGATGGAGATGGAACCCAAGTTTAGTAAGAAAATTTACATTTCTGCCTAATAGCAGTAAACACTTATCTTCACTGGTACACACACGTAAGTAGGTTGAAAATACTTTTGTCACTCATCCCTGCATTTTACTCACCAAGTTGCACAAGTGCCTGTAACTTAAAATACTTGCAGGTTTTGATTTGACTCACTGGGTGCTGGAGGTGGAGTTAGCACCACACTGTCCTGTCCTGCACAGCGTTCCGTTGTGACCTACGCATTCCACACTGGCCCACTGTGCAATTGAGTCATGAGAAATATCTTTAAAAATCACACACTAATGTTAAAAGATGATCTTGTGGGGTCACATTACTAGGTGTCCAGGCCTACATGCAGCCAGGGCTGTCTATGGTTTGGATACACCTGTGCTCAAACCATCATCCTCCAAATCTCTATCCTCCTCAGCCCTAGAAAACCAACATTCTTGGGCCGGTGAGATGGCTCAGCGGCTTAAGCGCCTGCCCGGCAAGCGCGAGGGCCCGAGTTCGACTCCCGGAACCCACATACGAAAAAAGGGCCGGTGATATCGCTCAGCGGCCCGGGCGCCTGCTGGCGCGCGAGGTCCTGAGGTCGACCACCCGGTACCCACAAAAAAAAAAAAAGAAAACCAACATTCTGTCTGTATAGATTTGCTTGTTTCAGTTAGTATGTTTTTGAGGTTCATTCATATTATTAACAAGTATCACTATTTCTATTGCTGAATAATATTCCACTATAGGGATATACAGTGTTGTATTTATCCACTCATCAGTTAATGGACATTTGAGTTGTTTACACTTCTTGACTATTATGAGTAAAGCTGCTGTGAACGTTTATGTATAAATTTTTATGTGGATATAAGTTTTTATTTCTCTGGGGCATATACTTAGAAAAGGAATAGTTGGGTAATATGTTAAGTGTCTTTTGAAGAACCATCATTCTGTTTTTTTAGAATACACTCTTTTACATTCCCAGTGATATAGGGATGATATCAGAACCTCCAAATATTATATAAAGGAAATATAACTCCCAACCCGTTAGATGTCTGATATGCCAGTTTGTGTTCTCTAAAATAGAAGAATGAATTCTGGGAACAACAGAGGTTGAGAGTAGGAAATATTTATTGAGGGATAGAAAGCTCCTGCCTGAGAGGGACAGGAGGAGTCACCTGGAAAGTGGGTTGCCCCCTACCCCACTTCTCAGGGGAAGATTTATAGAGCACAACCATGGGGATACAGCGTGAGTTACAGCTCTGATCAATAAGCTTGTAAGTGTAGTGCTTAGGTAATATTGAACCAATGGGGAAGCAAGTCACCTAGCCATAGGGCATGGAAAGAACAAAGAATTTCTCAGGTAGGTTGATGGGTGGGGGATCTTGGTTGCTCCCTGAGGTGACTGATACTTATCTAGACTTTATTAGACCAGATGTTATCACTTATCCCTTGGGGAGTATGTAGGACTGATCCTTTGGTTGTTATCTTTAGGCTTGGCCTCCAACTAATGCTTCTCTGGCCACAGTTAAGCATTTTCACCATTTTTTCCTTAACTCTTTCAAGGACCCAGCCCTATCTGACTGCCTATAATATTCCTACCTAACTTACTGTCTATAAACCAGCAGTAGTGTATGAGGCCAATTTACCCAAATCATTGACCCCCTTTTTATTTAAAATTTTTTTAACATATTGTATTTTGGTGGGTAACATCAAATATTTTATTGAGGGGCTGAAGATGATAGTAAGACCTGATGTCCTTGTATGGCTGGATCTCCTTGGCCTCATTGTCTAAAACTGCCTATCGTTTATAATTAGAGCCATTCCAGTGTGTATGAAGTGGTATCTCAGGTTTTGTTTTGTTTTGTTTTGTTTTGTTTTGTTTTTTTTGCTGGGGACTGAACGCAGGGATACTCTACTACAAAGCTACACCCGTCATCTCTTTTTGTATTTTTATTTTGTGGCAAGTTCTCATCAAGTGGTCCATGGTGGTCCAACTTGCCATCCTCCTGCCTCATCTTCTCAGGTAGCTGGGATTACAGGCATGTTTCCACCTTGCCCAACCTCCTTGTAGGTTTTTTTTGTTTTGTTTTGTTTGTTTTTGTGGGTACCGGGGATCGAACTCAGGACCTCGCATGCCAGTGGCACCCGTGCCGCTGAGCGATATCACCGGCCCTTTTTTCGTATGTGGGTTCTGGGAGTCGAACTCGGGCCCTCGCGCTTGCCTGGCAGGCGCTTATGCCGCTGAGCTATCTCACCGGCCCCTCCTTGTAGTTTTGATTTTCATTTTCTAGACTTCCTCATGCCTGGGGCATAACCATCAACCCCCTTCTTAGCCCAGATGAAGTGACAGTATGCAGATGCTTGCTCAGGAGGTCTGGGGCCCCAGTTTCTAAAGGGAAGAGAGGGAATGGAAGATGGCTGAGTGTGATAAGCAAACCTCAGAATGTAAGTTGGCTCACTGTATTCCCTCTCCCCTCTATTCCTTCCTATAAAAGACCCCTAACACCTGTACATGGTGAGATGGTAATTTGGGTTTTGGGGCCCCTCCATCTCCTGGGAGCTATCTTTAAATGGATTCGTTTTTTCTTTTTAGCAAAATAAATGGCCTCCTTTGATTTGGTCAGCAGCAAGCAAATGAACTTGAACATAGAGATATGAGTGCTGGTTATAGTTTTGGGAAGCCAACCAGAATTAAGTCCTGGATCTTGAGAGACATGGTTCTCCCAGTTTCATATGGAGGAGACTACAGATACTTGGGAAAAGCAACTCACTACTCATAGCTAGTGACCTATGTTTGGGACTTCAGTGTTCCAGCAGCTGCCAGGAACACTGTTACGTCTGAGAATTCTCCTTTTTTTTTTTTCTTCTCCTGTTCATGACATCAGTTGCTTATAAACATTTTTGTTGGAAAAAGGAGAAAAGTGTTTTGGGGACCCGATAGTCTCTGCCTGGTTTCCCATTGGAAGGTGCGGTCCAGGGATATACTGTCTCCACCATTTAGACCTTCTCTAGGTTGCTTGGCAGTGTCATTTGGGGTGAAGTAAGCACCTTCACTGTTTAGGCTATTTGGACTTACTGCAGGTCATTTTAGGGCACTGACTGGTGTGAGAAGAGATTCAGAGGCAGGAAATAGTTTCAAGTATTTGTTTTTTTGGTTTGGAGTGCTCATTTGGTTTGTTGGTTTTCTTTTATCCTCTTATAACTACCTTTATTCTAGGATGGACATTAGGGTTTCAGTAACTTCTAGAAGCTTCATACTAATTACACATGTGCTAGCCAGGATTCTATGATGAGGGAATCTGCTGGAGCTACACCTTCTCCACCATATGAATGTAAGGCAGGACACAGTCTTGCCTCTTTAAGACCCAACAGAACACTCATTTTGGCCAGGGGACTTCCCATTTTGGTGGAGGACAGCATCCTCTAAGGCCGTAACCAGTTGGTCCCATATGGGGACACTTGGCCTCATTCTTTCTTTTCCTTGTTTTTCAGGTTTTTATGACCCTATCTGGGGCTTCATGTGAGCCATTTTGGTCTTTTAAGCTGTTCTGAGGCTTCTTTGTGGGCCAATCTGAAGTTAAAGTTTCTTGACCTGTTTGCCTGACAGGAAAGTTTGGATTAAGAGACTTTTAAGAGGCTAGAGCCACTGGAATGTGTGTGGAGAGCTCTGTTGTGACTTGTTCAGGAATGGAAAGTGTTTGTGCCACTTCATAGTTCCCTAGATAAATTCTAGTTAGTGTGACTGACAAAAAGGTGATTTTATTGTGTCTTAAGTCATTTCATCGTTGCTGAGACAAAATACCTCACATCTATTATTTAAGGAGAAGATGTTTATTTTGGCTCATGGTTTCAGTCCATGGTCAGCTGGCTCCAAGACATGGTATAAAGGTCTAGGCTTAGGACAGCTGCTCATCCTGTGGGAGCCAGAAAGCAGAATGAGGAAGGAGGAACCAAGGACAAGAATACGTACTTTTAGGTCATGACCCCAGTGACTCATCTCCAACCAAGCCCCACCTCCTTACAGCACATTCAGCTACAGAATTCATCAATGGATGAATTCACTGATGAGTACAGTGCTGTCATGATCCAATCACCTTCCACACATAGAATTTGGGGGGACATCTTAGATCTAAAGCACAACATTGTCATACAACATGGCCTGTGTAACTGAAAGTATGTTCTCATTTCATGCTGCTGTCTAAGATTATCTGGAGTAATTTTGGTCAGGATAATGTTCACAGCTGCCTTCCTTGCCCATTTTTGGATTAGTGACAAGTACCAGCAAGAGCCTTCTATGCCCTCTGACCAAGCAGCCACACAGATAAATAGTGAATTTCTCATTGGAGTTCAAATTTCCCTTCATTTTGGCTAACAGTCTTTGGTTCATTACAAACTGATTGTGCTCCAAAACATTTGTCAAAACTTCTGTTTTCTAGCAGTTGATTTTTGTTTCCTTCTGCCACCTCCATAGTTCAACTAGGAGATTGGAAATTTTTGTCTGTGGATGTTTGTGTTTTTCTTTGTATTTTTCTCACAGGTAGTATGCTTCCTAAACTGGTTTCTTTTTTCTACTCTAGAGGTCTTGAGGAATAGAGCCAGGATAAGATACATAAACTTCTGATAGTTATGTCTAAATTCTAATACAGTGGGAAACGTCTTAAAACCTAGGGCAAGAACTATCTAAAAATTGACTAAAAGATATGATAAGGCAGGAAGAAAAAAAAAGTTCAGAAAATTCAAACTCAGATTGAATAGGTAGTCATTCTCCTTTGAGATACAAATTTCTCACCTTGCTACAACCAGAAATTCCACCTTCAGACATGGAAATTTAGGATTAAGTACTGCTTAAAACTGTAAAAAAGAAAAAATCATGCCAGTAATATGACTTTTTTAAGAAACTGGTACATGATAAATCTGATTCCTTGTTCTGTGTATGTTAGTGTGCGTATGTGTATTATCTGTTATATCTATTGTGTATTTGTAAATTGTTTAAATGGTACCAGATTCGTTTAAAATAAAAAAGCTCTCCTTAAGAAACTTAGATGCTTCAGATTTTAAAAGATAGAATAGGGCCGGTGAGATGGCTCAGTGGCTTAAGCGCCTGCCCGGCAAGCACGAGGGCCCGAGTTCGACTCCCGGAACCCACATATGAAAAAGGGGCCGGTGATATCGCTCAGCGGCACGGGCGCCTGCTGGCGCGCAAGGTCCTGAGGTCGACCCCCCCCCGTACCCATAGGAAAAAAAAAGATAAAATAAAGGTATCCTCAGAACTATTAACATACATTTTGCTAGTTCATGTAACTTGCAAGAACTATGCTCCTCTTAGTAAATGAGAGTCTTGCTTTTTTACAAACATACATATTCTTAGTTAGTTAAAATAGACATTAATCTAGTGATGAACCTTTTAGAGGTTTCAGTGATACAAACAGCCTGCTGTCACCATTACTTCATCTTTGAGCATTGTATTCAGAAATTTTGCAATTCTGTTGTATGTGCCTAAAAAAATTTTTAAAGGCGTTACTAAACTTTAATTCTTAGTATTGGTATAAATTAGTATTATTAAATTAGAATTAGTAAATTCTTAGTAGTGGTATAATTCTTAGTATTGGTATAATCCGTCTTCTAAATGATAATTCACATTAAGTTACAGTAAAGGAAACTTATGTATATACTTAATACACCTTTCTGACAGAATTAACCTTGTTTCACCAACAAATTGAATGTCTTTTGTTAACTTGGTTACTGTGTTCCTTAGTTTAAATCTTCTATACAGACTATTTGCTTTGCTCTTGATAGTTTGTATTACATTTGTTTATAAGCTTTGTAACTATTGTTTGTCACAGTTCTGATGTTTTAGGGTACCGACTACAGAATAGATGGGCTTAGACTTGACAGTGTACTCTATTTTAAATAAATTTAGCCTAAGAGCCATTCTCTCTGATACTGTTCAAATTTTGGCTAGAAGGGTTTTATGACACTTGTATGTTTCACATTTTCACCCATGTGGGACCTAACCTGATCTGACTACAATTGGGGAAAGCTACCTTAGCACAGGGACTGCATCCACAGATGGTTTAATTGGCAATGCCTTCAGAGAAGAAGGGGAGAATTATGAACATTAGTCAGCTAGGTCAGCCCTACCAAAAATGAGAGCTATAGAGGTTATAAAAAAGGGTTCTTACAAATGGTTGCCTAAAAGCAAAAACAAAAACAAAGCAAAACAATAAGCAAATGAACAGAAAACCCCTTCCAGTAGATGTTAACTGTTAGCTATCTCCCGACTTTGACTTTCTTTTTTATTTGGCCACACAATCTTTAGTGATACTTTTCCAGGCCCAAGTTTCCAGTTCATTTTGCTTATTCTTTAGCTACCTTTGGTAAAAATCTATGTGCCAGTCCAAGATTAGACAAGCCACCCAGGTGATGTTGCATGTCAAGGCCCTCAAGATTAAGGGCTGTACTAAAAATGGGGTGGATATGGGGGCTTGTAACAGGCATGGCAAAATGGAGCTTTAGAAATCCTTTAGAGACAAGTGATTTTTCCAGACTTCCTTGTGCCTGGGGCATAAGCAGCACCTGCTCCTCCTCTCAGCCCAGAGGAAGTGACAGAATATACAGATGCTCGCCCAGGAGGTCAGTGACCTCAGTTTCCAAAGGGAAGAAGAGGGAATGGAAGATGGCTGGGAGTGATAAAGCAAGCCTCAAAATGTACATTGTCTTGTTTATTTCCCCTCCCCTCTGTTCCTTCCTAGAAATAACCACTATACACCTACCTGTGTACATGGTGAGATAGTAATTTGGGCAGTGAGGCCTCTCTGTCTCCTGGGAGCTAGCTTTAAATAAATCCTTTTTCCTTTTTAGCAAAATAAAGATCTCCTATGGTCAGTGGTGAGCAAGCAAAGCTCAGCATATGGACCAGAGTAGCCAGTAGCACAAGGGTTTTAGAAGCTGCATGTCAGAAATGGACAGAAGACCAAGTGTGTATTTCACAATTGTAGAAATTTTTTATATATTCTGGATGCAGTTATCAGATATGATTGGCAAACTTTCTCTCCCATTGAATAGGCCTTTTTTTTTTTTTTTTTTCTTTCTTGTGCTATTCCTTAAAGCACAAAAGTGTTTAATTGGTGAAGTCCAATTTTTTTTTTTCTGTGGTTGCTTATGCTTTTGCTGTTATAGCAAAGAAATCATTTCCTAATCCAAAGATTTACTCCTATGGTTTCTTCTAAGAGTGTAATGGGTTGAATAATGGACCACCTAAAGGTATGCACAAGTCCTAGCTGCTGAAAACTGAATGTGATCTGTAAGATCCAAATAATGGAAAAAGGTCTTTGCAGTTGCATTTAATATAAGGATCTAGTTTTGGGTAGTGTGTATATTTCTTGGCGAGATGTAAAAACGTCTGCCTCTGAATGGAAGGAGGCCAAAGATCCGAAGAATGACTTGGACAAGTCTAGCTTGGTGAGTAAATGAGTTAGGGATTACTTATCAGCAGTGGATGATTTGCAGACTCTTGTACTACCAAAGTCACCAACCCTCCTTTGCTAAGTTACTGATTTTATATAGGGTCCTTGAGAAAAATTTTGTGTACTCCACTTACATCCCATTCTTGCCAGGAAACTCAGCCGGTCTCAGTAAGCACTGTCTAGCGACAGTGTTGAATGACCTTGTTGTGCTACAGTCTAGTACACAACCTTAGCAACTGATGGGGCCCCATTGAACAGCTAAACAGGGGCCCCACTGCAGGATGGAGTTACAATACTTGGATTAGGGTTCAGAGACTATTTTTACTGTAGGGCCCTAAATTGAAATGACAAGTCCTTGTAAGAAACAGAAAAGGAGACAACTGAGAGACACAGACACATAGGGCAGAAGGCCATGTGAAGATGGAGGCAGAGATTTGGAGTCATACAATTCCAAGCCAATGAATGCCTGGAACCACCAGAAATTTTGAGTTTTGTGTATAACATGAAGTAGGAAATTGACTTCTTTCTTTCATCATTACCTAGGATGTTAACTGCTTTCTGCAAATGGCTTTTTTGTAGGTGGAGAAAATTCCCTTTTATTACTAATTTGTTGTTTGGTAACCTCTTGAACATGGATATTAAATATTAATTCCTATCTTGGGCATTGTAACTATTTGATTAAAATGGAAGCTTGGTAAGAAAAAATTCCCCACTTTCATCTGGAATTACATTACTGACAAAGCTTTCCCATTTTCAAGACTTCTGAACAGTATTTCTTCATTGGTGAGGTCCAGATTTGTGATTCTCATTTTGAGTTTTTATCTAAGTTTGAGTCTGACATCTTCGTATTTGATAACCTCAGTAAGCTACATATATGTCATCCAAATTTAACATGATTTTATGCATTCATCTGACAGATTTTATTGTGTATTGAATGATATACCAGACTCCAAAGGATATAAGAATGCATTTGGAGAATTGTCAAGAAATAAATATAGCCAGGTGTGGTGGTGCATGCCTGTAATCTCAAGACTCTGGGAGATTGAGGATCGCAAGTTTAAATCCAGCTCAGGCGACTTAGTGAGACCCTATTTCAGAATTAAAAAAGGCACTGGCCGTGGTGGCACACTCCTGTAATCCCAGGCAAGAGGATCACTGTGCGTTTGAGGCCAGCCTGGGCTATATAGTGAGTTCAAAGCTAGCATGAACTACATAGCAAGACCCTGTCTCAAAGGAAAAAAAAAAAATAGCAAAATAAAAAAGGGCTGGGGTATAATTTAGTGGGAGGGTCCTGAGTTCCCAGTACTACTTGGCCCCCTTCCCCTCCGCCCCCGCCCAAAAAGTATTCTGGGTTGCAGGGCAGGATACTTGTCATGTTAAAAGATAACTGTGTTGGAGGGCCGGTGAGATGGCTCAGCGGCGTAAGCGCCTGCCCGGCAAGCGCGAGGGCCCGAGTTTGACTCCCGGAACCCACATACGAAAAAGGGGCCGGTGATATCGCTCAGCGGCACGGGCGCCTGCTGGCGCGCGAGGTCCTGAGGTCGACCCCCCCGGTACCCACCAAAAAAAAAAGATAACTGTTGGAGATAGGGGCCAGATCATGAACATCCTGAGTTTTAAGGAGTTGGAACTTTATTCTGAAAGCAGCAGTTAGACTCTGAAAGATCCAGAATAGGAAGTCAGTACAAATTTGTTATTTTGAAAGAATTTTGGAGGAGAGGTAGTATAGAATTTGGGTCGGTTTTGAGGATGAAGTTGGAAGCACTTCAGATTCCAAGACATCTGTCAAAAGTATAGAAAAATATATACTATGCAAAAAATAACTGTAGGAGAGATGGAATAGCTTTACCAATATCTGACAAAATAGACTTTAAAATGTTACTACAGACAAAGGACATTTAACTGTCAGTTCAACAGAAAGATACAACAAATATAAAATATGCACTTAATAAAAAGCCCCGAATAGGGAAATTTTTTAAATACTGACATGACATAATGAAGGATAAAACTGGCAATATAAGAATCAGTAGAGACTTCAGTATCCCACTCTCAATAATAGATAAAAAAGAAATAGAGCTTTTGTAAATGGGAAGAGGAGAAGGGTTGGAGGGCAGGGACAGGAAAGGGATTAAAACAAAAAGAATTGAGATGTGTTACGTACATGTACAGATCTCCCATGATGAATGTGTTCATTATGTACTGCAAATACGTACTAATAAAAATAAAGTAAAAAAATAGTGGATACATAAGCAGAAAATTAGCAAGGATATTGAAGATCTGAACAACACTTAGCCAACTTGATCTGGCACCTATAGGAGACTAACAACAATAGCAGAATATACATTCTTCTCAAGTACACATAGAACATTCTTCAGGATAAGAAACCAGACCAAGAAACAAGTCTCAAATTTAAAAGATATGAAGTGATACCAAAAAATCTTCAACTACAATGAAAGTAAATTAGAGATCAACAACAGTAAAAAAGAAATTTGAAAAATTCAAATATGTTTGGAAATTAGATCAGTTCTAAGTAATCCATAGGTAAAGGTGAAATCACAAAAGAACTTACATATATTTTGAACTGAATGAAAATGAAAACAGCAATCAGAGACTTACATGGGATACAGTTAACATAGTGTTTAGACTCAGGTGTGTCCAACTTGCAGCCCACTGATCACTTAAAACCCTGGACAGCCAGAAATGAGACTCTACAAAGTCATGGTTTGTGGAGGGGGCATGGTACTGGGGATTGAACACAGGGCCTTTTTTACTGAGTTATATCCCTAGCCTCTTTCTTTCCTTTTTTTTTGGAGACACAGGGTCTTACTCTGTAATTCAGGCTGGACTTGAACTTGCTATGTAGCCCAGGCTCACCTTGAACTTGCTGCAGTTCTCCTGCCTCAGCCTCCTGAGTGCACCACCATGTCTGGCTTTTATTTTGAGACAGTCTTACTAATTCACCAAACTGCCCAGACTGAGCTCAGCTTGCATTCTCTTTCCTCAGCTTCCCCGAGTGCTACAATTACAGGCATGCATCACTATGCCTGGATTTAGCAATATTTTTCCTGACTATTGACTTGATTGTGCAGTGCTGGAATGGACTGCATAGGCAACAGTGGAATGCAATGCGGGGGAGGGTGCACTGCAGTGCTAACTCTGCCTCTTGCATCTGCCACACACAGTCAGATTGAAGCCTGCATATATCAGACATTACAAATGTTTGTATGACTAGGTAAGTAAAGTGCGCTGATTACCAATAACTATTTCAACCTACTACCAATGTGCCTGTGAAGACAGACATTTACTGTTACTGACGTGTAAGTTTTCTAAGTAGTTATTAAACTTAGGCTTATTGAATTATTTTGTAAAACCAGTTAAAATAATTTTATGTTGCCCTCTTTTAAAAATGTTATTTAAAAATGCAGTTTTATTGCTTATATATATTAACTATATTATATATTTTATATGTGGCTATTTTGTTTTCAGTTCCTTTTCACTTTTTGTGACCCATGCAAGCCAAAAAAGTTGGGTGTCCATGGAGAGGGAAAGCTGTATACATGTATATATGAGTATTAAAATGAAAAATCTCAGTTACCTTCCACCTTAAGAAATTAGAAAAAGCAAAGCAAATTAAACCCGCAGGAAGGAAAGGAAAGAAATGATAAATATTAGCAGGGGAATTAAAAGTTTGTTCTTCGAGAAGATTAACTAGGCTGACTAGGAAAAAAAGAATGACACAAATTACCAAATTCAGGAATGAAAGAGAGCATCACCACCAAATTTAGAGAAATTTCATGGAATAGATTATGAGGGAATAGATGAATAACTTCATTCCAACAATGTAAACACACTTAGGTAAACATGCATAAATTCCTATAAAGACAAATTACTGAAAATGATGCAAGACGAAAATTTGAAGACCTACACTATGTAAAGAAACTGAATTAGTAATTAAAATCTTCCCACAAAGAAAAACCATGGTTCACAGCTACACTGGTAAATTTCACCAAAGAATTAAAATTAAATTTTCATAAACTTATGTGGATATATAGACTAGTTCTCAAATTTATTCTATGAGGCCAGCAATACCTTCATATCAATGGTAGACATCATAAGAATAGAGATATAGGGGGCGGTGAGATAGCTCAGCGGCATAAGCACCTGCCTGGCAAGCACGAGGTCCTGAGTTCAATTCCCAGTACCCGCATAAAAAAAAAAAAAAAAGAATAGAGATATAAAAATCCTCAACTAAATATCAACAAACCAAATTTAGCAATAGAGTTTATATAATTTATAATAGAGTTTATATAATTTAGCTAGTCTTAAAACATTAAACATAAACTTACCATAGGACCCAGGAATTATATTCCTAGGGATCTTCAGCAATGAATCACTAATACAGGTTTCACTAATGAACTTTAGAAACATTTCGTTATACAAAATGAAAGGAACCAGACAAAAGACAACATATTTTATGGTTCTATTTATGTGAAATGCCCAGAAAAGAGTAAGTCAGTAGACTACTGATCTGTAGTTGACTAGAACTGGAAGAGGGGTCAGGAGTGAGTGCAAAATGATCACAAGGTATATTTTTAGCATGATGGAGATGTTCTAAAATTGGATTGTGGTGATGGATGCATTACTCTTATTACTCATTAATTTTTTTTTTTTTTTTTTTTTTTGTGGGTACCAGGGGTCGACCTCAGGACCTCGTGCGCCAGCAGGCGCCTATGGCTCTAAGCGATATCACCAGCCCTTTTTTCGTATGTGGGTTCCGGGAGTCGAACTCGGGCCCTCGCGCTTACCAGGCAGGCGCCTACGCTGCTGAGCCATCTCACTGGCCCTCATTACTCATTAAATTTGCTAGAAACAATTAAATTACACTGTTGAAGCAGGTGAATTTTATGGTACATAGATTATAACTCAATAAATGCTAAAACTGCTAGTCTAATCAGTCACCTGCTCTCTTAACCCAACTTGAAAAGTTGATCAGCTATTCAAGATCTTAGTTGTAGACATCTTCATATAAGTCTCACCATATAATTTTATAATTGTTGCATGCAGTTATTTTTTAAAACGAGAAAAAAGCTAGAAATTATGTTTACCCTTTTTATACTGTGAGTTTTTCTTTACCTATAACTGCCTGTTCCATTGTTTGGTAACTGGTGTTATTCTTTTAATTGTGAAGAACTTATTCTGAAAAATACATGGTAGTTAACCAGCAATCTCCTATCTTCTCAATTGCATTTCATATGCCTTTATGATCTTACATATGCTATTAGTTGAGTGAGGACTGAGAAGAATGGGACAAGATGAGTCTGTGGAGAAAGTATGTAGTGGACAGTTTCTGGAGTGGCTGACATTCCTAGCTGTAGAACTTCTGCTGTATTACTGGGGTAACACAGCTGTGTAAGTTGGGGTAACACTTGAGAAATTTTTATACAGAACTCTGTCGTCAGATTTGAGTGTTGAGGAAAGCATTTTGCAAAAACTGGATTCTGAATGTTTATTTAGAAATGGCAGTGACAAGCCACAGGCTCTAAAAGGAAGGTAAATCTACCTTTTTCTCTGTAATTCTTTATTCTTTTGGGCAATTAAAAACTGTTTATATCCAACTAGCTACTTCCTTGCAGTTATAAAATATTTACAGATTTGTGGCAGAGTGCTATATAGTTTTCAGAATGGAAACCTAGTTCTCTGAGTTTTGTGAAATAATAGTTTAGGAATTACTATTACAAAATGAATAGATTACTTAGTGTTTGTATATATGGAATGGGTTTTATATATTGAAAGATTAGATAAATAAACATCCTCTGGAGTCTGATATGTCTGTCTCTTACAGGAAGACTGGACATACATCAGCAATACTTTTTAGTATTGACATAAGTGTCTGTTTTTTTTCTTACTTATTTGGTACCCATAACTTTGTTATTTCTAACCATAGAAAGGATGTATAAGAGGCTTTGTTTTTGCTTGTGAGGGAAAATGGAAAAACAGAAATTTATTAATTCTTGGTTTTTGCCACTAGTTCTTAGCAGAGTATAAAATGAAAGGGGAAAACATGTTCCTTCTTCCAGTATTGCTAGATTGTGTTGCAAACAGTCCTTGTCAATGGATATTATTTCTTCGAATGACTTCTGCAAAAGACTTTGGTTCTGGACTACCCTCACTGCCTACAGTTGCCTTTGGGAATGCGGAAGCTCTTTTTTGTAAAATCATAAATCATGAAAACAAGAGCTCTAAGTGTACCAGAGTGTTTCATTGAACTAATAGAATTTAGATTTGAAACTGTGGGAATTTGCCTAGTTTTGAGCTTTAAATTTACCAAAGAGTTGGCAGTCACAATTTTGCCCAGCACTAAACACATGATAAGGAATTTCAAATTTAGGTGCATAATTATGTCACTGGATTTCTAAATAGTAAAATGCACAATAAAATTTTCATCCGCCACATTCAATACTTTGAAGATATTGCTACTGGTATGTGTTAAGAATGTAGGGAAATTGTTTCCATTTCGTTTTCTCTTTTGCATAACACTGCATGACGTGATCATATTTGTTTGTCTACATGTTTGTCATCTGGCTCCCTCTACTGGAATGTGAGCTATAAGAGGGCAGGGACCCGCAGTATTCCCTAACACCTATAACATTGCTTTGCATGTAGTGGACATTCAGATAATTGTTGGATGAATAACTAATAATGACTAGTTGTGTCTGAGATGGGTCATGACCCCTATATATCTTTTAAATACTTTGAGTTATTTTGTTGTGTATTCTCAAGGTTAAGAAACTGTCTTCCCTCTGATATAGCTATGTGCATAAGAAGATATTTATTGTATCTTTACTGAAAGATCATTGTTAGAGGTTTTTCCCCACTCTTGAAACAGGTAACCTGATTGAATTCCCTAGAAGGAAGAGTTTAGTTCATTACTGTTATGCAAATATTGTTTGTAGGTAAGACTACAAATTTATAGTTGCTTTCCATCCTCAAATAATTAAATTTAGGAAAGGTGAAATGGGAAGATGGAGGTAAAAATCGCTCCTAAGGCAGGAGAATGGTTGAGTTCCAGGCCAATCTGGACTACATGGTGAGATCCTGTCCCAAAAAGCAAAGTAAAGAGAGAGAAAAAAAGAAAAAATCCTTCAGGACACTAAAGCTCAGGTTGGTGTCCCTAGTCCCTGAGGTTGGCAACACTTCATACATGTTGCATACCGTTACTGGGAGAAGTAAGCTCTGTCCACATGAGTCCACTAGGAAAGGCAACTCAAGTTTTGTGCCTGGAATTCCTGGAACCCTGCTCTATACACTTTTACCCACTGCTAATTTAAATCTGCATTCTTTTAATGTAGTAAATCATACCATAAATTTAACCACTTTACTGAGTTGTGTGAGTCCTCCTAGCAAATTACTGATAGTCTTGGCTATCTCCCAGACTCTACAAGGTTAGTTACAGTCGAACTCCTCACAGTATATAAAAGCCAATTTGCCACTTAGAGGTACTTCTACATAAAATATTCAGTTTTTCCCAAGGTCAAAACTGATGTGTAACTTCTGACATTTCCCCAAAGTCAAAATGGTTATGAGACAGAAATGTTTTGAATAGACGCAAGACATCAAGGCAGCCACAACAGCATAACTAAAGACATGAAAGAGGGTTCCAGAACTATTTCAGAAAGTGGTAAGAATGATGGGATAAGAACCAAAGAGAGGGAGTGTTTTGAGGGGGATTGATGGCAATGTGTCTTTTATTGTAATACATTTTTAAAAGAGTTTAAACATTTTTTAATTTCAGTGAACCAGCATTTTCCAGATGACTGATATGTTATATAATTACACGTAGGTAGAAAAGAAGATCCATTCAAAGTAGATTTTATTTATTTTACTTTATTTTGCAGTGCTGGGGATTGAACCCTGGGTCTTCCACATACTATGCAAGTGACCTACCACTGTTCTGCATCCCTAGCCGTAGGCCAATGAATTTTAATGCGAAAAAGTATGAAAATTTCATTGATTATGATTTCATTGCAGCTAACCTTTAAGAGATATCACTTGTCAGTTTCTGTTGTATCAAAGAAGAATGTCTGCAATTATCTGAAAAGGCTTTTAAAATATGCTACCATTTTTCAGCCAGGCATGATGGAACACATCTATAATCCTAAATACCTGGAAGGCTGAGGCAGGAGGATTGCAAGTTCCAGTCCAGCCTGGGCAACATAGCAAGAAGACTGTATTAAAATTTAAAAGGGGAGGGCCGGGGACATAGCTCAGCGGCACAAGCGCCTACCTGGCATGCGCAAGGTCCTGAGTTCGATTCCCGGTACAAAAAAAATTTTTTTAAAGGGGAGGGGGATGACAGGAAATGTAGTTCAGTGCTCCCTGGATTCATTCCCTAGTACCACTCAATAAATAAACAAATACACAAAATGCTACCATTTTCTATCTAGTTATGGGCATGCTTTCCTACATGTACTTGAATCAGGCTAACTATGGCAGCAGATTGGATGCAGAAGGAGCAGTGAGGCTCTCGCTATTTTCTGTTAAGCCAAACATTAAAGGGATCTGTAAAAATGTAAAACAGTGCCACTACCTTCACTTAATTTTTTAAAAAAATAATTGTTTTGTAGTTATTTATGTTGTATTTAAACAATTTCTAGTTTTAATTTCAAATATAGTAGACATTAATAGAATAAATCTTATGAACAAAATTCTTTGGGCTTCTTAAAAGTATGAAGGGATTTTGAGATAAAAAAATTTTTTTTAAGAATGTAGACCTCCTAGGATGTCCTCCTCAGGATGTACCTCCTCAGGTATTATTGTACCTAAGTTTATCTTTGTTGGGTTGGCTGCCACAAGGTAGAAGTTTTAAATTCCAGGCTTTGATGGAAAATTCTTCTGGCTCTTTATTTAGATCCCGGTATACTTTTAATGTGTACCATACGTAGCAGAATTTAATATGGTGGTTAAAATTTGACCTTATGTGGCTTAAAAAGCATTTATTATAGATCAGATGATAGAAAAACTACATCTGAAAGAATGAAAAAAAAATTATGGAAATGGTAGATTAAACCAGCTTGTAGAGGTCATAATCAGCAAAGAGAAAACATAAAACCTTTAAATTGGTAAGAAATTGCTTAATGATAAAAAGAGGCTATGATAGGAGTATTTTGATTATTGACGCATTGTATCTTTAGTTGAACCTTAAAGAAATACTGGGTTTTCTGTTCCAGAAAATAGGCTCTGTGGATTTGAAGGATTATTGGTACGTATTATGAGACGTTTCAGTTAACATTTAGAACCTTACTGTAAGTGATTTAGAGGAAAAAAGACTTTCCACGTGTGTGTGTGTGTGCACGCACACGCATGCGGGGGCACGTGTGTGTATATAAAATATATAATTGGTATTGTTTAGGTTAAGGCTTTTAGAAACACCTATAAAGTCTTGTAATAGTGTGTTGTACAAATCTATACTATCCAGAGGAAATTTGAGGGTCAAAGAGATTTGTCAAGGCTGAGGTTAAAAACTTGATCCCCTCCAGATATTAGTATATTTGGTAAGCTGATGTTATAAATATAAACTGTATATGTAATACTTCAATCCTTGAAGGACTTATTACTCATTGAGTTCATGGGAGTTAAGAACTGGAATGTTACTAAAAGTGTACTTAAAAATTTTTATTTGATCATATTTTTTTTTTTTCCAAATGCTATTGCAAATAAGATTTAGTGTTGATATTTGCATACTATACTTGAATGGTTCTTTTTTTGGGGGGGGGTACCGGGGGGTTTACCTCAGGACCTCGCGCGCCAGCAGGCGCCCATGCTGCTGAGCGATATCACCGGCCCCTTTTTCGTATGTGGGTTCTGGGAGTCGAACTCGGGCCCTCACTCTTGCCAGGCAGGCGCTTAAGCCGCTGAGCCATCTCAACGGCCCACTTGAATGGTTCTTACTAGTTAAATGCAAGGAACTTTTAAGAATTTGTCAGGCCGGGCATGGTGGCACACACCTGTAATCCCAGCACTTGGGAGGCTGAGGCAGGAGGATCGCCACATGTTTGAGGCCACCCTGAGCTACATAAGCAAGTTCAAGGCCAGCCTGCACTACGTGGTGAGACTCTGTCTCAATAAAAAAAAAAAAAAGAACTTGTCTAAATTTTTTTTTTTTCTAGTGACCAGTGTATTTTTGGGAACATTTAAGTTGATAAGTTTATTTTTAAAATTTCTGTATTAATTTTTTTCTTTTGCTGTTTTTCTTGAGAGCAAACAATTTATACTTGCATTCTTATTCTGTGTGAACAATGACATGAGATATTTTAGGGGCATAGATCTTTTTTGTGTGTGTATGATAGAAACCATCAATACTATTTTACCATGGGTTAAAAAAGAACTTTCTTCCTAAAGTTAATCAAACAAGTATCTATTATCATAAACTCACTTACGTAAGAAATATTGTTTTCTGTTTTATTGGGATAAAACATACATAACATAAAATTTATCATTTTAACCACTTTTAGGTAGACAATTCAGTGATATTGGGTAATTTATGTTCATATGCAAACATTGCCACCATTGATATCCAGAACTTTTTTAATCATCTCAAAGGAAACTCAGTATCTATTAAAACAATAACTACTCATTCCCCACCTCCTTCAGCCTCTACAACATCTTTCTACCTCAAAAAAGCAAAACAATAAAATTTTTGTCCTTTCGTGCCTGGCTTTCATTTAGCAGAATATCTTCAGTGTTCATCCTTGTTGTGACATGGTCAAAATTTCCTTTTTTAAAAGGCTGGATGATATTCCATTGTGTACATATACCACATTTTGTTGGTCCAAACACTGATGGACACTTGGGTTGCTTCCCTAGTATCCTTTTGGTTGTTTTAAGTAATACTGTACATGAATAATATAAATACTGTATCTATTTGAGTCTCTCCTTTCCTGTCTTTTTGGAGGGCTGAATACCATGGTTGAACCCAGGGCTTCATGCATGCTAGACAAGCCCTCTACCACTGAGCTATATCCCCAGCCCTTCCTTACCTCACTCCTTCTCCCCTCACTCACCAATCTCTCCTTGAGACATGGTCTCAGACTGGCTTCAAATTTGAATCCTCCTACCTCAGCCTCCCAGGTAGCTGGGATTACAGGTGTGTGCCATCATGTCCCTCACCCTGCTTTCATTTCTTTGGGTATTACTAGCTTTTCATCACTATAATGAAATTCCTGACTCAAGCTTCTTATAAAAAAGAGGATGTTTATTTAGCTCACAAATTTGGAGGTTCAAGGCTGTGGCACTGGCATCAGTTTAGTTCTCTGTGTCACATCATGGTAGATAGCAATGCCAGGAGAAGCAGGAGCAGAGAGAGCTTGGGCATGGAGGGGGTGGATCAAACTCAAGCTTTTCTAACAACTCTCATGACAACAGTCAGGGAGTCCCATGAGACTTACCTTTTAAGGGCACATCCTCAGCGACTTATGGACTTCCCAGTGAGACCCCCCCCCACCTCGCAACAGCTCAGCTATATCTCCTCCCTTGCAATGGTTAAGTTATTCCATCTTTCTTTATGACACATGCCCTGTAGCTTTCCAAAAATTCCCTTTTTGCAGAAGCAAAAGGATTGGGCCTTGAAGAGTACTTGGTTACTCTTGACAGGCGAAATATAGCTATGTGCACCACTGTGTTCTAGATGAACTCTATAACAGGACAGAAATTAACTGTTAAGGAAGAACCTGAGGTGATCTTAAAGGTAGAGTTTTTGTGTATGTGTATTTGTACTGGGGCAAGGTAGGATTGTCAACACTCATCATTTTTCAGACTTCATTTAAAAAAAAACTACTGGGTCCATTTTATCAAATGTAGCCTGTGGTATACCAGCATCTTATGATAAAGCATAGCTATTCTGGTTAAGTGATGTTTACTATTTCTTATTCCCAGTTTCTTGGCTATTCCCTGAACTGTTCCTTGGCTACTGCACTTCATGGGACCTAGACAGATTTTTTAGCCTGGTGAGTTCTACTGCTCTGTCTGTACAATAAGTCCCCAACTTAATGGACATTCGAGTTGTGAACTTTCACAGATGTACCATATAAGATTCGCAGGTGTACTGTATGACATTTTATTGGATTACAAAAGAGTCCGACTTTCGAATGTTTTCCCAGAATGGAACTCATTCGTAAATCAGGGACTTACAGTATTGGTCCTTAAAACTGAGATACAGCAGCAGCTCTGGGGTAGAGTGGAGGAAAAGAAGAGAAAGATGGAGGTTTATTTATTAATTACTAATGTGTACTGAGTGCTTTATATGAATTTGAGGTAAATGACATTATTCCTATTACATTTAAGGAGATTTAGCCTCAGAGATTGAGTGGTTTTATTTACTAAAGTCACAGGAATAATGCTGGATCTGCTTTAACTCTAAAACTTGGCCATTTCATGTAACTGTTAGAGTGGTTACCTGTGCAGTTTACATGTTAAATAAAAGAATCATTGGGCCGGTGAGATGGCTCAGCGGCTTAAGCGCCTGCCCGGCAAGCGCGAGGGCCCGAGTTTGACTCCCAGAACCCACATACGAAAAAGGGGCCGGTGATATCGCTCAGCGGCACGGGCGCCTGCTGGCGTGTGAGGTCCTGAGGTCGACCCCCCGGTACCCACAAAAAAAAAAAAAAAAAAAAAAAGAATCATGCTAGTTGTATCTGACTTTAATAAAAGACAAAGATTAGGAGCAGGAACAAAACAGTAAAAATGATCCTATAAAGGACAAAAAAAAACCATAAAAAAGATGATTGATCAGTATTGATAACCAGTTGAACAGTGCTCAACAATACTAGTGCCCCAAAAGAATATCAGCTACATACTCCAAGTTATATAATACTTACTATGTCTTTGCCTCTAAAAATGAGTGATTTTCAAAAGACTAGAGAGATTTTTTTCCTACCTGTTAACAGAAACAAGCTAGTTTCTTTCCTCCCAAATACAGTAAAAAGATGTGGAGTTTCTGAAGGGTGATGATCTGGCATTATTGCAGACTGAAAAGCAACTCTGTATAAGCACACTACAGCAGAAGGTAAAGTGATCACATTTTGTTTCTCTTTTTTAGTTAAGTTTCTAAAGTGGTTTAGTCTGGGAAGTGATAACCTTGAAAGAAACAAGTGTTCAGTTCTAGAAATTGTGGTACCTCATATTTAAAAGATAAAAACAAGCAAACAAACAAAAAGTTTATACAAATAGTTGTCACAACTTAGTATATTTTCATTAATCGAGACTAGTACATTTCATACAATGTGCCTCTGAGTTCTGGGGCGTTTTTGCTGTGTTTTGTCATAGGATGTTGGTTGATGACTTAGTGGGCTCTTAGGAGTTGTGTTCTCTCCTTCATCAAGCCTGGGTGTGTTTGGGTTGTCCTCTGTCTCTACTCATTCTCGTGAATGCTTGTGAATATATATATGAGCAAATATATATAAGCTCAAATTGTTTGAAATACTACCTTTGATTAAAGGATACTCAATTTCTAATATATGTATATATTAAGACATTTAATAGGCTTGACTTGTCATCTGGGAATTTTACATATATTTTTGGAATTTGCCATATTTTTAAATGTAATTCGGTTTGAACGCAATGCTAATGACTGTTGAGACCCAGTTTTGAGTTGTTATGTTTGTAGATTTATTTTCAAGTAATGATGAGAGATGAATTTTAGACTTTGTTTATAAGCTGCTTACTGTCACATGATAGCACAGATAGTGAAAGTAACACATTCTGGGTCAGGCTGAGAAGGACATGCTTTGATTGATTGTATTAATATTATAGACAAGTCAGTGCTATGAATTAAAGTTAGTGATAATAGTGCAGAGTTTCTGGGTAGAGCCGTCTCAGTCTTTGATTTTTTTTGTGTGTGTGTAGGGGGGGTACCAGGAGTCGACCTCAGGACCTCGTGCTTGCCAGGAAGCGCTTGTGCTGCTGAGTGATATCACTGGCCCTTTTTTTCCTTTATGTGGGTTCTGGGAGTTGAACTCAGGACCTCACGCTTGCTGGGCAGGCGCTTATGCTGCTGAGCTATCTCACCAGCCCCAGTCTTTGATTTTTGCTAAACAATTTTCTAGAAAGGAACCTAATTTCACTAACTAGAAAGTGATATAATTAAACTTAAATTTTTTGAGGAAAAAACCCCAAATGAAGCCAGCATTGGGAACTTTTTTTCTTACTTTTATTTAATGTGCAGAGGTATATCCATATTTCAACAGTATGGGAGATATTTTTTTTAATAAACAAGTTAAAATTGCATATATTTATGGTATACATGGTTTTTTGAAATAGGTATACATTGTAGATGGGCTAATTGAGCTAATTATCATATATAGTACCTCTCATACTTTTCTGCATGTGGTGAGAACACTTGGAATTTACTCAGCAATTATAAAAGTATACAGGCCATTGATCTCTTGAAATTATTTCTCCCAACTGAAACTTTGTGTCTTTTGACTAGCATCTCCCCAGTCTTTCTTTTTTACTGCCCCAGAGCCCCTGTTCATCTCTGTCTACTCTCTGCTTTGAGTTCAGTTTTTTTAGGTTGTCTTTCTGTGCCTGGCTTACTTCACTGAGCATGATGTCCTCATCTGTGCTGTAACAAATGACAAGATTTCCTTCGTTTCGAAAGCCAAATAGTATTCTGTTGTGTGTGTATATTAGCATCTCTAATCCAAAAATCTAAATTCTGAAATGCTCTTAAATCTGAAACTTTGTGAATGCTGAGACATGATACCATAAGCAGAAAAGTCCGTACCTGACCCCGTGTGATAGGTTGCAGTAGAAATAAAGGTCCACTGAAGATATTTTATATAAAATTTTATTTAGGCTGTGTAAGAGGTATATGAAATGTATGTGTGTTTTGTATTTAGACTGGGTGTGTGTATCAGTGGTTACTAGAGAAACACATATAACATAAGATATACAAATATATAGGAATTTACAAGATTGTCTACAGTGGGCACCCACAGAGTCGGATGAAGACGAGTGCAGAGGGTCTGTCTGCACACTGGAGACCGAAGGATTCAGTCAAAGGTCTAGAACTCACTGCAGTGTCCCATGGGAGTCTGCATCAGGAGGCTGATGGGTCTGCAATAGAAGGCTGAAGAGTCTATGCTGGAAGGCTGAAGGGTCTACACTGGAAGCCAAAGAGTCTGAACTAGAAGCCAGATGATGAAATCCAAGGTAAAGGCACTGGAGCTCCTCTGAAGAAACAGGAGCAGATCCATCCTTCTTCATGCTATCCAGGTGACCAGCCGCCCTAGGGTGGGTCTTCCACACCTTAGGGTGTGGAATTGCTGAGCTGATTTAGTTAAGCTTCTCTTACTCAAGTTGACACAATCACCCATCACAGTGTGATCTCCCCAATATCTCATGTACAAGTAAATATTCCAAAATCTGAAAAAATCACAAAACATCTCTAGTCCAGGCATTTTAAATTAAAGATAGTCATCTTATAATTTTATTCATCCATTCATTGATGGACACTTAAGTTGATATCATGTCTTGGTTTTGTGAATAATGTTGTAGTGAACAGGAGAGTTCAGGTACCTATTTGACATAATGAATCCATTTCCTTTGCATATATGTCTTTTATTAGGATTGCTATATCATCTAGCAGTTCTGTTTTTAATTTTTTGAGGAACCTCTGTACTGTTTTCCATAATACCTGTCCTAATTTGTATGTCCACCAATAGTATGCAAGGATTCTCTTTTTTCCACATCCTTACCAAGCACTTACTCTTTCTGTAATAGCCATTCTGACAGTTGTGAGGTCATAATTTGTGGTTTTAATTTGCCTTCCCTGAAGTTAGTGATTTTGAGCATTATTTTCATATATCTATTTGTATGTTGTATGCCATTTGTATGTTATCATCCGTTTCCTCTGGGTTGTGTGTGTGTACCTGGAGATTCAACCCAGAAAGGAAGAGATACGCACCAATTTTCTTTTTTAAATTTTGAGACAGAGTCTTGCTAAGTTGCCCAGGCTGGCCTCAAACTTGAGATCTTCCTCCCTCAGCCTCCAGCTAGGATTACAGGCATGTGCCACCAGGCCCAGCTGTATGTCTTTGAGAAATGTCTAATATAGCAGATTCTAAAGACAGGAAATTATTTACAGACATATAATTTTTGCATAACTATATAAAGAACTTTCTAGTCCTAATTCATATGTATGTGTAATATTGGTATCCTTCCCACTTTCATAGCTTTAGTTCTTGCTGCTGTCATTTCTTGGATTAATGTAGTATTTCTGACTGGTCTACTCTTCTTCAGTTTTGTTTAATTTCTGTTCATCTTCTGTACTCAAGCCAATCAAGATATTCTTCAAAAATGTTTTTAATTAAAATGAAACATTCAGGGCCGGTGAGATGGCTCAGCGGCATAAGCGCCTGCCTTGCAAGCGTGAGGGCCCGAGTTCGACTCCCGGATCCCACATACGAAAAAGGGGCCGGTGATATCGCTCAGCGGCACGGACGCCTGTTGGCGTGCGAGGTCCTGAGGTCAACCCCCCGGTACCCACAAAAAAAAAAAAAAAAAATGAAACATTCAGACACAGGGCAGAATAAAATATCATTCTGTAGGAGCCTGAGTACTTATTGCCTCGAATAAACAAATGTTAATAATTTGCCAGATCTATTTTGTGTTTCTTAAAAAGTAGTAATGTGTATATATATACACCCACACACACACAAAGTGTACAACTAGATCCATACCTCCATTTTTCAGTAGGTAGCCACCTTGACAGCAACATCATTAGGGTTTTTTTCCACTTATATGGTATTCACTGATCCATTAGTAATGTAGTGCTGTCATTTTTATGTTTTTAAAATTTTATTTTATTTTTTTATTTTATGTGGGTCCCGGGAGTCGACCTTAGGACCTCGCGCTTGCCAGGCAGGTGCTTATGCCACTGAGCGATATCACTGGCCCCATTTTTCCTTTGTGTGGGTTCTGGGAGTTGAACTCAGGACCTCGCGCACCTCACGCTTGCCAGGCAGGTGCTTATGCCGCTGAGCTATCTCACCAGCCCTGTTTTTAAAGTTTTAAATACATGGTTTACTTTATATATCTGGCATACTGCTTTTTATGGTACATTTTATTTGTCCGTGTTGATGCATCTGTCATAATCGCTATATAGCTCATACAGATAAACTGCAGTATATTCCCTTTATTCTCCAAAGTTAGGTAGTGTCCAGTTTGAGTTATTAAAAATAGTGCTGGGGTAGAAATTCTGGTTTATCTGTTTGTGTGCCATATCTGGGATTGATATATGTAACTAGAATTTCTGGGTCATAGAATATATTTATATATGTTTACTTTTACTATGTAATTATTTTCTTCAAAATGGTTTATATCAGTCATATTGCCACAAACAATTGTATTCATTCCTCCAAACTTGCTGACAATTTTTTTACTTCAATTTTTGTGAAGTTAGTAGTTGTTATGATTTACATTCCCCAGATTCCTAGTGAGATTGAATATATTTTCGTATGTTTTGATGAATTCATTTTTTTCTGTGAATTACCCATTTTTTCCTTTTCCTGAAAGTGCAGTTATAAACATATATCTGTATATAGCAGTGGTGGCGAGCCTATGGTATGCGTGCCACAGCTGGCTGTTATCATTGAAAGCTCTAAAAGGTTCACCATCCCTGGTATATAGGCTATGGATCTTTTGTTGGATTTGTTGCACACCTAAATATGTGGCTAGTTTGAGCTAGACTTTGTGGCACATGCCTGTAATCCCAGAACTCTGAGAGACTGAGGCAGGAGGATTACAAATTTGAGGCCAGCCTGGGCAGTTTATCAAGATCCTCTCTAAAAAGGCTGGGACTATAGCTCAGTGCAAAGGCCCTGGGTTCAGTATCCAGCACTAAATAAATAAATAAATGGCTAGTCTTTTCCTTTTGTTTAGGGATCTTTTGTTCAAAACTTTTAAATTGTATACAATAATTGTACTGATCAGTCTTACATGGGTTCCTCCCCACACATTTCTTTGGTTTTCGTTTGTTTGTTTTGTTTTTAATTTTAGAGACAAGGTCTCCCAATGTAGTTCAGGTTGGCCTTAACTCACGGTGTAGCCCAGGCTGAGCTCAAATTTGTGATCTTCCTGCCTCAGCCTCCAGATTGCTGGGATTACAGGTATGCACCACCATCTGGTGCCCCTTCCCTTCTTATGTATGAAACCTGTCGAGGTCCTAAAAATATTCCACCTCTACTAAAAATTGGTAATTTCTTTTCCCACTTAGTCCTCTTAGTGACCTGGAATTTTCTTTTTCTTTTTTTTTTTTTTTTTTTTTGTGGGTACCGGGGGTTGACCTCAGGACCTCGCGCACCAGCAGGCGCCCATGCCACTGAGCGCTATCACTGGCCCTTTTTTCGTATGTGGGTTCCGGGAGTCGAACTCGGACCTTCGTGCTTGCCGGGCAGGCGCTTATGCCACTGAGCCATCTCACCGGCCCTGGAATTTTCTTTTTGTATATGGTGTAAAATTCAATTTTTTTCCTCCAGATAGACTCTTCTTTACCCTTTAATCTTCTCTATAGATTTAAAAATTTTCACAGTACCTTGAAAACTCCTTTTTAAGCTAAACTGGCATTCCATTGAGACTATGAATTAATGTGGAGAATTGACATTATATATCGAGTTTGGAAAGAGCAGGTGATTCTTATGTAAACAACCACTTCAAACCTCATGCTTTAGTCTGCTTATGCATTTATGTACTGTTATCAGACAATAATTTATCTTCTTCTTTGTATACTCTTTTTTTTTTTTTTTTTTTTTTGTGGGTACCGGGGGGTTGACCTCAGGACCTCGCGCGCCAAGCAGGTGCCCGTGCCGCTGAGCGATATCACTGACCCCTTTTTTCGTATGTGGGATCCGGGAGTAGAACTCGGGCCCTCGCGCTTGCCAGGCAGGCGCTTAAGCCGCTGAGCCATCTCACCGGCCCCATTCTTTGTATACTCTTGCCTGAGTTTCCATCATTGGCAGACACTTCTTGAATCATTTAAGAAAAGAGAAATTTGGGAAATGTAGTTCCAGGCATCTGCCTTGCGATGCAGAGGAAGCTATAGAAAGGGATACTGGTGATGCAGATTTTACAACAAAGCCAAACATACAAATCTGTTTTTGTTTTCTTCTCTCTTTTAACACAGGGTGGTTTACCTAAAAACAGCATGCTTCCCTTACTCCTAACTGAAGTATCTTGGAGATCTTTTTTCACTGGGATGTGCAGTGATGATTTTGCTGGCAATTGCGAGTTGCTCTTCACAGAGACTATACCAATTTATAGTTCAAAAAATAGTGTCGGGCCGGTGAGATGGCTCAGCGGCTTAAGCGCCTGCCTGGCAAGCGCGAGGGCCCAAGTTCGACTCCCAGAGCCCACATACGAAAAAGGGGCTGGTGATATTGCTGAGCGGCACGGGCGCCTGCTGGCGCGCGGGGTCCTGAGGTCGACCCCCCGGTACCCACAAAAAAAAATAGTGTCACTTTCTTGTTTCGTATTCTAGCCAGCTTCAGTATTTTTTAGGAATGCCTTTTTGCCAAGGAATTCAGCCAGCTCATTCTTTAAGACTGTTATCTTGGGCCGGTGAGATGGCTCAGCTGCTTAAGCGCCTTCCCGGCAAGCGCGAGGGCCCGAGTTCGACTCCCGGAACCCACATACGAAAAAGGGGCCGGTGATATCGCTCAGCGGCACGGGCGCCTGCTGGCGCGCGAGGTCCTGAGGTCGACCCCCCGGTACCCACATAAAAAAAAAAAAAAATCTTGTTTTATAATCCTTTTGTATGGGGCTGAATTTGGTTAGCTAGTACTGTACCTTGCTGAAGATTTTTATATCTATATTCAGAAGGGATATCATTGTTATTCTTATGATATCATTTTCTGGATTTAGTATTAGGGTAATGCTGTCCTCAAGAAATATGGATATCCAGTTTTCCCAGCTCTCTTTGATAAAAGAGTGTAGTAGTCACATTTTCACTCTTCTGAGAAGAATTGATGTTAATTTTTAAAGTTTTGGTAGATTTCATAAGTGAAACCATCAACTCCTAATCCTTTTCTCATTTAAGAGATTTTTGAGTACTGATTAAATCTTGTTGCAGGGCTGTTTAGGTTTTCTGTTTCTTCTGTGTAAGTTTTGATAGTGTATTTCTAGGAATTTGTCCATTTTGTGTAGATTATCTAACTTGTTGACATACAATAGTAGTAACCTTAACAACAACCTTTTTTTCTCTATAAAATTGATAATAACATTTGTGTCCACATTGATTATAATTTTAGTAATTTGAGTCTTGTCTTTAATCTAGCTAAATATCAATTTTGTTGTTCTTTTCAAAGAATTAGCTCTTTTTCATTTCAGTTATTATACTTTTCAGCTCCAGAATTTCTTATATTGTCCCTTTTTATAGTTTCCACCATTTTATTGATGCTTTCCTTTTAATGAGATACCATTTTGACAATTCTCTCATTTTCTTTATCCATCTGTTAGTGGGCATCTTAGGTGTTTACGTATCTTGGCTATTGTGAATTGTGCCTCAATAAATGTGGATATGCAGGTATTAATATAACATACTCACTTTAATTCCCTTGAGTATATACCAAAGAGTGGTATAGCTGAGTCCTAGAGTAGTTCTATTTTTAATTTTTTGAGGTACCTCCATACTGATTTCCATAGTGGCTGTCCTAATTTATATTTCCACCAACAGTGTGGAAGGGCTCCTTTTATCCACATCCTCCAGCATTTATTGTCTTTTGTATTCTTGATGATAGCCATTTTGACTGGGATGAGATGGAATCTCAGTGTAGTTTTGATTTACATTTCCCTAATGGCAAAAGATGTTGAACATTTTTTTCATATATTTATTGGCCATTTTACTTTTTTAGAAGTATCTGTTCAGTTCGTTTACCCATTTATTAATTGGGCTATTTTTAAATGTCTTTTGTTTTCTTTAAATATTCTAGATAAGAATCCTGTGTCAGAAGAATCACTGACAAAGATTTCCTCCTATTTTGTAGGCCATCTGTTCACTCTGTTGATTCCTTTGCTTTTTAATTTAATTTAGTCCCATTTGTTGATTCCTGCTATTATTTCTCGTACTATGAGAGTTCTATCCAGGAAATCTTTGCATGTGCATGTGTCTTCAAGTAGTTCCCCTATATTTTTTTCTAGCAGTTTCAAAGTTTCAGGTCTTATATCTACATCCTTGATCCATGTATACTTTTCTACAGGGTGAGAGATAGAGATCTGATTTCAGTCTTCTACATATGGGTATCCAGTTTTCCCACCACCATTTTTAAAGGAGCTGTCTTTTCTCCAATGTGTGCTTTTTTGGTCATGAATCAGATAGCTATAGTTGCATGAATTGATTTGTGTTTTCTGTTCTATGCCATTGGTCTGTATGTCTGTTTTTGTGCCAGTACTGTGCTGTTTTTGTTACTGAGGCTTTGTAGTATATTTTGAAGTTGGCTATTGTGATGCCCCCAACATTGTATTCTGGGTCGTTCATGTTTCCATATAAATTTTAGGATTGTTTTTCTAGTTCTGTGAAGAATGTCATTGGAATTTTAATGGGAATTGCATTGAGTCTTTAGATCATTTTTGGTAATGTGGCCATTTTAACAATATTTAATCCTGTCAATTCATGAACATGGGCAGTCTTTCCATCTTCTACTGTTTTAATTTCTTTCTTCAGTGTTCTGTAGATCTCTAGATCTTGCACTTCCTTGGGTAGGTTGATTCCTAGTTATCTTTTTTTTTTTAAACTGTTGTGAATGGAATTGTTTTCCTTATTTCTTTCTCAGATAGTTCATTATTGATATATAGAAAAGGTACTGATGTTTTAATGTTTTTTTATGTACTGGCATGGAGTTTTTTATAGTTCCTTACTCTGCCATATTTTGTGATGTCACTTCCACTTTCCTATGAACTGACATATTTGAATAATCTTACTCAAATAATGTAACTCTGTGTTGGTATTAAGATGGAGAAGACACCTGTTGTCTATTGCTAGTCTAGCCTGCATTATTTAAGTTGAGGAACATGGCTAATAGATTTCTTTTGCTTTTTATAGTGAAATCATTAAATCAGTTCAGTGTTTCATAACAGGGCAAGTTACTTGCCAGTGGACTTTTGGCAATATCTTAGAAACATTTCTAGTCATCAAATTTGGGAATGGGTTATGCTGCTGGCTTTGTGGGTAGAGTCCATGGATTTTGCTAAATGTCCTGCAGTAGATAGGACAAGACTTCATGGCAAAGAATGTCTTAAAAATGTTGGTTGTAGGGCCGGTGAGATGGCTCAGCGGCTTAAGCGCCTGCCCGGCAAGCGCGAGGGCCCGAGTTCAACTCCCGGAACCCACATACGAAAAAGGGGCCAGTGATATCGCTCAGCGGCATGGGCGCCTGTTGGCGTGCGAGGTCCTGAGGTCGACCCCCTGGTACCCACAAAAAAAAAAAAAAAAAGGGTGGTTGTACTGAATTAGCTGATTAACTACTTAGACCTAACTCCTTTAATGTTTTTGGGGGGAGGGTGTTCTCTTTCTGAAATAGTATTACCAATGAATAGAATAGTTGCATTAATTTCTTTTTGAAAAACATTATCATATAATTGATTTTCTTTCAATTTTAATGTAATTCTTTTAAACATTCAGAAAAGACATAGCAGGAATCATCAACATTTTTCCATTCTTCAACATTTCTCTAATATGTAAAAGTAAATTCAGTTTGCATTTTATTTCCATTGTGTCAGATGTCTTTTGAAGGTTAGTTTGTTAGAATACATCTAAACAAGATTGTGTGTGTAACACACACACTCCAATCAAACCCAGCATGCTAAATGTGCACTACCACTGAAGTATAATGGCTAGTCCTAAACAAACTTTAAACGTCATATGTGATTGGTTTAAGTTTCTTTTTTCTTTTCTTTCTGTATTAGTACATGTTTGCAGTACATAATGATTATATTCATTATGTGGAGTTGGTCTATGTACATAACACATTTTAATTCTTTTTATTATTCCCCCCCATCTCTTGGTCCTCTTCCTATTTGCAAAAGATCTATCTCCTTGTTTCCTATGATCTTTTATTTTGCTCTGTAACTTATTTATTTTTTGGGTTTCTCATAGAAGAGAAACCATGCAATATTTAGACTTGTATGTCTGATTTGTTTCATTTAACATTATGGTCTCAAGGTGCATCCATTTTCATATGAACGATTCAAATGAATATTCTTTATAGCAGAGTAATACTTCATTGTGCGTAAATACCGTATTTTCTTGATCCATCATCTGTTGGTGGACATATCAGCCACTTCAAGATTTAGCTATTATGAATTGTACTGCTATAAACATGGGTATGTGTGTATCACTGTAATATGATGTCTTTAACTCTTTCGAGAATATATCTAGAAAGGGCATAGCTAGGTCAAATGTAATTTCTACTTTTAGCTTTTTTGTTTGTTTGTTTTTTTAACCGGGAATTGAACTCAGGACCTTGTGCTTGCCAGGAAGGCACTTGTGCCTTTGAGCTGTATCCCCGGCCCTACTTTTAGCTTTTTGAGGACTCTCCATGTGAATTTCCATAGCAGTTATGCAAGTTTACATTTCTACCGACAATGTAGAAGGATTTCTTTTTCTCTGCCGCCTCCTTAGCACTTATTATTACTTAATTCTTTGATAATAGCCATTCTTTCCGGAATAAGATGGGATCTCTGTGTTATTTTAATTTGTATTTCTCTAATAGCCAGAGGTGTTGAACATTTTTTCATGTGTTTGTCATTTGTGCTACTTCTGAGAAGTTTCTGTTCATTTCAGTTGCCCAGTTATGAATTGGGTCTTTTATTTTGGGGAGTAATTTTTTTTAAGTTCTTTATATATTCTAGGTATTAGTTCTCTGCCCGACGTGTAGCTGACAAAAATTTTTTCCCATTTAGTAGGCGGGTTATCGTTTTACTGTTGGTAGTTTCCTTTGCTATGCAGAAGTTTTAAAATTTGATATATGTAATCCCATTTTATTGATTCTTGATTTTATTTTTTGTGTATTTGGGGTTCTGTTCAGAAAGTCCTTACTTATGCCTGTCTTCCAGAGTTTTGCCTATTTTATCTTTTTTTTTTTTTTTTTTTTTTTTTTTTTTTTTTTTTTTTGGTGGGTACCAGGGGAACGACCTCAGGACCTCGCGCGCCAGCAGGCGCCCGTGCCGCTGAGCGATATCACTGGCCCCTTTTTCGTATGTGGGTTCCGGGAGTCGAACTCGGGCCCTCGCGCTTGCCGGGCAGGCGCTTAAGCCGCTGAGCCATCTCACCAGCCCGCCTATTTTATCTTGCAGGTTGAATGTTTCTGTTTTAATATTTAGATCTTTGATCCATTTCAATTTTAGTTTAGTACACAGAGATACGGGTCTAGATTGAATCTTCTGCATGTGGATAACCGGTTTTTCCAGCATCATTTGCTAAAGAGGATGTCTTTTTTACAGTGTATGTTTTGGGCCCTTTATCAAAGATCAGTTGGCTGAATTGCCTAGGGTTGTCTCTGCATCCTCTATTCTGTTTCATTGATCCACATGGCTATTTTCGTCCCAGTACCATGCTGTTTTAGTACTGTAGCTTTGAAATAAAACTTGAAATCAGGGATTGTGATACCTCCAGCTTTGTTCCTTTTGCCCAGGGTTGGTTTTGCTATTCTAGATCTCTTCTGGTTCCATACGAATTTTAGGATTGTTTTTTCTAGTTCTGTGAGGAATGCTGTGGGTATTTTGATTGGGATTGCATTAAATCTGTGTCAGTTTTAGAATTATGGCCATTTTGACAATATTAGTTCTGTCTATCCAGGAGAACAGGGGATAGCTTTCTATTTTCTAATGTCCTCTTCAGTCTCCTTTCAGGTAGTAGAGAGAGGTCTTTCACTTCCTTAGTTAGGTTAATTCCTAAATATTGAATTTTTCTTGATGCTATAGTGAATGGTATTGTTTTCCTAATTTCTTTCTCACTGGGTTCATTATTGGTGTACAGGAATGCTATTGATTTATATGTGTTTTGTATCCTGCTACATCACTGAATTTTGTTATTAATTCAGGTAGTCTTCTGGTGGAGATTTTTTAATCTTCTATGTAAAGGATCATGTTGTCTGCAAATAATGATAATTTGACTTCTTTCTTTTCTATACATACCCCTTTTATTTCTTTCTCTTGCCTGATTGCTCTTGCTAATGTTTCAAGTACTGTACTGAACAGGAGTAGTGATAGTAGACATCTTCTTTCTGATTTTAGAGAGAAAGCTTTCCATTTTCCTGCCTTCAATGTGATGTTGCCAGTAGGTTTGTCATAAATGGCTTTATCAGATTGAGATAAGGTCCTTCTGTTTTCTTTAGGGCTTTAATCATGAATTGATGTTGGATTTTGTTAAAAGTGTTTTTGCATCTTTTGATACGACCATGTAATTTTTGTCCTTGCTTCTGTTCATGTGCTGTATTATATTTATTGATTTGTGTTGTTGAACTATCCTTGCATTCCTGGGATGAAGTCTCCTTGGTCATATGATGGATGATCTTTTGATGATTTATTTCATTCTGTTTGCCAGTATCTTGTTGAGGATTTTTGCATCTATGTAGTTCAGGGTGTCCTTGAACTCACTATGTAGTCCAGGCTGGCCTTGAACTCACAGCAATCCTGCTTCAGCCTCCCAAGTGTTGGGATTAGAGGCATGCGCCATGATGCCCAGCTGAATTGTTCTCTTAACAATATATATAGTGACTTTTTTTTCTTGTTGATTCGTTTTGGCTAGAAGTCTGCTTTTTCTGAAAATAAGATAGCTACTCCTTGTTTTTGGGCTCTCGTTGTGTAGAATATCGTTTTCCTTCCTTTAATGTTTAGTCTGTGAATTTCTTTTTGAATTAAATGTGTTTCTTTTATACAGCATATCACTTAGTTTTGTTTTAATGCAGTCTGTCGTTCTGTGTCTTTTGATTGGAGAATTGAAACCATTCACATTGACAGTTATTGCTGAAAGTTATTGTTGCTGTCAATGCATTATTTTCCTCTTGCTGATTCCTTTTTTCCCCCCTTATGCTTAACTGTTCACCTTGCTTGGTGTATTCATGCCATTAGACTTTATGGCATTGCTGGGCTTCATTTTCTGTTGCTATGATGTCCTGGAAAATTTTTTGGAGTGCCGGTTTGGTGGTCATGAATTTCTTAAGGTCCTCTTTGTCATGGAAAGACCTTATTTTTCCATCAATTTTGAAAGATATTTTTGCAGTATATATCAGTCTGGGTTGGAAGTTGGTTTCTTTTAGAGTTTAAAACACTTCACTCTAAGCTGTTCTAGCCTTGAAGGTTTTTGTTCAGAAGTTTGCTGTAGTTTTAATGGGTTTACCATTATAAGTTTATAGTTACTACAGGCTTTTCTTGGGGCTAGGGCTGCAGGCCCCATTTGTTGTTTCTTCCTGGGGCTAAGGATCCTCTCCAGGCTTACCCTTTGTTAGTGGAGACAGGTTCCCCCTCTCTGAGAGCTGGGGTTCCTTTTCTGATTGCTTTGTTCTTTTTTTTTTTTTCTGTTTTGTGTTTCTTTTCTCCACCTTCTTTGCAGTTTCTAGTTTTCCTGTCAGCTCCCTTCTGATTCCTAGAGATCTACTGCTTTTTTTTTTTTTTTTTTTTGTGGGTACTGGGGGTCGACCTCAGGACCTCGCATGCCAGCAGGCGCCCGTGCCGCTGAGCGCTATCACCGGCCCTTTTTTCGTATGTGGGTTCTGGGAGTTGAACTTGGGCCCTCGCGCTTGCCGGGCAGGCTCTTATGCCGCTGAGCCATCTCACCAGCCCTTTTTTTTTTTTTTTTTTTAATTCACCAAGTTGTTTTCCAGTTGTCTTGATTTCTAGGTCGTGGAGAGGCTATATTTACGTTTTTTTTCCTATAGCAACTTCCCCCTCTGTTTGAGAAAGTTGGTGTATTTTTTGAAAAGGCTTGTTTCACAGGACTTTCCACATTCTAGCTCGGCCAATTGTATCCTTGTGCTATCATTTAACATATTCCTCTATCCACTGTTTTTTTTTCTGTATATTGGTAGCTTTAGATTTGATTAGATTCAGCATTTTTTTCTTTTAAATCAAGATTATGTCATAAGCTCTAGTAATGCAGATGTCAATTATCAATTTATTCTTTATATCATGTATATCATAGGTTGATATATCTGTATATATAAAATTCACCAAAAAATGTATACACGCTTCAGAGGTAAAAAAAAATAGTGTGATTTTTTTCAACAGATGGTGTTACCCTCTTATGGGGGACCCTAGGGGATGTCATATATTGCCTAAAACCCACTACACTGCTGGCCCTTAGAGAAGAAATTGAAAATGCACGTGCAGCAATCTCAAAGACCAAGGTTACCCAAGCATCAGTTCCCCATGCTAATAAATTTCTGGAAGCTAATGGCCACCACTTTGAGCACCTCTTGTAATTGTAGAGGCCAAAGGTAAATTGTATTAATCTTGTGATGTCTCAATAAATTTAGTATTAAAATAGTTATACAAGTTTTCATTTTCCTGAAGTGTGTATACATTTTTTGGCAGACTGTATATGTACACATTTACATATACATGTATTTCCCTACAGCAGGCGCACACACGATGATAGGTTGTTCCATTCTTAGTGATAATACTGATCTGTGCAAACATTAACTTGATCCATCATAATGTTTCCCTTTTATGTATTGTTTTCATTGCGGATTAGCACAATAATAATTGTTAAGTTATTCCTCCTGTATGTGATCAAATTATAATGTTCCATATACAGATCAGTGTATCTTGATTACTTTGTGGCTTTGAGAGCAGGGCGTATTTTGATCATATCAATTCAGCTTGGCTGGCACATGCTTTGCGTATAGTAACCATACCCTATCTGTGGCTTTAAGCCTTATTTCTGAATTAGAATTATAGTACCTTAGTTTAATTATTATAAGTAGGAAGTTAGACAACCCAAGCCTATCTACAAGATAGAGTAGGATGGAAGAGTAGCTAGTTAAATTTAAAAGTGTAAAAGAAAACAAGGGCAAAGCATAAAAGGTTGGGATGAGAATGGAGAGATAAGGACTCTTTCCTCCAGGAAGAAGAGTCTTATACAGGGCGTGCTAAGTTAATTAATTAACAACTCCTTCCTGCCTCTGAATCCCAGATTTCAAATGTGACCTGGAGAAACAAATGCAAAATAACTAGTTTTCTTTTGAACTCCTTTGAATTTAAGCCCTTTCCCACACTCCTTATGCGTGTAAGATCAGGACAGGAAACCCCGTTGGATTTCCACTTGGAAACCTTTCCACAAGCTTTCCTTATTATTTCCAATAAAAGTTTCATAACTTCCGCCTTTGGTCCGCAACTTCGTTCTTTTGCCTTTCGTGGAACTACAAGCTTGGTTCATACAGAAATTACAGTAACAGAGCTGGGCATGGTGGTGCATGCCTGTAATCTCAGCACTTGGGAAGCTGAGGCAAGAGGATCACTGCAAGTTAAGAGACCAGCCTGGTCTACTTAGACCCCGTCTCAAAAAAAAAAAAAAGAAAAAGAAAAGAAATTAGGGTAACAGAATCACATATTTAAAATTAGATTCCCAGACTTTACTCCTACTGATTTCTAATTTAACTGGTTTGGCAACCTTTGTGTTGGAGGAAAAATAGAAGAGTAAAGTGTATCTATCTTCATACATTTTAGTTACTTATTGACTGAAGCAATATTCTGAGTAATTTTAACATTGGTATGCATAAGATTCATTGTGTAGCTTTTAAAATTTAACTTAAACAGCTAAAAGGAACAAAAAGGGTTTAAATCCTTTCCATCTCTATCCACATCATCCCTGAATCATTCTGTTTCCCTTACTATAGCCAAACAACAGTACTTCATTTATACCTAAAGATTTTACAGCTATGTAAGCAAATACCTGTTTCTCTCATTTTCCAAATGGATTATTTGTTCTGGTTCTATTATTCTTTCTCTGTCGAATTGCCTTTGTACTTCGGCAAAAATCTGTTGACTGTATGAATCTATTTCTGGATCCTTGTATTCCTTTCTGTTGGATTCTGTATGCCTTTCTTCTGCTGTCACACTGTCTTGATTACCATGGCTTTCTAGTAATGTGAATCCTGCAAGTATATTTATTTAAAAATTGTTTTGGTTCTTGTAGTTCTTTTACCTTTCCATATGAATGTTTGAATCAGCTGTTACTGATTTCTGCCAAAAACCTCATTAGGAATTAGAGATTGCATTTCATCTGTAGATTAAATGAGAACAGTTGATACTATGAGAATGTTGAGTCTTCCTACCCATGAGCATCATCTCTCTCTTTACAGTAGTAAGTCCCTGACTTACGAACATTCAAGTTGTCAACTGTCATGGGAGTACCGTATAAGATTCACAGGTGTACTGATAAGACTCACTTTGTTGGATTACAAATGAATCCAATTTATGAATGATCTCCCGGAATGGAACTCATTTGTAAGTCAAGGACTTACTGTATTTATTAATTCTTTGATTCCTCCCTCTCCCCTTCCCCTCCCCCCTCCTCCTCCACAACATTTTAGGAAGACCTTGTGCTTATATTAAAAAAAAAAAAAATGGCAAATTACTTTACTATGTGGATTCTATTGGAAACATAAAAATTATGTTACAGACTTGTTTTAAAATGTCAATGTATGTAAAAGCAGGGAATTTCATTCTTTACATTTAGTTAAATTTTAGACATCATAAAAATTGTGAGGAGTACACCTTTAGAAGTTCACAACCAACTGAAATTTTGAAACTGTCTGAAATTTCTCCTCTTTTTTTTTTTTTGTTGGTCTTTTTGAGACAGGGTTTCACTATGCTGTTCAGGCTAGCCTCGAACTCACAGCCATCCTGCCTCAGCCTTCCAAGTGCTGGGATTACAGGCGTGCACCACCACACCCAGCAGGTCTTTGATTTCTTTCACCAATATTTTGTAGGGTTTTCCCCCCTGTGCTGAAGATTAATCCCAGGGCCTTAAGCTTGCTGGGCAATGATCGACTACTGAGCTACATCCCCAGTCCATATTTTGTAGTTTTTAGTGTACAGAGTCTGTACATATTTTGTTAATTTTATACCTTAGTGTTTCAGGTTTTTGGGTGCTATTATAAATTCTGCTTTTAAAAATTCTGACTTCAAGTTGTTCATTGGTAGTATGTAGAAATAATTATAATCTATGAGTGCTAAATGTATTAGTTCTAGGAACTTTCTTATAGATTCCATGGAATTTTCTATAGAGAGAATCATGTCTACTCCATAATAAATACAGTTTTATGTTTTCCTTTCCATTTTGTACGTTTTAGTTCTAAGCCCTACTATAATGCCAGATCTTTCAATAAGACATTGAATAGGACTAAAAAGAACAAAGATCCTTGCCTTGTTTTCCATCCTAGGCAGAAATCAGTGCTTTCCTGGTATTTTATTTCTTTAAATACACAAATCTCAGTATAGTGATAACTTAGCTAAGAAATTCTATTGAATTTTATTTTCCAGGTTGCTCATCAATTCTTCTGAAATCATTCATTGATATATCTTGTGATGCCTCATGTACCATATGAGTGTTTTTCTCTCTCTCACAACATACGCACAAGGAATTTCTATTAAAGCACTTATTGTACCTGTTTATATCTTTTTACCTGTCTGTCTTAGTAGAAGGGATGAATACTTACGGGAAATTTATATCATAGATACTTGGTATTAGGTTGAACTATATGAAATTGCTGATGTGAGTTTCCTAACCTCTAAAATTTTGTTTCGAGTTGGAAAAAAACAAATGAAAAAAATGATAACTCTGATGAGATACAATCATCATTATGTGAAATGTTCATGCATGAGAAAATGTTCATCATTGTTGTGTCTTAAGCATAAAATAATAGAGATGATCATGCTAATGTGAATGAAATACAGCCCTTGCCTTTGAAGGAGATGCTTGCTCAGGAAGTCTAGGCATTTACCATCTGAAGATGGTGGATGGAAGTCTAGGCATTTACCATCTGAAGAGGTGATTAAGTTCTGTGGTTTATCTATCAGTATATATGAGCAAGTTTAGTTTCAGTTTGAATCCACCTGTGATCATAGCCTCATGATTCTGTGTCTTTTTTTTTTTTTTTTTTTTTTTTTTTTGTGGGTACCGGGGGGTCGACCTCAGGACCTCGGGTGCCTGCGCGCCCGTGCCGCTGAGCGATATCACCGGCCCCTTTTTCGTATGTGGGTTCTGGGAGTCGAACTCGGGCCCTCGCGCTTGCCGCGCAGGCGCTTAAGCCGCTGAGCCATCTCACCGGCCCTGATTCTGTGTCTTTATAAAGTACTATAAAACACTTCAGTGGTAATTTTATAAATAAATTACAGTGACATGAAACATACTTTCTATGTGATGATTTTATAAGAAAATGTTTTACATTTTTTAGTTGTTTGATGTAACTTAAATATTTCAGCCACTCTCTAGTGGGTTGAATAAGTGAAGGGTACCAAACAGTTTTCCTCTCACAATAACTTGATATTTCATAGAAGAGAAAAATAAGGCAATTGGGGGAGGGAGGGTGTGGTATTTTCTTACCCTGACAGAGAAGCTATCATTTTTTTTGGTCCTTAGGCTTTCAAACTAGTCTTTTACTGCCATGTATTATAAATGTGAGTAAAAGAAATATATAAGAGCTGGGCGTGGTGGTGCATGCCTGTAATCCCAGCAAGGAGGATCGTTGCGAGTTCGAGGCCAGCTTGGTCTACAAAGTGAGCTCAAGGCCAGCCTGAACTGCATAAAAAGACCCTGTCTCAAAAAAAAAGGAGAAGAGAAAAGAAAAGAAAAAATAATTTTTGTTGCACATTTGTGGAGTAAGATGCTAGCTGGATTTGGTTAAAGTAAGAAAATATAATTTTTACCTGAGAAAGGTAAATTTAAGTACAATGGAATAAGTTATTGTAATGACATGTTGTTTGATAAGCATCAAGTCACTATTTATTTACTTATTTTTGTGGTACTGGTGATTGAACCCATGGCCTTCATACTGAGCTATAGTCCCAGCCCTTTTTAAAATTTTTAAAAAATTTAAGACAGGGTCCTGCCAAGTTGCCCAGGCTGGGCTTGAACTTTTGGTTCTCCTGCCTTAACCTTCCAGAGGGCTGGAATTACAGGCATGTACTACCACGCTCAGCTAGGAATCACAAGATTTTTGAGGCAATTAAACTATATTGGTAAATGTGGTAGTAACAAGCTATCAGAGCCCAAAAAGCCCACTCTTATACCTGAAATCCTTGTTTAAAATATGAGACTTGCGTAATACTTTACCTTTGTATTGGTAATAACATAAGTAGAAATACTGAAGAAATGGTTTTTTTTGTATTTGCTGCCACTAAGTGGCAAATTAATTTTATTATCACGTCTGTTACGTGCTGTAGAATGAATATATACTAGAAATAAGGTCCCTCTAATATTTTTTTTATTAATTTGTTCAGAAATAATTTTGACAAAGGAAAAATAACACACTTTAATATGTTTAGAACTTTAGTCATCCTTCCACCAGAGTGGATAGGAAGGTTTCTATCTTCTTGTATTTTAGAAAGGCATATGAAGACATTAGCAAGTAGTTACTATGACAAAGATGGTAAAAATTCATAATTCTTCCAGACTATTAAGAAGATGTGGTTGGCAGCACCATTTTTTTTTTTTTTTTAAACAGGGAATTTAATTCTGACATTTTTTTTTCCAGGTCATCATACCAGAGAATTATGGCTCCATAATTTCTTAGCTTTAATTTTATTTATTTGAAGATAAGCCATTTGACTAAAGTTAACTGGTAGGAGATTTATTTTTATTCTGGGACAATTATTATATAAGAATATATAATATTCTTAAGGAACATTATGTAAGAAAAAAATAGAAGCAACCCAAAAGTTTAATCTTAAGAAAGTGGTTAAATAAAATAGATATTTTGATTAGAACTTCGTATAGTCAGTCAAAGTATATATAGAGTATTTAAGGACATGGGTAAGATCTTTATTGAATGGGGAGAGAGGAGGAACAAGTTATTAAACAGTATCTATGTTATCCCAGTTTGTTATGTACATATATAGAAAAATACGAGTGTTTTTCTGTGGAAGATATTATGAAATATTAAATATGTATTTCTAAAATAAATGTTTTACATATTCAAAAATGGTGTAATTGAATGTTTTTTACTTCATAGGCAGTACATTAGATTAAGACATTCCATGGATAAATATATACTACTAAGAGATTGGATATGTTTTAGTGAATCTGTTTGAACAGATTTTTTGGGGGGGTTGTGTGTGTATGTTTAAGATTTATGATAACAACTTGTTGCTAGGAATACTCAGAAACAAACCTCACTTCTTGGATCTCTTCTGGGAATCCGATAAGCCTCTGTTCATATGTAAAGAAAGCCTTTATCTGATGCAGATGAGTAATTTCCCTCTTGATAGAAGGATAAGACTAAATTTTAAATTAGTAAAATTCAAAATAAGTTTTAAGTAGTATCCAATAATTCAGTATTTTCTCCAGGTACTAGTTATTGATGACATAGCCATTTGTTTCTAGGGTCAGCATATTCTCGCTTTTGATATCTCTTTTCTGCCACAGGCCTGTGATGGGAATTGAAACAATACAGCTACAGCTTCCACCAGAGGAAAATAGTATGGGAATTCCTTTTATGGTAGGTTATTTTCTAGTAGTCTCGCTGCAGTAATATAGGCAGCTCTTGTAATTTGTTAGTTTGTTGCTATTTGTTTCTCTTCCTAATTTATACATAATGCTATGTGAATAAATACTTAGGTTCAACCAAAATCCTTTATTGGAGACATTTTATTTATACTAGGGGGCCTATGTTAGGGAAAGACTTGGCATATAGCAACTTAATAATTCAAATTGATTTCCATCGAGGTTTACAAATCTCGTTATCTCTGTTGTAGCTTGGTGATTAATACATTAAATAGCTAAAATAATGAACAGTATTGCAACTAGTATTATTTTATCCTAAAAACTAATAAATGTTTTCTAAATTACTAAATGTTTTGATCATCTTGTTCAGTTGATGCATTAGTTTGCTTATGGCTCATTCTCTTATGTGTAAAATGTGGCATATCCTTTAAACATTATCAGGCATTTAGTAACCACTTGAGAAAACTGAATTATACGAATTATTCCAGTATTTTTAGTGAAAGTAGTTTTAAAAGTCTCAAAGTGTACAACTAGTTTTAGACTGGAGGGCACTGATAAAGACCATATATATTTAATAACTTTGGTATTGTTTGTTAGGCTTGTTAAGGAAACATACTCAAAGATTTGTAGATTATGAAGGAAGAAACTGTCCCAGTAACTGATTATAGTAAACATTTTTTAATTTTTGTTTTTGTTTTGATACAGGGTCTTGCTGTGTAGTTCAGGCTAGTCTTGAACTCACTGTGTAGCTCAGGCTGGCCTCAAACTCAGGGCAATCTTCCCACCTCAGCCTCCTGAGTGGAAGATAGAATAACAGGCGTGTGTCACCATGCCTGGCTATGTGGTATTTTTGTTTGTTTGTTTTGTTTTTTTAATGAAGAGGTGATTAGAAATCTGTTATGTTGGAAATAGATTTTATCCATCTGTTTTCTGGTAGGAGAGGAGCAGGTTATTGAAAACATTTAACTGGAGTAAGTGATCACATTCAGGGTTCTCTTTAGAAATTCTGACATCTGTATAACTATTGTGAATCTTTACCTGGCATTTTTTTCAGGAAGGCTTAGGTTACTTTCGTTGTTGTTTTTTGATTTTTTAAATATGTGGTATAACTCTCATTTGTTGTTACATGGGAGGGCTGTTGGTGACTAGAATTGAATTGGAAATTCACCCCCTCACATACCTTATTTCCATTCCTTATAAATTTCTTATTAATTTATATATATTATAATACATATATTATTATATAATATATAATACTAATATATATTATAATATTATATATATTTATAAATTATAAATAAATTCCTTATAAATTCCTTATAAATGGTTTCCTAGTCTCTGGCTTAATAAATGAATCTTTTATTTTATCTTATAATGTGCCTATCCTAATTCTTTTTTCAACCTAGCATTTGAATAATGGGTGTGCAAGACAGAAAAACAAGAAACTGTCAAACTTTCAGTAGTGAAAGAAAGATTTGATTGGAAAAATGGTAACAAATAGCAGATATCATCAATATCATACAGACCATTTATTTTTTCTTTCCTGATAATGTGTGCTGGACATCATGGATAGTAGTGGATGGAATATTTTACTGCTTTAATTATGAGCACTGTGTAAGTTGTAATTATTATTTGTACCACTTGGGGGTGCTTTTGCATTGGTTGCTGCAAACCCTTTCTAAACTTACATAAGGGAACCATTTGAAAATTCACAGTGAAATAAAGATAGTATGTATAGTTGTTAATACAAATAAACAAATTCACACTAGTAAAATAACCATCACTTGTGATATAGTCAAATATATGAAATATAAATCCTTGTAAATGATTGAAATGGTTGAGAGTTGTAACTATTTTCTAATGTAATCTTCAGTCACTACCTTAAACATTTTAGATGCTTTGATTTTTAGGTGTCATTATGACTGCTTATGGTGGGGGCATGCTATGAATCAAACTCAGGGCCTTGCACATGCTGGGCAAGTACTCTACTACTGAGCTACACAAGTGATGTTGTACTATAAATGCCATGTAAATAAAACCACAGGTTTTTTTTTTGTGTGTGTGTGTGTGTGTGGGTACCAGGAGTCAACCTCAGGACCTTGCGCTTGCCATCAAGCGTTTGTGCCACTGAGCGATATTACCGGCCCTTTTTTTTTTCCTTTATGTGGGTACTGGGAGTCGAACTCAGGACCTCGTGCTTGCCAGGCCGGCGCTTATGCTGCTGAGCTATCTCACCGGCCCAAACCACAGTTTCTTAATGTGTAATGTTAAAAAAAAATACAGGTAGCTCTGTTTTTGAAAACTAACCTTGATGATTCTCTTTCTTCTACCTAGTAGCCATTGAAACTACCTTCATTGAAGCCTTAATTTCACAGCCTTAATTTTACTATATTCAAACTCTGCTTTTTTTTTTTTTTTTTTTTTGTGGGTACCAGGGGTCGATCTCAGGACCTCACGTGCCAGCAGGCACCTGTGCCACTGAGCGATATCACCGGCCCTTTTTTCGTATGTGGGTTCCAGGAGTCGAACTCGGGCCCTCGTGCTTGCTGTGCAGGCGCTTATGCTCCTGAGCCATCTCACCAAGCCTCCATCAAACTCTGCTTTTTAAGCTACCCAAATGGCTTTGACAGTTATCCTCTTTGAATAAGTTGAATACAGAGATCTACGTGGAGTTTATTATGGAGATTTCAGTCCAGGGAAGACAACAACATTTATAAAAACAAGCACCTAAAATTACCTGTATTTTACTTTACTTTATTTTATTTTATTTATTTATTCGCAGTCTGCTCTTCGCTAGCCATTTGATAGCGTTTGTGGGATGATTATATAAAGGCTGTTGTAGCCTAGTAAGTTCAGAGTCTCGACAGCCTGAATTTGCCTTTAAGGCCCAACTATTCTAGGTTCCCAAGAGCCATGAGTTAAATGGCTTTGGCTTTGTATATTTGCTTTTTAGAAGTGATCCTTCATATAGGCAGTGTTTAAGTCTTAGTAGTGTGAGCTTCTGTAGTTTAACTCCTCTTGCTCATATTTTTCTTACCAATAAGAAAGCGATTATTTTTAGTAAATAAGGATCATGACTAAGGTGTAAAGTTACTCAGGAAAAACCAGATGTGAACACAATGAAGAGTAAATTCTAAGAAATTCTTTAAAGGGGGGCTTGGGATGTAGCTCAGTTGTAGAATGCTTGCCTAGCGTGGGTTGATCTTCAGCACTGCAACAAAAAAAAGGCGTTTCTAAAAGTCAGATATAATTCCACTGTGTGGTGCATACCAGTGGTGGCAAACCTATGGCACTGGTGCTGCAACAGGCTGTTCATATCATTGAGAAGGTTCACCATCACTGGAATATACTATATTTTAAATCATTGTTATATTCAGATTGTTATATTTAGGTTGCTTTCAGGTTAAAATGAAGTTTTTAGCAAAATTTTGTTATATGTATTTTTGGAAGCTTCGTATTGCTTCCTGTCTTTGCCAATAAAAATTTTAAAGAATGTGGAAGATTTATTCTTGCTATAGGCACCTGTCCCTCCCACACACACACTTTCCACCCTTCCCCCAGCTGCACTGAAAAGTTGTCTCAATTTGCTGTCACTATCCCTCGTGGCTTCTGGTTTAGACTTTTGCAATAGGTTACTAACGGTTTTCACTGCCGTTAGTTCCACTTCATTTTTAGGTCATCCTTTACACTGTATCCACAGTGAATTCTCTAATATACAAGTCTGTCACTTTTTGACTTAAAATCTTTTAGGGGTATATCCATCAATCTACAGGCTAAAATGTGTATGTTTTAATGTGGATTTTCAAGGCCCATTATGACTTAGCTACTGTGTAATTTCCACCTTGTTTTATGTGACACTCCTGTATATTTTGTGGCTGAGGAGGAAGGAGAACATTCTAAGCACAAGAAGCAGCATATACAAAGGCTTTGCTGCATGAAATGGCATGGTATATTTGAATTGCAATAAGCACATTGGTGTATGTGGAACTTAAAGGCAGGGTAACAGTGTTTATTAGTTACCTTCTCCATTGCTGGACCTGATACCCACAATTTAAAGGAGGAAAGGTGTAATTGGTTTATATTTTCAGTCTGTCATTGGCTGGCTCCAAGGCAGAAGCATCATGGAGGAAGGACTTGAAGGAGCAGAGCTGCTCAGTTAATGGAGGTTGGGAAGCACAGCAAGGGAACAGTGCCAGAGAGAAACGGGCAAGGGACCATACATAGTACCCAGGGTCACACCTCCATGACCCACCCAGGTACACTCAGGAGCGTGCTTTACTAATCTGTTAGGCATTTCTTATCCAAGAAAGTTGACATATCAGGATTAATAGTCACACATGGCAGAATTAATTAGGATGATGTCCTTTAATAAAATTTGATTGAGTAAAAACAGAGAAATAATATTTTATTTCTAATTTTAAAAAGTAACGTGGTGTAGAGAAGCGTTAATCAGAGCCTTAAGTTACAAATGACAGAAATCTAACTCAAATTGACTTAAATGTTACAGGAAATTTGTTGGTCAGTAGTAGAAATGGTCAGTCAGAGGCAGATTCAGGACTATCCTCCCCACCCTTTAAAATTTTTTCTCCCTTTTTCCTCCCATGCTATAGGCAATTCATTTTACATTGCCCTTGCTCAGAATTCCAAAGGAGAGTATTTATCTCACCAGCTTTGGTAAGAAAGTGAAGTCCTAGGAAGAGCTTGTCTGGTTTCAGTCATTTGCTAATCCCCAAACTAGATGTGCGACTAGGAATGGACAGGTGGTACTTTAGCCAAGCTTGGATCTCTTACATGTCTCTTTACCAGAGACAGGCCTTGACAGGAAGAACCACTTGTGAAAGGACCTGTATGTCCTACAAGGATGGATAGAACTACAAAAAAGGAGAATTGAGAGACCATTTAGAAGGTAGTTATAGCTCAGGTGAGAACCGAAGTGGGTCTAAAGTAGGTCAGCATCAAGAAGATGATGATTTTTGCAATAGATTATCATTTGTGACCTTAGAGCAATTTTGGTTGGTGAGTAGGAATCCAGATTGCACTGGGTTCAAATGATTAAAAATGAGTGGCAGCTTGCTAAAGAGGCAGAAAAGTTTTCTGTAGGCCATGAGGAAGGAACAGAGACAGCACTGAGTGCTAAATAAAAATTATATATAAAAGGATCAGAATTAATAAAAGTAAGGTCTGTAAGAAGATAGACAAATTTTTGAATGAACTTTTCTCCCATGGGACTACAGGCTCTCCTTCAAACTGAACAGTCACTGAGGTTTAGAACTTGCCTATAAGAAGTGCTTAATAAATGCTGTTGAATACAAGAAAGATCATAGGGAAAAATAAAAAATACAAATATGTTTGGGGGTAAAACAGATTAAAATAATTCATCTTTCTTGTCCTTTTCCTGAGGTAGAATGCTAGGGGTTAATGTCTCCCCAGCTTACCTTAAAGCATTTCTATGAGGAACCATTAGGAGAAGAGATGTGAAATATTAATAAACTAGGAAATATTAATACAAATGGAAGGGAGTAATATTTTTTATTTCTGGCATCTTTGGTTTTTTTTGTTTGTTTGTTTTTTGGTACCGGCAATCAAACTTGGGACCTTGTGCTTGCCAGACAGGTGCCGTGCCACTGAGCTGTGTCCCCAGCCCCTGGCATCTTTGTTTTGAACAAGACTTCATATCAGAGGATATTTGATTCTTATCAACTTAAAAACTCTATTTTGCTGCCTTAACAATTGCTAATTTAACTACCCCTAGCTTTGTGATGTGTCAGAAGAGCCTGGCTTTGGAGACATATGGGCTTGGATTAGAATCCAATTTTTTCTACTTCTTTTTTAACCTAGTGATTTTGATACTGTATTTAACTTGTCCAGCTCAGAGTTTTGTCTGTGAAATCAGGATGAAAAACTATTTTGCAGGCGTGTTGTTACAATTTACTGAGTGCTCATCAAGTGTTTAAACCAATAATGGCAACCCTTTTAGAGCTTTCAATGATACAAATAGCCCTCTGTGGCACACGTGCCATAGGTTTGCCACCACTGGCCTAAACCATAATAGCTATTCAGGTTACCTGGGATATTCTTCCATCCTCCAAGGGAGTAGCCAACCTTCTTCTATTTTCAGATTTTTTTTAATGCTAGATAAAATACTTTCTTATATTGAAGCAGATTTTACCACCTTGTTTGTTATTCGTTGATTCTAGTTTTTATCTCTAGAACTGTGTGATTTGGTATCTCTTTACAATGACGGCACTTCAGATATTCTCGCTGACTTCTTCAGCCTTATTGACTCTTACGGCATGATTTCTAGATTCACCATTGTACTATCTTCCATGAATGTGTTCTAGTCTCATGTATCACTCTAGATGAGGTCTGCCCAGTGTCTAATAATTAGCCTTCCTTTCATGAAAGAGAAGAGTGATATTAATAAACATTTAGAGATAAAACTTTCACTTTAGGGCCGGTGAGATAGCTCAGCGGCATAAGCACCTGCTTGGCAAGCGCAAGGTCCTGAGTTCAACTTCCGGTACCCACATAAAAGGAAAAAAAAGGGCCGGTGATATCGCTCTGTGGCACAAGCGCTTGCTGGCAAGCACGAGGTCCTGAGGCCAACTCCTGGTATCTAAACTTTCATTTCAACTGATCAAAATTAAGGTGTACTTTTTACCATTTCATGTTTTAAAGTATACTATTTTCTTATATTTGGCATTTTTTCTTATGTCAATAGCATTTATACAATTTAGTCTGTTTTAAGATAAATTACTGATTTTTTTTTTCCCTTTAAAAAATTTCTGGAGCCCTGTATCTTCCATTATTAGTATGTTGTGATTAATTCTTTTTTTTTTTTTTTTTTTTTTTTTTTTTTTGGTGGGTACCGGGGGGTCGACCTCAGGACCTCGTGCGCCAGCAGGCGCCCGTGCCACTGAGCGATATCACCGGCCCCTTTTTCGTATGTGGGTTCCGGGAGTCGAACTCGGGCCCTCGCGCTTGCCGCGCAGGCGCTTAAGCCGCTGAGCCATCTCACCGGCCCTGTTGTGATTAATTCTTAATGGTGAGAAAAATTAAACTACTAGGGAAAAAATGCCAAGAATTGGTTTTTCTGTGTAATACATAGCTTTCTATTGACTAGGCCCAAGTAGAGATAATCACTGGTGTTGAGTTTGTTAAATAGTTAAGTATGATGTTCAAAATGTCATCTGTAAGTAATTGAAATCATCTGAATGACTGAGACAACTATGATTCAGATAGACTGGGAAATGAGATTTGACAAATTGCAAGCAAGAATAGAAGGGTCACCTAGTTAAGTGCTGTATGCTTCAAAAGCAGCAATGTTTTTATATGCAAGTGGGCTGAAAAAATTTTAAGACTTAAATGGGGGGCTAGAAGAATGCTCCCTTCCTTCCTCCTGGCATACACACTTAGGGCATTCTCAAAATATACAGAGCAGGAGCAAAGGAATAGCTAACACTTGAAGAGACTTCTAGAAAAGCATATAAATAGGAATACAGTGAGTTTCAGTTAAACCAGGAGGTGAAATGGATTTCTAGGGAGGTATGGATTAAAGAGTTATGATAAGAACTTCAGGTGTAACCCTTTTCAGATTTGAGTCTTTTGGTTTGGTTTGGTTTGGTTTGGTTTGGTTTGGTTTGCTTTTTTTGAGACAGGGTCTGTAGTTCAGGCTGGCCTTGAACTCACTGTGCAGCCCAGGCTGTCCTCAAACTCTCCAAGACCCTCGTTCCTTAGCCTCCCAAGTGCTGGGATTACAGGCATGCAGTGCCACACTCAGCTAGATTTTAAGTTTTAAGAAAAGTATATCCATTCAAAAGAATTTGAACAAAGAAACTTAACATGCCAAACATAGCACTGGTAAGTTTCACAGAATGTATCTACTATGCCAAAAATAAGAGAGGTAGAAAAACTATTCTTCTAGCAAGTGTGTAATAGTATTATAATTAAGTAATACTTTAAAAAGTTAAATTATTTTCTTCATAACTTTACTTCAAGAAGTAGATGGAAATTAAAGCACTCATCATTCAGACTAGATTGAATTCTGGTTTGAATTAGAGGTTTTCTTTTAAGTTGTGTTACTTTATATATCCTATTTCATCTGCCTTTTGTTAGTATAATTTTTAGTTAAGGTTCATTTGATTAGCATCATCCTTAGCATATTACTTACGTTTTGTCAGGCCCAGGATAAACATATTTTCTGAAACCTAATTACGTTTATTATTTGCATAGTTAATTATCTTTCAGTAGCAGTTTCAGCAAAAACTTTAGTGCCAGTGTTACAAATCAGTAGAGTGTAACATTTTAAAACAGGCTGCATTTTTGCCCTTCTTAAAAAAGATTAAGGAAAGGTTATTTGCAATTCATTCTAGTTTCTACAGTGAGGTGACGCTGGGTAAATGTAGTATCAAGTTACTGCAGTTTAAAAGCTGAAGGGGGAAATTTTTCAGTTTAAAAATAAATTGCTATGGTTACCCAGTGTTTACCTTTATAAGCAATAATTACATGAGACATCCAAGGAATTCCCAGAAGTACAGAAAGATCAGTAGCTGACTTGTACACTGGTTAGTTCTCATACAAATTGGGACTGCGTATATCACTTCTGTTCCAAAGTAGCTGTTGTATGAGAAACACTCAAGAAGATGATTCATGCCTTTTTGAACTGAAGAATGGTGGCAACATACTGAATACTGAACATACTATTTTAAAATTTAAGTTGTGACTCAGATAGTTTAGAGCTTTTTTCATATTCGTTAGTTCCCTTTATAATTTTACACAGCAGCTTCTATTGTTGAAAAAAAGAAAGTGTGTTTATAATGTGTTTCAGGTGTGGACTTTCCTTTTTAAATAAGTAGATTTTTATGCTCTTGAGCTATGCTTAAACTGTAATGTTAATACAGAGTTAAACAATGTCAGTTTCTTTAGATGTAATCAGTTTTGAACTTTTTGAAAGGAAAAAAGAGGTCCCTGTTAGAATTGATGCCCATTACCAACTAACTGCATTGTTAAACCTGCTATCAGTTAGTGTATTGTAGAGAATTTTGACTGTTTTGCTTATTTTCAGAATATTCAGCATTACAAGAATACTTACAAAACTTTTGACCCAATGTAATTTCAATCTTAAAATTGTGAGACCCATCTTTACATGTCAACGGGCCTCCCATAAAGAGTCTACTTTTCTATGTAGTAGAATATTAATATGTTTCTTCTTTAATATTAGAGCTATCCTAAACTAAAAATAATTATAAAATAACGTGCTATGCTCAACTGGCTTAAATAACAAAAACACTTACTATATACAGCAAAAGTTGAAGTAAGAGTTACAAAGCTTTAGAGTTACAAAGTTACTCAATGCAATTACATAGGTTCTAGGCTCCATTCAGCTTTTCCTCTCATACTCAGCATGGACCTTAGAATAAATTTCTTTACACTCACAAGATACCTGCCAAAATTCAAGCAATCATTGTCAAACAGATTGTTGTCTCGAAGAAGGGGAAGTTTCCTTCTGTGTCTCCCTTATTTTAAGAGGTACAAGGAAGAATTTCCCAGAAGCTCCAGAAGCTTAACTTTCTGTAATAAATGAAAGGTCAGGGTGCTTCAATCATACTATTCTCAAATGCGTTGCTACTAGGTAGAGCAATATTACCATGGTCAGCTTACACTATTCAGTGTTTCCCAAAGACATATGGAATGTAGAGATAGTTACACAGACAAAACTGAAGGTACTCTGTGAAAAGGAAGGGGTTATTGCCAATATTATGCTATACATTGCGTAGAAAATTTACATTTTGGTATTTTCTTTTCAGTAGTTTAATTTTCCCACTATTGTTAATTAATAACAATGCACTAATACTGGAAGATACTCTGAGGGCTCTGGAGATTCTTTTAAAAGGTATAAAAATCAGTAATTCATCTTAAAACAGACTGAGGGAAATTGTTTTATAAATGGTACTAACAAAAGAAAAATGTCAAATGTAATAAAACAGTATATTTTAGAATATGAAATAGTAAAAGCACACCGTCATTTTGATCAAATGAAATGAAAGCTTTATCTCCAGATGTTTCCTATTAATCTCACTTTTCTCCCCTGTGAAAAGCACATCCCTTTTTTCTGCATCTTTGTAGTCTTCGTCCACCATTTATTCCCCTTTCCTACATCCTTTTTCAAAAAAAGAAAAAAAAAATCTTTAGATTTTAGCAATGGTCCCCTTTAACCTTTTAAAAACCCTTCTTCTGCAGTTAACCCAATTTATTCTTTTTTTTTTGTTAGATTTCCCTAAAAAAATAATCTGTGATTATTACTACCCCTTTTAGTACCCTTTTAATCAACCAACATACTCTTAACAACAAAGAAAAGGGCCATAGAATTAAAATGTTAAGAATTAAAAACAACTAGAAATAGTTGATAGTTTTATTTTCAACAGGAAAATGAAGATAACCTAAAATAATGAAGTAATAATATGTTTGCAGTTACATGGTATTTGTTTGTCAGTTCCATTAGACAGACTGGTTATTCATAATTTTGTTTTATGGGCATGCCACAAAACCTGACACACAGTAGATGATAAATACTGTACTAGGTGGCTGGATTGATGGAGTTGAATGAATGATTGAGTAGATGTTACTGTGCCTGTGTTCCGATGTATAAATTAGACAGTAGTACTTAATGGCGGCTGAATTTTCATCGAGAATATTTGTGGTAATTGTTCGTTCTCCCCCTGACTTTCCTTACTTTACCCAACATAATATAATGAGTTATTTTCCTAGCTCACTTCTGGTCAGTTATTGTTTCTATTATAATTTGTGGTAGCTAGTGATTGTAGCTCATTTCATTTATTAAAGATTTAATTACCTGCACTGTGCTGGAGTACAGATAATGGAAGAATGGGGCAGGAAGCGTGTATGTCCACTCAGGGATATTATTACTTTAGTTAGGTTTAGCTTCGGGTACCAGAGAATTGTTTTAATAAACAAGGTAGAGCCTGTTATTTCTCTCCGACATAAAAGTCAAGAAGTAGGCACTCCTGGTATTATATGGTTTTCCTGTCCCACAGTCCTCAAGGATTTGCTTCCCATTGTCCCTAGACAAGGGTCTAAGATGATAGCCAATCATCCATGTTCCAGTAAGCAGGCTAGATAAGCTAGTTGACCTTTAAGGAAGTTACCTGAAAGGTACACAACATCCTCTGCTTTAAATGCTGGTCAGAACTCTGTCATGTAGCTCCTAGCTACAAGGGAGGATGAAAAATGTAGTCTTTGTTCTGCAAGACTCTGTACTTACTTAAAAGCTGGCTATTATAGTCCTGTATCAGTGGGATCAAGTCACTTGAGATCTTCTAATGACATTAGTTATTACCCCTTTAGAAGTACAACTAGGTAAACATTTTAAAAACTTGGCCTAGGTCATAAATATATTACATAGTGTGTTAGATATGTTCTGTTTTGTTAGGCAACACAGCACATTCCTGTAACCTCAGCACTCTGGGCAGCTGAGGCAGGAGGATCACAAGTTCAAGCCCAGCCTGGGGAACACAGCAATATAGCAAGATCCTGTCTTTAAAACAAAAGCAAAAAAAAAAAAAAAGGGGGGTGGGGAGGAAAATGCATGGAATATAGCTTAGTATGAAAGCCCTGGTTCATTTCTCCCTTTACTGCCTGCCCCCTTCTATATTGAGGATTTTGACTTGATCACTTTTTAAACATATAGTGACTTTTTTTATTGACTCTGCTATTCACCTAGACAGTTGGAGAGACTGACCTGCAACCTAGAAAGCAGCTATTTCTTTAGCCATCCCACCCTGTCTCTGCAAGTCATTTTCTTTTAACTCTCTTCGTATAAGATTTTCTTATGATGTACATAGATATTTGAGGCATAGCTCAAGAAGACTGTTTAGGATTCTTCATCTTTCTAAAATGTTTCCTGAAACATGGCTTGAACCCACTTCCTTATAATCTTTTTATTTATGATGAATTTAGTAGTCCCTTTGTGTCCACATGAGATTGGTTGCTCAGGTTCCTTGTGTAAAATGGCATGGTATTTTCTCATATGCACATCCTGCAGTATACTTTAAAAATCACCTCTGGGTTATGTATAATACTTAATACAACGCGAATGCAATGTAAATAGTTGTTATGCTGTACTGTTTAGGGAATAATGACAAGAGGGAAATGTCTGTACATGTTTGCTATAGACACACACTCCGAAAAGTATTTGTTCTACAGTTGGTTGACTCTGTAGATGTGTGAGACTTGTGGATATGAAGAGCCAGATATACTCAGAGACTAGTGTGGTGGTTGGCACCAGCATGACACTGAAAAACTTTAGAATTATAGATTTTGGAATTCAGATTTGCAGATTAGGGATGCTCAGCTGATAAAATCTCTGCAAATATTCTAAACTCCAAAAAATTCTGAAATCTGAAACACTTCTGGCCCAAAGGATTTTGGGTAAGAGATATTCAAACTTTATTCCCTGATAATCAGTACAGAATTCACAGTATGTAAGAGTATAGGTTGACTATTGATGCAGAAAGAAAAAAAATCAAATTCTGGTATAACACAATTAAGAATCTGAAAGTAATCTTTCAGAACCTTAAGTTTTTTATCAGTAAAATGAAGATTCAAACTGGCTTTACCATTATATAATTCTATGAATAGTAGGCATAAGCTCTTGATAGGAAATATTTTATATAAAGAATGGAAAGATGATGAGGTTGTCAAGGTTGACCCTCTTAGTTTTTAAAAAACTTACCCTGGCCCCATGTGGTAGCATACACCTATACTCCCAGCTACTCCCAGCTGCTTGGAAGGCTGAGGCAGGATCATTTGAGGCCAACTTGAGCAATATAGCAAGACCCTGTCTCAAAAACAAACTAAAAATCAACAACAAAAAAACCAGCAAAAATAAAATATAGTTATCTAATTTGGCCTTTTGGAAAGAAGTACCTAAAAAATAATAAACCACATCCCCTTGCTGTTTTTCTCATTGAGGGGGAAAAAATGAACTTACGGTTTGCACAATCTTTGTTGTCATTAGTTTTTCATCAAAACTACTTTCTCTGTTGCTTCTTCCTCCTCCACCTTTTCTTCCTCTTCCTCTGTCTGTCTGTCTGTCTGTCTGTCTCTCTGTCTCTCTCTCATGGTACTGGGTACTGTCTGTGTATAGATATAGATACATCACAGTCCCTGCCTTCAAGTTGTTTACTTTCAGGTGGGAAAACCTAGTAAGTATGGAAGTTGATCTAGAACAAGAAATAACATATACTTGCTTAAATCTGAATAGGTGAACTATACACTACTTTGGAACAAGTTAAAATTGTCCATATAGGGCCAGTGAGATGGCTCAGTGGCGTAAGCGCCTGCCTGGCAAACGCGAGGGCCCGAGTTCAACTCCCGGAACCCACATACGAAAAAAGGGCCAGTGATATCGCTCAGCAGCACAGGCGCCTGCTGGCGCGCGAGGTCCTGAGGTCGACCCCCGGTACCCACAAAAAAAAAAAAAGAGAGATTCTGTTTTGGGGAGTGAATAATGCTGAATATGGAATATAGGGTAATGTTATCATGATGATTTCTTTTCAGATATGTCAGATATTAAAATGATGATTTTGATTCACCCATTTGAAGATGGATAACATCATTATTGTATGTTAATATTAGCATATCTGAAATTGGACTAAACTGTTAGACTAAACTATTAGAGCCAGGCCTGATGACATCTGCCTCTATTCCCAGCTACTTAGGAGGCTGAGGGTCTTTTGAGTCCAGGAGCTCAAGGCCTGCCTGGTCAACAAATACATCAAGAGCCCATCTCCAAAAAAAAAAAAAAAAAATTAAAATTAAAAAAATATATATATATATATAATTTTAAAATAACAAAAAATAACTACTGAACCTATATAACCTATAGGTTATAGAATCTATAAGAGGATCTATAACTTATAGATTATAGGTGGTTTCATAGGATGATACTGTATGGCTTCAGTGACTTTTATTCTAAGTCCTGGCATTCTTTATATGGTAGGGTTTTTTTGTTTGTTTGTTTGTTTGTTTCTTCCAATAGTTTGATAAGTAAACTGCCTTAGGCATGTGAGGTAAGACTCACTGTGAAATACTCATTTTAAAATAACTTACTAGGGAATATTGTTGCAACAGATAATATTCCTCTTCTGCTTGAATTTTTCACAACCATTATAGGTTACCTGTCTTTCAAGATCATTTTTACAAGGTAGTATTATAGTTTGTGAAAAACTTGGGGAGGTGATGAAGGACAGGAAGAGAATATGAACATATGTGGTTGGGATTAGACACAACTTTAGTAATATAAATGACTTTGGGTAAAGCACTGGGGTTTTTTTGTTGTTGATTGTTTTGTTTTTTTTTTGGGGGGGGGTACTGGGAATCAAACTCAGGACCTTGCCACTGAGCTATATCCCCAACCCTGAAGTACTGTATTGAGTCTGCATTTTCCTCTATAAAATGAGAATATGGCAGAGTTATTGTGAGTGTTGAATAAGAATGTGTAACACCTAGCACACTGTAAATGTTAAAAAGTAACTATTACATTTATTAATAAAAATATATTTAATAGAAGAAAAAGCATACTTTGAAGAGGGACCGTGGTATTTTCTTTGTAGTTTTTCTGTTGGGAAATATTCCCATCATTGGGTGTACAAAGAAAAGGGGAGGGAACAGCTACAAAGTGGTTGGGGTTGTTTTGTTTTTTACAGACTTGAACCCAGGACCTCACACATGCTAGGCAATGACTTTAACACTAAGCTACACCCCTAGCCCCAAATGGTTGGTTTTGACACTTACTTGTAATTTGGGAAAATTATTCTATAGGGAAAATAGACACTTTGTGTTGCCTTGTATACTTTGACGTGTGGATAACTCAAGATCAAGGACTAAACAATTATTTAGCTTGTTAACACATTTTTAAGGCTTCATAATATATTTAGATAGAAAGGTAGGATTTATTCAGTAAATATTTAAGATGATTTTAAGATTTCTATTTAATCAAGTTTTTCTTTTCTTTAAAAATATGAATCGATTAAGTTCAACAATATAGAAATCGTTAGAAAAAATCTTTAATTTCTTCTGTTTAAACTTTGCATTCTAGAAAATAACATATATGTGGCACCCTCCCCTCAAAAAAAGATTTTAGCAAAAATAAGACCTTATATTAGGTTCGTGGTTTTTAGTTTCACAGAATATTTCTTTTTCCTCTAAATCTCTTTATGAGTTTACTGCAGGTATGTTCTTATTGTAGCTGCCATTATAGGGTTAAACAAATGCTACATGGTAGCATACGAAAGCAGTTAAGCTGTTTGGAATTGTTTACTTGCTAAAACCAGTGTTAGTCAGCAGAGGCAGTACACCAGATTTCCTTGTGGCTTTTAGTGGAAAATGTTAAAAGCACACTCATTTTTCAGTTATAGTATTTTTCAGTTTGATTTGGATTAGTCACAAAACTGGCACAAACCTTCTAATTGTGAAGTCTGTCCAAATGCACTGTTTTTTTCTTCTGCTAGAGGAAGTTACATCCTGAGCAGCTCTCTGGTAAGTGTAACATGTGAGCATTACTAGGCATTTCATCCTGCGGGTCTGCAGTCTTTGCTCTTCAGACTGTTGCTCAGTTGGAATGCTTCTGTGGGGCCGATCCAGAGGTTCTGTAGATATTTTTTAAGGACCTACTCCTTTGGAGATGTTTATTACTGGCATTTTTCAAGCTTGAGGAACAGGAAAGCATCTGAAATCAACTGAAAAGGATAACTGTAGCGGTTTTTACTGTGGAAGGAAACTATATTGGCACAGACGCAGATGATTGAATAAAGTAGTTGGCTCAAAGAAGATGCACAGTCTGCTATTTTTTCTTCTGAATGAAGACTATTTAATGGAAGCTGTATTCGTGTGGAGATCAAAGGAAACACTGGAATGATAAACTACTGGGGTTTTTCCCTCTTCTTTCTCTTTTTAAAATGAAAACCCTGAAGCAGTAATTTGAGCTGAAACGCCTTCTAATTCCCTTGCAGCCTGCTTGTTGTATTAGGATTCTCCACTATCACCATTTTTGCCTGGTGCCTGTGTCCTTTTGCTGGAGCAGCCACAGACAACTGCCTGATGGAGAAAGAATAAAAGCTCTGCCTTGCTTATGCTATGGATGGGAATAAAGCTATCTGTGTTTCTTCTATTATATGGGAAATCTGGATTAATCAAGCTGTGTTCCTGTACCAAGAGTCCTATTGTCTTTTGTGGACTGACTCATCACGTGTAAATGTACTGCAGCTTTGCTATTAATGCAGAGTGGTTTTTATTTTTTCTTTCTTTCCCAAACACAGAAAGAATTGTCAACCTCTGAGCTTCATTTTTAGATTTGCGTGGAGCTTTAGATCTTTTATTCCTCCCTGGATAATATCAGCATTAAATCAGTGAAGCTGAAGAAATGAAGACAATTTAGAAGTGGAAACAGAATAGTGAGATTTTTTTTATTTTCAGTTGTAAGCAAGCCAGCCTACTGGTAACTATATGACCTTGCAGACAAGAGTGGGTATAGCTGTGGTCATCTCTGCAACAGCAGTTGTTTCTCATTTCATTCTTTGTAGTGGGTGTGTTTCACCAAAAATACTGATTGTTTTGTACAAGTAAATTTCAAAGAGAGAGCAATACGACTATTTTGGTAGGTAGGGAAAAATATTTGTAAATAAGCTTGTATTAGACTCAGTTTTAATTACTGACATGCTGATGTTTAAGCTTTGTTAAGTGTTGCAGTGACCTAACAAAATACTAGAATTTTGTTATTTTTATGAAGTTACAAGTTATATGTCATGATTTTAAACTTTAGTTTTTCTGATAGTACTTATTAACTTTAAAAAATCAGCTGCGCTGCTCAGAGAATGTTTGTAAGTGTTGTACAGAAGAAGAAGAAAAACTACTTGTACTCTTCCATCTGTGATTTTTATCACATAGCTTGGAATTTAATGTTTTAAAAGAGCGAATGAGTCGAGTGTGTATTGTTGTTTTGGAGGAAGTAGAAGATGAATCTCCTGCATTCATTTCTAAATTACCACAGGAAAATCTATCCCTACTTTCTCCACCTCCTGGAAGTGTATTGGTAAGATATGAGAGTTTATGTTTTCTATATTCTGCTAAACTGGTAGTATAAATTTTATTTTTTAAGAATAAACAGTTTTCACAAGTTTCATTTAAAAACACAGGTTAAAACACCGTATGCCAATGTGATGCAATATCATTTGTGTATAAAATGAATACATTTCTGATTTTTACTTTTTCAAAAGCTTTGATAATATTTTGGACTTTACTATCTCTTTATCTCTTAAAAAGACTTTAAAAATGAGTTAAGAAATGTTATGGCAACCATGTTTCTGTTTTCATTTTGTGGTTTTAGAACTGATATGACAAGAATCAGGAACTCTGCATATTTTAGGAAAGGTTGACTATTACCAGCAACACCGGAACACTGCTTCTTCTATAAAGAATTTCATGTATTTACATGCAAGATACATATGAAAAAGACTCAAACTTCAACCCTAACCTTATTTTTAATGCTGTTGTCAGCTGTCTCCTTATTTGAGTAGTATAATATGATACCTTAGAAAGACTATGTTGTTGATTAGGAAATTATATTTAGACATGCATGTGTTTGTCTTTTTATGTTATTCAGGTATACAGTATTTTTTGATCTTTTAATAGTTATTTTCATCAACTTTCTTGAGATTTATATATTTATACATACAATGTTAGCCCATGTATGTTATTTTCTTGTCCCAAAAAGGCCTTTTCAAAAGGACCTTCTTTTATGGGTGTCAGCATGGGCCAGGAGTTGACAAATTCTGTCCTACAAGTAGATACTGAGACATACATTTGGAAGTCTTTATACAGATAAATAAGTTTCCACTTAAAAGAAATAAAATCAGATTGTCTTCATGTACTACTAAATTTTACTCAACTGAACTGATACATACTTTTTTTTACTCAGCCCTCCCCACTTTCCCCTAAAGATGAATCTTCTACTTTGTTATACTATGTAGCTTCATGAAACTTAGGATTTATGTCAAAAAGTAATTATTCCTGCAAGGAAAAAAAAGTTTTAGACATAAAAGCTATATGGAAATATTTTTAGAATTATTCATGGTTGTAAGCCTAATATTTTTATTATTCTCTCATATTTTAGCCATCACTGGTACAAGCTATATTTAACGGAGATCCTGATGAAGTTCGAGCACTAATATTTAAGAAAGAAGATGTTAACTTTCAGGTAAAAGAGTTAAATCACTGATACCAGCCTTTAAACCTACTTTTTAGAAACTCTGTCTTAGAATTGTGATTTTTGTTGAAAAGACATAAATTCTATAACACTTGTTTTAAATGGAGGGAGAAGGCTTTTGAGGCAAAAAGGGAAGTACTGGATGTGTATTCAAGGTGATAACTAAAAGTACAAGAGAACTAGAAGCCACTGAGGGTCTTTTTTTTCACCCAGCTTTTTTAACTTTGAAATTTTTCATACACAGAAATACTGAAAACTATTTTCAACACACATGTACCCTTCACATAGATTCAGCATGGACAACATTTTACCACATGTACTCACTCACTTATATTTGCAAAGATTTTATGTATTCCTCTCACTCTGCTCTCTGAACTCCATTTGAAAGTAAATTGCAGAAATCATGATACTACTTCATTGTGTGCATTTCAGATGAGGGTTCATTTCTGTGAACCTGAAGTAAGACATTTTCATTACATTTATTATATATCTAACTTGATTATGAGGTCAGATTTGCTTTCTGTAAATAATCATTGTGAGTGTTTTATAAAAACTTACAATTAATTTTTGCCTGATTCAAGTTCATATTTAGAAGCATGTGTGTAACTCGGGATTTGTTTATTTTAAATGGAATGCTTGTCACTTTACTTAACTAGAGTATCCTGGCAAGTCTGCTTTTCTTAGGAGAGAAAAGATATAGGGTACAGTTTAGGAAACGGAGGAAAACAGGCTTTCTGTTGTTTAACTCTTGGGGTTTTTGTTGTTTTGTTTTAATACTACTAACAAATTTCATCTTAATTTTGGTGAGAAAGTTTGAGCCATAATCTCATTTACCATGGCTAATTTCTCTTTCATTACAAAACTCATTATACCTAACCTTGCTTTTCTGCTAGATTTAATCAAAATATCTTAAACTTTAAAAGAAGAATTCATCTTATTTTGAAGATCATTTGATTCACCAGTGAACTTTCTTGAGGGTGCCTCTTTTACAGTTGTCTTCAGTGGCAACATGGGTTAAGTATTTGAAAATAATATCCAACTTTTTGAAACTCGGCTTTCTCAAGTTTTGTTGTTTTTTATGCATTTTAGAATAGCTGTAAGTTCATATTGTTTCTCTACTGTTAAGTAGTGATTTTATAATTTTAGATTAGTTTGAATTAGTCTGTAGTTTTGATTTTTGTGGACCTATAAACAGTGTCTTTCTTAATAACAAATTGATTTTTAACAAAATAGTAATTTTAAAAGTTATACATGCATATTATTTGGTATCTTTCCTTTTATTATAGGACATAAAGAATATGATTTCACTACAAATCATGAGTTTTAAATTAGGGGGCTTTCGACTACCTCAATGAAGACTTCTTGCTTGTGTAATAATTTAACCTAGAGCAAGGTGATTAGTGGGTTAGCTAAGACAGCAGTGTCAGAGCTCTGAAACATCTTCTCTGTAAGAATCTTGTTTTTCTCTTCATGGCTACATCATGAACTCAGGACAAATAAACAGAAGATAAAGGGGATTATTATTTCCTTGTTTTTGTTTTGTTACTTGTTTTTAAGCCAAGGAAAAATATCTTTTCAGAATCCCCAAAAAATTTTCCCCTAAGGTTTCTTTGGTTACAGACCCACTCTCAATCCATCTACAAATAGATTAGGATTAGTTCAATCCTGGTTCTCTGTCTGCTTCATCCTCTGGGGCAGGAATAGGGGTTCATCTTCATTGAATATATTGCCATATCTGGACTAAATTAAAATTTTCATAGGAAGAAAGAAATTTTGGGAAAGTAGTTGTTTAGATCAGTAATTTAACAAAGGTAGATTATTGGTACCTGAAAACAGTTGAAGTAGCAAACTTCTAGAGATATGAAAGAAGCACTATATATCAAAAAGGGGAGAATACAATCAAAAATTTTGTGATGTTTATAATGTAAAGAACATTTGGTATATAAATTGAATCTGTTTTGCCATGTTAGCTGTACAACTTGAGCAAATCCATTCTTTTTTAGGGCTCTTTTTTTTTTTTATGTAAACATGTGTGGTTACATTAATGATCTTCACGATTTTTCCCCACCCCAAATTTAGGATGTTCCAAGAATTCTTAATGACTTTGAGTGACTTTTGCTTTTACCTGGAAGTTTTTGTTTTCCTTGGTTTATATGGTCAAGATAATTAGCAAATGTCTTTCCTTGGGATTTACTAGAACATAATGCCATGTGGAACCCAAATAATTTAATCTGAAATATTAATGCTACCTTATTTTATAGGAAAGGTCTGACTCTGTAAAAAATTATTTTCTACAAGAATTTTTTTACCTGGAGTGATAGAAATTGGTATTAATTGTAGAAATTTACTTCTGAAACAGACATATTCATGAGCCTTTTTTAACTCATCCAACAGTCTTGTAAAGTTAGTAGGATAGCGTTTCCATTCCATCAATAGATGACAAAACTAAGACAAAGATTGGACATTTGCAGGATCAATAGGTATAGCAGAGCAGGAATTTAAACCTTTATTAGACTTGACTGTAACTGGGGAAATAAAGCATATTGTTGAGAGAGAAATATTTTTTCTTTTGCCAACTCATACCATAAAGCAAGGATATTCAAAAACAGATTTTTTTCCCCCATAGGGTTACATATATACCCTATGGATGCCTGCCTTTTAAGCTGTGACATAAATATGATACCAAATAAAATAAATTTGTTATAATTAAATTTTAATACCAAATAATTAAATTTTAGCATCGCAAACAAGGGAACACAGCCTCCTCTAGAGCCATATTTTGGGATGAACAGGCATCTCGTTCCAGGTAGCATTACGCTAGGGGCAATTGAAAACCAGCCAAAACTATTTTTACTCTTTAAACAAGGAAAGGCTTAGATTATGACTGACTCTTCTTTAAATCCAAAGAATTAATATAAGAGCTACACATGTTTTGGCTCTAACTTGCTAGTTTTGAAAATGCTTTATATATTTTATTTTTTGTCTCCTGAATTTAAATGTTTTAGGATTGGTTTTGCCAAAGTAACCTTTCAAATGATTTACCATCCCGTAAGTTTTTAAAAGTGTTTTGTGGGATCATTGAAATGATGTTAATTTACTTTGTCAATGAAGTGCTCAGTAAGTGTGTGTGTGTGTCCAGCAGATCATTATTATTGTAGTAATAATATTGGCAGTTAACATAAAGTAGTAAAACCTAAGTTTCCATAGGTTCCCTGAATGTCACCCAACCCTATATTTCATAGGTATTCTCTAGGCTTTTCTGGAATTAGCACTAAGTTGTCTAACCTTTAATAAATATTTCCTGGAAGCCACATGTTATTTCTGCTGTCAATACCAAGTTGCTGATGTTTCTGACCTTAAAAACCTTTACTGATTACTTGAGGTTATGTGCACTTTCTCCTAAAACCAGGAGTGTATGTTGGGGTGGTCTTCTCCTGTAGCTACATACAGGAAAAATTGGAGCCTCCAACCCTTCAGTCTTACCTCAAGTATATCCACGTAGTTCCCAACTGACTTATATAGAAAATGGAGTGGAAGGTGAGCGTGGGAAAACTGGCTTAGCTTCCACACAGGGGAGAATTCCATAGTACAGCAGTCTTGTCTTGCCTAGAGAAGACACCTTCTAAGTAGAGCCATTGCATCTAGATTCCAGCTTCATTTAAATTTTCACTAATGTTCAAGTTTTCGCCAAGATCCATAAATAGTGTATATCCTCTATCATTGTGACTAAATAGCTTATACATTGATACTGAAGCAAAGACAATATTGTCCACTGGAACCAGCAGTTTTTACAGTCACAAACTGTTGGTGGTTTGTTTTTGTAATCCATTCATATATTACCAACTTCCCAGATAGTCTGCATGTCCTCTACACTATGCATTTAATTTTAATGTACACAAATACATGAATTGGTGATAATTGTTATATTTTGGATCAAAAATGTCCCCCAGAAGGCTTATGTTTTTAGAGGTGGGGCTTTGGGGAGATTATTATGTCAAGGACCGTTCTAACTTTATCGGTGTATTAATCCATTGATGAGTTCATAGCTGAATATGCTATTAGGAGATGGGACCTGGATGGAGGAATTAGTTGGGGGAGGGTCATGCCTTTGAGGGGTATATTTTGTCCCCAGGCCCTTCCCCTCTCTCTGGCTCTTTCCCTGTCTTTCTCTGGCTCTTTCCCTGTCTTCTGCTTTCCTTGCTATCCACCCCTTAGCCCCATGGCAACCACCTGGCAGATGTTCCTGGCATAGCTTGTAGTACACAGCATGCCTCTGTGGGCAAAAAGGACACTGTCTGCCGAATATCCTGAGCTGAGCAGCTTTTCTGCACCATGCCCTTCCACCATTATGTTTTTGTCTTGAAGCCAGGCTACCATGGAATGAAAACAAGAGCCACAGTAAACCTTTTCTCCTTTAAACTGTATATGTCAGTTATTTTGCCCCAGCAGTGGAAAGCTAATACAGTGATTGAGCCTTTTTTTTTTTTTAAGTAGCGAGGTTTTACATTTATTAAAGGTAGGAAAAGAAACAGGCTTTGCAGAGTGAGTTTGGCCAAGTAAAAGCATAAAAAAGTACACTCTACAGCATGAGCAGACCACTGCACAAGAGAGAACACAGTGGTCTGATCACTTTTAAAACAGTTGTTTTCAAGTCTTTGTGTAATAGATCTGTCATCATCAGGTTTTTCTAAGGATAGTTTCTTCTTCCTCTTCATCTTCGTTCTCCTCCTTCTCTACCTCCTCTTCTTCCTTCCTCCTTTTTTTTTCCTTTGTTTTGTTTTATTTTTGAGGCAGGGTAATTCTTAATCTACCTCATCATGCCAAGCATGAGGAATTATAGGCATACTCCACTGCCCCAGCTATGGGATAGTCTGTTCTTTTAAATGGACCATACTGGGCCAGTGAGATGGCTCAGCGGCTTAAGCGCCTGCCCGGCAAGCGCGAGGGCCCGAGTTCGACTCCCAGAACCCACATACGAAAAAGGGGCCGGTGATATCGCTCAGCGGCACGGGTGCCTGCTGGTGCGCGAGGTCCTGAGGTCGACCCCCCGGTACCCACCAAAAAATAAATAAATAAATGAATGGACCATACTTGCCTTGTAGTTTGGTTTTTTTTTTTTTTTTTTAATTGTAAATTAGACATTGGAATATAACCATGTGTTCATTCTGGAAATGGGATTGTACTCCTTCCTTTCCATCCCTCCCTCCCTCTTTCGCTTGTAAGCTGTCACTATGCTCAGGATCAGGTGTAAGTGGAAGATCTTCACAGGTGTTTTTCTGAGCTTGCATCTCTCCCTGGTATGTGTGGTTACTTCTAATTTTCCCTGTATTTGTGACTTTCAATTGTCTTTAATATCTGACTACTATTTAAAAAAGGAAAATGAAGAGAAAAAGAAAAGGTTGCTGGGCCTTTATATCTTCTGAAAGTCACTTCAGGGTGTGGGGAGGCCTTGTATCAATGAGGGGTATGCAACAATAGCTGTCAACGTTTATCTGCTCCTTTGTGAGCATAAGCAGCTATCTGAGCACAGAACCCAGGTATTTGGAAGATAGGGTCCTTTTAGCCCATAAAGGCATGCTGTCTGTATACAAGATGTTCGAGGAACACCTGCCCAGCTGGATGCCATGGGGCCAAGGGGTAAGGGATGGGTAGTTGGTACTGTGTTAAGGACTAAAATTAACTGCTGTGTACCATGACCAAGATAAATCATAATTTACCCAAGCCAAGCCTTCCCACTGGAGGTTTCAGGTCTTCAGTGGACTACAGAGTTCCAAAGTAGTTGCATCACAGAGGTTTTTCCAATGTTTTTTCTAGTTGGAGAGACAGATTCCTGGTGCTATTTTACCATTTTCCCAGAATCCTTTCTATCCATATATGTTAAAAAAAATCTATGTCTTTCTATTTAAAATGAATTTCTTATGGAAAACATGGAGTTGGATATATATATATATATATATATATATATTTTTTTTTTTTTTTTTTTTTTTTTAATGTGGGTACTGGGAGTCGACCTCAGGACCTAGCACTTGCCAGGCAGGCGCTTATGCCGCTGAGCTATCTCACCGGCCCTGGATATTGTTTTTTGATCTAGTCTGACAGTCTTTGTCTTTCAACTGGTATTTTTAAACTATTGGCAATCAAAGTGATTATCAATAAAGATGGATTATTATGTATGGTGTTGCCACAGTTTTGTGTTTGGTGTCATTATTCTTTGATCTAATTTGTTTTTCTTTTTCTGCCTTTCATTCTTTTTAACCGAGCATTTTATGTAATTCTGCTTCCTCAGGATACAAATTATACCTTTTTTTAAAATTTGTTTAGTAGTTGCCCTGTACTTTGTACTATACATTTACTATACAAATAATCAAAGTGTACCTTCAAATAGCCCTATACCACTTCATAGGTAATGCAAGTACTTAATAAACAAAATAATCCTAAACCTTCATTTGTATATTTATTGTCACTCATTTCATTCATATATGAGCATACATATTAATACACACACTCGCACACAGTAGCAAATAGTTATATTGTTGCTATTAATTGGAACAAAATTACTTTTAGCTCAATTAAGAAAGTTTTATCTTCTCTTACTCCTTTGATGTTTTTACTTTCTTGACTTCTATATATAGATCTGAGTTCTGACTATCATTTTCCTTCTCTTTAGTCTAAAGAATTAACATTTTTGGCAAGGCAGATCAGCTAGCAACAAATTTCTTTGTATATATCTATATCTATATATAGTTTTTGTTTTGTTTTGTTTTGTTTTGTTTTGTTTTGTTTTGTTTTTTGAGACAGGGTCTTGCTGTGGGGTCCAGTCTGGCCTGGAACTCACTATATAGCACAGGCTAAGCTCAAATTTGCAGTGATCCTCCTGCCTCAGCCTCCTAAGTGCTGAGATCACAGGTATGCTCCACCATGCCTGGCTCACAAATTTTTTTAATGTATATTTTTTCTGAGAAAGTCCTTATTTCTCCTTTACTTTTGCAGACAGTTTTGCAAAGGTATAATATTGTAAGGTTATATATATATTTTTCTATATATACCTTAAATATTTAAATCTGCTTTGGTCTTGCTTGCATGGCTTTTAAGAAGTCAGAAATTATTACTGTCTTTGTTCCTGTACTGGTAATAGTTTTTCCTCTTGTTTCTTTCAGGGTTTTAAAAATTTATCTTTGATTTTTTTTGCAATTTAAATACTATGTGCCTAGGTCTATCTTGGGATATGTTTCCTTCTTGATGTTTTCCTGGATGTGTGTTTTGCTGTCTGACATTCACTTGGGGATATTTCAACTATTTCTTCTGCCTTTTTCATTCAGGATAGTTACTTTGAGATTCAGCTGTTTTGACATGTATCAATAGTTCATTCCTTTTTGTTGCCGAGGAACATTCCTTTGTAATGATATACACAATTTGTTTATCCACTCCCCTTGGTAAACAGTAGTTTCTCTTTTTGATCTATTACAAATAAAACTATTGAGCATTTATGTATAAGTTTTTGTATGAACACATGCTTTTACTTTCTTTTAAGTAAATATTGTGGTAGAATGGTTGGACCATATGACAAGCACATGTTTAATTTTTAAGAAACTGTCCCAACTGTTTTCCACAACTGCTTTTGCCACTTTAGATTCTAAAAAGCAGAATATTATAAGAATTAATTTTGTGGCTGGGTGTGGTTGCACACACCTGTAATCCCAGCACTTGGGAGGCTGAGGCAGGAGTATTGCTGTGAGTTTGAGGCCAACCTGGGCTACACAGTGAGTTCAAGGCCACCCTGGACTGCATAGCGAGACGAGACCCTGTCTCCAAAAAAAGGAAAAAAAAAAGAATGAGTTTTTGCCACACCCTCACCCATATTTGGTATAATTCATGTGTTTAAATCTTGAACATTTTAATAATAGTATCTCAATGGTGGTTTTAATTTGCATTTCTGTAATGAGTAATATTAAACATCTTTTCCTGATTTTATTGTTAATCTATATCTCTTCTTTGGTGAAATGTCTTTTTAAGTGTTTTTGCCAGGTTTTTGTTTCATTTTGTTTGTTTTAATTAGTACAGGTTTGCAGTGCATGTTTACATTCCTTGTATAGAATTGGTACATGTATATAACACAACTTTGTTTTCTTCCCTTCCCTTCACCCTCCCTCCATGTGTTGATTACCTTCCCATTTGAGAAAGATCTAGCTCCCTACTTTTTATATGTCTTTTATTTTGCTCTTTATTTACGTTTTAGGTTTCTCATATAAGAAAATCCATATAATATTTAAGCTTGTGTGTCTCATTTATTTCACTTAACATTATGGTCTCAAGGTGGATCCATTTTCCCACAGATGGCTCAAGTATATCCTTTTTTATGGCAGAGTAGTACTCCATGGTGTGTAAATACCACATTTTCTTTATCTGTTCATCTGTTGATGCACATACAGGCCACTTCCAAGATTTAGCTATTATGAATTGTGCTGCTATAAATATAGGTATGGCATGTATCACTGTAATATGATGTCTTTAACCCTTTTGGGAGGATACCTAGAATGGGAATAGCTGGGTCAAATAGAATTTCTGATTTTAGTTTTTTGAGGAATCTGTGTACTGATTTCCGTAGCGGTTGTACTAGTTTACATTCCCATCAACAGTAAAAATGCCCCCCGACACCCCCCAAGCCTTGCCAGCATTTGTTGGTATCTGATTTCTTGACAGTGGCCATTCTTTTGGGGGTAAGATGGAACCTCAGAGCTGTTTTGATTTCCATTTCTCTAATGGCCAGAGATGTTGAACATTATCTTCATGTGTTTATTGGCCATTTGTACTTTTGCTTCTGAGACGTGTGTATTCACTTCAGTTGCCAGTTATGGATTGGGTCTTTTATTCTGGGGAGTCTAATGTTTCAGTTCTCTGTCTTAGGAATAGCTGGCAAAATTTTTCCCCTGTTCTATAGGTTGTCTTTTCACTCTGTTAGTATATATTCTTTTTCTTGAGTTTTCAAGGTTCTTCATATGTTCTAGTTACAAGTCCTCAATCTATGACTGTAGTTTTTTGTTTTTTTGTGTGGGTACCGGGGTCAACCTCAGGACCTTGCGCACCAGCAGGCGCCCATGCCGCTGAGCGATATCACCGGCCCTTTTTTCTTATGTGGGTTCCAGGAGTCGAACTCGGACCCTCATGCTTGCCAGGCAGGCGCTTATGCTGCTGAGCCATCTCACCGGCCCATATGACTGTGCTTTCATTCTTTTAATGAGTAGTTTTGAAGAGCTGGAGTTTTTATTTTGATGATTTCAGTTTATCAGTTTTCTTTTCCACTAGGTATTGAGCTCAGGTCCTTTGCTCTGTGCTGCATTCCAGCCTTTTTTATTTTTTATTTTGAGACAGGATCTCACTAAGCTGCCCAGTTAAGACTAAAACTTGTGATCCTCCTGCCTCAGCCTCCCAGAGTGCTGGGATTACAGGCGTGTGCCACCTCACCCTGCTTAATTTATTCTTTTTAAAAATTTAATTATTCATTCATTCATTCATTCATTCATTCATTCATTCATTCATTTTGGGGTTTTGACCAAAATAAATAGGGTCTTGCTGTGTAGTTCAGCTGGCCCTGAACTCACTATCTAGCCCAGGCTGGCCTTGAACTTGTGGTGATTCTCCTGCTTCAGCCGTCCAAGTGCTGAGATGATAAGCATGTGCCACCACTCCCAACTCAGCTTATTCTTTTACGGATCTTTCTTTTGGAGTTGTATCTAAAAAATCTCTATACCAGAGTTACATAGGGTTTTTCATATCTTCTAGAAGTTTTATAAAGTTTTGTATTTAAATGTTTTGATTTAATATATGTGTCTGATACAAGCTATATATCAAAGTCAACTTTCTAAGCATATGAATATTATATATTAGAACTGGTTGCTATAATACCATTTGTTGAAAAGACTTTTCTTCACTGAGTTGTCTTTACATCTGTCAAATTTCTAGTATTCGAATGGGGAAGAAAAGAGAAATCAAAATATATTATGTACAGGTACAAATTCCCTATGATGATTGTGATCATTATGTGTATAAAACATATGCCAATAAAATTTTAAAAATTTTTCTAGTGTTCATATCCCTTTATGTTTTTATGTGTCTTGATGCCACTTTGATACTATAGCTTTATAGTAAGTCTTGAAATTACCAATTTCATTATTTTCCAAAGTTTTTTTGGCTATTCTAGGCCCTGTACATTTCCATTTGAATTTTAGAATCAGTTTGGCTATTTCTTAGAGAGAAAGGAAAGAAAAAAACGGGGATCTTTTTTAATGTACAGATCAGTTTGGCAAGAATTACTATAACATCTTGTAATTGTCTTTTGACCTGCGAAAAGTTATACCTGTCCATTAATTTAAGTATTAAAAATTTCTCTCACCAATATTTTACAGTTTAATTGTGCATGCTTTTTGTCACTTTATTCATATTATATATATTTTTTTTTTTTTAAACATTTACCTCTTTATTTCTTTGTGGGCACCGGGGGGTCGACCTCAGGACCTCGCGCACTAACAGGCACCCGTGCCGCTGAGCGATATCACCGGCCCCTTTTTTGTATGTGGGATCCGGGAGTCGAACTCGGGCCCTTGCGCTTGCAAGGCAGGCGCTTACGCCACTGAGCCATCTCACCGGCCCTCATATTATATATTTTTTTATCCTAATGTAAATACTGTCTACTACTGAATAAGCTTTTCATGAGTACTGTACCTGGTTGGAATAGGGCACTGTGTTTCCTGTATCTGCATTTCATTGGAGACTGTATCACTCCCAAGTTAGCAAAAATATATTTGTAGATAAGTGTGTGTTTGAAAATCATTTTTTTTTTTTTTTTTTTTAATATGCGGGTACTGGGAGTCAAACTCAGGACCTTGCACTTGCCAGGCAGGCGCTTATGCCGCTGAGCTATATCACCGGCCTGAAAAGTCTTATATATTCCAGTAATTTGTGGTCCTTTGAAGGGCCAGAGTATGTAAATTTGAAATATAATGACATTAAAATTTCATAGGTAGGGATTAGGGAAAAAATTGTCTAAAAGCGGCAGTAATAAGAAAAAAAAAAAGTTGAGAATCAATGTCTTAATTATTTTGGTGGTTCATTCACTAGCCTCAGGAAGTATTCTTCCACATATGTACTCAGCTGACTACCCAGTCAACATTTTCTGCCAGTTTTTGGGATTCTCTTCTTGTACAACTCTCTTCTCTCTGTTACTCTGAGAATTCTAGCCCCTCTGTTCTTTCTGGACTGTTTCCTAAACTCAAGGAATTAGAAACAACTTCACACCATTAAGAAGAATTTTGATTGAAATAGTTGACATCCCACTGAATGTTTTCAGACTAATATTTGTGATAAGTCAATTTTCTGTCATAGTCCAGCAGTAATTTTGGAGTAGAAATTCCACACGTTAGTTTACCAAGCAAGCATATTGTGTATGGTAAGTAAAATTGTCCAATTGTAGACATTACCTCTACTTCCTCTTATTCTTTATAAAAATTAATGTTCTAAATGACAAATAATAATTGTATACATCTATGGTGTTGTGTGATAGTTTGATAATTAGATCCATTGTGGCATGATTCATTCACACTGATCAACTTGGTTGATTGATAATGTCCATCACCTGTTGTCGTTTGTAATGGGACTTTTCAACTTTACATTCTTAGCTATTTTGAAATACAGTGAAAGATTGTATTCTTTCTAACCATAATCACCTTCAAAAGTCTCGTAAACTTACTCCTCCTTTCTAATTGAAACTTTGTACCATGTAACCAGTAATTCCCTATCTCTTCACTCCCTAGCTTCCTGTAACCACTTTTTTATGAATCACACATAGCAGTGTCATCATTCAGGACCTTCTGTCCCTGGTTTATTTCATTAAACATTGTGTCCTCCAGGATTATCCATGTTGTTACAAATAATAAGATTTTCTTTCATTTGGATGAATAGCATTTGATTTTTGTGTTAGCTTTTCATTATTTTAACAAATATCTGAGGTAGATCAACTCAGAGGTAGGAAACGTTCAGTTGAGTCAGAGATGCTTTTGGCCAGTCTGTCTGGTGGTACAGTTCTGTTGGCCACTGAGAACCCTCACACTGGTTGCTCTAATTCCACCTTCTGGGCTATTCCTTTATTCAGGGTATCAGTTGTGCCCATATTCTCCCTGACTCCTTCATCTCATCTTTAACTTCATATTTAAGTTCATATTTAATTAAGTTCATTTAAGTTCATATTTAATAGCAGAATTTTTAAATGGTCTCTTCTATAACTCTGGGACTATAAATAGGATATCATCCCTGTGATTAGTTTGTCATTTTACACAGCCAGTTTTACAAAAGCAAGATCCATGTAGGTAGGCCTGCACTAATCCCATGAACACTTTAAATTTGGACCCAGAATCAGATGCAAGAGAAATGAGAGATTAGAGGTATTAGAGGGATCAATATGAGAGATACTTTATATTGCTTGTCTTTGAAGATGGAGGAAAGCCACATGGCAAGGACTATTGGCTGTCTGTAGGAGCAGAAGGTAACCTCTGGGTGACAACCAAGTGGGAAAATAGAGAGGCCTTAGTCTTAGAACCACAAAGAACTGAATATTGCCCGAGTGAGCCTAGACACAGATTCTTCTTTAGTTGATCTTCCAGGTCAGAACAGAGCTCATTAACATCTTGATTTCAACTTTAGGAGACCCCAAGCAGAGGACCCAGACATAGTGTTTCTGAACATCTGCCCTATAGAACTATGAACTTTAAAAAAAAAAGAGGGGGGGGCCGGTGATATAGCTCAGCAGCATAAGCGCCTGCCTGGCAAGCGTGAGGTCCTGTGTTCGACTCCTGGTACCCACATATTAAAAAAAATAAAAAAATAAAAAATGACTTCTTTTAAGCTGCCAAATTTCTGATAATTTCTTATGAAGCAATAGAAAATCATCTTAAATATCTCTTTAAAATTGACTTAAGTATCTCCTTGTGGAATACCTTTCCTAGTCTCTCCACTAGTATTATACCAGCCTGATAGATTGCACTTTTAACTTTTCCTTCACAACACTGCTGTTATTTTCAGTATCTTTAATCCCTGGAAATAGGGACCTTGTTTGAATTATTCTTTGTATTTATACCCAGTATATGGTAAATAATAGTATATTAGTCAGTTTTTTATTACCTTAACAAAACACGTGTGAGAGACTAACTTTATAAAGAAAAGAGGTTAATTAGCTGAGTTCTGGGTGCTGAAAGTCTAAACAACGAGTGGACTCTGGCGAGGGACATGCCCATGGCATTTTCACCTCATGTAGATGGTAATGACAGGAGTATGTATGAGAAAGAGTTCATGTCTGGAACCAGAGAGAAACTGGAGCCCCACAGTCCTCTCCAAGGGACTCTTCCATTGACCAAAGGACCTCACACTAGGCCTGTTTCTCAAAGGTTCCATCATTTCTCACATCACCACTCTGGAGACCAAGCCTTCAATACAGGAACCTTTAGGAGACAAACTGTATCTAAACCATGGCAAGCAACTGTTTCAAAGTGTTAGAAATGAATAAATAAAAACAGTGTAGCCCCTAACTTTAGTAAGTTTATAATGTAAAGGTGTTTGGCTATTTTGTCTGTATTTTTCTTTAAGGATGCTAGGTAGGAGGGTGTGTGTGGTTTTGTTTTGATACTTTTCTTTTGGTAGGTAGGAATCAATGCATCAGCTGTTTAGACTGGTTTTTAGGTGTTACTGTTTGGGCAGCATGATCTGAAAAGTGAACCCTGTGTCATCAAAACTGTCAGTCGCCCAAGTGCAGTTAAGCTAAACTGGCTTCCAAATCAGCTTAACATAGTGTGGGTTTTTTAAAAAACAAAAGCAAACAACCAAAAACAAGTGAACTGGACATGCATGTGGAGAAAGACAGTATTCTCTGATGAAATAATTTATCATTTGTAGCTTTCTCTTGATGGTCTGTCAGAACACTGACTTTAGAGGGACAACTGAAAATAAATCCATTCTATGTTAAGAGGACATGTTATCCTAATCCCGTTGTCTTCACTGTTTGTGCTGTTACAGCAAAGTATTTGGGATTGGATAATTTTCAAAGAACAGAAATTTATTTGTCACAGTTTAGGAGACCGGGAAGTCTAAAATCAAGGTGCCTACAGGTTCAGTTGTCTAAGTGAGTGCTGCATCCTCTTATGGGTAGGAACACTTTGCCCTTAAATGACAGAAAGTGCAAGGGCAGGAGAACCAAATACTGTGTGAAGCCTTTTGTATAGGGCCCTTAATCCCATTCCAAAGGGAGGCATTCCCACGGTCTAATCGCCTCTTAAAAGACCCTGCCTCTTATTACTTGTCCCCTTGGCAACACCTGCATTTTGGTGAGAACACAGTGAAACCATCTTACCTTAAGTGCTCAGGAACCACAGCTGGTTCTAGGGAAGGCGTTTAATAAAAATACTTAGCATTAGAACTTTCCTGACAATCTAGAAATAGTCTTCACTATTGTATTACAGATCTGAAAGTAAAGATTACAGGATTGATGAACATAGCACAAAAGCAACACAGGAAATTATGGAAACCTCAGGGATGAAGAGGGGACCGATGTTGGGCGCTGCCATTCACTGTGAACTGCTGAGTAAGCCAAATATGTAGTTTTTGATAATATGGGGTTCACTTTTCATAAACATGCTGCCAAAGTAGTGGTACATATAAACAAGCCCTAAGTAACTGATATGTTGATAATTGTGCAAAGTACTTGTACTTTGAGTCAGAATTGCGAAAGGAAACTTCTTGTCCCATCCCATCCCACAGAGAAAATATGTTATTTGAATTGCATAATTTTAGATTATCTGCTATGAAATGGATGACTTTAAATTATTGCCAGGTGTGGTGGTGCATGCCTGTAATCCCAGCACCCAGGAAGCTGACGCAGGAGGATCACTGCGAGTTGGAGGCCAATGTAGGCTACACAGTGAGTTCAAGGCCAGTCTGAACTACATAGCAAGACCCTCTCTCAAAAAATAAAACAGAAACAAACTAAATTAGTAAGAAATACAGTTTTCATAAAGTTATGGGAAAGTCATGATATATTTTTATGTCTATTGTAATTATCTCTTGAATAAATACATTAAACTACACAAATATTTTATTTTATTTTTTGTGTGTGTGTGTGTGTGTGTGTAGGTACCGAGGGTCGACCTCAGGACCTCGCGCGCCAACAGGCGCCCCTGCCGCTGAGCGATATCACCGACCCTTTTCTCATATGTGGGTTCTGGGAGTCGAACTCGGGCCCTCACGCTTGCCAGGCAGGCGCTTATGCCGCTGAGCTATTTCACCGGCCCCTACACAAATATTTTAAACTAATAACCCACTGGTTCTTTTCTTTGGTAGTTTTTACAGAGAGGCAATTGTTTGAATATAATTTGCCAAAGTAATTTGAAGCTTGTTCTGTATACCAAATCAAAAAATAATAAACTAGTCATTTTAAGACTCATTTGACTTTACATATGAAAAAGAAAGTACCAGTTACAAAATGCTATAAGTCAAGCTTTTGTGATTGGTTTGGAAAATAAATACATACAGTGCAGGTTTCTGCATATTGTTTACAAAACAAGTAGACCCCCTCCCACCGAGATTACTATGCACAAATCTCTGAAAATAAAATTTCTACTTTTGTGTGTGTGTGTGTGTGTGTGTGTGTGTGTGTCTGTCTGTCTGTCTGTCTGTCTGTCTGTCTGTCTGTCGGTGAAATGGACCCAGGTACTTAGCACTAGGTGACATTCCCAGTCAGTTTTTTATTTTGAGACAAGGTGTACTAAATTGCCCGGGCTGGGCTCTAACTCTCAATCCTCCTGCCTCTGCTTCCCTAAGTGCTAGGATTACAGGCATGAGTCACCATGTGTGGTTTATGTTTGTTAACTTCTTTGTAAAATCAAGTTGGTGGTTGTGTTGAGGGGCGTGGGTGCAATGGGTGAGTAGCTCTTTCAATTTTCATGTGACTTTATTTTCATTTTGAACATTAATTGAAGAAAATAAACCTTCTCAAACCAACAAAAGAAGCCATTCTTCCTAAACTAGAAATGCCATTTCAGAGCCTATGTCTTCTACAAATACTTTGATATATTTTAACCCTTAGTTTAGATGTGGTTTGTTGTGTTTTATGGAATTGGATCTTGATAAATTACCCAGGCTGTCCCTGAGCTCACAGTCCTCTTGGCTTAGTCTCCTAGGTAGCTGAGATTATAGGCACACACCATGGTATCAGGCTAGATGTATTTTTAATTGATGTTTTGTGTGACACTTTTTTCCTTTTCCTTTTTTTTAACCTTTTTAAACTGTGAAGTAGTGTACACTTAACCTATGTAAAACAAATATAGAATTTAATGAATTATTTAAGCACTATACATATCAAGAAGAACATTGTTAGCACCTCAGAATTGCCCCTTATGATCAAAACTTTACACCCCACTGTCACCAGCTAGTGTGAGACCTTGCTTCAGGGATAATGAAAATTAAAACGGAGGCAGAAGCACAAATTTACAGACAAAGACTTTAACTGGAAAGTAAGTGAAGTTAGGAAGGACTTCAGCCTGAGGAGCTGAAGGGGCAAAGCTGTGAGGAAGATCAAGCTGGGCCATTAAACCAAAGGGAAGGGAACAGTTTTTTATGGGGCTTCTGGGGTGGGCTAGGGTTTGGTTGATCATTATCTCAGTTCTGGTTTTACAGATGTAGTGAAGTCCTCATGGCTTAAAAAGCAATCTGATTCCTACAAGATGATTTCTTCTGCACGTGAGGGAGAGCCTCAGTTTTGCAGAGGCTCTGCTGGAACCCAAGATGACTTGAAAGTTTGAAGCAATTACTGTTGATTTTGAAAATGCCCATTCAAGATGTAAAAGTTGGTAGTTGAATGTCCTTGAAAATCTCTTACCTTGGTGTCCTCAGTCTTGAAGAGTGATGATAGGGTTTAGGTAAATTAAGAGCTATTAAACCTTAAATTTTAGGATTTTAGGATCCTCTAAAATATCTCTAATGATTAACTTGCCTACATGCAGAGCTGAGTAGGACCTGACCCAAAGTTTTAAGGTAACAAAGGAGATAGATACAGAGTCTAAATACAAGGTGAGAGTGTACCCACCCTTTGTCTCCATGATGGTCTCTGTCTCAGCACCTGCAATGTAACCAGTTAATCTGACTTTATAATAGTCTCTTTGTTTTCTTTATAATTTTGCCACCAAGTTATTTTTTCCTAAGCAATTTAATTTAGTTCTGCTTATAATGTTTTCATTTGGGTCTGAATTATTTTGTGCAACACTATTTTATTTTAAAAATTTCCCCAATTTCATTAAATGCATGTAATACAGCTTTTGCGTTCTGAAGTTGATGAATAGTTGGGTTATTTTCAATTTCTGTGTGTTAGGAATAGTGAGCTATGTGTAAACATGTTTTTTAGTATGTATAAAATTGGATTTCTAAAGGATATACCTGGGGCCAGTGAGATGGCTCAGCGGTGTAAGCACCTGCCTGGCAAGCGCAAGGGCCCGAGTTCGACTCCCGGAACCCACATACGAAAAAAGGGCCGGTGATATCGCTCAGTGGCACGGGCGCCTGCTGGTGCGCGAGGTCCCCCGGTACCCACAAAAAAAAAAAAAAAAAGGATATACCTGGCATTATAGACTGTATATATTAAGCTTTACTTTATAATGTCATATTATTAAACAGTTTACATTCCCATGAGCAGTGTATAAAAATTCTTGTTAGTCCACATCTTTGGACCACATTCTTGGTTTTTGAGGTATGTAGTTAAGTGGTATTATAAAATGTTTACTTCCTCCTGTTTCCTGGCCAGTATCTCCCCAAACCCTTGAAATCTTAGGAATAATAAATATCTTTGTATGTTAATGAGGTCATTGGTGGCTTGGAGACCCTAGACAGCTGTAGGATGGGTTTGGTCACCTAAAAGACTTACAATGTGATTAGAAGTCTGGGATTTTCAGCCCCACCCTCCACCTTCTGTGGAAGGGAAGGTGCTGAATGTTGAGTACCAGATCACCAATGGCCAGTGTTGTAATTAATCCTGTCTATGTAATGAAGCTTCCATAAAAAACAGAAGGATTGGGCTCAGGGAATTCCGGATAGCTAAACACCTGAAGGTACTCAGACGCTGGTATACTCAGACCCTGGAAGCCCCATGCCCTTTTCCCCACACCTCACCTCTTAATCTGGCTGTTCATTTGTATCTTTTATTAATAAACTGGTAAACATAAAGTGTTTCTCTGAGTTTCATGAGTTGCTCTAGCAAATTAATCAAACTCAAAGAAGAGGTAGCAGGAGCCCTTATTTGTAACTGGTTGGTCAGGAGTTTGTGATAGCCTAGTATTTACAACTGGCATCTGAAGCTGGGAGGAGCTAGATTGTGGGACTGTGCCTCAGCCTGCACCTGACCCTGTTGTCTGGGCGTTGGTGTCAGAATTGAATTAGAAGAAACCCAGCTGTGGTCCTGGAGAATTCCTTGTTATGTGAAGAAACAGCACCCTTTTCTGACATCATGTCAGAAGTTACTGTATTGAACAGTGTGTGAGTGAAAGGGGAAAAATAATGGGTTTTCCTCTTAAATAGTGGTGTGTCATTATTTGGCTTTTTTTAATTTTAATTTTAATTTTAATTTTTATTATTATTTTTTTGTGTGTGGGTACCGGGGGTCGAACTCAGGACCTCACGCGCCAGCAGGTGCCCGTGCCACTGAGCGATATCACTGGCCCTTTTTTCATATGTGGGTACTGGAAGTCAAACTCAGGACCGCACGTTTGCCAGGCAGGAGCTTATGCCGCTGAGCCATCTCACTGGCCCCTTGGCTTTTTTTTAAATGACAATGTCAAGCCCCATTTTGTGTGTTTATTAGACGTGCACATATATAGGCAGCCTCTTTCATGAAGTGCCTATTACATATCTTACCAATTTGCAGCAGCTCTTTTCATATTCTGAACAGTCTCCGTTTTGAACTATGTTTGTTACAAATTATCTTTGTTCCAACTTGCATTTTTAAAACTCTGGTGTCATTGAACAAGAGATCCTAATTATAACATAAGTCCAGTTGTCCAAGGTTTTCCTTTATAGTTAATGCTTTTGCTGTCTTATTTGACAAGTCTTTGTCCAACTTGAGTTATTAAGGTAATATTCCAAACACATACATATATATGTATGAGAGAATTTAACATTTTGTTGTTTACATTTAGCCTTATAATTGCAGTTAAATTATGTATATATCAGGTAGTGATATGAAAATTGTTTTTTAATTTTTTTTCTCTTGCAAGTGATTGTTGGATTGTCCTTACATAATTGAATTGCCCATGTTTTGTTGGATTTTCTTATTTTTGAGTTTTGGGAGTTCATGATACATTCTCAATTTAAGTTCTCTGTCATACATGATTTGCACATGTATTCTCCAAGTATGTACTTTTTTTTTTTTCTTTTTCTAATCTTCTTTGTGTCTTCTGAGGAGCAGAAGTTCAATTTTGATGCTTACTTATCACCTTCATGGATTGTGCTTTTGGTGTTGCATCTAAGAACTCTTGTCACATCCACAATTCTCTTATGACTTTTCTTATAGAAGCTTTATAATTTTACATTTGACAGGTCTGTGATCCTTTTTGAGTTAATATTTGTATTACATGTTTGGTGTAGATTAAGGTCCATTTTTTGGTAAGTAGATATCCAAGATCACTTGAAAAGATTATTTCTACATTGAATTGTCTTTGTACTTTTGTTAAAAATCAGCTAGCCAGGACTGGCAGTGTAGTTCAGTGGTAAACAACTTGCCTGTCATGTTCAAGGCCCTAGGTTTGATTCCCAGCACCACTGAAAAGGATAACTAAATATATTAAATATATACCAATTGATCATATAATCATGGATTTCTTAATGACAGGGGTATGTTCTGAAAGATGCATGGTTATGGGACTGCTGTCACATATGTAGTTCGTTGTTGAACAAAATTTGTTAATATGATGTTTGTATGGGTTTATTTCTGGATTCTATTCTGGGCATGTCTGTCCTTTTTCCAATACCATGTTGCCTTGATTACTTCAGTTTCACAGTAATTAATGTAATAATAACATATGAGGCTCCCAACTTGGTTCTGTTCTTTCTAGATTGTGTTGGGTGTTGTAGTTTCTTTGCCTTTCCACATAAAATTGTGTGAATTAGTATCTATAAGGAATCCTTTTGAGATTTTTATTGAAATTGCAATGGATCTGTATGTCAGATTAAGGAAAATCTTAGTTTTATGAGTCTCCCAGTCCATGAACATGCTGTTTTCATTTATTTGTATCTTCTTTGATCTCTCTCACAAGTGTTGTGTAGTTTTCAGTGTACAAGTCTTACAAATTTTTTGTTAGGTTTATAATCATTTGCTTCTTTTCCTCTCAGCCTTTTGGTGCTATTTTAAGTAAAACATTTAAAAATCATTTGATTTCTAGTTATTGTTAGTCTATAGAAATGTGTTTGGTTTTTGTATGTTGACCTTGCATCCAGCAACTTTTCTAAGCACATTCTAGGATATTTTTGGTATGTTCCTTGTGATTTTCTTTGTAGCTAATATGCCATCTATAACTAGAGGTTTTTATTTCTCGTGTTTTACTTCTTATGTTACTGACTAGGACTTGGAGTGGTGAGAGTAGATATTCTTATTACTAATTTTAGAAGGGAAGCATTCAGTCTTTTATTTAAATGGGATGTCACTTGCAGGTTTTTAAAAATAACTTTTATCAGGTTAAGGAGGTTCCCTTCTAGTCTTGGTCTGCTGGGAGTTTTTAAAATTATGAATATATGTTGAATTCTATAAAATTTTATTTTAAAAATTATAGAAATTATGTGATGATTGTATGATTTTTAATCTATTAATATATTGAATTATATCAGTGGATTAGAGTTGATGAGACTTGTGATTCCAGAATAAACCCCATTTGATTGTGATGTCTTTTTCGTATATTGCTGGTCGTATATTCAGTTTACATTTAGTTGAGGATATTTATGTCTTTGTTGATAAAGGATATTAGGTTTCACTTTCCTTATATCACTGACTAGATTTGGTATCAGAATAATAATGTTAGTTTATGAAGTGAAATGTTTCCTCCTCTTCTGCTTTCTGGACCTGAAAATTGGTATTGTGTCCTCAAGTGTTTGGTAGAATTCACTATTGAAACTATCTGGGTTTAGAGTTTTCTTCATTAGGAATGCAGTTGTAGGCTATCATAACTTTCCATGATAGCCCACACTGCATTTCCCACACACAGCATGTACTTCTGTTTTTGCCTTTACCCTCTTTTTCTCTTTACTTGGCCCAAGCTTGCTCTGCAGAGCCAGTTTCTCCCCTACTCTTCACTTTTACTTTCCTTTTTTTTTCCTTTTTTTTGTGGGTACCGGGAATCAAACTCAGAACTTCACGCTTGCCAGGCAGGCGCTTATGCCACTGAGCTATCTCACCAGCCCCACTTTTACTTTCTTGAATAAACTTTGCCATTGCTATTTTTGAAAAAAGAGAAACGCAGTTGTATGAATTCAGCTTCTATGACAGCCATAAAATTATTGAGGCTTTTTTTTTCTTGAGTATTTTTCATGTGAGGAATTATCCTTTTTCATGTAAATATATAAATAATTCAATATGCATAGAATTGTTTGTGATGTTACCACAATCTTACGTATTGGAGGATTTTCTTGATAATATTCTCTTTTATTCCTAGTATTTGTTCATTTGTTTTTCTCTATTCTGGCTAGGAGATTACCAATTTCATTGATCTTTTCAAAGAAACAGCTTGTGGATTTATTAATTTTTTTCTATTTTTCTGTTTTCTCCTTTTTTTTTTTTTTTTTTTTTTTTTTTTTTTTTAATCATTTCCATCCTAGTCCTACCTTGGTAGTTATCTTACTCCTTTTCTACTTTCTTAAATGAAAGCTTAAATTAGTCATTTAAAATCATCTTTTCTGGGCCGGTGAGATGGCTCAGCGGCCTACGCATCTGCCTGGCAGCGCGAGGGCCCGAGTTCGACTCCCGGATCCCACATATGAAAAAAGGGGCCGGTGATATCGCTCAGCGGTACGGCTCCTGCTGGCGCGCGAGGTCCTGAGGTCGACCCCCGGTACCCACAAAAAAAAAAAAAAAAAAAAAATCATCTTTTCTGATACAAGCACTTAATAGATTGTCCTCTAAATACAGTACTGCTTCATCCCATAAAATTTAATATATTGTGTTTCATTTTCATTTTGTTCAAAATATTTTTCTGATGTTCCTTAATATTTCCTCTTCACATGAGGAATTCTACTTCCAGTTTAATTTTGTTATGGTCAAAGAACACAGTTTATTTCATTTCCCTGAATCCTGAAGAACTTGTTTTACAATATAGAGGTACACAGTTTATAGGTGAATGATGGTTCCCCTGTGTATTGAGAAACAATAAGCTAGATTTGATCTGCTTATTTTTTAGCTTTCACATAAGTAACATGGAAGATTGCATTGGATTTGTAGGCTGCTTTAGGCATAGCTTACAATATTCTAATCCATCAACATAGGATGCCGTTCCAATTTTTTTGTGTCCTCTTCAATTTCTTTCATTAATATTTTATATTTTTCATTGTAGTTTTTTCACCTTCTTGGTTAAATTTTTGGTTGGTTGGTTGGTTGGTTTGGTTTTTTGTTTTTTTGAGCTGTTGTACATAGGACTGCTTTCTTGAGTTCCTTTTTTCAACTGGTTCGTTACTGGTATATAGAAACACTACTGACTCTGTGTGTGTGTGAATTCATCTAATGTACTGCAACCTTAACTGAATTTGTTGTCCTGTTCTGACAGTCTTTTGGTGGAGTCTAGGTTTTTCTATAAGTGGCGGTAGTTTGACTTTCTCCTTTCCATATTGGATGCTTTTTCTTTCCCTTATCTAATTGCTCTGGCCAAGATTTCCAGTACTATGTTAAGTAAAAATGGTGGGCATCCTTGTCTTGTGTTCAGATCTTAGAGGAAACATTTTTCAGTTTTCGCCATTGAAATGATGGTTGGTCTGAGTTTGTCATATATGCCCTTAATTGTGTTGAGATATCTTCCTTCTATATCTTGATTCGTTGAGTTTTTGTCATGAAGGAATGTTGAATTGTATTAAATGCTTTTGTGTCTGTTGAGAGGATCATATAGTTTTTGGCTTTCATTCTTTTGATATGTGTGTCATAGTTATTGATTGATATATGTTAAGTCATCCTTGTATCCAAAGAATAGATCTTGCACAGTCATAGTGTATAATCTTTGATGTGCTGTTGTATTTTATTTAGAAGCTAGTACTCTGTTGAAGACTTTGGCATGTGTTTATCTTTTTTTGAATGTCACTGTCTAGTTTGGTATCAGTCATGGTACTCTTTTAAAATGGGTTTGGAAGAATTCTCTTGCTTTTGATGTTTAGGAATAATTTAAGAATTGTTTGGGGCCGGTGATATAGCTCAGCAGCACAAGCGCCTGCCTGGCAAGTGTGAGGTCCTGAGTTTGATTCCTGGTACCCACATAAAAAATAAAAAAATAAAAATAAAAATAAAAACTAATTGTTAGTTAGTTATTCTCTAAAGCTCTAGGCTGAGGCAGGAGGGATTGCAAATTCAAGCCCAGCCTGGGCAAGAGACTTAGTAAGACCCTGTCTCAAAATTTGAAAAGAAAAGAAAACCTGGGGGGAGTTACTTCACTGCAGAGGCCTTGGGTTTGGTGTCCAGTACTACCAACAAAAAAAGTGAAGTCATCCAGTTGTTGACATACTTTTAATTTACAGATTGAATTTCTTTGTTCATTATCAGTCTGTTTTTCTGTTTCTTCATGGTTCCATTTTATCCATCTCTTGTAGGTTTTCTGATTTTTTGGTATAAAATTGTTCAATAATAGGTTCTAACAATGCATTATATTTCCATGATATCCGTTATTATTACTACATTTTCATCTCTAATTTTATTTATTTAGGTCTTTTCTTTCCCTTTCTCCCTTTCTCTCTCCCTCAGCAGCACTGCATATTGAACCCAGGACCTTCACATTGAGCTATAGTCTCAGCCCCCTTTTTATTTTGTATGCTGAGATAAGAGTCCCACAAAATTGCCCAGGCTAGGCAATTGAACTTGTGATCCTTCTGTGTCAGTCTCCCAGAACGCTGGGATTACAGGCTCCTACCACCATGCCTTCCTTCACTTTTTGTATTAGTCTAGCTAAAAATTTGTTGATTTTAGTTTTTGAAAAAAGCCCAACTTTTCTCTCATTGGTCTTTCATATTTTTCTTAATTTCATTTATTTCTGCTCTGATTATCATTATTTCTCTCCTGCTAATTTGGTTTGGTTTTGATTTACTAGTTCCTTGAGTTGCATTGCCAGGTTATGTTTCAACAAAAATTTTAATTTCCTTTTAAATTTTTTCACTGGTACGGTCATTTGGGAGCATTTTGTTTAATTTCCATGCATTTATACAATTTTCGCAGTTCTTTCGTTGGTTTCTAACTGTGTTCCATTGTGGTCAGAGAAGATAGATGATGCGGTTTTGATTTTTCAAAATTTGTTGACACTTTATTTGTGGATTAACATATCTGTCCTGGAGTATGTTCCATATGATGATGGGAAGAATGTATATTCTGCAGTTCCGTGAATGTCTGTAAATGTTCTGTTAGGTCCATATAATTGTCAGTTGATGATGATGATGATGATGATGGTGTTGTTGTTGTGGTTGTTGTTGACGACTTTCTGTCTGGGAGATCTCTCCTTTGGGGAAAGCAGAGTATTGAAGTCTTCAGCTATTATTCTCCCTTAAGATTTAATATTTGCTTTATATATTTGGGTGACCCAAGGTTTGCTGCATATGTATTTATAATTATTATATGCCCTTGCTGAATTGATCCTTTTCTCATATAATGGCTTTCTTAGTCTCTTTCTATAATTTTTTACTTAAAGTTTGTTTTATCTGATAGGAGTATAGTTATGCCAGCTCAGTTTTGGTTTCATTTGTTTGGAATATCTTTTACCAGCCCTTCGCTTTCAGTCTCTCTGTATTTACTGGTGAGGTGAATTTCTTGTAGGCAGCCTATACTACTTGGGTCTTGATTTTTCTTTTGTTTGTTTTGGATTTTTAATCCATTCAGCTGGCCTATGTCATATAATTGGAGAACTTAATTTGTTTCTATTCAATGTTATTACTGATTTATAACAACCTAGTCTTGTCATTTTGATAATTTGTTTTCTGGCTCTTCTGTGTATCCTTATTTTCCTTTCTTCCTCTCTTATTGTTAATCTTTGTGATTGATGGTTTTCTGTAGTTTGATTCTTTTCTCTTTCATTTGTATATCTATCTGTAAGTTTTATACTTGGCATGTTTTCATGATGGTAGTTATCATCATTTCACATTAGTTTTAGACCTCCCTCGAACATTTCTTATAAAGCTAATCTAGTAGTGATGAATTCTTTCAGATTTTACTTGCCTGAGACTTTATTTCATTTTCATGCCTGAAGTTTTCAGCTTTGTTGGGAAGTTTTCAGCTGTTATTTCACTAAATATGCTTTTCTGCCTTTCTCCATTTCTTTTTTCCTCTGAAACTACCATAGTGCAAATATTTATTCCCTAAGCTGTGTCCCAGCTTTGTTATTCATTATTCTTTTGTCTTTTTTTTTTTTTTTTTCTTCCTCTGACTGGTTAATTCAAGAAAACTACCCAGAGAAATTTCTCCTTCAGCTCGATCTAGTCTGTAGTTGAGGCTTTTAATTGAATTTATTTTATTGAATTTTTCTGCTTCACGATTTGTCTGGTTCTTTATTGGTTTGGCTTTGGTTTTCTGAGATACTGTAGTATCTTACTATGTAGTCCTGGCTGGCCTTGAACTCACTGTGAAGCCCAGGCTGCTTCACTAAGCCTCCTGTGCTGGGATTACAGGCACGCACCACTACATCCAGCTTGTTTGTTTTTGGATGAGATTTTTGTTGGACTTCTCATTTCCATCATGACTTGTATATTAGTCAGCTTTTCTGTTGCTGAGAAGAAAAAATACCCAGTATACACAATTTAAAGAAAGAAAGGTTTATTTTGGCTCACAGTTTCAAAGATTTAAGTGCGTGGTCACTTGGCTCCAAGGCTGAAACATTATAGTGAAAGAAAACTATTCAACTCATGGCATCTGGGAAGCAGAGAGGAAGGGTGCAGGGACCAGTTACCGTCCCCGATGTCATGCCCCTATGACCCACTTCCTGCAATTAGGCCCCATTTCCTAATAGCCCATTCAACTATAAACTAATTAATGAGTTAACCCATTGATGAGATTAGTACCATTATAATCTGATCACCTCTCCAGGAGTCTTTTAATCCAGTCAAGGTGACAAGCAATATTAACTGGACTAATAACCCTCTGGTGAGGTCAAGATTAAACAGCTAGGATTTCTCCGGGTCAGATACTGGAAAATAATTGTGTTCCTTACAGATACTAGATTTTCTTATTGTTTGTTTGTGGTGTTCCTATAATGATACCTGTGCATCTTGTCCAATAATTACCTTTTCCATTTTTGGGTTTGTTTGTTTTTTTTTTTTTAATCCTACAGTAGGAGGATTTTTAATATTCCAGTAACGAGTGCTAGCATGCTAGTTTGATATGGTGTGCAAGCTTAAATTGTGGGTGAACTCGGTATTGTTGTCTCTGTGCAGTTCTTCAGTTGCAGTTCTTGTCAGCAACGTTTACAGTTATATCAGTAGCTTAGGATGCAGATGCTAGCGTGAATGTGGTGGTAGCCCAGTTTTGTTGAGGGCGGTGCTGCCTTCTGGTTGGCTGTTAGGCCAGGCAGAGGAGCATATAGGCCACCACGGTGCCTTGACTTCTACTCTATGCCTGTCTGCCTGTTCCTGATGCTTCATTCAACTTTCTGTGGTGCTGTTTTGGGTTTTCATGCTAGTTACAGTATTTCTCTACTACTCTACATTGCATTTGCTTGGTCATTACAGTCAGAATACTTTGTTGTAATCTGTATTGGGGGAGTGGTGAGGGAGTGGGAGGAGACGAACAACAGACTACTCAGCTTTCTTGCTGCTACTCTTGTTTTTGCTTTTTGAAACATGTATATGGTAAGAACTTCAAACACTATGGAATAACTCTTTGTGATACTTTAGACTCTATTTGACCAGTTTTCTTCCCTAGTCACCATATTTTTTTTTTTAATATTCTTTCAGAGATAGTTAATGCATATTCAGGTGTAAACATCTGTAAAACATTTTATACACAGTGGCTCTTAGGTTAAATCTTTCACTTAACACTGCTTTTGGGATTGCTCCATTGATAAAGGAACATTGAAGTTTGTGTCTTATTTTAAATTGAAAGCAAACTATTTTGTTGTATGGATGTACAACTAGCAGTCCTCTCTCATATATTAATAAGCAGAAGCTAGGAATCATGAAAACTGATCTCTACCCTTTGTAGTGTAACAGTGTCTACTCACCAGCTGTTTTCTTTTGTTCTGTTTTTGTTTTTGTTTTTAATTGAGTGGAGGCCATAAAGAAAAACTTGTGTCATTTGTAGGAAAATGGATGCACCTTGAGACCATAATGTTAAGTGAAATAAATCAACACATGAGCTTAATTATTGCATAGTTTTTTGTTTGTTTGTTTATGTGGGTACCAGGAGTCGAACTTAGGACCTCACGCTTGCCAGGCAGGCGCTTATGCCACTGAGCTATATCACCGGCCCCTGCATAGTTTTTCTTACATGAAAAACCCAAAATATAAATAAAGAGCAAAATAAAAGATAGATAATAAGAAGTAGAGAGATAGATCTTTCTCAAATAGGAAAGCAATCAAGAGATGGTGGGAGGAAGGAGGGAAATGGGATTTTAAAAGAAATTAGTATGTGTTATGTACATGTACCAGCTTCACACAATTAATGTAAATATTATGTACTGCAAACATGTACCCAAAAAAAGAAAGGGGATCAAGAGATGAGGAGGATAAAAAAGGAATTAAGGTGCATTATGTACTGCACACATAACAACTCTCCACGAGTATACTATAAACATGTACTAATAAGTTTTTAAAAATTGAGCCAAAGCATTTTCATTCATCGTGTAACCACTATTTGGAGTTGCCTTTCTTCTTGTTTAGAGCATATCCACAATGTATTCATTATCTGTACCTTCCATTGTGAATTTCTTTAAATGATTTAAGAAAATAAACTCTTAAAAAATGATCTTTGGGCCGGTGAGATGGCTCAGCGGCATAAATGCCTGCCTGGCAAGCACGAGGGCCCGAGTTCGACTCCCGGATCTCACATACGAAAAAAGGGCCGGTGATATCGCTCAGCGGCACGGGTGCCTGCTGGCGCGCGAGGTCCTGAGGTCGACCCCCGCTACCCACAAAAAAAAAAAAAAAAAAAGAAAGAAATTATCTTAGAGCTGGATGTTGTAGTGCAGACCTGTAATCCCAGCTATTTGGAAGGCTGAGGCAGAAGGGTTGCAAATTTGAGTGTAGCCTAGACAATTTAATGAGACCCTATCTTAAAATTAAAAGTTTAGGGCCGGTGAGACGGCTCAGCGGCTTAAGCGCCTGCCTTGCAAGCGCGAAGGCCCGAGTTCGACTCCCGGATCCCACATACGAAAAAGGGGCCGGTGATATCGCTCAGCGGCACGGGTGCCTGTTGGCGCGCGAGGTCCTGAGGTCGTCCCCCCGGTACCCACAAAAAAAAAAAAAAAAAAAAAAAAAAAAAAAATTAAAAGTTTAAAAAGGGCTCAGGGTGCAACTTAGTATTAGAGAGCTTTTCTAGCATGTGTCAAAGCTCGGTTCAATCCCCAGTACCTATCACAATTCATCAATCAAAATAAAATAAAAATAAAATAAAATAAAATAAAAATATTTTGGGGAAAACCCCTAAGATTTTATCATTTGCCTTAGTGTTTTAATCCTCTTAGCCACATTCACATAATCAGCACAAACTGTTTGATAACAAGCACATCTTATCATTGATGAACACATACCCCATGGTGTGAACAAAAATGTGTAGGTTTGTTAGTGGTAGACTGCTTGTCAAAATACGCAGTGTGCCAAAATCATCATTTATTTTACTCAGGAAACCAAGAATACTGGTTAGTCATGTAAGCCAGTGAAATAACAGTTGTTTAAGTGTTTTTTGTGTTCTATAACTTTAAGTAACCATGGGGGGGGCACCTAAATTATTTCAAGCATTTTGTTTCGCATAGTGTTTCAGTAAATATATGTAATCATATATTCTGCATATGTGTAGGAATCTCTTTATTGTTCCTTGAAATGGAATTATATCATATAAAGAAATGGTAATGTTTTTTCAACACATGTTGTAAAAGGGAATCTTAAATTTTTATTGCCTGATTTTTAGTGTTTAACTAGGAAAGTAAAACATGGCCTATAAATTTTTTTCTGTGAAAATTAACCAGTTCCTCTTTTTTCTTCAGCTTGCCCTGTCTTTTGTTGTAAAGAGCAAAAAGTATGTTCCTGAGTCATAAAATACATTAATAAGATTCAAGGCATTGAGTTATAGAATTCCATACATCTCAAACACACAAATGACTCACTTTCTATGCTGTTATGCTCAGTGTAAGGTTTGTCCTATGCAACAAGCACGTTTCTCAAGTTGAGAAAATATGATCTCATTTGAACACTAGTTTGCTGTGTTAATGAGTAACACTGAAAAACAAAAGCAAGGAATCCCTTTTTTTTTTTTTTTAATGACTAAACCAGGCTTAGTAGTACATGTTTGTAATCCCCATCCTGTGGAAGGTTGGGGCAGGAGAATCGAAAGTTGGAATCTAGTCTGGGTAACTAAGTGAGACCTGTTTCAGAATAGAAAGAGGCTGGAGATATAACTCAGAGTGAAGGCCTTGGGTTCAATCAAGAAGAGGGGAGAGGGGTAGATCCTTGATATTTAATGTTAGCTAGCTATTTCTGTTTTCGCTTTTTTAAACAACTGTTTGTTGAGTAATTTTTTTTCTTTTTTTTTTTTTATGTTTTCAGTTGAGGCTTTTATTACATGGAAGCTTTTGGTAGTTTGTGGTAGAATTAGGTAGAGGACCAGTTGGCAATTAGTGTGCACAAATTCATAAGGTCTTGGGTTCAAATAGTGGGTATTTGACTTCCTCTCTGTGTGTTGCAGTGTTGCTTCAAATTCTGTCTTGTCAATTACCAGTATATACTCTCTGCCAAATAATTTCTCTTGCTCCGCTTAATAACCACACACTAGTCCTTTGAAAACTGGCAACTATAGAAGTCTCTGAGAAGTATAGATGTGCTCGGAAGTTATGTGTGAGATGGGGACCTGCGTTTCATTGCATAACCCTGGAATCTTTTGAACCTTATAGTGTTAAGTATTTTCCTATAATGTACTATGCATTTCTAAAAGCTAAAAGGAAGGATTTTGAAAGCTTCCTCATAAAAAAATGATTCAGGAGATAGATAACCTGACTTAAACAGTACACAGTGTATAATTGCATGAAAGCATCACAGTAACACATTAATATGTACAATTACTATCTTTTATGAATATGTTAATTTTGTAAAAAATTAACCTTACAGTAAACTGATGGACATTGGGAAATTAATAAAATAGAGGAAAGAGCAAAAGAGGAAAAGTAAGAATGAAAACAACATGAGAATTAATTGATTAATTATGTGGCTATGTGAGCATGGGAGGAAAATTCTAGAAAGGACAAAGAAATAATAGAATTTTTTTTTTTTGTGGGTACCGGGGGGTCGACCTCAGGACCTCGTGCACCAGCAGGCGCCCGTGCCGCTGAGCGATATCACCGGCCCCTTTTTCGTATGTGGGTTCCGGGAGTCGAACTCGGGCCCTTGCGCTTGCCGGGCAGGCGCTTAAGCCGCTGAGCCATCTCACCGGCCCCTAGAATATTTTTAAGTTGTAGCTGAAACAAATTTGTTTTTTTAAAAAATGTATTTATTTACTAGCTTTTAAAACTTAGTACATGTTTGCAATATGTAATGAATACATTCATCGTGGGGAGTTGGTACATGTACATATCACATCTTAGTCCTTTTTACTTTCCATGCCCCTCCCCATGCTCCCCTTTCCCTCCTCCATAGACGCCTTCCCATCTGTAAAAATTCTACCTCTTTGTTTCCTATCATCTTTTATTTTGTACACTTTGGGTATTTTATATAAGAGAAATCATGCAATATTTAACTTTCTGTATCTGGTATGTTTTGCTTAACATTATCGTATCAAGGTACATTCATTTCCTATAAATAACTCAAACCTATCATCCTTTATGGCTGAGTAGTACTCCATTGTGTATATATACCACATTTTCTTTATCCATTTATTTGCTGAAGGGCATATAGTGAGTTTCTAACATTTAGCTCTTGTGAATTGTGCTGCTATAAATGTGGATATGAATTTATCATTGTAATATGATGTCTTTAGAACTTCTGGGGAGATACCAAGAAGAGGTATAGCAGGATAGAATGGAATTTCTACCTTTAGGTTTTGAGAATCTCCATACTGATTTCAAGTTATCTGGTTTACATTGCCACCAACAATGTAGAATGGTTCCTTTTTCCCCCACAACCTTGCCAGTATTCAATATTTTTTGAGTCTCTGATGATAGTCATTTTTTCTGCAAGAAGATAGAGTATCAGTCTTGTTTTGATTTGTATTTTTTTAATGGCCAAAGATGCTGAACATTTTTTCCTGCACTTATTGGCTATTCGTAATTCTTTTTTTTTTTATGGAGAAAAGTAAAACAAAATTTCATAACAAACTAGTAGTGGAATAACAATATATTGAGTTAATACATTGAATATTGAGTATTGTTATCTTTAAAAGTAGGTAATCAGAGTACAAGAGTGTTGAGTAATTTCTATGTAGCCTATTTTGTTGGAATGAAAAATATGGCTTTGTAAAAATTAACTGTAGTTAGAGAGACAAAAACTCTTGGCTTACTAAGCAATTTAACATTAATCCCACTGTATCAACCTCCCTTGTAATGTTTTCAGATACTACTATAGATAGTTAAATCTCTTTTTTGGAGTGGGGGTAATGTGTGTCCTCTTCTGCCTGGAAGTTTTTTTTTTTTCCTAATTTATTCTCAGTAGCCCAACTAACCTTTCTTAGAATAATTGAAAGATTCTCAAACCAGAAAATTATTATAAAATGAAGTAAGTTTTTCATCTTCTTAAATCTTTTTTTTTTTTTTTTTTTTTTTTGTGGGTACCGGGGGGTCGACCTCAGGACCTCACGTGCCAACAGGCACCCGTGCCTCTGAGCGATATCACCGGCCCCTTTTTCGTATGTGGGTTCCGGGAGTCGAACTCGGGCCCTCACGCTTGCAAGGCAGGCGCTTACGCCACTGAGCCATCTCACCGGCCCATCTTCTTAAATCTTAAAAGCTGTAATAATAATCTAAAATGGTGAAAAACCCCCAAATAAAGTGCTGCTGTGATATGTTTATGACTCTTAATAGTCTGGATGTCAGTGGTCCAACTGGCGAGGCAGCTCTGTTCAAGATCATTTGGAGTCTTGTTGCTTGGCAGTCTTCTGGTCTTTTGGCCCACATCTGCATAGTCAAAACTGGCTCAGTTTCACATCTTCTTTCCAGTCTGTGAGAAGTGGGAAAATATTAATCTACCTCTAGGGTACGACCTGGAAGTTATGCACATTAACTTCTACTCATAACCATTGATTTACTCTAATTATAAGTAAGTAACATAACTTTATAGTAGGCTAGAAATATACCTTCTTGCTGTATGGCTAAACTTTTATTTCTATAGACAAAGGGGAGAACATCATAGAAGACAGCTAAAAAACTGTCAGAAAAGCTTTCATCCAAAACTTTAGATGTAAATTTCAAAATAAATATCTCTAAGTGGATAATTTTTCAGGTGCACCCAAGTTAGCAATACTACGTTGTAACTTTAGATGGGATGTATTTATTAAAAATCCCTGAATGTGCTATTATCTTAAAACCTTGCTTCTCCAACTGGAAAACACTGTTTTAGGGGAGGAGGTCCATGAAGCTGTACATGAAATGTAGCTTCCTTTCCTGGAGGAAGTTTTAGAAGAATGTGTATTTTATTAAAACAAACATGCACATATTTTAGATATGAAAGTTAAACTGTCAGGAACATTAAGAAAAACCTTAAGATTGCTTCAAAGGATAATTTCAAATCCCAGAGACATTTTTCTCTTTGTGCCACTGTGAATGCTCTCATGGAAACATTTTGATAAGCAAATCTTTTGGTTTGTTAAGATTGTTTTATAAAATTAAGTAACAGTTTTAAACTGTATAAATTAGGGAAATAATGTTGGCAACATGAAAAGGACAGTATGTAAAAGAAATTTGTCCCTCTGTATCAGCAGTATAGGTATCCTTATTCCAAGAAAGTCTTAAGCTATTTCTTTGTCACTTTTATTTTTATTCTTTGATGCACTTTGTACAGGTTAAGTATCTCTTACCCAAAATGCTTGAGACTGGAGGGTGTTGGATTTCTTATTTTGGAATATTTGCATATACCATTGTGGGTGGGACCCAAGTCTAAACATTTTTATGTTTCATGTATACCTTATATCAGTGGTAGTGAGCCTATGGCACATGTTTGTTATCACTGAAAGCTCTGAAAGGTTTACCATCACTGCCTTATACGCAGAGTGTAAAGGTCATTTTATATAATGTTCACAATAACTTTGCACATGAAACAAAATTTCTTGGTATGGCATTTTCCACTGTGGTATTATGTTAGTCCTCAAGAAGTTTAGAACTTAACACCTTTAGTATTTCAGATATTCTAAATAGATATAGTCAACCCCTGTTTTAAGGACAAAATTTGTTTACAGCCTTTCTTCTCTTGGCAAGGAAATAGCATATATTTTATTAATGGGACTTGTAGACTAGACTATAAAAATAATCAATTGATAGTTAAATGATATTTCTTTATTTAAATTGTATTAAAATTAACCTTATTTTAAAACTGATGTTCCATCTTTCTTTTTTACCATAGGACAATGAAAAGAGAACCCCATTACATGCTGCTGCCTATCTTGGAGATGCAGAAATCATTGAACTGCTTATTTTATCTGGTATGGTAACCTCTGTGTAACAAAAGTAGATTATGAAATTTTTTTTTTTTTAATGCAGGTACTGGGAGTCGAACTCAGGACCTAGCGCTTACCAGGCAGGAGCTTATGCCGCTGAGCTATATCACCGGCCCCTATGAATATTTTTGACATAATGTTTCTTAAACATAATAGACTGTGTACTGTAATCTGGTCCTTTGTTTTGTTTTGTTTCGTTTTGTTTTTCATGGACTGAAACATGTATTTATTCACTCTTCAAATTCAGATCACATGTCCTGTTCTGGGTGTAGAGTACATTAAAGAACAAAACAAAGATTGCTTCCCTATGGAGTTTAGACTCTGCTAAGGAAAACCAGCCAATAAGTGTGAATAGATTTTACTGTATGTTAAAAGATAGTTAAGTACTGTGGAAAAATGAAAAGGTAGGTCAGAATATTGAGTGGGAGGTAAATGTTACAAAGCATTACATAGTGGTATTTATAAGAGGCCTTACTGAACAGAACGTTACTAGGAAATGATTGCTATTCTTCAAAAGGGAGGTAATCTTGGCTCAGACCCAAGCACAGCAGTGGAAGTAGTAAGAAATAGTCTGACAATAGATATATTTTAAATTTATTCCCAGCAGGCTTTCTGTCTTTGAATAGCTTTTATGTAATTTTACTTGAGGATCTGTGAAGCTGTTTTTAAGAAATCATCCTTTATTTTTTAATTTCTTCATTATTCATATCTTATGAAATAATGCTAGAACTGTCTTAGTAAATAACATCCATTATGATCAAAATGTCTGTAGTCCTTAAACAGAAAGTCAAACGGAGCTTAGAAATATTATTGTTACAGCCAGATTGTTTTAGTGATATTTATTGGGAAAGATGTATGGAGTTGAACTGTGCTTATGTTGGCAGGTTGCAGATATACGCATAATGAAATTGGAGAAGTAGTTTTTGTTTGATGTATCAATTAGACGAAGAATTGGGAGAAAGAAATCTGATATGAAGATTACATTAATTAGTAGCTCACATAGAATTTTAACATTATAACTTCATAAAATTTTTTAAATATGGTTTTTGTGGCATATTTTATAATATTTATAGAATTAAATATGGTCAGGCATGAACCCAGCTAACATCATTAGTTCTTTATTAATTATTTCATCTTTGATGTACTTCCTTGAAGATTTCAGTTCATGTATAGATGATTGCTTTTTAGTTTTCAGCTGAACTATACTAGATAAGAACTGAGGAGGTTAAAAAAATCCTATTTCCTTCTAAGTGACGCATTTTCTCTTTAGTACAATATAAACTGATAGGTCACAGAATTCATAATCAATCAATATCATAAATATTGTCCAAAAAATAAGGTATTTTGGTTGTCTTGCTTTTGTATGTTGAGAAGTAACTATTCTAGAAACAGTACATTTTCATTTAAATCTAAGACTGAGAACCAATTAGTGTCCCCTGGAAATTGGGAGAGAATTATATATGGATCTGCCACTAAAGGATGGATTGGAATGACAATTTCATTAATGAGGCAGAGGTTTTATTCCATCCGATATTCTCTGAGGGCTTTACTACAGGGAGTATGGGAGTATTACAAGGGGACTGACAAGGCTTCAGAAGGCTGTGTTTGAGAAACTTGTCTGTGAGAGGCTGGAGACCTTTACATGCCTCTTCCTTGATTGGATACTACTTTCAATTAGGAAACTGGCCAGGTTCTTTTAGTCTTTTTTTTTTTTTTTTTTTTGTGGGTACCAGGGGTCAACCTCAGGACCTCGCGCGCCAGCGGGCGCCCGTGCTGCTGAGCGATATCACCAGCCCTTTTTTTTTTTTTTTGTATGTGGATTCCAGGAGTTGAACTCGGGCCCTCGCACTTGCCAGGCAGGCGCTTACACCGCTGAGCCATCTCACCGGCCCGGTTCTTTTAGTCTTGTAACTACACTGGCATAGCAGAATTTGCCCTACCAGGTATTCCATTATATCATGCAGCAGGACCCACGTGTTGGCTAATTTGGTCAGGTAGACCTAGAGTAGTCCCAACAAGTAAAATCCATTTTGGCCTTAGCCAGAATTTGAGAATTGCCCCCAATTTAGCTAGTAAGTCTCTTCCTAGCAAGGGAGCAGTACACTGTATGACAATTAAAGACTCATAGTTAAACATTTGGCCTTCAAAGTGGCACATTAGAGCAGGAGTAAAGAATCACCACCTAGGCGGGGATCCCTTCCGCCCCAGCTATGGCTATAGACCTAGAGGAGAGTTTTCCAGAGAAGTAAATCAAAACAGAATGAGCTGCCCCTGTATCGTAAGCAGTTGAATTGGCTTGGAGGAGATGGTGATGTCCATGTACAGGGGCGTTGCAGGTTCCCCTGGGCCTCTTCAGTCATCAGAGCAGGAAATGAGGGTTCTGGCTGGCCTACCCACTCTCTGGGAGTGGGGAGAGTCAAACCTCCAATGCCATGAGTCAGGCACATTGGCAGCCTCACATGTGGAGCAGGGCCCAGGCAGACAGTTGGTGCAATCTGATGCTCTGGATCCAGTCTTCTTGCACTTGAAACAAGAACTCTTTCTTTGGCTGTCCCTGGGTTTTTCGTTAGATGACCTGGATGGGTTTAAAGCATTACTAACTAGAACAGCTATAATTCTAGCCTTTCTCCTTTCTGTCTCCTCTGGTCCCTGTTGGTTGACCTATCACTTCTGCATAACTCTTTTACATTACTGTGATTAACATGAGAAATCCCTGCTAAGTACAGCAGACCTATGAATGCTTTCAGTTCAGCTACTGAGGTGTCATAATAAGTACTTTTTTTTTTTTTTTTTTTTTTTTTTTTTTTGTGGGTACCGGGGGGTCGACCTCAGGACCTCGCGCGCCAGCAGGCGCCCATGCCGCTGAGCGATATCACCAGCCCCTTTTTCGTATGTGGGATCCGGGAGTCAAACTCGGGCCCTCGCGCTTGCCGGGCAGGCGCTTAAGCCGCTGAGCCATCTCACCGGCCCAATAAGTACATTTTTTAATATAGCTATTGGTGCATACAGAACATTTTACTTGCATTTCAGCCTTTATGTATTTCATAGCATCTTGTAAGCTCCAAAAGGCAAGAACTTAGTCTACGTTGTCTCCCTAATGGTGTAAGAATATATCCCAGATATTGAACTTTTTGAGGGACTATCTGAGCCTTTTCTTTGTAAACTTTATATCCTTCCTTAGCTAGAAAGTTGAGAATCTGTACAGTGTTATAGTTAGATAATTTCTGAGTTGGGCTGCAAATCAGAATATTATCTACATACTGTAGGATGGTTTTTTGTTTAAGCTTTAAGTTCCTTAAGTCTTTCTCTAGTGCCCAAGCAAAAAGGTGAGGACTGTCTCAAAACCCTTGTGGGAGAACCATCCAAGTATATTGCTGCTTTTCTCTTAAAATGGGATTATCCCACTCACAGGCAAACAGAAATTGGAAGTCTGGATGTAGGGGGATGAAGAAAAATGCATCTTGTAGCATTTCATCTGTTACAACTTCAACATTGGATGGCAGTGTTCGCATTCTGTCCAATACGTTTCACCCCTGCCAAGACCCTCGCTATATTTTTGGACCTAGTTCTAACATTGGATCATTCCATTTGGTTATGTGGCCATTTTGCAACATTTCAACTAGTCAAATGTATACTCATGTTGCTGTTTTCTTGTCATGTGAATCAAGGAAGTCTGCATTCCCTGTGTCTGTGTATCAGTCGATTCTTGTTCCATTTCACTGTTACAGGAACTTTGGTTCACATGGCCAGTGTCAAAGTCATCGTCGTCGTTGTCATCATCATTATCATCATCCACCCACACTGCTCTTCTGTTATGAAAGTGTATATTTTACCATAATGGGTCATCTTCATCATCCATGCATGAGTAATCTGATGATTCACTTTTGACCTCTCCAAAACTTGGAAATCTGGTTTTTCATGTGCCATTGTACTGAATTGGGCTACTTCTACCAGAAAAATCAAAAGAAAACTTTCTTAAACAAATCCTAGAGTGGTATGGGTCTGTTAGACCCTCTGTGATGCTTGGGTAGACATACACAAAACCAGTTAGATGGAATAGTAGTACATGGGTAAAAGTCTTGTTTTGCCACTTTTGCTCACGTGCACACACCTTGCCATTCATCAGACCAAGTGGGTAAACACATAGATAGCAATCTGTATCCCTCTGGGAAAGGTAGTGAGATGTACAGCCCGCTACTATTATGCTAAAGTACAAATTTGCAATAGAAAAGTAAGGGACGTATCCACTGGACCCAGTGTTATGCTCCACAGTTACTCTCAAGTACTTATAATACCTAATATAATAGAAAAGCTATATAAATAGTAGTACTGTATTGTTTAGAGAGTAATGACAAAGTCTGTATATGTTCAGTATAGACATTTTTTTTTTTAATATTCTGCATCTGAAGTTGGCTGAATCTGCAGATATGGTTGGACACTAGTTCTTGCTGAATAAACATATGATTATAGCAATATAAGTTTAGGCTCTTGTCTCTTTTAATAAATTTCTTTATATTTTGGTCTGTTTCCCACATCTGTATTGGAAGTAAGTATGGGAGAAGTGGGATGTGGTAGGAGTACAAGACACATGATTTGTTTCCTGTGGCTGCAACTTGAGTTCTTAGACTTCGTTTCTCTTTGGAGTTTGCAGTTAGCCTCTGATCTAAGAAAAATTAATAAAACTAACTTGGGTTTGCAGTAAAATGAGTTGGAATAAAACCCAAGGCTAGGCTGTTGTTAAACTTAGAAATGAAAAAATAAATAAACCAGACTTTATGTTGCCACAAGAGGCACTACAGAAAGTGTAAAGGGCACAGGCTCTTTGGCCAGAAATATTTGGATGCAAGTCCTGGCCCCACCTTTTACCACTTTTGTTATCTTTGGGAATTTACTCAATCTCTGAATGTGCTCGATTTCTTTATCTGAAAAATGAGAAAAATAAATGATGGCTATTATTTTTTAAGCAGTCCTTTTTCTTTTTTCCTCATCCTTTTTGATCCTACCAAATAAATTCATGACTTAATGTCAGAAATTGTTTTGTGACTTTTACATATGCTTCCTTAAAAATTCTCCCCTACTAATTTTGAAATCAGATCACATTCTGAAATAACAGATTTTTCTATGGGAGAAAATAGAATACAGTTTATTTCTACAAACTAAAAAGACAAAGATTAAAAAGGAAATAGACTTCATATACTTTTTATAGATGAAGTAATGTGTATTATCATTCTAGAATCAAGAGACAAACTTTAAAAATTTGTTTAAGTTCCTTAGCAAAACCCTCACCGCCAAAAGCTGAGCAAATAGTAAAGGCTTGTATAATTTAAGGATAAGAGGGTTCTAAAAAGTAAGAAGATAGGTAATAATTAGGATGTGTACCTGTTACGTTTGACAGTATACTTGGTGTCTTAGTCTCTTTTCTCTTGTTGCTGAGATAAAATACCCTACACCCAAAGTTAAAAGGGGAAGGGTTTATGTAGCTCACAGTTTGTAGAGGTTTCAGTCCATAATTAGCTGGCTCCAAGGTAAGGTGGCATGGCAGAGGGCAATAATTCCTGGTGGCAGAAGAAAGCAGAAGCAACAAGAACAGAAGAGGGAGACGAGCCTTTCTGTCCCTTATATGTTGTGTCTAGACTGCTGGGATTAGGGTGGTACCAAACCAATCAGGGAGCTGATTTAGCAATCACACACCCTTAATCCCAGCATCACACACTCTAGATTCAGCCACCTCCAAAAAAACCTAAGACTCTATGAGGCTTTGGGGGGACAACTAGACACAAACCATAACACTTGGATAAGTGTTGACCTCGGCCTTGTATGAAAGTACAGCTTTACATAGTTGAGAAAAGAACCAGAAGAGATTTTGAAACCTGAACCAGAAGGAATTTTGGTTTGGTGGGTATTTCTTTAGTTCACTCATGTTATATCAATTTAAGTTTCCCCCTAACTCTTTAAATTGAAAGTTAATTAGAACAGTTTTATGGAAGCATCTGCAAATTTTGGTATCCAGTGTGGGAGAGGGTCCTTTGAAACATCTTAGAAGTCAAAAAAGTATAAGCAATATGAAGAATTCTATATTATATATTAGGGGCCGGTGAGATGGCTCAGCGGCATAAGCTCCTGCCTGGCAAGCGCAAGGTCCTGAGTTCGACTCCTGGTACCCACATACGAAAAAAGGGCTGGTGATATCGCTCAGTGGCATGGGCGCCTGCTGGCACGCAAGGTCCTGAGGTCAACCCCCGGTACCCACAAAAAAAATAAAATAAAAATATAAATTATATATTAGAAAAAAATGAATCAAGTTATATCATCCACAGGTAGAAATTCTCTATGATGAATGCGATCATTATGTATATCTAAAATGTACCAATAAAATCTGTTTGAAGAAAAAAAATAAATTATACATTAGAAATAGATTGCCAGAATAGCAAAGTAGTAAAAGACTAATTACAGGTTGGGCATCCTTAATCCAAAAGTACAAAATTTGAAATGTTCTGAAATCTAAAACTTTGTAAACCCTGACATTGCTCAATAAATTTTGGGTTTCATATTTTTCAGATTTGAGATGTTTAACCTGTAAAGTGTATGTAAATATTTCAAAAAATATTTGAAATACTTTTGGTCCCAAGCATTTTGGGTAATGGCTGCTCAGCCTATATATCAAAATTTAGTTTAGAATAAATATCAGAGGTCTTCAGTAGTACAGTAGTCACCTTTCTGTGCAGGGCTATGTCCATCCCTAGTGGGTTCCAGAAGCCACAGATAGTACTGAATTTATGCTTAGTGTTTCAAAATAGAATAGAATGTTAAAACTGAAAATGAGTCACAAGGATTATTTCTCATGATCCCTTATTTTACAAGTAATTGAGGTTCAAAAGTCCAGGAGTTGGCAGAACTTGGTGACTGATTAGATTAGGGAGAAAGCTAGTGAATTAGCTATCGCAGAATTGGACCTGGAGTGAAAAGGTACACTCCTGATTTGAGTTGCTGATTGTGGAATTCACTTTACAGAAACAGAGTGCCCTGTGTTTAAACTTGGGGCCCAACCCCATTTATTCTTGCTGTCTCCTCCTCTTTTCCCCCATAGGAAGCAGGGATTATGATTAACAAAATAAAGATCCAGACTCCAGAGGGCCCCAGGTCACATGCCTATTGGTGAGAGCCATTATTAAATCACAGGTCTCTCTTTAAAAAATGAATAAATAAATAAATAAAACTTTTGTATGGGTAAATTATTAAATAAAAAGTTGGGTTAGAGAAAAGTTGGGATATAGTTAAAGTTTTCTCTGTAATTTAACTATAATGCCAAATGGGTACAAATCTGCTTAAGGTTATTCTGCAGTCGATTTTTACTTGTGTTGTTACTGCATTTAATATATGAAATAAAAAATCCCATCTCTACCTTGGAAAGATAAAGTCCAAATTCAGATAAGTATGTGTAAGTATAGGCTTTGGCTGCTTATTTATCTTAAGAGAAAGTTCAGCTGATTTGTGGGGGGGAAGGAAAGTCTAATGAAAAAATGCTTATTATTCAATTATATATAAACATTTTGGATTTAGTGAAATGTACTTCTAGCACAAAAAGGGTTACCTGTAAATATGAGTTTGAAATAGTCATGGATAAGATCGTCCTTAAATTTCTTTATTGTCTTCAGTTTCTTAGCCATACTTTCTCCTACCAAAGGGTATGGCCATAGCCAGGCATGATCATTTACCTGTAATCCCAGCACTCTGGGAGGCTGAAGTAGTAGGATTGGAAGCTCAAGCCCAGCCTGGTCAACTTAGCAAAAACCTTTCTCAAAATAAAAAGACCTAAGGATATAGCTCAATGCAAAAGCCATGGTTTCAGTCTCTAATACTGCACCAAAAGGGGAGAGCGATATACCAGTAACCCAACATTAACAATTAAGATAGAGCTGTTATTTTTTTTATTCTTTTCTGTTTTAATAACTTGGAAACAGTGAAGAAATTAATCTCTTTTTCCTGACTTGTGGTCATCTTTACAACCTACAGATACCTTCTGCCATGTGTGGAGCATGTGAAGATGCCACCAGAGGCTGTTGCATTTGGTTTTATTTCTCTTATGAAGACTGTTATGTGTTTTAAGTGGATATGAACCTTTTTTTTTTCCCCTCCATCTCCATCCTCATTGTTAGTCTTTGTGGCTAGTTTTCTGTAGTCTTAACTAGATGTGGACTAGCTAACTTTACTCTGGAAATGTCTTTCATTGCTAGAATGACTTTGCAAGTTAATGTGTATATTAATATATAGCTAACATTGGAATGCTGTGTTTACCTTTAGAGAGTTCACTGAAATGGGCTCTGGGAGTCTGAACCATTAAAAATGTATTGCCATGTTTGTGGCTCTTACACTTTTTTTATTTTACAGGAATAGAGCCAAACACCGCTCTCATAATACGTATTGCTGTGTCTTTATTAATATGTGAATTACATACTAATTAACCGTTATGGACAGGAGGTGTTGGTACCCTCAGAGATTTTTCATATAATTGGCCTTTTCCAAAAAGTTATAACAGTTGTCTAGTGCTGTTAGAAGAACCACATGATTTAACAGAAGATGACTGTTTTCTGAGAAAGATTATGATCAGAGGCCTAAAATCCCATTGTGCAGATATTTCTGCAGATAAGTGTCTGAAGAATCAAAAGAAGAAAAATAATTTAACCAAATTGTTAGTATGAGCTAGATGTATGATATATCCTCAGTTAACCACTAATGGATTCAATGTCATCATCACTTGTTTTGATAAATGAATTCTGGTTATATTTTTACACATGAAAGAAAGACAAATTAATTATCATTAATTTTAAAAGACAGAATGAAGCCAGCAGGATTTTCTTTGTGGTCTCTGACATGCACCATTAAAATTGGATTTTCTTCATGTAGTTATATATCTCATAGTCCACATTCAAAAGAAGGAAAACAACTATTTTTGCTCTAGTCCTTAGTTTACTATTTGCTATTTATTGTTACTTTACTATTTTTTTGTTTTCACTTGAAGCTGTATCTTGGAATGTTTGCTGTGGCCATCCTTTTTATTCCATCTTAAATACATTTCTGTTTTTGAACAACCAATGTTTCAGTTTTGTTTTAAAAATTTATACATATATTAGCAAGCAACAGCACACAATTCCCTTCTATGCCCAGTTTTCAGTGTATCCCACCACCAACACACAAGCATGCACTCGCATTCCTCTAGGGTTTCTATACGCATGTACAGCAAATATGAAGATATGTATTTCTTCCTTTTTCTACATAAAAGTAAAGTATAGTCATGCATTTATAGCTTTTTTTTTTTTCATTTTTTATTAGAGCTGGTTTGGGTACATAGCTATAGAGCCTCCTTGTTTGTTTTTTTATAACAGCCGCATTCTATTCTGTTGTCAGTTAATATCCTAAATCAGACTTCTGAAGGCCCTTTTCTTTTTTTGGTATGGGAATCAAACTATGACCTCATGCTTGCCAGGCAGGCGCTGTGCCACTGAGCTATATCCCTGGCCCTGAAGGCCCCCCGCCTTTTTTTAAAATATGCGAGTACCGGGAGTCAAACTCAGGACCTCGCACTTGCCAGGCAGGCACTTATGCCACTGAGCTATGTCACCGACCCTGAAGGCCCTTTTTGACACCTCTACCTTTGTCGATCCAGTGCTTGACCTTCTACTGTGTGTGAACATATATGTACACATAAATAAAAACTATAAAAAGAGACATAGGAACTATAGAGAATCATCCAAGTCCTAATAAGCAGATAAGTGAGAAAATGAAGGATCCATGTTTCTATATCCCCCTTTCACTCCCTATAGGGCTCCAGACTTCCAACCTGTGAAGATTTCAAATGTTTTTCTACTGTCTACATTCTACCTTATACCCAACACAAATGCTGACCTTACTATATTTAGATTCTCTGTATTTTAACCATCTTGGTCTCCACAGTGCCTGGCGGAGAGTTGCCCAGATGTTTATTACCTGAACATATGGTACTACTATTGATCTGCGAATGTATGTAGTTCAGTGATAGAGAACTTGTCTAACATGTGAAGGGCCTGAGTTTATAAGCACTGCAAAATTAAAATTATAAAACATTTTAAAATGGATATTCTACTTTCTCTGTTTATTTTCCTAACTCCCTTTCCTTCTAAAGTCTCTTCAGCATTCTTGAAAGCTCCTTACTATATATGTTTGTATTCTGTAATCAGTATTTTTTGCCTGTTGACTAGCTCTTGATTCTTTCAGTGGCCTCACACTATCAGTTTCTGCAGAGAACTCAGTTACTCTCAGAATTTTAACTGCGGTATTGGTGGATGTTTCCTATACCTCCATTTTACTTTCTTTCTTGTTCAAAGCTTTTAAATCTGCCTCTAGCATAGTTGTGCTGTGTGTACTGAGTTTATTATATTTTAATCTTTGTAAAAAGAATTCTAATATGTTAAAGATTAAGAAATTGAGGTTCAGAAGGATCATACAATTAGGTAGGGTTCCATAGCTAGTAATTATGGGCATTCTAACATGAAGTCACTGCACTTGTCTCCTGGACCCTCACACTTAAAACACAGAAATAATGTAAGCGTTAGGAAATATGAATATTCTAGCCTTGGTTCTGTCATAATTGACTCTGGTGTTAGGCTGTTCATTTTATCCATTTCATCTGTCTTTCTTTCTTTTTTCTTTTCTTTTAGACAGGATCTCATTATGTAGCTCAGACTGGTCTTGAACTCACTATGTAGCCCAGGCTGGCCTCAGGTTTGTAGCAGTCCTCCTGCCTCACTAAGCCTCCCAAGTGCTGGGATTACAGGTGTGCACAACCACACCAGCTACTTCATCTGTATTTCTTCATCTAGGAAATGAGGACTGCGTTAGAATTTGGGATCTAAATCTAGGATTATTTATAGGACAGGACCTAGCAATCAATCACAAAAGCCAGAGAAAGCTATTTCCTGTCTATTTAGTTCTATAGTAATGCTACTATATGCCATTTCTATTTAGTTGGGACTTGCCTACCAAATCAGTGGATTTTATGTAAGAGATACTCCCCTCCCTTAAATTATGCAATACACTTTTTGTCTTACTAAGTATGTTTGTATTCTGTACTTCTTGTATTCTGTATTCTGTATTTTTTGCCTATTGACTTAATGGTTTTTCAAACAGCTATAGAAAAATGATTTAAAAGTGTTTTTAAAAATTCTTTCTTCAGGGCCGGTGAGATGGCTCAGCGGCTTAAGCGCCTGCCCGGCAAGCGCGAGGGCCCGAGTTCGACTCCCAGATCCCACATACGAAAAAGGGGCCGGTGATATCGCTCAGCGGCACGGGCGCCTGCTGGCGCGCGAGGTCCTGAGGTCGACCCCCCGGTACCCATAAAAAAAAAAAAAAAAAAAAAATTCTTTCTTCAACTGTTAAGTATAATTCAGAAAGACAACATTAGTTGATTCATCTCTTTATTTTTTTCCCCAAATCTACACCTATTGTATCCATTTTATACAATAACCTTAACATACCATAGTGTTTTTATTATAGTACTATTTTGATATTATTTCATGACATGATAGACTCATCTGTAAAGAAATGTAATGAAGAGTTTGGAATAATCTACAGTTTATCTCTAAGTAATAGTAAGTTAAGTATTTGAGTTTTTTAACCCATGTTCTAAAGTGGGGTCCAGTTTTTATCTTGAATATGCTCTGTATAAAGGTGACTTTTCTAGCTTATATATAAAATGGTTTATTTTTAATAAAAAGAACTAGTATGTTATTGGACAATTAAGGATAATTCTGTTTTGTAATTTAAGGGGAATTTATTAACAAAGTATAAAAATAAAGTACTTTTTCAATTGTTATTTATCCATTTGGGCTACATATAGTTATTATTTCAAGAGATTTAAAATATTTCATGTAAAATATTTCAATTTATTTTTTTCTTCTTGTTGCAGGAGCTAGAGTTAATGCCAAAGACAGCAAATGGTTGACACCTTTACACAGAGCAGTTGCATCTTGTAGTGAGGTATGAAATTTCTATTAGTAAACATATTGTATATAAAAATGTTAAGTAGGCCTGCTTGAGTCCATATTCAAATTCTGAGTTTTCAGAAGGGTGAAAAAACTACTGAAATACCTAGACTGGTAACTTTACTTCAGAATTTGCATAAACTAAGTAAATTTTTCCTTGTCTCCTTTTGTGTGAAAGACCTTTTAGAGAGTCTGAAATAGCCAAGAGTATAAACACTTTATTTCTGTCTATCCTAAAAAAGAAATTAGTTTTCTTTCTTATATAATCCTTCCCATGGCTTTTCTGTTCTGATTTACAATAGTCTTTTAGACAGGTTCTGTTGATTGTAATCAATACTTTCTCTCATCTGTGTATTAATCAAAATACTGCTTAGACACTGAAGTTGTTTTCAAAAAATATTACTTGTTTATTTTACCAATTGAAAATATACATCCTTACAATATGTGAGGTTTCTTACAAGTAAGATTAGTTCTTGTTTATAGCCCTGTACATTGTTTGTTCATCAAGATAACTGACATTTTCAGAGAATATTTATTATTTGTAAATTTTTTTTTTTTTTGTGGGCACTGGGGATCGAACTCAGGACCTCGCGCACCAGCAGGTGCCCGTGCCGCTGAGCTATATCACCAGCCCTTTTTTCGTATGTGGGTACCAGGAGTCAAACTCAGGCCCTCGCGCTTGCCAGACAGGCGCTTATGCCACTGAGCCATCTCGCCGGCCCTGTAAAATATTTTTATGTCTTTCATATCTTGTAATCCTTACGATGCCTTTACATAGAGATAGGTTTTTGAGGCAGCTAGAAACTACTCAATTTTGAATGGTAGTGATGGAGCAAAAACCTGGACACATTTTCTGTCATTTTACTGCTTAAAATACGTTGGGTTCTTTTCTATAATGTGTTGTGTCCAAAGCCCCTCTTTTACCGAACTTTTGGTATTAGGGCTTGATTCATATATTTTTTTTTTTTTTTTTTTTTTTTTTTGTGGGTACCGGGGGGTCAACCTCAGGACCTCGCACGCCAACAGGCACCCATGCCGCTGAGCGATATCACTGGCCCCTTTTTCGTATGTGGGTTCCGGGAGTCGAACTCGGGCCCTCGCACTTGCAAGGCAGGCGCTTATGCCGCTGAGCCATCTCACCGGCCCTTGATTCATATTTTTAAGTGATTTAAACTATAAAAGTATGTAACTGTATAAATGAATGTTAATCCCATGTTTCTTTAGTTACTTAGAAGTGTAGCTACCGCCCCTCCTCCCATCGCAAGACCAGATGATTATGGAGAAGGAAAGGCAACTAATGCCTTGGGAGAAAATTGGGGGAACTCTTGCCTCTTTATCCTTGTGTATTCCTCATTGTAAACTACATTTTTAACCCAGAACAAGAGCTGGGCAAAAAAAGAGAAGTAGACTGGGATGGATTTTAAGACTGCCATGTGACACAGAGAGTAGGTTGGCTTAGCTTCCTGGTTAGGAGGAGGGAGGGCAGGAAGAGTCGGTACACCTGAGCTCGTAATCTATAACTGATAAGATTATGGAACTTAGATTTGGAGAAAGTAGCTTCAGATATCACCTCAACATTTAGTTATGTGATGTTGGGCAAATCTGGGACACTAAGACATTGGCCAAAAAACTTTTGAATTCTGAAGTATGATAATACTAATTTTGTAGTTAGCCCTCATAAGTATTTTTCTTTAGATAAAAGCAGTTAAATAAACATTACTGTTATTGGAATATATTAATGTTAATTGTAACTACTCATTTTTCAATATAACTCTTGTGAATATGGCCATTAAAATTAAGAATGTTTTACCATATTAAATCATCAGAAGGTACACTTCGTGTATTTCAAAAATTCTTCAAGAAAAGTTAATGTTTAGAGGAAGACGGCAGGTTCTTCTGACTTTTTCTGACTTTTACTCTTGTAAATAAATTACTATGAGCATTCTTTGATGGATCTATTTTTATTTCTCTTGTAAACAAGTAGAGTGGAATTGTGGGGTTCTGAGCCTCTAGGTATGTATTTGATTAGCTGACTGATATCCTTAGCAGATTAATGGATTATTGGGCATCTCTACAGTCTTTTGCCAATCCTTTAAATACTTGTGTAACTGTTTACCAAATTTTAGACATTTCTGATCACCTTTTATTTCAAATATTTAAGCTATTGGTGATTCATGAATAATAATATTTTGTTTATATTTATAACTATTTATACTTTCTAACACTTTTCATATGTATTAGTGTATTATGCCTTATAGCAAACTCGAGAAGTGAGAAGTAGGTGATATTTTCCCCACCTTTGCAAATAACACCAACGGTCAGTTTTACAAAACTCAAATAGTATCTACTGTAAATAATAGAACTGAAATTCTGTTTTGTTTCTGGTCCTTTGCATTTTCTTGTGTGGTTTGGCATTCACCTACCAAAGATAGGATTACCACTGTAAAGAGATTTTTGCTCAGTTTAATTCTGATTATATTGCTTTACGTTGATAGCATACTGAATTCCTTGGATTTCTACCATGACCCCAGTTAATGTGGTGGTGCTGTTGGGAAATAAATCTCTTAGACAGTAAATGCTTAAATTACCTTAACAGCAGCTTTCACACTAGATACAATTACAGCAAAGACTTTGTATATGCCTTTTAAAAAAATTTTATTAGTACATGTTTGCAATTCATGCAGTTTACAGTCATCTTAGGGAGTGGATATTTTTTAATCCCTTTCCCTCCCCCTTCTTCAGTTTCCCTACCCCACTTTTCATTCTTGTTGATATTATTGATCTTAGCTCATGTTATAGCATGCAATGTTTACATTAATTGAGGTTATTAGGTTCCTGTGCATGGCATATCTTTATTCTACTTATTTCCCTTTCCCCTTCTCCTCATTCCACATGCTTTTTCCCTTGGACCACTTCCCCATTGCAATAGATCCATCTCCTAGTCCCCTTTTAACTATCCTTCATTATTCTCTTTGTCCTTTTTCCCACTCAAATGAGAAATACCATATGGCATTTAAGCTTGTGTGTCTTGTTTATTTCACTCAACATTATATTTTCCAAGAACATCAATTTTCCTACAAATGTCTCAAATCTGTCATTCTTTATAGCAGAGTAGTAGTATTCTATTATATGTAGATACTACATTTTCTTTATCCAGTCGCCTATTGGTGGGTATACAGGCTGTTTCCGGGATTTAGCTATTCTGAGTTGTGCTGCTATACACATTGGTACGCAGGTATCACTATAGTATGATATCTTAAGCTCTTTGGGGAAGATACCTAGGAGGGGGATCGCTGGTTCATATCCTCTACAGAGAAAACTACAGTACTCTGAAAAAGGAGATTGAAGAGGATATCAGAAAATGGAGAGAAGTCCCCTGCTCATGGATAGGCAGAATCAATATTGTCAAAATAACCGTACTTCCAAAAACTTTTATACAGATTTAGTGCGGTCCCAGTCAAAATACTGACATCAGATCTTGAAAAAACAATTCTAAAATTCATACGGAACCAGAAGAGACCCAGAATAGCAAAAGCAATTTTGGGCAATAAGAGCAAAATGGAGGCATACCAATACCTGACTTCAAGCTATACTGCACAGGAATAGTGATAAAAACGGCATGTTAGGGGCTGGTGAGATGGCTCAGCAGCTTAAGCGCCTGCCCGGCAAGTGCGAGGGCCCGAGTTCGACTCCCGGAACCCACATACGAAAAAGGGGCCAGTGATATCGCTCAGCGGCACGGGCGCCTGCCGGCGCGCGAGGTCCTGAGGTCGACCCCCCGGTACCCACAAAAAAAAAAAACAAAAACAAACAAACAAACAAAAAAAACGGCATGTTACTGGAACAAAAACAGACACATAGAACAGTGGAACAGAATTGAGGATACAGAAAGTTCCCCTGACACATTCAGCTATTTGATCTTCGACTAAGGCGCCAAAAGCATATGGGGGAGGAAGACAGCCTGTTCAACATGTGGTGCTGGGAAAAACTGGTTATCTGTGTGCAGAAGATGAAACTGGACTCATATCTCTCACCATATACTAAATTAAAATGGATGAAAGATCTAAACATTAAAACAGAAACATTAAACCTTTGAGGACATAGATGTAGGAAAGGATTTTCTAAACAACTTCAATAATAGCAAGAATCAACAAATGAGATTATATCAGATTAAAAAGCTTCTGTGTATAGCAAAAGAATTAGTCAGTGGAATGAAGAGACAGTCTACAGAATGGGAAAAAATTTTTGCCAGCTACTCCTCAGACAGAGGACTAATAACATCTAGAATATACAAAGAACTTAAAAAAATTAAACCACCTAAAATTAAAGATCCAGTCAAGAAATGGACAAGAGAAATGAACAGACACTTCAAAGAGGAAGAAATATAAATGGTCAACAAATATATGAAAAAAATTCAACATCTCTGGCTATTAGAGAAATGCAAATTAAAGCAACGTAAGATTCCATCTTATTCCAGAAAGAATGACAATCATTAGCAAATCACACAATAACAAATGCTGGCAAGGGTATAGTGCAAAAGAAACCCTCCTTCATTGTTGGTGTGAATGTAAACTAGTACAACTATTACGGAAATCAGTATAGAGATTTCTCAAGGAACCGTATATGCCTTTTTAAAAATTTAATGAACTATACCTAGTGATTTTATTTTGTAAGATATGGTGTGTGTCTACTTTTGAGAAACGTTAATTTTTATATATTCAGTGTCAAAGTAATCTCCTTAAGACTGTTCAATGTATAAATTAATTGTATTTTTCTAACTAGAAACAAGATAAATATTTTTAAGAATTATTTGTCAACATTTCTTTCATTTTGTACATCTTGATAAGGATTGTTGTATCTTTTAGTGGGAGGGTAGGGAAAGGAAATTTTTTTCTGCTGGATACAGGGGGCTTTTTTGATGGTGTGCAATGAGCCTGGACTCCCTAGGCCCCTCCCCTTCTCCAGGGGGCCTGGCATGGAAGCTGTGAGGAGGGGAAATTCTCAGTGTTGGGGCTGATGGGAGCAGCGAGGCCTCTCCCCTTCCTTATGGTCTCACTGGGCCATGATTGGGGGTGCTCACTCCTTGGAGGCCATGTGGACCATGAGGTACATCACCCTGCTGCTGTAGCCGAACTCATTGTCATACCAGGAATTGAGCTTGACAAAGTGGTCATTGAGGGCGATGCCAGCCCCAGCATCAAAGGTAGAAGAGTGGGTGTCACTGTTGAAGTCGCAGGAGACAACTTGGTCCTTGGTGTAGCCCAGGATGCCTTTGAGGGTGCCCTCCGATGCCTGCTTCACCACCACCTTGATGTCATCATATTTGGCCACTTTCTCCAGGCAGCAGGTCAGATCCACAACTGACACATTGAGTGTGGGCACACAGAAGGCTGTGCCCGCGAATTTCCCGTTCAGCTCTGGATGACTTTGCCCATGGCCTTGGTGGCACCAGTGGATGCAGGGATGGTGTTCTGGGCAGCCCCATGGCTGTTGCACCACAGCTTCCCAGAGAGGCCATCCATAGTCTTCTGGGGGGCAGTGATGGCATGGACTGTGGTCATGAGACACTCCACAGTGCTAAAGTTGTCAAGGATAACCTTGGCCAGGGGGGCTAAACAGTTGGTGGTGCAAGAAGCATTGCTGACGATCTTGAGGGAGTTGTCATACTTCTCTTGATTCACACTTGTCACATACATGGGGAATCAGCAGAAGGGCAGAGATGATGACCCTTTGGCACCACCCTTCAAGTGAGCCCTGGCCTTCTCCATGGTGGTGAAGCTATCAGTGGACTGCACCACATACTCTGCACCAGCATTGCCCCACTTGATGTTGGCAGATCTCGCTCCTGGAAGATGGTGATGGCCTTTCCATTGATGACAAACTTCCCGTTCCCAGTCTTGACAGTGCTGTGGACCTTGCCGTGGGTGGAATCATACTGGAACATGTAGACTATATAATTGAGGTCAATGAAGTGTTCATTGATGGCCACAACATCCACTTTGCCAGAGTTAAAAGCAGCCCTGGTGACCAGGCACCCAATACAGCCAAATCTGTTCACTCTGACCTTTACCGTGTCTTGGGTAGCAGCTGGCTCTGCACTGGAGAAGCGGCTTTTGATGGGGCACACAGGAGCAGAGAGCTGGAAATGTCTTTTGAGACAGGGTATTGCTATGTAGTCCAGGCTGGCTTTGTGCTTACGGTGTAATTAAGGGTGGCCTCAAACCCATGGCAATTCTCTCTGCCTTAGCTTCCCAGTTGCTGGTAAGATTATAGGCTTCTGCTGTCATGTCTAATTTATGACTCTGACTGCTGTCTTTAAATTAAAAATATTTTGTTTTCTTGAGTAAATTCCTTCTTATTTATACTAAGTTCTATCAGAACTTTTTTATTTCTTGAGGAAATTTTGTTTTCTTCATTTATATTTTATGTAGGTAAAATTTCTGAAACTGTTAACTAATTTGTCTTTTATAACTTTTGTCTTCATACATTTTAGGAAGCAGTTCAGGTACTTTTGAAGCATTCTGCAGATGTAAATGCTCGAGATAAAAATTGGCAAACCCCTTTACACATAGCTGCTGCTAATAAAGCTGTAAAGTGTGCTGAAGCTTTGGTACCTCTTCTTAGTAATGTCAATGTGTCTGATCGAGCAGGAAGAACTGCATTACATCATGCAGCTTTCAGTGGGCATGGTGAGGTAGGTGGCATTTAATTAGTGATTATCTTTACATTCCCCTAACCCTTGGTTATTAATGAACTTGCTATTTATAGTTATTTATCAGTGCATAGTAAAAGCAAACAAAAGTATATCTTGCTCATTGATGTTTCACTTTGCCTTTACCAAACCTTCAGGCTTTTTCATGATAAAACTTTCACAGATTTAGGTATTTATTTCAGAGCTATTGCCCATATACTTGAATTTCATAGTCAACTTAGAGTGACAAAGAACACTGCCAATTGTAACACAATGCAGAGTATGTTCTATCATTGTAGAAAAAGTCAATTTTGGAAAACAGCAGTTTCATTTTTCTCTCGGAAAGATAGTAGCAAAGAAAGGCAAAGTTTTGAAAACATTTTCTTAAAATTATTAACATTTAGTCAAGAGAATTCTTTAGTAATAGAACCATCAAAAGAAAATAGTTTTAAAAATTAGTTTTTTTTTTTTTTTTGTTTTTTTTTTTTTTGTGGGTACCAGGGGGACGACCTCAGGACCTTGCGCGCCAACAGGCACCCGTGCCACTGAGCGATATCACCGGCCCCTTTTTCGTATGTGGGTTCCGGGAGTCGAACTCAGGCCCTCGTGCTTGCAAGGCAGGCGCTTACGCCGCTGAGCCATCTCACCGGCCCAAAAAATTAGTTTTTAGTTGTATTCCAGCAGGCATTAAATTTTATGTGTGGAAGGAAGGTTTACATAAGAACCAAATAGAATTAGAACTTTTGAGGCCAACTTGTTAAGTCATTTTGTTTTGTTTGTTTTACGATAAGATCTCCTTATGTTGCCCAGACTGGTCTCAAACTTCTGGGCTGAAGAGTAATCCTCCTGCTCAGTATCCGAGTAGCTGGGGCTACAGGCACACACCACTATGATCAGGTCTAGGTCTTCTATATTGCAGACCCATCAATGCAAATAGATTGAGGGACATTGCCATATTTTGATGGCTGGAGGCTGTTGGCTACAATGTTCTTTTCACTGTACTTCTCTGATTTTACAACATAAAGAATCCTTTCCTCTGTGGCTGGTCACAAAATATGCTGCTTTTGAAATCTGAAATGCCCCTCAATGAAAAAAATTACTGTAAGTATGATTGGATATAATTATTATTCTTGGTACATTCTAAAGTAAGTAGACTATACAATGTCTATCAGTTTTAATCATATTTTATATACTTCCTATTACTTGAATTAAATTTAAGACATTTTCACTGTGAGAATGCTTTGCATTTTAATAAACACTTGGGGCTACAAATAGGAATAAAACCTCTTGTTAAAAATTCCAACTTTAGACTTTCCATATTTTTACTCAGTTGTTTATAAAATACCAGGATGCAAAGTGACATCTTAAAAAAGGTACAGTGGTACCTTGGTATTGTTAATTGGTTCCAGGAGGCATGACAAGTACTAAATAAATTGTTTTGGCTGGAAAGGGTCATGAGTCATGAGACGATCAGTACTGACAAGTTCTATTTTGTGTGTCAAGCACCAAACAGACTACAAGTATCAGGACAAAACTTTTGTGTCAAAATGCTTCCAATACCAAATTCAGCAAATTTCAAAGCAGTCAAGTACCAATGTATGACTGTACTGGTTCCTGACTTCAGTAACACACAGTGAACCCTTTTTCATATTTTTATCTTGTTATTATGTTAAATGGCCTTCAATATTAAGTCTAGCTCCTTCCATTCTACAAATGCACAGTGACACAGAAATTAAGATGAATACTCGTAACAAGAGATGTTCATGAACAATTCTACTTCTGAATTTTAAAAAGGAGACTGTGTTTACTTTATTCCAGATGGTCAAACTACTCTTGTCCAGAGGTGCCAACATTAATGCTTTTGACAAGAAAGATAGGCGTGCTATCCACTGGGCAGCATATATGGGTATGTACTTTTTAAGTTAACTTTTTGACTTTAGGAAAAGTTGTACATTTTAGTTCTTGCCATTTGCATAATGTACCTTTTTGTGTAATGGAAAGTTACACCATGTCTGAGTTTGCTACCCAAACAGAACCAGCCTGGTAGTAGAGGAGATTTGCTACAACAGGAATGCACTGGATTCAGTTAATCTAAAAGCTGTTGAAATTAGTTTTGCTTCCCTTTAAAGGGCGAGACATCTCAGACACAGGCCTGGAATGTTTAATTTAGGATTGGTGTTTATTGAAAGCCATTCTGATATGTTTTTATTGAAGTATGAACGTTCAAGTTAAGAATCTTTATTAAGAAGCCTATTATTGGGCTGGTGATATAGCTCAGTGACATAAGCGCCTGTCTGGCAAGCACAAGGTCCTGAGTTCGACTCCTGGTACCCACATATTAATAAAAAAAAAGCCTATTATTCTGGGCCAAGCGTTGGGTTACATATGCATCATCATGTTTGAGTTTTTTTGTTTTTGTTTTTGTTTTTTAATGTTTGATGTGTATAACAGTAATTTCACAGAAGGAAACTGAGGTTTAGAGTGCAAGCTTTCCTATTAGAACATGATATATTTTTGGAAAATCTTGCGATTACACTCTAAAACTAATAGAGCTCGTGGGAAAAAATGGGCTTGAAATAGACCACCCAATACCTATGCAATTTTGTGATCTAACAAAAACATGAATTGGTTCTTAGATCTTAGAATATTTTAAGATGCACAAAAATAGCATTTCTACTCTGCTATAGATGCTAAGACCATGCAGATGGAAGTAATCTATGAATGTGGAAGAAATATAACCTGCCATGAGCCTTGGAAATTCTGTAAGACTGGGGTTATGGTTCAGAGAACCCATGACTGTAGATGTTCATTTTTAAAATTTCTTCAAACAAAGCTGGAAGAACTCCTCCTCTTGTAGCCATGGTGTTCAGAGCTTGTTTTCTTCCTGCCAGAGGTTGCGGTTCTGCTTGTGCTGTCATGCCACCTCTGCTGGGAAAAACCACGTATGAATTGTCTTATCTTCTGTGTGACCCTAGAATTATTCTGTGATAGTACTGATCACACTAGAAATCTAGCTAAGCACTCTTATAGGCATTGCTTATCCTCATTACTTTCCTGCTCTTGGTTATATCTTTTCCTGTCTTTCATTTAAAAGTAAAAGATTAGGGCCGGTGAGATGGCTCAGCGGCGTACGCACCTGCCTGGCAAGCGCGAGGTCCTGAGTTCGACTCCCGGAACCCACATACCAAAAGGGGGCCGGTGATATCGCTCAGCGGCACGGGCGCCTGCTGGCACGCAAGGTCCTGAGGTCGACCCCCCGTACCCACAAAAAAAAAAATATATATATATATATATAAATAAACAAATGTAAAAGATTAGAAGGAAGATCATTAACATAAAAATCTATATAACATTATAAAGTAGATGCAAACCAGTTTTAACACTGTATATGCATATCTGCATCTATTCATCAAACCTTACATATCAATTTTTGGTATGAGTGTTACCTTTGCCTTTAATAAAAATAATCCCAAACAGGAGAATTTCAGTTCTGACCTTTAGTGTGGGTGTACAGAAAGATAAAAAGCAAAGGTTAGTGTTTGTGTCATGTCGCCATTTTGATAGCCAAAAGCTAAAAACTTGGTGTTTCATAACACAAGTTTATGCCTCTTGTTATGTAATGGGTGATTCTCTTATGTTCATTGAAGATAAAACAGCCAGAGCCGGGTGTGGTGGCACATACCTGTAATCCCAGCACTTGGGAGGCTGAGGCAGTAGGATTACTGTGAGTTCGAGGCCAGCCTGGGCTACACGGTAAGTTCAAGACCAACCTGAAATACATAGCAAGACCCTGTCTCAAGTTAAAAAACAAACAAACAAACAAAAAAACAGCCAGAAGCAAGTTTCTTGTGCATCCTACAGTTTCCTCCTCACATTTATAGTTTGCCATCTTTAAGTCTTGGAGACTGAATATTCTATTGTAGCTTATTCTTCAGGATTATTTAGAAACAACTGGTCTGTGTGTTTAAAACTATACACCTTATATGAAAATGTTTTCACAGTACGTAGTGTGCATCATGCCTTTACTTCCAATGAATTAGGCTTAACGGCTGTTTTCATGCATTGAAGACCAGAGTAATTTTGTGGGTTGCCTATAGTTGAGCTTTCAAAATGGTTGAATGTGTATTTTAGAGAGCCTAGCATGGCTTTGTTTTCACCAATCCACGAAGTATCACTTTTCAGAACTCTTGATTGTGGTCAAAAAAGATAGTCTGTGTTTCTTGGACATCGCTATATGTCTTACTCTATTTTATGCTGCTGTCCCGGAATACCTGAGACTAGGTAATTTATGATGGACACAACTTTATTTTCTCACATAGTTCTAGAGGGCTGAGAAGTCCAAGATGAAGGCACTAGCATCTGGTGAGGACCTTCTTCTGCATAGTAATATGGCAAAAGGAATCACTGGTACAGGAGAGGAAGGGATCACTACCTCCATAACAGCATTAATCTATTCAAATAGACCCTTTATGGCCCACTCATCTCTTAAAGGTCCCACTTCTTTTTTTTTTTTTTTTTTTTTTGGTGGGTACCAGGGGTCGACCTCAGGACCTCGCGCGCCAGCAGGCTCCCGTGCTGCTGAGCAATATCACCGGCCCCTTTTTCGTATGTGGGTTCCGGGAGTCGAACTCGGGCCCTCGCGCTTGCCAGGCAGGCGCTTACGCCCCTGAGCCATCTCACCAGCTGAGGTCCCACTTCTTAATAACTGTTAGAGTAAACTTTGGGAGAGACACATTGCTAAACATGTAAAAGTGGGAAGCTATTGACTAGTCACTGGTTTTAAAGACAAGCCTTCAGTCCAGACCATTGTCACCTCCCAGTTATATTCAGAGAATCCCTCAACATTAGTGTAAGAGATATTAGGAATTACATGTAGTCTTCTTATAATGTATTTGTCACAGACTTCATTAGTCCTTCCATCCCTTTTGCACTCCCTTAATTTTACATTAGGCCGCACTGCATATGCTTATGCCACTATTGAATTCTGTTTTCCATCCCCATCCCAAATGCACTAATCATTTCCCTCTCTTTGCCTTGTACTTGCTTCCTCAAGGTCCCTTTGCACATTCAGTCTTTTTTTTTTTTTTTTTTTGTGGGTACCGGGGGAACGACCTCAGGACCTCGCGCGCCAACAGGCGCCCGTGCCGCTGAGCGATATCACCGGCCCCTTTTTCGTATGTGGGTTCCGGGAGTCGAACTCAGGCCTTCGCGCTTGCAAGGCAGGCGCTTACGCTGCTGAGCCATCTCACCGGCCACATTCAGTCTTTTCTGTTGCTTTTGGTACTTTTAGCTTTTATCCAACCAAATTTTGCCTCGAATTCCCTTACTGTGATGACTGACATAGATGATGATAAATATTGTTTTTATTAACAGCTCCTTCTGTTTGAAGTAATGTATAGTTTGAATGGACATGAAATATTCTTCTCCTTTCCCTGAAAATATAAATTCTAACAGTTCATTTTCATTTTCTTATACATTTATGAACAGAAGAAACTATAGAGAATTTTCCAGATTCCTAAATGATAGTGATTACATTTATCAAGTTTACATTTCACTAATATAAATTTTTAAAAAATTTATGACTGCTAAATTATATATAGCATACATAACTAATGAATGCCATTCTAAAAATGACTATATCATTCTATAAATGATAAGACATACATTCTATAAATGACAAGACACGCACTTGTTCTGGCCATAGTCCATCCAGTCACAACACTATCATTTCACTATAGAACTTTCTTCCCTTTTTTTTTCTCCTTTTAAATAAATCACTTCCAGACTGGCTAGGGAGTCTCTTCATGTTTTCAGTGGTCTATTGAAAGGATTTTCTTTATTTATGAAATACATTCAAATATTTGTCAATTTTTAGATTGTAAATTTGCTTATACTAGCTCCCTTCTAAAATGAGGCTTTATCAGTATTAGGAAACATTCATACTTCTGGAGTCTATTAGTTGGCAAACACAAATAATGTGATCTGCATTATTTACTTAGAATGATGTATTGAGCAGTTTTTCCAGTATGTTTCTTTCTTTTTTTTTTTTTTTTAATGTGGATACCAGGAGTTGACCTCAGGACCTCGCGCTTGCCAGCAAGCGCTTGTGCTGCTGAGCAATATCACCAGGACTTTTTTTTTTTTTCCTTTATGTGGGTACCGGGAGTCAAACTCAGGACCTCGCGCTTGCTGGGTAGGCACTTATGCCCCTGAGCTATCTCACCAGCCCTACAGTATGTTTCTGTACACAGCTTTTACTCTTAAACATCCAAAGAGTTTAGTTTCTTTTTATATTTGCCCATTTTTAAAAGCTCTAGGGCTGTCGAAGAGGAACTTAGTGGTAGAGTGCTTATGTAGCATCATTCATGAAGCCAGGGTTTAATCCCCAGTACTGCAAAAAAACCCTGTGTTTTATGTGTGAACCTTCCAGGTGTTAATAAGTACTAATTATCACTGTGTTATAGTAAACCCAAATAGGTTCTTTTTAGAGACATAAAGCATAATGTATAGTGAGGGATCTTACACTATAGTCACATTTAATTTGGTGCCTTGTAAGTTGATAGCTGTCTTAAATCATTTTTGTGTTGCTGTAACTGAATTAAATTTCAGCATGAGTTTTGCTGGGTATATTGAAACCATAGCAATATCCTTTTTTCCCCTTAGAAACAAGATGTTTGGGGTTTTTTTCCTCTCATATTGAGGTGAGGGAGGGAAATCTGAAAATATTCACTTTGATAATTTATATATAAAGAGCTAGGTCTGCCTGATTCTTGATATGTCACATAGTATACCCTGCCTTAATTTTTTTGAGAGAAGGGGACCTCTGTTTGAAAGCCTTACTTTATAAACTTCATACACTCAGTCCATATGAAAGAATTATAAGAATGGCATCGTAAGCAGTTTATGAAGATAATAAATATTTACTGGCCACCTGTTTTATATGTAATACTGCTCTTGGCATTGTAGAATATACCAAGAAACAGAACATACATTCTTTGCCTTTAAAGGTATATATTTGGGGAGTTAATATATAATTTAAAGTAATTTTAAAAAAATAAAAAGTTAATAATTTTGAGACATCACAGGCATTATAGGATTGTTAGATGGGCTCTGTAGGCATTTGGTGTTGTGGGGCTTCTAGGGATGAGAGATGACTGGGTTGGTCAGGAAAGATTACATCTGACGTGGGCTTTCAGGGATTAGTAGCAATTGATTGGGAAGAGATATCAAAGCAGGACATTCCATGTAAGAAAGGAATCTCATGCACAAAGACACAGATGGAAAAGATTGTGGGAAAAGAAAAAAGTGATATATAATCTGATCTGATTTTTAAAAATGAAGACTTAACAAATACTGAATAGTTTCTCTCTCACCTTCCAGATACATGGCCCCTTTCATGGCCTCCTTGTGTGATCAGGTGTGGCCTGTGACTAGTTCTGGCTAATGAATTAAAAACATCATGAAAGCAACATGTTAGGTTGGCCCATAAAATTACTGATGTGAAACTTTGTAGTCTTTTTCTTCTGGCACATTGACCAGCCACATTCAAAATAATGTCAACCCTTTGAGCCTGGGTCCTTCTTTGAGTTATTGAATAGGGTCCTCTTGCCAACCTATTATAGTATGAATGAAAAACAAAAATATTGATTTTTTTAAGCCACAGAGATTTGAGGTTTATTAACCACACCACAGTATAATCTAGCCTATCCAGACTATTCACATGGATGAGTAGCAGTGATCTCCTGGAAATAATAAGGAAAATTTTTTCAGCTGCATGTTCTAAAAACCTAACATTCCTTTTTGGTTGTTTGTTTGTTGAGACAAGGTCTCGCTATGTAGTTCAGGCTGGCCTTGAACTCACTGTAGAACAAGCTGGCCTCGAACTCACAGTGATCCAAGTGCTGGAATTACAGGCATGTGCCACCACACCTGGTTTAAAAACCTAACATTCTTAAGAAACAAGCCTGCCAGGCGGTTTGGCCCACGCCTATAATCCCAGTGCTCAGGAGCCTGAGGTAGGAGGATCACTTGCATCCTGGAATTTGAGGCCAACCTGAGTAACATAACAAGACCCCTTCTCAAAAAAGGAAGGTGGGGGAAAATAAGCCCAAGTCACTCCCCTGAAGTAAAAGATTCCAGTACAGCAAAGAAATACAATTTCATATGGTAAGCATTAAAGCTAACTTTAAAACTTAAAATGTATTAAAACAACCTCAGGAGGAGGAAAGGTAGAATAAGAAGATCTAGGCAAAAAGAATATAGATTGTAGGGTTATCACTGGATAAAATATAGTGTTTTAATTAATAGTTTCCTCTCCCTACTTTTTTGGTTTTTGGGTTTTTTTAATTAGTACACGTTTGAAGTACATAATCATTTCATTCATCATGGGGAGTTGATGCATGTACATAACACATCTTAAACCTCTACTAACATTTATCAAAATTATTTTGAAATCTTATATTCTTTTGTACTCAATTATAACATTTATTAGTGATTTTCATGCATTATGTACTTAATATGCATTTTTATCTTTCTTTAGAGATATTAAGAATTGTATTTAATATTTTCTATATGCTCATCTCTATTTTTTCTTCATGAACACATTTTCAGGTCATATTGATGTAGTGAAATTACTTGTGGCTCAAGGAGCTGAAGTAACATGCAAAGATAAGAAGTCTTACACACCTCTTCATGCAGCAGCATCTAGCGGAATGATCAGCGTAGTGAAATATCTTCTAGATCTTGGAGTTGATGTAGGTATATAGATTGACCAGTATAAAATAATGGAGTATTTTATATTTTTATTATTATATTACTGGCAGAAGTTACTTCATGTTTGAAAGATTATTTTACCATAATATTTGTCTTTTATCCAGATGTTTATAGTCCTTTAAATACTTTAGTGTAGGGTATGAGCAAGATATGTAATTAATCAAAGTATGTTTAAATCTAAAATACATTCCAAATGTGAATGATTTGCCAGGTTTTCTTTTCCATTATTATGTAGGTCCTGAATCTCCATTTCCCCCAGTTCTATGGAAACCAGCTGATCAGACACACTTGGGTTAGGTAACTAGGTTATTGATAGTCCTGCTTACCTAATTAATATGTTATGATCTTTAAATGACTGTAACAGATTGCATTATATTAGGAAGGACTAGGCAGGAAGACCAGAGACTTGTCTACTCATCAAGTATAATTGTTCCTTACAATATATTTTTTGTTTGTTTAGGAAGCGATACTGCTCTATCTGGATATATTTGGTTCCTGAATTGAGACAGCTAGGAGTACCTGTAGCTTTCACTGGCCATGCTTTAAACTTTATTCCTGCTGTTAGTATTTTTTCTCTTATTTTTGGTATAGTTCAGACAAATTTTCTGATTCTTCAAAGCAGCAAATTATGTAAGAGAGGGCAAAGTCGTGCTAGAGGGAGGGAGTTAAGATCAGGTGCAAAAAACTAACAAAAAGTAGATGATAATGATAGCCTGGTTAGACAAAGAATACATGACAGAACTATAGAGCTGGACTGTTACTTTAAGGACCTTGGGAAACATTTTGATGAAAACAAGCTAGCAATTATTGAAAATGTAGGAATCATAAGAAGTTGCAAAAAACCTAAACATGCTGTTGTATGGGATCTTTTAGAGTATAAAATTTCAACTTCATAGTTCCCATATCTCTGTTTCAACAGGGTAACATAGTCGCCTTAAAAGTCCCCTAATACTGTATAGATAAATGAAGCAACCTTGTTTTTAGTCACTGTTTTAAATCCATTTTGGTACAGTTTTTAAATCTATTTTATTGACCATAAAATAACATTTGTAAATTCTGGTGGCAGAGTGTTCTTTGAGGTAAATGATCCAACTTAAAGCCCTTTAGTGACATGTGACCTCCAATTATGTGGGTTTTTAGTTTCCTAGAAATTTTATAACAGATTATCACAAAGTAAGGGACTTAAAAACACAGAAGTTTAGTCTTAAGGTATGAAAAAGGTTGGTTCTTTCTGGAGGCTTTGAGAGAAAAATCTTCTGGAGACAGAATGTAGGTACTTTGAAGTTAAGTGTTACTTTTTTACTTCCTCCAATTTTTGTTACCAGTGATTCAAGTTGTGACAAACTGAGACCAACTACAAGGTTAGAGGCAGTCTCTCTATATGAGGCCACCCAACTACATATGCTGGTGGCTCCCAAAACCACATTCAGTTTAATAATTCAGTAGAAGGACTCTCAAAATTCACCGAAAGCCGTTACACTCCCAGTATTGTTTTTGTTTTGTTTTGATTTTTTTGTTGTTTTGGCTTGGTTTGCAGTACTGGGGAATGAATTCAGGGCCTTCACAACTGACCTACATCATGTACCGCCCCAAGTGTGTGCAGCCCATGTGCCCACCTGCACATGCACGTGTGCGCATCCCTTCTCCCCCATTTTTAATTTTGAGAGAGTCTCACTAAGTTGCTGGGACTGGTCTCAAATTTGCAATCTTTCTGACTCAACCTCCCAAAATGCTGGGATTACAGCTATGTACCACCAGCCCCAGCTCACAATTATGGTTTATGAGGTAGAAGATTAGATCAGTTAAAAGGAAGGGAGATCAATTAAGATCAGTCAAAGGGAGACAGATAGGGTAAAGCCTACGAATGTTCTTCAGGTGACATTTTCTATCATTCCCCTCTCAGAGAGACGGGACACATTACTTTCCGAGTATCAGTGTGTGACAGTATGCACAAAGTATCGCCAACTCATAATGCTCACCTGAGCTTTGTTTCCAGAGTTTTTTTATTGGAGTTCCATTACATAGGCATGACTGATTGATTATACCCATATAATTGGTTTCATCCTCCAAGTCTAATTATTTCTCATGAACCACAACCCCCACCCTAAATCACATTGTTGGTTTAACATGTTCATGACAGTGTCATAATTTGTATGTCTCGCTTCTGGGCAGCTCTGAACCACCAGTAATACATGCATGACTGTCCCATGGTTCAAGCTGATGAGAACATGTTATATCTGGCATGGTTGACCCCATCCTAAGACAGTCAAATGTAGTCAACCCTCTTCTAGGATATAGTGTGTGGCCAGCCACCATCTGAAACAAGGACACTGCTATCAGACATATCATAGATTACCTCGGCCAAGGGCAAAGGTCAGATCTCTTTTTTGCACAAGGTCAAATTCTTTACCAAAGTATTGCCACACTTTATTTATTAGAATTAGAAAGGGTGAAAAAACACCCTGAGTTGCATGAATTATTTCTCATTATTTCACATTCTTTTTGCCTTTGATAAAATGTCAACATTTGAAGCTAGAAAATAGATACAAGTTTGTAACGAAAATGAACTAAACAGAACATGCCATTCATTTTTTAATCCTGATATCTACTTCATTACTCATTTTAGTCTTTTTGTCACACTGCAAAGTGAAAAAATTGTACTGAATGTATCTCAGAGTCTTTGTTGTTTGTTCATTTTACATGATTCTTAGAGTTAATTTCATAGAAAGTCCCTTACAGTTAATTCTATAGAAAATCTCCCTAGAAGGCTTTTAAAAATAACATATTAGTTTTCATTTTCCTAAAATACCTTTTTTGGAACCATTCAGTTTTGTCATGACATAGACATTGTATATGTAAATTACATTCTCTAAATTGACACAATCCATGTAACATCAAAATGTTTATGTTCATTATTTTAAAAGAAATTTAGCATTATAACCCTTATCTGTGTACTATCCCTTTTTTTCTCACTTTAATAATTTGATTATAGTCATAAGATTTCTAAAGTACCCCACAATAATGAAAATTGGCAAAACTACTTTAACATTCACACATTTTTTTTCCTTCCAATAGATGAATGAACCAAATGCTTATGGAAATACACCTCTTCATGTGGCCTGCTATAATGGACAAGATGTTGTAGTGAATGAACTTATAGATAGCGGTGCTAATGTAAATCAAAAGAATGAAAAAGGATTTACTCCTTTGCATTTTGCTGCTGCATCTACACATGGAGCATTGTGTTTAGAACTTCTAGTTGGCAATGGGGCTGATGTCAATATGAAGGTATGAAATAAAATCAGAATCCATGTTTAAAACCATAGCAAATGCCATTCAGTGATTTAATAATGAGCTACTGATAAACTCAAGAACATGGATTAACCTTTAAAATATACTGAGTGAGGGCCAGTGAGATAGCTCAGCAGCATAAGCTCCTGCCTGGCAAGCGTGAGGTCCTGAGTTCGACTCCCAGTACCCACATACTAAAAAAGGGCCAGTGATAGCGCTCAGTGGCACGGGCACCTGGTGGCGTGCGAGGTCCTGAGTTCGACCCCCGGTACCCACAAAAAAAAAAAAAAAAAAAGATAGACCAAAATTATATACAGTATTTCTACCTCTATAAGGTTCTAGAATAGGTGAAGTTTCATTTACATGGGGTTCTAGAATGTATAGTTGAAAACAGAGCATTTGTTCTGAGAGGAGGGATTGACTGGGGAAGAGGCATAAGAAAACTTCATGGGGTGTTGGTAATGTTTTGTATTTTGACAGAGCTTTGTATTGTTTCGATAAACATTTATCAAAACTCATAGTGGTATATTTAATATTTGAACCTCTTATTGTAAATTTTCTCTCAGAAGGAAAAGAAGGAAACAAATATTGAATGCTGTGCATTTTAAAGTGTATTGCTGTGATATGTAGTAATGTCCATAACTGAAAGGCATCAAATAATTAGGTGGCTAGAGAATGTGATAAAAGTCATACAGTAGAATGTTCCATACAGATGGAATTGTATATGGATATTTATGCTGTGTTTCTTTTCTTTAAATGTTTCTGTTTGAAATTTTTCATTTTTTCTGTTGTGAAATTTTTCAGTGTTAAGAGAAAAACAGTATCTGTGTTGCACCAAAGGAATAGCTGCTTTTTGGTCACAGTCACTTTCAGGAGCAAGCATTTGGACTGTAGAACTACATAAAAATTCTGCAACCAAAATAAATTTATTTTTACTATAGAATTCTTTGAGAAAGCACATGCAGTGCTTTTGAGCATCAGTATTTTATGGTGCATAGATTTTCCAAGATGCTTTCACTTACTTAGTTGCTCTGTATTCATCAAATCATCCTTTTGACCGCTTGGCAAACTGTATCTTGTAGTAAGAAGAAAAGAAAACCACAGTCACAATTGAACTATTCAGGGTTAGTAAAAAATATTTAAGCTTGATTTTAATTATTTTGCAGGTATATGATAAGTAATGTCTTTCAGACTAGTAGACAGTTAAACCTTTAGTGGTGCCAGTAACACACCCAGACAGCTGTAGTATCATCACGTCCATCTGTAATTAAGTTCTTTCTTTAATTTGCCCTCTTCCAGCTGAGACAAAAATTATTAATGTCACACCCAAGGAAGAAAGGAAAAGCCCATGAGGTATCATAAGCAACCTCTATCTTGCTTAGGGTTAAACTTTCTTTTTAAAGAATACACACTTAAGGCTTTCAGTTCTCAATCAAATCACAGTGACTTTTCTTTTGCATGGTTTAATTACTGTACTTAAAATTGTATTGTTAAGTTTGAAGTGCTTATTTTTTTTTTGAACTGTTTAATTTGAAAAATTATTGCTCTTTTTTTGGATAATCAAGGCCCAGAAAAATACATAAACTGTTTTGGAAAGGAGAGTTACTTTTTTTCCTTCAGAAGTCCAGTAATTTTTAAAACAGAATTTGGGTATTTCATAAATAAAAGTTTTGAAATTATTATACTATTCCTTAAAAGCAAAAGTCACAACCAAATTTTTTTAGTCTGAGACTTGTTCATGATAAAATAGCTACAGTTCAGCGCCTCCCTGGGCAAGCATGAGGTTGTGAGTTCAATTCGCGATACCCAAAAAAAAAAAAAAAATAGCTACAGTTAACGTCTTTGTGTGTTAAATATTAAGTATCATGGAAATAATGGATGCTTGCCTATATCATTAGGTATTATACACTTTTCAGTTACATGGTGTTGTCTTAAAGGATAAAGATTAGACTTCCTACTTTATATATTGCCATTTAGGTGTGAATATTTAGTATAATTTGATGGTAGTTGCTTGGTCATATCAATTTTGGAATTGAACCCAGGGCCTTTTGCATATTCAACAAGCACTCTACCAATGATCTACATCCACAGTTCTTTTTATTTTATTTGGTGATAGCATCTCACTAAGTTAAACTGGCTGACCTTAAACTTGCAAGCCTCCTCCCTCATCCTTTCAGATAGCTGGGATTAGAGGTGTGCACCCACCCTGTCCAGCTTGCCTGTGATTGTTTTTAAATCTGTTTTCTTTTGAAATTTAGAATTAAAAATCAACTCTCTTAAGAGGTTCACTTATAAAATACTCAGAGTAGTGGTCCCTTTGAGGTTATATCCTTAATGATTTTTAAAATTCAGTAGTGGATTTCATACATAAAAAAAATATTTTCAGCAAAGAGATTAAGATTTATTAAGTAGATTTGAAGGCAGCAGCCTCTGATGTTAGTTTAGAAACAGATTTCATAAAGTTGTCTTAATCTTATCTGAGATGTGTAGCATCCCATTTATATGTAATAGTGCAATTATTTTATTGCGCAGTTCCACTGGAACATATTTCCCATGTTAATAACTTCTGAAGTCCCTTCCAGATCTAAAATTATGCAAAAATTTTAATAGGTATGAATTGTCAGCCAGCAAAAATACATGTTCATTCCTGACACTTATATTTACAGTATTTGCCAAATCAGTGTTTATTAAGTTGACTGACTGAGGGGCTAAGTCCTTAACACTTCTGTGTGCTATAAAATAAAATTAGATTCATTAACCCTCATGTTCTTTTTTTCACTGCTGTTGCCTTTTTCCAAACCCATTCTCCATTTTGTTGTTTCTGTGCTTGAACATGTTGTAGATTACTAGAAATTGGAGTGATTCAATTTGTAAGAATTCAGTCTTTAAGCTTTTTAGGTGGTTGTCCTCCAGAATGGAAGAGTTAAATAAATGGCTTGAAAAGACAGTAAATGCCCAGTTTTATAACTTTGCTTAACATGAGCCCTGTTTCATTAATTACTTCACTTGTATGTATACTTTTTTCACACATGCTGTGTTCTTCTTTAAGACTAAACATAGATCAACTACACAAATACACCAAATACTTGATTTAAAATTTAAACTTAAAAGCTACTCTAAAATGTGTGGCTTTTTTTTTATTGTTATTGTATTTGTTTTACTGCTTTTGATTACACATGAGACTAATTCTTAGAATATTCATGACTCTTTTTGTTCTGTTTTTGCTTAAAACTCCTAGTTTAATTCTACAGTGATTTGGGATAGTTAAGTAAAAAATTCTTTATGTTGTTTCTCCAATTCAGAGAAATGTGCTCTTCTCTCTCCTGATATGTATGAAGGCAGACTTTTCATCGGGAAATCTGAAACTCTTCTTTCTTTGTATATGTAGAATAATTTTTATGATCAGTATATATATAACTTATAATAAAAGACTACCATTTATTTGGTAGGAGACCTGATTGAATTCTTTAACCTCAGGACCTAAGTTTCCTCTTCTGTGCAACAAGATTAGTGGTATCTATCGCATCAGGTTGTAAAGACTAAATGACTGATATATACGAAATGTTTTCAACTGTGCTTGAAACATTGTGCTTACTATATATAAGTTAATTAAAATTAGATGTTCCAAATTTCATCGTTTTGTGAATCCTAATTTTTATTACATTTTTTGTTTTCTTTTGTTTTGTTTTGGTTTCTGTTTGTCTGTAACAAATGGCTGTTGGTAAAAGCTTAGCATTAAAAATCAAATTTGGGGCCGGTGATATAGCTCAGCGGCATAAACGCCTGCCTGGCAAGTGCGAGGTCCTGAGTTCAACTCCCGGTACCTGCATATTAAAAAAAAATTAAATTTGAACCAGATGTAGTGCAGAAGTGGCACATGCCTGTAATCCCAGCATTTGGGAGGCTGAGGCAGGAGGATTGCCATGAGTTCAAGGCCAGCCTGGGCTACATAGCGAGTTCAAGGTCATCCTAACCTACATAGCAAGACTGCCTCAAAAAAAAAAATAAATAAATAAAATAAAAATTCATCCGGCTGGTGATATGGCTCAGCGGCATAAGTGCCTGCCTGGCAAGTGCAAGGTCCTGAGTTCGACTCCCGGAACCCACATAAAGGAAAAAAAGGGCCAGCGATATCACTCAGCGGTACAAGCGCTTGCTGGCAAGTGCGAGGTCCTGAGGTAGACTCCCGGTACCCACGTTAAAAAAAAAAAAAAATTTGTCACAAAGGAAACACTTTGAAAAGAAATTACATTCCTTGTATTAAATGCTTTTTGTGCTTTTTTTTTTTCCTAAAAACACCAAATAAAAGTATAGTTGATACTGTACAACACATTATTGTGTCATGTGGACGTTTTACAAAGGTTAGTGTGTTCACTCTGTACAGCAGACTCTGAGGTGTAGGTGGTGTTGTCCTCCTTTTCAGCTGAGAAACTGAAGGCTCTGAGAAGTTAGGTAGTTTGTCCAAAATTTTGCTTGTGGTAAGTTACAGTAATGAGATTCATGCCGACGTTACTGACTCCAGAGCCTGTGCTTGTGTGATCTTCTCTCCCTCATCCCTTCTTGCACTGCCCAGGATTGTAAATTTTTTAAGATTACCTGGATAACCTGTTTGCCTGAAAAATTCATATAAAATTATGGAATCAAATACTGAGGTGTAGATATTTATAGTGTTACTCTAATACTCCAAATGGTATGAAGATTTCTTAAAGAGATGTGCATTTATATAGTGTTACTATAAATTTTTTGTCCCATTTTAGTTTACACAGAAGGTATGCTGACTATTCTGAAAGGATTAGATGCTGCAAACCAGTTTCTTCCCTTTATATATTGATTAATCAAATGATTTTAGGGAAGAAATTAACCTAACTTTGAAGAAAAGATACCACCTACCTCAAGGGTTATTTTATATTTGAGTCCTTCAGAATTTATACTTGACATATACACATGTGCAGCCAGTCTGACTTAGTGTTTTAAGTGATTTAATAGTTAACAATACTGATTACAAATAATTATTATAAATTACTATATACATACATTTTTAAAATGATTTATAGTAACTGAATTTAATTCATATATTTACTTTTCCTTGATCAAGGAAGGATTCAGGATTCCATTGAATTAAAATATTGGAATAACGTGAAATTTTGAGTCTTAAACATGGGAAGCATACCCTGACTATACCACTCCTGATTATTTGCTCTTGGTTGAATCATTTAGTATCCTTTTGTCTCAGTTTCCCCACCTATTGAATAAGAATGATATTAAGATTATTCCACATAAAGCTTTTCATATACTGTAAGCATAGAGTTTCTTGCGTACTTGTGCTTTATGAGACAAATAAAAATTAGTTCATAATTTTGAGCAACAATTTTACCACAGGCTTCAAGTAAACTTAATGCTTGAATAATAACTGTAAAAAATAAAGGGTCAAGAGGATACTCAGAATAAAACTAATGATTACGTATTATGCATATAACAGTGATTTTTTAAAAAAATTTTGTGTTGGATTATTTCAGAGTAAAGATGGGAAAACCCCACTGCACATGACTGCTCTCCACGGTAGATTCTCCAGATCACAAACCATTATCCAGAGTGGTAAAAAGTATTTCTGTTTGTTTTTTATTTCTTAAATGTAATAAAAACATCCATGAAATGAATGGTATTCAGGAATTGTCATAACAGTGTACATATTTTTAATATTCATTTCAAATCTCTTGAAAAGCAAATATTAGAGTATAAAATGCCATGCATATGTATGTTTCATAATTTATTTTTGTTTCTCCTGGATTGTTTTATTTCTATAGCAGTTAGTGTTGAATTTTTTCAGTACTACTAAGCAGAAAACTTTTTCCACTACATGTGTTATATATTAATATATTTTATGGTATTTATCACTTTTCCTTTTGCATATTTTGAACTGTTTCTAGAAACTTTTTGTGTTTGAATTAGTACTAGGCAAGCTAAGCTTTTTTTTTTTTTTTTTTTGTGGGTACCGGGGGGTCGACCTCAGGACCTCGTGCGCCAACAGGCACCCGTGCCGCTGAGCGATATCACCGGCCCCTTTTTCGTATGTGGGATCCGGGAGTCGAACTCGGGCCCTCGCGCTTGCCGGGCAGGCGCTTAAGCTGCTGAGCCATCTCACCGGCCCTAAACTTTTAAATAAAAAGAACTTTTAGATGTGTTATTTTAAATCAGTGTTTCCCAAACCATGTTCCAAGGAACTGTTAACAGTCCTCAAGATATAATAGTTGTATAAGTTTTGCTTGAGGTTTTGTTTTGGTTTACTGTACTTTGGTTTGATGTCTTTAGTTTCATTTGGTTTTACCTGGGTGCTATAGTTTTACAGGAAAAAACCTAGACATAGATTCTTGATCAAGTAAGTTTTGAAGCAGCGTATTGCAGTCTTGCTGCTGCACAGAGTATGCACATTAAAGCCCTAAGAAGTGTTGCTCTAAAGAAACGTGTTCGTTACCACAGTGGTGTCTAAACTTGTTGGACCCTAGAACCTTTTAATGAATTTTAAATGTATTAAAATCTTTTGCTCAATTCACAAACTGTCTTAAGCATGATATCTATAACACCAAGTGGTTGGCCCAATAAATAAGCCATGAATGAAATATAGTTAGAATTGTTGTGTCCAATAGTTTGTACTTGAACAATATTTTACATTGCACTATATGTGATAGATTTAACTTGATGGTTATATAGTCTAATGTCTGACACTATGTCCTGTATTACAGGAGCTGTAATAGATTGTGAGGATAAGAATGGAAACACCCCTTTGCACATAGCAGCACGGTATGGCCATGAACTGCTAATCAACACTCTTATTACAAGTGGTGCTGACACTGCAAAGTAAGTAGTAGAGACAGAGGTGTTGATAGCTGTTACAGGGAAACAAAAAGAAATAAACTGCAGTTTTCTGGATATGTCAGACAGAAATGTGAATTTTCTCAATATTGTACTAATTCATCTTTTTCCTTTTTTAAAATTGAAAGCATTGTAAATGAAAATATTTAAAAATAATTTTGTTTGATAAGCCAGTGAAGTATATTTTTGTATATTTTACCTCAGTTCTTCCTCAAGCCTGAGTAATATGGTATGCAGTTTTCATCAGAGACTTAATTTTTGTTCTCTTTATTTTTAATCTATAAGTACTTATGAGACAAAAAAAAGTTATATACAGTGAATGCTTTTTTATGTTAATGCTATCTGGAGTGTTCAGGCTGTGCTGTGCAGAGCTCAGGGGTTCCGTGATTCCTGTTGAAAAGATCCCATGCTCCCTGAAACAGCAGGATCACAAGGTTGAACCCAGACTGGGCAACTTAGTGACTTAGCAAGACCCTGTTTCAAAATAAACAATATTTTCGAAGGGTAGGGATATCACTCAGTGTAAAGACCCTGGATTCAGTCCCTAGATCTAGGGGGGGAAAAAGACTGCCTTGCCTGCTCCCCATTGTAGTCAGAATGGTTCACTTTTATTTTATTACCGTTTCTTAGTAAAATTTTATTTGAAAGATTAATTTTTTTGTATATGCTCTGCAAAAGTAAACACCATACATACTTAAATTGGTGTATTTATCATCCCTATGTTTCACATTCAGTAATAAGTTTTAGACCTTCTGTACCTTAATGGTACGCTACTGTACATATCTTTTGTGTAACTTCAAAAATTTACATTACCTTATTGATTCAGCCACATAAGATATAAATTTGGGACCTTTTTACTTCTCTGCAAGTAGCTCTAGTTCTTTTTTTTTTTTTTTTTTTTTTGTGGGTACCGGGGGTCGACCTCAGGACCTCGCATGCCAGCAGGCGCCCGTGCCGCTGAGCGATATCACCGGCCCTTTTTTCGTATGTGGGTTCCGGGAGTGGAACTTGGGCCCTCGCACTTGCCAGGCGGTCACTTACGCCGCTGAGCCATCTCACTGGCCCCATAGTTCATTTATTTTATGAAGTTGAATTGTAAAAAGATTTACAGTTTATTCTCCTTAATTATAAACATAAGTTGCTTCTAACTTTTCACTGTTAAAGAATTACTTCAGTGAACATTCTTGAACAGGTTCCCTTATGGGAATGGGTAATAAATGGAGGGGCGATAGGGCAGTGAGTTTTCTCCCCAAGCAAATGTCCAGAGACATTTCTGGTCAGGGAGGAAAGTGTTACTGACATCTAGTAAGTATAGCCTAGGGGTGATGCTGAACATCCTACATTTACAATATAGACCGTACCACCACTATATAACAAAGTCCATAATGACCATAATGCTGAGGTTGAAAAAAACCTACTGTTGAGCCAGTTGTGGTAGCATACACCTGTAATCTCAGCACTCTAGTATGCTGAGGCAGGTGGATCACAAGTTTGAGCCCAGCCTGGACAGTTTAGTGACTTAGTGAGACACTGTCTCAAAGTAAAAAATACAAATAGGGCTGGGGGGGCCAGTGATATATCTCAGTGGCATAAGCGCCTGCCTGGCAAGCGTGAGGTCCTGAGTTCGACTCCCAGTACCCGCATATAAAAAAAAAAAAAAATAGGGCTGGGAATGTAGCTCAGACCAAAGGTCCTGGGTTCAATCCCCAGTTCACCAAAATAAAAAACTACAACAAAACACACACACTTCAAAAAATGGCTGAATAGTAATTTATGTCCATTTTTACCCTCTAGCCAAATTGTTCTAAAGTGTTAGAAATTTTGACCCAAGTAGTTATCTTTCATTTAAGTAGTCGCCTCATAATTTGTTTAAATGATTGTATTTTTCTTGGGTTGTAATGAAGGTACTGTGTCCTATTAACCTTAGGCGTGGCATACATGGAATGTTCCCCCTCCATTTGGCAGCCTTAAGTGGCTTTTCAGATTGCTGCCGGAAACTTCTTTCTTCGGGTAAGGGGAACCTTTACAAATACACACTAGTTGTTGTTGTTGTTGTTGTTGTTGTTGTTGTTGTTGTCGTCTCCCTAAAATTTTAAGACACTATCTTGTTTTCTTATCAGCTCTGGAAATGTTTTATTTTTGTAGTGATTTTTCTCCCTTTGTTAGTTGAGGAATGGGAAATAGAGTATTTCTAGACTAGCTTTGTTGATTAGATGGTAGTCTTGGATTATTCCTTCATGTCTACAAGCAAAATACCTTCATTTGTATGTCTTATTGGTCTTGGTTTCCATTTTAAGAGCTGAGAGCCATTCTATGATGTCTTCTAGGTTTGTGAAATTATTTACACAATATTTAGTAGTTTAAAAGCTATAATTACATTTGATTTGAAACAAAATAGGATTAATGGATTTCCAAAATTACTACTATAAAACTGTAATCATTGTTAAATGCATTGAGTTACTAAATACGACTTGAATTTAAATGGTAGTCTATTTCTCAGTATTACGAAAGTTGAATAAATTTTGTGTATTAATACTCGTGTTTACTGTTTTTTTTTTTTTTTTTTTTTTTTTTTTTTTTTTTTTTTGTGGGTACCGGGGGGACGACCTCAGGACCTCACGCGCCAACAGGCACCCGTGCCACTGAGCGATATCACCGGCCCCTTTTTCGTATGTGGGTTCCGGGAGTCGAACTCGGGCCTTCGCGCTTGCAAGGCAGGCGCTTAAGCCGCTGAGCCATCTCACCGGCCCCCTGAGTTAGTTTTAAATGAGTTAATTGTTTTTCCTTTTATTCTTTTCTATTTTTTTTAAGTGTGTGTGTGTCCACATCCACAAGTATTCACATACCTATTTTCCATGAAAGGGAAGACTAAAATCTCTTCCCACTGTTAGTAGTAATATGCAGGTAAAAAACAAAAAAAACGATGGCTTTTTTAAAAAACAGCTTTACTGAGATGTCGTTCACACACCATACAGTTTACCCATTTGAAGCGTACAGTTCAGTATTTTTCAATGTGTTTCTGGGGGTATGTAACCATCACTACAATCCATTTAAAATATCTTTAGTCCCTGTAAAAGAAGCACCACTAGCACTTGGTCTCCATTTTCTCCCTCTCTAACCCCTAAGCAACTACTAATCTACTTTCTATAGTTATAAATTTGTCTATTCTGAACAGTTGTTAGTAATAAAATCACCCAACGCTGTGGCTGGGTTGTTTAGCATAATGTCATGTTTTCTTTTTATTGCTGAATAATGTTCCATTGTACCTAATATCCTTTTAGAAGTTTGAAGATGTATGTTTGAGATGAAGTCTCATAGTTGTGCTGTGTTGACCAGGCTGGCCTTGATCTCTTGGTTTTAAGCTGTCCTCCTGCCTCAGCCTCCCAAGTAGCTGAGTCTGTGGGACCAAAGGTGCATGCCACACTGGGCATGGCCTTTTAATAAAGCACACCAGCCCATGTTCTAAAACCAGAAATCCATTAGCGGTCAGTTTTTTGTAATACTGTACACCGCTAAAAATATTTTCTCTTGATTTTTTAGCCATTCATATTTTATAGTTTTGTTTGAGATTGATGGGAAGGATGTGATTCTTAACATTTCTTGACATGATACTTTAATTTAAAAATTAATACAGCTATCATGTTACATAAGACATTTATTCTTACAGGATTTGATATAGATACCCCCGATGATTTTGGCAGGACCTGTCTACATGCAGCTGCAGCTGGAGGGTATGTTAATGGTTTTTATTTCTTTTTTAAAAAGCAAGGGGACCTAGAAGTTTGTGCTCAGTGAGTGCACAAATTTTAGGCCCTAGGTTCGAGCCCCAGCGCAGAGGAAGGAGGGGAGGGAAGAAGAGGGAGTGGAAAAGAAAAGAGAAAAAAAACGAAGTTGGTCTTGTAAGTTTTTCTCTTTTATTTGTTCTTGTTTGTTCTGAACCACCAAAAAACAGCAAAACAAGAGTTGCTTGGAAAAGGATTTTTTCATCATCTTCCACTTAAGTTATGGGTTGTAAGTGGGGGAGAGAAAATAAACCTAGAAGTATTTCTTTTTATAAGAGAAAAACTTTCTGGGTAAATAAAAAATCTAATAAAGTGATTTCTTAAATAAAAATTCATGTTCTCAAATGAGAACATCAAAATATTGGGAGTGTTTTGGATAATACTGATACTCGTTAAGTAGTAATTTAAAAAAATTTTTTTTTGGAAAAAATGTTTATTGTATTTCTTTACTGGGAAGAGGAAAATTTAAGATTAGAAGATTTTGGACTAAGTTTTTTTTTTGTTTTTGTTTTTTTGTTTTTTTGTGGGTACCAGGGGTCGACCTCAGGTCCTCGCGCGCCAGCAGGCGCCCGTGCCGCTGAGCAATATCACTGGCCCTTTTTTCGTATGTGGGTACCGGGAGTCGAACTCGGGACCTCGCGCTTGCCAGGCAGGCGCTTATGCCGCTGAGCCATCTCACCAGCCCCTTTGGACTAAGTTTTAAGTAGCACTATTTCAGAGAAATTAGTCATTTGGCTGTACTGAACAACAAACTTAAAATTCTCTTGGACTCTGAAATCTTACTGCTAATCTACTGATAATTCTGATAATTTAGATTTGTGATAAGCCATTTAATTCATCATTTATCAAAAGGACATTTTGTGAGAACTTTATTTCTAGTGATAATTCCTTAAAAATTTCTATTGATTTCAGAGGACAAATATGCTGAACCAAGAATGAATACTAGGCCAGTCTAAATTGTAGAGATGGATTGCAAGCATGTGATTGACTCTCTTGTTCTTCCAAGGTCACTAGATAACATTTCACTTAAAACCTTTTTTCTGTTTTACTTAACCCATGGAGAAAGGAACAATCGACTTGTCTGACTACTTGGCAGTAGCAGCTTTTCTTGTAATAAGTTGATGTTTTGGTTTATAAAAATTAAAGAATACCATGTATGTAGTGTAGTCTCCTACAGTTTTAACTAAGGATACATCTAAACAAGCCTATAGTACAGGAGAAGGTAACAGAAAGCTCACTTGGGATGCTATCTATGTTTTTGAGATTTTTTTTTAACCCATTTTAATTTAGCATTAAAAACTACTTAAAATTAAACCATTTAAAGATAAGCATCTTAGGGCCAGTGAGATGGCTCAGTGGCGTAAGCGCCTGCCTTGCAAGCGCGAAGGCCCGAGTTCGACTCCCGGAACCCACATACGAAAAAGGGGCCGGTGATATCGCTCAGCGGCACGGGTGCCTGTTGGCGCGTGAGGTCCTGAGGTCGTCCCCCCGGTACCCACAAAAAAAAAAAAAAAAAAAAAAGATAAGCATCTTATTTCCTAAAAATTCCTTGGGATCTCTTTTACAGATATAGTCTACCTTTTTAAACAATGATATGATTCATTTGTTATCTCATATCAGTGTGCCAATATGTATGTATATGATTTTTTAAATTCTAGATAAGATGAATTATAATGTTTTATTCTTTATAAAATGTGAATCAGGGCCAGTGAGATGGCTCAGCCACGTAAGCGCCTGCCTGGCAAGCACGAGGGCCCGAGTTCGACTCCCGGAACCCACATATGAGAAAAGGGCCAGTGATATGGCTCAGCGGCATGGGCGCCTGCGGGCACGCGAGGTCCTGAGGTCGACCCCCCGGTACCCACAAAAAAAAAAAAAATAAATGTGAATCATTGCCTTTTTGTTCACATTTATCCTCATTTAAAAACATGCTTCTATGCTTATTTAAATCTATTAATTTTATTATAAAATCACTGACAACTAAATTTTTTCTTTTCACTGAATAGGAATTTGGAGTGCCTAAACCTTCTGCTGAATACTGGTGCAGACTTCAACAAAAAGGACAAATTTGGAAGGTAGGGTACAGTTCCTCTATAGAGCCTAATTAACTTTATTTACTTAATGATGTGCTTGACCTTCTGATTTCTGAAAATTAACTGAGCAATTCAGTATCTTCTGTATTATAATGATGATTGTTAAGAGTCCCACCTAAAGCCAGTAGATTCTATATGTTTACTCTTACCCACAGTCTTCCTCTTGAGTTCCTCTCATAACCTTAGGCTACCAGCCACAACCCTACCCTTATAAATACCTCTACTTTTTTTTTTCCCCACTGGTGGGGATTAAACCCAGGGCCTCCCACTTGCACGGCAAGCCCTTTCCCACTGAACTACATCATTAGCTAGCATTCATCCGTTCATTCATTCCTCCAGCATGGAGTCCTGTTGCCTCAGCCCCCAAGTAACTGGTATTACTACCGCTGTACCTTTTGATACCACTTCTCCTCCTCCCTTAATATAGCATGGAAAATTTTTTTTTTTTTTTTTTTTTTTTTTTTGTGGGTACCGGGGGCCAAACTCAGGACCTCGCGTGCCAGCAGGCACCCGTGCTGCTGAGCGATATCACTGGCCCTTTTTTCCTTTGTATGTGGGTTCTGGGAGTCGAACTCAGGACCTTGTGCTTGCCAGGCAGGCGCTTATGCCACTGAGCCATCTCACCGGCCCTGGAAATTTAAAATTGCATGGTGCCTATGTTCCTTCAAGAAACTCACAGTAACAGGCCATGGTGCCATACTCCTGTAATCCCAGCACTCTGGGAGATCTAGGCTGATGGATCGTAAATTCAAGCCCAGCCTGTGGAATTTAGGGACTTAGTGAGACCGTGTCTCAAAATAAAGAAGACAGAAACTGACATCACTGAGAACACTGTAACATAGTTCTTTCCTCAAGTCATTCCTTTGCGAGAGTTCTACTTCCCGTATCTGGTTACAGAGCACTATTAAAGAAGGAGGAAATAGGTTGCAAATATAGGTGTGATTTTTCTTTTTCATTTTTATATAAATCTCACTCACACATCCACATATCCTACAAATGGAATCTCCAGAAGAAGCTATACAGTGACAGAATCTCTATTATCATTCATCCAGTGTTCTCTCCCACTGTTGATTCTCAAGCCTTATTGTTACTAACATTTGTGAGGTCAGTATATGAAGTTATATTATCTAGTCCTACTTAGAGCAGGAATAGAAAAAAGTGCATTAAACCATATAGGAAAGAAGTATCAGCAGTTTGAATTTGTTTGAAAGATGAAGGTGGTAGTATAAGCAAAATTGTGTGTCAGCAATTGAAAATTATGCATATCAAAGTATATGACAGGGAAGTATATCAAAAGGAAATGTGTGAATGTTTGTTGGTACACATGGTGGCACCAGTGCAGCAGAGAAGTAAAAAAAATTACATATGGTAGGAATTCAGAAATGAATAGAAGAAAAAAATGACCCCAAATTAGTTTGAGAAACATACTGATCTCATAAGCCTATTAATGGAAGGAATTAATGACCCACAAAATCAAGAATCACTTTGGCCTAGGAATGCAATACTTTTATAGTTAATTTGCCTTTATTATTATACTTTAATCTAGTTTATATTAATTTGTAACATTTCAGGCATTCTATACTACAAATAGCAGAGGGCTTCTGAAGCACATATTGAGTTTAAAAGCTTTAAAGTAACTCAGTTTAATTGCATTTTTTAAAATATATTATCAAATAAGGCAAAACTGTTTACTCATTTTATTAGGTAAATATTTTAGGAAAAATAATAGTATGAAGACTATTCTAAATTTACCATCATTTTTTTTTTATGAAATCATGAATCATCATATTTTTATAATCTGAAGACAGTCCTAAATTCAGTAAGATTCTGCTTCACGTTAGTAACTAGGAAAAAATCAGCTATAGCTATTCAGTCTTTAGAAATTAAAACAGCATTCTTGCTTACCTGAATAACAAATAGTCTTCAAAACTAGGCCTTTATTGCTTGAGAAATCTGTTATTACTATTCAGGATTTTTATGCAGTTTATATAACAAAGGATCCTTTTTAATGCTTAAATTTTTTCCTCTTACTCTTTATTCCTCTGCTGATATAATGAACAGAGTCTGCTAACTCTATACTATGAGACATTTTTATTGGTATAGGGAAAGCTTTGTTAAAATGAAAGTATACGAGTTTCTGAGCAGAATATTGTGGTTCCCAATTCACTCCATGAATTCACTGGATTGCAACTGGTAGGGAACCAGTAAATAACTGTTCCAGTTTTATTTTTTTATACCAAAACGTTCTCTTAATACCTTACTTTCTCCTAGTTTTATGTCCAGCCCTCCAAAAGACTTAGTATATGGTAGAACTCAGTATAAAACTCCATGAAAATACAATGTATGTAACTGGATGGAGAGTCAACTGTGCTCATTTACTGTTGCATATCCCTGGCTTTTATCTTTCTTGTATTGGTTACAAAAGATCTCCACTGCACTATGCCGCTGCCAACTGCAATTACCAGTGCCTGTTTGCTCTTGTGGGATCAGGAGCAAGTGTGAATGACCTTGATGAAAGAGGCTGCACACCCCTGCACTATGCAGCTACGTCAGACACAGATGGCAAGTAGGTATCATATGGATGAAAGTGAAGAATTACTTCTGTAAACTGGCATCTTGCAGGTGGATGGCTGTTCTATTGTAAATTTCTTTTTCCTCTTGTATATTTTGTTATTGGTTATCTTTTCCTAAGCCCTTAATTTGGGAAATAGATTTCATAATTACTCCTAAATCACAGTTATTACTACCTACTCTACTGAACAGTCTGCCTTACTGACTGATCTGGTGGAAGAAGGATAAAAGGCTCTCTGGTCATCCCTGTCTAAAAAACTTCTTAATATCAGTTCCATGTTTTTTCCATTTGAAAAGGAGAGAGGGCAAGATAGATGGACAATGTCAGAAGAATAGGTAGAGATTGGATACAAGTATCCTTCAGAAGTAAGTCAAATTTGCAAGGAATGCTTATAAATTAGTATCCATAAAAGTGGTAACTGAACTGTACTGCATATTGCTTAAGTAAATAAATTAGAAATAATTAGAAACAGAATAAGTTAATATGACCAACAATGAATGAGAAAAAAATGATTGATACATAAACTGTTTTATATATACTACTCAGCTATCAGACTCATTTGTAGTATCTTAATATGTTTGTTTTGTTTTCTTGGAAGAAAACTCATTGAAGATCAAAAACAGATCTTCAGTGCTTATGCTATTCTCCATGTGTTTGAGTCAGTGAAGAATAAAAATATCATGGTAAAAATAAACAGTAATTTTTAGGGAGAGATACTATAAGATATACCTCTTGGAAGTTGCATTTAACATCAAATTGTTTCCTTAGTTTTCATTATTTACTTTTTAATCCTCAAAATAAAAGGCATAATTCTATGGTATTACTTACTGTTAGTTTAGACTATAAATTCAGTAACTAATTTCAAACAATTTCTATAATGTTTTCTTTTCATTTCTATTTATTTGGTTTTTTTTTTTTTTTTTTTTTGGTGGTTTTATTTCAACCCAACGCTCTCACACTGAGCTGTATCCCCAGCCCATTTTTAAAAAATAGGATCAAGTTGCCCAGTCTGGGTTCACACTTGTGATCCATCTGCCTCAGCCTCCCAGAGTGCTAGGATTACAGGGGTATGCCACCACACCTGGTTTATAACATTTTGTTATGTTGAATTTGTGACTAAAATTTTAATCTTATAGGTACTAGTAAAATGTACTTTGTATTTTCAGGAACATATATCACCTTAAATACTTTGATTTATGCCAGAAAGGTTATGTATAGATTTTGGGAGAAGTCAAAGTGTTTAGAGTATGCTTTTGGATAGTAGCTATTTAAAGAAAATCTGTGATAAGAACTGTAAATCAGAAAATACTTGGGAAAAGTGGATGAACAGATTATCCCTCAATTTATTAGTTTTGTAACTTCAGGATTTAATTTATAGTTTTTCTTAAAATAGGTTATACATATACAGTGACTTTTATCACCATCTATAGTCATTTTTACCATTGCCACAGACTGGTTATTGAGTGAAGCTCAACATGATCTAAATTCCACTGAGAAAGTGCCCCTGCGACCTCTCCCACCAGTGCCCCACATACACACAGATTACATGTTCCTTCTGCCCCTGGACAATTACATTAAACCTGAATTCTTATGAGAAAAAGAATTACATAGTATTCAACCCATGGTGTTGAGAATTTGTAGTTGTTTTAACCCAATGAGCTTTTTCCACAGAGATGTGCTAGCACTTAACCAAACTAGAGCATTAGTTTTCTTGCATAATACAAACTGTTTTGAGCAAGTAAGCTAGGGACTTTAATTATTTAAATATTGTCAGTATCCATATTAAGCAGCTTAGTATACTGGAAAAAGCATGAACTTTTGGGATCAAAAAGACTCAAATCTTGAGGTCTCCATATGGGACCTGTTTGAGCCTGAGCAAGTAATTGCTAAGCGAAAGTTTCTTCATCTGTAAAATTAGAATGTAACCTACTTCTTTAAGAGTTGTAGGAAGAAGTATATGAGAATATGTATAAATCAATCAATCTTGGAGCCTCTATTTTCTGTCTTCAAAATATCAAGAATCCTAGAGGTCCTGTCTAGTGTCATTTGATACAGTGATGTCTTCCTTAGAAACCTTCTAGAAGGTCTAAGCAACAGTAATCATTCTGTAGTACTAGAGGCATCCTTTTAATAATCATTTTGGAGGATAAATTAGTAGCTTTAAAGGGTTGATTTATTTTTCTGTATTTCAAAGATTTAATTCACAGGAATAGTTTGGGTAGTAAGCGAATCTAGCATAATTAATTCATACATCTGCCAAAGTAAGAGAAAAGTCTTTCTAAAAGAAGAAAGTATTCCTCATAGCTTCAAATTACTGTTATTTGACTAGTGATGTAGCTCAGAGTGCATGCTTGGCACAGCATGCAAAAAGGCCCTGGTGCAATCCCCTGCACAAAAACAAAATGAAACTAAACTGGTATTCTCACTTTCTCCCTTTAAATCATTCCAGCAGAGTTGTTATTTATGTATACTTTGGAATTTTTGGTACACTGACATTGATTTTGGGCTATTCAGATTACTGTAATTACATGCAGTTCTGTGCCTTATGCCCCTTCGTGTTCATTTCAGTAAATACGAGAAAAATGCATGAAATCTTTCCTGACCTGTTTCTTCTATTGACCCATTATCCTGATGATTTCACCTTCTGTAGAGTCGTGACTCAGCAAATTCTCTGAAATGTCTTTATTTTCTCATGATGTAAGAGTCCAGCAAACAAATATATGGTTCCTATTACAAACATATTAACTATTAATAAGTATGGTTCTCTTTGCCAGTTAATGAGAAGTAGAGCTGGCTTTGTGCAAAGTGGTAAGGATTCCCCCCCCTCACCTGTATAAAGTGCAAAAAATAGAAGAGAAAGATTGTGGTTGTTTTTCCCAATTACAGCATATAGCAGTGATGGCGAACTTTTAGAGCTTTCAGTGGTACTAACAGCCTGCTGCAGCACACATGCCATAGGTTTGCCACCACTGCCATACACAGTATAAAGAAGAAATCCTCCTCTTGCCAGCTCTCTGGGATAGTCACCCTTAACACTTTTGTTTCTATATGTGTATGTAAATCATTCTTTCATGTTAATCAGAGGCTTAACCAAACATAAAGACTTTGGTAAATGCCTTTATAGAATTTTATAGAAAATTTTATGGAATGGAATGTCTAGTATATACCTTAAAACTCTTCCAGCTTCTACGCAGTATCCACTTTCATAATTTTAGATATTGGTTAACAGCAGCACCCCACTTTCCTTTTTTTTTAAGTTTGTGTGTATGTGTGTGTGTGTATGTATGTGTTTGCAATATATGATTACATGCCTCATGGGGAGTTGGTACATGTACATAACACATCTTAATTCTTTTTTTCTTCCTCCCCCCTCCTGCCATCTCTTGGTCCCCTTCCCTTTTGCAAGAGACCTACCTCCCTATTTCCTATTATCTTTTATTTTGCTCTTTATTTATGTTTTGGGTTTCTTGTATGAGAGAAACCATGCTGTATTTAAATTGTGTGTCTGATTTCTTTCACTTCACATATTGGTCTCCAAGTACATCCATTTTTCTAGAAATAGCTCAAGTTTATAGCCTTCTTTATGGCAGAGTAGTGCTCCCTTGCATGTAAACACCAAATTTTCTTTGTCCAGTCATCTGTTGATGGACATATAGGCTGCTTCCAAGATTGAGCTATTATGAATTCTGCTCAAATAAACATGGGTATGCATATATCACTGTAATAAAATGTCTTTAACTCTTTTGGGGAAATACCTAGAAGGGGAATAGCTGGGTCAAACGGAATTTCTAGTTTTTTGAGAACTCTCCATACTGATTTCCATAATGGTTCTACTGGCATACATTCCCACCAGCAATGTAGAAAGGCTCCCCCCCGCCATAGTGCCTCCAGCATTTGTTATTATTTGATTTATTTCTGTAGTAAGGTGGAATCTCAGTGTTGTTTTAAGTTTCATTTCTCTAGTGGTCAGAGATATTGAAATTTTTTCATGTATTTATTGGCCTTTTGTACTTTTTCTTCTGAAAAATGTCTGTTTATTTTAGTTGCCTAGTTATGGATTGAGTCTTTTATTTGGGGGAGTCTTAATTTTTTTGAGTTCTTTATATATTCTAGATATTAGTCTTCTATCTGAGGAATAGCTGGCAGATTTTTTTCCCCATACTATATATTGTCTCTTCACTCTGTTTGTTGTTTCCTTTGTTGCGAGGAGACTTTTTAATTTGACATGGTCTCATTTGTTAATTCTTGGTTCAATTTCTTGTACAATTGGGGTTCTGTTCAGAAAGTCCTTGCCTATGCCTATGTCTTCAAAAGTTTTACCTGTTTTACCTTCCAGCAGGTTGTTTCTGTTTTAACATTTAGATCTTTGATCTATTTTTAGTTGAGTACATGGTGAGATATAAGAGTCTAGATTCAGTGTTCTGTATGTGAATAACTAGTTTTCTCAGCACAATTTGTTAAAGAGGCTCTCTTTCCTTCAGCACATGTTTTTGGCCCCTTTGTCAAAGATCAGATAGCTGAATGTACCTGAAGTTGTTTCAGCATCCTCTGTTCTGTTCCATTGATCCACATGCCCGTTCATGTGCCAGTACCAAGTTTTTTATCAGTGTAACTTCATAGTATAACTTAAAGTCAGGATTGATTCCTCCTGCTTTGCTTTTGTTGCCTGGGATTGCTTTTGCTATTCTAGGTCTCTTCTGGTTCCATATGAATTTTAGAATTGTTTTCTCTAGTTCTGTGAGGACACCCCACTTCTCAAAGTCCGGAGATTGCGAAGTCCAAGACCAAGGTACTGGAAGATTTAGTATCTGGTGAGGGCCCACTTCCTCACTGAAGACTTCATTCTTTTTTTTTATATATAGGAATTTTTATTTTTTAATTAAATTGACTGTAGCTATTACATTTAAAAATTGCATATATTGTACTATGGGATGTTTTGATACAGATGGGCATTATGTAAGGATTAAATCAGGTTTTAAACATCTATCTCAAGCATTTATCATTTATGGTAAAAACATCCAAAATCCTTTCCCTTGTTTTTTTTTTTTTAATATATACAATACATTATTGTTATCTGCAGTCACCCTACTGTGCAGTAGCACACCAGAACTTCTTATTCCTATCTAACTATAACTTAGTAACCATTGATCAAACCCTCCCCATTTCTTCCCTCCCCATCTACTCTCTCTGGCTTTTCGTAAGCATCGTTCTACTTGAAACTTCTTTGAGAACTTTTCCAGATTCCATATATGAGAAAAATCATAGAGTACTTACCTTTTTGCCTATCTTAGTTCACTTTAACACAGTGATCTCTAGTTCCATGCTGTTGTTGAAGCAACAAACAACAAAAAAAATCCATTCTTTTTATGGCTAAATAGTATTCCATTGTGTTTTTGAGTCATTTTTTCTTTATCCCTTCATCAGTTGATGGACACTTGTTTCTGTTTCTTGGCTGTTGTGAATCATGCTGCAATAAACATGGGAGTACAGATGTTAAATCTCTGAATTTTAACACATTTACCCAATACCACTATGTCTTAGTTACTTTTCTCTCATTGCTGAGACAAAATGCCTGACACCCAAAGTTAAAGGAGGAAAGAAGAGGTTTCAGTCCATATCGGCTGGCTCCAAGGCAGAGTGTCACATGGCAGAGGGGCAACAGTTCATGGTGGCAGAAGACAGCAAAAGCAGTAAGAGCAAAAAGGAAACAAGCCTCTTTCTGCCCCTTTTATCTTATCCAGGCTGTTGGGATTAGGGCAGTGCCAATCCAATCAGTGGACTGATCCAGCAGTCACCCACCCTTAATCCCAGCACCCGTAATCCCAGCATTGCACTACGAATCAGTCAGAAACTCTAGATTCAGCTACCTCCGAAAAATCCCGATCTAACAGTGTGTGAGGCTTTGTGGGCACCTCTAGACACAAACGATAACACACTATCAAACACAGAACAGTTTCACCACCCTAAAACACTCCCTCATACTATGCTGTTGCTGTCATCTCTCTCCTCTTCATACCCACTGATCTGTCCTTCATCACTTTAGGTTTGCCTTTTTGAGAATGTCATACAGTGGGAACATACATGTGTAGCTTTTTGAAATTGACTTCTTTCACTGTGCAGCTGCCTTCAAAATTAATCCATCCCATTGTTTGTATGTATAATTAATTCTTTTCATTGCTGAGTAAGAAGTATTTCATGTTTTGAGTGCACCGTAGTACACCAATTTAAAGGCATAGGTCATTTCTAATTGCCCTGAATTTTTGTACAGTTTATGAGTGTGAAACATAAATTTTTATTTCTCTCAGAGTAGGGTTACTGAATCATATGATAGGTGTTTGTTTAATGTAAGAAACTGCCGGGCCGGTGATATGGCTTAGCGGCATAAGCATCTGCCTGGCAAGCGCAAGGTCCTGAATTCGACTCCCGGTACCCACGTAAAGGAAAAAAAAAGGGCCGGTGATACCGCTCAGTGGCACAAGTGCTTGCTGGCAAGCGTGAGGTCCTGAGGTTGACTCCCGGTACCCACATAAAAAAAAAAAAGAAAGAAACTGCCAAACCATTTCTGTACTGGCTGTACCATTTGCAACTACACCAGCAGTGTGTGAGAATTCCAGTTGCTCCACCTTATTGGCAACATTCGGAATTGTCAGTACTTTTTAAAAACTCTGGTGTGTAGTGGTATCTAATTATGATTTTTATTTATATTTAATTAATGGCTAATGATGTTGAACGTCTCTTTTATGTGCTTATTTGCAATCCTTATAGCCTCTGTTATGTAATGTTTATTTAGTCCTTTTGCCCGTTTAGGTTAGTTTTATTGTTGAATTTTTGAGAAGTTTTTATATATTCAGGGTATATGTTGTTCAGTGTTCCCAATTTGTAACTTGTCTTTTCATTTTCTTGAACAAATGAGCAAAAGTTTTAAATATTTAAATCTAGTATATTTTTCTTTATGGATGCTCTTTCACCACCCCCCCCATCACTGGCCTTGTCCTGTCTTTCCCCTAGTTTCACATGGAGGGGTGGGGTTCAATGTGTATAATATACTTTGCTTGTATTCTTCCTTCCTATTACCCACCCTCTTTATCCCTTCCTCTTGTCTAATAGTAGTTTCCCTTTTACTTTCTTGTCATCTTTTTTAGATTCCACATATTAGGAAAAACATGTGGTACATTTCATTTGTCTGAGTCTGGCTTTTTTTGCTCCACATAATGGTTTCTAGATCCATCCATTTTCTTACAAATGACAGAATTTTGTTCTTCCTTGTAACTGAATAATACTCCATCATGTATATATACCAGATTTTCTTTATTCATCCGTTGATGGGCTTCTAGGCTGGTTCCATATCTTGACTATTGTGAATTGTGCTGCAGTAAACATGGGTGTGTGGGTATCCCTATAGTAAGCTGATTTTAATTCTTTGGGTATATACTAAGGAGTGGTACAGTTAGATCAAATGGTAGCTCTATTTTTAGTTTTTTTGAAGAACCTCCATACTGACTTTCATATTGGCTATACTAATTTATATTTCTACCAGCAGTACAGAAGGGTTCCTTTTTCCCCACATCCTTGCCAGCATTTATTCATTGTTGTTTCATTTTGTTTATTTTGGGGGTGTTTTGTTTTTGCTTCATTTTTTGTATTTTTGATGATAGCCATTCTGACTAGGTAAGATGGACTCTCAGTGTAGTTTGGCTAAAGATGTTGAACTTTTTTCATATAAAAATTGGCAATTTGTACTTTTTGAAAATGTTCATTTTCTCATTTATTAATTGGGCTATTTGATTTTTTGGGGGTTTTTTTTTCAGTTCTTCATAGATTCTAGATAATAATCCTGTATCAGAATAATTTCCATTATCTAGGCTGTCTCTTCACTTTGTTAGTTGTTTCCCTAGCTGTGAAGAAACTTTTATTTGATATAGTCCCATTTGTTAATTCTTGCTGTTATTTTCTATATTATTATAGTGCTGTTCAGGAAGTCTTTGCCTGTGCCTATGGCTTCAGGTTTGTCCCCTATGTTTTCTTAACTAGTTTCAAAGTTTCAGGTCTTTGATCCATTTTGAGTTGATTTTTGCACAGAGTAGTGAAGGCTGTATTCTTGCTTGCATGGTGGAAGGGTTAAAAGAGCCCCCTCAAGCCTCATTTATAAGGCCATTAATCTCATTCATGAGGGTGTCCTAATCACTTTCCAAAGGCACGATGGCTTCCTATTATTATCACCTTGGTGTTAGGATATCTGATACGAATTGGGAGGATATAAATATTCAGACCATAGCCACAGCCCTATGAAATGGGATCACATTTTGGCTTCTAACAGCATCATTTATGTTTGTCCTTTTTTTTTTTTTTTGTTACCAGTAATCAAACTCAGGACCTTGCGCTTGCCAGGGAGGCACTGTGCCGCTGAGCTATATCACCGGCCCCTTATGTTTGTCTTTTTTAAACTTTACTTAAATGCATCATGTAGGTTTTTTTGTGCAGAGGTTTTATAATCCTTAAATTAAGCCTAATAACTATTTAATATTATTTTTATTGCCCAAATAAATTTATCTTTAGATTTCCTTTTGTGGTGGTATAGAGAAAATATATTTGATTTTTGTATATGATTTATATTACCAAACCTTGTTAAACTCATTTTGTATATGTGTAAGACAACAGTGTGATTTTCTGTTCCTTACTGTAAAGCATTGGACAAGTTATTTGACCTCTCTGTGCCTGTTTTGTGAAATGAAGACCCTAAGTCTGACCTAACTCATGTCCATGTGAGGTTTTGAATAGATCTAGTATATGAATTGTATGGAACATTACCTAGGGCATTATAATATTTCTTTGGTGGCTAACGGCATTTTTAACTATGTTTAGAATCTTTTTCTTCTTCTTTTTTTTTTTTTTTGGTAAGAATAGCCACTGTTGGGCCGGTGAGATGGCTCAGTGGCATAAGCGCCTGCCTTGCAAGCGCGAGGGCCCGAGTTCGACTCCCGGATCCCACATACGGAAAAGGGGCCGGTGATATCGCTCAGCGGCACGGGCGCCTGCTGGCGCGCGAGGTCCTGAGGTCGACCCCCCGGTACCCACAAAAAAAAAAAAAAAAAAAAGAATAGCCACTGTTATATACCATTATGGAAAGGAAGAGTGTAGTTCCCCCAGCAGCATTTATTAAAGAAGCTATCTTTCTTCCAGTGAAGGTGTTTGGCCCCTTTGCAAAGATAAGATAGCTGAGTGTGCTTGGAGTTGTTTTTGCATCTTCTAATCTGTTCCATTGATTCTCGGGTCTGTTTTTTTCCAGTACCACGCTGTTTTTATCACGGTAGCATTGTATAATAATTTCAAGTCAAGGATTGGGATGCCTCCTCCCTTGCCTTTGTTGCCCGGAATTGCTTTTGCTATCCTAGGTCTCCCTGGTTCCAAATGAATTTTAGGATTGTTTTCTCTAGATACATGGGGTATGCTATTTGTATTTTGATTGAGATGTTTTAAAAGTACGGCCTTGATTTCTTGAAGTAATTTTTTAAATATCCTTTCTCGACCTTATTGATAAGAAATCTTACTCTTGTTCTATAGAAATAGAGAAGTAGAAATAATGTCAACATTGTATGCTTACCACCACTAAGAGTTCAGTCCTGTCAAACATTATTTGAGTGGAGTAGGTAGTTCCATAGATAGTAGCTGTTTCAGAGCCTTCAAGTATGCTGACTCTTCTCATAGACTTCAGAGTTATTCACCTTGAAGGAAGGAGATTCTCTTATGAATATTTTATTGGCATTAACGATACCTCATTTAGATGACAGATTTTTTTAGTGTATATTTATGTATTATGCAAGTATGAGAAAATTGTCATTTTTTTAATCATTGGTTAAGATGCAGGATTTCAAATTTTCGGTATGTCATTTCTATATATAGGTGCCTGGAATACTTATTAAGAAATGATGCAAATCCCGGGATCCGGGATAAGCAAGGATACAATGCAGTTCATTATTCAGCTGCTTATGGTCACCGTCTGTGTCTTCAGCTGGTAAGATTCCTGAATTCTTATTAAGGCTAATGTAAGTTTTATAGTCTAGTAATATAATGAGAATAAGAATAAATGGTTAAAGAAACATATTGCTTTGCTTTTTTACATTTTCAGAATCCATATACCTCCTAAATATACTTGGACTTAGTAATATACCCTTTGTCCTTTTAAAAAAGAAATAAAATTAAAACTCTGGGGAGGAGCTAGGTGTTCTGGCATGGTCCTGTAGTCACAACACCTTGGGAGGCTGAGGCAGCAGGATGCCTGGAGCCAGGAATTCAGGACCAGCCTGGGTGACATACAAGACCCAGTGTAATAAATAACAAATAAATCTCTGGAGAGGCTACTTACAACCTTATATTACCCTATATCTCTGACTATAGCATTTACTTCTTATGTCACTATAAATGTTTTCCATAAGTTTAAAAAAAAAAAAAAAACTATAACCATGTCTTATTTAAGAACAAAAACCCTTGTGAGAGTAAAGTTCCCCCATATATTTAGGAAATTCTGAAAGGCCCTTTGATTTTGTAAGACTTTCTAGTAAAGTCTTCGCCTTCTGCAAAGGTACTTTTTATTTCAACTGTGGTCTCATACTGGAATAAATGTACAGTTCATCCCACATTGCCAAACCAGAAGAAAACTAAGGGAGAAACTAAAATATACTCCAGTGTAATAGACTTCAGGTTGAAGATTCCTTTATATAGCTTATATTATAAATTACATTAAACTTTGGTTTCCATCAAGTGGAAATAAAATTCAAGAGCAGACAGAAAAGATAGAAAAAGGAGGTTAGCTGTACTGGTACTTAGTATAGCGTTTAGAATGCTGCTATAAAAATAACTGGTTTTTGTTGCTGTTGTTTCGTTTTAGTGGTATAGGAGATCAAACGTGCATATATGATAGGCAGGCCCTCTACCAATAGCTACATTCCCAACACATTTTTTATTATTTTGTTTTTTTTTTTTTAAAGACAACAAGTAAACATTCTCTTGTATTAACAAACTCAAGCATTAGAGAATGTACAAATACCTTTTGGAGAAAAATATTACTCAGTATAAGATTAAGCCATGTAAAAGCTAGGTAAAAATAGAAGACTAAGGAATGGAATAGTCACAGTGAAATTGCATTTTCATACTAGGGAGACAATATGATGTTTACAAATGTGCAACCGGTTTATTTCGCTTGTGAGTATTTTCTCGAGTTGCATCCATTTACCTATAAAAGTTTCCAGTTTATCTTTCTTTATGGATGAGTAGTACTCCATTGTATAGAAATACCACATCTTTTTTATCCATTCCTCGGTTAATGGGCATTTGGGTTGTTTCCACGATCTAGCTATTACAAATTGTGTTGCTGTAAACATGGGTGCACATATATCGCTGTGGTACGATGTTTTTAATTATTCTGGGAAGATACCCAGAAGAGGAATAGCTGGGTCAAATGGGACCTCCAATCCTAGTTTTTTGTTTTCTGTTTTTTTTTTTTTTTTGTGGGTACCGGGGGTCCACCTCAGGACGTCGTGCACCAGCAGGCGCCCATGCTGCTGAGCGATATCACCAGCCCCTTTTTCGTATGTGGGTTCTGGGAGTCGAACTGCGGTCCTTGCGCTTGCAAGGCAGGCACTTAAGCCGCTGAGCCATCTCACCGGCCCCAATCCTAGTTTTTTGAGGAGTCTCCACACTGATTTCCACAGTGGCTGTAGTCGACACTCCCAACAACAGTGGAGAAGGGTTCCTTTTTCCCCACAGCCCCTCCAGCATTTGTTATTAGTTGACTTCTTGATAATAGCCATTCTTTCTGGGGTGAGATGGAATCTCAGTGTTGTTTTAATTTGCATCTCTCGAATGACTAGTGATGTTGAACATTTTTTCATATATTTATTTGCCATTTGTATTTCTTCATCTGAGAAGTGTTTATTCATCTCAGATGCCCATTTTTGGTTTGGGTCTTTAAATTTGGGAGGTCTGATTTTTTGAGTTCTTTGTATGGTCTCGATAGTAATCCTTTGTCTAAGGAATAGCTGGCAAACATTTTCTCCCACGTTGTGGGTTGTCTCTTCACTCTGTTGGTGGTTTCTCTTGCTGTGCAAAAGCTTTTTAATAAGATGAGATCCCAGTTGTTGATTCTTTGTGATACTTCCTGTGCCATTGGGGTTTTATTCATAAAGTCTTTGCCTACACCAATGTCTTCGAGAGTTTTACCTATTCTATTTTCCAGGAGATTTAATGTTTCTGTTTTAATATTTAGATCTTTGATCCATTTTGAATTTAGTTTAGTGCACGGTGAAAGATATGGGTCAAATTTTAATCTTCGGCATGTGTAGAGCCAATTTTTCCAGCACCATTTATTAAAGAGGCTATCTTTCTTCCAGTGAATGTGTTTGGCACCTTTGTCAAAGATAAGGTTGCTTAGTATATCTGGAGTTGTTTCTGCATCTTCTAATCTATTCCATTGATGTTCAGGTCTGTTTTTTTGCCAATACCACGCTGTTTTTATCACAGTAGCTTTATAGTATACTTTCAAATCAGGGATTGTGATGGCCCCTGCCTTGCTTTTGTTGCCCAGAATTGCCTTTGCTATTCTAGGTCTCTTCTGGTTCCAGATGAGTTTTAGGATTGTTTTCTCTAATTCTGTGAGATATGTTGTTGGCATTTTGATCAGAATTGCATTAAATCTGTATAACAGTTTTGGAAGTAATGGCCATTTTCACTATATTGGTTCTTCCGACCCAAGTGCAAGGCATATCTTTCCATTTTCTGATATCCTCTTCAATCTCCTTTTTCAGAGTACTGTAGTTTTCAGTGTAGAGGTCTTTTACTTCCTTTGTGAGATTGATTCCTAGGTATTTCATTTTTTTGGATGTTATTGTGAAAGGTGTTGTTTCCCTAATTTCTCTCTCAGTGAGTTTGTTATTGTTGTACAGGAAGGCTATTGATTTTTGAGTGTTGACTTTGTTTCCAGCTACACTACTGAATTTGCTTATTAAATCTAGCAATTTTTTAGTGGAGTTTTTAGGGTCTTCTACGTAGAGTATCATGTCGTCTGCTAATAATGATAATTTAACTTCTTCCTTTCCAATCATCATTCCTTTTATTTCTTTCTCTTGTCTAATTGCTCTGGCTAAAGTTTCCAGGACTATATTGAATAAGAGTGGGGACAGTGGACATCCTTGTCATGTTCCTGATTTTAGAGAGAAGGCTTTCAGTTTTTGTCCATTTAGTATGATATTGGCTGTTGGTTTGTCATAGATAGCTTTTATCAGATTAAGACCATCTATTCCAATTTTCTGTAGGGTTTTTATCATGAATGGGTGCTGGACTTTGTCAAAAGCTTTTTCTGCATCTATTGAGATGATCATATGATTTTTGTCCTTGGTTCTGTTAATATGGTGTATTACATTTATTGATTTACGTATATTAAACCATTCCTGCATCACTGGGATGAATCCAACTTGGTCATGGTGTATAATCTTCTTGATGATTTGCTGCATTCTGTTTGCCAGTATCTTATTGAGGATTTTTGCATCTATGTTCATTAGGGAAATTGGTCTGTAGTTCTCTTTCTTAGTTGTGTCCTTCTCTGGTTTTAGTATCAGGGTAATGCTTGCTTCCAGGAATGAATTTGGGAGTATTTCTTCCCTTTCAATTTCATTAAAGAGTTTGAGAAGTAGTGGTGTTAGGTCTTCTCTAAATTTCTTGTAGAATTCAGCAGTGAATCCATCAGGGCCTGGGCTTTTCTTTGTTGGGAAGTTTTTAATTACATCTTCCATTTCATTGATTGTTACTGGTTTATTTAGGATTTTTATATCTTCTTGGTTGAGCTTTGGTAATTCATATGTATCTAGGAATCTGTCCATTTCTTCTGCATTTTCCATCTTATTAGAATACAAGTTTTCAAAGTAGGTATATATGATCTTCTGGATTTCTGCAGGGTCCGTTGTGATATCACCCTTTTCATTCTTTTTTTTTTTTTTTGTGTGTGTGTGGGTACCGGGGGATCGACCTCAGGACCTCGTGCGCCAGCAGGCGCCCATGCCGCTGAGCGATATCACCGGCCCCTTTTTCATATGTGGGTTCCGGGAGTCAAACTCGGGCCCTCGCTCTTGTCGGGCAGGCACTTAAACCACTGAGCCATCTCACCGGCCTCCCTTTTCATTCTTAATTGTGTGGATTTGAGTACTTTCTTTCCTTTTTTTAATAAGGTTGGATAAGGGTTTGTCAATTTTATTTAATCTTTCAAAGAACCAACTCTTTGATTCGTTGATTCTTTGTATGGTTTTTTAGTCTCCAATACGTTAATTGCTGCTCTGATCTTTATAGTTTCCTCCCTTGTACGAGCTTTTGGCTTAGCCTGCTCTTCTTTTTCTAGAAGTTTGAGGTTCACCATTAGGTTGTTTATTTGTGCTTGCTCTGTTTTCCTGATATAGGTATTTAATGCTATAAATTTCCCTCTTAGGACTGCTTTCATTGTATCCCATAAGTTCCAGTATGTTGTACTGTCATTATCATTCAGTTGCAGAAACTGTCTAGTTTCTTCTTTAATTTCATCTGTGACCCTTTGGTTGTTCAGTAGGGTGCTATTTAATTTCCATGTGTTTAGCAAATTCTTGTGGTTTCTTTTGCCATTGAATTCCAATTTCATTGCACTATGGTCTGATAATATACATGGGATAATTTCAATTCCTTTGCATTTCCTTAAGCAGGTTCTATGAGCTAGTATGTAGTCTATTTTGGAGAACGTCCCATGTGCAGCTGAGAAGTATGTGTATTCTGATGTTGTGGGGTGGAACACTCTGTAGACATCTACTAAGTCCATTTGTTCCAAAGTTTGGTTCAGTTTTAATATTTCATTGTTGATTTTTTGTCTAGTTGATCTGTCTTTTTGTGACAGTGGAATATTGAGATCCCCCAATACAATTGTATTAGTGCTTATTTGATTTTTCATGTCCATTAATATTTGTTTTATATAGTTGGGTACACTGGTATTTGTTGCATATGTATTTATGATTGTTATCTCTTCCTCTTGGATTGTTCCCTTTACAAGGATGTAGTGACCTTCTTTATCTCTGAATCGTTCTTGGCTTGAAATTCACTTTGTCTGAAAAAGAATATCTACCCCTGCTTTTTTCTGGGTTCCTGTCGCATGGAATATTGTTTTCCATCCTTTGACTTTCAGTCTATGAATTTCTTTTTGAATTAAATGTGTTTCTTGTATACAGCATATTGTTGGATCTTGCTTCTTGATCCAATTTGCCAGTCAGTGCCTTTTGATTGGTGAATTGACCATTAACATTAATGGTTAAAACTGATATGTATTGACTTATCCTTGTCATGTTATTTTCTTGTTGTTGGCTCCCCCTCTTTTAATTTTTATTTTTCCCTCCCTCTCTTTAATCATTTGCTCTGCCTGGTGGATTCCTTCTGTTGGGGTTTCTGGAGTTGTAGTCCTTGTTATCCCTTTCTAGAATGTCCTTCAAAACATTTTGGAGTGCTGGTTTGGTGGTTATAAATTTTCTCAGATGTTCTTTGTCATGGAAGTATTTTATTTCCCCATCAGTTTTGAAAGATAGTTTTGCGGGGTACATCAATCTAAGTTGAAGATTATTTTCCTTTAGAACTTGAAATACATCATTCCAAGCTCTTCTTGACTTGAGGGTTTGTGCTGAAAAGTCCGCTGTGATTCTGATGGACTTTCCTTTATAGGTGATTTGTTTCTTTTCTCTAACAGCTTTTAAGATTCTACTCTTATGTTGAATTTCTGGAATCTTGACTATGATATGCCTGGCTGAAGATTTTTTTTGATCATGGCTAATTGGAGTTCTATAAGCCTCACTTATCTGAACATCAAATTCTTTTTCTCTACCAGGGAAATTTTCTGTGATAATGTCTGTGAACAGTGTTCTGATGTCATTTATGCTATCTCCTTTTTCATTGACTCCAATGAATCTTAAGTTATTCTTCTTTGCATCATCTAGCAGCTGCTGGATTGATTTTTCATTGTCCCTTGCTATTTTTAAGAATTCTTTCTTTTCATAATCACTAATTGCAAGCCTGTCTTCTATATCTGAGAACCTGTCCTCACATTGGCTTAATCTGCTACAAATACTTTCAATGGAATTTTTGTTCTCCTGGATATCTGCTTGAATCTGCTTTATGGAGTCCATTTCTTTCCTATGCTGAGCATTCATGGCTTCCATCATTTTCTTAAGCTCATCTATTTTTTTGTCTGTGTCTGCTCTAGCATCCTTAAGCATGGTCTTCATTGTGGACATTATCTCTGCGGTTATCTGAGAAATTATTTCTGATTTAAATTTTTCCAGAGCCTCATTCAACTGCTTTGTTGTTAGCACTTCAGAGACGTCAGGTGGGTGGCTTTCAGTTTGTCTCACCTCGTTGCCCCCTGGGTTTGCCTTTGGTGAACTGGATGTGTGGGGTTGCATCTTGTTTAAGTGTCGTCTCATTTTCTTTTCTTTCTTTAGTTTAATTCCTGGGTTGCTGTTTGTAAATTGCCTATGGTAGGTTGCTTTATTGCTAGTATTTCAAACTCTTAGGAGATGGCTACTTCTCTGAGGTATCTTCCAGGTGTAGCTTATTTTTGGGTTTTGAGCCTGCTGCAAGATCCTACCTCTTCAATTTGTTGGAGATAAGAAGTTGCTGCCTGTTTGGCCCAGTCCTTGGTTCTTTGGTACTGTGCCACAGTATTTTCTGTGATCCTTAGACAATCTCAGTCTTGGAATACCAGGAAGAAAAGCGCCAGTCAGTGTGTCCTTCTCGGCTGGTGCTTCTCTGTACCACAGGGTCTGGCGTTACTCCGCGGAGGTTCCCCCTGGAGCTGTGGATGGAGTGGCGGCCGCCCTGAGTTCTGAGCTCACCTGCTGCCCCCCCACACACAATGGCGCCCTGCTAGTGGCTCTCTTGCACGCCTGACGGCTTGGTGTCAGCACTCACCGCCAGTCAGTGTGTCCTTCACAGCCGCCGCTTCTCTGTACTAGGGCGTCTCGCGTTCCTCCGCAGAGGTCCCCGCTGGAGCTGGGGATGGAGTGGCAGCTGCCCTGAGTTCTGAGTTCAGCTGCTGCCCCCCCAGCAATGGCACCCCTATTTTTTATTTTGGAACAATTTCTAAGTTGCCCAGGCTGGTCTCAAATATGTGGTCCTCTGCCTGAGCCTGCCAAGTAGCTAGGATTATAGCTGCGCACCACTGCACCCAGCTATATCACGTATTTTCTTAGGTTATAATGGATCTTTAGATAAAAACCTAAACCTATTTTATAGATTTGTGGTCTTTTATATCATATAATTGCTTGTTTAAAAGAATGTTTTTGGAGGCAAAGGAAACGTGGGTTTAGAAAAGAATTAAACAAAGCCCTATGTAAGTAGATTTAACATATATGAATACTTCCTAAGCTAAATATTTTTGTTTTTAACCTTTATTTCAGATTGCAAGTGAAACTCCTTTAGATGTTGTAAGTATTAGTTGATTCCTCCCTCCCACTGAGAATATTATATTACTTTGCTCTCATTAGAACTGAAGCCAAAGATGTTTTCACATACCCCTGACAGCAAAGACAGTGACAAATATACATAGGGGAGGAAAGGTGTTTACTTGGCAGAAGTTAAATACCATTTCTCCAAGCTCTTAATTCATACCCTTCTTCAAAGCTCTTGTCTGTGGTCTTTACTACACTTTTGTGATTCTTTTCTATAAGATCACTGAATTATATTCTAAAATAGATTTGAACTGGGGAGTAGAAAGAATAACTGCTGCAGTATATGTAAAAGTATCATCTCTGACATTTAAAATGCCTCTTCTTTTTCAGTTAATGGAAACCTCGGGAACAGACATGCTGAATGATACGGACAATAGAGCAACAATAAGCCCTTTACACTTGGCTGTGAGTATTGCCTTTGCAGCCATCTGGATGTCTTGTTGCTGAAAATACCTGGTATCTGTTTGTGTTAACTGTAGTAATATCCTCAACTTTTGGTCCATGTATAGTAGTTACAGTACAGTTAAAACTTTAAGAACTTTTTAATCCAGAGAATTATTAATTCACTAGTTTTTGTTTTCTGGCTTTGCTTTATTTTTTTAAATGGTGGTCCTTAGGCTTCCCCCCAGGCCCACTGTAAGGGAGAGAATATGCCTGTGACATGAATTGTCAAATGTGCTACCCTGGTGGAAGGATTCCTCACTGCCTAAGCAGATGGTATGCACACACAAATTCTGTGGTATTTCTACAATTTTTTTCCTACATTGTGATCTCGGGATGCTAACTACTTGTATGTTCAGTGCAACTTCAGTTATTCATGCTTTAGAATTTGGCTACATGCTCTAAAATTTTGTCCCTTTCACTTTACACTTGTCTGAATTTTCCCTCAACATCAGTCACTAAGGAGAGGTTAAGAGAGAGTGTGACAATTGTTAAATAAATATGGGAATGCATTGCCTTAGGAAATTATAACTGAGCCAAATCTAACTCTTTCTACACTGGAAAAATGTAATTTTTAAACGAAGCATGTTTTAGTTGGTTCGGTGGGGGACTTTAAGAATCAGGAGACCAAGATACTGTTCACCAGCTGTTTGTGAGAGCTCTGATGTTAGTAGAATGCTTCTAGGGGATGTACTCAATTTAATGGGAATCAACATAAATTCAGTGATCCACTTGTTTCTTTTCACATGTACTCTTATTTTTTATTTTAATATTCTCCTTGTATATGTTCTAACACTGAATTTTCTATTAGTGGCAAGAAATGAACTCAAAGCAGATTACTAGGCAATTCTTGTATCATCACCATTCTCACAGTAATAATAGCAGTCATTTCTTAATCACTTGCTAAGTGCCAGACTATTTCTCCTTTCCTTTGTCAAGATACAACAAATTATCAGCATATTAAAGGGTCCCAAATGTCCTGTAATGTATAAACACTCTATTACTAGCTTAACGGTGTTATTTCACATTTGTATGCTCTGTCCCACTCTGCCGAGTTTAACAAGTTTCTCCTTTTGTACTGCAGTTTAACAGTGTGGTCCAATTGAATAGTAAAGTCAGTCTCCCTTATATATGTGTATATCTCTTGCTCTCTCTCTCTCTCTCTCTCACACACACACACACACATACTGTTTATGTCCAAGATTTTATTTTTGTGGTTGTTAAAAAAGTCATAATAAAAGAATGCACCGTCTTGCTCAGTGTAGTGGTGCACATCTGTAATTTCAGTACTCAACTCAGGAGGCTAAGGCAGTCTGTTTTACGTAGTGAGTTCAAGACCAGTCTGAACTGTATAATGAGACCCTATCTCCAAAAAAAGTGCCTTCTTAACCATTTTTTAGTGTACATTTCAGTACTGTTAAGTATATTCACATTGTTGTGCAACCAGTCTCCAGAACTTTTTCCTCTTGCAGAAGTAAAATTTTCTACTCATTAAGCAACAGCTGTCTTTTTCTCCCTCCCTCAAGCAGATTTTATGAATTTAATGTAGATACCTCATTCAAGTGGAGTCATACAGTATTTCTCTTTTGGTGGCTGGCATATTTCTCTTAATGTACTGTCCTCAGGGTTTATCTATGTTGTAGCATGTGTCAGGACTTCCTTTATTTTTAAAGCTGAACAATATCCCATTGTGTATATATAGCCTATTGGGGGCAATTTGGGGAGGGTGATTTGTTTTGTTTTGTTTTGTTTTCGTTGTTTGGTTAGCTGTACTGGAGAATTAACCTAGGGCCTTGTGCACGCTAAGCAAGTAATCTACCACCGAGTAGATCCCTACCCCTTTTTTATGTTTACTTTGAGACAGGGTCTTGCTAAGTTGCCCTCACTGGCCTCGAACTCAATGATCCTTCTGTCTCAGCCTCCCAAGTAGCTGGAATTACAGAAATGTGCCTGGCTTCCACATGTTGCTTATCCATTCATCTGTCAATGAACACAGTTGCTTCCATTTCTTGGCTATCTGAATAAGTACTGCTATGAGCATGGATGTGCTGGATAGTGTTTTTACGCTGAAGTGGAAACTTTAGTAATTAGGCTTAATGAAATGTGATTTTACTACTGCTTTTACATTTCATGTCTTTGGGGGGGCAGGAATCGAACTCAGGACCTCGCACTTGCCAGGCATGCGCTGTGCCACTGAGCAGTATCCTCGGCCCTGCATTTCATTTCTAATCATACGAGATTTTCAGAAATTAGTTGAAGTATTTTTTCATTCTAAACTCTCCCATTCAGGACATCTCAGTGCAGTGAACAACACTGGCTGAAAACTTAAAGAAACTGGTCTTGATTCCTAACTTCTTACTGGATGCACCGGCTCCTTTCCTCAGTCTTGTAAAAGAACATAATGAGGGGAAGAGCTGTGTAACAAAGTATCATAGATTCTACTTACCCTGTCTTCCTTTTTCTTTTTATACTGTGTTCTGCATTTTCAGTAGGGTTTCTCAAAGTTTATTCTTTTAGTAGTGTAATTTCATTGAGCTAGTAAGGATAAACAAAAGCAGATATGATTCTAGAAAAATAAAGGTTTTGTTTGTTTGTTTGTTTGTTTGAGACGGGCTCTCACTATGTAGTTCCAATTGGCCTTGAACTCACTGTGCAGCCTTGGCTGACCTCACACTCATGGCGATCCTCCTGCCTCAGCCTCCCGAGTGCTGGAATTACAGCTGTGCACCACCACACCTGGCTGAAAAATAGAGTTTCATGATCTATAGTCACTTTAATCTTTAAAGTAGTCAAACTTACAGATAGTCAAAATTCCATCACAGAAATCACTGAGTCCCAGAGCAATCTCTTGTTGGTACTTCCTGACATTTTCCACAAGAAATAACTTCATTGTCCTTTGCAACTTATTACTACTTTATATCCTGCTCAGAATCCAGTCCAGTATAAATAATACATGTGTAAGCCCAGCATGGTGAATCACACCTATAATCCCAACACTCTGGGAGGCTGAGGCAGGAGGGTCACAAAGTTGAGCCCATTCTAGGCAACTTAATGACTTAGCGAGACCCCCGTCTCAAAATAAAAAGTAAATAAAGAACTGGAGATATAGTTCATTGCAAAGGTCCTGTGTTCATTCCCTAGTACCACACACAAAAACGATGAGGAGGAGGAGGAGATGTATGTTCCATTTACATGTTGGTTACATCTGAATTATTTTGAAATGAATACTATGTAAAGAAGGGGCTTCTACCTGATAAATCTTCACATCTGTCATAGTTACTTTCCTCCTCACTGAGACACACACAATACCCAACACCAGCGACTTAACATTATGAGCCAGGTTTATACTGGCTCACATTCTTGTCCATAGTCAGCTGACTCCAAGGCAGGATGGCATGCAGAGAGGCATGGTGAAGAACTGCTCAAGGCACAGCAGAAAGGAAGCATAGAGATAGGAAGGAACTGGAGAGGGAGATAAACCTTTCCAGGCCATGCGCACTTCATGGCCGCCCCCAGTGACCAAAACCAAACCCTGCCTCCCAAGAGCAAGCCAGCCACTCCATCCCCATAATCTAATCACCTTCCAAACATGAGGCTGTGGGAGCCAATTTAGATCTAAACCGTAACAACATCTTAGTCTTGTACAGGTAGACGAATGCCTGGCATGTGGTAAATGCTTTGTAAAGGTTTCAGATACGTTTGTGCTAAAAGAAATGTTTATTTTTGGTCAGGCGAGGTGGCGCAAGCCTGTAATCCCAGCACTCGGAGGCTGAAGCAGGAGGATCACTGCAAGTTCAAGGCCAGCCTGGGCTACATAATGAGTTCAAGGACAGCCTGAACTACATAGCAAAACCCTGTCTGGAAAAAAAAATTTTTTTTTTTTTTTTTTTTGTGGGTACCGGGGGGTCGACCTCAGGACCTCGCGCGCCAACAGGCACCCGTGCCTCTGAGCGATATCACCGGCCCCTTTTTCGTATGTGGGTTCCGGGAGTCGAACTCGGGCCCTCGCGCTTGCAAGGCAGGCGCTTACGCCGCTGAGCCATCTCACCGGCCCAATTTTTTTTTTTTTTTGAGCACTGGCACATTATTGGATGGCAGAAAACTCAGATACTAACTCAGCTCAAGTTACTACAGTTATCATTGTGATTAAAATAATAAAATTCATGGAGTTAATGTGGAACACTGAAATGTGATTAATAACACAGTCTTTGGAATCATACACTTAAAATCAAAGCTTTTAGTGAGTCCATGACATACATCATTCACTGCCCTGAATCAGGCACTGTATACTCATGAAAATATCAGCTGTCATTTAAACATTATTATTTGCAGAATACCTGTGCCATAATAGTATAGCTTGCTATGTTGATTATTAGAAAAATGTATAGTTAACTTTCTGAGTTCTCAATATAGAAGTTAAGTATCTGAGGGCCAGAGGGGTAACTCATTGGTAGAACATTTGCCAGGCATGTATGAGGTCCTGGGTTGATTCTCCACACCACACAAGAAAAAGAAAAGAAAGAAAATATTTGAAGAGTAAGTCTGGTTTTTTTTGTTTTTTTTTTTTTTTTCCCCCCCTAGGCCTATCACGGTCACCACCAAGCCCTGGAAGTGTTGGTACAGTCTTTGTTAGATCTTGATGTGAGAAACAATAGTGGAAGAACACCCTTAGATCTTGCAGCATTTAAGGGCCATGTTGAATGTGTGGATGTACTCATTAATCAGGGAGCCTCAATCTTAGTAAAAGATTACATTTTGAAGAGAACACCTATACATGCAGCAGGTATGCCAAATATACTTATTTACCACTTTCTACCTAATGTTCTTTTTAAAGTTCTGGTATAGAATACTCATGGTAGTTATCTTTAAATTTTTTACTTTAAGTGGTCAAATGATTCTGTAATCACTTTAAAATAGTATCTGCCTTAGAAATTAGATTTATGTAATAATCTAACTTCTGAGATACTTTATCACAAAAAAGCTCAATAGTTTTTACTTTCTGTTGGAGAAAGTTACTTTGGATTAGTGTATGCTTTCATGAATAATTGATAAACATGTTTACTTATTTTACCAGTGTACTTTATTAAACATTTGATCAGACAAAATATATAGAGCATCTACTTTATGCAAGAACTACACTGTGTTGTAATCTTGTGATATTACAGATGTGTGAAGATACTAAGATCTGTACCTAAGTTGTTGAAAGACATGGTACTAGGTGCATATCAACTATAAGCTGCAGATTTCACAACTCTCTATAATTATTATTACACAGTGGTAATTAGATAATCAAGCTGGTACAGTTGAAATCTGTTAGCCTAGTATTTTTCATATCTTCAGTAGACTATCTTTATGTGATTAGATTCATTTCACTAGTCTATTTAGAGAGTGATCTTTAAGAATACATTCAAGGGCCGGTGAGATGGCTCAGAGGCATAAGCGCCTGCCTGGCAAGCACAAGGGCCCAAGTTCGACTCCCGGAACCCACATACGAGAAAAGGGCCAGTGATATCGCTCAGCGGCACAGGCACCTGCTGGCGCGTGAGGTCCTGAGGTCGACCCCGGTACCCGCAAAAAAAAAGAATACATTCAAATACATGACTTGAATATTATTTCTAGTCCTTAGAGTTTAGAAACTTAGATTTTAGAAGACTATAATATAACGCCCAGTCTTGCTCCCAAGTCAGCCTTTCAAAACTATGAAATATTCAGGCCGAGCTAAGGGACAAATATTTTCATAATTATTTTAAGCCTCTATTAAATTTATACATAAAAAAGTCACATAATATAAATAAGAGGTAAAAATGATAACTGCTTTTTATTATGGAGAAGAGTGAAGTAATATATCAATCTATACTTCGAAAGATTATATCATAACCACAGGTCATTCACCGAGCTAATTTGAACTTTTAAATGGAGGCTTTGCATTCTTAATAGATAAATACTGAATTAAGGCACTGTGGCATACAGTCCAGCATAAGTCCTACCCACAAAAGAACTATCATTAAACACAAATCTTGGTTCTTTTTTTTTTTTTTTTTTTTGGTGGGTACCGGGGGGTCGACCTCAGGACCTCGCGCGCCAGCAGGCACCCGTGCCACTGAGCGATATTACCGGCCCCTTTTTCGTATGTGGGTTCCGGGAGTCGAACTCGGGCCCTCGCGCTTGCCGGGTAGGCGCTTAAGCCGCTGAGCCATCTCACTGGCCCACAAATCTTGGTTCTACAGATGTCTTTCAAATTCAGAGATCTGCTAGAGAGCATCTTATTACTCATAAGACATGAGAAGAACACTGAAATACTTTTTCTAGAATTTAACCACTTCTCCCATGGTGACTCTGTGCTTGATGTTTTGGATATTGAACTTAGATCACACAAACACTCATCAGTTGCTACTGTGCACCGAGTCACAAGACTCCGTTAAAAAACTGCTGGCCCATAATACTCAAGCCATCCCCAAGTATTATGATGATGTTATTGCTAAGAGAGCTGCTGACAATGCAGCACACAGATTTAATGGGTGTAGGAGTGATTTGAGCCACTGCTCTTAGTAACTATTATAATTTAATATAGCTGTCAGAAACTACTGTAGAATATTAGACACCTAGCTTGCTTTCTCTAGTTTTTTTTTCATCCTTTTTAATTGGGAGGAATAGAGGAAGACATTCCTTTCTGGATAATTTTGTGGCTTATAGATTTCTTTATTCAAACTTTATTGGAATTTTGCAGATTTAACTTACTTCAATAGCATTCTGTTTTTGCTGGGCATAGTGGTTCACTCTCGTGATCCCAGCATTTGGGAAGCTGAGACAGAAGGTAGAGGAGTTTGAGTCCAGCCGGACTACATAGTGAAACCCTGTGTCAAAAAAAATAAAAACAAATAAATAAATAATAGCCTGCTATGGCGGGGGTGCTATTTCTACTTTGCTATTTTATTTGGGCACAGGAAAGCGTTCTTTATAGATATGTCCTTTTTCTTGTATTGTATATTTGTATGATTTAGAATTCTTTCAGCTATAAATAATGGAGTACCCAACTGAACATGGCTTAAATGATGGGGTAGGCCTGGGAATGTAGCTCAGTGGTAGAGCACTTGCCTAGTATGTGTAAGGCCCTGGGTTCAGTTGCCAGTAGTAGGGGGGAAAAAGTGATAGTGGTTTAATCTCTCACACAAATGTTTAAAGGCAGATGCAGTTCCAGGGTTGGTTGATTCCACAATGATGTCAGAGCTCAACCAGTATCTATTATTCTCTTGCCTTTGCATTTATGTCAGAAAATGGTTGCTGGATCACTCCCAATTCACAAAACAAGGAGGGTTAAAAGTATTCTCCAAAAGTCTTGTAGACCTTTCAACATCTCAGTGATCAGATCTGTATCTTGTACTCACCTTGCAGCTGATCACAATCAAAGGAGAAATGGGATTGTTGTGATTGACTTGGTCTAACATGATTGGCTTATTTCATCTCTTGCTACAGTCAGATCACCCTCCCTGACTGGGAGCTAAAAAAAATGAACATCCTATTTATCTCTCTTCAGCTTTAACAACAAACTCAGTAGAAACCTTCTTTGTAGCTAGGCATGTGACACATGCCTGTAATCCCAGCACCCTTGGAGGCTGAGGCAGGAGGGCCACAAGTTTGAGCCCAGCCTGGACAACTACACAACTTATCAAGACTCTTTCTCAAAAAAAAAAAAAAAAATTTAAAACCTGAGGCTGTAATTCACTGTGCAGGCCCTGGGTTCAATCCTTAGTATGGAAGAAGAAGGAAAAAAAAAAAAAAAATAACTACTTTGTACACGTAATAAAAACTTCTTACATACTGAATTCAGTGAAATTATCACAAAATTATATTCTAGAAGATGTCCTCTGAGATGGACATTTTCTATGTTGTTATTATATATAATTACTGCAATTTTTAAATTTCATTTTACAGCAACAAATGGCCATTCAGAATGCTTACGGCTATTAATAGGAAATGCAGAACCACAGAATGCAGTAGATATTCAAGATGGAAATGGGCAGTAAGTTCTAATAATTTTTAAATTACTTTGAGGTTGTTTCATAATCAACATACTCTGTCTCCAGTTTAATAACTCTGTTATTGTATGTAACTAAGTAACATAACAGTTTAATTTTAAAGTTATATTACAAAAGGCATATTTAGAAAATAGGCCATTATATTGGTATTTATAGACTGCAGTCCTAAGTGATAGTGCTAAGCCTGTTCCTCTTGTTGCTCAGGACGCCTCTGATGCTGTCTGTTCTCAATGGGCACACAGACTGTGTGTACTCACTACTGAACAAAGGAGCAAACGTGGACGCCAAAGATAAATGGGGAAGGACAGCACTGCACAGGGGGGTAAGTCGACATAGTCCATTTCTTTTCAAGAAGTTTTATGACCTCCTATTACCCACAGCTGAACTAGACCGATTATTTTTCATTTTCATTCAATTTCTACCAAACAATTGTATTGTTTTTTTCATTGTGTTAGTTTTTAATGTTAACTTTGAACAGTTACAGTGCATAAGTTAATCAAGAGAAACAATAATATTAGGACAAAATTTTAATTCCCTAAAAAGGTGAATAGAGTTAATATCAATTTGACTTTTTTCCATTATCTTAACTATTTTTTTACAACTTTATCTTAATTCTTTCACCTTTGAAATATTGTTTTCATTGAACTACAGGTATCTCTATTTTTGTTTTTCATGTTACTTATATTTTGATGATTTGTTTCTTTAATTGAAGTTTTAAATAACTTTCAAAAAATATTGAATTATTCAGGAAATGATAAATGGCCTTAATTATTAGAAAGACTTTAAAATTTTCAAATTATCTAAAGTTGGTATATTGTGTTCAGCAACATATATTTGACTACATACAAATTATTTTTCTTCCAGGCAGTTACAGGGCATGAAGAATGTGTAGATGCATTACTTCAACATGGTGCTAAGTGCTTGCTACGAGATAGCAGGGGTCGGACACCTATACACTTGTCGGCTGCCTGTGGACACATTGGTGTTCTTGGAGCCCTTTTGCAATCAGCATCATCTGTGGATGCAAATCCAGCCATAGCAGACAATCATGGATATACAGCACTTCACTGGGCTTGCTATAACGGTTAAGTATATAGATAAAAACCTGTATTTAATGCCTGTTATATACTGAGTAGAGACAAGTAATGATTATGATAATTCTAATGAAAATAATGTATTTAAGGGCTGGTGAGATGGCTTAGCAGCTTAAGCGCCTGCCCGGCAAGCGCGAGGGCCCGAGTTCGACTCCCAGAACCCACATACGAAAAAGGGGCCGGTGATATCGCTCAGTGGCACGGGCACCTGCTGGCACGTGAGGTCCTGAGGTCAACCCCCGGTACCCACAAAAAAAAAAAAAAAAAGAAAATAATGTATTTATAAGGCAAACTGAAAATTCAAGATTAGAGGATGCATAAGAGCAATCTACTATGTAGTTATAGCTCATTCCCTCTGTCATGGTCATGTCAAAGCCAGGGCCCTAGTTGTTGAGGGTGTATGAGATAAGTCGTAATTTTTCTTTTTTTTTTTCTTTCTTTTATTTTCTTCTTTCCCTTCCCTCCCTTCTTTCTTTTCTTTCTTTTCCTTTTTTTTTTTTTTTAACTGAGAATTGAGGGCAACCCACTTTCCGGGTCCCCTCCTGTCTCTCTCAGGAACTATCTCTCCCTCAGTAAAATTTCCTACACTAAAAAAATTAATAAAAAATAAAAATAAACTGGGAATTGAACCCAAGGCTTTCACATGGAGCCATACTCCCAGCCCTTTTTTGTATTTTTCATTTTGAGACAAGGTCTCATTAAGATGCCTGGGCTAAGCTCAAACTTGAGATCATCCTGCCTTGGCCTCCTAGAGTCCTGGGATTACAGGTGAATGTAATCCTAGGCTGAGATATGAAATTTTTCTTTGACCTTCACTTCAATATTTTGAAGGGTTTTGTATCCCTAATGTCTTTTATATACTGTGTTCATATTTTGATTATACTCTTTTACTTTATAAATGCTCTTATGTTATTAAAAGAAAAAAACAATAAAATGCACTACACTCCTAACTGAAATCTGCATTTTCTTCAGAAATCTGCATTTTCTTACATCATTAACATGCATGTTCCACATTTTAAAGGAATAAAACCCTAGCAGATACAAGAAACTTTTTTGTAGGTTAACTTTGCCGGAGGTTAGAACAGAGTCATTTTCGGCTTCCTGGAGACTCATAGTCACACTCACCCCTTTTACAGGGAGCCTCACGAAGGATCATTCAGGGAAGCAGAGAGCTGTTTTTAAAGTGTAGGTATTGAAAATGGAGTCCGGCTTATGAAATACCAGTAATTTTAAAAATTTACAAATTGAAGTATGTCGATATGGTAATTTTTTCCTTGTACAGGCCATAGATTTGATCATCTTAGAAAATACACGTGGGCCAGTGAGATAACTCAGTGGCATAAGTGCCTGCCTGACAAGTGTGAGGTCCTGAGTTCTACTCCTGGTAGCCACATAAAGGAAAAAAAGGGCCGGTGATAATCGCTCAGCGGCACAAGGTCCTGAGGTCGACTCCCGGTACCCACATAAGAAGATACACGTAGTACAGTATGTACATCAGTCTTGTCAGAGTTTGGACTTAATGAAAGTTCTTTAAATTTTTCTAAGTTTCAGTATCGTATTGAGATTAATGTTAGTTATAACAGCATACTCATAAAGCTGTAGTTCAAGTATAGCATTTGTTCTGCAGTCAGTTGAGTGCCTTACCAGAGATTTGAGGTTGGCTGTCTTTCTGTAATCTGCTGCTTCATGATTCTTTCTCTGGGCATCATTCTCACAATGTTGTTGAACTGTAGTGAAAGAAGAGAAGTCTGAATCTTATGAAACTGTAGTTAATTAAAATTTTTCATAAGTATTTCTTAACATACTTAATTTTCATATTATTCCTCACTCTGTAGAGTTGAGAATTTCAGTCTTTGATATAAGAAAATTTTAGGTGTTTTTTTTTTTGTTTGTTTGTTTTTGTTTTTGTTTTTTTGAGGCAGGAATGGCGAGGGCTCTTAAGGATTGTCCTGTAATTACTATTGGTCATCCTTCAACTCCAAGTATTAGTAGACTCATAAAAAAACTTAAATAGATAAACCTATTATAAATTTAAAAGCTTACTTTGGTCTGTGTTTTACTACCTTATATTCTTAGCCAATACTATCTTGAAAACTATAAGACAATATGGTGGCCAAAAATTAGTTTTAAATCAAAGAAGACACTGTATTTTGTCATTGAAATTTGATTTATTTTTATAATGTAACTTGACATTTTGTGAATATGAGGAAAACCCAAACTATCCAATATAATGGGATAGCATCCACAAATGTCAATTTATGAAAAAGTTACTGCTATTTCTTATGAGTCATCATTCAGAAAGATGGGATTAAAGCAGTTTCTCAACCTGAACATTTTAGGCCAGATAATTTTTTTGTTGTAAGGGATTGTACTGGCCATTACAAGATAATTAGTCGTATGCCTGGCCTCTTACTCACTAGATATTCCAGTAGCATATCCCCACCCCCAGTTGTAATAAGCAAAAATGTCTCTGGACATTCCTGTATACCTCCTGATGGTCATAATTGCCTTGCTTGGGAGCCACTAAATTAGAGAAAAGATCCGACAAAAGATGACATGCAATTATAGGTTCCCTAAAAATTACCTTCTTGGGGGCTGGGGATGTGTCTCAGTGGTAGAGCACTTGCCTTGCATGCACAAGGCCCTGGGTTCAATCCCCAGCACCACAAAAAATAATAATAATAATAACCTTCCTGTCCTGGTTGATAACAATTACAAGATAAAATTTAAGTTGACATATTGTTTGAGAATGTTAATATTGTTTGAGAATGTTAAAATAATTAATAGAGGATCACTTTGTCACTTTTTTAATATCGTGAAACTATGTAAAAATCTTATGGGCTGGGGATATAGCTCAGCGGCACAATGCCTGCCTGGCAAACACGAGGTCATGAGTTCGATTCCCAGTACCAAAACAAACAAACAAAAAAGAATCTTACATATTGCTAAAGAAGATCCTAAGTGACTAATAGAATAAAAGTAGCAATATTTTATTTACAGCAACTCATCCAGGTTGGGTATCTGAAATCCAGAATATTCATATTAAAATTTGGATTTCAGAGTAGTTTGAATTTTGGATTTTCAGATAGGGGTGCTGAGCCAGTGAAGTCTATAAGTACTCCAAATTCCAAAAACACCTGAAATCTAAAGCACTACTGGCTGTACACATTTCACAGAAGAGATATTCAACCTGTGCTGCAATTAGGGTTTTTTGTTTTCTTTTTACTAAACTTGACATTAAAAAGTAGGTTAAGAAAAATCTGAGGTTTGGTGTTTTCTTCTGTTCTCGGTGTTGTTATTATGTAATAGACCTAATACCTAATAGTATGCTTGTCCTTTGCCACAGCACTGTGATTTTCAGGAAATCATCCTACAAAAGTACTTGCTTAAGCCAACAATGATGGCAAGGACCTGTAATGCCAGCACTCTGGGAGGCTGAAGCAGGAGGATTGCAAGTTCAAGCCCAGCTTGGGGGAGGCAGGGCTGTAGCTCAGTGGGAAGGCCCAGGTTCAGTCTCAAATACAAAACAGAAAGAAAAAGTATTTATTTTCTTTTTTTTTTTAAGATATCAGATATTTCACTATATTACTTTTGATAATATGACTAAGGTCTATTTTTAATTTTGGGTTTTCTTTGTTTTGTTTTGTTTTAAGCAGTATTACCTAAGGCCTTGCATGTGCTAAGCAAGTGCTCTAACACTGAGCTTACCCCCTAGCCCTTCTCATTTTGCTTTGATAGGAGGTCTTACTATGTTACCAAGGCTATCACCAAATTTACAATTCTCCTGTTTTAGTCTCCTAAGTATCTGAGATTACAGGTGTGCATCACTGTGCCCATCTTCACAGATTTTCTTTAAAGTAGCAGTCACCTCACAGTTCGTAATTAGAGAGGTTAAATCATTTATAGTACACTGTGATAACATGAAGTTCTTTGGAACATAAAATAATAAGATTTCTAGCCAGGCAGTGTGACATGCCCCTATAATCCCAGCTACCTAGACTGATGCAGGAAGATCACAAGGTTGAGGCCAGCCTGGGCAATTCAGCAAGACTTTTTTTAGAGAGGTAGATAGATACAGTGGTACCTTGGTTCAAGAACTTAATTGTTTCCACGATTCTGATTGCAGAATTTGTTCCACAATTTATTTGCAACCAGAATCATGGAAAGAATTAAGTTCATGAACCAAGAGACACGTGGGTGGGTGCATGGATGGACTGGGGATATAGCTCGCTGGTAGAACACCCATGGGTTCGATTCCCAGTACTTCCAAAAAAATAAAAGATTTCTAGACATACTGTTGGGTAAGGATATATACAACTTGTTATAGCTTCTATCTAGGTGTCTCCCCACAGCCTCAAGCAGTCATAAGTAAGGCTTTTTCAGAGGTGGCTGGATCTAGAGTGTGTGACACTGGAATTGATTCTTGGTACAATGCTAAAATCAAGGGCACTAGGATTAAGGGTGTGAGTGCTACCCACCCTGAGTAGCCTAAATAAGATAGACCTAAGGGATAGAAAGAGCTGTGGTCTTCCCTGGCTTGTTTTGCTACTTTCTGCCCACCACAAGCTGTTTATCCTCTGCTATCCTTGTCTGCCATGCCACCCTGCCTTGGAGTAGCTAATTATTAAAACCTCTACAAACTGTGAGATAAAGCTTTCGTCTTTCCTCTTAATTTAGGATGTTGGGTATTTTGTCTCAGCAACGAGAAAAGGAACTAAAACAGAATTTGATAACAGGAGTGGGGTCATTGCTGTGACTATACCTGACCATATGGTTCAGGAGCCTTTGGGACTGGCTTGTGGGAAGAGTTTGGAAAGGTTCAGAGATGCCAGCTGAAAAAGTACAGCTGGTACGCCTTAGGTGGTACTTGATGGGAGAGTCTAGTCAGAGCACGAAAGACCAGAAGGTTGATAGAACTGCTAGTAAAGACCAGGCTCAGGAGGTTTCTGCTAAGGAATGCATTAGCTGTTAGACTCCAGACAGTGTGTGTTATTCCTTGGCAGAAAGTTTGTCTGCATTTTGCTTGTGTCCAGAGACTTTGCCTGGGACTAAAATTAAGGGCAGCAGACTAATTAATCTTGCAGAAGAAATTTCAGGACAGTCTAATGTTGAGGCTATGGCATGGCTGCTGTTGGAGGCTTTTAGCCAGATTTATGTTGAGAATCAAGAGCAAAGAGCCCAGCAGAATGATTTAAAACATTGTGAGTTTGGCCAGAAAAAACGCCCCAGGTAGAGCAGAGGAAATCTTGATTGCTGAAAAGAAACAAGAAAATAAAAAAGAAGGCCAGAGGACATCACAAGAAGCAATAGGACTCCACCCTTTGCAGCCTCAAAATTGCAAAAATAAAAGACTTTGCTTTAAAAAGAGAGCCTTAGAACACCATGTTCCAGAATGGTGGCAGCGTAAGAAAGTTGTTCCTTGGGATTTAGTTCATAGGCACTAGACCCCTACAACCAAGAGGGAAAAAAGCCTGGTTACTGCTCCAGCTGGCAGCAGACCTTGGCATCTTTCACGTGGTGCTGGTTTTAGGTGCATGCAAAATGCAGGAGTTATAGGGTCAAGAAGGCTTCCACCGAGATTTCAGAAGAAGGCCTGGGAGGCCAGGCAGCATGCCCAAGAGGGCCATGTGTAAAGCTGAAGGCTCAGTAGAGACCCGAAAAGTTTAGAGAAGCCAGAAAGGTAGATTGTCTGAGAAAAGCTGCAAAGGGAGATCAGAGCTGACCCAAGAGAGAAGCCATGAGAGCTACAACCACCAGCAGTGGCATAAATGCAGAGCCACCCAAGCTCTTTAGAGTTCACAACTTGCCACAGATTGCTGGGGATGCTAGAAGTAAAACTGTGAAATTTAGTGTTTGCCATGCTAGATTTTGTTCTTGCTTTGTTCGCATTCCTTGCTATAACCCTGTTTAACTTTTAGAATAAAAATGTCTATCTTGGACTATTGAATGTTTGAAGTGTTTAACTTTCTTTTCATTTATACAAGGCCTCACACTAAGAGTATGTCTTAAATCTCAGAAGAGACTTTAGACAGACTTTTCAGCAGTGCTCAAACTGTTAAGACTTGGGCAACTCTTAGAGCTAGACTAAATGTCTTTTGCATAAAGGGGTGTGCATGAGTCTTTAGGAGGCCAGGGACAGAATGTTATAGCTTGTGTCTAGATGTCTCCCCAAAGCCTCATGCAGTCATAGGTAGGGCTTTTTCAGAGGTGGCTGGATCTAGAGTGTGTGACGCTGGAATTGATTCTTGGTACAGTGCTAAAATCAAGAGCACTAGGATTAAGGGTGTAGTGCTACCCACCCTAAGTAGCCTAGATGAGATAGACCTAAGGGATAGAAAGAGCTGTGGTCTTCCCTAACTTGTTTTGCTACTTTGTTCCCACAATGAATGGTTTCTTCTCTGCTATCCCTGTCTGCTGTGCCACCCACCCTTAGAGCCAGCCAGTTATAGACTAAAACCTCTACAAACCGTGAGCTAAATAAACCTTTCCTCCTTTAACTTAGGATGTTGGGCATTTTGTCTCAGCAATGTAGAAAGTAACTAAGACACAACTCATTATGTAAAAAGCAAGTTGCAGAACAAAACATCAGCATTAAGAAAGAATGTATGTATGTATGTGCAGTCATATATGCCTAGAAATTTTCTGAAACAGTGGTTAAGGTTTAGAGAGTATAACTGGGAGATGAGATGGAGGCGAGAACTTGTATTTGCGATTTTTGCCCATATCTTTTTTTGGATATTAATATCTGGTTCTTGTTTACCTAATAGGTCATGAGACCTGTGTAGAACTTCTTTTAGAACAAGAGGTTTTCCAAAAAATGGAAGGAAATGCTTTCTCTCCGTTGCATTGTGCTGTGTAAGTAAAGCCAGAGTGCATCAGATTTGGTTTGAGTGTTTCAAGGAATACACCCTTGCTGTGAGTGATCACTTTATCTTACACAGGATAAATGACAACGAAGGTGCTGCTGAGATGTTAATTGATACATTAGGTGCCGGCATTGTGAACGCCACAGATTCAAAAGGAAGGTAAGAGTTCACCTGCTAGCCTGGTATATGCGAATTCACAGAGAACCCATAATTAATTGAAAAATTGGATTTTATATTTCCAAGTACAGATCATTATTAAAAATTTTTTGTATTACAGGGCTTTTGTACTTATTAATGGTTTTTAGCCAGTCTTCCTCTTTTACAAACTATTTCAGAATTTAGTGATTTCCCCATTTTTAAAAGTCCGCTTGTTACCCAAAAGTTAATAGTGTTCTAAATAGGAGTAAAGGCCAGAAGAAGAGTGCAGCAGTTGGAATATGTAATAGTTGTTGGATCAGGATGTTTTTTAAATTGTCTTCATTGATATAATTTTAGCAACTGTATAATTGAGCTTTATTTTAGCCTAGTTCTGCTTTTAATTAAGTCCTTTATATTATTGGAAATACAAATTTATGCACCATCGAGTTACTTGTGTCCAGGCAGTACTTTTAAAGCCTAATATATAAACTCTTGAAAATTCCTTGTTATAAGTTAAGGAATACTTTCTGCTGGTGTCTGTAATTCAGTCAAGTATTTCAATTTCCCTCTGTCACAGAACTCCTCTCCATGCAGCTGCCTTCACAGACCACGTAGAGTGTTTACAGTTGCTGCTCAGTCACAATGCTCAAGTCAACTCTGTAGACTCCTCTGGGAAAACACCTCTCATGATGGCTGCAGAAAATGGACAAACAAATACAGTTGGTAAAGAAATTGTTTAAAGATTCTGTTCTTCTAAGTACCTATATTGCTTGTGTATAACTTAGATCCCAAGACTTCTGACCTCCACTAGTTATCACTTCTGAAATATAAAAGCTTATCTGCTTTGCAGCTTACATTTTTATTTAGGGAGAGAGTTTTGATTTGCCCTTACTGATTGAAGAGTTTATTTTAGCAAAACAGTGTAATATAATGCTTAAGAACACTGGCTCTGGAATCAGATTGCCTGAGTTCTAGGTCTGGCTAAGTGACTTTATGCCTCAGTTTCTTCATTTGTTAAATAAGAAGACTAACAATACCTCCTATGTAGAATTGTTATAGTAGTTCAGTAAATTACTATAAATCCAAAGCACATAAAACAGTATTTGAAATTTTGTAAGCACTCACTAAATGTTAATTACTGTTGTTAGTATTTGTGATTTACACAAGATTATAATTGCACCATAGAACCGTATAACAGTATAGGATGTGTGTTAACCATATTTGTCTTGCAGTTGAATTTTTGCAAGAGGGATATTTTTGCTTTATGTCTTCATTTTTCTACAGTGAGTTATTGGTAATCTAAGAAAAATGTACATAAACATAAGAATTGATGCACTTTTTCCTCTCAGAAATGCTGGTTAGCAGTGCTAGTGCAGATCTGACTTTGCAAGATAACAGTAAAAACACCGCCCTGCATTTGGCTTGTGGCAAGGTATGTACACATTTTTTTTTTTTTTTTTTTTTTAAAGAGAAGAAAAAAAACAAAATAAATCAAAAGAAGAACAAATTTTCAAAACAACATAATAGGAGGGTAACAATGGTTAATACATTACGTATTACTATCTTTAAGTTAGTTATTCAGGACACCAGACATTAGCATTCAATTGTCCAAACATTATTGGCACAAACCTTACTCTTCAATGAACTAAGTAAAAATGGTAGTGTATCTATCTTAACCATCTTATATATATATATACAATTTTTTTCCCTTTCCCTTCTTTCTTTTCCCTATTCCAGTCTCTCTTTCCTTTTGACCAGTTTCTTTTTGATTCACCATATCTATTGTACATTTTGGATCTTATTTACTCTTTCAGTTTCTCATACTAGAGAGATAATACGATGCTTACACATGTGCTTCTGGTTTATTTCACTTATGAGTATTTTCTCGAGTTGCATCCATTTACCTATAAAAGTCTCCAGTTTATCCTTCTTTATGGCTGAATAGTACTCCATTGTATAAAAATACCACATCTTTCTTATCCATTCCTCAGTTGATGGGCATTTGGGTTGTTTCCAAGATCTGGCTATTACAAATTGTGCTGCTATAAACATGGGTGCACATATATCGCTGTGGTACGATGTTTTTAATTCTTCTGGGAAGATGCCCAGAAGGGGAATAGCTGGGTCAAATGGGACCTCCAACCCTAGTTTTCTGAGGAATCTCCACACTGACTTCCACAGTGGCTGTACCAGTCGACACTCCCACCAACAGTGAAGAAGGGTTCCTTTTTCCCCACAGCCCCTCCAGCATTTGTTATTAGTTGATTTCTTAATAGTAGCCATTCTTTCTGGGGTGAGATGGTATCTCAGTGTTGTTTTAATTTGCATCTCTCGAATGACTAGTGATGTTGCACATTTTTTTGTATATTTGTTTGCCATTAGTATTTCTTCATCTGAGAAATGTGTATTCATCTCAGATGCCCATTTTTGGAGTGGGTCTTTAAATTTGGGAGGTCTGATTTTTTTGAGTTCTTTATATGTTCTCGATAGTAATCCTTTGTCTGAGGAACAGCTGGCAAACATTTTTTCCCACATTGTGGGTTGTCTCTTCACTCTGTTGGTGGTTTCTCTTGCTGTGCAAAAGCTTTTTAATAAGATGAGATCCCAGTTATTGATTCTTTGGGATAGTTCCCATGCGGTTGAGTTTTTATTCATAAAGTCTTTGCCTACACCAATGTCTCCAAGGGTTTTACCTATCCTACCTTCCAGCAGATTTAATGTTTCTGTTTTAATATTTAGATCTCTGATCCATTTTGAATTTAGTTTAGTGCATGGTGAAAGATATGGATCTAGTTTTAATCTTCGGCATGTGTAGAGCCAGTTTTTCCAGCACCATTTATTAAAGAGGCTATCTTTCTTCCAGCGAATGTGTTTGGCACCTTTGTCAAAGATAAGGTGGCTTAGTATGTCTGGGGTTGTTTCAGCATCTTCTAATCTGTTCCATTGATCTTCAGGTCTGTTTTTTTGCCAGTACCACAGTGTTTTTATCACAGTAGCTTTATAGTATAATTTCAAGTTGGGGATTGTGATGCCCCCTGCCTTGCGTTTGTTGCCCAGAATTGCCTTTGCTATTCTAGGTCTCTTTTGATTCCAAATGAATTTTAGGATTGTTTTCCCTAATTCTGTGAGATATGCTGTTGGAATTTTGATTGGAATTGCATTAAATCTGTATAACAATTTTGGAAGTATGGCCATTTTCACTATATTGGTTCTTCCTATCCAGGAGCAAGGGATATCTTTCCATTTTCTGATATCCTCTTCAATCTCCTTTTTCATAGTACTGTAGTTTTCAGTATAGAGGTCTTTTACATCCTTCGTGAGGTTGATTCCTAGGTATTTCATTTTTTTGGATGTTATTGTGAAAGGTATTGTTTCCCTAATTTCTCTTTCAGTAAGTTTGTTATTTCTGTACAGGAAGGCTATTGACTTTTGAGTATTGACTTTGTATCCAGCTACACTACTGAATTTGCTCATCAAATCTAGCAGTTTTTTAGTGGAGTTTTTGGGATCTTCTGTGTAGAGTATCATGTCATCTGCAAATAATGATAATTTAACTTCTTCCTTTCCAATCATTATTCCTTTTATTTCTTTCTCTTGTCTAATCGCTCTGGCTAAAGTTTCCAGAACTATGTTGAATAAGAGTGGGGACAGTGGACATCCTTGTCTTGTTCCTGATTTTAGAGGGAAGGCTTTCAGTTTTTGGCCATTTAGTATAATATTGGCTGTTGGTTTGTCATAGATAGCTTTTACCAGATTGAGATAAAGACCCTCTATTCCAATTTTCTGTAGGGTTTTTATCATGAAAAGGTGCTGGACTTTGTCAAAAGCTTTTTCTGCATCTATTGAGATGATCATGTGATTTTTGTCTTTGGTTCTGTTAATATGCTGTATTACATTTATTGATTTACGTATGTTGAACCATCCCTGCATCCCAGGGATGAATCCAACTTGGTCATGGTGTATAATCTTCTTGATGATTTGTTGGATTCTGTTTGCCAGTATCTTATTAAGGATTTTTGCATCTATGTTCATTAGGGAGATTGGCCTGTAGTTCTCTTTCTTAGTTGGGTCCTTCTCTGGTTTTGGTATCAGGGTAATGCTTGCTTCCAGGAATGAATTTGGGAGTATTGCTTCCCTTTCAATTTCATTGAAAAGTTTGAGAAGTAGGGGCGTTAGGTCTTCTCTAAATTTCTTGTAGAATTCGACAGTGAATCCATCAGGGCCTGGACTTTTCTTTGTTGGGAGGTTTTTAATTACATCTTTAATTTCATTGGTTGATATTGGTTTATTTAGGATTTTTAAATCTTCTTGATTTAGCTTTGGTAATTCATACGAATCTAGGAATTTGTCCATTTCTTCTGCATTTTCCATCTTAGTAGAATATAAATTTTCAAAATAGGTATAGATGATCTTCTGGATTTCTGCAGGGTCCGTCGTGATATCACCCTTTTCATTTTCAATTGCATGGATTTGAGTCTTTTCTTTTCTTTTTTTAATAAGGTTGGATAAGGGTTTGTCAATCTTATTTATTCTTTCAAAGAACCAACTTTTTGCTTCATTGATTCTTTGTATTGTTTTTTTATTCTCCAATACGTTAATTTCTGCTCTGATCTTTATAATTTCCTCCCTTGTACGGGCTTTTGGCTTAACCTGCTCTTCTTTTTCTAGAAGCTCGAGGTTCCCCCTTAAGTTGTTTATTTGCGCTTGCTCTATTTTCCTGATATAAGTATTTAATGCTATAAATTTCCCTCTTAGGACTGCTTTCATTGTATCCCATAAGTTCCGGTATGTTGTACTGTCATTATCATTCAGTTGTAGAAAGTGACTAATTTCTTCTTTAATTTCATCTGTGACCCATTGGTTGTTCAGGAGGATGCTGTTTAATTTCCATGTGTTTAGGGAGTTTTTGTGGGATCTTTTGCCATTGATTTCCAATTTCATTGCACTATGGTGTGATAATATGCATGGGATAATTTCAATTCCTTTGCATTTACTTAAGCAGGTTTTATGAGCTAGTATGTGGTCTATTTTGGAGAACGTCCCATGTGCAGCTGAGAAAAATGTGTATTCTGATGTTGTGGGATGGAACACTCTGTAGACATCTACTAAGTCCATTTGTTCAAAAGTTTGGTTCAGTTCTACTATTTCATTATTGATTTTCTGTCCAGTTGATCTATCTTTTTGTGACAGTGGAGTATTGAGATCTCCCAATATAATTGTATTAGTGCTTATTTGATTTTTCATGTCCTTTAGTACTTGTTTTATATAGCTGGGTGCATTGGTATTTGACGCATATATATTTATGATCGTTATCTCTTCCTCTTGGATTGTTCCCTTTACAAGGATGTAATGACCGTCTTTATCTCTCTGAATCCTTCTTGGCTTGAAGTTCACTTTGTCTGCAAAAAGAATAGCTACCCCTGCTTTTTTCTGGGTTCCTGTGGCATGGAGTATTGTTTTCCATCCTTTGACTTTCAGTCTATGAATTTCTTTCTGAATTAAATGTGTTTCTTGTATACAGCATATTGTTGGATCTTGCTTCTTGATCCATTTCGCCAGTCTGTGCCTTTTGATTGGTGAATTGAGACCGTTAACATTGATGGTTAAAACTGATATGTATTGACTTGTCATGATATTTTCCTGTTGTTGGTTCCCACTCTTTGTTTTTCTGCTTTCCGGCTATTTAATTATTTGCCCTGCCTTGTGGATTCCTTCTGTTGGGGTTCCTATCTCTTTCTAGAATGTCCTTCAGAACGTTTTGGAGTGCTGGTTTGGTGGTCATAAATTTTCTCAGATGTTCTTTGTCATGAAAGTATTTTATTTCTCCATCAATTTTGAAAGATAGTTTTGCAGGGTACATCAATCTGGGCTGAAAATTATTTTCCTTTAGAGCTTGCAATACATCATTCCAAGCTCTTCTTGAATTGAGGGTTTGTGCTGAAAAGTCAGCTGTGATTCTGATGGGTTTTCCTTCATAGGTGATTTGTCTCTTCTCCCTAACAGCTTTTAAGATTCTGCCCTTCTGTTGAATTTCTGGGATCTTGACTATAATATGTCTGGCTGAAGTTTTTTTTTGATCATGTCTAGTTGGTGTTCTAAAAGCTTCACTTATAGGGGTGTCAAATTCCTTTTCTCTTCCAGGAAAGTTCTCCCTGATTATGTCTTTGAACAAGGTTTTAATGTCGTTGATGCTATCTCCTGCTTTTTCATTTATTCCAATTATTCTTAAGTTGTTTATCTTTGAGTCATCTAGCAGCTGCTGAATTGATTTTTCATGGTCCCTTGCTATTTTTAAGAATTTTTCCATTTCATGATCACTAATTGCAAGCCTGTCTTCTATATCTGAGATCCTGTCCTCGCATTGGCTTATTCTGCTACAAATACTTTCAATGGAATTTTTTATCTCTTGGGTATCTGCTTGAATCTGCCTTATGGATTCCATTTCTTTCCTATGCTGAGCATTCATGGTTTCTATAGTTTTCTTAAGTTCATCTATTTTTTTGTCTGTATCAGCTATAGTGTCCTTAAGCATGGTCTTCATTGTAGACATTATCTCTGCAGTTATCTGTGAGATTATTTCTGTTTTAATTTTTTCCAGAACCTCATTCAGTTGCTTTGTTGTTACCACTTCAGATAGGCCAGGTGGGTGGCTTTTGGATTGTCCCACCTCGTTGCTCCCTAGGTTTGCCTTTGGTGAATTGGATGTGTGGGGTTGCATCTTGTTTAAGTGTCATCTCATTTTTTCTTTCTTTAATTCCTGGGGTGATGTTTGCAAATTACCTATAGTAGGTTACTTTATTGCTAGTGTTTAAGATCTTTAGAAGATGACTACTTCTCTGCAGTATCTTCCAAGTGGAGCTTGCTTTTAGGTTTTGAGCTTTCTGCCAGATCCTACCTCTTCAATTAGTTGGGTATGCGAAGTTGCTACCTGTTTGGCCCAGTCCTTGATTCTTTGGTACTGTGCCACTGTATTTTCTGTGTCCCTTAGTCAATCTCAATCATGAAATATCAGGAAGGAAAGATGTTTAGAACAATTATTTCACATTTGGCTATAATGTTAACTAAAGCATCAAACAGAGCCTAGAAAATGACAGACTGAGCTAACCAGTTATTTACCACTTTTAGCTGTATAGAGTTGCGGTTATATAACAAAATCTAAAACACACCAGAAAAATTATATGCAGTATACAAGTCCTGTGTATGTCAATTTTTCCCCTGAGGAGTTTAAATTTAAAATGAGTTAAGGAGGAAATAGAGTATTGGGAGAAGAGGAAGGAATTAGATGTAAGGTTAGAGGACCAAGAGGGATCCCACTAAAATTGGGACACTAGTGCAGAGGACAGGTGGTAGAAAGAGAAGGAAGGGATAAAAGGAAGAACAGATCACAACCACAATCACAAAGAAGTTAGAGGCGCTGTTTACACTCATATAAAAAACCAGAGAGAATAATGAAGGAAAGAGCAAATACACATACAGAAACAAAAACGAAGATAAAAACAATAAAACAGACAGATCAAAAATAAAACCCCACCAAAAAACAAAACAAAACAAAACAAAAACCAAAAAACCCTTCGCCAGAACAAAAAACAAATCAGGAGAAAAAAAAATAATAATAAAAAATAAAAATAAAAATAAAAATAAAAAAAATAAAAAGAATCAGTTCCAGGTGTTGACTCTGCTGTAGGCAGTTACCCTGTGGTGACAGAGTCCTGTTCTGTGCAGGTCCGTCCCAGTAAGCCAGGAGCGCCCTCTGGCGGGCGGTGAGTAGATGCGCGTACTTTCAGGCAGAGACCAGTCTAGCTCGCCTCCGCTCTCAGCGCCCTTTCACGATCCCTGGGCCTGAGAGGCTCAGCGCACTGTCTGGAGCGCGGGGTTCCCTGCACTGGTTCCCGCCGCTCTGGTTTTTCGCCACGCCCCCCACAATGGCGCCGGGCCAGTCGCTCTCTGGCGCGGGACAGGTGTGGCTGAGAGTCCAGTCTCGTTCGCCTGCTGACCTCAGCACACTTTCGTGGGCCTGAGAGGCCCCGTGCTGCCCTGTCCGGAGCACAAGTTCCCAGAGCAGTTTTCGAGCCGCTCTGAGTTTCGCCACACCCCCCACAATGGCGCCCGGCCTGTCGCTCTCTGGCGCGGGGCAGCTGTGGCTGAGAGACACTCACCGCCGGTCAGCGCCGTTCTCCGCCGCTCCCCTGCCCCGCCGCTGTCTCAGGATCCTCCTTGGGGGCTCCCTGGGCACCAGCTGCCACCGTGTGTCCGTAGAATTGAGCCTCCGCTGCGCTGCAACTCCCGGGATAGTAGAAGGTGCGCGCGTGCGGTCTGCTCCTTCTTTCCTTCTTCTTTGTTGGAAGTCACCCGTCACTGGTGCCGGGGGTCCCAGATTGCGCTTCAGAACTTCTCTGGGTTTCGGGGAGGCATCTCCCCCCCTCCTGCGCTTTCCGGGTCGCTATATTCCCGTGTTCCAATGGTAACTTTTAGAGAGAGTTTCGCTGCCTGCTTCTTACTCATCCGCCATCTTGAGGTCCCGCCTGTACACATTTTTTAAGGACAGATTTTCATTGTTAATATCAAAGTGGCATTAAAGATTTGTCTACTTCACTAAAATGAAAGCGAGGGACCAAATCTCTTTAATCATTACTGGCATCATTTTCTTTTTCTTGAAAAACAAAATACTGGCTTATTAAATTTTGAAACAGCAGCCTAACCAGTTTTTGTCTTCCTTTAAATCTTAATTCTTCTTGTCTACTCACACTCCTAACATGTTCAGGCAAATTTTTAAGGGATTAGCCAAGAAAATTCATGGTATAAGTAAAGTGTTGTGCATATGTATGGACTAAGGTTAGAGATTGTTGGATTTATAAATTTTTAACGGTGCCCAATCTAAGAGTAATTTGCCCCAATTTTAGGGTCATGAAACTAGTGCCTTGTTAATACTGGAAAAGATAACAGATAGAAACCTCATCAACGCAACCAATGCCGCCTTGCAAACGTGAGTACTTCAGTGTCTAGTGTAAACTTTGTGATAAAAACAGATAAATGTATCTTTTAAAACATGGGATCAATGGAATAGTCACATATTAGTCACAGAAGCAGTTAAGAAGTAAAGAACAGTTTTTACAACTGATAAAACATTGCTGAAATCACAATTAAAAAGCCTATTACTAAAAATACTTTTGAACAGAAACTATTAAAACATTGACAGTAGTGGGGTGGATTTGGCAATGCATTTACCCACATAATTTTCTGAAGGAAAGTGGTACTGCTATTTGTGTATTTTATGGAATGAACTGTAAAAGTATTATTGAATACTAACAATAAAAGAGATAAGGGGGCCAGTGAGATGGCTCGCGGCATAAGCGCTTGCCTGGCAAGCACAAGGTCCTGAGTTCGACTCCTGGTACCCACATACGAGAAAAGGGCCAGTGATATCGCTCAGCGGCGCGGGCGCCTGCTGGCGCGCGAGGTCCTGAGGTCGACCCCCGGTACCCACAAAAAAAAAAAAAAAAAGATAAGTTTTGGATATGTCTGTAAGCTAAATAAAGATTTTAGAAAGAATCAAATTCTTACTATGAGCCATAAGCCTTTCCGCTAACAGAGATCTTAGATCTGTGTCTCCCATCATCCTTTCCCAATTTCCATTTGCTATTACATTTTAGACTTGGTAAAGAAAAAAACTTAGAATAGGATTCACATTCTTGGGTCAGTCCCTTGAGGGTCCAAAATTTAGACGTGGACCCTGTAAGATGTTTTCAAAAGCTGTTAGAATTTGTGTTACTGCAGTTTACATTTCTTGTATATTCTGTTATGTATGTTTGCCAACCTCATTTCTTAAAACAACTGAAGTGTACAGTTTCACTGGTTAAATCTTTGTAAACATTGACTCCTAGGAGGAAAGTAACAGAAGGGTTTGATGACAGTGGGATATCTGCCTATACGGCCCATGGCTAAGCTTTATACGCAGTGAGAGGCGGTGACAGAGCACTGCACAGAGATTATGCTTTTCCCACCCCTGTTTTCATTGCTGTTAGGAGTCAGTGTCTCAAGTTTGTTTCTGGGTCTTCACAACATGGCAAAACTGCTTTTTCACAGCCGTGTGTCTGTGTACATGCATTGTACACCCATGTACATGTATGATTTTTTTTCCCCCAGACCTCTGCATGTTGCTGCCCGAAATGGGCTAACAATGGTGGTTCAAGAACTTTTGGGGAAAGGAGCAAGCGTACTTGCAGTAGATGAAAATGGTAAGTAGGTTCTGTATTCTCTTCCCTTAACCTATGTCCTGTTAGAAGCTTTTACCTTTCGATGGTCCGTATTTGAAGGAAACGTGGATGTATTTTTACTGGGCAAAGAAGAGGACTGGAGTTAATATTAAGTAGTATGTTGTGGCAAAGGAATGAGGACAGGAGAAACAGGAAAAAGTCCATGAACCTGTAAGTTCACATACCATCTGTTAAGTCAGAGTTAGTGTTCACTATTTACATGTAACACCACTGTTCATCTCAGTAGCCAGAGATTTTGTGCTTTCAAAAAATATTAAGGCCCTACTTTGGCGTCATTCTTATGCAAAACTAATAACTTTTTTTGTCCTGCAGTAATAATTTTTTCATTCTCTTCCTAGATTATTCTCCCTCAGTAAATAAATATTAGGTCTATCATCTTGTTTTGTTTTGGTGCAGGGCATAAAACCCAGGGTTTCACATATGCTAGCACATATTACACATTCCCCCACCACAGCAGTCTCAATCCTTGTTAACCTGTTTTCTTTCCTCTTTCTTTTTTCCTTAGATATAACTTCTAATATACCCAGGGCTTCATGAAGTACTCCACCTCTGAGGTACACTTGCAGCACCTAGTTCTGTCATCTTAAAAAAAATACATTAACCCCACTACTGTTGCCAGCTTCTACTGTTCTTCTCTGTTCCCCATTGCAGCAAGACTACTCAAGAATTAGCTTTTCAGCCGGGCGTGGTGGTAGACGCCTGTCATCCCAGCACTCGGGAGGCTGAGGCAGGAGGATCGCTGCAAGTTCGAGGCCAGCCTGGGCTACAAAGTGAGTTCAAGGCCAGCCTGAACTGCATAGTGAGACCCTGTCTCAAAAAAAAAAAAAAAAAAAAAAAAAAAAAGACACCCCCCCCCCAAAAAAATTTACCTTTTCTGCAATCAGGACTTTGCCTCCACCACACTGCAAAACCATTCTTAATAAGGTCACCCATGGACCTCCACTTGACAGATCAGCTTTTGGTACAACTGATTACTCCTTTTCTTTTGGTAAACTTTTCTTTATTTGGCTTTCAGGACGTTACACTTTATTGATTTTCTTCCTACATTATACGTTACACTTTCTCAATTTCTTTTACAAAATTTCTCTTCCTCCCTAACTCTTAATGCTAGAGAGCTCTAGGACTCAGTCTTAGATTCTTTTTGCTTTCCCAGTCTACATTGACTGTCTAAGTTATCTCATCCAGTTCCTTAGTTCTAAAAACTACCTGTATGCTGATAATTCTCAAATTTATATTGCAGGCCCAAAACTGTCATGATTTCTATATTCATACATCCATATGCCTGACCATACCACATGAATGGCTGATAAATACCTCAGTTCCAACAGGTCCAGAACTGAACAATCAATTCTTTTTTCCTTTCCCCCACCAAACCTCCTCTCATCACAGCCATCCTTATTTCAATAGAAGACAGTTCTCTTTTTATTGCTCATGGCAAGAATTTAAGAGTTTTCTTTGCTTCTTCTTTTTCATACCCAGTGTATATGCCATCAGCATATACTATTGATTCCACCTCTGAAGTATACTCTAAATCTGCACACTTCTTTCTCCTCTGCTACAACTCTGGTGGATCCTTTCTAATTATATAAAAACATGTCTCACCTCTGATTCTGAGTTTACTAATAGTTCTACAGTGACCAGCAATGGTCTCTACCCTGTTACCTTCCGATCTCATTTTCTATTTCCCTTGCTTCATGCTGCCACGCCAGCTGCTCTGTTACAGGGGTGTACATACATACATTACAGTCTTTGTTTTGGCTTTCTCTGGGTGGAACACACTACCCCCAAGTATTCTGCGACTATGTCCTTTACCTGTGTCAAATATTAGCTCAGATTTCATCTCAGTGAAGCCTATCTTGATTACCTTACTTGCACTACAACTTGCTACATTCCCCTACCACAGCACTCAGTCCTTGTTAGCCTGTTTTCTTTCCTTCTTTTTTTTCCTTAGAGATAACTTCTAATATACAATGTATTATTTTTTGGTATGTTGAGTAGAATGAATATAATTTCCATAAAAGCAGAGAACCTTTGTCATTTGTATTCATTGATGTATTCTACATGCTTAGTAGAGTGCGTGGACATATTAAGATTTCAGTATTTGTTGCATGAATGCGTACACCAAGCACTGTGCTAAGTTCTGAGGATGCAGTGTAGAATAAGAAATAGTATGTTCCTTAAATGGAGGGAAGAGCATAAACAGGCTGTCTCAGTGCACTTGAAGTAGTTAAAGGTGTTCAGACCTTTTCTTACAGGATCAGAGAAGGCATTCCAAAAAAGAGATTTCCGGGCCGGTGAGATGGCTCAGCGGCATAAGCGCCTGCCTGGCAAGCATGAGGTCCTGAGTTCGACTCCCGGTACCACATAAAGGAAAAAAAGGGCCGGTGATATCGCTCAGCGGCACAAGCGCCTGCTGGTAAGCGCAAGGTCCTGAGTTCGACTCCCGGTACCCACCAAAAAAAAATAAATAAGGGATTTCCAAGCCAAACTTTGAAGGACTGGTAGAAAGTGAGCAGGGAACTTCTAGGCTGAAAGTGTAGGCTGTTAAAAGGTATAACATGAGATGAATACAAGTACTGTATTAGATCAAGTAAGCAGGGATCTGTGCATTAGAAAGATAGCAGTTAATCTGCAGAGGAGCAAGACTAGAATCATGAAATTAGTTAAGAGTTAGAGACATAGATCATGCCAGAATTAAGGTAGAACCATTGGGGATGAAAAGATATAGGTGGTTTCTAGAGATCTTGTGATGGTAATCTCACTGGGGCTTGGTGAAAGAGTGATGAGATTTGGTGGTTGAAGGAGGAAGTAACATTCCACCTACCTGGGTGAGCTTGTGTGGATGGAAGTATCATTAATTGAGATAAGAATACAAGGGGATAAAGCTGAGTTCATTTGGGGACATCAGTATAAACTCCAAGTGTGCAATTTAGATGTATGGATCACAAGATCTAAGCTGGACATAGAGATTTGGGAATCAATAGTATACATAGTTCTTAAAATCCATATATTCGGGTATATCACCTATGAAGCTAAGTTCAGGCTCACTCAGCTTTAAAAGAAACTTGCATTATCAGTAAACTGTATTTCTGGAAATATAGCTACTATATAAATTAAAATGAGGAACCTAAAATTATAACATACACTTAGTAAGATAACCACATTATAAAACACTAAGTCAGTTATCACTAATACCTACTGCAAGTCTGTGTTGACCATTTTCACAATTTTTAAATACCTGATATTATCCTTATAAAATAAAAAGGACAGTAAAACGTGATAATGAGGTCCAGCTGTGGTGATCTGGGTATCTTCTAATACACTTTGCAGTGTTTAATAGTAATTGTGGTCCAAAGGTGACAAGTTATAGTAAATATCAATCTCACTTTATAATCATTTCTAGTGACATAGTTACAGATTTGTCCAATGAGAACAGGTTGATGAGAGAGGCCAGTACATCCTATATTCACTCTAAAAATGGGATTAGTGTTATTTTGGTGGCTTTTCTCAGATGAGATGACTGTATTATATTTGCATGGAATATCCTCAAGGAGCTTGCTTCTCTTGCATTTCTCATTTGCTAACCACACCAACCCCATGCAGAAGAAAGGAGTCTGTTTTTAGTTGTATTCTGACTAGAAAACACTCCTGAGGCATGTTTCCCTCCCCACTTCCACTCTCATTCAAGGCATTATAGCCTAATGGGTTCTGCCTACCAGCAGCAGGTGTAGCAGTAGCCAGAACCTTTGGAGCTGCAGAAAAGCCCTTAAAAGAATTTTGGGCAATGAAGCATTCTAGTCATTTTGAGCCGTCTTTTTTTTTTTTCCCCAAAAAAAATTTTTATTAGTACAGTACATTCTATTAGTACGTGTTTATGCTATATAATAAATATATATATGTATATACATATATAATATATATATGTGTGAATATATATATATGTATGCAGATATATATATAGTACCTATATATATTGCATTATAGGGTAATCAGGTATTTGTTCCTTTTGACAGAATGGGAATTTTAGAAATGGAACTCCCTATCAAGGATGGTATGATTATACAGTGAAATACCATGTAAGAGTGAAAATGAACTGACTATAGCTACCTACAACAGTGTCTCTCACACATAATGTGAAGCAAAAGTAGATATAAAATATGCATACTATATGAATCCACTTACATTAGGTTCAAAAAATGCAAAACAAATGTTTTTGAACACAAGTAACAAGGAAGTGGTTAACACAGAAGTTCAAAATAGTGGTTACCATTGTGGAAGGAGGGAAAAGGTGATTAGGTGAGGGAATACATGGAACTTCTTGTATGCTGGTATTCTCTTTCTTGAGAATGGTAGTTTCTTGGATGGTGGTTATATAAATGTTGTTTTATTATTCTGCTATTTCAAAAACAAATATGGCTTTTAAAATAAATATATACATATATTTGTGTGAAGGCTGAAATGTAAGTGTAGTATCTAGAAAAAAGTAGATGTGCAATAACAGATGAAGCTATAGAGTAAGATTTTTAAGACATTTGCTGTTTAAATACCGATTGGCTTTGACATGGCTTAAAACAATGAGTGTAAACCACAAGTTCCATATGGAATAATTGAAACTTGCCATCATACAATGTATTCTTAACATCTTTCTTACTTCATCCTCAAGACTGGGTCTTATACCAGCCCCAGCCAAGGTACCATGTGTTTCCTCCTCAATTTGTTGTATTATAAGGCCTTATGTCAAAGGTCAGTTGTCTTCTGCTAAAGGAAAAAAAAAAAATTAAAAGTAGAAAAAGTTATAAAGGAAATACCTTTCTTGACTTAGGTGTTTTTAAAGTTCACCCATTTAATTTATCCATTGTTTTTCTTCAGTGGACTCTAATTCCCCAAGAGATAAGTTAAATCAATAACTTAGTGTCCTTTAATACGTAACTATAGGGCCGGGGATATAGCTCAGCGGCACAAGCGCCTGTCTGGCAAGCACATGGTCCTGAGTTTGATTCCTGGTACAAAAAAAGAAAACTATAAATTAATAGTAAGCCTCTGCTCACCATTCTTAAAAGAAGATTCACTAATCTGTGTGTTTTTTTGCTGTAGCCTGTGAATTCAGTTGGATGTGGATTAGTTGTAAAATTTTGGGGAAATCATCCATTTGTAGGCCTTGGTTTCTTCTGTTGTTTACTCTATACATCTCCTCCCATCCTCGCTTTCTGTGGTTTGTTTGTTTGTTTTTGTTTTTTGAGACAGGATCTCGCTATGTAATTCAGGCTTGCCTTGAACTCACTTTGTAGCCCAGGCAAGCCTCAAACTTGTAGCAATCCTCCTGCCTCAGCCTTCCTAGTGCTAGGATTATAGGCATACACCACCACACCTGGTGTTTCTTTCTTTTTCTGCTTATTGGAAAATTGTGAATCATTCTGGTTAAAACAATCTTTTGTAAGCCAAATAATTTAAAATATATCTAAAGCCAAAGGCCTTTAAGCTTATTTACTTATATTTAGGGAAGTTAAGTCTCAGGATGTTAATTTTTAAATTGTATCTTTAATTCTAGGCTATACCCCAGCTTTGGCATGTGCTCCCAACAAGGATGTTGCTGATTGTCTGGCTCTCATTTTGGCTACCATGATGCCTGTCTCATCAAGTAGTCCTTTATCATCCTTGACATTCAGTGCCGTTAACCGTTACACCAACACCTCGAAAACAGTCAGCTTTGAAGCCTTGCCCATCATGAGGAATGAACCTAGCTCCTATTGCAGTTTTAACAATATTGGTGGAGAACAAGAGTATTTGTACACAGACGTGGACGAACTCAATGACTCCGATTCTGAGACCTATTGAGAGGCTGAGCCAAAGGTCTGAGGAAAGAGTTCTGACACTGAAGCTTCAAACTGTGCTTTTTCAGGAAAAAAGCACTTTCTCGTTCACATACAAATTCAACCTAAGAGGAAAGATCGCACAGTCAACAAATGTAAGAAATGTGATAACATTAGGAAGAATTTTAAAGGCAAGTTTTGCAAAAGGAACTTCTAGAATCTTGATATAGACTTGACCAGAGGAAAATACATTGATGTCAAAGAGCTTTTTGGAGTTCTTTAATTTGGCTTTGCAGTGCCAGAAATAATTGGGGACACTGTGCACCCTAACCTGCTTGCACAAGCAACACTATTGTAAAAGAAGAGATAAGAACACTAGATTTAAATTTTATCAGTAAAATTACAACTAAATTTAATGGCAATAAAAGTTTGGTACAGTAGGCATTATGTGCACAGCAAATTGCCAAAGGACCAAATGACTTAAAAGATTTTTTAATGAATGACATTTTGTGGAAAAACTGGAGTAGGTGAAATGAGACATTATCTAAACCAAACTTCAATATTTCTGAAAATGAAGCTGAGATTTTGTTTTAAATGTTGATTTTTTTAAAAGTAAACATCTGAAAGCCTTCCAATACTGTATTAAACCATGAAAGAAAGCAGATGTATTTTTGCATTTTTTCTTTTACATAAAAATTTTAAAATTCCAATTTTTATAATATTAGAATCAAAAACCAGCTGACTGGATGCAGTATGGGTGAAAATACTTGTGACATAGACATGAAATGGATTGAGGTTGTGGCTGTTGCCCAGTTTTGAATGGTTTGGGTTTAAAATTGAACTATTTTTGTTTAAGAATTTCCCAGAAAAAATTGTTCATGAAATCAAAAAGTACATTATTTCACCCTATTGCAGCTAAGTGGTCCTGGGGAATGGAATTTTCAACCTTACTGCTTTGGATGGATACACCTTTGTCACTTAGGTTATTTTTGTGCCTCTACAATGGGTTGGGGATTTTTGTCATCATTTATTTTGATCTCTTGAGTTTTGAAAAGTGAAGAATAAAAAGGAAAAATCCCTGGCTTATTCCTAAGTTAAAACATTAGCAAATCTCTTGGAAGGCATTTCTGTATTGCGCAAGATTTAAAATACGAGAGCCTTGAGGTCCTGTTCAGGTGTAGAGTAGCATGTTTATAACTTGTTACTATCTGGAGAGAGAAGCTGTTGCCGGCCAAATTGAAGACTGCCTTTCAAGTAACAAACAGAGAAAAGGCTGACATTTAGGCTTTTAAATAATACTTTATGTCATTCTGCTTTTACTGTAACTGTCATTTTCCCAGTAAAAATGATTTTACATATGTAGAGGGTCTTAAAAAGTCTGAGTAAAATTCCACAAATTGCAACAAAATACCCAAATTCATTTAATCCTTTTTGTATTGTGAAACTGGAAACTTTATGACATTGTAAATTATCAGCTGGTTTTTCTGAATATAAAGTGTGAAAACACAGAACAGTATTTTGATCTATTTGATAATTTTGTGGGTTTTTTGAAGAATTACTGAGCATGTACATAGAAATAGTGACTGCTTGAATACTGTATTTACTTGCACTCTTTCAGTACATCAAGATTCCTGTATATTTTAGAGTATAATAAAACACAGATGTGAGTTGTATTTAATGAATAATGTATTTGTATCTGTGCATATTATCTAAAAATCTATAAAGTTTCTAGGGCATTGACTACTAGATTTTAAGCATTTTTGCTAAAATATTTACAAAATTATAAATATAATCCTTCATCTTTTCTTTATAATATAAAGAAGTCATAATAAACCCTTCCTCATTATTAGAGGTAGGAAGGTAAATATCCATTTTAAGGACAGTAGACTATACATTTTCTATTGTGTCTTTTGAAAAAAAGAAAACTTAAGAGGATTCTAAAAGTATACGTATGTGTGCTTTCTCTTTCCTTTTAGGAATTCTCTTCTGAATTCCCTGAGGGAATTTTCTAGAATCTCAGAATTGAAAGAGCCCTGAGGTTCATCCAAGTCTAACCTCTTAACCAATGCAGGAGCCCCTTCTACAAGGGTGATCTTTCCACCTGAACACTTCCAGTGACTCTACCTCACCAAACAGTCCTCCATTCAGTTGTTGAGCAGCTCTAACTGTTAGAAAGGTCTTCCTTAGATGGAGTTGAAGCCTCCCTTCTGGTAACTTCTGTCCTTGGGCCCAACCAGGTCTGTCCTCTGAGACAACGTTGGAAAGATGAATCTCCAGCCCTCTGCCTTGTCTTCTCTTTCACAGGCTGTTTGACTTTTGCTGAAGTGATTTTCAGAAGGACTCATTAAACACTCTGTTAGATTTATCAAATCTAACGAAACCCAGGGTGTAGTTATAAAGTAACAGGCTCTTTTCAGTATATCATCACACAGCAGCACTTTGATCCTGTACCACTTTATGTAAATGATGCTGTTACTAGAAACATCTGCGAAGTGGTCCCTGCCATTGCTAGTGCACTAAGAAAACTGTTGCGCTGCTTTGTGAGCGCGTGTGTGTCTGTCCCCCAGCTTGAGCAGCCACTTCTTTTGGTGTGCACCTGATGAGGGGAATCACAAAGTGTTGTCCCAGATAGTGTTTGCACAACCCCAGTATTTGGAATAAGTACAGGGACTACTTAAATGAATGGGCACAGCACCCCCCTAAGTTCCTTTATAGTTACACCTTGTGTGTCAAATGCATTCAGGCCCTGTTCTGTATTGTTTTTTTATCCTCGAGCAGAAAAGCCAGTTTGCTTTCTTTAACTTCTCCGTGAAAGGTAACATCTGAAATTTCTGATTCTGTGTATCATAATACCAGTTTCTGCTCACAAACAAATTTGGGGAAATGGTGATAACAGTAAAGACCTCCTTTAATAGGACATTCAGCTCAAATAGTGCCATTTAGTTCAGGAAATCTCTAAATGTAGCTGTAAATTTGGGAATTTAATTTGGCTTATATTGGACCTTTTAAATGAAATAAAGTTTTTTTAATGCAATAAATCATGTGTCTTTCTTTTTATAACAACTTTCCTTTTATAGTGTCTAATTCATTGTTCGATTATGAGTTTTTATCTTACTTTTTTGGGGTTTTTTTTGTTTTTTGAGAAAGGGTCTCCCTATATAAACGCAGGCTGGGCTTGAACTCACTGTGTAGCCCAGGCTGGCCTCCAATTCATGGCAATCCTCCTGCCTCAGCCTCCCAAGTGCTGGCATTACAGGTGTGCACACCTGTAATCTTTAAAAATCTAGTGACTTTTCAGTAAAACTGTCTTTAGACTTAGATAAGCATATTCATTCAACAAATATTGTTTACTTGCTCCATACTAGGGAGCGAAAATGGGCAGAAAACCTAGAAATTGTGATGATATCCTTTAGGAGCTGACAGTCTCATCATGTAAAGGTAAAAAGAAAGTAATAAAGACCAGAACAACCTCGTGGAAGAGGCGGCGCTGAGGCTGGAGATTGAAAAACCAGTATAATTTGAGCCTGTGGAGGGGATATAAATGGTATCCTAGGCAGAAAGAACAGAACCAGCAGTTCTTAAAATGGCTGATGGAGGGACCGTTTGAGATAGAATACATAGCATTTAGCTTTCCTGAGCGTACAAAAATCATGAAAACACACAAAAGAGCTGATTATAAATATGTGCAGAGATGAAATAACAAAAGAACAAATAAATAGGTGATTGGAGGAGCAGGTTGAAAGATCTTTAATCTCTAAAAATCTCTATGCAGGTACAGTAAGTCCCCAATTTACAAACAAGTTTCATTCCAGGAGAATTGTTTGTAAGTAGGATTTGTTTGTAAGCTGACAGAGTGAGTCTTACATAGTACACCTGTGAAAGTTTGCAACTCAAACGTTTGTAAGTTGGGGACTTTCTGTAATAATAATAGAAAGTGCTTGTACAGCATCTATTATATACTAAACAAGTTTTGTGTGTGCTTGAAATATATTATCTCTTAATCCACACAACTCTCCTATGAGGTAGGTACTATTAATAGCACCACTTAGCAGATGAGAAAGAGATGTAACTTGCCAGAGGTCACCTGGCTGGTAATTTGTGAAACTAGATTCAGATCCAGGCAATTATTTCCATAGTCCACACACCACCCCCTGATGATTTCTAACATGCTTTCTAATCCTTGTTGAAATTAGTAATTTTTAAGTTGGAACAAACACTTTACTATGTAAATTCCCTTTCATTATATTCTCTTAGGGCACTATTTTTAGAAGAAACACATAAATCTGACCACAACAGATGTTTATGAAACACGTGCTGTATGCCGGAAAGTTTGAGGCTCTGGCATAGGGCAGTGAAGGAGGGGTCTTAGAGTGGAGCCTAAAAGACTGACATCGACCTAACATTTCCATTATTGCTGTCTAACCACCTCACACCTCAGTTGCTTAAAATAATCATTCTTATTCGTGCCTTTGCAGGTTGGCTGACAGGCTTGTCTGAGGGACTCTGCTTCAAGCTGGGGCTTCAGTGAGACTATGCCACCCATTAGGAGGTGGACTTCAGTCTGCTACATCTGTGCTCATCCTTGGACCTGGGCTAGAATACAAAAGTGGTACGGAAGTTTTCTCTGTCATGGTGAACGCACAGGAAGGCAAGCCTGACCACACCAACATGGTTTGCACTTCTGTGCATCACATCTGCAAGTCACACAGCTGAGCCCGACCTCTGTGGGATTGGGCAGTATTCTCTGCCAATTAGAGGGGTAGTTTGGGTTCACTTTCCACAATTCACATAACCCTGAAATGATGAGCCAACTAGTGTGTTCCTGTTCGCAGTTTTTTCAAAGAATGTGCTTCTTCCTTTTTCCTTCGTGCCTGTTTCTTCCCTATTTGTGCTATGTTTCTAGTGCGGGTGCTGCAGGTGTGAAGCTGTGTAGGAAAGATTTGAGTTGGGAAGGCCTGCCTTGGCAATGTAAGACTGATTAGTTGTTGGGTCTGCACTTCTCCAAGATAAGAGAACCGACCTCTTGCCCACCTAAATCTCCAGAAGAATATAGCGCCAGTCCCCTCTCCGGCATCCTCCTGTGGCAGTCCCATAAGGCAGAACCTAGTCTAAACAAGATAGTAAGGGTGGTCAGTAACTACTTTTAAGACGAAAAGATGCTGTTGTATAAAACTTTCCACTTGAATCATTGCTCATTTCTCCCTCTCTAGCACTTACGTAAGTCTCCATCTCTGCGTCATTACTTTTTTGTGACACAGTAAAAGTGAGTCTCATACACCTTTGACACATATTGCTTTGCGCTTCCTAACAGTCCCCTCCAAACCACAAGTGCTTTTCCTCTTGCTTCCAGCCATCCTGGGCTCTGACTGAGCACTGTACCACGGTACTCTGTCGCACTGTACAGCACGCACGCAGCAACACAACTGTGACAATGTCCGGCACACACATGACCTACTTCCACATTTGTTCACGTCTACAAATGTTCTTAATGTGAGGTTCCTTCATAATGCGAGGTTCGTTCTTATCTGAGTTTGCAACTTGAATATTTGTAAGTCAGGCACTTATTTTTCATTTCCTTATAATTAGCACACTCCTTTTGCCTTGTGTCTGCTATCTTAATTAGAATTTGAATATAAAAAGTTACTTTGAAAATGCAGTGATGGGGCCGGTGATATAGCTCAGTGGCATAAGCGCCTGCCTGGCAAGCGCAAGGTCCTGAGTTCAACTCCCGGTACCCACATATAAAAAAAAGAAAAAGCAATAATGTTTTTGTTTTTGTTTTTGTTTTGAGACAGGGTCTCACTATGTAGTTCAGGCTGGCCTTGAACTCTCTCACGTAGCCCAGGCTGACCTCAAACTCAGCAATCCTTCTGCCTCAGCTTCCTGAGTGCTGGGATTACAGGTATGCACCACCACGCCTGGCAAAAAAGCAGTAATTTAATCTTAAAATATTTCAACAAACATTCCTGAAGTACATATTCTGTGGCAAGTACTGTTTTACATACTGGAAGATACACCAGGGATAATAATGGTAAGTCCCTGCCCTCAGGAAACTTACGTTCTAGTCAGGGAGACAGACAAGAAAAATTCCAGATGGTTAGTGGACAGAAAAATTGTGAGAGTAACTGAATAAATGCTTGAGTTCTGGTATTTAGGAAGGAGGTCCTTGAGGATAAAAAGGTTGCTCATTCATTTATGCACTAATAGAACATTAGGTGCCTTAGATTTTGCTGAGTAAGCGAAGGAATGCTGACATAACTAATAAGAGCAGGAAAAGAGATGGAGATGGAGAGCTAATCCACCAAAACAAGCTTGAAGATTGTGCTGAGTGAGGTTAACCCAAAGCCATGCCGTAAGTTAAGAATCGTGTGTCCTTTGAATAGGGGCTGGTTTATCAAAGTGAGTCCTTTTTGAATGGCTGCTGGATTCATGGTAGCCATCTTGCTTCACCTCCCTCTAGCAATGAATATAACACAGTACTTGGAGTTGGACAAGATAACGCTACACCCTAAAACGTGTTTTATAACAGGAAAAAAAACGGGTTCATTTCCTGAACCCAAAGTAACATCAGATACTATAATACTGGCACAACTCAAATAAGAACAACTAAAATGCATGTTTTGGGGCCGGTGAGATGGCTCAGCGGCGTAAGCGCCTGCCTTGCAAGCACGAGGGCCCGAGTTCGACTCCCGGATCCCACATACGAAAAAGGGGCCGGTGATATCGCTCAGTGGCACGGGTGCCTGTTGGCGCGCGAGGTCCTGAGGTCGACCCCCCGGTACCCACAAAAAAAAAAATAAATAAATAAAATAAAATAAAATGCATGTTTTGTATCGATAGTAAATCTTTTAACCTGCTGCTTTGGTGTAACCTGGTTGGAGCCCTCATTTCTGGCACTGAGCCAGCAAGACTCACCACTTGTGAAAGAAACTACTTGTGGTTGTAATGTTTAAGTCTTAAAACAGGCACTACCAAAATCTAAGAAAATGTGAAAAGAATTCAAGGAAAGGGTACTTCTGAAGAAGAGCTTTGTCTTTTGAACCTGAGTAGTTCTGAAGGTGTTAAGGGTCTGGGGGAAGGGGCTATTAGTTGCCCACAGTTCGGTGACTGAGGACCTAAGACACGAAGTGCAATATAGCTGAGCGTTCCCCAGACAATTCCCTGGGTTGGGGGGGATCACTGAATCCATGAAAACATCAATCTTTTTGACACTTTAACTTTTACTAGTTGCATCCCTCACTCTCCAGCTCTGTAGTAGCGTTGGAAACTAACAGCCCACATTCCTGGTGCAGCCTAGCAGCCACTAGAAAGAAAAACAAAGGAGGAACTCTTTAAAGCCTCATTCCTAAATGTTACCTCATTCCCATTTCTGTTCATTCATGTGACTCTTTCAAATTCCAACTCATTCACTGGCCAATGAGTGCTTCAAAATTTATGATGTTTTGGGAGTGGTGGCCTGCACTGGTAGCTACTCAGGAGGCTGAGGCAAGAGGATCATTTGATCCCAGGAGTTTGAGACCAGCCTGGACAACATAGCAATAGCCCATCTCAAGGAAAAAAAAAAAGTGGGATGCAAAATCTGATAGAACTGGATGGAGAAATAGATGATTCCACTTTTATCATTGTAACTTCTCACCCGTCTTATCAGTAATAGACAAAACTAGCAGGCAGAAAATCAGAACGTAAGTGAACTTGACATCACTAACTGTAATGAACATCTGTAGACTACTTCATCCCAACAGCAAAATAAACATTCTTCTGAAGCTCACATGGAGCATTCAACCAAGATAGACCACATTCTGAGCCATAAAACATACCTTAACAAGCTTAAAAGAGTAGAAAATATAAAATATTTGCCCTCTGTGATGAAATGAAATTAGAAATTAATAAGACAGCTGGAAATACTCAAGATATTTGAAGATTAACACTTCTAAATAAACTATGGATGAAAGAAAGCTAGAAATATTTTTTAAATATTTTCAATTAGGGCTGGGGTTATAGTTTAGTAGAGTATTTGCCCAGCAAATACAGGGCCCAAGGTTTGATCCCTAGAACCACAAAAAAACAAAAAAAATTTTTTAAACTTTGATTTAAATGAAAATATAAAACAATTTACCAAATTTGTGGGGTTCCACAAAAACAATGCTTAGAAATTCATGGCATTGAATGCATACATTTAAAAAGATCTAAAATCACTCCCAAAGCTAGAAAACAAAGAGCAAATTAAGTCTGAAGTAAACAGAAGACAAAAAAAGAGTAGAAATCAATGAAATTGAAAACAATTTTAATAGAGAAAATCAATGAAACTAAAAGCTGGTTCTTTGAAAAATTGATGAAAAGCAGTAAGGCCTTAGCTACACTAAGAAAACACAACTAATATTAGAAATATGCGATTCCACAACAGAGCCCTGGACATTAAAGGAATAGTAAAAGAATGCAGTGAAAAACTTTCTACCAAAAATTTGATGTTCTAGCCGGTGAGATGGCTCAGTGGCGTAAGTGCCTGCCTTGCAAGCGCAAGGGCCCGAGTTCGACTCCCGGATCCCACATACGAAAAAGGGGCCGGTGATATCGCTCAGCGGCACGGGTGCCTGTTGGCGCGCGAGGTCCTGAGGTCGACCCCCCGGTACCCACAAAAAAAAAAAAAAAAAAAAATTTGATGATCTAAATTAAATGCTCCAATTCCTTGAAAGACACAATCTGCCAAAACTCACACAAAAAGAAATAGACCACCTAAACAAACCAATATCAAAGAAACTTGAGTCAAAGCATCAGGCCTAGATGGGCTTACCGGTGAATTCTACCACTTATGGAAGAAATTCTACCAGTTCTCTATAAAGACATCCAGAAATGGAAGCTTCTGGACAATGTCTTTTAGAGATAGAAGCTCATAGAATGGCTGGGCCTGGTGGTGCACACCTGTAATCCTAGCACGTGGGGAGGCTGAGGCAGGAGGATTGCTGCAGGTTTGCGGCCAATCTGGGCTACATAGTCCAAGGCCAGCCTGAACTATGTAATGAGACCCTGTCTTGGGGAAAAAAAAAAAAGGAAGCTCATAGAATGAGTTAGAAAAACATTAGTTTGCCAGCAATTCCCTAATACCCAGATCAGAACAAAGTTACTGTACAGGCCACTATCTCTCACAAGTAGAAATGTGGTAACTCTCAGCAAAATGCTAGCAAATCAAACTCAACAATGTATAAGAAGAATTAAACCCCATGACCAAGTATTATCTCAGGTGCGCAAGACTGGTTCAATATTTAGAAATTAAAAATATCCATCACACCTGTAAACTAAAGGAAAATCACATAATTATATCGATGTAGAAAAGCCATTTGACAAAACCTAGCACCCATTTATTTTTTAAAAGACAGTTAACTAGGACTAGAGGGGAATGTCCTCATCCTAATGAAGAATATCTATACAACTTTTACAACTAATAGTAACAGTGAGAACCTCAAAGCTTTCTCACTAAGATCAGGAAGAAAGCAAGAATGTCCCCTCTCTACCACTGCTTTTCAATCCTATACTGAAAGTACTACATTAATGCAGTTAAAAAAAGGAATAGAAGATACACAAATTGAAAAGGAAATACATGAAACTCTTTGTTCACAGGTGACATGTTGGTCTATGTAGAAAATCTGAAAGATTCAATAAACGGAAACTGATAGGTGACTATAGTAGGATAGAGGATGCAAGGTTAATCCACAAAAGTCAGGTTACTTTCAAATATACCAGCAACGAACAGTTTGACTTGAAGTTTAAAACAATACCATTTACATGGCATGCCCCATAAAATTAAAAACAGGTTCAAATCTAATGAAATATATACATCAGCTGTGTCAGGTAAACTACAAAATTTTGTTGAAATCAAAGGACTGAATAAACTGGTACCAACAGCCCATGTTCACAGAGATCCAGTATCGTGAAGATGTCAGTTCTTCCCTGCTTGTTTATAGATTCAGTGTAATCCTAATCAGAGACCCAGCAAATTATTTGTGAATAATTACACTGATTCTAAAATTTGTATAGAGGCAAAAGACCAGAATAGCCAATACGATATCGAAGAACAAAGTTGGAGAACTGACTCAACCTGACTTCACAACCTACTATAAAGCTGCAGTAGTCAAGAGAGCATAGTGTGGGCCAAGTAAATAAGTAAATAAATATGCAGACAAACCAATAAATCAGAATGAGGAACCTAGAAATAGACCCACAACATAACTGATTTTTGACAAAGCAGCAAAGAATGTGATAGAGCAAAGAGTCATTTCAACAAATGGTGCTAGAACAACTGAACATGTACATGCAAACAAAAAATCTAGACACAAAACTTACACACTTAACAAAAATTAGTTCAGAGTGAATCACAGACCTAAATAAAATGCAAAATTACAACACTCAAGATAACATAGATGAAAATCTTGATGACCTTGGGTTTGGCAATGACTTTTAGATAAAACACCAAAGACACAACCCTTTAAAAAAAAAAAAAAAAGAAAATGCTAAGCAGCTGGGCCTGGTGGTGCATGCCTGTAATCCCAGCACTCAGGAGGCTGAGGCAAGAGGATCACTGTGAGTTTGAGGCCAGCCTGGGCTACATAGTAAGTTCAAGGCCAGCCTGAACTAAAGAGCAAGATCCTGTCAAAAAAAAAAAAAAAAATGGTAAGCTGAGCTTCATTGACAAAAGACACTGAAAGAAAATGAAAAGACAAGCCATCAACTGGGAGAAAACATTTGCAAAAGACATTAGATAAAGGAATGTTACCCAAAATATACAAAAGATCCTTAAAATTCAATAACGCCTTTTAGAAAATGGACCAAACATCTCCATAGACACTCACCAAAGAAGATACACAGTAGCTCATCCTTATTCACAGTTTAACTGCAGGCCGAAAACATTAAATGGAAAATTCCAGAAACAAATAATTCATAAAGTTTAAATTGTGCACTGTTCTAAGTAGTATGAAATCTCTCACCATCTCGTTCCATCAGGATCTGAATCATCCATTTGTCCTTCATATTCATGCTGTGTACACTACCCACCTGTTAATCACTTAATACTAATCACTTAGTCTTTGCAATTTATCCTTACAGTAGTACTGCTGCAATTTGAATATGCTGAAGAGAAACCATAAAATGCTTCTTGTAAGCAAAAAAGTGAAAGTTCTCAATAAGGATAGAATAAAATCATATGCTGTGTTTGCCAAGGTTTACAGTGAAATAAGATATTTTCAGACCACATTCACATAACTTTTATTATAATATGTTGTTATAATTATTACTAATTGTCAATCTCTTACTGTGCCTGATTTACAAATTAAACTATCATAGAAAAAAATTATATAAGGTTCAGTACTATCTGTGGAATAGTATCCCTTGTGGATAAAGGGAGACTACTATACAAATGGCAAGTATATAAAAAGATGCTCCACATCATATGTCATAAGGGAAACAAAATAATAAGATACCACTACACCAAATAGAATGGTGAAAATTGAGAACACTGACAACAAATGCTGGTTGAGATGTGGAGGAACAAGAATGTTTTCATTGGTATGAATAAAAATGTTTTAGCTACTTAGAAGACAGTTTGGCAGTTTCTTAGAAAATGAAAACATAGCCTTACTAAATAGTCCTTGGTATTTATTTACCCAGAGAAATTGAAAATGTATGTCTACACGAAACCTGCACATGGATGTTTATAGCAAACCTACTCATAATTGGCAAAACTTAAACATAGGTGGTTGGTCAAATAAACTGGTACATCCAGAAAATAGAGTATTAGTGCTAAAAAGAAATGAGCTATCAAACCATGAAAAGACATGGAAGAAACTGTGGAAGACCAGCTAGGAAGATTGAGGCCTAATTGGCCTCCTTTGTGAGCACTAAGGAGAAAGGTGGTATGCAAGTGTGCTGACACATTGCAGGTTCTAGAGAAAAGTTAATACAGCTGAGATCCTGTTGTTTACCCAGACATGTGCCATGGATGGTGGGAGGCAGATGAATCTTGTGATACTCTAATTGCTTGTTCCCGTGTCTGAATAAATAAAGGCAGGGTGAGCCAGTCACTTGGGGCTCTTTGTAGAAGGCAGACAATATTTTAACCTGGCCCCCACATTTTAACCTAATTCTATGTCTCTTTGTTTGTCATCCTAGTTCGTCTTCCAGTCAGGTACAAAGCTCATAGGCTGGCTCCTACAAGACTTAAATGTGTATTACTAAATGAAAGAAGCCAATAAGGCTACATACTGTAAGATTACAACTATGTCATTCTGGAAAAAGCAAAACTCTGGAGATAGTAAGATCAATGGTTGCCAGGAACTAAGGGGGAGGGAGGGTGAAAAGGCAGCACATAGGATTTTTAAGGGCAGGAAAACTACTCTGAATGATACTATAAAGAGAATCATCCATAATATTAACACTAAGAAAATATTAAAAACACTGAAATTGGTTTGTACTATTCCAAATCTCTAACTATGAACACAAGTCATATTTTAAATGAAATCAGATACAGTGGTGGTGAATGTGTGTTATCATTTAAAGCAGTAAAAGGTTCGCTATCAAGTATATCATGTTTACAATTTTCTTTTTTAATTTTATGTTATTTGCTACATTATAAATCTTTGTGCCAGCATAGAACATACATATTCTTGAAACAAAATATACATTGTATATAACATATAAATACAAAATAATAAATACACATGGTGCATTATAGCTTTCTGGTGTTCTATTTTAAGACACTGGATATGTAGGCTGTCATGTTTTATGTGGATTTAGATCATGGAGAAGCAAAAGATAAGTCTAGAACCAAATCTGGCCAGCGAATCAGGAAAGGAAAAGGTCAGTCTTTCTGAGTTGGAGTTTCTTCCCTTTGTGTGTAGCAGTGCACAAAAACAGAACCACTTGAATAGCAGCTACAGTGAATCACTTTTCTGAATGGCTGGACAGTATTGCTATGAGTGGACTTGAGCCAGACTGCCCTAGCAGGAATTCCGACTCTGACACCTCCTAATTGGGTAGCCCTGGTCAAACCTGATCTCTCCCTGCTTCATTCAGTTTTCCTTGGAACTGAATGTGGAACAGTGATAGTACCTCTCTCCTGGGACCGTGGTGGGAATTGAGAAAGTACGTGGAATTTGGTACATGATATGCATACTGCACTGATTTATGAAAAGGAGCAAATGAGATACTGATCAGCCTAGACTGAACTCTGCCACTTTCTGGCTGTGTGACCTTTGAACAAGAACATATGTCTTGAAACTCAAATGTCTTGTTTGTGAAATGAAAGTCATCCTACTAATCTCCCAAGGTTGTTGGTGAATGAAAGGAAGACTTCATATAAAGGATCCAATATAATTGCCTGATATGGGAAAACTTCCTGAAAGGCAGCTTAGAAAAGGCTTCACTACTATGACATTCTTTCCCCTAGTCTACATGATCTTCTTTGAGGGAAAAGGAATAGTCTAAATCATTAATGATAAGTAAATAAGATTAAAATATCTACTTTATTAGCCTGGGTCCTCTAAGAGACAGATGTCATGACAGGATCAAATGTTCAGGAATTTGACTAGAGGAAATAAATGCCTGTGTGAAAGGACATAGGCACTAGGGAGGCTGGGAAACTCAAACCCCAATGCAGTTCTAACCTGAAGGAGAGATCAGGATCAAAGGGTGGGTGGGATGATGCTACCTGCCACGAGTCTAAGGAAGGTTGGACAACACTTGGAGTTCTTGGGCCACAGGTGGCCAGTGACCTAGAGCACCCTCTTTCCCAGGAATGGGGGAAAGCTCTGCCCACCACATTCAGTCATTGATGAGAAGCAGCCTGTGGAGGCGCGGCCTCGTTACAAGAACAGTGATGGATTTCAAACTGCACCAGCAGGGACCATGGGTCAGTTATGCTTCCTAGAGTAGGTGTGTGAGACACATCAACTTAACTCTGAGTTAGGATTCTTGGACCCATGTAGCCCTGGAGAAGCACTCAACTTTTATAAATGTGATACAGGCCTCTAGGAGGATGTACTAGGTACTGGGAACCTTGCTTGGCACTAGGCCTGGCCCTGATGGAGTTCACTGCCTGATGGGGACCGTGGACACAGGACAAATATGTACAACCCTGAGTGATCAAGGGGCGGCAGCAGAGCTATGTGGCCAAACACAGAGTTTGGATTTCAGAGACAGGTCAGTCTGTTTTCAGCAAGTCACACCACCTCTTGAGTTCTCATCAGCTGTCAAAGGCAAGTGGAAGCCCTCCATCATCCTAGTTGTGCAAAAGTATTCAGCTCGCTAAGCTATCCTAGAGCAATCCACTGAATATAAAGTAGAGAACAATTCATATTCTCAACAGGGTCAGGGAAATTTAAAGAGAGCCTGGTTCCTAGAAGTGCCAAGCAACCTGGCTGTTGGGTGGGAAAGCCTACCTCTCTGGATTGTCAGGAGACCCAGGACTGAAGGGGTTGACTCCCATAAGATGCCATCTGGGTAGCAAGTAGAAAGGTTATGATTGCTGGAACATGGACAAGATAATAGATGGCTGTGTGTACAAAGGCTGCGTCTGAGCATCTGGCAAGATTGCTTTGGTGTCAATTATTTGGACACACAAACATTCCATTGTTTCTCTCTGTGGGGCAGCCTGGTATCACTCAGGTAACAGGTGCAAGAAGGAGACACTCTTTTCATTAACCAGATAAAAACCATCTAGAGAGCTGGCACATGTGTTATATGCTGTCTTAGTCAGCTTTCCCATCACTGAGACACAATACCCAGCATCCAGAATTTAAAGGAGGGAAGGTTTAATTTAGCTCACAATTTCAGGAGATTCCATACATGGTCAGCAAGCTCCGAAGAAGAAACCTCATGGTGGGAAGGCATAGCAGAGCAAAGCTGCTTAGTTCATGGCAGCCGGGAAGTAGAGCAGGAGAACAGTACTAAAGATAAATGGGCAAGGGACCATATGCGTGCCCAAGGTCACACCTCCATGACCCACCCAGACACACCTGAGAGTGTGCTTTAATAATCTATTAGATTTTTTAAAATTTATTTATATTAGTTCATATTTGCCATACATAATGATCACATTCATCATAGGAAATTTATACCTGTACATAATATGTCAATCCTTTTTTTTCCCATTCCCCTCCACTCCCTTTGACCTTTCTTCCCCTCCCCATTTACAAAAGCTTTGTTTCCATTTTCTTCCTTTCCATTCTTTTTTTTTAAACCATTTTCTTCATTATGGTCATTATCTCTTTAATTCTGTATAATTATTTCTGTTCTGGTTTTGTCAAGAGACTTGGTCATCTGTTTTGTTACTTCTACTACTACCATTTCAGAAAGTTCGGCTGGGTGGCTTTTGGTGTCCTCCACTTCAATGCATCCTGGATTTGCCTCAGGCAAGTTGAGGGTATTGGGTTGCATCTTGCTTCCGTGTTTTCTCATTTTCTATTTTTTATTTGTTGGTTTGTTTTCTGCATTCGGGCTTGTAAATTGCTTATGATAGATAGTTTTATTACTAGTATTGAGACCTCTTAAGGAAATGACTACTTTTCAGAGATGTCTTCTAGGCACAGCTGGCTTTTGGCCTTTGAGTCTGTCCCAGAATCCTGCCTCTTCTGTTTATTGGGGATGTTTGGCCTGTTTGGCCCCGCACCCAGTTCTTTGGTACTGGGCTGTATACTGTTATACCCCCAGGCAATCTAAGTATTGGCATGTAAGGAAGATCAGTTGATCACAGCTATGTTACCTTGGCTAAAGCAGTACAATCAGTAATAACAATAGCATCAAACAGACTGGAAAATGACAAACTGTGATAACTAATAATTTGCCAACTTTAACCCTAGTTACAAGATTTAGAGTTATATAACAAAATCTAAGACAAATCAGAAAATTACATACAGTAAATATCCACTCAATAGGTCATTTTGACCCTAAGGGGAAAAATTTTAAAAGGGAGAAGAGGAAAAAATAGAAAAAAGAAAGAAGAAAACGAGATTAGAAGCAAAGCTGAAGGACAAACGAAGATTACCCAAGCCTCAGAAAACTGATGAAGAAGACAGGAAGGAAGGAAAGAAGGAGAAAGCAAAAACAAGAACAAAACAAAACTAAAAAACCAAAAACAATGTTCATACAAAAAAAAAGAAAAGTGATTTAAAAAAAAACTCAAATGAACAAAAATTTTAAAAAGACCAAAAGCAAACAAAAAAATAGAAAGAAAGACATTTCTCTGTGATTTCAAGCCTGTGGTTATCTTGTGGGGTCTACAGTTTTGTGGCAGTATCCAATTCAAGGTGTGACTCTGCTCTTACTGGTACACGAAGGAAGAGGTTAGAGCCCAGATCTGTGGTGGATAATCCCAGCAAGCTGGCAGTAGGATTATGGCATGGCACTGGTTCTGGGACTTTCAAATCCACAGAAATTCATGTTGAACTTGGCCTCTGGTCGTGGGGGTGCAGACTGAGTCATTTAGCTTATAACGCTCTGGGTGTCTCTTGCTGGCCTGACCATAGTTCCCTGACCATGGATGTCTCCCGTGATGGTCCTTCATTCAGTCACTGTGGAAGTTTAACACAGGGAGCTCTAAAGTGAAGCCAACCTGCAGCTGCTTTGAGTCCCAGGTTCAGTTGGCCCTCCCTAAAATGGCATCTGACCAGGCACTGTCCCCAGGGGACACTTGGACTGGAGTCACTCAGCAGCTGTTGTAGTGCATGGCATCCACTATCCATCCCACTGGTATAGGCCTCTGGGGTCGCCCACTTCCACTGTGTCTCTGTAGAATCGATCTTCCTTTTTCTTCACCAGGAGCCAGGAGCCAGGGAGAAAGTGCAGACTGCTCCTTCGTTTTACTGCATTGTGGTCTATCTCTTCCGTTTCTCTGCAGCCTCCAATTTTCCCTTTGGCTTCTTCCTAGGTCCCAAGGATCCACCTCTCTCCTTCTTTTCTTCCCCAAGTTGTTATTTTTCAGTGTCTAGATTCCAAATTTTGGAGAGGTTAATTTATTGCTGCTTACTGCTCTGCCATCTTCCCAGAAGCCTCTACTAGATGTTTCTTGATCCAATGAAACTGACATATCTGGACTAATGATCACACATGCAGACCAGGGCTTTGTTCATTTTTGCCTTCTCTCATGTGTCCACAGGAGACGGTGGACATGACTGCCAGCGTAACTTCTATTTTGAGTTATTTCTTTCAACTATTTTCTTTGTTACAGTTACATCCTAAATTTCTGGTATTTGTTTCTTTAAAATGACTTTTATATTAAACAATAGGTTAGATTCATGCCTAGGAAAGCTGACAGCAATTCTGGGGAAGGTGCCCTTAAGCAGTCAGTCCTTCACTCCTCCACAGGAGTGGTCTTCTGAACCTACGGCAAAGAGGCAGCCGGGACCATCCATCTGAGAAAGAGGTTTACCTGCGATGTGGAAAGGCTACCCCCTTGTATAGTGCTTGTAATATGCCTTGTCACTGCTGTTAATAATTAATAGATTATGATAACCAGTATATTAGTTAATTCATAAATTTCTCATGCACAGACTGCCTAGGTTCAAATCCTTACTCAGATATAGCTAGATGTTCTCTGTCCAGTTGTTTAACCTCTCTGTGTCTCAGTTTCCTCATCTGTAGAATTGGAGGTAATAAAAATACCTATCTTATAGCATTGTTAGAAAGATTTAAATGAGTTACTATGCACAGCAATAAATAAATAAAAATCTTATATCAGTATAGCAGCCTACTTTGAGGTAGATTTACAATAGCCACAAATTCTTTTACATTCTTCCCAAAGACAGGATCTATGTTTCCTCCTCTTGAATCTAGAAGGGTTCTGTAGGAATTTTACTAACAGAATAAGGCAGAAGTGCCACTGTGCCTATTTCTGGCCCCAGTCTTTATAAGTCTCCCCCTTTCTGTCTCTTGTCTCTCTCCCTCCCTCCCTTCCTCCTCCTCCTCCTCCTTTTCTCCCTCCCCCTCTCCCCTCCCTTTCCTTTTCCTCTCCCCCTCTTCCTTCCTCCCTCCCTGAGGTAACCTTTTAGAAGTCTGACTGCCCTAACACCAGCATGCTAGAAAGAGCACATAGAGGGGCTCAGAAGAGCCCTCCCACTGTCCCATCAATGTCTCAGGTACCTCAGTGGAGAAGCTATCTTAGAAGTAGGTTCCCCAGCCCCAGCCACTCAACTGAAGGATACACATAACAAAACCCTCCCCAGATTTAGGAACAAAATAAAATGATTCTTTCAAGCCTTTTTCAACATAATTTTCCTTCATTTAGCTATAATCACAACACTGATTATGAAAATTAAAGCATATTAAACAGATGAAAGAGTTGGAAGAGTGGATAGCCTCCAGCCTAGGAAGAGATGATTCATAGCAAATTGAACCTTTGTTTTTGTTTTACAAAGTGTTCTATAATAAGAGCCTTTCTGTCATATGTAGACAATGTTTACCTCCTTATTTACTGTTAGAAACAGTAGAAGGAAAAAGAATGAGATTATCTGAGGGTGTGAAAACTAGAATCATATAGTTTAGTCCCCCTCTTTCACAGAAACAGGACCTTAGGTCCACAGAGTTAAAAGCAGGCATGTGCCCAAGGTCAACTGGCAATTTAGGAGAAAGTTAAGCCCGGTCTCCACTCCCAGGCCAACACTCTTAAAATCTGACTGTATTATTTAACTTCTAATTTTTACTTATTTTTATAATGTTACTGTTATAATTTGGGTCTGGAGTGTCCCCCAAACATGTTAAAGGCTTGTTCACTAGCCCATGGCACTATTGGGAGGTGATGGGATCTTTAGAAGTGGGACCTCACTGGAGGAAGTTTGGTCATTGAAGGCACGGCCTCAAAGGGGATACTGGGACCTCAGCCCCTTCCTGCCTCTCTTTGTTTCTTGCTTGCTATGAGGTGAGTGGGTTTGCTCTACCATGTGCTCTCCACCATGATGTTCTACCTTGCCACAGTCCCAAAAACAATGGAGCCAGTTGATCATGGACTGAATCCCCTGAAGCATTGAGACAAAATAAATTTTTCCTCTTTTTAAGTTGTTTACCTCAGGTATTTTATCACAGCTACAGAAAGATATCATAGAAAACTGGTACTGTGAGTAGGGCTATTTTTTTCTTTTTTTTAAATAATTAATTTATTTTTTTAAAGACAACAAGTAAACATTCTCCTGTATTAACAAACTCAAGCATTAGAGAATGTACAAATACCTTTTGAAGAGAAATATTACTCAGTCTAACATTAAGCCATGTAAAAGCTAGGTAAAAATAGAAGACTAAGGAATGGAATAGTCACAGTGAAATTGCATTTTCATACTAGGGAGACAATACGATGTTTACAAATGTGTGTCTGGTTTATTTCACTTGTGAGTATTCTCTCGAGTTGCATCCATTTACCTATAAAAGTTTCCAGTTTATCTTTCTTCATGGCTGAGTAGTACTCCATTGTATAAAAATACCAGATCTTTTTTATCCATTCCTCGGTTAATGGGCATTTGGGTTGTTTCCACGATCTAGCTATTACAAATTGTGTTGCTATAAACATGGGTGCACATATATCGCTGTGGTACGATGTTTTTAATTCTTCTGGGAAGATACCCAGAAGGGGAATAGCTGGGTCAAATGGGACCTCCAATCCTAGTTTTTTTGAGGAGTCTCCACACTGATTTCCACAGTGGCTGCACCAGTCGACACTCCGACCAACAGTGGAGAAGAGTTCCCTTTTCCCCACAGCCCCTCCAGCATTTGTTATTAGTTGATTTCTTGATAACAGCCATTCTTTCTGGGGTGAGATGGAATCTCAGTGTTGTTTTAATTTGCATCTCTCGAATGGCTAGTGATGTTGAACATTTTTTCATATATTTATTTGCCATTTGTATTTCTTCATCTGAGAAGTGTTTATTCATCTCAGATGCCCATTTTTGGATTGGGTCTTTAAATTTGGGAAGTCTGATTTTTTTGAGCTCTTTGTATGTTCTCGATAGTAATCCTTTGTCTAAGGAATAGCTGGCAAACATTTTTTCCCACGTTGTGGGTTGTCTTTTCACTCTGTTGGTGGTTTCTCTCGCTGTGCAGAAGCTTTTTAATAAGATGAGATCCCAGTTGTTGATTCTTTGTGATACTTCCTGTGCCATTGGGGTTTTATTCATAAAGTCTTTGCCTACACCAATGTCTTCGAGAGTTTTACCTATTCTATTTTCCAGGAGATTTAATATTTCTGTTTTAATATTTACATCTTTGATCCATTTTGAATTTAGTTTAGTGCACAGTGAAAGATATAGGTCTAATTTTAATCTTTGGCCTGTGTAGAGCCAATTTTTCCAGCACCATTTATTAAAGAGGCTATCTTTCTTCCAGTGAATGTGTTTGGCACCTTTGTCAAAGATAAGGTGGCTTAGTATGTCTGGAGTTGTTTCTGCATCGTCTAATCTGTTCCATTGATCTTTGGGTCTGGTTTTTTTTTTTTCAATACCACGCTGTTTTTATCACAATAGCTTTATAGTATAATTTCAAATCAGGGATTGTGATGCCCCCTGCCTTGCTTTTGTTGCCCAGAATTGCCTTTGCTATTCTAGGTCTTTTCTGGTTCCGGATGAATTTTAGGATTGTTTTCTCTAATTCTGTGAGATGTGTGGTTGGGAATTTGATCAGAATTGCATTAAATCTGTATAACAGTTTTGGAAGTATGGCCATTTTCACTATGTTGGTTCTTCCGACCCAAGAGCAAGGGATATCTTTCCATTTTCTGATATCCTCTTCAATCTCCTTTTTCAGAGTACTATAGTTTTCAGTGTAGAGGTCTTTTACTTCCTTTGTGAGATTGATTCCTAGGTATTTCATTTTTTTGGATGTGATTGTGAAAGGTGTTGTTTCCCTAATTTCTCTCTCAGTGAGTTTGTTATTTGTGTACAGGAAGCCTATTGATTTTTGAGTGTTGACTTTGTTTCCAGCTACACTACTGAATTTGCTTATTAAATCTAGCAATTTTTTAGTGGAGTTTTTAGGGTCTTCTATGTAGAGTATCATGTCATCTGCAAATAATAATTTAACTTCTTCCTTTCCAATCATAATTCCTTTTATTTCTTTCTCTTGTCTAATTGCTCTGGCTAAAGTTTCCAGGACTATGTTGAATAAGAGTGGGGACAGTGGACATCCTTGTCTTGTTCCTGATTTTAGAGAGAAGGCTTTCAGTTTTTGTCCATTTAGTATGATATTGGCTGTTGGTTTGTCATAGATAGCTCTTATCAGATTAAGACCATCTATTCCAATTTTCCGTAGGGTTTTTATCATGAAAAGGTGCTGGACTTTGTCAAAAGCTTTTTCTGCATCTATTGAGATGATCATATGATTTTTGTTCTTGGTTCTGTTAATATGGTGTATTACATTTATTGATTTACGTATGTTGAACCATCCCTGCATCCCAGGGATGAATCCAACTTGGTCACGGTGTATAATCTTCTTGATGATTTGCTGCATTCTGTTTGCCAGTATCTTATTGAGGATTTTTGCATCTATGTTCATTAGGGAGATTGGTCTGTAGTTCTCTTTCTTAGTTAGGTCCTTCTCTGGTTTTGGTATCAGGGTAATGCTTGCTTCTAGGAATGAATTTGAGAGTATTGCTTCACTTTCAATTTCATTAAAGAGTTTGAGAAGTAGTGGTATTAGGTCTTCTCTAAATTTCTTGTAGAATTCAGCAGTGAATCCATCAAGGCCTGGGCTTTTCTTTGTTGGGAGGTTTTTAATTACATCTTCGATTTCATTGATTGTTATTGGTTTATTTAGGATTTTTATATCTTCTTGGTTGAGATTTGGTAATTCATATGTATCTAGGAATCTATCCATTTCTTCTGCATTTTCCATCTTATTAGAATACAAGTTTTCAAAGTAAGTGTAGATGATCTTCTGGATTTCTGCAGGGTCCGTTGTGATATCACCCTTTTCATTCTTAATTGTGTGGATTTGAGTACTTTCTTTCCTTTTTTTAATAAGGTTGGATAAGGGTTTGTCAATTTTATTTAATCTTTCAAAGAACCAACTCTTTGACTCGTTGATTCTTTGTATTGTATTTTTATTCTCCAATACATTAATTTCTGCTCTGATCTTTATAGTTTCCTCCCCTGTACGAGCTTTTGGCTTAGCCTGCTCTTCTTTTTCTAGAAGTTTGAGGTTCACCATTAGGTTGTTTATTTGTGCTTGCTCTGTTTTCCTGATATAGATATTTAATGCTATAAATTTCCCTCTTAGGACTGCTTTCATTGTATCCCGTAAGTTCCAGTATGTTGTACTGTCATTATCATTCAGTTGCAGAAACTGTCTAATTTCTTCTTTAATTTCATCTGTGACCCATTGGTTGTTCAGGAGGGTGCTATTTAATTTCCATGTGTTTAGGAAGTTCTTGTGGTTTCTTTTGCTAATGATCTCCAATTTCATTGCACTATGGTCTGATAATATACATGGGATAATTTCAATTCCTTTGCATTTACTTAAGCAGGTTCTATGAGCTAGTATGTGGTCTATTTTGGAGAATGTCCCATGTGCAGCTGAGAAGTATGTGTATTCTGATGTTGTGGGGTGGAACACTCTGTAGACATCTACTAAGTCCATTTGTTCCAAAGTTTGGTTCAGTTCTAATATTTCATTGTTGAATTTTTTGTCTAGTTGATCTGTCTTTTTGTGACAGTGGAGTATTGAGATTCCCCCAATACAACTGTATTAGTGCTTATTTGATTTTTCATGTCCATTAATATTTGTTTTATATAGTTGGGTACACTGGTATTTGTTGCATATGTATTTATGATTGTTATCTCTTCCTCTTGGATTGTTCCCTTTACAAGGATGTAGTGACCTTCTTTATCTCTCTGAATCATTCTTGGCTTGAAATTCACTTTGTCTGAAAAAGAATAGCTACCCCTGCTTTTTTTTTTCTGGGTTCCTGTCACATGGTGTATTGTTTTCCATCCTTTGACTTTCAGTCTATGAATTTCTTTTTGAATTAAAGGTGTTTCTTGTATACAGCATATTGTTGGATCTCGCTTCTTGATCCAATTTGCCAGTCTGTGTCTTTTGATTGGTGAATTGAGACCATTAACATTGATGGTTAAAACTGATACATGTTGACTTATCCTTGTCATGTTATTTTCTTGTTGTTGGCCTCCCCTCTTTTTATTTTTTATTTTTTTCCCTCCCTCTCTTTAATTGTTTGCCCTGCCTGGTGGTTCCTTCTGTTGGGGTTCCTGGAGTTGTAGTCCTTGTTATCCCTTTCTAGAATGTCCTTCAAAACATTTTGGAGTGCTGGTTTGGTGGTTATAAATTTTCTCAGATGTTCTTTGTCATGGAAGTATTTTATTTCTCCATCAGTTTTGAAAGATAGCTTTGCGGGGTACATCAATCTGGGTTGAAGGTTATTTTCCTTTAGAACTTGAAATACATCATTCCAAGCTCTTCTTGACTTGAGGGTTTGTGCTGAAAAGTCCGCTGTGATTCTGATGGGCTTTCCTTTATAGGTGATTTGTTTCTTTTCTCTAACGGCTTTTAAGATTCTACTCTTGGGCCGGTGAGATGGCTCAGTGGCATAAGCGCCTGCCTTGCAAGCGCGAGGGCCCGAGTTCGACTCCCGGAACCCACATACAAAAAAGGGGCCAGTGATATCGCTCAGCGGCACGGGTGCCTGTTGGCGCGCGAGGTCCTGAGGTCGACCCTCCGGTACCCACAAAAAAAAAAAAAAAAGATTCTACTCTTATGTTGAATTACTGGAATCTTGACTATGATATACCTGGCTGAAGATTTTTTTTTGATCGTGGCTAATTGGAGTTCTATAAGCCTCATTTATCTGAACGTCAAATTCTTTTTCTCTACCAGGGAAATTTTCTGTGATAATGTCTGCAAACAGTGTTGTGATGTCATTTATGCTATCTCCTGCTTTTTTCATTGACTCCAATCAATCTTAAGTTATTCTTCTTTGCATCATCTAGCAGCTGCTGGATTGACTTTTCATTGTCCCTTGCTATTTTTAAGAATTCTTTCTTTTCATGATCACTAATTGCAAGCCTGTCTTCTATAAATGAGATCCTGCCCTCACATTGGCTTAATCTGCTACAAATACTTTCAATGGAATTTTTGTTCTCCTGGATATCTGCTTGAATCTGCTTTATGGAGTCCATTTCTTTCCTATGCTGAGCATTCATGGCTTCCATCATTTTCTTAAGCTCGTCTATTTTTTTTGTCTGTGTCTGCTCTAGCATCCTTAAGCATGGTCTTCATTGTGGACATTATCTCTGCAGTTATCTGAGAAATTATTTCTGATTTAAATTTTTCCAGAGCCTCATTCAACTGCTTTGTTGTTAGCACTTCAGAGACGTCAGGTGGGTGGCTTTCAGTTTGTCCCACCTCGTTGCCCCCTGGGTTTGCCTTTGGTGAACTGGATGTGTGGGGTTGCATCTTGTTTAAGTGTCGTCTCATTTTCTTTTCTTTCTTTAGTTTAATTCCTGGGTTGCTGTTTGTAAATTGCCTATGGTAGGTTGCTTTATTGCTAGTATTTCAAATTCTTAGGAGATGGCTACTTCTCTGAGGTATCTTCCAGGTGTAGCTTATTTTTGGGTTTTGAGCCTGCTGCAACATCCTACCTCTTTAGTTTGTTGGAGATAAGAAGTTGCTGCCTGTTTGGCCCAGTCCTTGGTTCTTTGGTACTGTGCCACAGTATTTTCTGTGATCCTTAGACGATCTCAGTCTTGGAATACCAGGAAGAAAAGCGCCAGTCAGCGTGTCCCTCTCGCTGGTGCTTCTCTGTACCGCGGCGTCTCGCGTTCCTCCACAGAGGTCCCCGCTGGAGCCATGGATGGAGTTGCGGCTGCCCTGAGTTCCAAGTTTAGCTGCTGCCCCCCCCAATGGTGCCCTGCTAGTTGCTCTCGCACACACCTAACGGCTGGGTGTCAGCACTCACCTCCAGTCAGTGTGTCCTTCACAGCCGCTTCTTCTCTGTTCCGCAGCATCTCGTGTTCCTCCGTGGAAGTCCCCACTGGAGCTGTGGATGGAGTGGCGGCCGCCCTGAGTTTCAAGTTCAGCTGCTGCCCCCCCAACAGTGGCACCCGGCTAGTTGCTCTCTCACGTTCCTCCGTGGAGGCCCCCGGGGGCACTGGCAGTCACCGCGTGTCTGCAGATTTGAACCGCTTCAGTTGCATCGGGATTCCCAACACAGGGAAAAGGTGCCGGTGGCCACCTCCTTCTTTGTTGGAGTTTCTCTCTTCACTTTCTCCATGGGCCCCGAACTGCGCTTCAGATCTTTCCTGGGTCCAGGGGAGCCACTTCCCTCTTTCTTGTCCCCCTCAGTCACTATATTTCAGTGTCCAGATAGCGACTTTTGGAGATGTTCACTGCCTGCTTCTTACAGATCCGCCATCTTTTTCCCTAGTAGGGCTATTTCTGTGAACATACCTGACAATGTGGTGCAAAAGCCTTTGGAACTGGTTTATGGGAAGAATTTAGAAGTTTGAAGAAGCGGGATAGAGAAAGCTTAGAATGTTTTAAGCAGAGTTTTATGGGTGATTCTGATGTATGATCTGAAGACCAAAATGCTGATAGGAATATAGATAGTTAAGTCTGTGCTCATGAGATTTCAGCACATCATCAAAAAGATCATACATCGGGCCGGTGAGATGGCTCAGCGGCATAAGCGCCTGCCTTGCAAGCGCGAGGGCCCGAGTTCGACTCCCGGATCCCACATACAAAAAAGGGGCCGGTGATATCGCTCAGCGGCACGGGTGCCTGTTGGCGCGCGAGGTCCTGAGGTCGACCCCCCAGTACCCACCAAAAAAAAAAAAAAAAAAAAAAAAAAAAAGATCATACATCATATACAAGTAGGTTTCATCCCAGAGATGCAAGGATGGTTCAACATATGTAAATCGATAAATATAATACATCACATAAACAGAAGCAAGGTCAAAAGCCACATGATCATATCAATAGATACATAAAAGGCTTTCAACAAAATTCAACATCCTTCATGATAAAAAAAAAAAACCCTGAAGAAAATAGGTATAGAAGGACCATACCTGAATTTGATAAAAACTATTATTTATGACAAATCAATAGCCAACATCATGTTAAATAGAGAAGAATCAAAAGTGTTCCCCCTAAAATCAGGAACAAGACAAGGATGCCCACTATCACCACTTCTATCCAACATAGTACTTGAAACATTAGCCAGAGCAATCAGGCAAGAGAAAGAAATAAAAGGAATACATATAGGAAAGGAAGAACTCAAATTATCATTATTTGCAGATGTCCTGATATACTATGTAGAAGACCCATATAACTCCACCAAAAAACTCTTAGAATAAATTACCAACTCCAGCAATTTCAGGCTCACTTCAGCAGCACATATTCAACTTCAGCAATGTAGCAGGATACGAAATCAGCTCACAGAAATTGTTAGCATTTGTGTGCACCAACAATGAACCTGATGAGAATGAAATTATGAGAAAAATACCATTCACAGTAGCTTCAAGAAAAATGAAATATCCAAAAATTAACCTAATCAAGGAAGCAAAAGACCTCTAAGAAGAAAACTACAGTACTCTGAAAAAAGGGACTTAAGAGGACGTCAGGAAATGGGAAGATGTCTCCTGCTCTTGGTTAGGCAGAACCAATATTGTCAAAATGCCATATTCCCAAAACTATTATACAGATTCAATGTAGTCCCAATTGACATACCAACAGCATACTTCATAGATTTAGAGAAAACAATCCTAAAATTCATATGAAGCCAGAAGAGACCCAGAATGGCAAAAGAAGTTTTGGGCAACAAGAACAAATCAGATGGGATCTAAGACTGCTGGAAGTTGGACTAGAGGCCATTGGTGTTACATTCTGGCACAGAACTTTGTCTACATTTTTGTCCATGCTGAGACTTTGGAAGAGGTTAAATTAAAGGTGACAGACAAATTAATTAGGTGGAAGAAATTTCAAAGCAGCGTATAATTCAGGCGGTGGCATGGATATTGCTGGTTACTTTTAGCCATATTTACAGTGCAACTTGAGAGCAAAAGACATAGTTACAAATTTTGAAAATCTTGTAGTTTGGCTAGAAAAGAAACCCATTTAAAATTGCAAGTGAGCCGTGCATGGCGCCAAGTGCCTGTAATCCCAACATGTGGGAAGCTGAGGCAAGAGGATAGCTGCTAATTTGAGGCCAGCCTGAGCTACATAGTGAGTTCAAGGCCAGCCTGAACTACATAGCAAGACCCTATCTAAAAAAAAAAAAAAAAAAAAAAAAAAAAAAAAAGATTGCAGCGAAGGAGGACAAGTTACTAAAGAGATTAGTGCCATTAAAAAGAAGCCAAATATTTTTGCACCAGGACAATAAGAAAGATGCCTTGAGAGTATCTCAGGAATCAGTTTGCAAGGACACCCTGAGGAATTGTTTTGTGGGATTCATTCCTCGCAGTCAGTCATCCAGGCACTCAGAGGCTACTGTAGCCCTGGTCCGCATGGCCCTGACTACTGCTTCCAACAACACTAGACCTTGGAATTGTCCACGTGATGGTAGTTTTGCAGGCATACGGAATGCAAGGATTGTGGGGTCATGGAGGTTTCCTTCAGGATTTCAAAGGAGCTGGTTATGGTGGCACATGCCTGTAATCCCAGCATGTGGGAGGCTGAGGCAGAAAGATTGCTGCGAGTTGGAGGCCAGCCTGAACTACATAGTGAGATCCTGTTTCAAAAAACCAAAAAAAGGGCTGGTGAGATGGCTCAACGGCATAAGAGCCTGCCTGGCAAGTGTGAGGTCCTGAGTTCAACTCCCGGTACCTACATACGAAAAAAGGGCCAGTGATATTGTTCAGCAGCACGGGCGCCTGCTGGCGTGCGAGGTCCTGAGGTTGACCCCTGGGACCCACAAAAAAAAAAAAAAAGAAAATTTTTTTTTAAATTTTAAAAATTTTAAAAAACCAATAAAATAAAATAAAATAAAATCCTGAGAGGCCAGTATATGGCAAAAGCAGAATCCCTGCAAGCAGCTCCTGAAAGGGTGATGTGTGAAGCTATGAGTGTGAAACTAAAGCTACAGTGGAGGATCCACAAAGTTAAGGAAGCCAGGAATGTGGTCCATCTGCTGAGGTAAGCCTTGGGCCGTGAACAGAGCCAGCCCGGGAGAATGGCCATGTAGGCTGCAGTCAGCAGGTCCATAGGGGTCAAGCGCTTGGGGGCTCGCATTCTGCCATCATATGCCCCAGATGCCAGGTATGGAGCTAAGAATTAACATTTGCCCTTTTTGGTTTTGGCCTTGCTTTGGACCAGCTCCTTAATGCTATTTTCCTATTCCTTGTTTTTGGAATGGGAATGTTTACCCTGTCTCACTGTTATGTATTAGAAGTAGGTAACTTACTATTTTTTTTTTAATTGAAGCTCACAACTGGCTTGAGTATGGGAAGAGATTGAGTCTGGGAGGGCTTGAGCTTTTGAGCGAGCCCGGAACTATCAAGACTTTAGGGGCTCTCAGAGATGGACTGAATGCATTTTGCACTGTGAGATGGACATGAGCTTTTGGGGGCCAGGAGCAGAATGTTATGGTTTGTATCTTAAATGTCTCTCAAAGGCCAGGTGTTGAAGGCTTCGTTGCCAGCCTGTAGCACTAGGGGGACATGGGGGCTAGTGAAAGGAAATGGGATCACTGGAGACACTCCCTCGAAGTGGGGTTTGGGACCCTGCTTACCTGCTAGTGCTCTCTCTCCTTCCTGGCCACCTTGAGGTGTGTAGCTTTGCTCCCTCATGCACTCCCTGCCATGATGTTCTTCCTCTCCTCAAAAACAATGGAGCCAGCCAGTCATGGATGGACATCTCTGAAATTGTAAGCTGAAATTAACTTTTCTTCCTTATAAATTGTTTACCTCAGGTATTTTGTCATGGCAGTTGAAAGCTGACTAACAGTTACTTTGCAGGGACAAATCTATTTGGTGACAAATGTCCATTTTACATGTTTAACATACATTATCTGTTCCTAGGAAAAATCTGAAATAGAGTTTTCGGGGCCTGGTAGAATATAGAGGTCACGCTGTGGGGCATTCATTGCAAAAGAATGACATTTTTCCCTTTTCAGGCTCATTTATTATGCCAAAATATTGGCTCTCATCATGAATATATCTTTGTCTTCATATTTCACCAACCCAGTAATTTACGTCAAACTCACAGCATGATTACCTCCCTCCCAATATGCAGCAGTTTAGATGAAAAGCATTTTACAAGTCAGAGGATAACAACCTTCTTTGTTCTTTTAACGGTTGCTAAAAATTTGGATGGCAACTATTCTTTGAAGATGTGTATTTTTACTGAAAACAATAGCCTCCCTGTTATCTATAAATGTTTGGGTTTTTCTTCTCTTGGTTTTGATGTATCTAATAGTCTTTTAAAAATTGAAACAGGACAATATTAGAAAATAGTAAACTTAAAATGGGTAATTCCAAAGAACTATCTTTTTAAACCTTAAATTGCTACTCATTGTACCTTTGAACAATGATTATTTTCCCCTTATGTTGCTATTTATTGCATTCCCTTCTAGTGAATCCTCTTGGCTGGTCATGAGGTATGACTTTCAATGAGATGGAGCTTATGAAAACCTGTCAGCAGCCAGAGGAATTTTTTTGTTCATTTGTTTGTTTGTTTGAGACAGGGTCTTGATATGCATTCCAGGCTGGCCTTCAACTATGTACCCCAGACTGACCTCAGACTCACGGTGATCCTCCTGCCTCAGCCTCCCAAATGCATTATAGGCATACACCACCATGCTTAGCTCAGGAATCATTTTTAATAACCATGTCATTCCCCTACTTACCCTGCTCCAACTGCTGCCCAGACAGATCCAAACTTCTCCACAGACTACAGGGCCTGCACAACCAGCTGGCTGTTGCCTCCCTCCCTTTCACTTGAGGTAACTGCAGCCTCATTGGCCTTCTATATTTTTAAATCTTTTAGTTCTTCAAACAGGCTGAAAATGTACGTTTCATTGTCACCAGTTCTGGATATTGATTGCTGCATAATAAACCATCCTAACAGTCAGTGGCTTAAAACAATGATTTATTTTGCTGACAAATCTGCAGTTTGGGCAATGCAAGTAAGGAAGGCTTGTCTGCCCCTCACCTTAAATGGGGAGTCCACTGAGGTGGCTGGGTCTGTTCTGGAAGGTTCACTTGGAGGCCTGACAAGCCGGCTCTGCCATCAGCTGACTGGAGCTGAGGTTAGGGCCTCCTATTCTCCCCATCTGAGCCTCCCCAGGTAGCCAGCATCTCCTCAGGGTGTGTTGTTTGCTTTCCAAGTGGGAAAATTCATGAGAGAGACAAAGTGGTGTCCTTGTTCATGACCCTGCAGTGGGAGTCACACAGCATCACTTCTGAAGCATCTGGTTTTGAATCATCACAAAATCCAGCCCAGGGTCTAGGGAAGGAGGACGAGCTGCATCTCAATCAGGACTGGCAAAGTTCCAGTATGTGGGACTGGAAATACTGATTCAGACATTTGGGGAAAACACGATCTGCTGCAATAGCCTTTACCAGTTTGCTTTGTGTGTGTGTGTGTGTGTGCATGCGCTTAAATCCCATATTTATATGAACATTAGGTAATAAGTTCTCAATAAAGATAATGATCTTTTCTTATGTGACTTTGCACACTCCACAATTTGTAGCATAGTATTTTACAAAGAGCTAATGCTTAATTGTCACAACTGATTTTTGAAGGTTGCGAAGATACCCATCTGACTGGATCAACAATTTTTAAAGAATGAGGGCCAGTGAGATGGCTCAGCGGCGTAAGCACCTGCCTGGCAAGCGCGAGGGCCCAAGTTCGACTCCCGGAACCCACATAGGAAAAAAGGGAAGGTGATATCGCTCAGCAGCACGGGTGCCTGCTGGCGTGCGAGGTCCTGAGGTCGACCCCCGGGACCCACAAAAAAAAAAAAAAAAAAATGAATGAGAGCCCCTCTCATACCTTATCTTGAAATCACACTGTATATAACTTTATCGTTCTTTGATTACTCAGGAATCAGTTTAGATTCCTTGAGTTCTTCCCAATCCATAGTATGAATTCCACAAGAGAAAGTGTAAACTTCTGGCCATCCACACTGTCTGGGATGTGAATGAGAAAGCTGGTAGCGGTATCTTCAGATGACTCATCAGGACTCTAGGGCAACTGACTATGCATTCATGTGACAAACTGCAGACCACTTCTTGTTTTGTGGTAATCTGTCTGTGGGGATGGGTACCTAACTCACGGAGGGAAGCCAGGCAATGAAAGAAGGCTGAAGCTGGGCGCAGGCCCTCCTCTGGCTGAGAAGTGACACAGTTTCCCCAAGTGGTCCTCCCTGCACGTCTCCTTACACAGCAGCATTTGTCTAAATCTCAGCCCTTTTGCACAACATGATGGGTATGTGTTAAAATTTTAAAATCTCATTATAGTAAAAGATACATTACCATTAATCCCTCTCAATATCCCCATCCCCCACATCTTTAAACGCATCTATCCCTTCGTTCTTGCCAATTTCTGAAGCAGTTCCGGAAGTCTTCTTTTGTGTCTTTATGAGGTGTGATTAAAAAAATACAGTGAATGCCACCGCTGTGTGCCATCCAAGGGAAAGGCGGGCATGTAAAAACATTACAGTGTAACCTCATCCACCTTATGCACTGGGTCTGGCATCATGTGACTTCTGGCTCTTTTTCAACTCTTTTTCAAAGTCAAAATGACCATGAAAGGTAAACATTTTGAGTTGGTTCAGGATGTCAGGGCAGCCGCAGCAGTGCAGCTAAAGACACTCACAAAAAACAGACTACCAGAACTGCTTCAGAAAGTGGCAAAAATGATGGGATATGTTTGTTCAAAGAGAGAGGGAGGATTCTGAAAGGGACTAAGGGCAATGTGTCTTTTGCTGTAATAATTCTTTTTAAATATTCACCATAGTTTTCAATCATGCCTCATTTATCAATTTAGACAATTGTAACTTTATTTCTATTTTGCCATATATAAGTATCCTTTGTTGAGAAATCATTTGTTCATTCTGCAGTAATTTGAGCAGTTCTCAGTTTCACTGGGAATCATCCCTCTCCAGGCAGAACATCCGTTCCAGACCACCTCATAGGCTGACAACCAGCCCTCTGCTTGGCTGGTTGTGGATCAGGTGCCTGGTCCTGTCCAGTGTGCTATAACCAAGGGTATGGATCCCTGTGGATATGGGGTGGCCAGTGGGCTTCCCTCAGCAGAAGCTGTGGACAGACCTGCCCCTTTGGAGAGGGTGGTGGGACTGGGACAGGGCAGTCTGTGAAGAGGGTATACTTTTTACCTTCTGTGGAAACAGATCCCTTAAATTCAGTATGAATATAGCTCATCGTGCCTCTCATTTCCTTTGTGAGAAAAGCCACAGCCAGGCACAGCTGCACGTACACAAGAAACCACACAGACAAAACTACTTCCTCCAGTCTGATTTGAACAAAAATATACTACTGGATTTCCTGCCTCTGTGTTTTAGTTAAGATTGCCATTTACTTCCTGAATGTCAGGATCACCCTTGACAAAAACATATCACAACCGTTAGTAATCAGTGTGTTTTCCCTGAAAATGATTTATTTTATTCATTTCCCCCTGTCCTCTGCTTTATTCTGTCTGGCAGCTACTTCTTTTAATTGTAAAAATCACTTCGTTCTACCATTAGTATGTGCTTTTCCTCTTATTTCTGCTTCATGAGCAATTCATTCTAAATTTTTAGTCAGAGGTTAACTCAGGGAAAATTTATGTTTTGCTTAGGAGGGTTGAATGTGGATCTAGAAGATGCTTATTAGTTGCTTACTGGGTGAAGTAGTTCTACCAAGTTTGTCTTTAGGCCTGGCCTTTCTGACTGGTTCTCAGACTGATTTGAATCATCCTGGCATGGAGCAACAATATGTGTTTTAAAGATACATTTTATCTCCTTGGGGACTGGGCAGGAAAGCAGAATGAGCTGCAGACGGCCACATCTGGAGCCACATCCGGCCCACCAGCTCACTCCTCCTAGCAAGGTCTGCACTCGGAGGGCAGGCAGGGACTGTCATCTTCCGGGAGAGGTCCTGCTCCCATTCCAGGGGCACTTCCCAGGGCGTGGGGATCCCAAGGCTACCTCAGGAATTCTGAGTTGACCCACTTATTTCCTGAAGACTTGACTCATTCCAGGCCTTTTCAAGGGAACAGTGAGTCAGCAGGGGCTGGTACAGGATTTGCTTCTTGCCCACTTGGCGTATTTCATATGCATTCCACAAATGAGAAAACAGGGCACAAGAAGGTTTAAAGACATTACCAAGGCCTGCCCAGAAAGGTCATGCATGCGATCCCTGTCCGAGTCCAGAGGTCACCCTCTTAGCTATCCTCCAAAAAGCCAGGAGAGGCTTTACTGCCAGAGAATGGGGGAGAGAAGTTCATTTTTCTTTTCTTTTTTCTTTCAAAAGTTTTTTTTTTTTCTTCAATCAAATTTTATTGGTACATTTCAGACATACACATAATGATCACATTCATCATAGACAATTTGTACCTGTACATGATATAACCTTTTTTCCCATTCCTCTACCCTCCCTTCAACCCCTCCTCCCCTTCCCATTTACAAAAGCTTTGTTTCCATTTTTTCCTTCTTTTCTCACTTTTTTTACTTTTCCCTTCTTTCCTTTCCCCCTCCCCCTCTGTTGTTCCCCTCCCCTTTGAACATTTTCTTCCTATGAGAAGTTCATTTTTCACTTCATACAATTCTGTAAAATTTTTTTAGCATGTACTGTTTTTAACAACTAAACAGTTTACCCCCAATGTCACTTGGGCAGTGCATTTGTTTATGTACTGGCTATTCTGGGCATTGCTCAGGCAGGTGTTAACTGTTTTAAGATATACTATACACGGAAAAATTACTGAATAAATTTGATAAAATTGTCATTCTATATTTCCAGTTATCTTACAAAAATTAATGAAAAATATGCAATCTTTGGTCATCCTGTATTTAAATAATTGGACTGGTAAATGGTTAAAAAGCTGATTTGAAAGTTCAGATTCAGGCCGGTGAGATGGCTCAGCAGCGTAAGCACCTGCCTGGCAAGCGCGAGGGCCTGAGTTTGACTCCTGGAACCCACATATGAGAAAAGGGCCAGTGATATCGCTCAGCGGCACGGGTGCCTGCTGGCACATGAGGTCCTGAGGTCGACCCCCGGTACCCACAAAAAATAAAATAAAATAAATAAAATAAAATAAAAAGTTCAGATTCTACAGCTACAACACTTAAGAGGCAAATCACAGAAGACGATTCATTCTAAAAAATTATCTGTCATAGTTACTAGGAACAATTAAAATATTTTTAAATGGCTTTGAAATGTTGGATACAAACTACCAATGCCTAAAAATGTCTTTACCACACTGAATTATAATTCTTTATCCAGAGTGAATACTGTGAGAACTGCTGCTCTGTACATTTGTGGCCACTCTCAAAACACCTGCTGAGTGAGTGCTGGGCCAAAGTGAGCTCGCGTCCACGACAGTTCCTGCAGCTTGTCCTTACGGGATGCCATGCCTCGCCACAAAGAGAAGACCCTCTGTGGGCCGCAGATTGTGTTACACCAGAATCACTTCATCCTGTGCAGTTAAACAACTTGGCCAAAGCTAACACAGTTTATTAAGGTCCCTGCAATCCCTGGACAAGACTCCTGGTATAAAAAGAATTCTATTAGTCATTCCTTCCTAGCTGCCCCTCTCCAGCATTTTCCAGACCCCACCCACTCCCCACCCCAGAGTACTGCACTCACTCTCCCCAGTTATTTCAAGTCCTGCCTACACATTCCGTTTACTGACAGAAAGGCAGACATGACACAAACTTTTTTCTATTTTTAAAAACTGTTGCCAGGCCTATGCTTCTGATGTTGCTGGTGGCTCTGGCACTGCCGTTTCACCTGGACAGAGTTCCAGCTGAGCAGAACGGGTAAAGTCCCCATAGCAGCCCTCTTCTACACAGCTTTGCTTTAAGACCTCCTTTCTTACCTTAGAAAATGTCTGAGGCTTGTAAAATATTTACATGTCCTGGGTGTCACCTGATCAACAGCAAACAAACCAAACCACTGCTTGTGGATGTGTAAAAACATCAAATGACATTTATTTTTGTTTCAGCTCTTAACACCCATTGTGTACTTACAGATTTACTAGAGGAAGATGTGGCTTAGAAGACCAATGTGAATAGAAAACACCAGGAAATGTCTCAGTCATTCACTTTTAGAAGAAAGAGGTGGGCTCGGCATGGTGGTACACACCTGTGATCTCAGCACTCAGGAGGCTGAGACAGGAGGATCGTGGTGAGTTCAAGGCCAGCCTGGGCTTCACAGTTAGTTCAAGGCCAGCCTCATGAGACTGTACCTCAAAAAATTGAAAAAAAAAAAGAAGAAGAGGGACCTGCCTCTCCCACTTCTTCCCACAGTTCCCAGGGTGGGATCTGGTGCCACAAAAGTGGGCTTCCACACTCTGGCAGAAGTGTCCCAGTGCTCGCAATCTGTGGCCTGTGGAGGTGCAGGGCTGTCCACACAAAGACCACACACTTTTCCTAGTTCCTCTCATACAGCCTCCCATAGAGAGCTGCTGTCACCAGACCAGAGGACAGTCCACTCTTCCTCAGGAAGTAGTGGTCATTTTCCCAGCCAAGCTGGTCAGGGACTTCCAGGGTCATTCCTGAAGTCAGAAACAATGGAAAGATATAGGAAGTGCTGAAGTTGCCCCACAGGTGAAACTCAAATATCCCCGAGGCCTCTGAGATCTCTTGCCCACAGGTATGGAAGCCAAGACCCCCACACTTGACCAGGGCACAAACTTGAATGTAGTAAGTGCCATGCACGGTGTGAAGGCCATCAAAGACCCCCAAGGCATACAGCTCTTTGGACAGAGTGGGCCTCTTGTAGAGTAAATAACAGCAGAGGCTGTTTGAACAGACTTGGAGATAGCCTTTCTTTTCCCAGGCAGGGACCAGGGTGAAATTGTCATACATCATCTCAGAATAAAACACAGGAGGTGTGTTCAAGTTCCACTCAGTATCTCCGTCACAATGGACTTCCTGAGCATCTTTCTCACAATGTGGATTGCCTGACAAAACTTTTAAAAACTTACTATGGAAGGGATCTATTTCACCCACTGCGTTCTCTGTACCAACAAGACCCTGTGGATTTTTGGCTACCTGGGCAATTATAAGGTGACCTCTGGGGTTCTCCATGTCATGGTACCAAAAGGACTTCAGAGGGGTATGGATGCCGCTCCCCGTCATCCCCAGCGATGGGTGGTGGATGTTAGCTGCCAGCACGCTGACGCCAAAGGCAATGGCAAAAGCTTTCTGAATCTCAATAGCTGCCAAGAGTGGGAGCTGATTCATCCAGGCCGTCGGGTACACGACGTGCTTCACGTCGGAGTCTCTGAGGAGAGCGACGACAGGGTCGAAGAACAGTATGTCGAAGCACGTGAACACGCCGAACCTGCCGGCAAAGGGCGTGTCGAAGGCGACATGGTCCACCTCCAGAGGAGAGTCAAAAGCTGCCTCAAAGTAGAGGTTGTGCTTACGGTAGCGGTCAACAAGGGTTCCGTTACTGCTGAACACAACGTTCGTGTTAAACTGGTATCTCCCGTCACCGGGGCACCCTGGCTCACTGCTTAGACACGGCTGTTTCGTCCCGAGATTGGCCACCAAGAACATCTCCCCCTTTAGGGCCATACAACTCAGGCGCTGGAGGACCTGTAAAAACAAAGGTATAAATACGTGGATTTTAAAAAATCCTGCCTTTAGTCTCATTTCTTAATAGAAAATTTCCTGTATTGTGTTCATAAAAAAAAAAAAAAATATATATATATATATATATATATATATATATATATATATATATAAATGGCTATCATAAGCCAATAAAAAAAAAAAACCACTACCAAGAACATGCAAAGGATATAAACAGGGGATTCACAGAAGAACAAATACAATGGCCAAGAAATATCCGAAAAGATGCTCAACCTCATTAGTAACAGAGAAATGCAAATTACAATAACAATTAGGTATCACTTTTCACCTTCAGTAGGCAAAATTTCAAAAGGTTTTTCTATCCAGCACAGATCAGAGAGTGGGAAAACAGGCACTCACAGACTTTATTAGGGATATAAAGTGACATAAGAATCTTTTAAGGGAGAAGTTTGGTATTCTTTAAGATAATTTAAAATGTGCATAGCCCTTAACAAATTCCATTTCTGGGAATTTTATCTCACACAAAATCTTGGACGTTTACAGAAATATATGTACAAGTATATTTATCGAAACATTACTCGTAATAATGAGAGTTAAAAAGAGAGTAAACATACAGCATGCTAACCAAGGATGTAATAGGAAATGCACAGAGAAGGTTGTGGATGGATGCACAGCAAATTGTTGATGGAAGTTGAAAGTCTCTCCAGGAAAGGAAGTGGGATAAGGGATGGGCTGTGGTGAAGGTAAACTTTTACTTTTTTAAAAACTTGTTTGACTTGTTTAATAAGTTTATATTCGTGTATTTTTGTGTAATTAATAAATGGAAAGAGCCACAGATGAGTAAATAGCTTGTAATACTGTACTAGACACTCACTGAATGGATTTATGGCACGCCGAGTTTGATTTTTCAGATCCCAGGATCTCCTTTCAATCTCAGTATGTTTTGGCTTCTGGTTGCTGGCTTTGTTCATCTCTGCATGCCCCTGGACTACTGAGGAGGAAGGCTGAATTGTCACATACCTCTGTGTCACTGAAACGGTGGGGCTCCAGGCATGGGTTCCACCTGACGAGCTGGGGAGATGGCATAAAGTCCAAAAACGGGTAAATGGATGTTCTTGTAAAGTTGAACCCATGAATGCCATCTTCTGGAAACACTATAATCTGTACACCCTGTAAGTCAAAATATCGAAGTACAGTCTGTTATCAGATCATGGGAAGCACCATTTCATTCATTAGCTCATTGGATAACCATCGAGATGTTACTCTGTAGCAGGAACTGCAGATACAAAGATGGTGGCTCAACTCTCATCAGGGATCTTAGTCTTGGGGAAGCTGTCTTGCTTTTTCTAGGAAGAACCATTGCTTGTACCCGAGAGCATGTCAGGGAAGGAGGGAATGAGTAAACACTTAAGGTTGCAGGAGTTTACCAATCTGTTGCAGACAGAATGGGTTTAGGGTTGCTGGTGCAGTGAAAGATGGAGCTGATTACAAAGGGCCTTGACTATCTCTAGTCCATTGGCTCTCAGCCATTCTGTATCTAAGTAAGTTGTGGAACTTCCGAAATTGCACTGATGCCGGGCCCACCCCTAAAAAGTCTGATTCAACTGATTGTGGGTGGGGTCCAGGCAACAGTATTTAACAGTCCCCTAGGTGATTCTAATGTGCAGCCAGGATTGGAACCCATGGGGCCAGAAGAAGAGAGTCAATTGTGTTCATTTCAGCACAGAAATGAGGACTCACTTAAAATCTCAATTCCCCACCTGGGAACTAGAAGGCTCCCTTTAGGACTCTGGCCACTCTATAGTCTTTGTCCCACACCCAGGGGCACCCTGGGCTCCCTGTGACAGCTGCAGCAACCTAAGGAAATACAAACAAATAAGCTCTCAGTGTAAGGGCCTCATTCTTCTGTTATTCTTCATTTATGTGGATTAAAATGTCAAGCTCCAGTGCAGAAAAAGGAGAAGGCAGGCAGAGTAGGCATGAATAATCTAAAAGAGCATGCATTTTGAAGCATTTACTTCTGGAGTGCACTGCAAATTCTTTTTAGTTTTTTTCTTTTTCTTTTTTTTTCTGGTTACAAAAGCTTTAATTAACTATAGAAAATTTGAAAAAGAGAAAAATAAAGAATTCATAATCCTACAATACAAAGATAATTATTAATATCTTACTAGTTTTCTTTCTGTATATATGTGTATATAATTGAGGTAATATATAGTTTTGCACCTTGAATTTTTTCTCGAAGAACTTTCAAAAATATCATTTGTAATGGCCACATTACATTTAAGAGGACCCCGTAGTTTCTCCTCTGTTATTGGACATTTGAATTATTTCCTTGTAATAAAAAACAGATTGTGGTGGTCATCTGCATAAGACATGCTCAAAATATTTACTGAATGAGTGTTACATACAAGTCTTTGAATCTCTGATTATTTCTTCAGAATAAAGTCTTACAAGTGAAATTACTGGGTTAAACAATATGAAAAATTTTAATTTCTTAACACACATTGTCAAATAGCTTTCCGGAAAGTTGTAACATGTAGGAGCCCTCCAGCATAGAATGCCATTGGCCATCCCACTGCAGCCTTAGCAATGACTAAAGAAAAATTATCACAAACTCAGAAGCAAGAAAGATAAAGAATGCATGCCTTCCCAAATTATACTGGGATATTGATACTCCAAAGAATTATCAACTATCTAGACAATGTACTGCTGTTTGACTTTGTTACTTAAAAGATCATCACAAAGACTACAATTGTACGGCCCTGGAGAATATTAGCCAGTTTTGTATCTATTAGAAAATTTATGTCATCATTCGCTGGCCTGACAGACATATTTCCACTTCTCCAGTCCTCCTTTGAATCAGCTTTACATCTTACTGGTTCCCTCATTAACTAATGAGTGAAATAAAAACTTTGTTTATTCTATAATCATATAAGAACAATGCATTTAATTCTTTTTTTTTTTTTTTTTTTTTTTGTGGGTAGCAGGGGTCGAACTCAGGACCTCGTGCTCCAGCAGGCGCCAGTGCTGCTAAGCAATATCACCGGCCCTTTTTTCGTATGTGGGTTCCAGGAGTTGAACTCAGGACCTCGTGCTTGCCAGGCAGGTGCTTATGCCGCTGAGCTATCTCACTGGCCCATTTAATTCTTGAAAATTACACTTGGACAGATATTTTCCTTTATTAAAAACAACATGTGAGAACACTGAACGGCTCTTCACAGAGAATACCATTTAAATTATGTATACATGTTAGGTTAACATGAAAATTAAGTTGCATCCCCTGAGCACGAATCAGCCAGGAATAAGGCCAGGAGCTAAACCTGAGTCAGGGCAGAACTTTGGGTCTGATGTGATAGGCAATTAGCACTCCTTTTTTTTTTTTTTTTTTGTGGGTACCGGGGGTTGACCTCAGGACCTCGTGCACCAGCAGGCGCCCGTGCCGCTGAGCGATATCACCGGCCCTTTTTTCGTATGTGGGTCCCGGGAGTCGAACTCAGGATCTCGTGCTTGCCAGGCAGGCGCTTATGCTGCTGAGCCATCTCACCGGCCCTAGCACTCCTAATAGCTTCAGCAATTTTCTGATGGACTTTATAATTAGATCAAGAACTCCTTACGAGGAATGAAGGTCACCAACCTAAGTAACTGACAAGCCTAATCATCCTGAAACTGGGCTCCTTTTTCCCTCCTCTGAATGTCCCTATCAAAAGAAATATTTAAATTGATTTATTCAAGAACCTCTGTCTTATCAGAGCAAATCTGATACACAATTTTGACAATTGCTTGCTATAAACTTATCTTAGCACTTGCTTTAACACATATACCTACATAGGGGAGCTGAGATATGAGAGCACTAAAAACTATCTTATAAACAAACAACTGCGTCTCTGCTCCTGGTCCACTAATAGAGAAGGAAGCAGGACTTGCGGCCGGCATGAGCCCCACAAAACCATGCTGTATATTTCCATTAGGGGCAGGTCATTAAAACTTGAAAATGGGAATACTATGTTCACATTCTCTATGTTTCAGTGTGGCGTTTGCTGAATGTCTCAGGATGGTCTTGTGGATGGGATGGAGAAGCACGATGTCGGTGAAACTGCAGGTGCTGCATTCAGGCCGGCAGGCCAGCAAACACCTCCGTCCCAAGAATACCTGCCCTTGATAGGATCAGTGTCAGCAGGAGGGTGAGGGGCACAGCTGGGATTTTTTTTACACTGACTTCAGCAGAGGCTTAAATGAGGTGTGTATCAAATGTGTGAATGACGTGAAGGTAACCGATATGTGGGATGTCAGTAAAGATCCCAAAATAGCCCAACAGGCTGGAATGATGACATTTAACAGCATAAATATGCAGTATTGCTCTCAGGTTAAATCAATCAACCTCTTAAGTGCAGAAGTGTGATGGCAACAAATATGTGTGTGTGTGTGTGTGTGTGTGTGTGTGTGTGTGGAAAGGGCACAGGAGTTTTAGGTGACAGCAGGTACATGATGAGTCCACAGTGAGATATCGCCACCAAAGTTTCTGGGAGACAAGGTCCGGATGTGAGAGGCAGGTCTCCTGCAGCCTGCCTTCCTCAGACAGTACTGGGAGAGCTGCACACAGAAAGCCTTGAAAGTCTGGGCAGAAGAGCTGAAAACTACATCTCCTAAGGAGCTGCGAGGGGATGGCATGACCGCCTGGGAGAGATGCTGTGGGCCATGTAGCCGTCCTCAAGCATGTGGAGAATGGAATGCCGGGATGCGGGACTCAGGCTGTTCTCTTTAGCTCAAGGATAGAACTATGGGTGGCAGTTACAGGGAGGCCGACTGCTGCTCATCAAAAAGAAGGTTTTCCAGAAGTTCCCGCTACTGGACGAGTGGACCTACGAAATAGTGAGTTCTGGACCACTCAGGGAATTCAAGAAGCCAGATATCAGGCTGGGGCAAAAGAGAGGGGGGCATCCATGAGAAGCTCCCTTCCAGCACCAGTTACACTTACACACACACACACACACACACCTGTGTGTGTTCTAGGCCAGCATTTGAAAATGCAGCACTAGATGTTGGCTCTGGCTTCTCTTTCTATGCCATCTTCACCAACCTGCTCGGAGACAGGCCATCGGGGCAGGACCGAATGTCACGACCAGATCTGCCCTTTAAACAGCAAGGATGTTTATTTTTGGGTTTCTTTTTACTTTTTTTTTTTTTTTTTTGAGACAAGGTCTCATAAATAATCCAGGCTGGCCTTGAACTCGGTGATACTCCTGCTTCAGCCTCCCAAGTGCTGAGATTACAGGCATGGGCCACCATGCCCCCACTCCAGGGAATTTTGCATACATCTACTTTACTTCCTGTGGAGGAAGAACATGGCTTCCTCAAGCAACTGGATTTTGTTGCCCCATCACCTGGGTTAAAGCCCAAACTTCCCTTTGATTCTGGGTTTCCCAGCAGTGCATCTGCATACTTCTGGCAAGGACATTTCCCTCTCTGTCCCATGGGGCATCTCTCCTCCACCCCTACACTTTCTGGCAGGAGAGAAAATGTGGCCAAGCAGGAAGCCTTTACAAAGGCTGGCACCAACCTGCCCTTTGTTGGTTTAGGGTCCATTCTGTCTGGGCCAGGACGTCAGACTGATCATAATCTGGCACAGAGACAAAGTGAGCCCCAGACAATTGGCTGGCAGCGAACAGCAGTTTTGGGGGTGCTCAGCATTTCAGTTAAACTGTGAATGCCTCACAGAACATGGAAGTTCATTAAAACTCCTGCACATTAGAATCCCCTGGAGAACCTTAACAAAAATCCCAATGTCCACATGACACCCCATCCGGACCAATTACAGCAGACTCCTGGGGACCCACCTACCCACTTGTTTACAATCTACCCAGTGATTCCTGCACACAGCCAAGTGGAGGCCTAGTGACCTTGCCCAGAGCTTCTCTGACTTGCAGGGCAAAAGCATCACCTGGGGTCTTGCTGAGACGCAGACTCTGTCTCAGTGTTCTTAACAAATTCTTAAGCACTGTGACTACTGGTCTGCATCTGGGTAGCAAGACTCCAGCCAACTAAGTCCACTCAGGTTTGCTATCCACACTGATTTTCCAGAGGGGCTGTAGGTCAGGGGTTACCTAACCACCGCTTGAGGGTCAAAGATCAATGTGCTCTGTTCTACGACAGAAGCGTTTCTTGCCTTCTGGGCTGCAGTCATCACTTGCTGTTCGTAGATGTCCAGGTTCTGGTTCATTAGTTCCAAGGCCTGCTTGCGGCTGGTGAGAGCAAGAGGGTTCGGACTCAAGACTGCCTGGTGCTCGTACACAGCAGCCACGTAATAGTCAGCTTTGTGAGGGTCAGCCGCACAGTGCTCCTCGGTGCAGACTCCCAGGGCAAGCAAATAACAGCCAAAGAGGAAAAGAGTGAGCTTACTGCTGGCTCCAGACATAATGCGGACCATAAATCTGGAAAGTAATGGGGCAAGGGAAAAACAGCTGAATAAAGAATCTTGCCAAGAATTTAACTTTTGCAGCTGTGATTTATTAATCTCAGCAATTAAACTCACCCGCAGTGATACTGCAGCTCAAAGAGTTTGTTTCATGTTCCTAATAAAAGAGTATGTGTTTCTCTCCAAACACTCAGCGAGCTACGTTTAAAATGGCTCACTGTGTTAAGAGTCTGGTTTTAGAACATTTCCAAAACAGAGTCGATGTTTGCCATGATTTTCTTACTCAGTATTCAGCAAGACTAATGTGTCACTACTTGCTATTCTAGCTATGAACTTAAGTTTTAGGCAATGGTAATAATTTGGATTATCTGACATAATTCTTTGATATTTCACACTCTGCCCCACCCTCTTTTTTTTTTTTTTTTGAGACAGGGTCTCGCTGTATAGTTGAGGCTGCTCCTGAACTCACTATGTAGCCCAGGCTGGCCTTGAACTTGCGGCAGTCCTCCTACCTCAGCCTCCCGAGTGCTGGGATTACAGGTGTGCGCCACCGCGCCCCGCCCCTGCCCTCTTTACATGCAAACACACTACAGGTCAACCATCTAAACCAGGTCTGACTGATAGGATGATCCTAATCTAATACAGCTCAGCTTTCCCACTCATAAAAACCTGAAGAATTAAAATTCTCTGCATTTTTTTGGTTAGTAATGAATACAAAGGATAACTCTCCTTTTAAGCAGCACAACATTCTTTATTTGGGGCCAAGAAACTGCTGACTTCTACTTAAATGCCAACATCTACTCTGTTACAGACAGGCAAAAAGTCGCCTGATCAAAGCTTGGCATTGTTTTCTTCCTTGAACTTGAGAATTCCCACTCCACGCCACTGCTTTCTCAATGTTTATGACTCCAAATCTTGTGCTTAAAAGTATATTAGTTTGGAGATAAAATCTTTTTTGCAGTGATAGAATGGAATTTTCTAGAAAATAAATGAATTTTGTAGAAAGTCAACTCCACTTTGTAGTTCTTACCATTGAAACCAGTAGCAAATGACTCTTCTGCGTGTTCCCTCACACACCCCAAGAATAGGAATGTTTATTTCTAAGTGTTTTAGAGTGGGTAGCCCAATTCTGTGTTGAAAATCAGCCTGGCTTCCTGGCTGAAGCCCCTCTCCTGGCATGCAGGGGGCACGAGTGGTGTTGGCCAGACCAGGCCACCTGCCCTGTGCAGATGTGCTGGGGCTGACCAACTGTCTAAGAATCTTGATTAAAGATCAGGGTAACACAGTCAAGGAATCACATTGTTGCCCTTTAAATGGAAAATGATACCTGTCTCAAGGAGCTCCTAGCTTCTGTGTTTGCATTTCAAAACAAATTCCGTAAATGACAAATTATTTCTTTCCCTTCTTTATTTTTTGCCCCAGAAACAAACCACAATCATTTTCAGCAAGAAGATAGGACTAGGGAAGCTCATTCAGAATTCTTGCAAAATCAGATCTCAGAATGAAAAGCATTCTCCCTCCCATCCCTGCCCCATCTCAAACTGTTACTTCTTTCCCCAGGGTAGAAGCGTACCATCCCCAGGATTTGTTGCCATTCATCTGGGGTACTGTAAACAGTGTTTTATGGTAAGAACAAGTGAGCCTTTGAGTGAGCAGTCATGAGGTTTTGAGTAGAAACAAAAGCATAATTGATAAGCTTTCTTATCTGAATTTTGTCTGCAAAGACAAACAAAGAGTAATTTAAAATGTCTCAAAAATCTATTTTCCATTCCATCTCTGGTTTCACAATGATAGTGGGGACTGGCCCTGGGAGAGGACTTTCATCTTTTATCAACAACCTTTCTCTACTACAAGGCAATGGCCTAAGTGTAGAAACTGAGGCTGGAGTATGAGCCCCTCCTAAGTGGTAGCAGGTCACAAGTTGCTGGGGCTGACAGTATGCCCCTTTCTCAACCAGGAGCATTGTCCCACCAATTTGGGGACACAGAACGCTTTTTTCTTCTGTGATCCTGGGGATCGAACCCAGGGCCTTGTGCTTGCTGGGCAAGTGTTCTACCATTGAGGCTGTCGTCCCACTCCAAATGCTTGGACCCCAAATATTCAAGTCTAAGAAACCTATAATCCAGCAAAACAAGAAAACCGTTCAACCAGCAAGATATCACATCTTTCTATTTTGAGAAAATAAAATTTATATTATTTATAGCAGAGCCTGTAGGAGAGCTGTAAGTGGCAATCATTTGTACATGAACAAAGGTAGTTAATAATAAGAGGTTATACAGATCTAACCAGGTATTCATGCTTGAAGATAGCAAGCTTAATGAGGTAGGAGAGAATGAGTAATTACAATAAAAATAGGTACAACAGCTTGCCCTTCTCAACAGTGGTGAACGAGGAGACACTGTAACCAAAGCTCCAAATGCTGGTTTTTGCCCTTTATTTGGCACCACAAGCACTGTCTCAGGAGAAACCAAACAAGGCTGAGCCAGGACTCTGAAGGGCTCCGTGGGCAGCAGATAGGGTGCTGGTTTTGAAGTGGCAGCACTGGAGGGGCCAGGGTCCTCCCTAGATCACTGGTGGCAAACCTACTGCATGCTTGCCGCAGCCAGCTGTTTGTTATCACTGAAAGCTCTAAAAGGTTCACCATCACTGCCCTAGATGCTTGCCAGCAGTTACCAGGTGCTGGCTCATGACAGGACTGGGGCCTAGGGATTGCTGGGAATGAGGAGCATGCCTTGAGGCTCCACAACAGCAAGGAGCAGTAGGGCTGGGGCCAAGGAGACAAGGGTGACAGTGGTGGTAAATGGAATCACAGAGACAAACACTGTGGTGGGGCCATCCACTGGCCTCCTACCACTTCCCCTGCATTGCCCTTATACACCTCAATGCCAGTCTCAGAGCAGCCAGTGAGAGCCAGAGAAGGCCTCGGCCAATCACGGAGCCCCCTCAAACCTTTTACTGACTCTCCATTTCACACAGAGTGAAAGCCAAAGTCCTTGCAATATGGCAATAGGAAAAACCCAATGGGCAGGAAGTAACTGACAGGGTGGGGAGAGATGTTGGGAGTGGCATCTTTAAACAAGCAACTGATGTCTGAGGATAAGGAACACCAATCCCACACCAATCCTGATCAAGAACCTTCTTTTGATCTAGAAGGAGAAAAAACCAAAGTTGAAATCACATAGAAATCTATTTCATGGAAATTTGTTAACATGTCAATCACTAGATATTTTTATACACTAGACTTTTTTCTTACTTTGCTAAATGATTCATCTTGATAATTAGCTGTCTGTCCTTCTTAACCATGCTGTTACAATAGTAACTTCTGCAATAAAATGAAAGGATTATTATTAAGTCATTCTTAATAAGATAATTTCAGAGGCAGGTATATACTTTAAAAAAATTATATATAGACTTATTATTGATCTTTGTAATAAAAAAAAATCTTGTCATTCTTTTCTTGCCAGGGAGAAAAACAGTCAAATGATCAGCAAGGGAGGCAAGAAAGAAGGCAGAGGGGCCGGTGAGATGGCTCAGCGGTTTAAGCGCCTGCCTTGCAAGCGCGAGGGCCCGAGTTCGACTCCCGGAACCCACATACAAAAAAGGGGCCGGTGATATCGCTCAGCGGCACGGGCGCCTGCTGGCGCACGAGGTCCTGAGGTCGACCCCCCGGTACCCACAAAAAAAAAAAAAAAAAAAAAAAGAAAGAAGGCAGAGGAAATTCACATTTTGTGGAACAAACCCTAAGATATCTGCTAAGACAACAGGAAATCTGCAGTGTGTTTCTTTGTATAGCTGGCAGAATGCCAAGAAAAATGATATAAAGTTCCAGATACTTTAAAATGATTCTCATAAATTTTGTGATTTTCCTGTCTGAATTCTTTTATATAGGGAGTAGAAATAATGTCCATCTCTCCCTAATTTACTTAATCTGAATGTCAGGAAATAAAAGACCTTTTATTCCCTGCAAAGCTTTGTAACTGCCTCTTGTTTCTGGTTCTCCCATTTCAGTATGCCAGTCACGAGCTTGTCAGTGACTGGCCTCTGGAACAAGAAACTCCACAGCAGTTTTAGCTTGGACAGCTTTGTTTAAACCCACCCCCGGACAAGACTTTTGACATCTCAGTTAGAAAAGTCAGGGAACTGATGGTGATGTCGATATTTGAGGTTCACCTCACAAGGAACAGCAAATAATGTACCAAGTCCTGAGTTAAACTGGTAAATTGTGACTTCACTTTCAAAATTATAGGCATTATCTTCAAAACAGAGAATGATATGTGGAAGTAATTTTGCATTATGCCTTTGATTAAGGCCAATTTCTGCTCCACTGACTAGAATAATTTATCTTAAACTAAGCAACCAAAAGATCTTGACATGTTAAATTAAATGTCATCTTTCTTTTCCTCAAATGGGAAATTACCCCCACAATTTAAGTCAAATAAAACTTCCTGGGCTGGGGATGTAGCTCAGTGGTAGAGCACTTGCCTAGCACATGTGAGGCTCTGGGTTCAATCCCCAGCACTGCAAACATCTTTCTGAAATATGTGGTACAGTATATGTAAGAAAAAAATTATGTATTTGGTATTTGGGTAAAATCTTAGCATCTTTCTAATTCACTTTATGTGGAAAAACAAAACAAAACAAAACTGCAGGCCAGACTGATTCTACAGGTTTGCTACTGCCACCTTGTGGACCAACTGGTGTTCACTAATCCAAGTGAGTATTTGATCTCAAGAATCACAATAGCAAGATTAGGAAACAGTTAATGGATGAGTTTTTTCCCCTCCTTTGCTTCTCCTTCTCATTTCTAATACTTCATCTCTTTTTACAGTGAAAAAAAAAACGGGAAATCAGAAAGAATTTTTATTTTCCAAGATTGGGTTTCATGAAAGCTGTTTTTTATTCATCATACTACCATAACGATTGCATCTTCTCTATTTCCAAATTCTAAATTTGTTGTAGTTTTGTAGTTTTTATAGCTGTACAGGCTATAGGATGTGACTGGATGTAAAGAGTAATGCTGCCCACCCACACTGCGACATACAGCTTTCTGCTTGGGGAAATCTGAATGAGTTACAGAATCTATAAGAACAAAAGTTTGTATCAATGCCACGTTGTCTTTCATGTGCAGTGTAAACCATTTTGCCATCCATTACTTGTTATTATCTTCCTTCGCTGTGAATGAAGGTGGCAAAATCCTGTTTTTATGGTAAGAATGGGGCTGGAAACTAGGTCTGCTGGCTTTTGGCACAGCCTTCCAGGCACGTGTTGAAGAAATCAGGCAATTTATTGGTCAAACCTGCAAAGACCACTATGGGAGTCTCCAATGCAGGTTATAAGAGAAATAAAGAGAAACCCAAAGTAGCACTTCCAAGGGATATTCTGGGTGATAAGACCAGAGCAAAGATTCTCAAATTTAAGTGCACCATGAAAGTCACCTGAAGGACTTGAACCTCACACCTAGCATTTGTGATTGGGCAGCTCTGGCGGCACAGACTGACAATGCGCATTTTTCTAGCAGTTTCCCAGTGATGATGCTCCTGGTCTGCGTCTTGCCTGGAGAACCACTGGACTGAGGACAAAGGTGGGGACATCCTCACGTCTAGGAAAGATATGAGGCAGGCACATCATCCCAGGTGCCTCTCCAATAGGGCTGATAGAATTTAGGCAGATTTTAAAGTGTTTCTATCATATATAGTAAAAACAAGCAGCAAAGAAAGTATTTAGGCATTCAAAATAGAAGGAAAAACTTCCTATAAAAAACTTGATTCTAGTCAAATAATGGACTCAGTGTTTGTCTTAGCTGTGATAGGAATACCACTGATGAACCAGGATGTTATTGGTTTTCAGTAGTTTAAAAAATAAAATAAGGGCAGGGCCAGTGATATAGCTCAGCGGCATAAGTGCCTGCCTGGCAAGCATGAGGTCCTGAGTTCGACTCCCGCTACCAGCATATAAAAAATAAAATAAAATAAAATAGTGGCAATATGGCATAATACTACAGATAATCTAAAAATTCCTCTGACCATATTCTGCAAAAACACAACAGATGTCTTTTCAAACATATACATAGGTTCACAGGGAAGTTTAGGAAAATCCTGGGAGAATCAAAAAAAGCACTGTGAAGGCCAGGTGTGATGGGTTCTATAACCCAGAACTCACGTGGCTGAGAAAGCAGAATTGAGAATTTGAGGCTAGCCTGTGCTACACAGCAAGTCCCAGGCCACTTTGGACTACAGAGACCCTATCTTTAGAAAAAGAAAAAAGGAACCATGAGGAAGTAAGTGTAAACTATCGCTCACAGACTCTGCTCAGGCAGTAAAGAAAGTACACACAGAACAGGTTTCTTCACTGTCAGTCAGCCCTGGAAGAGAAGAATGGTGTGGTATTTCCATATACTCTGCTCTTCTGAAATGCTCAGGGCTTCCAAAACCACTGCCAAATTCTCTGAAGTGAATCTCAATGGGTGTCAGCAAGGAATTGTTTTTAAAACCCCTTGAGAAATTTCTCCCCCATTTCCTTGTTGGATGAATTCAAAGTCATCAAACTACCTTCTAGATAATGAAGACCTGAAGGGTGGATATTCAGGAGAAACACAGCCACTGTATAGAAAATTCAGTGATCTAGTAGAGTCACATGTCAAACTTTTCAGGGAAGATGTGCTCAGAAAGGTAGGTGTTACGGTTTGTGTCTGGACATCCCCCCAAAGCCTCATGTGATCATGGGGAAGGGCAGGCTTTTCAGAGGCAGCTGAATCTAGAATCTGTGATTGGTTCATTGCTGAGTGCTGGGACTGTGGGTGTGAGTGCGACACCCGCCCTAGGGCAGGTAGCCTGCATACAATATAAGGGAGGAAAAGAGGCTTGCTCCCCTCTTTTGCTCTTGTTGCTTTTGTTCCACCACCATGAACAGGTGTCCCTTAGCCATGCCACCCTGCCTTGAAGTCAGCTGATTATGGACTGAAACTTCCACAAACTGTGAGCTAAATAAACCTTCCCTCTCTTAATTTTGGGCATCAGGTATTTTGTCTCAGCAATGAGAGAAAAGTAACCAAGACAGAATTTGGTACCAGGGAAGTGGGGTCGTTGCTGTGACTATACCTGACCATGTGGTTCAAGAGCCTTTGGGAATGGTTGTGGGAAGAGTTTGGAAAGGTTCAGAGATGTTGCCTGAAAGATTAGAGCTGGAACGTCTTAGCCTATTCTGTGTGGGAGATTCTGGTCAGAGCTCAGATCAGAAGGCTGATAGAAATCCTGCCAGTAAAGACCAGGCTAGGGAGGGTTCTGTTGGGAAGAAGGACTGCACTGGCTGTTGGCATCCAGATGCTGTGTGTTATGGCTCGGCAGAAAGTTTGTCTGAATTTTACTTGTGTCCAAAGACTTTGCCTGAGACTGAAATTACAGGCAGCGGACTAATTAAACTGGCAGAAGAAATATCAAGGCAGTCAAATGTTGAGGTGGTGGCATGGCTATTGTTGGGAGCTTTTAGCCAGATTTATGTTGAGAATCAAGAGTAAAGAGCCCAGCAGGATGATTTAAAATGTGAGTTTGGCCAGAAAGGAAGCTCCAGTAAAGCTGTGGACTACAAAGATAGAGCAGAAGAGATCTCGATTGCTGAGAAGGAACAGGAGAATACAAAAGATGGCCTGAGGGCATTGCAAGAAGCAGCAAGTCTCCACTCTTTGCAGATTCAAAACTGCAAAAGTGAAAGACTGCTTTGAGGAGAAAGTGCAGAGCACCAGGCAGCATAGGGGTGTTCCTTGGGATTTGGTTTATAGGCACTGGAACCCTACAGTCAAGAGAGAATGAAACTTGGCTACTGCTCCAGTTGGCAGCAGACCTTGGTGCCATCCATGTGGTGCCGATTTTTTTTTTGTGTGTGTGGGTACCGGGGATTGACCTCAGGACCTCGCATGCCAGCAGGCACCTGTGCCACTGAGCGATATCACCGGCCTTTTATTCGATGTGGGTTCCAGGAGTTGAACTCGGGCCCTCGTGCTTGCCAGGCAGGCGCTTACGCCGTTGAGCCATCTCACTGGCCCTATGGTGCTGATTTCAGGCACATGTAGAATGTAAGAGTTGTGGGGTCAGGAAAGCTTCCACCCAGATTTCAAAAGGAGGCCTAGGAGACAGGCAGTGTATTTGGGAGAGGCATGGTCAAGATTACCAAGAGAGAAACAGCAAAAAACAGGCAAACGGGTCCCGACTGTCTGTTTCCTAGCAACTGCAGAGTATATTCTTGACACAAGCATGGTGGGCAGACATGGTGACACAAGGCATACTCCACATAGTCAAAGGCTTACAGTTAGAGGGCAGAGCATGATTAAGAATGACTATGAGCTGGGTGTGGTGGTCATGCTGTAATATCAGCTACTCAGGAGGCTGAGGCAGGAGCATCACAAGTTCAAGGCTAGCCTGGGCAAATTAGAGAGACCCTGTCTCAAAAAGAAAAAGGGTTAGGAATGTAGCTCAGTGCCTCCTGGGTTCAACCTACAGTACCAAAAAACAAAACAAACAAACAAAAAATCCCAGAAAAAAATTAAAATAACAGAAGAAACAGACTGACAAATTAAAATTTACATGCAAAATATAATCATCAAGACAGCGCTTATAAACAGGCAATGAATAAAAACACATTTAACAGGAAGAAAACAAATCATAAATACTTTGAAAGAATCTGAACTTACATACAAAATTTAAAAAAACTTTTTATATGTGGGCACTGGGAATCGAACTCAGGACTTCACGCTTGCCATGCAGGTGCGTACGCCGCTGAGCTATATCACCGGCCCTACAAAATAAAATTTAAACTGATACCTTTCAAAAATATTTAAATTTGGGAAAAAAGGTAAACTAGTAAAGTGATAATAGCAATGTCTTACCGGTATAAACAAATGTGAAAATGTATATGATGAATCACAGTCTATTCTGGGACTTTATCTTAGGAAGTCATTCAAAGGAAGGAATAAAGGTATTAGTTGGAAGTGCCAGCACAGCATGGAAGTAAACAAAATGGGCTTTCAAGCTTCAACTTCTCTGAGTAGAAATACTGGCTCTGATGTTTACTTGTTATATAACCTTGTTATAGTCAACATAAGTAAGCATCAATTCCTTCATCAATATATTGGAAAGAAAATTATCTGATATAAACTGCTTAGTGTTCAAGAAGTTGAAGCTGGCTAAAACTGAAGAATGAGTCCCAATGGATGAAGATGGAAAACAAACAATATTCAATAGAAAGAACATTATGAAATATAATATACATTAAACAAATATATATATATATATTTGTATTTTAAGGTGGACTATTAAACAAAAATTTAAAAGATTACTATGAGGACTCTGATAATGAAATATGTTTAATATTTGCTAAACATAAGGAGAAATTTTCTATATTTACTATGATAATAGTTAAGTAAAATATGTATGCACATAAACAAAGACTGGAAAGATTGTGAATAAATGAAAACATGCAGGTTACTCGATGGAGAATAAAAATGTTTTCTTAACTGATATACTGTTTTCTAATAAATGAAAAACATACAAGCAAAGATTTCCAGTGTCCAGTCCAGTATGTACAAGGAGGTTGGAAGTTGCCACTCCATCCTAACAATTAAAAAGCTGAACACACTAAAAATGAACAGTTCTTAGATATGTCGGGGAACAGAGGCCACAGGGCAAACCCGTGCTCCCAATGTTAGAGAAACAGGTGACTATAGAGAATCACAACTTACCAAAGCAGAAAACCATGAGCACAAACTTCCAGGGAAACCAGTACCACAGGAAGCCCTAAACTAGAGAAGACACAGTGCTGGAGGCCCAATGTGGACAGCCTCAGAACTAGTGAAAGACTCCAAGAGGCCTAGTCACAGATGGGTGTGCCCACACTTCCATGAGTTTACCTCTAGATCTACCACCTTCTCATGATGAAGACTGGAGAAAAATCCCCTCATGCTTCCACAGGCAGAAGGGAAGAGCAGTCCTGTTCTCCAGCAGGTCTGCCTTCAAGAAAAACTATTTTACCAGGGCCTAACCTACTGGGTTATATCAGAGCCTAACTGACCTGGAGGAAGGCAGTGCCCAACTGCAGCCTTCTCTGGCCTTCCATAGTGGGGAAGTGTTCTGTACCTATCACTAGCTCCTTCCAGCCATTCTGCCCCACCTGAGAGGTGGGGAGTGTGAAATTCACAGTCCAAGGGGACAGATGCATCAAAAGTCTGAGACGGGCTGGTGAGATGGCTCAGTGGCATAAACACCTGCCTGGCAGGCGCGAGGTCCTGAGTTTGACTCCTGGTACCCACATACAAAAAAGGGCTGGTGATATCGCTCAGCAGCACGGGCACCTGCTGGCGCGCAAGGTCCTGAGGTCAACACCTGGTACCCACAAAAAAAAAAAAAAAAAAAGTAAGTCTGGGATGGAGTCACAGAATACAGAATGCTTCTCTCCTCACCCTGTCTTATCACTTTACTAAATGTCTGCTTCCTGCAGTTCCTTTACCCAGAACACTATGTCTAGCTCTCCATAAAAGTTACAAGGCATACTGAAAAGTCAAAAACATACATTTGTTTCAAGATAAATGTGTACAACCAAGACTTAAAATGCAAGATTTTGACAAAAGTATAAATATCATATCATGAAAAAGTAGTCAAAACCATACTTTGAAGAGACAAAGCAAGTATCAGAACCAGAATCAGACATGGCAGGGATGTTGGAATCGCCAGACCAATAATTTAAAGTAACTATGATGGATATGCTAAAGGCTAACTCAACAATAAATAAATAAAAAGAACAAATAGATTGTAAGTGAATCCTAATGTCAACTATGGACTCTGGGTGATAATGATGTGTCCAGCAGGTGAATCGGTTATACCAAATGTACCACTCCGGTCTCTGAGGTTGATAATGGGAGATGCTACACGTGTTAGGACAGGGGGCAGAAGATAACTCTCTGTACTTTCTGCTCAATTTTACTGTGAACCTAAAACTTCCCTTAAAAAACAAAGTCGTTTACAAATAAAATAAAAATAAATACTGAAAACCAGAATGGTGAGGTGGTACCACGTAGGATATTTCCCATTCTTGATATCTAAGGAGTTTACATTTTAATTGCCATGTAGGGCAAACACACAATCTTGGGATGGGAGTGAAATCTGTGTATATGACTAGAAATCCTAAGAAAGTATTCCCTCATTGAAAAATTGTACAAAACAAACAAACATTTGCCTGCCTGCAAAAGAAACTACCAGACCTGGAAAATTTACTTTTCATCTTGAGTCTCAATAGGGAAAAATTACCCTCCAAAGTGTCATAACTAAAGACTTTTCTTTATATGGGTTTAGGATTCAAATTCACACAACAGACATGATCCAGGGAGCCTCAAGATAAGAAAGGAACACGAAAGTATTCTTGAGATGCTCACAGTTCAGATGTTTTATAGTCCTAGAAAAGCCAATTCAAATCTTCTCTAAAGGAACTTTTCTTCAACCTAGGCCACTCATGAGCCTCACAATTAACAGTCCACACCAGATCACAAGTCAAAATTACAAAATACACAAGGAAATAAATTACCATGTAAGACAATAGAAAGAACATAGCAAAATCAGACTCTCAACAACTTCAGATGACTGGAGAACTAGTGCAAATGATGAAATAAATATACTGAAGATAATTAAAGAACTACCCAGTTAAATTCAAACAGAATTTAAAAATAAGATGCTGTCAAATCCAGATGAGACGATTTTTATGGCCCAGGAGTTAGAGCTGAAAAAAAAAAATTGCTTGCAATGTACCACAGAAATGACAAAGAAGAGGATAAGAAACATGGAAGATAATATAAGATGTTCATTATTTTTTTTTTCATTATATTTCTAACTGGGATTTCAGAACAAGGAAACATAGAAAATGACAGATATTTGAATGAATAATAACTGAGAATTTTATTAATGAAATGCAGAAACCAACAGATTCAAGATAACCAATCAAACAAAAAAACTACACCTAGACACAACATAATGAAATTTCAGAACTCTGATAGTTTAAGAAAAATAAAACTTAAAAGCAACCAGAGGGAAAAGAGATTATCTTTGATGATAGAGTAATCTGAACAGTAGACTCTTCAAGAGCAAACACAGATGTGAGATGATATTTTCAGTGTGCTGAGAGAAAGTAACTGTCAACACAGAAAGGACTCATTCACCTCCCACACAAACCTCCTGCAAATAACTGGTGCCGGAAAAATTCAGTCATTTGGAAATATGTAAATAAAAAGCTCATGAGTTTTGAAAGATTCTACAAGAAAAGAAATCAAAGATAATTTACTGGAAAACTGCCAGAAGCACATAAAAACTATGACTGAACATTCTGCCATGAACTTAAAAAAAAAAAATTGCTTCTATTAACAAATGCACAAATAGACCAGGATGAAAGCATTAAAAGACGGAGGGGGAGGAGGAGGAGGAGGGTAAGAGACACAAAGACAGGACAGGAGGAAGAGGGGGAGGTGGGAGGAGAAATGAAATGTTACCTGGCAGAGCTCAGGAAAGAAAAGAAAAATAAAGAAATTAAGACAAATATGGAAGCAGCACAAGGAAATCAGATAATATAAATAAGCGATAAAAGAGTTCAGGAATTAGGAAAGTTAATAACACGAATGGGCATCTGTAAATTTGGGGCCTGTGAAGTTTTGACCAAGGACAGCTTGGTTGCTGAAAAATTTAGCATTAAAAAGCTAAGTCCTTCACATCAGGACAATAGGAAGGATGCTTTGGGGCTTCCTTCCACAGGCTCAAGGGTCCAAAAATGAAAGATTTTGCTTAGAGAAGAGAGTTCCAAGGAACCCAGCTCATTCAGAGCCAGCTGGGAAAGTTTCCTGGAGCCCAGCCATTTGGGCACTCAGGGGTCTCTGAGCATCAATTAAGGGGGCCCGGCTACTGCTTGAGCTGGCAGCAGATCTTGGCAGCATCCAGACAGTGCTGGTTCTATAGTTATGCAGACTATAAGAGTTGTAGGGTCATGGAGGCTTCCACCTAGATTTCAGAAAAAGGCCAGGAGGTCAGGCAGTGGGACCCTAAGGGAGAGTGTCTGAAGCTGTAAGAGCGAAGCCAAAAGTGCACTGGATACTCCAGGAATTTAGAGAAGCCAGGAAAATGGAATGTCTAAGGAAAGCCAAGGCACTGAGCAAAGCCCCCAAGATAGAAGCCATGGGGGCTGCAACTGGCAATACAATAGGGGTGGGGCTGCCTAAGACAAGTGGAATTCACATCTTTGCCCCTGGTGCTGGACATGTAACTATAGGATTTAATGTTTGTTCTGCTGGGTTTGTCTTGTAGCCTCTTATTCATCCCTTTTGGAATGGGAATGTTTAACCTGTGCCATTGTATGTCAGCAATATTTAACTTTCTTTTTGATCTTTATAGGAGATCACAGCTAAAAGTTTGACTTGAGGTTCAGAGGAGACTTTGGATTTAAACATTTCAATAATGCTGGAACTATTAAAACTTTGGTAACTTAGAGATGTACTAAATTCCTTTTGCATAAAGGGATGCACATGAGTCTTCTGAGGGTCAGGGGCAGAATGTCATGGTTTGGATCAAGAATTTCCCTCTAAAATCTTATGCACTCAGAAGTAGGGCTTTTAAAAGGGGATTGGATCATGGGTTCAGAGCTCAATGCCATTGGGAGGAGGGGCCTGGTGGGAAGAGGTAACTATAAAAAAGTTAAAAGACAAAGAATTAGCACTCAGAATATATAAATAACATACACATCAATAAGAAAATGATAAATAATCCAATAAAGAAATGGGCAAAGGGCCGGTGAAATGGCTCAGCGGCGTAAGCACCTGCCTGGCAAGTGCGAGGGCCTGAGTTCGACTCCCGGATCCCACGTACGAAAAAAGGGCCAGTGATATCGCTCAGCGGCACAGGTGCCTGCTGGCGCGTGCGGTCCTGAGGTCGACCCCCGGTACCCACCAAAAAAAAAAAAAAAGAAATGGGCAAAAAATATAAGCAAGTAATTTACAGATGAAGAGATCTGCATGCATGTATACACACACACACACACACCATCGTTAGCAATCAGGAAAATGGAAATGAGAAGCCATTTCATATCTATCAGATTAGTAAATTTTTTAAAGTTCCGCTTTGAGGCAATAAAGGAGAATTCTCATACAAACTCTCATCAATGTAGCAATACTTGGTAAAACTGATACGGACCCACTATACAAATCTATATAAATTCTCACACATGTGCACCACAAAGGGACATGCAAGAATGTTCAAAGCTCACTGTTCATAGACTGAAAACATAGAGAGGACCTAAATGTCTGTTATAGTTTGAATATGCTCCCCAGGAGTGCACGGCTGGAACCTTAATTCCTCGGTGCAGCAGTGTTGGGAGGTGTCTGGGTCACAGGATCAGCACCCTCATGAGTGGATTCATGCTGTTCTCTCAGGAATGGCTTTGCTATGTTGGGAGTCTGGCTTCGTCTTCTTTCTTCCTCAGCATCTGCTTGCTGTTTTGCCATAAGGCCCTCACCAGAAGTCAAGCAGATGCTAGCAGCACGCTCTTGGACTTCCTTGCCTCTTAAACCATGAGGCAAAATGCATTTCTTCCTCTACAAATTACTCCATCTCTAGGATTCTGTTACAGCAATAGGAAATGGATTAAGACAATGTGTATCACCTAAAAAATGGATAATATGGGAATTATAAACATCAAATCCAAGACAGTTGTTACCTTTATGGGATAGGGAAGAAGAAGCAAATGGGGAGGGGCCCACTGGAGGCTCACCGTATATTTGTAATGTATTTCTTAAACTAGGGGTGGGGATATGCGTGTGTATTAATCAGTGTTCCCTTCATGTTCAGAAACAGTTCATAAATCTTAAATGTATGGAACAATAAATCACAGCTAAGCTCTGAAAAGGAACTCAAAGGTTATGATAAAGAGACAAGTTTACAGGCTTAAGTTCATCATGAAGATGCCCCTCACCGTCACCCCAGTTCAACCCCACACTCTGGGAATCAGAGTGTCTGCCCCAGAGATGATTCTTTAACAATAAGGTAATAAGGTAAATTTAAAAAGCAAAGTACTAAAAGAAATAAAGTAAATTTAAAAAGTTAAAGCAAGGGGCCCTAATGAATGCTAGTGGCTAAACAAAAAAAATAAATGAAAACAAAATATTTCAATATGGTGTCATGCTTTGTATGTGATAGCTGCTCCTGCCGAAGGTCACCCCAAGTGTAGAGTTCTACCACAGTGAGAAATATTGTATTATAATTCCTAAATCACTTGAGACGAATCTCTTCTCATTGTACAACATACAGTTGTCATTATTTCCTGTGCATTTTAAACAAAGAAACATCTTTGTCCGTGAAGTTTACTGCCTATGTCAAAACATACCAAATTTGCTTTAAAAAGCCCCAAAAGTTCATAATGAATGAAGCAAAACTAAAAGAGGGAAACAATGTTCCTTCTCAGCTTTCTTTCCAGAATGCTTCCTGCTCCAGCCCTAAGACTTGCTGGCATTAACAGGCAGAGTGAAGGTTAAGAGCCTGCCAGTGCAGGCCCTGGGCAGGAATCCAGCCTTCTCTAGGTTGGAGGGTACCTGGGACAGCATGAGGAGTTTTTATTATGGAATTATTGTTGAACCGTCCCTGATGGGTCCATAAGAAAGCTGCCTTTTCATCGGTTTTGGTTCAAGCCTATCCCTGAGCTTTGGTACTTGCAGTCCATTAATTTATGAGAAGCAAGCAAAATCAATTTAATCTGTTTTATTCAAAGAACCATTTTATTACTTTATGTTCTGCTCTGTCTCTGTTGACATTTCCTGTAGTACATTTCCTGCTGCATACTGTTGAGTGTGTCTTTTTTTTTTTTTTTAATATGCGGGTACCAGGAGTCGAACTCAGGACCTCACGCTTGCCAGGCAGGCGCTTATGCCACTGAGCTATATCAGCAGCCCCTCAGTGTGTCTTTTAAAAATTGTGTTCTACATAAATTCCTTTTTGTTCTTGTTGCTGACTTTTGGAGGGGGGCGGTTGAGACAGGGCTGTGCTATGTAGTTCAGGTTGGCCTTGAACTCACCATGTAGCCCAGGCTGGCCTCGAACTCCAGCAATCCTCCTGCCTCAGCCTCCCAAGTGCTGGGATTACAGGTGTGCATGACTTTTTGCTTTTAATACATATTTAGTTTCAATTTTCACTTATTTCAGCCAATTTCATTATCAGCTATTGTATAAAATAACCCTAATTCATTTCATTTGATAACCAAACACTTCACATTTTGATAAAATATGTTTATAAGACTATTTCTCACAGGTTCAGATAGTGTTATGCTTTAAAATAATCACAAAGATTCTTACTGTCCTTGTTGCATTGCTGAAATTAAAATGTATTATCACCATTTGGGGGTATAAGGATTTAATGTCTCTAGGCACTTCAATCTTCTGAGAGTGTATTTTTTCCAGGTACTGTATTTTCAACTCTTACTAAGTTATCTGGTTGCTTGTGTATTCTCTTCACCCAGATGGAAGAAACTTGCCAAACAGCTCCTTCTCATAACCTCAAATCTAGAACCCCCAAAGAATCAGCTTGCAGACTCTGATGACTGTCTCTGCTCTTTGGAAGGCATGTTTCTAATACTTTAGTCTTTTCTTTCAAAAAAAGTTAAATCCATTCCTCCTTTGAGGAATAAATAAATTAAAAATAAAGCCAATGAATAAACAAAAACAAAACTCCATGCCTACTGCCAACAAAAGTAATAAAAAATGTGATAATGCTTACAAAGTCCACACAAAGGACCCTGGATAAATTACAGATCCTAGGGTCTTTTAATTACACTTGAGTTGAAGAGAACTTGCTCTACTGTCCTGTTAATCCTTGAGACAGGACTCATCACTTCTGCTAAAGCATCAGAGGCCAGTGAACAGTGGAACGTGCACCCTGAACTGAAAGGTGTAAAGGTGAAAGTACCAACAATCTTAACAACTTTATTCTATACTAAACAGCAGAATCTAGCAATTTAGGATTTATTCTTTTACAAAACCACCTAATCTGAATTCTAGGGAGTTATTCCAATTCAGAGTTCAGTTTTCATTGTACTACATACTGAGTAGTTTTATCAGTGATTTTTTTTTTGTACCAGGAATTAAATCCAAGGCCTTTGTACTGAGCTGCATCCCCAGACATTGTTTTATTTTTTATTTTTCAAGATGCAGTCTTGCTAAGTTACTAAATTGTCCAAAGTGGGCTAGAACTTGCCATCCTCCTATCTCAGCCTCTCAGAGTGCTGGGATTACAGGCATGCATCACCTATCAGTGGTTCTGTGAACACGGGAGTAGATACAAGGTCCCACAAATAGATTACTTACCTGTGTGTGTTGCCAAGGTCGAACACGTTCAGCCTTGAACCTGTAAATCCAAATTACAAGAGTGTTATTCTGATAATAGGCAATCAAATATTTAATTATTAACCCATGACTCTAGCATGAGTACAAAGCTAGTGATCCTCAGTTTGGGTGGTAAATCAGGTAGCAGCTTTAAAAAACACATAAGTGCCTAATTCGTCCTAAGATGTTGATTTAGAAGATCTGAGGGAGATTCCAAGCAACTATATTTCAAAAAAGCTTTCCAACGGACTCATGCAATGAGGGTAGAGACTGTCATGCAAGTACTGACATAAACAGTAGCACATGGTGGTGAGGAGTGAAGTCTGTTTCTCAGAGGCAGCAGGCACTGTGCCAAGGACTTTTCAAAGTACAGAAAGTGTTCTACATTTCTCTGGAGTGTCAATTTTACTTGATGGGTAAGCAGTTAAAATGCCATTTTTATTTTGGGTGGTAATACATAACTGTGAAAACCTGACATTTAAGATGTGTATTTATTATACTTTAATGTTATTTTTTATATTAAAATATGGACACACTTTGTAGTAGAATGCAAAATCTTCACTTACTTTTTAGATGAATTCTGAGACTTCAAAGATATCTCCCTCTTAGATGTCTCCTATATCCAATGATGTGACCATTTTACTCTGCTTATAGTAGGGAGAGGGATTGAAATATTAAAGGAAGACTTTTTGGAAGGGCCCAGAACTAGTTTGAAAATCACTAGGTTTAGAAATCCTTTTACTTCCAAGCTTCTTATTCATTTTACCACCCATGACCTGCTCCCCAATCTTGTCTCTTTGTCTCCTATCAGTCTTTTTGCTTAACAAAACTCCAAATCCTCAAAAACTTAAAGGTCCTTTGATATGACTGGACTTTTTTTTTTTTTCAACTTTTGGTGGTATGAATTTTTTAGGCGGATTGCCTATTAATGTTTACATTTATTGTTACCGAGGAGGTGGTCCAACGACTGAAGCACAGCGTCAGAAATCACACCTTACAACCTTCCTCACCAAAACTTTTAAAATGCTATCAGGTGCAGGGGGTGGTTGTAGGTGAGGACTAAATAAAATAATTGAAAATAAAAAAGCCACATTTCCTGGCTTTGGAAGGGTTGGCTCAGTGGTGGCCGTAGGGCCCAAAGATAGGTAGGGTACAGGATTAGAGTCTGAAGCAGGATCTGTGTCCAAGGACTCTGGGCAAATAATCTCTTGCTTGGAAGCTGGGGGTCATCTATAAAATGAGGGTAAAGAGTATGCTTCTGAAATGCACTTAAGTAACGTGCTTTACTGTGGCTTATGGCGTACAAGCCCACAAAGTTATGAAACCAGAAATCATACCACCTTGACAACACCGACCACCTAGCTCTACTTTAGGCAACCCCCAGCCCAACCAACAGCAACCTTTACCGGCCCAGTGGTGGGCAGAACCGGAAATCCGCGCATGCGCCACGCCCCTCAGCCCGCCTCCCGCTCCCGCTAGGCGCATGCGCCACTAGTCCTCGGCGGTGCCAAAGAGGGTGGAGAAGGATACAGTGCGGATGTGCCTCCCCGGTTTGGCTCTTTTTTTTTTTTTTTTTTTTTGGTTTTTTTGGTGGGTACCGGGGTCGACCTCAGGACCTCGGGCACCAGCAGGCGCCCGTGCCGCTGAGCGATATCACCGGCCCTTTTTTCGTATGTGGGTACCGGGAGTGGAGCTCAGGACCCCGCGCTTGCCAGGCAGGCGCTTATGCCGCTGAGCCACCTCACCGGACCTCGGCTTCTTACTTGCTTAGCGCAGGCCGTATCCCGCTGTTAGTTTCTCCCCATGACAGTTTGAACCCGCGAAGATAGGAACCAGGACGAGGGCACACTCCGACGGGAGAAAGGGCGTGTTCACACTCTCACCTCAGAGTGAGCAGACCGGTTTAAGCCCCGCCCTCTCCTCCCGTTGCTTAAAACGATTGGCTGTCTCTCTGTTAAGGGCGCGGCGTGCGGCAGATTCTGAGGTTTTTTTCCTGGGTGACTGTCACTTGGCTGTCAGCTGCAAAAGGACCTTAAACTTTTAGGTGGAAGATGCCGGAAAGTAACTTTGCGGAGAGCAGCGTCAGAAGCGAGGAGGAAGTGTCCCATGCTAAAGTCAACGCGGAGACCCTGAAAGTACAAATAGAGAGTACCTCTCCGGAGGGAAAGACTCCTACAGTGGCCGGCGGGGGCCAAAGCTTTGTCATGGAGACAAGAGTGAGGGGTGTGGGGTTCTGGGCAGTTCCTTTTCCTTTTGGCTCGCAAGCGAAGGAAGGATGTGGAGATCCATGAGGAGTTGGGCGTTTTATACCCCTCTCTGGAGCCCCCAGAATGTGCTGTACATGTTTGGGGTTGTAGGCATCCCAGTGACCAAAGTCGCCTTTGCCACCCAGGAGCTGGGCATCAGGTACATCGGGAGGAGGAATGAGCAAGCGGTGAGTGTGGACGCAGGTAGCTGAGGGCATTATGAGAATGATGGATAATAGTGGCAGCTACACACTGGAAGCACTCAGCTGTTACCACTGTTGTAGTGTTTTGTATAAATCAGCCCCTATTGATTATTTTAACTGTTGTTAATCCTAGTTGACTGACAGGTAAGAAAATGACGTGCAGAGAGATTAAGTAAAACTTGTCCGAAGTGATTCGGTTGGTAGTAATAGAGCCAGGTTTTGAACTTAGGTAATCTGGGTCTCAGTCCTTGTTCATACTATTGTGTTGTGCTTTGCCAAATATAATGTCAGAATTGGAAGAGACAGTTTCTTTTTTGTTTGTTTGTTTTTTGTCTTTTTTTTTTTTTTTTTTTTTTGAGAGGGTCTCACTTTGTAGTGCAGGCTGGCCTTGAACTCACTATGTAGTCCAACCTGCCCTCGAACTCCTGCCTCATCCTCCTAAGTGCTGGGATTACAAGTGTGAGCCACCACACCCGCTCTGGAAGAAACAATTCCTGAGTGAAGTCTGACTTCCTGTTATGCTGTGAGCTTCAGGAAAGAAAAGTTTGGGTTTTGTTTGTTTTTGGTGGCACTGGGGATTGAACCCAGGACCTCACACTGAGCTACATCCCCAGCCCTTATTTTTTATTTTTGAGACATTGAGTCACTGTGTTGCCCAGGCAGGCCTCAAACCTGTGATCCCTCTGCTTCAGCCTCCCAAAGTGCTGTGATTACAGGTGTACATCTGCATGCTGGTTTGGGATGTTATTCGTTCACTACACATTTGTATTGCCAGTGCCTGGTGTGTTCCTGCATGTGATCAGTGCCTAAGGGGTAGCTGTGGGATAGATGAGTGCAGGCCAGGTCTCATGGTACATAACAGAGGAGGGGAAAGGTGAAAGTTAGCACAGATAGTAAATTCAGGAGTGTCCCAAATCCCAGATGTGTGTGTGTGCGTGTGTTTCAGCCACAACATGGCTCCAACTTTCTTGGAGGCTTATTTGGAATCAAGAAAAGGAAAATACAACATTTCGCCAACCCACATTCAGTGATTCCTCTGCCAACCCAGCCTCACCCTTCTCTTAACAGTGCTGCTTTAAAATTAAGATCAAGAATACTTTCGGCAGGTGAGATAGCTCAGCAGCGTAAGTGCCTGCCTGGCAAGCGCGAGGTCCTGAGTTCTATTCCTGGGACCCACATAAAGGAAAAAAAGGGCCGGTGATATCGCTCAGTGGCACAAGCACTTGCTGACAAGCACGAGGTCCTGAGGTCGACTCCTGGTACCCACATTAAAAAAAAAAAAAAAAAAAAAAAAGAATCTACTTTCATAGATGTTACACCCTGTCTCTCCAGCTGAGGCTAAGTAGTCCTCCTTCTGTTTCTGCCGTTGCCATCTAATTTAGAGTCTTGCCGGTTCTTGCCCAGATAGTTTCCTTCACCTTTCAAGTGCCATCAGATGTGAGCTCCTAGAGAGGAGAAATTGTGGTTCCTTTGTTATATCCTCAGAGTACCTAGTCTGAGTGGGGCTTTTGCATTATTAATTGAATGGCATGCCTTATGTATAAGATTTGAGATTTTTTAAATCTTAAAACAAGCAGGTCTTGAATCTGTGTTGGTTTTACCTTTTAGAATATTTATTTATTTATTTAATAGTGCTGGGGATTAAACCCAGAGCCTCATGCATGCTAGACAAGTGCTCTCCCACTGAGCTATACCTGCAGCCTTACCTTTTGCTTTTCTTAGTTGGAATAACTTCTATTCTTTTACTTGTGTAGGAAGATGAAGATATTGAACTAGTAGTAGGACCTGTATTTTACTATTTTTCTTTAGATGGTATGTCTGCCACTACTTCCTTCTTCATACAGCAGACGTTTACTGACTATATACTGTATGCTAGATACTGTGCTACATAACCAATGGGATAGAGGGACATGAAGAAAGGTTTAATCTTGACCTTCAAGTTGATCACAGTCTAGGAAGGTGAGGGCAAGACATACAGAAAATCTTATCTAGTACAATAACTCTCACAATAGATATACACATAAGGAATAGTAGTAGCACAGAGTGAGTGATGGTTCTCTTTGATGGGACAGGAAAGATTGTCTATAGAGGTAATATTTGTTCATGTTGCATCAAGATAGTTTGAAGGCATGGTGGCTACGAGACTGGATAGGTAGACCAAGGAGAGGTTGTGGAGAATCTCCTTTAGCTAGAAAAAGAATCTGGACTTTTTTTTAACAATAGGCAATGGGAGATACTTTAAACTGCTTTTCTAAACAGGTAGGAAACGTAATTAGGATTTTACTTTAAAAAATGATATTCGGGGCCGGTGAGATGGCTCAGCGGCATAAGCGCCTGCCTTGCAAGCGCGAGGGCCCGAGTTCGACTCCCGGATCCCACATACGAAAAAGGGGCCGGTGATATCGCTCAGCGGCTCGGGTGCCTGTTGGCGTGCGAGGTCCTGAGGTCGACCCCCCTGGTACCCACAAAAAAAAATAAATAAATAAAAAATGATATTCATGGTAGTATAAAGTATGGACCAGCAGGGCTTAATACAGCTCAGTAGTTGAGCATTTGCCTAGGATGCATAAGGCCCTGGACCAGCAGAGTAGGAGCCAGAAGACAGAATCCAGCTTGATTTCAGTTCCTACAATTTTAGTTGGGGATTCTTTTGGCCCCAGGTGTGATGTTGGACAGTGGATAAAGAAATAGATGATAGTTCCTGTCTTTGAAGGGCTTATAACTTAGCTATAGAGACAGATACAGACAATTTTATTGGGGCCGGTGAGATGGCTCAGCAGCATAAGCGCCTGCCTGGCAAACACGAGGGCCCGAGTTCAACTCCCGGAACCCACATATGAAAAAAGGGCCGGTGATATCGCTCAGCAGCACGGGCACCTGCTGGCACGTGAGGTCCTGAGGTCGACCCCCGGTACCCACAAAAAAAAAATTTATTATGTGATAAGGGCGGTGATGGAGATATATCCAAGGCGCTGTGGAAACCCAGAGAAGAAATACCCAACTCAGTTTAAGACTTCAGGGAAAGTTTCCCACGAAAGATGATGTCTGAGAGGTCTTTTTCTTTCTCTTCCTCTTCCTCTTCCCCTTCCTCCTCCTCTTCTTCTTCTTCCCCTTCTCCTCCTCCCACTCCTCCTCCTGCTCCTCCTCCTCCTCTTCCTCCTTTGATGGGACAGGAAAGATTCTCCTCCTCCTGTTCCTCCTCCTCCTTTTGTGGTACTAGGGATTGAACCCAGGGCCTTCACACCGAGCTATATCCCCAGCTCTTTTTTATTTTTCATCACAAGATCTCACTAAGTCACTAAGTTGCCGAAGCTGGATTTGAGCTTGTGATCCTGCTGCCTTAGCCTTCCAGGATGTTGGGATTACAGACTTCTGCCACCATGCCCAGCTATCTGAGCTGTCATAAGTATGAATAGGCATTAACCAGCCAGGAAGGAGAGGGCAAGCTTTTCTTGAGATGATTGCTAGTTTGGGGGCTTGTTTGATTGTGAATTATAGTGCCGCTGACTGATAGTGAGACTATAGAGGGTAGAGCCAATTCGGAAGGGAAAGATGATGAATTCAGTTTTGAATATATGAGTTGAGGTGCTGGTGGGACACCCAGTACATATATTCCTCAGGCAACGAGAGTCATGGTGGTAGTCCAAAAAAGACTTATGGTAGTGCCTGAACTATGGGTAGTGACAGGATGATTTAGAGGGAATATGGAAACAGACTTAGAAGGCATTCAGGAACATGTTTGTACAAATGAGAAAGGTGTAGCTGGGTATGACTTGATTGTCTTTCATCAGATCCTTGGACTAGTGAAAACATATCAATAAGTTGGTCAGCAAGTAGGCAGATTTTCAGAAAGTTAACTGTCAGTGAAGAGTTTCCTGGCTGCAGGTACTATTCTGAGTATTTTACATTTATTAACTGATTTGATTCTCACAGCATTGCTCAGAATTACATTTATTTTATAGATGAAGAGGTCAGTGTACAAATTACATAGGAGAACTGGACTCTGAATCAAAGCAGTTTTGGCTCTACAGACTGGTCTCTTAAGTACTACATATACTATTCTGCATGTGAGTGGAGGTAATTTGGTAAACTGATTTTTTATGATTATAAAGCCACTTACCTCTCAACTTTTGACAACTGCCAGTGCAGTATAATTTTTCTTATGTGTTGTTTTATATTTTGCTTTGTATAGCAACATTTCCCGCTCTGTCCTATGATAAGTGGGCAGTGATTTTCAGTGTGTGAATAAATGTTCTTATTGCAGCAGGTATTTTATTTTATACACCTGTATTTCTTAGGCATTGTCTCATTATTTCCCTGTGTAAATTTGGCCTTATGTGCAGAAGGGAATAGGTCCAGCAGAGATAAGCAACACAGAAAAAAAGCAAGAGCCTTTGTGCAACTTTTTTTGGCATATGGTAGTGATGTGAGTTAAGATTATGATTCATACAAATTTTTGTTAAATTTATGTCCCTAACATGGATTTATTTAAATTCAATGTACTACTTTTTTTTAAAGCTGAATGAATGCTAGAAATACCCAATTTATTTTTATTTCTAAAGATATGAGAAGAAATAATACTAGAAAAATAATATCCTGGACTGAGAAGAATTTGAGAACATACTCTGCATTTTCCAGAGTACCTCATATTTAATTTAACTTAGTGTCTCTTCTCTCTTCCTAATTATGAGCTGAAGTATAGTTAAAAAATAAAAAATAATCATACCTAGGCCATAAAGGAAATTTAAACAAATTGCCAAGGATTGGCAATATCCAGTAAATATGTGTAACCTAGACGGATAAATAATAAAAAAGGAGAAATACAGATCACCAATATCAGTAATTAAAAAGGAGACATCACTATAGACCCTAATTAACCAGTAAGTTGAAGAAGTCACAATAGAAGATAGAAAATATTTTTAATTGAATGATGATGAAAAGATGAAATAGCAAACTTGCAGGATGTAGCTAAAGCAGGTTTTAGAGGGAATAGCCTTAAATGAATCTATTAGTAAAGGAGATTTTAAAAATATACTTAGCTTATATTTCAAGATACTAGAAAAAGGAAAGCAAATCAAACTCAAAATGAAAGAAGGAAGATAAGAGCAGAAATCAATGCAGCAGAAAATGACTAAAAGAAAGAAAACAGGTTGGTCATAGTGGCATACACCTATAATCCCAGCACTCCAAGAGACTGAGGCAGGAAGATCACAAGTTCAAGTCCAGCTCAGGAAACTTATTGATAACACTTAGGGAGACCCTCTTGCAAAACAGAAGAATAGCTAAGGGTGTAGGTCAGTGCGAAGGCCTGGGGTTCAATCCTGTGGTGGATTAACTAATGGTCAACTTGTAACACCCGGCTGAACTGAATCAGCATGGTGCTGGGTGTGGAAGGCCCACCTGAAGATTGTCGCCAACAGCATAAAAGGAGAACTGGAGGGGAAGATGGTGAGCTGTTGATTGTCCTGAGAAGCTTGTCATGCTGGTTTTTCTGATATGAACTCAACTGTTCTCATTGTCTAAGGAGCTCTGGTCCTCGCTGTTGCTAAGAATGACTGTGATTCTTTTCAGGGGAGCTCTGGTCCTTACCTTGAGCATCACTTCCTGGCTCCAGTGTAGATCCCTCAGCCTGCTAGTGCAGACTTTCTAGCTTCCACCACTGACCTTTGGGCCTTCCCAGCACAGATCCCTGATACAGACTTGCATGAAACATCGTTGTGGGCTCTAGGCCTCCAGTTGGACTCACGGAGGACATTGCCATGGGCTCTAGGTCTTCTGCTCGACCTTTGCAGGACATTGCTGTGGGATCCAGGCCCTCAGCTGGATTCTTTGGGTCTCTAGTGCATGGATAGATCACTTGTACTCTTCTGCATTTGACTTTTTGGGTGAATATTATAAAATAATCCTATAAATTGTGTCCTGTATTATATCTACTCCCTTGTAAACCCTGACTACAATAAATCCCTAGTACCTCCCACCACAAAAAAAGGAGGGAGAGGGGAGAGAGGAATGAATGAATTACCACTATGAGTTATTTATTTTGGGGACAGGGTCTCATTATGTGGCCCAGGCTGGCCTCGAACCCAGGGTGATCCTCCTCACCCTCCCAAGTGCTAGGATTAAAGAACTGTGCCACCATGCCCAGCAACTATGAGTAGTTTAAAAAGAGGATATTCCTATATATCCCAAAGATATTTTAGCAGTAGTAAGAGGGTATTAGATGACAAAAGCAAATTCCTTGAAAACCTAAAGATTAGATATGTAAACAATTATTTGAAATTTATAGGTAGCACATTTCTTGTTAAAATGGAAAATGATTCTGTTATAGAAATCTGATATCAAACCAAATGGAAGACTCTTTGCACCTGAGGAGTTGGAAGGCGACTTTATTGTGACACCAGCGGGCTACTGGGAACCAAGTCTAAATCACTAGCCCCGAGTCAGTTTATTTATTTTTTATGTGGGTACCAGGAATCGACCTCAGGACCTCGCACTTGCCAGCAAGCGCTTGTGCCACTGAGCAATATCACCGGCCCTTTTTTTCCTTTATGTGGGTCCCGGGAGTCGAACTCAGGACCTCGCGCTTGTCGGGCAGGCGCTTGTGCCGCTGAGCTGTCTCACCGGCCCCCCAAGTCAGTTTAGAGTGCAGTTTAGGGTGCAGTTTAAATACATTTTAGCAAGCAGGAAGTACAAGCTGATTGCAGGTTATTACATGATTAGTTACATGAATGACATCATAGGTTACCAGGTAAGCTTATTTTAAGTATTTTTACTTATAAAGAATTGTTTATAACATTCTAGGTAAGAGAGGAGGGGGTCTGAGCTGAGCAGGTGAAGTTTAATGTTTCCTTGAGCAGGCAGGTCTGCTCTGGGCCCAAAGTCTTTGAAGCAAGCTGGAAGCTATTAACATATCCTCTTGGGGAGGAAAATAGAGACATCACAACTGGATTCAGTCAGGCCGACCCCGCATGTTATCTAGAAACTGCAGCTGGACACAGACCGTCAAGACTAGCTGAGTCTAATTATATGACAGGCAGCATGAGCTTCGGCAGAAGCTACTAATTGATTTTTAATTTTTGCTATGAAATGTCTATAAGTTTGCTATTTGGTAACTTTACAATTTCAATTCCTCCTCTACATTTAAATTCTGGTCTCTTAATAATAAATTACTTTTGTACTATAAGGATTTTAATATGCTTAAGTCCTAGTGTTCTTCATAAGCTTGTTGTGCTTCCTCCACAGTTGGATATCTGACTGGCGGGGAAACTGAAGTCAGCTTCATTTGTGTGTTATATTTTGGGGTAGAACTATTATGTCTTTCAGCTGAGTGGTTACTTGATTTGAAAAGATTAGAGAAGATGATACTAAGAAACAAAAATAAGCTGGACATGGTTGTGCACACCTGCAATCCCAACATTCTGGGAAGCTGAGGCAGGAGGATCAAAAGTTCAAGCCTGGGCAACTAGCCTGGGCTACTTAGTGACTTAGTGAGACAGCTGTCTCAAAATATGAAAGGGCTGGGGATGTAGTTTAGTGCCAAGGCCCTGGGTTTAATCTCCATCTCTTAATATCTGTCAGCCTGCTTGGGCAGCCCAAGGGAGATTTTCATGGGTGAGGTCCCCAGGTTAAAGAATGAATGTGTGCAAGACATTAGTAACAGCAGTAAGCAGCATAGAGCAGAGTGGAGCTCAAGAGCCACCTGCATCTTTTTGTCTATTTTTCTTACAGGTTGTTATCAGCTATTTACATTCTTACATGCTGGCCTGACTGGTGTATGCATAGTTGTCCACTGTTAAGTCATAGTTACATAACTGTATCCTGCTGTGCACTTGCACTAGACAGGTCACGTCCTCAGTCCTCAGGTGTCCTTAGATGCCCTTGAGCTTTGAAGCAGTCTGGTTTCCCACAATATCACAAAAAAAAAAAAAAAAGAAAAAGAAAAGAAAAGAAAAATGTTTATGCATTTAAAATTTTTGTTATTCGAATGAACTTTGGGAACAATACTGTCAAGTATAGTGGCTACTAGCCATATGTGGCTATGTACATTTAAATTAATTATAATTAAGTAACACTTAGTGAAGGGCCTGGGGTCAGTCCCCAGTGCCACAAATAACACCACCACCCACAGAACTACAAAACTATGGTTCCTCATTTGTAGTAGCCACATTAAAAATGTTTAATAACCACCTGTGAGGAGTGGCTACTATATCAGACTATGCAGAGAGAGAGCAGTTCTACTACTGTAGAAAGGTCTGTCAAATAGTACTATTCTGGAAATTAGATTTTTGGTGATAAGTTTTGTTTTTCAGTTTTTTGAGACAGGGTCTCACTCTAAAGCTCAGGTGGGATTCAAATTTGAGGTCTCCCAAGTTTGGGATTACAGGTGTGTGCTACCGCACCTGACTAGGATAATTATTTTAAATAAGAAAAACAGATATATGCTTTGTGTTATCAGTTTCTTTTTTTTGCAATTTGCTAATGTGACTGTATTATTTGGTGCCAGACCAAGTTGGATTTTACATTTTGGACTGTGTCCAAGATACCAGCCAGATAAGAGGGATCCAGGTACTCAGAGAAGAGAAATTTCGAATCAGAGCCATCAGCAGTTCATTGCTCTCCTTCTCAGCCATTATCTCAGCCATTATCTCAGCTATTGTCTTAAGGATCTGTAAAGGACTTTTTTCTTTTTACAAAAGTTGATTTTATAAATTGTCTAACATAATTATAGGTACCAAAATAAGCTGCCTTTTCAAGCCTACAAAACATAATGTGTCACTTTACTGCTAACCAGGAAACCTTTCAAAATCATTTCATAAATAAAGGTTGATAGGGAATCCTCAACCCAAATGAAGCCAGAAATGGTCACATTTTACAACAAAACGAAAGGTGGAGTAGATGTTGTTGATGAGTTATGCAGCAATTATGATGTCACTTGAAACACAAAGTGTTGGCCAATGGTTGTGTTTTACTCGATCCTAAATATGTCAGGCATAAATAGTTTCAGAGTTTATGAAGAAAATAACAAGCACAAGATATCATGGAGAAGTTTTCTTAGAGGTTTGGGACTGGAATTGATGAACAATCAATTACAGCAGAAGGACAACATGTATCTGTCCAAAGAACTCCACAAAGGAATTCTGGAGCAGACCGGTGAACAGACAGGTGACACATCACAAGAACCTCCTCATTAAACAGGAGGACCAGCAAGATGTCAAGTATGTCCTGCCAAAGAAGACAGGGAAACAAAACACACGTACTGTCAGTGTAAGCAATACTTGTGTATGGAACATGCTGTCGTCATGTGTGAAGAATACCATAGGTATGATAATTGAAGTAAAGATTATTTCTGTGGTAGAGTTTTATTTGTATTCTCATTGTAGTTTACATAGGAGTTTATTTCTGTTGTTATTTTTTAGATTTAGTAAGCAAACGGTTGATGTAGAAAATGTTGGTGTTTATTCTAAACACTCAGTATATATATAATATTTTATTTTATTGGTATTTTGTTTTCCTGCTAAGTGCACGTGTATAATATAATAAGAAGCTCCTGACAAAAGAGGAAGACGAGAGGTGACAAGTGGCTTCCCAAATAGGAAAGGAAAGCTTACAGCTGTCAGTATGAGCGAGACTTGTGTATGGGTGGGCGGTTGTCATGCATGAAGACTGCCTTAGGTGTGACCACTGAAGCAAAGATTATTTCTGTGGTAGAGTTTTGCTTGTATTTTCAATGTAGCTCACACAGGAATTTATTTCTGCTGTTATTTTTAGATCTTATAAGCAGGTAAACAGTTGATGTTGAAAATGTTGATGTTTAAACACTCATTACATATTAAAAATTTAATATTTTATTTTACTGTTAAGTACATGTTGCTTAATACAATAAAACTTATAACATAAAAATCAATAATTCATCAATAGAAATACTCCTAAAAAATAGACGTGGGCATTACACACCCCCACCATAATGTGCCTTTCAAAAAATTTACTGCGCTGCTCCTGGATTAGTGACCCAGGTCAGCAGACTCTCCCTTCATTTAGCACTGTGCTCGTCTGGTTGCTCTGTCTGACGGGTTCCCAAATCCCAAAGTGCTCGAGACGGAGAGTGACCCTCCTCACTGTCATTAGGATGGCTGTTCCCATGGAGAAACTATACCATGGTGCTCCCTCCCTTCTCCCACTTGTCCTATCGCCGTGCTACTGAGAAAGACACCGATAGATCAGAGGAAGTGCCATGCTCTGTGAAAGCTCCTGCGAATGAATCCTGGCAGTAGCGAGGGGCCAGCTCTGCACGCCACCCCCCAAAATGCAACTGAGCGAGCCTGTGCTTGCCCGGGAAGGAGAGCTGGTCCCTACAACTTCCACATGAAGTAACCCTGGAACTCCGCCTCACTTTTCACAGCCGCATGAAATGTTAGGGTCTCTATCTCACCACCCAGAGAGGAATCAAAAGAAGCACTATGACCAGGTCATAGAAAGAGAGTTTTTATATACATTTTCTATGTACAACAAATAAATATGGACTCACCCCACCTGAGTAACGAACTTTGTGTTTCTGTGTTGTGTAATGTTTCCCTCCCCCTCAGCCCCCTCCCCTGTGTCCCAGCCCTGTCTCGTGGTCTTCTGTCGGCCGGGATGCACTGGTGAACGGCGTTTTAGCTGCCACCAACGCGATGTTCGACACCAACGCGACTGTCCTCAGTAGCATGTCGCAGAGTGTAGTCCATGAGAGCTTCTCTTCCAACTGTTAGGGAGGGCTGGAGGTGGCACCCTCAGTGTCCTACGGCCCTGAGACAGGTACAGGGTGGAGCCTGAGAAAGGGAACAAGGTGGCAGGAGGGCCCAGGATGTGGCCAAGCTCATTGGCCAAGGCCCATGGGCACACGCAGATATCTTCAGTGGTCAGATGGGTGGGTGCATGGGGTACTCCAGGCACAGGTGGCAGTGAACTAACCTGGGAGGGTGACAGGGAATTATGTGCAGGCAGGGCCCAGGGTCTGGCAGGGCACCGTGACCATTTTCAGCCTTCCTTTGTAAGTGTCAACCAGCTCTCTGGTAACAGAGAGCAGAAAGCATCTGAGGCACTGTAGGGTCTGGGATTTAGATAAGAATTCGGGCTGTGTGGGCCGGTGAGATGGCTCAGCGGCTTAAGCACCTGCCCGGCAAGTGCGAGGGCCCGAGTTCGACTCCCGGATCCCACATACGAAAAAGGGGCCGGTGATATCGCTCAGCGGCACGGGCGCCTGCTGGCGCGCGAGGTCCTGAGGTCGACCCCCCGGTACCCACAAAAAAAAAAAAAAAAAAAAAAAAGAATTCGGGCTGTGAAGCAATGAAGGACAGGCCTGGATGGCAGATGCTACAAGGAAGCCCACTCCTGCCCTGCCTGGCCTGCCTGCCCAGCACAGCCACTCACCCTGCCACTCAGTGTGACCTGCTCTGCCACCAGGTCAGGAGGCGAAACCAGAGGGGCCGCTTCTCCTGGGCCAGCGGGATCTCTGTGGCCCCAGGTATAGGCTGGGAAGGCTCTACTGAGGGGCCTGGTGCTGGGGGTGCTTCCAGCTCTGAAGTCTGTGGTAGAGCGGGCTCCACCCCTGGAGGGGGCACTGAGGCTTGGTCCAGCTCTAGAGCCAGCTCTGGAGCTGCATCTTGCTCCGGAATGGGTGCCGAAAGGGACCTTTGTTCACAGGCCGATGCTGGAGATGGCTCTTCCTCCGCAGTCTCTATGGCACCTGGTACTGGAGCTGGTGACAGAGCTGCAGGGGAACAGAGGCTCACTGTGACCACAGGTCCCTGCTCAATCCCTGCCTGCGAGAGAAGCCATCCGCTGACCTCACCGCAGGACGTCTGCCCAGCCTGCGGGCCACTGCCCGAGGGCTCCGAGGCTCACCCTTGCTCCTGGTCCCATGCCAGCCCTGGAGCTTCCTCCTAGGAGGCCCCAGCACACAGCCCTCATCCTGCGCTCTGCTGTACCCATCCCAGCACCCCTCACCCTCAGGCTCAGCCTTGCTGGGCTCCATGTCCTGCAGCTGGGCCAGGAGAAAGTGGGCGTGGTGCTCCAGGTCTGAGCCAGGCATGCTCAGCTGCACATAAGCCAGCACCAACTGGAGGCTGGGAAAGTCAGGAGGTTCCCAGAAGTCGTGCCAGGACTGCTCCACCCAGGTGCCCAGGATGATGGACATGGCGCTGGGGGCAGGCAAAGGGCAGCAGAGTCAGGGGCCTGACCAACCCTGCAGCGTGGCCTCCCCCACCACCCCTGTGAGGGCTGGGCTGCCGGTGGAGCTCTCACACCTATGCAGAGGTCAGGCCAGCCCAGCCCGTGCCCTTTGGCTGTCCAGGCAGCGGCAGGCTGACTCAGCGGGCACAGGCTGCAGAGAAACCTGTGGGCAGCGAGTCCAGGGGACCCACTGTGGGGCGGGCTCTCCCCTTCTTCGGGGAAGCCCTGCACACTGCTGTCTGGCCCCAGACCTCTTGCCCACTGGACCCTGAACTCCAGGAGGCTTGGTGCTCCTGCCTGGCATCCAGAGGAGCCCAGGGACACCTCGATCTGAGGCTCACCCTGCTAGGCTCCCTCTCCATCTCTGTGGGACCCTGACGGGTCTTGTCTTCCCTTTCAGGCTTCTCCTAAGGGCACAGGTGCCCCCTGCATTTGCCGCAAGCCCTGGGCATCAGCTGAGCACGCGGCAGCAAGGAGGGAGGGAGGCTGAGTGTAAGCAGGCTGCTCCTCATGTGGACCCCGTGTCCCACCCCAGGGAATGGGGCAATGGGGGCTGTGGTTGCTCTGGACCCTCACAGGGCCTGGCTCAAAGCCCCAGCCTCCCCACTGCTCCTGACGTCCCTGGGACCCCCACTGGCCCCTCTCTGTCCTTGTCCTCCTATGGGTGATGCTGGGGACTTTGGCCTTCTCTCAGGAACTACAAGGGAGACCGGGGGTTTGCCCAGCCCTCCCCAGCACAACAGCCCCCCCGTGTCCCCACTCTGGAGACAGGAGCCCTCCCTCTGGACTCACAGCCCTCCCCCTTGACTCACTTTTTCAGTGGGTCTTGAGCCCATCCATCCTCACTGGAGTAGGGCAGGATGCAGCCGTACCTAGGGGAGGCCATGAGAGTGTTTCTTACATGGCACCTACCTAGAAGGTCTGGTCATGCTGGCTGACTCCCCAAAGGAGAGGGAGCCCAGGGAAGGGATTCTCCTGTGTTTTCCCCTGAATTAGGTGCCATGTATGTACAAACGGAACTGTGCATGGTGGGCACCTCATACATGTCATGTAGTGAGTGAACGCAGCCCTCTGCATCCCAGACGTCTCATGCCAAGGGACCCTCCGTCCACCAACAGGGTTCCTGCTCTGGCCACACCCAGGATAGGAACCTCCCTTGCCCCCACTTATTCTCCCACTTCGAGCCCCAGATGGAATCTGGAAATTTTTCTCCCATGGGGAAACTGCTTTGCCCTGGGTCCCAGGAGGGTGAGGCCTGCGACTGAGAGTTCTTCTTGGGGTTGAAAGCCACACTGGAGAGTCCCAGAGCCCTGGTGGCCCTTTGTGCAGCACCAGGCCCACAGCAGGCACTCGCAGGGCTGACGCACCTAGGTCCTGCCAACTCCCCAAGGGAAGACCCTGAGAGCACCTCAGGTTCTGAGAGCAAACCGAGCTTCCGAGAGGTGTAGGGGGCTCCCGAGACCCAGGCAGGAGGTGGTGGGCCCCATCCCTCAGCCTTGGCATTGGGAGACACCGACCTTGTAAACAGGAGGTCCAGCGCCTGCTGCGTGGTGCCAAACCTGCGGTGGCTTCGCAAAAAGCTGAGCAGAAAGCAGGGGTCCCCACTCAGTAGGGCAGGCACCAGGCAGTTCACCATCTTCTCCAGGTGCCTTGACGCTGTCCCGAGGCTCCCCACACTGAGGGGCTGTTCTGGGCTCAGGAACAGCTGAATTTCACCCTGGGCAAGACCAAGGTGGCAGGAGGAGTCAAACACCGAAATGCTAACAAACTGTAAGGTCACTCAGGGCAGTACACTGAACTGGAAGGAGTGCAACCCAGTTTTCCTGGATATTCACACACACACACACACACACACACCACACCACATCAGAATCAGCACACCACAGCACACCACATTACACCGAAATGTTGCCGGATTTAAGAGACAGGAGAGACCTAATGGGAAACAGTAGGATTTTATTTTGAGATGTACATCACCTCAGCTGATAAATCCAAGATGGCTGAGCAAAGGACGAAGGACAGGTTCCAGCTTTTATGTATTTGGCCAAGGGGGTTGGTCTTTGGCATGGGACTTGTGGGCAGGCAGAAGGAGAACAAAGGCAGTTTGACAGTTTTGTATCTTGGTGGCCCTGCTTGGACATACAGGATGTTTCACTTACAGGGACAAAAGTTACTGCTTCAACACCATAGCCAACCACACCACACCACATGACACCACACCTCACCTCACCCACCCTGGGAGGTGTCTGGGGTCACCCTGGTAGACTGAGAGTTGTTGGAGGGCCAGTGCTTACCTGCTCTGGGCTGCTGCGTGTCACACTTTTCCTTCTCCGGGAAAGTGGCCAGAGGCCTCTGAGGCGAGGCTTGGGCCGCCATCTCCACACATGGTGATGGTCCCCACTCGGTGATTTCCTGAGGCCTGGGACTCGGCCCATTGGGAGACAACACGTGAACATCCCACTCTCTCCTGTGTCAACTGACAAGTGTTCTTGCTGCTGTTACATTTGAAATGTGGGTGCCTGACTACCAGGTTCCATTCCATCATCCAGGAAGTGAGGTCACTTCCTGTGGCCCCCTTACCTGAGCCTCTTTCACAGGACCTCCCCACACAACCCCCAGTGTGGATCTCTTGGTGTATAGATTGTGTGAAACTTGTTGATTTCCTTTGCTCTGCCTGTCCAGGGCTTTCATTAAAGTGAGACTCTGTAACCTTTATTTCTCCAAATAATGTCTGCCACATGCATCTATACTCCTCCTCATGCGTGTGTTGGTACCTTGCATGGTTTTGCAGTGGAATCTCGGGCTTGGTTCCTGGTTTGGTTTGGGTTTGCAACACTGGTGAAACACCCCAGCATTTCCCCCCAGAGCTACATTCCCAGTGTTGTCTAGCTGTTTGTTGGCTTTTATGTTTTAAGGTTTCTTGTGTATTTTGAATAACATTCCCTTGTCTGATGTCCTCTAGAAATATTTTCTTCCAGTCTACACCTTGCTTTCTCATTCTTATGCTCCTATTATTCACAGATCAAAAGATTTTCATTTTAACGAAGTCCAGCTTATTAATTAGTGTTTCTTTTTCTTGATTTGGCATTGTATCTTGGGTTCTTGCTGAACCCAAGGTCTTGTAGTTTTTTCTCCTATGTGTTTTGAAGTTTTGCCTTTTATATTTAGGTGTTTGATCCATTTTGAGTTCATTACCATGAAAGCTGTAAGATGTATATATAGTTTTTTTATTACGTAATGTCTCATCATCATTTGTTGAAAAGAATACCTTTGCTCCATTGTATTTCCTTTTCTTTGTCAAAGTTCAGTAGACTATGTTTGTTTGGGTGTATTTCTGGGTTCTATAGTTTTTTTACACTGGCATAGTTTTCTCTTTGGCTAACGCTACACTGTCTTGATTACTATAGTTTTTTTTTTTTTTTTTTTTTTTTTTTGTGGGTACCGGGGCTCGACCTCAGGACCTCACGTGCCAGCAGGCGCCCGTGCCGCTGAGCGATATCACCGGCCCTTTTTTCGTATGTGGGTTCCGGTAGTCGAACTCAGGCCCTAGCTCTTGCCAGGCAGGCGCTTACACCGCTGAGCCATCTCACCGGCCCGATTACTATAGTTTTATAGTTCTTAAAGTTGGGTAGTACCAGACCTCTGACTTGGTTCTTCAATATTGTGACCGCTATTCTGGCCATCTTTGCCTCCACACTTACTTTAGTCTCAGTTTGTTGATGCCTACACAATAACTCTCTGGGATTTTTATTGAGATTATGTTGACTCTGTAGATGAAGTTGAGAAGAACTGACATCTTTTCTTTTCCTATCCATGAATGGACTATTTCTCCATTTATTTAGTTGTTTTATTTCTTTTAATGGGGTTTTCTAAGTTTTCATCATAAAGATCTGATGTTTTTCTATTTATAGTTAAGTATTTCATGTTTGGGGTACAGATATAAATGGTATTGTTTTTAATTTCACATGCACTATTTGTTGCTGGCATGTAGGAAAGTAATTGTATTGCATATTAACATTATGTCCTGCAAACTTGGTACAATCACATTTCTTGATTCCTTCAAATTTTCTACATAGACTATCATGTTTATGTGAATAAAGATAGTTTTATTTCTTCCTTCAAAATCTGTACACCGTTTATTTTCATTTCTTGTTTTTTTTCATTAGCTAGGATATCCAGTAAAATGTTGAAAAGGAGAGACGAGAGCGTGCATCCTTGCCTTTCTCCTGATCTTAGTAGAAAATCTTCTAGTTTCTCACCTTTAAACATGATGTTAATTGTAGATTTGTGTAGATGTTCTTTATCTAGATGAGAAAGTGCACCTCTGTTCCTACTTTACTGCAAGTTTTTATCATGAATAGGTGTTGGGATTTTGTCAGTTTTTTTTTCTTTGCGTCTATTGATATGTTCATATGATTTTTCTTCTTTAGCCTATCGAAGCAATGAATTATACAAATTAATTCTTGTTCGCTTTTTGGGGGGACAAGGTCTCAGCATATAATCTAGGCTTGCCTTGAACTTGCTATGGAGCCTGGGCTGGCCTCAAACTTGCGATCTTCCTGTGTTAGCCTCCCAAGTGCTGGAATTACAGCATGTATCATTGTGCCTGGCAAATTGATTGTTTAATGTTGAACCAGCCTTGCACATCTGTTGTAGTCAGGGTTTGCAAGGGAAACAATACAATACAGGACACATAATTTTTAGGATTATTTTGTAATAGTCACCCAAAGAGTCATATACAAAAGTGCAGGAAATCTGTCCACACACCAAAGACGCAAAGAATCCAGCTGAGGACTTGGATTCCACAGCAGTGTCCTGCGTGAGTCCAGATGAAGACCCAGAGCCTGTGGTAATGTCTTCCACGAGTCCAACTGGAGGCCCAGAACCCACAACAATGTCTCACGCAAGTCTATTTCACGGATCTGAGCTGGGAAGGCCCAGAGGTCAGTGGTGGAAGCTAGAAACTCTGTGCCAGATGGATGAAGGATCTGTGCCAGCAGGCTGAAGGATCTGCACCGGAGCCAGGAAGCGACACTCAAAGTAAGGACCAGAGCTCCCCTGAAAGGTACCACAGCCATCCTCAGCGACAACGAGGTCCCGAGCTCCTCCAACGATGAGAACAGCCAAGTTCCTATCAGGAAAGCCAGCACGACAAGCTCCTCAAGAAGAACCAATAGCACCACCTCTTCCTCTCCAGTTCTCCTTTTTATGTTGTTGGCAACAGTCCTCAGGTGGGCCCTCCACACCCAGCACCACGCTGATTCAGTTCAGCTGGGTGTTACAAGTTGACCACCAGTTGTCAATACACCATAACATCTGAGATAAATTCCTCAAGGGCAGGTTGTATAATTCTTTGTATACATTGTTTTATTTGATTTGCTGATATTTTGTTAAGGATTATTGCATCCATATTCATGAAAGGTATTGGTCAGTAGTTTTCTTATAAAACCTTTGTCTGGTTTTGCTCTTACGGTAATGGTGTTGCTATGGTTTAAATGTAGTTTGTCCCCTGAGGGTTCATATGTTGACAGTTTGGTCTCTGGTGTGGCAGAGGTGGGAGGTGGAGGGACCTCTGTGAGGTGGGGCCTAGTGGGATCTGGTTAGGTCATGGAGGGTTTAGGTCTGTACCTTCAGAAGGGATTAAGGTAGTTCTTGTGTGACCCTGAATTAGTTCTCATGAAAAGTGTGCTGTTTTAAGAGAAAGTCTGACCCTGAATTGCTCCCTGGCTTTCCGTACGACCATGTGACCTCTCTGTCTCCCATGTGCCCCCACCATCACGGTGCTATTACAGGCAGCTAAGTTACATAAAAATTAGTAGGCAGTCAGACAGTGACGGGCCCTTGAGAGAGTCAGTGCAAAAGATGAGAATACACCAAAACTGTGGCTCAAGATAAAGATTCAATGACCAGGCACATGCCTGCCTGAGGGATAAACAGTAGCTTGAGATTGTACTGTGATTGGTATCACCTGGTCCAGTAAAGCCCAAATAGAGGTAAGTCACACCCAGGTGGGTGACTAAAGCATCTGGACCCGTCCTGTCCCCAAAAAACCTTTGTTCTTTCCATGTACCCTTGCTACGTGACTCATTTCCCTATTAGATCAATATTAACTAAGTGGCTATACTTGTAATTCTATGGGTTGATTATAGTTTGACCGATGTTGTACCCACATTGTGACCTTGCCCCATAAATTACCCCTGACAAAGGGCGTCAGTGGCCACCCAATTTTGGGACCCCCTCCTGTCTCTCAAGAGCTATCTCTCAATAAATCTTCCCTACTCTTAACCTCCATTGTGCTTTAAGATTCATTCTTCAATTTTGAGAGAAACAAACTCAACATATCTGATATCAAGCAGGTCGAGACTTATAGTTCTCCTACATCACTGTCATCTGCCATGAGGATAGTCAAGGGGGCCCATATTTGGACTTTTAGTCTCCAAAACTATGAGCTAAACAAATCTCTTTTCTTTATAAGTCCCAGCCTTGGGTATTTCATTATAGTAAAGATTAGAATAACATAGCTGCCCTCATAGAATCAGTTATGAATTATTCACTCTGCTTTTGTCTCTTGAAGAGACTATGGAGAATTGATATAATTCTTCCCAATGTTTGGTGGAATTCACCAATGCTTTCTATTTTGGCAAATTATTAATTACAATTTAAATTTTCTAATACATGTAGGCCTTGTCAGATTGTCTCTTCTTGAATGAGTTTAACAGTTTGTGTTTTTCAAAGAATTGGTCCAATTCATTTAGGTTATCAAATTTGTGAGCAACGAGCTATTCCTAATATTCTTTTATTATCCTTTTAATGCCTATGGGATCAGTAGTTATGTTCTCTTTCAGTAGCAGTTTATGTCTTTTTTTTTTTTTCTCTTTAAGTTATCCTAAGAGTTTACTGATTTCACTGATCAGAACACCTTTTGGTTTCACTGATCTTTGTTGATTTCCTGTTTTAAGTTTCATTTTTTTTTTTTTTTTTTGTGGGTACCGGGGGTCGACCTCAGGGCCTCGCACACCAGCAGGCGCCCGTGCTGCTGAGTGATATCACCAGCCCCTTTTTTGTATGTGGGTTCCGGGAGTCGAACTCAGGACCTCGCACTTGCCAGGCTGAGCCATCTCACCGGCCCTCATTGATTTTTTTAGGGTTTCTTTTCTCCTGGTTAGTTTGAAATTAAGTTTCTCTTCTTTTTCTAATTTCCTAATGTGGAAACTTAGATTTCTGAGTTTCAGTCTCTGTCTTTGAAAAAATTTCTCTTTTCTTCTTTGTTCTGTGTGTTAGAACTATGTTGTCTAATCTCTCAAGAGTTTGGGATTTTCTAGCTATCTCTTATTAATTTCTATGTTAATTCCATTGTGGCCTGGGAGCTGATATTGTGTGATTTTTACCATTCAGTATGTTTAGATTTTCTTGCCCTGGTTCTGAGAACTGAGCCCAGGGCCACTCTACCACTGGGTTATGTTCCCAGGACATCCCCCTACCTGTCCTTTTTGAGACAGGGTCTCACTAGGCTGGTCTTGAACTTGCAATGCTCCTGCCTCAGGCTCCCAAGCAGCTGGAATTATAGGTGTATAACACTGCACACAGATTCGATGTGTGTCATGGTCTGGAATATGGTCTGTCTTGATGAATATCCCATGTGAGCTTGAGAAGAATGTGTATTTTATTGTTGTTGGATGATGTAGTCTATAGATGTCCAGTATCTTCAGTTGATGGTGCTATCGAGTTCAATTTTTTTTGGGGGGTGTCTTTTTGAGACAGGGTTTCCCTATACAGTTCAGGGTGGCCTTGGACTCACTTTGTAGCCCAGTCTGGCCTTGAACTCACAGCGATCCTCCTGCCTCAGCCTCCTGAGTGCTGGGATCAGAGGCATGCACCACCGCACCTGGCACAAATATATTCTTACTGATTTTCTGCCTTCTGAATTTGCCCATTACTGACTGAGTGGCATTGATGTCTCCCAACTACAAAAATGGATTCATCTATTTCTTGTAGTTTATTAGTTTTTGGGTCACATACTTTGGTGCTCTGTTGTTAGGCACATGTATATCAAAAATTTTTATGTCTTCTTGCAGAATTGACCCTTTAATCATTATGCAGTCCCCCTCTTTATTCCTGATAACACTACTTCATTTGAAATCTGCTCTGTCTTAAATTAATATAACTACTCCTGCTTCCTTTTAATTAGTTTTAGTATGGTACATCTTTCTCTGTTACTTTTAACTTATACTGTGTGCCTTTATATTTGAAGTGGGTTTCTTATTGACAACATATAATTGGTTGTTTTTTTACCTACTCTGACATCACTTTTCTTTGGAGTTTCTAGAACATTGGTGTTTAAAGTGATTATGGATATACATTAATATCTACCATATTTGTTACTGTTTACTGCTGGCTGCTCTTGTTCTTCGTACTTATTTTTTGTCTTCCACTCTTTTTTCTCATGACTATAGTTTTAACTGAGGATTTTATGTGATTTTGTCTGAAAGTATCTTTATTTCTCCTTCACTTCTGATACAGAATTCTAGGTTGGTGCATTTTTTCTAAATATTTCACTATTCCCTTCTTGCTTGGATAGCTTCTGAGAAGTCGGATGTAACACTTATCTTTGCTGCTCTTTATGTAAGGTATTTTTTCTTCCTCTAGATTCTTTTGGATTTTTTTCTTTACTTTGATTTCCTGTGGTTTGAATATGATATGCCTGCATGTAATGTTTTTGGTATTCGTTTTGGCATTCTTTTACTTAGTGTTCTCTGAGATTCCTGGACCTGTAGTTTGGTGTCTGATATTAATCTGGAGAAAGTCTCAGAAACGTTTCCTTCAATTATTGCTTCTATTCATTCTTCTCCCTCTTCTTTTGGTATTCCTAGTGTTCCCAATTGCTTGAGGATTATTTTGCTTAATTTGCTTAAAAATCATGAATCAGCATAGTGCAGTTCCCTTGATGTTAGCGGCTGCAGCCTTTGAATGCTCTCAGCCCTCAGTGTTACAGCTCTAAATGTTACAGCTGGTGGAGGCTTTAGCCATTCCATCAGCTCTTCTGCAGCCTAGCTCATACCCCCTTTGTGGCTATGCTGCCTCACTGGGGCTGTCCACAGGTCATCACAGATCTATGTTGGTCTCTGCTGATCTCCACCAGTCACTGCTGGTCTCTACCACTTGTCCCTGCCAATTGCCAGTGTGCACTGTTCTCTGCCACCAGTCTCCAGAGCTCTTCAGGGCTGGTGGCCCCTCGTGTTACAAGCTCTTGTTAGTGCGACTCACTCATCCCACTCTACCTGGGATAAAAATCACAAATAGATAATGACCACGGGAGCGAGGCTTTACTGGGATGCTTGCTGCAGCACAGAGGGTGGTAGCTCACAGGAGGCAGGCTCCTCAGCTGTCCTAAGGAGTGTGAGGGAGTGCTGCTTATACAAAGCGGGAGCAGCACAGGCACGTGCAGTTTCGTACATTTTACTGACTTATTTGAGGACTTCTGGAGTAGGATGGGAGAAGTCATCTGGAGGTCACAGGGCAGAGTCATCAGGAGTACTGCAGGGCGGAGCCCTCTGGGATAGGTCTGTGTTTCAAGCTTTTGGTGGCTAAGGCAAATATCTCTGGAGTGGTGTGGGGGCACCTAGTATGCCACAGCTGTCGTGGCAACAGCTCCCCAAACTTTGGGAGAAGCAGCTGCTTGACTGGCAGATCACTTGTTTCTACAAAAATGTCAACTGCTGCTGCTTTCAAGGAGCTTCTGGGAGTCTCGGGGTCCACTGGGATTTGGGGATTTGGGGGTTGTCAGTGGCTCCCCACTGTCCCTCCCCAGTCTTTGCTCTGTGAGGTGTGGTCCTCCACTGTCTCAGACAGGTGGCAGCGGCTCTTGGAGAAGCCTGGAGTGGGGGACAGGCTAGGTGGGTGTCAGCGGGACCGGCTCACACCAGCTCAGCCTCAGGGGTAGCCATCGAGGTGACTACAGAGATGGCAAGTAGACACTGGGCTCGCACTGCGTCCCAGGCCACCCTTGAGGAGGCGAGAGGGAGTGAGGCAGAGGGGTATGGCAGATCCTATCCCCTGGCTATCAGAAGGAAAGTGAAGGGCTGGGCCGTTTTTTTTCTATCTCACTATTACATGTATTTACACTTCTTGTAGTTGTCCCACATTTCTTGTGTATTTTATTCTCATTTCTTTTCTTTTCAGTTTTAGAAGTTCCTCTTGTTATATATCCTGTGGCTCAAAGGGTCCTTCCTCAGCCATGTCCAGTTTACTAATGGGCCCATCTAAGGCATTCGTCATTTCCATTACAGTGGTTTTTCATTTTAAGCATTTCTCTTTTTTTTTTTTTTTTTTGTGGGTACTGGGGGGTCGACCTCAGGACCTCACGTGCCAGCAGGCGCCCGTGCCACTGAGCGATATCACCGGTCCCTTTTTGGTATGTGGGTTCCAGGAGTCGAACTCGGGCCCTCGCGCTTGCTGGGCAGGCGCTTAAGCCGCTGAGCCATCTCACCGGCCCAAGCATTTCTCTTTTGATTCCTTTTTTCGAATTTCCCTCTTTCTGCTTACATTACTCATCTGTTCCTGTACATTGTCTGTTTTTTTCCAGTAGAGCCCTTAGTATGTTCATAATAGTTATTTAAATTGCTGGCCTGGTGATTCCAGCATCCCTGCCATATTGGATTCTGGTTCAGATTCTTCCTCCATCTCTTGAAACTGTGGTTTTGACTTATCAGAATGACTTAGAATTTTTTGCTGTGAGCCGGAAATAATGTTCTGGATAAAGGAACTGCAATAAACAGGCATTTAATAATATGGTAGTGATTATACATCAGACTTTTGGTGCACTGTGCCCTGGACTATGACCTGCACTTGTGCGTCTCAGTGCTCCCCTCCTTTTAGGCTAGACAGAATGGCTGGAAGGAGCGACTGTTAATTATTTCCCCTCTGCCATGTGGAAGGTTGGAGAGGGCTGGAGTTGGCTATTTCTCTTCCCCCAGGTCAGTCAGGCTCTGATAAAGCCCCACTAGTTTAGGTGCTGGTAGAAGAGTTCCTCTTGAGAGCAGTGCCGCTGGAGAACAGAACGCTCATGACTACTCTTCTTTCTCATGCGGGGCTTTCTCTTCAGTCTTTATGAGGTGAAGCTTCCAGAAGTGTGGGTGCAGCCTTCTGTACTGGACCCCTGAAGTTTCTGACTCCTAGGCTTGTGCACGTGGAGCCTCCAGCTAGGTGTCGGCTGTAGTTTAGGTTTTCCTATCTGGGTGCTGCTTCCCCTGGAGGTTCTGCTTATGGGTTCCTGCCCTGGGAAGTTTCGCCTGTCTGTTTCTCCAATACTGAAGGCAGTGGTTTGCCTCTGACCACAGATCTCTGACACATCTGAGAAGAGTTGTTGGTTTCTAGTTTATTTAGCTTTTTACTTGGTATTAGGAGCCACTTCCAAGTCCCTTCAGTGAAATCCCAAAATCTTTTTCTTTTTTCGGTTTGTTTTTCATTTATTAGAAAAACAGTGTAACGTTTAAGAAAATATCTTATATCTCCATAAAATGCCAGGTGCTGATCTTCCCAGCTACTCAGGTATCTGAGGTAGGAGGATCTCAAGTTTGAAGCCAAACTGAGATTCTGGGTTCCATCCTCAGTACTACCAAAAAACAAACAAACAAACAAACAAACCACAAAAAAATTTCATAAAATGGTCTGCATGTTTTCATTTTTTCAGTCTTTTACAGTCTTTGTTCACATGTAAACATATTTGTATTTTACTTAGGTATAGAAAACTTCTCATTATACATTTTTAGCACATCTTAAGCATATTTCATTACTTGAGTCTTCAAAATTATCTTTTTAATTTTTTTTATTTCATCTGGCTAATGCACATTAATTTGCATAACTTTCTTCTTATTAGATACTGTTTCCCACTTTCTGCTGTTGGAATCATTCTTCAGTTTTAGCTAGCTTCGGTTTATTGAACAGTAAGCAATTTATATCAGATATTATTTCCCACTTGTGGATGAAGGAACTGAAACTTAGTTAGGTTAAATATCACACACACACACACACACACACACACACATGCACACCCTCCCTTCATGTACCTCCCAGTCAAGCTGGGCTGGTCCCAGGTCCTGTGTTGTAGTGGGGAAATCTTAGGGGAAGCGCCTTGCCTGGGGCTGGGATGGGTGACAGTGGGCTGGGGCGAGTCTTCTCCACTCCTGAGATTACAAAATGTCCTCCTCAGACCCATTTGAGAAACTTTATTCCATGTTTATATGTTTTTAAAAAAATTATTTGTGAATCTTTTGGTTTCATTTCACAAAAGCGGTGTCCTGGAACAAGCAGAAACTGGATGTGAATTGGGAAGTATCTGGGATTCGTTCTATTTTCTATTTGAAGAGTCATTTAGCCGTACTCCAGGAAAGATGCTCCTGTATGTAACGGTCAGGTTAAAAAGTGAAATTGTGCTAAGTGTTACAGTCACCTACATAAAATGTTAAAATTCTCTAATCACACAATGTATGAGAGGATTATGTTATGTGGCTGTCATTGACATTGTTGTCTTCAGCCTTAAAAGAAGGAGCAAGAGCAAAACAGAGACCGGGAATAGAAAAGAGCATTCACTACCCAGTGTTTTTATATGAGCAGTGCCATGCTGTGCATTCTAAATTCATAAAAGGAGGGCACTTGCATTAGTGCCTATGATCTCAGCTACTCACTCTGGAGGAGAAGGATGAAGGATTATTTGTGCCCAGGAGTTTGAAGCTAGCCTGGGAAGCGTATGGAGACCCGCATCAAAATTTAAAAATAGCTGGTGGGCAGCACATACCTGTAATCCCAGCACTCTGGGAGGCTGAGGCAGGAGCACCACAAGTTCAGTCCCAGGCTAGACAAATTAGCAATTTATCAAGACACCGTCTCTAAACAAACAAACAAACAAACAAGCAAATAAATAAATGGACTGGGGACGTAGTTAAGTGTGAAGGTCTTGAGTTCAATTCCCAGTACTAAAATGAGTTAGTGAGTGAATAAATAAAAATTTAAAAATAAAAACAACAAATATAAAACTTATTTCCAAGCTCTTATTAGGTCATCCCAGTATTACTTATTCAATCAACTTTTCCTCCAGTATTTTGAGTATGTCGGCCTAAAAAGACTGTGGGCTTTTGGACAGATAGACATAGGTGAAATCCCGGCTCTGGATATCAGTCCTCTTTAAGGTTAAGAGTAACCTCAAAAGCCTGGTGTGGAGCCACATGCTGTAACCCCAGATACTCTGGAGGTCGAGGCAGGAGGATCATGAGCTCAAAACCAACCTGGGCAATTTAGTGAGATCCTATCACAAAATAAATAAAAAGGGCTGGATATATAGCTCAGTGGTATAACACCCCCTGGGTTCAATCCCCATTACACACACACACACGGAGGAGGAGGGAGAAAGGAAAAAAAGGCTCATGGTGTTAACAGTCTGGTTTTAATACATTTCCAAAAGACTCGATGTTTGCCATGATTTTCTTACCCACTGTTCAGCCAAACTATCATGCATCATTCCCTGTTTTTATAGCTATGCACCTAAATTTTAACCAACAGCAATCATTGTGATTATCTGGCATAATTCTGTGATTTACTTCACATTCCACCTCCTGCAAACACACTACAGGCCGGCCACCTGTACCAGGTGTGATTGTCATGATGGTCTTAATACAGCTCAGTTTCCTTAGCCATAAAAACCTGAAGGATTAACATTCTCCTGAATTTATTTGCTTAGTAATGGATACAACAGCTAACTCTCCCTTTATTTAGCACAACATTCTTTATTTTGGGGCTGAGAAACTGCTGACTTCTACTTAAATGTAACCATCTACTCTTTGTGACAGAGGCAAAAAGTAACGTCCCAATCAAAGCGTGGCACTGTTTTCCTCCTTGCACTGGAGAATTACCATTGTACATCATTGCTTTCCTAACCTTTGTCTCTGTGACTCCAAACCTCTCTTGCTGAAAAGCTTACATGTTTGGAAATTCTTTGTGCAGTAATAAAATGGAATTTTCGAGAAAATTAAGTGAAAATTTCTATCAACTTTACTTTGCAACTGAACTTAAATTCTTCTGCCTCAGCCTCTGGTGTAGCTGTGATAACAGGCATGTGCTGCCTCACCAGGCTTTTGAGGTAATTATTAAACTATGAGGGAACTGATATCCAGAGCCAGAATTTTACCCATGTTTGAGGCCAGTCTGGGCAGCTTAATGAGACCCTGACTCAAAAGGAAAAGTGAAAAGGGCTGGGGATGTAGCTCAGCGGTAGAGCCTTTGCTTATCATGTGTGAGCCACTGGGTTCAAGCCCCCTTACTTAGGAAAATAAGGAGCTATTTCTGTTCTTGGGGAAGGTGAGGACACAGCCAGAGAAGTGTCATTCACTTCTGGTATCTTACAGCAGGAACTAAAAGTGGAATTAATAGAAAACTTCCCTTTATTTTCTAAAAATTTTCATTTTATTCCCATAAGAAGGATTTTATTTCCAGATGAGTATGCAGTTGAGCACTTTCCCTGCTGCTGAGGCAGGAGCTGCACCCGAGCCGCTCACAGGATTGGAGTGGGAGCTGCCGCCGGTGGTTTGGTGCTGGGGGCCATGTGCACCTCTGGGGCGCTCTGGGCTCCAGGTGCCGTGCTAAGTGCTGGGTCAGGCACCAGGACCCCTCCCTGGCCGACTGACAGATCATTCAGAACCCACAGGTTCACAGAGGAGGAACCGGAGGCCCAGAGCAGTGAGGTGACTCAGCCCAGTAGCCATGCTGGCCAGCAGTGGCTGGAACCCTAGACGGCCTGTCTGGCTCCCCAGCACAACTCAGCCCTGAAGTTTCTCTGGTCCCTGTCACCTGGCACTCACTCGCTCTAGTGCTTGACAATGACTGAGTTTCACAGTCTCGAAAATGTCGCTGGCTGGCTCGGGTTGGGGTCCTGCTTGTAGACAGGCTGTAGGTACAGGCAGGGAGGCTGCGAGGCTGGCGGGAGCGGCACTGGGAGCTCCCTTCCAGGGCTGGACCGGACGCTGGAGCCCAGGTGCCCCAGCTGTCGCCAGACAACGAGCCTGACGGGGATGCCAGCTTCGACCCCAGGCTCTCCGGAGCTGGCCGGGACTGGACTATCTCCGTTCCTGCTCAGCTGCACCTCTCGACCTGGCTCCTTGGACTTGACACTGTCACTGCTGCAGAGTGACTGCAGCAGCGTGATTTGGGCCATCACCTTGAATTCCTGGGCCGAAGGGGAGACAGGATGGTGACAGGCCTGGGTGGGTGCTGGGAAGCCGGGGAAGGCCTCTGTGTCTTTACTCTAGGGTCCCTCCTCCCCTTATTCCCACCCACGCTGTACCCTGTTGTCACGACTAGGTTCAAACGGCCACTGGAAGCTGTCCTGGGCCTCAGTACTTAGCCTCTTCCCCGGGTCTGTCCCTCTTTGTACCAAATCCCCCCATAAATCATCATAGGTGAGTGCAATCGAGTGTCCTCACCATGCAGGTCTCCCACAGATGGCAGGAGGTGCTACCTTCCTTCTCTTCTTGAAGTTGATCAGCCCCTTCTAGAAGGCAAACAGCCAAGGTCCAGTAGAAAGCAACGCCTTCACCATTGAGGTGCGCCTCCTGCCTGGTGCTGCACCATCAGACATGCCCACCAGGGGGCAGGGCACACCCACACCAGGACTAGAGCAGGCTCTGGTGGCCAGGGCGGGTGGTTTGGGGACAGAGGCTCAGGAACCTTCTTGCCCCATCCTCTCTGAGGATAATGGAGAGACCAAGGCTTTGGGTGAGAAGACTCTGCTTGGCCACAACCTGCCCCTGAGCATGGAGGGCCCAGCTTCCCTGTCCTGCCCACAGCCACTGCCCCAGGTCCCTGCTGTGTTCAGCTTGATCAAACTTTCCTGCTGCTGTGTGGCCACGGAACTCTGGGGTCACCATGTGGAATGAGCATGGTGTCTTGGGATGCGTCTGGCTGTGAGGCTCCCATATGTGCTGAGAACTCAGGGTTCAGCAAGGGGCTATCTCCCACCAGGCCTCAGCCTCAGCACCCCAAGCACAGTTGCCAAACATCACCCCTGGCCTGGGCTCAGCTCGCCCATGTCTTTACCTGTCAATAGCAAACTTCACTCCTGCCTTCTCCCTTCCCATCTTCCTCTACTTCTAGAATGGAAACCTGTTCCTGAGGACTCTGCCCCCTTGCTTTTTAGTGTTGCCGCTAAGCAATTTCTTCTCCTCGCTGCAAAGCCCAGTGTTAATTTTCCTAATTGCGTTCAAAATTTATATAACATACATTTTACCATTTCCCCCTAGCAGAGTCTGAGACTTTTCCGCAGCCCGTGTCTAAACCAGGGCAGCAACCTTCTCAGTTTTCTTTTATCCCTCTCACTGACACGGCCCCATAGCTGACTAGAATGCCCCAGTCCTCAGTGTTCACTCTCCCCTTCCTATAGGCATACACAATGCCTCGCCACTGAAGACTACATTTCCCAGCAGCCTTTGCCCTTTGACTTGCTATGTGACTAAACATAGACCAATGGGAAAAGAGAGAAAGTGGCATGTGCTACCAACTGCCACTGCCTCAGCATTAGATTGCCTTGAAATTTTTTCCCTCAGATTAATTAATCTACAGCCCTTAATCTCAGTCTCATAGAATGTCTCTGGACACAGGCAAAATGGAAGCCAGGAGACAAAATCCAAGATCAAGGTGAAGACCAGAGCTCCTCTGAAGAAACACAAGTGAGCCTTCCTTCTTCATTTCCCCTTTATAACTTTCTACCACTAATCCTTCCTAGAGTGGGTCTTCCACACCCAGAACAGTGCTGAGCCAATTTAGTTAAGTGTTTCTTACTCAAGCTGACACAATCAGTTAACTATCACAGATATCTATGCATTGGGGACACAGTGGAATAGAGTCCCTGCCCTCTTGAGGCTCACATTCAGTGGCAGGAAACATTTAGTCAACTTGTAAAAATGTAAAAATAAAATCACTTCAAGACCTGATCAATGCTATGAAAGAAATTAAAAGGAGTGCATAGGGCCGGTGAGACGGCTCAGCGGCTTAAGCGCCTGCCTTGCAAGCGCGAGAGCCCGAGTTCGACTCCCGGAACCCACATACGAAAAAGGGGCCGGTGATATCGCTCAGCGGCACGGGTGCCTGTTGGCGCGCAAGGTCCTGAGGTCGTCCCCCCGGTACCCACAAAAAAATAAATAAATAAAAAAATAAATAAAAGGAGTGCCATGGTGCAGAAGGACAGGAGACCTGCAGTAGTTACATGAAGGGAATTCGAGTGGGGGCCATTTGCACGGAAACATGGGTGGTTACCAGGAGGAATCCCTGTGAGGATCTGGGGGAAGGAGCTCCAGGCAGGCAGAGGGAACTGCAAGTGCCAAGCCCCTGAGACAGGGAGATGCTTTAGTGTTAGAGGAGCAGAAAGAAAGTCAGCGTGCTGGAGATCAGTGAGCGTAAAGGAGAGCATGCGATGTGAGGAGGAAATGCAGAAGCCATACCGTTCTTTATATATTTCTTCTGAGCCAAGAGGTAATCACACACTTTCCTGTTACACCTGTCCTCGAATTTCTAGAAAACATGTAGATGTCACATTGCATCTTAAAGAAGAACGTTTCCTGCTGCCTATGTCCCCCTCTCTACTCTTCCTTTGTACTCCCAATGGGGTCATATGGAAGGGCAACTATTCATCAAAGCTCCTGAGCTGGGCACAGTGGACCCACACATGCACATTCAAGGCCACAGTTAAGCCTGGCACCCCGGCACAAAAAAGGGAGACACATAGACTGAACCTGGGATATCTGCCAGTGTCTGTCTCTGTCTCAGTCTCTATCTTTCTCTGTCTCTCTCTGTCTCTCTGTCTCTGTCTCTCTGTCTCTCTCTCCATCCATTTATGCATTTGCAGTTCTGGGAACCAACCCAGGGGCTCACACATGTACTCTATCACTAACCTACAACCCCAATCCAGCCCTTATTTCTTGTTTTAAGAGGGTGGGAATATTGGTTTTGTTGTTGTTGTTGTTTTGCAATCCTCCTGCCTCAGCCTTCCGAGTGCTGGGATTATAGGCATGCACCACCACACCTAGCTGCTAAATTGTGCAGGCTGGACTTGAACTTTTCATTCTTCTGCCTCGGCCTCATGGGAAGCTGGGATTATAGGTGTGCACTACCATGCCTGGCCTACTTTTTTTTTTTTTTTAATGTAACTCGCAGTAATGTCCAGAAGGCCCAGCTGGGCTCACTTTTTGGTGGGATGATAAGAAATATTTATATAGGCTCACATGATCAGAAGTGTCAGTGTCCCAATAGCTGTGTGTCAAATAATATGTGGGAGAATCCAAAATGGCTGTCAGTGTGCTAGTGAGCTGGACCATCTGGTAGTAGTTGAATGCTGAAGGCCTGGAGCTCACTCCAGTCGTCAGTGTGAGTTTGTGTCGGAAAGCTGGAGAGTCTGTGTTGGAGGTTGGAGTCTGCCGGAAGCCTGAAGGAACTGGAGACCAACATCCGAAGGTAATGGTGAGGACTGGAGCTTCTCTGAAGAAAAGCGGGTGGGAATATTGTTACCCCCCTCTAAAGTTTAAGAGCACAAAGCTTGGATTTGAACCCAGATCTGACCCTCTTCAGCCCCATGAGATTTGGCCAGCAGCTGTGGAAACCACTGAGCCTGGGAGGATTGAGGCAGAACCAGAAATCCCACTCTGGACCAGGCTGTAACTCCTCCTTCCTCAGGTCACCTGTCCAGGTGCCACCCTTGTGCACTCACCACAGGCAGGAACATTCCCTCCTCTGAAATGCCCAGGATTCTTCTCCCAAGTCCTGGGTCTACAGTTGCAAATCCCTGTTGTTCATTCTTGGGGGCCGGAGACACAGTCATGAAGTCCCATTGGCCTGACCCCTCATCTACCCCAGGGAACCTGGAGTTTCTACGCTTTTGCCAAGCCCGCTGAAAACTCTGGGCACACACTGACACGATTTCCCTCCATCTGCCCACAGAAAGATCTAGGGCATGGCTAAAGCTGCAGCTTAGCCTCAGGGTCATTGCAAGTAAGCAGAAGGCCCTAGCATGGTGGTGTATATCTGTAATCCCAGCACTCTGGGATGCTGAGACAGAAGGATCACAAGTTTCATCTCAGCTCAGGCAATTTAGCAAGATCCTGTGCCAAAAATAAAAATTAAGGGCCGGTGAGATAGCTCAGCAGCATAAGCGCCTGCCTGGCAAGTGCGAGATCCTGAGTTCGACTCCCGGTGCCCACATAAAGGAAAAAAAAGGGCCGGTGATATCGCTCAGTGGCACAAGCGCCTGCTTGCAAGCGCGAGGTCCTGAGTTCAACTCCTGGTACCCACATAAAAAAATTAAAAAAGTGTGGGATGTGGTTCACTGGGAAGGCCCTAGGTTCCATATCTAGTACTGAAAAATATCTACTACTGAAAAGCCAAAGAGTGTTGGGGACATTTAAGGGCCAACTGACACTGTACAAAAGTTCCTGGGACTTCAAATGCACCCCCAGAGGAGGCCGAGAGATTCTGCTGGGCTTCCACTTCGGAGGCTGGCCTCTTCTACAACGAGCCTGCTGCACTGTCTGCGGTGACTAGGGCCCTTCGTGCCTTATGGGGAACACAGAGATCAGCTTGGAGCTGGGCGTGTAGAGCAGTGGTACAACGACTCCTAGCACACGCAGGCCCTGGGTTCCATCCTCAGTACCAAAAGGGGGCCTTGTCTCTGCCTGGAGACCCCTGGGAGTCTGGGAAGGTTGGAGCGCATTGTTTGCCCTGGTGGTGGGAAGACTTGCTCCAGACTGACTGCGGGGGGATGCCTGGAGCCCTCTTGCCCCTCAGTCTCCACAGTCCTGAAAACTGAAGGGGGCCACTCCAAGGACGACCGAGGGGGTAAGAGTAAGCATGAGCATTGATGTTAGATATGGCCCAAGTTCAGAGGTCAGCTCTCCCACTTGTGGCTGGGTGACCCTGGGCAAGTCCGTCCTCTCTGTTCCTCAGTTCCCTGAGCTGTAAGGCAGGCAGTACAGCACACACCCTTGAGTTTTGTGAGGAGTAATGATACAGCCCACGAACCTGATCAGCAGGACGCCTGGCAGGGTATCACTAATGACTGTTGCGTGTGGCCCTTGGGCCATTACCCGCCATTTTACTTCCTTCCTTCTGTTGTCTATGAGACACCATTAGCACTTACTGACCACAGCTCACAGATGGTACTGTACAACCGCTTATGTGCATGAGATAATTTCCATATCTGATGTCCCAGGAAGATGGTGTCCACATTAGCCCCAGTCACACTTGGGAAAGATGAGGCACAAAAGGTTCAGTAACTTGTCCCAGGTCATGGCACAGCCCAAGTTAAATGACTTTGAGAGATTTAGGCAAGAAGATAACAAAGATCTGAACAGTAAAATTCCTGTTGGGTTACAACTCTGTCAAGGACAATTCTGTGAGGAAAGGATTGGGAATGAGAACAACTTACAGCAAACCTTGGGGACTCGGGACCACCTCCTCTGCCGCGATGAGCTGTGGTCCACTCAGCACTATTGGGAGGCGGTGGAACCTCAGAGATGGGGCCAGTGGGAGGTTTTAGGTCCCTGGGGACATGCCATCGAAGAGGACTGTGGGACCTCCATTACTTCCTTCCTCTCTGTCTTGCTGCCCAGCCTCAGGCAGCTTTCCTCTACTATAAGCTCCCGCCATGATGTTCTGACTTCACCACAGGTCCAGAAGAAACACAGCCAACCAACCATGGGCTGAGTCCTCCAAAACTGTGAGCCAAGTAAACCTTTTCTCTTGATAAGATGATCATTTCAGGTGTGTTAGAGTGATGGAACACTGACTGACACAGGATCAGATGAGTCTTTGTTGTTAGTGGCTGTCCTGTGCATTGTAGCCAATATTCATTGGCTTTGCTGGCTACTGCCCACTAGCTGTTAGCATTTCCCCCCACTCCTATTTGTACCAACCAAAAACATATCTGCAGGCATGTCTAAACTTGATCCCAGAGAGAAAGGAAGTGCTCTATGTTGAGAACGTCTGGGTGGGGGCTAAAGCATGTGCACTTCTGCTATGGCTGTTGGACCTTGGAAAAACAACCTTTATGTGCCCATTTCTTTGGCTTTCATACAAACACATCAGTGTGCTAAAAAGATGTATGAGCTTATAACTACACAGGAGATTCGGTGCAGTGCCTGGCCCTCAGAGGCACTCAGGCGACATTCTGTCTTTGATTACACTGTTCAAGGAAGGCATAGCCATCCCCTGTGAAGATGAGGAAACCTGCCAGGCTTTGGAGATAAAGGATGTGAGGTGACATCAGGGGCCAGCATGTGGGTGCCAGGCCCTTCTTAACAGGTCCCCAAGGGCCTTGTGACCTCACACCTCACTGCCCACCTCAGACTCTGAGCTGGGGGTGCCGCAGTGAATGCATTATTCCGGCCACCAGGCCGGGACAGTAGAGTCCAACGGGACCCTGTTCTCGGCAGGAAACTTGAGGGAGCCCCAAACAACTCAGTACCCATCACAAATAGTTTAATGTAGTATTCTGTAAAAACCAAAATGTATGCAGGAAAAGTCCTTCACAAACAAAGTATGGACTTTTTAAAGACACATCCAACCTTGCACTTGCACTTGACACGATCTCACACACTGCACCCTGATCCTGCCCTGGTGTTATTGTCTGGTGGTCTTTTAGACCCTCTTTTTTTAGGTGTTTGGTGTCGCCAAGAAAGAATTGGAAGGGAGCACGTGAGTCAGATTCTGAAAGCGGAGGTTTATTGAAAACTGAAGGATGCTCAGGCAGGCAGAGCCTCCGGTGTCAGGGGAGGGGAGGCAGGGCCGGAGGCTTTGGGGCCGTGTGGTTTTCCAGTGATGTCTTATTTTGCCCGTCCCACTATGGAGTGGTCTTGGGCCCTGTGAGGAGTGTGATGAGGAGCTCTCTTTTATACATTTGGGGTTTCGTGTACATTTTTATGAAGTTTGTTTTTCAGTAGATTTATGAGATGTAATCTCCATGTATGAGGTCTGCTCTCTGGGGTCTCTTGAGGGCGCTCTAGCGCCCGGCTTCATCTGTGCGCCTCTGGGCACCTTTTCTTTTTGGACACTTGGTTTTGTCATCTGCTCTTTAGCGTCAGGGGCAGCAGCTTTTGACCACAGAAGCAGGAGTTAAGGTGGGCGGGTGCGAGGTCTCAGTGAAACTAGGCTGGCGGGCGCGTCTTGTCCGCGCCGGTTCTCTCTGCCTCTGCCTCGCTCCCTGTCTCGGTGTTGCTGGGGTCTGCGGATCTGCGACGCCACTCAGCGGGAGTCACACGCAGCGTGCGGTGTTGGTGTCGCTCCGAGGTGGACACGGGAGGAAACGGCGCCCTCTTCTGGCCGAGGAGGAGCCCGCTCCTCTCCTGGGCAGGGCTCGCCTTGCCCTGAAAGCAGCATCTCAGCGCCAGGACGGTTTTCTTCCCCACCCGTCCAGAGGACGACGGGCTGACGAGGTGCAGGCGGGTCAGGGTGTCGCGGAAAAACCGAAAGGAGACCGAAAGGAAAACACTCCGCACGGAGGAGTTTGGAAAACGACTTGTTTATTAACGCCGGCGGGCTGCGGGACGACTTGAGTCCAAATCACCAGTCCAGAGTCAGCTTAGAGTCTAGTTTAAATACATTTTGCAAGCAGGAAGTACAAAGCTGATAGCAGGTTATTATATGATTGGTTAGGTGAATCAAGTCATATGTTTTCAGGCAGATTTATTTTAAGCAGATTATTTCAAAGGAAGTGTTTGTCATAGGTAGGAACATCCTGGGGGGTGTGGGGTTGAGCAGAGCAGGTAGTTAGATGTGTCCTTGACTGGGCCAGTTTGTTCTGGGCATAAAGTCCTTGAAGCATTTTGGAAAAACTATATATTTTTAGGTAGGAGGAACACAGACATTACAGCTAGATGTGGTCAGGCTGACCTCGAGGGCTATCTGGAAGCGGCAGCTGGACGCAGATAGTCAAGGCTGACTGAGCTTAGCAGTCTAACTATGTGACAAGCAACTCTCAATATAGCAACAGGCTACTAATTGATTTTTAATTTCTAATATACAATTTCTATAAACTTGCCATTACAAGGGGACCCCACTGCACCACTGGCCGCACTACGCTGGGTCCAGTGCCTTTCCGTCGTTGCCATCTGTGAACACCTGCGGGAAGACCGGTCGCCGCTTCTGCAGGGATTCTCAAGCGCCTGTTAGCGTCGAGCTGGCCTTTCCAGGCTGACCACTAGGCGGCGCGGCGAGGCGCCAGGCCGAGGCCCGAGCTGCTCACCCAGAGGCTGGTGAGGGAGGGAGCAGGAGCTGGCTTCCTGGCTGCCTGAGGTCTCCTACTAAGGGCTTCGTAGTTTTAGGGCCTCATTGTATTTATTTATGCTTAATTTTTAATTTTAAAACAATTTCAAATGTGCCTAAAATAAAAAAATAGTATAAAGAACTCATATGCCCTCTACTCAGAAACTACAAGGAATATTTTGCCACATTTCCTTTTCCATTAGTTTCCTATATACACTTATTATTTTTTTCCATCTAGGAGTAAGTTGGAGACATTGTCACTCTTTACCCTTGAATACTTCAGAGTGTACTTCTCAAGAACAAGTGTATTTTCTTATAGAATCACAGGACTATTATGAAAACCAGCAGGTTTAACAACGGTGTCATGTTATTACCTAATTGACAAATCTAATAGTCTCCAACTATTTTATTTTATTTTATTTTATTTTATTTTTTTGTGGGTACCAGGGGGTCGACCTCAGGACCTCGCGCGCCAGCAGGCGCCCGTGCCGCTGAGCGATATCACCGGCCCCTTTTTCGTATGTGGGTTCCGGGAGTCGAACTCAGGCCCTCGCGCTTGCTGGGCAGGTGCTTAAGCCGCTGAGCCATCTCACCGGCCCATCCAACTATTTTAATCACGTCCTTTCTAACAGTCTTTTCTTCTGCTCCAGGACCTGACCCAAAGTTACACAAGGACTTTGCAGCCCGACTGTTTCTCCTTTAATCTGAACCGCTGCTCAGTCATCTCTACCTTTCATGACCTTGACAGTACAACTCATGTAGTTCAGTCTCCTTCAGTCCAACTTTGTCTGAGGTTCTGCATGACTGCATGGGGGCTGCCTCTGCGATGGGGACGCTGCTTAATGAGTGTCTCGGGAACTTCTTACACAAGTGTCTCATGCATTCCCACTGCGGCAGGGTGACTCTGAGACACAGGAAGTAGATTATGGCTTACAAGTTCCCCACGTAGCTGGCATTTACTGAGCGCCTGCTCTTTCCGCTCTGGATGATTTGGGGGATGTTCTTCTCTTGGAACAATGTCGTGTGGGTGCTTCTGCTGGACTACAGCAAATAGAGGGCAATGGTGTATCAGGTGAGCTGTATCAGGTCCTACATTTCACATCCTCTTTACACGAACTAGGTCCTTCGGCCCTCACGACACTCTGTGTACTGGGAACTGAGCCTCAGAGTGGGCGAGTTAACTGCCCCCGTCTTACAGCAATGAGAGACAGAGAAGGACTGTTGGACACTAGAGTGTGGGCACCTGGTTCACACCCCACACCATCAATCCATTTAAAACCTCCCACTGACAAAGGCAGGGTGAGGAGAGCAGGTTTGAGCAGAAGGAGACATTCTTCAACCAAACAGTGGCTCACAGGCAGGCAGCCCACTCCCAGGATTGGGTTTCGAAAGGGAGAGCCTGCTGCAAATTCGTCTCCAAACCGAACTTAGACACAGACTAGTGCCATTCATAACCTATAGTCTTAAGAAGTGAGCCCTGGCGATTTGTTACAACAAGCAGCTCCTGGCGTAAGACTTGGGATCATTTATGCATGGTGGGGTTTTAGGAGATCTGGTATTAAGTCACTGAACAGTTCACACTCCTCAGGGTGGGGATGCTGTGGCTTGAATATGGTTTGTCCTCCCTGAAACTCAGGTTAAAATGGGTTTGAGGGGTGGTGGGGCCTTTAAGGGGTGATTAGGTCACTAAGGGGGACTCAGGCTTTTCTCCCTTGTTTCTCTTTCCACTTTTCCACCCTGAACTGAAGCAGGACAAGGCCCTACCCAATGCAACTCACTGATCTTAGGCTTTCCAGCCTCCTCAATTGTGAGCCAAAGAGAACCTCTTTTCTTTATTGATTATCTAGCCTCAGGGATTCTGTCACAGCAACAGAAAATGGATGAGATTATAGGGGGGATACAAAGGTGAATAAGACAGTTTCTGCCAGTGAGGACTCAAATTTAAATAATGAGTGAGACTCACCTTTTGTTGCACTGATTTCTATGCATCTGAGGTATTGTTTTTTATCCAATGGCCACAAAACTGTCAGGATTTTGAATTATTTGCATAAACGTTGGGCTCACACCATCTTGAGTCCCACTGGCCATCATCTGGTCTGGGCTATTATGACTTCTGTAACTTCAGGGCTGAGGAGGGTGACCAACCATCCCCATTTGCTCACAGCTGGGGGTTCCCAACCCCCAGGCCTCAGGGCTAAATCAGAAATCTCAAGCAAATGGGGAGGGAGTTGTCACCCTCATGTTGGGCACAGGGCAGTACAGGAGTGGAATGGGGAGGCGGAAGAGAAATAATCACAGCCAACATTCATTTTGTTTAAGATTTTCTTTTCAGTGCTGGGGAATTAAGGATTCCCCATGGCAGTGCACACCTGTAATCCTAGTACTTGGGAGTTCAAGACCAATCTGGGCTGCACTGTGACACCATGTCTCAAAAAAATAAGATAAACAGAAAGAATTTAATAATATTTGGAAGAAATTTATGAAGTAAGTACTATATAGCCAATATTTTATCCAGAGAGGGTAAAGGACTTAACAAATTGACCCCTCAGTAAATGGCAGGTTGAGGGCTGCCAGAGAGTAAATCTTTATTCCCCCCATCATTCTGCACTGCCTTAGGGGGATCCTGTGTAATTGTAGCACAAAGTCCTGATGCTGCATTTGAAATTAACCCTCAAGAGACCAGAAGCAAAAGTCAACAAAAGCTGTGTTTCCATGGATACCTGCTCTTCTCCAACCAGGCTGGATACGAATGTAACCACACTGGAACACCCACTGTAAAGTGAGGTGTGTTTCCTACGGAAGAGACCACAGTAGCAATTTCCCAAGTCCCCAACACGCAGTCCATCATCTGCAACTCTAGCAATGGCAGCCTACACAGAGCAGAGGAGGGGACACCAAGCTCCTGGTGCTGTGGAGTTAAGAGACAGATTTAGGAGGCAGTACCCTACTCCCACCACTGGTTGTGAGGTCCAGCGTAACGCACCCAACCCCGAAACTCAGTGTTGGCATCATGTAATGAAGCAATGACACACTCAGTGGCTGCTGTGAAATGGGAACTGATGGGATAATGCATGAAAACCATGGTGCCAGCCCCAAGAAGACAACGGAGGAAGGCACACTAGTCACCATGACCATCTGCCTGCCCTGTGTCTTCAAGTGACAATGATCCCCTTGAGGACAACTTGAAGGACAGACGAGGTGGCAGTCTAGTGTCCCCAACCCCTTACCCTGCCAGTGTGGCCTGCCCCATCTCTACTCTGCTCCAATGTCCATCCCACTGCAGACTCTTTTCCTGTTCCCGGTATTTTGGGCCACTGGGAAGAGATGGCCAAACTTGGTTCCTCCTGCTCCTGGCCATGTCGGGTCCTTGGAATCCCAGTCCCCAGAACCCCAACCAGACTCCAGGACAACTGCCCAAAGGGGGAGCAGACTATCAATGCAGAGAGTGTGATTCAGCTCCCGTGTGGCCCCAGCTGTCAGAGAAGAGGGGAGATGGGGGAAATGAGGCTTCATGATCCTTTGATGGATTAGGAGAGTCAGAAAGTACTGTGACTTCATCAGCATAATGTGGCCTGCATTGCTGAGTTCCATGAAGCTGTTTGGGCTTCAGTGGACCTACGTTAATCAAAATTAACCTCTCACCATGTATTAAATTCAGTTAAGTCTCCTCAGGCATTACTTTTGAACAATCTATAGAGCCTCTCAGCTCTTCTGTCAATATCAGCCACTAGGATAGGTCACAGTCTTGCTTGACCATGTAGCTTTCTGGTAAAGCATGGGAGACTTTTCTCTCTCTGGTGACCCTCCTTTTTGGCACACCGTACTTTGGTTGACTCCTGTTCTCTGGGGTCCAACAGTCTCCTTGCTCAGGAGGTTGGGTGACTCACCAGAGTTGTAGGATCTTGTGGAAAGGTCCTCTGATGTCCTGGGTCCTTGTTGACCTTGGAGGGTCAGGGACAGAATACTGGCTGTCCTCTTAGGCCAGTTATCTTTCTAGTTTTTTGTCTCAAACTCTCAGTTTTGAACACCCAGGAGAGCAGATGGGTTACATCAGTATTATAGTGGGAACAGTACATTTAATTTTATGATCTTATCTAGATATCAAGCATCTTGAAATATATAATGTGACCAGTGAATTTCTTTACCAGTCATGGTTGCCTTAGAAGTTGAGTCCTTGCACAGTAACAGATAAGTTTTACAAAGAAAGCTTGAAATAAAGGGCAACATATTATTTTAACATAACAATCATGACATCATTATTATACTAGAACTATTAGGTTTCATTATTATCTCTGAAACACATTTAAGTCTCCATTTTAGGATAAAATAACTTTAGTCCATTACTTTTATCTAATTACAAAATATTAAATGACATAAAGAAACTTTTACCTAATTTGTTATCTTTTAACCATTTTTTTGTTACCAGAGTGAGATTTAAGTAGAAGGTACTTGTTTATAGACATACTTTACAGACTATTAATATCTAATTTCTAATCATTACAGTGACATTGTCTGGACTGTACAGTGTTTAGGTACCTCTGACTGTTATAACAGTTACATAACGAAAATGTATCTGCATTATCTGGCTGACTGTTTCATACTGCACTGGCATGCACATTTCATCACAGGTAGCTGGAACACAAGTAAGGGAAAGCCAGGTGTTTGATCCTAAAAACATTCATCATCATACACAACTGTAACTGGAAGTCACCAGTACGATAAGATGTTTTTCAATTTTGTTCCTTTGAAGGGCTATATACTTGGGAAACACAAATACGCCATGAAATTAGCAATAATTGGTATCACAGCTATATAGAAATCTTTACATACTTAGTTTCTACTCTTCAGACAAATTTCAGACTTCTTTAACATGTTTTATAAGGTGTAACTATATTGACAAGAATTAGGGACTTCTTTACAGCTCTAATAGGTTTAGAAAACAATGTTAATGACCACAAATAGACTTATTACCCAATATACAAGTGCATCTCATTTATACAATAACAAAATGCTTGCTTAATCAAAATCAATAGGCGTAGTTTAAATGTCAGAACCAAATTTAAAGAGATGTTAAATTTTGATCATTTTATATGTTTAAGGTCTAAATATATTGTATAAAAGAGAGCACCTATAAGTTACTTTGTATGCATTAAACTTATGTTTCCTTAACTCTATAAACTTAACTTTAAAGCTTAGATTCACAGCATAGCTTGTTTTTAGATGTATGCATACATACGTATTCAAATATATGTTATGTCATAAACTAAGATAATACTTGTTTATTTAACCAGTCATGAACTGATCATTGAAAACAATTTACAGGTTAACATTCAAATACTCTAACTCTTAAAGCTCACTTTTTAGTAATCAAAAGCCTAATGATGAGAACATGAGAAACTTATTTTAGTAAAATATAGAACATTTTGGTTTCAAATGTAGTTTTGTAAATTTAATCAAGAGCATCTTAATCAGAAAACCTTATTGCTTTAGACATAGAAAGGTTAATCTTTTAATTATAGCCAATTGAAATATATCTTAACAATTGTTTTAGATGGCTCACAAAAACAAATCATAACACAGATAACACTTTTGAAGCTACACATGTTATCTTTTTTTTTTGTGGGTACTGGGGGGTCGACCTCAGGACCTCGCGTGCCAACAGGCACCCGTGCCACTGAGCGATATCACCGGCCCCTTTTTCGTATGTGGGTTCCGGGAGTCGAACTCGGGCCCTCGCGCTTGCAAGGCAGGCGCTTACGCCGCTGAGCCATCTCACCGGCCCTACACATGTTATCTTTAACCAAGGTAAAACTCTTAAATTATTGTAGACAAACAATAATAGACATTGCATTTATAAAACCAATCTTTTGATATTATCTCAAATAGCTAACAAGCTGGACAAACATACGTTGCCAACTTTAAAGACATCTTTATTTTTATCCTGTTAACTCATTGTTAAACCTGTGAACAAAGGTATTTAGGCTGCATCATGAGTGTCTACTTGTCTATGTACCAACTAAAATAGAACATACAGCTGAAAATTGACACACAGGAGAATATACAGCAACACAATCACATATAATCTTTATTCTATCAAAATTTAAGGCTTTTATTTTTAAGTCCTATGTAAGCCTTGAGACTATCAGTCCTCATCTGTTAGTATTTTAAATAAGTTTGGCTTATTTAAAACACTATACAAATGGTTTTCCATGGAAATCTCAAAAAGAGCCAAAAAAAAAAGAAAAAAGAAAAAACCGAAATTGTTGAGCTAAAAGTTTTTTCTTAAATGAAGCAGCTACAAGTGTTTTAATCAGTTATTAACACACATTAAACAGACAGACAGAAAAATATACACAAGATGATTACATTTAAATCAGAGTGTACTCTCAGATGTATTTGGCCAAATTGAACTAAATAACACTTTTATAATTTTTGGGTGTGTAACTATAGACTAGTCAGAACTTTTCTTCTAGGTCATCAATTAACAGAGATCTCCTGTAACAAGAAGTCTAAATGCAGCATATACAAAACAGGGATACAAGGCCCTGCCTGAAAAAATAAAAATGTCTCATCAAAGAAAGCTAAATATGAAGACATCACAATATTTCCTGCTCTCAACTTTTAACACGGCTCCAGCAACCAACGAAAGTCAAAAGTAACCAGCAAATAATGGATAACAATTCTGATTACCTAAATGGATCACAATCCAGAATCCAGTCAAAATATTTAGGGATGCCATGAAACAAAAGCAAACTTACTTCTTTCCAAAGATCTTGGTGGGACCTCAGAATGATACAGGAGAAATATAACTCCCAACCTGCTAGATATTAGATGTGTCAAGTTTGTGATGCATAGCTGGTCACTATGATGCACATTGTAAGAACCAATCCTCAATTGAGAAGCCATTCTGCCTCTGTACTTCCTGCTCGCTTATCCCATATAAGCCCTAGACTACCAGAGATCAGGGCCTGCTATTCTGGGAATGATCCCGATCAGTGCCTGTCGACATAAATAAATCTGCCTCCACATCCTGGGTGTTGTTTCAGTGTTTCTGCTTTCACTATGAGTGCCTGAGGCTTTGGTGGGATGTCTAGATATTAGCCATAAGACTTACCCTTGGTTAGTTTGTTTCTGCCTGCTAGTCTGTTTTCTTTCCTTAAAACAAGCCAAGCACTTACCATTTGTATGTATTTCTTATTCCCTCTACCTGCAGTATCTGTCCCTAAATACTTTCAAGGGTCTTCCATCAAATGCCTTTGACATCCCCAATGTTTAGTTGCCCCCACCACCTCATCACTCGGTCACATCACTCTGATTTATTCTATTCATAGCCACTAACCAAAATTATTACTGTGATTCCTGTCTTTCCTCTCCAAAATATAAGCTGCATGGAGTAGTACCTTGCTAGTCTTGCTCACTCTATTTTTCCAACACTTAGAATAGTGCCCAGTTCTTCATGCTTAGGAGGATAAATGTTTTGAGATGAGTCTGTTCCAACCAACCAGTAGCTTTGTAATCCTAGGATCCTGTCGGGGAAATGACAGGAACTAGTCAGTTGATCAAGCTGTATGCTCATGGATAGCAGCTCTTTCCTACAACTCTTTCTCTTCCCCCTGTAGCTTAGTCCACTTCACCAGTGAGGCCAATGCCTGAACCACCTTCCCTACCATGGCAGAGGTCACTTTGGGATCATGGAGAAGGTTTATTGCTATTATTTTATAAAGTCGGTAGAAGATCTCCCCCTCCCCAAAACCTGAGGCACTGAAGATGGCCATCACCCATGCCTGAGTGTATTCAGCAGCTTCACAGCTAGACCAGGTTCTGATGGGGCATTTCAGACTCCAGAGTGTACACACTTTCCATTTAGTTTAAAAAACTGTCTTAGTTACTTTTCTCGTTGCTGAGACAAAATACCCAACACCCAAAGTTAAAGGGGAAAAGGTTTATTTAGCTCACAGTGTGTAGAGGTTTCAGTCCATAATCAGCTGGCTCCAAGGCAGGGGGGCACCGCAGAAGAGAAACAGTTCGTGGCAGGGAGAAGGTAGCAAGGCAAGCAAGCGACAAACTACAAGTAACTAGCAGCAAGCCTCTTTCTGTCCCTTATATTGTATCCAGGCTAGCCACCCTTGGGCAAGAAGCACTCACACCCTTAATCCTAGCACCCTTAATCCTAGAATTGCACCATGAATCAATCACACATTCTAGATCCAGCCACCTCTGAAAAAGCCTCACCTGTGACCACATGAGGCTTTGGGAGGACATCTCGACACAAGTCATAACAAAAACAAAACTTAAAGACAAGTGCTTTTTATTAATTGATATTGAGTTATTGAAACACAGTGTATAATTTGAAGTTTTATATGAATATTTATAAAGCTTTGTCCATCTCTTTTGAGCCTCTGGGCATATCTGTATGCATCTACAAGTTGGAAGGAGAGGCCAGCTTTTATTTTTTATTTATTTATTTTTTAATGTGGGTACCGGGTGTCGACCTCAGGACCTTGTGCTTTCCAGTAGGCGCTTGCCAGCAGGTGCTTGTGCCACTGAGCGATATCATCGGCCCTTTTTTCCTTTTTATGTGGGTACCGGGAGTTGAACTCAGGACCTCGTGCTTGCCAGGAAGACGTGTATGCTGCTGAGCTATCTCATTGGCCCGAGGCCAGCTTTAAATGTGGTAACAGACTATAATTTACAAGCCATTTTTTATGCCTTTTGAGGGAATTATTAACTTTTCAACCAGTGTCCTGCAGATGACAGTTTTGGTGTTGGAATTAAATAGAATATTATAGGATAAGAAAGCTGGTCCTATTTTCACTTGATTTTGGTCATGGGACAGGGGGAGGGTGTAGTGGAAGTGAGCATGGCTGCATGTTGTTTCACTGCCATATTTCAGGGCGTTCAGCAGTTCTATTTTTTCTTTCACTATTGGCACAGGCCAGTGAGCGAGGGATTATATTTTCCTTTACAAAGTGTTTTAGCAATAACTTGAAATTATAGGAGTTAGGAGATACACTTATCTAAAACTCCAAAAATGTTTTAACTTTGAAGGTTTTCTTCTAGTTAAATAAAGCCCTCCTCCTTTTTTTCTTTTTGAGACAGGGTTTCACTATGCAGTTCAGGCTGGCCTTGAACTCACTTTGTAGCCCAGGTTGGCTTCAAATTCACAGCGATCCTCAGCCTCCCAAGTGCTGGGATTACAGGCTTGTGCCACCACACCCAGCAAAGCCCGTTTTCATGTCTCCGGCAAACAGTGTTTTCTGTTATTTGAGTATCTTGTTTAGGATTGATTCATTTTTCAAGGTAAACTGTGTTACTGGGAGAGGTGACCCAACCTCAGTACTGCATTCTAAAGTAAGACAGAAGTGGCACTCACTCACCTCTTGTTAGAAGAAAACTGTTATTACCAACTTTGAGCATTATGTTCAGGCTTTTGCGACTCTCTATCAAGGGAATGTCAGGAACTTTGGTGTTTGGAGTGGCCCCCAAGGAGAAAGATATTCTGGATGACCCCATCCCACTTGTCTCTCAGGTGACTGTGGGTTTCTCTGACCTGTTTGATGGGACTGGGAGCTCTCCTCGACCTCCTCCTTCTAGTCCCCATGCCAATAAATCAGGCCCATCCCCTTCAGGTGACTCAGGAACTCTATTAGAGCCTAGTGCCCCAGGGAAACCCTGTTCCTCAGCCCCTCATCATGTTTCTCAGACAGCTTTAAGCCCCAGGCTGAACCTGAAGTGGAGCTTCTTACTACCCTAATCCATGACTTATCCTGCCCCTAAGAGAAGTCCCGGGGTGGAAGGGAATACTCAAGTGCAGGCCCCCTTTTCAGTAGCAGATGTCCAGCAGTGTAAGGAACGACTAAGCCAACTGTCAGAGGACACTAGTAAATTCGCAGATGAGTTTCACATTTTGACTCTTGCTTTTATCATGGTGCAATGTACATCTTGGCCACTTGCTTTACCCCAAATGAAAGACAGAATCCTACAAGAGGCTAGGAACTATGGCAGATGAGCGATACGCTTTGGAAAGGGAAGGAAACTACCCTGGAGAGGCTGTTCTCCCTTCAACAGAACCAAACTGGGACTGTAATACTAGTCATGGACTAGATATGATGTCCAATATGCTAGCTGCTCTTACCATGGGAATGAAGAGGTGCATTAAAAAGTCAGTTAACTACAACAAAGTGAGTAGGGTCATACAGGGCACAGAGGGAAACCCAGCCATCTTCTGTAACCAATTAGCAGAAGTCTTTCATAAGTATACTAACATAGATCCACCTTCCAGGGAGGCAGAAGAACTAGTGGGACATCATTTTATCTGTCAGTCAGCTCCAGGTATTTGGTGTAAGCTACAAAAACTTCAGATGGGGCCACAGACACCTATGGCCCAATTGCTGGACATGGCCTTTTCTGTGTTCAGTGATTGGGAACCAGCTCACTGAGCACCAGGCCATGATCTTAGACACCCCTGAGGTTATTATAAAAACTTGCACTACTAGTAGCCCTGATTCTTTGATGCCTACAGGGCCCAGAAGTTGGCCACTCTTGTGAACAAATGATCTCCCAGACCTACGCAAGCAGGCAGGAAAAAACCCTAAGGAGGTGTGGCTCACTGATGGGAGTAGCTTTATCAATCATGTATAAACTTGAGATCCTCCTACCTCAGATACCTGAGTAGCTGGGAAGATCAGCACCTGGCATTTTATGGAGATATAAAACGTTACACTGTTTTTCTAATAAATGAAAAACAAACCGAAAAAAGAAAAAGATTTTGGGATTTCACTGAAGGGACTTGGAAGTGGCTCCTAATACCAAGTAAAAAGCTAAATAAACTAGAAACCAACAACTCTTCTCAGATGTGTCAGAGATCTGTGGTCAGAGGCAAACCATTGCCTTCAGTATTGGAGAAACAGACAGGCGAAACTTCCCAGGGCAGGAACCCATAAGCAGAACCTCCAGGGGAAGCAGCACCCAGATAGGAAAACCTAAACTACAGCCGACACCTTGCTGGAGGCTCCACGTGCACAAGCCTAGGAGTCAGAAACTTCAGGGGTCCAGTACAGAAGGCTGCACCCACACTTCTGGAAGCTTCACCTCATAAAGACTGAAGAGAAAGCCCCGCATGAGAAAGAAGAGTAGTCATGAGCGTTCTGTTCTCCAGCGGCACTGCTCTCAAGAGGAACTCTTCTACCAGCACCTAAACTAGTGGGGCTTTATCAGAGCCTGACTGACCTGGGGGAAGAGAAATAGCCAACTCCAGCCCTCTCCAACCTTCCACATGGCAGAGGGGAAATAATTAACAGTCGCTCCTTCCAGCCATTCTGTCTAGCCTAAAAGGAGGGGAGCACTGAGACGCACAAGTGCAGGTCATAGTCCAGGGCACAGTGCACCAAAAGTCTGATGTATAATCACTACCATATTATTAAATGCCTGTTTATTGCAGTTCCTTTATCCAGAACATTATTTCCGGCTCACAGCAAAACATTCTAAGTCATTCTGATAAGTCAAAACCACAGTTTCAAGAGATGGAGGAAGAATCTGAACCAGAATCCAATATGGCAGGGATGCTGGAATCACCAGGCCAGCAATTTAAATAACTATTATGAACATACTAAGGGCTCTACTGGAAAAAAACAGACAATGTACAGGAACAGATGAGTAATGTAAGCAGAAAGAGGGAAATTCGAAAAAAGGAATCAAAAGAGAAATGCTTGGGCCGGTGAGATGGCTCAGCGGCTTAAGCGCCTGCCCAGCAAGCGCGAGGGCCCGAGTTCGACTCCTGGAACCCACATACCAAAAAGGGACCGGTGATATCGCTCAGTGGCACGGGCGCCTGCTGGCACGTGAGGTCCTGAGGTCGACCCCCCAGTACCCACAAAAAAAAAAAAAAAGAGAAATGCTTAAAATGAAAAACCACTGTAATGGAAATGACGAATGCCTTAGATGGGCCCATTAGTAAACTGGACATGGCTGAGGAAGGACCCTTTGAGCCACAGGATATATAACAAGAGGAACTTCTAAAACTGAAAAGAAAAGAAATGAGAATAAAATACACAAGAAATGTGGGACAACTACAAGAAGTGTAAATACATGTAATAGTGAGATAGAAAAAAAACGGCCCAGCCCTTCACTTTCCTTCTGATAGCCAGGGGATAGGATCTGCCATACCCCTCTGCCTCACTCCCTCTCGCCTCCTCAAGGGTGGCCTGGGACGCAGTGCGAGCCCAGTGTCTACTTGCCATCTCCGTAGTCACCTCGATGGCTACCGCTGAGGTTGAGCTGGTGTGAGCCGGTCCCGCTGACACCCACCTAGCCTGTCCCCCACTCCAGGCTTCTCCAAGAGCCGCTGCCACCTGTCTGAGACAGTGGAGGACCACACCTCACAGAGCAAAGACTGGGGAGGGACAGTGGGGAGCCACTGACAACCCCCAAATCCCCAAATCCCAGTGGACCCCAAGACTCCCAGAAGCTCCTTGAAAGCAGCAGCAGTTGACATTTTTGTAGAAACAAGTGATCTGCCAGTCAAGCAGCTGCTTCTCCCAAAGTTTGGGGAGCTGTTGCCACGACAGCTGTGGCATACTAGGTGCCCCCACACCACTCCAGAGATATTTGCCTTAGCCACCAAAAGCTTGAAACACAGACCTATCCCAGAGGGCTCCGTCCTGCAGTACTCCTGATGACTCTGCCCTGTGACCTCCAGATGACTTCTCCCATCCTACTCCAGAAGTCCTCAAATAAGTCAGTAAAATGTACGAAACTGCACGTGCCTGTGCTGCTCCCGCTTTGTATAAGCAGCACTCCCTCACACTCCTTAGGACAGCTGAGGAGCCTGCCTCCTGTGAGCTACCACCCTCTGTGCTGCAGCAAGCATCCCAGTAAAGCCTCGCTCCCGTGGTCATTATCTATTTGTGATTTTTATCCCAGGTAGAGTGGGATGAGTGAGTCGCACTAACAAGAGCTTGTAACACGAGGGGCCACCAGCCCTGAAGAGCTCTGGAGACTGGTGGCAGAGAACAGTGCACACTGGCAATTGGCAGGGACAAGTGGTAGAGACCAGCAGTGACTGGTGGAGATCAGCAGAGACCAACATAGATCTGTGATGACCTGTGGACAGCCCCAGTGAGGCAGCATAGCCACAAAGGGGGTATGAGCTAGGCTGCAGAAGAGCTGATGGAATGGCTAAAGCCTCCACCAGCTGTAACATTTAGAGCTGTAACACTGAGGGCTGAGAGCATTCAAAGGCTGCAGCCGCTAACATCAAGGGAACTGCACTATGCTGATTCATGATTTTTAAGCAAATTAAGCAAAATAATCCTCAAGCAATTGGGAACACTAGGAATACCAAAAGAAGAGGGAGAAGAATGAATAGAAGCAATAATTGAAGGAAACGTTTCTGAGACTTTCTCCAGATTAATATCAGACACCAAACTACAGGTCCAGGAATCTCAGAGAGCACTAAGTAAAAGAATGCCAAAACGAATACCAAAAACATTACATGCAGGCATATCATATTCAAACCACAGGAAATCAAAGTAAAGAAAAAAATCCAAAAGAATCTAGAGGAAGAAAAAATACCTTACATAAAGAGCAGCAAAGATAAGTGTTACATCCGACTTCTCAGAAGCTATCCAAGCAAGAAGGGAATAGTGAAATATTTAGAAAAAATGCACCAACCTAGAATTCTGTATCAGAAGTGAAGGAGAAATAAAGATACTTTCAGACAAAATCACATAAAATCCTCAGTTAAAACTACAGTCATGAGAAAAAAGAGTGGAAGACAAAAAATAAGTACGAAGAACAAGAGCAGCCAGTAGAAAACAGTAACAAATATGGTAGATATTAATGTATATCCATAATCACTTTAAACACCAATGTTCTAGAAACTCCAAAGAAAAGTGATGTCAGAGTAGGTAAAAAAACAACCAATTATATGTTGTCAATAAGAAACCCACTTCAAATATAAAGGCACACAGTATAAGTTAAAAGTAACAGAGAAAGATGTACCATACTAAAACTAATTAAAAGGAAGCAGGAGTAGTTATATTAATTTAAGACAGAGCAGATTTCAAATGAAGTAGTGTTATCAGGAATAAAGAGGGGGACTGCATAATGATTAAAGGGTCAATTCTGCAAGAAGACATAAAAATTTTTGATATACATGTGCCTAACAACAGAGCACCAAAGTATGTGACCCAAAAACTAATAAACTACAAGAAATAGATGAATCCATTTTTGTAGTTGGGAGACATCAATGCCACTCAGTCAGTAATGGGCAAATTCAGAAGGCAGAAAATCAGTAAGAATATATTTGTGCCAGGTGCGGTGGTGCATGCCTCTGATCCCAGCACTCAGGAGGCTGAGGCAGGAGGATCGCTGTGAGTTCAAGGCCAGACTGGGCTACAAAGTGAGTCCAAGGCCACCCTGAACTGTATAGGGAAACCCTGTCTCAAAAAGACACCCCCCAAAAAAAATTGAACTCGATAGCACCATCAACTGAAGATACTGGACATCTATAGACTACATCATCCAACAACAATAAAATACACATTCTTCTCAAGCTCACATGGGATATTCATCAAGACAGACCATATTCCAGACCATGACACACATCGAATCTGTGTGCAGTGTTATACACCTATAATTCCAGCTGCTTGGGAGCCTGAGGCAGGAGCATTGCAAGTTCAAGACCAGCCTAGTGAGACCCTGTCTCAAAAAGGACAGGTAGGGGGATGTCCTGGGAACATAACCCAGTGGTAGAGTGGCCCTGGGCTCAGTTCTCAGAACCAGGGCAAGAAAATCTAAACATACTGAATGGTAAAAATCACACAATATCAGCTCCCAGGCCACAATGGAATTAACATAGAAATTAATAAGAGATAGCTAGAAAATCCCAAACTCTTGAGAGATTAGACAACATAGTTCTAACACACAGAACAAAGAAGAAAAGAGAAATTTTTTCAAAGACAGAGACTGAAACTCAGAAATCTAAGTTTCCACATTAGGAAATTAGAAAAAGAAGAGAAACTTAATTTCAAACTAACCAGGAGAAAAGAAACCCTAAAAAAATCAATGAGGGCCGGTGAGATGGCTCAGCCTGGCAAGTGCGAGGTCCTGAGTTCGACTCCCGGAACCCACATACAAAAAAGGGGCTGGTGATATCACTCAGCAGCACGGGCGCCTGCTGGTGTGCGAGGCCCTGAGGTCGACCCCCGGTACCCACAAAAAAAAAAAAAAAAAATGAAACTTAAAACAGGAAATCAACAAAGATCAGTGAAACCAAAAGGTGTTCTGATCAGTGAAATCAGTAAACTCTTAGGATAACTTAAAGAGAAAAAAAAAAAAAGACATAAACTGCTACTGAAAGAGAACATAACTACTGATCCCATAGGCATTAAAAGGATAATAAAAGAATATTAGGAATAGCTCGTTGCTCACAAATTTGATAACCTAAATGAATTGGACCAATTCTTTGAAAAACACAAACTGTTAAACTCATTCAAGAAGAGACAATCTGACAAGGCCTACATGTATTAGAAAATTTAAATTGTAATTAATAATTTGCCAAAATAGAAAGCATTGGTGAATTCCACCAAACATTGGGAAGAATTATATCAATTCTCCATAGTCTCTTCAAGAGACAAAAGCAGAGTGAATAATTCATAACTGATTCTATGAGGGCAGCTATGTTATTCTAATCTTTACTATAATGAAATACCCAAGGCTGGGACTTATAAAGAAAAGAGATTTGTTTAGCTCATAGTTTTGGAGACTAAAAGTCCAAATATGGGCCCCCTTGACTATCCTCATGGCAGATGACAGTGATGTAGGAGAACTATAAGTCTCGACCTGCTTGATATCAGATATGTTGAGTTTGTTTCTCTCAAAATTGAAGAATGAATCTTAAAGCACAATGGAGGTTAAGAGTAGGGAAGATTTATTGAGAGATAGCTCTTGAGAGACAGGAGGGGGTCCCAAAATTGGGTGGCCACTGACGCCCTTTGTCAGGGGTAATTTATGGGGCAAGGTCACAATGTGGGTACAACATCGGTCAAACTATAATCAACCCATAGAATTACAAGTATAGCCACTTAGTTAATATTGATCTAATAGGGAAATGAGTCACGTAGCAAGGGTACATGGAAAGAACAAAGGTTTTTTGGGGACAGGACGGGTCCAGATGCTTTAGTCACCCACCTGGGTGTGACTTACCTCTATTTGGGCTTTACTGGACCAGGTGATACCAATCACAGTACAATCTCAAGCTACTGTTTATCCCTCAGGCAGGCATGTGCCTGGTCATTGAATCTTTATCTTGAGCCACAGTTTTGGTGTATTCTCATCTTTTGCACTGACTCTCTCAAGGGCCCGTCACTGTCTGACTGCCTACTAATTTTTATGTAACTTAGCTGCCTGTAATAGCACCGTGATGGTGGGGGCACATGGGAGACAGAGAGGTCACATGGTCGTACGGAAAGCCAGGGAGCAATTCAGGGTCAGACTTTCTCTTAAAACAGCACACTTTTCATGAGAACTAATTCAGGGTCACACAAGAACTACCTTAATCCCTTCTGAAGGTACAGACCTAAACCCTCCATGACCTAACCAGATCCCACTAGGCCCCACCTCACAGAGGTCCCTCCACCTCCCACCTCTGCCACACCAGAGACCAAACTGTCAACATATGAACCCTCAGGGGACAAACTACATTTAAACCATAGCAACACCATTACCGTAAGAGCAAAACCAGACAAAGGTTTTATAAGAAAACTACTGACCAATACCTTTCATGAATATGGATGCAATAATCCTTAACAAAATATCAGCAAATCAAATAAAACAATGTATACAAAGAATTATACAACCTGCCCTTGAGGAATTTATCTCAGATGTTATGGTGTATTGACAACTGGTGGTCAACTTGTAACACCCAGCTGAACTGAATCAGCGTGGTGCTGGGTGTGGAGGGCCCACCTGAGGACTGTTGCCAACAACATAAAAAGGAGAACTGGAGAGGAAGAGGTGGTGCTATTGGTTCTTCTTGAGGAGCTTGTCGTGCTGGCTTTCCTGATAGGAACTTGGCTGTTCTCATCGTTGGAGGAGCTCGGGACCTCGTTGTCGCTGAGGATGGCTGTGGTACCTTTCAGGGGAGCTCTGGTCCTTACTTTGAGTGTCGCTTCCTGGCTCCGGTGCAGATCCTTCAGCCTGCTGGCACAGATCCTTCATCCATCTGGCACAGAGTTTCTAGCTTCCACCACTGACCTCTGGGCCTTCCCAGCTCAGATCCGTGAAATAGACTTGCGTGAGACATTGTTGTGGGTTCTGGGCCTCCAGTTGGACTCGTGGAAGACATTACCACAGGCTCTGGGTCTTCATCTGGACTCACGCAGGACACTGCTGTGGAATCCAAGTCCTCAGCTGGATTCTTTGCGTCTTTGGTGTGTGGACAGATTTCCTGCACTTTTGTATATGACTCTTTGGGTGACTATTACAAAATAATCCTAAAAATTATGTGTCCTGTATTGTATTGTTTCCCTTGCAAACCCTGACTACAACAGATGTGCAAGGCTGGTTCAACATTAAACAATCAATTTGCCAGGCACAATGATACATGCTGTAATTCCAGCACTTGGGAGGCTAACACAGGAAGATCGCAAGTTTGAGGCCAGCCCAGGCTCCATAGCAAGTTCAAGGCAAGCCTAGATTATATGCTGAGACCTTGTCCCCCCAAAAAGCGAACAAGAATTAATTTGTATAATTCATTGCTTCGATAGGCTAAAGAAGAAAAATCATATGAACATATCAATAGACGCAAAGAAAAAAAAACTGACAAAATCCCAACACCTATTCATGATAAAAACTTGCAGTAAAGTAGGAACAGAGGTGCACTTTCTCATCTAGATAAAGAACATCTACACAAATCTACAATTAACATCATGTTTAAAGGTGAGAAACTAGAAGATTTTCTACTAAGATCAGGAGAAAGGCAAGGATGCACGCTCTCGTCTCTCCTTTTCAACATTTTACTGGATATCCTAGCTAATGAAAAAAAACAAGAAATGAAAATAAACGGTGTACAGATTTTGAAGGAAGAAATAAAACTATCTTTATTCACATAAACATGATAGTCTATGTAGAAAATTTGAAGGAATCAAGAAATGTGATTGTACCAAGTTTGCAGGACATAATGTTAATATGCAATACAATTACTTTCCTACATGCCAGCAACAAATAGGGCATGTGAAATTAAAAACAATACCATTTATATCTGTACCCCAAACATAAAATACTTAACTATAAATAGAAAAACATCAGATCTTTATGATGAAAACTTACAAAACCCCATTAAAAGAAATAAAACAACTAAATAAATGGAGAAATAGTCCATTCATGGATAGGAAAAGAAAAGATGTCAGTTCTTCTCAACTTCATCTACAGAGTCAACATAATCTCAATAAAAATCCCAGAGAGTTATTGTGTAGGCATCAACAAACTGAGACTAAAGTAAGTGTGGAGGCAAAAGATGGCCAGAATAGCAGTCATAATATTGAAGAACCAAGTCAGAGGTCTGGTACTACCCAACTTTAAGAACTATAAAACTATAGTAATCGGGCCGGTGAGATGGCTCAGCGGTGTAAGCGCCTGCCTGGCAAGAGCTAGGGCCTGAGTTCAACTACCGGAACCCACATACGAAGAAAGGGCTGGTGATATCGCTCAGCGGCACGGGCGCCTGCTGGCACGCGAGGTCCTGAGGTCGACCCCCGGTACCCACAAAAAAAAAAAAAAAGAAACTATAGTAATCAAGACAGTGTAGCGTTAGCCAAAGAGAAAACTATGCCAGTGTAAAAAAACTATAGAACCCAGAAATACACCCAAACAAACATAGTCTACTGAACTTTGACAAAGAAAAGGAAATACAATGGAGAAAAGGTATTCTTTTCAACAAATGATGAGACATTACGTAATAAAAAAACTAGATATACATCTTACAGCTTTCATGGTAATGAACTGAAAATGGATCAAACACCTAAATATAAAAGGCAAAACTTCAAAACACATAGGAGAAAAACTACAAGACCTTGGGTTCAGCAAGAACCCAAGATACAATGCCAAATCAAGAAAAAGAAACACTAATTAATAAGCTGGACTTCGTTAAAATGAAAATCTTTTGATCTGTGAATAATAGGAGCATAAGAACGAGAAAGCAAGGTGTAGACTGGAAGAAAATATTTCTAGAGGACATCAGACAAGGGAATGTTATTCAAAATACACAAGAAACCTTAAAACATAAAAGCCAACAAACAGCTAGACAACACTGGGAATGTAGCTCTGGGGGGAAATGCTGGGGTGTTTCACCAGTGTTGCAAACCCAAACCAAACCAGGAACCAAGCCCGAGATTCCACTGCAAAACCATGCAAGGTACCAACACACGCATGAGGAGGAGTATAGATGCATGTGGCAGACATTATTTGGAGAAATAAAGGTTACAGAGTCTCACTTTAATGAAAGCCCTGGACAGGCAGAGCAAAGGAAATCAACAAGTTTCACACAATCTGTACACCAAGAGATCCACACTGGGGGTTGTGTGGGGAGGTCCTGTGAAAGAGGCTCAGGTAAGGGGGCCACAGGAAGTGACCTCACTTCCTGGATGATGGAATGGAACCTGGTAGCCAGGCACCCACATTTCAAATGTAACAGCAGCAAGAACACTTGTCAGTTGACACAGGAGAGAGTGGGATGTTCACGTGTTGTCTCCCAATGGGCCGAGTCCCAGGCCTCAGGAAATCACCGAGTGGGGACCATCACCATGTGTGGAGATGGCGGCCCAAGCCTCGCCTCAGAGGCCTCTGGCCACTTTCCCGGAGAAGGAAAAGTGTGACACGCAGCAGCCCAGAGCAGGTAAGCACTGGCCCTCCAACAACTCTCAGTCTACCAGGGTGACCCCAGACACCTCCCAGGGTGGGTGAGGTGAGGTGTGGTGTCATGTGGTGTGGTGTGGTTGGCTATGGTGTTGAAGCAGTAACTTTTGTCCCTGTAAGTGAAACATCCTGTATGTCCAAGCAGGGCCACCAAGATACAAAACTGTCAAACTGCCTTTGTTCTCCTTCTGCCTGCCCACAAGTCCCATGCCAAAGACCAACCCCCTTGGCCAAATACATAAAAGCTGGAACCTGTCCTTCATCCTTTGCTCAGCCATCTTGGATTTATCAGCTGAGCTGATGTACATCTCAAAATAAAATCCTACTGTTTCCCATTAGGTCTCTCCTGTCTCTTAAATCCGGCAACATTTCGGTGTAATGTGGTGTGCTGTGGTGTGCTGATTCTGATGTGGTGTGGGGTGTGTGTGTGTGTGTGTGTGTGTGTGTGAATATCCAGGAAAACTGGGTTGCACTCCTTCCAGTTCAGTGTACTGCCCTGAGTGACCTTACAGTTTGTTAGCATTTCGGTGTTTGACTCCTCCTGCCACCTTGGTCTTGCCCAGGGTGAAATTCAGCTGTTCCTGAGCCCAGAACAGCCCCTCAGTGTGGGGAGCCTCGGGACAGCGTCAAGGCACCTGGAGAAGATGGTGAACTGCCTGGTGCCTGCCCTACTGAGTGGGGACCCCTGCTTTCTGCTCAGCTTTTTGCGAAGCCACCGCAGGTTTGGCACCACGCAGCAGGCGCTGGACCTCCTGTTTACAAGGTCGGTGTCTCCCAATGCCAAGGCTGAGGGATGGGGCCCACCACCTCCTGCCTGGGTCTCGGGAGCCCCCTACACCTCTCGGAAGCTCGGTTTGCTCTCAGAACCTGAGGTGCTCTCAGGGTCTTCCCTTGGGGAGTTGGCAGGACCTAGGTGCGTCAGCCCTGCGAGTGCCTGCTGTGGGCCTGGTGCTGCACAAAGGGCCACCAGGGCTCTGGGACTCTCCAGTGTGGCTTTCAACCCCAAGAAGAACTCTCAGTCGCAGGCCTCACCCTCCTGGGACCCAGGGCAAAGCAGTTTCCCCATGGGAGAAAAATTTCCAGATTCCATCTGGGGCTCGAAGTGGGAGAATAAGTGGGGGCAAGGGAGGTTCCTATCCTGGGTGTGGCCAGAGCAGGAACCCTGTTGGTGGACGGAGGGTCCCTTGGCATGAGACGTCTGGGATGCAGAGGGCTGCGTTCACTCACTACATGACATGTATGAGGTGCCCACCATGCACAGTTCCGTTTGTACATACATGGCACCTAATTCAGGGGAAAACACAGGAGAATCCCTTCCCTGGGCTCCCTCTCCTTTGGGGAGTCAGCCAGCATGACCAGACCTTCTAGGTAGGTGCCATGTAAGAAACACTCTCATGGCCTCCCCTAGGTATGGCTGCATCCTGCCCTACTCCAGTGAGGATGGATGGGCTCAGGACCCACTGAAAAAGTGAGTCAAGGGGGAGGGCTGTGAGTCCAGAGGGAGGGCTCCTGTCTCCAGAGTGGGGACATGGGGGGGCTGTTGTGCTGGGGAGGGCTGGGCAAACCCCCGGTCTCCCTTGTAGTTCCTGAGAGAAGGCCAAAGTCCCCAGCATCACCCATAGGAGGACAAGGACAGAGAGGGGCCAGTGGGGGTCCCAGGGACGTCAGGAGCAGTGGGGAGGCTGGGGCTTTGAGCCAGGCCCTGTGAGGGTCCAGAGCAACCACAGCCCCCATTGCCCCATTCCCTGGGGTGGGACACGGGGTCCACATGAGGAGCAGCCTGCTTACACTCAGCCTCCCTCCCTCCTTGCTGCCGCGTGCTCAGCTGATGCCCAGGGCTTGCGGCAAATGCAGGGGGCACCTGTGCCCTTAGGAGAAGCCTGAAAGGGAAGACAAGACCCGTCAGGGTCCCACAGAGATGGAGAGGGAGCCTAGCAGGATGAGCCTCAGATCGAGGTGTCCCTGGGCTCCTCTGGATGCCAGGCAGGAGCACCAAGCCTCCTGGAGTTCAGGGTCCAGTGGGCAAGAGGTCTGGGGCCAGACAGCAGTGTGCAGGGCTTCCCCGAAGAAGGGGAGAGCCCGCCCCACAGTGGGTCCCCTGGACTCGCTGCCCACAGGTTTCTCTGCAGCCTGTGCCCGCTGAGTCAGCCTGCCGCTGCCTGGACAGCCAAAGGGCACGGGCTGGGCTGGCCTGACCTCTGCATAGGTGTGAGAGCTCCACCGGCAGCCCAGCCCTCACAGGGGTGGTGGGGGAGGCCACGCTGCAGGGTTGGTCAGGCCCCTGATTCTGCTGCCCTTTGCCTGCCCCCAGCGCCATGTCCATCATCCTGGGCACCTGGATGGAGCAGTCCTGGCACGACTTCTGGGAACCTCCTGACTTTCCCAGCCTCCAGTTGGTGCTGGCTTATGTGCAGCTGAGCATGCCTGGCTCAGACCTGGAGCACCACGCCCACTTTCTCCTGGCCCAGCTGCAGGACATGGAGCCCAGCAAGGCTGAGCCTGAGGGTGAGGGGTGCTGGGATGGGTACAGCAGAGCGCAGGATGAGGGCTGTGTGCTGGGGCCTCCTAGGAGGAAGCTCCAGGGCTGGCATGGGACCAGGAGCAAGGGTGAGCCTCGGAGCCCTCGGGCAGTGGCCCGCAGGCTGGGCAGACGTCCTGCGGTGAGGTCAGCGGATGGCTTCTCTCGCAGGCAGGGATTGAGCAGGGACCTGCGGTCACAGTGAGCCTCTGTTCCCCTGCAGCTCTGTCACCAGCTCCAGTACCAGGTGCCATAGAGACTGCGGAGGAAGAGCCATCTCCAGCATCGGCCTGTGAACAAAGGTCCCTTTTGGCACCCATTCCGGAGCAAGATGCAGCTCCAGAGCTGGCTCTAGAGCTGGACCGAGCCTCAGTGCCCCCTCCAGGGGTGGAGCCCGCTCTACCACAGACTTCAGAGCTGGAAGCACCCCCAGCACCAGGCCCCTCAGTAGAGCCTTCCCAGCCTATACCTGGGGCCACAGAGATCCCGCTGGTCCAGGAGAAGCGGCCCCTCTGGTTTCGCCTCCTGACCTGGTGGCAGAGCAGGTCACACTGAGTGGCAGGGTGAGTGGCTGTGCTGGGCAGGCAGGCCAGGCAGGGCAGGAGTGGGCTTCCTTGTAGCATCTGCCATCCAGGCCTGTCCTTCATTGCTTCACAGCCCGAATTCTTATCTAAATCCCAGACCCTACAGTGCCTCAGATGCTTTCTGCTCTCTGTTACCAGAGAGCTGGTTGACACTTACAAAGGAAGGCTGAAAATGGTCACGGTGCCCTGCCAGACCCTGGGCCCTGCCTGCACATAATTCCCTGTCACCCTCCCAGGTTAGTTCACTGCCACCTGTGCCTGGAGTACCCCATGCACCCACCCATCTGACCACTGAAGATATCTGCGTGTGCCCATGGGCCTTGGCCAATGAGCTTGGCCACATCCTGGGCCCTCCTGCCACCTTGTTCCCTTTCTCAGGCTCCACCCTGTACCTGTCTCAGGGCCGTAGGACACTGAGGTTGCCACCTCCAGCCCTCCCTAACAGTTGGAAGAGAAGCTCTCATGGACTACACTCTGCGACATGCTACTGAGGACAGTCGCGTTGGTGTCGAACATCGCGTTGGTGGCAGCTAAAACGCCGTTCACCAGTGCATCCCGGCCGACAGAAGACCACGAGACAGGGCTGGGACACAGGGGAGGGGGCTGAGGGGGAGGGAAACATTACACAACACAGAAACACAAAGTTCGTTACTCAGGTGGGGTGAGTCCATTTTTATTTGTTGTACATAGAAAATGTATATAAAAACTCTCTTTCTATGACCTGGTCATAGTGCTTCTTTTGATTCCTCTCTGGGTGGTGAGATAGAGACCCTAACATTTCATGCGGCTGTGAAAAGTGAGGCGGAGTTCCAGGGTTACTTCATGTGGAAGTTGTAGGGACCAGCTCTCCTTCCCGGGCAAGCACAGGCTCGCTCAGTTGCATTTTGGGGGGTGGCGTGCAGAGCCGGCCCCTCGCTACTGCCAGGATTCATTCGCAGGAGCTTTCACAGAGCATGGCACTTCCTCTGATCTATCGGTGTCTTTCTCAGTAGCACGGCGATAGGACAAGTGGGAGAAGGGAGGGAGCACCATGGTATAGTTTCTCCATGGGAACAGCCATCCTAATGACAGTGAGGAGGGTCACTCTCCGTCTCGAGCACTTTGGGATTTGGGAACCCGTCAGACAGAGCAACCAGACGAGCACAGTGCTAAATGAAGGGAGAGTCTGCTGACCTGGGTCACTAATCCAGGAGCAGCGCAGTAAATTTTTTGAAAGGCACATTATGGTGGGGGTGTGTAATGCCCACGTCTATTTTTTAGGAGTATTTCTATTGATGAATTATTGATTTTTATGTTATAAGTTTTATTGTATTAAGCAACATGTACTTAACAGTAAAATAAAATATTAAATTTTTAATATGTAATGAGTGTTTAAACATCATTTTCAACATCAACTGTTTACCTGCTTATAAGATCTAAAAATAACAGCAGAAATAAATTCCTGTGTGAGCTACATTGAAAATACAAGCAAAACTCTACCACAGAAATAATCTTTGCTTCAGTGGTCACACCTAAGGCAGTCTTCATGCATGACAACCGCCCGCCCATACACAAGTCTCGCTCATACTGACAGCTGTAAGCTTTCCTTTCCTATTTGGGAAGCCACTTGTCACCTCTCGTCTTCCTCTTTTGTCAGGAGCTTCTTATTATATTATACACGTGCACTTAGCAGGAAAACAAAATACCAATAAAATAAAATATTATATATATACTGAGTGTTTAGAATAAACACCAACATTTTCTACATCAACCGTTTGCTTACTAAATCTAAAAAATAACAACAGAAATAAACTCCTATGTAAACTACAATGAGAATACAAATAAAACTCTACCACAGAAATAATCTTTACTTCAATTATCATACCTATGGTATTCTTCACACATGACGACAGCATGTTCCATACACAAGTATTGCTTACACTGACAGCACGTGTGTTTTGTTTCCCTGTCTTCTTTGGCAGGACATACTTGACATCTTGCTGGTCCTCCTGTTTAATGAGGAGGTTCTTGTGATGTGTCACCTGTCTGTTCACCGGTCTGCTCCAGAATTCCTTTGTGGAGTTCTTTGGACAGATACATGTTGTCCTTCTGCTGTAATTGATTGTTCATCAATTCCAGTCCCAAACCTCTAAGAAAACTTTTCCATGATATCTTGTGCTTGTTATTTTCTTCATAAACTCTGAAACTATTTATGCCTGACATATTTAGGATCGAGTAAAACACAACCATTGGCCAACACTTTGTGTTTCAAGTGACATCATAATTGCTGCATAACTCATCAACAACATCTACTCCACCTTTCGTTTTGTTGTAAAATGTGACCATTTCTGGCTTCATTTGGGTTGAGGATTCCCTATCAACCTTTATTTATTTTTTTGGTTTTTTTTGAGATAGGTTCTCACTACATAGTCCAGACTACCCTTGAACTCACTAGGATCACCAGCTGACCTTGAACTCACAGGATCCTCCTGCCTCATCCTCCTGAGAGCAGGATTATATTTTTTTTGGTTTTTTTGTTTTTGTTTTTGTTTTTTTGTTTTTTGTTTTGAGACAGAGTCTCGCTATGTAGCCCAGGCTAGTCTTGAACTTGCAGCGTCCTCCTCCCTCAGCCTCCCAGTTCTGGGATTATAGTCATGCGCCACCTCGCCTGGCCCCAAATGTGGGATTATAGGTGTGCATCATCACTCCCAGCCTCACTATCAATCTTATCATCATGGTGTAATATTGACAGTATCAATACTACTTTTGTTTTTTTGGCCATATAGCAAGCCAATGTTATGTGGCTAAAATCCAAAGATTGTTCTATAAATTTCTCTATTGTGAACTTGCAACATTTTTTTCAAGAATCTCTACTTTGTTCCTGCAAATAGTTCCTATGCTGGTCAATTTGTGTTCTTTTAGCAAATGTAACATCAGTGGGTAAATAGGGAACCAATTGTCTAATGTGACATTGGGTCACTTTTTGAAATAGGTGCAACAAATCTGTTCACGTCATATGGTTTGTTACTACACAAATAAAGTCCTGGTGGCTGAGTTCCAGGATAAATTTCTAAGTTCAAGGTGTAAAATGTCTTCGCATTGACCAGGGCATATATTTTTATACCATATTTGGAAGGTTTATTTGACATATATTTCTGAAACCCTCAACAACCATGAAATGATGCAAGTTGTTCATCAATTGTCATGTATTTGGACAGTGTATAAATGGTTGACAATTCAAAACAAAGCTTTCAAAATATAGCAAATAGCAGCCAAATTGTTAGATTCTTTTCTTTCTTGGTGAATTTTTTTGTCATCAAAATGTAGGCAATTCTGAAATAAATCAAATCTCTTGAGTTTCATTATTGTTTAAAAATCTCAACATCACATCTGTCACTTCTCATAAATCCCTTAGGTTCTGCTGATTAGAATGATAAAGTCCTGCTATGTAGGCTTTTAATTCAGATAGTGAAGTACCGTGGTAAATATATCTTTGAGTATTACTATTGATGTACATAGAATGTTTTACCTGTATTTCATTATTAGTGTATTTCAAAACATCCTGTAGCATATCGTTATTACAAACAATTTCCAACATTGATCCGCAGTGCTGGCATTGATCTGCAGCTCTGGCATTCTGTCCAATAGGTTTCACCCCTGGCAAGAACCTAATAACATTTTCTGACCTAGTTAATGTTGGACCGTTCAGGTATACATGACCATTTTGTAGCATTTTGATTAGTCAAGCACTTATTTACATTATTGTTTTCTTCCTCATCTGAATCAAGGTCTTCACTCTGTACTTCTCTCTCTGTCATATCTTGCTAACTTCTTTGGCTTACATGATCCAAGTCATCATTGGTAGCCAAGTCACCTGACGACTCACTTCCAACCTCCTCCCAAAGCTATAAAAGCAGATTTCCATGCAATATTGCACTCCATTTGGCTAATTCTACAGGAAAACTCAAAAGAAAACATTTAATTAAAAAATTATAAATACACAAAAATATAACACAGTGCATAACACAGGTAAAACTCACCCATTTACACTTTTTTTTTAATGTGGGTACCAGGAGTCAAACTCAGGACCTTGCGCTTGCCAGCAGGCGCTTCTGCCGCTGAGCCATATCACCTGCCCCCACTTACCCTTTGACACACGTGCACACACCTTACTGTTTGTCGTACCAAATGCCTGAACACAAAGATTGCTTCCTGTATTCCCAGTGCAGCTACTGAGACACATAGCCAGCTACTGTCATGCTGAAGTACATATTTTCATTAGAAAAATATGGTTGGGGTGTATTTTACCCACTGTGATGTCCCTTCTGAAGAAATCTCTGTCCTAGACACAGTAGAGGCTTCCGTCTACACAGAGCCAGGAATCCAGTACTTCAGAGAATCACTACAGAAACAGTAGAAGCCTTCCACGAGGAACAAAAGGTGCTCCTGGGAGTGGACAACCTGATTCCCAGAGGGACCCTTCGGATGGCTCAGTGTCGTGTTCTCGGAAATTTCTACAGGGTACAGAGGGTACAGAGAAAGGAAAATGTGGTACAGTCCCTGTCTGTTACGTAAAAGAAAAACAGAAAAAGATTTTCTAGAAACTCTCCCTGTGCAACTTCAGACTCAAAGTATTAGCAACCAAAGAGAATAAATCATTGACGTCAAATGCTCAGTTTTCTCAGTGAACAAGGAGTAAAACACGGTCCAGAGAAAATCTGCACTATGATTTATGAACAAACAGGGAATCAGTAAAAAAGTGGACATGGTAAAAATAAAAACCAAATGAGCAAATTTGGGTGCTGCAAAATATAATAACTGAAATGAAAATTTTACTAGTGCAGTTTTATAGCATCATGGAGCAGGCAGAAGAAAAAAAATGAGTGTACTTGAAGGCATAACAAATGAAATTATTCCATCTGAGGAACAAACAAGAGGAAAATGAAAGAAAATGAACTTAGATGTCAGGCTGCTGATCTGTGCCTAAAATCCTAGCATTCAGAGGATGAGGTAGGAGGATTTTAGTTCAAGTCTGCCGGGCACCTTAATCTCTCTCTCTTCAAACAAAACAAAATACATTCAGTTGCTGCAAAGTGTAGTAACGAAATGAAAATTTTACTAGAGTGATTTAATAACAGGATATAGCAGGCAGAAGATAAAATGTATGAACTTGAATACTCAACAATTGAAATTATTCTCTCTGCCTGTCATGGTGCTTCCTTTCTCTCGTATTTTGGATGAATGAGATAGAAACCCTCACATTTCATGTTGACATAAGAAGTCACGCGGGAGTCTCTGGTCATACACACATTGAAAACAAACCTCAATACGGGAGTTAAGCAATGAGAATAAGTCACAATCAGCATGTGTCACTATGTAGGATGTGACCATAAAAAGGCTAAATTGTGAGAGAATTCTAAACTTATAATCTTATTGTTCTGATTCCATGTTGAAAATGCTGGTTAAGCTTAGCCCTAGGCTAGGAAGTGTCCCGGATGGAAAGGACAGGGGGGACTTTGAGGGAGGACGCTCGGTGACTGCACAGGTAGCACTCTGATAAGCTCCGGTTTTCCGAGCGCTTGAGTATAAGTTGGAAGGTGAGGGAAACTTTCTAGAAGATTAACCTGGACCACAGAGACTAAAACCAAGAAGGATTGGAACTCAAAGGTTAAAGACAGAAAAAGATGAACTGAAACCCAGATTTTGATCAAGTAGTTGAATAAAAAAAGAACTGAGCACATGGGATATTAACAGACAGCAGAGCAAAAGACCAAGACCCTAAGTTTCCTAGTATTTTTTTTTTCTTATTTTTATACGTTGCGATTACCTTCGTCATGGGAGCTGGTACAGGTACATGACACATCTTAATTTTTTTACTTCCCTTTCCCCTCCTCCCGTGCTTGAACCCCTCCATCTCTTGGTCCCCTTCCCACTTGTAAAACATCTATATCCCGATTTCCTATCTATCTTTTATTTTACTCTTTAAATTATTTATACTTTGGGTTTCTCATATAGGACAAACCATGAGATTTTTAAGCTGCCTGGTGTGTCTGTCCAGTTTATTTCACTTAACATTATTGCCTCGAAGTGCATCCACTTTCCTACAAGTGACCCAAATTTATCCTCCTTTATGACAGAGTAGTACTCCATTGTATATAATACCACATTCTCTTTATCTCTTCATCCAGATCCCTATTTTACTTTGTCAAGTTAAAACATCACAAGAAAGAAATTGAGCTCAGATAGAAGAAAGATAGGGAAAGAGCACTCAATGATTTTAGTTCACGTTGCAAGATCAGGAGAAATTACTGCCCAGGATATCAAAACCATATTCACTTATGATCTCAGAAACATCCTCAGCGATCTCTGAGAAATTACACTAGAAGACTCTCATCAATGAGTCCCATTGCAAATAAGTGAGATGGATATGCAAACCTGAAAACAAAAGGTATGGAAAAAACAAAACCAAGAGGTATGACATTGATTTCTAGCTAAGTTCTTCCACTGATCATTAAGCTAAAAGGAAAGAGGTGAGTACGAAGAGCAAGTGTGATTTCACTGTGACTAATCACACCTCAGGAATACTTCATCACAGATACTAATATAAAGAGATCTGAAGATTGTTACAGGATACAATACATAGAACCTTGACTGTAATGGGCTTTGGACAAAACATTTTACACTCTGTTTATGCCAGATGAAGAAATCTAGGCTGTTAAATATCATAGTTCAGTGCACTCTTGGAAGGTGAAGCAAGAGTAACCCAGCTTTATTTGATCTGACAATATCAGGATGGAAAAAAATTTCTAATAGATACTCTAGTTTTCTAAACTTTAAATTTTAAAAGAATTTAGATGACTATAAATCCAGACTTGTCATCAAATTCTATTTATTCTTTATTTACTTATTTATTTTTGGTGCTGGGGATTGAACCCAGGGCCTGCACACATACTAAGGTAGGGCTCTACCACTAAGCTACACCCCAGCCCCTCATTAAATTTTAAATCAAATCAAACAAAACTCAAAAGAAAACTAGGGGCCGGTGAGATAGCTCAGCGGCATAAGCACCTGCCCAGCAAGCGCGAGGTCCTGAGTTCGACTCCCAGAACCCACATAAAGGAAAACAAAGGCTGGTGATATCGCTCAGTGGCATAAGCGCCTGCTGGCAAGCGCGAGGTCCTGAGGTTGACTCCCGGTAACCACATAAAAAAGAGAAAACTAGTATTCAAAATTGTTGCAATATTTGGACTATGCCAAAAGCATTCTGGTGGTATTTAACAGCCTCACCTTTAACCTTTTACAATTCAAATTGCGTCTGAGCACAGAAGGAGCCTGATAAACCCCCTTTGAGACACCGCTGTCCTGGATAAAGTAGGTTTGGTCATTTGTCGTTGGGCTGGAAGTGTGTCAGAAGAAGAGTAGGAGGCAGTGAGCAACAAATAAATGTGAAATGCAGGGTTGTCCTGAGACCAAATGTGTACATCATACTCACAAGCCGTATCGGGAGACTAAAGCTTGGCCAGCTGTCGCTTAGAGGAGCTGAAACTGAGAGCCCCACATTTAGGCAGGACCTGCACGTAAGCTCTGGTGGTTCCGGCTGGGTAGCAGGCCTTCACTCCGAACACAAATGCAGAAGGATGCTCTGGAAGGATTCTCATAGATCGTGACCAAACACATACGAACTTTTCGAAAGAAGACAGATGTGACAGAACAGATAGGGCTGGGTTGGGGTTGGGGTTAGGGATAGGGTAAGCTCATTAAACAAAGTTCAAAAACAGAAACCACATCTGACCAGTCGTATTTAACAAAGGTCAACATGACCATCTCCATTCCCTTCTCACACAACTGCAAAGGCATTGAAACACTAACTCTAATAGCCTTCTTTCTCATTTATTGTAGTATTTTAATTTTGTTCTTGCTCCAAACCCACAAGTGATATCTTGTCATCATTATTGTTTTGTACTGACAATTTTGCTTAGATTTGTCATATTACCAAGCCCTTCATTGTTTTCATTTTTTTTTTAATGGGAATATTCCAAGAGTGCAAATACTCCCGCAAAAAACGCCTGGGAAGATACATTAATTCTGGACAACACAGACTAATAAAAAACATTACTAAGAATGACGAGGCTTGATATGTAATGGTAAAAATTTCAGTTCCCCAGAAAAGATGGTGCTTTAAACTAGAAAAAACACGAGTCCTAGTATTGTTAAGGAAACATGAAAATTTTAACCAAAGAGAACTGTCAAGCCCAAATGATACCAGAAGGGACCCAGGCACGGGCAGTGATTCAGTGGTATCCTGTTTACCTGGCATGTTTGAGGCCCAGGGTTTGATCCCCAGCACCAACCCTTACCCCTCCAAAAAAGAAAATCCCAAATGGTCCTAGAGATCCTAAGTTTTCAAGGAACTGGTCATTCTACCCTCTCATAGCTCTTCTGGAAAATGAAACAAAACAAAACAAAACATTCTCAACTCACACTATGATGTCAGTACAAACTCAATAACAAGAGAGACTAATATCACTCATAAATCACTCAAAAACACAAAAGTAAAAATCCTAAATAAAATATTAGTTAATTGATTCTATCAATATAAAAAGAATGCTACATCACAACCAAGTTGGCTTTATTCCAGGAATGCCGGGATAGTTTGACATGAGGAAATATATATTCCTACAATAGCCACATTAACATTTTTAAAAACCCTAAGTTCGTCTCAATCATTGCAAAACAAGTTTTTATAAAATTAAAGAATCTTTCATGGTAATAACTCAGCAAACTAAGGACAGAACCCCCTTTACCAGTTGAAACGCATCTACCAAAAAACTATAGGAAATATTCTCAGTAATGTAAATTTAGAATGTTTCCTTTGAAATCAGAAAAAGGACAATTGCAATCAAAATTTCAACAGGATTTTCAAGGACGATAAGGAGCTTATTTTTAGATTCATATAGAAAATAGTCAAGAGAAGCCAGAACATTCCCAATGAAAAATAAAAGGAAGATATTAAGACAGAATAAATGTATAGTCATCATGATAATAAGGTGCTCATGTAGAGATAGACAAAAACACCAATGAAACACCTTAAAATTCACAATCTGAAATGTCATCTCAGTGATAAATCATTTGCCTATGCACATGAATGTTTCCTGTGAATTTCAGATTACTAGGGACAATTTGGTAGAAACTACTAGGACAACTGAGTATTCCTATAGGAAAATAAAGATTCTAGTGATTTGTTAACCCACTCCAAAAAGCCAATTAAAGATCTGTTGACAACTTTAATTTAAAAGGAAAAATGTGGGGCCGGTGAGATGGCTCAGCGGCTTAAGCGCCTGCCTGGCAAGCGCCGAGGGCCTGAGTTCGACTCCCGGAACCCACATACGAAAAAGGGGCCGGTGATATCGCTCAGCGGCACGGGTGCCTGCTGGCGCGCGAGTTCCTGAGGTCGACCCCCCGGTACCCACAAAAAAAAATAAATAAATAAATAAATAAAAGGAAAAATGTTAACCTTCAGATTGTACAGGAGAATATCTTTGTGATAGTGGAGGCATTCTTGCTAACACTTGGCACAATCAGGATTTTTCTAATGGAGTGGGTGTGAAAGGTAACTCATGATTTCAATCCTCCTGTTCATGATTACCAACGATGTAGAAAACTTGTTTATGAATTCATTTGCCACTTGTGTTACCACATCTCTGAAATACCTGCTCATGTCATTTCCCCACTTCTTTAATAGCTTTAATGGTGTGTGATTATATATGCAGGAAATATTTCTCCTAGTTTCTGGCTTATCTTTTCCCATTCTTTAGTGGATTAATCAGCAGTGGTTGTGGAAACCCAGGCTTTAATTTTAACTCAAACTATCCATTATATTTAGTGTTCTTTATGTCTTGTTGAAGAAATCTGTCTGTTGTAATCAGGGTTTAGAAGGGAAACGATTTAATACAGGGCACATAATTCATAGGATTATTTTATAATATTCACCCAAAGAGTCCAATGCAAGAGAGTATGGGAGGGGCAGGAGATATAGTTTAGTGGTACAAGTGCTTGCCTGGCAAGTGCAAGGTCCTGAGTTCAATTCCTGGTACCAAAAAAAAAAGATAGAGAGAGTACAGGAGATCTGTCCACACACTAGAGACCCAAAGAATCCAGCTGAGGGCCTGGATCCCACAGCAGTGTCCTGCAAAAGCTCAACTAAGGCCTAGAGCCCATGGCCATGCAAGTCTGTATCAAGGATCTGCACTGGGAAGGCCCAAAGGTCAGTGGTGGAAGCTAGAAAGTCTGTGCCAGCAGGACGAAGGATCTGTGCCAGCAGGCTGAGGGATCTGCACTGGAGCCAGGAAGCGACGCTCAAGGTAAGGACCAGAGCTCCCCTGAAGAGAACCACAGCCATCCTCAGCAACAATGAGGTCCTGAGCTCCTCTGATGATGAGAACAGCTGAGTTCATATCAGGAAAGACAGTGTGACAATCTTCTCCAGGAGAATCAACAGCTCACCATCTTCCCCTCCAGTTCTCTTTTTATGCTGTTGGCAGCAATCCTCAGGTGGGCCCTCCACACCCAGCACCACGCTGATTCAGCTCAGCTGGGTGTTACAAGTTGACCTTTACTTAATCCACGACACCGTCCCTACGTCACTCTTATGGATGACATTAGGGGAGATAGTGAACCAAGGACACAGGGGTGGGGTGCTAAACTGGAAGTGATGGGGGCTGGGCTGGAAGAAAAAAAATAAAAAGACAGAGGGCTCTACAGAGGGGGATCCAGCTCCGAGGCCCTGAGTCACAGGAACGCATCTCAGGTAAAGTCAGTGGGCTCCGGCGTCCTAAGTCCCGCTCTGCCGCTGATTAGACGTCCACCTATCTCAAACCTCAGTTTCTTCACCTGTGACGAGGCAACAATGGTGCTGCCGACCTCAGGGGCTGCCTAGAAGATTGAGGCAGGCAGCACATTCACGGGTCAGCACACACCTGGCAGGGTCATGGGGCATAATGCCAGCTCCCAGGACCCTTGCCCCACACAGTGGTTAATGGCGCTCACCCCATCCTTAGAGGGCCTGAAAACCGTAATTGAATGATTAAAGGTCGGTCGTGGAAGAGACCGTGAAGACCCCAAATGCAGGTGTGGATCAGCGAGTGAAGGCCCCCAGCAGGTGCACAATATGGGTGAGTGCAGCACAGAGTTCTCCTTGCTAAAATACACATTTCTCCAAGGCTCCTTGCTGAATGTCCTGCAGGCTGCATCTCAGCATCCATGTCACCCCAGCCCCTACACCAACACTGCTCCCTCTCACCTGTCCCTGTCCTCTCTCCTGGGCCTTGAAAGCACCCCACCATAGTCCACCGACCCAAACAGCTTCATGAACTCTCAGCAACGCAGGCCACGTTATGACAATGAAGTCACGGTGAGTTCTGACTCTCCTAATCCAGCAAAGGATCATGAAGCCTCATTTCCCCCATCTCCCCTCTTCTCTGACAGCTGGGGCCACACGGGACCTGGGTCACGCTCTCCACGTGGATAGTCTGCTCCCCCTTTGGGCAGTTGTCCTGGAGCCTGGTTGGGGTTCTGGGGACGGGGGTTCCAGGGGCCCAACAGGGCCAGGAGCGGGAGGAACCAAGTTTGGCCATCTCTTCCCAGTGGCCCAAAACACCGGGAACAGGCAGAGTCTGCAGGGGGATGGATGTTGGAAGAGAGCAGAGACCGGGCAGGCCACACTGGCAGGGTAAGGGGTTGAGGACACTGCACTGCCACCTCGTCTGCAGCTCTGAGTTGTTCTCAAGGGGATCATTGTCACTTGAAGACATAGGGCGGGCAGATGGCCATGGTGACTGGTGTGCCTTTCTCCGTTGTCTTCTCGGGGCTGGCACAGTGGTTTTCATGCATTATCCCATCGGTTCCCATCTTCACAGCAGCCACTGAGTGTCATCCTTCATCACGTAATGATGAGGACACTGAGCTTCAAGGTTGGGTGCATTGCTGTGGGCCTCACAGCCAGTGGTGGGAGGAGGGCACTGCCTCCTAACTCTGTCTCTTAACCTCACAGCGCCAGGAGCTCGGTGTCCCCACCTCTGCTCTGTGCAGGCTGTCATCGCTAGAGTTACAGATGATGGATTTCATGTTGGGGACTCAGAAAATCTCTACTGCGGTCTCTTCCCTTTACAGCTGTCTCTTCCCTTTACAGCGGGTGTTCCAATGTGTCTACATTTGTACCCAGCCTGGTTGGAGAAGAGTGGGTATCCATGGAAACACAGCTTTCACTGACTTTTGCTTCCAGAGAGACTGTTTCTAGTCTCTGAGAGTTAATTTCAAAAGCAGCTTCAGGACTTTGTGCCACATTTACACAGGATCCCACTAAGGCAACGCAGAATGATGGGGGGAACACAAATCTGCTATCTGACTGGCCTGACTGCCATTTCCTGAGGGGACACTTCTGACATGTTGTTTACCTCGCTGGGGTCCCAGTTTATACCAATATATAATAGGGCTAATATAGTACAGTATTTAACCCATCACTTTCTTCCAAGAGGTATTAGATTCCTTTTGTTTGATCTTTTTTGGGAGGGAGGCTAGCTTTTTTGTTTTTTAAGACAGGGTCTTTCTATGTAGTCTAGGTTGGCTTTGAACTCACTTCGTAGCCCAGGCTGGCCTTAATCTTACAGCAATCTTCCTGCTTCCTTCTGCCTTATGAGTGTTGAGATTACAGTTGTGTCTGCCACATTAAATTCTTAAATTTCCCAGCACTTTGAAAAAGAAATCCTAAACAAAATGAATGTTAACTATAATTATTCCTCTCCCTCCACCCATTCTGCTCCTACTGCCCCCTGTTGCCAACACGAGGATAGACAATGCCTCCCAGTTTGCTTGGGATTCCTGATTTAGCACCGAAAAGCCTGGTGTCCTGGGACACCCAACCCTTAGCCCAACCCTGAGCAAACAGGGATGGTCCATCGCCCTCCGCAACACTGCAGCCAAAGAAATCAGAAAACCTAGGCTACCTGGTGGCTGGTGGCTAAAATGGGGTTAATCTGAGCCCAACATTTATGCTGATAATTCAAATCATAACAATTTTGTGGCCATTAGACATAGCATGATAGATCAGAGGCACAGAAAATTTGGTGAAGCCAAAGATGAGCCCCACTAATTAAAGACTGAGTCTTTAACGGCAGAAACTGTCTTACCTTTGTATCACCTTCTGGCTTAGTCCATTTTCTGTTACCGTGACAGAATACCTGAAACTGGGTAATCTATAAAGGAAAGAGGTTCACTTTGGCTTGGAGTTGAGGAGGCTGGAAAGCCTAAGATCAGTGAACTCATTGGGTAGAGGCCTTGTGCTGCTTCAACTCAGGGTGGAAAAATGGAAAAGGAAACAAGGAAGAAAGGTCTGAGTCCCCCTTAGTGACCTAACCACCCCTTAAAGGCCCTAGCACCCCTCAATCCTATTTCAACCTGAGTTTCAGGGAGGACAAACTATATTCAAGCCACAGCACCCTCATCCTGAGGAGGGTGAACTGTTCAGTGACTTAATACCAGGTCTCCCAAAGCCCCACCATGCAAAACGATCCCAAGTCTCATGCCAGGAGCTGCTTATTGTAACAAATCGCCAGGGCTCACTTTTTCTATGTGGGTACCGGGAGTTGAACTCAGGACCTCACGCTTGCCAGGCAGGTGCTTACACCACTAAGCCATTTCACAGGCCCCAGGGTTCACTTCTTAAGACCATAGGTTATGAATGGCACTAGCGTGCGTCTAAGTCCAGTTTGGAGATGACTTTGCAGCAGGCTCTCCCCTTTGAAACCCCATCCTGAGAGTGGGCTGCCTGCCTGAGTCACTGGTTGAAGGTTGTTACCTTCTGCTCAAACCTGCTCTCCTCACCCTGCCTTCCTTAACTGGTTGTTTTTCAATAATGCTCTAGATCAATGCCTAATGCACAATGACCCAGAAGTGGGGTCTGCTCCCAGGAAATGCCACATGACCCACTGGGAACCCCTATTCACAGCCAGGGTATCCCCCAACTTCTCATGCTCCTCACATAAGTGAAAGTTGTCAGAATCGAAGGAGAGTCACTTACCCTAATACAAAGATAAGTAAAGCCAGAGACTGCGAAGGATGGGTTTCCATGCACTATTGCCTGATGGTGATTGTCACGAAAGACTGCCAGAATCACAGCCTGGCACAAAAGCCACCATAGTCTCACACAAAAAGCCTTCTGCGAGTACATCTACTGAGCAACTGTCTGTCCAACCGCAGACTGGTGCCACCTTGTTATTAATCCTTGTGGTGAGGGATCATTGTTTCAAAATACCTAATGGAATCCTCCTCACTTTACCTTTAAATCTTCCCCTAGCTTCCGAGTCTTTGACTACACCCAGCGTTTGCCATGGCCATGTTCTCGTGCAGGGCTCTGCTGTTCCTCAGTAGATGTCGTTATTCTTTGAAGAATCTCTCTCGCTGTGATTTAGGTTGACGTGCCTGAGCCAAACAGGGGAGTTTCAGACAAGGGGAGAAACCTCCATTTTCTGGGAATCTGGGGGCCGGGATATACATTGTTCTGTGCTCTGAGCTGAATTAGTGGCTGAGCCTCGTCACTGTCACATGCAGAGGAGAAATGGTACAGGAGGCTGACCAAGTGCTCACCCTCTGGTGTCTAACAGTCTTGGCTGTGCCTCTTATTGCTGTGAGGGCTGGGGCAGGTAACTAGCTGTATCAATCAGTCTCACTAGAGAAACGGATTTAATGCAAGATATATAAATATGTAAGGATTTACAAGGTAGGCCACCCACAGAGTCAGGTGTGGAAGAGTGCACAAGGGCTGTCTGTGTGCTGGAGATGCGAAGGATCCAGTCGAAGGTTGAAGGCCTGGAGCTCACTGTACTGTCCTGTGCGAGTCCTTATCAAGAGGCTGGAGAGTCTGCGCCAGAAGCCAGGAAACAATGTCCAAGGTGAAGACTGGAGCTCCTCTGAAGTAACAGATATGAGCTTTCCTTCTTCGTTTCCCTTTTATTCTATCCAGGTGACAAGTCTGTTGGTTGGTGCCTGACACCCAGAGTGGGTCTTCTGTCTTCAGGAAATCCCTTCAGCCACACTCAGAACTATGCTGATCCACTCCGTTGGACATTTCTTGCTCAAGTGGACACAATCAGTTAACTATCACATTAGCCCACTCTGAGGCTCAGTTCCCAGTACACGGAGGGTCGTGAGGGCTGAAGGACCTGGTTCATGTAAAGAGGATGTGAAATGTAGGACCTGATACAGCTCAGTGCCTGAAGCCACTGTTGTCCTGTATTTGTTGTGGTCCAGCAGAAGCACCCACACGACATTGTTCCAAGAAGAGAACATCCCCCAAATCATCCAGTGTGGAAGGAGCAGGCGCTCAGTAAATGCCAGCTACTGTTGGGAACTTCTAAGTCAATCTACTTCCTGTGTCTCAGAGTCACATCTGAGAATGCATGAGTCACTTGTTTAAGAAATTGTGGAGACACACTCATTAAGCAGCATCCCTATCCCAAAGGTACCCCCTATCCTATCATGCGGAACCTCAGACAAAGTTAGATTGAGATTCAACTACATAACTAAGTTGAACCATCAACATCATAAAATACAGAGATGACCAAGCAACAGTTCAGGTTAAAGGAGAAACAGTCAGGGCCGCAAAGTTCATGTGTAACCTTGGATTGAGTGCTGACCAGGAGGAAAAATGGCTCTAAAGGACATGATTGAAACAGTTGGTGACTAGAATAAGATTTGTAAATTAGGTAATGTCTTAGTTACTTTCTTATTGCTGAGACAACATCTCCAACACCCACAAGTCAAAGAAGGAAAGGTTTATTTTGACTCACAGTTTACAGAGGTTTCAGTCCATAATCTGCTGGCACTAAGCCAGGGCAGCATGGCAGAAGGGCATGGCAGAGGAGAAACAGTCCATGGCAGGGTAGGCAGGAAGCAGCATGACTTCCTTCTTCTTTCCCTTTTTATTCCATCCAAGATATAAGCCTATTGGTTGATGCTACCCACACCTAGGGTGAGTTTTCCCTCTTCAGTAAATCCATCATCCATGCCTGGAACTATGCTAAACCAATGAGTGGACTAATCCAGTATCACACCCATGATCTAATCACTCCCAAAAGCCCCACCTATGAGTGCATGAGGCTTTGAGGGGACATCTAGATATAAGCATTAACAGGTAATAATACTTCATCACTGTGAAACCTGGTGGTTTTCATTATAGTCCTGCAGTTTTGTAAGAAAATGTACTTGTTCTTGAGAAGTATACCCTGAAATATTCAAGGGTAAAGGGTACCAATGTGCCCAACTTATTCCTGAATGGAAAAACTACAGTGTATATAGCAAACTAATGAAAAGGCAAACATGGCAAAAATGTTTCTTGGGAACTATGAAGGTATATAAGAGTTCTTTATTTTTGCAATTTTTATGCACATAAATGAAACTTGTGCAGGGAAGGAGCCGCACAGTGGCAGAGACGCGTCTCTTCACCGCGTCCACAAGTGGTCAGCACGGAAAGGCCAGCTCGACATTCAAAGGCAGTTTGGGAATCTCTGCAGAAGTGGTGACACGTGTGCGCAGATGGCAACGACTAAAAGGCAGTGGGCCCAGCGTGGTGCGGCCAGTGGAAGGGATGGGCAGGGGCCGGAATGGCATCGCCTGAATTGCTTGTGCCCCCTTACCCTAGCCCTTCAGGTCGGGTCGGGAGGAAAAGCTCCCTGGAGCTAAGATGCTGCCTTCAGGGCAAAGTGAGCCCCGTCCCAGGAGAAGAGCGGTGCTCCTCGTCGGCCAGAAGAGGGCGCTGTTTCCTCCCGTGCCCATCTCGGAGCGACACCAACAGGTTGTGACTCCTGCTGACCGGTTTCACAGATCTTCAGGCCCCTGGACAGGATCGGGGTGCTGTGAATGCTACAGGGTCCAGTGCAAAAGCAGGATCGGAACGTGTGTTTAAGAAGCTCATACTGTTTACAGAGGATTTTTTCCTGTGTACACTTTGATTTTTACAGAATACTGCATTAAACTATTCGCCATGGGTGCTGGGTTGTTTGGGGCTCCCTCAAGTTTCCTGCCGAGACCAGGGTCCCGTTGGACTCCCCTGTCCCGGCCTAGTGGCCGGAATAATGCATTCACTGCGGCACCCCCAGCTCAGAGTCTGAGGTGGGCAGTGAGGTGTGAGGTCACAAGGCCCTTGGGGACCTGTTAAGAAGGGCCTGTCACCCACATGCCGGCCCCTGATGTCACCTCACACCCTTTATCTCCAAGGGGGTGGCAATCCCTTCCTTGCACAGTGTAATTGAAGACAGAATGTTACCTGACTGAGTGCCCCCTAGGGCCAGGCACTGTACTGAATCTCCTCTTTAGTTATAAACTCACTGTATCTTCACAGCACAGCGATGTAAGAACTACAAAAGCCGAGGAAGTGGGCACAGGGAGGTTTAGCTGTTTTTCCAAAGTAGAACAGGCAGAGTGGAAGTGCATATGCTTTAGCCTCCAGTGCCCTTGGATCTCACGGGACATGTCTGAGGACCTCGTCACAGCAGGGGCGGGGGAGGTGCTGGCAACTCTTGGGCCACGGCCAGGAAGCTGCTAGGCATGCTACAACGTGCAGCACAGCCCCCGACAAAAGACTCGTCCGACCCTGTGTCACTCGGTGTTCCCTCACTGTAACGCACGCCGAGCGACCAGCTTATGAAAGAAAAAGCTGCACTTCCGCTCACAGTTCTGGAGATCGCAGCCCACAGTCGGTTGGTTGTGCTGCTTCTGGGGCTGCCGCGAGGTAGCGCGTCATGGCTGGAGCTCACCTCTCGCCTGGACCGTAGGAGAGGAAGGAAGTGACGAGGTCCCACAGTCCCCCTGGAGAGCTTGCACCTGTGGCCTGAGGCCTCCCACGAGTCCCCCCTAAAGTTTCCTCCACCACCTCGCGACAGCACCCAGTGGAGCCCACGCCTCTAACGCATGGGGGACTCCAACCCAAGCTGCTGCAGGGCCCAAATGTCTGTGGTGCCAAGGCTGAGAAGCCTGCTCCATGCCATGCCCTGCAGTTGGGGATGGGAGGAGTCAGCACGGAGAGCTCTGTGGCTGCTGGACAGATTAGACAAGGAGGCACACGAGCTCATAGGGAACAACATGTCGTGATACACGCCACAGAGCAGAGGACTTGGGTGCCATAAAGAGAGTAAGGGGAAAGATCCCATGGGGAGAGGAGCAGAGGGCTTCTTGGGGAGTAACACTGACACCAAGCCCTGGAGAAAGAAAGAAGGAAGGAAGGGGGGGGGAGGGAGGAAGGAAGGGGGGAAGGAAGCAGGGAAGGAAGGAAGGAGGGAAAGAAGGAAGGAGGGAAAGAAGGAAGGGGGCAAGGAAGGAAGGAGGAAAGGAAGGAGGGGGGAAGGAAGGAAGGAAGGAAAGAAAAGGAAGGAAGGGGGGAAGGAATGACACTGCAGGTGGAGGGCAGCTATGCAAAGGCCCTGAGGTTGGGACTGCAAGCCTGGGCAGTGTGATGGGAGGCAATGGAGAAGAGGAGCATAGAGCAGGTAACCTTGCAAATGTGAGGAGGCAGATGCCCCACTGAGGTGCTCCGTCTTCCTGTCAAAGAAAAGCCTTAGAAGAATTTTAATCAGTGCACTGACGCCCTCGGGCCCACCCTCCCCACAGCAACCCTCTTGAGGTCCAGGCACAGCCCTGCCTAGAAGACACTGTAAGGTTGAAACCCAGAGCCTGGGTCTCCACAGGAAACCATCCTCCAAAGGCAAGTTTTGTTGCTTTACGTAACCCAAAATAATAATGCATCTTCCTCACCCCAAACACCAAGCCAATTATGAAACGTGGTGACAGATCAATTTGCATACGCTACGAGATTATCACTAGGGCTCAGTCATTGTTAGACACAAAGCCACATCAGTCACTGGAAACACCTGTTTGGGTCACGCAGCCCATCCCAGTGGTGGGGACTTTCCCAAAGGCCCTTGGCTGCTTTTGTGGCTTCTGAGTGACTCAGCCTGTGACGCTTGCTCCTCCTAGAATCTTCACGTGGTCTTCCTCGGATTCCTAGGGCCCGTGCGAGTGGTGGTGTTTGGGGCAACGTGTCTGAGCTCCCTGCCCTCCTTTCTGCCCATTCCTACGACATGCACGGGACTCTGTGGGAGGGACGCACTGGAGGACAAGAGTGTGGGGCTCAGGGCAGGGGATCTGGTCATCTCTGTGAAATCAGCAAATCTTTCCCGAGGTGGATGCTGCTCAAGATAGACAATGGAATTAGTCAAAGAAAAGGGTTTGATGGAAAATAAACTTGAGGTACTCTGTTTCAACTCAGTTAAGCAGCTTTTTTAAATTACAGGACTTCTGAGGACATTTGATTTGCTAATGTGCATGCTTAGTCTCCTAGACCAAGCGATACTTATTCATCCTTTACTCCAGGAGCGTCTTGCAGACTAGTATGCAGAAGGAAATGCCGTCCACGTCATTAAGTGACGGAAGGAAGGACACGGCAGATGGCCGGACAGGGTCAGGCTTTCCCTTCCAGGCACGAGGCCCCCAGGGCAAGACGGAGCAGCAGCCGTGGTCCTGCGGATCCACCAGGTTCCCTGCACCCTGTACTTTCTCAGGACTCCGGGGTGCAGGCTCCCCTCACTCGTTTCTCACAGAGACAGCAAACATGTTTGTGTGGGTGGTGTTTTGACTGTTTACAGGAATAAAAGGCTTTAGCTCTTTTTTTCTCTCTCTTCAGTTACTAAGAAGTACACGTTTTGTGAGGAAAAATCAATACCAAGAGCATAGGGTCAAAAGTGGACATTCCCTTCTCTGAGGCACCTGCAGCCCCTCCTCTAACCTGCAGGGGTCCAGGGAGTCAGAAGCAGGCCTGGGGTCAGAGGGACTGGGTTTCAGTCCTAGCTCAGCTTCGCACTGGCTTTGCATCCTTGGGCACAGGCCTTGCATAAGGGCCTGGGCGAGTATTGAATAAGATGGGCACAGAAAGCCCTCAACCCAACACTTACACCTAATTGGATTGTTAAATTTGACTTGGGATTTTCTTCTAGGATCCAGTTATTTTTTTTTAAAAGACATGATCTTGCTATGTAGCCCAGTCTCATCTCAAACTTGTCATCTTCCTTCGGCTTATTGAATGCTGGTATTACAGGTATGCACCACAATACTTAGACCAGGCACTTAAAAAAAAAAGTTGAATTTCATGCAATGACTGTACTAAGTATAGAATGGGGGCCCATTTGTGTGAATTTTTTAAAGTCCTCCAGGGCAGCTTTTATATGTAGAAACCACTATTTAGAGGTAACTTTATTTTTCAAATTAATATTCAAATTATCAAAGTTAAAATTTTAAAAACTGATTCGTTGACTCTCTTTATCCTACAGGTTAGCTTACATTTGGTGCTAGGAACTAAATCTTTACCAGGACTCTCAGAAAATGCCACAGTTTTTAAATTTGGCTTGCAAAAATTCTTATTCTTCTATAAGTTCAGCTAGGATAGCTGGATAAAATACAGGTCAGCCAGTCAAATTTAAATTATCTAAAGTTCACATCTGTCTACAGGTCTGTATTTTCATTTGTTAAATCTGGAAATCCTGAATCCAGCATAATTTAAATAATTAACTTTAAGGAGTTTTGAACCTATTTAAAAACATTTTAAACTTTTTTTTACAAATTTAATACCTTCCTTTTTAAAGTTCTTCAATTGTCTTAACAACAAAAAAGTCACCATTTTGTTTTGCTACTTTGAAGGCTAATAAATTAATCTTACAAAACACTGCTAACCCAAAGTCCTTAAAAATGTTTCAGAACTATATGTTTGCTGGGCGTGGTAGCACACACCTGTAATTCAGCACTCGGGAGGCTGAGGCAGGAAGATTGCTGTGAGTTTGAGGCCAGTCTAGGCTACAAAGTGAGTTCAAGTCCAGTCTAAATGATGTAGCAAGACCCTATCTCAAAAATAAACAAACAAACAAAAAACTATATGTTCATTTGTAAGGTTGAACTTTAAATCATGAATCTAGGTCCATTGATCCACCTAATTGCACATTTTATGTTGGCGTTAAAAGACGGTCAGTCTAACAGGCCAAAAATCTCTCAGGTGGTACAAGTTCATAAGATACCACACATGTGTAGATTCCATCTTTTTTTTTCTATGTGGGTACCAGGAACCGAACTGAGGACCTCGTGCTTGCCAGGCAGGTGCTTATGCCACTGAGCTATACCACCCACCCGATTCCATCTATAATGCCAAAAAAATTTGTACTATGGTTGAGTCTCTTGAGTATTTCTACACTTAGTTCTAAATCCTCCTCTGTTCAGAAGGTGCCCATTCAGCAAGAGAGACATTTAAACACTCCGTCAACCAGGGGTACCTTTTACTAGAGACTCAACCAGGTCTAAGTCTGATGTTGCAGATGACAGGGAGATTCATCTTCCCGTGAGCTCAGGAAACCATTGTTTCCCCCCACGCACTATTTAGGGTTATCTCTTGGAATTCCTGGGCATGAGTGGCCAGGATGCTGACTAATATACGTTGTCAATCTGTGTGCACTTTTCCCCGGGGCTACAGACCCGGCTCCATCTTTACAGAGGGCTTGGTACCAAGACCTCAAGGCTCACTGCAAGTTGTTCCTATTCCCAATCTTTTTCTCACATAATTGTCCTTGCCAAAGTCCACAGATCACCGAATAAATTTTGCACTTGTTTGCTTTTCAGATCTTGATATCTTCCTGCCCAGATCTCTAAAAGTCATTTCACTTGGGCTGAAGTCCTACACTTCTTACAAAAATTTCCCTTCTCCGGGCACAGAGCTCTCATAAACATTAAAATGTCGGGTCAAATCAGGGGTCGGCACTGGCTATTTGTTGACAGTTAGGAACTGCCTTTGTGGGACCGTGGTGGGACAGAGGCTGGGACAACACAATAAACCCTTAGGTGCAATAAACTATTACCCATTGCAGCATGGCATGTTTCAACAGATGAATCATGAGACAGATAAAACCACAGAAGGAGAACGTTTCCATGAAATCAGAAATTGTTACCGATGAAAAACCTAAAAAAGCCCCCCAGTTTCACTTGCTCTCAGTCAACTTAAAAGTCACTGATCTTGGAGGTCATATATTGGGGCAATCCATGATTCGCTTCCAACTAGCTTTGCTGTAGATAACGCCTCTGACATGTGGGTGATGATATGAGTTACCCGGGTTATTTCCCAGGACCTGAAGACCACCTTTGCTTCCAATACAGACCCTTCACCTACTTTGTGTGAGCTTACAGAAATCTGATCCATGGCTGAAATAGGACAAAAGGCTTAACATCTCTGTCTTCATATTGGGCCTGTTCCGTTTGATTTCTTAATCCTTGGATCAGATTATGATCAGCTCCGCAGGTAAACATATTGATCATTTAAAAATGTTTAGTCTGAGACTGTAATATGGGGTTAACTTGGCCTACTGTCCGCTGGAGCTGGTGTTTTCTTTTTCTTTCTCTCTTCCCTCTTTTCTGCACCTACCTTTGTGCTTCTTCAGAGCCACTAACGCCCAGGCGAGGTCCTTCGGTTCTGTCGTAGTGATACAGTGCACACCAGACTGCTGTCTTGCGAAGTGGAAGAATGAAATTGTAGACAAAAAAGGAGGTAGTGAGGGCCGGTGAGATGGCTCAGCAGCATAAGCGCCTGCCTGGCAAGCGCGAGGGCCCGAGTTCGACTCCCGGATCCCACATACGAAAAAGGGGCCGGTGATATCGCTCAGCGGCACGGGCGCCTGCTGGCGCGCGAGGCCCTGAGTTGGACCCCTGGTACTCACAAAAAAAAAAAAAAAAAAAGGAGGTAGTGAAGGAAGAGTGTTTGTTGGAAATATAAGGTGAAACAAAGCTCCCAGTAATCAGGAGGGGCCCTGAAAGTCAGGTGCCACATTGGCTCCTTGCCCAGAATCCTTTATGAATAATTAGAGCGTGGGAATCTGCCCAGCACCCAGTGGTCACTCATTACAGGTGGCCTCGTGTGCTCAAAACAACCAATTAAGACTCAGGTTTTTTTAAATGGAGAGTTCAAAAGAAAAACCATTTACTCAGTGTTCCCAAATTTCTGGAAACCAGCCCACAGCCTGATGTAGAAAAGGGCCGCTACCTTGGTGCGTTCAGCCTAAGAAGTTTCTTTCCTGGGAGTTAGTCCTTAACTGCCTACGCTCATCATAACTCTATCATTTTTCCTGTGTTGACTTTTACATGTCTAAACTATCTTTATGACTTGAATTAGCTCTTAATATGTTGTTTTCTTTATAATGCTGTCCACCAGCCTGACTCCATCTTAGGCCCTGTCCCTTGCTAGTTGCCTGTTCATACGCTAAATAGCTAAACTGCCTCTTATAATAGGACTCAGACCCCCAAGGCCAGAATGTTTGCACAGGACTATGGTGCCAGATACACAAAAATTCAACAGCCTCTAGAACAAGTTGATTGCAACCACCCAGTTGTCCAAGCCCATCTCAAGAAGAAACATCTTGTGACCATGACCTTGGCCAATGCGAATTACCAGACTTCAGCCCACCCCAGCAATCAATAGAAACCCGCTGCTCTTTTCTTATGAGAGTAGCAGCTTGGTCACTTTCTTGACCAATCCCTGATTCCTTCAGCCAATGCCCCAATTCAGCTGAGTTCCTCACCCCAATAAAACTTTGCCTATGCAGGAAAGTGTGTGCTTGCGATATTTGACCCAGGCTTGTTTCTGCCGTCTCTGGGCCCAAAGATCCTGCCTTCCAATATCACAGGGACATTTCACCCATTCTAGCAGATCAGCAAGCACTGGCGCCCCTCCTCCCCCTGCAACACACTGCTGGTATTTGGTGTTTTAAATTATGTACAATAAAACCGCCTAGACAATTATGTAACTCAAACTAAATTTGAACTTAATTTGCACCATCAGGGTGGTTAGAGAATCACTGCCTGGGTGTGCCCAGGGACAGCTGGCCACCAAAGCCCAGAGATTTAGAGAAAAGCTGGCAGGGTTTTCCACTGCCCCCAAGCCTCCTGGTCCCCCCACAGAAGTCTCCACCACCCCAGGAGCCCTCTGGGTAGATGCACTCCCAAGTTCATCAATGTCAGGGGAAGGCCCATGGCATGCAACCTCAGGCGAGATGGTAAGAGGTCAGAGTTGGGGATATGAGTGATTTTGCAGAGAATGGTGCCTAAATTAAGCATGTTAGTTTCCTCACCCGGGTGACAAAAACAGGGCTCTTAAAAGGCAAGTCCAGTATCTTCATTTCCTTAGGGATTGAAACCCATGATCTGCAGTTCCTCAGAGAAGTGAAAGTAGCAAAGAGGAATCCAGTAATTCCTGTTATCTGCAGGCTCTATAAGTCAGTGAGCCAGCCGGAAGGTGGCAGGAGCCTGCAGCTCAGCACCACAGCCTCTCACCTGGCCCAGAGCCTCAGGAGCGCCAGGATGTCCCGGACTCTGCCGCCCCTGCTGCTTCTCCTCCTCACCCTCCACGGTGCCCTGGCTCTGAAGCTCTGCTCCTTCAACGTGAGGTCCTTTGGGGAAAGCAAGAAGCAAAACCAAAACGCCATGGATGTCATTGTGAAGGTGAGCCCCGTTCCCATAGGAGAGATGCTGGGCTTCCCTCCTGCCCTCTCCCCTAACTCCATACTTTGGAAGACTCGGGAGGAATTTAACTAGTTTGCCCTCCAGGTAAAGAAAGAAGCCAGCTTAGAATTTGGCAATGATAAGAACAACAGTTACAATACCCACTTCATCTCTTGCCACCTGGTACTTCTGTCTTAATGATGACAGTGTCTCCTACAGGTGTGCTGTGAGGGCTACCTACGTACAGAAATGTAAGACAAGGTCTTGATATGGTACTGGCTCGTAGTAAATTCCAGATAACGACTGGCTGGCTATTATGATGGTTTTTATGACCCCTATTGAATGCCTGTGTCAGGCACTATAAATGCATGATTTTATTTCATCACTATCACGAGCACAGACTATTATTCCCCACGCAGAGATGATGAGCAAACAGAGGTGCAGTCGCACTGTAGCACTGTAGAGTGGGTGGGTGGGTGGGAGCCGGGATGCCGGCCCAGCCAGGTCTTCCTGACCAGCAATGAAGCATGTTCTCTTTCTCCCTCCCTCCCTTCTCCTTTCCTCCTTGCCTTCTACCCCCTTCCCTTCTCTAACCCCTCCATCAACCTTCTTTTAACTCTCAATGCTACTCTCTCAGCATAGATAATACTGTTCTTGGATAAGATGACCAGTGTCTGGGGACGCTGCTCACATTTCTCTGGAGTTAGTTGACTCCGTTCTACAGGTTAATTTATTTTTGATGCTGGGAAATAAAACCTTTCCCAGGACCCTGGTGTGTGGTTATTACCTTAGAAAACCCCAGAAGTGTGGTGGGAATGCCAAGAGCCCGGGGTTTAGATTCCACCCATCAACTGTGAGAGCTCAAGGGTCCCTTTACCTCCCTGAGCATCCAGGTGCTCCCTGTAAGATGTGACCGCGCCACCCACAGCTTGGGCTGGCTTAGAACGCAGGTGAGCAAGGTCCTGGCAGAGCCTGTTTCAGGACAGGTGCCTGTGTTATTGACAGATAGAGATGATTCCAGTGAGGACTGGCGGCCGTCTTCTGCCTTAGCTGGTCTTCCACCCTGGTCGACCCTGCCCTTTGGATGGTACCCAAGGGCATCTAGATGTTGCTGACTCGGGACAGCCATGCCAAGCCTGTGGGAGCTGTCATGCTGTGGCTCATGTAATTCTGACATGCAAGGAAACTGTTTCCATGATTCTTCACAAGTGGCCACATGAACCTGGGAAACTACCAAGCTTCCAACCCTTTCTCGCTCAACCCTGGAAACACCATCAGTCTTAGAGGTTGTCTTTGGTTCTGTTCAGAGGGCATAGTGACTTCTCCAGGTTTCCATAGCTAGTAAGAGAAAGAGCCAAGATTAAACCCAGTCATATAACTGCCCATGTAAGCTGAAGTGCCTCTTCCACTCTTTCACACTGGATTTATTTCTTTGAGATCAACTCAACGCATCACATTATTGTTATTCTTACCTTCACGGGGCAGGCTGGAGAGAGAGGGAGGCTACCTTCTCCATCTGGGTTTGCCCTCCCCTGCCGTAGACAGGGGTCCAGATGCCCCGTCCTGCCTGGGCAAGTCTCATTCTGTCCGTGTTCTTCAGTTTGTGTCCTCACGAGCACAGTTTATTCACCCAATAGCTACTAGCTGAATGGAGGCCATGTGCCAGGCGCCCCAGGGAACGCGGGATGTGACGGTGGATGTGGGAGACACTGTCTCCCTCTTCCCAGAGCGTACGGCACAGCATTTCTGGAGCATTTACTCTGGACTGGGCCTTTAATAGAGTTCAGCCTCATGACCACTCTTCTGAGGAGGCAATGGGAGCCCAGAGAGGTGACATAAGTCGCCCATGGTTGTGAAGTCCAGGGTCTTCCCTACCATGGGATGCTGCACCCTAATTGGAGGCATGGAACAGGATTTCATGAGCCACTCACTGCCCAGGATATTCCTGGGCCCTTCCAGACCGTCCCTTCCCCTCTCCCCAGCCCAACTCATGACCCCCATGGCGGGAGTCCATTTACGTTAGCCACGCAACACCCTTTAACCTCTCCACCTCCCTGTGAACAGTCGGAAATCTGGCTTTCACCACGGCAATCTCAGCGCTTCTGGGCCGGGCTCTGGGCGGGCCATTCAGGAGCCTCGTCCTTGGAGCCTTCTCCTGAAGAGACTGAGCCAGGAGAAACGTTTTTTCCCAGTCCTCTGGGCTGAAATTAGAGCAAGGAAAATGTGTCAAGATTCAATTTGAAAACTGAATACTTAATAACAATGAGAGAAACACAACCTAACATTAAGCAAGACTTAAACTCTGTGATAAACGTCGCCAGTGTTTACCGAGCGCCTGCTCTGTGCAGTGGACTGCTTCGAGCACTTTATATCTACCATGTCTTGTAATTCCTGTTATGACCCCATAGAGGTCATAAATTACTCTTGTTTTCTCAGGTTATAGATAAGGAATCTAGGTGTTTCTTATGTGACCTTCTCAAGGTCACTCAGGCGGTCACACAGGGGCAAGACATGAATCCTAAGACTGTATGACTCAAAGTCCATAGTGGGAACCAAAGGGCTAATCACTGTGATGCCAGTTTTGTCAATAAGTCCAGAAATCATATGGGAAAAGGTCTGAATGATGAGGTTATAGGTCACGTGATACTTTTATAGTCTTTTCTGAATTTTCCAGATTCTCTACAACAAGCAACATTATTTTTATAACTAGAAAATTAAAACAAAAACATTTTTTGTGGTGGTGGGGATTGAACCCAGGGCCTTACATAGGCTAAACATGCTCTCTACCACTGAGCTACACCCCCTGGCCCACAAAAGTATTTTTAAAAGAAATGAATAAGAAAATTATTCCCTTTTTTCTTACAATGCCATAGGAAAAATAAAAAAACAAGAAGATGTTCGTGCTTTGTGAATCTTGCCTCAGCTGGTTCCAGAGTGGCCCTCTTCCTCCCCTGGCTCCCTTTCTTTCCCTCATTCCAGGTGCTCCAGCAGAAGCTGGGGCTAAACTTACGCATAAAGCCAGGCCTAGCGTATGCTCTGGCTCACAGCAGGCCCATGACAAAATGTTGTTGGATGGATGAGCCAACGGATGGACAGATGGGCGGAGGGACAGTTAGATGGGTGGGTGGAGACCAACCAGCCATATTTGCAGGGTCCCTCCCCGGGAGACCTCTGACAGTGAGATCTTGGGCCATCGCTCACTGCAGGGTAGATTCTTGTCTACTGGGAACATTCTCCAAAATATCAAGGAAGTAGAAATCAGTAACAGCTGGAGATGGGGGTTCAGAATTGCTTGCTAAGTGAGGAACAGGCTTGTAAACAGGAAATCTGAAGCCTGAACCTTCTACTCAGGAAGGGAGTCGGAACTCATGCCCTACATTTGCTCTGTACCCATGGATCACACAAAAAAAGGGACCTTGGCCTTTAAGGAGGAGCAGTCACAAGGACATGCTGACCTCCTTGGCTGTTAAGTGCACCGGTGCAGAAAGAGTTATAGAATAGATGTCTCATTGTCTTATCTCCCCTTGGGGTTCAGACTGCTAAAGCTCAGTGAGACTCAGAGTAATCAGGGGAGACAGTGAGGCTATTAAGAGGACCACATCTGAGGGATATGATGAAAATCAGAGTCAGTATAACAGCTGACTTTCATGAAGTCCTCACTGTGTTAGGACTTGTAGCGGGCACATTACATACGACAACTCATTTAACTTATGCTAAGCAAGTTAGAAACGTGCCTGTCATTTCCTAATAAATTCTGGCATCATCTTCCCCTCCATACTTTCTTCCTTGAAATCAGTTTCTTTTTTAAAATTATACTTCAAAAAAAGTCTGTATCTATTTTTATAGCATGGTTACCTCCTTAATCATCAGTTTTATATTCTGCTTTTATACTAGAAATATTTCCCATGGTGGTACTATTCTTCTAAAACATGACTTTTAATGCTACCTAATGCCTTGTCCTTGGTTTGCAGCACACAAAATTGAATACTTTCCTATTTGCGGATACCCAGATCATTTCCAGTATTTTTGTTGCAATGCATCTTCCTCTTTGACCCGCACAAGTAATAACCTCAGTGTGCTCCATGCCTGCCGCACAGCTGGTGCTGTGCTGCACACCCACTTCATCTCCCAGCAACCTTGTGAGGGATGGGTTGTTACTGCCCCAATTTAAAGATGAGGATACTGAGTACAGAGAAGTGGTGGACATTTCCTTAAATGGAAGGCATTCTTCAAGGTGGGAAAATTGAAGAAGAGCGCATACGTTTTAAACTCCATTCCATAAAGGTCTGTCGGTCAACAGTGACTACATCAGCAGGCCAGCTTGATGGGGTGGCTCCTTGGTGAGCCCTGCACAGCTGAGGCTATGGGTTTCGAGCCTGCCGAGGGGAGGCGCAAGACTGATGCGCGGTCCACCTCCTCAGTCAGTCCACAGGCAGATCTCCAGCTGGATCAGTTGCTTATAGCTGAGCCTCTGTGACGGGGCATCTGAACAAGTGGGTGCTGGCGTCTCTCCCTATGCCACCTTTCCAGAGGTGGAACTGGAACATACGCTCTGGAAAGAGAGGGCTGTGTCCTTCTCACATGCAGCCATGTGAGAAGACAAAATTAACCTAGGGGATGCTTTCTCCTTGACCAACAAAGCCTATGGCACTGAGTCACCAGGATCCCACACACAGAAAGGCCTGAGTGGTCACCGAGGTACGTGAGCTTTGTCCACACCCTGGTCACCCCGAAGGAGTCTCTCTTGTGTTCCTGTCTCGTTGAACTTCTAATCTTTCAGAGACTTCACAAATGCATCCTCCTCCTCTTGGGAGCCTTCCCTGATCCTCTGGGCAGAAGCAAGTAATTATTTCCTAACTCTTCCATGGCTTGTGGCATTTATTTAGCATGAATTTCATTTGCCTCACAAGGTAGCTAGTGATTTTTATTTGCCTCTCTCACTGGAATATGAGTTTTTGAGAGCAGGGACTGTAGTTTAACAGTTTAGCATGGTGGCCTTTGTAGTCACAGACCTGAGTTCAAACCCCAGCTCTCCAATTTATCTTTGCTGTGTGACTTTAAGGCTGTCACTCAACTGCTCTGAGCTTGGTTTCCACCTAGGTTTAACAGGCTAATAATTACAGTCATGGAGTTGTTGTGAAACTCAGATTAGATTGACAATAAATGTTAGCTCTTATAATTAGTATCATTATACTTATACCTTTTCATTTCTGCAGTATCCAGCTTGGGACTTTTACTTACTAATGACTTAATAAATATTTATGACCATGATTGTAATACTCAAGCAAAGCCAAGACATAGGATGTGCAGGGCATCACGATCATGGGCTCTGGACTTGGATTGCTTAGATTCAAAATCTGCCTCGGCCACTTGCTAGCTGGCTGATAGTGTAATTTTCTTGACTTACCCTGAGCCTTGGTCTCCTCATCTTTAAAATGGAAATAAAAATTAATTAATTAATTAATTAATTAATCAATTGCTGGGCATGGTGGCACATGCCTGTCGTCCAAGCTACTCCAGGGGCTGAGGCAGGAGAATGGCTCAAACACAACAATAAAATGAACATGATAAAAGCAACTACCTTCGGGAGGCCTTCATTTAGTTGAGGGAACTAAAGCACCAATGCAATACTCAAAACATAATAAGGACACATCAAAAGTTGTATGATTTCTAGTAAATGGCCTCAACCCCTGGGAATTCTCTCTACAGATCATCAAACGCTGCGACCTCATACTGCTGATGGAAATCAAGGACATCCGCAACAGGATCTGTCCCATGCTGATGGAGAAGCTGAACGGGTAAAGTGGGGGAGGGATGGACCCTCTGAAACCTCAGGGGCAAGTGCAAGGGAACTGAAACTAGCGGGAGAGCCCGCAGAGTACGCTGACCACCAAGTCACGTGGCCAGTGCTGGCCAGGCTCTGCCCTCGTTCAGCCATGGTCCTGGGAACTTTGAGCTAGCTGGTTTTAATATGATAAAGTAAAAATAGAGGAAACAAGTGAGGAGTTAGGACTGAGAGAGACACGAAAGCAGCAGAGAAGCAGCTGAGCTAAGAAGTCTGTTATGAAGAAAAGACTAAATGTCAACAATAGAAGAAAGAATCGATAAAATTATGATGTGCTCACAAGCTGGAATATTATTCAGCTGTTAAAAATCATGTCTGCTACTGAATAAGTTACACTTCTGAACTTGCTATTTTCAGTATATTGTGGCCATTTTTCCATGCTACAATATTTAGCTGTAAATAGAGCAGCTCATTATGTTACCTTTTACACAAATTTGGGTGTATTTGTGTTTGGCTGAGCACAGAAGAAAGACTGACAAGGTAGACCCACCTGGTAATAGTGGTTATTTCTGGGGTGTGGGTGAAAAGTCAATGGGGAGCAAGTCAGTGAAGGAACAAGGAATATTTGCTTTTTATTTTAGTATGATTTGAATATTTTACAATCAACCCATGTGGATTTTATAATTTAAAATTCAATAAAAACCAACAAGTAATGTCCTTGAGTTGTTTTAGATGATATTGGATGATATGCGTGACTTATATTCCTTCTTAATAATCAGTAGATCCACTGTGTTAGTCAACTTTCCATCACTGTGATAAAAGACCCAAACCCAAAAGATCAACACCTTATAAGGAGGAAAGGTTTTTCTCAGCTTGTAGTTTTGGAGGCTCCGGCCTGTGGTTTGGGGCCATGTTGCTTTGGGGCCTGTGCTGAGGCAGAACATTATGGTGGCGGCATCAGCAGGGCCTCATGGTGGCAGAGAAACGAAGAGAAAGAGAGGAGGAGGGAGCAGGTGCCAATACCTCCTTCGAGGCCAGTCCCCCAACCTCACTTTCTCCCTCTAGGCCCCTCCTCCAAGGTGCCACTACCCAGTGACCAAGGCTTCAACACTGGGCCTTTGGGAGACACTTCTCAGCACCCCCAACTCACAATCACCCTAGCGTGAGCTAAAACCACATGCAGATGCTCCCTTCCCCACTGAATGAGAATATCTAATTCTCACCTCAGCCTCCAAGAGTGCAGGGATTAGAGACATGCACCACCAGGCTGGGTGAGAATTAGAATTTTAAACGAACTTCTCTGGTGATTCTTATGTGCCTTAATTTATTTTATTTGTTTATTATTTATTTATTTATATTTTTTGTGGTGCTGGTCATCAAACCCAGAGCCTTATGCATGTTAAGCAAGTGCTCTACCACTAAGCTGTACTCCCAACCTGATATGTCTTACATTTTTAAAACTTCAAATATAAGTATTTTTTGTAGATAATTATAAGATTAAGTAACAACCGGAATATACAATATGTACCGTGTTCACTTAATTATGTTTAAAAAAATGTAAGAGTCAAGGGAAATAATACACTAATGTTGGCAGTGACTATGTTAATGTACAAATTTACTAAAAACTTAGGAGTAATTTTTCCATGTTTTCTGTACTTTCCAACGAGAATGTTACATTCCCCAGTTTTCTTACGAAATATCTCAAACATACTTAAAAGCACAGAGATATTCTAACCAACAGCTGTGTATCCGCCACCTGGATTTAACAAATAGTAACAGCCTGGCTGGCTTTGGCAGTCAGGAAAACTCATGTTGTTTCTTAGCAATGAAAGGTCAGTTTGGACTCACGAGGCTGGAGAGCGACAGCCAGGCGTCACCTCCTGCACACAGAGGGCCTCGTGGCCTTGACCTACCCTCCCCCGGGCTCGGCTGAGCTTATGGCTGTTAGCCTCAGCCAGTCTTGTTCCCAGATCTGATCTTCAAAAGATGGAGATGCAGGGAGTGTAGCCTAGGGGTTAGGAGCCCATGCTCAAATCACCTGGATCTTGGCCGTGCCATGACCCTGGCCAAGTTATGGCACTTCTTTGTGTTTCGTTTTCTCTGTGTGTACCATGGGGCTAATGTGGAAGCCATCTTCCTTGGATGCCATGATAACTAGATTAACTCGTGCACATAATACCTGGACAGTGCCTGCTGTGTAGCCATGATCAGTAAGTGCTGCTGATGTCTATGACTACTACAAGGAAAGAATTACAATGGCAGGTGATGGCCCAGGGGCCATATGCAACAGCTACCAATGACACCCACATCCCTGGCCAGGCATCTGGCTGATCAGGTTCTATGGGCAGTGTCATTACTCCCCACAAAGCCTGGAGGGGTGGGTACTGTCCTGCTTCCCTTACAGCCAAGGCAGGTTAGATGCAGAAAAGGCCAGCTTCCTGCAGTGAAAGCTCTGTAGACTATTTGCCTCTCCTGGGCTCCCCAGGGCTGGGTTTGGCTTAAAGCACGTGTTTGAAGTCCCAGGGATTTCTGTAATCTAAGTTGCCCCCTAAATACCCCCTCTGTTCTTATCTAATAACCCTAAAACTCTGCCACAGCTTTAGCCATGCACTAGATCTTTTTGTGGGCAGGTGGGGTGAAACTGTGTCAGGCTGTGCCTGGAGTTATCAGCAGACTTGGCAAATGCACAGAGTCAAGATAGCCCAGGGCACGTGAGGGGTCAGGCAGGGATTTGCGATCATAGTCCCAGGACTTGGGAGAAAGCACCTGGGAGGTTCAGAGGCGAGAATGTTCCTGCCTTTGATGAACGCTCAGGAACGGCACATGGACAGGTGGCCTGACGAGGTCAGCTCCACCGGAAAGGAGGAGCCACAGCTCAACAGGGGCCAAAACAGAATTTCCAATTCTGCCTAAATAATCTATGGGCTTAGTGGCTCCCGTAGGAGCAGGCCAAATCTTGTGAGTTTGAGGATGACTTAGGTCTGGGTTCAATCCCAGCTTTGTCCTCTTAGACTATAAAAGGAGGTAATGATACTATCTTCCTTTGTAGGACAAGAAATAAGGGCTAGGGATGTAGTTTAGTGGTAGAATGCTTGCCTAGCAAATTTGAGGCCCTGGGTTCAATCTCCAAAAATGAAAAAAGAAAAAAAAAGCCAAGTATGGTGGTACACATCTGTAATCCCAGTACTGACAGCCTGAGGCAGGAGCATCACAAATTCCTGCCTAGCCTAAGCAACTTAGCAACTCCCTGTCTCAAAATAAAAAAGATTAAGGGTATATAGCTCAATGTGAAGGGCCTAAATTCAATACTCAGAACTGAGAGAGGCAGAAGAAAAAGAAGAAAAAGGAGAAGGAGAAGATGGGAAGGAAGGGAGGGAGAAAGGAAGGAAGGCAGTTAGGCAGGCTGTAAGGATCTGGCAGATGTTTCTTATCAAACTCAAAAATTGTGTGGTAGCTCATTCTTGTAATCTCAGAACTTAGAAGCCTGAGGCAGGAGGATCACTGTGAGTTCAAGGCCAGCTTGCACTACATAGTAAGATTCTGTCTCAAAAAAAAAAGTTTACGGGGCCGGTGAGATGGCTCAGCGGCTTAAGCGCCTGCCCGGCAAGCGCGAGGGCCCGAGTTCAACTCCCGGATCCCACATACGAAAAAGGGGCCGGTGATATCGCTCAGCGGCATGGGCGCCTGCTGGCGCGCGAGGTCCTGAGGTCGACCTCCCCGGTACCCACAAAAAAAAAAAAATTTATGAATAGTAGCCCTTCCACGTGATGCCACTGGTAATATGAAGGCAGATTAGAGAGGGGGGATATACGCAACAGGAAGATGTTCATTCTATAACATGCAATGTGAAATCTTCATGTTTTCTAGAAATTCAAGGAGAGGAACAACATACAACTACGTGATTAGCTCTCGGCTTGGAAGAAACACATATAAAGAACAGTATGCCTTTCTCTACAAGTAAGTGTAATCTATGCTCTTTGAAACATGGTCCACTTAAAGATGTGACCATGAATTGAATCAAAATATATGTGCTTCAAAACCAGATTTTGCTTTCTAGCCAGTTCTCAGTATCAATCAAAACAATTGCTGTCAAAACTGGAGCTGGTGCAAAGTATTAAATCTTGGGAATCAAAAACACGAGCAGCTTCCTAACACCTGGCTGGTTGGTGAAGAGGATAGGCACCAAGGGCAGGGGTTCCTCACACTTCATGGTCAAATCCTGGCCCTGAGCTGCCCTGCACAGCTGACTCCAGAACTCCATGATCTCATTGTCTTCCTACTAGTGATTTACAAGTATGTCTGCACAGTCACTTGTGGGTGCCCCAAGTAAGGAGTACCACTGAGATCCTCAGGTCCCAGACAGCTAAGGTCCCAGATCTTTCCTCTTTCGGTGGAAGCTAACAAAGCCATGGGAACCTACTCTCTATTTCTTCAAAGAAGTAAGAAGGGCTTCCTTTTTTCTCTTCTAGGGAAAAGCTGGTGACAATGAAGGAAAATTACCTCTACCATGACTTCCAGGATGGAGACACAGATGTGTTTTCCAGGGAGCCCTATGTGGTCTGGTTCCAGTCACCCCACACTGGTGAGACCCACCAGCCCCTCTTGTCCGTGACCTCCCTAGAAGTCCATGAGCAGGCAGCAGCTGTAAGCACTCTCAAGCAGTGTCCCAGGGCTCAGACAGCATCTGGGAGGAACTGGGCTCTGAGGACTATGTGCTGCTCCTAACCCTCAGAAGGGGACAGGGTAATGTACATGGATGGCATCAGGCCTACTTTTCAGCGTCCCCAGACATGCAACCGCCCAACCTGTTCCACCTTCTGGGGTCAGGGATAACTCCATTCTCTTTGGACCATTTAGCTCATGAAAATGATTTACTGCAAGTCCTTGGTCCCTGTCCAGTTCCTTAATTTTTAAAAGATTCAAGTGATGGCCTGCAAGAGTCTCATTCTCCCTGCAGTAGACACTAGCAGTGTCCTCCACAGACCGGGGGAGGGAACCCGAGCCAGCTGTTCCCCCAGGTCCAGTGCTACACTAATCCCTCATCAAGTGCTGGCACCCTGTAATCCTTGCAACAGACATCAAGGTAGAGAACAGGATTATCCTCTCTTTACGTTTGAGGAAACCGAGGTTCAAAAATGTGTAGTCACTTGTCCATGTCACCCGGCTAATGAAGTGGATGAGCCAGGATTGTAACCTAAGGCACCATCTCAACCACCACACCACACTCAAGGTAATCAAGAAGTAAATGTGGTTTGCAGATTGCAGCCACACGGAATCAAAGACCGTTTTTCTCAGTACTCACTATTTGCCAGGCTCTGTTGGCACCAGAGAAGACAGATGAGGTTCCTTGTGAAGTTACACTGGAGTAGAGGTGAAAGATAATGGCCAGATAAATACATGCAGGGCTGGGGGTGGAGCTCATGGTACAGCACACGCCTGGCATGCACAAGGGCCTAGGTTCAGTCCCAGTACCAAACAAACAAATTAACATACGCAAGGTTATAAGTGTGTACGTCTGCATCTATACTATACAGTGGTACCTCGGTTCATAGACTTGATTCTTACCACGATTCTGGTCACAAACCACATTGGATGAGAACCAAATCAAATTCAATGATTAGGTTCAATGTTGACCTTATGGGGAAATTTGACTTGGTGCTCATCCGGTTCTGTTTTCAACCAGAATCATGGAAAGAACTAAGTTCGGGAGTCGAGGTTCCACTGTACCAGCATAACCTTCCTGACTTAGAAATTTCTGCCGGCAGTTAATTAGCTCAGGGGGAGGAGCACTGTAAGAGAAGTTGGAGGAGGGAGCTGCTGAGGGCAAGAAAACCCTTCAGAGAGCATGAGCAGTAATCCTGTTTGCCATGCACACACTTCACATTATTCTGGCCAGGAAGAGCCTTCCCACCCCCAAATAATTATTCCTGCTCGAAGAGAGTCCCGAGCCTTTGTGGATTTCTAAACAAACCTGTTTGTTCTGAGCTGCTGCACTTTCCTTCACTACTCCCTCTTCCCTGGGATAGCACTGCCCATTTAGAGCTTTCCCTGCTGTGCCAGGAAACCTCCTCTGTCCCCTCGACCTGAGATTAAGTTAGCTATTTTATCCATCCATTTATCCATGTGTTCAGTCAACAAACCCTTTTGAGCACCTGCCATGTGCATTGACCCAAGCACAATCTTTCATTAAAAGACACTAATAAGGAAATGGAAAAAGATATATGCAACTTATACTAACAAACGGCTCATGTCAAGGATAGATAAAGAATCCCAGCACTCTGGGAGGCTGAGACAGGAGGTGTGCAAATTCAAGCCCCATGCGATGTGCAGCACTATGCTAGGTTCTGGAGCCAGGATGGTGAGGGGTCACTGAGCTCAAGGTCCAGTGGACCACAGGCGGAAGTGAAGGAAGTGACTTTGGAGCATGCAGAAAGTACCCCAGTGTGCACTGAACAGTAGGTCCAGGGGCCGGTGAGATAGCTCAGCGGCATAAGTGCCTGCCTGGCAAGAGCAAGGTCCTGAGTTCGGCCCCTGGTACCCACAAAAAAAAAAAACAATGGGTCCAGGGGTTCACCTCAGGTGGGGTGACCAGGGATGACCCCTTGGAGGTGGCATGGGGCTGTGACCTAAGGAAGCTACCATACAGAGGGCTGGGAAAGGGATGCAGGGGGATAGCATGAAAACTCAGGAAGTGAGAGGGGGTGGAGGGTGTGCAGCGAGATGGGGCAGAGCTGCAGAATGAGGCTGAGGCAGGAGGAGGTGAGCTGGAGGGCAGCTAGGGTACAGCCTGAGCCCTGGAGACAGACAAGTCAGGGTCCCTGCTCCCACTGTGTGACTTGAGCAAGGACCACCTCACAGCCTCTGCCTGAGGCAGGAGTGGGCCCCAGGCAGAGAGTGAGGCGCTGCCTCGGAAAAGGCGCTCAGCAGGGCAGCTGTGGCTGCAGGGGGTCCGCGTGACTCCGAGGCTAGCGCCCACGGCCACACTCAGGCCTCGGTCCCCAAGGGAAGGTGTTCAGACTACCCACAAAGGCCATCTTATTTTGTAAATATCTTTTAGGGGCTCTATCCTTGATTACGAGAAGAGTATAAATTGGCAAGCCTCAAACCACCCCACCCCGCCCATACTGAGAATTGAACCCAGTGCCTTCGCACTGAGCTAACTCCCTTTTTGTTTTATTTTTGAGACAGGGCATCACTAAGTTGCCCAGACTTGGCTTGAATTTGCAGTCCTCTTGCCTCAGCCTCCTAAGGGCTGAGATTATAGGCAGGTGCCACCGTGCCCAGCTCCAGCAGTTTTTTAATTAGAAAAAAATTGTTTTCTATTAGTACAAAAGCCAAAAAGATTCATTCTATTTTAAAAATATAACCATGCATATATATATATATATATATATATAAAATCTCATCAATTAAAAAATAAGAAAAATAGGGGGCCGGTGAGATGGCTCAGCGGCTTAAGCGCCTGCCTGGCAAGCGCAAGGGCCCGAGTTCGACTCCCGGAACCCACATACGAAAAAGGGGCCGGTGATATCGCTCAGCGGCACGGGCACCTGCTGGCGCGCAAGGTCCTGAGGTCGACCCCCTGGTACCCACAAAAAAAAGAAAAATAAACCAGAAGAAAATATAGTTTTGCAAAAATAAAAAGAGAGAAAATAGAACACACCCTCAGGACCAGCAAGGAACACTGCAAACCAGCCTTTTCTTGGCTGTGAAGGGCAAGTGGCAGAAAGTCTTTAATGTACTGAAAATAAGTGGCCCAACCAGTCGTGGTGGCGCATGCCTGTCCTGTAATCCTAGCACTTGGGAGGCTGAGGCAGAAGGACTACCGAAAGTTTGGAGCCAGCCTGGGCTACATAGTGAGTTCAAGGCCAGCCTGAACTGCGTTGCGAGACCCCATCTCAAAAAACCAAAAATAATAAAGTAAAAATAAACAGGCCAATGATCCTAGGATCTAAATCTCTGCCACAGTTGGACCGGCGGCCTGCAGGACATGGCCCGTACCTTCTAGAAAGGAGAACTTATTTCCTCATGACATACTTGTGGGAACTTGACAGGGAGCATGTGACCTCTGCTGCTTTCCTGTTCCTCAGCTGTCAAGGACTTCGTGATTGTTCCCTTACACACCACCCCTGAGACCTCCGTGAAAGAGATCGACGAGCTGGTGGACGTCTACACGGATGTGCAACGCCGATGGAAGGTGGAGGTGAGTCCTCTGTGTTTGTCATTGAGCAGAGGCAGAAACTGGTCCTGGAGTAGGAAGGCGAGGAGCAGGACACGTGTACTCTGCCACCACTCCGTAGCCCTATCTGGGCCTGTCAGCCTCGACAGCCCTCTTGCTAACTGCCCGGGGCCATCCCTGTGGGTCTCGGACTCCTACCGTGCACCATTTATGACGGACGCCATTTACGGAGTGACTGGCTGGTGCCAGGAACCGTGTGGAGCTTGACATGGACAAGTATAATTCAGCCCCTAATAATCCTATGAGGTAACTGCTTCCAACAGGCCCACTTTGCAGCTAAGAAGAGCGAGTCATAGAGAGGTCAGGAGTGTTTCAGTGGCAAATGACAGGCTCTCAACCTGGCTGATGAAAACAAGGAGCAACTGATGTCTGCCATCCCTAGGGCCTGCCTCACTTCCTCATCCGGAAGCCAGGGAGCTACCACCTGTGGCCATGAGGTCTGCGAGAGCCCTTGGCAAATGCGGAAGTGCTCCAGAGGGCTGTTCTTCCAAATTCCTCTCTTGTTCTCCCAGGAATGTGACTCCTGGGATCCTCTTCGTCCTCCTCAGTTCCACTGTTCAATGTACAAATTGAGTGAAGGGTGAACTCACTTGGCCAGAGTCGGGAAAAGAGAAAGACTTGTTCATTCATTCTAAAAATTATGAAATCATTCATTCATTCAAGAATACATTGGGCCGGTGAGATGGCTCAGCGGCTTAAGCGCCTGCCCGGCAAGCGCGAGGGCCCGAGTTCGACTCCCAGAACCCACATACGAAAAAGGGGCCGGTGATATCGCTCAGCGGCACGGGCGCCTGCTGGCGCGCGAGGTCCTGAGGTCGACCCCCCGGGTACCCACAAAAAAAAAAAAAAAAAGGATACATTGAGCTTCTATTGGGCATCAGTCCCTGGGCAGGTGTCAGTGTCCCAAAGGTGAACAGGGGAAATTCTTGCATGAGGGACCTTTAGGTGAGGCAGACTTGGGTTTTGTTCTTGACTTCACTCCTTGAACCACCCTGTTGTGTGGCCTGGAGGAGGTAACACACGATTAATGGTTAATGGCGAATGGCTCCCGGTTAATGGCGCTGTCTACCTTCTAGTGTTTACTGTTGTGAGGTGTGATTCAAACTCTGTCAGCTCTGTCACATGCGGGACCCACACTTAGTGAAAGCTCAGCATAGCATGCCTGTGTTAGTGGACGCTGGATGGTCACTCGGGGGAGACATCCTGGCCTCCACGGTACCTGTCGGTCTGGGAGGAAGCCGTGACCTCTGAGGTCAGGAAGACATGTTCCTGAAGAACATTCTGAAGCCAGCAACCGCCCCAAGCAGTAACTCAAACGAGGAAATCTGACACTTCCTCTGCTTTGGGGAATGTTAAAATTCTGTTCCAGGAGCCCTACAGGGAAAAATACTTCCAAGATAGCAAGTTTCTGTTGGTGGCCTGGGGTGGGGATGGACATCTTTCCCTGCGGAGCCTCCCCTTACGGCTCCTCCCACTTCCTCGGGACAAGATTTCCACAGGTCTAAGTTTCCAACCTCAAAACAATAGGAGAGAGAGAGAGAGACTGGTGTCAAAGCTGGCAGTACCCCACCCAAGTACATTTTTCCTGCTTGGAAACAAAGGTGTTGATTCATCCATATGTTTATACCCGCAGAAGTTTGAGGCAGAGACAAAAGATGTGAGGGAATATCTTGGCTCGATTCTTGTATTCCCACCTCCTTCTGCACGCTGAATTACAGAGGCGAGGTGACTAAGAACAGGACGGAGCAGTGGGAGCAAACACCCTCCTCTGTATTAAGAACACACTTTTTACCCAGGCCAGGCGTGTGGGGCATGCTCACCATTCCACTGCTCTGTGAGGTTGAGGCAGGAGGACTGAGAGCTCAGGCCCAGCCTGGGGAATTTAGCAACTTAGTGAGACCTTGCCTCAAAATAAAACATAAAAAAGGGCTGGGGATGTAGCTCTGTGTGAAGGCCCTGGGTTCAATCTCTAGCACAAAAACAAACAAACAAACAAACAAACAAACAAAAAACCCAACCAACTAAACAAAAAAACGTTCTTTGTAGTCACCTGCCAGATAGTCTTCAAAGCTTGGACTCGGTTGTAAACTGTGGCCTCTTCTTTTAAAATTAAGAGTAAAATTCAGACAGACCCTCTAGGGCTGCCATACCAAAGTGGCAAAGCCTGGGTGGATTAAATGATACAAAGGTGTTTCTCACATGTTTGTGGGCTGGAAGTCCAAGGTCAAAGTGTGTGAGCAGGCTTGGTGCCTTCTGTCTCCTTTCTCATTGGCTAGTAGCTTATCAGACAGTCCTTCCCTTCCCTTCCCTCCCCTCCCCTCCTCCCCTGCCCACTTCTCTTCCTCCTCTTCTGCATCCTCCTTCTCTTTTTCTTCTCCTTCCTTGTCTTCTCCTTTCTTTTCATCTTCTTCTTTTCCTCCTCCTCCTCTTCTCCTGCTTTCTCTCTCCCTCTCTCCCTCCCTCTTTCTCTCTTCCTCCCTCCCTCCCTCCCTCCTCCTTTTTCTTTTTTGAGACAGGGTCTTGGGGTCTTGCACACGCCAGGCTGGCCCAGACTGGCCTTAACACGTTCCTGCCAGCTTGAACCACTGGTAGTGCCTGTATAACAGTCTCATCAGGCAGTTTGTATCACCCAACTGGACTGTCCCATGCTGCCCAAAGGGACAGCCATGCATGTACCACTGGTGGTTCAAGCTGGCAGGCGTGTAATACACTCAAATCAGAGTTGGCCAGCAGCAAGACATCCAAATCATGGCCCTATCATGAATGTGTTAAACTCACCACCCTCCTGAGTGCTGGAACTACAGGAGTGCACCACCACACCCAGCTAGATGGTCATTTTCTTATGATATCCTCACATTGCCTTCTTTTTGTGTCTCTCTGTGTCCTAATCTCCTTTTTCTCTCTTTTTCTCCTGTGGTGCTGGGGATGGAACCTAGGGCCTTGCACTCGGTGTGTTTTACCACAGAGCTCATCTCCAGCCCCTCCTGTTTTTACAAGGACACCTGTCCTACTGGATTAGGGCCCACCCACCTGATGTCATTTTACCTTAATTTCCTCCTTAAAGACCCTATCTTCAAATACAGTCACATTCTACAGTACAGTACAGTACTGGAGGTCAGGACCTCAGCATATGAATTTGGGAGTGAGGCGCCATTCAGGTAATAAAAGACCCCTTTATTTCCTGGGCGTGGGAAATGGAATCATTGCTGAAGTCCTGAGAGAAAGCAGTGTACACCAGTGAACCCCAGGTGACAGCCCTAAAACATGTCTTTCAGAATTTCATTTTCATGGGTGACTTCAACGCTGGCTGCAGCTACGTCCCCAAGAAGGCCTGGAAGAACATTCGCTTGAGGACCGACCACAGATTCGTATGGCTGATTGCAGACAACGAGGACACCACAGTCAAGAAGAGCACGAGCTGTGCCTATGACAGGTAGGCACCTCTGCAGGGCCGCTGGCCACATGGGGCCTCCAGGTGGGCGAAGCTCAGGCCAACTTGGAGGGCGGCGTCAGCAGCATTTCATGGCCCCTGCATCAGGGACCTTGTGCAGTGTAGAACTGCATGCCCCGAGGCAGTAGCCCTGGGCACCAGAGCTTGGCAGTGGCCAGCACTGATATCAAACAGGCCTAGATTCAAATCCTGACTCTGCCACTTACTATGTCTATGACCAAGATACCTACGCTCTCTGTGACTTCATTTCCTCACTGTAAACTGGAGACTGCAGTTCGGCCTCAGTTGTGGAGATATGACAAGGATTAAATGAAGTAATATATGTTACATGAAATAACGTATAGAAAGCTGCTGGCACAAGGAATGTTTGGCACGCACTCAATACATTCATGGGCTGTTACCTCTTCTCTCACAATGATGCACCGTGGTTTGGTTTTGTTTTGTTTTGTTTTTGCACTCCTCAGGTTTATTTTCCAGGGCTTCACCTGCTGAAGAAGCCCACGCCTGGCAGTTCCTGACATGCAAGGCTGCACTCATGACCTGGTGCATGCACTGTGTGCCCCGGCAGGCAGGGGGTTAGTGCAGGCTGACCCCTCAGAAGGTCCTGAAGAGCTGGTTGGGGAGGGAGCCCAGACGCAGGAAGGACGTCTAGGCCTCCTTCTCCAGGGCAGCCAGCTCCTGGACGGTAGGAGGTGCCACGTGGCCTTTGTAGTTTCCACCCCCAGTGGCCCTTTTCTGACCGTAGGTAACTTTCCCATCAAATTCGTCCACTGGAACCTTTACATCTGCCTCCACCTGAGAAACGGTGCAGTTCAGGTGTTCTCCTATCTCAGAGAGCAGCTGCATCTCGTTGTACCAGGTGGTGCAGCCACCATCCTCCTTGAGCCTGGTGTTGCAGCAGCCCTTCCCGCGACTGCTGCACACGTGGTACTAGATCTTTTCTTTTTCTGTCACCACCAGGGAAATGGCCAGGCCCATCCTTTCTGCTCTTCCAACGCAGCTGATGCGGTGGACGTAGTTTTGTTTTTCATTAGGCAGGGTCACATTTATAACATAAGGAACACCATGGATGTCAATCCCTCTAGCAGCGACATCTGTGCAGATCAAGAATCCTGCGTCCCCTTTCTTGAATCTTTCCAAGTTCTGCTTTCTCTCATGGGCTTCCTGTCACCATGAAGACATGAACCGTGGTTTATTTACGCAGTCCCCATCGATTACTATCAAGGGTTTGCTGTTATAAACACTGTTGAAATGAACATCCTGTATGTGTATTTTTGGCAAATATTTATTATTCCTGTCTGTGTATTTTGGGCAAATATTTATTATTTCTTCTGGGTACAACTATAAAAATGAGAGCAGTTAGTGCAAGGTTATTTACACTTTGAAAACTTCTGCTTCCCGCTCCTAAATTCAAACGATACATTTAAATAATAGCATTCCCTTGTACTTTTCAAGTCTCATTGAGGGTTTTTGAACGCTTTCATTTTTGCTCTTTCAATCAAGAAGGAAGTGGTGGGAGTCAGCAGAACACAGACCACAGGCAGAGTAGCCCCTGGGAGCTCAGTTCCTGGGTGGCCGCGGCTCAGAGTTCAGCCTGCTGCTGCAGGAGAACAGCTGGCCTCCTTGTTGCTGCTGGCTTTCATTTCCATCCCCTGGCCTCCTCTGTTCCTCTTGGGACTTTCAGATCTGGAATTTCCTCTGCAGATTTCACTGCTCTAGCTCTTGAAAGTGGAAGCCCAGGGTAGGAAGTTGCAGGAGGCAAAGCACTAGGCTTCCCTTCGCCCCCACTCCGAAGGCCTCCAGTCACGCTGGGAGACACCACTAGATCCCCGCACTTTCCCCTTCTGGCGTCTTGGGCAGGTACAGTCCCTTCTCCAGCCGCGTGTTCTCCCTGCAAATGAGATGGGACAGATAGAGAAGAACGATGCAGAAGAACAGCTAAGCACGAGGAAAGATGCCCAAGGCAGAACAGGTTGGGGTCACGTTTCCCTGGTTCTGTAGCCATTATATGCCAAAGGATGGTGGGATTACACGGGATTTTTTAAAGATTACTTTCTTATTTTAATGCTTTAAATTTTCTGCATTCTACAACAACATGTGTAATTCTTGGGGTTTACAAATGATTTTTTAAAAATGGACCTAGACAAGATGGTCTCAATTCCAGTCCATGTCCTGTGACCAAATATTTGTTGAACATCTCCATATGACAAGCACTGGTGGACATGAAAGACCCCAGGCCCTGGCTCGTACCCTGGCCTGGAAGGGAAAATGTAACCTGAAAGCAGACCCGTGCTCATGCTGGAGAAGCCAGAAACCAAACAGCCTTAAATATATTGCTTTTTGCTCTCTGAGTCTTAAAAATGGCTTTCACAAGTCTCCAACTTAATATGAAGAAGAGCTTGCATTTGGGCTGAATAGAAAAGAGCCACAGGGCTGGCGGGTGGCTCAGTGGTACAGGGCTTACCTAGCATGCTTGAGGCCCTAGGTTCAACCCTCAGCACTGCAAAGCAAAACAGCAACAACAACAAAGAAGGAGCCAATGTGCCCCCCTTTGCATGCCTCAGGCAGGCCGCCAGGACCCATGTGGATGCCACCTGCTTGCCCCGTGAGCTACATTAGAGTCCGTTTCCAAAACTCATCTGGCTGCCACATTGCCAGGTGGTGTCATCACTGCCAAACATCTGTATTGTGTTTTTTTCTATTTTTTTTTTAAATCCACTAATTTCTCACTGAAGTAAACTCATTGTTAAAGGATGACACTACAGTAAGAAAACATTATCACGGCCAGGCATGGTGGTGCACACCTGCAGTCCCAGCACTCTGGGAGGCTGAGGCAGGAGAGCACAAGTTTCAGGCCAGCCTGGAACAGAACAAGACCCTGTCTCAAAAAGCAAAGCAAAACAAATACATTGTGTCATTTGCCATAAATCAAAGAAATTAAGAAGAAGCCCAGTGAAAACTGTCCAATTCTCCCTTATTTCTCTTGCCTGAAGGATGCTTGCTCTGTCTTTGTCAAAGTGGAGGCTTAGAGAGGTACTAAAGATAAGAGAAGTTCTCCATAATCTAGTCAGGGCAGTGAAGAGGCATCAAAAGAGCAGCAACGTTCTCAGTGTGCGTGTCGTTACTGCATCTGTGTGTTGTCTGACACCTGCTCTCCCACCTCCAGGGACACCTGCCCATGCTGAATACTGTCCTGTGCCCACAGGGCCATGGCGGGCCTGGATTCTCCTTTGCAATTGTAGGAACCATCCCCTGGTGTTGCCAGCTGGAACCAGACATAGACTTGGAGCCCATGTGAAAGGGCCATGCTGCTTAGTCATTTCCAGGCATCAAACACAGGCCTTGGTTTGGTTTCAGAAAGTCAACGGTGTGGGTTAACACAATTGTGTTTCCTCCCCTTGCTCTAGAATTGTGCTTCGAGGACAAGAGATTGTCAGCTCTGTGGTTCCCAACTCAAACGGTGTCTTTGACTTCCAGAAAGCTTATCAGTTGTCTGAAGAGGAGGTAAGGCTGCCGTCTTTCTTTCTGTGCCACCATCTGGGAAAGGCAAGCTGCTGTCACTCTTTGAGGTCAGCATTGAAGACCCCACTTTGGACGCTGAACCTTGAGTCTCAACGTTGATTCTGCATTTTGAGATCCTGCCAAAATTTCTTTCCCTTCCTTTCCTTTTCTTTCTTTGTTTTTTTTTTTTAAAGACAGGGTCTCACTATGAAGTCTAGGCTACACTTGAACTTGCTATATGTAGCCCAGGCTGGCCTCAAACTTGTGATTCTTCTGCCTCAGCCTCCAAAGTACTAGGGTTATAGGCATATAACACTGCACCTGGCACCTGCCAAAATATCTGATTGAGTTGGGCCAAGGATGATGCTCACTCATCTGCTGAGTGACTTCAGGCATTTCGTCTTCCCTCTTGTTCCTGAATTTGCTCATCACTAAAATGATGGCACGTCCGTCCCAGGCATCTCCTAAACCCAGATCTACCTACTCTTCTCCTTACAGGCGTTGCAGGTCAGCGACCACTTTCCAGTTGAATTTAAACTACAGTCTGCAAGGGCCTTCGCCAACAACAGAAAATCTGATCCTCTGAAGAAGACAAAAAAGGCCAATCGCTCCTAGATACAAGGGCACCATTTTATTAACCATCTCCTGCCACTGAATAAAATGGCTCTAACAGTACAAACCTCTCCCTGTACTCTCAGGAAAGAAAACCGGTCCTGCTGCTTTTATTTTCCACGAGTTAATTCTGCCTCAGCCACACTGGAAGGAGGGTCTTCTGTTATTCCTTCCTGGCTCCTACCTCCTCTGGGCTGCCCAAAAGGAAACCTGGGCTTCCGCAGTCTGAAAAGAAGGCTTTCGCTCCAGGAGCTGGAGCCCCTCATCCCCCAGACAAGCTCTCCACCAGCCCTGCCACAGGAGAAGCTGCAGGAGGATGAGCATCAGCCTTCAGCCTGTCCCCACGAGAAGCTCTCCCAGGAAACGAGCAGAAACCCCAGGGCCCTAGCTGCCCCCTGTGTGCACAATTAACTGTTTTAACTCTGCCTCTTCTGCCTGAGGCCAGGCCACCATCAGAGCTCACACTGAGGAAGGGTGACAGCCACTCCCAACTGGCCCGCCTGCCTCCAAATTGTCCTCCTCCAGCCAGCCAGCCAGCCCAGTAACCACCAGTGTCATCCTGTGATGCTCCGTTCTGACCACTCCCACCCCATTCCCACCCCTGCCTAGCACCCCTCAGGGCTCTGTCACCATGAGCGGCTCCCCCTATCTTTGGAAGCAGGACCCAGCTCTCCCTGCCCCTCCCATGTCCTCCCTCCCTTGGGGCTTTGGCTCTACCCCATGCCCTACTCTGTCCAGAGCCTGGATTAAGTGCCCTGCATCCCATTCTCTATGCCTGCATTGCAACACTGACCACATTTAACTAGTCACAGGGCTGGTACTGGAGCTCCTTGAAGGTTCTAATGTGACAAAGGCTCCACCGGCTGGCTGAGACCAAAAGATTTTTTTATTTTTCTGCAACTTCTGTGCATCCAGCAACACAGCACCATTTTGCCTGCATACAATGTGCCCATTTTTGTATATTTTGCTGTTTTCCCTGATATTGCTTCTTGGCTTAGGCAGTACATGAACATAGCCTAAATGTACTACAGTACTACAGTACTGAAGCAGCAGCAGCAAAAAAGAATGCCACGCCCTGACGCATCCTCTAGTTTCCTGTCTCAGAAGGAGCCCCTCTACCCAGGCTGTGGTCTTCCACAGAAGGCCTGTCAGAAACGAGCACCATAGGTAACCTTGCAAAATACAAAGTGTGGCATACTGTGTGCATGATTCTGCTTCTTAGTTGTTTTGTTTTGTTTTGTTTTTTCCCCTTAATACATCAGGGACAGTGTGACTGAGGTGTAAGAAAAAGAGACCATAAAGCATCAGTCAGTTCTATCTTGGTGTGACAAATAATCTGAGATAAGTCAGCCTAAAAGGAAGAAAGGCTCCTTTGCCTCACAGTGTCAGAGGCGACAGCCCCTGGCAAACTGGCTCCATTGCTTTTGGCCCCGTGGCCATGATGACAGAACGGTCATGGTAGAGAGCGGGAGCTACAGCAAAGCCACTCAGCTCATGGTGGCTAAGAAGCAAAGAGAGACAGGAAGGTGCAGGATCCCAGTGACCCTCAGAGGGGGCCCTGAGACCCCCTGATGACCGGAACTTTCTCCAATTAAGCTCCACCTCTTAAAGGTCCCACTGCCTCCTAATAGTGCTACAAGCTGGGGACCAAGTTTTTAGCCATGAGCTATTGGGGGAGACTCCAGATCCCGACTATAGCAGCCTGATCTAAAATTATGTAGCATCTGACTGAAGGAATAAAATCCAAAGGGCTCTGAGTAAGCTGGGGAAACCTTCTTCCCCAAACATCCAATTCACCTCTGAGATTTTGTTGAAGTTTTTTTTGCCCCATTCATCTCCAAGATTTTAGGGGAGATGGCAAGGCTGTTAAGATTTCTGTCACCCTTTCACCCCTCTTCTAAGGCAGGAAACTGTCCCAGGAAACTTTCCAATCTCCAAGGCCTAAAGTGGTTAAGCAAGCAATTCACACATGAGCTCATTCTGGAGGGAAAGATCATTCTTTTGTCCCAAAGCACTGAAATCTCCACCAACCAGCATGGCAGGAGCCCTGGCCGCTGGGCTCGGAACTCAGCTGGGTGAGGAGACACAGTTCTCTGTCACTAAGCTGTCACTATGGGCCCATGGCTGTTACTTGAAGTCAGCATGACCTGATGCCCTGTGGCTTCCTCCTCAATAAGATGACAAGATGTACCTCTGCTCCACAGGCATCTGTCGCCTGGCATTTTGGCAAACTGTGCCAAGCAAGAGGCACGTAATGGGGTTGTCCTCATTGCTCACAAACTAATGTTGCTTCTAACCTGCCATACATCTGCATCACTTGGTCTGACCAGAGTGAGGAACACTGGTGTTTTGGGGAGGGGAGGGGACTGTGCCCTGGTCACACTCATCCTTTCAGCCTTGGCTTTGTCCTGAGGACCTGAAGCTTAGTGTACACCCTAAGCTCTGGAAACCAGTTGTTCTGCTAACTCCTAGGCTCTGGATGCCCAGTCTGTCTCAACAGAGCTAGGCCAGGGCCCAGGAACTTGCATTTTTAACAAGCACCCTCATCTAACTCATGTTTGGGTGTGTTCAAGGAAGGTAAACTGAGGACCAGACTTTGAACTCACTTTCCCAGCCATCCTTAGTGAGAAGATGGGTCTCATGATGACTTTCCTTTTTTCTTTATTTGTTGCTATTGTTGTTTTGAGATAGGGTCTCACTATGTAATTCAGGCTGGCCCTGAACTCACTATATAGCCCAGGCTAGCCTCAAACTCACGGTGATCCTCCTGCCTCAGCCTCCTGAGTTCTGGGATTTACAAGCATGCTCCACCATAGCTGGCAGCATGATGACTTTAGACTCATAGTCTGTATTGTCTGCTGGCTGCCCTGGAGTAGGCTGGCTACTTACCTTCAGTTTCCATGCCTGTAAAATGAGGATAGGAGAATCTACCTTATAGGTAAAGTTTAGGTCAGTGGTGGAGGTAAAGCTTTGCGTGCCTGATACCTAGTGAGCCCTCAATAAATGGAAGCATACTCTTACCTACAGGACTTGCTCTGTCACGGGTGTGCAGCTTCAAGCCTTTGGGTATATGCTGCTCTCCCTGAGTTACTTAAAATGAATTGTTGCCGTGCCGAGGTTCCACGGCTTTGTCATTCACCACAGCAGGTATTTGGGCAAATGAGCTCTGAGAAATGGACACACCCTGATTCCAGTCCTTGTTATAGCCTCCTCTGCTGCACCTCTTCCTGTCACATCCCTTTCTTGGCTCCAACATAGAAATCCTCCCAAGTGACCTTCACCCTGTTCCTTCTGTCCCTCCCTTCTCTGAGTCAGCAAATCCGGCTCAAATCTCTCCTTTGGGGGCCGGTGAGATGGCTCAGTGGCGTAAGCACCTGCCTTGCAAGTGCGAGGGCCCGAGTTCGACTCCCGGAACCCACATACGAAAAAGGGGCCGGTGATATCGCTCAGCGGCACCAGTGCTTGTTGGCGCGCGAGGTCCTGAGGTCAACCCCCCGGTACCCACACACAAAAAAAAAAAAATCCTTTGGGTTGGAGAAGGCAAATATAAAGGGCAGTTGCCAAACCAGGGAAGGGCAACAAACTGTAGGTCACATCCCTGTCCCTCCCAGAATGAGAAAAGGCACCAGACCCAGGCAGGTGTGTGGGTGGAAAGCAGAGTCCCTGAGAGAGGTCACACTTGCACCAGTGGCCAAGTCTCCTAGTGAAACTGAAGGAACTGGAATTCCTGAACAATCCCCAAGGCTCCCTGAACAGTCCCGAGGGAGCCAGCATTCCCATGCCATGCACCCACAGGTCACATTTTCAAAGAGTAGCTCACCACGGTCCAATGAAGGGAACGGCAAGAAGCAAGAATACGTGCGTGCATACAGACACATGCACACATGCATGCACCCTCGTGCACACATGCCTCTTTCCGCAGGGTCCCTTTGCTGGCACATGTTCATCGGGCTGGCTGGGTGGCACAACCCATGCTCCTGCCCCTCATGGGTTCCCTGACGGTGGGAAGGAGGATGTGTTCATCACTGGTTTATTCCCTAAAAATTCTTTACTTTCCCCACCAAATACCCTGGGAGCTTCATTTTACTTTTCTGAGTTATCTGCTTTGAGATTCCTGCATGTTTTGAGATCTTTTCATCAATTCATGGAGATTAGAGTGTAAATAGCCTTAGAGACAAACATCGCAAATAGAAGCTGCAGTTTGTAAGGCTTGCTCTGGTCCAGACCGCGTCCTGAGAAGGTGTGGCCTGCACTGTCACTGAATCCCAACTCCAGCACTACGAGCTGGGGGCTGACGCCATCCCCATTCTATACAGAGGAACGTGAGGCCCAGAGCAGTTCAACAACTCGCCCAAGTTCTGCCTGTGAGTAGCAGAGCCTGGCCAATTCACCCAGCAGGCATGGTAGGCCCAGTGCCTAGGGCCCACAGTAATTTTAGGGGTTACAGAAATGATAACTTTTAGATGAAGAAAAATCTTAATATACAATATTAATATGTTTTCTTTATAACAAGATATAAAATATAATTTTTAATATTTTTTTGATGGAGAAAGGGACTTGTGAAAAGTATCTAGGGCCCATGAAAATCATAGTGGGTGGTGGTAAAGACAGAATTCGAATCTGGTCTCTCTGCTCCAAAGTTCTCATTCATCTGTTCTAGCCCCATTTTACTGGTGAGGAACTTAAAGGCCAATGCCACGCAGCAAAAAGGTTGCAGAACCACCGAATGGGCTCCGTGGGGCAACCACCATAGCATAGCATGTGGTCTGATAGCACCACCTGGTGGCCATTCAGGGAACTTCCCTTTGGTCTCATGGGAAACCCAGAAGAGGACCCAGGTCCAGACAGCTGCTGGAAGTAGCCAGGAAACCCATCTGCCCTGGGGCTCCCACTTATCAATGTGTATGCAGGCCAGGGCGCTCCCTCCACTGTCATGGTAACTCACGTCCGTGTGTGTGTGGTGCGTGTATGTACACGTGTGCACGCACACGCACACACACACCTACCCTCACACACCCCTCTTCCAGGGTAGCATTTAACTCCAGAGTTAATACTGGTAACATGTTTAGATTAGCCCTGTCCAGTATAAACACACTGTGAGCCAATGGGTAATTTGAAATCTAGCAGCCACATTTTTTTATAGTTTAAAAAAACAAGTGAAATAAATTTTAATATTTCTATAAATTTAACTCAGGGACTGGCAAACTACAGCTTTAGGATCCAATCTATCCCATCTGGTTTTTTTTAAATAAAATTTTATGGGAACACATCCCACTTGTTTTTGTGCTGTCTGTGGCTGCTTTTGCACTGTAACAACAGAAGTGAATAGTTGTGTGATTGAGACCAGATGGGCCACAAAGCTGAAAATATTCACTATCTGGTCCTTTACAAAGAAAGTTTGTCAAACCTGATTTAACACCGTCTATCCAAATATAGTCATTTCAACATGTAATTAATTTAAAATTTATTAATAAGATATTTTGCAGCCCAGCGCATGCCTGTAAACCCAGCACTCTGGGGAGCTGAGGCAGGAGAATCCTGAGTTAAAGAACAGCCTGGGTAACTTAGTGACTTAGTGAGACCCTGTCTCAAAATAAAACATTAAAGTAAAAAGGACTGGGGATGTAGTTCAGTGTGAAGGTGCAGGGTTCCATCCCCAGTATCACAAAAAATAAAAATAAATACACATTTTTATGTCATATTAAATCTTTGAAATTGAGTATTTCTTTTACATTCAGAACATTTCTTGGTGTGGATATGACACACTTTAAGTGCTTAATGAAACATGTGGCTCGTGTCTGCCGAATTGGAGAGTATGACCTTAGAAAAATGCCTGCAAATAGCATTTAAGTGTTCGTCATTAAATACATAAATAAATAAGTCTCCCTTTAGATTGGACCCAGGTACTCACATGTGCTAGGCAAGTGCTCTACTGCTGAGCTACATCCTCAGCCCTTTTTATATTTTATTTTGAGACAGGGTCTTTGTAAGTTGCCCAGCCAGGCCTGTAATTTGTGATCCTTCTACCTCTCCCTCCCAAGTAGCTGAGGTTACAGGCATGTGCCTCTGTACCTGGCTTCACCAGCCCTTCTTAACAGTCTTGCCAGAGAGAATTAAACCCCTAGGACAGCCACGGGACACATTAGGTACCATGGCAGAGATGGGCTGTTGGGAATCCTTTCTCTTTCTGGAGCACAGGGTTCTAGAGCACAATTCAGCCTCCGCCCACCTAGAAGTCATGTGACTTGTTCTCATCAATAGAATGTGAGAGGAAGTGAGTGTGACAGCTCCAGGCAAAGGCAGTTAACAGTGGGTGTGTTGTCTTCACACTCCATCTCTCTTCTCTTGTCCCCTTGGTGGAGATAGAGGACTCTGGGAAAGACTCTGAGACCTGAGGCAATGACACAGCCGTCAAATAGAGGAAGCCTGTCCTCCACAGCAGCACACAGAGGGTTGTGCACTGAATACCAGCTGGGCTGTGGTGGAAGAAATACATCTTTATTGGCATAAGCAACAAGCTTTTAGGGGTTTACAGCAGAGAGGCAACCTGACTAATATAGGCTCTTAGGGGTGACCAAGAAGCGGTGAGTAAAAATGAAATGACTTCTTCCTCAAACTGTGAGATACACTGGGACCAAGCAACTCTGCTATGGACCCTTCAGCGGAATCTAGAGAAATGGAAAGTAGGGAGATATTCATCATGCTTAGCTCCGTGAGGACTCAGCGAGCGCCCCTCTGCCTCGACTGCTGATGTGACACTGGGAGCTCCACTGTCTCCCCAGGAAAGGAGCGCCCATGCCCACACCTCCTGGTGACAGTAGGGTGGGGACAGCTCTGTGCAGAGTGGAGGTCTGTAAGTACAGACAAGAGCCCCAGGGTGGGCCCAGCGCACCCCAAGGTTAGGCCTGCATTAGCTGCTCCTGGGTACTGAATCATGCTCGGCCGAGGAGGCCGGGCTCTGCAGAACGCAGAGGCATGTGGGCCAGCCGGCAACATATCCCTGCAGCATCCAGATGGATCGTGAGGAAAGGAAGGGAGCAGCCGAGGGCCCTTCCCTAGGAAGTTCACATGAGCTGCTCTGTTCGCCGTGGAACAGGGAAGATGTCACTTTTGATGTAAAAGGTCTTTGTGATGGGCTGGATCCTGGCATAAGTTGGCATCCTGGAGTCCTTCATGGCATCCCCTGGAACATGGCAGAGGCTTGGGTGAGCAAAGGGCTCAGGGTCAGCAGGGAGTTACTGCTACAGCTCTTAAGCTAGGAAAATACTTCTGTCACTTAGGAACAGCTGCTGCCTTCCTAGGCCCCGACTCCTAACTTAGGACCCCGCGCCTCCCTGTGATCTAACAGCTATAGTCTAGTGCCCAGCATGGAACAGGAACACGAGACCTTAAATTGGTGCCACGACCAGGAGCTGTCCTGATGGGCAACACTCCTGCCATCCCAGTTGTTAACTATTTAGGTCCCCAGCTTACTCCAAACTCACAACCCATCGTCACATTTCTCCCATTGTCAGGGAACCCCCACCCGTGCCAGTGTTCCACTGTAAGACCTCCAGAGAGCCCGAGGCTGAACTAGCGCCCCAAATGCCTATAGGCTGCAGTTCCTGCCTGTTGAGCCACCAGCAATAACAGTAATAGCACCAGCTGCCATTTGTTGAGCACTGTGTGCCAGGATTTACATGTATATGTGGCATGACCAAAATATACAGTGAATATCAAAACTTTAAAAAAATATGTTATAGTAAAAGACGCATTGCCATTAATCCCCCCAAAAATACTCCCCTTCCCTTCAAACACACTTATTCCATCATTCTTGTCACTTTCTGAAGCAGTTCTAGATGTCTGCTTTTGAGTATGAGATATATACAAAAATACAGTGAATGCCACTGCCAGGTACCATCCGAAGGAAAAGCAGACTGTGAAAACATTACTGTGCGTCCTCATCCACCTTATTCACCATATCTAGCACCGTGTGACTTCCTGCTCTTCCCCAAAGTGAAAATGGCCATGAAAGGCAAACGTTTTGAATCAATTCAGGACATGAGGCAGCCATGACAGCACAACTAAAGACATTCAAGAAAGAGAACTTCCAGAACTGCTTCAGAAAGTGACACGAAAAATGGGATGAGTCTGTTTGGAGTGAGGTGGAGTATTTTGAGGGGAGGGGGTTATTGGCAATGTGTCTTTTACTGTAATACATTTTTTTTCTTTTTTTTCTTTTTTTTTTTTTGTGGGTACCGGGGGTCGACCTCAGGACCTCGCACGCCAGCAGGCACCCATGCCGCTGAGCGATATCACCGGCCCTTTTTTCCTATGTGGGTTCCGGGAGTTGAACTCGGGCCCTTGTGCTTGCCAGGCAGGCACTTACGCTGCTGAGCCATCTCACCGGCCCTGTAATACATTTTTTTAGAGGCTGAACGTTCACTGCACTTTTCAATCATACCTCACGCAAGGGTGTTTGAGCTGAGCCACCCAGAGCCAAGACAGCGCCTTCAACCCCTCTTCCTTGTGTCTTTTTGTGCCTGCTGGGATGACGAAGCCCCATCTATGACCGTGCTGGGGAGGGGGAAGTGGCCAGCAGTCTGTCATCTGTCCCCACTGACCCCTGAACTGGATTTGGGTTGGAGGTGTGAAGCCAGGGGCTCTCAGAACTTTCCAGGGACTCTGGGGGCAACCACAGCGGAAGGAAACAGTCTCTGCGTCCCTGCCTAGGACCTGACACTGCCCTCGCACCCTGGGAGTGACCAGAGCCAGCCCCTGGCACGGGATTGGCCCTCTGATGATTCGGTTGCTGTGTAAAATACAGGATGTCCAGTCACATCTGGATTTCAGATAAACATAAATAATTTTTAGGATGTGTTCCATGAAATATTCGGGATATACTTGTACTAAAAAGCATTAGTTATCTGAAATTCAAATGAAAACAAGCATTCCATATTTTTCTTTGCTAGATCTGGCAACCTGCGATGGGCATCGGCTTCACAGGCATTGAACATGGACCTGTGGGCCAGGACAGAAGAGGCAGGCAATGCGTGGCACCTAAACTGAGATTTCCCCTATGAATGCAGGCACTCAGTCCTTCCTGCAGGAGTCCTGCATGGGTGATGCTGCCCAAGACGCTGCCCGCATGTCCCCAGCGGGCCTTCCTTGACGGCCCGTCTACCAGGGCAGCCCCTCTGCCACAAGCCCCTTATCCCAGTTTATCTCCTTTTACAGCCTTGACACTCAAAATAGGATCCATGACCCGCAGGCCAGCAGCGCCTGGCACTTGTTGGGCATGCAGGATCTTCTGCCTGTCACCCCTCGGAGCCACCTGCTGGAGGAGCAGAACCTGCCTTTCACAGAGCCCACTGATTGCAGCCTACAGTACAGATTGAAAAATGAGGACCACTGCCTAACACTACATCATACATCTGTTTGTTTGTTGTCTGCCTCTGTGAAGGCAGGGACCATGTCTATCTTGTTTTCTGGTGTATCCCCAAGGACAAAAAAGTAACTGACACATATCAGCTGCTCAGTAAATGTTTGTTGAATGAATGTATGGACCGGAATTCAAACACAGGCCTCCTAATTTCAAATGGAGCCACTCTTGTGAGCTTGTTTGTCCACTAACTCATGGGGGAAGGGGGCACTGCTGGAATTCAGTAACTCCAGCTCCCCTACAGGCTGTGTTAAATGGAGGTGCACATGTCCATCACCCCACCCCACCTCCACTGTGAGGATAATTTCTGCTCTGGTTGCTTTCCCACATGATTTACTCTGAAACTCTAACCTAAGAAGGCAAGTACTGATCAGTCCCATTTTTCAGATGTGGAAACTGAGGGCCAAAGAAGTTAAGGTTCTTGCCTGAGATCACATAATTCAGAGGTAGTAGAACCAATACCTGAACTCAGATCCCGATTCCAAATCAAGTTCCCATTCTCTAGCCCAAGGTCATGAATTTGTGCATTTGTCTGTCTGTTCATTCCATAATCATTGAGTGCCAGCCCCAAGCTGGGAGCTGAGGCAGCATCAATAAGGTAAACTGAGAAAGCCTGGAACCCCAAGGCCTCCCCAGGCCACACCAACAAGCACAGAATGGTGACTCAGTGGGCCCAGGCGTCTCAGAGCTGAGGGAGCACAGAGGTGGGCTCTACAAATCTCCCTGGTGGACTCTCAGAGGTGACGCAGAATTCGGCCCAGCAGAGGGAGGGCTGGGGAAAGCATTCCTAGTGGACAGCAGGCCGAGCTCATGCACCCCTGGGAAGGCTCCAACATGCTTGGGCATAGGGAGCCCATTCAATGTGCCAGGAGAGACGGGTGGTGAAGGACAAGGCTGGGGAGGGTGGCCACCACCTGCCCAAGGCCTTGGATGGCCTTACCCACATGCCAGCCGTATTCCCAAGATGACACAACTGGGTACAGAAACTTCTCCTTCGGTGTTTGCCGATGTCGCTCCCAGAGGTACCTGGCCCGGCCTTGGCCGTCATGGGAGATGCCTTGAAAGAGCAGCTTCAGGGTGCTCTGGGGCACCTGCCGCATCTCTAGGCCCACTGGCTTGCTCTGGCCTGCAGGGCCTGGAGTGGCTCCCCTGGCCTTCTACTCTCTGTCTCCCTGGGGTGGGCATCCCTGGACACCCACTGCCCTCAACTGTTGCTGCTGAACCCCCTGGGTCTCCGGCCCTCCAGCCAGCCTCTCCTTGCTGACAGGGGAGCTGGTGGCAGGCCCTGGGGCCATGGCTGAGGCTACCCTGAAGGGGGCCACCTGGGGCTGCTTCCTGGCCTTAGTCCCCTCCTTCAGGTATTTGTGGCCATAGCGGATATTCCAGGCAGTCCGAGCTGCAGCCTCCTTCTGGATGTGCTCCTGCCAGCAGGCCTGGCTCTGGGAGGTGAACAGCTCCCTCATGGCTGGGAAGAGAAAAATTCTTCCTATACCTCTGCCACCTGTGTTTGGATGACTTGTGTCCATCTCCCAGGAAACGTGCAGCCAATGAGGGCCCAGTTGCTAAGGCCTTGCCAGAGGGGAGGGGCTGGACCACCGAGGGGCTAGGGCTGCACCACCGAGGGGCTGGGGCTGCCTTCAGATAGGACAGACCAGGCTGGAAAAGGGCCACAACCACCTGGGTTCCCCCAGGTGACACAGGGGGACCCACAACCTCTATTCCACACAGTGAACCCCAATATACACCTACTATGTGCCAGGCACCCAGAGAGGTCCAATCTCTTTGGGGTGACATGGCAACTCTGCAGCCCTGCTCCTCTGACCCTCAGCTTTGTCACTGGCCATCTGAGTGACCCCTTCTGCACATAGATGGTGGGAGGAATGTCCCCTGGCATTGGGAGAACAGCATTTGACCATGTATAAACTGCTTGACACAGAGGCTGGCACAAGGGGCGCTGCCCATCAGTCACCATCTAACAAGCACCTGCCAGGTGCGAGCTGCTGTGCTGTGCCAGCGCCTCCCACCTCCTCATTTCAGGGTGCTCATGCCTCCTTCCAGCTGGGAGGTGGAAGCAGGGGAACGCTGAGACACCCCAGGACACCTACTTGGTGCCAGGCCCTGGGCTGGTGGCTTCAGGCTTTATCTCACTTAATCCTCACAGCAATTTACAAACAGGCTGACATCACTTTTCTGGAAGAGGAAACTGAGGCTCAGCAAGGTCAAGTGGTTGTAGTGTTCCTGGGTCCAGACAGGAAACTCCCCGGGAGAGCGACAAGCACAGAGGGAACAGGCAGCATGCCGAAGTCAGCCCACCCCATCCTCATACCCCTGCCTCCCTGACCGGGGCTCCTCTGATGCATGGCAGTAAGAAGGAAGCTACCCCCAGTGCTCCAAGGCCACTTGTCTTTCCACTCTGCTGGGTGTGCTCTCGTTTATTCATTCAACAAACAAGGGGCAGAGCCCACATGCTTCCTGCCCTCCAGGTTTCACAGTCCAGGAGAAAAAGTCATAACCAGGTATGTGGGGGGGTGGTGGCCAGGGATGGCTTCCTGGAGGAGGTGCCCTTTGACTGAGCCCTGAACTATGACACAGGTTAGCTGGGCAGAGTGGGGGCAAATGCCACAGACTGCCCCCCCTCTGAAAGGCAAGCGAATCCACAGCCACAAGCTGCCCTCAGTGTCTCCACGGTCCCAGCAGTGAGACGAGGGCCAGGAGGGAGCTTGGGACATTTGGGAGGACTAAGTGCAGATGGAGTGTGACAGCCTGGGCCTGGTACAGCTCCGTGCCCCCTAAACATTCACAGTGGCCACTGACTGACCTTTTGAGGCTAGGACCCTGACCATGTAATGGCAAACTGATAGAAATTTCATAGCAGAAATTAGAAATCAATTAGTAGCCTCTAAGCTCCTGCTGCCTGTCACATAGTTAGGCTCAGCTCACCTTGACCTCCATGCCAGCTATAACTCAGAGATAGTTTGACTCAGCCTTATCTGACTGCACCCAGCTGCACTGCCCGTACTTTCCAGCCTATAAACATATTCTGTTTTGCTTGCCTATTCCAGGAACTTTCCACCTAGGACAGAATAACCCCGTCAAGGACATGCTTGCCTGATTTCACCCACCCGCTTGGACAGCCCCCTCCCTAGCAGAGCCTGCCCAGAACAAATCTGCCTGGCAACATATGCCTTAGCCTATGTAACCATCATATAATAACCTGCAATCGGCTTTGTATTTCTGGCTTGCAAAAATGTATTTAAGCTGAACTCTAAGCTGACTCTGGGCTGATGATTTGAGACCTGGTTCCCATCAGCCCACTAGCATTAAAATAAAAGTTGCCTTCCAACTCCTCAGGTGCAAACCGGGGCATCTTTAGGGTAGCACCTGGCATGCAGTAGGTGCTCAGAATATTTGCCAGAGGAAGTGACAAGTGGATGTGCCCCCCACTGGTCCTGTTGCAGGGATGGGTGGGGGAGGGGTGGGAGTCAGGGGCTGCAGGGCTGGGGGCAGCAGGACCCTAGAGTCAAATGACTGTGGGGTGGAGTCAGATCCTAGAACTCCAAACGGAAAGCCTCTCTGACACAGGCCTTCCATGCTCTGCTGGGTGTACTCTTGTTTAGTCATTCAACCAACATCATTGGTTGTTGACACTGTGCTAGGCACTGAGCCAGAAACAAGAGGTAGGAGAGGAGGGCAGAGCATAGACTGCACCCAGTCCCCAGGCTACCGCGTGCAGGTGCCGAGCTCAGAGAGGATGAGGTGGTGCTTTCAGACTGCCGCTTCTTCTCTGTGGGGGCTGCCCTTGGGCCAATCCTCTTGTCCAGGGTGACCTCTGTTGGTCACTGAGGCGAGGAGAACCCTGGTGGATGCAGTAGGCAACTGTGCAAGGATAGGGGGTCTGGGAAGTGTCCCCAAAGGCTGCTTTCCAGTGGGCCAAGGACAGCCAATGGCCCACTAGGCAAGCTGCTTTTGGGACTGTTCCCTGTCTGTAAGCAGCACACAACTTCACGGCTCCTGTCCCAAATCCAGGCTTGACCCTTAACTGCTACCAGTGTGACCTTGGGCAAGTCACTCAACCTCTTTGAGCCTTGGCACACTCCTCTCTGTAAAACATAGGGCCAATAAGACTCAGCCTAGCCTGTGTTACTTAGGATCACTTTCTTACTCCAGCAATGTAACTCACTGATGCTACATCTAACAACCCCTGTGAAGATGGGGGCAGCCCGCACCTGTCTCTCGTGGTCTTGTACTAAGGGAAAAGGGTGGTCAGAACTTTAGAACAGTGGGCTCTTCCTAAGTGCATGGGGCTCCCAGTTTTCCTCCACCTTGGGGTCACCACTCCAGGCCACTAATGTCCCACCTTGCTTAGGGTTCTGCACTTGGCTCACCCCACCAGCTCCCTGGGTGATGCCCAGGTTCGATTCCCAGCCGAGGGTGTGCTCCGTCCATGGCAGCACTCCACTTCTGCTAGGGCTCTATCCTCATGACTCCTGTACCCTCCCAGACACTAAACTCTCCATGACAATTGTCTTCGAGACCTCACACCAGTGACAACCATTCTGTGAGCGTTTAGCATGTACCAGTCACAGAAACAAGCTCTTTATACACTTGTGGGTGAACCCTCAGAACACCACAGGGTGGGTCCTGATACCCCATTTCATTGGAGAGAACACCGAGGCACAGCCTTCCTCGAGGGTGAGTGACCAGCCAGAGGATTTGAAGCCTCCTGCCCTTGCTTATAAGCACCATGCTGGACAGCTTCCCACAAGCCGCCTCGGCCCTCGCCGGACACCCCTTCCACCACCAGGGGGAGCTGTCTCCCCAGCACTCAGGCAGCCCCTCTCGGGCAGTTTCAGCGGAGGGTGTTTACCCGGGTCCTTGGAGGGGAAGTGCTGGCCAGACAGGTGTCCATCTTATCTTACAAGGGGGTTTCCCATTAGACCCGACTTTAAAGATGAGGGCACCAAGGCACAGAGGTCCTTGCCGGAAGTGTCCCGGCTGGTAAGCTGCAGTGCTGGGATTGCAACTAGACCTGACCTGTCACACTGACCAGGAGTACTTCTCACTCTTGTGTTCCGCTGCTGTTAGAGCTGCTGCATAAGCTGGGGTTCCCTGGGACTCAGCACCTCTGCCCAGGCTTCCTTCTTTTCTGAGAAAACCCTGCCAACATGCAGCACCCAGAATGTCCACTGCCCAGGAGGGCAGTGCTCCACAAGGGGAGGCAGCACTGTCAGGGCAGAAGCAAGGTGTAGACAATAAAGGCTCACAGGTTCTTTGTCCCGGAGAGATGAGCAAGTCCAGTGCCACAAACACCCTGGGATCTGGGCCACAAGTCAGCCTCAGAACCCCCATCCCCACCCCCACCCCAGTCCTCCTGACTCTGAGGACTCCAGGAGAGAAGTGGGTGTGAGGGGTAGGTCCCCTGAAATTCCATGCACATGAGCTGGGCCTCGTAGGCTTGGGGGCCCAGACAAAGCCCATCACAAAGCAGAGAAGGATCCCTTTGTTTGAAAAGATCCCTCCCACCATGTGCTTGGGCAGCATCCTTAAGACAAAGCCAGGAGAAAAAAAAAAATTGAATCCAGGCTTGCCTGGAGCCTTCCTCCCTCCAATCAGACATTTGTGAGGGAAAAAAAAAAAAAAAAAACCTTTAATAAACTATATTTCTGGGAAAGTGTTCTCATTAGTGAAATACTCATTACAAAGCCCCTTACCCCTCCAAGCTATTAAAGACTTGGAAACATTCTTCCTTTCCTGACTGAAAGTTAAAAAAACTTTCAATTAATGGCCTCCTTCCCCATTTTAAAACAAACTTGAGGGCTTGACAAAGATAGAACCCTCGTTTTGCCTCTTACTTTTATCCTAATTTTTAAGGCTGAGCAATTTTCGAGGGAAATTAAATCCCTATGTGCCCAACTCATTTTACACCAAACTCATCAAAATATGGTTTTCAAGGCCCCTTTGAAGTCCTGAAACTAGACATGTGGCCAAGGGCCCACGTGTCTGTGAGTGCACTGAAAACAGAGAATGGTGACAGTGGCTGGAGACTGCTTCGCAGGGCTGCAAGGGGGTGTGGTGAGGATGAGGTGGGTGTCTATGCTGGGAGGGACCGGTTCTCCTCTCTGAGGAGCTCTGTGTCCACTTAACCCCACTGCCGCTGAAGAGTGACAGCCCTGTCGGCTCCTGCTGCGAATGGGGCAAAGTCAACCAGTGAGAGTCCAAAAGGGCCTGGCACCAGGCCTGTCAGGAGTGGTTCAAGTTTCAAAGTTCTCAAGGTGTTTTGCACAAACAGCAGCAGTCTCCACAGCAGCCAAGTGCAGTGCAGATAAGAGCTGCCCTGTGGTTCTAGCCACTGACCAGCAGAGAGGGGTGTAGCTCTCTGCCCTGGATGTCTCGATGGTAACAGTCAGCAGCAGCTTTTAGGGAGGAAATGCGCTCCAGGGCAACACCATCCCAGGCCCACACAGAAGCCACCAGGCGCTAACAAGCAGCCCAGGCACAACCTTAAGCAGGACCATCACCTCCTGCAGCTGCTGGTCACAAACAGCAGAGGGAGACTCAGGCAGGGAACCGTTCCTTGTAACTTCCCGGGGAATTCACCTAACCCTCATAGCTGCCCAGAGGGAGGTCTACTCCAGAGAGGTGAGGAACTTCCCCAGGCCTCCGGGCCAGTGTTTAAACCCCTGGGAGACCAGTGCCCAAGTCCATGTACTAACTTACAAATGCAGCCTCCTCAAACCCCCATCCAGGCTTCCCCAAAGCGGAGAATCAGTGGCTTTAGTTGTTGTCATCAGTAAAGTGGTGTCACAGGAGGGGGTGCTGGGTACACCCTAAGCCATCAGAAGCTCTTCCAGTCAGAAAAGAGAAATGGGAGGGGCAGATTGTGACAGCAAATACTAACCTTGCCTACAACAGTGGGATGACACTTGATATGTTCCTGTTTGAGAACATTCCTGAAAATAAGGGCTTCCTGGTGCCATCAGGAAGAAGGCCCTCCTTCTCTTTCTCTCTCTCAAAAGCCACAGCCTTGGGGCTGGGGATGTGGATCAGTAGCAGGGTGCTTGCTTAGCAAGCTTCAGGGCCTGGGTTCAATCCCCAGCACTGCAGGGGGTGGGAGGGAGAAAAGAAACAAAATCCCCCACAGCCTTCACCAGGTAGGCTTCATATCTAGGACTCCCTGAAGGGTCTTGTTGGTGTCATGGCCCACGTGCCCTTTGAGTCCCCTCACCTCTCAGGCCAGGCCCCGTCTGGCCACACTGCTTCTCCCCCTGCAAAGGCAGGTCAGACTCACGGTCAAAGCAAGTTGCCTGTGGGGTCTTTTCAGCCAGAGGTAGGGAGAGCTGGTCAGAGGTTCAAGCCCTTTGCTCAGAACAGATGCCACCCAAGAATGCCAGGGGAACTTTACGGAGCAAACATTTTATTTAATAAGTTATAAGATACAATTTACAGTCAGCGTTTGATTTCAGTTTGGCCTCCATGTCCCAGTTTACTATGCCTGTGGTCCCTTTCCATTAGCTTTAGGCTGTTCCAGTTCCCGACGGGTGGGCTTTCACCACCCACACCTGCCCCAGTGTACACCTTGGTGCAGGACACTCACCTGTCAGAACCCCCCGTGCCAGGCAGTGCCCGACTGTATTAACTTGTTCCCAAAGCCAGTTCAGGTGTGCAGGAAGCATGCAAAATGCCCTCACCCCGATTTTGGAACTGCACCCACCCACCTATTGTTTTCTGAACAGCCTCAGCTCATTTTCCAGAGTGACCCAGGAGGCTGCTGGAGTGGCTGTGGTATGTGACAGGCCTCCACAATGAAAGCACTCGTGCACAGACCCATCTGAGGCCAATTGAAGGTTTTGGTAAGATTCAAGGGCTGACAAACCGCAGGAGCTTGTTAGAAACAAGGCCTAGCGTTATTTAGGAGGGATCTTCAGCAAGCGTGGTACTCTGTGGTAGTGCCAAATTTCCTCGACCAAGTGACTGCAACAGACTCGGGAAACTAAAGCAGATATGTGGCCACCAAGATGGTCACTTTGTGACTTGGCAAGGAAATAATCACCAGGAGAAGGGGAGTCGTGCTAGGAAGCCAGCTGCTGCCAGTTTAATGTTGTGCTCTGGGAGAACAGTCAGAAGGCCAGAGCATGGGTTGGTAAGGAGTAGCATCAAAACGGTGGTAGCTACCTAACAGCTTTTTCCTACAGAATTCGAGCGGGCCCCGGAACAGATCAAGCTGTGTTTGTTTGTTTTTTTTTTTTTGGTACCCGGAATGCAACTCAGGACCTCGCACTTTCCAAGCAGGTGCTGTGCCGCTGAGCTATATCCCCGGCCCCAGATCAAGCTGCTTATAAGCCATCTCCTTTGTTAAGTGACATCCTAAACTAGACCTCTTCTTTTTCCCTGCCCCCCTCCCCCCAGTCTTGTTTCATAAATGCTCCAAAGCAAACCAGTAGCTTAGCCTGGCCAGATTCTTTTTTTTTTTCCCAGATTCATTTTTTTAAAAAATCAGTCTTTTGCCATGTTCTTGGTCTGTCTGCAGTGACTTCCGCCGCCAAGAGTTCCGATCCGAACAGAGTACTCTGGATCTTCTTAGCTCATTGGGTGAGTTTGTTTCTCTGAATTTCCCAACGTGTCCCTCAAGGGGCAAGTCTGTGACTTGTTTGTGAAGGCACTTTAGAATGGCAATGTTTTGGGATGGGTTTCAGAGCAACCAATTCGCTGGAGGACATTGTAGAAAATGAATTACAAACGAGCAACAAAAGCAACCACAAAAACTCCTCCCAGGGTTTGATGTAAACTGATTTAAGGCACCGTGACATGAAAGGGGCTGCCAGGGATGTGCTCCTCCCCCCACTTCACAGCAAGAATGTAATCCCCCCTCTCCTTGACGACATATGTGACATTGTACTGTTGATTGCCCACATGCTTCATGGAGACCTCTTCGCAGGGGGTGGTGGGCCCATGGACTCCGATCAGCAGCATGTTGGAACCTAGGGACAGAAGAGGTTACTCTGGCTGCATGAGGGAAGGTGAGGAAGAGGAGGCATGCGGGAACTGCAGGGACAGAGACCAGGGATTGCCTGTGATGTGGCGCTCTGTCAGGTAGGAGAGTGTGCTGAGTGTAAGCAGAGACTCACAGAGCCTGGTGGTGTGGGTTTGAATCCCCGCCCTGCCACCTCCTACCCGGGTGACCTTGGACATGGAACTTTACCTCTCCCCGCCTTAGCTTCCCCATCTGCAAACCAGGGAGGACAACATTATCTACCTTAAGGAAGGTCCTACTCTGATTCCCACTTGAGAAAAGAGCAAACTGACATTCAGAAGACTCAGCAACTCCCTCAAGGTCACTGGTTAACGAGTCTCAGGAAAGAATGATTGAGCATATTAAGCAGCAGGCCTGGGTTTCCGCCTAGGTGTGTGCTGATGCCAGACCCTAGCCAGCTGCCTACCGACACCCAAGTAAATACCCCAGTTCAAATCACAGTGTGAGCAATTTGAGGCAGGAAGGGGGCCTGGGAACTGATTCAGTTTGCCCATGGTGTCTGTAATGGGGACACCATCACCTTTCCTATCCACCTTCAGGTCATGAGAAAGAATCAAGAGGCAAAAGAGGAAAACCATTTAAAAATACTAAATACAGGAGAACAGGGCAAGAAACATGGTTACTTGCAAATGGTTGGGTCACATGGGGATTGGGGCGTGGACACACCACAGACGGCCTCAGCACAGGAGACCAAAGTTCATGACAGAGCTTGGCCTGCCCCTCCCTGCCCACTCAGGCCCATGCTGCCTACCAGCTTTGCTGCAGTCCACCAGGAAGGAGCTCTTCTGGCCCACGAAGGCCTTTGAGAGTCCTGCCCCTTTGGAGGTCACCTTGCTGGCATCCGAGGACGACTTGGGGATGGCACTATAGCATGTCTCAGTGGAAGACCTGGTCACTGACTCTACCAGGATGGATGAGGTCTCATTGGCTGAGCCTGGGGTGACCAGACGCTGGCCTAGGACATGGGAAAGAAGGAGGAAGGTGTGAACAGCCAAACCAGGGGCCGTCTCAGCCAGAAGACTGGAAGGTGCCCCATGCAATATCTCCAAGAAAATCTCACTCCCTAACTCCTGGATGCAAAAGCCACTCATCTGCAACTCACACCTATAATGTCTTCCAAATCCTATGGGGTCCCACCCATGCAACTATGATCTGGCTTTCTAGGCAAATGGGCCATAACACCTTGGCTGACAAGGCCTAGAAATCCCTACCGCATAAACACATGTCAACCTTTCACATCTTTCCATTTGCATAGAGTACTCTGTGTAACAGTTTGGGAGAACATATAATATCAGAACTGAGTCTATGCATGACAGAGAATGATTTTTCTATCTCAGCTTTCTAATTATTCCCCAATGAACCTACTCTACTTGTGTAACAGTGAAGGATGACACGTGGGAGGGATTTACCACGTTTACAGTAGACTTCGGGTGGTAGGCTGTGAAGTTGTTTTTCTTGTTTGACATTCTCTCTAGTGTTTTGAAAGTGGCACATTTTTATATATTTAATAGAAGTTTTTGATTAGTTCAAATGTGAAGGTTAGAAATGAGGAGGTTTTCAGGCTCTGATTAAACAAATGCACAAGATTCCAAATATGTAAACATTAGAGGCAGAAAACCATCTAACTTGTTTTCTCAACCCCCATACTCCCTCCCTCCCTCTTCAGATTTTTCCATGTTTCAAACACATCAGCTTCTGACATGTCACATTATTTATTTACAGTCAAGACTCAAAGTAGAGGGCCGGTGAGATGGCTCAGCGGTGTAAGCGCCTGCCTTGCAAGCGCGAGGGCCCGAGTTCGACTCCCGGATCCCACATACGAAAAAGGGGCCGGTGATATCGCTCAGCGGCACGGGTGCCTGTTGGTGCGCGAGGTCCTGAGGTCGACCCCCCGGTACCCACAAAAAAAAAAAAAAAAAAAGACTCAAAGTAGATTCAATATATCTAAAATCATCCATTGTCACTCTGTTAATCTGACAAGACCAGCTCCATAAGGTGGAGAATAACCCCAAAACGGTTGATCATTACCTGTCACCTTGGCCTTGAAGGGACTACCCACAATGTGGTTGGGACCGCCATATTTGACACCAATCAGGTAGTTTCCGGGAGCCATGGGTGTGTACATGACTTTGTACCCTTCCGGGGTTTCCTGGCAATCCATTTTAACCTTGGATGGGCCTTCAATGGTGACAGATAATGTCCCTGGGCCTGCCCGGGTGGTGTTGATGAAGAATTCGGACTGGATGCCTGGGGAGAGAGGAAGAGGAAACGGATGTGGATGGTCTGGAGAGCCAGGGTGGGGGTGTGGTCCAGCGAGTTTTCCTAGGGAAATAAAGCAGTGGTGAGGCACACGAGTCCCCTCACGGAAGGTGCACCTTGGTAGCGGGAAACCTACAGGTCCTAGTTCTCAGCTCCTCACACAGAGGACCTCAGGCCCCTGGGGCAGTAGCTCCATTTCCCAGGCCAAGGCAGAGTGTGGCTAATGCTTCACACATGCACCAACTGCCTAGATAGCCTGCTGTCTCCTCTGGGCATGAGCTATGGCTGAGGCCAAGGACCTGAGTCACTGTGAGCCTAAAGTGCTGCTTCAGCCACCAGGGCCAGGCTCTGCTCCAGGGGAAAAGGGGCAGTGCGGGCTCCTCTGACCTTTCCTTCCTCCTCCAGGTGGATCTGGAGAAGCTAGAGGCCCAGAATCCCCACCCTTCCTCCTCAGACTCCTCCACCCAGACACCATGCTAAAGACTAGGGCAGCCACTGTGACCTGCGGCCCACCCACTTCGCCATGAATACCAGCAACAAGATGGGAAGGGAACGGCAGACCTGGGCCAAGAACCATTCTTCCTGCATGTGCAAGGGATGCGTCCACAGGGGCTCCTGTTTCACGAATGGCACTAAGGCAGAGGGCGTTCAGCTATTTGCCAGTCACAGCATATCACTGAAAGTGGGGAGCCGCATCAGGACCAAGTCTGCATGGCTCTGGCGCCCAGGCCATTGGATGGCCAGAAGAGCTGCCTGAGATGCATCAGTGGCACCTGATGTTTTGCCAAGCCACTGTAGACACTCTTCCTTGTGAGGAAACTTCCAAAAGAGTGCCAAATGATGACACAGGCACTCCTGCCCGAGCCCACCGCTCCCTCAGCTCCCCTTCCAGACAGAGGGATGGGGGGGGCAAAGGGGGCGGCCTGGGTACCAGGAGCAGTTGTGTGCCCCTACGGTGCCCAGCCGGGTGTCCTTTGCACATCTCCATGCATGTCTGTGCTTCTGCCAGAGCCCTAGGCACCGCCCTGGCTAGGAAATATTTTGGTTTAATTATAGCTCCTGGGCCAGAGAAAGAATTATTGTTCTGGTCATCAATAAAAGAAAGGAGCCGGGTGTGGTGGCGCACGCCTATAATCCCAGCACTTGGGAGGCCAAGGCAGGAGATCACCAAGAGTTTAAGGCCAGCCTGGGCTACACAGTGAGACCCTGTCTAAAAGAAAAGAAAAAAAGGAGTGAGTGGCTATTGGGTGACCCCCGGTGGAAGCTCCTGAGGATCCTGCCCCAAAGCCTCCCCACTGTCTCAACCTTGCCATGGCTCTGAATCTGTGCTCTGAGAAGCCCTCACGGCAGCTGCCAAGGTGGGGGACGGGGTGAGCAACAGGGGGCAGCGCACCCAGGAGACGGCGACAAGGACAGATATTTTCAAGTGGAGTTGAAAAGACCTGTAGCAATAGAAAAAAGCTTCACCCCCTGTAACAAGCTGCTTCTTCCAGAGGAAAGTCAGTTCACCCTGATTGTGCGAGCCCGACAAGGCAGGAAAGGTGAGGGGAAAGAGGGAAGTCAGGAATGATGGGATAAGCACCGCCTGGCCTTAACCTCCTTTAATACTCGGAATGTGCCCAGCAGCTGGGCTCCCTTATTGTTCCCACATTACAGAGATTGCAGTGGAAGCACAAAAGGGTCTGATAACACAGCCAGGATAGCGGGTATCCCAGCAGAACTGGGATATATACATGCAACGTGGAACTAAGAAGTTTGTCTGAGAGAAAGCAAGAGAGAGAAACGCAGAAGCCTCTTAGCCAGGTGTGGTGATGCAAACTGCTCTCAGCACTCTGGGAGGCTGAGGCAGGAGCATTCCAAGTTTGAGCTCAATCTGGGCAATTTAGCAAGACCCTGTCTTAAAATTATTAAAAAAAAAAAAAAAAAAAAAATTAAAAGAGCTGGGAATATAGCTGAATCCTCAGTACAGCCAAAAATAAAATTTCTCACTGTCACCCCCAGCCAAAATCTGTACAGTACCTGATACCATAAAACACCTCTGGCATGGTGGTCTCCCCACCCCCACCCCAAGTCTGGCTGAGCTCCTGTTTACTGAAGGGCTGCTTGACCTTGAAGGCTGGTGAGGGTAAAACCTGAAAGATTTATGCAATCTGAAGAGAAACCAAGAGTACAGTGAGGGTAGATGGAGTAGAGAAGGTCCTTGCTGCACATCAGAGTCCTGGACCACTTCATCAAGAAATTTGCTCAGCTGACTGGAAGAGCCTGGAACTCCCTGATCTAACTCCTGACCTCTGCCCCTGAACAGAGTCCTGCCCCAAATTCTCCACATTCTCTGCTCCTAAATCTGCAGAATGGATCATTTCAAACTTGAGCCAAGAGATATAGCAAACTGATCCATAAAAGCACAGGGATGTTTCCTTTGCACCAAAGGTCAGGGCGCTGCGCCCTTTGACAACCGGGAATTCCACTCCCCCTGCAGCTGGCTCATCTCTGGGTGGCTCTTTGGGAAAAGGCTTGGGAGTGGGAAGGCTAGAAACCCAAGGCGCCCTGCTCTGACAAGAGCAATATTTACATGAGCGTGGAAATAGGCGTGCTCTGGCCTCTCCTCTCCTAGCTGGGAGCTTCCTGCAAGGCCAGCTTCTTATCCCAGCAGCGTCCAGTGCAGCCTGAAACCCGAGCTCCAGAAAAAGTGTGCAATGTGCCAAGAAGAAGCAAGAGATGGCCCAGCAGCCAGCTGAGCCAGCAGGAGGGTCACACAGTGCCTGGCTGGCTTAGGAGACCCTGCACTGCCGTGGGGCTTGCACCCAGGACTGCCATGTGCCCATGAGCCAGGAGGAACCACCTAAGCCCTCAGTGGTTGGTGGCTTGCCAAGGTCCAAATGCCCACACTGCTGCCTGGTAACCATTCCAGACAGGGGACCTGGTTTAAAATACCCAACAAAGCAGCTGAGGGTGTAGTGGGTACCCCTAGGTAAGCAGCCCCTTAGGGAGGCATCAGAGCTTGGGGGCTAAGGGCTCAGGCTCTGAGGTCATAGACCTGGACCAATTCCTGGTTCTGTGTCCTCCCAGCTGAGTCTGGGGAGTGAGTGGACACTTCTGCATCTCATGTCCCTCATCTGTAAAATGTCATCACCCAAGCTGCTGGCCCACAGTGTAGTGGGAGCCAGTCCAGAGGGCCTGGGGAGCCTGGCAGCATGGCTGCCACCTCTGGGGGTGGTTTCACTGAGGCCACTGTTTGGCTGGAGTCCCCTCTCCTGGGCGGGGCCCCTGGGTCACTCAGACAACGGCTTTTCAGAACTGATGCTGGGTAACCACAGGCACTCATCCCTCTCTCACAGGGAGAGGGGAAGACAGCCTGCTCCACCCTCCTCACAGCATGGGATACACACACAACCAGGATGGATGGGCGCTTTCCCAAGAGGATCCCAAGTACCACCAAATGCAAACCCTGTGGAGACGTATGAAAGGACAAAGCCCCCAGCCTGGCATCTTGCATAAATGGTGGTGCACCGGACATCCAGGTGATGCCCTTCTCTAGCTGACCGTGCGAACAGCTTTCAGTTCACGGCAGGAATACTCACTGCAGCCACTAAGAGGGGATAGAGTTGTATGTTTTGACACATCTTTAAGATATCAAGTGAAGAGCTGGGCCTGGGATGCACACCTTTAATCCCAGCTACTCGGGAGGCTGAGACAGGAAGATTGCAAGTTCAAGGCTAGCCTGGGCAACTTAGGGAGACGCTGTGTCAAAATAAAAACTAAAAAAGGGCTAGGGGTATAAGGTCAGTGGTAGCTTGCCTAGCACATGTGAAGCCCTGGATTCAATCCCCAGAACCAAAAAGAAAGAAAAATGTCAAATGAAAAAGGCAAGCTGCCCATTTGTACAGTGAGGTTACTTCTGTTAAACAAATGCAGAACTGTGTCCCCATCTGTCTAGCACAGCAGCCAGCTAACCATCCTAGCTGTCCAGAACGAAGGCCGCCCTGACCTGCCAGCGGTGTTTTCTCCTGAGCCTGGCTGGAGAGGCAGGAGCAAGGCAATGGAGTGAGTTTTGCTTTGTCTACTTCTTCACTGCCTGTGTTTTCACAGTCAGATGTGTCCCAGCTGGGGCAAAGATTGAAAATGAAAATAGGTTGTAATGGGTGCAAAAAGCTTCACAACTCTTGGACCATTTTCCATTTTTTCTCCTCTTCTGTGAGATCAGAGAATAAAAGAAGATAGGTCTTCCACTGTTTTGGTGCATTTCTGGAAGCCCAGGGAACAACTAAAGGAACCCATGGGAGGGAGTTCCCAGCATGCCCTGAGGTGCAGGACGAACCCTGCACAGGCAAAGAAACCCTCAGAACTGGGCTGTGTTCCCCAGCTATCAGTGTTCTGTCACGAGGGTCGAGGAACTTGGCAAAGGAAGACATCTGGGCCACAAAGAGCAATGAAGTGTGATAACACAGCCACTGAGCCCTCGCTCTGGACTTATCGTGAGTCAAACCACATCTCCCAAAACAACTGTGAACAGCAGAGCTTCCAAAGCTTGTGCTACTCCAATCTCCCCACAGAGAGCTGCAGAAGGCTTGAGTTCCCTTGGCTTTGCCCCAGCAGCTGGCTAAGTGAATGACAGCAAGCGCAGGAATGTGTTACCTGTGGTGCCCCCCTCGAGCCCCGCGCCATAGGCGGACACCAGAGCAGGATTCCCCGCTTGTCCGGGCTCCCCGACGCGCACTTTGAAGGGGCTTCCGACCACGTGGCTCCCGTTGAACTTGACGTCAATGGTGTGGATGCCATTCTCATGGGGGATGAAACGAACGGCATACTTATCTAGGAGCAAAGGCACAGGGTGAGATGGGGCAGGTAGACGCGCTGTAGCCAGGTGAGGATACAGGACCGCAGGCCAACCTAAGCCAGCCACTGTTAATCATTCAAAGGCACGGTTCCACCAGGAGCCGGGCACCCAACAAGGCCGATTTCAAACCACATGGGGCAACTTGTGTGTCCCTGGTTGGCCTCTTGGGAAATGCACCAAGTCTCCAGTTCTGCTTCACACTCCTTTCCCTGCCTCAGAACACTTCCTTTAGGTCACGGTGTTTCTACTTAGCCACTTGAAGGGGAAAAAATGGTTCCAACTGGCAATTAGTCCTCCTTAATTAAGCTCAGAGCTACTGAATGTCCCACAGGTTTTTCCCTACGTGTTTGTGTCACATAGGGAAATCTGGTAATGGAAATAGGCACCTAAACCATTCATCCGCAGGGCACCACATGGCCACCCTATCCTGGGATACAGAGCGCCGGTTCTCCTCCTCTCCAGTCTCTCAGCCCCTGCCTGGCTCCCTATACCTTTCATCTCCTTCAGAGATTGTGTCACCCACGGCTCCTGCCAAACCCTCTCCACAGAGGTGAAAGCCTATGGGTACACAGAGCTGCCCGCCCCACACCCTTTGGCACTCCACCTTCCCTGGGGTCCCCTGCTGGTACCCACCCTCCTCTCATAAGCCAATGTGCTTTGGAGCAGCAGCTTCCACCCCCACCCCCTGCCCAGGTGTGGTCCCTCAATGGATGGGGAAAATCCTTCTTTACCCAAGCCTAACCAATTAAAACAGCATTTCTTTAACCACAAGAAATGACTCAGGAATTGGCACATGCCCAAGTTCATTGAGATGGGAGAGGAAGCTTGCTGGATACTTCTAGAAAAGGTACCTCTCAGACTTCCGAAAAAAATCCCAAGAAGGGAATGTCTTGATTGGTATGATGTGAAGATGAAGGATCTAGTGCTGCTGCAGCCACCTTGCCACCAAGAAGTAGGCCAGCTTCAGAATGAAGCCCACGAAAGAGTAAAGGCCTTTGTAGCCTCAGAGAATGTGCATGAATGACCAAATCAAATAACTACTGAAACCCACCTTACATCCTGAACTTCCTTGTTATGTGAATTATTGGGCCTCTTTATTGTGTGAGCTGCTTGAGTTGGGGATTTATAATTTGCAACTAACAGCATCCTAACTGGCAGCTGGTGATCTTAGACACCTCTAGGGCTTCAAGTATTGCCTGGGGCTGTGGACACCAAACTCCACTGGCATATGAGCCGGTACCATAGTGAGCTAATAAACATCACCACTTGGGTATCTGGGCGATACTTCAAAAGTTCCCAAGTAGATAGTAAGCTCTTTAATGCGCTGACCAACCCTTGCCTACCCTCTACCTGGCAGACCTAATTCTGCTAACTGCATTACCATCTCCATCCGCATTCATTCACCAGCTACATGTCTCAATCCCCCGCCCCCCACCATCCATAGGCCACCTGGTCACCAACTGCTACAGTTCTCTGGCTTCAAGTTCCTCCTTTCCATTTCCAGTGCTGTGGATTAATCCTGCTTTCTCAAATGGACCACTCTGTGAGTATCAGCTCACCACTATCTTTCAGATGGCGAACACATTCTTGATGATGTAGCCACACTTTAACTAAGATCCTCAGGAAACTGCCACCACCACTCCCCAATTTGTTCCTTCTGAGGCTTGCTACTGCCCCTTCTGCCCAGCACAAAAAAGATGCATGAATGTTAGCCCAGGTCCTAGATTTAAAACCTCACTGGACACACAGCCGACTACACAGCAAATGCCCGACATCACACAGGATTGTGCATCAAATCCTACATTAAATGACACCTCCTCTGCGAAGCTCTCCTGACCTTGCAGAGGCAGGCACGGCTTCTCTCTCCTGCCCTGACATCTTCACCGCCTGCTCCTCAGTTCTCCTATGGGGTGTAGCCAGGGTGCTGCAGGTTTTGGGCCTCATTCTCATGAGCTCTGAGCAGCTCTTTGAAGACAGGAATCACATATTTCTCAGCCTCATCTTCCTGCCAAGTCTCCGACACTTAATGTTAACAGGCTAAATGATCTCTTTAAAGTTGACTGACAGTTACAGAATTCTATATACCAAGGCAGCAGGACAGAAAATCTTAGAGGCTCAAGCCCGAGAAATGATCACCAATCTATCTTCCCCTCAAAGTAAAGTGAGACCACAGTGCACTTACTCTCATCATAAGGTCAACAATAGAATAAAAATCTGTAAGATGTTGTTAAAATATGAGGGAAAAATTGTGATGAATATCATGTGAAAGGAATCTGAAAAACTAACAAAAATGAAGCAGAATTTGTTTTAAAAAAAGAAAAAGAGAGAGTGCATCGTATATCAAAGGAGAGTTTCTGAGTCCCTGGTAAATGTTTATATCCTAATTTATAAATGATGCCTGGCAACAGCAAAGAGAACACAAAGGCTTGTGGAGCCTCTCCAGGGATGCACATCTGCAGAACTCTCTGCAGGAAGTGCTGGGGGGGGACCCACTCTGGGCCCCCTACTTACCTGGTTCCAGCTCAGATACGTGGCATTCCTCCACGGCTCCTGAGGGGCTGTGCACCTTTGCATCAATCTTGCCTTTTGCACCATTCAACCTTATAGCAAACGATGCTGGCTGGTTAACTTTTAATCCCGATTCCTGAGAATTTAATATATTAGACAGGTTACGGCCCTTAGCATTCCTGCTCAGTGGCACACACCGACCTGATCCATACGCAGGGTGACAGCGTGCCAATAGGCCTAGAATATTTTTCCACATATCTGACAACAGAAGAATTGCTGGATCACGTTCCACATTTCTAGAATAAAATACAAAAAAACAGAGACATACATCTGCATGGTCTTTTCCCCATATTGTCTTGATTCAGGCTGGCAGGGATGGTTCCTGGGGCTGGAGACTAGAGACATCGCAGGCAACAGGACTGCAGTTTAAACACGCCAGACAAGAACTGCACAAGCCATAAAACCCAGTACCTTTCCATGCCAAAAAATAAGGACCCCCTTTTAGGAGGAGCCTGGCTACAGACAATACCATGCACTCACTAACATGAACAAAGTTTTATCAATGCTTGTTTTCATCCCAAGTGTGGGAATGGAGAGAACTTTAAAAAATTGTAAAAAGCCACACGTGTTCAAGGTAGGCAGTATTATACAGTGGCTAAGAATCAGCCAGACCTTGGTTTACTACCATTTCCTAGCAATATAACTAAGATCCTGCACCTCTTTCAGTCTCAGTTTACTCATCTATAAAATAGACACAATTACTGAATCTATCCCAGAGAGCTGCTGTGAGGCTCGAACAAAGTTCTGCATGTAAAACACTCAGCCCAGAGCCTGGCTGAGTTAAACTATAAATAGTTGTTAAACTATTAACATGCTTTCAGAAGTTGCCTGTCTCCCCAAAAAGCAACACAGAGAAGTGTAGCTTTTGCTCTGCCTTGGGTCACTTTCATTCCCTAAGCTTTGTCTTAGGAACTGTACCTTCTTGGAGGAGTGGATTAAGAATTTAGATGCTTGGGAATATAGAAGGCGGCAACAGTTCATAGGTCAACAGTATGGGGCTGCAGGTGCCTGCCGGCCAGGCCTCAGACACTGACTTGAAAGCAGCATAGCTCGCACTTCATGTGCAAGCAAATCATCTGGGGGTCTTGTAAATGCAGATTCTGATCCAGGGGGTCTGGGATTTTATGTTTCTAGTACATTTCCAGGTAATGCCAAGGGTGCTGGTCCAAGGATTGCATATTAGTAGCAAGGCCCAAACATTATGTTTCTCAATTGTGTGTGTATGTGTGTGTGTGTGTGTACTGAAAAGTAAAAGAAAAATTCAGCCTCTCAGTTACTCTGGCCACAAGTCAAGTGTACAGTAACCACGTGAGGCCGGTGACTACCACACTGCACAGTGAAGATGTGGGACATCCCGCTACTGCAGAATGTTCTACAAGACTGTGCTGCCTAGAGGTTATAGCTTGGGGAAGGAGGACATAACACAAAATGAGGTCTCTTTGATGACCAGGTCACCTGCATCCCAGTCCCTCCCCCAAAGAAGTGCCAGTCAACTCCAATTTTCGTCAACGTCTTGAAAGCTAGACAAAACCATACATGCCTCTCCTGCCTAACCAGCACCAGATGCTGCTGTGCAGCCTCCACCAAGGCTCTGAGAAATAATGCACATATCCCCTAGCATCATATGACCCAGGGAGATCAGGGGATGGCACAGAGACACAGGTCCTTCTTGCTGCAGCAGCTGATTCAAAAGCTTGACGTGTAGCTTGCTGAAATATTTATAACTGGAGTATGATGCGTGGACTCCACAGAAAAGTTTTCTGGAGAAGCTTGCTTCAAACCAGCTCCTTTTGGATAGTCATTTACTTTACCTGAATCCACTTGCTGCTAAATCCTCAAGAGGGAGATAAACACCTCGGAAGATCCGAAAGGAATCGAGATGCTTGAAGGCAGCTCTTTGCCCTTGACAAATGCTGGGTTTATCTCCCTCCGTAGGTTTTAGTTAAGTCAGCCACAAAAGGAATTTCTGTTAAGAAGCCTTTAAATGAAACACAAGAAAAACATCTACACCACAGTGACCAGTTGGCACCCTTGGGACTCTCCCGACAAGGCCTCTTCAATGTGCAGATGTGACTTTGGTTTGGGTTCTGAGCTAGGCCCCTACCTGAAGGACTAATTTGGAGTAACTAGTAACACCCCCAATTCTCCCAGGCTAAGTTTAGAATCTCAGTACAAACCAAGTTTATGGAACTACATGCAATGATATCATCAATCTGGTTTCTCAGATTGGGTTCTAATCTAATATTTTCAAGAACTAGGGGCAGCTGAAGGCTATTTAGGAATCCCAGAAATCACATTTTAATATTCTGGCATTATTTCACAACTTAATTGCTACTCAGGATTCAGACACTGCACTACTTTTCAGTATCCTGAGCAAAAGAAACAGAAGCATCCCCAGTGGCTCTTCGGCTGAAGGAGCTAGAATAGACCTGAATTAAGCCACCCGTTCGCCATGGGAAATGCTGCATCTCCTAGTATCCAATAGATTGGACTATGCAACTAATTGTAGTAGGGCAGGGAGACATCTACAGCAAGTGGTACCAGCTCTGGAGCCACATAGCCCTTCCTCTGCCACCTTATACCAGCTGTATCCTGGCTCCCATAAGCTTCTTGTACCATCTTTAAAATGGGGCCAAGAGAAACTACTCACCAAGCTGTTGCAAGGATTTACTGAGCTAACACTGATAAAGCTCTTAGCATAGTTCCTTGCCCATGTACTATAAATAAATCATCCTAAAAAAAATAAACTGCAGTTGACTATCTTGAGGAAAAAAGAAGCTAACAACAGCTGGCTAAAAGTCACTGGACTTTTTGAATCATGTTGTTTTATTTTGAAAGCCCTCCTAATCCTTTAACCAATTATTAACAGGCTTTCTTTGTTTCTCTTAAATAAATATTTAAAAAGCAAATTTGTGCCTAAATAAGTGAGAGATGTTGCTGACTGAGTCTGGTTTTGTTGGCCCCACTGTCTTTAGCGGGAGGTGGGAGTGTCTGACCCTGCCATTGGGATGCTTGCCCACTCCTGGCAACACATGTGGCAAAATGTGCACAGGCCTGGGCACCCCAGGAGGGATTGAAGCGGCCTCAGGAGTCCAAGGGTCCCACTGGTCAGCCTGTGGCCAAGGAGATGGATGCTTCCTTGCGTCTCACCTGAAGGCTCATAACAGTGAGGCGGCGGGCATCGTCGGAGGGCGCAATGATAGGCACCAGGTAGGGGCTCTCAGGGATGTGCTCATCGTTGAACTTGATGGACACCTCGTAGTTACCTGTTGGGAAAGGAAGCCCCATCATTTCAGAGATTCTGGAAAAGTCCTTCCAGAGTGGCCTTGTTTCTTAGGGCTAAAATGTCCTCAGAGAGAGGACAGCCTGCCTCAATGGCCCCAGGTGGCTAGCTAAAAGAGCCAATGTGGTTTTCTTAGTTGGCCACAGTCGGTGATTCTTAACCTGGGTTGACAGAGTCCCCACAGGGTTTATGTATAGAATCCAGGAGATCCACAGACTTGACTAGGGAAAAAGAAAAACACTGCAACTTTATCTTCACTAACCTCTAACTGAAATCTAGCATCTTCTTTTAGAAAAGTCCACAAGAAATCACAGCAGAGGGGAAGTACCTGTGATTTTTATCACCTGTAAAAATTTAAATGTTTTATAGCATTTAGATTTTTACAGATGTCTTGACATAACCATTTATACCCAGCGCTACTTTGAAATTAAGGTCATTAATACCCCTTCACAATATCTTATGATTTGATGTATTAATGAAGACATGCACCCATGGCTATGAGGTGTATTTGATAACTACCGGTAACTATATTTTAATATAATTTCAGTAACTCCATGTTAATATAATTGATTTCCTCTATAATCTGATTCATTTTGTGTATTTCAAAACTTTATCTTGAGAACAGTCCCCATAAGCTTTTCCAGATTCTAAAAGGGTTCCTGGCACACAAAAGATGAAGAACCCCTGCTCCATCCAGTGTGCTCCGGAGCAGGGGTGGGCAGAGCACGCTCATCAGTTAATGAAGCAGTTAAAAGAAAGCAAGAAGCAGAGAGGCCAACAGAGAAAGGGAAGATAAGAACAAGAATCCCCGCCCCTTTGAGGCCTAGCTGTTTCATCGAGCTAGTTCGATGGGTTTCTGCTCCTGGCAACCTGACCATCTCTGACAAGGAGAATATCCTCAGTTGATCCTTGAGTACATACCAGGCTCTTGAGCAATATAAGACACACCGCATGACCCATTTTTATGGTCATCAAATGTAATCTCGGCCTTACTGGGGCCCTCAACAGCAATGGAGAGGCCCCCAGCGCCCGCTTCCCGGGTCCAGATGCTGAACTCGGCTGAGAGCAAAGAAACACCCAGTTAGTGACCAAGCCATTGCTGCAGTTTCCTAAGCAACCACCCATGATTCCTCTATTATCTTTTGAATATACCCAGACCAAAGCCAGGAAAGGTTGAGAATGTTCAGTATTTTCCCCACAGGTCTTCCCACAGCAGCCAGCAGAAGAGACCCTCGCAGTCGATTCTGCAGCACTGTAGTGTGCTTCACAGAACACCAGCCCTTAGGACACTCCGGGAACAGAGTCAGCCCTCTGTTCCCCTCTTAGAGACTCTGACGCACACTAAGTTATAGCCCCTGAGAAGTCCCATAAGCCTGTTTAGCTTTGGATACAGGAGTGAGCCAAGCCCACCGAGCCACAGAAGCCTTGAGAAAGGATGTCCCGCCACCACCCAGCCAGCAGAGGTCTTCTCCATGGGGCAAGGGTGCAGGTGCCCACACTGCCAGGCTCCACCTCACTCTCCTCCGGTGACAACCCCCCTGGAACACTCACCTGGGACTCCGGCTTCTCCTCTCTCCAGGCCAGGGCCTCCTGCCCGGACTTTGTGTGCGCCCCCTTCGCCGAGTGGCCCCACAGTGAACTGGAAGGGGCTGCCAGTTACATGCTGCCCGCGGTACTTGACGCTGACCGTGTGAACGCCCATTTCCTGGGGCACAAACCGGACACAATGCGAGTTCTTCCCCATGGGCACGATCTCTGCCTCGGTCACGCGGCCGGAGGGGCTGGTGACATGGGCTGACATGTCACTGCTGTTAATTTCTGAAAGGCAGTGGGAGGTTGGGAGAAAGAGCTGAGTTAGGGTAAGGGCTGAGGCAGGGAGGGACATGCAGAGCAAGCAGCAGAGGGTGCAGGTGCAGCCTGGTGGACATGGGGTGCTCAGGCTCCCTCCCTTTTGGGTTGGAGGTGTATCCTCCTGTGGCCAGCATGAGGGCCAGGGCCCTAAAAGGCCACCCAGGGCAGACAGCATCCTGGAGGCACTGACACTTCTTGCCCCACTGAGAGCTTTTACAGCCTGCCTGGCTGGAGCCGAGTCACTTCTCCAAGGCACCCTCAAACCTGGCCTGAGCTGGCAGTGACAGCACATAAATAAACCCACAGCAGCTTAGGTGTTCCCCGGACAAAGGTGACGTGCCTATCATGCTTACACGTGCTCTTTCGCATAAGTAGGTAAAGAGCAGAAAACACAAGAACCTCATCCCTTATCGTCAGGAAGCTTTGGCATTTCTTTTAGGTGACAGGACAAGTAGTATCTAGACAGAGGTGAACATGAGTCACTCCCAACAGCAGAGGGGATCCATGCGTGAGCAAAGCTTTTCAGCAAACCGGAGGCCATACTGTCAGGAAAGTGATGCCTTGGGCCACCAGTACCAGGTGCAGACCAGGTGTGCCCACACTGACGTGGAGGAGCCAGGAGGGCAGCAGGCGGGGCACTGGGCACTGCCATCACCTAGAGCCCATAAGAAACCGCACCCTCTGCCCTACAGGATCTGGGTTGAGCAGTTCAGACTCTGAGCCCTGAGGACAGAGAAAGGAAGGGAGGTTAAGGAGAGGTCACACTGTGTTACAGACAGAATGTGCCCCTCTGAAACTCATGCTGGCCATTACTCCCCCCAGTGTGACAATTCTAAGAGGTGGGGCCTTTGAGAGGTGATCAGGATCAGATGAAGGCATGGGAAAGGGATTAGTGCCCTCAGCAGAGTCATAAAAGAGCTTGTCCCTCTCTGCTCCCCACGCTGTGAAGGTCCCAGGAAAAGCCGGCCACCTACAACCTAGAAGAGGTTCGCTAACACCTGACCCAGCTAGCCCGACTTGGCCTTCCAGCCTCCATGATGGGAGGAAAAAAATGAATGCCTGTTACTGCTACACAGCTTATGTTACTTTGTTACAGCTGTCCAAACTGACAAGACACCCCACATCGCCCAAGTCCTACAGACACCCCACCTTCAAACAGAGTAGAAAGGTGATACGGGTAACAAGGGGGAAAGCATCTCCCCCAGAGTCATCAGCTGCCAAGTAACTGAAAAGAATACCAAGAGCCAGAAGAGACAAAGGACAAGTGTCCACATGGCACAAAGTCACTTCTTAATTCCGCAAGAAACAAATAAGCAAGGAGAACAGAACAGACACCTTGCAAAAGGAGAAATGTAGAGCAAATGAAAACAGACCCTGTCACTAGTAATGTGAGAAATGAAATAAAAACTGGATACCACATTTTTTCCACCAGACTGGCCAAAGTGAGAATGAAAGGCCATGCCCAGGGCTGTGGGCAATGTGGAGAAGGGACACCGAGAGGTTTCTGGATGGCAGTCAGCCACAGCACGGCTGCCTCTGAAATGCACTACCAGCAATCCCTCCTTCTTCCCTCCATCTTGGGGCACGGGGACTTTTCATGCTCACAATCAATACAGCTCTTTTCAAGTGATCTTGTGTCGACCCTGTAGTAACGAGGCTCTTACCACGTTCACATGTGACACATCCACATACAATATGTCTACATGTTAAGAACCACTGACCAACTACAGCTGAGGAGGCGAAGTAAACAGATGCACAACACACTAGCAAAGGCAGGAGGTGCCATGGAGAAAAGCTGCCCCTCCCCGGGAGACCACTCGAGCTTCACTGGGGATGGTTTATCATCTTTCTCTGCATAATTTGTGCGACCCCCACAGCACGTGCCAGCTTGTGAACGGAGGAGTTGCAAAACTCTGTGACACAGTAAATTCTCAGTAGAAAGAACCAGACCACATTTCATACAGACTATGTGGCCCGGTTACTGTTTAGTGGCCCCATAAGGAACAGTTCACGCTCACAGGGCTCAATGTGGCCTACCCAGTTTTGCAGCATGGCTCTTGTCCTAATCTGAGGCATGAAAGAGATGAGTGAAAATGCTAGAAGGCTGCCACCTCTTAACACCCCCGATACCAGTATCAATGGGGCCAGGTCTCTGATGATTCCATCTGATGAACAGTAAATCTAAAAGCATAACTATGCTTTCCCCCGTTACACAACAAAGAAATTTTCATTTGGAAGCAGAAAAAGTTTCAGGTAAATACATTTATTTTCCTTAAATGGGCCTCTGAAAATATGCATAAAAGAAAATCAAAAGATGAAATGAAAAGGTCACCAGAGCCGACTTGGATAGCACGTTCTGGGACATGGCTGGACTTGGTTCCCCAAGCTGCCCCCTGCCTTATCCCCCTCAGCTTCCTATGCTCACCTGGAATTTTTAGGTTCAGGTCACAGATGCTCCCAACAGTCGCTACAGATGGGGCCCGGCTGGTCCGAGTAATGCTCTCCTTGACTCTTCCCTCCCCGCTGATCTTCACGGTAAATGGGCTCCCTGCAAGACCAAGAAGGTGCCTGTAAGCAGCCCAGAGGCTGAGTTACAGCATTTATGGCAAAGCCAAGCATCAGAGAGGGAGCAGAGAGGAGCACGTACCAGGCACGTGCTCGTCAGCAAATTTGGTAGAGACGATGTAAACCCCAGGCACAGTGGGGAAGTAGGAGACCTTGCAGGTGCCATCTTCCAGGTCCTCTGTCTGGATGTCCACCTTACTGGGGCCTTCCACTGCCAAGGATATGCCACCATAACCTGCAACACAGCGGCCTGGGCTGACGGGACAGCAACTCCCTGGGAAGGAGGGGCTTGACAAATGCAGAGTGGATGCACACCACTTGAAATTCAGACTATTTCCAGACAGCAGAGAGAAAGGAGCAGCAGCCTGTCTGGGGAGCCTCAGGCAGAGAAGTTTAAAGGCTTTGAAAAGTTCTATACCTCCTGAACATGGCTTTGACCGAAGAACTCTTTCCTTGAGGCTGTCTACCAACATCCCACGTAGCACATGTTCTGTGCAACCATGGCCTCCAAGAACAGCATGCACTGCCTCAAGGCTTTATTCCCAGCCATGGCCCTAATTTGAATTTTTAAACAGTTTCTAGTTGCCAAAACTAGGCCAACAGACCTAAAGGCTTAACAACATGAGAACCAACAGCCATCTGCCCTGGAGTTGGGGCTTTGTCCACAATTCTGGGCTCAAATTCCAAGAGCAGATGGGGCTACAATCCTTGTAAGCCTCAATTTCTTCATCTATAAACAAATATAGACACTCACCAGGTTTAAATGATAATGCAGGTAGAAGGACCTGCCCCTCTAAGGATGCTCAGAGAGAAGAAAGATTTGGTAGGATGAAAAAATGAAGCAGTCTGATAAAAAAGATGCCAGTTCCCTTCAACTCTGGGCATTTCCTCTGGAACCACCCACAGACCTGCATCCCTTGTGTCCACAATGAAGTCAGACATCTCAAAAGTCCGGCCTTCTGATAGGCCTCGGCCATAGACTTTGGCTCGTCGTGCATCCCCGATCTCGGACTGGACCACCATAATGGATACAGGGCTATTGGCCACATGGTTGCCATTCTTCTTGATGCTGACAAGGTGCTCACCCACCTCCCGGGGAATGAAGGAGATGCCTGGACGAAAACAAAATGAGGTTTTGTAAAGAGAGAGGGAAGGAGATGGAGGAGGGGAAGTAGAGGAGAGAGAGGAAATGGGGGAGGGGGAATGGCATACTCAAACATGATTTCCTGACTTTCTGATGAACCAGGTTGCCAATGTCAAATGTGGAAACATATTCGAACTTCTATCATGTGTGAGACCCAGTGGGTTTAGCACATCTCATATCCCAGGAACCACCAGTTTCCCAGGAAAGGACCTCAGGAGCGTGTCTTCCACCCATGATCTCCAGGCCCCAGGCAGAAAGCAGCTGAGCTCACCAACATGGTTGTTGGGCAGCCTCTTCAAGAGACAGGGCTCATCACGGCCAGATGGGGCCTTAATGCTGGCCGTCAGGGTGCTGAGGTCAGTCTCACTGATGTCCAGCAGGAAGTCAGCAGCCGAGCCCAACTTCACCTGGGAGCACCGCCTGCTGTCATCTGGAAAACCGCCCCCAATATGGCTGTGTTACACGTGGTCAGCCCAGCTCTCCAGAGCCCTCACTCCACAAGCCATTCCCAGAAGAACAGGCAAGAACAAATTACCCACAGTAGGCGACAAAACACGCTTTGGACAGTGGGCAGACCTGACTAACAAAGGGTGACTGAAACTTATGCTGGGCTCAAGGAAGACTAGGAGCTGGCAGGAACTGAGACGCGAAATCTCATGGGCTGCTTTTTAAAGGAATCTTTTAGTGGGAAGAGGCACCTCCCACCTGCCACCATGCCCTGGGGCATTTCTTAGGTAAGCAGCAGGTACAATCCTCAGTGTTGCTGGCTGCTTCAGACAGGTCTCAGTACCTCAGGAACAAGAACTTCACCTTGTCCATCTTCCTTATAACCCCGAGAGCAGGATCCAAACCCAGCAGACAGAACGGAAGTTAGGAGAATGAGCCTTGCAATGGGATACCTGACTCTGCATCCTCAAATATCCATTTGTGAACTTGGCTAAGCTGCCACATACCTCGCTAAGCCTCGTTTCCCTCTCAGTAAAATGAACAGCAGAAAACCTGTCTAGTAGAGTTGCTAATGGGCTCCTGTGAGCTCAGGTATTCATGCAGTAAGAACTATTTGAACACCTCTGTCTGAGTGTTTGCCTTTTGCATACTGTCACAAAATAAATGCCCTCTAAATGGTCACTCTTGTTTTTCCCCAGGTTATCATGTAAGGGACCCTTCAAAGAGTCCCTATAAAAATCTAAACTAAAACAGATGCGTAGCCTGCCACCCGTGGTCTGATGCAAGGAGTGGCTGTCGGGGCAGCTATGCCCCTCATGAGGAAACTGCCAGCAAGCCAGGCAACCCTACCTGTGATCTTGGCTGTGAAGGGGCTGCCAGGGATGTGTTTGTCATTGTACTTGACCAGAATGCTGTAGTCGCCTGGCAAGGTAGGCAGGTAGGTCACTGTGCATGTCCCGTCTTTGTTGTCAATGCAGCTGATTTCCGCCTTTGAGGGCCCCTCGATAGCCAAGTCAAGGCCACCTGAGAGGGAGAGCAGTGAGGGAGGGCAGTTAGAGAGGTAAGGATTAAGATACCAGTCATCCAGGGCAGCCCTGATGCTAGGGACAAGAGAATGACACACTCCACGTGAGTCTCAACAGGGGCTTAAGGCAGGACAAAGCAGGCCACGAGGCAAAAAGTCCCCTGGGAAGACACCCCACCACCTGAATTGCTCCCTCAAGTAGCCCAACTCTTCGGAAGACACGGAACAAGGATGAGACGGAGCCCTACAGGGCAATCACACCTACAGGACAGGACAGGGCCAGACACAGACTGTCACTGCCAGTCAGGCTGGACTCCACCAGAGAAAGCCCATTAGCAGCACGGGTTTAGGACTCTCCACAAACACCATGGACTCGGGCACCGCTTTAACAAGACAGAGCCACTAAGTGATTCACGGGAGGTCTGTGGACAAGTGTGAGAAAAGAACAAAACCAAAACATCCTCAATAAAAACACACTTGAGGGCCGGTGAGATGGCTCAGCGGCTTAAGCGCCTGCCCGGCAAGCGCAAGGGCCCGAGTTCGACTCCCGGATCCCACATACGAAAAAGGGGCCGGTGATATCGCTCAGCGGCACGGGCGCCTGCTGGCGCGCGAGGTCCTGAGGTCGACCCCCCGGTACCCACAAAAAAAAAAAAAAAAAAAACACACTTGAATTCCAGGTGCGTTACATAAAATATTTCATAGCACAGATCTGATTTCAACCAGAATACAAGATTTCAAACATTTCTGTTTTGGGTAGGAGAAAGACCAGCTCTACAGAACGGAGATTTATGTGAGAGAAAATAAGCAACTACCACTATCCAATAGTTCCTTTTTCTTCTTTTTCTTTCCCCCTAATTTGACGTGGGCCTCACTGTGTTGCCCAGGATGGTCTCAAACTCTGGGCTCAAGTGACCCTCCCTCCTCCGCCTCCCAAGTGCCAGAACTGCAGATGTATGCTGTGACACTTAGTAATGATTTCACCTTTAAAAGCTGCCCTGGAACTGTCCACTTATCTCTCTGAACAGAAGGCCGGAAGTGCGTGAATATGTAAACCACACAGTACCTTCTCCTGCGTCCTCGGTGACAATGGTGAAGGTGGCGGTTTTGTTGGCCACTCCGTACACCAGGCCTGGACCATAGGCAGAAACGCTCCCACTGTTGGGATAGTTCACGTAGAACTGGAGAGGGCTCTCTGGGTTGGCCAAGGAGACAGACAAAATTGGGGCTCGTTAAGAGGTGAGGGAATGCCTTGGATGATGGGTATCTGAACATTCGCCTAGTAGCAGGCAGGTCTGGCAGCTGCTGCGCAGAAGAACATAACAAAAGGAGAAGCTGGTGTGCCTCCCCCTTCCCCGGGCAGGACGCAGTGTTACTACACTGTGGGCTGTACTCAGTATTATTCCTTGAATCATCCTGGGAGAAAAACAGTCACCGAGGCTGCTCCAGACTGGACTGGGGGCCTAAAGCAGGAGAATGCAGCTCAACTTGACAACTGAGGAAGAGACATCCAGCATGCAGACAAATAATCCACCACTAGAGGGAAGGTCACTGCAAAGATCTGTTTGTTCAGAGAGCTGTTCAGCCTGTGCCACTGCAGATGTAAGGCCTCCTGGTCTAAGGAGTTCACCTCTAGTACTGGTCCCACGGAGGTCTTCCCCGTCCACACCTACACCCAGCCATACGCAAGCACTTTCACTCCCACGGGGGTCACATACCAATCAGAAGACCCCAACATTCAACAGTAGGGGGGCTGGCCTCCTCATGGGCCATTAAAAAGAATGAGGGAGATCTGTGTGTATCGACTTGAGACATCACCCATACTGTGTTACAGTAAAAACAGAAAAAGCAAGTTGCTATATAGTATTAACACCATTATGCATTCCTTTAAAAACAAACAGAACACAACCACGTGCGTGTTTGTAGACACAGAGAGAAGTACGTGAAAATACGCCTATACACACCAGCAGGGGAAGCGGAAGGGAATGGACATTTTTCATTCTCTGTATCCTCATCTTTAGAATATTTAAAGCAGAGCATACAGTTTTACTTAAAACAAATATTACGCCCTCACACCTACATAAATGAAAGCAAATGTTAAACCCAGAGAAATATTTGCAATCCTTTCACAAGGGGCTAATGTCTCTTAATATTTAAACTGTTCTTAGAAACTGATGTAACAAAGGCTGAAAAACAAATAGAAAAACTGACCATGGATACAAGCACGCGGCTCGCAGAAACAGAAATACGAATGGCGCTTAAACACATGGAAAGTCGCTCAATCTCATTCACAAGAGCAATGCAAACAAAGCAACGCCAAGGACTGTTTTTGTCAACAGTTCAACTGGCAACAATCCAAACATCTGACAGCTCACTGCGCTGGCCATGAAAAGGTTGGTGCCCCTCTGTCACCACTGGGTGTGTAGATGGAGTAGCCCCCAGGTGGACAATGGGCACAGTCTATCAAAATCACAGCCGCCTGCACCTGTGTCCTAGCACCCCTGCTCTGGTAATCAAACCCCAAGGTACATCTTGGCAAGGGGGAGATGCTGGCTGTAACAAGCTATTTGCTGCAGCAGCACTGGAACAGCAAAGCTGGGCAGAACCAAAATGCCGTCCATAGGGAACCGGTGGAATATGCAATGGAGTGTCCGAATGAGGCAGGCTGTGTAGACGCTCCCCACGCGGAGCTGCACAGTGCCCCTGACACACCGTCAGACCACAAGAGCAAGAGCAGGCCAACTGCAGACTATACCGGGGCTGAGATTAAACGCTGTATCCCCATTTGCATGTAGTCTTAAAACTACTCTCAACTTGAACATAAAAAATTACCAATAGGTTCAAGGAGAGAACAGTTATAGGACATAGGTGGGAAGGAAACCTTTCTCAACATCACTTTTGTTTTTAAGCCATGTGTTATCTACTCAAAATATTAAATAGAAAATATTTAAACAATTACAAAACAACAAGAACAACAAACAGTAGGACCACCAGTGTGCCTGCCAGCTGAAGACCATGAAAACTAAGCTGGCTTCCTTGTCAAAGGCCCCGCCTCTTCTCCCTACTTCTTCTGCTCTGACACTGCCCCAAGTCCCATAGCATTCAGGGTTCCCCAGGCCAGGCTGGAAAGTCCCTCACTGCGCCTTGCAATTTTTTCCCCGCTTTACCTATGGCCACACTCCCCACAGTAACAAAGACAAACAACTGCAGACCCGAGGGCCTGCACTATGACCCAGGACGCTGAGCTGCATAATGTTCGGGAAACTGGTTGATGCGCTGGAGTCCCAGGCCATCTGGTCTCACACTGCATGCCCAAGCCTGCCCGAGTGTTCCCTGCAGAGCAGCTCACTGGACCACTGCCACTCCTGACTGTCAGGACCTGAGCATGCAGTCCTGCTGGCCCTGCCAGCCATGCTGCTGAGCCCTACTTACCAGGGATGTGGCTGCCCATGTATTTGATGTGCATCTCATGCAGCCCAACCTCAGTGGGTGCATATCTGACAGTGACCGTGCCGTCTTTGTTGTCCACAATCTCGGGTGTGGCCGTCTTCCCAGATGGCATGTGCACCTCTCCTGTGGGGCACAGGCACACGGGCTATGAGCCCACCCTCCACTTTCCCCAAGAAGCTAAGCACAACATACAGATGTCCTCAGACCCAAGAACATTCATACTGCCTAAATCATCAAAGTCCCACAGTGTTTGGGAAATGGAGACCTATTTGCTTTTTTTGGTTCCCTCTGGCTTCCACATAGGGTTTCTACAACTGGCTAATTAGAGGCTCAAACAGGGCTTGAGAAGACCACAAACCCAGCAGCATAAGCAACACATCCAGTCAAAAGAGGAGGCATTGAACAGGGTGAAAAGAAAAAGTAACTCTCGTACAACAGACCTCAGTGTTGAGTTCAGACTATATTTGGAAAAGTGGAAAAATAGAGAAGGCAGGAGAAAAGGGCAAAAGGAACATAACAGTGGAGAGGCACCTAAACAAAGCTGTTCTTAACCTAGAAGAAATCATAGGGTCTCTTAAGAATGAAATACAAGCTACAAACAAATCACCTCTTCAAAGAAACATGTTCCACAATCTCAGAGGCTTCTAGATCAACCACTAGAGCCCAAACCAGGAGCACTGGGTGAGGAGTACAACCACCTCCCCAGGGCCTACCGGTGTGCCAGTGCAAGGAGGGGGACGAGGCACTTTCACAAGGGCTTACCTGTGATTTCTCCTTTCCTGACTGCAAACGGAATGACCAAATCGAAAGGTTTAAAGCCCAACCCATTCATGTCACTCACTGGGACATAGGCCTCTTCGGTCACCTAAAAACAGGAAGCAGTGGCCACTGAGTGAATTGGACAACAGTGTGGGCTGGTGAAGCTACAGGAGCAGAGTTGCTGGGAATTCTGCAAGCCACAGAGGCCAGGATTTGGAGATAAGGCCATTTATGAGGTACTGAGTTTGTCTAACTCTCTGCCCACATCACAACCTGAAAGACTGGAAAAGTCCCACTGACCAATTACTAGAAATCACTAGGCAGTCCGCTTGTAAAATTCCCAGCAGCACCCATGGGAAAGTGGAAAAGTGAAAGACAGCAATGTCTGAGTCCCAATAGGCTCCACCTGGAAAGGTTTAGTTGCTTGTGGCCTGGAAAAGAAGGTGCGTTTTAAGTGGCAGAGAGGAGCAGCAGGTGGCCTTGACCCTGAACAGAAAACAAATGTGCAGATGGCAGCTCTGAGTCAGCAGCTGGCCTGCACACAGCTGTCCACCTTGCTCCGTAGCCGCGGAGACAAACTACAATGAGCATGGACACACACATGATGGCTGGCGATTCGTGGAGCATGACGGTGATGCAAAGGTGGGTCTTACAGAAAAAGCGGGATCATTGTGAAGGGCAGATCAGTGGGGACACACCAATGACCAGGTCACCCAGAGGGCTTAAGCAATCCCAGAAGCAGGTGGTAGCTTTTCTGAAATGAAGGTTGAGTAAACACAGAAACACAAGGAGGAGGGAAAAAAAAAAAAAAAAAAAGGTGTACCCAGGGCCTGAATCCAGGGGAACATGCATTTACCGGAGCCTCCTCCATGGCCGTGACTTCCCCATCCGTGGCCTGGTTGGTGGCAAATGGAGATTAGTTGGGAATCGCATTGGAAGGATACTGTGATTCAACAGTTTCTACAACCTGATGCTACCTCAACCACATTGCTCCACCTCATACAGCAGGGAGGCCCTAGCTCCCATGGGCAGGCACATTCATACTACACTTCTGCAGGGCAAGCTGGCGTCCTCTCTCCAAGTGCCAAACGCACATATCCTTTTTCAACCCTCACCCCGCTTCAAGCAAGCAGGTCGATGCAGGAAAGAAACTCCACAGATAAGTGATGTGTGCAAGGAGTCTTCCTGGAGCTATCTGCAGTCATGATCGACAGAAGCAACCTAATGTCCATCAGCTAGCGCCTTGGGCAAATAAATCATGGTATGACTGTCCAGGGAGCACTGAGCCACTGTTCTACAAAGTGGTGAAGTCTGAGACTTAACATGGAAGGGTATCTATGACACAGGGAAGAAGCAAGCAAAGCAGCACGCACGTTATGATCCCATGCGTGAAACTCAAGTGTCGGCGGTAAAAGCAGGAAAATCTGACACCACTCATCTCTGCAGCAAGGAGTCAGGAAACAGGGTTTTTTAAACTTTATAAATGTTTTCGGGGTTAATGTCTTATTAAAGTTTTTACAAATTCATTTTTTAAAAATCAGACATGATGCTATTAACCCAATGACTCAATAGGGAGAGGGCCTCTCACCATTCATCTTCTGCCATAACAAGGACCAAGGAGCTGAGGGCTTCTGCTACGGATGCCTGTGCACTCAGGTTAACCCCTTCTATGCGTGGCAGCGGCAGCAGAAAGGGCTGTGCTTGCCAGGAAGCTTCGTGGGCTCTGCATTAGGAACAGCCCTGACCTTGCCTTCTAGGGCTCCTCAGGTTGGGGCTAATGCAGGGCCACATTAGCCAGGAGGAAGGACTGGCAAGGCGAGGCAACGGCCTGTCTAGGACTTCTCAGTGGCGACACTCAGGTAAGCTACTCGTCTCTCTGCACTGTGAGTGTGATGCACCTGACTGTGCCTTGAGACATCTGCTATCAATACAGTGCTGGGTGTGCAAGGCCTTTTGGCCTCAAACCTATAAGGGCACACAGGGAAGGAAGGAATCTACCCAGGGAAACCAATGAGGAGAAAGCCACTCAGTCTAGGTAAGGCTGGGGAAAGCGTGGAATAGGAACGCAAAACCTTTCTGTCTTTTACCTTCAGCGGTGGTTAGAGAGTTTGGAAGCCTGAACTTGAGGCCTCGGACACCCCTGCTCCAATGATCTCCAATACTTTGACCCTACCTTTCTCAAACCTTTATAGCACCTGAGGTCTCTTAAACCCAGCCCAGGGCCGGTGAGATAGCTCAGTGGCATAAGCGCCTGCCTGGCAAGCGTGAGGTCCTGAGTTCGACTCCCGGTACCCGCATATTAAAAAAAAAAAAAAAAACCCAGCCCATAGGACCACAGGGCACGACCTCACCCAGGAGGCTTGTGCTTCCTGCCCAATTCTAATCAACAAGATAAAACCACCATCGGACAAAAGCAGACTCTTAAAACTACAACTGAGCTGGGCATGGTGGCACACGCCTGTAATCTTAGCCCTCAGGAGGCTGAGGCAGGAGGATCACCACAAGTTCCAGGCCAGCCTGGAATGCACAGCAAGACCCTGTCTCAGAAAAACAAAACAAAACAAACCTCAACAAACCACGCTGTGACTTTCTCTGGAAAGAAGGACATAAACTTTCTAGCTGCACTGCTTTCTCCCCACAGGAGAAAAACATTCCCAAATGGGAAACATCCAAAGCTGACAAGTGTTTACATACTTGAGATATAAATGAGCCAGGTCCAGTCCTCTGCCATGATGTTTACCGATAAAGTAAAGTCAAGGGAAAGGCAAAAAGCTACAGTGGATTGAGGGCTATTTGGAAGAAAGTCCTTGGGCTTCTGTTTGGAATGGAGCCTTTTATCCTTTTCCACCACAGCACATTATGAAATAATTAGAAGGTGCTTTGTCAGCGGTGGGTGCGGTGCAATTATCAGGAGCCTAGAAACCTGTGGTGAAGCCTGGCTGCTCCTGCACAGCCACAGGCACGGGAAGGGAGCCGGCAGCCATCTGCCAACAGGGCTGGCTCTGTTGACAGCCCTGCTGTGAGGTGACAAGAGGTAATTCTCCTAAGGTTCTCCCCTCCTGGTAGAAGACCCTTCATAATCAGAGGAAGATCTAAAAGTCACCCAGAATTGAAAATTAAGCCAGGTATGGTGGTATATGGCTATCACGCCAGCATTCCGGGAGGCCGAGACAGGAGGATCACAAGTCGAAGCCCAGCCGGAACAACATAGCAACTTAGTGAGGCCCTATGTCTAAATAAAAACTAAAAAGAGCTGGGGGTGTAGCTCAGTGCTAGGGCCCTGGTTTCGTCTCCAGTTCCCCAGGGTGGGGGTGGGGGAATTAAGGACACTAGTTACAGGCCGGCCCAGATTTTCACATGATGGTTCCCTTCTATTTCGGGCATTCCTACCTTCAAAAGACACAGCATTTCCCCTTCATATATAAAGTGTGAAGCTTTCCAAATCACAGTTAAAGGTAGTTTCAGTCCTGGGATATCAGAATCAAGTCTGTTGATAAAAGAGCATCAGGACCCTCTCTCCTCCAGTCACGTAGCAGGGAGTACGCAGGAAGAACCAATAGTAAAAACTGTCACTTCTTACTGTTTTACAAAAGGGCACTTTTCTGGAAAGTATCTCTTTCTGAACAGGGCTTAGGCCAAGATATTGCCTAAGTCTCTTGTCATGACAGAAACCTTGGTCACTAATGAGATTCTCTAAATACCCTGAAAGGCAAAGGTCTCTGTGTTTCTAGAAATTAAGCTAGGGCTCTACCAGGCTGTGTGTAAGGGGTGTCCTAGTCAGGGTCCAACGACTGGCCACTGTACTGTATCTGACACCAGTTTGGAGAAGGGATTTTGCTTACCATGACAGTGAAGGGGCTGTTGGGAATATCAACACCGCCAAAGCGCACATAGATGACGTAGGTGCCTGGTTTGGCGGCCGTGTAGAAAATGTCATAGGTGCCATCCTCATTTTCAATGACATCAGCCTCAGCCTCTGTCCCGTCTGGAGTCAGAATTGTGCAGGTCACTTTCCCCTTCCCAGCAGTCTTGGCATCCACCACAAAGCCTACCTCCTCACCAGTTTTCACAGTGGGGGCGATGCCAGGGCCTGGAGAAAAGTTCAAGAGAAGATAATGGAAGCATTGGCCAAGGACATGTGGTCCCCAAGGCCCAAGAACAAATCATACTTGTTCATGCTATGTTACTTTTAACTGCTGCCACAGAGGGATACCCTAAAGATCACTTGGGGAGATGCTGCTCGAGAGAGCAGTCCCTCCGTTCCTTAATAAGTAAGAGCGTCTGTAAGCTCTGAGTGCTCCCCAGTACCCACTGGAGGTTGGCCCTGGTCTGCCCACATCCAAGGCTGGGGGGGAGGGGTCTCCAGTCTTCAGCAGACTGAGCATTTTCTCAAGTGTCAGGTACATGTAGAGAAGCAAGGCGCAGCTGCTCCTCTCAAATGCTCGTCGTCTACCAGGGCAGATGGAGGTAGTAGCACAACCTTAACAGCAATGCCGAGGACAGACTGAGCTACAGAAAATGTGACCAACTGCTCCCCTGAGAGTGTCCTGCTACGCATCCGTTCCAAGGTTCTAAGAATTATATCACAGGGTTGCCACATTGACAGAGGGTTCCTGCAAAGGAAAAACTGAAAGGATATTTTTGGCTAGGGAAGCCTTACTACTCTCCCTAAACAATGACCAGTGTCTGTCTGTATCTGTCTGTCCATCTCTCTGACTTGTGGTACCTCTTTACATAGAAGCAATACAAAACTCAGGGAATACAGAAAAGTGTGAGCTAAAAGCACATGCGTAAACAAAGTGTAGGACAAGGCAGAGGTGGAGGATGGCAAGTTCAGTGACTTAGTGAGACCCCGTCTCAAAATCCAAAAAATTCAAAAAGGGCTGGGGATGTAGCTCAGTGCAAAAGCCCTGTGTTCCATCCCCAGCATTGAAAAAAACAAAATCAAGTACAGGAGCAAGAGGAAGTGGCAAGAACATTTGTTCAGACAGTGAGAAGTAGAAGAAAAAACTACAGCCAGTCTGTGGAAGGCACCGAATAACAGACCCAAACGTGCAGCCCATGGGCACCCCCAGGCTGTGGAGTATTCTGCTCAGGACTCAATTTTTGCCACAGACGAGACAGAAAGAACTAAGCAGAGCAATTCACCACCTTGCCCTGATGCCAGAACAAGATGAGCGAAAAGAGAAACAGGACATACCCAGGGTGGACTCGTGAGTGGGTTCCCTTTTTTAAGAGAAACAAATCTGTTTCATTTCAGAGGTGGGATCCATGTTCTGAAGTCTGTTTAAGTTGCACCCCCAAGCTGCAGGAGCTGTTCTTAGAAACTGAAAGGCTGGTGCCAGGCAACTAGTCCTGTCTCAGAAACTGAATGAGCAGTGAGGCTCAATTATCCGTGGAGAATTCCTGAGGAAAACCTTGGACCCTTTCATGTGTTTCTCTGATGCTGACCTGAAATGCTCTTGAAAGAATCTTGAAGAACCGAACCACCTATTCATGAAGGCAGAAATGTGCTTCTTCTCATGGGTGTCCTCATTATTGTTGATGCCTCAACAGATGCACCCATTTCAAAAGTGATGTCATAGCTACTGTGCACCTGGCACTGTGCTCAGCATTTTTCTGGCTGACCTTCATTGAATCTTTGCAATAACCCTGTGAAACAGTCTCCCGTTCTGGACAAAACTTGAATCTGAATCCCCCATCACCACCACCCTCCAAAAGATCTTCAATCTAAGTGTGACTAAAGTTCAGAAAGACTGAGAAACTTGTCTGGTTCACCCGGCTATTACATGGTAGCAGAGAGGACCAGAGCTTGACTTTCTGACCCTAAATAAAGTCCACACTCCTGACCCTGACATCACCTGCACTCACCTGTGGCCAGGCACTTGCTGGCATCACCTGTCTGTGTAGCCCGGATGCGGTAAGGAGAAAAAGGGATGTTGTCCCCGCCATAAGTGACCCCGATCATATAACGTCCAGTCTTGTCAGGGATGTATGTGACAGCATATGTGCCATCTTTATTGTCATGGACGGTGGCTCTTTTGGGTTTTCCCTCTTGGTCCTATGGATTACAGAGAAATGCTATTTAGTATTGTGTCGGTAACATGAGGGAGCCATTCATGGAAAACCTTGATACACTCTGTTCACTGATTAGCTTCTCTAATGGGAGGAGACAAAAGTGACAGTTTAATACAATCTAGTTTTGTTAGGCAGAAGAGTGGGTTGCAGACGATACCAGGATGATCTGTCAAGTGAACACACGGTGTCTTAGCTCCTCGTGCTCAAATATAGGAATGTACACAGTGGTGGCTCCCGCACACGCCACCACATCCACTCTCCCGGTCTCCTTTGCTGACAGGACCCTCCTTCTTAGCTGGTGAGTACACAGCTCCCTGTCCTAGCATCCTTGCCATCAGGTACAGCCATGAGACTCACAACTGACTTCTACCAAATGAGATGGCTGGACATCTATGAGGGACTTCTGACTGGGCTGCTTACAACAGCTGACTGGACTGGGAGGGGCCCTCTTTTCCCTTCTGTCTTTTTTCCTCCCACTGACCTGCCATAGAGATCTGATGGGCAGAGCACTGGCAGCCTCATGGTCCATGAGGAGACTTTAAAGACAGAAGCCACACAGTAGGACAGAAGAGGAGAGCCGCAGAGCAGAGGCAGTTTACCTCTGAATTCTTTACCAAGAGAGGTAGTCCTGTGTTTAACCCATCCTTATTTGGGGTTTACTATGATATTCAATCAAACTAGGTCCTAACTAATCCAAGAGGATATTTTAATCACTTAAAAGTAAAAACACCTAAGAGTTGTAAAAGCAAAACACATGAGATTCACCACAAAGTGGTACCTGGAGCTATACCCTCAGACCTCTCAGGTGCATATGTTTATTCTCTCATGGATATTAACTCTTTGATGATCTAATATTTGCCAGAAATTGGTTATTAAAACCCTTGTTCTTATCCCTGGCCAGGAAATTAGGTTTTGCTAGTAAGTTTGGCTCCAGAAAATAACTGAAAGTTACCATGATCTGGACAGCAAGCAGGCTATTAAAACCCTTGTTCTTATCCCTGGCCAGGAAATTAGGTTTTGCTAGTAAGTTCAGCTCCAGAAAATAACTGAAAGTTACCGTGATCTGGACAGCAAGGAGGCCTTCCCCGGCATCTCTGGCATCAATAGCAAACTCCACAGGCAGGCTGGCAGGCACCCCATAGGAACTCAGGCCAGGGCCACTGGCAGTCACTTTGCTGGCATCATATGTGGGAAGGACCTTGACCTTAAAAGGACTTGACAGACACACATAGACCCTGGTCAGTAAGATAATACATCCGCCCAGCTGCACCTCACTCTGTTGGAGAGCCGTACTGAAGGGAGGATTTTACAGATGAGACGGTAAATTTGATCGAAGTGCCACGAGTCCAGTTGCAATTCAGAACCAGAAGGCAGAAGCCACTGTGCGGCAGGCCAGCCTTGCCCTGAATACATTCCACTGGATACAAAGAGTCTGAAGAACAAGGGCTCCCAAATTAGTTCGAGAAACACGGGGTTGAGCACATTTAGGCCACTTCTGCTAGGCCAAGACAATGGTCACTGAAATGGAAAGAACACTGGGACTTCAGGGTTAATATTTTATCTCATCTCAGTCTCTATCTTTACTCTTGTTCTGTATTTAGTATGCTTTATATGGTACCTGATCTACTAGTAAAGCAATTTACACTTGTAATTTAAAAATTATGTATTTTTACACAGCTAAAGTTTTATGTGTCAATCTCCATATGAAATGTATATATTGGGTAAATGTATATATTGGGTATATATGGGTAAAACGTCCAATAAAGGTATGATTTAAAAAAAAAAAAAAACAACTTTTAGGGGTCCCAGAGGTAAAGAGTTCATGCAAGATTTTTATGTAGTGGGCCGGTGAGATGGCTCAGTGGCATAAGTGCCTGCTGGCAAGCACGAGGTCCTGAGTTCGACTCCTGAAACCCACATAAAGAAAAAAAGGGGCCGGTGATATCACTCAGTGGCATAAGCGCTTGCTGGCAAGCGCAAGGTCCTGAGGTCAACTCCCGGTACCCACATTAAAAAAAAAAAAAAAAAAAGATTTTTATGTAGTAATATGAAGCGGGGAACTAGGCTGCTACTCAGTATCTTTTGAGAATGCTATTGTCAGGTGAAGTGAGAAATACCTTTGTTTTAATCAGAAAACCACTGGGAGGGTCATCAAAAGGAAGCCTTGGGTAAACTAATAAATTGTTTCTCCAAAGACCCCTAACTTCTTAATTTCAGCTTGCCTTTAAACCAAGGATGGATGAAAGTGGGGGACAGTAGAGCCAGAACCACAAACACCAAGCTGAGTGTATGACAACACATGTGTGGAACAGGCAGGTCCTGGGAAATATCTGCTGATGAATGGAGGAACGGGTGAGCAACCAGAGCCATGCCTGCCAGTCCTGCAGGTGCGTGGGCTCGAAGTTGCTTTGGGCCCATCCCTCCAATGCAAGGCACTTACCTTCGAGGGATCTCTTCATCGGCATATTTAACTGAGACCATGTAAGGGCCCTCCTGAGATGGGGTGTAGGTCACTATGTGTGTGCCGTCCCCATTGTCCACCACGTTCACTGGCTCCACCAGGCCTGAGGACAGAGATGATGGATCTGAGTGACTCTCTGGCCTCCTCTTCACTCCAGCCTTGGCTGAGTTTGAAACGGGATCATATCCATCCCCAAGAGCTACTAGTTTCCACTGATGAGTAATATAAAGGTAAGCAGGCCATAATCATCGGCCCAAGAAATCACAGGATCCCCAATTCATGGTTGCAGAAATGACCCCAAGAGACACCTTTAGCTTTCTGTTGGCTACAGTACACTCGGTCTGCCCTACAGTATAATTAGGGAGAGTGCCTGTGCTTGCTGCTGGAGGGTGTATGGTGCAGATGCATGCTATAGACACGCTATATCCTTACAAGCTGGTAAGCATGCTTGGGATGTGGCAATTTGACTCCACAGCTGAGAAAGCACCAGAGAGTTCAGAGCCCTAAACAGCAAACATTAACCAGTGGGATGGCCAATCAAAACTGTGGCCACCTTTGAGCAAAAACCACTATGGTGACAGTATGCTTGGGTAAAGGTGCAAGGCAGGTGAGAGTGACCAATCTCATAGAGCAACGGACCCCTCAGTGTGATGCCCTTAGGGGCTACCTAGAGACTATGTTAAAGCAGAGTCAAGGCATGCTCTGGGCTGACAGATTTCAGATCCCAGCTCTGAAATGAGGGTCAAGGATGGGTCAATGAAAGGGCAGGTTAATCAAAGCATGGCATGCTCATTAAGCAAAGAAGATGAGGCAGGTACATGCTAATTTTAGAGGTGAGGCCAGCAAAAAGCATTCAGGTTATATAATTTAAAGCAGCAGCTAATGGGAAAATGCAAACCTGTCTCCATAAAGTCACCCTTCGGGTCACCTTTAAAGAACTCTGAAATGGCTTTCAAGGGGCTGCGCCATGACTGGGAATCCATCTCATCAGCTAAAATTAAAAGGCTGTTACTAGCAAATCCTCCATAATAGAGGCAGATATCTAAGTAATGTTTCTCCACGCACACGCGTGCACGCGCACACACACACACATCTTGAGGTTCAAAAATTTCACAGAATCATGGGGCCGGTGAGATGGCTCAGCGGCTTAAGCGCCTGCCCAGCAAGCGCGAGGGCCCGAGTTCGACTCCCGGATCCCACATACGAAAAAGGGGCCGGTGATATCGCTCAGCGGCACGGGCGCCTGCTGGCGCGCGAGGTCCTGAGGTCGACCTCCCCGGTACCCACAAAAAAAAAAAAAAAAAAAAAAAAAAATTTCACAGAATCAGATTCCAGCTGCATGATCTCATTTCCCCCAAACCACTTCTGCCCTGAGCTTCAAAGAGTTTAACCTCCTGCTGAACCCCATTAAAAGGGTTCTTCTTCAAAGGAGGAAGTCCCTATTGGCCACTTCTAGAAGTCAACAACACATCACAGAAGAAAAATCCAGATTATTTAAGAAATTAGACACACAAAGAGGAAATGTGTTTGTTTACCAAAAAAGGCAAATTTTAACACACTTCAGGGATTTGTCCCCAAATGACCTGCAGCCATACCAATCCTCAGTTCCAGGCTGCCAATAAAACCCATTCTCCAAGAGACCCTCTCGGCTCCAGGGGTCTGGGATATACCTGGCATTCCCAGAGATTCTCCTATATTCCACTTGCAGCATCTCCAAGAGAATTACCCCCTCTGATCCCCGCATCCCCAGGTACCTCACAAATGCTGAAATAGGTAATAAAGCACTCAAATCAATATTACATATGACAACCCAAATACTACTTGCTTCAACTAGCTACTTAAAAAATTGAAATTATAAAAAGGAATCTAGGACTGTGTTATTAAGGGGAGAAAAGACAGATTTTTAAAGAAATTACAGGCCTGCCTACTTTGAAACAGGATCTTCTAACATTTAGCTAGATGATGGAGCAATAAAATAATTTAAGAAATTTAATTTACAGCTCGCAATCATACTCAAGAGCAAAGTGCCTGTGCTAAGTCATAGCTGTCCTGCTGGAGTGGTGAATGTGGGTAGGGAGGCAGGATGTGTACTCACCTCGTGGGCCCACAACCCTCACTTCCAATGGAGCCAGGCCAGCCTTGCTACTGTCCACCGTAAAAGACTGCAGGATGCGGGCTCGGACACCAGAGCCCAGGCCAGGGCCAGCAATTTTGACTTTGCTGGGGTCCACAACATCCTTCACAGGAACTCTGAATGGGCTGCCTGGAAAAGAGGTCATGGGCTTTTGAGTACGGAGCAATGGGAGACCTGCCTTGCACACAGCTAGATGGTACCATTGTTCTGGGACCTTGAATATACAGGCTTCAGGCAGCTCCTATCTCACTGTGTGGGTACCCATATGCTTTCATTGTTTTCAACAGCTGCCACCTACTATGTGCAGACGTTGTGCCAGGTGCTGGACCCACAGTGACTAGCAGCCCTCAAGGGACCCAGTGCAGGAAGACAATGTAAGCATGCCGCTCTAATATCCTATGTAACATTTGCTGAGAATATACAGGGTGCAGCACTTAGGAGACAGTGAGGTCAGTCTGTAGGAGACCAGAGAAGGTTTCCCAGGAACATCTAAGCTGACACAAGAGGGAACAGCTGTCACCCAGGGGAAGCAGATGGAAGATGCTTCCACCAGAGCAACCAGCATGTATAGAGGCCTAGAGGTGAGGGAAAAGACAGAAACTGAAGGAGGAAGCTGTGTTGGGGGAGGACACTGGAGAGGAACAGAGAGGGCAGGGCAGGCTTTGCAGCCCGCATCCAACCTCCTCTCCCACAAATGATCCCTGAGGATACCCTGGACTTGGTTCCCTCAAATGCAGGCAGTACCTCCTACCCACACATGGCCATCTCCGTTCCTTGGCCATCAGTTGAAACCTTGCTTTTTCCCTGACAGTAAGCTGTGGTCTTGCAGCATAGCTGATGCCATAGGAGACATGGAGGGCCTCTCATTTTCTGAGTGTGAATTTTAAAGACTGACGACACATGGAGAATGCAAGGAGATCAGGATTTGCGAGAAGTGTTAAACAGAGAAAGAAGGGCTGTGCCAGGAGCCCTAAGGGGACTCCCCAGGGATGAGGATATCCTCAGAAATAGGAGCCCCAGATTCCCAGCACCATGCCCTAGGCTGCCAAGTCACTGCCAAGGGGCTCCATGTACAAAGAACCGAGACCCTGGATTTTTTTTTTTTTTTAAAGGAAAAAAAAAAAAAAAAAAAAGAACAAAATTTCAAAACAACATAATAGGAGGGTAGCAATGGTTAATACATTATGTATTGTTATCTTTAAATTAGTTACTCAGGGTACAAGATATCAGCATTCAATTGTCAAAACATTACTGGCATAAACCTTTCTCTTCAATGAACTAAGCAAAATTAGTAGTGTATCTATCTTAACCATCTTATATATAAATACAATTTTTTTCTTTTCCCTTCTTTCTTTTCCCCATTTCCCCATCCCAGACTCTCTTTCCTTTTGACCAGTTTCTTTCTGATTCATCATATCTATTATACATTTTGGATCTTATTTACTCTTTCAGTTTCTCACACTAGGGAGACAATAGGATGTTTGCACATGTGCGTCCGGTTAATTTCACTTATGAGTATTTTCTCGAGTTGCATCCATTTACCTATAAAAGTCTCCAGTTTATCCTTCTTTATGGCTGAGTAGTACTCCATTGTATAAAAATACCACATCTTTCTTATCCATTCCTCGGTTCATGGGCATTTGGGTTGCTTCCAAGATCTGGCTATTACAAATTGTGCTGCTATAAACATGGGTGCACCTATATCGCTGTGGTATGATGTTTTTAATTCTTCTGGGAAGATGCCCAGAAGGGGAATAGCTGGGTCAAGTGGGACCTCCAACCCTAGTTTTCTGAGGAATCTCCACACTGATTTCCACAGTGGCTGTACCAGTCGACACTCCCACCAACAGTGGAGAAGGGTTCCTTTTTTGCCACAGCCCCTCCAGCATTTGTTATTAGTTGATTTCTTGATTAATAGCCATTCTTTCTGGGGTGAGATGGTATCTCAGTGTTGTTTTAATTTGCATCTCTCACATGACTAGTGATGTTGCACATTTTTTTGTATATTTATTTGCCATTTGTATTTCTTCATCTGAGAAATGTGTATTCATCTCAGATGCCCATTTTTGGATTGGGTCTTTAAATTTGGGAGGAGACCTTGGATTTCTAAAAACAGCTGTTTCTATGACATCAGCTGATACTGGCCAAGATGAGCACAGCCCATCACGCTGGGGTTTAGGGAAACAAAAATGAACTTTATTTTACAGAGTGACAGTTGAGGATTTCAGTGTCAACAGGTGCTGACCACAGACCACTTCTGAGCCCAGTATGTTGACATTTCTATTGGAAGTTGTCTGGACTCAGCATGAGAACAGCCACAAAGCAACATGCAAAGCTAAGATAAACGTGGTCCAAGATGGCAGATGCCAAGCATTATCTCCAGGCAGATATCACCAATCAGTCACGGCATCCTTTCTTCCTAACATGCTCTGAATCGCAGTCAACCCAGTGGCCTAAGCACCTTCCAACTCCAGACTACAGCTGGCCCACCATAAGAAACAAGAAGCCATAATAGGTAGGACAGGACATAGTTTAAAATAACCCCACGAGAGGTATGTATGAGGCCAGGAAACATTGGCTCATTTTTAAGTATCTAGAATCCCTAAGAAAATAAATTAGAAATTATCAGGTTACTGAATGTTTCAGGACCTCATGAGTTAACTAACTAGCCTGACACAAAGACAGTAACCAACACCTTTCTAAATATCTCTGCCTAGGACACCTGTGGCATTACCCTGACTTACGGGGGGAACTTCCAAGAGAAGCTGGCATTCAGTTCTGGAAGGCAGCAGAGTCTGAAACAAGAGACACCATCTACATGTGAGGCAAAAATGCAAATGGGTCTTTATTATCATACTCAAAAATATCCCTTTGCATTTCACTCACAGGTTGGCCAGCAAGGGCCCAAACTCTCCCCCCTCTGCAGGGGAATTCCAAGGCTGATGGCATCCAGCATTTTCCCAAGAGTCAAAACAGCTCTGTTGCTGGTAAAGCCAGGAGATCCTCATCCCTACTGTTGCCTAGTGGTTGGAGCTACCGTGGCATCCCTCCTGACGACAGCCTTCTGCCCAGTCTTGACACTTAACTTTCTCCCATCCACAGCACGGTGGTATGGTAAACCTCCAAAACAGACTCTGTTCTGTCACCTCGCTCCATTCTTCTTTACAGCAGGTCCCACAGGTTTTAGTTATAAAATGCTAGGCATTTAGTTATATAAATGCTAGACAGCAAGCTTCTTGGAGGCAGAAGCTTTGTCAGTGTGGCCTGTGGGTGAAATCCCCTAGATTAGTGATAATAGTAATTTTAATCACCTGTATTGATTGAGCTGCATATACAAGTTTTATGAGAAACTTGTCACTGTGAGTAGAATTATTTTGAACTGCATGTCAAGGCTTTCTGATCAGTCTGAGAGAAAGATAGTGACCATGAACATGAGTGCACATTTGCAGGTGGCAAGAGGAAAGATAACAGAATCAGAAAAGCCGTGTGACCAGTAGATGCTCCAGCTCCAGCTTCCTGAGAGTCAATCCAGAAACCCAACGGGGAGCTTCTCAGTCTGCCCCTTCCTCTCAGCATTGCCCTGGTTTACGGGGGGAGAGCTCCATGAGTCAGTGAGGCGCTTCCCACTCCTGGGGCCTAGGGGCGGGAGGGCTCTTCTCACCACCACTGAGACAGCCCAGGAACCCCTGGACCAGGACCAGGACCAGCCTGCACAGCACAGCACATACCCACTAGCCTACCCTTTGCCATGCATGCGTGTGTACGATCATTCTATTAAGCAAATAGGACTAGAACGTGTGTGGCGATTCCTCTCCCTGAAACAAAAGTGGAGATGCTTCACTACTTAAGTCATACATTTCTTTTTTTCATTAGTATATGTTTACAATACATTCATCTTGGGAATTGGTATCTGAATCATTTTTACTTCCCCTTCCTTTCCCCACCCTCCAATCTCCTCCATTCCCAGATCCCCTTCTCATCTCCACAACGACCACCTCCCTGTTTCCTATCATCTATCCTTTATTTTGCTCTTTAAATTATATTTACATTTAGGATTTCTCTTAAGTCATGTATTTTTTGTTTGTTTTCCTTTTGTGGGTACCGGGAACCAAACTCAGGACCTTGCGCTTAACAGGCAAGCGCTTATGCCGCTGAGCCATATCACCGGCCCAAGTCATGTATTTCTTAATGGTTTCAATCAGGGGTGGTTTTGTGACCAAGGACATACAGCAGTATCCAGAGACATTTTGGCTGTCATAAACAGGGACAGAGCAAGCCAGGCATGGTGGCATACACCTGTGATCCCAGTACTTGGGAGGCTGAGACAAGAGGATTGCTGCGAGTTCGAGGCCAGCCTGAACTGCATAGCAAGACCATGTCTCAAAAACACCCAAATAAATAAATAAATGAATAAACAGGGATAGCAGAGAGTTTTACTACAAGCATCTGATGGACAGAGACCAGGGATGCTGACCAACACTACAATGTACAGGACAGCCTTCCATAAAAAGAATTATACTGCCCCAAACGTCAACAGTACAGGGCTGAGACACTTTATTTTATGTGAATATATAGAACACCATTAAACAGAAATTAATAAGACTTTCTAATTCTAATTAATAAGAATTTCTCTGTCAATGGAAAAAAGAACACAGGATATATACGTAAGGTAATTATGAACTAAGCACAAAATAAGGTGGAGTTTTCAACTTTGTAAAGAACCAGCCTTCCCTTTGATCAAGAACAAGGTCCTCCAACATGTGAACAATCATTGCCAGTAAAAAGTCAATGCTTTCTGTCATTTTACTGATTCTACTGGGAGACAGGGACATTCTTGGGGATATAAATGTAGGGAAAATTCTCCTTTTGCAGCTGTTACAAATATCTGAAGGATAAGCAAATTCAAACCTGTTTTCATGCAAAATCAGTTATTCGTTCGACTGTCCAGGAGATAGCTTACCAGGGATGTGGACTCCTCCATATGTGATATTAACATCATAATCCCCTGGAGCAAAGGGAATGTATTCAGCGCTGCAGCTGCCATTTTTGTTGTCTCTGCAGTTTATCTTCGACTCTGATGGTCCCTCAACAGTTATTCCAAGCCCGCCAATTCCTGCCCCTCTGGAAAGGGTTGGAGGAAAAGTGAAATATGCACAATCCATGCTGTTGTCAGAATTCATTTAAAATCTCTTTATAAACTGAGCGTGGTGGCGTACACCTGTAATTCCAACACTAAGGGAGTTGATGTAGGAGGATCAAGAGTTTGAAGACAGCCTGGGCTACATAGTGAGTTCAAGGCCAGCCTGAACTACATGTGAGTCCTTATCTCAAAAAAAAATAAATAAATAAAAAGCCCCTTTATAAACAATCCCATTTAGCCAATCTGACTCATTGCGATACCACCTCTCAAGCAGGGAATTTCTCAGTAGTCTAATATAAATCAGGCTTCATCCCTCCTTCCCGCTGCTTGTCCTTTATGTGTTGCTTATCTAATTGCACTGACTAAGACTGCAAATATAATGCAGGTATGTGCCCTGTGGTCTCCCCCAGTCCTGCCTTCGGTCCAAACCCAGGGCCTTGTGCATGCTAAGCAAGCGCGCTACTACTGAGCCACACCTAGTCTCCTTTGCAGTCAAGGGAGCATTTACAGCATTTCATTTATATATGAGATTAGCTATACATTTCTGCATTTTCAAGTTAAGGAGCTTCCACCTAGTCTTAGTCCGCTCAGCAGTTTTATGACTATTATCAAGTGCTTTATGTTAAGTTTATAGGTATATTTGGTCTTTCTCTGTAACATAACTTTAAAGAAGAAAATGTCTAAGTATCACAAAAACATTTCTCACCAAAGGTAGGGACACCATGACACAAATGTAGGGCACAGTCATAGGAGAAAAAAACCCTTTTAAAAAGCAGTTAAATTACCTAGAGTTACTCAATACACTGAACAAGGGCCTGCCTACCTGGTAACCACCGTGAAGAGATTGGGCTTGTTGGTAAAGGCCTCATTCAATCCAGGACCTTGGGCGTGGACCCGAGATGGCTGGCAGCCCTCAGTTACAGCCACTTTGAAGGGACTGTTGGGGATAGGCACATCATCGTATGTCACCTCCACTACATGGACACCTGTAACAACAAATAGAAACATCTCTTCGTGGGCAATGACACTCTAGTTCAGGGTTTTATCTAGAATCAAGTCTGTGTGCAGTTCTTTGTCATTGGAAAAAAGCAGATTTTAAAATATCAATAATGTTGGTACAATTTCATTTTTAAAAAATACTGTCTTTTAATATTTTCTGTTCACCTGAAGTCACATAACCCACCCAGCCCACCTCAAGCAAGCATCACGATGCTTATATTCAAGTCAGTCATTCAAAGCACACTATCCGGTTCTGAGAAAACGCCATCCAGCCATTAACCAACATACCACGGAAAACTCATGAAATGAAAAAGATATCCGTCCACAAATAAACTGAAAACGCCTATTATCCTAGCACTCTGCTAGGCTGAAGCAAGAGGAGTTTGAGTCCAGCCTGGACAATTTGGCAACTTAACAAGATTCTGTCTCAAAATAAAAAGTAAAAAAAGGGCTGAGGATATAGCTCAGTGTGAAAGGTTTGATTCTCAATACAGGGGGGAAAAAAGTAAGTGTACCAGAATATTTATAGGGATCATCCAGCTAGCAGGGGTAGATCGGACTATAATTTTTTTATTTATCAAAAATTTTTATAGCTCCTAATAGCCAAGAAAGAAAATAATATACAACAAAAATTGCACAAATGAACCACATGCCACAACCTTACCCCATAACCTCCGCCTGTTACACGAGGCCAGCGGGTCAAGCACTGGGCCTTCTGTTCTGCTGCAGGAGGAGGTGTCACTTCCCTGTCACTTTGCTTGTGCCTCTACTGAGACCCAGCACACAGGTCACGAGTCAGCATAAGCCACTGGGAGGAAATAGCCAAAGAGAGGGTGACTCACCTTTCTCGAAGGGTGTGTACTCCACCTGGTAGGTCCCATCAGCATTGTCCGTGATGAAGCACTCAGTTGAGGCTCCCGAGGGGTTGGCAATGTGGGCCTTGATGTGGTCACCCCCCACCCGGGTCAGGGGCCTCGAATCAACCATGAAATCTGTGGTGGCTTCCCGAAATACATCTGCAGAGCAACCACACAGAAAAAAACATCACCAATACCTTAGACCAAAGAGCAAACTTCAAAACTGAGGTTCTGGAACACATGAAGTCTAATTTCAGTGACAGCAAACAACTTTCAAAATCAGAAACATTAACCTTGTTATTGTTTGAATCAAAAATGTCCTTTAAGGACCAGTGAGATAGCTCAGCGGCATGAGCGCCTGCCTGGCAAGCGCAAGGTCCTGAGGTCGACTCCCGGTACCCACATAAAAAAGAAAAAAAAAAAAAAAATGTCTTTTAAAAGGCTTATGTGGGGCCGGTGAGATGGCTCAGTGGCGTAAGCACCTGCCTGGCAAGCCCGAGGGCCCGAGTTCAACTCCCAGAACCCACATACGAAAAAAGGGCCGGTGATATCGCTCAGCGACACGGGCGCCTGCTGGCGCGCGAGGTCCTAAGGTCGACCCGCCGGTACCCACAAAAAAAAAAAAAAGAAAAAAAAAAAAATAAAATAAAAGGCTTATGTGTTCAGAGGTAGGGCTTTTGGAAGGTGACTAGATCATAGGAGCACTAATCTCATCAATGGATTAGTTCATGAATTTGTAACTGAATGTCCTCTGAGGCAGGGCCTGTCTGGAGGAAGCAGAGGCCTAACCTCAAGGGGTTTATTTCTGTCTCTGGCCCCTTCCTCTCTCTCTCACTCTCACTCTTTCCTGCTCTCTTTGCTTCCTGACTGCCACAACCTATGCAGCTTTCCTCTGCCATGCCATTTCTGTCTTATAATCAACCAACCATGGACTGAGACCACTGGAACCAGGAGCCAATATAAACTTTTTCTCCTTAAAGTTGTATATGTCAGGTATTTTGTTCCAGAAATAGAAGTAAAGGCCCTCTCCCCCTTCCAAGGTAGTCTTGGCCCAGTGACAACACAACCTCTTCTAGTATAGTGATGGCTTCTCTACTAGGGTAGTGACTGACAACCTGTTCTAGGGCAGTCACAACTACTCACACAAGGGGGGATTCAAGACAAGTGAAAGTATGAAGACAGTCCTGCTCTGTAGCACAGGTAGTGTTAGCCAGCACCATATTTTAAACTTTTTCCAGTGAAGTGTCAACAATAAAATATGTTGTTTCCATATTAAAAAAAAAAAAAAAAAATCAAGACTTCTGGCTTTGCCACAGAAACTAGAAAATCTGCTGACAATGCTCAGCACCATTCCCAGTGGAGAAACAGGAAACAGAGCTGGGCAGTTGAGCAGCCTCTGGAAAGGCAATGTGCCTACCTCCAACTTGGGTCCTGATTCCCTGAGGCAGGAAAGTATCCTCATACACCCTGCCTGGCCCCCGTATGCAGCTGTGTTTACAGCCCCTGCTCTGTGAGTCTCTGGTGGCCCTTAAATCCCAGCTTGCCCCACTCCCCTTTTTAACAAGACCTACCTTTTCCTTCTATTCCTGGCCCAAAGACTTTGACTCTGCTGGTGTCCACAGCGGGCTCCACCTTGACTCGGGCAGGGAAGTATGGCACAAGCTCACCACCATACTTCATGGTCAGCGTGTACATGCCAGCTGTCAGCGGCACGTAGGTCACCGCGTAGGTACCATCTTTGTTGTTCTGAATGCAGACTTCAGCTTTCGCTCCTGAGTCCGAGATGGCTTCCAGGCCCAGAGCCCCAGGACCCGCTTCCGAACAGTCTACGCTAAGGAACCCGGCTTCACCCACTTTGCCGTGCTCCAGGCCAGGTCCTGATGCCACAACCTTGGTTGGGTCAAACGGCATTTCAATGTCAGCTTTGAAGGGGGATCCAGGTATGTGGACTTCTTCAAAAAGAATGTTCACAAAGTACTCCCCAGGTTTTGTGGGAAGATAAGAGACAGAGCAGGTCCCATCGCCATTGTCAGAGCATTCGATTTTGGCCTCACAGGGACCTTCCACAGTTAGGCCCAAACCTCCCGTTCCGGCTCCTTTGGTGTCAATGGTGAACTCAGCAGGCTTGCCCACGAGGCCACCTTCAAGGCCAGGCCCATGTGCCTTCACCTATTTCAACCAAAAATAGAAGTCAAACTCTGCCCACAGCTGGGTGCTCCTACTCACCCAGCCCTACCACCTACATCCACCACTATAACTTCCACTGAAGTGCACCTTGGTTAAGTGACCCTTCTTCCAGGATCCCCTGTGTCTCTTCCACATACACCTCGCTGAGCGACACACATACACCACAATGCACTCAATGCTACAGGTGGCAAATAACTCAAGAGCACTCAATTGACTACAAGTTGGAGGCATGCCCGCTGGCACAGGAGCAGGAGTGAGTGGAGATGACAGCTCTCCACCCCCCAGTCCTGGCTCTTCTGAACCACAGGGCTGGACCTGAGACCTAATAGCTGGTCCAAACACAGGAGGGCTTTCACGAATTTCAGTGCAGCTCTGGCTGCTGTACCTTGTTCAGTAAATTCTGTGTAGTCAAAAATTAAGCTGTTTTTAAAAAAAGAGGAAGGGATGAAGCATTCATCTCTGAGTCCACAAATGAGACAACTTTGTAGATTCATGACATTCAGACCCCTGGAAATACCCTGGAGTCAGGGGCACTAGAAGAAGTAATAATGAGGGGTACATCTGTTTATCCTGTTAGAGCTTCTGCAGGGTGAATTCTGTCAGCTCCACATTTACCTCATCCTGATAAGCCGGCTTTGAAGCAAGTACCATTACTGCATGAATAAATGAAGGAAAAGGACTCAGGGACAGGGAGTCCCTCACCAAAATCTCACAGCCAGTGAGAGGAGGAACAGGGTGTGTCCCGTCAGCCCAGGGGACCCTTCCCACTGACAGGAGAATCCCTGTCAGCCATTGAGAACGAACACTCATCACGAAGTAACTTTCCAAAGGTCTTTGCCAGGCAGGACCATGGGACTATGGTGTCATATTCGATGACAACAGGACAAGTTTCAGAACAAAAACAAAAGCTGACCTTGGTGGGATCAGGTGGCAGTGAGGCCTCCACTGTGTAGGGGCTCCCAGGCACGGGATGTCCATCGTAAGTCACGTCTACGGCGTACAGCCCCTCTTCCCGAGGGATGAACTTGGCTGAGCTGCTCTCACGGCCTGCCATGGGTGCTACCAGGCATGGCACAACCTTCCGAGAGGGGCTCAGGATTGTCACATCCAGCTTCCCCTGGCCTCCTGCCCCCCGGGTGTCAATGGAGAATTCCTGATCCTTCCCCACCTCGACTCCTGGGAAAGGGAACAAGCCAGAGTGAGGAGCTGTCCCTTGTCAGCAAGAATCAACAAATGAGTTCTTTAGACAAGGAACTTTATCTCAACCTCTACAACAAACAATAGCTGATACAGAGTACAAAAGGCAAGACTAAGCATAATCAGCATTTCAGCCTTAACAACAATCAGCACAAAAACAATGATTAATTAATAGTGATAATAGCTATCATTTACTAAATTCATTTTATGCACAAGCACAAATATGGCACACTGTCCTCTTTGGACACACACACAATGTAGGGAGTATTTACTACTAACAAATGGCAGTAGATGCGAAAACAGGCTCAGAGAGGTTAACTTGCAAAAGTGAGACATATCTAGCAGGCCACAAAGGTAGGACTGAGACCTAAATTTATCTAACTCCACGATCTGTTTTTCTGGACAGAAAGTTATATCTGACACTGTTCTCTTTAGGTATATGTTTTATCTGCTAACTCTTGGCAGGAAATTCAATCCTACAGCCAACCCTTCCCCCAAGAAGGCCAGAGCCACAGAGCTGGGAAAGGCAGGGGCACAGAAGCAAGTCCTGAGAACTGACTCAGATGATCTTCAAAAGGTCTCCGCAAAGCAAGGCTGCAGGAAACCCAGTGTTACACTTGACAAAAACAAGGAAAGGACTTCAACCAAAACAAAAGCACACAACCCAGGAAACCTGACTCTGGGGCATACGAGGCCTGCCAAAAAGAACACTGCGAGACCACAAGCAAGGGGTCTCGAAGCTCCACAGCCCAAAGGGAAAGAAGCTTTTCCTAATTGGCATCCTGCTTTTCCTGTTCAGAAGTCAAATCTCTCAGTGCACTGGGGAAGGAGTGGCAAGGGGACATGTGACAGAGTTGAGCAGTGACATTCATACACTCAGAGCTGGCTGCCCCTGGCCACAAAAGCCAACACACTGAGCTCTCACTCTGCAGACTCTGAGCCTGACAGCCTTGTTCACCAGTTGTACATCTGGGTCGCAGGGCAGTCAAAGTGCTCACCAAGGGCACTACTGAGACCCTGGAGGAACCGTGACAGGGCGCACGGGAGACCTGCCCGGTATGCACTTGCCCAGCTGGACTGGTGGCCCTATAACCAGGTACGTGTGTACCACTGAGGTACATCCAGTCTGGGACCACCAAGGGGGGTACCTAGGTGTGAATGATTTTCAAGACACATGGCTGACTCCAAAAGGCAGGCTGAAGATGTATGGGTGCAGCAAGATAACTTAAGATTAACATTGCTGAGTGTTTTCTACGGGCCCACCTATATGCGTAGATGCAGAAAGGAAGTGTGGAGAGGGAAGTGAAATGATAATTTTGGTCAACCCTAGGAAGGGGAAGAAGTGATAGGTAACATGGAATTACTCAACTGAAATTTTTTAAAATGAAAAATGGATTTATAAATTACTCATATTAAAAAAAGGCATCGTGGAACATCTGAAGCTGAGTATTAAGTATATCAGTGATCATAAGAGACTACTCTTTACTTTTGTATATTAGATATGCTCCACAATAAAAAAAAATTTTGAGCTGGGCATGGTGGCACACACCTGTAATGCCAGCACTTGGGAGGCTGAGGCAGGAGGACTGCCATGAGTTAGAGGCCAGCCTGGAATACATAGTGAGACCCTGTCTCAAAAAAAAAAAAAAAAAATTGAAAACTTACTAAATGAAATGAGTGTATAAGATCCCTAACAAGCTAAAGGAACACTGGGATAGGGGCAGAGGGCAGAGAGGGAGGTACTCTGCGGTTGTGGTTTCTGAGTGCTCGGGACTTGACTTTTACGCCTGACCGTCGACCTAAATGTGATTGAAATGGCCAGGATATTTGGCATGGTTAGAAACTCACCCGCAAGAACATGCCCTAGCTTTTCATTTTAAGGAAAACTTCCCACAGCAATGTCAGCAGTTATCAAGGGTTGACTACATGCCAGCCTCTAAATTATTAGCTCATTTAATTTTCACAATATTCCCATGAGTGTTTTTTACCACCCTGCCCTGCTCCCCTCAACAAATTAAAACTGAGTCTTGGTGAGAGAGGCTAAGTGGCAGATGGGTCACAGAGCTATTTCATAACACGGCCCTCCTTCAAACCCATGTTTGTCTAACTGCAAAATCTTGTAAAACAGACTTGCTTCCCTGTAAATTCCATCTTTTGAAGGAACTCTAACAGCAGCATGTTTGCTAGTCATCAGTAACCCACCTCCCTTCCATCAGACACTTACTGTTTTCCAGCCCATTGATTTTTATCTTGCTCAGATCCAGTGGAGCAGCAACACCCACGGTGAAAGGGCTTTTAGGGATAGGATCGCCACCGTAAGTCACCAGAACCTGCATATTGCCCTGGAACAACAGAAAAGAAAGAGTACACTCTGGGCTGCCAGCACACAAACTTGGTCTTTAAATCTGCCCCCTAGACCCTTCATTCCTCCCAGAGACAGTGGATTTAGAAAGCATCTGACACATTTCTTTTTTTTTTTTTTTTTTTTTTTTTGTGGGTACCGGGGGGTCGACCTCAGGACCTCGCGTGCCAACAGGCGCCCGTGCCGCTGAGCGATATCACCGGCCCCTTTTTCGTATGTGGGATCCGGGAGTCGAACTCGGGCCCTCGCGCTTGCCAGGCAGGCGCTTACGCCGCTGAGCCATCTCACCGGCCCCTGACACATTTCTTTACTCTTTTGACCACTGGCAAGAACAGAGAAATCAGATCAAGTAAGAGCAGCTAATAACCACTCAATAACTTAATGAGTGTTCGCCTGTGGCAAGCACTGTGCTATGCGCTTTTAAGCATTTCCTCAATTCAATCTCAAAATAGACCTAAGGCAAAGTTCCTACTGTCTTCCCCATTTTTCCAAGATAGGAATCCTTGGCTCAGCAAGGTTAAAGGAACTTGCCCCCATCACACATCTAGGAAGTATGAGCTCTTCCTAACCTGTGTTCTGATTACTCTGCCCCGCCACCTCCCCTCCCAACACACAGCCAACCCCAGCCACTGGGCCTCGGGCCACTGAACAAACAGAACCAGTTTTTCCACATCCTGGCAATCAGTTTCAGGCCACCAGGATGTAAAAGGGATTTGCAGTAGTTCACCTGGAGCAGAGCTATTCTTTCTTCAACTAGCACACAGTATCTCACTGTTGTTTCCTCTGAAGGAAAGAAAAGCTCCAAGTGCAAAGGCACACTGCGCTGTGGGATCAGGAGGTCCCTTTGCTGGTAGCCCTGGGGGCTCTGGAGGGGAGGCATGGCCATGCACACCACTGTGGTTCTCCCACAGGTTCTGGGCCAGATTCGTCTCTCCACAGTACACCGAGTCCCCTCCCTCCAAGCCAAGGCTTGTAAAAGCCACTGCCACTCAAAAAATCAAGGTCCCCTCACCTCACTCATCCAGGCATAACTTAAGGGACATGGAGGGAGAGCTGATCCCCCACCCTATACAGCAGGCTCACTGACATTCAGGCCCTGCTGAAAGCTGTCGCTGATAAAGAAATGTTGAATGGATGTAGCTTTTGGCATATGTCTTTTTCTCTCACATTCCTTTTGTAATAAAGAAGGGGGAAGCCAAGAAAAAAGTGGTTGCATCAATGAAGAGGAAAGGATTGATTTTCTAGAGTTTTTAACACTGCATACAAAACCAACAAGCCTCCTACCTCAAGTGTATAGCATTTCAGGGTAAAATGTGTACAGGTCAAACTCAACAGTGCTGAGAGCCAGCTGAGAGACAGGAAAGGTCTCCTTGTCTCCTTGTAATGTATAATGAAAGACTGATTTGTGGCTTCATCCACCTCGGCATTCCCAACATGCCAACTCCTCAATTTGCCCCAATCCCCTACCTCCTCGAGGGCTGGCCTGGAGGCTAAGTAAGAGTCCAGGAAATACCTTCTCCCAGACCCCCAGAAGTTTTCTGGCCACTTCCTGAAGTGCTAAGGAGAGATGGAAAAATTCTCTTCCAGTTAAGCCTGTCTATCCCATAAAAGAAAGTATGTTCTCATTAGCTGTCACAAAAGCAATGAAAAACTCAGATAGGAAATTATATCTTAAATAACCTAACATGGAGGAAGAAAAAACCTCAGAGACTTATACCCCCAATGCCTATAGCATTTCCAGTCCACACCCCAGGCCCAGATAAGCAATGGATTGTGCTTTCTCCCTGCAGGGCTGTGAGGAGAGGGCCACCTGGGCCACCTGCGCCATTTCACCACAAGGTGGATGGCTGCAGGACAGTTTTATTCTACGTGCTTCTGAGATCTGACCCTTATTCTACAAAACACGGGTACACAAGGACCCTGACCTGACAGAAGAGCCATCAACAATGCCCTGTCCTTCAGAGCCCTCTGTGACCAGCCCTGGCCACCACACTAAGAACATGTCTAGGCAGAGACTGCTGTCCTATGAGGTTCTGTGAGCTCACATGGTGTGGTGGATTGACAACTGGTGGTCAACTTGTCACACCCAGCTGAACTGAATCAGCGTGGTGCCTGGTGTGGAGGGCCCACCTGAGGACTGTTGCCAACAACATAGAAAGGAGAACTGGTGAGGAAGAGTTGCTGCTGTCGGTTCTCCTTGAGGAGCTTGTCACGCTGGCTTTCCTGATAGGAACTTGGCTGTTCTCATCGTCGGAGGAGCTCGGGACCTCACTGTTGCTGAGGATGGCTGTGGTGACTTTCGGGGGAGCTCCGGTTCTTACTCTGAGCGTCGCTTCCTGGCTCCGGGGTAGATCCCTCAATCTGCTGGCACAGGTCCTTCATCCTGCTGGTGCAGACTTTCTAGCTTCCACCACTGACCTTTGGGCCTTCCCAGTGCAGATCCGTGAAATATACTTGCATGAGACATTGTTGTGGGCCCTAGGCCTTCAGCTGGACTCATGAGGGCATGGTCATGGGCTCTAGGTCTTCAGCTGGACTCATACAGGACACTGCTGTAGGATCCAGGCCCTCAGCTGGGTTCTTTGGGTCTTTAGTGTGTGGACAGATTTCCTGCACTTTTTGTATATGACTCTTTGGGTGACTATTACAAAATAACTCTATAAATTATGTGTCCTGTATTGTATTGTTTCCCTTGCAAACCCTGACTACAACACATGGTTTCCAGAAGATGCCATGGTATCAAGGGCAGTATCTGATTCCTAGTGGTTCCTAAAGCACACACAATATAACAGAGATGCTACCACCAGCTTTGTCTCAAACTGTTCGGTATAGGGAGGGAAGCTTGGGCTGAGAACTTTAAGCCACTTGAGGCCACAGATAACCAAAGGCAAAGAAGGCAAAGTCCTCGGGAAAATTATTCCTTTCTATAAAATTCAGCCTTTGGGCCGGTGAGATGGCTCAGCGGCATAAGCGCCTGCTGGGCAAGCGCAAGGTCCTGAGTTCGACTTCCGGAACCCACATAAAGGAATAAAAGGACCAGTGATATCGCTCAGCGGCACAAGCACTTGCCTGGCAAGCGTGAGGTCCTGAGGTCGACTCCCAGTACCCACACAAAAAAATAAAATAAAACAAAATCCAGCCTTTGTCTGACCTCTGGGAGGTCCTCAAGCTCCAACCCCCATGTCCACTCCTCTAAGGCAAAAAGAGCTCTGAGCACTGTGTGTGACAAAGGCAGACACATCCGCCAGCCACACATCACTCGTCCACTCCAGGCAGGGGAGCTCTTGCAAGCTGTCACTCTGGACCTCAGCAGGAGAGATCAGCAGCTTTGCTGGGGTCCAAGAGCAAAAGCCAGCGATCAGGGGCTGGGGAATGACACACAGTCAGCATCCTGAGGGGAAGCACCTACCCCACCCAGGATGTGCCCATACTTAACACCAAGCAGCTATTTCTGGAAAGTTCCAGCCTGTTATTCCCCAAAACCACCATGAGAAGGTGTGTCTATAGGCATCAATCCTCAGCGAAGGCCACCTCCCTCCATGCTGGAGATGACATTCCAACTGACCCAAACCTCTTTATCACACCAAAAACACAACTTACAGGTACACCTCCTTCATCTGATCTTGAGCTTTCAGCTGCTCCTCATAAAAAGGGTTTGAAGAAGGGAGACATGCCAACCAGACTCTTCTACCACCTTACAGTGTTCCCAGACCACTCTGGCTGTAATGAAGGTGCCACATCGGTTACTCACTCATTCGCCCACTAATCCATTTAGAGCACCGATGGCGCCAGGACTGTTGCTTGGGGCCGGGGGTGGGAATGCACTCATAGGACATGACATCCTGTTGTCAGGAAACTCACAATCCTAGGAGCCAAGAGTCACCTGTTTTCTCTGCCATAGAGAAATGTGAAGAATGGCAAGTGGCTCAAATAATGAAAACTATAACCTTGCTATAAATGACAAATAAAAATCCAAGAAGTACTATGAAACCTACTCACACAAAAAGCAATAATTGACACCAAGATGCCACCCAGCTCTTTATGCAGGTCCATGTTTGAACAAACAGCCCCTCAAGAGGTAGGCTACTGCACATGCCAACAGTCCACAACCCTGCTGCTATCAGAAAACCAGATGCATTTGACCTTGGGGTGACAAGGCAATAGGTTCCCCCATCCTTTCAGGGGGGGTACAGGTCAAACTCTGATCCTAACTTACTTTCTAACAGCTCAGCAAAACACAAAAAGGGATATAGATATAGATATAGATATAGATATATAGATATAGATAAAGCAAAACCATGGTCAGTGTGTATGACAGTAGCTTTCTGGTACCTTCTCCCAAGGAACATGGAGAATGGGCACAAAGATACTGTAATGTCAAGGTGGAACTCGTAGTGGTGAGGCCCCACCAGCCCTCAGAGCCATCAGCAAGAAAATAATTACCTACTTACCACTGAGCAGGCTGCTGAGAAAAGAACAGTCTAGCAACAGAAGTAACCGTTTTACTATTACTATAAGGAATTGCTCCTTAGGATTTCTTAAAAACACAGGAAATAAGCAAGTGTGGAGATTCAAGGCCATATTTCTAGACCAACACATAGACCCTGCATCAGCGAGCTCCTTACACTGCTCGGAAAATTCTCATAGAAAAGATGTGATCTCCAGGGATGTGTAGCCCCCAAAGAAAAGGGAATAGCCACTTGTGCCCCATTCTCACTGTACCTCTTGTTCAGAGTGCCCAGGAGGCGCGGACATAGCATCGCCCTTCTTGCCCTGCAAATGGCCTGTCTCACACAGGGGACTCTTTCCCTTCAGCATGAAGGGACCGCCAAGGCTTGGGACAATTATTTACAGCATCAGGTGTAAGTACTAAAAATCTAGGCTTTTCTGCTAGGATGTCTGTGTCCAGACCCTTGAGGTGTGAACATGAAGTAAAACAAAATTTTAAACAAATAAAATGAGTACAGAATTTCAGTTCTGCCAGATGAAAAGAGCGTGGGCTGGTGAGATAGCTCAGCAGCATAAGCGCCTGCCCGGCAAGCGCGAGGTCCTGAGTTCCACTCCCGGTACCCACATAAAGGAAAAAAAAGGGCCGGTGACATCACTCAGCGGCACAAGCACTTGCTGCCAAGCACGAGGTCCTAAGGTCGACTCCCGGTACCCACATTAAAAAAAAAAAAAAAAAAAAAGGATGAAAAGAGCAGTGGAGACGGATGGTGGTGGTGGTTACACAACATGATGAGTGTATTAATGCTGCTGAAGAGTACTCTTTAACATGGTTAAGATGGTAAATGTTACACATATTTCCCCACAAAAAAAATGAGTTTTTAAAAAATTTAAACATGTAAATATGAACTTGTATAAAGCAGTTTTTTTTTAGACCCTTACTGCATAAAGTGATCAGGGTAAACCAGCCTAAATGGCAAGACAGACCTGAATCCCCACATTTTGTAAAAAGGAACAATTATTTGCTGCCCTAAATATCACTTCAGGCCTTAGGGACTAAAGCTGAACTGGCTCTTTGAGAAGAGACCCCATTAAAACACCTCATAAAAAGGAAAACATAAAACTAAGTTAAAAGGGCTGATAAGGAAAAATGCAGGTGTGGCAGCTCTTTCTCCACGAGTAATTAACAAGAGACTGAGAGGCAGCTGGAAAGGAAGGGAGAGAGTACGTTTGTGTATATGTGTATGTGCTAATGTGGGTGTGTTAGAAAAAGGTAGGCCTGAGTTCCTAAATACCAAAAACCCGAAGTGGAGGAGATGTGGGACTGGTTTCCTGCTTGTTCTCTGGGAATCCTGCGGGCCGTGTGGAGAGCGCCTACCATGCTTTGGTCAGTGTTCCCGGAAAGGCGCGGTGAGCCACCTCCCAGGGCACAGTGCCACCACCAATGCCAATTGCGTCCCTACAGTCTGAGGCCAGCACTGCATAGGCCTGGCCAGCCAGAGCAGGGAACAAGAAGGACGCTACCTGCTGGGCGGGTGTGTATTTAACAGTGTGCGAGTAGTCATAATTATCAATGATGTCCAAGTCCTTCACCGCATCACCAGGAAGAGGGCTGCTGAACTGCACGTTGAGCGGGGCTTTCCCAGCCCCCTTGGTGTAGACAGTGAAGTGGGTCGGCTTCCCATTCTCCACACCTAGAAGGACATGGGGACATGAGGGAGACCAGGCCAGCTGGAGTGGTTTCACTTTTAGAACCAGTCTAACAGGTTCAACTGTACCACACTACCATAGAGCTAGTGAGAAGGCAGGCCCACAGCTCAGACAGGCACACTGTCCCTGCCTCTGTCTGAGCCCAGGGGTGAGGATAAATCCCTCCACACCCAGTGTCACTGAACACAGGACAGCCCCACCCATGCCATCTTACCTGTTCTGCTGAGCCCTGGGCCTTCCGCCTTCACTTTGCTGGCGTCGTGGGAAGGGTCAACTTTGACTCTGAAAGGGCTGGCGGGGATTTCCTGTAGCAGAGACACTGTCTCAGAAGGAAAGCCCCTGAGCTACTGCCAGAGCTTAGCCTTCTGCCCAAACACACAGGGCGAACCTTAGCCCATCAGGTGGTGAGCAAACTTCCATTACACAGGTGAAGACCGCACACACCAGCATTAGTAAGGCTATGAAAGGTCACGACTCAAGCCTGCAGCCCTGAGAGGACAAACAAATCTGAGGACCCTGAACCCTCACTCCAGATGTTGGTTACTGAGTATGAAAAAAATACTGCCCAGAGTAAGACCCAAACTGACAATAATATATAGGATTGTAGAAAGGAAACACCAAGAAGCTAAAGCTTCAGGACTACAAGGACAGAAACAAAATGATTATAATTCCTCAGAAAGCATGTTGCAGACTGTCAGAATAAAGGCAAAAGAGGTGAAGTCAACTCAAGACTGGATGAAGTCAACTCAAGACCATAACTTTTAGGCACAAAACTTTCTCCTGAGGTTCCTGTTATTAAGTAAAGTTAGTTTTTTTTTTTTTTTTTTTGGTGGGTACCGGGGGGTCGACCTCAGGACCTCGCGCGCCAGGAAGCGCCCGTGCCGCTAAGCGATATCACCGGCCCCTTTTTCGTATGTGGGATCCGGGAGTTGAACTCGGGCTCTCGCGCTTGCCGGGCAGGCGCTTAAGCCGCTGAGCCATCTCACCGGCCCGTAAAGTTAGTTTTAATCGTAAGAATTTCAAAATTCCGGGCCGGTGAGAGGCTCAGCGGCTTAAGCGCCTGCCCAGCAAGCGCGAGAGCCCGAGTTCGACTCCCGGATCCCACATACGAAAAAGGGGCCGGTGATATCGCTCAGCGGCACGGGCGTTTCCTGGCGCGCGAGGTCCTGAGGTCGACCCCCCGGTACCCACAAAAAAAAAAAAAAAAAAAAAAAAAATAATTTCAAAATTCCTGTTTTCATGGTACTACTCACCCAATCATCACTGTCACACACCTGACACTTCAAAACACCTCTCCCTATAAAAGTTCAAGGGTGGGGCCACAGTTACTGCTTCAAAGACATTAAAGAAGAACACATCTAGCAGTTACTTGTGTTTCAATCAGAAGCCTGATGAAAGTTTACAACAAATCTGTTTCTAGTCCTACTTTTAAACGCTAAATACACTGCCTCGCTTCTGTTATATGTGGTGAAAAATTTAGCTCTAGGTATTGGTTTTAAGGAACCAGAGAGAAAAACTATTGAACAGAGTTCTCAAGATACCTTCCTGTTGTTCAAAAAACAAAAAGAAAACATGCACACAGGTGACCAGAAAGAACCCAGGACACTCCCGCCTGTCCCCTCCCACACCCCAACACACACCTGTGATGCAAAGAGAACTTTGATAGTGTATCGCCCGGTGGCAGGAGGCACATATTTGACTGTAAATGTGTCATTAGCATTGTGAATAATGTCAAAATCCACATCTTCCTCATCCTCACTTAACACCCGGGCATCACACTTAATGCCAACGCTGACATCACCTGGAACAGACCAGCTTATTAAAGCAACATTTTACAAGAAACAGCATGCCCTGCACAATCACTTCCAAAAGAGCAACAAGTAAAAAAACCTAAGAAAGGGAAGATATTAAGTCAGGGCTTTGGAAAAGGGATGAAGGATATCATCAAGAACATGACACACAGGCTCATTAATAACAATTACCTATCTACACAGACCACTTCCTGGTTCGAAGTTCACATTCCTCCAAACATTGTAAAAAGAACTTTCTTCCCAGAGGAGCAATAATCACTGGGTTATGTGAAGCCCGTTCTCACCTTCCCCAGCCTCGGTACAGTCCACTGTGAAATGGGTGGGCTCATTTGCCTTCAGACCACTTCTTTCCACACCCGGCCCAAACACTTTGACCTTCTGAGGATGGCTACCTTGCCCAATGCTGACCTAGAGAAGACATTGAGAAAATTATCAAGTTCTCCGACTGGACCCAGAAAACATTGTTACAAACAACCCTGTGGGGGCAGTCCAGAGCACTCTGTCCTGCAGCCCCACCACCTTTCAAGGCCCACCAAGAATTGGCTCTTTCCTCCCACATACTTCAGCTGTCAGGCACGGAGCCCAGATACCGCAACAAAACAGACTTGTTCATACAACAGCCAGGAGTCGCCTCACAACCTACCCTGTAGGGGCTGTGTGGGATGTTCACGCCTCCCCAGACCACAGCAATGGTGTGCTTGATAGGCTTAACCGGGGTGTACGAGCAGGCATATGTGCCATCCATTCGGGTTTTCATCTGTATGTCAATCGGCTGGCCTTCCCCATCCTGCAAAAGAGCCAAAATTAGGAACAGAGGTGCCCTCACACTGTCTCTACCAAACAGGCCACCATGACCTCCCAAGACAGCCAAGGGATCACCTGCTTAACCTGTTTAATGGGGCAGCCACAGTGTGCCATGTTCTCATTCCGCAATAACGACAGGTGATAAAATGTCACATTCTTTTTTGTTTTTGAGACAGGGTCTCACCATGGGGCTCAAGTTGATCTCAAACTCCTGGGTTCAAATGATTTTCCCACCTCAGCCTCCCAAGTCCTGGGACTACCGGTACATGCCACACACCCCACTTTATTTTTAATTATTATGTGCTTTTCAATTTCAATCCCTACACTCAAGTTCTTTGTCAATTACATTAGGTAAACATATTTTAACTCTGTTTACAAACTTCCCATAGTAGTCTGAAACAAGGCTTCTTTCCACAGAATGCAAATTATCAAGTTCATGAAAAATGCCTTGCTTTATGTTAGTCTCATCCCTCACTTAACTCCATGAGACAGTGCGTATTCTTATTATTCCCAACCATGGATGAGAAAGAAAACTGAGGATCAACTCCATGACCAAGCCGCCATTCTGCTTTCGATCTGACAACTGCCTGAACAGGTGGCCCCCAGGAACTTACCTGAGCATATATCATTAAGGGAGCTTTCCCAGCATCTTTAGGGTCCACGGTGAACTCAGCTGGGTTGTTGACAATGCACCCAGATCTCTCCAAACCTGGCCCGTACGCTTGGACCTGAGGCAAAGGGCCAGTAATGATTCTCTTTCTGTGCAATACCCCAATCAAGCCCCTATATCAGTGATGGCAAACCTTTCAGAGACCAAGTGCCCAAACGGTAACCCAAAACCCACTTATCTATCAAAAACTGCCAACACTGCAATTAAACCTGAATGCTGGCTTGGCTGCTGGGGCGATGCTGGGACGATGTGGCTTGTGTGCTGACAGAGAGGGCTCTGTGTGCCCATGGCGGCATGCATGCCACAGATTCGCCACCACTGCCCTATATGACAACTGGTATTCAAGGAATGGGGGAGAGCAAAAGGGCTTGTGACTGGCTTCACAGTATCCATGTGAAGATGGTTATGGGAAGGAAAATGCTCAAGTAGGCTGTAACTTTAAAATAAATAGTATTGGGACTGAGGATATGGCTCAATAGTAGGGCACTTGCCTAGCATACACAGGCCCTAGGACCAATCAGCAGCCCCATAAAATAAAATAAAATAAAATAAAATAAAATAAAATAAAATAGTACAATCCAGGCTCCCTGCCTTATTCTGAGCTGAGAGAAAGAACTAGTAACTGGGGAGGGACTTCTGGCTATGCCCAATTTCTATGCTTAGAACCTTTACCATGAACAACATCCCAAAAGTTTGTAGCTCCCAGATAGCAAAGGACTGATGGTCAAGGAATGACCTAGGTCAAGCCCAAACTAACGCCAGCCCCGAGCCAACTGCCCAAGTGTCCCACCAGCAGCACACACGGCGTGAGGGTCACCTCTGATTGTTTGGCCAGGCTGGCTCAGGCAGGATGCTTATCAGCATCCTAAGAGCTTGAGAAAAAGCCCTTGGAAACGCTACTCCAACTCAAGAGAAGGGGAGCTGAAGGTGGGACAGTTGCAACAACCTTTATCTATGAGCATACTGAAATTATAACTACAAAAAATGGCAAGACTGGAATATGGTGCTCTGGGTTACAAAACACTAGCAGCTCTGGAGTCCCCTATATAGGTCAGGAACTGTGCCAAAGGCTGTGTTTTCTCCATGAGACCTTAAATCTCCCCAGATGCTCTAGAAAGCAGATGCAAGTATCATGCGAACAGGCAAAGCGGTGCATTACTTGCCCAAGATTATAAAAGTGCTGAGTGTGCTATCTGAAGATCTTAAAGGATCTCTGCCATCTCTCAACATCCTGCTATGGCAACTCTCGGGGGTTAGGGGAGCGTGAGGGGTCAGGGAAGAGAGGAAAGCAACAAGTCAGGCTGGCGCACCAGGTCTGGGTTGTAGTCTCCCGTGGCAGGGCGGATGAGAGCCATGTATGGGCTGTCTTTTATGTCTTCATCATCACACATGATGTGCACAGCATATTCTCCAGGCTCTTTGGGCCAGTATTTGACATCACATGATCCATCGTTCTGGTCATCATACTCAATCTTTGCCTGGGAAGGGCCTTCAATGGCAAACCCTGTGGGGTAGGGTACAAGGGCCTCCTGGTTATATTGTAGAAAGAATCTGTTTTATGTCACTACCAACTCATTCTTTCTTCTTCCTGCAAAGCCGAGCATCAGCAAGAACACTGAAATCTGTGCCCCTTTTCCACAAAACCAGTGTCACTGAGTCTTCACTAGAGATAGAAGGGTTGACATAGATACTTTTGTTTTTTATCGAACTTTTCCATCGGCAATACATCAACAGGTGCCAAAAGCCTTAAACTAGTGCCTGCTCCTTGCCCCACCAAACCTACTTCAGGGCCTTTTTACCTGAAGGATATAACAGAGGATATGTACTCAGCATTGTTTACACAGCACAACTTCGGAAATAACTGAATAACCCAACAAGAGAAATACACATACAACGGAATTCCATGCATGCCATGCAAAATGAAGGCATGCGGGCCGGTGAGATGGCTCAGTGGCATAAGCGCCTGCCTTGCAAGCGCGAGGGCCCGAGTTCGACTCCCGGATCCCACATACGGAAAAGGGGCCGGTGATATCGCTCAGCGGCACGGGCGCCTGTTGGCGCGCGAGGTCCTGAGGTCGACCCCCTGGTACCCACAAAAAAAAAAAAAAAAAAAAAAAAAAATGAAGGCATGCCCTGTATTTGACTCATGCATACAGCTATAAAGAATTCCCCTAGAGAGTTTATGTGGCATCTCAACATCTGTATGCATATGGGGGAAAAAGTCTGGAAGGATATACCAAAAGGTTAAATATTATCTCCAGACTAGAAAGATGCATCAAGATGATTAATCTTTCTAGTAGGGAAAATTAAATATGATTTATTTTTCTCTCTTTTGCTTACTGCTCTACCTAAAACAGGGCCACTAAAGTATGGCACAGAAGCCAAATCTGGCTTATTGCCTGTTTTAGTAAATAAAATTTACTGGCATGTGGCCATTCATTCATATTTTCACCAGATATGGTGGCACACACCTGTAATCCCAGCATTTGGGAGGCTGAGGTAGGGGGATTGCTGAGAGTTTGAGGTCAGCCTGAGCTACATAATGAGTTTAAGACCAGCCTGAACTACAAGGCAAGACCCCGTCTCAAAACCAAAATAAAAACCATAAACAAAAAACATATTTTTGTATGGCTGCTTTCAGGCTACAATGACAGAGTCACACAATTGTGACAGATTTACAGGAATAGTTTCCTGACTCCTAATCTAAAATGATCATAGGGTTAGGGATATAGCTCAGCAGCACAGCACCTGCCTGGCAAGCACCAGGTCATGAGTTTAATTCCCAATACCAATAAATAAATAAATAAATAAATAAATAAATAAATGAAATGATCATATAAGCCGGGTGTGGTGATGTACACCTATAATCGCAGCACCCAGGAGGCTGAGGCAGGAGGATTGTCGTGAGTTCGAGGACAGCCTGGGCTACACAGTGAGTTCAAGTCCAGCCTGAACTACCTAGCCTGTCTCAAAACACCAAAATAAATAAATAAATAAAATCATATATAAAATGATCGGGTTTATATGTACAATATATTCAGTTCCACACCAAAGAATATATATACCTGCCAAGTTTTTTTAATTACATAATAAACTTTATTCAAAATTTACCATAAGAATTTTCCTCTGATTATTTATGTTTTACTGATTATGTTAGTAGAACTTTTTTTTTCACCAGTGCCAGAGACCAAACTAATGTGGCTTTGTACATGTGAGGCAAGCACTCTACCACTGAGCTACATCTCCAGCCTTTTTTATATTTTATTTTAAGTCAGATCTAAGTTGCCCAAGCTGCCCTTGAACATGTGATCCTCCTGCCTCAGCCTCCAGAGGAGCTGGGATTACAGCCATCCCTAAGTTTCAAATTTTAGCAAAATTCACTCATTCATTAGCCTAAACTAAGGGTCAGTCAACAATATTCGCTAAGTGCCCACCATGTCCCAAGCGCTGTTTAAGACACCACAGCCCCAACCAACACCTCTGCCAACAAGCGAGCGTGGATGGGTGAATGCTGGTGGCGAGAAGCAGTGAGCAACTGGAAGGGTCATAGAGTTGGGTCTGTGGTTTTTAAGTCTGAAATAAAGAACTTAATCTACTCTTTTAAAACAAGTCTGGGGCTGGTGAGATGGCTCAGCGGCACGGGCGCCTGCTGGCGCGCGAGGTCCTGAGTTCGACCCCCGGTACCCACACAAAAAATAAATAAATAAAAATAAAACAAGTTTGTAGGTTCACTGACTCTTGTGGAAAAATAATTTTTAGGACGTGCCAGTAAAACAGACATGAGAAGGTTTATAGAGATAGAGATCCAGGACACACTTATGAGCGGAGTGTGGGTGTTGAAAGAAATGAGAACAAGTTATAAACTGGAGTAGGACACATTTAAAGGGGTGTCTTCCAGATAGGCGATCTAGGATGTGTATTGTTATGGTCAGGTTACAGAGCAGCCATTTATCTGTGTTTCAAGTTGAGACATGGTGTCAATGCAGCTGTTTTCTTTGGGTGGAGGAAGGGCAACCTGTAGGTGTAATTTATAGGTGAAAAGGACAGGGCCAGTGTCTGGAATTAAAGAATTTAACACTATTAGGAGGAGGGGGTCACAAGCTGGGGTGGCCTCCAGAAGGAGAGAAAAAAAAAAATAAACTTTTCTTGAAGGTATTGTACAACCCTAAAATCTCAATTTCCTCATCTCCTTTTTTTACTTTTTTTTTTTTTTTTTTTTTGGTCCTGCTTCACCACCCCCAAACCGCCCCCCAACTTTGGTCTCTCTTTTTCTTTTTAATGTGGGTATCAGGAGTTGAACTCAGGACCTCGAACTTGCCAGGCAGGAGCTTATGCCACTGAGCTATCTCACCAGCCCTGGTCTCTTATTTTTAAGGGGTTGTAGAAGGCCAAAGATCTGACTAGAACTGTTTTAGGCTGAGGAGGGGCATCACTCCTGGCTAGGGACCAAAAGTCTCATCTTGACTGATCTAAAGGAGACACAAGAATATTGGGTTTTTTTGAAGAACCATCATTTTTTGATATTCTGAAAAACAGGACAAGGGCATAAAAGACATTAGCCCACAACAATAATAGATTATGTAACACAAAAGAATTTTACGAGTATCATAGCCCAAAAAATGAACACTTTTTTTTAATCAGGTTGTTTTACAGAACCAGGATGTTAGCCAGTTATTAAACCTTATGGTACAATTTGACACTGTATCAATTTGTTATACAGAGGATACATCTGTAGAGTAAGCAACATTTAGTTTTGATAATGGACAGGTTTCACTGTGTGCCGTTATTTAGTCAGTAGCAAACAACCTTAAAATCTTGATTTCCTTGTCTCCTTTTTTATGTTTTGTTTTGTTTTGTTTTGTTTTTGGTACCGGGGGTCGACCTCAGGACCTCGTGCACCAGCAGGCGCCCATGCCGCTAAGCGATATCACTCGTCCTTTTTTCGTATGTGGGTTCCGGGAGTTGAACTCGGGCCCTCGTGCTTGCCAGGCAGGCGCGTACACCACTGAGCCATCTCACCGGCCCTTTTTATGTATTTTATATATATATATATATATATATATATATATATTTTTTTTTTTTTTTTTTTTTTTTTTTTTTTTTTGTCCTACCTCAGAAGGGCAGGAGAAAATGGCAGTTGCAATTCTATAGCAGTACCCAGAGAAATCCTATGTGGTCAGAAGGCTAAAGGCAGTGAGGCCAGGTGAGGCCCCGACACCCAGATGACACCAGGCCCAGCTGCCCTATAATCCTCAGCCTCCACAAGCTGCTGGTCAGCTGCCTCCACTTACCCAGAGACCCCACTTCAGAACCAATGGACTCCACCACGAAGTCAGCTGACCGCCCCACCATCCCGCCATGGAGACCAGGGCCCCAGGCGCGAACTTTCTGCATGCCTGCTTCAGGGCCAACTTGAACTTCAAAGGGGCTAGAAGGAAGGGAATAGAAGGAACAGTAGGGAATTAAAGAACAGTAAAGAAGGAGCTGCCTACAGCCATAAACTGCTAACGCACATTCTTTCCACTTACCTGATCCTTTCCTCAAGTCCCAAACTCCAGGAAAGACCTTCCTCCACACAGGTCCCCCTACAGCCATTGTTACGTCAACAATATAAGGTGGCTGCCTCGGGAGCTCAGGGGCCCCTGGCTGGCACTCAAGCCATCCTGTCTGCCTGGCACTATCCTGCAGTCAGTGAACTTTGTATCAGGGTTCTCCAGACTGTGGGCCTGGGGAGTAAGAAAGTCCACACTTCTCCATATCCTACTTATACTAACAAGAAAGCTCAATTGAATAGAATGTGCTTTAACCTTAGGGTGGGGCATTTTTAAAAAGTGTGCTTAGACACTAAGAATCCTATATAGTAGTCCCCCTTCACCCTCACTTTTGCTTTCTACAGTTTCAGTTACATGCAGCCAAATGTCTGAAATACGTATCATCAGCAGGTCAATAGTAGCCCAGTACTAAGTCACAGCACCCACCTTCACCTCATCCCCTTCACCTTGTCTCACCACGTAGGCATTGTATCACCTCACATCACAGAAAGGGTGAGTGCAGTATAATACAGTATTTTCACAGACTACATTCATGGAGCTCTAATTCTATTTCATTATGAGTTATTGTTGTTAATCTCTTACTGTCCCTATCTTATAAATTAAACTTTATCATGGGCATGGATGTAAAAAAAGAAACATGGCCAACCTAGGGTTTGGCACTACCTGTGATTTCAGGCATTTACTGAGGTTTTAGAACATATGCCTCATGGATTTGGAGGGACTTCTGAAATGCCCAAATATTTCTCAAGGCAAACTAAATTTATTCAGAGTTTAAAGTTACCCCCAGGAGAGTTAAAAAACACATGAGTGCAGGGAGGAAACACAACACCCATAAAGCAAAGTTGCAGATGGAATCCCTTGGTCCCTGACTCCACTCACGTAGATGGTTTTAATGTAAAACCGTAGCAGATTGCGCCCCACTGGCATTTGTGAACAGGGGCATTCACTGAAAAACAAGAATCTCGGTTTATGGAACGGTATATAGACACACAGTCCATTTGCTCTCTATTACTGTGCCTTCTGGCTTCCCCGCCTCCCACCAGCCCCAAACCACTAGCATTTGATTTAAAGCAAAGCAGCTGAAACCACAGCAACTCTCTGCTGCTTTTGAGAATAGGCCAAATGTCTGTGTGCTACTCTGAGAGGAAAAAAAAAAAAAAAAAAAAAAAAAAGATTTCAACAAAGCAAATCTCTTTTCCCTCCTGCAGACTGCGAAGCAGCAGCCCGTGAGTCTGCCCTGGGTTGAGGTCTGGACTCACCTCTTCGGAATGTGGTGTCCCCCCCATGTGATGGCAACGCTGTACTTCCCCGGGGTGCTGGGGTAATACTCAAACATGTAGATCCCATCCTGAAAGCCCTTCTGCTTCACCAACTCCTCCAGGCCCTCTGTGGGAAGAAAGCATGCAATCATTCCAGCGCGATCTGAGGCTCACAGCAAGAGCCAATACAAGAACAGAAGGGCAGCAACATCCACAAGACAGGCCACGTAGGACAACTAAGTAGGCTGCCTAAGACTGTGGGCCCCCAAAACCTGGAAGAGGCCTCTAAAGCTAACAGCAGCCTCATCTCTGCCCCAAACTGTGAGAAATGAAAGATTCCCTGGCTAACCGGCTGGAGACAGAGTTCTCAGCCAGGAGGGGCCCTGAAGTCCTGGGTCTGCTTAAAGATAAATCTAGTCACATCTCAGTATTTCCCAACAATCATCGCCACCCTTGTCAGCCCCCTACCAAAACTGAGGGTGGGGGCGGCCTTTATGAGTATTTGGCTTCAGCGTTCCAGCGTATCTTTTTCCACTTAACATCGGACAACAAAAGCAAGAAAGCCCTTGTGTGCTATCTACAACAGGATGGGTTTTAGACGCTACACCACAAACCCAGACCCAGCCATCAGGCAGGAACTTGTTTTATGTTGAGCCCTGAGGTTTGGCCAAGAAAGCCGTCGAATCAAAAAAGTCTCCAAGGTCAGAAAAAAACGCCTCCTTGGCTCCTGTTGCAACAAGCTGGGAGGGAGGGCAGCCCCAGAGGAGCCTGGCTCCAGGTCCAGGCAGTCTAGAACCTTGGCTGCTTGCAGGGTACAACCTACCTCAAAATTTGGTGCTCTGTGATCAAATATTAACTTGGTGGAACTCAGAACCTCCTGCCCCAGTCTACTGGCCACACAGAGGGCAGGAACAGCCCCAGCACAAGCAGCTCAACTCCATGAGCCATGGGACTGAAGCCACCTAGCACTTCTACACCTGCTACCAGAAATGCTAAGCTGCTTTGTTGTTCTGAGGAAGCTGCCTGTCCCCATATCTGGTGTCTCCATCCCCAAAGAAGGGAGCAAGAACAGGCTGTTGGGTAGAACCTGCCCTCCAGTAATGTCATTTACTTACAAAGAAAACCTCATGTTAGGAAACTTTATTCTCCTCCTATGAGCATTGATCACAGTAATAATAGTAGTAAATGATATAAGTTCATAGTCAATAAATGTAACCTATACTGGGGAAATCACTGGCTTTGGAGAATGTGCTTGAACTCAGATGCCTACAAACTGTGTGACCTTGGAAAAGAACCTTCTGCTTTGAGCCTAGGTCTCCCAAAATAAAAACATAGCACTATGGGTTGTTGCTCCAACAGCAGCATTTCCCCAATCTCTTACATGGCTGCTGCTTTTGCTACTCCCAGTGGTCTTAAAGTAATGTAAGGGTGGCAAGTTGCTTACTGTTCTTGCCCACTTTCAGGGCAGACACTACTAATCAATCACTGCTCTTCCCTGAAGAGTCCAGACAGCCTCAATTCTTTGTCACAGCTCTCCAGATAAACCAATCAGAACTGCCGATGGGATGAAATCCACACGCCATAACTGCAAAGTTAGTGAAAAATCGCACCTGAGATGGGAATGAAAGGAGCACTTACTAGGACCCTTCACGGTTATGCTGAGATCCCCGCTTCCGGCCGCTTTGGTATCAACTCTGAAGTCTGCAGTCTCCCGGATTCGAACACCTTTGGGCTGTAGGCCTCGGCCGCTGGCCCGGCAGGCATTTGGATTGCAGGCTACAAGCAGAGTTTTGACATCAGTTCAAGCTTTCATTCTTAGAGATGAGAAAGCCAAGGTAACTCAAAGCCAATTGCCAAGAAAATATTTGCTTTGTACAAAAAAGTATGCAGCAGTTGCCCCAGCCCAGGGTCCTGTTTGGGGAGCAAACCAGCTCACAGACAAGGACACGACATAACTCTGTCCAGCCACACTGCAGAAGAACCAGGCAAAGTTACTTCAGCAATGAAGACAAGAGAGCGCAGCAAACCCACACCATGCTCCTGAATGGGCATTTATCCTTTCATCTGTGAGGCATTAGGACTAAGTGCTGGACATTACTCAAACGTCACTGCCATACTCAAGGGCCCAGTAATTGAGAAGATCAGACTTTTTCAACTCTACTTGGAAAATACAGTGCTTGAAAAAGTCTGTCTGGGTTCCAAACCATAGGTCAGCCGTTTCTGAAGCTCTGAACACTGCTATTGTCTTCTGCATGAACAGCCAGGCAAAACAACAGAGCTCAAAACAGAGAGATGGTCGAGCCTGGCTCAGCCTAGGCAGCCCAACCTTTCAGCACTAGCTGTTACAAGGTTCTCAGAATCTGGGAGACTACAAAAGCAAGGATCAGCAGGAAATGCCACTGCTGACTTGATTTCTGGGGCTATTTTAAAACCCTAAAGTCTAAAAGCTGAAGACGAAGGTAGTTTCTAATGTTCTTTTCATGAAAGGTCCACATGGACCGCTGGAGTTAGTCAGAGGTTGATAAAAGACACCTTTTCTGTACTGGGAATTCTTTACCCAGAATGGGCAATCTTCTCATTAAGCAGAAATGGGAAATTCATGGGTATAAAGTCCTCTTGCCTAATAGGTGGCTTTTCCTTTCCAAATCTCACTCTGCATATGTGACAATTCTCTATACACTGGGGGTTACAGACTCCAGAAGAAACTCTGCTGCACACAAGGAAGGTAACTCTATCACCTGGCTGCTCCTCCCTGCTATGTCCACAGCTCCCCAAAGAGGCAGACAAACATTCTTGGAATTAGAGAGGATTTTAGATGGATCACGGATGGACATAAGTTTATGGTGGCACTTTGACAAGTGACATTGGTTTTCATTGTGACAGGTATAGAAGTTCTTTTAACCTCAAATCTTTATAGCAGGAGGCAGTAGATCAAAAGAAAAGTCCTATTAATTAGTTAAATACTACACAGTATAAGTGATGGATGGAGTGGATATGCCAGAAATGAAAAAGGTGGTCCATGAGTGAAAGCAGGTCAGGAAACATTAGAGAAATCAGGAAAGCTGTTTCAAATTCTTTCCTTATGTCAAAAAGAATTTTACTTATGAATATGTTAGGGTTTTTGTTTGTTTTTTCTTTGTCAAAGGGAAAAAAGTTGCTTGCACTAGAAATAAGTCACAACAGCATGACAGGACTTCCTCAGAGGGTTTAAATGTGTCTTAAAACACATACACACACTCAGGGAAATTTTGAACATGTGTAACGGTCTCGACATCAAAAGGGTAAATGCTCAGTTCATATAAACACTGAGCTAAAGAGCTGGAAGGAAACTGTCAGATTTTCTGCTATCTTGCAAAGCCTTAGCTATACTTAAAAGCAATTAGATAGTAGGTTTGGGGTCCGGCTGCACAAGTTGTAATAACACCTGCATGGGAATCTCCTGAAGTCACAAAGAGCACAGGCTCAGCTGACGAGCACAAGCAGCACAAAGAACTGGCAAAGACACCCCACCCAATCAGCCCTTACCAAGCAAGAGCCTCTGGCCCAGTGCTCGCAACTAGGAAGCCAGCAGCTTCGGGTCCAGGCCGGCCCAGAGGCAGGGTTCACAAGAGGAAGCCAAGTCTGCAGACGCAGAGGTGCAGATGCGGAGGACAGAACAGGAAAGGCAAGTCTGGGTTAGAAAAGGCAGCACAGTTGGGAAGAAAATAAATAAGGGAGCAACTCAGTCAGGGGAGAAGGTCTAATATTAGAGAAAAATGTGTGTTCCTACTCAGAAAGGGGTTTAGAAGAGCGGTTAGGGGCTCCGTTCACAGAGACTGCAGTTCTACTCTTATTGATGCCTCACGTCCCCCCCACCAGCAACACACAGGTTGGGATGACAATTAGAGGCAGTTGTGCTAAGTGCCTGGCAGCCAGTGAAGGCCGTGGAGGGTGCAGGCCACCTGCTGCACCAACCTCGGTGACAGACCCCAACTCCTCTGTATGCATGTTTGGGGAACTAACCCATCAAATGAGTTCATACAGTTAATGCACTTCGGTATCCGTGTGATTCAAGAAAAATATGTATTGAGTATTATCCAAAATGCTAGGATCAAAAACATGTCTCGGACTTTTAATTTTAATTTAATTTTTCTTTTTGGGGAGGTTCTGAAATATCTGTACAAACTTTGATAGTTAAGCATCCCTAATCCCAAAATCTGAAATCTAAAATGTTCCAAAATCTAAAGCTCCCTGAGCATCACATCAGTGCTCAAAACATTTTAGATTCTGAAGCTTCTCAGATTTCAGATTAGGGCTGTTCAATCTACTATAGACTGGGTCTAAAATGAACCCCAAAGGCCCACGTGTTGAAGGCTTGGTCCCCAGCCTGCGGCGCCACTGGGCGGTGACGGAGCCTTTAAGAGGCGGGGCCTAGTAGGAGGAAGTTAGGCCACTGGGGGTGTCCTGAAGGGGCTATTGGGATCCTAGCCCCTGTCTCTCCCTCCCTTTGCTTTCCAGCTGCCATGAGGTGGGCAGCTTCTCTGCCATGTGCTCCTGCCATGATGTACTGTGCCAGGACAGGTACAGAGGCAACAGGGCCAAATATCCACGGGCCGAAACCACTAAAAATGTGAGCCAAAATAAAGCTTTGCTCCTATTAATTTGATTATCTCAGGTATTATGTCATAGCAATGGGAAGCTAACAACCTATATTAGTATTAACAGTTTGATGACAAAGTAATTCACTTCCCACTGAAGTGGCCCTCATAGAAAAGGCAAGCTCAGTATGGGGTGAAATCACTTCGTGGCCTCAGCGCCCAGCTGCACGGTCAATCTCCACGCCAGAAGCACTCACCTTCCCCCACCTGCACAAGAAAGGGACTCTTGGGAATGGTGTCTCCAGCAAAGAAGACCTTGACGACGTGAGGGCCAGGCTGCACTGGTTTGTACACACATCGATACACCTGGTTTCCTTTGTCTTCCACGAGCAACTCCACAGTGTTCTTCCCTTGGGGATCATCCACCTCGACGCCAATGTCACCCACACCAGCTCCTGGGAAAGAGTGAGCAATTGCATGAGCCCGAGCTCCCCCTCAGACAGCTGTCGAGCAGTGCAAAATGCAAACGGAGAGGGATACAGAGGCATTGGGGAAGGTCACATGGAAATATTAACAACCACCATCATCTTGGGGTGGTGGGGGTACCACTGAACTTGTCCAGATTCACAGTCTCTATCTTCTAAATTATCTACATTGAAATGAAGGTTAACAATTCAAGTACTACACCTTAGTCCATCCCTTGCCCCCATAGAACTTCTAGGTGACTGTTAAAACTTACTTTCTTTGGAAAATTTAGTGAATTCAGAAATGTATAGAGAGGGCCGGTGAGATGGCTCAGTGGTGTAAGCGCCTGCCTTGCAAGCGCGAGGGCCCGAGTTCAACTCCCAGAACCCACATACGAAAAAGGGGCCGGTGATATCGCTCAGCGGCACGGGTACCTGTTGGTGCACGAGGTCCTGAGGTCGCCACCCCCGGTACCCACAAAAAAAAAAAAAAAAAAAGAAATGTATAGAGAAATTGATTACTAACCAATCATAGTCAAGCCTGATGATAAAGTTTTTGAAAAGAAAAGCTGGTTTTACAAAACATAAACATATATAATACACATTGAAAAAAGCTGATTTTGTTGTTTGTTCAGTTGAAAAGATAAGTCTTCAGCTGGACATGATGGCATATGTCTGTATTCCAGCACTATGGGAGGCTGAGACAGGATAATCACAAGTTCGAACCTAGCCTGAGCAACGTAGCAACTTAGTGAGACACTGTCTCAAAATTTAAAAAAAATTTTTAAAGCGGGTAGGGGACTGAGGATGTAGCACAGACAGAAGGGCCCTGGGTTCAGTCCCCAGTACAAAAAACCAAAAAACAAAAATCAAGGCAAGCCTTCAAATTCCTGAGGACTATTTATATTTCAGAAATATGGAAGAAGGCCCCAAAGTTCAACCCATGGAAGAAGACACATTACCTGCCGTGTAGATGTCAAAATAGGTTGACTTATTGGCAATGTTCCCTGCAGTTTCCAACCCTGGACCTTTAGCGGTGACTTTACTGGCATCTCCTTGGGCCTTGTCAACATTCACTTCGAATGGGCTCTTGGAGATGTGCTGTCCTGCAAAGAGGACGGTGACCTACAGGTGACAGACAGGTGGGATATAACTGTTTTCCATGCTAGTAAAACCTCCATTAAGCCTTGTGCATCGATGATCTTTTTCACCCTTTTCAGCATTGCACAAAGAGCTGGAATTGGGAACCGAGAACCACGTTAAACAGCCTCTGTGGGACTCCCAGCTGGCCCCATCGGCCACATCCTCAGCAAACTAAAAATACTCACAGCAGATACACTTAGCCTTTCAAGCAGACAAAGAATAACCACTTAGTGAATCTCTAGACCGGAGTCCATCAGAGGGCTGCAGACAGGGCCTCTGTCCTCCCAGAATACAGTATGTGTTCCCCAGATTTCAAACTGATAGTGAAAGTAGTTTTCAAGGGAAAGTATTTTTCAAATATATATATTCTTAGATATATATATTTGAGACAAAGTACAATGATTTCCATCTAAAATTTGAGGCATAGTTCTCAACTTTGAAATTTTTCAAGAGAACTGGATTGAGTTCCATGTGAACCCATACTAGGCTAGAATGAACAAATTACATCATAAAATGCTCCTTTTTAAGACTTCTTTTTTCCAAATTCATAATTTTTTAAGTGTCAAAGAAGAATCTACGTCCAGAGTTCCATGGGGATTCATGAAAAGCCCAAGGTAGTAAGCAGAGATTGTGTCTCAAAGACTGGGCCTGGTACATGGGGATTGGCCTTAGTGTGCCACAGGGGCCTCCTTCAGCAGCGGGCACCCTCTGGGTCACCGCACTCTCCTGCAGCACAAGCTCTCAGTCCCTGCCCTATCAGCCGCCTGGATACACCTGTGACCAGAATCAGGGCCAGAATTAAGCTCCTGAACCAAGGTACCACTGTACTATTTTGAAGAGAACTCAAGACGATGCTGACACAAAGGGCCTGGACGCTCAATCGCTGTCACTTCCCTGGGTGCTCAGTATGCCGTCTCCTTCTACTACAGTCAGCTTGCTCCTCTGACCTCTGGCTTCAATGCCAGCATAGCCAGAGCCTCCAGACCACTTCAGAGGACACCTAAGGAATCACTGAGGACAAAGAGTCCAAAGTTTCAGCACTGCTGCATCTACACGCCAGAGATGTAGCTGCAACCACCAGGTGCCTATCTGGAGTCAGACAAAACTTACGACTTTACAAAGAACTTGCTGGTGGGATTTAAACACGAGAGATGTATTAGCTAATTTTGAAGTCTGACTCATATGGATTTCAAATTTTCTACAATGAGAATGGATACTTTAAAAAGTTAACTTAAGGGGCTGGTAAGATGGCTCAGCAGCATAAGTGCCTGCCTGGCAAGCACAAGGTCCTGAGTTCGACTCCTGGTACCCACATACGAAAAAAGGGGCTGGTGATATCATTCAGCGGCACAGGTGCCTGCTGGCACATGAGTTCCTGAGTTCGACCCCCGGTACCCACACACACAAAAAAAATTAACTTAAAAACACCACTCTTTTGGGCTTGGGTATAGCACGCTTGCCTAGTACGTGAGAGGCCCAACACTTGGGAAAAGAAGAGCACTCTTCCTCCTAAGGTTCCCTTTTCTACAAACAGCCAAACAAGCCAAAAGAGCATCTAAAGCCATGAGTCTTACTTTGTGTAGCCCCGTGACCTTGGGCAGATACTCCACAGAATATGTCTTGTTCTTGTCGCTGTCAGGGGTCACCTGCGCCTAGAAAGGAAGATTGCAACAGTTAGAGAAGGTGCCAAGTGTGAGTAAAGAATGCGGTGCCAGTCAAGGTCCTGCAGCAAGGTGCCAGGACAGGAACCCTGGGGGTGCTATTTCTTCTCCTGCCAGTCCTGCAGAGGGTACAGGAAAGAAGCGGCCTGACGTTACAGCAATAAACCACCCGGCACAAAGTCAGGACTGTCACCGTCCAGGGCTAGCACCTGTTAATGACAGAGAACATGAAGCAAGTGACTTAAAACATTTATCGGCTCAGTAGTTATTCAGAGTCTGAGAGCCAGGCATGTGGTGCACACATATAATTCTGGCAGTTGGGAGGCTGAGGCAGGAGGATCACAAGTTGGAGCCCAGCCTGGGCTACATATTCAAGGCCAGCCTGAGCCACATAGCAACACCCTGTCTCCAAAGTGGGGAGGGAGGTACTTATGAAGCAGATGCAGTTTTAAGTACAAAAACAAAATAATGACCAAATTGGGCACAAGCCCTGCCCCAGAGGGGAAAACAGAAAATACACCAGTAAACTTAGCATTTCAAATTGTGCTAAATACTAGGAATAAAATATGGTCATAAGAAAACATAAGCGAACAGAAAGAACAGCATGTGGAAAAGCCCTAAGGAAAGAGCTAAAGAATGACCAGTGTGAGAAGAAGGCCTTTGCTAAATCCAAGGTGAACTGGACTTTATTCACCCTGGTATCCTTCGGAAGCAATTTACAGTGTATTTCAAGTCACAGCTCTCGGGCAAGTTATTTTAACCACTATACGCTTCGGGTCCTCTTGGTACACAACACTGTGGTTGTCAGCTACAGAGAGGGAAACAGAGGCTCCGTCCCCAGCCCTACTACAAACCCCATGAGCTCCAGGGAGGGGCATCTTCCAACATACCTCTTCTTTGTTCCCTTCTGGGTCCTCGATAAACACCATCACCTCTCCCTGCCCGGCGCTGATGGTGTCCACAGTGAACTTGGCCGGCTGCTTCACCATGTTTCCAGTGGGTTCAATTCCTGTCACAAGTTTACACAGCTCATTATACGTTGGGCAGGGCTGTGGCATACACTGTCACCCACTGTGTCCCTTTTGGGACAGAGATCCCATGTGGGAGACAGGGACAAAGTGCCACAAAGTAAGGACAATCAGACAGCTGCAAAGCCTTAATTTTGACTGTGTTATTTAAGCAACATCCCAATTCTGAAACATTCAGTGCAATTCTGTCAGGAGTCCATACTACATGAAAATGTGCAGTTGGTACCTAGCAGCAGAGCCGGCCTTCAGGGGGGTGCCGTGGGGGCAGGAAGGCTCAATTTCCCTGAAACCCCCTTCTGTATTACTTAAGTTTTTAAAAATTACATTCAGCTATCATTTCTTCAATTAGACATTTTATTTTCAGATAACAGAAAATTAGTCAGATACACATGCAGGTGTAAGAAATAATACCCTTTACCTAGTTCCTCCAATGGTAACATCATGTAAAACTTAACACGGTATTACAACCAGGGTAACATTCATGCAGTCAAGACACAGAACCTTCCATCACCACCGGGACACCTCATGCTGCCCTTTAAAGTCCCACCCACTTCCCTCTCCCCCACCCTTTTCTTCCTCCTGACAACCACTAATTTGTTCTCCATCTCTACAATCTTACATCAAGAATGTTATACAAATGGAGGCATACATTATGCAATCTTATGGAATCAGTGTTTTTCTTTAAGAATTCCCTGTAGATCTAACCAGGTTGCTATTCGTACAAATACTTGTTATTTTTCATTGATGAGTAATATTCTACGGATTGGACTTGTTTAACCAATCACCCACTGAAGGTCATCTTGGCTGTTTCCAATTGTCTCCTTGTAAAGCTGCTATAAACATTCATGGATAGGTGTTGTGAGAACATCAGTATAAAAGAATAATGACAGACAGACAGACAGGTCATCTGCTCCTAGTTCCTGATACAGAGTTCCTCATAATTTCCTAAGTGGTAAGGATGCTAGTAGCAGCCTTTGTTTTAAAGTCTGGCCTTTGATCTCGTTCTGGCACACATCTAAATCTCTTGAAAGTTCCTGGGTGTTAGAATCTCTTGTTCTAAAGAAGCAGCTTTTGGTGGGCTCCAGGTTAGGGGCTGGTCACAAGAAAGATAGGGCTGTGATTAGAAGAGTGAAATTTCAGCCCACTCCACCCTCAACCTCTAGGGAGGAGAGGAGCTAGAGACTGAGTTGATGTCAATCACAGCTCATAAAAATCCCTAAAGTGCAGAGCTGAGTAAGCTTCTGGGTTGGTGAACAAATTCATGTGCCAGGAGGATGGTCAAGCCCAACTCCACAGGACCAGCATCTCCTGCACGCAGGACCCTTTCTAATCTCACCCCACGGGCCTCTTCATCTGCAGCCCTTATTATACAATAAATCAGCACATGTGTTCCCTGAGCTCCATGAGCCGTACCGGCGACAGATTAACCTCCGATTCGCAGGGCAGGTCAGACAGAAGCCATAACTATGCGCACCTCCTGTTGGTATCCGGAGTAGGGGGCAGTTAGGAGTGGAGCCCCTGACCTGTGGCACCAGTTAGTTCTTAGAACTGACCACATTATAAGGCACCCAGGTGCTGTTCACAGAGAATTCAAGAACTGGTCACTATGGAGAAAACCCCACAGTTTGGAGACCAAAAATACAGTACCAAGAACTGAAGTAGAAATGGCGTATTTTTCCTTTAGTTTTGAGTGAGGGTACAGGACAATTTTTCCTACACAATAAGCTTCCATTCCTCCGGGATAAATGATAGGGAGTGTAACTGATGGGTTGTATAGCAGTTAGCTGGCTAAGAGTTTTGTTGTTGATTTCTTTTTTTTTTTTTTTTTTAAGAAACTGCCACACTGTGCTCCTGAGTGGCTACACCACTTTAAAGTTCCACTGGAATGTAGGAGGGATCCAGGTCCAGTTTGGTGTTATCACTAATTTTTATTTTTTAGCCACTCTGACGGACTGTAGTGGCTTTATCATTTCTCTGATGACTAATGAGACTGAACATCTTTTCATATATGCTTCTTTGCATTGATTTACTTTAAGTAAAAGTGTGTTTTGCCCATTTTCTAATCAGATTTTTTTTCAATTATCAAATTTTGCTAATTCCTTAGATGTCCCAGATACAGGTGTTTTGCTGGCTATGTGGTTTACAAATATTTTCTCCCAGTCTTTTGCTTGACTTTTCATCTTTTCAACTGTAAAAAGTTTTAAGGTGTTTTACAAAGTTTTTAAAAGCAAAACTAGCCCCAGGCTCTAAGTTCTGTATGAGATGATGTCCAGGTGGCCTGTGGGGGTATGAGTCTGTACTGCACAAGAATGGGTGACACAGTAAAGCACCTTTCACCAGGAAAAAAAAAAAAAAAAAACTTGCTTGATAGCACAAGGCCAACTCCCCTCTGCCATACCACATATGGCAGACTTAAAAGTTTATGATTTTGATGAAGTCCAACTTACATTTTCATTCCCCCTTTGGTGCCAAATCTATGAACTCTTTGCCTAGCCCTAGATCCCAAAGACCCTTTTTTATGGTTTTCCTGGAAGTCTTATAGTTGTATGTTCTATATTTAAGTGAGTTTGAGTTAATTTTTGTATTAGTTATGATACTAACAGGGTTTCTGTCTGTTTCTGTTTTTGCCTGTGGATGTCCAATTTCCCCAGCATCATGAATCAAAAGCTTTCCCTCCCCTGATGACTTTGGTACTTCTGTCAGTAACCAGCTGTGTTCTGGGTTCTCCATTCTGCTCCACTGATCCATGTTCTGCGCTTCGAACGATGTCACACAGCCTGGATTTCTATAACTGTTTCTGAAATCAGGTGACCTGGTTCCTCCCAAGTTATTCTTTTTCAGTCTAACAATCTCCCAACTAAGCTATCGACCACCTAGAGTTTATTCTTTATCAGAATTGTTTCCACTACTGTAGTTCCTCTGGCTTTCTGTACACATTGTAGAATAAGAATCTTGTCTACATCTGCAAAAGATCTCACTGGGATTTGGGGAGGAGGGGTGTGAAATGCTGGGGATCAAACCCAGGATCTCATGCATATGCAGCAAGCACCTCACTCCTGAACTCGAAACCCAGCCATGCTGGGATTTAATAGCAAATATGTTGACATGACAATTTGGTGAGAACCAACATCTTCAGTATTTGATATTTATAATCCATGAAAATAGTACATTATGTCTCTTCACTTATTTAGGTCTTTGCTTTTTCATCAGTGTTTGTAATTTCTAGTATATAAATCCTACATGTTTTATTACATTTATACTTATTTCTCCTTTTCCTTTTTGATTGATTTGTATGCTATTTTTAATCCTGGGGTCTAGGTGTTCACCCCTGTAGAGAGAAAAAACTAATTTTGGTATACTGCTTTTTGTATCCATAACCTTGCTGAACTTACTTATTCAAAGAGGTTTTTTTGCCGGGCATGATGGAACATGCCTGTAATACCAGCACTCAGGAGGAGGCTGAGGCAGGAGGATCACTGCAAGTTTGAGGTGCTACATAGTGAGTACATAGTGAGATCCTATCACACAAAAAAAACAAAAAACAGAACAAAAAAAAAAAAAAGAAGAAGAAAGTTTTTTGTTTTGGTTTGGTTTTTTTGGCTTAGTTTTTGTTAAGATTCTTTGGGATTTTCAACATGCACAATCATGTTATCTGCAAAGAGGGACAGATTTTTTTTTTTAACCTACGTGTTTTTAATTTCCTTTTCTTGCCTAACTTCACTGTTGGAGGCATCCAGTATCATGTTGAATAACAGTGGTCAGCACAATCTCCTTTGCCTTGTTCCTGATCTTAGGGGAAGATGTTCAATCTTTTGGCATTAGTTATGACATTAGCTGTGGGTTTCTTGTGGTAGCTATTCTATATTGCACTGAGGAAGTTCCCCCTCTATTCCTCTTTTTTGAGTTCTTATCATGAATGGCTGTTGAATTTTGTCAGGTGCTTTTTCTGCTTTTGATACTATCATGTAACTTTTCTCATTTATCTGTTACGGTAATAGGGGAGATCACGTTGAAAGATTTTCTAATGGTGACCAAGCCTTGCATCACTTGAATAAGCCCTACTCGGTCATGAAGGATAATTCATTTTATTTAAATTTTATATGCTGATATTTTGTAATGACCTCTATATTCTAAGGGATATTGGTCTACAGTTTTCTTCGTCGGTATTATCTTTGGTTTTGGTATTAGTTTCATAAAATGAGTTGCTAAATGTTTTTTCTTCATATTTTCTGGAAGAGGTTGCATAAAATTGGTTTTAATTCTTCCCTAAATCTTTGATACCAATCTCCAGTGAAACCCTCTGGGCCTGGAGGTTTCTTTTTCAGGAGCTTTCAAAATTTTGCAAAATTAAAGCCCAGCATGGTAGCACATGCCCACAATCCGAGCTACTCAGGAGGCTGAGGCAGGAGGATCACAGGTATGAAGCCAGCCTAGGCAACCCAACAAAAACCTGTCTAAAAATGGGGGGGGGTGAATAGGCATGTAGCTCAGCATAAAGGACTGTTAGATCCCCAGTATAGTTCTGGGTGTGTCTCCCCTATTCCCCAGAGGCACACAGATTTTGCTGGGCATCATGGTGTGTGCCTATAATCCCAGCACTCAGGAGGCTGAGGCAGGAGGATCACCTCAAATTTAAGACTAGCCTGGGATATATAGCAAATCCCTGTCTCAACCCCCTCCCCCCAAAATTGCAAATTAAATTTCCTTAGTGGTTACAGAATAATTCAGATTACTTCACTGTGGTTGAATTTGGTAATTTATGGCTTTTGAGGGATGTCTACTGTAGCTGCCCACAGTTTTACTTGCCACGTTCTTTCTTCCTGTCATTCCAAGATTTCTTCTTTAAGTTTCCTTTCTGTTCCAAGAATTTCCTTTAAAAGGCCATCTCCTTAGGGTAGGGCTACTGGTGACAAATTCATTTAGTTCCCTTTGTCTGAGAATGCAGGGATTTCCTGTTCATTCTTAAAGGATATTTTCCCTGCATATAGGGTTCTGGGTTCACAACCCTTTTCTTTCAGCACTTGAACAATGTTGTGCCAGCTGCTTCTGGGCTCCACAGTTTTGAATGAGAAACCTGTTGCTCTATTTCCCCTGTGAATAAGGTTTCATATCACTCTTGCTGTCCCCCCTTTTCTGAAGTATTGGGGATTAAACCAGGACCCTTCACACGCTAAGCCAAGTGCTCTACCACTGAGCCACATCCCCAGCCCTGTTTTCTGCTTTTAAACTTTTATTGTCTTTAGATCTTAAAGTTTATCTAAAGTCAGGTGTGGTGGCACACACCTGTAATCCCAGCACTTGGGAGGCTGAGAAAGGAGGATCGCCATGAGTGAGTTCAAGGCCAGCCTGGGCTACATAGTAAATCAAGGCCAGGGAGACCCCATTTCAGGAAAAAAAAATAAATAAAATTTGTTTAAGTGGCAGACACGGGGGTGCAACCCTATAATCCCAGCACTCAGGAGGCTGAGGAAGGAGGATTACCGTAAGTTTGAGGCCAGCCTGGGCTACATAATCAAATTCAAGGCCAGCCTACATAGTGAGGCCCTGTCTTTAAAAAAAAAAAAAACCATCTAAGATGTGTTCTGGATTTTGGTGTGTTTTTGATGGAGGGTATTATCCTGTTTGGGTTTCACACAGCTTCTTGAGACTATAGGTTTGCATCTTTTGCTAAACTTAGAAAATCTTATGTCAAACTTTTTTTGAGTAATTTTTTATCCTTACCCTCTTTCTCCTGGGTCTCTCTAACATGAAAGTCGGTCATTTGTTATAATCCCACAGGTCTCTGAGGCTCTGTTCATCCACCTTTCTTTCTTCCTTCCTTCCTTCCTTGGTCTCCTTTGTTCAATCTTCCAGCGCCCTGCTTCTGTTCTGTCCTTCCATTCTGCTGCTGAGAGCAGCCAGCGAGTCTTACCGGGTTACTGCTCTCTTCAGTTCCAGTTTCCCGTGGGCTGTCTTCCAGGTCTGCTCTTCAGAGCCGGAGCCTTCTACCTCCACCCACACTGCTCGTCTCTCACTTGTTTCCAGGGCAAAGCACCTGCTTGTTGAAGCCCACTGTAAAGTCTTTGTCTGATTATTCTCTTTTTTTTTTTTTTTTTTTTTTTTTGAATACCGGCGGTCGAACTCAGGACCTCGCATTTGCCAGGCAGGCGTTTATGCCGCTGAGCCATCTCACCGGCCCTGTGTGATTATTCTAACCTCTCTGTCATCTCAGGGTTGGCATCAACTGTCATATACTGGGTTCGAGATCTTCCTGGTTTTTGGTATGGCAAGTGAATTTTTTAAAAGTCTGGCTGTTTTACGTGTCATGTTCTGTTATTTACACCACTCCAGCAGGGAAAGGCAGGGGAGGGTGCAAACCTCCCTGGTACTGGTGAGGGAATAAGTCCTGGATCCCCATCCTTGCTCTACTGATACCCAGGTGCGGGGGGGGGGGCCTCCCCTTCAGGACCCCTGGTGGCCGGAAGGAGCAGGGTGTCCCTACTGTTCCTGGCCTGGCCTCCGGCCTCCTTATCACCACACCGCAGTAAAGGTGAGGCTCCCCATTTACCTCTGCTGGCGGAAGCAGGACTGCCGTGGATTTTAAATGGTGTCTGGCCTGAGCAGCAGTGTTCTGCCTTGCTCGGTTGCCCTTCCTGGTCCTTCAATAGAGATAGCAGGCTTCTCCAGAACTTTTTATGTTTGTACTCAGTGGTTATCATCTAGGTTCTCATCATCTTTGGTCCCAAGTCTGGGACATACAAGGCAAAGGGAAGCCCAAGGAACTCACGACCCTGTCAATCTTTGGGTCCAGATCCTTAGCTTGTTTTCTTTCAGAGCCTCCCTATCTTACATGCAATGCCCAAGGATTTTCGTGGTTATTAACAGGACGAACTAGAAAATGTCCTGCTTATTGATCTACCCAGAAGCAATAGTTCAAGTTATTGTTTTTTTGGGGGGTGGTGATTGGGATTGAGCTCAGGCCCCTCATACTAAACTATATCCTCAGTCCTTTTTTATTTTGAGACAGGGTCTCATGAAGTTGCTAAGTTGCCTAGGCTGGGCTCAAACTTGCCATCTTCTTGCCTCAGCCTCCCCAAAGTGCTAAGATTACAGGTGTGCACCACCACAACAAATTTATTACATTTAAAAAAATTTTTTTTGTTTTGTTTTGTTTTGTTTTTTAACTTCTTTGAGACAGGGTCTCGTTGTGTAGTTCAGGCAGGACTTGAACTCATTATGTAACCCAGGCTGGCCTCAAACTCGTGGCAATCCTCCTGCCTCAGCCTTCCAAGTGCTGGGATTACAGGCATGAGCCACCATGCCAGGCTAAAAAGTTTTTTATTATGGAGAATTCCAAACCTATGCAGACATAGAACTGTCCAACAAACTGTGCACCTGTCACTTTGTTTCAACAACTGTTTCAGTCCTGTTTCACCTTCGCTCTGGCCTCTTCCCTCCTCCCATATCATTTTAACGCAAATCCTAGACCTCACATGTTTTATCCATAAACATTCACTATGTCTTTGAAAGACATTTTTAGAGGTGGTGCACACCTGTAATCCCAGCACTCTGGGAGGCTGAGGCAGGAGAATCACAAATTCAAGCCCAGCTGGGCAATTTAGTGAGATCCTGTCTCAAAAAATAGGGTTGGGGGAGTGTTGGGAATGTAGCTCAGTGTGAAGATCCCGGGTTCAATCCCCAGTACTACCACCAAAAAAAAAAGTCAATATAATGTCCAAAACATTAATAATAACTCCTTAGTATCTTCAAACATTCAGTTAGGGTTCTAATTATTTTATAAATTTCATAAAGTTTTCTTTTTTTTAATTGAATGTTGAACAGCAATTCATGAAGTTTTCTATTAGTCAGTTTGAATAGGATCAAAATAAGGTTCATATGATCTCTTAGATCTCATTTAATCTGTGAGTGTGTCTCCGTCTCTTTCTCCTTGCCAACAATACTTCGAAGACCTGGGCTCTCCGGTACTATACTCTGATAAATTCCCACACTGTTAGGTAAGAAACACAAAGTGACAAAAAGTACAGTTTGAACTCATTTCAACACAAAGAAAGGATAGGAAAAAGGGCCTAAGACTGTGAAGCAGGAAAGTGATTGGCAGCGAAGAGGTGGGCTTTCTGTTTTTTACTTTCTACATTTTTCTTTTGCTTAAAATATACACAAGGATCAGATCGTCTTACAAACAGATTGAAACACACGTCTACGATACTAACACACATCCACTGCACCAACTCCAACAGCCTGAGAAACATCTCGCTCCTCAGCTCGACGAGGTGGGCTGGGCTTGTGGGAGCCAAACCACATCCCCGCGCTCACACCCTGCACAGCCAGGCTCCCCACACGCAGGCACGGCTGGGCCTCTGCGGGCTCCGACTTCAGGCTTGCTATGCAGTAAATGCTTCACACAGAGCAAAGCTTTTGGAAAGGTTTCTGCTTAGCTCACAGATGGTTGCTTTCAACAACCCTAAGCCCGCAGGCAGCCCACCACAAAGGCCTGTCTGGGGCTGCAGGTTCACTTCACCCCGCTGGCTCCCCTTTCAACCCACTCAAACGAGGCAAGTCAGGGCTCAATGAACGGGTCTGTAGGTGCTAACTGGCTGGCACTGAGAATCTGTTCAGAGCCCAAGGATAAAATAAAGCAAACCTCTCAACTCTTGTAGAAATTAGATGAAATATTCTCTCATCCCGGGTTTGGGTGGCAGAAATGAAGCAATGCAGCCACACAGAAGAGAGAGAAAGCAGAAGTGGCCCTGGCTTCTGTCTCACCATGGAACAGGATGGTGCATCACAGCCCCGGCACGCCATGGCCCTATCACTTCCACTGACCACTCTGTCTTCCTACTTCACATGAGAAGAAGAAGTTACACACAGAATTCCACATGATCTAGCAATTCCACTGCTAGGTACAGACTCAGCAGAACTGAAAGCAGGGACTCAGACACTTGTAAACCCATGTTCAAAGCAGCATTACTTACAGCAGCTGTAAGATGAAAACAACCCAAATGTCTACCCATAGACGAATGGATAGACAAAACATCACACATGATATGACGGAATATTATTCAGCCATAAAAAGGAAATTCTGGTACATGCTACAACATTCACGAACCCTGAAAACATACGTGCTAAGGGAAGTAAGCCAGACACAAGTGTACAGATAACACACGCCACTTCCACAGGCGCCCATGCAAATTCAGAGAGACAGAGGATAGAGCAGAGGGTACCAAGAGCCAGGGGAAGGGAAGAATAGATAGTCAGTGCTCAAGGAATACAGTGTTTTAGTTTGGAAAGTTAAAAAATTCTGGAAATGGACAGCAGTGATGGTCGCATGACACTGAATGTACTTAATGCCATCAGAACACTTAAAAATGGTTTAAAAGGTTAATTTTTGTTAAATACATACACATATATGTTTGCCTTATATATGTTTGATATATAGCTATAGATATATATGGGGGATAGACCTTGGTTCACGAACTTCTTTTTTTTTTTTTTTTTTTTTTTTTTGTGGGTACCGGGGGTCGACCTCAGGACCTCGCACGCCAGCAGGCGCCCGTGCCGCTGAGCAATATCACCGGCCCCTTTTTCGTATGTGGGTTCCGGGAGTCAAACTCAGGCCCTCGCGCTTGCCGGGCAGGCGCTTAAGCCGCTGAGCCATCTCACCGGCCCACGAACTTAATTCTTTCCACAATTCTGCACAAATGGAATTGTATGAGAACCAAATTAAATTCAATGGTTACATTCAAAGTTGACCTTATGGGGAAATTTGATTTGGTTCTTCTTGCTTCACAAAATATATGTATACATTTATATATATCTCCCCACAACAAAAATGTAAAAGAAACTGCAGACACCTATGTAAATATGAAAGAAAAAAAGGTTTGTTTCCCCCCAGGAGTGCACATGCTTACAAAGAGACAGAAAAAGGAAGTGGCAGTGGCCAGCTACATTCCTGAATCCTAGCAAGTGGTCATTTTCTAGAAACAGCAATGTGAAAGGAAACCATTTCTCATTAACAATGGGGAAACTGGACAGCCAGTGATAAGGTCATTACAAACAAGTATTTTATGCCTTGATTAGATTCAATCCAGTTGGCCGATTTTGTTGACAAGAGTTTTATTTGGTGGTAGCTTTCCTGTCACTCAGGAAGCAGAATCTTTCAACTCAGAGATTCCTCACTCCAGCAACCACTTTGGTTATGGCTTAGAGAAAGGAAGGGTAGAGAGGCCGGCCTTTGAGTGACTGGCCTCCAACAACGTCCTCAGTCCCTACACAAACACAAAGGATTGCACAAACTCACCCACTGCAGGACAGAACCTCAAGTGGCAAGTGTATCCAAACCAGTGTTTTCAGGCTCTCTGCTGGTCTAAAACATTTTTAAAAAGACAGAGGAGAAGACCTGGCCACTGGGGGAGAAAGTGGCACCCGGTCAGCATCTCTGGCCCGGCAGTGTGTTATCCTGAGGGTGAGGCGATGCCAGGCAGGGTAACGCTGTACTTGAAGGGAGTATACGCATGCGACAGGCTGTAAGATGCATGCCTGAATCTCCGAAAGTCAGTGCTACTGAAACGACGGGGAATTTTTCTACATTAAAAAAGTCTAAAGAGAAATAATAAACAATGTTAAGTGAAGCTTAATCAGTTGTTTTTTTGAGACAGGGTCTCACTTTTTAGCCCAGGCTGGCCTCAAACTCACAGGGATCCTCCTCTCTCAGCCTCCCGATTGCTGGGATTACAGGCATGCGCCACCATGCCCAGTGCTTAATCAGATCTTGATTTGTAAAACTATAACTAAAAATTTTTGGACAGGGCCGGTGAGATGGCTCAGCGGCTTAAGCGCCTGCCTTGCAAGCGCGAGGGCCCGAGTTCGACTCCCGGATCCCACATACGAAAAAGGGGCCGGTGATATCGCTCAGCGGCACGGGTGCCTGTTGGTGTGCGAGGTCCTGAGGTCGACCCCCCGGTACCCACAAAAAAAAAAAAAATTTTTTTGGACAAATTGAATACAAATTGAGTATTAGATGATACGAAATGACTGCCCGTTTTCCTATGTGTGATAATGAATATTGTGGCTATGTGAAGAGATGTCCTGTTCTTAGCAGAGGTTCACTGACGTGTGAAGGAGTAAACTGTCACCATGCCTGCAATTTATTTTCAAACAATTCAACAACACACACACACACACACACACACACAAACTCACATACAGAGGGCAAGAGAAAATTATTAAGTTACAGTGCTAACAACTATCAATTCTGAGAGAGCATATATAGAGGATATTCTGTGTGTATAACTGTTATCCCAATTGTAATTGTGAAAATTAAGCAATAAAATACACTTCTCTTCCCCCATAGAAAAAGGAGTAAGCTGCATCTCATTGTGCTGAATGTTACCAGAAATCAAACTACACAGCCCTGTAACTGTACTCTTTTAAAAGTTAGTGTGCTAGCTAGGCGTGGTGGCAGATGTCTGTAATCCCAGCACTCAGGAGGCTGAGGCAGGAGGATCGCTGTGAGTTCAAGGCCAGCCTGGGCTACATAGTGAATTCAAGACCAGCCTAAGACAGTGAGACCCTATCTCAAAAAAAAAAAAAAAAAAAAAAAAAAAAAAAAAGGGCTGGTGTGCTTGAAGTCAGATGGCAACCAGAGCACCAAATGCCTCGAAATGGTTTCAACCTGCCGTCACATTCTGCACAGCACAGTGTCCTAGAGATCCATCCGAGTCATAAACAGGATGTCTCAGCAGGGAAGTGTCCGCCAGGGGTTAACAACAGCTCCCACCCCATCTGGAAATCTGAGACAGCTTTTGCCCAACAGGAGAAATGAGTCAGCAGCCAGATGACCCCGAGTCCTGCCCAACCCCACCACTGACTGGGAACCTGGGAAAAGACCCATCCCTACCCCTGTGGACCAGGCTCTGAGTCCTCTTTTGAAAAATAGGCACAGTGGCCCTTTCTTAGTCCACCAAGAAAATTACTGCACTAAAATCACAATGTCATCATTCTCTATCATATGACAGAAGTGTTTCTTACAGCCTTCATTTGACAAAGCAGAACATGATGGTCATAAATGAATGAATCTGCCAGGCATGGTGAAGCACACCTGTAATCCTAGCACTCAGGAGGCTGAGGCAGGAGGATCACTGTGAGTTGGAGCCAGCCTGGGCTACGTAGTGAGTTCAAGGTCAGGCTGAACTACATAGTGAGACCCTATCTCAAAAAAACAGAAGAGGGGCCTCCAAGGAGGAACGTGAGAAGCAGCGGTGCAGAGAAGCAGCGGCCGTGAAGGACACACTGACTGGCGGTGAGTGCTGACACCCAGCCATCCCACGCCAGAGAGCAACCAGCCGTGAGCCATTGGGGGGGGGGCAGCAGCTGAACTTGAAACTCAGGGCGGCCGCCACTCCACCCACGGCTCCAGCGGGGACCTCTGCAGAGGAACGCGAGACGCTGCAGTACAGAGAAGCAGCAGCCGTGAAGGACACACTGACTGGCGCTTTTCTTCCTGGTATTCCAAGACTGAGATTGTCTAAGGATCACAGAAAATACTGTGGCACAGAACCAAAGAACCAAGGACTGGGCCAAACAGGCAGCAACTTCTTATCTCCAACAAATTGAAGAGGTAGGATCTTGCAGCAGCCTCAAAACCCAAAAATAAGCTACACCTGGAAGATACCTCAGAGAAGTAGCCATCTCCTAAGAGTTTGAAATACTAGCAATAAAGCAACCTACTATAGGCAATTTACAAACAGCAACCCAGGAATTAAACTAAAGAAAGAAAAGAAAATGAGACGACACTTAAACAAGATGCAACCCCACACATCCAGTTCACCAAAGGCAAACCCAGGGGGCAGTGAGGTGGGACAAATAGAAAGCCACCCACCTGACATCTCTGAAGTGATAACAACAAAGCAGTTGAATGAGGCTCTGGAAAAATTTAAATCAGAAATAATTTCTCAGATAACTGCAGAGATAATGTCCACAAAGAAGACCATGCTTAAGGATACTAGAGTAGACACAGACCAAAAAATAGATGAGCTTAAGAAAATGATGGAAGCCATGAATGCTCAGCATAGGAAAGAAATGGACTCCATAAAGCAGATTCAAGCAGATATCCAGGAGAACAAAAATTCCATTGAAAGTATTTGTAGCAGATTAAGCCAATGTGAGGACAGGATCTCAGATATAGAAGACAGGCTTGCAATTAGTGATCATGAAAAGAAAGAATTCTTAAAAATAGCAAGGGACAATGAAAAATCAATCCAGCAGCTGCTAGATGATGCAAAGAAGAATAACTTAAGATTCATTGGAGTCAATGAAAAAGCAGGAGATAGCATAAATGACATCAGAACGCTGTTCACAGACATTATCACAGAAAATATCCCTGGTAGAGAAAAAAAATTTGACGTTCAGATAAGTGAGGCTTATAGAACTCCAATTAGCCATGATCCAAAAAAATCTTCAGCCAGGCATATCATAGTCAAGATTCCAGAAATTCAACATAAGAGTAGAATCTTAAACGCTGTTAGAGAAAAGAAACAAATCACCTATAAAGGAAAGCCCATCAGAATCACAGCGGACTTTTCAGCACAAACCCTCAAGTCAAGAAGAGCTTGGAATGATGTATTGCAAGTTCTAAAGGAAAATAACCTTCAACCTAGATTGATGTACCCCGCAAAACTATCTTTCAAAACTGACAGAGAAATAAAATACTTCCATGACAAAGAACATCTGAGAAAATTTATAACCACCAAACCAGCACTCCAAAATGTTTTAAAGGGCATTCTAGAAAGGGATAACAAGGACTACAACTCCAGAAACCCCAACAGAAGGAATCCACCAGGCAGAGCAAATGATTAAAGAGAGGGAGGGAAAAATAAAAATTAAAAGAGGGGGAGCCAACAACAAGAAAATAACATGACAAGGATAAGTCAATACATATCAGTTTTCACCATTAATGTTAATGGTCTCAATTCACCAATCAAAAGGCACAGACTGGCAAATTGGATCAAGAAGCAAGATCCAACAATATGCTGTATACAAGAAACACATTTAATTCAAAAAGAAATTCATAGACTGAAAGTCAAAGGATGGAAAACAATACTCCATGCGACAGGAACCCAGAAAACAGCAGGGGTAGCTATTCTTTTTGCAGACAAAGTGAATTTCAAGCCCAGAATGATTCAGAGAGATAAAGAAGGTCACTACATCCTAGTAAAGGGAACAATCCAAGAGGAAGAGATAACAATCATAAATATATATGCAACAAATACCAGTGTACCCAACTATATAAAACAAATATTAATGGACATGAAAAATTAAATAAGCACTAATACAACTGTATTGGGGGATCTCAATACCCCACTGTCACAAAAAGACAGATCAACTAGACAAAAAATCAACAAAACCAAAAAAATCAACTGAACCAAACTTTGGAACAAATGGACTTAGTAGATGTCTACAGAGTGTTCCACCCCACAACATCAGAATACACATACTTCTCAGCTGCACATGGGATGTTCTCCAAAATAGACCACATACTAGCTCATAGAACCTGCTTAAGTAAATGCAAAGGAATTGAAATTATCCCATGTATATTATCAGACCATAGTGCAATGAAATTGGAAATCAATGGCAAAAGAAATCACGAGAACTTCCTAAACACATGGAAATTAAATAGCACCCTACCGAACAACCAATGGGTCACAGATGAAATTAAAGAAGCAATTAGACAGTTTCTGCAACTGAATGATAACGACAGTACGACATACCAGAACTTATGGGATACAATGAAAGCAGTCCTAAGAGGGAAAATTATAGCATTAAATTCCTATATCAGGAAAACAGAGCAAGTGCAAATAAACAACCTAATGGTGAACCTCAAACTTCTAGAAAAAGAAGAGCAGGCTAAGCCAAAAGCTCGTTCAAGGGAGGAAATTACAAAGATCAGAGCAGAAATTAACATATTGGAGACTAAAAAAACAATACAAAGAATCAATGAATCAAAGAGTTGGTTCTTTGAAAGATTAAATAAAATCGACAAACCCTTATCCAACCTTATTAAAAAAAGAAAAGAAAGTACTCAAATCCACGCAATTAAGAATGAAAAGGGTGATATCACAATGGACCCTGCAGAAATCCAGCAGATCATCTATACCTACTTTGAAAACTTGTATTCTAATAAGATGGAAAATGCAGGGCCGGTGAGACGGCTCAGCGGCTTAAGCGCCTGCCTTGCAAGCGCGAAGGCCCGAGTTCGACTCCCGGATCCCACATACGAAAAAGGGGCCGGTGATATCGCTCAGTGGCACGGGTGCCTGTTGGCGCGCGAGGTCCTGAGGTCATCCCCCCGGTACCCACAAAAAAAAAAAAAAAGAAAATGCAGAAGAAATGGACAGATTCCTAGATACATATGAATTACCAAAGCTCAACCAAGAAGATATAAAAGTCCTAAATAAACCAATAACAATCAATGAAATTGAAGATGTAATTAAAAACCTCCCAACAGGGCCGGTGAGATGGCTCAGCGGCGTAAGCGCCTGCCTTGCGAGCGCAAGGGCCCGAGTTCGACTCCCGGATCCCACATACAAAAAAGGGGCCGGTGATATTGCTCAGCGGCACGGGCGCCTGTTGGTGCGTGAGGTCCTGAGGTCGACGCCCCGGTACCCACAAAATAAATAAATAAATAAATAAAAAATAAAAACCTCCTAACAAAGAAAAGCCCAGGCCCTGATGGATTCACTGCTGAATTCTACAAGAAATTTAGAGAAGACCTAACACCACTACTTCTCAAACTCTTTAATGAAATTGAAAGCGAAGCAATACTCCCAAATTCATTCCTGGAAGCATGGATTACCCGGATACCAAAAGCAGAGAAGGACCCAACTAAGAAAGAGAACTACAGACCAATCTCCCTAATGAACATAGATGCAAAAATCCTCAATAAGATACTGGCACACAGAACGCAGCAAATCATCAAGAAGATTATATATCATGACCAAGTTGGATTCATCCCAGGGATGCAGGGATGGTTCAATATATGTAAATCAATAAATGTAATACACCATATTAACAGAACCAAGGACAAAAATCATATGATCATCTCAATAGATGCAGAAAAAGCTTTTGACAAAGTCCAGCACCCATTTATGATAAAAACCCTACAGAAAATTGGAATAGATGGTCTTTATCTCAATCTGATAAAAGCTATCTATGACAAACCAACAGCCAATATCATACTAAATGGGCAAAAACTGAAAGCCTTCCCTCTAAAATCAGGAACAAGACAAGGATGTCCACTGTCCCCACTCTTATTCAACATAGTCCTGGAAACTTTAGCCAGAGCAATTAGACAAGAGAAGGAAATAAAAGGAATGATGATTGGAAAGGAAGAAGTTAAATTATCATTATTTGCAGACGACATGATACTCTACATAGAAGACCCCAAAAATTCCACTAAAAAATTGCTAGATTTAATAAGCAAATTCAGTAGTGCAGCTGGATACAAAGTCAACACTCAAAAATCAATAGCCTTCCTGTACACCAATAACAAACTCACTGAGAGAGAAATTAGGGAAACAACACCTTTCACAATAACATCCAAAAAAATGAAATACCTAGGAATCAATCTCACAAAGGAAGTAAAAGACCTCTACACTGAAAACTACAGTACTCTGAAAAAGGAGATCAAAGAGGATATCATAAAATGGAAAGCTATCCCTTGCTCTTGGGTCAGAAGAACCAATATAGTAAAAATGGCCATACTTCCAAAATTGTTATACAGATTTAATGCAATTCTGATCAAAATGCCAACAACATATCTCACAGAATTAGAGAAAACAATCCTAAAATTCATCTGGAACCAGAAGAGACCTAGAATAGCAAAGGCAATTCTGGGCAACAAAAGTAAGGCAGGGGCATCACAATCCCTGATTTGAAATTATACTATAAAGCTACTGTGATAAAAACAGCGTGGTATTGGCAAAAAAACAGACCCGAAGATCAATGGAACAGATTAGAAGACGCAGAAACAACTCCAGACATACTAAGCCACCTTATCTTTGACAAAGGTGCCAAACACATTCACTGGAAGAAAGATAGCCTCTTTAATAAATGGTGCTGGAAAAATTGGCTCTATACATGCCGAAGATTAAAATTAGACCCATATCTTTCACCGTGCACTAAACTAAATTCAAAATGGATAAAAGAACTAAATATTAAAACAGAAACATTAAATCTCCTGGAAAATAGAATAGGTAAAACTCTTGAAGACACTGGTGTAGGCAAAGACTTTATAAATAAAACCTCAATGGCACAGGAAGTATCAAAGAATCAACAACTGGGATCTCATCTTATTAAAAAGCTTCTGCACAGTGAGAGAAACCACCAACAGAGTGAAGAGACAACCCACAACGTGGGAGAAAATGTTTGCCAGCTATTCCTTAGAGAAAGGATTACTATCAAGAACATACAAAGAACTCAAAAAAATCAGACCTCCCAAATTTAAAGACCCAATCCAAAAATGGGCATCTGAGATGAATAAACACTTCTCAGATGAAGAAATACAAATGGCAAATAAATATATGAAAAAATGTTCAACACCACTGGTCATTTGAGAGATGCAAATTAAAACAACACTGAGATACCATCTCACCCCAGAAAGAATGGCTATTATCAGGAAGTCAACTAATAACAAATTCTGGAGGGGCTGTGGGGAAAAAGGAACCCTTCTCCACTGTTGATGGGAGTGTCGACTGGTGCAGCCACTGTGGAAATCAGTGTGGAGATTCCTCAAAAAACTAGGATTGGAGGTCCTATTTGACCCAGCTATTCCCCTTCTGGGCATCTTCCCAGAAGAATTAAAAACATCGTACCACAGCGATATATGTGCACCCATGTTTATAGCAACACAATTTGTAATAGCTGGATCGTGGAAACAACCCAAATACCCATTAACGGAGGAATGGATAAAAAGATGTGGTATTTCTATACAATGGAGTACTACTCAGCCATAAAGAAAGATAAACTGGAAACTTTTATAGGTAAATGGATGCAACTCGAGAAAATACTCACAAGCGAAATAAACTGGACGCACATCTGTAAACATTGTATTGTCTCCGTAGTATGAAAATGCAATTTCACTGTGACTATTCCATTCCTTAGTCTTCTATTTTTACCTAGCTTTTACATGGCTTAATCTTATACTGAGTAATATTTTTCTCCAAAAGGTATTTGTACATTCTCTAATGCCTGAGTTTGTTAATACATGAGAATGTTTACTTGTTGTCTTTAAAAAAATAAATAAATAATAATAATAAAAAAAAAAACAGAAGAACAAAACATAAATAAATGAATCTTAGGTTTACAAAAAAAGTGACAGGGCCAGTGATATAGCTCTGTGGCATAAGCACCTGCCTGGCAAGCGCGAGGTCCTGAGTTCGACTCTCGGAACCTGCATATTAAAAAAAAAAGTGACAAAGGAGGCCTAGAATATCTTTAAGGATTAAGCCAATTCTATCTTCCTGATCCTGAGAACATTTCTCTTCAAGCCATATAATAATCAATGCCAGAGGACAAGCCTCAAATCCAACAGGACCAGCACTTACCTCTGCCATAGGCCCTGGCTTTCTTTGGGTTGAGTTTGGGTTTAAGAGGAGCGCCTGGCTTGAGTTTGGCTTTGGGAAACTGGGATAGATAAGTCATCACCGAGTGCTCATCCACATCTGGGTGAATAATTTCTTCAGGAGTGATGACCTAGGATAACGACACAGTAGGTGAATGCCGACATCACTTCGTACCCACAAAATGCTACAAATACTAAGAAATTCAGTCAGCTTCTCATCTAAGTGAAATTACATTCAAGCAAACACCAAGATCAGAGTTTTTAGAGGCATCACAGCCCCTTTGGAAGCTGTGGGACAATCTCCAGGAAATTTTGCATGTCCAAAGATTCATACCCACCACCTCCCCAAAAAAGATTCTATTCAATGCCCTGGTCAAAGTTCCCAGAAAGGATAAAGAAATAAAATATGTCAAGACAGGAGGGGGCCAGTGATATAGCTCAGCGGCATAAGCACCTGCCTGGCAAGCACGAGGTCCTGAGTTCAACTCCCGGTACCCGCATTAAAAAAAAAAAGACAGGAGGAAGAAGAAATAAGCACACAAATGATTAGAAATATCACCCAAAAAGCTCATAAAAGGGTCTCGTCTTTTACTCATATATTTACTGTCTGCGTCTCTATTAATACTTACTGATAAAACAACACAGAGAAAACCAATAAGCGACAACGCAGAGACTTATTAGGTATGCGGTCTCAAAATATTAGGAGCCATTTCTTTAAAAAGAAAAAAGTAAGGAGTGACTTTCTCCGGACATTCAGCTTAACAGCAAGGCTAGACAGGTGACCTCCCTGAAGGTGTGAACAGTCTCAGATCCCCCACCTGTCCCCCCTCTAAAGCATGCAAAGTCCTCTCTGCCTCCAACCACGCTGCCGCATGTAAGCCACACCTCCTTGGATAAAAAGAGGCTCTGTCCCATAAGTCAGGTTAATCAAAATGATTAACAGATGAACTCAATTTCCCTCTCCCTGTGACAGAAAGCACCAGAAAACACTGAGCATTACCCTACAAGAACAAAATAGCTATTTGGGTTTGAGCAGTCGCCCACGATACATTCCACACAAAGTAGGATGTGCACTGATCTGGCATTTCTCCTCTGCTCCTTTAACAACGTCCAGTGCCAACAACACATGAACGTCTAAAGGAGATGGTTTCAGGTTTAAGATGAGAAGAAAAACATACCACACCACTTCCTGAGGTGGGATGAGCCAAGAAACAGATCATGTAGCAGAGACATGACTTCCAAACCAAACCGAAGAAACGGGCAAGCTTCTTCTACCTTCCAAAGAATCCTGTTACAAATACACTGAACTTAGCTCTGAACGCCAGCTCTGATCTTAACAGAGCCCAGAGTGAGGTGTGAAGTCCCACAGCACTGGCCACCTGCACCTGCTCTTTGACAGGGTTTTGAGCATGGAAGCCAGGGTGCTTAACAGGTAGGGGGATTTTAGAGGGAAAACACTGGTTTTCCTCCCTGTTAACAAGGCTGGACTCAGCTGAGCAACACGGCTACTGTAGATGGTATCTAAGACTTATTCAGTTTCTAAGTTCTTTTTGTTATTCCTGTGATAGCACTATGAACATTGTTAAGTTTTTCCACAATTTCCATTAATGGCAAGATAGATAGCTTCTGCCAAAAAAATGTACACACACTTCAGCAGTCCACTGTACTAACAAATGTCTAGAAGCTCGTGGCCACCACTTTGAATACCTCCTGTAATTGTAGAGGCCAAAGGTAACTTGTATTAATCTCATGATGTCTCAATAAATTTAGTATTAAAATATTTATACAAGTTTTTCTTTTCCTGATGCATACATTTTGTATATAGATTTCTGTACGTGTGTGTGTGTGTGTGTGTACCTCTCTTAGATACCATCCACAGTAGCCATGGCTCAGACTAAGAGTTTTGTTTGTTTGTTTTTTTTGTGGGTACTGGGGGGTCGACCTCAGGACCTCGTGCGCTAGGAGGCGCCCGTGCCGCTGAGCGATATCACCGGCCCCTTTTTCGTATGTGGGTTCCGGGAGTCGAACTCGGGCCCTCGCGCTTGCCAAGCAAGCGCTTAAGCCGCTGAGCCATCTCACCGGCCCCTCAGACTAAGAGTTAAAAATTTTGATATGCAGTAAAAAGAACAGAAAAATTTCTGGCATGTGGCCAAGAAGAGTGACATGAAGATTTCTGGATGATGTACAGGTACTAGGTCCATGAGAACCTATTATTATGGTAAATGGAAGAAGACTGAAGAGTGCCAATGGAAAGCCAAAGTAAGGCTGAATGCCAAGAAGGTCAACTGCCTGTCTACCCAGAAAGGTGCCCTGAGTGCCAGAAACAAGCCAGAGGGCGGGAGCAGCCTGGTGGACACGCTCCACGCATACACACCTGCGGGACACCCAGCCAGTCATCCGCCTGCTGCATGGCTTCTCGGGCATTGTCCACGGGCTTTCGTGGATCCCAGGATTCCCAGTCCGGGCACAGACCTGTTGGCACACACGCAAAAGACACTGTTAGCATCAGTTGACTGCAGAGATTACAAAAACCACAGGCTGAAAAATAAACTCATTTGGTCTCGACTCCCCCAAATTCTCAGTGAATTACACATCTTATGGGCAATTTTGCTACAGATAGGAGCGTGGCAGAATGAAAACTATTCTACATTAGCACTGATTTCTCCTTTGGTGTGCTATCTTGTTTTAAGAGGCACTTCACATTCCGGGAAGGTGTGCTATATAAATAAATACTGTGAAACTGTTCGGGCACTGGTGCCTTTTCACAAGAGAGATTTTTTGACCCTATTCCTGGTTGTATCTAAAAGGACAGAATTAATATACTGTGTGACTCAAAAATCCACTTGTGGGCTGGTGAGATGGCTCAGTGGTGTACGCACCTGCCTGGCAAGCGCGAGGTCCTGAGTTCGACTCCCAGAACCCACATGCGAAAACAGGGCTGGTGATATCGCTCAGCGACACAGGCACCTGCTGGCGCGCGAGGTCCTGAGGTCGACCCCCGCAACCCCCCCCAAAAAAAAAATCCACTTGTTCAAAGGCACAATACTGCCAGGCATAGTGGCACACGCCTGTAATCCCAGCACTCGGGAGGCTTAAGCAGGAGGAGTGCCCCAAGTTCAAGGCCAGCCTGGGCTACATAGTGAGTTCAGGACCAGCCTGAACTACAAAATGAGACCCCGTCTCCAAAATAGAGAGGGGTGCCAGCAATCCTACAATTATTTTAAGAGCCCTTATAAGCGCAAGTCATATAGGACTAGAGTTAAAATCCTCAAATTTAAACTGGAAAGAGGCATCCTAAATTGTGCCAGAAGACAGAAGGAAGAAGGCACAAGGAAATGAACTAACAGTGCTTCAAATCATTCCTAGGTCAGGCCGGTGAGATGGTTCAGCGGCGTAAGCGCCTGCCTGGCAAGCGCGAGGGCCCGAGTTCGACTCCCGGAACCCACATACGAAAAAAAGGGCCAGTGATATCGCTCAGTGGCGTGGATACCTGCTGGCGCATGAGGTCCTGAGGTCGACCCCCGATACCCACAAAAAAAAAAAAAAAAAAAAAAAAAAATAATTCCTTGGTAACACCAATTTATAGCCCGTGAGGAAGAATGAGGCCTTGAATCAGCCCTCCTCCCGTCCTCAGCTGACACTAGCCCATCTGCTTCAAGCATGTCGAGAACCACTGTGCCTCACTGAACAGTAACATGCCCAGCACACACAGAACACTTGGTAAAAGGAAAATATAATTATTAGGCTTTTTAAAATTAAAAACAATTTTGGGAGGGATGTATAAACACTGGCTCTGGTTTTTCTGTTGAGTGGGTACCAGCAAACTCTACTGATCTATCTAAACCCTCCAATGAGGATAATTACAATTGTGGGGTACACTCAACCAAGAGTGGAGAAGGCTCCAACTGGATCGTGACCAAACATGATTCCGCGGCAATACAGAAAGAAAAGGGCCAGGAAAGCCTTATATAGTCAAACCAGCGGTTAACAGAAATGGGTACTTTCCACTCAGTGGAATTTTTTAGATTTTCATGCCAAGCCACCTAACAGGACCACATGTTTCTGCTGAAGCCAAGGGGAAACTAGGCACCAATGTGGGAAGACATAGGACTTTGGAGTCTTGAAGCTAAACCCAAAGCCCTGCTTGAAGCACAAGCACTGGGACCTTCCTGGGGAATTTACACAAATGACTGGGTTGGCTGCTTAAACATGCCTACGGATACACTTAGAAGACCTGCCAAAGCAGGGGCAAATGGAGCGTGTTTAGCCCCACAGTCTGTCTTCCACAGCAATCACAGCAAAGCCATAGGCTCAGGACCCACACACTCTCATGTGTAGCACAAGGCTGAGGTCACCAGGGCACTTACCTGGTGCACAGCTGTCTACCAGGGCTCCCAGGGCTTTGCCATCTTGCCAGTTCTGGTTAAAGTTGGTGATGGGCAGGTAGGGGATCTTGTTCTGAATCCATCCCAGCAGCCTCTGCTTTGGCGTCTGCTTCTTGGCATCATCGTCCCCTTCGTCCTCCCACACAGGCATGGAGATGGAGTAGTGGAGAATCAGTGTCCACACCAGGCCCAAGATGAGTTTCAGGTTTCCATCCACAATGGCCTTGCTATCTGAGGAGACAGGCACAGGCTTGGTCACCCTTGAGTTATGCAAGTGTGAACATCACGCTCTTTGTAAAAGAGTAAATGAAGTCTTCACCCACTAGAGAACTGTACCGACAGTGAAAGGATGCATTGGCAATATTTGCTTGGAAATACTGGAGGATGGGAATGGATGAAAAATGATTCTAAAATGTTATTAACTGGTACCACTGGATCATGACAATATATCATTGTCTCTATTTTAGCGTATACTTAAAATTTTCCATAATAAAACTTTTATCATTGAAAGAAACCATGCCAGGTGTGGTGGCACACGCCTGTAATCCCAGCATTCGAGAGGGAAACTCAGCAGGAGGACCCCCACAAGTTTGAGGCTAGCCCTAGCTACATAGTGAGCTCAGGCCTTGGCCAGCCTGAACTACATAGTGAGACCCTGTCCCAAAGAACTGAAAGAAAAGCAAAAGTTCAGAAATATAGACCAAGAAAAAAGAGTGGCTGCACCACAGACGACCACCTGATACCTGCTGCCGTATGATCTATCAGACTCCACGTCTACGCTTGTACACACTCTAACAGCCACGTGTGTGCTGCTATATGATTAGGCTTTGTTTTGTTTTCCTGCGTGTTGGTTTGTTTGTTGCTTTGTCTTTGTGTTGCTGTGGATCAAACCCAGGGCCTCATACATGCTAGCAAGTGCCCCACCCTGATCTACATGTCCAGACCTACAATTTTTTTTTTTTTCTCAGTACTGAGGATTGAACTCAGGGCCTTCACAATGAGCTACATCCCCAGTCCATTTTTTGTTTGCTATTTTGAGAAAAGGTTTCGCTAAAAGTTTCCCAGGCTAGGCAACTCAAATTTGTAATCCTCCTGCCTCAGCCTTCTAGAACACTCAGATGACAGGTGTATGCCATCATGCCTGGCTTATGATTGGTTTTGCAGTTTTTTTTCCACTAATACTTATGTCCTAGTCATCTTTTCCCTGTAAAGCTGTTTCTATTTACACCCCTATGTACTGGTTCAGGAAGCCAGCTTCCCCTTAAATCTCACCAACAAAGGGTGTTACCAATCGTCTTCATCTTTGCAGCTCTGACAAGTGAGTCATTCAGAAGAGGAAACCCTGAATAGGCTAAAGCCACTGGACAAGGTCTGTGTTGTCAGGAAGGTAAATGATAAGCCAAAGTCCTCCAAAATGACGAAACCCGCCTGCCACCAGCCCTTCTGGTTCTCTGTCCACTTTCGTCTCCATCTGCACCCATCAAACACAAACATCTGTAGGATCAATATCTCCTTCTCTCTTCTCTCTCCCTCAAACGTTATCCACTGAAACTTCATGTCAGAGCCATCACCCCAAACTGTGCCACCCAGCCACCAGCAGCTACCTGAAGGCTGGTTAAACACAACCAAATTGCACATAATGAAACCCAGTGACAGCCACATGAAAAACACACATGCTGCTGGGGCACGCTTGGCCTCCCACTCAAAACTGCAAGGCTGTGGCTTTTTAAAAAGTGTGACTATTGTTATGTCTCTTGCAACAAAAGACCTTATTTTAAAGCCCACATCCAAACCCGCAGAAACCAGAATTAATTTCACAGCTATACATTCAATATGTACATTGGATCATCTATATGTGATCGTATATCTACACTGGACAAATAAAGATTACTGTGAGCTGGCTGACAAGACTGAATGCAAACAATCCTCATGCCAAGTCAAGGTATCAGGAGATTGTGGTTTGGTTTGGTTTTGGTACTAGAGATTGAATCCAGGGCTTTGTGGATGCTAAACAAGCATTCTACCACTGAGCTACATCCTGAGCCCTTTCTATTTTTTTATTTTGAGATAGTGTCTCACTGAGTTGCCCAGGATAGCCTCAAACTTGTGATCCTCCTGCTTCAGCCTCCTGAGGAGTTAGGATTACAGACATGTGTCACAACCTCCAACAGCTTCCAGGGATTTTCTATGTAATTAATTATATTAAAAAAAAAAAAAAAAAAAAAGACTAGCAGGACTATTTACTCATACATAATTCATGGGGTCCAGTAAAAAATGGAAATGGAGGGCCTTTTGTTAAAAAGCACTCCTGTAATCCCACCACTCAGGAGGCTGAGGCAGGAGGATCCCTGTGAGTTCAAGGCCAGCTTGGGCTATACCGTGAGTTCAAGGCCAGACTGAACTACATAGCGATTCCCTGTCTCAAAAAAAAAGCAAAAGAAAGTTACAAAAAGCATTGCAAATTTAAAGGTGACAACAGCAGGGGCTGGTGAGATAGCTCAGCGGCGTAAGTGCCTGCCTGGCAAGCACGAGGTCCTGAGTTCGACTCCCAGTACCCACATACAAAAAAAGGGCCGGTGATATCGCTCAGCGGCACAGGCACCTGCTGGTGCGCGAGGTCCTGAGGTCGACCCCCGGTACCCACAAAAAAAAAATAAATAAATAAAGGTGACAACAGCAGAGCATTAAATCAAGTGCAGGGTCCTCTGAGCATGCAGGTCATATGACCACTGAGACCCTGTAGTCAACATAGCAGCAACAGTCTGCATAGAACCCTGGGCCCTGCACAGAACTCAGACTTTCAGGCAATTCACCCCACAAGTCCAACCACTTTTCTAGGTGACAGTCCTTGACCGTGACTTAAATGTTTTGGATTAGATGTCCTATTATAAATGTTGTCTTTGAAATGCTATTGATTATCAAGTTACTACCTACTGATCATCAGAAATTCCACATCAAACAAATTTCCAAGCCAGTTTTCTTTATTCAAGCTAAAGGGAGGAGTGCAATCTTCAAAAAGGTGGGCAAAAAAAAATGACCTAAAACGTGTGCACGTGGCTACATAGGGCAACGGTGGTGGCCTGGCACATCAGAGGCGTCAGGCTATTGTACCTCAGGGCTCTGAAGGGACTAGAATGTCTCATCCAAAATGCTCTTCAAAAGTAAATCTGCATGGGCCGGTGAGATGGCTCAGCGGCATAAGCGCCTGCCTGGCAAGCGTGAGGTCCGGAGTTCGACTCCCGGAACCCACATACGAAAAAAGGGCCGGTGATATCGCTCAGCAGGCACGGACGCCTGCTGGCGCGTGAGGTCCTGAGTTCGACCCCCGGTACCCACCAAAAAAAAGAAAAAAAAAAAAAGTAAACCTGCAGCTGGTCATGGTGGCACACGTCTGTAATCCCAGCACTTGGGAGGCTGAGGCAGGAAGATCACCATGAGTTCGAGGCCAGCCTGGCCTACACTGTGAGACCCTGTCTCAAAAACAACAAGAACAACAAAAAAGATGCTGTTAAAAAAAAAAAAAAAGTAAACCTGCAGATTTAATATATTAACTCAAAGCATGGAGCAAGTTTGCTCTATTTTTATCCAGCTTACATATGCTGCTGTAAACGAATGAAACGTGAGTCTTAAAAAAAGAAAAAAAAGCTTGGGGGAAATATGACCCAGTTAAAAATCTAAGCCAAATGTATGAAAAATACAATGCCCAGAACTTCTGTTTCCAATGAATTCAAGGTGGGTGTCCAAACGGGAAAGCCCCCATTAAGGTCTCACTGGGATAAATGATACCTTCATCCTGCTGTTCTAAGAAGCTGGAGTAAAAGCTGTCTCCATTCCAAAAGTGATTTTGACAGGTGAAAGTTCAAATGCTTGACCAAACTCTTGGAACAATAAAAAGATGGAGGATTGTTCAAGAGGCCTCCCGGGTTCCCATCCAGGAAACAAGAGACTCCCCAGGGTTGAAAATGAAATGCTACACGGGGTTGCAGTGTCAGTGTTGGACCATCGCCTTGGATCACAGAATTCACAGCCCGGAGTGTGCTCTGCAATGTTCATGCTGATGGTAAATACCATCAGAACAGAAATGCCAGAGAAGGAAAAGGCCAGATAAGCTGAAGCCGCTCCTTCTTGAGAGCCACTTTCAGAAATAAAATCACCCAGTCCCAGCCTCCCAGAACCTGCCTGGATCTCAGTGGGCGGGAAGCTGGCCATGGGTTTTCCCACCCCAAGTCCAACCATCACAGTTCCCACCTAATGTTCCTGGCTCTGTATAATACTGACCCTCAAATTACACATACTTTCTCAAACTACTTAAAATTAAGCAGTGATGGGCCAGTGAGATGGCTCAGCGGCATAAGCGCCTGCCTGGCAAGCGCGAGGGCCCGAGTTCGACTCCCGGAACCCACATATGAAAAAAGGGCCAGTGATATTACTCAGTGGCACGGGCGCCTGCTGGCATGCAAGATCCTGAGGTCGATCCCCGGTACCCACCAAAAAAAAAAAAAAAATTAAGCAGTGTTTTTACATTTTTGTTAAGACAGGGTCTCGCTAAGTAGTTCAGACTGCCCTTGAACTCACTATGTAGTCTAGGCTAGCCTCAAACTCGAAGCAGTCCTCCTCCCTCAGCCTCCTGAGTGCTGGGACTACAGGCGAAGCAGTGTTTTGTTTGTTTGTTTGTTTGTTTGATTTTGTTTTTTTGAGTCAGGGTTTCGCTATGTAGTTCAGGCTGGCCCTGAACTCATTATGTGGCCAGACTGGCCTCGAACTCATGGCTATCCTCCTGCTTCAGCCTCCCAAGTGCTGGGATTACAGTGTTGTTTTTATTTTTTTATTATTATTTTTTTTTATGGGTACCGGGGGTCGACCTCAGGACCTCGCATGCCAGTAGGTGCCCATGCCTGCTGAGCGATATCACCGGCCTTTTTTTTGTATGTGGGTTCCAGGAGTTGAACTCAGGACCTCACACTGGCCAGGCAGGTGCTTATGCCGCTGAGCTATCTCACTGGCCCCTACAGTGTTGTTTTTAAATGAGAGCAATAGCATTTTTATTTTATTTTTTTCTTTTTTTGGTAATAGGTAGAAGGTTAATTTGAGGTGCTACAATCCTAGGATGAAATTTTTTCCCTATCATTTCTGTACATTGGTTCCCCAGTCCTGTACATCAGTGTTCCATGGAATAGGGACACTTAGGGGGTGAACTAGCTATTTTTAGGGATTTCTCAGAAGCATCTTGGAAGTGTCTCCTTGATGGACCAGTTCCCCAGAGTTAGGAGGACAGTAGCCTTTCCGCTCTCTGCTCTTATATCAGAAGGGCCCAGATCCATACAGTCACTGTCTGTCTATGCCGCAAGTACTGCACTATCCCTGGCATTCCTGGAAGCCAAGGTTGGCACCTTCTCACTGGCTGTCAATGATTAACAGGGGTGACAGGGTGGCCACCCATGAGGACAAAGACAACAGTCCACCCTTTGGCCACAATACAGCCAGCTGCCCAGTTACAAACAGCCACCAAGTAACTACAGGACTCAAACAAGGAGTGACAGTGTGTGTACTTGGGACCTGTCACCAAGTCCACACTTGGCACCATGAGTTGGCCATTTGGGTAACAGGATGCCATACGCTCTGTTCCTCCCTCCTAGCTCCACTGCCCTTTGGGAGGAGGTGTGGCAGAGTGACCAGGCACTGGAACAAGCAGCTCAACTAGTTTTGTCGCTTTGAACAGTCCATCCCCCTCTCTGAGCCTTGTTTTTCATCATCTACCAGGAATGACTACAGTCAACAGCTAGCCAGGGTTGTTGTATGGAGTGGGTAGGTTAGGGAATGCCAAGAGTTGAGCACAATGCTTGGCACACAGTAGGCACTTAATAAATATCACCTCTCTCCCTCCTTTACTAATTCATCTCTTATGTAAGGGCCGTTCTTCCTTAGAGCCCGAAGCCCGGCAGCCATCATCCAAGAGATACGTGCAAGGAAGAAACAAAAGCAAGTGCCCTGTGAACATACATGGAGTTCATGCTCCACTTGTCACTTCTGAGTCAAGCGATTCATTAGGAGGGCCAGGACCACAGCCTCAAAGGCCCTGCTTTCCTGTGGCAAGCAGACACACTGACCCATCGTATTGCTGTAAGCCTGAGGGCTCCGCAGAGGACGCTACAAAGCGAAGCAGATAGAGACCATGAGTCAGATGTGGTGGTGCACTCCTGGAATTCCAGCACTCTGGTAGGCTGAGGCAGGAGGATCATAAGCTCAAGCCCAGCCTGGGCAACTTAGTGAGACCCTATGTCAAAATAAAAAGATAAAGAGGGCTATGGGTGTAGTTCAGTGTGAAGGCCCTTGGTTCAATCCTCAGTTCAAAGAGAGAGAAACGGAAAATGCCACATTGAGACCAATGTGGCCTGAGGCCCCCAGAGAACACTCAGGAATGGAACTACTGACAATTTACCAGACCTTTCTGAGAAAGAATGTGAAACTACAAGTAGCCCAGGTAGGCTAGGTGTTCAGCCTTCCCTTGACTTCCAGCTTCAAAGAACCCCAAATTCTTGATTCTTGGCTCCCAACCTACTGGCTTGGAACTCCCTTCCCACTTCCTCTCCTGCAATATCCAACTCTGCAAAACTAGAAGAGGGTGCCTGCTAAGTGCCCCTCACCGTACATGTCCTTGTCATCCACCTACCTCCACAGCTGTGGTCAAATAACCACCATGGCAGCACATCTGCCTCTCTGCCCAGAGGGTCAGCTCCACCTGGTCAGGAACCAGGGAGCTTCTGCCGTCCCCACAGCAGAGCACCCCCAGCTGTCTTTAACTTGTGTGCTGCTGCGCAGCTCTCAGCAATACAGGAAGTGCGTGTCCAGTTCAGAAGGTCCTCTTTCGGCAGCAGCTTTATGAAATCAAAACCCGGGATGCACTCACTACTTCAGTTGAAGCAGGATGGATTTCAAAACTTGTATTGTGGACTCGTTCCCCATTAATGCAGAAAACAACTACCCTGCACTTATGCTTTGTCTGCATGAGGATTTATCTTGCCTTCTCCATAAGCAACCCATGGTGGTGACAATAATTGCAGGGACAACAGAAGCTGTTTTCACTCCATTGGAAAGAGTTCAGATATTGCATCAAGACCACAATATCATGACAAATTTACGAACACTTATCAGGCCTTCAGGGCTCTGAAATGCCATGGAATTATAGCGAGGCTCAGTGCCCATTCTTTTCTGTAGTGGATTCAACAATGTTCTTTCTTTCAGCCTTCGAGGTCCCATTAAGGAGCATCTCCCTACTGCAACAACTCACAGTGCTCATTTGGTTAATAACTATCTGTTGATGTGTACTGGATGCCATGTTGGGGTTCTTGTTTTTTCCAGTTAATGTTGTAAAAACTCTCATACAGTCTCAGATTGGTGGGGAGTTTTAGTCTTTCTCCAAGATTTTCAAAACAATCTAGAATGGGACAGGAAGCTGACCAGTCACTTCAGAGATGGCCATCTGAATTGTCATCCATCCCTCATCTCTTGGGGCACAATCAATGCGACTTACGAGTTCTTGTTAAAGATAATATGAAAAAAGTCACCAGTGAAGTGCCACATATCAACTAATTAGACCTGAGAAAAATGCATTTTGGCTTTGGTTCAAATTGGCCCCAATATAAGCTGGTGTCACTGAGTACAGGCCACAGTGAATTACGGGCAAAGCTGTTTCCCATGAGTATCAACAAAAACAGAATAAAAGATTTCAGTAGGAAACTTAAGTTTTTTTTTCTTTTGTTTTTAATTTTTCATCATTATCCAAGAGCTTTAGGCTAACTGCTGGTAAATAGCTGATGGTCTTTCACAGGATATCCAAATAGCCAGGATATGATTCTTTTCCCCAAAACAGCCTTTAAGCCTTCTGTATTAAAGCATAAAATGGCCATAACCAGCCAGGGAAAAAGCTCTTAGGCCCAGGACTTCTCAGGCTTACTTTGTTACTCCATCTCTTCTTTGCTCTCAAGAGCAGTTGCACAGGGTGATCTTCATTAAACTCAAGCACATATATGGCAGGACACAGGCAGCACAGGAAAGAACAACATGCTGAAACTGTTTTGAAATTAAGAACCTGTTGGGACAGTCGTAATCCAAACTATATTCTGTTTAGATGAGGTAGATGGAATCATGCAGCTAATGAAATTTCTAATTTTGCTTTCTACCTTTCGAAGTTTCCTATTTAATTCTGAATGTGACCTTAAGCCCTTCCAAAATATCCTTATGTTAATTTTACTGATTTCATTCTAAAAGATGGGAGAGCCTAAATCTTTTTATCAGTGTTTCATCCTGTTAAGAAATTGTTAACTACATGTATTCCCATTCTGTCTAGCTTTGTTTCTTTGAATTTTTGGCACCAACTTAGCAGAGGGTTTTGGGAGCTCTTTCCCCTTTGAGTAAATTTGTCATATCTGAGCATCCTGTTTTCTTAAAGCTGTATATATATATACATATGTATATATATATGTATATATATATATATATATATATATATATATATATATATACACATTTTTTCTTTTAAATGTGGGTACCGAGAACCAAACTCAGGACCTTGCGCTTGCCAGGCAGGCGCTTGTGCTGCTGAGCTATATAACCGGCCCTTAACGCTATACTTTAAAAAAAATAAAACACTTCTATAAATTTTATCTTAGGCGTCTACGATAATATCCCAGGTGCTTTTTGTTTGGTTTGGTTTGGTTTTTTTCCCTTCTGGTTTCTAACCGTTACAGGGAGAGAGAGGAAAAATGCTCAGGATTGCTCTTGCCTCACAGCGTTAGGTATCTTTATTTTATTCTTGGAAATGGAGACTCCTTTAGGATTTGACATTTGGGGAACCCAGTTTTACCACTGTGTCATTAAAGCTAGATAGTTTAAAAGCACATGATCTAAATGAAAACATTTGAAGAGTTATGTTGAATTCTAGAGGTTGGTGGTAGCTAGATAGCTACTCTTCCCTTACTTACAGACAAAGCTTGTGGTGGAATCAGAGAATATTTGAATATTTTTTTCCAGATTGGTGAAGCAAAATGACTCACACAGCAGTTGAATAACTAGTGAAATACAAGAAACATCCTGCAGAAATGGCTAATGAATCTTTTTAAAAAACTATCTGGGGCCGGTGAGATGGTTCAGTGGCATAAGTGCCTGCCTGGCAAGCATGAGGTCCCAAGTTCAACTCCCGGTACCCACATAAAGGAAAAAAAGGGGCTGGTGAGATCGCTCAGCGGCACAAGCGCCTGCTGGCAAGGGCGAGGTTCTAAGTTTGACTCCTGGTACCCACATAAAAACAAAAAAAAAATCTATCTGTAAATATTAATGTACTTAAGATTGCTTCCTGCCATCTAACAAGAAAGTAGATTTTTCTTGTGGTTCTGGGAGTTGAACCCAGGTCCTGTCATGTGCTAGGCCAGTGCTCTACCACGGGGCTATGTCCCGGCCATCCCCCTCTCTCTTCTTAAAGATTGGTATCTTGTTTCTAGTTTTTTCATTTTTCTGGGTAATTGCACGTGAATTTGTGCATATACCGACCAAAAAATCAGGGCCTCAACTAGTTGTTTACTCAAGTTTCTGGGCAGATAGTCCCAAACAGCTGTTTACCTTGAAATGCACTATGGCTGTTTCAATAGAATGAACATCCTTTTCCAACTGGAAAGGATTAGGGAGCACGTTAAGCATTAGCAAGGTAGTAATGGAGTGAGCAGCTTTACAGCAGTTCTGCTTGACAACTTTGTGCTGCATATGGCAGTTTAGAAATCAAGGTGCAGATGTGAAGATCTCAGAAAACAAGAAGTTGACACCAAATAAATTTCAGTAGTCTTCTTCGGCCTGTTGAAGAATCAGGAGCTGAAGGGAGTTGTAGAAATGAATGAAGACGGCACCTGGGTTCCTGGCCCCCTCATTCATGCGTGTAACCCTGACCTGCAGGCCTGTCTAGTGCCAGCGGGCATGGGGTAGTTGGGGCCACTCCCTCGTCCCAGGTGTGAACGCCACTGGCCTTCAGTTCTCTGGGGCTTGCTTTTGTCTACACTCCGTGCAGGAGATAGATTTTACTTGTAAAGCACTTTGGTGGACATTGTAAGAAAAATGCTTTGGTATTTGCCCCATCAAAGAATATGTGGCATTTTAAAACAATCATTAATATTTTTAATGGTTTTTAACTCATTCTTAAATTTGTTGCTTTTTATTGTTCTTGAAGAACAAACTACAGATACATTCCAGAGACGGTTCTGTATTGTGCGATAGACTTAATTTGACAAAAAAAAATTCAGGGGCCGGTGAGATGGCTCAGCGGCGTAAGCGCCTGCCTGGCAAGCGCGAGGGCCCAAGCTCGACTCCCGGAACCCACATACGAAAAAGGGGTCGGTGATATCGCTCAGCGGCACGGGCGCCTGCTGGCGCGCGAGGTCCTGAGGTCGACCCCCGGTACCCACAAAAAAAAAAAAATTCAGAACTTATAGCGAACAGTTTTTTTTTTAAGAAAAGAAAAAACAAAACAAATCAAAAAAGAACAAATTTTCAAAACAACATAATAGGAGGGTAACAATGGTTAATGCATTACATATTGTTATCTTTAAGTTAGTTATTCAGGATACCAGATATTAGCATTTAATTGTCCAAACATTATTGGCACAAACCTTACTCTTCAATGAACTAAGTAAAATTAGTAGTGTATCTATCTTAACCATCTTATATATAAATACAATTTTTTTTTCCTTTCCCTTCTTTCTTTTCCCTATTCCCCCATCCCAGTCTCTTTCCTTTTGACCAGTTTCTTTTTAATTCACATGTCTATTGTACATTTTGGATCTTATTTACTCTTTCAGTTTCTCATACTAGAGAGACAATACAATGCTTACACATGTGCGTCTGGTGTATTTCACTTATGAGTATTTTCTTGAGTTGTATCCATTTACCTATAAAAGTTTCCAGTTTATCCTTCCTTATGGCTGAATAGTACTCCATTGTATAAAAATACCACATCTTTCTTATCCATTCCTCGGTTGATGGGCATTTGGGTTGTTTCCAAGATCTGGCTATTACAAATTGTGCTGCTATAAACATGGGTGCACATATATCGCTGTGGTACGATGTTTTTAATTCTTCTGGGAAGATACCCAGAAGGGGAATAGCTGGGTCAAATAGGACCTCCAACCCTAGTTTTTTGAGGAATCTCCACACTGATTTCCACAGTGGCTGTACCAGTCGACACTCCCACCAACAGTGAAGAAGGGTTCCTTTTTCCCCCACAGCCCCTCCAGCATTTGTTATTAGTTGATTTCTTGATAATAGCCATTCTTTCTGGGGTGAGATGGTATCTCAGTGTTGTTTTAATTTGCATCTTTCGAATGACTAGTGATGTTGCACATTTTTTTGTACATTTATTTGCCATTTGTATTTCTTCATCTGAGAAATGTGTATTCATCTCACATGCCCACTTTTGGAGTGGGTCTTTAAATTTGGGAGGTCTGATTTTTTTGAGTTCTTTATATGTTCTCGATAGTAATCCTTTGAGGAACAGCTTAGCCAACAGTTTTATCTGAACTTTAAGTCAAAATGTGTAAGAAATTCTGTTGTTTTTAACCATCCTTGTGGGCTAGCATGGTAATAATTTTTAAAAGGCAAATACAATTGAATAACTGGTCTTAAAAGTGGTCTGTTACATATGTGGCAGAGATACAGCTCATGAGCACAAGTCCAGGTCTTGTGTCCGATGCTTCATGTCTGATACCACCAGAAATGTCACAGATGCTGTATTTAACACACTTTGGTGGGGGGGGGACTGGGAATCGAACTCAGGACCTTGTGCTTGCCAGGTAGGCGCCGTGCCACTGAGCTATATCCCCGGCCCCTTAACACACTTTTTGAGTGATACGATCCCTGCGGACTGCACCACAAATGCAGCCTTTATGTGGTAACTTTGTGTCTTACTTGTTTCACTTGTGGTTGAGGATGAATTTGAGGTTTTTTGTCTTAATAGTCACTATCCAAGTTAACTTAAGGTTCGTTATATAATCACCTGCTATACACGGACCTCTGCAATAAAATAGAACTGTGTACATATAGTCGACTTTGGATATCTGAAATTCCCAAGTGCAACTACTGTGAGTGTAAATGTTCAGTATAAGGTAGTGCAAACCTGGAAGGGAATAATGAGTAGCAGACAGGATCCAGAGGGCTTGTGAAATGGGATCCAGAGGGCTTGCTGTACAGAAGCCAATCTTGTTGGACTAACGCTGGTGCTGTGTAGATGAGGCACTGTGGTGAGGGCTGTGTAGTCATAAAGGGAAGGCTGGGCAGGAGATGACGTTGGAAGAAAGGGTAAGCACTCAGACTTGTTTTCCTTCATATTGAAATACTTGTTTTCTCGTGTATAAATAAATGCATACCAAAGACTTGAACATCATTCTCTCAAAATTTGAGGATTTTTAGTTTTTAATACTGTCTTTTTGTGTAATAAATACTAGCCTAAATGGCTCCCAAGTTGTGTGATGATCTCTGTATGTTTCTTCTTTTATAAGTCTCATCATTAAAAGTCAGTTACCAAACACACACACACACACACACACAAGATCATACAATAGGCCACGATGTTGACACTATGTTGAGATGAGCTCTGAAGTGACACATGGCTCTCAGCAAAAAAAGATTGCTAAAATAACCCAGGTGTGGTGGAGCATGCCTGTAATCCCAGCACTGAGGGAAGCTGAGGCAGGAAGATCACAAGTTTTTAGTTTTCTGTTTTGTTCTTTTAATGTGAGTACCAGGAGTCCAACTCAGGACCTCGCACTTGCCAGCAGGTGCTTGTGCCACTGAGCGATATCACTGGCCCTTTTTTTCTTTATGCAGGTACCGGGAGTCGAACTGAGGACCTGGCACTTGCCAGGCAGGCGCTTATGCCGCTGAGCCATCTCACCAGCCCAAAGATCACAAGTTTGAATCTCACCTAAGCAGTTTAGCAAAACACTGGCTCAAAATTTTTTTCAAATTTTTAAAAATATTTTTAAATATTATTTAAAATATTATAATATATAATTACTATAATATCATTATAGTAATATATATTTAAATATAGCTGTATATTTAAAAGGCTGGGGACTTAACTCAGTGGTAGAACACCCCAGGGTCTGATCTCATGTACCAGAGGGAGAAAAAAGACTACTAAAATCTATTACCAGTGTCTACAATGAACAAGGCATATAGCATGAGGGTCAGCTAAAAAGATCATTGTGCAGGTTGGCAGTGCCTGCCTTGTGCAGGGCACAGGGGTGGTGGCCAGGAGTTCTCTGCAACAAAGTTGAATAAACACACCCAAATCCCTGATTTGAGATTTCTATTGTAGGTTCATAACACATTCCTTATGCATAACCTCACACTTCAAATTTCCTCCTTTGCAAACTATTCCTTCTGTTTTCTCTTACTTGCTGGACAATCTTTGCCTGAAACAGTCGGAACAACCAATTTCATAAATACCTGGTTTTTATTTCAGCATGAAGAGCTTAGTGAACTTTCAGATCATAAACCCTATGCTTGTGTACTGCTTAGCAATTCTATCCCACAAAACCCATTTCCTGGTAAAGAGGACTCGCTTTATTTAAATAGCGTTATTTTCAACGCTACTTTTGAATCATTATTAATCACTTTTAAGAACTGCACTATATCCAACAACAAAGCCACACTGAACTAAATGATATGGGTATATTAAGTGAAATGGGTATATTAAAGGACTACAGTAGAGTAAGCATCCTGCCACTTAATATTACCGGGAAATCTTCAGAAAGTTAGAATGAAGACTGTAACCTTATCAGAAAGGTTAAAAAGGGAGGGAGGGCACTCTAAAATAGGCAAAGTGGTACACTATGAAACTAGGTTTTGAGCTGAGTGTAGTAGCATATGTCAGTAAATGCAGGACACTGGGAGTCTTAGGAGGATCACAAGTTCAAATCCAGCCTACGCAATTTAGGAAAAGTAGTGAGACCCTGCTTCAAAATAAAACATACAGGATTAGGGATGTAGCTCAGTGCAAAGACCCTGGGTTCAATGCCCACTATGGCATTCAATCAATCAATAAAGCCTTTGATGCCGGGTGTCATGGCGCATGCCCGTAATCCCAGCACTTGGGAGGCTGAGGCAGGAGGATCACCATGAGTTCAAGGGCAGCCTGGGCTCCATAAGTGAGTTCAAGGCCAGCCTGCACTACATAGTGAGACCCTCTCAAAACAAAAACCGATAAATTAATTAATTAATTAAAGGCTTCAACCTCAAAGCCGTAGGTTCCTACACAAACTCATTCTGTTGCTGCCACCAGTTCTCCTGGGTGACTAACAAGAGAGGGCCCCCAAGGACTCCTCAGCATGAGCACCGAGCTGAGGAGCCCAGCGTCCAGCCACTGGAGGCTCAGGCTGAACCCCACATGAACTCACAGATGGTGGCCATCGGACCCTGGCTCCCAGCTCCCAGCTCCCCCATTCTGAGAACGTGTCCAGCTGCAATAACAACGGCTGGCTGTGAATGGAGGTCTTCATGCCCTGTTAACCCCAGTCCAGCCATTGTGTAGAGGCCACTTCCCCTGAAAGGGAGCTCACTCCCCTGGGAGCGCGCAGCCGGGGCCAGGGCCATGCACAATGCAGCCCAGAGGCAGCCCTCAAGGTAAGGGTGGAGGGCGGAGACCAAAGCGCTGCCCAGTCTCTCCTCCAGCCGCTCCCTGTGCACCTGCATCCCTTCTACAACCTCCATACCACGGCTGTGAGGATGACATCCTTGGTTAATCCCATTTTACAGATAATGTAACAAAGGCCCCCAGAGGTGAAGCCCAAAGCCTTCCTCTGGCAACACGCCTGAATCTACATTATGTCACGGCAGGTCTAGGAGGCGCGAGCAGTCATTAACTCACCTTGTGGACGAGGAGACTGAGGACTGGCCCACAGCTGTGAAGCACAGTGCATGGGGGTGAACCAAGCTTCTGTCACCCAAGGGGGGTCCAGGACTTACACCTGCCCTAATCACCTCCCAACCCCTGACCTGAGAAACTGAAGGAGAAGACGCGGTGCGGGGACAGCACCTAAGGGAGCACAGGCTCAGCAGGCACGGACAGGAGTCTCAACCTCTCCTGCCCCCTGGGACTGGGGACTGCAGTGATCGAGGAGGCTTTGTCCCTCTGCCCAGAAGGCCCTCAAATAGGCCTAGGGACCATCTTCAGTCAGCTCCTCGCAGAAGATGCAGCTCTGCCTTAGGAACTCAATTCACCAGTCTGTTGTTTCTCTGGAAACTAGGAGTTAGGTTGCTGGTATTCCTGAAAGCTCAATTTGTTCTTTTTTTTTTTTCTTTTTTGGGGTGGGGGTGAGGGGGCAGGATCTTGCTATATGGTTCAGGCTGGCCTTGAACTCACAGAGATCACCCTGCTTCAGCCTTCCAAGTGCTGGGATCACAGCCATGTCCCACCAACCCAGCTCTTCTATTCTTATGTTCTTGTACCCAACAGATATTTCCTTACTGCCTACTGAGTGCCAGACTCTAAGCTGGATACAAACTATACTTTTTTATTCTTTTATACGGGGAGTTGAACTCAGGGCCTTTACACTAGCTACATACCCAGCCCTTTTTTAATTTTATTTTTTATTTTGACAATGGGACTTGCTAAATTACCCAGGTTGGGCTTGAACTCATGATCCTCTTGCCTCAGAGTGCTAGGATTACAGGAGTGCTGGGATCACAAGCATATGCCATCATGCTGAACACAAATTATATTCCTAAATAAATTAAATTGGCTCTAAAATGCTCCACGGGGCTGGGGATATAGCTCAGCGGCACAGCACCTGCCTGGCAAGTGTGAGGTCATGAGTTTGATTCCCAGTACCAAATAAATAAATAAATAAATAAATAAATAAATAAATAAATAAATAAATGTTCCACAAAGAGATGGTGACATTATTACAACGAAAATGGGTATGTGTCCACAGGACAAACATATAAGACCTTATTTAAGAGAAGAAGGATGAAAAAAAACTGGCTTTTTGTCTCTCATACTAGGCTATAGGGGAGTGGGAGTCTTTTCTTTTTATAATTATGAGTTAAATAAAAATAATAGAAATGATGAATACAGCAGGTATTCATCCTTCCACTGCAAACTTGTAAAAGTCGGTGCTGTTACAAAGCAGGATCAGGTGGCTTCCCTGGTTTTCCCTGTAACTGGCCTCTTGTTACACGACTCATACATGATCGTTTCAGAGGTGGCGGCCTGCCCAACAAATGTGATGTCATAAAAGGAACAAATCTCTCCACTTAAAGTCTTGAACAGGAATCAAACTCAGGGAATTTCCAAATAATTTATAAACCTTGGCTCTCTCTACCATCAACAGAAAGAGGATGAAGTCGGAGGGAAGAAATCCTGACTCCATATAGGTGTCCCTACATGGACACTTTCAGGCTGCTTCTCCTCCCTATACTTAGCTTGGTTGACACCTAAAATTTGTACCTCCAAATTTAGACCTTTCAAGCCATGATGACATGAGGAAGCCTCCGAATATGCGTCCCACCCAGTCACACCACAGCTCCCTGCAAGGAGTCTCAGCCTAGAATTGGCCACCTCCCAGCATCCACCGTGGGACAATGGGCGGTCACTGGCTGAAAAGACTAGCGGCCAAGCAACCCAGGGGTCAGAGACACTAGGGTAGTCGGAGAGGTCAGGGGTTGGGAGTGGGGCGGTGCTCTGTGTCTTCTCCTCACCTGTGAAATGAGGATAAAAACGGGGTTCAGCACCTCATCAAGCCTCAGTGACAGCATGCGGTAAAGCAGTAGCGACTGCCTGATGACAGTTCCACTGTATCGACAAGGGCTGTATGGACTGTTATTTTTTAGATGTTTATTTTTATTAATGTACTTTAATTAGCACATGTTTGCAGCGCATAATGATTACATTTATTGGGGTGAGTCCAGACATGTGCATAACACATCTTAATTCTTTTCTTGTCCCCTTCCCCTCCCACCCCTCCCTGTTTCCTCCAACTCTTAATCACCTTCCCATTTGAAAAAGCTCCATTTCCATTTTTTTCTTTGAATCTCTCTTTTTTAAATCCTTTTTCCCTTCCTTCTCTCCTCCCCTCCATCTCTATAGTATTATTTTTACTATTATAATAATATAAATACAAGTTTGGGGACCAACGGTGCCTCACTAGCACTGTGAAAGATTCAGTGCCATCCCATTCTGGGCTGAGGCTTCTCAGAGCCGAATGCCCTAGAATCCAGGCCTCCAACACTGCCATGCATTCCATCTGCTAATGACCCCAAGAGCCGGCCCAAGGGCCCCGGGATTAAGGCTGATAGAATCAAGATGTTCTCTGCTCCACAAGCTGCTGAATGAACTGGCAGTTTGCTAAATAAAATCTACAGGCCACCCCCGACTCCTCCAGCAGATTCCTGAGCAGTCTACAGGGGCCAGGCTGGGCCACTGCTGACAGAAAATTAAATGTGAGGTCAATGAATTCAATGCGAAGCATGAAGTATACAAGCAAAGTCCTCTAAGGTGATTTCTTTTTCTAACGGGAGGTGAGAGGGGGTTTGGTATTAAAGTGATCTTTAACCATTAAAGCAGTTCATGACAATATAATGCGGAGAATACAACGTGAATACCCCCACCCCAAGTAGTTACATAAACGTCACATTCAAGGAAGAGACTAACAAGCTGCTGTGGAAACCACGAGAAAGCTGCGTTTGTTCCGATAGGGACAGGCATCATGTTGTACTTTGTAAGGGAAGAGGGCAATCTGCAGAAAAGCACGATCATGGGGTGCTGTTTTGTGAAAAGCATGGCTCCGCAGCTGAACAGAAGGCCTGGAAGCAGCATACCAGTGTCCTCCCAGCCCTTGGCAGGAGAAGGGTTTTCATTTGTTAACTGCTTCTGTATTGTCTGAATTTTTAAATTTTAAAATATATTTATTACTTTTATTATAAATGTTGGCACATAGCACCCAAAAAACAGAAATGTAACAGTACACATGTTAAGGAGCTAGTTGTTCTAATAAAACTGCTTGTCGGGATCTGCAGGCACTAATGTGGAAAGTCAGCAGGCTTAATGCAATGATGAAAGCAACCTGTCCGGCAAGTTTGCATTTAGTAAAGGGATTGACTGGTGCTATATAATGGGTTCATATGTGTACAGGAGCTTTCAGAAGAGTTAAGAAACAGCTCCCCAACTATATCATGCAGGAAGGGGTGGCCCCTTGCCCTGCACCCCGTGTGACTTTCACTGCATGTGAGGTTCCCTATCCATAAATGAACACCCAGATGCATCATAGGTTACCGGGTTGTCTTTGAGGATCTTTGATCAGCGATCACAGTGGTCAGGCTATTCCAGCGCCTGCCCATTCCTCATCGTGCTCCCTGGACAAACAGACTCAGGCCTCAGGAGATGACCTTTGCCCGTTCTAAACAGCTGCCTGGAGAACGGAAGATGGCAAGGACTGCATCCCAATACGAGTGCCAGCTGGATGCCTTCAGGCTGTTTTTCAAGCCAACAACAAAATTATCACCCACATTCCCAGCCCCTCCAAACCCCCTCCCTGGCACCCTAAGGACACTCTGCATGAGGCAGAGGTCCAGCCTCAGTTTTCACCACTGCTTTAAGAGGTATCTTTGTTAGCTTCATTTTTCAGACTTAAAAAAACTGATGAACAAGTAAATTAAACCCAAAGTCACAGCTGATAAGCAGTGCAGCAGGGATTTGAACTCAGGCCATCAGCTCCAAAATCTGCTGTTGACCATTCTGCCCTGGAGTCTGGAACAGCCACACAAAGGAAGAGGCCCATACATGGACATGACGGTGTCACAAATGCTTCAAAAGCCATGAAAAGCCAAGAAGGAAAAAAAAATGCTGAGGGTTACATCATCCTCCTAAAAGAGATTTATTGTTGTGCCCCTGAACTCTGTCCCACGATAAACGGCCGTGGCAGTAAGATAAACAGACTAAACAAGCGGCAGCTCAGTCTCGCTGCTTAGAGCGGAACACGTTCTCACATTCCTGAGGAAACTGTCCCACTGCAGAGCAAGCGAGGTCGCACAACGAATACGCATGGTGTCGCCCCTAGCATCAGTCACCGCCCCGGCCGAAGGCACGCAGCCAGTCCACATCTCTCCATTACTAGTTCCTCACCGACCGCCTGGCCTCGAGCCAGCAGCTGCCTCGACTCCCCCAGAGCACCAGCTCGGAGTTCACAGCTCAGAGCCCCTCGGCCTCAAGGTGGCTCTGAGGAGCATTTGTCCACCAACTCCAGGCCACACAGGAAGCTGACCCTACACTCTCGCCACATGGGCCATCTACTAGGGTTTTCCTTAAACCAACTCATTTTTTTCTCTTTCTATATCTTAAGCAATCATGTCTGTGAAATCACAGCTTTGACACATAGCTGCATTTTTCAGACACACATGAAAATAACCATCACGAATTTTAAATGTCACTTGTGTAACACTGAATATCATCTGTGTACCTTGCCTTTGAGAAGGCTGTGCTACAAGTTTACTGGTTTTCCCAGACCAAAGGGTCTCCATGGCAAAGTAACTGCAGACACACTAGACAGGGAAGAATTTTTTTTAAGAGCCTCACTACACTGCTGGTGGTGGCCCCGAACCCCTGGGCCAAGGGATCCTCCTGCCTCTGCCAGGCTTGCACGTTGAACAATTTCTAAACTGTGGCAGGACTTCTGAGAGCTTTTAATATGCAAATGTACATTGACAATTCCAAGGAAGGACTAGGCAGGCCAATTTTCCAAGCATTATTGGACCAGGGAAATTTTAAAAATTCTATTTCAAAGAAGACTAATTCTGCAGAATGTACTTTGGAGGATTCTACCTTAAACTGCTTTTTAGATCTTTTACAAACACTTCTCCCAAACAGTCCCAGAATCTGGGAGATTACAGAAGACTGGGAGGTGTGGGGTGAGAGAGATACAGGAAACAAGGGACTGTAGCTTTCTTTCTCTAACCTACAACTGTTTCTACAGCAGTCATTAAGACATTCGAGCCCTGTTTGGAATCAACAAGTTCTATAGATAAAGGTCAGAAAAAGCAGGCACTGGTCCTAAGTAGGGTACTAAAGGGTGATAACCAACAACCAACTCAAAAACCCACACTAAGAAACATACAGTACTGCCCCAGTGGGAACAGTACTTCTTTTTTTTTTTTTTTTTTTTTTTTTGTGGGTACCGGGGGGACGACCTCAGGACCTCGCGCGCCAACAGGCACCCGTGCCTCTGAGCGATATCACCGGCCCCTTTTTCGTATGTGGGATCCGGGAGTCGAACTCGGGCCCTCGCACTTGCAAGGCAGGCGCTTATGCCGCTGAGCCGTCTCACCGGCCCAGGAACAGTAATTCTTAAACAACAGGCAATGATTTAAAGGAATTCAGGCCAAAACCAGCCTCCCCATTCCTAGGTTTGCTTTAGAGCTTCTAATGTCAAAATCTTCCACTCCAGACAACATACTGCCAAGTGGGAAGAGGCAGAGATGGAACCCCATAATTTGGTCCCCTGCTAAGGGAGTCACCCTGATGTGAGCAACTGGAATACCAAATTATGTGACCAGGAGAAAGCTCCAGAACCTTCACCCAAGTGCCACTTAGCTCTAAATTCCTATGCAGGGAGAGAACTTATTAGTAAAAGTTCGTATGAATTGAGCTGGGTGTGGTGGCATACACCTGTAATCCTAGCACTCAGGAGGCTGAGGCAGGAGGATGCCATGACTTTGAGGCCAGCCTGGGCTACATAGTGAGTTCAAGGCCAACCTAAACTACACAGCAAGACCCTGTCTCAGGAAAAAAAAAAAAAAAAAAAGGATAGTACGAATTATTTATTTAATAACTGAAACATATCCAAGAGTATTCCTGGTGCTATTTAAGGATGAAATACTCATAAGCACAACAATAACGGCAATGAACCTTGCAACTTGGGTGGTGATGAAATCTACACTTACACATGGTATTGGATCCAAACCTAAGATGTGGTCAACTGTATCACAGAGACAGGGCCCAGACTGTCTATAGCATCACTGGGATTCTAGTATCTATTATGGTCCCTGCCACACAATAGAAAGAAATAAAGGAACATGGGGGAGGAGGAAAGAAACTACCACCACTTGCTGCCCAACCAACAACCATCCCCAATGAATCAACCAACCAATTACACACAGCCCAACTAAACAACCATCAACTATTAAACATCCACCCATCAACGAGCCAACCAAACCGCAATCACAATCAACCAACCAACCTATCCACCACCGACTAACAAATAACCACCAGAACACTCCCTCCCAACTACCCACCAGGCCGGCCATAAAACCCAAATGGACTCAGCCTCGTGTACCCTCTCCCACCAAAGCCACTCTGCCCCCGTCCTGCTGGGCCCCCCTCAGCCACTCCCAGGCCCAGAAAGCCAGGCTCCTTTACCAGCCATGGTACCAAACTCTCCCAAAGCCCCCATGATGACAGCAGGGCCACCCCACACCCCAGACCTCTAAGGTCTCTGGATCCTCACACCCAGGGACTCTCTCAGGGACCTACAAGACATCCCAAATGCAGACTGCTAGAAGAAGACAGGTCAGACTTAAGTACAAAACTAAGAATACTGAGAGAAACAGAAACTAATAAATCTTTAGTTAAATGCCTACAAACCATTGTCTTTACTAATTACTGTTTTACTATTCACAGACATTTTATTACTTTTGAAAATGAGTTATAGGTTTGTGTTTTCACATCTCAAGAATTTCTAAGTACATGTTGTGATTGTTAAGCAATCACAATGAACTATAAATTACATTAGTCTTAGCCTAATAATAAAATAATAATAAAATACAAAACCAAAAAAAAAAAAAAAAAAAAAAAAAAAGGAAGCCAGGCATGGTGGCGCACACCTATAATCCCAGCACTCAGGAGGCTGAGGCAGGAAAGGATCATCACAAGTTCAAGGCCAGCCTGGGCTACATAGCAAGTTCAAGGGCAGCCTGCACTATATAGTGAGACCCTGTCTCCAAAAAAAAAAAAGGCCATAAGACACAGTTGTATCAGCAGCACCTGTGGTTTTGTCACCAATGAAATCATATCCTTTCCCATCACAGTAGAGTGTTGGTGACAGCTTGAAATATCTTTTATGCCATTACTACATCAAAACTATGATAATGATTAGAATCACTGCTCAATCTCATTATTAAACATTTAATACAGATGTGCATTTATTACTATATTCCAAAGTTTTATTTCCGGTAACTGTATTTCAATATAATTGGCTTCCTTTGTAACACTACCTATCTAGTTATAGTCAAGGCCCTAACAGAAGCTCTTTCCCTTAATAAAAAAATTAAAAATCTGTTTGGCGGGGAGGAAGGGAGGTGGAGAGAGAGAGAAGTTTTTATTTTGGAATAGGGTTTTGCTAAATTTCCCAGGCTGTACTTGAAATTGCAATCCTCCTGCCTCACCCTCCCAGAGAGCTGGGATTACAGGCATGCACCACCGTGCCTGGGCTTATCTATTACACTTTTTAAGGGCTGGAATAGACAAAGGTAGAAAGTCTAAAGCTCTGATGAATAGCCAGGGATGGTGGGTCTGCAGTCCAGCCTGGCCTTGAGCTAGCGACCATCCTGCCTCAGCTTCCCAAGTGCTGGGATTTTAAGCATGTGACGCCATGTCACGCTAGGCTCAAATCTTTTGATAACACATTTCTCCTAAGAGGTCATTCACCTAGCCACCATCAGCCACTCATGAGGCAACAGTTTTTTACCTGTGTGCCTTGCTAAGCATTTTGCCCACAATGGGTATAGAGATTTACAGATGTCAAAACACTACTTGCCCACATGGCAGTTGAGTGAAGGGACTCCAAGGAATGACGTGGAAGAAAAAGGACATGTGGGAGTCTGTCTCAGCTGCCCCTGTCAGGAACAACCTGGCTTCTGAATTCTAAGCTGACACTGCAAGCCAGATGGGAAGGCCAGAACCTCAGACCCAGCTTGGGGCCTGCACATCAAGGAGTCCTGGCGAGGACAAGGATCTCCCGCAGGCAGTGAGGACTACAACACCAGTAGAAATGCCTGGCTCACTTCCCAAGCGGAACCTCCAACAGGCCCAGAGAAACCTGAACTACAAACCCTAGTGCATGACGAGAACCCCCCGCCCCTGGAATCCCTCTTTTCCCAGAGTGGTTTATGGGAGGTTTAAAGAGAATTAAGTGGTAACCACGCTCAGTACTTGTTATGTCAGGTCCCTCTCTCATCTGACAGCCCACTCGGGCCCATCAATTTACCCTTTAAAATGGGAAGAAATTTGGAAGCTTGTTCTACTTCTTCCAGCTCACCAGGTAAATGAGGGTTTGTGGAGTGCCTAAATCCAGAGGACTCCCCAACTCCAACCCAAGAGCCCTCTCACAGTAAAAGGGAGAGATAGAAGGTGGCAAGGACCCAGGTGGTCCCAAAGTGTGAATTCTCTGAACTACCCTGGAGCAGCCTAATGAACAGGCGTCTCCCCCGCCCAGCTGAACCCCTGCAGCTCCTGGGCGCTCCCTGAGATGAGCCAATTTCTCCAAGGCCCTGGGCCAGCGGTGTAATCACAGGCTGCATCAGAAGCTTCTGGTTGCTCATCAGAACTCAGAAAGCTGGCTGGGGGCTGCAGGCAGGAGGGAGGGAGGCTCCACCAGGCTTCCTGTTGTAATAAATTCCTCCACACCCCACCTGTGAAACTCTATTCACATTTATTACCAAAACTGGAGCTCTGGCTTCGGGAGCTTTTTCCTGAGGCCTGGAAGCTGGCTTTTCCAGCTGATGACATCACTGACAAGCTCCTGACAATGGCTCCCGAGAGCCTAAACCTCTACTAATACCTAGCAAGCGCACATTCCTCCCGGGTGAGGTCATGTTCAGCTAATTGCTAATCTGGCCCCTGCACCAGCGCCCAAAGCACAGCGAAGAGGGGCCTCTGTGCTCAGGTGCTCAGGGACCTCCTGCATGTGCAGACACCTCTCCTTGGTGAGCTGCAAAGTGGGGGCCACCTATGAGCTGCCAGTGGGACCTAGGGTGGCCAGATTTTGTAAATAAAAATACAAGGTGGCTAGTTAAATATTAATTTGGATAAACAACAAACAATTACTTAGTGTAAGTATGTCCCACACAAGGACTTGTCAGAAGCAAGAACTGGGGCAAACTTACACTAGAAAGTTATTCATTGTTGGGCCGGGGGACATAGCTCAGTGGCACAAGTGCCTGCCTGGCAAGCGCGAGGTCCTGAGTTTGATTCCCAGTACCAAAAAAAAAGAAAGTTATTCATTGTTTATCTGTAATTCAAATTTAACTGTGTTTTCCCTGGCAGCCCTGCTGGGAACACATGTGAGCCTTTAGCCCTTTGTCTGGCTTATGTGATTTCCTCAACTGTCAATTACACATTACAACAAACGTTCTACCACCAAAATAAATAGTGCTGGGGATGTAGCTCAGTGGGAGAGCATGTGGTTGGCCTGTACTCATAATGAGACCCTGGGTTCCCTCCCCAGCATATTGTATGTGTCTACACATGTGTGTGAATAGAAAAAATACACACTAAGTTATATCTAGGAAAAAAAATAAGGAGCTGTTGAATTACATGGAAGTGAAATTACTGTAAGAAATTGAGGTAGTAGGGAGGATGGAACAAAAATCCAGAATTCCACTCTCTTACTGCTTTATTATAAATATCCTTATTCCATTTTAAAGATGTGAAAACTAGAAGTAATGCACTTTCAACGTGATTTATGCAAGAAAACCCACACTCCTCCAGACACTGCACTGCTTGTCAGGGAAACGTCTTGGCCCTACATGGAAACATGGAATAAGTTCTGGGTCAAGCGTGCATACCCTGAACTGGAAAAGTGCCGGCACAGAACAGAAACTCAGGGATAGCTGCAGAATCAATCTCCCCAATTAGGTTTATTTCCAGAATAATAATGCTGCTGACAGTGGGGCTAATGGTAATCCACTCATCTATCACCCCATTGGCACAGGCATACTGGGCACATAATAGTATAAATGTATTTTAGAGATTTCATTTCCTAAATTACCTCAATAAACCAAAACATTATACACAGAGTCTCTAATACAAGCTAACACCCATATGTTGAATTAATGGATAAAATCAAGAGCATGAGTGCTTGAAAAAAATGTCAACTATGTAGTTACAGTTAAGATCCTTTTTTAAGAACTAGAAATTGGGGGTTGGGTATAGCTCAATAAATAGTTGGGCACGATCTTAGCATGTGTGAGAAATTCATTCAAAAGAAAAAGGAAGCCAGGCATGGTGGTGCATGCCTGTAATCCCAGCACTCAGGAGGCTGAGGCAAGAGATCTCTGTGAGTTCAAGGCCAGCCTGCACTACATAGTGAGACCCTGCCTCAAAAAAAGAAAGAAAGAAAGAAAGAAAAGAGAACTTGAAATTCATTCAATCAATATGTCTTGTGCAAGTGAACCAATCCTTGTGTTAAGCATTCATAAAGCTACCTCATACTTCCAACAACCTCAGGAGGCCAAGACCCATTATTACCCTGATTTCACAGACTAGAAAACCGGGGCTCCAAAACTTGCCCAAGGCCACTATGCAGAGGAGGTGGGGCTGGGATTAAGACTAGTCTTTCAGTCTGTGAGCTGGGACGCTCTCCTACCAGAATCTTCCCACCTCCACACCACCAAGATGAAGCTCAAGGTTCAGGACCAAGGCTCCAGACTACCAAGCACCTCAATCTTTACAGGTAAGGAGCCCTCACTTGAAAACTTTTCCTCTATAGCTTTCATTAGCTAGGGGATCAGTGGAGCCCCAAACCCACATGGCACACTTTTCTTAAATACCTACATACTCTATTCTTGGCCACCCAACTCTATTTCAATCAAAAAACAGCAACTTGTAACATGTGAGAACTGCCTGTCTGTTGAGAAGAGCAATTTTCTTAAGTCTGCGGGATAATTAAGGATCCCAATTATAGTCCTAGCAAACAACCGCATGAGGTTCTCAAAAATTTTTTTAGGGCCGGTGAGATGGCTCAGTGGCTTAAGCGCCTGCCCGGCAAGCGCGAGGGCCCGAGTTCGACTCCCGGATCCCACATACGAAAAAGGGGCCGGTGATATCGCTCAGTGACACGGGCGCCTGCTGGCGTGCGAGGTCCTGAGGTCGTCCCCCCGGTACCCACAAAAAAAAAAAAAAATTTTTTTAATTAATTGATGGGGGGTTGCTGGGATGGAACCCAGGGGCACTCTACCACTGAGCCATACCCCCAGCCTTTATTCTCAGTCAGGGTCACACTAAACTGTCCAGGCTGACATTGTGATCCTCCTGACTCAGCCTCCAGAGCAGCTGCAATTGCAAGCATGTGCCACTGCACACAGCTTAATTGATTCTTTAAACATATCATACTACCCCTGGTTGTGGAGCATAGACACTTCTCACAGGAATCATATAAAATAGGACTGTAATGCATTGAAACTTGGGAAACTGTAAAAGTCAATGTTTAGCAGTATGAATGGTAGTCAGTCAGCCACTACTTATATTTTTTTTAAGTTACACATAATTAACTACTCATTATATAAGAGGCATGTGTTACCAGCATGGCATTATAACTGCAAGACATTATTTTGCCCAAAAAAAGTTCATTAGTGGGTGAAAATAATTGAGGAACAAGAGAGCCATGCAGTCTCAATGATTACTAACTAATTATAATTACAATTACCTAATAATTACACTAGAAGAAAGGTACCATTTCAACGGAGAGCCGACAGACTCCACTTGGATCAAGTAACTGCACTTAGATTTTTAATAACAGGACAAATTGACATGACGCGCATGCTGGTATACTCTGGGAAGTACCTATGACCTCTGGAAGGGCACTTGCCAAAAATATTTAACTCATTTAATCTTGAGGCCACAGACATCTAGAAGATGGAGCATTCTACAGTCCCACTATTCCAAGTGTACCACAGCATTGGCATCACCTGGAAACCAGCCGGAAAGGCAGGTTCTCAGGCCCCCACTATCCTCCAGAATCAGAATGTACACTGACCGAGGGGGGGAGGAGACCCTCCTCAGACGCGTGCCTGAAGTTTGAGAGGCACCACAACAACTGGTCTGGATTCTTCAAAACTGTCAAGGTCCTAGCCATGGGTAGTGGGGCAAGCCTGCAATCCCAACCACTCGGGTGGCAATACCCTGTCTCAAAATTAAAATAAAAAGGGCTGGGGATGCAGCTCAGTGAAAAAGGGCTTGCCTGGCATCCACAAGGCCCTGGGTTTAAAAAAAAAAAAAAAAAAAAAGTGTACGTTTAGAGAGACAGCGAGCAAATGTGACAGAACAGTAATGATCAAAGATGCCAGGGGAGGGCCGGTGAGATGGCTCAGCGGCTTAAGCGCCTGCCCGGCAAGCGCAAGGGCCCAAGTTCGACTCCCGGAACCCACATACGAAAAAGGGGCCGGTGATATCGCTCAGCAGCACGGGCGCCTGCTGGCGCGCGAGGTCCTGAGGTCGACCCCCCGGTACCCACAAAAAAAAAAAAAAAAAAGACGCCAGGGGAAGGCTTTATGAGGGCCTGCTATACCGATTTTTCACATTATCTGTAGGACTTAGGGTTCTTAATAAATTTAGGAGGAAGAGAAAAATAACTACATCACTGCTAAAATGATAATTTTCAAAACAAGTCCTTATTTGGAAAACAAGGGAAAAGTTCATTAAACTCTGGCTATTCAGCATCTGTGCAAGAAAGAATACCCTTTCTTCCAGAAACCAACTTTTCTGCCCAGATGTAAAAACATTTCAGAAAAGCAGCAGTTATTTAGATACAAGGAGGCTGAAAATGTCTCCCATTTAATGTCAAATGTAAAGGAGACTTGGCATTCCAAGAAAAAAACTACAGGCAAATGAAAAACAAATCTATCTTCAAATCCTATACATTCCATCATTTGGCCATAAAAAGGAATGAAGTGTGAATATAACATGGACAAACTTTGAGAATATTATGCTAAAGTGAAAGAAATCAGTCCCACCGGAGCATGTGCAGTGGACTCTGCTCTAGGAAACACCCAGAACAGGCAAAGCCACGGAGAGACATGAGCTCGTGGCTGCCAGGGCCGAACGGAGGCATGGGAAGCCACTCCTAAAGGGTATGGGGATTCTGCAGGGGATAAGTGTCCTAAATTACATAGTGGCAACAGTTGCACAACTCTGTGAATACACTTAAAATTGTATACTTTAAAGGGTAGAATTTTACAATATGTGAATCTCAGGAAAGCTGGGGTTTTTTGTTTTTTTTTTTTAAAGTACTATACATTTTTCCAGGCTACAAGCTCTGCCCTATTCTTCCTAGCAGGAGGTAGAAACAGTTACAGGTAGGACTAAGACAAACCCAATCTCTACTGAGGTAGGATAGAAAAAATAAAAGAAAGGAGACAAGGAAATCATTAACTACAAATTGTACTTTTTTTGTTTTGGTTTGTTTTGGTTTGGTTTAGTTTGGTTTGATTCGGTTTTTTGAGACAAGGTCTCCCTGTATAGTTCAGGCTGGCCTTGAACTCACTACGTAGGCATATGCCACCACACCTGGCCTACAAATTGTACTTTTAAGAAGACTGCAACCGGGCCGGTGAGATGGCTCAGCGGCTTAAGTGCCTGCCTGGCAAGCGCGAGGGCCCGAGTTCGACTCCCGGATCCCACATACGAAAAAGGGGCCGGTGATATCACTCAGCGGCACAGGCGCCTCCTGGCGCGCGAGGTCCTGAGGTCGACCCCCCGTACCCACAAAAAAAAAAAAAAAAGAAGAAGACTGCAACTTCAGGAAGCCAGTGAAGTCACCCAAGGCCATCCATAGCAGCATTCCCTTGGTTAAATGTGGGCTCCTTTCCTTTAAGACCCATCACACCCCAATTCCACAGGAATACTTAAAAGTCCATAAATTGGCTTGAGAAAGTAAAAGACAGGAACTTGATCCTAAAATAAAGGAACAGGCTGAAAGAATCCAAAAAACTACCCACCTTAGATTACCCACCTTTAAAAAAAAAAAAAAAAAAAAAGGAAAGAAAAACTAAGAGGGGGAGGGGTTGAAGGGACAGTATGGGAATGGGAAAAAAAGAAGATATATCATGTACAGGTACAAACTCCCTATGACGAATGTTATCATTATGTATGTCTGAAATGTAGCAATAAAATAAAAGGTAAAAAATAAGATAAAAACTGAGCCCATACCTGTAAAATGGGCCAGTACCTTTCTGGCGATTAGGCCATCTTGTCTGTGTTTCCACCACCTCAGAACAGCATAAATGGCCTACACTCTATTTCTTCAAGTGTCTAACAAAGCCTTCCTGAGCCTCTTACTGAGGTGTCCTGAAAATTCTTTTTCTGCGATCCTGCAGTCCTAGTCTACGGGTGGGGTAGGTTAGGTTCCTTATGACAGCTTCGGGACCCTCCCTGTCGGGTGACATCTATCACCTGTGACCAAGGCAACCTGACACAAACCTACCTCACACCTCTGTGTCACCTTGAAAAGGGGCTGGGCTACACCTCTCTGAGCTATTATGTTTTGTTTTGTTTTTTTGGAACCAGGAATCCAACTCAGGACCTTGCGCTTGCCAGGCAGGCGCTGTGCCACTGAGCTATATCCTGGCCCTCAGCTATTTATTATGTTCTAATCGGTAAAGCCAGGGCTGGACTCAGAGGTTATCTCGAGGTTCTCCAAGACATTCTATCAAAACCAGCTCCAGGTCTTTTACTTCTATTTTAAACAGCACAGTTTCTGAACTTTCATGAACTGGAGAGAATAATAAAACCTCACTGGACTTATCCAAGATCGAATTTCAGGTTCATGGCATTTAGATGGTCTGGATAACAGGGCAGCTCTACTCAGACTCCGCAGCGCAACTCAATTCAAAACAGGTAAGTGAAGATGAAGAGAAAAATCATTTCTAACAGCAACTGCAGTAAGGTTTTTTATGCAAGTTTTCCTTGACACGATTTCAGGCGTGTATTTAAGGAAGCCGTGTTTCTTCTTCCAGCTCCACTCCCACATATTAATGCTGGAGGCCAGCCACTGGCCCAGGAAATGCGGTAACCTGGTTTTTCGCACCTAGTGAAAGTCAGGATGGTGGCGGATGCGTCCCTTCTCCCGGGCTCATCCCTACAAACTCATTTCTCATCTTCTGGGCAGCAGAAGCCAGACACTGGAGCCACAGTGGACAAAACTCTCTTCAGAGCCAAAGGCAACACACTGGAAGTAATCAGTGCTGATTAGTGTTTGGGGAAATCCTTGGCCTGAGCGCGCTCTTTGATTCAGTTTTTCCAGCCGAAGCCTTCCCGAGTCATGCTGACTCGGGCCTGGAAGGAGGAAATTCCCATTCATGCTTCTCAGACATCGCTGTCTCCTCTGCAGGAAGGAAGGGCCCACTCTGGAGCAGAGAGTCCTGAGGTGCCGAGCTGGGCATCCCTTCCAGGCAGGAAGCAGCCATCCCATAAGCGGGGCTGGAGCTTCAGCTGACATTTTCCTACGGTTGGAGAGAGGCCCTTGACACCACTGACCACCAATATCTCGGACCTAAGTGACTGTTCCTCAGCCATGTAAGGAGGCGTAGCTATCTGTTCCTCTGAGGCCATCCACCTGCACCTTTTTTTTTTTTTTTTGTGGGTACCGGGGGATCGACCTCAGGACCTCGCGCGCCAACAGGCACCCGTGCCTCTGAGCGATATCACCGGCCCCTTTTTCGTATGTGGGTTCCGGGAGTCGAACTCGGGCCCTCGCGCTTGCAAGGCAGGCGCTTACGCCGCTGAGCCATCTCACCGGCCCCCACCTGCACCTTTAAGGGCAGATGCCACCCACGTTTGTCTTAAAGACCCTGCCTCAGCACCCCTGTTCACAGCCAACTGGACTGGGGTGGGACCTCCAATGTAGGCTGAATCAGGTCCCCTTCAAGGTCTCCACCTCAACCAAGAGAAAGGGAAACAGCAAGAGGCAGAGATAAAGCTGTGCTGTATGCAGCGCTAGCAGCACCCACAGGTGAAAGGGCAGAGACAGACACTGGGGAACCAGAGACCAAAGGTGGTCTCAGCTGCTTTTTAGTTTTCGGTTTTGGGTACTGGGGGGGTTGAACTGAGGGGGGCTTCACACTAACCTATAGCCCCAGCCCTTTTTTTTGTTTTATTTTGAGACAAGAGTATTGCTAAGTTGCCCAGGCTGGGCTCAAACTTGTGATCCTCCTGCCTCAGTCTCCCAATCCTCTCAACCTCCCAGAGGGAGGGGTTACAGGTATGTGCCACATGCCCTACTTCCATGGCTCTTTGAATTTTTGATTCCAGGCTTCCTGAGGCCCCCTGCAGGATTTCCCATGACCTGTGAACCCAGGTTCCTTCTAGAGATGAGTGGTTATTTCTGCTGCCCGGTACAGAGGTGGGTACATGTGATGGGCCCCCTAGTACAGGCCTGGTTTAGAGCAAGGCAGTGATTCCAGGGCTCTAGACTTACATGAGAGTTAAAAGAAAGGATTTTTTTCTGTCTCTCTGCGTTCCCCCACCCTCTGCATTGGGCTTGGATATTGGAAGCCTAAAGACATAGAGATGACAGAGGCCACTCTGCCACCACCTGGTTCACAAACCTGAAGCTGACTGACACCATGGAAGTAAAAAGAGAGATCAGACCCTGGTGATCCTTTTTTTGTTTTTGTTTTTGTTTTTGGTTTTGGTTTTGGACAGGGTCTCGCTGTGTAGTTCAGGCTGGCCTTGAACTCACTGTGTAGCCCAGGCTGGCCTTGAACTTGAAGCAATCTTCCTGCCACTGCCTCCCAAGTGCTGGGATTACAGGCATTATAGGTGTGCACCACCACACCTGGTTCCTGGTGATCCTTTTGAGTCTTGGACTCAGGCAATCCATTTGGGAACTTCTCTGTCCTTGAAGCAAGTGGCTCCCTCCTTTGTCTTTAATTTCAAATAAGTTTCTACCACTTGTAAGTTTAAAAAATAAAATTATAAAGCTCTCCTAACAAAAGATAATTTTTTCACTTAAGGTACCAAGTTTTCTTCATTTGTACTCAACAGAATAAAAATCTGAAGCACACGCCTGTAATCTCACCACTTGGGAGGCTGAGACAGGAGAATCACTTCAAGTTCCAGGCCAGTATGGGCTACATAGTGAGTTCAAGGCCAGTCTGAACTGCAGAATGACACTCTGCCTCAAAAAAAAAAAAAATCTGAGAACTGATTCTCAGCAAGAGATTAAAGAGGTTATGAGCTGGGTTCGATGATGTACATCTATGATCCCAGTTACTCAGGAGACTAAAGCAAGAAGGATCACAAATTCGAGCCCAGCCTGGACATCTTAGCAAAACCCTGCCTCAAAATAAAAAAGGGCAAGGGATGCAGCTCAGTGGTAGCTTGCCTAGCATGCATGAAGCCATGTGTTTAATTCTCAGTACCAAAAGGCCAGGCATGGTGGCATATGACTGTGATCCTAGCACTCAGGAAGGTGAGGCAGGAGGATTGCTGAGAGTTTGAGGCCAGCATGGACTTCACAGCAAGACCCTGTTTCTCAAACACCCCCATACACACACACACAGAGAAATGTGTAAACACTAAACCACCTGAAAGCTGAATAAGTAAGAACACACCCTTATAAAAGCCTCTGATCAAACAGAACTGATGCCTATCTGAGGTTCGCCCTGCATAAAAGAGAAGATCAAGTCCAGTACAGTCCCAATTCTACCCAGCAGTTGCTCAGGATTCTGCCTGGATTGCAGAAAACCCACCTGCACCAAACAGAAAGTAACACAGGGCCTACGACAGCGCCTTCAAGGGCAAGGGGACGAGTGGGCAAATTGGCAAACCGAAGAAATGAAACGATTAATCAAACTGGCCACAGAAAGAATCTCAAGAATGCAAGAATCTCTAAACAATCTAATCTCAGAACACTTTAAAAAGAAAGCAATGCGGGCACTCAGGCAAGTCAGCTGGCCAGGGTCCTTTCTAGGGCAATTGACAGTTAACTGTGGGTCTGGGACCACCCAGCTGGCCACGGTCAAGACTGGCTGGAAGCCCCTGAGGGAGCCCATGAAGAACAGCCAAGCAGGTTTCCAGGAAGGATCATGAGGTGGGTTTGAGGAATTTCAGAAGCACAGCCCAGATGATCTTGAGCAATCACACATCTGTTTCAACCTCTGTTTATTAAAACAAAAGACTACTTACTGATCCCAAAGCTGCATTCAAGGATATTTGGCTCAAGGCAAATTCAAGGCAAGTACAGTATTTTAATTCCCCCTGCCTGAAGACTGCCTAAGATACAAAAGTGTTGGGAGTGGATATGTTAACTATTACTTGCAAACCAAGTTAGGAATGGAAAGGAAGGCTTAGAAGGCTTAGAGCTCACTGGTTTGCCTCACTGGTAATACTGGCTAGGAAGGAGGGTCTTCGGGAAGAGCTGAGTCCTTCAAGAAAAGCAAGCAGTCCTCTGAGGCCACCCAAAACCCTACTGAGGGCTTGCAGGCATCTGAAAGCCCAGAGGTCCCGACAATGTGTCCTTAGGCTCAAAGACTAATCCAGCACGCTGGGCTGGCTGAGACGGCTCCATACACCTGATGATTCACTGCAGGAAATCCCTGCTCACACATATTTTATAGCTTTATTTTTTATTTATTTATTTATTTACTTTGGTACCAGGAATCAAACTCAGGACCTCGCGCTTGCGAGGCAGATGCTGTGCCACTGAGCTATATCCCCGGCCCCTTCTTTTATAGATTTAGAACAAATAATATAAGCTCACTGTGATAACATGATACTGAGACAAAAAGAAGCAAGTTAAATCCTTCTGTCCACAAAGACGCCACACAGAGTTCTGTTCTGTGGAGCCCACCCACATCTGCAGCTAGTCCAGCTGGGGACTTTAAACAGAGCCTCAGTTTCCTCATCTGTGAAGTGGGGGTTAGCACCATTCCTCAGACCTCCTGTGAGGACTCACTGAGCCGAGACAGGACAAGCCTTTATCTGGTATATAGAATAAGCACTCAATCACATGGTTACACCCAAAGGACAGTGTAAATTTCTATAATGATCAGGCTTTTTGTAAACAAAGGTATTTGATTTGTGTTGTTGTTGTTTGTTTTGTTTTTTTGAGACAGAGTCTCACTATGCAGTTCAGGCTGGCCTTGAACTCATGGCAATCCTCCTCCCTCAGACTTGAGTGCTGAAATTACAGGCATGCCCAGCTCTAATTTGTGATCTATAAAAAACAACAAAGATTAAGGAACAATTTAGAGAAAAAAGAACAAAAAAGTCAGATACACGAGCCAGGCGTGGTGGCGCACACCTGTAATCCCAGCATTTAGGAGGCTGAGGCAGGAGGATTGCCGTGAGTTTGAGGCCAGCCTGAACTGCACAGTGAGACCCTGTCTCAAAAAAAAAAAAAAAAAAAGATCTACCCAACTCCTGTGTGTGAATGGGTGAGGGGCTGAGGGGAGTGTGTTTCAAATAACTTATGTCCTCAGACCTAGCCCATCAGGGACCCACTCCTATCAGGACTCCCAGGCATAAACCAGGGACTCCCCTCACCCCATTCAGTGAGAACGACAAGGACTCAGAAAAGTGGGGTGTAAACAGCTATCATGTTGCTGGCCAGAGGCCAGCTGGATGTGGTAGAAGGTAACTGTTTACTCAGCTCCCTGGCAGAGTCAATTCCTGCCTGTTTGCTTTCACTCCCTGCGTCAGGGTGTACTAACATTCCACAAACACTAATCTGCAGGAGAGAGCCCAAGAGGCCAGGCACCGTTGCACACCGCTGGGGGATTCACAGGCGGCACCCCCCAAGACCCGCTTGCTTCTGGGCATCTCTTCACACTACAAGAATTCACCTCCTACATCGAAGCTGGGACCAGTACTGAACAACTGAGGTCAAAGCCGGAAACTTCCCACAAATCAGAGCACTTCTGGATTTGCGGGGAGGAAAGACAACCCCCCCTATGGCCGCCACGCGCCATAGATTTCCATTTTCAGAGCCCAAAAAGGGCTAGTTCTGTTCAGCTACTGAGTGTGGCTCCTGTTTGTTATTCGGCAACTTGAATTACAGCCGAGAAAAGTCTGGTAGGAAATGCACTAGCTGCTAACACCTGGTATCAATTTTCCCATCCATGAAAGGAAATGTCTGCATCACGAGGGCTTTCTCTAAGTGTAAAATGCAAAAGAACCAAGACACCATTTTCCAGTAAGAGTTTGCTCAAGCCAGGGGTGGTACACAGCTGTAATCCCAACACTTTGGGAGGCTGAGGCAGGAGGATCAAATTCCAGCCTACCCTGAGTAACTTAGCAAGACCTTGTCTTAAAAAAAAAATTTAAAAAGGGTTAGGGATGTACCTCAGTGAAGAGGCCCTGGGTTCAATTTTCAGTACCAAAAATAGGGAGGAAAAAATGGACTCACTTTCCTATATTACTTTCTCACCTATCAAATCCTAATCCAGGAAAGCAAGAAATGAATCCAGCTGAGTGTGATGCCACACGCTTGTAATCCAAGCACTTGGGAGGCCGAGGCAAGAAGATTGCTGTGAGTTTGAGGCCAACCTGGGCTACAAAGTGAGTTCAAGGTCAGCCTGGACTACACAGCAAGACCCTGTCTCAAAAAAACAAAAGAAAAAAGTAAAAGAAAACCTCTGAGTAATAATGGCAACTGGAGAAATCATGATGTGATATAAGAAAAGTAATGGGCCCAGTACTCTGGGAGGCTGAGGCAGGAGGACTCCAAGTTGAGGCCCAGTCTGGGCTACTTAATGAGATCCTGTCTCAAAATAAAAGGAGCAGGGATATAGTTCAATGAAAAGGTCAAGCGTTCGATCGCCACAGCTGCCAAAAAAAAATAAAAAATAAAGTGGGGGTGGGGGTGCAAAGGGCTAGGGCTGGTCTGGTGTAGGGTCATGGTCATAAACAGTATCATGGCCACTTTATGACTATAATGTGTATGTGCAGTTCTGTGGGAACACCGGGGAAGAAATGACTTAATTCCACATGGGAGATTAGCAGAGGACTCCACAAGGGAAGAGCTATCCCAGCTGGTTCTTGAAGTACAAGAAAAACTGAGTGATCAGGCAGATGCAAGAGCAAGGTGGGAAGGCAGGTGTGAGAGAGCTGCCCGGAACCCATCAAAGCAAGGCAATGCTGCAGCTGATGCAGAAACTGGAGCCGAGCCCAGTGGCCCGCGGAGCACAGCTTGTCTGGTAGGTACTGCCTAGGGGAATTCAAGTCTTCCCTGACAAAAGGGAGCTGAAGTCCATGCGGTTTCCTCGAGACACTAATGCAGGAACACGCATGGCAAAGCACCCAGGGGGAAAGACCCTCATGACTGATCAGAGGTTTGATATCGTTTTTGACCTGATGCAGGGTCAGCCTGAGAGTTTCCAGATGAGGAAACGAAGGCTCAGAGACACAGAGCTGACGAAGAGCACAGCTGGAACAAGAAACAGGAACTCCGGCTCCTCGGCCTTCTCATTCTGTGCTCCAGGATCCTCCTTCATCTGAGTCAGAAGCATTTAAGGCCATGGATTTACTTAGAAAGAAAAGCAAATCTGTCCTAAGACTTGAGTCAATTAATTAAGAAGCTTATGTTTATGGGCCCAAAACAATTAGGCTTTGTGGAATAAGGGCCCTGGTGAGCTCACCAGTGAGAAAAGGGTTTCATCTCTGCACATCTCTGCAGAAAGCTGGCCCCAATAAAAACCTTTCCCATGTAGTCGCCGCAGGCAGGGTGTGAGGCCAACTCATCTGTCCAGGGAAAGAGCAGTTTTCTACGTGGGGCTGTGATAAGGAGCCACTTTAACTGTGCAACTACAAATTCTCAAAGCTCCCCCTTTCCTCCCAATAGAATCTTCCAGTTTAGAAGAATGCTCAAAAATGACTGAGGCTGCTGGCTTGTCAGAAGTCCAAGCCCTATAACCACATCTTTTTTTAGTTTTTAATTGGGCAGTCACTATGGCTGAGCTACATTTTCCTCTCCTTCAACACAAACCCTGGAAGGCAATCACACCCCCTATTCCCCACATGTTCATTCTTTCTTTCAGGCTGGTCTTGAACTCACTATGTAGCACAGGCTGCCCTCCAACTTGAAGCAACCCTCCTGCCTCAGCTTCCCGAGCGCTGGGATTACAGGCGTGTGCTACCACATATTACCTGGTATTTTAAAAGGCATGGAAATTACACCAGTTAAATTTGAAGTCAGATTTTATTATATCTACTTCTAAGTAACATCTTTTAATTATATAGACAGCTTAAAAGAAACCTCAAGGACTGCAATTTATACGTGTGTGTGTGTGTGTGTGTTGTCCCTGTTCGAACTGCTTGTGAGGTAAAGATGTAATCTCACTTCACAGGTGTAAACAAGGTGCTTATCCTAAGTCACCACGGAAGAAATGCATAGCTAGTGACACCAGTATTTCAGAAAATGAAGGAGTTTCTAAAGAAAAAGCGGCAAGCTATGGTAGCAGTTACCCAGTGTGAAAATCCTGACATTCTCCCAACCACTTTGGAATCCCCAGTTTCAGTTGCAGTAGAACATGTGATCTAGGTTAAGTCAATCTTAAACACCCTGGCCAGTGATTGATTGAGGAGTGAACAAGTGACATAACCGGGACCAATCACAGTGAGTCCAGGGCCTGCCTTCCCCTTCCGGGAGGTGAAGGGTATGGCTGCGGGGCCTGGAAATGCGATACAGGTCTCCCCATGCAGGGAGAGAAGAATCACAGAGAAACAAAACCAGGGCTCTGATGACCTGGAAACCTCCAGATCAAACTCCTCACCTATTCCTAGACTTTTCAGTTGCTGGAGCCAACAAGCTCCAGGTTGGTCAACCAGGATTAGCTAGGTTTGCTATGACTTGCAGCCATATGCATCCTAACACGTCGGAGTCTTTCTCTACTGCTTCCTCGCTATGCAGCAAGTTACAAACTCTTGGGGTCTGGTTTCCCCATTTGTGAAATGGAGATACTACCCACCTCAGGGAAGTGTTAGAATTAAGTGAGATACATGACAGAAAGCACCAACTTCGCAGTCCCTGGAGTCCAGCAGGCGCTAGCTCGTCTGCCAGTCCTAAGAATCCGGTTGCGAGGGATTAGGCTCCCCCGCCCCCCAAGAAGCACCCACCTCTCAGCTAGTTAACCTTGTGGTAGGACTGCAGGGACCCTTTCCTGTAATTACTCACAGAAACTGCTGAATGGAAACCTTTAGGATGGAGGATGGGGGGAAAAGTGAGTAAAGCCATAGGCACTTTCACCAACCAGCTTTAAAAGTACTCTTTCAAATAAAAGACAAAATACTTCTTCAACTGGCTTAAATGTGCAAGAACTGGAAGTATCATACAGTGCTGGTGGAAATGTAAAATGATTACAATCACTTTGGAAGACAGTTTGGCCGTTTCTTAAAAAGTTAAACATACCTATGCCACACGATCCAGGTCACTCGAAAAAAAGAAAGAGAAAGAAAGAAAGAAAGAAAGAAAGAAAGAAAGAAAGAAAGAAAGAAAGAAAGAAAGAAAGAAAGAAAGAAAGAAAGAAAGAAAGAAAGGAAGGAAGGAAGGAAGGAAGGAAGGAAGGAAGGAAGGAAGGAAGGAAGGAAGGAAAAGAAAAGAAATACATGTTGATAAATAAAGTAGTACAGAAATGCTCACAATAATTATGTAGAAGCAAACCAAGTTATTAACAGACATATAAACAATGTGGTACATCATACAACGGAATATTGCTCAGCAATAAAAAGAGAAAGAACTATTAGTACAGGCAAGAAGGGTGTGAGTTCACAGTAACTGTGCCAAGTGAAAAAGTCACACAACTGTGACTCTATTCATACAAAATTCTAAAGTAATGCAACGCAAATTGACTTATAGTGACAGAAAACAGATCCATGACTTCTGGTGAGGAAGGAAAGCACAGAAGGATGAGAAGGAAGAATTACAGAGGCACAAAAGAACTTTTCGTGCTGGTAGGTATGCTCACTGTATTGATTATAATAATGGGTCCCCATGTGTAAATGTATGTATACATCTTTTTTTATTTTGCAGTGGTAGGGATCAAACCCAAGGCCCCAACCATGCTAGGGTATATGTATATATGAATATAGTGTGTAAACTTATAAAATGGAACATTTTTAAAGTGCCATTTATTTTATCTATTGAGCTATACCTCAATAGAGCCATTTTTTAAAATTAAATATTTATAGCAGGTTGTGGTGGCATATGTCTGTAATCCCAGTACTCAGGAGGCTGAGGCGGGAGGATCACTGCAAGTTTGAGGCCAGTCTGGGCTACCGTAGTGAGTTCGACGCCAGCCTGAACTATATAGCAAGACCCTATCTCAAGGGGGCCGGTGAGATGGCTCGGTGGCGTTAAGCGCCTGGCTGGCAAGCGCGAAGGCCCGAGTTCAACTCCCGGAACCCACATACAAAAAAAGGGCCGGTGATATCACTCAGCGGCATGGGCGCCTGCTGGCGCGCGAGGTCCTGAGGTTGACCCCCAGTACCCACAAAAAAGAAAAAAAAAAAAAAAAAAAGACCCTATCTCAAATAGCAAAAAAAACTAGGCATGGTGGCACATGCCTATAATCCCAGCTACTCAGAAGGCTGAGGCAGAAGGGTCACAGATTCAAGGCCAGCCTGGACAGGACACCCTAGGAAGATCCTGCCTCAAAATAAAAAATAAAAAGGGCTGGGGATGTAGCTCAAAGGTAGAGCGGCTGCCTAACATGCACAACGCCCTGGGTTCACAAGGCCCCAGCACTGAAAAGAAAGAAAAAAAAATTTAACCACTTCCAAGTCTATATATTCAATTGTCTGAGAGACCAGAACATAGCCCAGCAACTGGAGACCACCAAACCCCAAAATGAAGCAGCTGAAGTTTGGTCACAAACACAGTTATTCTCAAAGTGCAAATTTTCTCATTAACATTCATTCCACTATTCAACAATCTCATACTCTAGACTTTTACATACTTTCAGGGTCCATGCAAGTATTTCAGCAATCGCTGGAACTATTTCCTTGAGAAACATGTCCTCGTGTTGGACAAAAACCTATTGACTAGCCAGCCGCTCCTGGAGGCAAACCACAGGGGCACTGTGTCTGACAGCCCCAAGCCTGCCGCAGCCTCCAGTTAACAGCAGGGCCTTGCAGGCTGAAGCGATTAGCTCGGCGTTTCCACACCCTTGGCAGCGGGAGGAAGAACTCCTACTAAGCGTGAATGTCCGCGTCTTAATACCATCCTGGTGTCTTAAGGGTAATCTATTTTCTTTCTCACAAGCTGAGCCCAAGCTTGTCTTTAAAACAAACAGTAATGTGTTTTCCGCTTTCCTCTGGTCAAGCTGGGCAGTACTATACTGATATACTTCTTCAGGGCCTCTGACAAGCCCAGTGGTGGCTAACCCATGGCACTCGTGCCGCAGCGGGCCATTTGTATCACTGAAAGCTCTAAGAGGGCCGGTGAGACAGCTCAGCGGCATGGGTGCCTGCCTGGCAAGCGCGAAGTCCTGAGTTCGACTCCCGGAACCCACATATGAAAAAAGGGCTGGTGATATCGCTCAGTGGCACAGGCGTCTGCTGGCGCGCGAGGTCCTGAGGTTGGCCCCCGGTACCCACAAAAAAAAGAAAAAAAAGAAAGCTCTAAGAGGTTTGCCATCACTGTCTAGGCAAACACTACCACCGAGCTACATCACCAGGCCCTGATAACTTTTCACAAAGGGAACATCCCAGACAAACATGCCAAGGGAGATACAACACAACCACTGTGCAAGGAAGAAATCAAAGGTTACAGAGTTAAACCCCTGCACAACCCCTTCATGATTGCATACCCCTCTTCCTGCACCCCTAACAACTACTATCCAAAACTCGGTGATCACTTCCATTAACATATGCACGTGGAGTTTTTTGGGGATTTTTGTTGTCGTGGTGGTGGTGGTGGTAGTATTGGGGATTGAACCCATGGTTTTCACACTGAGCTACAACATCATCTTTTTTTCTTTTTTTAAATGGAGATAGGGCTGGGCATGGTGGTGCATGTCTGTAATCCTAGCACTCAGGAGGCTGAGGCAGGAAGATCTCTGTGAGTTCGAGGCCAGCTTGGGCTACATAATGAGTCCAAGGCCAGCCCAGACTACACAACAAGACCCTGTCTCAAAAAAGAAAAGAAAAGAAAAAGAAAAATTAATTTCAGACAGGGTCTTGCTAACTGGCAAAAATGCTCAGGCTGGCCCTGAACTTGTGATCCTCCTGCCTCAGCATCCCAGAGTGCTGGAATTAAAGGTATGCATCACCATGCCTGGCTACACATCTGTATTTTTACTACAAGTATAAAACAAGTATTATATCAAAAAAGTATCACAGCATCTATTATATCTCTCTGCAATTTGCCTTTTCTGCTCCATATTATGATTATAAAGTTGATCCAGTGAGATACACGAAGAGATGCCTCTGTTGCCTGCGTCCACCTCCACCTGCAGCAGATTTCAGCTGCCTCAGATCACCTCCCCAGCAACACCTACCAGCTCCACCGAGCAACCACCTTGCTTCGGCCCTTTGCCCCGGTACAGCACACATGCGTGGGCACCAGCCTGGCAGCTCCAGGGGAAGAGTGGGCACCTCCATCGCCGGTGAACAGGAGCGAAGGAGCCCCAGCATCCTGCATCCTCCAGATGCGCAATTCCAGAGGCATCTGCACACTTCACAGGGGTCCCAGCAGAACTGAGCCCCTGCTGCCCACGGCTGTGACCCTGATCATTCATCCTAATGTTGGTTTCTTCTACTTCTCAGCCTCACTCACTACCCCCACTTTTGCTTCCTGGGGCCACCTCTCAAAATAAACCATCTCCGGGCCGGTGAGATAGCTCAGTGGCATAAGCGCCTGCCTGGCAAGCGCAAGGTCCTGAGTTCGACTTCCGGTACTCATGTATGAAAAAAGGTCCAGTGATATTGCTCAGCAGCACGGGTGCCTACTGGCACGCGAGGTCCTGAGGTCGACCCCCAGTACCCACAAAAAAAAAAAAAAATAAAAAATAAGCCATCTCTGCTTGGGTGTTAGGTCCTTGTGTCCAGCCCTGCTCTTAGAACTCAAACTAAAGCAGAATTCTTGTTTGTACATTTTAATTTCTCTGTATTCCATTTTTAATGGCACATTTTATTTTAAAAGGATATGCCCTAATTGGAGTGTCATTTAAAAATCATGTTTTAAATGACATTTAATGGTCGAGAAATGATCAACAAACAATGAAATATAAAGCTAAATGTAGCCTTGATCCTAAGAGGTTTATAAGATGTACCATTTGTAGCATGTGGGCATGTGTGTGTAAGTGTGTGCGTGCATGTGTAGAAAACTCAAGGGGAATGTTATGAATCCCATGCCTTTCTCTGGACAAGTGAGAATACAGGCAACTTTTTCCTCTCTTACAACTAGTATTTCCAGTGTAGACCCAAAAACCCAACATTCTTAAGTTTAAGAAAAAAGTACTCCAGGGGCCGGGGATATAGCTCAGCGGCACAGCTCCTGCCTGGCAAGCACGAGGTCATGAGTTCGATTCCTGGTACCAAAAAAAAAAGTACTAACAAGGAAACAATAAATGCTACACAAATTACATAAACTTAATCAGCATGAAGGTCACACAAGAAGAGGGAGGTAGGGCCAGTGAGATGGCTCAGCGGCATAAGCGCCTGCCTTGCAAGCGCGAGGGCCCAAGTTCGACTCCCGGATCCTACATACGAAAAAGGGGCCGGTGATATCGCTCAGCGGCATGTTGGCGCACGAGGTCCTGAGGTCGACCCCCCGGTACCCACAAAAAAAAAAAAAAGAAGAGGGAGGTAGGAGTCCCAGAGGGACCCACGGTAAGAGGAGAGGCCCGGGTGTGGCCCTGGTACAGAATGCAGGGGCCGGAGGACATAGAGCAAAGCAGACTCGGCCATCGCATCCACCACATCCCCTGCGCACATCTGTCCCCTTTCCAGGTGACATGAGAACAAGCCCATGAGCGACCATCCAACCCCCTTCACCCTCCCACAGGAATCTGGATCCACCTCTCCTGAAAGGGTCCGTGTTCCTCCTCAGGGGAAGCGCTCCGCCCAGAGTTCTGGGGCCGCCCTGCCTGGGCTGAGGTACTGGTTCAGAACCAGCCATGGGCCAGGGATGTAGCTCAGCAGTGCAGCACCTGCCTGGCAAGTGCAGGGTCCTCAGTTCGATTCCCAGTACCAAAACAAACCAACCAGCCAACAAACAAAGAACCAGCCATGTGATTCAGCTTGGGCCAGTGAGACACAAAGTGAGGTCTGCTACAAGGCCTTTCCTGCTAGAATAACCTGCTTTAGCGTTAATCAAAACAAGGCAGAGACCCAAAGAACCTGGGTCCTTGATAACATCAAGGTGCGGCCTCGGGATCCTGAAAACTGTCACCTACACTGTCTGGGCTTGCTGACGGGAGCCACTGAATTTCCTTCTACAGGAGCCAGTTTTCAGTCTCCCTGCTGGCAGCTGAAGGAGCCTAATAGCCTGGCCCCACCTCCGGGCTCCTCTTAATACCAATTTCATCCCGACACACAGTCTCAGGGGCATCGCGCCAGCTGCCCCATATCCCTGTCCCTTCTGCATACCCTGATGCCAGGCAGCATGACCTAAATAAAACCCCAAATCTACTCTAGAGTGGTAGCCCCACACCTTTCAATCAGACAGCTGTGGATTACCCGTCAGCACTCCAACTACTTCCCATGCACCAAGCACTTTACAAAATGTAGCTCATTAGATCTTCGCACCCACTCCTTAGGTAGAAACTATGATTATACGATTATCCCCAGTTTACAGTCTAGTGCAGAAGGGACTGTGGCTCCAGAGAAGTCGTGTAACTCAACCCCATGTCCTACAGTAAATCCTAGCTTCACCCCAGAGCTGCCTCATGCCTAATTCATTCTCATACTCATTCTCATTCCCTTGCTCTCATTCTCATTCATCCTCTCCCTCCCCCTTTTCTCTCTCTTTCTGTCTGTCTTGCTAGGTACCCCAGGTTGGCCTCAAGATCCTCCTGCCTCAGCCTCATGAGTGCTGGGATGCACCACTATGGCCAGCCAAATCCTCTTCTCCCAGAAACTCAAGGGAAGAAAGTAGTGCTCTTGCCTATGGGAGGGATATTAAAAAAAATCACATGCTCAGCCTCATATCCCATTAGCTCAAAGAACACCATTCATTCCTAGAGATTAACAGCATGAGGCATTTCAGAAGTCCATTCCCGGAGTATATCTTGCTTTACAGAACCCACAGGACACACTGATGGGAGGGGGTGGTTGAGAGTGGCACAGAGTGTGTTGTGACATTGTGTTCCGTCTTAACCTAGCTATAACTGACACAGACTCCAAGAGAACTCAAAATGGCTTTCAGGGAGATAGGGTTAGGTATATTTCATAACCCCATCACATAACAAGTTAAGATGCATAATTATCTTGACATCATAAAAACAACAAGGATACAACTCTAATACAGAGCTTCTCTGGAATCATTTTGGGCTGAAATAGGTTTATTGTATATTTCACAGAAAAATTCAAATTAAAAAAAAAAAAAAGGGCCGGTGAGATGGCTCAGCGGTATAAGCACCTGCCCGGCAAGCGCGAGGTCCTGAGTTGGACTCCCGCAACCCATACACGAAAAAAGGGCCAGTGATATCACTCAGCGGCACAGGCGCCTGCTGGCGCGCGAGGTCCTGAGGTCGACCCCAGTACCCACACAAAAAAAAACCTTTCTAAACAACTCTTAGACCCCATACACATGGCAGAACTCAGTCCTATAGTTATTAAACTGCTATTAAACTGCTCACTCATTTATATCAATCCACTCCTGCAACTGCCTCTCCCCTCCAAGCCCACCAGCAGCCCACGGTCAGCACCCGGGCCCAGTCCTGGCCGGCCTCACCTCCTCAACACCCATACAGGGTGAGACTGCACAGGTCCTTGAACAAAGCATCCCAACGTCCCTCCCTATCTGCAGGCCATTCCAAAACCCCCAGTCGATGCCTAAAACCACAAATACAGGAGTACCGATGCCTGTAACTCAACGCTTCCCCCTTAACTGAGCACTTCTCACACACCTGAGCTGTCTCTTCTGTAGTTTGAGATGCTTCAGTAAAAGCAACATGAATTTCTTTCGTCAGTTCCACAGATAAATCTGTTCTTACTATAGGTTTCAGCTACCTCAGCATACAACTGTTTTTTCTGTCCTTATTAAGTGAAGAACTTTCACCTTTTTGCTTATAGGAAGTACTTTCCAGCTTCTCCTCAGCAGAGCCATAAACCAGCAGAGCCATAAACCAGCATCAAACTGCTTGCACTGCCCACCACGGGCTGAGGCGCAATGGACAGAGGGGTGACTCCGTCCTGGGCGGGATGAAACGGAACACTACAAAGGTTCATCATGCTGCTCAGGATGGCGCACAATCTAAAATTTATGAATTGTTTATTCTTCAGTTTTCCATTTAGTATTTTCAGACTGCAGATGGCTTCAGATAACTAAAGCTACTGAAATCAAAACCACCAATAAGGGGGACCGCTGTACCTTTCTGCTCTCACCTCATTTGACACACTCATCGGTCACTCTGCATTAGAGAGATGTGATTCTCTTTTCAATCCCAGTCCTTCCTCAGTCCCTGGAGGAGAAAGGTTTAGGGCGATGCTAGGTTACCTTCAATGCACCTCTCAAACTTTTGCTAATTTTCCCTTTTAACCAGAGGAGAGGAGGCCTCATGCAAAGAACAGGCAAGCTGCTGCCTGGGATTTAATAGCACTGTTTTGGTTTTATTTATGGTTACCTTCCATTTACTTAGTGACACTGCTTTTCCACTTATGATAGTGTCACAGTCTCCTCAAATACATCTGCTATACAAGTGAGTCAACTGCAGGGGAAATAATGCATGAAAACTGAAATAGTGACATCTGTAGGATGTGGCAGAATAGGAAATGTGGTTCCTTCAGGAATGACTAAATTTGGGAAACACAAACCTAGTCAGGTTCTCCCATTTTACAGATGGGGAAAAGGATCGGAGAGGGGGGTTCTAGTGATGGCAGAAGTAGGTCTGGGAATAAGAGCTGAGTCCTGCAATCACTGGGACCCACAATCTTGCCAAAATCAAGGTGGCCTGGACCTTTCCCAGGGCTGGAGACTGGTCTGCCAAAGGGGACTGGGTTAACACCTGCTGATTGTATTGATAACCCCTAACCAAGAGTCAGCTTTAGTAGCCGGGGAAACAAAAGCCATTGTGCTAGTGTTTAAGTTTTTGCCTGGTCATAAGGAAAAATGCACCTGGCCTGACTAATTTGTTCGCATTGTTAAAAGTAAAGGTCTGCATAAATCACTCACCAGAGCAAGATCTTCACAAAGTTCACCTTTGAGAAAAATGCTGCTTCTCCCTGTCCCCACCAGAGATAACCTAAAAATGACAGTCAGTAACACTGCCATATTAGAAATCTGGCCCAACCATAAAGTCAGCAGGGAGCTTGTGTTCCAGGAGCAAGTGGAGGAAGTGGGTACTTTATGCAAGACACAAACTGATCCCATCAGCTGGCTTGACAAACACTGGCATAACTTCTAAAAAGAACAGAGAATGTTGCCCCCAACCCGGACCTCTCCACCCATTCGGGTCTCAGGAGACAGAGTCACTGCTGCCAGTCTCCTCCGTGCTCCTTGGTCCAGCAATCCTGACGTACAGAGTAGTTTCCAAGCACTACTGCAAAACCGCTGTGGCAAGCTCCGTGACATGAGGTTGGATGTGCTAGGATTAAGGCCACACCCCGGGACACCAAAAATCTTGGCAGGAGGTGCAGGCAGCCCCACCATGATCCCAAATGTCAAAGAGCCAGGATTAGGAGGAAGCCATGCCCGGGGCCAAGGCAGGCGCGAGACAGGCTCCTGGGGGTGAGAGCAGCCTCCTGGGGGTGGGAGTAGCCAGCACACGGCCCTCTGGCTCCACATCAAAGCACACAAGGCGGTCAGAAGCCTCAGAAGCCTCTTCCTCCTCAGCGGATTTACACGGGAAGACCCCATGCACCTCTCCAGCTCCCCCGCTCTGCCCTGCACCCCCACACTGCTAAGCTCTCAGAGGGAAGCAGGGCAGCCCCCATGACATTGACATAAAGACTCATTTTTCTACAGGAAAGTAGGAGGTGTCAGGCCTCACAGCAATAATGCTGACACTAAGGACGCAAGAGCAGTAGCTGTCATTTACCAGGCACTTGCTATGAGCCGGGCAGTGTTAAGAGCTTTAGGTGCACACTCTCCTTTTTTTCTTTTTTTTCTTTTTTTGGTTTTTGGTTTTGTTTTGGGGGGGTTGGTTTTTGAGGAAGGGTCTTACATATAGTTTACTATGTAGTTCTGTCTGTCCTTGACCTCATTATGTAGCCTAGGCCTCAGCCTCCCATTTTTTGTTGTTATTTTGTTTTTGAAATAAGGTTCTCTATGTCCCCAGGCTTGTCTTGAACTCATGGGGCCAGGCGATGCTCCCACCCCAGCCTCCAAGATTAGCTGGGGCTACAGGCCCACCCACCCACCACAGCAGGTGGGAAGAGTACTTTATTACATTTTGCGTAGGGAAGACAGGCTGGAGGAGGGGGAGAGGTAGCTGAAAAAATATACCCAGATAGGTCAAAGGTGCCATCCCAGGTCCAGGAACTGACGGGGAGTTGAGGAGTGACAGCCACTCTTGGGGCGTTTATGACCCTCATGGCCTGGCCAGGTGCTGTGCTTGGACTGTGCCAAGGGACCTGCAACCACCCCAGCACTGGGGCCAGAACCATGCAACAGCCCAGACCCTGGACCTCAGTCAAGCACCCAGCTCCAAGGATGCCAGCCAAAAAAGCTGGGCGTGGTGGCGCAGGCCTGTAATCCCAGCACTCGGGAGGCTGAGGCAGGAGGATCACTGTGAGTTTGAGGCCAGCCTGGGCTAGAAAGTGAGCTCAAGGCCAGCCTGAACTGCACAGTGAAACCCTGTCTCAAAAAAGACAAAAAAGATGCCAGTCAGGAAGTGGCAAGGTCTATCTGACCCAAACTCCTAAGCACTCAGGAAGTTGCTCAATCTATGTCCAAAAGTGGTTTCCATTCCATTTCTCTGCCACAGACAAAGCTGAGACAGGATGATTCCATGGGGCTCGTGTCCTGAGGGCTCCTGAGCAAACAGTGCATCCAAAAGACTAACACCGTGGAGACCTCAGAGCTGCACAGTCTCAGACTTCGCAAAGCGCCCAGGCAGGCAAGGGCAAACCCAGCTGCCCAACAACATTCGCTTTTCAAATGTTTCTAAACCGCTGCGCAACTGAAAACTAAATGAGGTTCCATGCCAGGCTAGGCATGAGACAAGGTCACAACCATTACCAAACATAGCAATTGTTATTAACAGACCCCAGCAGTCCCAATAAAAGTTGGTCCTAAAAACTTTTAAGAGACAAAGTGGCCGGAACACCCCTGCTCCATGGTTGACCAGAACATATTCCTGGACCAAGGGAGATTTACAAACCATAATGAGACTCAAACAAGACCTGCAATTGTAATGCTGGCTGAAGCTCAGCAGCAACCCAAGGGTGACTCCTGTTACAATCATCAGTGTGACCAAAATGACTTCCCAAGACATTTCCAGTTCAGTCTCCTGCAGTGTTTGTTTGTTTGTTTAACGTGGTACTAAGGATTGAACCCAGGGCCTTGGCAATGAACTCTTTTTATTTTTGAGACAGGGTCTTGCTAAATTGCCCAGGCTGGGCTTGAACTTGCAATCTTCCTGCCTCAGGCTTCCAGAATGCTGGGATTTACAGGAATGCACCACTATGCCTGACTTACAGCGTCATTTTTTTTCCTGAGAAAAGGTATTTCCCTCTTCCCCATTCCAATCAAAGGGCAGCTTAAGAGAAACTCCCTGAAGGCAGAAAAAGATCTGTTGAAATTCTTCACAGGTAAGGTATTCTTTCTTTAAATGTTTGTCTTTGTCCTTCCAATTTTTTTGCAAACCTGAAAACTACAAATAGAACTTTTTAATGACCAAGTGAACAAAAAAGGCATTAGAAATTAATTTCAGGGCCAGTGAGATGGCTCAGCGGTGTAAGCGCCTGCCTGGCAAGCGTCAGGGCCCGAGTTCGACTCCCGGAACCCACATACGAAAAAAGGGCTGGTGATATCACTCAGCGGCACGGGCGCCTACTGGCGTGCAAGGTCCTGAGGTCGACCCCCGGTACACACACACAAAAAAAGAAATTAATTTCAAAGACATGTTAATCTGACAGTTTTAAAGTCTCAGGGGAAATTCACTTAGTTTTCTATTGCTCAACAGTTTAAAAGTATTTGAAAAGTGTCCCTAATGGACTTAAAATTTTACTAAGAGCAGGACAGGAAGAGTAAAATGTCAGAAGGTTGCAGTAATTCACTGGCCACTGTAGGCATTGCCTCAGTTTCCTGATCTGGATGATGGGATTATACCAACAACTACATCTCAAGAGTGGCAATGACATTTCCCTTAGCTTTGTGCAGAAGCACTTACCACCCCCTGGTATTCGGTAGGTGCTCAACATATATTCTCTATGTTTAATGACACTATTATTATGGTTACCATGACTCAGTGGCTTCTGAGTGACTTAATAAGTTCACTTTCATAGCTTCACACAACAACTTAGAAAAGGCCTCGCTCTTTAGTAACAGAAGCAAAAGCTAGATGTTCAGAGGACCGACACGAAGTGCTGAGTTCCTTAAGTTCAGCATCGCAGTTTCCAAAGTGAGGTGTTCTTCTAGGACCCCAGCCCAGCTGTCCTCCACTCATCACTCACCACTGGCTGCAAAGAACCACTGTTCTGCATTTTCCGAAAATAAACATATTGCAAACAAGTCCACTGTACTGGACTTACTGCTCAACCATTATACTATTATTTATTGAACGCTGTTTATTAAATCCCTACAGGTGCCAAGCCTTAGAGCCACAGAAAGAGCACCTGACACTGCCCCTGCCCTGGAGCAGCAGTGATCCATTCAGAGCACACAGGCAGGCCAGGAGACAAGCCTGAGGGCAGTGGGAGCGCGGGCAGCGGCCTGGACTCCAACTCACAAGGGACCCCACAGATGTCAAAGGAGAGCCAAGAAAGAGGGACAGAAACCATTTGATAGGAGAGCACGCCCACAGGAAGTGGAATGTGACAGCTGGCTGCTCCCTGTACAGAACGCCACCCCCAGTACCAGCATGGCCTCCTGCAGTGGAGATAAGGAATGTGACAAGCCACCGCACAGGTGCATTCCACCAAGATCCGCCAGAACACTACTGGGTTCTGCTGGTAGGTGGCCAGGAGTATGCTGAAAGGCCCCTGACCCACAGGCAGCAGATCCCCGGGCTCCAGGCCACACCTGTGCCTCCTCTGAGAACTCTCGCAAACAGAGCCCCACTCCATTCAATTCACAGAACTACCAAAGCACACTGGGCTTTCAGGGCCTCTGCCCCTTAGGCTGCTCATCAGGGCAGGGTCCATGTCCCCAACCTCCCCACTCAGCCTCTGGCTACTTTACCACAAAAGGGATAATCACTTTGTTCTTGAGCAAGAAGCCCAAGCATCTGTAAGTCACTTCACAGAGGTGCAGGAAGGCAGCATGATTCACACAAGACAATGGTACCAGCATGTTGTACTAGACTGGGTGGGAGGGGAAGAAGGGAGAGGTGGAGACTCTGATCTTAACTCCTGAAAACCTGACCCATTCTCCAGGAGAGGCTTGCCTCTCCCTCAGGCACTCGGCAGAAAGGAAAACCATTCCACCCGTCAAAGCAAAGCTGACTGCTGCTTGCATTTTTCATCTCAAAATCTGAACTTGTGTGCCACAGCAAACTTACATAATCCCTGCCATAAATCCACACCCATTTCCCTATATAGTGTGAATGCCAAAATTCCACCCTGTGTTCAAATGACTCCGACCTCATTGGTTGCCTTTGTATCTGAAAGGAAATTCCAGAAAAGTTGTCTGGCATGGCAAAATTGGCCTTATAAAAAATACCCAGAAAGGTGACCTATTAGTCAAAAGAGCTTTCAGATCTCCATGAGAAAAAGAATTCATGCCAGCATAAAGAGCCTTCAGAGAGGGAGAACAGGAGTGCTGTGTTAACGCCCAGACCTTGCAACAAGCCAGCCCTGAACCACTCGGGAGCTACAGAGCACTGCTCTCTCGGGAGGAGCCCGCACAGCCCGGCTCTGGAATACACATCAACAGACTGGTCCAGGGGCTGTCCGAAGACCAGCGGAGGCAAGCAGGCTGCCCACTGGCCGGGGCCACCAGGCTGACGAGGGCCGGGTGCCAGGCCAGGAAAGAAAGGCAGCCACGGCTCCCTGGCAAGTGCACCCCACACATCCTCCCACTGGTTAATGTTTAAAGGCAACAGAAGGAAGGGACATGGGTGATGCCATTTCTGACAGAGCACAGCTGGACCAATGGCCACTGTCACCAGTGATCCCCTGGCATAGATGGCTCTCAGCAGCCCCCCACATACACCTGCCCTGTGGTATGCACGGAGAGTTCCAGCCACCACCAGATGCAGAATGAGGCCACCTCCTTCCTATCTCTGGGCTCCTCACAAAGCAAGCCCTCCCCAGCAGCCATGAAGCAACCTCTAGCTGGTCCCCAGTTGTCCAGACCTGCAGTGACACTATTGCCCCTAGGAACCAAAGGCTGAGAAGCTGGGTGTGGTGGTGCATGCCTGTAATCCCAGCACTCCGGAGGCTGAGGCAGGAGGATCACTGCGAGTTCGAGGCCAGCCTGGGCTACATAGCAAGTTCAAGGCCAGTCTGAACTATATAGTGAGATCCTATCTCAAAAAAACAAAACAAAACAAAAACAAAGGCTGAGAAATAGAGAAATGTCTCCAGATGCGGGGGGGGGGGGGGTTCTGGCCCCAAACAGAGTTCCTTGGTGTTGGAACAGGTAAGGCAAATGGGCCCAAGAAAGTTTTGACTTGTAGGACATTTCAGTGTCATATTATTCAAGCCCAAATGAGTAAAATTTGGAGCAAAACAAAAGAAGCAGCAAACCAAACAAAACCGAAGTAGTAAAAAACAGTCCCTCCCACATCTTCTCATTCAATAGGTTCATTTTACTATACGAAGCATTGAACCTGACTGACTGCCATGAAAATACTTTGCATCATGCAGACAAACATTGTACCTGGCCCACAGAATGAGGCAAGTTTGAGCCTGGGTTTTTTCAGCTGTAAAAAAGGAAGATATGCAGCCACTAGCTTTGCAGGAATGATAGTGGCTGGGCAAACTGGGCAAGATGGTGCATCCCTGTAATCCTAGCACTGGGAGGCTGAGGCAGGAGAATTGCAAGTTCAAGCCCAGCCAGGTCAACTTGGTGAGACCCTGTCTCAAAATAAAAAAATAAAAAAGGGCTAAGGATGTAGCTCAGTGCAAAGGCCTTGAGTTCAATCTCCAGTGCCACACACACACAAAAAAAGTTTCTAGGCAGCCAGACATAGTGGTGCAAACCTATAATACCAGCATTCCAGGAGCTGAGGCAAGAGGATTCCAAGTTCAAACCCAAGCTGGGCAACTTAGTCACTTAGCAAGACACTGTCTCAAAATAAATAAAAATGGACTGGAGATGTAGCTCAGTAAAAAGGCCCTGGTTTCAATCCCCAGTACTGCAAAAAGAAAGGAAAAGGGGGGGAAAAAACTAGCTGGACACACACCTATAATTCACGATACTTTGGAGGCTGAGGCAGGAGGGTCACAAAACTGAACTGGACAACTTAGTGAGACCCACTCTGGTCTCAAAAACTGTACAAAGGATTGGAGATGTAACTCAGCACTCCCTGGGCTCAATCCCCAGTGCTGATAAAAACAAAAAATAGTAAAAGTAAGGCATTCATGCCAGGCATGGTACAGCACACCTGTAATCCCAGCATTCAGGAGACTATGAAAAGAGGATTAAGAGTTTGATTCCAGGACCGGGGATATAGCTCAGTGGCACAAGTACCTACCTGGCAAGTGCAAGGTCCTGAGTTCGATTCCCCCAGCACCAAAAAAAAAAAACAGTTTGAGGCCAATGGTGCTACACAGTGAGTTCAGGGCCAGCCTGGACTATGTGCAAGACCCTATTTCAGGAAACAACCCCCCCAAAAAAAAAAAACTAAGGGACTGAGGACAGTGCTCAGCAGACAGGAAGCAAGCAGAACCACTAGATATTTTATCAGAGATGGGGTATGCACACCTCACCACTCAGCGCACAAGCAGGAATATCAGCAATGCATTATTGGTACCAAGAACAGCCAAGGACAGGGAGAGGAGAGTGCTCTCCTCAGCATGCTTTCTACCTGTGCTGCTTAGAAAACCCAACCGCTGATGATGGAGAGCGAGAGGACATCAGGTGCTCTGTCAAAAGACCTCAGTGTTATTGCCAGTACTCACTAAGTGAAAAACCAAACTATCACTTTGCTGATACTGTGTTAAAGCCTAGCTGAGGACAGTGTATTCAGTCTACTGCATGGGACAGGCTGAGGACAGAGAGTGATGACGACTGTTCTCTGGTAAAGTTTGTCACCAGACTATGGGCATAAGTAAAAAGCCCAGTTTTTATAACAGGTTTGCAGAAGAATTATGACATCCATATACAAGTTATCATATGAACATAAGTAAAAAGTGCTACAAGGCTCTTAGAAGAAAGGTAGTAGCTTCCTCCATAGCTCAGCACTTTTCTTCCCCTCCCCAAATCATGGTACTAATCAGGACTGATTAAACACCAGTTCAGCCGGACGTGGTGGCACACACCTGTAATCCCAGCACTCAGGAGGCTGAAGCAGGAGGATCACTGCGAGTTCTCAAAAGGATAACAAACAAACACCAGTAGTTCCATCCTTGATACCAAGTACGGCCACTGTCACCTGCTGTTCAACCACTCCACTCTAAAGAAGCTGTTTTTATCATCTTTCCCAAGACATGCTCTCCCTAGCACACAGACTCATCTCCCAGGAACCTAAAATGTCCAAGACTGCTTCAAAGTCCCTGAAAAAGAAAGTGCTATTGTTTATTATACAATAAACCTGAGCTCATTTAGTGATCATTGGCCACATTCTAGTGGATACCTAGTTTTACAACAGTAATGTAAGCAGGCTTCTAGTAGGCGGTCATGAAAGGCAACTGTAATCATTACAAAAGCAGGAAATAGCACCCACCCAGTTGGACTGCAATGGCTCATTCCACTGGATTTGCTCAATTAAACTTTTTTATTGGGGAAAAAGGTTATAACTACAGATCCAGCTCCTCAGGATAATTGAAGATGAAAATTAAATGTGGAATACTAATATGGGAAGGGAGACTAATGTGTGGGGACGTGGCCCAGTAGTAGCACACTTGCGCAGCATGCACAAGGCCATGGATTTGATCCCCAGCACCACAAAAAGGAAAAAAATAAAATAACTGAATGTAGAAACATAGGCCCTCAGGGCACTATAAGCTGTGTAAAATAACACCATTACAGCCATGAAAAACCAGGTCTTCTATTTAGACTTCTTATATAAAAAGAAACTAAGTTTTATAAAAATATATAGACTGATAATGGTATACATATATAGCTTATAAACACACACAGATGAGAAAGGAATGTGCCGGGCATGGAGGCGCACGGCCATAGTTGCAGCACTTGGGGGGCAGGCGGACAGCCTCAAGTTTGAGGCCACCTGGGCTACGACCCTATCCTGTAAAAACAAAACAAAACAAAACAGTAAAGAGAAAGAAGAAAGAGGCACATTCCAAACCTCTCACTGAGCAACAGTGCAGAGACCTCAAATTAGAGGATCCACTTCAGCCAGGTTCGCCCCTTCCACCCATCTTAGTTACTTTTCTCATTGCTAAGACAAAATACTTGACACCCACTCGTTAAAGGAGTAAAGGTTTATTTCAGCTTGCAATGTGCAGAGGTTTCAGCCCATAGTCAGCGGGCTCTAAAGTAGGGTGGCATCACAGAGGAGAAGCAGCTCATGGCAAAGCAGGGCAGGCAGACGTAGCAGGGCAGCTTCCTTCTGCCCCCTTACATTCCCTCCAGGCTGCCTGCCAGCGTACCTGGGGGTGGCTTAATCCCAGCAGCACACACCCTAATCCAGCCGCCTTTGAAACATCTATGACCACATGAAGCTTTGGGGGGACACCTAGATATAAGCCACAACACGCCCGACGCTTGCTCAAGGAAAACACATGCCTGCTTAGACACCCTTTGTGAACCTGCCCGGCCTACCTGTGTACCTCTCCTCTCACCCAAGCTGTATGACCTCCAACCTAACACACACTCTTCTGTGCTCACTGACTATATATTTATCTGATTCTATTTCACACTTTAGACCTCAAGTGAAAGGCCCCTTCCTCCAGGGAGCTGGCCAGAATGCACACTCCCCCCGGGGGTAGGTGCTCCTCCTCTTGAAGGGGTTGGCATCTGGATCCTCACTAGGCACAGCAGCCCCAAGACAGCAGCACTGGGAGGTGGCTGAAAATGTGGACTCTCAGCCTTCGCCTCAGCCCTGCATTTCTAACAAGGTCCCAGGTGATACGTGCATGCCTGAAGGTCTGAGATCTCTCCTCTGTGTCCTCTCTGGGGTCTCTTCTCGCCACACTGAGCAGCATGTAAGGCAGGCAGATGATGTCACTCTCATTATTCCTGTAGTCCTACCACTGGGCTTGGTTCAGAGTTGGTCTTTCATATACTTGTTAAATGAAAAAGGATGAAAAAAAGGTGGATCTTGGGAAGCATCTTCATCAGAGGTCACAGCTGGGGAAAAACAGCTAACAAACCAGGTGATAGCAACAGGAGTTCAAAAACATCTGGACCGGCCAGAGAATAGATGGAAGATGAGACAAAGTCCTGGACTTGAGTTAAAGCACAAAATCATCAATAACGATAATGCCAGCATTGTGCTGGAACTTAACTTAATCAAATACAATGCTCTCAGCAACTCTAAGGGGAATCGGGCTCAGAAGCGATAGGGTACTGAGCCAGTGTTGCGCAGCTGCTGGGTGCAGAGCAGGGATCAGAATCCAGGCAGTGTAGCTTTAGGGCCATGTCCTGAATCATGAGGTGGTATCTAGCAGCAGCTAGCATGCACCGACCATGAAGAAAGAAAGACTAGGACCCCTGGCCTTCGAGTCCCTGGAGGCAATGCCTAAAGCTTCTAGCTCTGAGCATCTGCTGCCCAAAGAGCAGGGCAGTCACCCTCCACTAAACCAGCAGCCTACCGCATGATGCCTGCCTCTAAGCACAGAACCAGGCCCGGGGCTGGGAGTGTCTGGAGACATAACCTGGCTCCAAACCAGAGTCCTCCTCAGCACCAGCTCTCCAAGAATGAAGGCGGCTGCTGACTGGCACACTGGCTCCGCCACCGCTGGAGGAGCTGCGCAGAGGCCCAACCACCATCTGGAAGTGATTTGGCCCAGAGATTCCTGAACTGGGTGGGAGGTTGGAATGACCAGCTGCCTCAGCTCCCAGAAACAAAGCTGGTGTGAATGGGCCGGGAGGCAGCCATAATATACCATGGGTCATCCCCTTCCAAGGTGGGGACACCCTCCAGGAGTCCCTAACTTTATTTTAGCAAGTAGGATCAACACTAACCAGCCAAGCTGGTCTCCCCGGAGCAGCACTGACTTTGAGTATGCTTTGCTGCACAAACCCCTCCAGGTATTAAGGTATTAAGGGACAGTATCTTATTTAGTTAACAAGCACTCGCATAGCACTTACTAGATGCCCTGAACTGGTCCAAGCACTTTTTTTTTCCCCCAAGCATTTTTTAAAATATTAACTTTTTACATCTTTGTAACAACCTTTAAGGAGGTAGTTATCCCCATTTTAGCAATAAGAAAACCAAGACACAGAAGTTTCTTAATAGCTACTTTGTCTCAAGAGGGATTTAATCCAGGACTCCTAGCTCCCAACAGCCCCCCTCCATGTGCTACCATGTTGCAAAGGGCCCAGAATTTGTTAATTCTGACACAGCAGAGCTACTTTTTAAGCATTCTCTGGGTCTGGGCTACCCTGGCCAGGAGACAGGGCAGTTCAGGAAAGAGCAGAACTTAGGGTTGTTTGTACATTGGTTTGGTGGTGAAGGGACAAAAGGGAGAGGAAGGAAAGGGCCTGTATGGAGCGGACGGACACCCACCTCCCTGGAAACCCGGGGACCGGAAGTCTTGGGAACACAGCCCTGCCAGCTGCTGCACTGGCCTGGTGCAGGTAAGGTAACTCTCAGGCTCAGGCCGCATGTTCTGAAAAGGAAAACATTCCTTTCTCTAAAGGACCAAACCTCAACACACTACCCAAACTTCTAGGCAGCCTGGAACTCATTCTCAAGCTGAGACCCCTTTTTTCTCCAAATTGGCTGGGCTGCCTGGTGTCAAAAAGGTTTTTGGAAAAACAAGTAAATAAAACTGCCAGCTCCTGGCAGACAACTAGAACTAAATATGCTGAGGCCTCACTATGAACTGCCTGGGACATAACAAGAAACTGAAGAACATCCTTAACTTTGGGATGGAGCCTAGAATGGGCCCACCTTCCAGTGAACCACAGTGAGTGAGCAGTGAGGGCTGGAGGCAGGGGTGGGGCAGAAACACCACCTCTAGTCTCGAGGCTGGGCGCATGTACGTGATTCTAATGGTCCCCACAGCGCACGCTGTTGGGAGTCATCCAAAGCACATAAAACCCAGTATTCATTCAATCATGCCCTCCCTGATTGTAGAGTAAAACATGATCCACTGGGTAGCAGGAAATCTCAAAAGCAGAAAGCCACCTGGGAAGGTGGAGCAGCCTGGACACAGGGCAGCAAACTGACTCTACCCACCTCAGCAGCAGGGCAGGCCCCTCAACTCCTGGGACCCTCACCACACCCCAGCCTGTCACTCACCCAAGGCCCTGACATCCCTGTTTGGTCCAAGGCTAGAGGTTCAAAGTGCAGGTACACCAGGTGCCATCCCAACACCCAGACCTGCAAAACCTACTGATACAGGGGCCTCTGAGAGGCGGAGAAGGGCTGGATTTTACTCATCTCTGACACTGGAAGGAAAGTTAGTTAAGGCTCTAATCCAGCAGCTTGGTAGATCTGGGCTCCAGTCGCCAATGACAGTACTTGCTAGCTGGGTCAGCTGCTTGATCATTACTGGAAGGACAGTAATTGCTGTCAATGGTTATCGTGAATATTCAATGCAGGTGATCAACAGAACACAATGAGTGAGTGTCCCCAAATACAACTAATGTCCTTGTCAGAATGAGGCAATATAACACAAGCAATAAGAAGAAAATTAAAATTCAGCTTGGATAGGACCTTTTTGGTCTTTGTTCCTTTCTGGTAGGGCCATTAACCACAACAGCCTGAGGGACAAGGCCTCAGGCTTTACCCCTAGACTAGTCCTGGTACCTGGCTAGACTCCCTCCAGTCTCCAGAGGCTGGAAAACCTGCTTGCTCTGAGATTTTTCTGGAGAGCAACTAGGCAGGAGTCATAAATGTGGTTACACCCTTTGACCTAAGAATGCCACTTCCGGGAATATGTCAAAAAATAATTTAAAAAGAAAATTAAAGACAGGTGTAGTGGTGCATGTCTGCAATCCCAGCACTCCAGGACTGACTGAGGCAGGAGCATTGGGGCAAATTTGAGGCCAGTCTGGGCTACATCATGAGTTCATGGCCAGCCTGAACTATATAGCCTGTAAAGCAAGACCCTGTCTCAAATAAAATTTGAAAAAGAAAATAATGTCATTTGTGGCGGAAAGAGGTCTACAGAAAGAAGCTGCCCACTTGAGAAGAAAAGGAACTAAACCTGGAAGGTCAGGTTTACGCAGGCCTGAGGCCAGGAGGTGTTCAGGAATGAACTGGTAATCCCAGTTACTTGCCTCTAGACCCAGCTACTCAGGAGGGAGGCCCAGGCAGGAGGATCATAAATTCAAGCCTGGCCTGGGCAATTCAACAACTGTAGAGACAACTTTCCCCACCCCTCCAAAAAATTTTTTTAATTAAAAAGGGCTGGGGATGTAGCACAGTGCAACAGCTCTCTGGGTTCAATGCTCATACCACGAAAGAAAAAAAGAAAGAAAATCTTTTTTTTTTTTTGGTACCGGGAATCAAACTCAGGACCTTGCACTTGCCAGGCAGGTGCTTGTGCCGCTGAGCTATATCTCCTGCCCGAAAGAAAATCTTGAGGACCAATTTAAAAAATGTAAGGGACCCGACAAAGTCTAGAATAGGACCCACTAGCTCAGCACTGATGTGAAGCCATGCTGGAAGCAGATGCTGCCTGTGTAAACAGCTGGTAAATCAGGCAGTCTAGGATTTTCTGGGGCTGTGGTTTCCTCTTTTTTTTTTTTTTTAAGAGAGATTTTATGTCATGTTTGGATACTCCTGGCTTACTTTAAATTTCTTTGTGCAGTTAATTAAATAAATACACATTTTTAAAACAAAGAAGAATGGATCCAAGTCGAGCTCAGCCAGGCCTTGAAATTCCTCAAAGGAAAGGCTGGTTTCTGAAAAGGAAAGAATTCCAGAATTCTGAGGTTCTCCCTCCCCAGTACAGAAGAGCGCCCCCCAAAGAAGACAACAGCACCCCACCCCCAGCAGCTTCACTCTGCAGAGAAGCATGCTGGGAAGGGCAGGCCTGCTAATGAGATAGCTGGAGAGTGGAGCTGCTTGGGCCCAGGAAGCAGGAAGCAGCCCTACCGGACAGGACAGGTGTGGGGAAAGTCCAGGGCGGAGCTGGGTGGAGGCTCAGCCTCCAGGGAACCCCTTTTCCACAGGAGAAAGTGCCAGCCGCCACACCCACCTCCCTTTCTTTCAGTCACTAGAATCATTATAACGCCCTCCTTTCCTTAGGAAGAGACCCCAGACCCAGGCTGCTCCCTCCCTAGCAAAACACACACACAATGCAGGCACACATCCTGCACACCTACACAGACTTTTTGCACACTATACACATGGTGTATGCACACATACCTGAGTGCACACGCATACACTATGAACCCCTTGCCCTACTGTCACAGCCCATATCCTGGGCAGCCCTGTGACCCCTGTGTAAGCCTCCAGTTACCCGGGGCCATAAGGGAGACCTCATTCTCACTCTTGCTCCCCAGTCCAGCAGAAGGGGAACCCTGACACCAGCTCCCTCCCTCTCTCTGGAAGACCCTGGTGAGAGGGCAGGGAAACAAAGCCTCCTTCTAATTGTCACACAGTCTTCCATTCTGGATCCTACTTATGTGACCTTGGGAAAGTCGATTAACCCTCTGGACCCCCTTATCTGTAAAATGGCCTATGAGTACTCAGCTCGTGGGATGTATAAGGACGCACAAGGCTGTGAACACACAGCAGGCGCCAGTTGGGCACTCTACAAGACAGCAACTACCGCCAAATGTGGTGTTGCACAGGGTTAAACCCCGCTCTGCAAGAGGCTGAGACAGGAGGGTGCTAACTTCGTGGCTAGCCTGGGCAACTTGGCCAGAACCCGTCTTGAAATAAAATTTAAGAAGGCTGGGGGGCGGGGGGGAGTTCTTCAGTGGTACAGCACTGGGAGGCCCTGATTTCAATCCCCAGTACCGCAAAAAATGTCAGAAAAGACAGTAACTACTATTAATCACCACCGTCTCTAAACTACCTCAACCTGAGGGGACCTGCTAGCGCTGAGCTGGGAGCAGAAGGAACGAGAAGGACACACCCCCGCGGCTCCCCTCCCAACCTCCAGGTCCACACCCATTCCGGCGAAGGCGGGGGAGGGTACCAGGCCCCAGCCTCTACCTAGGCGGGGAGGCCCCAAACGCAGGTCTCCCGCCGGGTCTTTGAGCCAACGCCCATTCGGTGGCCGCAGAGCGCACCGGCCTGGGGGCAGAAGGCGAGCGCCCGGGGGAGCCTCCGAAGCTAGGACCCCGCCCCTGGGGACGACAGGCGCGGGTTTCCAGTTCTCGGGCTAGACACTGGCGCCCCAGGTCCAGAGCAAAGCCACATCTCCACCTGCGATCCCAAACCCAGCCCGCAGCCCACAGCCTGCCTCCAGGCGCACAGTCGGGCGCGCGGTGGGGCGCACAATGCGGCACGATCCCGCCAGGTCCCAGCCCACGGTGGCACCGGGGAGGGGGTCTAGGTCCCTACGTCCCCTCCCCAGGGACGGCCGCCCCTTGCCTCAGCGCCCACACCCAGCGGGGAGCGAAGGGGCGCTCTGGGTGCGCGCTAGGGGACCCCGCCTTCTGCAGGGGCGCGCGCGAGGGCCGGACGGGACAACTTCCACACTGGGCTCGGCTCGAGCACTCACCGATGGACACTAGCTTGATGCTCTCCCGGTCCAGGAACTCGAGCGCCACGGACACGTTCTCCAGCTGCATCTGGCGGAAGGTGGGCCGCTGGTGGTACTTGCGGTACATGTGCTTCTGGCTGAGCACCTCGAGCAGCGCGATGAGCCGCAGCCCGTCGCTCAGGTCGGTCTGCAGGTTCCCGATGCGTTTGTTCACGCACTTGAGGTGTTCATTGCACCAGCGCGTGAATGTGTTCTGCTGGATCTTCTTCCACGGCGCGTCCTCCGCCAAATCCTTCTCGGTCACCGGCATTCTGGCGGCGGGAAGAGCGCAAAGCGCGACGAGCTGCCGGGGACTGGCGTCGGGAGGCCCAAGGGCCGGGGGAGCGAGAACAGAAGCGGAGTGGGAGCGGGGTTCGAACACGCTGCTGCCGTAGCCGCGGCCGGAGCTGCTCTGCGGTCACTCGCCCCTGGGCGCGCGAGGCGTCTGGCCCCGCGCCTGCGCGTTGAGCTGCCCCGCCCCCGAAGCACCGCCCCGTGCCGATCTTACTGCAGATGATCCCAGGCCACGCTCGCCCCCTGCCGCCGGAAGCGGGTACTGCGCCCCCGCATCCTGCAAGGCCTCGGAGGACCAACGTTCTTTCTATTCCACCACCCCTGGCAGGCAGGATGTCCGGCTGCTTAAAGAGAAAGTCACCTGGCCAGCCCCAGAGCGAGACTTGAGGCAGGGCCTGGACAGAATAGGCAGGCACCGTGACCTGGGGAGAAGCGCAGGGGGTGGGGAAGCATTCATCATCCGCCTATAGGATCAGTAAGGTTTTTGTTGAGGTCCTGCTATGTGCCAGGCACTCTTCTTAGCCAACAAAGCAGTGGCAAGTAAGACAGATTTGCTCTCTAACACCAAGGAGTGCACAGCCTGCTGTTCAGTTATTACCAAGTGTAGTAGGAATAATAAAAGTGAACAATGAAGTGGGGGTGGTGGCACAGGTCTGTAGTCCCAGCACTAGGCAGGAGGATCAGGAGTTCTCTCCCAGCCTGGGCAATTTAGTGACTTAGCAAAACCCTGCTCAAAATAAAAAAATAAAATAAAATAAGGAATGAGGCTGTAGCTCAGTAAGAAAGCCCTGGGTTCAATCCTAGCACCTACTAATAATAATGTTTGCTATTAGTCACCTATAGCTGATGTTATCAAGGCCATATCGTATGGGGACCAGACAGGAGGAGGGGGCCATAGGGACTGAACGCAGACTTTCACATTGAGCTGCATCTTCATTCCTTATTTTGTTTTGTTTTATTCTGAGACAAGTTCTTTTTTTTTTTTTTTTTCTTGTCTTTTTGAGACAGGGTTTCACTATGCAGTTCAGGCTGGCCTTGAACTCACTTCATAGCCCAGGCTGGCCTCAAACTCACAGTGATCCTCCTGCCTCAGCCTCCCAAGCGCTGGGATTACAGGCGTGCACCACATGCCCAACCGAGACAAGTTCTTGCTAAATCACTAAATCATAATCATCCAGGCTGTTCTCAAACTTGTCATCCTCCTGCCTCAGAGTGCTGGGATTACAGGCGAACACCACCATGCACAGCTAAACCCTATTGTCTTTTAAAAATACAAATTTCTGAAAACGAAAAAAAGGGGAAAAAAAGCTGGGCGTGGTGACACATGCTTATAATCCCAGCACTCAGGAGGCTGAGGCAGGAGGATCACCAGCCTGGGCTATACAGTGAGTTCAAGGCCATCTTGAACTACATAGTGAGACCCTGTCTTAAATAAAACACGAAGTACACAATAAAATTAAAATTAAAATTTCTTATCTTATAGTTCCATTGATGTCCCACATGGGACTCACTAAGCTGAAATCATTGGCTTTCTGGAGTCTCCGGGGGAGACTCTGTTCCCCTGTCTTTTCCAGCTTCTAGAAGCTGCCTGCACACTGTGGGCTATGATCCATTCCTTCAACAACTGCAGTCAGGCAGAGTCTTTCTGACACTGTCATGTCTTGTTCCCCATAGTCACATCTTCCCATAACTTTTACAGACCCTTTTGATTACACTGAGCCAGTGGGTTAGTCCAGGTTGATCTCCCTACTTTAAAGTCAGCTGATCAGCAATCTTAATGCCATCTGCAACCTTAATTCCCCTTCATCATGTAGGGTAATATTCACAGCGCCTAGGAATTAGGATGGGAACATTTTGGGGGCCATCATTCTGCCTTCCACCCCAGTAGGTGTATAAGCACCTACTGTATCATCCAGGTTCTGTGACAGGTGCTAGGACACAGTGGAGGACCAAGCCAGGAGGATCTGCTTTTCAGAGCCTGAATAATGATGAGGAACAGCCAGCATTTATGCAGCAGCTGCTGTGTGCTTGTGCCAAGCACTGTGCTAAGCACTTTCCTTGCTCAGAGCCCCATTTGACAAGAGCTAACTGAGAGGTGAAATAACTTGCCCAGGCTACACAGCACAATCAGAACTGGAAGCCAAGTCCATAAAAAAGGCTAAGGGTGTCCTAGGATGGAAGAGGGGCTCCAAACCCAGGCTTGTGGAGGAGTCAAAGAAGACAGGCTCCCTGAGAAAGAGGGGTGGGCAGGATGGGGACATGGGCCTCCAGCCATGGGGTTGCCCAGAGGAAGCCTGCAGTTGTGGGTTCAGTATTCTACCTTTTGTACACCTTTTTCAGATGGATTGCCTCACTCGCTGAAGTGAGCACAGCAGCCTTGGGGAGAGAGTATGTTTCTTGGTGTCAGGCGTGGTGGCACACTCCTGTAATCCCAGCCCCTGGGAGGCTGAGACAAGAAGCTTGCCACAAGTTTGAGACCAGCCTGGGCTACATAGTGAGTAAAGCCAGCCTGAAATAAATAAATAACACCTCGTTTAAATTACAGTATTATATTTAATTCAGTATTAGAGTGAGCAACAGTCCTGCTTTGCCCAGGACTAAAGTATTTCCTGGAAAGCAGGCCTTTAGACCAGAAAGTCCCTGGCAAACCAGAACAAGTTGGTCACCCCACCCAGTATATCCAAAATATCATCATTTCAATATACAACTGATATTTTTAAGTATTTTAATACTGTATTTTTACTTCTTTTTTGGTACTGTATTTCCAAATCGAAGTGTATTTTATGCTCACAGACAATGTCAGTTCAGATCCACCACATTTCAAGTACTTAGCAGTCCCTTATGGCTACAGGTGGATATCATATTGGATATGGCGGGGACAGAGATGTCCCTGATAGTGCAGGTAAGTAGAGACAGACATGTGACCCTCCAGGGTCCTGACCTTGGGACCCCATCCCTGTTTGTGAAATCCATGTCCTTATTTCAGGAACTCCTGCTGCATCAGAGCTGTCCCAGGTAAATTTCATTCTGTGGGTTCTTAGCGTCTTGGGGTTCACTACTCAGAGTAACATGTCAGGATATTCCTAACGGTACAAAACAGGAGTAACAATACCAATAGAAACCTCCATTTCTGGAGTATCAGCATTATCTCATTTAATCTCCACAGGAATCCTAGGGACATCCTTATTATCCCTATTTTACAGGTAAGCCAACTGAGGCTGGAAGGGGTAGTCAGATGCCCAAGGTCACAGAGTGGCAGAGCATAAATATGATGAAAAGCAATAGTCATGGTTAAGAGCAGGGACCTGGAGCAGCCTCTGACTTTGTTTCCTTACCTGTAGCCCACATTAACTTTACACCTCCCAGGAGGGCTGATCAATGAGAAAGGTGTCCACAGCACTTAGCATCGACGACTCCTCTGAGGGAGATGACACTGCTGTCATCGAGATTATTACACCTTCCAGAGTGAACATCCAAAAAGTATGGGCTGAAAGCTCCAGATTTATTCATCTGTTTACTCATTTTATTTTTGTGATGCTAGGGAATTGAAGCCTCATGCTTGCCAGTTAAGTGCTAGGCAATCTACACCCCAAATCCCAAGTTACAGATTTAAAAACCCACTTTCCAAAAGGAACAGAAAAAGGAGAAATAGGCCTTGCAAAATGATTTTATGTCCTCTTCAGGGCGTGGCCCCCAGGCTTCTCTGCCCCGGGGTGGGGGCCTTCTCGGTTGTAATTTCACACCAGCGTCCACACCCTATCTGCAAGAAACAGAAACAAAATCTATCCAAGAATATTTGCTCTGCCTCCACCCCACAGAAGGAAAGGAGCTAGTTCCCAAGCAGCTCCTTGAGAGGTGAGGGGCCCCAAGCCCTAGTCCGCGTTCCGAAGGCCCAGGGATCAACCTGGGTGGGGAGCCGGGAAGGGAGCAGCCAGGGTGCAGGCCCTCTCCACGGGGTGGCAAAAGGTAATGGAGTATTCTGAAGGTCCAGAAGATCCCGCGTGGAGAAGGCACAGGCCCTCACCCTGACCGGCTCCCTGCCACCCGCCTGCTGTCGTGGGGCTCAGAACGGGCCAAGCAGCACTCATGAGTGCACCCTCCACAGGACTCATATCTTGGGCGTGGGGACCCAATGCAGGTTCTCTCCTTGATGCTCACAGCTGGATTTAACGCCATTTCCTAGAGCCAGGAACTGAGCTATAAACATCTTAACACGGGTTCTCTTTTTGAATCTTTTCAAGAACACTATGAACATGATACTATTATTATCATGTTACAGGGAGGGAAACTGAGGCACCAAATAAAAGTCAAGTCATTTACTCAAGGTTCTATCAATACTAACATCTGGATCTACACCTTGTTTTAACCAACTCAAGAGCCCAGTTCTGAACCTCTGAGCTCTCCAGTCCCTCAGAACACACCAGCTTGCCTAGAGAAGGTAAGGTAGGGAGGGCAGCAGCCACCATCACTCCATTGGGGTGTTGCTCATTCAGCAAGGCGGGGGAGATGGTGTCTGCCAAGGGCCTCGACTTCCTCCCAGGGCCTTCCCAGCCCTAGGTGGACACAAGGCCAGAGCATGCCTGGAACCCCCCCCCCCCAGTCTTGCTGGAATTACAAAAAAATTTTAAATTGCAAATGACTAGGGCCCTCTTCCTCCACGAAGTCTGGCTTTCTAGCTTCTTTAGAAGATTTACATATAAATCTGTCTTCTCTTTCTTTCTGTCTGTCTGTATGTCTGTCTTTCTTTCTTTTAAATATCAGACAAATACCACAAAGCACTTCTCTGCTAAAGAAAGTTATGTCTAGACTGTGCATGGTAGTGCACGTCTATAATCCCAGGTATTTGGGAGGCTGAGGCAGAAGAACAAGTTCAAGGCCAGCTGGAACAGAGCAAAACCCTGTCTCAAACAAACAAAGCAAAAAATGAAAACTCTAAACTGGGCATGGTGGCTCTTGCCTGTAATCCCGGTGCTCTGGGAGGCTGAGGCACAAAGGTTACAACTTCAGAATCAGCCTGGGCAGCTGAACATGGAGGCACACGCCTGTAATCCCAGTGCTCAGGAGGCCAAGGCACAACACTTTTTTTTTTTTTTTTTTTTTTTTTTGAGACAGGGTCTCACTATGCAGTTCGGGCTGGCCTTGAGCTCACTATGTAGTCCAGGGTAGCCTCAAACTCCCCACTATCCTCCTGCCTCAGCCTCCCGAGTGCTGGGATTATAGGCATGCCCCATCATGCCTGGCAACATTTATTGCTAAGAGGAGGGGGTACAGCAAGTTACAGACCAACATGAATTTTTGAAATCCAACCTGTATACATTCTTTAAAAATACAGCACTAAATCAGGCATGGTGGCACATGGCTGTAATCCCAGCACTCAGGCAGCTGAGGCAGGAGGATCACCGCAAATTTGAGGCCAGCCTGTACTACAAAGTGAGACCCTGTCTCAAAAAACAAAAAAACAAACAAACAAAAAGGGGCACTAACATGTTAATTCAGGCATAGAATAGGATTCAGTTGCCCCTTGGCCAGAAAGCTTCCCAGGGTATTGGTCTAGAAGGGGAGGCAAAACAGCACCAAAATGAACAGGATATGGGGCCAGTTAGCGAGGCTTCCACACTAGGCAGACTGTACACACCAGTGACCAGGAGTGAATCGCACACTCTGGAGAAATTAAATATTAATGGAGGCCTAAGCTTGGGTCCAGCAGACCCATCCCTTACTTTTGTATTGTAAATTTGTACTTTAGCATTATAGTAGCTGCCTGTGTGTCTCAGTATCTTTCTCTGAGGGATACAGGAAGTTTACCCACTTGGTATGACAAATGGTAAGGAGTGTGGACATGTGCAAAAGTGGCAAAATGGGATTTGGACTCACCCTATGCCCCATGGAACAGTTTTTATGTATGTTTACCTGAGCATCACAGAGGGTCCAGGAGACCCACATCACTCCAGGATTTGTTTTTTTAAAAAAAGTTTTCTTTTGATTTTTCTGGTAGAAGGAGCCCAATTCAGTACAATGACACATGAAAAACCAGATTTGCAAGTTTTGGAGAGGTCAAAAGTGAATCATCAGATTACTCATGCATGGATGATGAAGATGATCCATTATGGTAAAATACATGCTTTCATAACAGAAGAGCAGTGTGGGTGTACGATGATCATGATGATGATGACTTTGATGTGGGCTGTGTGAGCCAAAGTTCCTGTGACAGTGAAATGGAGCAAGAATCGACTGATAACAGACATAGGGAATGCAAACCTCCTTGATTCAGATGACAACGAAAACAGGAATGTGAGTACATCTTTGACTAGTTGAAATGTTGCAAAGTGACCACACAACCAAATGGAATGATCCAGTGTTAGAACTAGGTCTGAAAATGTAGTGAGGGTCTTGGCAGGGGTGAAACGTATTTGACAGAATGCCAGCACTGCCATTCAATGTTGGAAATTGTAACAGACGAAATGCTACAAGATGCTGTGAAATGCACAAAGGCTGAAATGTAAGTAAAATGTTCTGTATGCACCAATAGCCATATTTAAATTTATTATGACACCTCAGTAGCTGAACTGAAAGCATTCATAGGTCTGCTGTGCTTAGCACAGATTTCCCATGGTGATCACAGGAATGTAAAAGACTTATGGAAAAGGGATGGGTCAAAATATGGCATAAAAATTTATACCCTTGTAGTGCTAAGATTTATTAGACTTTCAATTTAGACATTTATGCTGGAACTCGGCCACCAGGTCCTTATTTGTATAGTAATAAACCAAATGATGTTGTGAACAGACTTGTCCCCATCTCCCAAACTAATTGGAATGTGACATTTGACAATTGGTTTACTGGTTTCTAATTGATGTTACATTTGTTAACTGAGCACAAGTTGACCAGTGCAGGAACTATAGGCAGAAACAAAGCAGAAATTCCAAATGAAATGTTGCAATTTCAAAACACTGAATTATATAATTCAGTCTTCAAATTTTAGCAAGATATAACATTGGCCTCGTATATGGCAAAGAAAAACAAACTGGTACTGCTGATGACAGCACTTCACCATGATGGAAATATTGATAGGGAAATCTCAACAAAATGGAAGCCTGAGACGGAAACTTTCAAAAACAAAACCCAACATGGAGTAGACGTTGATGAGTTATGCAGCAACTATGATGTAATTTGAAACACAAAGCATTGGCCAATGGTTATGTTTTACTCGATCCTAAACATGAATGGCATAAATAGTTTGATAGTTTACAAAGAAAATAATGAGTGTAAAATATCACGGAGAAATTTTCTTAGAGGATTGGGACTGGAGCTCATAAGAGATCATGTACAATAGAGGAAAAACAAAATGTTACTGCCTGGAGAACTATGCAAAAAAAATGTGGCGCTCACTGGTGAGCTGACAGGTGAACAGGCAGGTGCAGCACCACAAAGACCTAGTACAACAACAGGAAAATAAGATGTCAACTGTGTCCTGCAAGAAAGTACAGGAAAACAAAACATACAACTATCAGTGTAAGCAATAGTTGTGTATGGAACATGCAGTTGTCATGTGTGAAGACTGCCTTGGGTCTGATGGTTAAAGCAAAGGTTAGTTTTGTCATAGAGTTCTATCAGTATTTTCATTGTAGTTCATGTAGGAAGTTATTTCTGATGTTCTTAGGTTTTGTAAGCAAGTACACAGCTGATGTGAAAATGTTGATGTCTATTCTAAGCACTCATTACATATTTGATATTTTATTTTATTGACATCTTATTTCCCTGATATGTGCGTGTTATACAATATAGTAGGAAGCTCCTGACAAAACAGGAAGAGAGGCCGGTGAGATGGCTCAGTGGCATAAGCGCCTGCCTTGCAAGCGCGAGGGCCCGAGTTCGACTCCCGGATCCCACATACGAAAAAGGGGCCGGTGATATCGCTCAGAGGCACGGGTGCCTGCTGGTGCGCGAGGTTCTGAGGTCGACCCCCCGGTACCCACAAAAAAAAAAAAACAGGAAGAGAGGTGACATGACTGCCACATAGGAAAGGAGAGCTAAGCACACGCGCTGTCGGTGTGTATGGAACGTGATGTTGTTATGTGTGCAGGCTGCCTTAAGTATGATAATTGAAGTAAAGATTTTTTTTTTGTAGGGTGCTATTGGTGTTTTCATTGTAGTTCATATGGGAATTTATTTCTGATGTTCTTTTTTAGACTGTACAACAAAAACCAGTTGATAGTGAAAATTCTGATGCTTTTTTATAAACACTCAATGAATAGTAAAAACTTAATACTTTATTTTTGTGATGTTTTCCTGTAAGGACTCATTGTTTAATATAATAAAACTCATAAAATTAAAATTAATAATTCATCAATCAGGGCCGGTGAGATGGCTCAGTGGCATAAGTGCCTGCCTGGCAAGCGCGAGGGCCTGAGTTCGACTCCCGGATCCCACATATGAAGAAAGGGCCGGTGATATCGCTCAGCGGCAAGGGCGCCTGCTGGCGCCCGAGATCCTGAGGTCGACCCCCGGTACCCACAAAAAAAAAAAATGATAATTCATCAATCGAAATATTCTAAAGAATAAACATCAGTCTGACAGACCCACACTTACGTGCCTTGATGAGAAAATTAGCCTTATTCTCCAAAGGCTACAATCCTCTCCTTCCCCAGCACCAGGTCCAATCTCAGCTAGGCACCAAGCCAGAGTCCAGTGGGGCCACAGGCTCTCAAGTTTCCCATCCTGTGAGCTTAGTCCCTGGTGCTGTCTCCAAGGCCCCAAGAAGATTTGTTAGTGCAGCCCCTGAACCACGTGACTCTGAGACAGCCGCTACCACAGCATGACGGAGTTGGAGAATTGCAATCCCAGGACAGTTCAGAAGAATGTCAAAGGTCAGGTTATATTTTGTGCGTGTAATAAATCCTTTATTTTGAAACGAAGGGAGAGTGTCATTTTTTATGAACAGAAACTCAGTGTCTCCACATTATGTTTAAATTTTGAATAACTACTTTAAAAATATCCAGTTGAAGATCGTGGAAACAACCCAAATGCCCATTAATCGAGGAATGGATAAAAAAGATGTGGTATTTCTATACAATGGAGTACTACTCAGCCATAAAGAAAGATAAACTGGAAACTTTTATAGGTAAATGGATGCAACTCGAGAAAATACTCACAAGCGAAATAAACCGGATGCAAATTTGTAAACATCATATTGTCTCCCTAGTATGAAAATGCAATTTCACTGTGACTATTCCATTCCTTAGTCTTCTATTTTTACCTGGCTTTTACATGGCTTAATCTTATACTGAGTAATATTTTTCTCCAAAAGGTATTTGTACATTCTCTAATGCTTGAGTTTGTCAATACATAAGAATGTTTACTTGTTGTCTTAAAAAAAATTGGGCTGGTGAGATGGCTCAGCGGCGTAAGCGCCTGCCTTGCAAGCGCGAGGGCCCGAGTTCGACTCCCGGAACCCACATACGAAAAAGGGGCCGGTGATATCGCTCAGCGGCATGGGCGCCTGCTGGCGCGCGAGGTCCTGAGGTCAACCCCCGGTACCCACAAAAAAAAAAAAAAAATAATAATAATAATAATAAATAAATAAAAATTAAAAAAATAAAAATATCCAGTTGAGGGCCGGTGATATGGCTCAGCAGCATAAGCGCCTGCTGGCAAGCGCGAGGTCCTGAGTTCAACTCCCGGTACCCACATTAAAAAAAAAAAAAATCCAGTTGAGGGGATGACAGATTCACCTACCCAGGGCACTAGCCCCCCTCAGTGTGTTCTGTACATGGATAAGAAAAAAGAAAGAAGGAAACCCTGGGAGGATCCATAGCAGTGAACAGGGGTAATCATTAGGGGGTAAAATTATGGCCACATGGTGGCACATGTCTGTACTCCCACCACTGTGGGAGGCTGAGGCAAGAGAATTGAAAGTTTGAGCCCAGCCTAGGCAGTTTAGCAAGAGCTTGTTTCAAAAAATAAAAAGGGACTGGGGTTTTAGCCCAGTATGAAGGACGTGAGTTCAATCCCTAGTACTGGATAAAAAAAAAAAAAAGAACTTTTACTTTCTGTCTTAAGGACCTTATTTCTACCTTAAATATTTCTCTAGTGTTATTTATTTATTTATTTATTTATTTTACTGGGGATCAAACTCAGGTGCTACCTCCCACTGAGCTACATCCTCATCCCTTTTTATTTTTTATTTTGAGACAGAATCTTGCTAAATTGTCTAGGTTGACCTGAAACTTCAGATCCTCCTGCCTCGACCTCCTCAGTAGCTGGGATTACAGCTATGCACCACTGAGCCGCGCCTGGCTCTCCAGTGTTTTGTTTTGGTTTCAGTTTTTTGTTTTTTGAGGCAGGGTCTCACTGTGTAGTTCAGGTGGGCCTTGAGCTCATATGTAGCTCATGCTGGCCTCAAACTCATGGTGATCTTTGTGTCTCAGCTTCCCAAGTTCTGGGATTAGAGGCGTGCACCCGCACTTGGCCATCTAGTGTTTTTTAAAAGACACTGTGGGGGCAGGTGAGATGGCTCAGCGGCTTAAGCGCCTGCCCGGCAAGCGCGAGGGCCCGAGTTCGACTCCCGGAACCCACATACAAAAAAGGGGCCAGTGATATCGCTCAGCGGCACAGGCGCCTCCTGGCGTGCGAGGTCCTGAGGTCGACCCCCCGGTACCCACACACAAAAAAAAAAAGACACTGTGGGTAAGAATGTGACATGGCATATCCACTTCAAAAAACAATTTCTTAAAAAGTTAAACATATACCTACCATATGATCCAGCTATTTCACTCATAGGTAATTACCAAAGAGAAATAAAAGCAAGTGTCTATAAAAAGATTTGCACTTTCATACCAACTTTACTTTTTGTTTGTTTGAGGCACAGTCTCACTATGTAATTCAGGTTGGCCTTGAACTCACTTTGTAGCTCAGGCTGCCCTCAAACTCATGGCGATCGATCTTCCTGGCTCAGCCTCCTAAGTGCTGAGATTACAGGCGTGCACCATCACGGCTGGCCAGCTTTATTTACAATTGCCTAAATCTGCAAATAATGCATAGATCCATTAACAAGTGAATGGATGAACAAACTGGTGCATCCACACGACAAAACTGTTCCTAGTAATGGAAGGGAATGTTGGTGCACACATTGGCACAGATAAATCATAGAATAATTATGCTAAATGAAAAGATTCAGGCAGAAAATAAAAGAGTACATACCATATGTTTCTATTTTACATAAAATCCTGGAAAGTACAAACTAATCTGTAGTGACAGAAAGAAGATTAGTGTTGTCCTGGGGATGTAGGGGCAGGTAAGGAGGGCTGGGAGGAGATCACAGAAGGTCTGAGGAAATGTTTTGGGACTGTGGACATGTTCACCATTTTCACACGTGCACCTCCAGAGATGGGTGAGTACATAACTGGGTGGATGCCAAAACACCAAATTGTACATTTTATGTCAGGTTTACTATTTGTCAATCATAAAAGGAAGGAAAGGAGGGAGGGAAGTAGGAAGAGATGGAGGGAGAAAGAAGAGACAAACAGAAAGAAAGAAAGTCTGCTGTGCTGTTGGGGGCAGAAAAGCAATAAGGATAAATGCAAAGGTGCAACAGATAGAGATGTGTGCTCTCTGACTGCATAACATTTGCCTTCCAAATCTCCTCATTTCCCATCATTTCAGAGCAAGCAGAGCACATCAAATGTGCTCTTACTCAAGATTGTCTGTTCCGCTCTCTCTCCCTTCCCCCCATGAAAAGCAAATGAAGTGGGATCCCACTGAGGCTGACATGGGGTCAGATATGGTTTCCTTATCTCCCTTGTTCCATGATGGCCCCACTGTCTCTCCCCACAGGCTACAGGCTTCGAGGAATGCTATGACACGTTTACTTTGGAGCTAGCTTTGGCCAGTAACTACATTCTCCATTCAGGTCAGAATCACCCCATAGGAGATAGGCCCTTCCAAAATAGCTGGAGCTCCAGCCCTCCCTTCAAATGCTTGGGCTGCTCTAACAGAGAGGGCAGGGGAGGGGCTAAAGCCCACAAAGAGCATTTTTTCTTGGGTTTCCCTGGAGGCAAAACTGGGAACACTCCCGTGCTGGGTGTAGTGGTGCATGCCTGCAATACCAGCACTCAGGAGCCTGAGGCAGGAGGATGGCTACCACTGAGGCCAGTCTGGACTGCATAACAAGATCCTGACTCAAAAACAAACAACAAACAAACAAAACTGGGAACACTCCTGGCTACAGGAAGCTCATTGATAAGCAACAAGAAAACAATTAGAACATGGTTGGCCAAGCCTTAAGGACGTCTTGGTGGGTCTCCTGTACACCAGGTGCAAGAGGTTTGATTTTTTTCCCCCTATACTTTTTGGGGTGATGGGTATGTTCACTTTTTGTGTGTGTGGGTGTGTGGTACTAGAGATGAACCCAGACCCCCTTTACACTGAGCCATTCTAAATTTTTAATTTTGAGACAGGGTCTTACTTAGTCATTAGATTGTTCAGTCGCTGGGCTCAAAAGTGTGATCCTGCCTCAGTCTCTCAAGGTGCTAGGATTACAGGTGTGCATCCCCACACCCAGCTTCTATATACATATATATTTTTTCTTTTTTATAATGCATGTTAGCAATGCAGAATAGCGAGGTTTGTTTTGGAAAATTGGTATATGGGCCAGGCAGAGTGGCACACATCTGTAATCTCAGTACTCAGGAGGCTGAGGCAGGAGGATCACTGCAAGTTCAAGGCCAGCTAGGGCTACAAAGTGAGTTCAAGGCCAGCCTGAACTACATAGTGAGACCCTGTCTCAAAAAGACCCCCCAAAAAAATTGGTATATGCATTCAGCATATCTTGACCATTTTCAATCCCATTACCTCCTCTTTCCTACCTTGTTTTTCTCGTTGGCACACATCCCTTCCTAGTGTGTAGCGTATCAGCTACACACGCGATATAATTTATTTATCTTGTTTATACTCTGACTTCCCAAACAGCTCCAGGAAGATACCACTGCCTAGAATGTGCCTGGCCTGCTGCAAGTGCTTGTTAAATACCTGACATCATGCAAAGGAATGAATCCTTCATCCTTGCTGGAGGTTTTAGATTGGAAGTGAGGTTCTTCTTAGTCTTGTGACATTCATCGTGTTATCCAAGTGTTCAAAAAAAGAGCCATAGCATCTGTGCTTCTCAGGTCATCAGCAGAGCCTAAGAGAGAAGTGTGGCTGTACAGGGAAAGAGCCACCTTCATTATGGTTTGCATCTCATATGTTCCAGAGAGACGCACTGTGCTCAAGGGCTGGCTGCTGATGGGATGTGGAGGAATGATTGCCTCGTGAGGGCTTTCCCTTCACAGTAGGTCCATCCACTGATGAGACCATAATTCGATGACTTATTGGGAGGTGACGGAAACAGGAGGTGGGGTCCATTTGAAAAAAGTGGGTCTTGGAGCTGCACCTGGGTTCTGTACCTGGTCCCCAACCTCTTCCTCTCGGGCTTTCTCACCCTCTGCTCGGCATATGCATTCAGCATATCTTGACTTGCTGTGAAGCTGAGCAGCTCTCCTCTGCCGCCCTCTCCCACCACAATGTTCTGTCTCACCACGGGCCTCAAGCAATGGAGCCAGCTGACCATGGACAGAACCCTCTGAAACTGTCAGCTGAAATAATATTTTCTCCTCTAAATTGATTTTCTCAGGTATTTTGTCACAGTGATGAAAAGCTGACTAATACACTTAAATGCTCCAGAAAGTTTCTGAGGGTCTGCTCCATGCCAGGCGGGATGCCAGGCACGGAAGGGTGCGGGCATGTATCAGAAACTCCTGCCCTCTGGGAGCTGCAACCTAACTGAGACAGACGTGGCATGAAGAGTAGCATGAGTCATAGCTCTGATCTACCATCGACCGAGCTAATTACTTTACATTGTTCCATGCTACCCTTATAAGCTAGGCTCCACCAGCAGCCCTATTTTACACACAGGGAAATTGCAGCAAGAGCTTAAGAAAATGCCTACTCCACCCCTAGATATATGCCCAAGAGACGTGAAGACATATGTGCACACAGAGACTTACATATGAATTTTTTAGTGGGTTTCCATTCTGGAGATGGAAACCAGGGCCTCGCACATGCTAGACAAATGCTCTACTACTGAGTTACATCTCCAGCCATTTTTATTTCATTTTGAGACAGGGTCTGTCTAAATTGCACAGGCTGGCCTCAAACTTGCAATCCTCCTGCCTCAGCCTCCCAAACAGCTGGGATTATAGGTGTGTGCTACCATACCTGCTTCCTAGATGGATGCTTAGAGCAACATTATCCATGATAGCCAAATGGCAGACATGTCCCAAATGTCCATAGGTAGATAAATGTAGTACAGCCTAACAAAGGAATATTATTCAACCATAAAAAGAGATGAAACACTGATGCACGCTACAACTCTGATGAACCTCAAACTAACCTAAGTGAAAGAAATTAGACACAAAAGATCACATGTACTCTGAATTTTCTATGGTAGATCCATAACAGGCAAACCCAAAGAGCTTGGCAGCACAGTCAAGGTCACCAAGGAAGGGGTGAGGGAGGATAGAGAGTGACTACTCAGTGAGTTCGGAGTGTTTAGTAGGCAGTGAAAATGCTTTAAGACCAGGGTGAGCTGGCGGCTGCACAACACTATGATTGTACACTTAAAATGGTTCATTGTACATCATGTGAATTGTACCACAATTTAAAAAAGAAAGAAAAAGGGAAAGGAAAAGAAAGAAACAAGGCCTGGTGTTGTAAATAGTAGAGGCTGGAACTAGGTCCTAAACCTGGGCAGTGCAATCTGTGACCTTAGGAACTGTTTTTTTGTTTGTTTGTTTTTGGTTTTGGTACTGGAAATCAAACTCAGGACCTTGTGCTTGCCAGGCAGGTGCTGTGCCGCTGAGCTATATCCCCGGCCTGTTTTGGTTTTTTTGAGGCAGGGTCTCACTATGTAGCACAGACTGGCGTTGAACTCCTTTATGCAGCCCGGGCTGGCCTCAAACTCACAGAGATCCTCCTGTCTCAGCCTGGGATCGCAGGTGTGTGCCACCACACCCAGCCATTGGAATTGTAAATCTTCATGTTAGTAGTTTATTTTCAGTTCTGGGATCTGTAATTGATTCTTTTTTATAGTTTCTAGTTTTCTGCTGGAATTCTTGTTGCCTAGTTTGCAAATATATTAATCACAGCTATTAGAGTCCTCCTTCAAAGCCGGGGCAACTCCAGACTTCAGCCTCACCTTTCTGGCCATCTCCAGGTGTTGCTGGCAGGGAATTTGCCCAGCTGTGGCCACTGTGGTGAGGCCAAAAACACCTGCACCCCCTCCCCCAGGGCTCTTCTGCCTAGGTAGACAATGGCTTGAAAATTATTGAAAAGCAGCTGGGCATGGTGGTGTACGCCTGTAATCCCAGCACTTGGGAGGCTGAGGCAGGAGGATCACCATGAGTTTGAGGCCAGCCTGGGCTACATAGTGAGTTCAAGGCCAGCCTGAACTGCATATTGAGACTCTGTGTCAAAAAAACAAAACAAAACAAAACAAAAGTGAAATGTCTAGGTTGGCAAAACTGCAGCTTTTTGTTTTTTGGGTGTTTTTTTTTGTTTGTTTTTTTTTTTTTTTTTTAAGACAGGCTCTTGCTATGTAGTTCAGGCTGGCCTTGAATTCACTATGTAGCCCAGGCTGACCTCAAACTCACAGTGATCCTCCTGCCTCAGACTCCCGAGTGCTGGGTTTACAGGCATGCACCACCACAGCTGACTGCAGTTTTTTTTTTTTTTTTTTTTTTTGGTGGGTACCGGGGGTCGACCTCAGGACCTCACGTGCCAGCAGGTGCCCATGCCGCTGAGTGATATCACCGGCCCCTTTTTTGTATGTGAGTTCTGGGAGTCGAACTCGGGCCCTCGTGCTTGCCAGGCAGGTGCTTATGCCGCTGAGCTATCTCACCAGCCCCTGACTGCAGTTTTTAAAGCTGTGTTAACTGGGCCGGTGAGATGGCTCAGCGGCTTAAGCGCCTGCCCGGCAAGCGCGAGGGCCCGAGTTCGACTCCCGGAACCCACATACGAAAAAGGGGCCGGTGATTTCGCTCAGCGGCACGGGCGCCTGCTGGCGCACGAGGTCCTGAGGTCGACCCCCCGGTACCCACCAAAAAAAAAAACAAAGCTGTGTTAATTATTTACTTATTTTGGGGATGTTTTCCCCTATTTCATCCCAAGAAACACTCATTGTAGTATCTTAAGGAAATTACCTTTTAGATAAGGGTAAGAGCTCCTGTCTGTTGAGTGCTTCAAAGGGGCCAACCCTTTTAAGAAGCTTACAGATGTTAACTCACTTTGGTTCTCATGAAAAGCCTGAGCACAGGCAGGGGATTGACCTCAGTGATGGAACACTTATCTAGTGTGTGTAAGACCATGGGTTTGACCCCTAGCACCTCAAAGGAAAAAAGAAAGAAAAAAAGCCTAGAAGCAGGTTTTGCCACCTCTGTGGCTGTGACTGAAGGAGCCAAGGCCCAGAGAGCTGAAGACACTGGCCCAAGGACACACAGGTCATGTGAAGTGGAGCAGAGACGTGAACCCAGGTCCAACCACCTCCTCGGCATTGTTCATTCTAACGTAAGAGCAAGGAATGAGCAATCTTTTTTTTTTTTTTTTTTTTTTTAATATGTGGGTACCGGGAGTTGAACCCAGGACCTCGCACTTGCCAGGCAGGCACTTATGCCACTGAGCTATATCACTGGCCGTTTGCAATCTTAAGAAACCAGAATGTCCACATTTGAGAGGGCAAGAAAGCCAGAAAAAGTTTGCCAATACCATGAAGAAAATGGCTAATAATTTAGGAAAAAGAAAAGAAAAGAAAAGAAAATGGCTAATGAAGAAGAAGCAGTGATCTGGAGACAAGAATAGAGTTCCAAGTTCCGTTCGATGGGCCCTGGCTTTGAGGACATGGGACTTAACCTCTCTGGACACAGTATCTTCCTCTGTAAAACGAGACTGATGAAGGTACTGGGCTCGGGCTGTCAAGGACTCCTGCCACCAGCCCCTAACCCTCCTCCCCTCTCCAGGGGAAGCAAAGCTCCTTCCTGCCAGGGGACATTTGGGTTGGGGAGAGGCGAACAGGGCTTCAGCCTTCTGGGCCACACATACAGGGGCCGCATCCTACTCTTGGAGGAAACTCAACTTGGGCACCAGGCCCTGCAATGGGGAAGAGCAGAGAGAGCACCTTCACAGGCCAATTGAAGATCCCCTGTGAGTCCCTGTGCTCCTGTAGGGGAGCAGGATACTTAGCACACTGTTACCCCAAAGCCTAAAGGGCTCCTGAAAGTGACAGCGCTAGAGCCTCAGGGCTCGCTCTGTCTTTCTACCAACACGTATTCATTGAGGGTCATCTGTCATTCAGGACACTCCTGGTGGGTAGTGGCAGAAACCTAGATTAAACTCCTAAAACAGAAAGTGAAAGCCAGGTGTGATGGTACAGGTCTGTAATCCCAGCACTCTGGGAGGCTGAAGCAGGAGGATTGCAAGTTCAGGCTGCCTGGGCAATGTTTAGTGATTTAGTGAAACTTTGTATAAAAATAAAAAATAAAACAAAATAAGGGCTGAAAGCCCTGGGTTCACCCCCCTGGACTACAAAGGGGGGAAGGGGTTAAGGGTCCCAGTGACCAGATCATCTAGGCGACAGTTCTGACATGTCTGGCTCCAGTGTCCTAGGCGGCATCAGCACCATCTGCTCACTGCATCCTGGTCTTTGCCACTCTGTCAGCTTCCTTCAGAGGCAGGCCCTTCCCCTGTGGTGACAGAGACGAGGACCGTGCCAGGCCAAGCCCTCAGCAACCCCGGCAGAAGGGGAAAGTCCAGGGCTGCTGCTACTGGCTCTGGTGGCCTGGCTGGCCCCGCAGTCAGAGGGAGACGGCTTTTCATCAGCCGGCCCCACCTCTAACACTGACTCAGGCACGAGGGGGCAACCAGCCCTTGGCTGCTGCTGTGGGGTCATACATGGCCAATTTGCCAAACCCTACCCTGCCCCAGGCATGTTCTGAGGGCTTCAGGTATATATATATATATATATATATATATATATATATATATATATATTGTGTGTGTGTGTGTGTGTGTGTGGGTACCAGGGGTCGACCTCAGGACCTCCTGCGCCAGCAGGCGCCCGTGCTGCTGAGCGATATCACCAGTCCCTTTTTCCATATGTGGGTACTGGGAGTCGAACTCAGGACCTCGCACTTGCCAAGCAGGCACTTAGGCCACTGAGCTATCTCACCAGCCCTGGGCTCCAGGTATATTTAAGCCTCACAAAATCCAGTTCTCCCAGTCAGGCAGGTGAGAAAACAGGCACAGAGAGATCATGTTACTTGCCCCAAATCACACAGTGGGGAGAGAGCAAGGCTGGGCCCCCAACTCAAGCACTTATGACTGCAGGCCCTCCTTCCTAGCCACTGCACCTCTCAGCGCCTAGCATTTCACCCTCCACCCCTGTCCTTTGCCAGACTGAATCTTTCTCAGTTGCTCAAAGGACAAAGCTTTCTTTCACCTCCTGGGCTTCCTCTGCACTAGCTGCTCCCTTTGGTCAGCACCATCCCTTTCCTTCTATTTATTTGGGTTTTTTTTTTTTTTTTTATATGTGGGTACCAAGAGCCGAACTCAGGACCTCGTGCTTGCCAAGCAGGCGCTTATGCCGCTGAGCTATATCACCGGCCCTGTTTGTTTATTTAGCAGCAATATCCTTTTCTTTCTCTTTTTTTTTTGAGACAGAGTCTCACCATGTCGTTCAGGCTGGACTTGAACTCACTATGTAGTCACAGCTGGCCTCAAACTCACGGCAATCTTCCTGCCTCAGCCTCCCAAGTGCTAGGCTCACAGACCTGCACCACCACACCTGGCCTATCAGTAATATCCTTTTTGTTTGTTTTGGTATGGAGGATTGAGCCCAGGATCTTCTCACTGAGCTACATCTCCAGCCCTTTTTTATTTTTTATTTTGAGACAGGGTTTCACTAAGTCACTGAATTGCCCAGGCTGGGCTTGAAGTCATAATCCTCCTGCCTCAGCCTCCCAGAGATTCCAGGCATGCACCATCATGCCCTGCCAGAACAAGAATATTTTGAAGGGATACTATCCTGCCTACCACAGGGGTCAGATGTGCAGACTCTGAGCCAGAGGGCTTCTCTAGAACCGCAGTAGTTCAACCTGTAACTTGTTATGCAACCAAAGTTTTGATGTCCCTGAGCGGCAGAGTATAGAGGTCAGGCTGTGGCTGAGCACAATGGTGTGAGGGCTGAGAGCAGCTCAGGCAGCCAGTCCAGGGAGCAGCTCTGTGAAATGCAGATGGCCATGGTCCCTACTCACAGCACCCTGGGCTGTCACAGGATTAAGTGAGTAGAGACTAAAAGTGTAAAGCCCAGTGAAAGTGATGGGTAGAGATTGGCAGTGGGTACTGTGCTAGGGCTGGGGTGGGGGTCAGTGGCAGAGTGCTTGGCTAACTGCCTAAGGGTCTGGGCTCCCTCCCTAGCAACGCAAAGAGTTTTAAAAAGAAATGCTATCTTAGTTTGGGTCCCCAGTAGATCTTGAGTCCAAGGTTCAAATGCAAGGCATTTCTAGGCATTCATTCTGGAGGTGATCCCCGATGGTCCTGGCAGAGGAGGTGGGCGAGAAAAAGGCAGAAGCCCACAGAGGGTGCATGAATGAGCTTATAGGCAGCTGGAGCTGACCCCACAGAGGAGCCACCTGCCCTGGAGCCGCCTAAAGTAGGGGAACTGCGGGATTCACTCAGTCTGACTTGGGGACTGGGGAGAGGAGAGGCACCACTCCAGGCCTCTGTCCTGCCACATGTGTGGGCTGAGCCGGCTCCGGTAATCAGAGAAAGTCCTCAGGCACAGGATCACAGTGCTGGCAGATGGCCTAAACCAGGCCAAAGGCTCTGGGTAGCCACAGAGGGTGTGCTGCCGACATCAGCCCTGCGCCCCCCAGGAACCCTGATCTCAGGACACAAAGCAGATCCTCAGTAGAGTGTCTCGGCTACCTTGCAAATGGACTGGGCCAGAATCGAGGCCAGAGCCTTTGGGGCCCTCTGGTCAGCGGGGAGAGGCTTTTCACCAACTTCCCTGACTTTCTCCAGCGCTCGGGATCTGTCTGGTCAGGCTGAGGTGGAAGCAGTGGCAGAGCCCCACAGATGCAGGCTGGTCTCCCCTGTAGGTGGCTGTGATGCCCACTCAGCAGCCCAGTGTCCGGGACCCAGAGGAAAACTGGGTCAGTGGATGAATTCCTGGTCAGGCCTGAGCCGCTGGGGATACCAGTCACAATCCTTGCTTTGCCCAGGGAACAGAGGAGCCACGAAGTGTCTGGGGTGGGTCACACAGTGGAAAGTAGGCCTGTGGAGACTGTGTGGTTGCGGGTGGAGGACAGAGTGTGTGGCTTTCTGAGCTCTGGGATCAGATAGTCAGGGTGGACATGGGAAAGGGGGAGAAGTCCCCAGAGACAGGGGAAGGCCAGGTTTCCTCAGCATTTGAACCCGGAGGCCTCACATGCTTGGCCCCACAGTGGGGAGAAACAAAGGTTTCTCCTGGTTCAGGAAACAGGCCGGGCCTGGGTCTGGGGCCCAGGGTTGGTTAGAACATGAGGCCAGAGCTCTGGGACACTGTACCCCCCACTCGACCCACACCCCTGTATCTTCCCAGTCCTCTCTCTGCTCTAAACCCTGAGGGACTCAGCTAACAGAATGTGGCCTGTTGCCCGGAGCCTGGGATTTGGGACACACCTTGACTTTAATACGTGAACTTCCAAAATGAGGCCTTTCTTGAGGTGCTGCTCCAACCCCGGGACCCAACCTACATCCATGACCTGTACACATGACCTCATCCAATTTCTGAGAGGCAGAGGAGGAGGATTCAGTGTCACCTTGTAATCTCCCTGATCCAGGAAAGTCTGCAGTCAAGAGCTGGGTTCTAATCCCATCTCTGCCAGCTGTGTGACTGTAGACAAGTTTACCTAATCTAATCTCTGTGAGCCTCTAACACCTTCCTTTTGGTAAATGAGTTGATCATAACAGTGCCTATCTGGTGGAATTGTGATGACTAAACATGTAAAGCGCTCAGTGCAGAGTTCTGAGCGGGAAACCATCAAGTGCTCTATCTAATATGTGTTATCCTATTAATTCTGCTAATAACCCAAGCCATGCTCACCTAGTCCCTATATGTCCCCTTCGGAGGAAATCATCTTACTGTGATGGGTTGTAACCTCCTGCTTACTTTTCCCTAGAAGCCTCCTGAGCCAGCAACTAGGACTCATTCATCATTCATCATTCCAGCATAGCACATATTTTAGGTGCTCTAAAAGTGTTCTTTTTGAAAGAATTCTTGTTTGGCAGACCAGGAAGCTAGGGATGGAGGGTCTCAGAGACATATTCATGGCTCCTCAGTAATGAGGGGGCTCGACATAGCATCCAGCCCATACCATGAATAGGTGCAAAACTTAAGCACCTTCTGTATGTTAGGGCTTTGGCTGGGGACCAAGGAGAGACAGAAAAGCCACAAACCCTCAATACTGTCCTTGAGGACATAATGGGACTCATTATCTTTCAGAGAGGAAAAATCTAGAAATATCTACACTTTACAAGGCATTACATACACACAAGGGCTCACTTCTTTGGTTCAGCCTAATGTCCCTACACCTGGCACATAGTTAATACTCAGGAAATATTCATTGAATCAATAAGTAAAACAAAAAGGGAGCGATTGTTGCTAATAGTAGAATAACAGTTGGTGACACGTTTTGGCATATGACCCTGGAGTGTGATGTGACCTCACTGGATTCTCGTGACATCTTGCGAGGAAGGCAACGCTGTGTGCCTGCTGCATTTTTGTCTGTTTTGCTATACTAGGGGTTGAATCCAGGGGTGCTCTTCTACTGAGCTGTAGCTCCAGCCCTTTTTATTTATTTATTTTATTTTGAGACAAGAGTCTTGCTAAACTGGCCAGTATGGGGCTCAAACTTGCAATCCTCCTGCTTCAGCCTCCCAGAGGGATGGGATTACAGGCATTGCTACCATGCCTGCAATGTCCTTTTTTTTTTTGCAATGTCCATTTTAGAGACAAGAATAATGAGCCTTGCTGGGCTTTGTGGCACACACCTGTAATCCCAGCACTTGGGAGGCTGAGGCAGGAGGATCACTGCAAGTTCAAGGCCAGCCTGGGCTACATAGTGAGACCGTGCCTCAAAAAACAAAAAACAGGGTCGGTGAGATGGCTCAGCGGTGTAAGCGCCTGCCTGGCGAACACGAGGACCCGAGTTCGACTCCCGGAATCCACATACGAAAAAAGGGCCGGTGATATCGCTCAGTGGCACGGGCGCCTGCTGGCACGCAAGGTCCTGAGGTTGACCCCCAGTACCCACAAAAAACAAACAAACAAACAAACAAACAAACAATAATGAAGCAGGGCGTGGTACACACACCTGTAATCCCAGAGCTTGGGAGGCTGAGCCAGGAGGATCGCTGTGAGTTCAAGGCCAGCTTTGGCTACATAATGTGTTCAAGGCCAGCCTGAACTGCATAGGGAGACCCTGTCTCAAAAAAAAAAAAAAAAAATAATAATAATAATACTAAGGCTTAGGGAGGGGAGGAGACTTCCCAAGGCCACAGGGCTGGGGAGGGGAAAAGCTGGGCCTGCGATTCAGATCTGTGTTTGAAATGAGCTTCATACAAAGGTTAAGGGGTACAGAGATGGGTGTGGAGTGCAGGAGGAACGGCATGGGCAGAGGTGTGGCAGGAAGAGTGTGGCCACCAATGTGTGAGGAGTCTCTGTGGAGGGTAAAGAATGAGGAGGCTACTTGCACCTGAGGAAACAGGTGCAGCAGGCAAGCAGAATACCATGGAGGTGAGAAGCATAGGTTCTGCCGCCAGCTCCTCCCGGCGCAAGGCCCACATTTGCTACCTAGGGGCTGTGCGACCCGCGCCAGTCACTTGGCCTCTCGGCCCTAGCATCTTTCCCTTCACAATGGACACGACGCTAGCTCCCGTCTAGAGCCACTGCGGAGATGAAATGCTATCATGACTGCCAAGGGCCCAGTCTAGGGAAAGGGCTTGATAAGTGACTGCTGAGACCAGCCCACGGGCCTTTTCTCCTCCCCTTCACCTAGAGTGTCCCTTTCCTCCCTCAGCGCCCCTGGCCTGGTGGCTCAGCTTGCGTGTTCCCTGTGTCAGGGAGAACGTGGAGATCTCTGGGCACACACGCCGGCCAGTGCCACATCAGACTGCCCACTCAACCTCAGCCACAGCCACACGCTGCCCACTCCCGGTGATAAACAGACAGTGGGTGGGTGGGCGATGGATGGACAGATGGACAGAGAGGTGCGAGGCAGAGGCGCGACCTTCGTTCTGCAGCAGCGAGCAGCGCTGGAGCATGGGACACCCACAAGTGTGTGTGGCCTCAAGCCCAACAGTTCCGGGTCTGAAGGATCCGCATCTTGTCCCTGCCCAGGGTGCGATGTTTGCTCCACTTTTATTTCCACAAAGCAATTAACTGCAAACCATGTCAATCCAAGGAGACAGATTGTAGAAAGTCAAGCAGCCCTTCCCTCCCTGAGCAGGAAAAATTAACAAGATCTTGCCCCTGTCCTATGGCTGGAGTCAGGATCCTGGAGTTTGCATTCCCAAAAGCTCACAGTTCCAGTTTTTGTTTTCCTTTTATATGTAACAAAGCTCTACTCACAAGCCTTATCTCTGACCTACGGTTTCTGTGACCTCTTCTACACTTTGTGCTCCTAAAAGTTAACTTCCACTGAGTTGCCATCATAATGTACACTGCCCTCGATTTTATTTTCATTTGCCATCTTAGGCTTCCACAAAGCCAGGTACTACTTGTTTGTCCAACTGCTGGTGACTGTGGCCAGGCCCTAGCTACAAAGCGTGGAATTCACTTCCCACCCTCACAGTGGGATAGTGGGTCTCACCAGTCCAAGCAACCCTGTGGCTGGGTGCAAAACAGTGTGGTCACAGAGCTGCCTTTGTGTAAAAAGGTGGAGCAAAATATACGTGATTGACCGTCCGTGCATAAATACCTCCGGAATGAGTCACATGAAAAAGGCAGCCTTGGAGACAGAGATGGCACACTGTTCTTGGGTATCTTACATTTCAAACCATGGCATTTTGTTTTTTGTTTAAGGTAACTCTTTTATTTTAAAAATAAAAATAAAGATTTCTAAATAAATAACTAGAGTTCCTCCTGGGGGTACAGACTAATTCCTCCTCTTTTCTACAAAAAGGTTGGGTTAGACTTATTGTCTCACTCCAGAAAGTACATATAGAAAGTGGAAAATAGGGCCGGTGAGATGGCTCAGCGGCGTAAGCGCCTGCCCGCCAAGCGCGAGGTCCTGAGGTCGACTCCCAGTACCCACAAAAAAAAAAAAAAAAAAAGAAAGAAAGTGAAAAATAGTTGCTTTTAGGTTGAGGATGTAGCTCAGTGGTAGAGCACTTGCCTAATACGTGTGAGACCCTGGTTCCATCCCCAGTCATGAAAAAAAGAACAGTTGCTTTCTATCTATGAAGAAGCCTGATAGGTGTCACCTGAATACCCGTTCAAGGCAAGACTGACTGGTGGGATCACCTCCCATCCCCCAATTAGGAGATAATGACAAGGTCTCACTATGTAGCACAGGCTCCTCCTGACTCAGCCTCTTGAGTGCTGGGATTATAGATGTGCCCCACCATGCCCGGCTTTGGTTTTGATTTTGGTGGTACTGGGGATTGAACCCAAGCCTTTTACACCGAGCTATATTCCTAGACCTTTTTTATTTTTTGAGACAGGGCTTCACTATATCACCAAATTGCCCAGGTTGGGCTTGAATTTGTAATCCTCCTGCCTCAGCCTCTCAGGGTGCTGGGATTACAGGTATGCACCAACACATATGGCTTGTGGTGTTCTTTAAAAAAAAAAAAAAAAAAAAAACACCTACAGCCCTGGTATCATGAGGAAACCATCAGGACCCAGATGGGGGGACATTCTACAAGATAGTTGGCCTGTCCTCCTCAAGACTGTCAAAGTCATGTTTTTCACGGAGGGACTGTCACAGACTAGAAGGGACTTGACAGCTCAGGTCTCAACCTGACAACCAGGTAACCTGTGTGGAATCTTGGAACAGAAAGAGGACATTAGAGGGAAAATAGCTGAAATCCAAATCCCATTCAGAATTCAGTTACAGCAATTTTTTTTTTTTTTTTTTTTTTTTTTTTTTTGGTTTGGTTTTTTGAGCCTATGTAGTCCAGGCTGGGTTTGAACACACTATGTAGTCCATGCTGGCCTCAAAAGATCCTCCTGCCTCAGCCTCCTGAGTGCTGGGATTACAGGCATGCACCACTCCACCTGGCATAGCCTCCTCTTTATGGTTTCCTTTATAAATTGTCCACATATCCTGCAGAAAGTTGCTATCAGCATGTGGGGCCGCCAGCAACACATTGCCTGGCCTGATTTTCTTGTGGCCTCAGACAAAATTCCTTCCAGGCTTGCCTGTTTGTGCTGGATGCTACTGCAAAGCCACTCCCCTGCTCCTCTCCCCAACCCCCAGTTTTTTTTCTGTTTCTGCTCACCTCCTGTGAAACCATCCAGTCGCTTTCCTGTTGCTCAGCCCTACCCAGCCCCAGATGAAGGCCAGGCCCGCCTCATACCTGCATCAGCATAACTGTGGGTGGAAATATAGGGAATGTCCCTTTCCTTCCCTGACTCATGAGGCCCCAGGATGACTTTTGTTTCGAGGTGAGTCCCTCACTGCTGAAGTCTTCACTGTCTGTGCACTCCTCTGGGGCAGGGTCAGTGTCCTTCTTTTTTTTCGGGGGGGTGGAAATGGCTCCAAGGTAAGGAGGTCTGAAGGCCTCCAATCTGCTATAGGTGAGCAAGATGCCAGCTCCAGTGGGGATAGTTTTCTGAATCACACTTTGCCCATCTGTAAAACGGGATAACGTCTGTCTCGTAAAGAACATGTACAAGCACTTTGCAAAAGGTGTGACCAAGCTTGGCGTGGTGGTGCACAGCTGTAAATCTGTAACACCACTGCTGAGGAGGCTGAGGCAGGAGGATTGCAGTGAGTTAGAGGCCAGCCTGGGCTACATAATGAGTTCAAAGCTAGCCCGAACTACATAGCGAGACCCTGTCTCAAACAAAAACAAACACAAACCAAAAGGTGTGATCAGAGCCTGGTGAAGTGGCACACACCTGTAATCCCAGCTGGTGGGGTGGAAAGAGCTGGGCTAGGAGGTGAGTTTTCTCAGGAAGTCTTGCTAGAGTGGGAACCTCGCCTTTCAGTAAGTTGCACTTCTGGTGATGGGGTTGGATTTGGTTGTTTTGTTTTGCTTTAGACAGGGTCTTTGCAGTTCAGGCTGGCCTTAGACTCACTATGTGGCCCAGGCTGGCCTCAGATTCATGGCAATCCTCCTGCCTCTGCCTCCTGAGTGCTGGGATTACAGGTGTGCACCACCATGCCTGGCTTAGGATTTGGTTTTAGAGGGTGAGTGGGTGTGCGTCAGAAGTAGGTCCTACCCCTTTCCTGCAAGTGGCAGGAGGACAGAGGATGGATTTGGGCTGTGCTGGACACAAGCCACAGTTGAGTGTGTTCCCCACAAGAGGAGAATAAATCAATGAAACGGGCTGAAGGCCCCCGCCGTTCTCCTGATCCCTGCTAGATCTAGGCTGAGTCTGACCAGGGGGACCAGTTACTCCTTTGGGTCTCTAAATGATGGGATTTTGAGAGGCAGGGACACTTGCTTCTAGTCGAGAGCTCCTCCTAGGGGTCTCTGAGAAGGGAAAAGCAAAGTGAGTGGGACCAGAAAGTGCTCAGATCCCAGCCTGGGCCTCAGCTTGGGCCTGAGTCCCACTTGGCAGCTGGCCAGCTCCCTCCCCTGGCCCTGACCTTGCCCTGCACACTGTCTCTAGCTGAAGCCCCACCCAGCCCTGCCCACCCCACCTGCACACCTTTGCCCCCCACCTGAAAGCACACCCCTCCCAAAGCACCAATCCATTCCCACCTGGCCAGGGTCAAGGCCGCCCCTCCCAAGGCACCCCTCCCCACCCCCAGCCACACCAGCTCCTCTGTGCTCACTCTCCTCTGAACACCTGCAGCTCAGCAGGCCAGGGCACAGCCAGCGTTCCCAAGCCCTCCTTGGTTTATGTGATCACCTCCTCCACTGTCACCATCTAGGTTCAATGTTAGCTAGGAAAGCGCAGTGTTAGCTAGGTAGTACATGGCTGAGAGTGATAGAGAGACCTGAGTTCAAATCCTGACTCCACCAGTGTGGATAGAGGTGAGGATGGTGTTGTGGGTTTTTTGAGAGGATGCTGACCAGAGGCTGCTGATATTATAGTTGTTGTTGCTTTTGTTATGACTCGAGATGGAAGAGGAGGAACCTGGACAGATACAGCAATGCAGATGATGGCAGCAACTCAGATATAGCGCTCATCATGTTCTGGGCAACACTCTAAGAGCTTCGTGTAAAGTCATTTAATTATCATGCTCTTCCTGGGATGGTGGTGTTATTATTGTCATCCTGATAGACAGGAGGAAACTGAGGTGCACAGAAGGTTGAGTGATTTTCCTACCATCGCACAGGTAGTAACAAGTGGAGCTGGGATTTGAACTCAGGCCATCTGGTTTCAAGGCTGTAGCCTGGCCCACCAGCCATGCTGTCTCTCAGCCACCACCTCACTGCCCTTTCCTTTGCAGCCTGGACTGGGCACTACCAGTCTCATCAAGTTGGGGGTATGTGGCCCACTGCCAGAGGAAGAAGCCCTTTGTCGTTAGATACTTTTACTTTCCAGGTAGCTAATACAGTGGTGCCTCGGTTTACAAACTTAATTTGTTTTACGATTTTGGGGAAGGTGGCCACGCTTGTGTTTGTGTGAGGAAGACAGCCACAGTCACGTTTGTTCCCCGATGTTATGAACAGGAGCAAAATTTTGCCAAACTCTTTTTTGTTTGTGAACTGAACTGTTTGCAAACAGAAGCATTTGTGAACTGAGGTATTACTGTATGTACTAAACAAAAAGCATGCTCCAGGGATTATGCAAAGGATTAAAGCATCTCATCTAATCCTTAACACAACCCTTTGGGTTAGGCACCACTGCTATCCCCATGCCGCCAATGGAACCGTGCTCAGACAGCTTGAGTAACTTGCTTGGAGTCACGTAATGTGACTTGGCAGTGCGGGGATTTGAGCTCAGCTTTGTGCTGTTTTCCTCTCTAATGGAGGCAGACGGGTCCCTTCCTGCAAGGTATGTTCAGAGCCTACTTGGTTCTTATCTCATCTGGATGCAACCTACAGTTCACAACAGCAGGTTTGGAGCAGTTGGGCATGGAGAGGCTTGGCTACCCAAGGATAGGATGAGGTGAAGGTGAGTCGACCTCTCATCTGCTGTTCCACACCCCCACCAACCCAGGCAGAAAGAGGCAAGCTCTACTCTTGATTTCTGAAAAGCTTGGTTTTCCCAGAAGGCAGGATGAGGAGGAAGCAGCTTAACTTTCCAGTGACTATCTGGGGAGGAGGTGTCAGCCCAGTACCTTGGTGGGTGTCACCCTCCACCCTTGGTGGAGTCAGGGGTGGACAAGGTGACCTCGTGGGAGTCTCTCCTCTAGGCCTGAGCACCTTAGAGGATTAAGGCCCCAGAGACTTGAAAGTGGCCAGGCGTGGTGGTGCACTCCTTCAATCCTAGCACTTGGGAGGCTGAAGCAGGAGGATCACCATGAGTTCAAGGCCAGCCTGCATTACAAAGCAATACCCTGCCACAAAAAAACAAAAACCAAAAACCAAAGCAAAAAATAACAACAACAACAAAAACCAGACATGGAGATGGCTTTAGCCACAATGGTGGTAGCATTCCATCAATGTTGGAGGCAGAGCCAACTGCGGGTTCTGGCAGATTTTGTATGGTTATTCTGCTCACTCCCACTTCTGTCCCAAATCATCATGGTTGGGTACCATGTTCTGCAGACAGATTTGTTCGGTTGGTTGTTGAAGGAGTCTGACCACCGCCATTCATGTTAAATACCGCCCCCCTTGCTGTGCTTGAGTACCTGCTAGAAATGTGTAATAATAATAATGGGTTGATAAGCCCAGTAATCATAGCTGCAGCCCATAACTCCCATCATTATTCAGCCTTGACAAGTAACGACAACTCCCTGTGTGTTCTCAAGCCTTGTCCCTAACTGGTAACCACAACTCCTTTTCACTGACCTCCCCCAACACCTTATGCCCATGACCCCATAAAAACCCTTATAGCCTGTATGAGAGTAGCTGGTCTGGTCTCTAGTGCAGAGTGGTCTCTCTCAGGTTTGTTCTGAAATAAACCTGTCCTGTGAGTTCGTACCTCTGTTTCTTTTCCTTTTTCCTAACAGTTGTTAAACTAAAAAAGACAAAAAAGCTCTGGAGATAGTGGTGATGGTTCCACAAGTATGTGAAGTGTACACTGAAGAAAGGCTGCAATTCAGACCACAGTAGCACATGCCTAAAATCCCAGCACTTGAGAGGCTGAGACAGGAGGATTTCTGTGAGTTTGAGGCCACAGGGAGTGGGGTGAGGAATCTAGGAGGGGTTCCTGGAGATAATTTGTTGAATCTGTAAACAATAGGCCTTTGGCCAGGATCCCATAAGGCAACTGTCTTCCCAAGAGAACAGGGGAAGAGGGATGGGTAGAAGGGGGTAGGGGCTGGGAAGGATTTCATAGGGAGGTGGAGCCCTCACACACTATCTGCTTTGCCCCATCCTGGAAGTCCCCATGGGCCCTTTGGCCCAGACATTGGTTTTGGCCTCTCCTGAGCTGGGCAGGCTGAGAGCAGATGACAAAGCCTGGAGCTTCTTGAGCACAGATACTCAGAATGGCTGCTGTGTTCTCTGGGCAGGGACAGTCTCCAGGCCTCTGTTCTGGACAAGAGGGAGTGTCCTCTATGCTGAGGCCACCAGCAACTCAATTCCTAAGCCAGGACCTGCTTGGCTGGACCCAGGACTTGTTGGTTCACAAGCCTGATTACTCATGTAGCTCTGGGTTACAGACTTAGCCACATCCGTCATTTACTAGTGTGTGATGTCAGCTCACCCTGCTGAGCCTCGGTTTTCTCTTCTCTGGAATGGAAGCGTTCATTGTGCTGCCTTCCCAGCATCCCTGGGAGGATATGGGGACAAGGCCCTCACAGGCAGTACCTGGCAGTGCTGATGGCTAGTCAGGGGTTAGGAATGGGCATGCATGGCCCCATGCCCACAGGGGACAGAGGATTACCTTCAGGCTCCTAGGAGAAGCTGGAGGGCAGGTGAGGATTCTTTGCATATCCCAGTTGTTAACCTTCTCTGAGCCTCAGTTAACCTCTCTGTAAAAGAGGGCTAAGAGTAGGAATGTGCTAGGCATGGTGGCACACACCTGTAATCCCAACACTCAGGGAGGCTAAGGTAGGAGGATCACTGTGAGTTTGAGGCCAGCCTCAGTTACATAGTGAGTTCAAGGTCAGCCTGAACTGCATAGGGAGACCCTGTCTCAAAAAAAAAAAAAAATCAAAATAAAGAGTAGCAATGTGCTGGGCATGTGGGGCACACCTATAATCCCAGCATTTGGGAGGCTGAGGCAGGAGGATCATGGAAAGTTTGAGGCCAGACTGGGCTATACAGTCAGTTCAAGGCCGCCCTGGAATATATAGCAAGACCCTGATTCAAAAAACAAAAACAAAGAGAAAGAAAGTGAGATGAGAAGAGAAGAGAAAAGAAAAGACAAAAGAAAAAGAGTAGGAACTGCTTCATCTTGTCAGGATTAAGTAAAATGATGCATGCATACAGCAGGTGCTTAGTGTCAGATTTTGTGATGATTTCCTTCAGATCTGGCAAAAACCTTCCAGTTATCTCTATTTTTCAGAAAGGAGAAGAGCTCAGGGAGGGGGAGTTCTTGCCCCAAGTCACACAGAGGTAAGTGGTAGTATTATAGACAGGGAAGTTAGCAAGAAACATTACAGGCAGTCAGAGGGGCTAGGCCCTCAAGGGAGTCAGTTGCAAAAGATGAGAAGACATCAAAAGTGTGGCTGGAGGGGCATCTAAAGAAGATGAAAGTCACAATGGCCAGATTTACATACTTCCCCAAAGGATAACTGGAAGCTTGAGATTATTGGTACCACCCTTTTGAGATTTCCCGTATAAATAAACCATTATCGGGCCGGTGAGATGGCTCAGTGGCATAAGCGCCTGCCTGGCAAGCGCGAGGGCCTGAGTTCGACTCCCGGATCCCACATACGAAAAAAGGGCCGGTGAGATCGCTCAGCGGCACGGGCGCCTACTGGCGCGCGAGGTCCTGAGGTCGACCTCGGGTACCAACAAAAAAATAAATAAATAAATAAATAAATAAACCATTATCTCATTAGCATGGGTCAACCTCTCCCATCCGATAAGACTAAGACTAGGACTATAGCTTATCAACCAAGGCTAATGATGTCATCCATATCCCCTTGCTACTACTGGATCAATACTATCTAAGCTGCTATATTTGTAATCTTATTGGTTGATCATAATTTTGTCCCACGTTGTACCCACCTCGTGATTTTGCTCTATAAAGCTTCCTTTGAGAAGTGTGCTCATTGGCAACCCATTTGGGACCCCTCCTGTCTCTCAGGAGCTATTCCTATTCCCCGTTCCTTTTCTCCAATACATTTTCCTACTCTTAACCTCCGTTGTTCCTTTGAATTCATTCTTCAACTTCGGGGAACACGAAATCAGCATATCTGACATCTAGCATTTCCCCTATATCAGTAGGGTGAGTCCTTAGGCTGTGCCATCAGCTTCCTGAGGGCTGTGACGAAGAACCAGCAGGTGGGGACGACAATACTCAGGCCAGGACAACTGACTTGGGCACTCTAACCAGACGACAGCAGCTTGCAGGGCATTTGATTCCCGTCCAGTGCTCTCATGTCTACTGACTCAGCCTCCCAGAAGGTTACCTTGGGGGGTTGTGCCCTGGCTTTGAGCTCTGGTATGACTATCTAGGGGTGGAGTTTCCCCCTACACTCCTGCTGTCACTGACAGGAGGAAGGACAGCGAATCTAGTTAACTGTATTACCACTAAGTGTACTGTAGTCTACCACAGCATTCTTCAAAGCTCATAGCCCCTGTCTTATTCTGTTTCTGCTGCTGTATTCATTTATTTTGTGATGCTGGGGATCTTGCCAGGGCCTAGGCAAATGCTCTACTGCACAACTACACCTCCAGCCCCTCAAGAGAAATTTTCTTACAGTTCTGGACAGAAACCCACCCCTGAGTGGCTCATTCCTGGTGATACCCTTGGCCTGACTCCTGGGTGTGGAAAAACAGGTAGGTGAGGAGCTATCCCCAGGACAGCAAGGGTCTCGTGGCTTTGGGTTGCCTCTTCCTCTAAGACTAAGACTACTAAAACTAAGACTAAAGACAAGAATAAGACTATAGATTATCAACCAAGGCTAATGATGTTATTCATACTCCCTTGCTACTATTGGATCAATATTACCTAAGTGACTGTACTTGTAATCTTATTGGTTGATCATAATTTTGTCCCACGTTGTACCCACCTCATGATTTTGCTCTATAAAGCTTCCTTTGAGAAGTGCGCTCGTTAGCAACCCATTTGGGACCCATCCTGTCTCTCAGGAGCTATTCCTATTTCTCTTCCCACTTATTCCATGTGGTTTGGCTACTGTCTCTACCTCACATGAGATCAAGTGCCAGCTGGGCAGGCAAGACTGGCTCTACCAATCAGAGAGCCCTTCCCTCCCCAGACCATGGTGATTGGTTCATGGGTGGCATGTGACTCAAGCTGAACATTTTTTCTGGGGCTTCTCTGCCAGAGACTCTCTCCGCTGGCAGGACCTGAGCCTGTGGCATCCGGCGGACATCTTGGTTCCATATAGGGAGCAATGCCTGACCTGACCAATAAAAGCTGACAGAGCAGAGTCAGTCCTGATGACAATAGGCGGCTCAGTGACATGAGTCAGAACCTTCCCTTTTTTGGAATTGCTTTTCTGTCTTGACTAATAGGCCCTGGTCTCTCTCACTGGGTTGGGAATTTCCTGGTCTTTTATCTCATCTTCAAGCACCACACCCTCTTCCCCTTCAAGAGCCTGGAAGAAAAGCCTGCCAGACAGACAGGGTCACCCAACTGCTCATTTGTGAACTCAGGTTACTCACCTAATGTCTGTCTGGCCTGTGGAGAACACCTGGTCTCGTGGTTCATCACACAAATGAGGGGAACCCTCTCCTCTTGGAATCACTGGGGTGGGACAGTAGTTTGCTTGGGCTCCTTGGAGGACTCTATGTATGCTATGGGCAGCTCCCTAGGGACCCACAAAACACTAGAAACCCACCCCTGCCCTGCCCTCACCTCCCGTTCTCTTGGATTTTCAAATGAGTTGTTTATGAATTTTTAACTGGGCTGGAATCCTGAATCTGCTGCTACACAGCTGAGTGAATCTAAGTGATTTCTATCTCTGAGCCTCAGTTGCCTCATCTGCAAAACATGGACAGTAATAACACCAGCCCTCTGGGTGGCAGTCACTGGGGGGAAAATTATAGGAGATGACACAGGTGAAGCACTTAGGATCTGGTAGTTGGCAAATGGTTAATCCATTTTGGGGATAATAATAATATTCTGAAAATATTTTCTATTTGCAAAGTACATACTGAGGAGACGCCCTGGGCCACCCCTCCCATCTTTGGCTAGTGGGGTGAAGAACCCTTGCTGTGCTGCGGCCAGCTGTCAGGAGGGTGTGGAAGTCGGACACGTTCCCTCCGGGACCTCCATCTGGCTGGCCTGTTGGTACTGGATGGCGCAGGGCCTGGTGTTCGCAGGCGGCCACCACACCCGGCCCCTCGCCCCCGTGAGTCAGCCCCACTCCTTAGGCCTCTGCAAAACCCGTAAGTCACTTCCTGGCGGCCCCAAACAAAGGCCTAGAACCCTCAGTCCAGGAACTGGTCCTTTATCGCTCCTAGAGCCTGATAAGAAGGGCAGGAGGGCCTGAGTCAGCCTGAGGAGCTGTTGCAGGACTCTCCCTGGCCCAGCTGCTCCCAGCCCACCCTGTGGCCACACCCCATTCTTTCTTTGGCTGCCCCATGTCCCCTATTCCCACTGTTACAGGAACGATATAGGACCTCCAAAAGTAAATGTCCCATCACCACCACTTGGCACTCCAGCACTATCTGCAGAAGAAACTAGCTAGAGCTCTCCCTGGGAGGAGCAGCAGGCCAGGAAGTGGACACTCCCTGGAGTTTATCAGGCCGGTTGGCTCCTTTTGGGCCTAGGGAGTGGGGTAGGGGACAGGAACAGGGTGAGGAAGGAGAGCAGGGAAGAGGTGAAAGGGTTTGGTGCCCCACCTCCAGCTGGAATGCTCCACTGGGGTGCTCACCACGCTGGGCTGCAGGGCTGCGGGTGAGGCTCCCTCACTGGTACTCCTCCTCCCAGCCCCCTCTGGTGGATGATCTGACCATCCTCCACTCAGGAGCTGTCCTTCTTAAAGCCACATCAGGAAGGAGGGGATGGGAAGGGCATGTAAAAAGAATGAAGATGTGTTATGTACTTGTGCCAACTCCCCATGATGAATGTGATCATTGTGTACCGCAAACATGTACTAATTAAAATTAAAACAAAAACACGACGGCTCATCCCACCCCTACTCAGGATCCTGCTGTGGCTCCCCACTGCCCTTGGGGGAAAAGCCCGATGTCTTAGCCCATTCAGGCTGCTATAACAAAAGGTGGTTCATAAACATAGAAATGTATTTCCTCACAGTTCTAGAGGCTGAGAAAGCCAAGATCAAGGTGCAGGCAGATTCCATGCCTGATGAGGTCCGGCTTCCTCACTGGCTGCCTCACAGACAGCCTCCCTGTGTCCTCCCAGGAAGGGAGAACGAGGTCTCAGGACTCAGTAACAAGGCAGGAATCGCATTCGTGAGGGCCCCACCCTCATGGCCTACTTACTTCTCCCAGGCCCCACCTCCTAACACTGTCACCTTAGGCACTAGGATTTCAAGCCAGGACTTTTAGAGGGACATAAAACATTTAGACCATAGCACTAGGTTCCCTTCTGACTCCTAGGGCCTCCTTCCTTGCATGCTCTAGGAAAAGACCACAGCTTGGGCCTCGGGGCTTCTGCTATTGGGGAAGTGGGTACAGGTAGAGGAAAGGTTCTTGGAGGAGGTGGCATTTCAGTTGTCCTGGTGTTCCGACAGGAATGAGAAAGGCGGGAGAGCGAGGCAGGGGAATCCCAATCTCAGTGTGTTCAGTGGCCACCTGAGCAAGGGGCCTGGCCTCATCCCAGGCAGTGGTCCAGGGCACATGCAGGGAGCTCAGCTCTTAACAGCTGTGCTGCCTTGGACCAGGGCCTCTCTCTGTGCCTCTGCTTCCTTCTCTGTACAATGGGCCGAAGCTGCTTGTCAGGGCTGCCAGCAGAAAGGAAGAAGTGTGGACAAAGTGTACGAGTACCCTTTGGTCCAACCCCTCTGTGACAGGAGTTTTCTCTGGAGCAAAGTCTTGGCTGCTTCCCTGATCTGGGCCAAAGGGCCAGTACTAGGGGGAAACAAGGCCAGGCCAGCCTGGATTTTCCAGTTGTTCCTGGCCGGGTTTACTCTGAGGGCTGGAGGGAGGAAATTCTCTGCACAAAGACCGGAAGGCAGAGGTGCTCCGTGGCAAAGGCAAAGCTCACAGTGTGCCTGATGCAATTCAAGGCCTCTGGTGCATTGGGAGGCAAGTGCAAGAAATCACAGCTCTGGCACCCTGGCACCCCTCACCTCCTGGGTCAGCATGTTGTCACAGATGGGGAAACTGAGGTCCAGAGAGGGATGGATCTGCTTTTAGTCACACAAAGGCAATAGCTTCAGTTCTTTCTCTTTTTATCACTGAGGACCTTTTATTTTTATTTATTTATTTTTTTTATGTGGGTACTGGGAGTCGAACTCAGGACCTCACGCTTGCCAGGCAGGCACTTATGCCACTGAGCCATATCACCGGCCCCTGAGTACCTTTTAAAAAGTACCTTAAAAAATACCAGTTGTGACTTTAAGAGAATTCAGTTTACATACATGTTTTAAACAGTTTTTGTTTGTAAGTGCATGTGTATGTGGTACTGGGGACTGAACATTTGCACTGAACTATATCCATAGCCCTTTTTCATATTTTATTTTGAGATAGGGTCTCAATAAATGGCCGAGGCTGGGCTTGAATTGATGGTCCTCCTGCCTCAGCTTCCTAGAGTGCTGGGATTACAGGTATGGGCCACCATGCCTGGCCTAAATAGCTTTATTGAAGAATAATTTACATTCTATTTTATTAGAACATGGAAAAAAATAATAATAATTTACATTCTAAACTGTTCACAGAGTGTTGTTCTATGAGTTTTAGTGAATTTACACAGTAGTGCAACTGTCACTATCAACCAGATTTTTTTTTTTTTTTTTTGGTGGGTACCGGGGGTCAACTTCAGGACCTCGCATGCCAGCAGGCGCCCGTGCTGCTGAGTGATATCACCAGCCCCTTTTTCGTATGTGGGTTCCGGGAGTCGAACTCAGGACCTTGCGCTTGCCAGGCAGGTGCTTACGCCGCTGAGCCATCTCACCAGCCCTCAACCAGTTTTTAAATACTTCCCTCACATTATTTGTTCATCTGCAGCCAGCTCCCCGCGCCCCCCACCTGCAAACAGTGGTCTTTTTATCTCTATAATTTTTTTGGTACCGGAAATCAAACTCAGGACCTTGCGCTTGCCAGGCAGGCACTGTGCTGCTGAGCTATATCCCCAGCCCTATCTCTGTAATTTTATCTTTTTAAAAAAGTAACCTTCCTGGTGGAGAGGGAGGAAGAGGAGGAAGAAAAGGAGGGGAGTTGAAGAAAGAGAAGAAAAGAGAGGAAGGAAGGAAAGAAGGAAGAAAGGAAGGAAGGGGGAAAAGGAGGGAGGGAGGGAAAGAAGGAAGAAAAAAGTAAAAACATCTAGGAGTAACCCCTGCACTCCCAGGCCTGGCCTCCCTTGGTTCAAAGGAACTCTCAGATAAATTTCAGGTCAGGTCCGGGTGGGGAGGAGGTACAGTGGTCCCAGCAGCCAATGCCTTCCTTCCATAGACATTAATAAAAACAGCAGCCATCCGACTTGGTGGCACATGCTGTAATCCCAGCACTCTGGGAGGCTGAGGCAGGAGGACTGCAAATTTGAGCCTAACCTAGGCAATTTAACAATTTAGTGAGACTCTGTCTCAAAATAAAAAATAAAAAAAGGCTGAGGCTATAGCTTGGTGAGAAAAGCCTGGGTTCATTCCTCAGTACTGAAAAAAACAAAACAAAGACAGTAGCCAAACAAACAAGAGTTAAAAAAAAGCCAGGCATCGTAGCGCACACCTGTAATCCCAGCACTTAGAAGGCTGAGGCAGGAGGATTGCTGTGAGTTCGAGGCCAGCCTGGGCTACATAGTGAGATCCTGTCTCAATAAAAAAAAAGCTTGGGGGGAGGGGACATATGTCTATAATCCCAGCTGTTTTTTTTTTTTTTTTTGGTACCGGGAATTGAACTCAGGACCTCACGCTTCCAGGCAGGTGCTGTGCTGCTGAGCTATAACCCCGGCCCAATCCCAGCATTTTGAAGGGTGAGGCAGGAGACTAAATAGCAAGACCCTGCCCCCCCAAACAAAAACAAAACCCTAGCAGCAGTGGTGGCAGCAGCAGTGGTTGCCTTTGCCCTGACCTTGTGGTGTCCACCTGAGAGGAGAGGAGTCTGGATACGGATGACAAAGCTCCTTCTTCCCAAAGTACAGTGTAAGGCAGCTGCGAAGTGTGACAGGTCTCTGTGCCATCGTGGATGGCGAAGGCTCCACCAGGTGCAGTACAGGTCTCCAACCCCCCACGCTGGGCTCAGGGCAGCTGCTGTTCCTTACCAGGACCGGTTCCAGTTCTACCTGGAAAGGCCGCTGTTCCAAGCCTTCGCCCTGGGCTCCAAACTGCCCTGCTAAACTGACTATAGACTGTGAATGTTCAGACAGAAATCACCAGCTACATCGACTATGGGAGAGAAATCACCTAAATCAGATCCAGAACAAGCAGCTAAGTCAGCTCATTCACAAAAGCAGGGCAATTTGGCAGTGCAACCAGGTGAAAAGCAGAGCAGTCTCTGTCCTCATGAGAGCTGGTCTTGCTGTTTTTAGGGGGCTGGAAATTTTCCAGTGTGTCTACCAAAGTCTGTCTTACCCCCAAAGCAAAACTGTGAGTCTGTCAATGGGGGTAATTAGGATAATCACAATTAACCATGGATATTAGTGAAAGCCTCTTAGCTGTTGTAAGCAGTATCTTACAGGGTATGTACCATTAGCACCCCATTTCACAGATGAACTAACTGAAGTCCAGAGAGGTGAAGAAATGTTAGTGGAGATGGAGCTAGGAGGTAAGCCCTGGAAACCGACTCCAGGTTTCCCCCTTTGTAACCAGTGCAGTATGGACTCCTGCCGAGGAGACGCTTTGTCTTCTGCTGAGCTTTTGTAACAGGCTGACACTGCGGCCCAGACTGCCAGGACAGATCAAAGCTGACATCCACGTTGCTTGGGGCTCTGTTTTTCTGGCACGCCAAACTGCCCTTATGAAGCCAGGGGTTTGTGATGCTGGCTAATAAAAAATGAGTTGGGTAAGTTAGGTGTTACAAGTTCAACTACAACTCCCAAAAAGCTCTCTTAGAAGTCCTGACGCCCAGTACCTATGCATATGACTTTATTTGGAAACAGGAACTTTGTAGATATGATCAAGGTAAGATGAAGTCATACAGGATTAGGATGGCTCTAAATCCAATGACTGGTGTCCTTATAAGGAGAGGGAGATTTAGAAATCCAGATACACTCATGAGGAAGAAGGCCATGTGACTCCTGGGGCAGACTGGAGGGAAGCATCTACAGGCCGGGGATCGCCAAGGACGGCCAGCCACCGCCACAAACGGGGAAACAGCAGGGAGCAGATTCTCTGTCCAGAGGGAGCCAACCTTTCTGACACCCTGACTTGGACTTCTGGAATCATGAACTTTGAGAGGATCAATTTCTGTTGTTTTAAAAGTACTCAATTGGCAGTAATTTGTTTTGACAGCCCTAGCAAACAAATAGAGCCATTTCCTCACAGCTTGTCCTCTTGCTGGTTTCCTTATTATTAAGGATTAAACAATATATACTTGTACGACATCCCTCCTGAAATTTCTCCTCTGCCATAGCACAGGCCCAGAGCTGCTCCTGCAACTCACTCTTCCCACTGTCTGGGAAGCGCCGTCCCCTGTCGTCCGCACCTCTTTTCCAGGCACTAGGAACAGCCAGGCTTTCCAGAAGAAAAATGACCTCTCATCCTTGGTTGCTTTTAGTAGCAAGCAGAGCCAGTCTTCGCAGGGCCAGTCTTGGCAACAAAAAGTTGAGAGGCAGAGGGCAAAGGGAAGGGTGACCTTTCCAAACCTAGCCACATTTGAGGAGTGGGGGAAAGGGAAGGCTCGTAAATCCTTGTCAGAACAGCTGGCGGCTGGGCTCTTTGACACAAAGCTGCAGCTAAACAGCCCACTGAGGACAGTGAAATCATTTTCAGGCTGACTCACTCAGGTTGGCTGAGAAGTGTGTGCAAGGAGGAAGTCAACTTCCCTGGACCCAGATATGAGTGGCACTGGCCCCACAGGGCTGGGTGAGCACCCTGGCCTCGCTGCTGACTGAGGTTCTCAGGCAGGGTATAAGCCTTGCTCAGAACTGCAGCCTGGGATGAGAGGCGAATGCGAAGAGGCTGAGTTGGAATCCCATCTCCCTCATTCACTCAACCAGTGTGATCAGGGACATGAGTCTGATCTTCAGTTTCCTTATTTGGAGAATGACCTCCCTCCCTGCTGGTTCCCTTAAGGCCTTGATACTCAGGGATGAGAAAGCACAGGGCCTGACGTGAGACTGGCACAGAAACATGAAAATAAATTAAGTCATCTGCAAATGCAACTCCTTCAGCTTTTTTTGAGAAACTCACTGTGAGCAGGAGGGTGGAAGGCATAATCAACCTAAGTAATTTTTTTTCCAAAAAATGGAAAGTATCTTTTTAATTAAAAAAAAAAAAAATGAACTTCAGGTGGGCCTGGTGGTGCACACCTATAATCCAGCACTCCAGGAGGCTGAGGCAGAAGGATCGCAAGTCTGAGCCCAGCCTGGACAAGTTAGGGACTTAGTGAGACTCTGTTTCAAAAAGTGGGGGAGGGGAGCTGGGGATGTAGCTCAATGCAAAGGCCCTGGGTTCAATCCCTAGTACCAGAAAAAAAAAATTACTTCATTCCACCACTTCTAAGAGGTATCCACCACCTCTCACCCCCCTCCCTTTTGTTTGAGACAGGGTCTCACTCTGCAGTTCAGGCTGGCCTTGAACTCATTTATGTAGCCCATGCTGGCCTCAAACTCAGGGCGATCCTCCTACCTCAGCCTCCGAGTTCTGGATTACAGGTGTGTGCCACCATGCCCAGCTCTCGAAACCTTTTTAAAAGTACATGCTGTGGCCAGGCATGATGGCACATGCCTGTAATCCCAGCACTTGGAGGCTGAGGCAGGAGGACTGCCTCAAGTTCCAGGACAGCCTGTGCTACGTAGTGAATTCAAGACGAGCCTGAACTGCAGAGCGAGCCTGCCTCAAAAAAAAAAAAAAAAAAAAAGTACATGCTGTGTACTTGGTAGTTTTACTACTTCTAAGTGACAACAATCAGGGAGGTGTGGGGCCTGAAGGATTCAGAAAGCTGGAAAGTAGTTGGAAATCAGAAAGGCATGTCTTATGCAAGAACAGGTTTATTAGCTGATTTTTTTTTTTTTTTTTTTTTTTTGGCAGTGCTGGGGAGGGAACTCAGAGCCCCGAACATGCTAGGCAAGTGCTCTTCTACTGAGCTACTTCCAGCCCAGGACAGGTTTATTTTTAAGACAGGATACAATTTAGCAGAACCACCAGGACACCTCATACTCAGCACTACACCAACTTAATTAACCAAACAGGTAAGAAGTCATTCACTTGGCTCCCAGGAGGAAAACGGCTTTACACACACTATCCCTGGGGACACTGTGTTGGGGAGAATTCTAAGCAAATTTTTCCTTGTTGTTGTCATTTGTTTTTTGAGACAGAGTCTCGATATATAGTCCAGGCTGGCCTTGAACTCGTGGGCATCCTCTTGCCTCAGCCTCCCGAGTGCTGGAATTACAGACAGGTACCAGCACACCAGGAGTAAGCAAATTTTTCAAATTTTTCTACTGATTGCTAGTATCAGCCTGGACTGCGGCAGCAGGCAGATCCAGGGCTCTTACCACATGGCCATCCCTCCCTTGCCCCATCAGCTATACACAAAAGTCTTCTTTGGCCCTGAGTCTACCTCTGCAGCCCCAAGTGGATCAAAACTTCAACAGAAGCCTGAAATGAGAAGGGAAGGAGGGGTGGAACCACCAGCGGGGAGACTAAGGGCTATGAATGAGACTTCTGTTTGCCTGCCCTGCATGTGGAGAACTTTGTATGAAAACAATGAACAGGAAGGAGGTGAAAGCATGTTCCCCAAGCGAGGCCACCATGCCTCCCCCTTCCTCACTTATCAAAGACCTGCTGTGTTGGAAGCAAAGTGAAGGAGAAGCTGGGGGATTTGCTGAAGTTTGGGGGAGCTCAGGCGTTTAGGGTTGACATGCCAATGCCAGGGGAAGGCAGCCAACAGAAAACTCAGGGGCCCTTGTTGGGCCTGGTGGTGCACGTCTGTAATCCCAGCACTCTAGAGGCTGAGGCAGGAGGATTGCTGTGAATTCCAGGCCATCCTGGACTACACAGTGAGTTGAAGGCCAGTTTGAACTGCACAGTGAGATCCTGTCTCAAAAACAAAAACAAGCAAAACCAACCAAAACCAAAAACACTCCAGGCATACTCCTGCCTCAGGGCCCTGGCACATGCCAGTGCACATCTGCACTTCCGGGTACCTTCTTTTCCTGCACTCACGCTACTCCCCTATCTCCTTCAGACTTCTGCTCAGATGCCACCTTTTCAAAGAGGCTACTTTACAGAAAATAGCACTCTGCTGACAGTGGTCCCTACCCACCATACCATGCTGGTTTCCTCCAGAGTACTTATCAACCCATGATATACTTTATGATATACACAAGTTTGTTTACTGTCTCTCTTTCCACTACATTGTATGTTCCACAAGGGCAAGGATGTTGTCGGCTTTACCACTATGCTTGGCATGTAGTGGGTGCTCAAAAAATATTTGCTGAACAAATAAACAATGGTTAAAAGAAAATGCTGGATGTGGTGGTGCGTACCTGTAATCCGAATACCTGGCTGTGTTTGGCTCGGAAGCTGTGACAACACTCACATTTTCCCCAGAAACTATAGGTGAACTTTCCCACAATGACCCCATCCCACACTTTTCAGAGTGGGTTTTGGTCTCGACAGGGTCTAGTCAGGAGAAAATAAATGCTGTGGCAACTTTTTAATGAATTACCTGAGATTCATAAGATCTCCCTTCTCCCACCCTTTAAACGCTAGTAAACACCATATTAGGGCAAGAACCAGCACCCCTAGTAAGATATAAAAACCCAAGAGAAGGGCCGGTGAGATGGCTCAGCGGCTTAAGCGCCTGCCCGGCAAGCGCGAGGGCCCGAGTTCGACTCCCGGAACCCACATATGAAAAATGGTCCGGTGATATTGCTCAGTGGCACGGACGCCTGCTGGCACGTGAGGTCCTGAGGTCGACCCCCCGGTACCCACAAAAAAAAAAAAAAAAAAAAAAAACCCAAGAGAAGGTCTTTGTTTTTAGGAAATACACACTGAAGTGCCAAACAATCCAGTTTAAATAAAAGTGAGTAAACACATACATATATAGAGACAAGACAATGGAGCAAAATGTAAACAACTGGTAAATCTGGGTGAAGGGTAAATTGCAATTGTAAATCTAAAATCACAACACAATAAAAAGTTACAAAGACTAGGGAGTTTTTTTAATTTTTTTTTTTTGGTATTGGGGATCGAACTCACGACCTCACATTTGCCAGGCAGGCGCTGTGCCGCTGAGCTATATCCCCAGCCCCCTAGGGAGTCTTTGTGTGCGAATTAACTAAGGTACTCAGCTTTGTGTGCTCAGAGGAGAAGCTGAGCAAAGGGTCCATATCCTTTCTTGTACTAAACCAATGCAGTGCTGGGCGTGGTGGCTCATGCCTGTAGTGTCAGCACTCAGGAGGCTGAGGCAGGAGGATCGTTGTGAGTTCAAGGCCAGCCTGGGCTACACAGTGAGTTCAATGCCTGCCTGAACTATATAGCAAGGCCCTGTCTCAAAACAAAAAAACAAACAAAAACCAATGCAGAACTGGAAAAAACTGTGATCACCCCACTCCTCATGGCTCTCTCTGGACCCTCTCAAGCTTCCTGCTGTGGAACACATTCTGCTCCGGGAGCCAGGGAGCCAGAGATCTGAATCCTTTTTTTTTTTTAGATCTCAATCTTTGCACATACTCAAGTACGCCCTCCAGAAACTCTGAAAATCCCTGGGATACACCCCCAGACAGTGGGATGGAGCCTGCTAGCACACAGCCCTGCCTTAGGAGCTTACAGTTTAATATAGAAACACATGACTCTTGTGGCTAAAATGCTCAGGCTAAGAGGAGGGTTACAGAAAAAATCCTCCAGGGGCTGAGAACAGGGAGAGGTTGCTTTGGCAATTTTTTTTTTAATGTGGGTACCGGGAGTCGGCCTCAGAACCTCGCGCTTGCCAGCAAGCGCTTGTGCTGCTGAGCAATATCACCAGCCCTTTTCTTCCTTTATGTGGGTACTAGGAGTCAAACTCAGGACCTCACGCTTCTGTCCTTCAAGGCCTGTCTCCAAAGTCTTGCTCCCTCTCGGTGTCTCAGGCAGCTCCCTGAGGTCATCTGATTTGAAGTCAACTCCAACCAGCAGTATAACTTGGTTGTTCAAGCATTTAATGTTTCCTCTGCACGCACAGATAGGAAACTATTTTGAACTAACCTATCCCACCACATTCTTTGCAGTTCAGATCCTTTAGAGGACCTTAACCATGTTTTTATTAGCATATTTGCAATACACAATTACATTCGATTACATTCATCGTAGAAAGTTGGTACATGTACGTAACACATCTTTTTTCTCTCTTTTTTTTGAGACACGGCCTCACTATGTAGTTTAGGCTGGCCTCAAACTCGTGACAATCCTCCTACCTCAACCTCCCAAGTGTTGGGATTACAGGTGTGCACAACCATGCCTGGCCATAACACATTTTAATTTTTTTTTTAACTTCCCCTTTCTCTCCAGGGCCCTTTCTTCTTTTGAGACAGGGTTTTGCTAAATTGCCCAGGTGAAGCTTGAATTTGACTTTTTTTTTTTATGTGGGTACCAGGAGTCAACCTCAGGACCTCGCGCTTGCCAGCAGGCGCTTGTGCCATTGAGCAATATCACTGGCCCTTCCTTTTTCCTTTATGTGGGTTCTGGGAGTCGAACTCAGGACCTCATGCTTGCCGGGCAGGCGCTTATGCCGCTGAGCTATCTCACCAGCCCTGTTTGTTTTTTGAGAAAGGGTTTCGCTATGTACCCCATGCTGGCCTCAAACTCACAGCAATCTTCCTGCCTCAGCCTCCCAAGTGCTGGGATTATAGGCATGCACCACCATACCCAGTTTAGGGGGCTGTTCTTGAAAGCACTAATTGCTGCTGCTGCTCTAGTCAGCACTGAGTGTGGAGGGTAGCTTTGTCACAGGATAGAACAGCAGAGGGAGCCCCGCTCAGTGGGTTCTATGCCAGCTTGAAGAGGTGCGTTCCAGGAATTGAGGAGGAGCCATGAGAGCCAGTGAGTTGTGGTAGTATGGAAATCAGAACTAGGACCAATGTGGCTGAGACAGTAGGAGACAAACTTAGAACCATAATGACAAGGAGCACTTTATACCATGGGTGTCCAACCTCTGGGCATTCCTGGGCCAAACTGAGTGAAGAATTGTCTTGGGCCACCTATAAAATATGTAATATATTTAATGTATGTGAGTTACAAAACCTTTTTAAACATATTTTTTTATTGTAGCATTAAAAAAAAAGGAGGGCAAGGGCCGGTGAGATGGCTCAGCGGCTTAAGCGCCTGCCTTGCAAGCGCGAGGGCCCGAGTTCGACTCCCGGATCCCACATACGAAAAAGGGGCCGGTGATATCGCTCAGCGGCACAGGCGCCTGCTGGCGCGCGAGGTCCTGAGGTCGACCCCCTGGTACCCACCAAAAAAAAAAAAAAAAAAGGAGGGCAACATAAACTAGTGAGTAGTTAATGGTTTTGTGAAACTAATGCATCAATATCTGGTTCAGTGGAAGTGACTCCCCAAATTTAATAAGAAAACTCTAATCTGGGTGTGGTGGTGCATGCCTGTAATTGCAGCACTCTGGGAGGGTGAGGCAGGAGGATCACAAGTTCAAGCCCAGCCGGGGCAACTTTGTGATTCAGTGAGACCCTGTTTCAAACTAAAAAAAAATTTTAAAAGGGGTGGGGATGTGGCTCAGGGCAAAGACCCTGGGTCCAATCCCTAGTACTGGAAAAGAAAGAAGAAAGAAAAGAAAGAAAGAGAAAGAAAAGGTACAGGTCTGTCTCCACAGGCACACATGTATAGGTAGGCTAGAACACTGTTACTGGTAATTGCCATGTTTTACTTGCCAAATCACACTAGTGCACGTAGTATCTGATACGTGTGGGTTTTTATTCTATTGTGCGGCAGGTGCGGGAGGCAGATTGAGTGCGCCCTCCCCTTCACAGCCTTCTGTTGTCTATGCAGTGTGTCTTCAAGACCCATGCAATCAAGTCATGAACAACTCCCTAAAAATCACAATGTTAAACGTTTCCTATCTCTTTTTGTTTTTTGAGACAGGTTCTCCATATGTAGTTCAGACTAGCCTCAGACTCACTATGTAGCCTAGGCTGGCCTTGAACTTGCAGTGATCCTCCTGCCTCTGCCTCCCGAATGCTGGGATCATTGGCGTGTGCCCCCACGCCCGGCAAGTTTATGATCTTGTGAGGCCACATTACTAGCTGTCCATGCTTGCATGCAGCCCTTGGACCACAGGATGGACACATCTGCTTTACAGTATGAAACGCTGTCACATGCAGTGTGTGCTCCCTGTCCCAAGGAGTCCAACAATGGTGAAGCAGCTGCAAAAAGATTAACCTTCACTCAATCAAAAGTACACAAATGTATAATCATTATTGTAGTCCCTAGTGGTCCAGGGTGACCAGAGAATAGCAAGGGCAAGCAAGTCTTGCTTTGTTTGTTCATTTGTTTTGGGGTACTTCTTATGAGACCCAGAAGTCTCTGAAAACCAAGGCTTTTGGTTTGGTGGCCACCAACTCATTTGGCAGGAAATCTTGACTTGGACTGACATATGGTAATTTATACCTTTTACTTATTCCACTTAGTTGAATATTCACATGGTTCATTGCAGGCATTTTACATTGTATGTTTCTTTTTTTTTTTTTTTTTTTTTTGTGGGTACTGGGGGGTCGACCTCAGGACCTCGCGCGCCAACAGGCACCCGTGCCTCTGAGCGATATCACCGGCCCCTTTTCCGTATGTGGGTTCCGGGAGTCGAACTCGGGCCCTCGCGCTTGCAAGGCAGGCGCTTACGCCGCTGAGCCATCTCACCGGCCCTCTTTTTGTTTTTTTTGAGACAAGGTCTTGCTATGTAGCCCAGGCTGGCCTGGAACTCAGAGTGATTCTTCTGCCTCAGCCAAGTGCTGGGATCACAGGTGTGTGCCACCATACCCAGCATATTTTTGAGTGTTATATGCATTGTATTACCTTTCAAAAATACAAATAACTAAGTAACTTTTAAATCCAAAACACATCTGGCCTCCAGTGTTTCATAAGGAATTGTGGATTAGGTTTAGTGGCACATTAAATGTACCCTATTTTTAAGCAGCTATTATGTGCTCCCTTGCCATCTGGGGTTTGAAGATAGGCAAGTACTCTACCACCAAGTTGTACTGCCGGCCCTTTTTAAAATTTTGAGACAGGGTCTCACGAAATTGCTCAAGCTGGCCTTGAACTTGTGATCCTCCTATCTTACACTCCCAAGTAGCTGGGATTACAGGAATACACCACTACACCTGGAAGCCTTTCTTCAATGAAATGAGTTAATAGTAGCTGGGCCAGTGTGGTGGCATACCTTGTTAATATCAGGTACTTGGAAGGCCAGTCTGGGCAATTTAGTGAGACCCAGTTCCAAAATTAAAAAAAAAAAAAAAAGGCAGGGGTGGTACTGGGGATGTAGCTTGGTGCTCCTTGGGCTCAAACCCTAGTACTGGAGAAAAATTATTCTTCTGTGTGTTTAACTAGAAACCTTGGTAAAAATTACAGGTTTGGTAATCTTGACTCTAGCTCCAAAATTCTTTGAACATTTCCTTATCTGTGAAGTCCAACTCTAGCATAATACACTTCTGGTGCTTTATAAGTCTAGGGTTTATTAGGACAAGGTTGCCAGCTGGTAGCCCCAGTGGCCAATCTGGGCCTCAGGCATATTTGTCTCACAGTGCATTCTCCCCACCACCTTTTTTTTTTTTTTTTGAGACAGGGTCTTGCTATGTAGTTCAGGCTGGCCTTGAACTACAGGCAATTTGCCTGCCTCTGCCTCCTGTGAGATGGGATTCCAAGCATAAGCCCCCACACTCAGCTCTCCCTTCCCTTTTAATCTGAAAAGTGAATAGGAAGCCCAGTTTCCAGTTTCTCTTAAAAATTCAGAAGATGGGGCCGGTGAGATGGCTCAGCGGCTTAAGCGCCTGCCCGGCAAGCGTGAGGGCCCGAGTTCGACTCCCGGATCCCACATACGAAAAAGGGGCCGGTGATATCGCTCAGCGGCATGGGCGCCTGCTGGCGCGCGAGGTCCTGAGGTCGACCCCCCGGTACCCACAAAAAAAAAAAAAAAAAAAAAATTCAGAAGATGTTGGCAACTTTCAAGTGACATAACAATCCGTTGGAGCCCTCTTTACTTTCCAGCTGACCCCTCTGGTGACCTGAACAACCAATTTGCTCCACTGCCCCTGAACACAGGACTGGAAGAGACTGCTTGTCCCAGGTCAGGACAGCTGCCTATCAGCTCCCTCCAGAATGGTGCCCTTGCCAATGCCTCCACACAAAACTAGGAAACAGATCTGCAGCAGAAAGAGGAAAGGCTAAGGCCAAAAGCAACTTGTTCAACTCAGTGGGTTCCTTAGCTGATGACACAAAATAACTTGCTTGATTAGGAATTTTCCTTCTCACTTTAACAGAAGTCCTTGTCAAAGCTGTGATTATTAGGAATACTGTCCTAGCCTGGCTGAGGCCCAGTGGTCTAGAGCTTGTGTATGACATGATCCTTTGTCCACAAGGATGGCAGCATTCAGAGGGAAAACAGTTTCAAAGGATGGTGTCCACTTGATTCAAAGATCTTTAAGAAAAAGGCACAATAAAAGGTAGAATAAAGATAGTAAGTTTCAGTTACTCTGCTTTCTTCAGTTAAAGCTGATCTTCCTATTTCTCCTTCACCCCTGTGAACTTCATTTTCCTCCAACCACCATTTTACAAGAAAATACAGGAAGCTGCTAACAGTATCATCACTATTTATAACTTCCCTAACAGGCAAAGTACAGTGGCTTTTATTTTTCATTCAATATTTTTTCAACCCTATTGGGACTGATACCTATTCACCTAATTCATTGATTTTAACTCCTGTATAGTGCCCCGTCTTATAGCCACATACTGTAATTCATGTTTCTCTACAGATGAACACTTTTAGGTTTTGCTCTGACAAAGAATGTCTCTGCAGCTGGGTGCAGTGGTGCAGGCCTAGAATTCCAGCACTCATGAGGCTGAGGCAGGAGGATCACCATGAGTTTGAGGCAAGTCAGTGCTACATAGTAAACTCAAGGCCAGCCTGAATTACACTGCAAGACCCTGTCTCAAAAAAAAAAAAAAAAAAAAAAAGGAGGCCAGTGAGATGTCTCAGCGGCATAAGTGCCTGCCTGGCAAGTGCGAGGGCCCAACTTCAACTCCCAGAAACCACGTACGAAAAAAGGGCTGGTGATATCACTCAGCAGCACAGGCGCCTACCGGCGTGCAAGGTCCTGAGGTCGACCCCCGGTACCCACAAAAAAAAAAAAAAAAAAAAAAAAAAAAAAAAAAAGGTCTGGGGATATAGCTCAGTGGCACAAGCACCTGCCTGGCAAGTGCAAGGTCCTGAGTTTGATTCCCAGTACCAAAAAAAAAAAAAAAGGAAAGATATCAAAACTAACTTTTGATAGATTAGTTATGTAGTGCAAGAAGAGGCATGATGGGGGAGGCTAATTATCTCAGATCAAGTTTTCAACCAAACCAAAATGATATACTATGCAAAGATTATATAGACAGTAAAGTAATTCATGACAGAAAGCTGGGACTGGAGGAGTGGAAATGGTACAGGTTTTCCACGCTGTGGGTGCTCCTCCCATCTGCCATAAGGAAGGCCCCTTAGCCTAGTGGAAGGGCCCTGTCACTTACGAGGGGAAGGAACGCTGTTCAAGTGGCACGCTGGCTTCAAATTTTATGTGGATGATGGGATAAATAAATACAGCGAAATTTAGGATGAAGAAAAACCCTAGGACGTTATTTCACAGAGAAGTATGAATCTGTGAAATGAAGTCTGGCTACCTAGATGTGCTCTGGGCAGTTCGAGAGGTGAGAATGCAGCAATGAAGTGAGAGCAGCTGTGCACAGCAGGAACACAGCTGACACAAGCGCCACTACTTGATTCCCCCTCTGTCCCCTGTCCCTTTAGCCTTTATTCACAGTGTTCCTGTCTTTTTCACAGGCCTTACAGGATTTATTCTGGTGTTCTTGCATTACAGGGTAACAAGTCATATATTCTAAGATCTGAGCCAAAACATGCTTAATCTACTGAACGAGCAGCACTGTAAACACCAACAGTGAGATATGGGAAACACATGCCACCATGTGCAAAGAGCGTGTCCACCAGTCCATGCCCCAGGCCACCAAGAGCAGACCCCCATCAGAGGCAGTCTGGAGAAACACCTTTCCCCGGCTTAAAAGAAATAAATATATAAATAAACAAATAATCCTTCATTTAAAAAAAAAAGAAAAAAGAAAAGAAAAAGAATCCTTCATTAGTTGTCTATTACTTGAAAGGTACAATTCAACACTTAACAGGGCAAAACTCCAGGACAGTGTAACATGCCTCTAAAAGGTTCACCATCACTGATACACACAAAGCCTTAAAAGTACTTTCCAAAAATCCAGGCGTGGTGGTGCACGTCTGCAATCCCAGCACTCGGGAGGCTGAGGCAGGAGGATCGTTGCAAGTTTGAGACCAGCCTGGGCTACAAAGTGAGCTCAAGGCCAGCCTGAACTGCATAGCAAGATTTTGTCTCAAAAAGACAAAAAAAAAAAAAAAAGTACTTTCCAATCACAATGCCTTTAGCAAGTACTTCAAGAGAAGACAGTCCATGGGCCGGTGAGATGGCTCAGCGGCTTAAGCGCCTGCCCAGCAAGCGCGAGGGCCCGAGTTCAACTCCCGGTACCCACATACGAAAAAGGGGCCGGTGATATCGCTCAGCGGCACGGACGCCTGCTGGCGCACGAGGTCCTGAGGTCGACCCCCTGGTACCCACCAAAAAAAAAAAAAAAAAAAAGAAGACAGTCCTGATCCCCAGGCCATCTAGAAATGCAACTCACCTGTTGTTCTGCGGCCGGCTATCCCTGGCTTGGATGACAGGGTGGTAGGAGGTGAGAGGAAATGCACCCTCCTCTATAGTTCCAAAGCTTCCTGTCTTCTATTTCACTGTCTTGTAATTGTCAGGATCCTCACCTGTATTTCCCTTATACACTGAAAACTCTAAGAAGATAGGGACTAAGTATTGCCAGGATCTAGAACAATGCCCATATGACATTCACTAAGCATTTCTTAACTGAATGGGTATAAAGCCATTGAAACCTGGAGGCCCAGTATGGAATAGCAGAAAAAGAACATTTTGGTTCCCAACTTTCTAACTACGACTCTAAGTTAAAAGCTTTGACTCTTCTCCCTAATAAGCCAAAAGGTGAGAATGGATTCCTCTAGCATTATACTTCCATGTACACAGGTAGAAAGCATGTTCAACATTATAAGACTCACTGTTGAATGACAATTAGAATTCGTAAATACAAATGGACATTAGCCGCTCCTTTAAAGACAGGTATGGTACTTTGGCAAGCTAATTACTCACTCAACTATAGAAACCAATATGGAATCCTTTTTGTTTCTAATTTAAAGCAACTCCAAACAGCTTTTTAAAAATTCACAACAGTTAATATGGGCACAATGGTTCATGCCTGTAATTCAAGCATTTTGGCAGGATGAGGCAGGTGGATTGCAAGTTTGAGTACCCTCTGGGCAACTCAGTGAGTACTTGTCTCAAAATAAAAAATTCAGAGGGGTTGGGGATGTAGCTCAGTGCAAAGGCCCTGGGTTCAAGCCTCAGTACCGCACCACCCCCCATTCACAAAAGAAACATATACTGACTACTAAAAATAAATCAGAAATCATAAAGAGGAAGGGAATTCACACAGAATCACTAATATTGCCTGGGTATAAATTTTTTCAAGTCCTTCTGCTATAAACATATCCCATATGTCTATGAATTTTTGCTATTATAAAACCAGGGTTATTCTGAACTGCTAATCTTTCTTTATAGTATGAATTATCTTTCCACATACTCTGCAAACACAAAAATCTGTAGGGTACCAATATTAATTTACTTAACCAATGACCTACTGTGGGATGTTTACGTTATTTATCTACTACTCTTACAAAAATTCTGCACCAAATGTCCCAGTAGTTAAATTTTGTGCACACAGTATTTTTTTTTTTTTTTTGTAAGCCAGCAATTGAACTTAAGACCTTGCACTTGACATGCAGGCGCTGTGCCACTGAGCTATACCCCTAGCCCCTGTGCACACAGTTTTGTTCTCAAAATAAAATTACAGAAGTGATATTTTTGATCAAGGCTGCATTTTCAACTCAGTAGATTTTTTTTTCTTTTTTTTTTTTTGGTAGCTGACTTCCATCCTCCTGGTAGTAGGTTTATATAGACACTGTGAAGAAGCCAAAAGTAACTTAGGGGTCAAGTCTGGTGACTAAAGTGAGAGATCAAACTATTTAAAACTATTTTTGGTTGAAAGCTTTTGACTATAAAGCAAGGAACTGGTTTTCACACATGACTCAAAGCGGTTCTGAAAGGCTATTCCAACTGGAATTCTAAAACTGTTATGGGCAATTGGTTCACCACCAAACTAAGTATGTTACTTCTCAAAGAGACAACTATGAAAGGGACAAACACAGTCAGGTGAAGATACTTTCTTAGGATTCATAACATTATAATCAAATGCCAATTCAATATGTAGACTTTAAAAAAAAATTTTTTTTGAGACAGGGTCTTGCTATGCAGTTTGGGCCGGTCTTGAACCCACTACAGAGGCCAGACTGGGCTCAAAGTCACAACAATCCTCCTGCCTCAGCCTCCCAAGTTCTGGGATTACAGGCGTGCGCCACCACTCCTGGTGCATACATAGACATTTTGAACAGGTGAGACAATCAATTCATTTAAAATAGAATTGGGGGGCCGGTGAGATAGCTCAGCGGTATAAGCGCCTGCCTGGCAAGCACAAGGTCCTGAGTTTGACTCCCGGTACCCACATATGAAAAAAGGGCCGGTGATATCGTTCAGCAGCACGGGCGCCTGCTGACGTGAGAGGTCCTGAGTTCAATCCCCGGTACCCACCAAAAATAAATAATAAAAAAAATAAAATAGAATTGGGGCCAGGGACGCTGAGGATCACTGTGAGTTGAGGACAGCCTGGGCTACATAAGTGAGTTTAAGGCCAGCCTGTACTACACAGTGAGACCCTGTCTCAAAACAAAAAAACCAAAAAAACAACCCCTCAAATGTACTGCGTCCACCTAAAACTTTAATATTTAAAACCGGGCCAGTGAGATGGCTCAGCGGCATAAGCGCCTGCCTGGCAAGCACGAGGCCCTGAGTTTGACTCCCAGAACCCACATAAAAGGAAAAAAGGGGCCGATGATATCGCTCAGCGGCACAAGCCCCTGCTTGCAGGGGCGGGGTCCTGAGGTTGACTCCCGGTACCCACCAAAGAAAAGAAAAAAAAAAAATTTTAAAACCATTTTTCAGTATGACATTTCTCTAAACAATTATTTATTACAATTAATTATTGAATAGTATTTCACATACATTTTCTTTTAAATTTTCACACAACCATCACAAATATATTATTCTACTATATAGATGAGGAAATGGAGATGCAGAAAAAAGTAACAAAATCAATAAAAGTCAGAGCCAAGAGGCCAATATAGATCTGTTTAACTTCATTTACTTTTTTTTTTTTGGTACTGGGAATCGAACTCAGGACCTCGTGCTTGCCGGGCAGACGCTGTGCCACTGAGCTATATCCGCAGCCCCCGCCACCACCCCCCTTTTTTTTTTTGGAGACAAGGTCTCACTATGTAGTTCAGGCTGGCACTGAACTTGCTATGTAGCCCAGGCTGGCCTTAAACTCCCAGTGATCCATCCTCCTGCCTCAGCCTCCTGAGTGCTGGGATTACAGGCATGTGTCACCACACACAGCTAGATGTGCTTAACTTTAAATACCATGTTTTAGGGCCGGTGAGATGGCTCAGCGGCTTAAGCGCCTGCCCGGCAAGCGCGAGGGCCTGAGTTCGACTCCCGGAACCCACATACGAAAAAGGGGCCGGTGATATCGCTCAGTGGCACGGGCGCCTGCTGGCGCGCGAGGTCCTGAGGTCGACCCCCCGGTACCCACAAAAAAAAAAATAAATAAAATAAATAAATAAATACCATGTTTTCATTTTCTCACCCTGTCATGTACCACTTTTGAAAATGTATTACACATATATTTCGCAGTACTAGGGATTGAACCCAGGGCCTTAGCACTGAGCTATATCCCCAGCCCTTTTTTATTCTTTATTTTTGAGACAGGGTCTTGGTCAATTGCTAAGTTACCCATACTGGGATGTGATCTTCCAGACTCAGCTTCCTGGAGTGCTAGGATTACACGTGTGAGGCACCATGCCCAGCTTCTGCTGAATAATTTTTAGAGTCATTTGATTCTTAAGTACTGCGCTTTAAATTTCTTAATGACTACCACTATCAGAGAATGATCCTACTGTGATTTAACCTGGAAGCAAAATGAACAAAACTGGAGGTATTGCTTATGAATAGGCTCATTTATCTTCTTGAGAAAAAAATGGAAGTAACTATAAAAACCCATTTATTCAATTTGAATAAAGTAAATATTGATACTAGACCTTATATTTAATGAGTCTTGTCTGGCAAGTAAGTCACATTTTAACAATAACCATATTGTTATGTTAAAGGAGGAAAAATTAGAGAAGTTAAATAAAAGGCCAATAAAACCTGGAGGAAAAGCTCTGTGTTTTCTTTTAAACCCCAAAGAACACCAAACATATGTTATGTTGCATAAAAGAGCCATTTCAAGGAAAGACTATTAACAACTGAACAGTAGAGTCAGCATTAAGAATGTCAATGATATCCAACTCAAACATGCACAGGGAGAGTAAAGTTATTTTATTAAATCATGCACATCACTTGTGTTAGTGCAAATAGTTTAATCTGTACTCCAGAAATTCTAATGTACTTTATATCTTTACAAAATAGATTTCAAACAATTATTTACTTTAAAAAATGTAATTCTGAAGTTAAGCATTTCAGAACAATATTTGCAATAACCTATATACAAGAGGTACTGGGTACCACTGGCATATTAGCATTCTGTGGTGGAGTGGCTTCCTGCAACAGAAAATGATGAACTAGATGACAGTATTTTCTACAAGTCATTTGTGACTAATTCCTCCATAAATCTAGTGATCCTCCCAACAGCAACCCCAAATAGCTTAAAATATAACCTTTAGAATATAAACAATGACTGCCAAACATTACAAGGCAAATTATATCCTTAACTCTTATTTCAATATTTAGCTAGACCTGTGTATTTCCACAGAACATTCAAGCCGATTCACTGACATTCTCTCCCAGTCTTTACTGACTGAAAAATTTAACTGTGATACTTGAGGATATTCTATAACTAAACAAACTTTATTGACATAACTATGGTGCTGCACAAAACCATAGCTAAACTTTCACTTCTGTGTTTTAAGTTTATAACATCAAGCAGTGTTTAGGTGCTTATTGTGCATGGAACACTATCAATCTTGGGAACAGCACTTCTAATTAACATAAAGTCCCAATTTACCACAATAAAAAGAAAATAACCATTTGTATTCCCAACCAGGATATCTGTTGGTAGATAACAACAGCTCACCTTGAACATTAATCCTCTGAAACATCATAACCAAATTAAGTCAATAAAAGCTTATCTAAAGAGATATAATTCTTCCTTCAATTAAACATGCTTGGAGGAACAGATGACAGAAAAAAAAAAATCATGCTTCCTAAAATGCTGTATATGAGAAAGTAACTTGGCTTTTAAAGAAAGTATCTCTTTAAATACATGAGGTTTAAAAAAATTACATTCCAATTGACTTAACAGTTGGGTTGACTGCACTGAAATTGTATAATTACTATGTTTTTGCTCCCAGAAACACTTCAGTTTGCTCAAGAAAATACACACTCTCATGGAAAGCTTTTTGAAGTTGATGTCCTCCACATCTTCAAGTTACATTAAGGCTGAACAAGTGTGCACATATTCCCCAAGTTATCACTATAACAGAGTATTTTCCAAATGTATTTTTCCTTTAAAAAAAAATCCACACAAATAGTTGTCTCTAACTCTTGTTCCCAATAGCTCAGTGGTTTTATAACAAGTAAAAATGGCGTAAATATGTAAAAAATATATATATATATGTGCATATATTTCAAACTAATAGGCACTGAGCACACAGGGCCTCTCTTCCCATGTATGTATTGGTTGTTTGGTTTGGGTAGTTATCGAATCAGAAAGACAAATTATCTGGCCACCAGAATTCAGAGTAAAATGCCATAAATTTAACGGTATAAATAATTTGGTGTACCAAGAAGCCTACTTTAGGCCACCATAATATTCAGAATCTCAACAGACTAATTTAAAAATTACATGAAAAATTGCAAGCAAATTATTGCTTACAGTAGAATAAAGTCACAATTTTATATTCTCTCTATAGACAGATACATTTTTATATAATTTAAAGCAATGACCCTATATCTGTGTTCTTGCACTTCTGCTGTTTTAAGAGGTAAAAAGGAAGAAAATGGTTCTGTTTGTCCCCAGCATGAGTGTGATGCCAGCTTCTAGAGGGAGGACGGTGTACGGACTCAAGAAACGCTCTCATGGAGAAGCTCTGGCCAGACCTGGCACATACAGCACGATGGCTGTCACCGCAACCAGGGCAGCCAACATGGGCATCCAGGGCCAGGGTTTCTGTGTGGAAAGAAACCAAGAGTCAATATCACGTTGTCCCCTCTTTTCATACCTATCAGCCCCTTGGTTCCAGAGAGTCCTGAATACATAATAGAACACTGTAACAATCCTGTCTTTGCATTGTAAGAATGAAGTGTAAAAAGAAAAAAGAGAGAGAAAGAAAGACAGACAGACAGTGTGCATGTACAAGGAAAGTTGTAACAGGATCATTACCATACATCCCAGGAAAGTCCTGGGCTGTTTTCAACTTTGATAGTTGAAACCCAGTAGTGCCTTTTTTCTTCTTAGTTTGGCGGGGCCAGGGATGGGACCCAGGGCCTGTGCGCACTAGGCAAGTGCTCTACCACTGAGCTACATCCCTAGCTTCCTTCCTACTGGTGACTTCTAAAAACCCTCTGAGCTTTGCCTGCTTTATTTGCTCTGATATCCATATATGGACTCCAATGTAACTGATGAATATATATAACTGATGTCTGTAGCACGCTTCTGCCTGAAATGTTTATTTATTTATTTATTTTTTTTGTGGGTACCAGGGGGACGACCTCAGGACCTCGCGCGCCAACAGGCACCCGTGCCACTGAGTGATATCACCGGCCCCTTTTTCGTATGTGGGTTCCGGGAGTCGAACTCGGGCCCTCGCGCTTGCAAGGCAGGCGCTTACGCCGCTGAGCCATCTCACCGGCCCCTGAAATGTTTATTTCTTGATGAAAACCAGACTGATGTGTTAGAATAATTTTATATAGGGGCTGGTGGCTAAGGTGACAGAAAGAAAATGGGCTGGGCTTCTTTTGTTTTTGTTTTTCAAGACAGGGTCTCACTATGCAGTTCAGGCTGGCCTTGAACTCACTATGTAGCAGAGCCTGGCCTCAAACTCGCAGTGATCCTCTTGCTTCAGCCTCCCCAGTGCTGGGATTACAGGCCTGCGCCACCACACCTAGCTCAGGCTAGGCTTTTGGTCCTCTAATTTGAGACAAAATCAGATGAAGTTCAAATGCCATTAGGGATCTTACTTGTCTTTTTTTTTTTTTTTTTTTTTTGTGGGTACCTGGGGTCGACCTCAGGACCTCACACACAAGCAGGCACCCGTGCCGCTGAGCAATATCACTGGCCCTTTTTTCGTATGTGGGTACCGGGAGTCGAACTCAGGACCTCGCGCTTGCCAGGCAGGCGCTTATGCCGCTGAGCTATCTCACCGGCCCTCGTTGTTGTTGTTTTTGAGACAGGGTCTCACTTTGTAGCCCAGGCTGGCCTTGAACATGCAGCAATCCTTCGGCCTCAGCCTCCTGAGTGCTGCCACCATGCCCAGCCAGGAATCTTACTTGTCTAATACTTCTTCTCTTTTTTTTCTTTTTTCTTTTTTGAGACAGGTCCCACTATGTAGTTCAGGCTGGCATTAAACTCATGGCGATCCTCCTGCCTCAACCTCCCTAGTGCTGGGATTACAGGGATGCGCCACCATGCCCAGCTCAGCTTGTCTGATACTTCTGATAAAGACTTTGTAAAGCTATGTCACCTTTTTTTTTTTTTGTAGTACCAAGGATTGAACCTGGGGCTTTTCACACTCAGTTACATGCCCAGCCCTTTTTTATTTTGAGACAGTCTCACTAAGTAGCTAAATTGCCTGGGGTGGGCTTAAACCTGTGATCCTCCCAGAATGCTGAAATTACAGGCCTGCACTATCATGCCTGGCTCTGTCATTTTTTATATGCTTTTCTAATTCATTTGCCAATTAGAGGCAAGCATAGGAGGGCTATTCTATTAAGTTTCAGAGGGCTTTATAATCTTAATTTGCTTTGACTGGTATCTTTATTTTTAGTAGTGTTCTGAGAGTCTTACTGAGAAAGTCATTTTTCAAAGAAATATTCTGATTTGCAGATTGGGGTTTAGGAAGATTATGTGATAGCATTTATATTGTCGCAAGTAAATTCATATTGGAGTTGAGATTGTGTGGCAATGGTTTACTATGCTAATCTCATTCTTTTTTTCTTTTTTGAGACAGGGTCTCACTATGCAGTTCAGGATGGCCTTGAACTCACTATGAAGTCTAGACTGGCCTCGAACTTGCCACAGTCCTCCTGCCTCAGCCTCCTGAGTGCTAGGATTACAGGTGTGCGCTACCACGCCCGGCTCTCTTTCATTTTAATAGCACAGTGCAAACAGGCAGAAGGTTGAAACAAAGAAACTCTACACTAAGGAAGGGAGAAAGGAAGAGTAGAGGAGGAAAGCTGGCTGAAAACTTCAAAGAGACAAACTCTTCCTTTCTCAATCAACTCTGATTAAAACACAGAATTGGGAAGTGGATACTAATACTGCAGAAATTCACTGCTTACTCCAGTTTGCTAGAGATAAAGATTCAGTTAAAGGAAGCATATTAACAGCTGGTTAGGTTGGAATTAATTCATGGTTAGCATTACTACAAAGGTAACAAGACAAAACATTATGTGATTAGTTGACTATTCATTCACTGGTATGACACAAATACATGACATACTAAATGAAGGGTTTGCTTCAGGTAACAAAATACCTGTGTGGTTTTGCCATGCACTATATTACAAATATGGCACAAACAGGTGACGGGGACAAACAGACAAGGACTCAACAGTAGTGCTTGTACCTTTCTCTACCACAATGGACCGAAACACCAAAACAGGAAAGCCAGGAATAGGCCGATGAATACGGCTGGGACGGGTTGTAATATGGAAGGCTGAAGAAGGGAAGGGATATTAAAATCATTTTATGCTATGAAAATAATCAGATAAGATGATTTAGACCCCAGCTGGGTGGGAAGAAGGAAAGGAAGACTGAGGTAAGAGAAGTATACCACCCAGGTTTCTCACTAATTCACACATTTTAAAAGACATCTAACACAATCCAGAATAATGGACTGTGGCATTTTGTTTGCAAATGACTACTTTTGTTTTGCGAGACAGGGTCTCTCAGTGATGCTCCTGCCTCTCAGCCTCCCAGTGCTGAGATTACAGCAGTGCATCACCACACCTTGCTTGGCTATTTTAAAAGGAACAGCCAGAGGCAATGGTCATTGTGTGTGTCCCTAACACCCTAATGAAACAGCACAGGGAGGCAGTGCTGTAAACACTTCACCAAGTGATATTCTGCTTGACAGTACAACATTTTGTATCTGAAACCCATTTTTTGGTAGTATATCCCCTTGGCAATAGCTAAAGTTTATTTTATCCCTCCATCAAAAAACTTCTCAATCAAAACTCTTCTGCTTGTGATGTTACTGCTTTCAAGCTTAAAAAGAAATGTTCTGTGATGATGCATACTTTTTTTTTTTTTAACTTCTTTTTTTCGGTCTTTTTGAGACGTGGTTTCACTATACAGTTCAGGCTGGTCTTGAACTCACTTTGTAAGCAGGCTGGCCTTGAACTCACAGCAATCCTCCTGCCTCAGACTCCCGAGTGCTAGGATTACAGGCGTTTGCTACCTCACCTGGCCTAAGGCATACTTGTTAAAGCAAATGATGTGATAATATAGAGTAAACACCTGTATATAAAGATAGGCAACTGATTCTCGGGCCTTTCAGTTATGATACCAGAATATACCTGATTTGTTAAATGGGAAGAGAATTATTTAGAACCATAAGTCTGATATTACAAAAATGAGAAATTCACTGTCAGCTTTATTGTTTTTTACAACTATAAACGGTAACAGCATGATTACTTTTGAAAGGTTCCAAATATATGGAGGAAAAGGAGTGTCCATTCTGATTATGTTAGATGTCTTCATAAGTTAATTTAGCAGGAAGTGGGCTGAAATTTCACAATCAGAGGGATATGAATTAACACAAAAGAAGTAAGCAGGGCCGGTGAGATGGCTCAGCAGCATAAGCGCCTGCCTTGCAAGCGCGAGGGCCCGAGTTCGACTCCCGGAACCCACATACGAAAAAGGGGCCGGTGATATCGCTCAGCGGCACGGGTGCCTGTTGGCGCGCGAGGTCCTGAGGTCGACCCCCGGTACCCACCAAAAAAAAAAAAAAAAAAAAAAAAAAAAAAGAAGTAAGCAAACCATTATGATCTGATTCTAGAAGAATTCTGTAAACTACATTTAAAAAAATAAATGCAGGGGCCGGTGAGACGGCTCAGCGGCATAAGCGCCTGCCTTGCAAGCGTGAGGGCCCGAGTTCGACTCCCGGATCCCACATACGAAAAAGGGGCCGGTGATATCGCTCAGCGGCACGGGTGCCTGTTGGCACGCGAGGTCCTGAGGTCGACCCCCCGGTACCCACAAAAAAAAAAAAAAAAAAAAAAAAAAAGCAATCAATTTTTTGCTTAGCATAATGCTTTCACATCCAATTCATTAATTTCTAAAAGGCTTTTACCCTAAGTAGTAATCCTTTACTGTCTAAAATCTAAGATTTTCCTAAGTGAAAAACAGTTGGACACAATTCATGAGCATTCTGTGTACAACTGCACAACTGGATGGCCATGCAACATCACTCCTTTATACTTGGGCTGCAAGTTAGGCAGAGTGCCTGTCTCCACAGGAAGCACGCGGCTCATGTCTAATGCAGTGTCCATGCCATGACAGAGTTTGAAATAAGTCAGAGCACAACCACACTGAACAACCATCAGTTAGGGCCCACAAAGGCAATGATCACCAAAGCATACAACACAACATTTATTTAGTGTAACATCTTTTTAAAAGACCTTTCTAGCAAATGAAAAACAAATATTATCAAACTTAATTTACACCAAAAATTTCTCTCATCTTTGTCTGTGTCACACACACACTCACAAGCGTGCTCAGAAATCCCTACAGTAACCCACCAAGTATTTCCTAATACTTACAAGATGCCAAAGAGAAACAGCTTTTTAGGAAGGTGCCTTAGTGAGAATATTATTAGTATAAAATGAAAACCACACCAAATCTCCCTTTTTTGATACAATCAAATGCTAAAGATCAACATGTACTTCTTCCTCCAGGCAGTTCTTAGGCTCTTTTTTTTTTTCTTTTTGAGACAGGGTCTCACTACATAGTTCAGGCTGGCCTTGAACTCACTCTGTAGCCCAGGCTGGCCTCAAACTCACAGGAATCCTCCTGCCTCAGCCTCCCCAGTGCTGGGATTACAGGTGTGCATCACCATGCCCAGTGAGTCCTTAGGCTCTTCTAAGGGTAAAAGTTAAAGGGGCAAATTCTTACTTAAATATCTGACAGTACAATGATTGCATTACAGAATTTTATAATAAAAAGCATACTTCATCTGTATCCCAGGCCATTAGGTTCCCAATTCAGTAATAAAGTCTTCTGAAAATCAATCTCGAGTATCTCACTTTCCTCTCAATCAAAGCTAAGCCAGCTGGCAAAGACTTACATTATTTCCTTTCTCTCGGAGCAGCTTCAGGTTGTCTTTACATTGTTTGAGCTGATCTGTGATTGACTGCTTTTCCTGCTCAGTCATTTCAAACTTCAACTTCAGTTCTGAGAGTACAGTCTGTGTCTTTTCATACTAAAGGCAAAGAAAAAAGAGTGTGCAGACTTGACTTAAAATGGGTATGAAGTTATAGTTCTAGTCAGGCTTATATACCAGGCCCTATTTAGTCACCTCCAATACCAAAGTCAAGCCTTTTTGTTTGTTTCCTTCTTTCTTTCCTTCCTTCATTCCTTTCTTTCTTCTTTTGAGACAGGGTCTCACTATGTACTTCAGGCTGGCCTTACATTCGTGGCAATCCTCCTGCCTCAGCCTCCCGAGTGCTGGGATTATAGCCATGTGCCACCACACCAGGCCACCCTTTTTATTTTAAGGAGGATGAGAATCATTTGTACTCATAGTCAAGTCTTTAATATTGACTTGATTCGAAGTAACAATTTTCTGGCCCTGAAGTTAAAACAAAAATGAACAGAAGGCACCATCTTGTCATTTATTTCTAATATAAAGGGTCACTTTTTTCACAAAGCAAGTTACGGGAAAAAAGGGAAATTTCAAGCGGAGCAAAAGAATAGCAGGTGAAGAAAATTTCATAGCCTAATTAAATGGCAATGTTAGGAAACCTGAGTTTATATCCTGGTAAATAAGCAATGTCAGCCAAGCTACTTTAACCTTGAAGTAAAAAATATTAACTTCTAATAGGTCTCCCTTTACCCAGCATCAGAGAGTATTAAAATGTTCTGGATAAGTGAATTTTCTAGGCAAATGAAGCCAGGAACTGTATTTAAAGTACCCACCACCAGGATTGAGAAATTTCTCTCCATTTAAAATCTATTCTACTTAAATCCTAGCAGTACTCATCAAAAATAATTTTTAAAAATCTGTTTCAGAGAGGAAGTTTTCTATAGAGAAACGTGCCATGTTCTTCTCTGGAAAACAGTTCAAACACGATCTCTCTCTCTCTCTCTATGTGTTTAATATGCAGGTATGTAACAGTGATGGTGAACCTTTTAGAGCTTTCAATGATACAAACAGTCTGTTGAGGCACACATGCTATAGATTTGCCACCACTGGTATATAATGTGACTTTCAAACTACCCTTGAACACAGGTGAGACCAACATGACACATAGTGTGGTTTGCTCCTTCTTTAAATGTCCCGTGAAGCTAGAATTCTAGACAGGTTCCACTTCTAGATACTGTATCTTGCATGGAAGCTGGGCTCCCAAAGGAAACAGACTGTTTTGTTGCTGGGCATACCTTTATCTCTGCTTCTGCTGCCCCACTCTGCCTTCTCTGAATGTTTCAGAAGGAAGACAGAAAGACAAGGACTGAATATAAAATAAATATACCATGGGTGTAAGCACAGAGAAAGGCTCTTCTTCCCCCCTAAATATGGTTTATGAGGCTGGAAGGTTTCCAGTTCTTATCTATGTATGTTCTAAAAATTCTTCATCAAAAGGCACCTTTAAAGAAAGTTACTTATTGACTGATCACAGTACTGGGGATTGAACCCAGGTCCTCATGCAGGCTAGCGCTTTACCACTAAGCTATACATCTCACTCCTTTTTCTTTTTTCTTTTTCTTCTTGGTGTTTTCAGACAGGGTCTGGCTATGTAGTTCAGGGTGACCTTGAACTCATTATGTAGCCCAGGCTGGCCTCAAACTCACAGTTCCTGCCTCAGCCTCCCAAGTGCTGGGATTATAGGTGTGTGCCACCATGTCCAGATTCTTTTATTTTTTTTGACACAAGGTCTGGCCAAACTTCCCAGGCTGGCCTTGATTTTGTAATCTTTCTGCCTCGGCCTCCCAAGTAGCTGGGATTATAGTATGTGCCTCCACACTTAGACCAAAGGACACCTTTATAATGGAGCTTCTGAAAAATGCAAATACTTTGGAGTGACTAGGAACTCATTATTATGCTCAACAGAGATAAAGGATGAAAATATATAAAAAAACATTAGGGGACAAAGGGACAAAGGGTTTAAGGGAGGGTTTAGGGTCAACAGAAAGGGGGAAGAAATGTATGAAAGAAACCCCTTATTACCTAACAGTGCTCCCAAAACGAGCCTGGGTAGTATGCCAAAGAATGAATGAACGAATAAAATACATGGACTTTGTGACAGTATTTTTTCAGCTGATGTGAGGGTTGATGAACTTCTCTAAGAAGGCAGAAGGTTACTGGTAGGCTGCCAATGCAGAGTCAGTATATTGAGACTATTTTCTGCACCTCAGAACATAATCAATTCTCAATGATCTATAAACGGATTCTTAAGTGACTAATAAAAAATCAGTAAAAAAGTGCTTTGTTGGCCAAAATTGTCTCTTACTTTCCTTTTCCATTATTCTTATATCCAGCTGCCCTTTACACCAAAGCACTTAACCGCTTCTGCACTGTAGGAGCCGTGAAGCAGAAGCACAGGAAGGCAGCTCATCAGGAAGATCCTGCTGCTCGCCCCTTGCACAGGAATGGCTGCAGAGAACTCTGGCCCCACAGCAAGAAGGCAAAGCCAAAACCTCTCTGAATCAGTCTTTGCAGGGTAGACTTGTGGGCTCAATGTTAAATGAGCCCTTAAATCACAGATATTTCTACTAACGTAAATATATAGATGCTTTTAAAATCAAATATAGGGCCGGTGAGATAGCTCAGCGGCATAAGCGCCTGCCTAGCAAGCGTGAGGTCCTGAGTTTGACTCCCAGTACCCACATACAAAAAAAGGGCCGGTGATACCGCTCAGCAGCATGGGCGCCTGGTGGCACGCGAGGTCCTGAGGTCAACCCCCGGTACCCACAAAAAAAAAAAAAAAAAAAAAATCAAATATAATGATAGAACTGTTATTTTTTCTTAATAGCGAGGATTAAAAGACACTTTTCTCATGCTTTTTCTGTTAAATATTCATATAAGAGCTGTCCCCTATTAAAAAACAGCTGCCACATGTATAAAATTTAATTAGTGGAACAAAGGCGTTTTTGTAGCCTTAATTTCATACCTTGCTTGGATATCATTTATGCCCCATCTTGCTTTCTAACTCTGAGGTGAGAAACAAGCTCAGTCCTGATTAAGAGTGAAATATCACTTGATATTACCAACACCTCTGGTCTTTCTTCACAAAAATAATCATATCTGGGCTTGTAATAGCCTGTTAGTGCTTGGCTTGTAATAGATTAGCCTGTTAGTGCTGAAGATACATCATGACACTGCATATTAAGCATGGTTCTATGAGAGAAAGAAGAATAAAGAGGAAATATTGAAAGGGAATAAATGTGCATTAATAAAAGAAAATAAATCATTTGCAGTGGATTACACAGAAATAAGAACCTCATTAAAGAATATTATAGTTACAGACTAGTATCCAGTAAGTTGACACCAGGACAAACGGAAAGAATAATTTCACATTACAAAAGAATATGATGACTACACATCATTTCACAATGGAAAACGGTGAACAAGAAAATAGGAAAGAAACATATTGACAATCTCAGACATATTTTTAAATGTGCTGCATTTAATGCATTCCGAAAACTATCAACACTCTAGACGCTGTGACAACATGCCACTGCCATTTGTGAAAACAAGCATTTTGCACTGACTGCTCAGTGTCTTAAAACAAGCAAGTAAATAATGCAACAAAATAGCTAAATGCATCTATAGTAACATACAACAGAATCATCTTCCAATCACACCATTCTTCCCAAATTTTCAAAGAATTATAGCATATGAACTGGAAGGACACAAAGTGCTTACAGTATTGAATACTAGGATATTTACTTTGGCACAGAATTTGTGTTCTGACCAATAAAATAAGGTTTCTCCTAAAACACATATTCTTAGCAAGGTAAAGACAAACATATTACAGTATGTCTACACGAAAGTAAAAAATGTTACACTTTTTTTCTTTAGGAACAAACGTGAAGACAGAACAACAATAATCACTTTCAAATTCAGGATACTACAAGGAAAGGAAAGTGCAAAGAAAAACTGCATTAGTTAAAATACATCTTCTAAAGACAATTTTGGGAAAATTCATTATTAAAGACAAAGAGCTGTCTTCAACTTCTTTCTAATTTGTAAAGAATCTTTCCTTTAAGTGAGTCTACAGCTAGGGTGGTCCCTGGTGAGAAAATAAGCTCTACCAGCCCTCCCCATCGCAAGAGCCGGCCAGAAGACAATGCAAGCAGTGGGAGGAAGCCTGCAGGACCAAACATAGCTCTTACTGCCCTGGCATCAACTTCAAGCAAAGGTACCCATCCAGTTCAGGAAGAGGCTGAGTAGGGGCTGCATTCCAAGTCAATCCTCACGATTTTAAATATTACTTTTTCAAAAAGCCACCCAGGTCAAAGTTTTAAGCAAAATGACATAAAAACTTAGTGTACACATTCGTGAAGAAGGGGAAAAGGGGTAGAAGGGAGAAAGTAAAAGGTCACAGAACATTGTGTTTGCCAGGCTGGCTATGAGGTGGATTTTTTTTTTTTTTTTTTTTTTTTTTTTTGTGGCTACTGAGGGTTGAACTCAGGACCTTACACGCCATTAGGCGCCCGTGCTGCTGAGCGATATCACCAGCCCTTTTTTCGTATGTGGGTTCCGGAAGTTGAACTCAGGACCTCGCGCTTGCCAGGCAGGCGCTTATGCCGCTGAGCCATCTCACCGGCCCTATGAGGTGGATTTTAAGTAACTTTTTAGGCCAGTTTCTCCAGAGGATGTGGCCCCAGTCTGGTTTTCAGAAGTATTCTAAGTTAAATATGATACTTTCTTTGAATGGATCAAGTACAAGATCAAGATCTTACAATGGATCAAGTACTCCGGTACAAAGTGCTTCTTGTATAGGTCAATGAACTGGTAGAGAAAAATTAAAATGTAATTTTATATACTTATATTTTTGAGAACAAACTTTACACTAATGAAGACTATTTGTGGACCATGATACACAGCTATAGAAATCACCAAGCAGGGATGTTCCAACATCAACTTTGTGACAGACAATCTGACTTGTACTTCCCTTTATTTCTAACTAGCCTGGATATCTGATTTGCTTTTGGCTTTAAGTCCAACCATAATCGGGCTCATAATGTCTTTTCGCTTTACCTCTTTCTGTACATCCTTTGCTTGGCTTTCAGCCTTACTGAGAAGAGTTTTTAAATCAGCCGAATCCCGAAGATGCTGTTCTTTCAAAGATCCCACTTGGTTTTCAAGCTCTTTTCTAGTCATCTGAAGAATGCTGAGATCACTGGTAAGCTCTAAACTCTGCTTTTGAGAACTGCAACATAAATATTGGCAGACAGTTAGTCACAGGTACAAACTGGACACAGCAAGAAGTCCAACTTCTTAAATATTTCACTAGGTGAGATGGCAGTGAATTTCAGAGGAAGAAAGAAGTATTAAAAAAAAGAAATGAAGCCAGGCATGGTGGCACACGTCTGTAATCCCAGCACTCAGGAGGTTGAGGCAAGAGGATCACTACATATTCAAGGTCAGCCTGAACTACATAGAGAAACCCTGTCTCAAATAAATAAATAAATAAAAAAGAAACGAAACATGTGCAGTAAGTAAAAAGCATGATGGGCTGGTGAGGTGGCTCAGCGGTGCAAGCGCCTGCCCGGCAGGCGCGAGGTCCTGAGTTTGACTCCCGGTACCCACATAAAGGAAAAAAGGGCCTGTGATATCGCTCAGTGGTACAAGTGCCTGCTGGCAAGCGCGAGGTCCTCAGTTCGACTCCCCGTACCCACATTAAAAAAAATAAAAATTAAAAGAAGCATGAAAATACTAAAAGAAAAAAAAAAATCCTGCCCATTTAAAGCTGTGTGCTATCAAGTATACAGAAAGGTTGAAATTTTAAAAATAGAAGGTGGTGCTGGGTGTGGTGGCACACAGTGTAATCTCAGCACTAGGGAGGCCGAGGCAGGAGGATCACTGAGTTTGAGGCCAGTCTGGGCTACACAGTGAGTTCAAGGCCAGCCTGAACTACACAGCTAAACCCTGTCTCTAAAAACAAACAAACCAACCAACCAACTAAAGGAGGTGATTCACTGTATATTTTATTATAATAAATTATATTAATTGTATCATTAAAAGAATCCCAGCACTCTGGGTGGCTGAGGCAGAAAGATTGTGAGTTCTAGCCTAGCCTGGTCATCTTAGTGACTTAGAGAAAGCCTACCTCAAAATAAAAATTTTTTTAAAAAGGATCAGGAATGAAGCATAGTGTGAATGTCCTGGATTCAATCCCCGGTACTACCGGGTATGCGTGTGTGCGTGTGTACGTGTGTGTGTGTGCACATGTGTGCAGGATTCAGTGTCGGCCTTCTACAGGAAAATAATACACATATAAGATACAAATATTTCAACTATTTTCTTGTAAGTTTAAATACCTGACAAATAGAATGGGGGTCAGAAACTTAAAGCTTACAAGCCACTACCAAGTCAAGTACGATAACCCTTCTCAAATGAGAAGCAACATCAAACTAGGAGAAAGCATAGGATAAAAAATGAGGAGGCTGGGATCAACCACTGCCCTGCCACTAGGATGTTCAGCAAGTCACTTAACTGATAAATTTTATTCTTTGAGAAAACACTTCCTAAGTTCTTAGATTGTTCCCAGGTACCATCTCACAAAAACACAAATAACATAAGGAGATTCTCAATACCCTGCAATGTCAAAACAAAAAGGCACTAATTTCTGAACTATTCTCCAATTAAATGCTTACTTTATAATTTGATATTAAAATTGATTTACACACAAGGAAAACAATTTAATCTGTGTGAGTAAAAATTCCTGTTCAGTGCTGGGTATGGTGGCACATGCCTGTAGTCCCAGCACTCAGGAGGCTGAGGCAGGAGGATTACAATGAGTTCGAGGCCAGTCTGAACTGCATAACAAGACCCTGTCTTAAAAAAAAAAAAAAAAAATCCCTGTTCAATTCCTTCTTCTATATATCATAGACAACACAGAACAAATGACTTGTGTAGCTTAGCTGCATTAGAGAGTTCAGCTCCTATAAATGCTAAAAAGAGTATCACATTTTCAAGGTGACATTTTTTTTTTTCAGAATCAGATCCAATATTCTAACTACAGAGCATAAATCTCATTCTGCCTATGCTAGGCAGATTCTTAAGGGTAAGTCCGAGGGTATTAAGCCAATACAGCTAGGATCTAAATGGCACATAAAACCCTGTAAGGAAAGGCTAGCTTCCAAATGCTACTTAAATATTGGGGAGAATTAACACGTAAATTTAGAAAACTACTATACCAGAAAAACTTCAGAAACAGAATTAATCTACTTCACATACTTTATGTGAATTTAGGCAAATGACTTGAATAATATCTAATATAATATAGTCTACCTTTCTAGAGCCTTTTCTTTTTTTGAGATGGTTCTCACCATGTTGCCCAGGATGGCCTCAAACTCCTGAGGTCAACGATCTTCTTGCTCAGACTTCCAAGCAGCTGGGATTACAGCCATGTGCCACCATGTCTGACTAAAGCCTAGTATTTTTAAGCCATATGCTTCTACTCAAAAGGAATCTGTAGATTTGCTTTTCAGCACTTATGCAAAATTGATATAATTAAAAAGTAGTATTTAACAATATGCCAGGTTTTAATTAATCATACCTCAAAAATAAAAGATCAGCAGAAGGCTGAGACAGGAGGATTGCTGCAAGTTCAAAGCCAGTCTGGCCTGGGCTACATACTGAGTTCAGGGCCAGCCTGAACTGCATAGCAAGACCCTGTCTCAAACAACAACAACAACAACAAGACAACAAAAAGATTAAGCAGGTCCAAATCTTTAAAATATAAATACTTCCAAAACAGGAATAATTAAGATAATCAACACTGATAACTAAACATTGGTATTTCTTGCTTGATAGAATATCAAATTAAGTGGATTCACCAAAATCCTAATGCATTCTAAGCATGAAAAACTTGGATATCTGCATCAACATTTTATATACACTTTATCAAAGGATTTATCCAAAATATGCTGCCACATAGATCACCAGTTCGCTCACACATACACGAATACACACATATATAGGTATATTTGTGTTTTTGGCCTCTGTCTTGTTCATATTCTAAAACTGAGTTTTATAAACTTTTACATGTTATAAGCAAGTATTTGTCTTATTCTTTTTTAGTTTTTTTTTTTTTTTTTGGTGATACTGAAAATCAAACCCAGGGGTGCTCTACCACTAAACTACATCCCCTATCCTTCTCATTTTTAAAAATTTGAGATACTGTCTAAGTGGCCTAAGTAGGATTTGAACTTGTGATCCTCCTGCCTCAGCCCCTCTTAATACTGGGATCACAGGTGTGCACTACCATGCTTGGCTTTGTTTGCTTATTTATTTGTTTTTTTTGAGACCAAGTTTTATTATGTAGTTCAGGCTGGCCTTGAACTCACTATGTAGCCCAGGCTGGCCTTGAACTCGTGGTAATCCTCCTGCCTCAGCCTCCCAAGTGTCACCATGCCTGGCTTGGCTTTTAGTTTATGTCATGATCTCCACGCATTCAAAAAGTAATACACCCCATAATCCCAGCATTCAAGACACTGAGGCAGGAGGGTACCTAGTTCAAGGCCAGTCTGGGCATAACAAAACAAAACAAAACAAAACAAAACAAAACAAAACAAAACAAAACAAAACACAACACACATAAAATGTATGAAAAGACTAGAAAAGTTACAACACTGGAAGAGAAAATAGAAGTGCTTTTATAGATACTTACATTGAGAAAACGTGCTACTGTCAGGGGGCTTTAAAGAACAAATTGGTGTTTTTTTGTAAAATTACATCTTGTATTTCAGTTAGTCCTTAATTTTTATATGTAAACTTAACATTACAATTGGATTTTTTTTTCTTTTTGGTTTGATAGAGGGTCTCACTATGTACCCCAGGCTAGCCTTGAACTATATAGTCCAGACTGGCTTTGAACTCAAGGTGATCCTCCTGCCTCAGCTTCCCAAATGCGCCACCATGCCCGGCTCTGTCATTATTTTTAATTTAATGTTCTCCAGGAGTGAAGACACAAGGCCAACAAACAGTGATGATCTCCATTTTGGGGTGCTGGGGGAGCAAACTGAGAGTACAGGTATTCCTCATTTAACGATTGTTCAGACTTGCAACAGAGGCTCACTGTTCAGATTTAAGACCAGTCTTTTTTTTTTAGTACAGTTCTGTATGTTTTGTTTATAGAGCCTCAATGTCTTTTTTTGTACACACTGTTTATACAGAACTATAATTTTCACTGATTTACTGTATACTACAGTACTATAGTTTTATGTTGTTATATATCACAGTACTACATGTAAGAGTTACCCAAATGAAAGCAAAGTAATCGAGTTGGAGTTTCCTTCAAGCATTTCTTTGTTATGAATGTTGTAATGTACATACTAGATACACCTCATCTAGCACGAAGTGTCTATAATTTTTTTTTTTTTTTTTTGTGGGTAGCAGGGGTCGAACTCAGGACTTCGCACGCCAGCAGGCACCCGTGCCGCTGAGCGATATCACTGGCCCTTTTTTTCCTTTATGTGGATACCGGGAGTCGAACTCAGGACCTCACGCTTGCCAGGCAGGCGCTTATGCCACTGAGCTATCTCACCAGCCCGAAGTGTCTATAATTAAGAGTGGCTTCAGTGCTGGGTGTGGTGGCACATGCCTAGCTGGAGGCCTGCTTGAGCTACATAGTGAGTTCAAGGCCAGCCTAATGAACTACATAGAGAGACTGTCTGAAAAAAACCAAAAAACTGCAACACAGAGAATGGCTTCAACAAGAAACATGGATGACAGGCATGGTAGTACACTCTAATCCCAGCACTCTGGGAGGCTCAGGCAGGAAGATCAAAAGTTTGAGCCCAGCCTGGGCAATTCAGTGACTCAGCAAGACCCTGTCTCAAAATGAAAAATGGTTGAGATGTAGCTCAGTGTCAAGGCACCAAGTTTAGTCCCCAGCAACCCTACCCACCCCCCACACAAAATAAATATATACTAGTTTTGTAACTCTGAATTAGAATACGAACATTGTTTTATAAAATATGCTACTAGGGAGGCTGGGCCAGGAGGATCACAAGTTCAAGACCAGTCTAGGTAACTTAGTGAGATCTGTCTCAAAACCAAGATTAAAAAAGGCTGGGGATGTAGCTCAGTGGCAGTGTGCTTGCCTAAGATGTGAGAGGCTCTGGGTTCAATCCCCAGTACTGGAGGAACAGATCACATTTTAGAGAAGTCAGTGTTTAAAAAAGAGAAGGTCTGGGTGTGTTAGTATATGCCTGCCTGTAATCCCAGCATTCAGGAAGCTGAGGCAGGAGGATCACCGTGAGTTTGAGCTTAGCCTGGGTTCCACAGTAAGTTCAAGGCCAGCCTGAACTACATAGTGACACCCTGTATTCAAAAAAAAAAAAAAAAAAAAAAAAAAAAAAGAGAAAAGAAAACAATTAAAAAAAAATTTTTTTTTGAGACAGGGTCTCACTATGTAGTTCAGACTGACCTTGAACTCACTATGGAGCCCAGGCTAGCCTCGAACTCATGGCGATCCTCCTGCCTCAGCCTCCTGAGTGCTGGGATTACAGGCGTGTGTCACCATGCCAGGCTAAGAAACCAACTTTGAATTTAAATTTAAATGTGGCAAATGGAGCCAGGGATGGTGGCACATGACTGTAATTCCAGCACTCTAGGAAAGTGAGGCAGGAGGATCACAAATTCAGGTCCAGCTGGGCAATTCAGTGACTTAGTAAGAGCCTGTGGCAAAAAAGAAAAAAAAGGGGTTGGGGGCATGCTTGGAATATCTCTCAGTGTGAAGGCCCTGGATTCAAACACTAGTATGGGGGATGGAAGGGGAGAGACATGGTGGGAAAATAGAACTCTATTAAATTTGTTGGAATAAATCTAATTTATCAGTTTGATTGTAAGGTATCAGATACTAGGAATATTTAATTGGTTTTGGAGAAATTTTGATCTTATAGATTATTCTTTTTTATAACCATGTTTGAAATTCTGAGCTGAATGTATACCTTTCAGTAGTACAAATTCTTTTTTAGCCATCTGATCACCATTCTTAATGGAAAGGCATTTAAGTATCAAAACCAAATTTAATATAAATATTTTGAAGAGGGTTTTTGCATACTTGTGCAGTTCTTTTTCTTGCCGCTGCAGTTCTGATGACAGCAAAACATTTTCCTTTTTCAGAGAATGGCACTCGGTTTCCAATACATTCCATTCCTTTCTCAACTTTTCTAGTTCACCTAAAATAGTTCCAAAACATGTCTGTCAATATAGGAACATAACTCCATACTCAAAAGATGAAGGGAGGGCTGGTGAGATGGCTCAGCGACGTAAGCGCCTGCCTGGCAAGCGCGAGGGCCCGAGTTTGACTCCTGGAACCCACATACGTAAAAAGGGGCCGGTGATATTGCTCAGCGGCACGGGTGCCTGCTGGCGCACAAGGTCCTGAGGTCAACCCCCGGTACCCACAAAAAAAAAAAAAAAAGATGAAGGGAAATACTTCAGAGAACATACTCTTTTGCCCCTTAAAGAGGTGTAGATTTTTTACTTAGCTAATGATTCCTACTACTTTGTATCAAGGAAGTTCCATTACTTTGAACATGAGCAGTATTTTTTTCCACTCACTTTTATTTAAAAACAAGTAACTTTTAATAGTATTAAATTGTAGTAGCATAAAATTGTAAAAAAAACCTGTCATTGATTATACAGCTTATAGAGCTAAAGGATACAAGGGCTGATCAAAAAATACTTTTGACAGTGTATTTAAATTAAAAATATTTATTACAGTAAAAGACACATTGTTATTAAATCTCCTCAAAATATTCCCCCCTAGCTTCAAACACATTTGTCCCATTGTTCTTGCCACTTTCTGAGGTAGCTCTGGTACCTGATTATTTTTTTATAAGTTATAAAGTTACTGGTGTCCATAGTTAAGAGCTTTATGTAAAATACACTTACCCTGCAACCTTGTTGCTTCCTCTCTCTGCTGGTCCTCACACTGTTGACATCGCAGCTGAAAACTATTTTGCAGACCTGTGATTTCTCTCTCATATTCAGATGCTGCTTTCCTCCATCGGTCAAGCTCAGCTCGCACCTTCTTAAGCTCCTCTTGCAAAGAAGCTATGTCAGTGTCCCGCTCAGAGGCAGCCCTTGCTGCCGCTTGATGAAGGAGCAAAATTTCATCTTGGGCACTAAGCAATTCATCTCTAGTGCTTGTGATTTCACTGTCCTTTTCTTCCCGGAGGTTCTCAATATCAATATGCAACCTCTGCAGTTGGGCTATAAAAGTATATTTATCCATCATTTTCTTATTCCATACGAATTAAGAATAACAGCCCATTAAAGAATTGTTGAGGGCCGGTGAGATGGCTCAGCAGCGTAAGCGCCTGCCTGGCAAGCGCAAGGGCCCGAGTTTGACTCCCGAAACCCACATATGGAAAAAGGGCCGGTGATATCGCTCAGTGGCACGGGCGCCTGCTGGCGCACGAGGTCCTGAGGTCGACCCCTGGTACCCACAAAAAAAAAAAAAAAAAAAAAAAAGAATTGTTGATACCACCCAGCCTAGGTGTCAGAGTTGTTGCTTTTTTTGGTTTGTTTTGTTTTGGTTTTTGAGACAGGCCTCTGTTTTGCCACTGCTCTATCCCCAACACCTGGCAGTAAATGATTAACAATTATTGGCTGAATTAATGAGCTGATGAAATTAGTGAATTTCATCTCTAATTGAACAGGTATATTTTAACAAGATATGGTCTTTTACACCTATGATCCAAACTGGAAACAATCTCTATGGTCCTATTTAGCTCAGAAATAGCATACACTAGTCTTGGTTACCATAACACCACAAGGAATTTATGGGTATAAAAAGTTAAAGAGAATAAAATAATTAAGAGGATTTAGGAGTAGGAGGAGGTTGCTACATAAACAAACATTAAAGAAATCAGAGCTTTGAAGTTGGTAGGAAGAACAGAGAACAGATTTAAAATCAGAAAAAGTACAATGGCCAGATATAAGGTGAAGAGAGTTTTGTTAATAAAATCTTTTTCTCTTTTTCTCTTTTTTTTTTGAGACAGGGTCTCACTATGTAGTTCAGACCAGCTTTGAACTCTTGGTGATCAGACTCCCCAGCACTGAGATTACAGGTGTGTGCCACCACGCCCAGCTACTGATAAAATCTTGAAATTCACATGCTGACACTAGAGGGCACTCAGTGATGTCTAGGAAAGACACCTTAAAGACAAAACACAGCACCATGACACAGAGTGTTTAGGGAAAATTGCCCATACACAGTATAGGATGGAAATGTAGATATGAACAAGGATTATATACACTAATGGATAACAGAATTGAGGTATCATAAAAGTTTAAAGAATTTGCTATTTAAAAACACATATAACCTACCCTATAAGTTCAAAATGGACCATAATAAAATTGAAATTAAAAAATCAAAATATTGTGTGTATGTGTTTGTATTTTGAGACAGGGTCTTGCTACGTAGCCCAGGTTGGCCTTGAACACATGGCAGTCCTTTTGCCTCAGCCTTCTGAGGGTTGACATTACAGCCAAGCCTGACTTCAAGCTAAAATTTTAAAATAACAATGGTTTAGTCTGACTTGGTAGAGCACATCTGTAATCCTAGCACTCGGGAGGCTGAGGCAGGAGGATCACTGTGAGTTCAAGGCCAGCCTGAACTTCATAGTGAGACCCTGTCTCAAAAAAACAAACCAAACCAAACTAAAAACAAACAAACAAACAAAAAATTGGTTCTTCTTTGATAATAAAGGCAAATTAATTTTACTTTAGGAATTTTATAATGGTATAGTAAAGAAAGATCTCTCCTGGGGTATCTCACAGAGGACACAGAGCTTCATAGCATGAAGAGTTTCACCTTGAAGTAAACACTTGGAAGGCAAGGGACTTTCTGGTGATTTCTGCAATAACCTTGTGATAACCCAGGGAGCAAAACAGTGAGCAAGAAGAGTAGCCATCATCAATGAAAACACTGCAGAGACCATATTCTGCTCCATGTGGTATATAGTTTTTAGTGCAATGCAAATATGTTTTGAGCATTAGATATGATACCAGCAAGCTAAAAGCATGGAGGCACAGAGTAGCTCAAACATTTCCTGTCCAAAAACTTTGCTTTTAGCCGGGCATAGTGCCACATGCCTGTAATCCCAGTATTCCGGAGGCTGAGGCAGGAGGATTGCAGTGAGTTCCAGGCCAGCCTGGGCTATCTAGTGAGTGCAAGGCTGGCATGCATGACAAAGCGAGACCCTATCTCAAAAAAACCAAAACAATTAAAAATAACATAGAAAAAAAAAAAAAAGTTTGCCTTTTAGTAACTCAAGACATAACCCAGACAGTATCAGTCTCACCAAATCCAAATCTTCACCCCTGTTCTTTCCACTCTAAATATCTAATAATGGATTACTAGGGAATCTATCCTTGTGTGTTCTTTAAAGGAAAAAGACCTGAGAGCCTTGTTATGTCAGGTCAGAGAAGAACCAAAAACATGACAATTGGGGACTCTCTGCATTCTTCCTTTCTATTCCTTTTGAATGAATAAAAATAAATAACAATCTCAAATAGTTTTGGAATGTTCCATACCTTGAAGAACCTGTATTTGTTTAGCAGATTCCTCAAGTTGATTTCTGTAGGCTTTTCTTTCTTCTTCCAAAAGAGCTAAAAGTAAAAACACAGCATACCTAATTTTGTGAGTTAATGAAAGTACTCAGAATTGAGCAGCTGAAAATGTCTAAGAAATTATCTCCTAAAGCTTACTGAAAGAAATAAAAGTTAGGCAATAAGTGTTATCAGTATTAGCAGTTAGATAAGATTTTAGGGGAAAAAAAAAGATTTTAGGAGCACACAATAGTAGTAAGCAATAAATCTATTTAAATGAATAACAGTTTCTACACATTGTTTCGCCAAGATGATATATCGTATTCTTCACATGAGAAGCATACTTGATAACTGTCAGTCATTATTATTATTATTTTTTTTGTGGGTACCGGGGGTCGACCTCAGGACCTCGTGCACCAGCAGGCGCCCATGCCACTGAGCGATATCACCGGCCCCTTTTTCGTATGTGGGTTCCGGGAGTTGAACTCGGGTCCTCGCGCTTGCCAGGCAGGCGCTTATGCCGCTGAGCCATCTCACGGGCCCTGTCAGTCATTATTATTATTATTTTTTTTTTTTTGTGGGTACTGGGGGGTCGACCTCAGGACCTCGCGCGCCAACAGGCACCCGTGCCGCTGAGCGATATCACCGGCCCCTTTTTTGTATGTGGGATCCAGGAGTCGAACTCGGGCCCTCGTGCTTGCAAGGCAGGCGCTTACGCCGCTGAGCCATCTCACCGGCCCTGTCAGTCATTATTTTGAGCTTAATTTTTGTTTTGTCTTTTTTAGCCAGGGTTTTGCTATGCAGTTTAGACTGGCCTTGAACTCACTTTGTAGCCCAGGCTGGCCTTGAACTCTCAGTGATCCTCCTGCCTCAGCCTCCTGAGTGCTGGGATTACAGGCACGCACCACCATGCCCGGCCTTGGGCTTACATTTTTTTTTTTTTAATGTGGGTACTGGGAGTCGAACTCAGGACCTCGCACTTGCCAGCAGGAGCTTGTGCCGCTGAGCGATATCACTGGCCCTTTTTTTCTATGTATGTGGATACTGGGACTCAAACTCAGGACCTCGCGTTTGCTAGGCAGGCGCTTATGCCACTGAGCTATCTCACTGGCCCTGAGCTTACATTTTTAAAAGTCTTGAAGTTCTCATTTTTATTGCCAAACGCATAGTAAGCACTAAACTAAATAACTGCTGACTGCAGTTTTCCACTGTAATTAAATATATTACCTTGGATCCTTCAAAAGCTAAAGTTTAAAGGAATACCAATTCTTTTTCTTTGTTGCTGTTGTTTTTTGAGACAGGATCTTGCTCTACAGTCCAGGCGAGCCTTGAACTCACTATGTAGCTCAGGCTGGCTTCAAACTAACAGCAATCCTCCTGCGTCACTCTCCCAAGTACTGGGATTACAGGCATGTGCCACCATGCCTGGCAGAATGCCACCGCTTAAAAAAAAAAAATTTTTTTTTCCCAGTGCTGGGAATCGAACCCAGGGCCTTTTGCATGATATCTGGGTTACATTCCCATTCTTCAATTTTTCAAGATACCATTTCTTCAAGAAGCAGTAAAGGAAGGAAGTAGTAACAAGAAGTTCCAATGTTTTTGCTGGGATATGAATTTTCTGCTGGTCAGGAAGGCCATCTTAGAGAATATGAGAATGACTCCATAGGTCGTTTACTTTCTCATTTTAAGACTTGCCAAGACAGTAATTAACTGCAAAAAGATAGTTACTGTGAATTATACAGAAGGTCTACAGAACAGCATAGACTCTACTGGCTTATGACGCTATAGATAACTAAGCTACTAACAAAGAAGATTCTACACCTTAACCTTGTCAAGTTCCTCTGATTCACTGATGAATTTTCAAAAATCACAGGGAATATAAATTTTACTTCTCTTGTACTGAGTAATTAATATTAGGTATAACTAAAACTTAAGAGAAATCTACATTATGTTTTTCCTTTTGTTGCAGATTAAGCACCCCAAATCTGAAAATCTGAAATCTAAAATGCTCTAAAATCCAAAACTTTTTGAGCACTGATATAATGCTAAAAAAGTTTCCAACTTTGGAGCATTCTGGATTTTTGGATTAGGAATGCTCAACTGGCAAAGTCTATGTGCATATTCTAAAATCTGAAACATTTTGGTATCGAGCATTTCAGATAAGGGATATTCAACCTATACTTAATTAATTTTTCACTGGTAGAGATCTTACTGATCTTCACATCAACAATGTAAAGGAGGTAGGGCAACTGTATCGCTCCTCATTTTACTGATCTGAAAAGTAAGTTTAGAGAGGTTAAGTCAATGTCCCAAGATCACATATTTAATATGTAAAAGCTGGATATGGAACAAGATACCATGTCTTGCGACTGCAAGTTTGGGGCTATCTAACTATATCATGTTGCCCCCTACACATCCCCTAACAAATCAAAGTAATCTTGGAGCTCACCTTGCAGTTCAAAGCATTTTTGTTTACTTGTTCTAGCTAGCTCCTGGGCTTCGATCAATTCCTTGCGAAGATGCTGAATTTCTTGTTTTGCCTCAATTTCTGACTGTGCACCCTGTGAGTCATCTGACAAAAACATGTTTATTTTTAAAAGCAAGAGTTAGTATCACACTATAATCTCTACAATTAAAGACTGACAATTTTTCAAGTTTCAACATGCAAAGTTAAAAACATAGCACAAATGAGTTAAATAAAATTTAGAAGCACATTATAGTAAGCATTTTTAGTCATTTTACCCTGCAGAAAGAACACAAATATAAATACAATATCAATATATGTATGTGTGTGTAATTCATGGTAATGGCACTATAAAATATGTATTTATTAAATTATATATTGCATTTATGTCGTTATGTAAGACTTGAAATTCAATGAGATAGGTGCTATTCATCAAAATTTTCAAAATTTTGATTTCAGACAGAGCTAAGTATAATTTTTTACAATACAATTACAGTAGATCTTGCATATTACATACATGTATTTCTACATTCATAGATTGTATCCTATTTTCCCTGTTAAGAAGTTTTGATTCTAGGTTCATGTATGCCCTAGCCAACCAATCACTTCTTTTTTCAGAAGCTTTTTGGTTAGGGTAGGGAATGGAGGCAGAGATTTTTTTCAGTAGGGCAGAGATGCTGTCATATCAGCTCTGACAGCTCTGACAACTCTATCCACACTATTTGTTGGCATCTGCAAAGGTCCCATTTCTGGATTTGTCATCATGCAGGGCAATGCCCTTATGTTTAGGAGTATTTAGAAGAGAAGTATCAGGATGGCTACATTTTCCTTTCAAGTGGTCTGATAAAAATATTATGTAAAAATTATTGGGCCGGTGAGATGGCTCAGCGGCGTAAGCGCCTGCCTGGCAAGCGCGAGGGCCCGAGTTCGACTCCCGGATCCCACATACGAAAAAAGGGCCGGTGATATCGCTCAGCGGCATGGGCGCCTACTGGCGCGCGAGGTCCTGAGGTCGACCCCTGGTACCCACACACAAAAAAATAAAAACAAAAATAAAATAAAAAAATAAAAATTATTGAGTAGATATCTTCCTAGTTCTACAATGAAGTTTTTCCAACCTTAGCACTACTGAATAATCTTTTGTTGTAGGGTCTGCCCTATGCCTTGCAGAATGGTCAGTAATTTCCTTGATCTCTACTTACTAGACGCCAATAGACCTCTCTGAGACATAACAAACAAAAATGACTCCAGAGGACTAAGTGCTTCCTGGGGGTAAAAAGTACCATGTTGAGGACTACTGCTTTATGTTAATTACTTGATAACTATGAAAAAACCCTACATATAGGTTCTTTTCCACAGAACCATTGGCTAGTAATTGTGAATGTACTTCCTGTGTGTTCTAAAGATGATCAAATAAATATATTGTAGGTAAAGGGACCGAGTTCTCTCACTGTTGGAGAAGAGAGTTACAGATAAGGGAATAAGGAAAACAGAATAGAGCATGAATTCTAATAGATTTGAATATACAGAAAAACACAGATGTAACAATTGTGTGAGGCCATGTACGTATACATACATATACATATGGGTATAAACATCCATCCATTCATTCCTTTGTTGTTCATTCCTTCCTTCTTTGCTTGCTTCTGCCCCCCTCCCTGCCTTTCTTACCCCAGCCTCTTTCTGTTTTTTCCAGTGCTGGGGGTTTTGTGCACACTACCACTGAGCTACACCCCCAGCCCCACACATCTACTGAAGTCTGTCCATTGAGTGGAATTAGAAGCAATGACACCCCAGGAGCAATGAGAATACTGAACAGATTTTGTTTTCTACATGCCGTTTGGCACTAGAAGGAAATAGCTGACTTCAGGGCTAAAGTAGGAAAAGTTAAGTATACCCAGACAACTTTTGTTACTTTTGGCAGTACTGGGTATTGAACCCAGAGCCTCGAACATGCTAGGCAAGTGATTTTCCACTGAACTACATCCCCAGTCCTTTAAAATTTTTATTGGAGACAAGACTTAGCTAAGTTCCCCAGACTGGCCTGGAACTCGTGATCCTCCTACTTCAGTTTCCCAAGTAGCTAGGATTACAGGTATGTGCCACAATGACTAGCTCTAGAACAGCTTTTGTGCTGGTAAAAAAGAGCTCAAAGAATGTGTCATGGCAAAGAGACACAGGTACCTTCTTTTTCTTTTTTTTTTTTTTTTTTGAGACAAGGTCTCGCTTATATATCCAAGTATCTTCTAATGACCAAATATGGAACAATTTGAGCATTAAAACAAATGACAGTGACAGACTATAACTCACTGAGTAGAATATGAATACAAGAATTCATACTGAAATAGATAAATGAATGAGAAGACTTTTAAAAAAGAAAGCCAGCCAGTAAGTGTAGAATGAATGACAGAATAATGAAATCACTACTTGGCAACTAATATAGTAATAATCAGGCAAGAATCATCTGTAGATGCAAAAATTAAGTGATTGAAAGTCTGAAAGGATAACAGGATATTTACATAGTCTTACATTGCTCCCCCATAAAATACATATTAATTACAAAAAGGAAAACAGTCACTTTACAATGGAGAAATCTGAGAGACAACACCTTAATCAAACAATCAAATATCACAGTAACAGAAAATTCAACATCAGGTGCCTACTGATACAATACCAAATATGTCTGTTACATTACTGCCAAAAATGTACAGCTTAAATCTAATCATGAGGAAACATTAGACACTAAAGGACATTTAAATTATCCTGGGCTCTTCAAAAATGTTAATGTCATGAAAGAAAGACAACTGTACTCAGTTGTCATCTCTCTTTTGTCTCCTTTAGTCTGGAACTGTTCCTCAGTCTTTTTTTTTTTTTTTTTTATTAAAGACAGGGTCTTGCTATGTAGTTTAGGCTGGCCTTGAATTCATGGCAATCCTCCTGCCTCAGCCTCCAGAGTGCTGGGATTACAGACATGTGCCACCACGTCCAGCAAAAGAAAACAATTCTTTTTTTTTTTTTTTTTTTTTTTGGTGCTGGGAATCGAACTCAGTGCCTCATGCTTTCCAGGCAGACGCTGTGCCGCTGAGCTACATCCTTGGCCCAAGAAAACAATTCTTGTCTGCACCAGAACACTTCCCTTCATCAGTGATGCTGTGAAACAAACCTAATATAGTGTAATCCCAGCACCTGGAGGCTGAGTCAGAAGGATCACAAGTTCGAGGCCAGCCTGAGCTCACAGCAAGTTTAAGGCTGGCTTAAAACAATATGAGCGTGGAGCCAGCTGATTATTGTCTGAAACCTCTATAAACTATGAGCTAAATAAACTTTTCCTCCTGCGGGGAGGGAACACACCAAAAAACCTAAATATAATACTTGGTTTTCGAATTAAAAAATAATAGAACAGGTTTTGTGTTAAGTAATCATGTTTCAAGAGACAATTTAATCATGACAATGAGTTGTGCTAACACAGAGACCTACTATTTGTAAATTAGTTCTAGCATACTCTAATGAAAAGGCTTAGCATTTTAAACTAGAATAAGATGCCATATATCAAATTATACAAATATACAAACTCTATCTAGTAGTTGATCATAGAAATAGATATTGACAAATCTTTAAAAATCAAGTTTGATGTAGTAAACACAATGATTATATTCAAACTAATTGAGTAGTTTGCATATCCTCTTTCCAGATAATTAAGTGCCAATTTTTTTTTTTTTTTTTTTTTACCAAAGACTAATGAGCAAATCCTTTTGTGCTAAGGTGGATCAAAGCTTCATGGGGTTGTGTGGGAAAATACATTAATTGTTTATTGTGGCTTAGGTCCATAGTGCCTTTTGTCCCACAGAAAGTTTTTGTATCACCTATTCCCAACCTTGAGAAAAGTCTGATACTAAGTTAGTTTTTGGGGTTTCTTTTCTTTTCTTTTTTTTCAGACAGGATCTTATTATGTAGTTCAGGCTGGCCTTGAACTCACTATGTACCCTTGGCTGGCCTCGAACTCATGGCGATCCTCCTGCCTCAGCCTCTCAAATGCTGGGATTACAGGCATGCACCACCACACCTGGCCAAGTCTGGTAATGAGTAATAAAGTGTTTCAATGAAGATAAATGACAGCCTTCCTGAGCCAAACCCATATTATTTAAAGCACAAGTCAAATGGAAATAAATGTTATTTAGGAGTTATAATAGTTGAAAAGAATAATGAATGTGTTTTTGCTGTAACACAAATGGTGTATCTTTGGAACTGCTTTGTGTACCATCTGGGCCAGGGCCAGCTTTTCTCAGGCTAAGGCTAAATCTTGTAAATTCACACTACGCATGAACCAACTAAATTAACCAGCCCTGGCACAGAGAACACCTCCATAATACCCTAAATTAAATTTGGTGTCTCCAAATTTGTTTCAGAAGAGTAACTGGAGATGTAATTTAAAAGTCTGACCTACACATGGTTGAGACACACTGAACCATTTGGTAAAGGACCAAAACAAAACATGTTTTCCCCAAGACCTATTTTGTATGTGCATGCCTGAAGGCTCATCCAGATATAACATGGTATCAACTGACAGAAGTGATCTAGCTGAGTTGTACATGTTTCCCCACTACTATATCATAGTTCCAGGCTTGACTTATAAGAACAACCTTCACAATAGAGAAAGACTATTGTCCCATCACGCATGTGGGCAGCTAAGTGAGCTAGTCCCAGGTGGCGCCTAATTGCAAATTTAACTTTGGCAGCCAACTCTTACTGTCAATTCTCACTCTTTTGCCACTCCTTTATTTCGGGGAGGAGCCCTCTTGTCAGCTGGATCTTTTGTTAGCTCATTTGTCATTTCACTGTTCTCTTATTTCTCTAGAAATTCCTACTGCTACTGCCATTCACTCATATGCAGAGGATTCTCATACCTGCATACCGCTTTCCATGCCACAGCGTCTTATCTTTCATCACATTTGCCCCACAGTGCCGTGCTTTGAGATACCTGTGTGCTCTTGTAAACTTGACTCCTGATAAATGTTACTTCCACTCTAAACATTATTCTTACTTGTGTTTGTAGTAATTTAGAGAAATGCATGGCTCTCTTTCCCTTCTTGGCATAGTCTCATTTATTTTCAACTACTTCCTTTGGGAATCCCATCCTGACCACTGTTTCACCCTATCCTGTTCCTGGCCAGGAAATATTAGTTGTGCTCTTAAGTGCCCATAACACCTATTAAGATATTTATTACATAATCAATATACCTCTTTCATCCAAAGACTGCAGCCTTCTTAAGTGTTCTATCTCTGTATCTGCCAGATCAATAAGTATCTCAGAAATAAATGAAAACGACTTTTTAGTTTGAGTTTCTGTTCTGTACTTAAAGCTTCATCTCTAGTTCCTAGGGTGATCATACAAAACTGGAATATCTTTGAAAGTGAGAGGGAACACTTTTAATAATTATGCTAGAACAACAGAGATAAATGGTTCCAGGCAAACCAGAACTTACGGTTACCCTTCCTGCTCAGCACATGACAAACTACAGCCACCACTGTTCCTGCCAGGACATGTCTTCTTCCAGAAACATGCATTTCTGTTAATTATACCACCATCTTTTCAATATCAAAAGCCAGAGTTATATGTAACTTCTATTTCTCTCCCATATTTAGTTTTTCATGCTTATAGACTCTAGAGCTCACTAAGGGAGAGATGAAAGACAAGAAAAACAGGGCCTTAAATGGGATTTTGTTCTTTGATTTAAATTTCCAAGCAACAATCCTACTTCAGATTCTCAATGATTACCTAAGCCTCCTAACTGTTGCCTTTCCTGTGATCCCTACCTACTGTAGGTCACCAAATAAACTCTCCCCCAAATAGGTCTAATTATATCATTTCTGTGCCCAGAAAGCCTCTGAATTCTGTCATAACAATCACGCAAATCTATAAAATAATCAAATGATTATGTAAGCAAACTTTGTACTTCTGACAGCTAATCTTTATTGCCAATTTGATTAGATTGGGAAACTCCTAGGGAATTAGTAAAGCACACTGAGTGTGTCAGTGGGTATTTCTAGATATGACTGGATCATGAGGACTCTAACTTCATCAGTGGATTGATCCATTGATGAGTTCAAAAAAAATTTTTTTTTGGAAACAGGGTCTCACTATGTAGTTCAGGATGGCCTTGAACTCATTATGTAGCCCAGATTGGCCTTGAACTCATAGCGATCCTCCTGCCTCAGCCTCCCAAGTGCTGGGATTACAGGCATGTGCCACCATGCCTGGCTGATAAAATCATAATTTGATGACATTATTGGGAGATGATGGAAACAGGAATGGGGGCTGGCTGGAAGGACTGCACTGTGTGCACTGTGTGCACGTGACCTAGGAGACTATGCTCTGGTTTCCAAACCCTTTCTCTGACTGTTCCGACCCCAGAGAGCTTCCTGGTGTTGCTCCACTCTACCAACGTGTTTAACCCAGTGGTCTGAACTTACATGTGAACTTTTCTTGTGTATGATAGGCAATATAAAATAAATTCTGACAATCATAGGTTTATCAATAACCCTCCCTAAAGCACTTTCATAAATATTGATTTATCTCCTACTCATTTCATTCTAAATAAGTACCAAGAAATAAATGCACTTCCCTTTTAGAAGACAAGCAGTTCATGTAATGTTTTTGCCACAACTAAAATTTCTCAGTCCCAAGTTTCTTGATGAATAGCTTAAAAACTGAAATATTTTTTGGAGGATGAGGAGAATCAGAAAATTAGGAAATTTACAACTACTAGCATATAATAACAGCAAACAGGTAATTCTAGGAAGTTGATTTTCATTTTATCCTAATTATGTTCAAAGTTCCCATCAGAGATACAAAGTTAAAAAACCAGCTTCACAGTCTATCACTTACAGCTTTGCTCTTCAGGACTTTTTTTTTTTTTAAACAGAAAAAAGCTTTAATTAGAAAGTAATAGAAAATGGTAAGAGGCTTTAGTTTGAGGAGATGACAATGATCAGGCTGACCCTTAACAAAAGAGGGTAAGAAAAAGGACTCCAGCTTGAGCCGCTGGAGGGGCACACTCTGATGAAAGGGATCAGATTGGCTCCACTCTTTATGGTCCTGACTGATCCAAATTATTCTAGAATTTAAATAGTTTTGAAGCATTGAGCACCAGCACTAACATTTTAAATTTTATTTCCTGCACTTCACCTCAACTAGAATTTACAATTTCATATAATAGATGGAACAGATTTTGTGTTAAAGTATGAATCTGATGACTTGGTTTAAAATGTCATAAAAACACGTTACAGTACCTTTTAATAGGGACACTTTAGCAAGAGGTTCATTTAGGTCTTGCTCATCCATTTGGGCGTCTGTTGTGGGGGAAATAATTACAGACAATACTTAGATATATCAGCAATCTATTATCAAAATAAGTAACTAGAATTTATACAGCTACTGGATAGTTGAAAGTAGTTTTAACAAAATATCCAAGATTTAAGGGATTTGGTAAGTCAAAGCTCTGCTTTTTCTCTAAATGCAAACACTGAAATCTCCACTCACATTAATCTATTACCTAACCTGCCAATAATATCTGCAGATTTGTAGGTATTAGGTTAAAACTCACCTGTAGTGTCGTCACTGCTTTTCTCCTTGCTCGGACTCAGAGTATCTGATAAGTCAGATTCCTTTGCTCTTGCTTGGTTTTCTACCAACAATAATGACAAAAAAGTAAAAATCACTTTTTAATTAAATACCTTATATCAAGAAAATTGCTTCAGGCTATGAATGCTCAAAATCTATTCAAAGTACTTTTAAAATTAACTGAGAGCACTTATTTTGTCACCATCCCAGTCAACATGGAATGTTGGTTATTACATGTAGCTCATATTAAATTATAACGTGGGGCTTTTGTTCAAGGCTGTTCATTTGCCAAATGGAAACAAAAATAAAGCAAGCACTGCTAAAGTTTTCAGAAAACTGCAACAAATATAGCAAAATTCTCAGGACAATGTGGACACTGTATAAAGAGGATGAAAGGAAAAGACTACATTAGATACATACACTAGCTAGAAGATTGCCTTAGTGATATTTATACTCATACAATAAAACTATTTTTTGTTTGTTCCTTTAAAATCACAATTATTTGTTATAAATGCACCATTTAAGAGCCAGGTGTGGTGGCACATGCCTGTAATCTCAGCATTGGGGCGGTGAGGCAGGAGGATCGCCGTGAGTTTGAGGCCAGTCTGGGCTACAAAGTGAGTCCAGGTCAGCCTGAACTACATAGCGAGACCCAGTCTCAAAAGGGAGGGGGGAAGCACCATTTAAAACAAGAAAAAGATGGGCCAGAGAGACGGCTCAGCAGCCTATGCGTCTGCCTGGCAAGCGCGAGGGCCCGAGTTCAACTCCTGGAACCCACATACGAAGAAAGGACCGGTGATATTGCTCAGCGGCACGAGTGCCTGCTGGTGCACGAGGTCCTGAGGTCGACCCCCAGTGCCCACAAAAAAAAAAAAAAAGAAAGAAAAAAAAGAAAAAGAATAGCCTATTTTTAATCAAACACAACTATATGAATTACAGTGAGAAAAATCTTGTTAAAATGTCTTGAAATTATTTGCAAGCTCTTTTGCCAGGTCCAATGAAGACATTTTAGGCCTAATTTCAATTGACTGCTCTCTCAAAAATTCTAACTATAGGCTAGCAATTTATTAAAGATGACTAGCAATCAATTAGGCCCCAGAGATCTTTGTTTGTAATGGCGTATCTGTGTAAACTACAACATTCTTTAGAAGTGCATTTACAGAGGTAATTTCTCTGACCAAAATCCTACATCATCTCCTGATTTCCCACAAGGCTTAAACCACACTTTACGTGGCAGAATTGAGCCATAATCTAGCCTTGCATTAATTACCACGGGAGCTCTGCTTTGGTCTGTGAGCATCTTTATAGGGCTATGGCACACCAGCTCATTATGGCCTGCAATTCTTTGCTTAAGTGTGTATTTCTCTAACCTCAACAGCCATTCTCTCTACTTGGCCTACTGTTAAGATGTAGCTTAAGGCTCTTTACCTCTACAGAAGTCTTCATTTCTCCAGTACTCTGCTCCTTTTTATTATATGTTTCCTGTGTGTTTTGCATTTAATCGCACTCTATTTTATATCATTCTCTGTGTATATATATGCATTTTATTTTCCTATGTATTGTTTAGGGCAATTTGTATCAAAATTTAAAATGTGTAAACCCACGTCTAGTCCTTTTCTGAAGGAAACAACAGACCACATCTGGTATGTGTAAGGGTGCTCACTGTAATATTGTTCATTACGGGAAAATGAAATGTGTGTATTATGGAATGGAAAATATTCAAGATATACTTTCTACTATTAAGTAAAAATAAGGTAAAAGAGCAGTATGTATAACTTCATATAGATTTAAAAGTAGAGTGGTGCCTCTGTTCATAAACACTTCTGTTTGGAAACAATTTGGTTCACAAACAGAAGTGTTTGGCAAAATTTTGTTTTTGTTTGCAAACTCTCCATCAGGTGACAAACATGACCACAACCATTTTTCCTGCACAAACACAAATGTGGCCATCTTTTCCAGAATAGTGGAACAAATTAAGTTCATGAACTGAGGTACCACTGTATATATTTAGCTATGATTTTTTTTTTTTTTTTTTTTTGGGTCTTTTTGAGACAAAGTCTCACTATGCAGTTCAGACTGGCCTTGAACTTACTTTGTAGCCCAAGCTGGCCTCGAACTTGCAGTGATCCTCCTGCCTCAGCCTCCCGAGTGCTGGGATTACAGGCATGTGCCACTACACCAGGCTATGAATTTTTAATTTTTTTTTTTGGTACTGGGAATCAAACTCAGGACCTTGCCCTTGCCAGGCAGGCACTGTGCCGCTGAGCTATATCCCTGGCCCTGAATTTATAATTGATTATTTATTGTTCAAGGTCTGGATGGATCTACAAAGATATAAATAGTTATTTCTGGAGGGGCTTAATGGTAGACATTCATTACCTTCATAATCATAATTGTTTTAAGATTCTGTAGTGGGGCCAGGGATATAGCTCAGTGGCACAAGCACCTGCCGGGCAAACACAAGGTTCTGAGTTCAATTTCCAGTACCTGCCCCCCCAAAATTTCTGTAGTGAACATATGCTGTTTTATAATCAACTAAATTAAAAGATATTTACCACCAAGCATGGTGAAGTATGTCTATAATCCCAGGGAGGGTGAGGCAGTAGGATCTCAAATTTGAGGCCAGCCTGGACAATTTAAGAAGACCTTGTCTCAAAATAAAAAACTAAATGGGCTGGGGATGTAGGTCAGTGGTAAAGGGCTTGGCTAGCATGTACATGGCTCTGGGTTCAATCAATCCCCAGGGAGGGGAGAGGAGGGGAGGGAAGGGAAAAAAGAAGACATATTTTCTAGTTTGAAAGAAATAAGGGGGGCCGGTGAGATGGCTCAGCGGTATACGCGCCTGCCTGGCAAGTGCGAGGGCCCAAGTTCAACTCCCAGAACCCACATACGAAAAAAGGGCTGGTGATATCGCTCAGCGGCACGGGCGCCTGCTGGCGCATGATGTCCTGAGGTCGACCCCTGGTGCCCACAAAAAAAAAAAAAAAAAAAGAAAGAAAGAAGGAATGGGCTGGGGATTTAGCTCAGTGGCACAGCACCTGACTGGGAAAAGTGAGGTCCTGAGTTTGATTCCCGGTACCCACCCCCCAAAAAGAAAGGAAGAAATAAGGAACACATCTAAAGACATTATTACTGTCAAAATATTTAAAATAATATTGCCAGGTGTGGTGGTACATGCCTGTAACCCCAGCACTCAGGAGGCTGAGGCAGGAAGATCACTGTGCGTTCAAGGCCAGCACGGGCTACACAGTGAGTCCAAGGCCAACCCGAACTACATAGCGAGACCCTGTCTCAAAAAACAAAACATTTAAGACAATATTAAAATGAAACTTGTTATGGCTATTCACACTCCTAGAATTTGTGACTTAATGTGTGAAATGGGTGATGAATTGTAAGAAATCTTTTGCTTCTTTTCTCACTGCCATTTGTAGTCAAAAGTTAACTGCTGAGCAACAGGGAGCTTAGATTAGAAGTGAAGTCACCAACCACAAAGACCCATGGGAATCTAATCTGTGACCTCTGCTGCATTCATAGTGTACTATAATCAGACATTTCTGAATGTTCTAGTTTTGATTACAAAGTTACACTCTCAAATAAAACTGGCTAATACATCTAATCTCTACAATACAGAAACCATTCTGGACCGCCTTAAAGGTGGGGAGCCAAATATTCCATCAAGATCTTACTAAAATGTACACTCCATGAGAGCAGAGTTTTTTGTTTGTTTCATTAACTGCTGTATTCCCAGTGAACAGAACAGTGCCAAACAGAAAAGAAACAAATCTGACTGATGGAACGTATTTATTTTGAATAAAAAGGCAAGTTTTTAGCAAATCAAGTCATAGTTCATTATTGTGTCCAGATACTTGTATACAAACAAATCTATTCATGAAAGAAAGACAGGACACAACAAATGGTAGAGTATCTACTTATTTTCAAACATCTATCCATCTAGAAGCAGCATATAGCTTTCTAGTATTTGAAAGTCATTAGTGACTGATTTTCAGCTCCATACTTAATCATTAAAACACATACCAACAGTATACAGGAAAAAATGGAAGAACAGCTACTAATACCAATACCAAAACTGATTCCAAGTGGGGAAGCCCAAAACAAAGTGACTACTTCACTGATGATGTAGACCTAACTATGGATGGTCAGAACAAATATACTGATCATATTTCATTTCCTGTACAATGAAACCACTATTTGGAAAGAAAGCAAAGATAAAGATCAAGAAGGGGGAAAATTAACATTTGTTGGACATAAGAATGGTGCTTCTTGCTTTATAAGCAGCAGCTTATTAAATTCCCAGAATAATCCTATATATGAAATCTCATTTTACAAATGAGGAAACTGAGGTTTAAAGAGCTAAAGTGAGATATATATATATATATATATATATATATATATATATATATATAGTTAGTTAGTGGTAGAATCATTTACTTGTACTCCCACTTCCAAAGCTACTATAAACACATGACTGTAAGCTGAGTTAAGCCTTAAACAGAAAGCATATGTAACTTATAACATGCTGCATCAGGTGAAATGTGAAAATACTAAGACTGAAAACAGCTGATAATTGTCAATTTCTAACAGCTTATATTTTCAATGCAAAAAAGAAAATTCCATAAAAAAATCACCAATGAAAGAATTTTGTTTTAAAAGGAGACAATTTAGCCAAATTCAAAAGAAAATAAGCAGGATGTGGTGGCACATGCCTGTAATCCTAGGACTCAGCAGGATCTGTTGTCCATGCGTGGACAACACAGTAAGACTGTCTCAAACAGTAAAAAAAAATTAATTAAAAACCTGATTGAGGGCCAGTGAAATGGCTCAGCAGCGTAAGCACCTGCCTGGCAAGCGCAAGGGCCCGAGTTCAACTCCCGGAACCCACATATGAGAAAAGGGCCAGTGATACTGCTCAGTGGCCCAGGCGCCTGCTGGCGCGTGAGGTCCTGAGGTCAACCCCCGGTACCCAAAAAAAAAAAAAAAAAAAAAAAAAAAAAGCCTGATTGAAAACATTTAAAATGTAACATTTTTTCTATCTAGTTTGCTATAAGGACTATAGCACTGTGAAAGATACTAATAAAATACTGACTACCAATAGAGAAATTCTGAGTATATAAAATTTATAATTATATTATTATTCCTAAAGGACAAATTCTGTTCACTTGTGTGGACTTATTTGCCATAATTTACTTAATAAATGTCTTTCTAACTGGACACTTATGCTTTCCTCTTGTTGCTTTTAAAATACTGAAACAAACACCCTTGCGTATTCTTCCAATTTTTTCCTTAATCTCATAAGTGGAACTGCTGGATCAAAAATCACGTTCCTGATAACTTTCGATACACATATTTTATAGCCAGGTTTAAGAAGAAACTCAGTAATACTGCGCAAATCTTTTTCAATATTGATAGTACATAATTTCAAGCAAATACATTCTAATTCAGAATGCATTAAATAGAAGCATTAAGGTAGCGGATATTTTAAAGAAGCACTGGTTCTTCCCCTCAAGGATTTATTTCCACATCAAAGTGCTGGATACTCAACCAACTAATCTGAATAGGTATTTAGGTGGTGAAGTAAAAGCTATTTTAAAATCTGTTCTCATCTCACTTTAATAAGATGAAATAAATTGTCATATGTACTAAAAATAGTTCACTGTTCTGAAACTCAATGCCTGTTTGCCAGAACAATATTAGTGAAGCATTCTCTATGCATTCTTTCCCCAAATATGGCGTCTACCATGCACAAAATTCAGAATAGAAGCCATCAGACATCTGAAATAACATCATTTTAAATATTTTAAAAAGCCAAATGAATCCAGTTAACAAAGCACAATGTGCTAAAATTAGCATTCTGAACTTAACATTCATTGTTTTTACTGACAAAAAGGACTGTGAATCCAGTTTTAAATTTTACACTGGCAAAGTCTGATGAAAGTCCTGCTATTGCAATAAGTATATTCTATCAGACTTATTTGCCTAATTTCCCTATACATAGAAGTGACTTGAGAATATGATGCTTTAAAACTTAGTGTTCTAAGTCTGACAATTGTATTTGAAGAAATTAACAAAATAAATTCCTTTGGGCAATTATTGAGCTATTCATTATAAAATATAAGATTCTACATTGACAAAAGTTATCACTTTCGTTGAAATCAAACTGAGACGTCAAAAATTAAGGAAATATTAAGTATAAGGAATTTTAAAGGTACCATAACCTCAAAAATGAAACTGCAAGCATTTTTAACTATCATAAAAGATTTATATTGCATTTGATTAAACAAGTTCAAAGCTGAAAATAACATTTGAAGTGATACAGAAAGATGACAAAATCTTAATACCGAAAGAAACCTGTAGCAAGTATTAACTTTCAAGAAACCACACATATATGACCACTTTAAAAAATACTTTTAATGCAGAAATACAACTATTTTATATTATCTGATACTGTACCTGGATTGCCATTTCAAGCTATAAGAAATAAACAGTTAAAATATTATGACCTTGAAAATTTACACTAACCTTCATTATCCAAAAGAGCTGTCAAAAATCATACAAATACCAGAAAACAAACCTTTTGAAAGCTTTGTATCTTCTACCACTTTGGTTAGATGCCCCTCCACGATCAGCTTCTCTGCCAAAGAAAATAAATGTTACTATCCAAGCCCAAACAGAGCAGCATTTCCCAGAGCGGGGCCGTGTAACACATTCCATGACCAAATTTAAAGATGATAACATTACTCCTATGACCAAGCTTGAACAAAAACTTGAACTTGGAAGGGGAACTAAGAGAACTCGAACTACGATAGAGTAATCAGGTCAATGCAGAAAACTGGACTTAGGGAGACAATTTCCCTTTTATTTTCATTAGATTTCACTTTATTTAAAAAGTCTAGACCTTTTTGTGAAGGAATGAAAAGAAACAATGTAACCTTCTTTAAATTGATGATATTACGTAGAAATAAATGAATTCTGCCAAGGTGCTTTATTTACACTAGAAATAAAAATTATGTTATACAGATAGTTTACTTTGCCCTGCTGATATAAATCAGTAGCAAGGTCTATAGAACATATTTCAGGATAATGATTAATTTTACAAGACTTAATTATTTAAAAAATTTAAAATGTTGTTTTATGCATGATTCTCTGTAAATGTATAATGTACCTTCTTACAATTTATCTTAAGTCATATTTTCATATTCTACATTTCACTGAGGAAGATAATGTATCTAATTTGAATATGCTCTTTTTTAATTCTGTAAGCCAGTTGGTCTCTTTCCATTGACCTTTTTACAATATGAGAAATAACTTCTATTCTTTTACTCTTTTTTTTTAATTTTTAATTTTTTTTTTTAAAGACAACAAGTAAACATTTATTCTTTTACTCTTTAAGCAGCTCAATTCGGTCAACATCTACCACTCAACCACTGAAACCACTCGAAGATCATTACAACTGTTTATTTGCCAAAGCCCACAGACTCTTTTCATAATTTTCACTGCTTACAGACAAAAGTCAAAGAAACAGATTTAGATAATTTTAAAAGGTATTAGTTTTACAAGATGTAAAATATAAGTTGTTCTAACTGCCCTGTCTTATTCCACTCCATTCCTGAAACTCACTTTCTATAAGCAACAACTTTTAACTTTAAGCCATTTTTTCTCTTAGAATACATTTGTATTTCTAAATAGCATATTGATTTAACTTTTCCATTTTAGACCTTATTGACAATCTCTTAAACATTAAGCCCTCATATTCCACTATCATCCTTGTAAGTTACATTTTGCCAATTAAAAAATCAGTATTTTTATTGACTAATTATTATTATTATTCTTTTTTTTTTTTTTTTTTTTTTTTGGTACTGAGAATTGAACTCAGGACCTCACACTTGCCAGGCAGGTGCTGTGCCACTGAGCCATATCCCTGACCTTGACTAATTATTTTACATATGGATCGTACCATAAGCTATATTTTGTTTCTTACACAACATTTAATATTTTTGGAATTTATAGCATCATGTTTTGTTTTACTAATTTTTATATATCTATTTCCAAACATAATACAAGTTCTCACAGAATCATAACACTCATGACATTGTCAAACATAATAGGATAATTAACCTATCACATTATACATCTCCATCCCTCCCTTTCCCTAGTTTTTTAATCTTACTGCTTTAGTCTGGGCTGTATTCTGTGTACCATGCCCTGTCCTTTAATTTTTAATCTTCCTCTTCCTGTTTTATTCCTTTGTCTTATTGCAACACATAAAGGGGGGTGACAGAGGGTAAATGTTTTGTTCCTCTGAAAATGTTAGTATTCTACCCTTGTATTTATTTGGTTGGTAGATGCCTGGTACTCAGCAGTACTTTATCTGCCTGGCCTTTCTATGCACACGGGAGCACTGTACACCCCAATTCCTGAGCATTGAGAAAGTCCCTGCAGAACTCTTACCAGCCAGCGCTAAAGCACTTGAGACTATTTCCTACCCTTCTTTCATCTCCCACCTCAGAAACTCAAGAAATGTGTGGAGGCAGCAACATTATAAGAATGGTAAAGATTCCATCAATCTAGATCCTTGAGTAACATGTGGAATACAGTGTTCTCCCTCCCATGAACATGAAGCCTTAGTGAGAAAGAAATGCTTGTCAAATTAAACTATTAAGATTTCAGGATTTGGTCAAGCCCAGTGTGGTGGTGCATACCTTTAACCCAACACTCAGGAGACTGAGGCAGGAGGATCACCATGAATTCAAGGCCAGCCTGTGCTACATAGTATGTCAAGGTCAGCCTAATTACACAGTGAGACCTGTCTCAAATACCAACCAACCAACCAACCAACCCTAAACCAAACCAAACCAAATCAAAACAGAACAAAACAACAACAACAGCCCACAAGAAACAAAAGTCTGGTCATCTGTCTGTTTTAGTCACTTTTCTCTCGTGGCCGAGACAAAATATCCGACACACAAAGTTAAAGGAGGAAAGGTTTATATTTAGCTCACAGTTTCTAGAGGTTTCAGTCCACAATCAGCTGGCTCCAAGGCAGGATGGCACATGGCAGAGGTGCAACAGTTCATGGGGGCAGAAGACAGGAAAAGCAACAAGAGCAAAAGGGGGAAACAAGCCTCTTTCTGCCCCTTTTATCTTATTCAGACTGCTGGGATTAAGATGGTGCCAATCAAAGCAGTGGACTGATCCAGCAATCACCCAGCCTTAATCCCAGCATTGAGCTATGAATCAGTCACAAACTCTAGATTCAGCCACATCCAAACAAGCTTGTGCCCCATGACTGCATGAGGCTTTGGGGGTGCATTCAGTCACAAACCATAACACTGTCTCTATATTCAAGGGTGAGACAGTGAAAAGTTGCCAATTCCTATATGCTTGTTAACTAATGGGTGACATAGGGGCAGTTTATGGGGAGACCTTCAAGTATCAGTATTATTCATAAATGTTTGCTCTGTGATCAGTTTCTCTGGAGTGGAACTCTCTAACCACCTTTCTTTCTTTCTTTTTTTCTTTCTTTCTTTCTTTCTTTTGTTGTTGTTGTTGTTTTTTGAGACAGGGTCTTGCTATATATAGTCCAGGCCGGCCTCGAACTCACAGTGATTCTTCTGCCTCAGCCTCCTGAGTGCTAGGATTACAGGTATGCACCATCATGCCCAGCATCACCTTTCTGAGCAATGTAAACTTGGTGAAAAGCATTCTGACTCAGTGTATAGGCTTTCATTTCATTCTCCCACCTTTTTATTTTTCAGTAAGTTGTTCATATCCACCCTATCCTCACCCACATCTGCAGTACCCTAATCCAAAGACTTTCTCCGTATATATACTTCAGTCTCCAAAGAACAAACCTCCAATCTTTCTGTACAAGGGTTCTTGTCTATTTGCATGGACTGGAAAAAGAGCTCAAAGTACTCTTTGTATGAGCTTTTACTCTTGATCTAAGCACTGCCATGCCCTTTTGTTGCCACCTGTTATCTGCTGTAGTCATTTCTCCCAGTCTTTTTTGTCCGCATGATCTTACATCTTTAGTAGTCGTTGGTTATGAATGGTTCCATTCATTGTATTTAATCAAAATATTTCTACTGCCTCCCTTTTGAAACTCTTCTATTTCTAGGTATCACTCATTCCTACTTCTTCTATGTGCTTATTCATTTCTTTCTTTGCAGCCTTTCACTGCCTTTCTCTCCCTCTGATTATAATCTAAATGTATGTCTCCATGATTTCCATTAACAACAAAAGTTCTTTTTTAATGGCTTTACTGCTGCATTTGAATAATTTCTAAATGTTGATATCAACTCTAGGTCTATCTTAGGTTCCAGACCTTTTTGTCCATCTACTTTCCAAACATTTTTACGCAGCTATCCCAAAGGGATTTAATCTCGCCATGTATAAAACTGCATTTATCTTCTCTTCCTTTCTCCTAAGGTTTGTTATCTCGCCTCTCTAAGCTCCCACAGCTCTTTATTCATATCTGCATGAAGGTAAACTGTGACTACCCATTATGTCTACCTTTCCCAACATACTATGAACTCCTGGGGAGAATGTACAGATTCCTTCAAATACTTACTATGTATGAAGAATAGTACTAGGTACTCCCCATGAATTACAAAGATAAATGTGACAAATCTAGGAATTTAGGGTTTAACATAAGTAGGGAGGTAGGTCATTAATAACTTAATTCCCAACACAAATCTGACACACAACAGGCATTTGCTATATTAGATGAATATAGCAAATAATTAAATAGTATAAAACTTTCAAAACTCTTCTAGCCTTTCTCTAATTAAGGATCCAAGTATCAATTTATTTTAAAAATTATAACCTTCTGGGGTGTGGTGGTGCATGCCCATCTCAGCACTTGGGAGGCTGAGGCAGGAGGATTGTGGCAAGTTTGAGGTCAGCCTGGGCTACATAAGGAGTTCAAGGCCATCCTCAACTGTATAGTGAGACCCTGCCTCAAAAAAAAAAAAAAAAAGTATAAATCCACCTCAGAAGATTGTAATTTATTGCTCAAAACTCTCATCCTTAGAACAAAAACCTGACATGCCTACTATGACCTACAAGGTTCATAGGACTTACCCCAGTGGCAGCCAACTACACTCCACTGGGGCATATCTAACCTTCTGCCTCCTTAGTACATAAAGTTTTATGGGAACACAGCCAGGTCCATTTAACTTACATACTGCCTTGCAGAGTTGAGTAGTTACAAAACAGACTTTGTAGCGCCTGTAAAATCTAAATATTTGCTACCTGGTCTTTTATTCTAAAGAAGCATTTGTTCTAAAACTCTAATCTCAGTTTTAGGTCATCATATGGTTTCTTCCCATCCCCACACTTTCTCCAGATGCAGCACAACTTGCACGGTAACACCTTTCTGCTCAGCCATATACTATCACTGCTACTCCCCATCACCTTGTACTCTTACATTTTTCTTCAGTGGACTTAGCACTGCCTGACATTATTAGCTTATTAGTTTTTGTCTCTTCAAGAATGTAAACTCCGGGTCGGTGATACAGCTCAGCGGTATAAGTGCCTGCCCTGGCAAGCACGAGGTCCTGAGTTCGACTCCCGGTACCCGCATATTAAAAAAAAAAAAAAAAAAGAATGTAAACTCCAGTATGAAAAGCTTTGTCTCGGGCCGGTGAGATGGCTCAGCGGCGTAAGCGCCTGCCTTGCAAGCGCGAGGGCCCGAGTTCGACTCCCGGATCCCACATACGGAAAAGGGGCCGGTTTTTTGTGGATACTGGGGGTTGACCTCAGGACCACGCGCGCCAGCAGGCGCCCGTGCCGCTGAGCGATATCACCGGCCCTTTTTTCGTATGTGGGTTCCGGGAGTCAAACTCGAGCCCTCACGCTTGCCAGGCAAGCACTTGCGCCGCTGAGCCATCTCACCGGCCCCCATGTCTCACTCACTTTTAAAGCTCCAATAGCTATCATCATGCCTGGTACACACACAGAAGATGTGTATGACTATTTGGGTTTTTTTGTTTGTTGGTTGGTTGGTTGGTTTTTTTGAGGCAGGGTCTCACTATGTAGGTCAGGCTGGCCTTGAACTCACTATGCAGCACAGGCTGCCCTCCAACCCACAGCAATCCTCCTGCCTCAGCCTCCCGAGTGCTGGGATTACAGATGTGTGCCACCACGCCCGGCTCAACTATTTGTTGAATGCATGATTAAGCATCTGCTTTTTTTTTTTTTTTTTTTTTTTTTTTGTGGGTACCGGGGGGTCAACCTCAGGACCTCGCGCGCCAACAGGCACCCGTGCCGCTGAGCGATATCACCGGCCCCTTTTTCATATGTGGGTTCCGGGAGTCGAACTCGGGCCCTCACGCTTGCAAAGCAGGCGCTTACGCCGCTGAGCCATCTCACCGGCCCCTAAGCATCTGCTTTTAAAGGAATTAAACTTGGAAAAATTATTTGCATGTTTTCCTCATCCTAAAAAAAATAATTTACTTTATATAAAAAGTTAAGGGCCAGGGCCGGTGAGATGGCTCAGCGGCGTAAGCGCCTGCCTTGCAAGCACGAGGGCCCGAGTTCGACTCCCGGATCCCACATACGAAAAAGGGGCTGGTGACATCGCTCAGCGGCACGGGTGCCGGTTGGCGCACGAGGTCCTGAGGTCGACCCCCCGGTACCCACAAAAAAAAAAAAAAAAAAAAGAGTTAAGGGCCAGTGAGATAGCTCGGCAGCATAAGCGCCTGCCTGGCAAGCACAAGGTCCTGAGTTCGACCCCCGGTACCACAAAAAAAAAAAAAAAAAGTTAAGGCCGGTGAGATAGCTCAGCGGCATAAGCACCTGCCTAGCAAGCACAAGGTCCTGAGTTCGACTCCCGGTACCCGCATACGAAAAAAGGGCCAGTGATATCGCTCAGCGGCATGGGTGCCTGCTGGCACACAAGGTCCTGAGTTCAACCCCTGGTACCCACAAAAAAAAAAAAAAAAAAAAAAAAAAAAAGTTAATAGTACCAATATATAAGTGCTAAATAATAATTAGCTGCTATTATTATCACTACTGAAATTATTTGAGGTTACATTATCAAACCTGATGAATTGCTAGTGGTCTATAATTAAAGTAGTCTATAGTTACATGATTTTAAAAATTCTCTTAGCACTGAGTCTCAAATGTGAGGCAGTAATCTTAATGCTTGGAATAGTAAAAGTCACTACTGTAAACAGAATCAAAAGAGGTTAGAACCAGATCTCTGCCTCTGACCCTATCCCCATGAGAGACTCAAAAAGAGAACTTCCTTGAAATGAAAATCACAGGCCTTCAAAGAGCTGTCTGGCTTGGCAGAACTGAGAAAGAGAAAGTAAAGTGGAAGACTTTCTTTTTTAAAACTGCCCCCCCTTTTGAGGGTTACTCTAGAGAAATGATTATTCATTTTCTCCTATTTTTATACTTTTTTATTGTGAAAAAATAATATATACATACATGCAATGTAGAATAAAGTACGAAGGTACACAATGATAAAGTTTTATAAAGCAAATTTCTGTGCAACCCAAGTCAACAAACAGAACTTTCCCACCAGCTTCTAAAGCCCTCCACATTCTCCATTCCAGTCAAGACCCGGCCTCTTCCATAAAGGTAAGTACTGCTCTGACTTATAGGTATTTAATTTCTCAAATTACTTTATGGCCACATTACTCAAATATATGTGACTAAATAGCATAACTTTAGTGGTTCTGAATTTTATATAAAGTGAGCACATTCTATATTCTTATGCATCATACTTCTTTAACTCAATAGACTGCAGTGTATTTATTCATTTGACTACTGAAGGTCTTTTGGGTTATTTTATGTTTTAAACCAGTAGCCCAGCATGGTGGCACATGCCTGTAATCCCAGCATTCAGGAGGCTGAGGCAGGACAGCCTGGGCTACATAGTGAGTTCAAGGACATCCTGAACTACACAGTGAAAACCTGTCTCAAAAAACAAAAAACAAAACAAAACAAAAAGTTTTAAACTATTGTGAATATTGTTGTAGGGAACCTACCAAGGAGTAGAACTGAAGGTATAATAAGTTTGACTACATTTGAGAACCTTGATAATCAGATAACGTATGACAGAGATGGAAAAACTGAACAGAAGACAATCAAGCTGATTTTTTAGTTGACAGAAATGAATTATGTAACTAAATTACTATTTGGCACAAAATAATGAAGAACAAGGAAAACAATGAAGTCAAAAGAAGTTCAAAGGGAGCACAGGTGTCCCAAAACTGGATTGAAATATTAAAAGGTAGATTCTTTAAAACTATCTGCCATGTGGACATACTGGGAGAAAAGCTGGTAGAAATGTTATAAAACTGGCTGACTGGGGAAATGATAGATATAAACAAACAACCTTCCAATGTGCCCTAGATCAGACTCAATAAGAAGAAAGAAATGAGCAACATTTAGCTTACACTCAGTGTTTTCCTGTAATAGGGACATAACCTACAATGAGCGGGAAACCACACCAAGTGTTTTCTATTCTTTGTCATAAATAAATTCCTTTAGCTTAAGGAAATAAAAAAATTTAAATGAAAGTTTAAAACTCTGTTTCAAGTAGAATATGCAATAGGAAGAACCCTGAGATTGTTCAGAGAGGCTGATTTCACAGAGTGATGAAGAGTAAACATTCAATCACACAGTAGTACTGACTGAATGCATTCCTCCAAATAAGGCAATGTCTATGTGAGAGCAAAGCCCTAGCAGGAAGGAGGGAATGAAAGAAGCACACAGAGATTAGTGACTATAGTTTCAAAATGGGGATGGGTGTCAGGGAGAAATTTTTTGAAAATCGGAAAGAAAAAAACAAAACAAAACAATAAGCAATGAAACATTAATTAAACTTTTGTCTAATAGTAATAGCAAAAACATTAAACATGGATGAAGAATACAAAGACATGAGGTTATTTCAGGGCACTTGCTAACTCCACCATCGAGAGGGAGACTCCCCTGCGGAGGAGACGGTTTCTCTCTACACAGCAGACTTCAGGGGAAAGTTTCTGGGGCACCCAGCAGTCAGGCCTCTGCCTTCATCAGGAGGAGAGCAGCAACAGAAATGAAAGGGGCAGGCAGCAGTCCAGAGAGGGCTGTCTTTCGCTGTGTTCAGAAGTAACAGGTCTCCTAGTCCTTAGATTCTCCACCTTTTTTTTTTTTTTTTTTTTTTTTGGAGGCTCTGGGATTGAACCCAGAGACTTCACATGGAGTTAACCTCCTCAACTCTTTTTAATGTTTTTTTTTGTTTGTTTGTTTTGTTTTTTTTTTTGAGACAGGATCTTGATAAATGGCTAAGTGGCCCAGCCTGGGCTTGAATTTGTGATTCTCCTGCCTCACTTGCCCAGAGTGCTGAGATTACCAACATGAACCACCACACTTGGCTTCTCTCTCAGCACACAAATTTAACAAGTGAAAGAGTTCATGGACATGTATGACACAGATGACAGACAGGCAAAATTTGTTAGCTCAAAGAGCACCTTAGCAGAATTCAAAGGTCTCAATGTGTCCATTAAGTTTATAGAGTAAACCTGAAGTAACTAAAATTTGCAGGGAACGTGGAATATGGAATTCTATCTAAACCAAATTCATATTCTGAATCTCTAAAGGGGAACATATTACTGCTAAAAGCTTTTAAGGAACTTTTACTGAAGTTCTATCTTATTCCAGAAAGAATGGCTACCATCAAAAAATCAAATAATAGCCAGGAATGGTGGTGCATGCCTGTAATCCCAGCACTTGGGAGGCTGAGGCAGGAGGATCATTGCAATTTCCAGGCCAGCCTTGACTACATGAGTTCAAGGCCAGCCTGAAGTATAAAGTGAGACCCTGCCTCAAAAAAAAAAAAAAAAAAAAAGAGGTGGTAAGGCTGCAAAGGGGAAAAAGGAACTCTTCACTGTTGGTGGGAGTGTAAACTAGTACAACCACTATGGAAATCGGTATGAAGATTCCTCAAAAAACTAAAAATAGAAATTCCATTCAACCCGTGGGAAATCCAAAGTACAAATAATTAAAAGCTCAAAATAAAAGACAGATAATAGAAAATGGGAACCAGGCATGATGGCACACACCTGTAATCCCAGCACTCGGGAGGCTGAGGTAGGAGGACTGCTGTGAGTTCGAGGCCAGCCTGAACTGCACAGTGAGACCCTGTCTCAAAAAGACAAAAAAAAAAAAAAAAAAAAGGGAGATCTTTCAATTATTTATACTTTGGATTTCTCATATTAGAGAAACTATGCATTATTTAAGCTTGTGTCCCTATGATCTCTTTCACTTAACATATGGTCTCAAGTTACATCCATTTTCCTACAAATGACTCAAGTTTTTTTTCTTTATGGCAGAGTAGTACTCCATTGTGTATAAATACCACACTTTCTTTACCATTCATCTGCTGATGGACAGTCAGACTGCTTCCAAGACTTAGCAATTATAAGTTGTGCTGCTATAAACACGGGTATGCATGTGTCATTGTAATATGATGATTTTAACTCTTTCAGGAAGATATCTAGAAGGGGAATAGCTAGGTTGCAAATGGGACCAAGAGATAGAGGGAGAGGGAAAGGGAGAGGGGAAAGGTAAAAAGAATTAAGATTTGTTATGTACATGTACAGACTTCCTCATGAGGAATGTAATCATTATGTACTGGAACATGTACTAATAAAAAAAGTTCTACTGAAGTTACTTGCTAATTCTAGATTTTATGTGGTGAAGCTCTTTTGATACAGAATATTTACTTTACAGTTCAGGAATTATCTAATGGTTTTATTTAAAATCTGTTCAAAATTCAATGTCTTTGAGATTAAGAGCTTTTCTCCAAAAAGAAAAATTTTAAAAAATACAATATTTACTACGAAAAGAAAAAACTGAAATATGTTTCACAATATTGTTCTTATGGATTCATACATATAAACTGAAAAAAAAATCTATGACTACAATAAAGATAAGACATGAAGGATCCACCAGAAGTGACCTATTTTCCATTTTTAAAACACAAAGTAAATTCTTTTTTTTTTTTGTGGGTATCGGGGGTCGACCTCAGAACCTCCTGTGCCAGCAGGTGCCCATGCCGCTGAGCAATATCACCGGCCCTTTTTTCATATGTGGGTTCCAGGAGTCGAACTCGGGCCTTCGCGCTTGCCAAGCAGGCGCTTACGCCGCTAAGCCATCTCACCAGCCCCGTGAATTCATTTTATATAAGCACTAGTAAATAATGAGGGCAAGGTATTTAACACTGGCTTTTTTTTGTCTTTTTGAGACAGGGTTTCACTACGCAGTTCAGGCTGGCCTTGAACTCACTTAGTAGTCCAAGCTGGCCTCAAACCCACAGCTATCCTTCTGCCTCAGCCTCCCGAGTGCTGGGATTACAGGCGTGTGTCACTATACCTGGCCAACACTGGCTTTTTAAAAGACTGGAGGGCCGGTGAGATGGCTCAGCGGCGTAAGCGCCTGCCTTGCAAGCGCGAGGGCCCGAGTTCGACTCCCGGAACCCACATACGAAAAAGGGGCCGGTGATATCGCTCAGTGGCACGGGTGCCTGTTGGCGCGCGAGGTCCTGAGGTCGTCCCCCTGGTACCCACAAAAAAAAAAAAAAAAATAAATAAATAAATAAAAAAATAAAAGACTGGAAACAAGAATATGAAGTACCACTCCAAACTGAATGTACTTTGTAATCAAGATCATAAATCAGTCAAAAACCCTATCAAAAATAAGCAATGTCTTTCAATGAAAATAACAGCAAAAAAGTTTGTGTGACCTTGTTAATGAATAATCCAAAACTGTTTTGAAAGTGTTCACAATAAATTCACTTGCATAAAACATTTGCTGAATTTGACTTGCTTGAATAGTTCTCATTAAACACAATTTCCACAATGGCAGCTTGTCATAAAATAATGAAATGTCCCTTCTGACAACAAATCAAACTATAGGGAGCCTTCACTATGCCAACTCTGGCTATCCAGATTTAAGGAACGAAATAGATGTGGAAAAAATTGAGATAGAAGGCATCAGTAACCAAACCATTGCTACTTGCTACCTGAAACTGAGAAAGCAAACTGATTTCACAGGCCTCTCCCTAGCTACATTAACTTATAGTCTAAAACTTTCACCATTTGTGCTCAGAGAGCCAGTGAATTCTGATGTCTAGGAATACTTGCATTTCATTTTTTCTGATCTTTGGCCTACCTTTCGTGTATAAGAATGGGATGCTTATATTTTGATTTTTCTATGTACCACATATTTAGTATTTTCCCATGCAATTACATAGTATTTTCCCATGCAATTACATAGTCCTTATAAACATCCTTTTATTAGTAGTCTACTATTTCCATTAAGGGGTCTTGCCATAATTTATATAACTTCTGTGGTATCTTTTTTTTTTTTTTTTTTTTTTGCAGACAGGGTCTTGCTAAGTAGTTTGGGCTGGCCTTGAACTCACTATGTAGACTAGGTCAGCCTCAAACTCACAGGATCCTCCTGCCTCTGCCTCCTGAATGCTGGGATTACAGGCATACGCCACCATGCCAGGCTAATATCTTATGCATATTTGGTCCATTTCCCCCATAACAGTGATGCAGAGAAAATCTTCAGCTTTTTCTTTTTTAAAATAAATACTGTAGGGGGCCGTAATATAGCTCAGCGGCATAAGCGCCTGCCTGGCAAGCGCGAGGTCCTGAGTTCAACTCCCAGTACCCGCATATTAAAAACAAAAACAAGGGCCGGTGAGATGGCTCAGCGGCGTAAGCGCCTGCCTTGCAAGCGCGAAGGCCCGAGTTCGACTCCCGGATCCCACATACCAAAAAGGGGCCGGTGATATCGCTCAGCGGCACGGGTGCCTGTTGGCGCGCGAGGTCCTGAGGTCGTCCCCCCGGTACCCACAAAAAATAAAAAAAATAAAAAAAATAAATAAATAAAAACAAAAACAAAAACAAAAATACTGTTCTATGTTAAAACTATAGCTATAGGGCCGGTGAGATGGCTCAGCGGCGTAAGCGCCTGCCTTGCAAGCGCGAGGGCCCGAGTTCGACTCCCGGATCCCACATACGAAAAAGGGGCCGGTGATATCGCTCAGCGGCACGGGTGCCTGTTGGCGCGCGAGGTCCTGAGGTCGACCCCCCGGTACCCACAAAAAAAAAAAAAAAAAAACAAACAAAACTATAGCTATAAAGCACACACAAAAGAAAAAACCCAAAACTATAACTAAATATTAGTCATTTTAAATAGAATATTTAAAAACAAATTAGACTTTAAAGTTTTCTCTCTTTTTTTTTTAATAAGGAAGGTAGTAAGAGTAAAGGCTAGTGATCTTGTCACCAATAAGTAAAAGGATTTTTTCAAATGGCAACTAAGTAAAACATTCTTTATTTCTTTGGGTTCAAAATATAAATTCCTAAATAAAAAACAAAATTCAAAATAAAATAACCTATCAAAGAATGATACGTAAAAAAATATAAAATCTTTCTTCTTAGTATTTATATTTTACTTATTTTATTTTATTTTGGTTTGTTGAGACAGGGTCTCACTATGTAATTGAGGCTGGTTTTGATCTCACTATGGAGATGATCCTCCTATCTCAGCCTCCAGAGTGCTGAGATTGTAGATGTTTGCCACCATGTCTGGTGTAAGAGTGTGTGTGTGTGTGTGTGTGTGTGTGTGTGTGTGTGTTAAAGACAGGGTCTCCCTATGTAATTCAGGCTGGCCTCAAGCTCATGGTGATCCTCATGCCTCAGCCTCAGTATTTTTTTTTTTTTAGATTTTATAGTTTTACTGATTTCAGTGATTATCAGTTATCTTGCCCGAAGTCACCGAGCCAGTTTCTTGTAAAAGTGAGATTTTTCTTTTCTTTTTTTTGAGACAGGGTCTCACTGTGTAGTTCAGGCTGGCCTCAAACTCACTATGTAGCCCAGGCTGGTGTCAAACTCACTGTGATCCTCCTGTCTCAGCCTCCAGAGTGCTGGGATTACAGGTGTGCACCACCACGCCTGGCAAGATTTTCAATTCAGAATAAAACAAAAAGATGCTCTAATTTTTGCTTTATGAATATTGTTTTGAAAGAACAAAGAAATATGCTATGTTTATTAAATAAATTGCTTCAAAACTAATATTAAACTTAAATTTAATAACATGTAAAACTGACAAAAACAGAAGCTCTTCTAAAACCATTTAATGAAATTTCATATTTCATAAACTATCTCAAGGAGTGTAACATTTGATCTATTGAATTTGTCTTTTGTAATTAACAGGCATGACCATTACAACCCTCAAGTGCTCCTAAAATTGTAGTTGAGGGGAAACACATATACTTGTAGATCCCAGAAAATGAGATAACATGTATACAATTTTGGAAAATCACTCAACTGAGACAGGGAGGGGTGGGGGAGGAGAGGCGGAGGGAGAGAAGAATGTCTGCTAGGAAAAAGTCTATGGCCTATCAAGAGACCTTTATGTAGTGACCTTCACTTGTCATTAACAAGATCAAAAGAACATTACAACCTGTTGTTACAGATTTAAGCACCTACATGCTTTTCAAGTAAAAAGGAATTCACAATATTTTTGTTCAGAATTCAGCAGGGGTCTAAATTCCCTCAAATGATAATCTTTAAACTATTCTTCAGACATGGAAGGTTAAATATTGCATTATTTCTCTTTTATGAGAAATCCAAAATACAAGTAACTGAAAGAGTAAAATAAAAGTGGGGTGATAGGAAACAGGGAAGCAGACTTTATGGAGATGGGAAGGGGATTTAGGGATGGGGGGTAAAAGAGAGGGTGGGGAGGGCAAGGGGAAAAATGATTTTATGATACGTATACGTGCCATTTCCCCAAGAGGAATGTAAATTATTAGGTATCAAGAACACACACCAATGACAACAACAAATAAGTTCCCAGCAATAGCCTTATACAACTTCCCAAGGGTAGTTAGTTGACATCAAGACTGTGGGACAAACTGTTACTCCTTCCCTAGAGTGACAAAGCTCCTGCTACCCTGAAGGCCATCTTCAGAACTGAGTGTCCAAACTGAATAATTGTTTTTACGGCTTCACTTAATCTATGAGAAATTTACTTAAGAACCTTGAAATTCAAATGTGTAATAGAACTAGAACTTAATGAACTGATAGCAATAACCTGCTCACATAGAAAATTTAGGTGCTTAACATTTTATTTTATTCCCTGATCAGTAATGGTTCTTAGTTCACAAGTTTGAAATTTCCTCTTTGTGGGTGTGTGGCTAATATGAAATGCTCAAGCTTCATCTGTGGAGGCAATTGCAATAGGAGTATTTTTTCTTAACACAGAGAAATGAACAGTATGAAAAGGTTCACTGCTGTCTGAAGATGGCTCTTTGTGCACTTCCATAACACGTGAAATCCTCATTTTTTCCTCTCACTTTTCCATTTTAGCTCCTGACTTCATTAAAATCAATGTGAAAAAATACTCTGTACTCACTCTGGCATTCTATGAATTGATGAATAAAAGTGCAGTCCCCGCCACTCTTTGAAAGCAAGTGCTCTAATAAAGAAAGAAACACCTTTAAGGATAAAGTTTGTTGTGTCTTTGAAATCCAACAGCAAAGGTAGGAAAGCTGAAATGTATTAACATGGGTAACTCTGACTAGGACTAATAAAAGCTGAATATATTTCGATACTAAAAGCAGACATATTTTAGAGTTAAAGGACTGAAAATTGTGATTATATAGTCATGAATTTGTATCCTGAATGGTTAGCTTTTAAAGGTACAGTTTTTATCCAAAGAGCTCAAAAAAGCCACCCAAATATATCACTTTAAAATGTTTCTCTTTCTCTCTCAAAAAAAAGTTTCTCTCCACCCCCTCAAAAAGAAAGAGAGATAAAATGCTTCTCCCAGCTGAGTGTAGTGGTGCACATCTGTAATCCCAGAATTCTTGGAAGCTGAGGTAGGAGGATTCCAAGTTTGAGCCCAGCCTGGACAACTGAGTGACTCAGTGAGATCCTGTCTCAAAGAAAGAAACAAAACAAAACAAACAAACAAATAAACCCAAAAGACCCCAAATGGGGATGTAGCTCAGTGTGCAGGCCCTGGGTTCAATACCATCATCACTACAACCAAAAAAAAAAAAAAAAGTTTCTCCCACGTTTAAAATACACCTTCCTGGGCCGGTGAGACAGCTGAGTGGCATAAGCGCCCGGGCGCGAGGTCCTGAGTTCGACTCCTGGAACCCACATAAAGGAAAAAAAAAAAAAGGGCCGGTGAGATAGCTCAGAGGCACAAGCGCTTACTGGCAAGCACGAGGTCCTGAGGTCAACTCCCGGTACCCACATTAAAAAAAAAAAAAAAAAAAAATACACCTTCCTTCCTGCTTCATGAAAGTTTAACGTGTACTCCTAAATAATTCTAAAATTTTATATTTGTTCTTACTAAGTTAATCTTCAAGTGTATATGCTCTACCAGTCCCTCTTCAAAGCTACTTATCTTAACAAGCAAAAGGTAAAAACTTTATGAATACTATAAAATAATTCCTTAAAATTTGAAGAAATTGATGAAATACTTAATTTTACCTTTACTTTCATAAATGATCTTCCCTTTTAATCTATGCCTCTTATAGTTAAAATAGTCAGTGTTTATCTCTGCCCAAATGATTAAAATAAGTGTCTGTACATTTTAAAATAAGAGCTTCATAAATGATTTTTCTCAGGTCAAACAGAATTTGGTATTGTTAAAAAAAAAAAGATGGAGACAATCAAAATCTAACAGTGGTTTAATAAAAGTTTCAGCCTTTTTCTTACAACACTTTTATTTACTTTGCTTCTGAATCTGGATAACATTCTTCATTACATATTTGCATCTTTCAAAACTACCAGATTTTTAAAATGTATTGAAAATATATTTCAACATGATGACAATCTAGAAGGCAATAAAGCACTGAAACCTGTGAAAGAGGACACAAGAGTTAGCACTATTCTCACTCTAAAACCGTCTTTTTCTCCTCTCCATGTCAACCTGCCCCACTCTTAAATTATCTCAACTTTGTGCAAGTAGACACTACCTACTCTGATAGTATCTCATTCTCTCCTGACATCCTTCTCTTTAACTGCCTTCTTCACCTCTATTCTCAAACTTATCATTATCTTTTAGCTAGTTGTATGGTGTGCAGAACCTCCACTTTACAGTCACTATCAGTATAAGACAAAAACAAATAAGACTGATACACTTCATGTTTGGGAAAATGAATATGTTACATACTTAGATACAACACAGCATTTCCTTTAAAATACTAACTCCAACAGAAATTTGAAATAACAAAAATTTAGATAAACTGAATTTGCCAATTGGAGCCAATTAAAGCAAAACAGAAACCCTCAGCAGAAAAGTAACTGTCAAGATAACAAGTTATTTTACACAAAATCTAAGCTATGACATTTTCAAAATTCAAACTATATAGCATCATGTTAAATACGAAAACTCATTTGGAATCATTTTAACAAAACTAAAGGACTTTCTGAAACTTGTCTGAAATCAAATTTCAGACCAGAAGGGGCCGGGGATATAGTTCAGCGGCACGGCGCCTGCCTGGCAAGCGCAAGGTCCTGAGTTCAATTCCCGGTACCAAAAAAAAAAAAAAAAAGGAGAATTTAAGTGGTTCCTCAAACAAATTTCAGACCAGTGTCAAAGGACTTCAAGTGATATTTATTGAAACATGCTATCCATCCAGCACTCACCATGCTAAAAAAAAAAAAAATAAAATAAAAATTGCCCTTTAACCTAACTTTAATGTATCTAGCCTACAATAAAATATTTACTCTACTGGTTTAGATAAAACCTAATGTTAGGGCTGGGGATATAGCTCAGCAGCATAACGGCCTGCCTGGCAAGCGCAAGATCCTGAGTTCGATTCCCGGTAACAAAAACAAAAACAAAAAACAACCTAATGTTAGTCGGGCATGGTGGCGCATGCATGTAATCCCAGCACTCGGGAAGCTGGGGCAGGAGATCGCTGTGAGTTCGAGGCCAGCCTGGGCTACAAAGTGAGTTCAAGGCCAGTCTGAACTGCATAGTGAGACCCTATCTCAAAAAGACACAAAAACAAAAACAAAAAAACCTAATATAAAAACCTTAATATAAATTCACAGAAGTGTCTTATAGGTAGTATAAGTAAAAGATTTGGATCATGACACTTAGTACTCTATGACTTGATTTCAGGCCTGTGGATATTGACTCTGCTCAAACCACAAAAAATGCATGCCACTGATAATGCAAAAGAAATTGGATATTTACTGGAAGAAAAATGGGTGTCCATGACAATGCATTTTATTTATACAATGAGTTTCCTATGGATTTTTTTTTTTTCACCTATGCTGTCTGATACTATACCTTTTAGTCACACACGGGCTACTGAGTCCTTCAAATGTGGCTAGTCTGAACTGAGATATGCTATACATATCAAACAAATGTGCAATGATTTCAAATACTCAGTAAAAACATGTAATGTGAGCTGAGCACAGTGGCAACAAGTCTGTAATACCAATATCTTGGGAGCCTCCTCCTGAGCCTCCCCCCCCCTCCTCCCCTCCTCCCCTCCTCCCCCCCCTCCCCCCCCCCCACCACCACCACCAAAAACAATGTGAACTGTGTCAGTAAAAAACTTTTACATGTTGAAACAATATTTTTGATATTTTGGATAAATAAAATACATTACTAAAATTTGTTTTACCTGTTTCCTTTTACACTTTTATTGTGGCTACTGGAAAAAAAATTTTTTTTTTTTAATATGGGTACCTGGAGTCGAACTCAGGTCCTCGCGCTTGCCAGCAGGCGCTTGTGCCACCAAGCGATATCACCAGCCCTTTTTTTCCTTTATGTGGGTTCCGGGAGTCAAACTCAGGACGTTGCGCTTGCCAGGCAGGCGCTTATGCCGCTGAGCCATCTCACCGGCCCCTGGAAAATTTTAAATTATAGGCATGGCTTTCATTGTATTTCCTTTGGATAGTACTATTCCATATTCTCTTATATTCAAATTATGTTTATTAAGACAAAAAATTTACAGTACAAAATCTTGCATTTATTTATTCATTTATTTATTTTGGGGGAACTGGAACTCGAACTCAGGACCTCACGCTTGCCAGGCAGGTACTGTGCTGCTGAACTATATCCCTGACCCCCTAAAATCTGTGGTTTTAATAGCTACATTATATTTAAGTAATTTTGAAAATAGCTTCCATTCCACTGGAGGAAATATTAATTTCAACATCTCCAGAGTTTTTTTTTTTTTTTTTTGTGGGTACCGGGGGTCGACTTCAGGACCTCGTGTGCCAGCAGGCGCCCGTGCCGCTGAGTGATATCACTGGCCTTTTTTTCATATGTGGGTACCAGCAGTCGAACTCAGAACCTCGCGCTTGCCAGGCAGGCGCTTATGCCACTGAGCCATCTCACTGGCCAACATTTTTGAAATTTTGTTACAATTATACCTTGTTTTCTCTCCACTAAAGAATAATTTTAGTTTAAAAATCATATAATATTATGGCTATCGACTTTTAGAATATTTACTAATTGGTTTGTTATCATATTACAAGTGATTCAGAATGGAGTAAGTGATCCATCTTATTCCAAAGTTCAATCTGTAACTAAATCAGGGATAATGAAGTTTTTGTGTATATCCAGAAACTCACTTAGTTTCTTTTAAAATCGCCTATTAGTAATCTCACACTACCCAATTTATCATCACCAAAACAACAAATACACCAACAAGGGAATAATAACTATAGCAAGGAGTTACCGTAAGTATCTAAAATATCTCAATCTTAAATTAAGGAATCTACAACTATTCTACAATATGAAAATAGTCTACTATTCTCCTAAATTGATTGGAACTGGCAAAAGTTTTAGCAGTAATTTGACAACTCTAGTAAAAAGGTGGTTCTATGTATATAAAAGGGTTCTCTTAACTGAAGGAACAGGTTCTCAGCTTGGATCAACACTATTAATAATAAACAGATAGTCAAGAGAATAATAGATTTGACTAAAAAATATATATGCCAGAAATAGGCAAAATAATAACAGAAAATATAAAATTATTTAAGGAAGATAAATTTTTAGAAGATGAGGATTAATTCATTTTCCATAAATTTGCTAAATATATGTAATTAATAGCAACTAGTAATTTTGGTACAACGAATATAAACTACACCTTTAAAATTCTCAAACCAAAACTACATCGAATTGGGAATTTAAAAAAAAATGTATTTTACAAAACATGCATACAAATGTCAAATAGCAATGCTTAAAGAAACTTTTTTTCTTAATTGAGAGTTCTAAGATTCAATATATAATACTAGGTCTTGACCTTACAGCTCACAGATACATGTTCCTGAGTCTATTTTGCCAGTTCGTCATTAAAAGCCAGCCAAACAAAAACAAAACAAACTACCTCCCCAATCTACCAGTTTTTCTGCTGCTCAGGAACTAAAAAGATTCCCCCCAATACACAGAAAAGATATTTAATACGAAGTTCTGGTATTGACCCTGATATTCCTCTTTTATTTCTGTATAAAAACTGTGATGATATGCACATAGATCAATATATACAGATAACAATTTTATTCCTTTGGTACTCGAAGCACCTACTGCAGGATCGGGCACATTGCTGGTGTTCAATTAATGCTGGAGGAAAGGGGTCAAAGGTCAACAGCTATATTCAAGACTAAAGGATTACAGAAGTCACTGGGTAAAAAGCCCTATATGCAGTAATGAAAACCAATACACAGCAGCTACAAGTTTTTAGTAAGAAAGAATCCATGCTATCAAAAAAAGGGCCACAGGGGGCCGGTGAGATGGCTCAGTGGCGTAAGCGCCTGCCCAGCAAGCACGAGGGCCCGAGTTCGACTCCCGGAACCCACATACGAAAAAAGGGCCGGTGATATCGCTCAGCAGCACGGGCGCCTGTTGGCGTGCGAGGTCCTGAGGTCGACCCCCGGTACCCACAAAAAAAAAAAAAAAAGTTCCACAGAACCAAGAACTAATAAAAGACTTTTCTGATGGCAGAAATGACTGTGCTTTTGGTTAATGAAACGGATAAAGAAAGTAGTTTCTATGACATGTCCAAAGGCTCGATGGTCTGTTAAATGAACTCATATATTAAAAATAGGGGTCTAGCTGGGCATGGTGGTACATGCCTGTAATCCTAACACTCGGGAGGCTGAGACAGGAGGACTGCTGTGAGTTCGAGGCCAGCCTGGGCTATATAATTGAGTTCAAGGCCAGCCTACACTATGTAAGGAGACTCTGTCTCAAAAACAGTAAAAATAGGGGTCTGGAACCAGAGCTTGATGAATAAAAAAAAAAATGGTAATATACCTTTGAAAAACAGAGTGAGAGAGAAAGAGCTATATTATATAAGCCACTGCTAACAATGAACTTTACCATTTTCTTATATTTGAGCAACTGAAATTTCTATATAACATAGGATATCTAAGAATAGGTCAGAGCATCTACTTATATCTTAGAAAATAAAAGGAAACCTGATTTTAGTTGTTTGGTGTTTTTGTTTGTTTTTGTGGTACTGGAGATTGAACTCAGGGCCTTTCACATTCTAGGCAAGCACTCTATCACTGAGTTCTACCACCAGCCTAGGAAGCCTAATTTTAAAAGATAAAATTCAACAGTCTCTGAACAGTATACTTTTTATTCTCAACATTTAAAACCTTAATGCCCTGAGCTCCCTGACCTACTCAAATAGTAAAAGGATATCATGAAAGAAAAATATTTAAGTTTTTTACACTACCTTTTTCTGTGCTCCCATTTATTTTAGGTAAGAAGTCATCAACTTGTATCCCTAGGATTAAGACAGTATATCATTGCCCGATCAAAGAAAGTATTACTTTAAAATTGGTGTCAAGTATAGCCATGGCATTTTCTATTCCTACTCACAGTAAGTTTGTACTGAACACTTTATTTTTACATGAAAAGTTCAACTTGCCATTTCCTACGACAGGTTCAAGCCTAGATGTTTTCCAATGAAACGCATGAGATAAAGAATCTTACTGTACAGGATTTAAGTAGAATATTTCAGATGCAAAAATTTCATTTATCTCAAGGACTAAACAATGGTGCCCACTAGTGGCAATCAAATATATTTTCAAGGGAAATTTTCTAAGAGTATAGTATTTTATACCTAATATATAAAACACACTTAAAAAAATAAGTACCCAATGTGAAATAGTAAACAAGGTAAAAAAATTTCATTAAACTCAGCTTCAAATAAGAAATGTGGATGATACCTACCTAAGCTGCTGCATTCTTTAAGAGTTTTCTCTTGAAGATGTTCTAACCGTACTGTAAATAAAATTCCGAGAAAAAGATATTTCACAGACAAAAAGAAAAAAAATAATCTAGTCTAATGAATTTCTGAATTAGCTAACTTACCTTGTAAAGCTGTTAGCCTCTCATTGGTGAAGTCATTATCAGCTTGCAAAGCTTCTATTTTTGCCTGGAGCTCCTGTTCTTTTTCTTCCATTTCATCTATTTTATGTTGCAATTCTTTCTTCTCAGCTTGTCCTTTCTGTTGGATTTCCTCTTGTCTTCCCTCTGCTACCTGTTGAGGACAAAGAAGATTCAGTTACTTAATAAAACTTGATCTTGTTTTAAGAGGTTTTAGGCAAGATTGCTTTATTCACTTAAAATCCCAGCACTCAGGAGGCTGAAGCAGGAGGATCTGCATGAGTTCAAGGCCAGCCTGGGCTACATAAGCGAGTTCAAGGCCGGCATGCACTATGTAGTAAGACCCTGTCTCAAAAAAAAAAAAAAAAAAAAAAAAGACAAAGACAAAATACAAAAAGTTATCTGCATTGGGGTTACTCCTCCATAACACTCACAGGATGATAAAGGGTCAAAAAGGAATATTCGGGCCGGTGAGATGGCTCAGCGGCTTAAGCGCCTGCCCGGCAAGCGCGAGGGCCCGAGTTCGACTCCCGGAACCCACATACGTAAAAGGGGCCGGTGATATCGCTCAGTGGCACGGGCCCCTGCTGGTGCACGAGGTCCTGAGGTCGAACCCCCGGTACCCACAAAAAAAAAAAAAAAAAAAAAAAAAAGGAATATTCACCAGTTTTTAAGTGGGAATATTTCCTCCTATAACCACTACTATTTCTTTTTTTTTTTTTTTTTGGTGGGTACCAGGGGTCGACCTCAGGACTCGCGCGCCAGCAGGAGCCCATGCCGCTGAGCAATATCACCAGCCCTTTTTCGTATGTGGGTTCCAGGAGTCGAACTCGGGCCCTCGCGCTTGCCGGGCAGGCGCTTACACCACTGAGCCATCTCACCGGCCCCTAACTACTACTATTTCAATTTGTTTTTACATTTTTGTTTTTTTTTGATTTGATACAGGGTCTTGTTATGTAGTTCAGGCTGGCCTTGAACTCACTTCCTTTTAATAAGACCAATCTTTAAAACTATCAGAAGTTAACTAACAATACAGAAGACAGGTATGCTCTGATCTTCTCTAACAAATGATTATCTCCTCAGTACTCGACCCATGGTTTGAATTATATTAAGATGAATCTTCACTAACTCAGTTACAAGATTTTAAAGGATCAACTAGACATTATTGTCCAATCTGTCCTTATCCTAAATGTCCCATCACTACAGGAAATGGCAGCTGAAGCAGAATAAACAGTATCCCACCAGTCTACCAGGAATCAAAAAGATTACTCCAAGACTCCTCTGGGCTTGTTTTAGCACTAAACAGCTGGACCATGCCTTTAACATGGCCGAAAAATAAGCAGTTTCAGGTTTAAAGAACCCATCTGAATATCTTAGGTTTTATTGATTTTCAACTACTTACTGTTGGAATTTAAAAGATGCCTACTGTAAAGTACAGACTACATTGACATCTAGAGGAAATACATCAGCATTTATAGGCTTTCAATTACTTATGATAACAGAAGTTGAGGCTAAAAATAATACAAACACCTTATTTTCACTATAAATGTCAACCATTACCAATTTTTTTCCCCAGTACTGGGGACTGAACTCAGGGCCTTTACACTGAGCTATATTTCCAGGCTTTTTTTATTTTTAAGACAGGGGTCTTACTAAGTCACTAAGTTGCCTAGGCTGGGCTTGAAATTGGGATCTTCCTGCCTCAGCTTCCCAGAGTGTTAGGATTACAGGTGTGTACCACCATACCTGGCTCATTACTACATTTTACATAAACAACCACCAAGCAACACCTAAACTTTTTTAAAGACATTTTTTATTAGTATACGTTAGTTACACAGAATAGTGGATTTCATTTTGGCATATTTGTACATGCATGTAACGTACTTTGATAGTTTTCTCTATAATATGTGGAGTATAATTCTTTGAAGTACGGTGAGGAGTGATATAGTTGGATCAAATGACAGCTTTATTTTTAGTTTTTTGGGGGAACCTCCACACTGACTTCCACAGTGGCTGTATTAATTTACATTTCCACCAACAGTGTGTAAGGCCCCCCAATTCCTGCCAGCATTCATTCATTCATTCATTCGTACACTCGCTCACTTATGTAGTGGTACCCTTTATCCCTACCCCCTGCTCCCTTTTTGGTACAGGGGATTGGACCTAAGGCCTTAGCACTGAACCATATCCCCAGTCTATTTTATGTTGTGACAGGGTCTCGCTACATTGCTCAGGCTGGGTTCCCTGATAGCTGAAGATGCTGAACATCTTTTCATTTATTTATTGGCCATTAGCACTTCTGTAGAAAAGTGCCTATTCAGTTCATTTGTCCATTTATTGGTTGGATCATTTGTTTCCTTCGTTTTAAGTTTCTTGAGTTCTTTATATATTCTGGATATTATCCTCTGTCAGAAAAGTAGCTAACAAAGATTTCCTCCCATTCTGTCGGCTATTTCTTCACGCTGTTGTTTCCTTTGCTGTGCAGAAACATTTTAATTGTTGTAGTCCCATTTGTTGGTTTTTGCTATTATTCCCTGTGATACTGGAGTCCTATTCAGGAAGTCTTTGCCTATGCCAATAGTTTCAAGTGTCTCCCTATGTTTTTCTCTAGCAGTTCCAAAGTTTCAGGTCTTATACTTAGCTCTTTGATTCATTTTGAATTGATTTTTTTGTTTTTGAGACAGGGTCTCACTATGTACTTCAGGCTGACCTTGAACTTCTTGAACTCACAGCAATCCTCCTGGCCTCAGCCTCCCAAGTGCTGGGATTACAGGATTACGCCCAGCTGTGAATTGATTTTTGTATAGGGTGAGATATAAGGATCTAGTTTCAGTCTTTTACATCTAGATATCCAGTTTTCTCAGCATTATTTATTAATTAAGTTTATTGGTACATTTTAGGAAAACATAATAACCACATTCATCATAGGAAATTTGTACCAGTACATGATGTATTTTTTTTTTTTTTCATGACATATATCTTTTTTTTTCCATTTCCCTACTTTCCCTTCAACTCCTCTTCCCCTCCTTATATACAAAAGCTTTGTTTCCATTTTGTGTGTTGTGTGTGTCTTTTTGAGACAGGGTCTCACTCTGCAGTTCAGGCTGGCCTTGAACTCATTTTTTTTTTTTTTTAAAGACAACAAGTAAACATTCTCCTGTATTAACAAACTCAAGCATTAGAGAATGTACAAATACCTTTTGGAGAAAAACATTACTCAGTGTAAGATTAAGCCATGTAAAAGCTAGGTAAAAACAGAAGACTAAGGAATGGTATAGTCACAGTGAAATTGCATTTTTATACTAGGGAGACAATACGATGTTTACAAATGTGCGTCTGGTTTATTTCGCTTGTGAGTATTTTCTCAAGTTGCATCCATTTACCTATAAAAGTTTCCAGTTTATCTTTCTTTATGGCTGAGTAGTACTCCGTTGTATAAAAATACCACATCTTTTTTAACCATTCCTCGGTTAATGGGTATTTGGGTTGTTTCCACGATCTAGCTATTACAAATTGTGTTGCTATAAACATGGGTGCACATATATCACTGTGGTACGATGTTTTTAATTCTTCTGGGAAGATACCCAGAGACCTTGAACTCATATCGATCCTCCTGCCTCAGCCTCCTGAGTATTGGGATTACAGGCATGTACCGCCATACCTGCTGTTTCCATTTTTCCTTTTTTTCTCTTTTTTTTCTTTTGCCTTCTCTCCCCTCCCCCCGTTCCTCTTCCCATTTGAACATTTTCTTCCTATTTCACAATATCTATTATATATTTTGGTCTTTATTTACACTTTCGGTTTCTCACACCAGAGAAACAATGCGATATTTACATGTGTGTTCGATTTATTTCACTTAGGTGTATGTTCTCAAAGTCCATCCATTTACCTAGAAATGTCTCAAATTTATCCTTCTTTATGGCTGAGCAGCACTCCATTGTATTAAAAAAAAAAAAACCTGTCTTCTTTATCCATTCATCAGCTGATGGGCATTTGGGCTGTTTCCAAGATTTAGCTATTACAAACTGTGCCTCTATAAATGTGGGTATGCATGTATCACTGTGGTATGATGCTTCTAATTCTTTTGGGAAGACACCAACAAGGGGAATAGCTGGGTTAAATGGAACCTTTAGTTTTAGTTTTTTGAGGAATCTCCACACTGATCGCCACAGTGGCTGCACCAGTCTACACCCCTACCAATAGCGGAAAAAGCATTATTTATTAAAGAAGCTGTCTTTTCTCCAATGTAATGATTCCTTTGTCAAGAATCAGATGGTTACAGCTGTGTTGGTTTGTTTCTCTGTCCTTTTGTTCCATTCTGTTGGTTTATATCTCTCTGTTTGATTGACTGAGTTTTTTACTTTTCTTTTTTTAAGATAGGGTCTCACTATTTAGTTCAGGGTGGCCTTGAACTCACTATGTAGCCCAGGCTGGCCTCAAACTCCTAATGATCCTGCCTCAGCCTCCAGAGTGCTGGGATTACAGACGTGCACCACCACACCTGCTGTTATGTCTGTATATTTATACTAATACCATAATTTTTTTGTTACTATGCCTTTGTAATATATTTTGATAAGGGATTGTGACACCTACAGCAAGCAATACCCAAATTTTTAAGCTGTCCAGTGTGTTAGGGACAATTACCTTAACATACTGTCAGGCTGAATAAATACATACCTTTAATTTATCAGATAAATCTTTAATCTCATTAACAGCTCCATTGTATTTATTGGCTAATTCTCTTAATTCTTCCTGAGTCCGTTCATTCATTTCTTTCAGGTGGGTACATTCATCTTCAGTGTTACTGAGACTTCGCTGCAATGCAAGTTCATAGGCAACTTATTTAGAATAAAAGCACATTTATTATTTAGAATTCCTTCAAAGTCTATTTCAGAAAATTTTAATTCTATGGGCTATTCTAAATCAGTATCTACCCTGGACTTTATATAAAGCTAAGCTAAATAATGTAAGACTTTTGCTTCAGGTACATACTAAAACGTAACTAAAAATAAAAAGTTCAGGGGAGAGTGAGGCAGGAAGAGGATGCTACTTTTATATAATTGTACTTCTAAAAGATTAATAGGTATGATTTTAGTCTTCAAAATACTGTAAGCCTATTTTTTTTTTTTAAAGACCAGGTCTAAGTTGCCCAATCTGGCTGTAAAATTGTGATCTTCCTGCCTCAACCTCCCAAGTAGTTGGGATTACTGGTGTGCACCACTGAGCCCAGTTTAAATCTATCAATTAATTCTTAAAGTAAATTTATGCAGCAGTTGCATTTCCTTTATGTCAAATAATGAATCAGGCACTATATGATGAGGCCATTATAGATATATCGTGGTATTAAGGATATATTTTCCATTTAGTCTATGATGGACATTAATTTCTGTGTTCATTTTGCAGTGGTTCAAAGGAGTGACTCATATTATACATTAGGGTTTTTTTTTTTTTTAAACGCAATGAGAATTAATCTGTCTCTTCTTTCTTTTCCTCCCCCTTTATCTCTCTTATAATGGCAACTGAAACCAGGGCTTTGCCAAGCATGTGCTCTACCATTGAGCTACACCCTCAGTCTCAAGAATCACATTGTGATTGTTCCTGAAGGACCTGGAAAGGATCTTGGAGTCTTCTGCTTTGAATCTCCAAAGTAAAAGACAACTTAATTTCCTCTGGAGGATGGGTAAAGTAGGAACATGGAGTCTAAGTTTCCACCTTACAATGACCATCCTTGACTAGGAAGAAAAAAAGGGAAGGAGATGAGAGAAGGAAACAAAGAAAGGAAAGAAGCAAGAAGCCAGGTATAGTACTATATGTTTATAATCCCAGCTACTCAGGAAGCTAAGGCAGGAGGATCACAAGTTTGAGACCAGCCTGGGCAACTTAGTGAAACTCTGTCTCAAAATAAAATAAAAAGGGTTAGTGGTAGAGCACAAGCATACCATGTGTGAAGCCCTGGGTTCAATCCCCATAATGGAGGGGAAAAAAAAGATCTTGTGACAAGAGATCAATTTCCTGGCACACATCATGGTCCAGAGAGCCAGAGAGCGAACAATAAGATTTACTGATCAGGCTTTTATTTTCTCAGTCATTGATTTGGGGCCACAAGCACCAGAACACAAATGGTTGTGTTGGGAATTCTTACAATGAAAGCAGCACACCTGCTGCTCCTTTTGATCAGACCAACAGAAAATATTCCCTAGCTATATAATAATAACTAAATTTAAAGTATCCTGGAATATTTGAAATTCTTAAAGAATCATACTTTTTTTTTTTTTTTGAGATAGGGTCTCACTATGTAGCCCAGGCTGGTCTCAAACTTGCAGCAATCCTCTTGCCTTGGCCTCCCAAGTGCTGGGATTACAGGTGTGCGCCGCCACGCCCAGCTAAGAATCACACTATTATTTAGTATTTTACTAAATAATACTGTTTAATAATACTAAATACTATTATTTAGTATTTTAAAAGTGAAATACCGGGCCAGTGATATGGCTCAGTGGTATAAGCGCCTGCCTGGCAAGCACGAGGTCCTGAGTTTGACTCCCGGTACCCACATAAAGGAAAAAAAGGGCCGGTGATATTGCTCTGCAGCACAAGCACCTGCTGGCAAGTGCGAGGTCCTGAGGTTGACTCCTGGTACCCACATTAAGAAAAAAAAAGTGAAATACCTCAACTTCAGAAAGTTTTCTAACCACTTCTATTTTCTCCTGAAGAACCCGCCTCAGGGACTCTTTGGCTGTTGTCTCATAGTTGTGTTTATCCTCTTGTAATGCTATAAGTTCCTTCCGTAAACTATCTTCTGTTTGATTCTAGAATAAAACATATTTATAATTACAGCCAAGTTTTTTTTTAAAAGCTTCCTACCATTTGAAAAAAACACATTATAATGCTTTTGAAAATATACGTTAAGGTACCTTTAAACACAAATGATAGTGGTCCTATATTAACTGAAGTTGTATTTAAAAAATACATCGATAAATTATGCCTTTCTAATGATATTAATTCCCACTTCTAACAGAAAAAAGTTCAAAGGCAATTGAGAACTTCCCTCAAATACATAAAATTAATTATATATGTTATATTCTCTGCAAGCCACCATATTTACTTTTGTGGTAAAACATAATGAATTACCTTTTAATGCATCAAGCATTTTAAATCACTGTTTAAAAAGTAGACTCCATATCTGGGTTAAGAAATGTATCAAATGATCTTAGAATATCCTCTTTAGTATGAGAGCAGAAAGCTGTCAAAGTCTGCTACAGTTCTACAAAAAGAGCCACCCTAAAGAGGCTCACCTACACTAAAAATGGGATAATTTGCATATCCATAAGGAAAACAGTACAACAGATTGAAACACATCAAATGTGTTTAAATCTATGAGGGGGTAGAACCTACTTCATGGTCATTCTTTGGTGAATAAAAAGAAACCACTCATTATTTTGAAATCCAGTAAGTAAGGGAAAAAATCCACCTGCCCTGCTTTTCCTGTAGAAAATGTACCCCAGGGTACCCGAATGGTTAATAAACAAAAACTTCTCTTTAAAGAAGTAATCCAGCTAAATAAATGAAGCAATAATAGAATTACATCATCATTTTTATAACTTCTTATGAAATAATGGGCCTAGTTAAGAATCACCAATGACTGATAAAATCCCAAAAAGGACAGACAACTAGACATTATATTGCCTTTTGGTCAAAGAACACAATACCACCCATGAAGTGTTAATGGCCACAAAATAATGACCCAGTTTCTTCAACAAGTATCAACTGCAACAGAAAAAATAGACTTATACATGGGCATTCATTATATAATTCTACTTAGAGGTATACTTAAAAGTTTCTCTTGACAACAGATTTAAAAGAACAGTGAAAATGTATAAAATTTTAGCATATACTCAAAATGACAGTTAAAGAAATGAAGCTACATAAAAAAAAACCCCACTCATTCTTCTTTATGTACTTGAGATTACATACTTTGGAGCATGCCTGTAATTGGTTTCCCATAACTTCTAACCGTGATAAGAGTCTATCTTCATCTATTAAAGCCTGTTGAAGAAGAGAAATCAGGCATAAATAAAACCCCAGAGCAATTAAAAATACACATATCACAAAGGTTCTATTACCAACAACAACAAAAAAATTATAAGACTGACCAATGATGGCAACGGGGAGTGCCATGGCTGCTTCCCCAGCTCAGCTGGGGCTGGCATGAGTGACCTTGGCCGCTCCTCAGTTGCTCGCATCTCCCGTCTGTCTCACACTTGCTGAGTCTTCCTCCTTCCCATCAGCGTCCTCCTCCTCCTCCTCCTCCTGTACCCTCCCCCACGCAATGCACCTGCATTCTCTGCATCTTTCCCGGTCCTCCCCAAGGGGGTAGGGGTGGATGGATGGAGGACTTATTAAAAATATGGTCACTATTTCTGCTTTAAAACAAACAAGCAAGCAAACAAAAAACCTGACCAACATCCACTGTAAAATGCTAACTTCAGTATGTTCTTTAGTTAGAAAACACTGCCTTTGCTAAAAATTTTAGTTTTAGTTCATTCAACACACAAAGAATATTAAACTTTTAAATGCTTCCTGAATATAAAGGCAAATGGAATACCTGCCAACTGGTATCTGAAGCCTCTTGGGTGATGGCCAGGAGCCTCTGAAGCGTGGCTAACTTCTGTTCCAACATCTGTTCCCGATGTAAGGCCTCCTATTCTTACCAACCACAAAAGAGATTGTAATAAACTCGGAATGATTCCTTTGAAGAGTAATCAATTTTGAGCATACTGTGAATATATTCTCATATTACACCCCCCCTTGATGTGTTTCAAGGTATTCCAAACTTGATAATCCTTTTAAATATATATATAGGCCACATCATTTTAGGCTCATCTGTTGGACTTTACTGTTTTTTTTAAGAGTTACTCTAGCTGTAGTTTTCTCTGAGACAGAAAACAAGTCACTTGTTTTTTTTTCTTTTTACCAATAACTTTAGGATTGCATTTTATATATACACACATATATATAAAATATGATTGTATCTCAGAACAAACTCATTCCAAACTAAGACAAAGTAATCTGGTCAGTATTGAAGACACTTTATAATGTATAATGGCTTATCTACACGGTATGTCTAATATATATATATATATATATATATATATATATATATATATATATATATATATATATTACTGTTCTGATCCTTTCCCTGACTGTATGCAGCAATTAATATGCCCCAAGTAAGTAAGAGTCCATCAAATATTGATTCAAGGTAGCGAAGGGGTGGAGTTATATATGGCAGCTCCAAAGTAATATTTTACAGAGAAAGACATTGGTAAGCAAAACCTGATCTCTAGGTGACTTGTTTCTATTTCGTACCTGATAATAAGGTCTCCTTCATTGGGAGTCAAAGTGAAATGCTTACAGTATTTATTTGTGGTTTTGGCACATTTTCATCTTCTTCTCTTCCTGCCATTATCCAAAGAACACTTACTACCCTATTATCTTTGAGTCACCTCAACAGATTAAGTATATACTTCAAAGACAATACTTGAGGTTTAAAGCATGAATTTATTGCTTTCCACATCCTTAATAAATGATTAGGGAAAATCTGGTCTAATTAGAATTACATACTATGTTTTAATATAACTCTAAAAATGTAGGTTAAGGAATCCTATAAAACCCGTATTATCTCAGAGTCCATATTTTTAAACACCACTGCACTCGTTGTACACATTTTTAAAAGCTTTCATTTGAAAGAGAATATTTATCAGTCTATTTTAAGCTCCTAAAAGACTCCTAATATGCAGGAAATTACACAAATGCAAAATGTTTTACTGAAAAACAAAACCACCAACTGTTTCTTTAAAATCCACCTCCACTTGATAGTGCAATTTCATTTTTTGAGATTCAATTCTATTAGCTTCTTAACAATACGAACCACATTCTAACAAATGCAGCACCTCCAGAAATGGTCTTTTATTAGTTTTAAAGCATGAAATGCATGTAGTCCAGCTTTTATCCAAATGGTTCACAGTTTACATTAGAACTTTAACAATTTGATAAGCATGTATACAGATAAGACTGTGGTGCAATTTCTCTCAAAGTCTTAGAATAATAAATAGACATTCAAAGAACTGACAAGAAAGTTGAAGAGGTAGAGGCAAGGGATAGGATCTGCAATTCATGATGACGAGAACAATAATCTATATAGCCTTGGACAAATTATTTAACCTATCTAGGGCCCATATTTATCATACTAAAAATGAAGTATAGACCCAATTATCTCAGTCTTCTTCAACCTCTAAAGAGAGTCCTAGGTCAATTAATGTGCCTCCTTATTGAATGGCAGATGACTACTGACATTTATGGCATATTCTATGTGCCACCTCTGTTCTAAGAGCTTTACACATACTAATTTACACATTCTTCACAATTCAGCGAGGTAAATGCTATTGCTCAATGCAACACATTTCATAAATGAAGAAAATGAAGCTCAAATGTTTTAAACAACTTTTTCAGCAGATCAAATCTAAGGAATTCTGGTTAGTGCCCATGCTCTTAAATACACTATTAAAGGACAAATGTGCAAAATTGTTTTCCATGGACCAGTACATAATGCCTGCTGGAAGATAAGATATAAATTAACACACTGATTATTTTCTGTTCATTTTCACAGAAGTATTTTGTGTTTTCTGTTCATTTTTAATTGAAGTGGAACTGCTCTCAGTGATTGATTCTCCAGTCCAAATCTATATAAGCTAAGGGAAAAAATAACACTTGTTTGCTTTTGTATAGTACTTTAAATATAGAATTAACTGTTTTTGGAGCCCATTCCAAATATCTGCTCTATCAAGAAATCTTTCTAGGGCCGGTGAGATGGCTCAGCGGCTTAAGCGCCTGCCCGGCAAGCGCAAGGGCCCGAGTTCGACTCCCGGATCCCACATACGAAAAAGGGGCCGGTGATATCGCTCAGCGGCACGGGCGCCTGCTGGTGCGCGAGGTCCTGAGGTCGACCCCCCGGTACCCACAAAAAAAAAAAAAAAAAAAAAAAAAAAAGAAATCTTTCTATATGGATCCAGCCGCACAGTACAGAAGAGACTCAGGTCTGATTATTAAATCAGTGAAAACAGCCTAGGTTCAAATCCCAGCTCTATCACATATTAGATGTGATATTGTAGAAATTGTTAAATCTTTCTGCCTTTCAATTACTCCATTTGTAAAAGTGGGACTAAAACATGTACTGAAATATGGGACTGTTGCAAAGATTAAACGAATTAACACAGGTAAAGTGCTAGAATAAAGCTTGGTCTACCGTAAGTGCTATATAATTATATGCTATTAATATTAAGCAACCAAGGCCAGGCGTGGTGGTGCACACCTGTAATCCCAGCACTTGGGAGGCTGAGGCAGGCGGATTGCTGCAAGTTCAAGGCCAGCCTAGACTATACAGTGAGTTCAAGGCCAGCCTGGACTACATAGTGAGACCCTGTCTCAAAAAAAAAAAAAAAAAGAAAAAAGAAAAAAAAAGCAACGCAAATCATCCCTGGTTTAATTTTATTTGAAATTCATCTACTATTTTGGAACATCCTCATTTTGGAAGAAAAAATTTTTCTTGTACAGTAGTTTGCTTTCTCTAGATTTAAAAATCCTGGCTTTTTTTTTGTTTGTTTGTTTAATTTACAAGACCTATTTTTAATCCTTTGTTCTTCCTTGAAAAGGTATTTATTTTGAACTTGTATGCAGCCATGTATACATGTATCCTGTATTTGTGAACTGGCAAAATAAAAACTAAGTTGTTTAATTCTACTCTTAAAGACTAAGAATTCTCAAGATCTACTTTTACCTGTAGATACTGAGAAAGCTGGAATAATTCCTGAGAGTACATACTTGGAGTGTTAGCAGCAACCTAGAAGTAAAATGACACAGTATCAACAGTAACAGAAAACATTTTATAAGAGACATTAAAGAGAAACCAATTCCTTGAAGTGTCTATTTACTTAAATGTCCAGATAAAAATTATTTTTAGGGGCTAGGGATATAGTTCACTGGCACAGTGCCTGCCTGGCAAGTGTGAGGTCCTGAGTTCGATTCCCAGTACCAAAAAAATTAAATTAAATCAATCATTTTCCCTAGTTCTCAAATTATTACTGTTCTATGTTTGGAATTTATAAATGGTATTATGCTGATAAGTATGAAATTTATAAGCCGGGTAGCTGAACAAGTGCTACTCATGACAACATTCCCTGATAAGCCAAATCCCAAATTTACAGCATAAAGAGAATATAGCTTTTTCTTAATCCACACATAACTCCTAAATCAATAGCCGCATATTTTCCCTTTAAAATTCATTACTAAATAGTTCTTCAATATATCAGCAAGTCACAATTCATTTAGAAGTAATATCTTCAAAACTGTTATTTTTGTGTTGTGTTGGGGGGGCCATGAAATCTCACACTAATGGACAGAGGCAATGAAAATAATTTTGTCTTTTTTTCTTTATAAGTACATTTTAATAAAACAACAGAAAATAATGATGTTTAAACACTAATAATGGTGTCAAACTGCCTAGAACCCAAAAGAAATACTTTTTATAAGGAGTTTCCAAGACTGTAGAACATAGAATGGAGGGGGAGAAAAGGGCACACTCAAAAGGTTGCTGTAATATTTACCCAGACCCTGAACACTAACAAGCCCTCTGTGTTAACTTATTAATGATGTTACATTATCACTCCTTATTAAGCTCAGAAAGTGTATCTTTATTAAAATACTGGTAAAGGAGTTGGCATTTTTTTTTTAATTAGTTGTAAACAAGGCCATTATTTACTTCTGAATAATTCTTGGTATTGCAGAAGTGGATAACTAACAACTTTTACTTCTGAGAAAGGAATCTAAGAGACAATTTCAGTTTCAAGCATTCACTTTCATCCAAGTGGAAGAAAAAATATAAAATATTTTCCCAACAGTTTAGTTATTATACTAAGGAAAATAATATCCACATTAGTGTTAAATGATGCAAAAGGTGTTCTGTTTTTAATTTTTCTTTTTGCTCTTTAGCAATAGTACCTCTCGTTTAATGCACCATTTTCTGAACAAAAAAATTATTTTCTAGCCAGAAATTACTGCAATGTTTCTGATCAGAACATGTTAAACTAATCTTCAAAGATAATAAAAAATAAGATGTATAAGTTCATACTTCTGTGATTCTTCCTTAAATAAGTAAATGTTGAGTGAAATATTTTGGTATAAAGCTTTCACAAATTTCTGGATAGAACTGTAAATCAGAATAAAAAGTAATAGCTAACACTCCCCTTACCTCTCTGGGTAGGCACAAAATAGGTACTCCTAATTTATACAGACAACAGTTTACTTGAAATAACAAAGGCTTTTTCTGAAGAAACATCCATCCTAAATTCTCTACATAGTGGAGCTTGAAGACTGAATTAACTAGATAGGTATATACACTCTGTTTTGTTTATAAAAGAGAAGTTTCTGAATAAAGCATATTAAAAATAAATACTTTCAAAGCAATATAACTGAGTTTGGAAAAAACAATCATTAGCAACTTACTTTGTCAACAGGACTTGGTAATGGAGCATGGATGACACTGAAAAGTAAAATTTAGAATTTTTATCTAATTTCCTGACAACAGGGGAAATGGTGTGATGGTGCCAGAATATCTTAACCACAAAACTGATATATTTCTTTATATAATTAAAATAATGCAAATTATGTTTTAATATTTTCATAAATCTATTAAATTCTTAGAAAAAAATAAATATAAAAAGCTACTTTTTATACAACGATAGATTTCTTTCTTTTTTTTTTTTTTGAGACAGGGTTTCATTATGCAGTTCAGGCTGACCTTGAACTCACTATGTAGCCAAAGCTGGCCTTAAACTCACCAAGATCCTCCTGCCTCAGCCTCCCGAGTGCTGGGATTACAGGCATGTGCCACCATGCCAGGCTAGAACAATAGATTTCTAAAAATAAATTTCAAATTCAAAACATAGTGAATGCTCTCTGAGGACCTACTACCTACTAAGGGCTATAATGAATTCCTTGATTATAAGTGTTTCTATATAGAAAAATACACTCTTTAAATAACCCATATTCAATTTTGTAATATATAAACTAAATTCCTTTAAAATTAAACATTCCTGAATGGAAAGCCTTAAAAAACAAAACAAACAAAAAAAAAAAAAACAAAGTTCAACTGGAAAGAAAGGCTAAAACATGGAACTTGTTCCAGTGAAAAACTTTAGCTGATCAAAATAGTAGGAACTGTTCTCCACCCAGCCACCTCAGAAGCAAACTGAAAGCTCAGCAGTGGTGGTGAACCTTTTAGAACTTTCAACAATACAAACAGCCCACTGTGGCACACGTGGCATAGGTTTGCCACTACTGGCTTAGGTGTATCACTTTAAAGAAAAGTATTAAATAGACAGCATAAGTTGGCACTACTTGTCTTTTGGGCCTGATAAAGAACTACTAACAGGTAACACAGAGCAGTTAAACAAGCAGGCTCAGAAGCTATACTCCCTGGGCCCCTAATTCTGGCTCCACTTATCAGTTGAAAGGCAAATTGCTGAAGTAAGATGGTTCTCAGCTTCCTCATCCATAAAATGGAGATAATTATAAAACTAGTTTCATACAATTATTTTTAGTAATAAATGTGTTAATAAAAATGAACAGCTTAAGAGTGTCTAGGATGTAGTAAGCAATTGATTACTACTACCACTCCTAAAAGAGGTGAGCAGCTAAGGAAGCCAGGGTCCCTACTTTACAGTGCCCTGTAAGTTGCTATATTCTATGTTGAAGGTAGGTAGAGGGGACATACAGCAAGGCTGCCACCCACGTCCCCTACTAGCTGCTTATCACTTCACATCTTAGAAGTCACTTCACATCTTAGAAGCTGATAGCCAGCTTGAAGCACGAATGTAAAGCTCCTAGATTCAACTGCTTAATCACGCATAAAAGCTGCTGAGAAACTAAGCTGGTATGACTTAAAATGGAATACTGAGTACCAGCACCCACCTCCTTTCTGAGCACCAGTAATAACCTGTACAGAGTTCACTGAGCCTGTATAAACCCCTACTATACCTTGATTACATGTCTGTGTCTCAGAACTATGTTCAATTCACTTCTGAATTCCCAGAGCCTATTACAAGGCCTAACAAAGCTGGTGCAGGGTAAAGGTCTTAAAAAATTCTGTACTTTAGTTGTTTTTTTCTACATAAAACTAAAATATACAAACATAAGTTTATTTTTTCTTGAAAAAATATATATGAAAAATGTGAAGCAAAACAAAGAAATAAATTAAAATTACCCAATCCCAGGACCCAGAGATAACGATTTTAGGTATATATCCTTTTCTCTACAGATATACACACATAGCCTAAATGGAAGCAAAGTTTTGTTTTTTCCTTTGAGACAGGGTCTCACTATGTAGTACAGGTTGGCCTTAAACTCGCTTATGTAGCCCAGGCTAGCCTTGAACTCACAGCGATCCTCCTGCCTCAGCCTCCCGAGTGCTGGGATTACAGGCATGCGCCACCACACCTGGCAGAAGCAAATATTATTAAAATCCATCTTTCTCAGTGACCCAAGTACAAAATCTGTTTTTATGAAAATCTGGTTAACAAAAGGCTAAAACTCCAGCAACACAGTCCATAAGTGATACATCATTTGTATTTTATAAAAACTATCTTGGGTATAGGTATATTTTGTTTGAATTTATGGAAAAACTCCCTATGTATATAAAAAGTAGAAAAAGACTGTAGAAAATGAAAACTGTCATTTAGGGTTATGGTGGTATGATTATAGGAAATTTCTGTTTCTTTTTTTTTTTGTATCGGAAATCGAACTCAGGACCTTGCACTTGCCAGGCAGGCACTTGTGCCACTAAGCTATATCCTCGGCCCTCTGTTTCTTATCATTAGGAAATTATTTGTGTAATACAACCAAAACTGAAAAAGAAAAAGAGCTTTTTGAGAAATATCTACTGAAGATCTTAAAAGCACTAAATGCTACATACATACATGTATTTAAACTTTAGGCATTCAAGCTATGTAAACTGCTAATAAAAATTAATTATAATAACAAACAGCCAATGTTTATTCTTTACTTACAATATCAATACTATGCTAAACTTTTTTTTTTGGAGACAGGGTCTCACTATGCAGTTCAGGCTGGCCTTAAACTAGTGGCAATCCTCCTGCCTCAGCCTCCCAAGTGATGGAATTACAGGTGTGCACCAACACGTCTGGCTACTAAGCTAAACTTTTCAGGTACACAATCCTCATAAAACATCTGCTCTACAAATACTATAACCATCTTCATGTTTCAAATGAGAAAAGTGAGGCTGAACAAATGACAGAACAGGTAAAGTCAAAGTGGATGACTAACTTTTAGGCTTTGCTCTTCCTCTAGTTCTAGAGAACTGTCTGTTCAAACTCATCTTCGGAAAGTCAGTCAGATTATATACAATGAATCTGCCAGTAAAAATTTAAATGATACTAATATTTAACCACATTAAAAAAAACAAGAAGAAAACAACAGTAAAGATTAAAAGGATTGAGCCATTGTTATAGCTCAGCCGCATAAGCGCCTGCCTGGCAAGCGCAAGGTCCTGAGTTCGATTCCCGATACCCACATGAAGGAAAAAAAAAAAAAAGGATTAAAAGGATTAGGGAAACAAAGCATAGGGACAGAATTTACTGAAACAAACTTCAAAAATTTCCATGTTCTACTAGATGGAACCTGAGAATGCAGATGACTCCTTATATAACTGCTCAAAGGTTTTAACTTCATGAAAGAAAATTCCCATTACCAAATATAAACAAAGTCTTTAAAAAGCCACCTGTCATCAGTTGATTAATACTCTATTTTAAAACTTTAACTCTTTTTCTTCAAAACCTTAACTCTTGACTCATAAACTGTTACATTAATGTTTCTAAATTTTACAATATTAATAAATTACAATCTAAAATAGGTAATGTTTTAAATTTAAAAAGGTTTTAAAATTTTTGCTTTGCTTCAGCTAGTCTTACAACTAAGAGAATTTGACAGCTTTTAACTGAAGCATAAAATATATGATTCTAATAAAACAAAGCACAGATTATCATAGTAATGGTAGGACCTCTTGCTGCTTCATCTTTCTCTCTTCTCTAGTCACTATTCTACTTTTCCTTAAACTCTAAGCATTCTGGCATACTTCAAATCATGTAAACTGCCAATAAAAAATAGATTATGATACAGAAACACTTTTTGAAGGATGAAAATATTAAGTATAAAAACAAGCTTCCAGCATATTCCAGGTTCTCCCCCAAATAAAAAAGTCTGAAGTCTAAAGATTACTCAGCTCCCTTCAATACTTAATAATAATTTGTAAAAAGTACAAGATTAAATGTACTTACGTTTACATGGTAAAATCTGTATTTTATGAGAAACATTTAGACTGTTTCATTCCGAATAAAACACTGGGAAAAACTTTTAAAAACTCTCACCAAAACAAGGTGTTAACTATATTTGTTTTTGTTTTGTTTCTTGTTTTTTGGAACAGGGTCTTGCTATGTAGCCCATGCTGGCCTTGAACTCGTGGCCATCCTCCTGCCTCAACCTCCCAAGTGCTGGGATTACAGGCATGTACCACCACACCTGGCTGGTATTAACTGTATTGACTTCTTTAAGGTCCCGTAACATTATGACACTGGTATTAACTTCAAATGCAATCACAGTCTAAGAATTATATTAAATGCAGATCAAAAGGAACACAGGTACTGTTCACCAGTAACAAACATACCCTAAACACCAAGAAACAACTATCCATCTAAATATAAATTGTAAAGTTAGATTCGAAAGCAAATAACCTGTCTCTGATTATTATTAACTATTAATATTATTTATAATAATGTTAGTAATTATTACCACTGTACTGATGCAAAAAGCAATTTAAACTGGAGTATATTATATCTAAAAGTACTGTATCAATTGTCTAATATTATTAAAATGATCCTCAAATATTAGCAGTATATCATCATCTAGAATATTATTAACCAAGGTTCACAGCACTAAATAATACTCACTCTGAGCGGAGCCGGGCTTCCATACCATCTGGTAGAAAAAGTTTTATTGTGGAAACAATACACCCATGGGTAACTGGTTAAAACAAACAACATAAAATAATTGTTTAAAAATATAAAACTTTGTACCTCTCATAGGTAAACGTATATTCTATTCTTAAAGTAACAACTTGTGGGAAAGAAAATAAATCTAGTGGTTTAATGACAATATTCACCACCCTGAGAAAACTCCTCTCTGTCCATAATGAATCACAACTGCAAGGTAGAATTATAGATAGAACTGTTCTATAATAACAGTCAGTAAAGGCCAGCTGAATATGTGGAAATACAATTGAGGAAGGGAAATGCACTTTTACCCCTATCTACTGACATCAAACCTAGTTCTACTTGCCTTTAAATATAGCATAATCTTTATTCCTAGTTCTTTGGTTCCCATACTATCTCCCAGTCATGTCTCAAAAGTGCTGTGTAATATAGTTTAGGATTCAGCTTTTCTATCCCCCATTTTATGGGTAAGAAAACCAAGACTTCAGACAAGTGAAAGGCCCCTATAATGCCCTGCTAGTAAGCATTAGAGTTGTTTGCTAGAACTCATATTGGAGCTTCTTTAGTTCAGTTTAAATTTTTTCTTCTTGATTGTTTCTTCCTCCATTTGCAGCATATTGTTATAACATCACAGCTGTCACTCTGTAGACAACAACTTCTATCATTGTTCACACTTCCTCCTTTTCCTACTAAAAATTTTAAGAGACAAAACTCCCCAAATGTGGTGCTTGTACAGAGCTGCTCTGAGTTTTATTTAAAAAAATTTTTTTTCTGGCTTAAAGATTGATCATTTTATTTTTCTATTCTTCAGATATCTTCCAAGGTCTAATGAATTAATTTATTTAGTTCCCTGAATTCTAATTAAAAGGTAATGCCAATTGATGAGAATATACTATATAACGATTAGAGGAGTGGTATTTGTTGACTATATGCATTTGTCAAAACTCATGCTTTAATAAAATTGAGTTCTAAGAATACATTTGGGGATAACATTGAGTATTCAGGCTATAATATCAAGAAGATATTTTGTTGTTGTTGTTGTTGGTACCGGGAGTCAACCTCAGGACCTCGCGTGCCAGCAGGCGCCTGTGCCACTGAGCAATATCACCGGCCCCTTTTTCGTATGTGGGGCCCGGGAGTCGAACTCAGGACCTCGCGCTTGCCAGGCAGGTGCTTACACCACTGAGCCATCTCACCGGCCCCCCAAGATGATATTTTAAACATGAAGTAATATGACTGTCACCCAGAACTATACATTAAACTCAAGAAATTTAGCAGTTTATTCAATATTAATTTTCATTAAATAATTGATTATATGAAAAATGCCAACACAGATCAAGAACTATCTACCAGATGGTCTTCTAAACTCTTTCTACCACGGCAGTCATTGTCATGAACCATTTGGCTCCTTCCTTCCCTCTGGCCTCTTTCTCCATCCTCCTACCACAATAGGTCTCCTATACTAAGCCAAGATACCTGTAATACCTTATCTTCTACAACCCCATGCCTTATACACAAACAGTCCCTCTGTCAGTGATGTCCTTTACACCCCTGCCTGCATAACTAAATGCTACTTATCCTCCAGGCTCATACTTTCTCATTCCTTCACCCACGCATGGTACCTGAGTTAGATATCCCCAGAGCTGCCTATATTTACTTCTAGAAGCACACTGCACTGAGGATATCTAACATTTGTAGAACTGCCATCTCACTAATTAGACTCAACTCTTTGAAGTAGGAAGGATTGGTTGCTTCTTACTTTTCATAACTGTGTCCTTAGCATTTGGTACAAAGTAGACATTTAATAAATGCTTACTATGCTGAAGAAGATTATCTGCTCAATATTTTATAACTCCCATTACTCAGGGGTAAAGATGTTTCCTACTCTGAGGAACAGTAGCGCTCTTTACCATTTACAAGATCTACCTAACCCTCACCTCCTCTCCTGGCAGAAAACAAAGAAGGGATAGACTTAGTTCTATGGCTCCAGGGATTTACTATAAAACAGTCTACAATAAATACAATACTACAAGAAAAGATAAAGATCCAATAATTACTGTATTTTACTAACATGTTTAAACTTATTAAAAGTTGGTTTTTCAAAACAAAAAATAGATGGAATAAGTTACAGAATTACAACTGCAGTACCAGAGCTGACAACTTGTAATACAATACACACCAGGAACTCTATTGGTGAGTTATATCACCCTGAAATTCAGCAAACAGACTGATGCATAAAGCTGAGGGGAACCACAGGCTGATGCTGACTGGGCAGAAGGGAGATGATAAAGGTGGTTTTTAAAACAGACCATGTCTGACTAAGCCAACAACTCTATCCAGACAACCCTGCCCTTGAAAAGATCTTATGTCAATGAGATACACAGACAGAAAGGTTAGTTATTTTTTGGACTTGCAACAGACAAGTATACATTTAAAGCAAACTAATAAAAATGTTTTAATATTTATATTCATAAACTCTATATAATAGCATTTCCAAAAATGAGGTTCTAACAGGTGTTAACAAAAAAAGGATCTGAGGGTCAGATGAGTTTGGCAAATGCTTGGTTAAAAGGAGTTTAAAGCATTTTCATTTGTTTGTTCGTTTCATTTTTTTCATTTTTTTTTTTTTTTGTGGGTACCGGGGTCGACCTCAGGACCTTGCGTGCCAGCAGGTGCCCATGCTGCTGAGCGATATCACTGGCCCTTTTTTTGTATGTGGGTTCCGGGAGTTGAACTCGGGCCTTCGTGCTTGCCAGGCAGGCGCTTACACTGCTGAGCCATCTCACCGGCCCTGTTTGTTCGTGTGTTTATAACCTTGGGCTTTTCTCAGAGCCTAAAGGACTTCTGTCCGTAGTGAAGTTGTACAAGTAAAATGCATTTTCCAACTTGAGCACTGAGCCTCCCCAGTCCTCTTTTAGGAACACTTACATAAGACCAGATATTATGAAGAAAACACTTAGAAAAACATTGCTCTAAGGGATTCTATAAAGCATTTTTTTTTTTCCTGAGACCAGGTTTCACTATGCAGTTCAGGCTGGCCTTGAATTCACTTTGCAGCCCAGGATGGTCTCGAACTCACAGCAACCCTCCTGCCTCAGCCTCCCGAGTGCTGGGATTACAGGTGTGTGCCACCGCGCCTGGCTTAAAGCATTCTTAAAATATATTTTGCTCTCAAAAAAATCACTCATAAACATTATTATTACTGTATTCCAAGACTCAAAGACTAAAATGATTACAAAACACACAATTTAAACAGCTTCTCTAGGAGGGTAAGGGGGACACTGAACATTGCCACATTAAATACACACATGTATTATAAGCCACATCCAATTTCAGAAATGTTCAAAACATGAAAAATAGGTGTATCTGAACTGAGGAAACAATATACATGTGGAAGAACAATCTGCAATTACCTCTGATAGTTATGAGGCTATTAAAAGTCAGAATAACACTATATAAGCTGACTGCAACTCCTCTAATTTTTTTTTTCCCTGTTATCTTATACAGACCACTTCTTTTGCTTTTGAGTTAGTGTATTTCCTTTGTGGTATGCAGCCAGCCTTTTTGTACTTACTCCTCACACAAACACCACTTAGAGGACCCATGTTCACTTTGCTAAGTTTAAAATCTGTTAGAGCAGATTGGGAGAGAGAAACTTTTGAGGTATGTTGTAGTCTGGCTCTATCTCTGATCCTACCTTGAGTAAGAAGGTCAACATTATTTTTCACATAAGAGTAGCTCGAAGGACCTCTTAAAATGATAGGCAACAAAATAGGAAGGACAATGAACATAACTACAAAAACCCAAGAAATAGCGTGGCACAGTGGTGCATGCTTGTAATTCCAGCACTCTAGGAAGCTGAGGCAGGAGGATCACAAGATAGAGCCCTGAGCTTGCTGAAAGAAAGAAAGAAAGAAAGAAAGAAAGAAAGAAAGAAAGAAAGAAAGAAAGAAAAGAAAGAAAAGAGAGAGAGAAAGGAAGGGAGGGAGGGAAGAAGGGAGGGAGGAGGGAAGGAAGGAGGGAAGGAAGGAAAAGGACATAGCTCAGTGCAAACGCACTGGGTTCATTCCCTAGTACATACTGCAAAAGAAATAAACAAACAAAAAATAAAAAATCAAGACCTAAACCAGAGATGTTAACATTTTGCTTTAATAGTATCTAATCTTAGGGTTTTGGGTTTTTTGTAAAAAGTTAGAAAAGAGACAGGTCTGGTAGTGCAGGCCTATAATCCCAGCACTCTGGGAGGGTGAGGCAGGAGGATTGCAAGTTCAAGCCTAGCAAGAACAAGTTAGCAATCTACCAAGACCTTGTCTCAAAATAAAAATTAAGAGCTGAGGATGCAGTTCAGCAAGTAGAACACCTGCCTAGCAAGCACAAGGCCCTGGCTTCAATCCCTGGTACCAAAAGAGAAAAAGGGCAAGAAAAGAATCAATTTCTCAATCAAATAAGGTCTGGGGATAGTTCAATGCGAAGGCCCTGGGTTCAATTTCTGGACAGGCATGGACATGGACACACACACACACACAGGGAAATATAGTGGAATAGACCAGTACTCTTTTTTAATCTTTTTTTTTTTTTTGGGGGGGGGGTTATGCTGGGGATTGAAGCTAGGACCTTGTGTACTCTAGGCAAACACTCTACCACTGAGCTACACCCCGTTTTTAATTTTTTTTTTAAATTAATATACTATCATTCTTCAGTATATTATAATGATATACTATCGTTGTAAGCTGCAGTTCAGCCATCAGAAAGCCATTAAAAGGCTTTCTCTCATCAACTACTTGTTTACCTCATATGTAACTGTTGTTCTTTTCTTTTCTTTTGGGTGCTGGGATCAAACCCAGAGCCTCATGCATGCCAGGTAAACATGTTAACACTACGCCACACCTACAGCAATCTTATAGGAATGGCAGGATAAATGTTTTCCTAAGTTCTTCCAAAGGTATTAAAACCCTTTTTTTCTGTTTAGTATCACTGTAAGCACACTGATTCAAACATATTTGACATTATTTTATATTTTAATCCACTGATATTATTTGATGCTCAAATCATCTATCTTTGACCAGTAAGAACTCACTTATGTTAATTCCTAGAAGTCCTTCTGACAGGAGACCAGCAGTCTTACACAGCTGCATCACTTCCTGGTATACAAAGTCTTGTAGGCTCAATTCATATATTTAGGGCTCCAGACTCAGAGTCAGCTATTTCTAAGGAGTCTTATTTCTATCTAGTTGGTAGAAGGAGTCCTTTCTCTAATTATAGGAATTCATTTTTGATAGAGGGAGTCTTTACTTAAGTATAGGGATCCATTTGCTATTTTATTTCCTTTAGCATAACATGGAAGGATACTGTGCACTGGCATATTTCTGGACTTGCCCATGAGGAGTAGTGGTTTTCTAGGTTTACATATTTGCTCAATAAATATTCACTAAAGGCCGGGGAGATAGCTGAGTGGCACAGCGCCTGCCTGGCAAGTGTGAGGGAGTGAGTTTGATTCCTAGTACCAAAAATAAATAAATAAATAAATAAATATTCACTAAGAACTTCCTGACTACAAAGCAGTACTCTGGGAAGGATGGTGAGAACCATAATTACGACTAGGTCTCTGTCTTCGAGAGATTTCAATACAGAGAAAACAAAGCAGAAACATAACAACAAAGGGGAGGTGTGCTATAGTGGTGTGCTACAAACCACTATGGGAATTTGGAATGGAAAAGAGCAAGTGAAGGCTTTATGAAAAGGGTAAAAAGGAACACCAAAAAACAGAATAGAATTCAAATGCTGGAAACAGAAGGAAAAGCAGAAAAGATGGTCTAAGCAAAGGAACAGGGAAAGAAAAGGAGGTAAGAGACTGCACACATAAGGAGGGCAGCAAAGGGAAAAAACTGGAGATAGGTGTGCATTTCAAGGCCCTCTAGGTGAGAGACCCCAATAAAAACACTATGCATGGGCTGGTGATATAGCTCAGCAGCATAAGCGCCTGCCTGGCAAGCGTGAGGTCCTGAGTTTGACTCCTGGTACCCGCATGTATAAAAAAAAAACCAAAAAACAAAAAACAACAACAAAAAACCACCACGCATGTTAACTACTTATGACAACCCACGTAAATAGTTACTTTTATGTCCTGGTATACAAATGGGATGACTGAGGAAGAGGCCAAAGTAATTTCCTTGAGATCAGAGCTTTGGTAAATAGCAGTACAAGGATTCAAAAGAATCATTTCTGTATATCATCTTACCTTTAAATAATCCAGCATAACATCTTCACATGTATTAAGGGAATAAAATTTAAAAGTTGAACTAAGTCTACATTTTTAGGGGCCTCAATTGTACAATTAAACATTTCAGACCATATTCTGTAATAAGGTAACAACTACAGTACTTAAGGCTTCTTAAAGCAGGAAAAGGACAAATAAAGCTGTAACAGAATAATATCCTAGAAGTAGGTTAGTAGAATATGGTGATCAGAAGTGGGGAGCCACTGTAACACTCTGTGGTGGCAACAGAAAAAACAAGAGGTTTCAGAGAAAGGAGACAAATGGGTTAAGACAACACAACTGTTAAAGGTAAGGAAGACACAGGATTCAGAAAGCATGAAGTCTCAGCGAGAGGGTTTGGGAGAATAATGGAACAATAAAACACATGGTAAAGTCAGTATAATGTTCTGCTTGAAGAGAAAATTCAGTTTTGCAAAACGTTATTGTAATATGGCAGCAGAACCTTCAAAAGGAAACAAGTAAGCATCTAGAAATATGGGTTCAGAGCCAGCAAAAATGGATTCACAGCAGACAAGGCAAGAAGGGAAACTGGGTACTCGAGGAGAGGAGAAAGCATACAGAACAGCTGATGCTGGAAACTGTGTGTGTGTGTGTGTGTGCGCGCACGCGTGTGCACACGCGCAGGCGCTGAGGATTGAATCCAGAGGCTTATGTATGCTAGGAAAGCACTCCACTACTGAGCTACAAATACCCCCATCTCTTTTTTAAAAATTTGAAACAGGGTCTTGGTAGGTTACCCAGGCTGGCCTAGAACTTTCAATCCTTCTGCCTTGGCTTCTTGGGTAGATGGGAATATAGGTGTGCCAGAACACCCAGCTGACGCTAGTAACTTAACTGAGCAGGGTTCCTAAACTCAGACAACAGAAATCACAGGTTCCACACCTGCCAGTGTTCCTTCTTAGGACTGAAAGGTGGGAGCCAGACATCTGTAGTTTTACAAAGTTCTGCAGTAATTCTGGTGCACAGCATGGGTTAAGAACCCATTTTTTTAATGAACAAAAGAAAACTGTCATGCCATCAGAAAAGTTCCCTTATTCAACCTGGTAAAGTTAGTATAGACTGTACTCAATCAATTTTGTGATTTCCCCTGGCAGCTGGAAAGTGGAAATTGGTAAGAATTCTTTTGAAATGGCCAATGATAGGTTCCAAAAGCCAAAAGACCCTAGAACTGAAGTTACTAAGAGGGGCAAACTTCATGACATAGACGATACAAATGATTAGCAAGGGCTTTAGTAACAGTAACAGTGGTTGGCCCTGAGCTGAGCTCTTTATATGCACTCTTTTTTTTTTTTTTTTTTTTTGTGGGTACCAGGGGGTTGACCTCAGGACCTCGCGTGCCAGCAGGCGCCTGTGTCACTGAGCGATATCACCGGCCCTTTTTTCGTATGCGGGTTCCGGGAGTCGAACTCGGGCCCTCGCACTTGCCGGGCAGGCGCTTAAGCTGCTGAGCCATCTCACCGGCCCTTTATATGCACTCTTTCAACGTTCACATTGAACACCGCCACAATGTGAATATTAAACACTGTACAACAACCCATTAAATGGATTGTAAAATCATGATACCCATGTTATAAGATGAAATAAAAAGGATAGAGAGCTAAGTGACAGTATAATAAAGTAGTGAGTAACAAGAAGATTGTACATTTTCAGCACTCACATTAAGCCTGTGAGGATTAGGAAGAAGGTTGTAAAAATCTTGGTTATGATACTGACAGAAAGAACTTTTTTCACATGGTAGAGGAAGATTCATGAGACATTTTAAAATCTATTCAACTAATATGTGGCAGGTTGAGTGTGGAGATTCTATGATGAAGACAGATATTGGCTGCACTCACACATCTTAGAGAGTTTAGTGAGGGAGGCAAACGTATGAAAGGGAAGAGTGCAAGGTGCAATGGGGCATGGAGGCGGCACCTTGTCTAGCTTTGTGGGAATAAAAAAGGTTTCTAGGCATGTGAAATAGCATGTGCAATGGCTTGAAGATCAGAAAAGGCAAGGTCAGGCCGGTGAGATGGCTCAGCGGCTTAAGCGCCTGCCCGGCAAGCGCAGGGGCCCGAGTTCGACTCCCGGAACCCACATACAAGAAAGGGCCAGTGATATCGCTCAGTGGCACGGGCGCCTGCTGGCACGCGAGGTCCTGAGGTCGACCCCCGGTACCCACAAAAAAAAAAGGAAAAGGAAAAGGCAAGGACTACTGTTGGGAGTAAAGCAATTTAGTGCAGTCAGAGCATAAAGCCAAAAGAAGATACCACTGACCTTGCTCATAACAGGCCCTTTGTTCATAGAGGCTTAACTAAGGAACAGATATTGGTGAACACGATGTGGGATGATGAGCTAATTGGAGTTATGTGTAAAGCTTATAGCACTAATTGGCCAAAGCTTTGCAACAGAAGTTTATTGTAATGATGTGTGACTCAAAACTCAGGTTCTGAGCAATTAGTAGGTTTGGCAACCAACGAGTGGCCCGTAGTTGGGTGGCTAAGTCATAGCTTTCTCTCTTCCTTTCTTTTCAAAAACCTACTAGAATGTAAGCCTATTTGTTAACAATGGTATTTTAAACAGATTATTTTGTACATGCCTGACTAGCGAAATCTGCCCATATGTTAGCAAATTAAAGGCTCTACTTGTCTTAAGTAAACTAACATTTGATTACTTCATTCTTTTATCAATCAATACCTAATCACTGTCTGGGAAATGTAAGCTAAGAAAGCAGACATTCCTTGAAGCACAGTGTAATAAAATTCTCTTCTCTGTGGGTTACACACAGTTGAGGTTCCATTTATTGAGCTCAATGTACTGTCTGCTGAATGCCCTACTATCAGAGGTACATTATGGAACATAAGACACAGGGCCATCCAATGTAGGCTGTTTCCAGAATGATCATACATAAGTTGAGTTCTCTCAATAAGAGTAATTAATAGTTTGGATCAAAATTCAATCTTTCTTTCCTGGTTTACAACTGTAAATAGTAATTTCTAAGACTACCCAAATTGAAATAAAAACCTAATTTCCTGAGGAAGCCAACAAAACCCAGTAAAAATACTGCTACTGTTGCAATCCCACTGAGAGTATATACACAAATAAAGGCATGGACGTACAAACAATGATATCATCATCACCACCACCACCACGCCCACATCTGTATGGCAGTCTGACAACTTTGTGTACCACCAAATCAGAGTATGTGCAGAGAAACTTGCCAAATTGTTCTACTGTCCATATTAAACTAATATGGTGTGATGCCACATACTTTTGGTTTTTAATCCATTTAATTTTATGATTCAGCCATACAATTTCATGCTCATAAAGTTGACAGTAAACTAGGTAGGGTCAGGAAGTTTCTAATTATCAAAATAAAAACCAGGGCCGGTGAGATGGCTCAGCGGCGTACGCGCCTGCCTGGCCAGCGCGAGGGCCCGAGTTCGACTCCCGGAACCCACATACGAAAAAAGGGCCGGTGATATTGCTCAGTGCCACGGGCGCCTGCTGGTGCACAAGGTCCTGAGGTCGACCCCCGGTACCCACAAAAAAAATAAATAAATAAAATAAAAATAAAAATAAAGACCAGTCTGCACATATTTAGCTAGAGAACTTTCAGTTTTAAAATTTTAAGACATTAAATTTTACTTTATAGTTGTGATAGGTACTAATAGCTGCCTATTTCCACTGCTTTCCCTCTTATTTCTTGCTAAAAGAACTCTGATTTTGTTTGGGGGAATAATGTACATACAACCTAAGAAGATAAATCATAATTGATCCATGCCAATAATGGGTCTCCTTCTTCACCTTGGCCAAGTAACTTCCTAGGCTTCTTTGCAGCCATAGGTAGCTATATATGTGACCTATCCACATGGCTAGTGAGACGTAAGGAGAAATATGTTGGGAGCATTCTTGAAAGACTTCTTTCAATACAGAGACACACAAGGCATTTTGTCTTTTTGCTTGGGAATGGTGGTATGACAAAAATAATGCCTGGGACTGCAGGCCATCTGCTTTGACAAGATAAGCAAAAAGCATAAGAAACCAACATATTAAGGAGGTTGACCCTAAAACCCTGACCACATCATTGAGCCAACAGAATAAACACTGGACCTATCTACCTCCAGTCTTTTCATTAAGTCTCATGAGTCTCAATACTGTGTTACTAATAAATATTCTGTGGTTTAGGCTAATCTTAGTTGGTTATCACTGCAGCTAACTGCTTCCTAAGTGATATAATAGTGCCCTGTGTTTTCATAATGTGATGAAAAATGTAAGTAAATTACTAATTAACATTTCAGAAATTAAAATTTTAGAAAAGCAATAAGGGAAGTGGCAGACTTTTAACTTTTCACTATGTATTGTTGTAACCTGACAAGGCTAATGCCATCTTATGAACAAACCACCATTTTGCCTGTCCGGCTCCTGCTTCCTGCCAAATACCATTAGATAAGCCTCTCCTTTGTTTAGGCTAGATAAATTCCTTTCTGTTTAAGTTGAGATTCCCCCATAGTGACGAAATGCACCTTCCCGCCTCTGGCAACCCATAATAAGATGTTCCTTTTGCCCAATGAAATAATGCCAAATACCCCGCGCCTAAAAGCCTAACCAATAAGTTTGTAAAACTACTTTATTAACCGTCGCTATTGGCTTCTGTACAACTGCTTGCTACTATAAAAACTACACTCTACCTGCCCCCGGGGCTCCTCTTTGTTCTGGCATAGAGGACGCCGCTGGGTACCAGCTAAAATAAAGAGCTCAATTTTTATTTTTGGACATCCTCCCTTTGTAGTCTCATTCATTGAGTACAACACATATATATGAAATGTATTTAATTAGCTTCTCTACGCATGTAAAAACCACATACTGCTTTGTAACATTAAGTAAGAAAGAACAGACAATCTTAAAAAGACAAATAATGGGAAAACTGATCCATACCCGTACCTTTCCGTGTGTTCTCTGTCACATCTACCCCAAACTGGATAATGTCACCAGAAAGAATTTCACATGGTGGACTTTCTTCAGAGCCTCGACTCAATCTCTGGCTATTTATAAAGGTACCATTACTACTTTTAGTGTCTTGAAGATAAAACTGCAAAAGAAAAAAAAAAAGAGCCAAAGATTAACACCAATAATTTCAAACTCATTTTTTAAAACTAAGGACTGCTAAGGTGGACCTTTTTCTGTTAATAATTCTACTAATTTCAGCTAACGTTCAACTTATGAAATTAAAACCCTAAAACTGGATGACTTAAAATCAAACTACATAAAATGGTTGCAACCAAACTAGAAAACAGCTTGGCAGGCCCTCAAAATGTTATACATCAAGTTAATATGACCCAACTATTCCACCACTAGGTATTTAGCCAAGAGAACTTAAAACATATCCTCACAAAAATTTGTACGTTAATATTCATACCAGCGTTATTGATAACAGCCAAAAAGTGGAAACAATCCAAATGTCCATCAGTTGATGAATGAGTAAGCAAATGTGGTATATCCATACAATGGGCTATTATTTGGCAATACAAAGGAACAAAGTACTGACATATACAACAAGGATGAATCTTTAAAACATTACAGAAAGTAAAAGAAGCCAGATACAAAAGACCATATAGTATTCCATTTATATGAAACATCCAGAATATGCAAATCCGTAAGACTAAAAGCATGTTAGTGACTGCAAGGGACTACAGAGGCAGGAGGGATTGAGTATTAAAGGAAAAGCTTTCTTTAGGGGTGACAAAAGTAATCTAAAATTAGGGGTGATGGTTGCCCAACTCTGTGAATATACTAAAATCCACTGAATTTACACTTTAAAAGGTGAATGTCAGCTGAGTGCGGTCACACATGTTTGTAATCCCAGCACTTGGGAAGCTGAGGCAGGAGGACTGCAAGTTCAAGTCCTGCCTGGGCAAATTAGAGAGACTCTATCTCAAAATAAAAATAAAAAAGACCTGAGATGTACCTCAGTGTGCAGGCCTTGAGTTCAATTGCCAGTACTACTACCCCCTCAACAAAAGGTGAACTTTACAGTATACGAATTATATCTCAATAAAGTTGTTATTTAAAAAAGAAAAAAAAAAGGCAGCTAGATAAAATTCTATCTTTCCATTGCACTGACTTTGTAACTGCTTCTAAGATGTATGGATTAAAACAAAGGAAGCAGAATTTATTGCACAAGCAAGGGCAACTGGTTTTTTGATAACATCTATAATTAACAGCTATTAGCTAACATAGTTGGTATCAAGACTGGTACTTCCTTAGTAACTTCTTCATGATAAAGCATATTTGAGACCTAAAGTGTATCTGAAACACTAAAATACTGGAACCATCTACATAGATACAACTTCCTAACCTCTCAAACTTGCCTTTCATCACTTCGATAGTCTTCCCTCTTTAAAAAAGGGGGAAGGGGGGCCGGTGAGATGGCTCAGCGGCTTAAGCGCCTGCCCGGCAAGCGTGAGGGCCCGAGTTCGACTCCCGGAACCCACATACGAAAAAGGGGCCGGTGATATCGCTCAGCGGCACGGGCGCCTGCTGGCGCGCGAGGTCCTGAGGTCGACCCCCCGGTACCCACAAAAAAAAAAAAAAAAAAGGGGGAAGGCCAGTGAGATAGCTCAGTGTCGTAAGCGCCTGCCTGGTAAGCGCGAGGTCCTGAGTTCGACTCCCAGTACCCACATAAGAAAAAAGGGCCGGTTATATTGCTCAGCAGCACGGGCGCCTACTGGCGCATGAAGTCCTGAGGTCGACCCCCGGTACCCACAAAAAAAGAAGGGGGTGGTAAGAGGAGGCACAGGAAGCCTAGCTATCACCTACCAATCCTAAAAGAAATTAGAAACAACTGCGGTCACATACAATTGACTTACTAGAAAGAAAACAACCAATTAAAAAAAAGGATGCAGATTTCTTTTCATATTTTCCTATACTCTTTAGCCCTACTTATTCTAGTAACATATGAATTTCCTTCCCAGAGAAGAACTGACATACTTTATATTAAAATATAGTTAATGCCATCAGGCCCTTATTTAACCTTAACAACAGTGAAGCTGTGATATCAATGTTACTAGTTTCATTTATAAATTTTTTTTTTTTTTTGTGGGTACTGGGGGTCGACCTCAGGACCTCACGCGCCAGCAGGCGCCCGTGCCGCTGAGCGATATCACCGGCCCTTTTTTCGTATGTGGGTTCCGGGAGTCGAACTCGGGCCCTCACGCTTGCCGGGCAGGCGCTTAAGCCGCTGAGCCATCTCACCGGCCCCATTTATAAATTTTTAAAAGTGAGACTTCGACATGTAGGGACAGAGGGTATATATGCAGGGAAAGAACAGAATAAGGGCCTCGCTAGGTTTTCTAATCCTGACTAGAAAGAGTCTCCTGGGGGAGAGGGGATTCCTTTGGGAGCAATTAAAAGGACAAGGAGAAAGACAGAGAGAAAGAGAGCGGGAAGAAAGCCAGATATAGTAAGACACCAGACAGCACAAATGGCATAAGGACTTAACATCAAAAAGACCAGAGGGAGAGCTGACAGGCAGAACATGGAGGAAGTCAGGTGCATGAAACCAAGATAGCTGCCCTCTCTACCGCCAATAAAATGCAAAGGAGACAAAAGGGGGAGGGGCACTACCTAACTTAAAGGAAAACTCTTATTTAGTATATAAAAATATATACTCACACACACGCATATACCTTGGTTCACAAACTTAATTTATTCTATGATTTTGGAAAAGATGACCATGTGTGTGTTTGGTCAGGAAAGATGACCGTGGTTGTGTCTGCCACCTAATGCAGAGTTTGCAAATAAAAATAAAATTTTGCCAAATGCTCTGTTTGCAAACCAAATTGTTTGCAAACACAAGTGTTTGTGAACAAATGTACAGTTGTGTGTATATCTCTATATATTACATGTATTCTCACTCTGCGGTCACTGTATTACTACACTAGATGCAGATGTATCCCCTTGCTTAAATCACTCAACTCTAAGCTGCCTTTCTGTCAGACTCCCCCTACAGGCAACCCATAAACTCCGGAGATAAGGTCCTGACAAGGACAAACGGGGAGGGAGAAGTCAAAGCCCACCACAAGGAATGTACACATAGGCAGGGATGCCCAGTTTAGAGTTCTATGGCCTGGGACCCATCTAAAGACAGCCTAGAGAGTCAATCAAATTGTGAAAAGTTCTAGGTATCCACTAAGAGGAAGGTCCTCAGGAATCCATCCTTCCGGAACCCCTGCCCCCTCTCTGGGGGAGCTTTCTGTCTTCTTTCCCTCCTTACAAATAAAGCATCTTCCTTCCTTAAACTCTGTCCCTCTAATTCCTTACTGGTGCTGAGTTTACAATCCCAGTTAGCTGCTCATCATGGCAATGCTCAGCCCCGGATGCAACAGACACATTAAATATCTTTCCAAGGTGCTAGGGAACATATCAGTAAGGACTTAACAGGACAAAAACCCCATTACTTCATACTAACTTTTATGTTTCATTTATCTTTCACTCTTCCCACAAGTACTCTCCCCAAACACACCAAAGACTAAGCAATTTGCAGAAAATATGAAGATAACATTTCATTTCAATGATTCCTAGGTGACAATTTAAAGGTTACTAGGTCATCTTTAAAAACTTGTTCTCTGGGCTGGTGAGATGGCTCAGCGGTGTAAGCGCCTGCTTGGCAAGCACGAGGGCCCGAGTTCGACTCCTGGAACCCACATACGAAAAAAGGGCTGGTAATATCGCTCAGAGGCATGGGCACCTGCTGGCACGCGAGGTCCTGAGGTCGACCCCCAGTACCCACAAAAAATTTAAAAAAAAATAAAATAAAATAAATAAAAACTTGTTCTCTGTTTATAATTCCAAATAGACCAACTGTTACTTTGGCTAGCAGCTTATACATTTAATTACAGACCATTAATAAAGAAAATATGTTGATATTTTCTAAGTTCATTTGAAATTTACACACCAGGGTGATAAACACAGGCAAAACATTCAAGCAGTAACATTCATTCATTCATTCATTCAAGACAGGTTCTCGCTATGTAGCCCAGGCTGCCCTTGAACTTGTGGCCATCCTCCTGCCTTAGCCTCCCAAGTGCTGGGATTACAGGGGTGTGCCACCATGCCCGGCTTCAAGCAGTAACATTATTCTCAAAATTTTGTCTGCACTGAAACTTACTATAAAGGGAATTGTGGTGTTTGTTTTGTTTTATTTTGTTTCATAAGAAATATATTCTTGGGGGCCAGTGATAACGCTCAGCAGCATGGGCGCCTGCTGGCACACGAGGTTCTGAGGTCAACCCCCAGTATCCACACACACACACACACACACAAAAACATATTCTTGGGCTGGTGAGATAGCTCAGTGGCATAAGCGCCTGCCTGGCAAGCGCAAGATCCTTAGTTTGATTCCTGGTACCCACATAAAGGAGAAAAAGGGCCAGTGATATTGCTCAGTGGCACAAGCGCCTGCTGGCAAGCACAAGGTCCTGAGTTCGACTCCCGGTATCCACATTAAAAAAAAAAAAAAAAAGAAATATATTCTTGAGAAATGTGGCGATAAATGGATTCTGGTTTAGTTATGTGTGCCCAAGCAAGTAAAATAAGGGAATGATACTAGATTTACGGTGGTTTTCAAACTTCAATTACTGAGGCATTAATGGGCTAGGTTAATTTAATGAACTGAAAACAGTTTTTAACATGAAAAGGAACAAAATAAAAGGTGTACACAAAATAAGGTTCAATACTGTTCAGCAAAATTTGTTGAAAAATAAAAAGAAATACCAATGTATTTATGTATCAACACTTCATATCTGTAGTTCCTTTGTAACTCCAAAACCATAACAAATTTTCAAATTAAAAACCTGTAAGTCAGGGCAGGGTGTGGTGGTACATACTTGTAATCCCAGAACTCTGGGAGGCTGAGGCAGGAGGACTAAAAGTTCAAGCCCAGCCTAGGCAACTTAGTGAGACCTTGTCTCAAAATAAAAAAAGGGGCTGGAGGAAGAAAAGGGGTTGCTGGGGATATAGCTCAATGCAAAGGCCCTGGGTTTAATCCTCAGTACTACCCCCACCCCCCCAAAATATATGTGTTATGTACAACATTATATATGTTATATAACATGTTACATTTAAATATTTTTTATATATATGATATATATATGTAAAATCAGTATTAACCCAGGTTCTTTTCATTCTGAAATAGCTATATTACTATCCAAGCCACATCATGGTACCAGTGTTGGCCTCTACTTAGCTTCAACATGTTATTTACATTAGTTGCTCATTCTTCCTTTGTGCTCAACCTAAAGGCTTTCCAGTACCTCAGAATAAAATCCAAAGCCCTGGGAGCCAGGGATGTGGCTCAGTAAGATAGCCCCTACCTAGCCTGCAGAAAGGCCCTAACTTTGATCCCTAGCTCTGCAAAATACATAAATAAAACCCAAAGTCCTTACCACTGCAGCCTATAGAGTGCCACATGATCTGGCTCCTGGTTCCCTCTCTGAACTCAATCACTCCAACTCTTTTATCCCTGATCCCTCTCAATTGCACAACCTCCACTTTATACCCTTGGCTCTCTGAAGCACTTGTACAGAGTGAGATTGCATTTAGTTCCCTGTAGAGAAAACAGTAACTGCCTCTGGCTGTTTTGAAAGATTGATAATAAAAATACCATAATGATTTTGTACTTTCTATAAAACAATCTATTATTAAATCTACGTTATACAGAAGTTATTCTATTTACTATCAGATTAGGTTTCTAAAGGTTAAAGGGTATCAACTTGTTTTCAAGAAACTGGAATGGGATTGTGCATATTACAGTCCCTGGAGGCATTTCCAGAAAGGAAGTATGTTAGTTGGTCCTTTGTGACTTTCAAATGAGAAATATTTTTTTCCTCTGTGCCAATAAATCCTCTGCCAAGATTTTTTTCTTCCCTAAAAGAAATCAGATTTGACCACGATAAAAAATAAATAAATAAGTAAATCTGTTTAAACCTTAATCATCTTTCCTAGGAGCCTAAGGAATGTCCTAGCAGCTCTAGTGTCTGCACTAGCCACTGGATCTTCATTTTGATGTTGAGCAGGTGTATAAGGAAGCCTAAATTGTAAAACCCTCTCTGGCATGTGGTCAAAGTTCAACAACAGTACTATCATTGTTTTCAGGCTTTAATTCCTCAATCAATTCCTTGTTCTCCCCTGAGTGAACATTAAAATCCCCAAAATTCAAGCACTGTGGATCAAGGATAGTGATCCTTAACTGAAAAGTTTTTCTCTGTTTCATCAGTCATTTGTTCTTGTCTCGCTGATTAATTTCAATGACACAGGCACAGTAATACAGTTTGTATAATTCACTGACACTCAGAAAGTACCTGTTGTAGATTAATTTATTCCATAAACACATGAATTTTGCCTTACTTTCAACTTTGCCACGATCTGCAAATACTTTCCTTTCCACTATAATGATACATTGTGGCTTTCTAATCCTTTCTATGTCCATAAGTTTTGCAATATCCAAACACCAATAGGTGAGCTAAAGCTTCAGAATAAAACACAAATATAGTAGACATGCCATAGATAACCGCGAATTGTAATTCCTTACAAGGCAGTTTTAAAAACATGAATGCAGGGTGGATTCTCTGCAGATGGTAGATGTTGCAACAGAAACTTTTAATCTACTTTAATCACCACCTAAAAGCAAACAGTATGACTTAAAATAAAACCAAAAATCCCATGGACAACATCTACAGTAAGAGTTGGTAACAAGGCTGAGCGTGGTGGTGCATGCCTGTAATCCCAGCACTCAGGAGGCTGAAGCAGGAGGATTGCCACAAGTTTGAGGCCAGCCTGGGCTACACAGTGAGTTCAAAACCAGCTTGGACTGTATACATAGTGAGACCCTGTCTCAAAAAAAAAAAAAAAAAAAAAAAAAAAGGAGCTGCAAGGTTAAGTCCTGAAAAAGGCTGGAGAATATATCTATATATCTCCATCCATCCATATCTATATACAATATATCCATAAACAGACATGGAAGTGTAGATAGAGATATAGAGATATAGATATAGGTACAGATATATGTTTGCCCTGGAGCCTGGGATTCAACCCATGACCTTATGCATGCTGAGTTAGGCTCTACTACGCAGCTATACCCCCACCAGCTATATAAATTCTTAAAACCAACCTACCAACCAAGCTGCCTCCCAGTGAGGGAAAACTGCTGGGAACAGAACCAAAATTAAGCAGGATAGGGGCAGTAAGAGGATAAAGAAAGAAAAGGCCTAGATAAAAGTGGAAAGGGAGATAGGCACGGTGGCGCATGCCTGTTATCCCAGCTACTGAGGAGGCCAAGACAGAAGAAAGATTGCAAGTGTGAAGTCAGCCTGGGTAACAGTGTAGACCCTGTCCCAAAATAAGGTAGAAAAAGGGTTAGGGGTATAGCTATGTTGTCTAGCACTTGCTCAGCATGTAAGAGGCCTTGAGTTTCAATGCCCAGCTGGTGGTGGGGGGGGATTGATGAGGAAAGGAGGCCATCATATTGTTGAATGTTTTACAAAAACAACAGAAGAGGGAGCTCTATGAATTGAAAAAGTTATCCTGAACCATGAGCTCTTTTTAAAGCACAGAAAAATTAATTTCACCTGAAAATGAACAAGAAAACCTATCAAGGTCACATCCCATACAATTATTTAAGAAAAAAAAAAAAATAAGGAACAGAATAACGTCTTTACAGATAATGAGAGACAGACCTTGGGAACAGATCAAAATTGTGCAATTTCAAAACAAGCTAAAAGACATTAAGGAAGACACAGAAGAACAATATTAATCGCAATCATAAAATCACAAAAGGTGAGAACTAAAAAAAGTAAAAGTTCGGAGCCAGTGAGATAGCTCAGTGGCATAAGCACCTGCCTGGCAAGCGTGAGGTCCTGAGTTCGACTCCCAGTACCCACATACAAAAAAAAAAAAAAAAAAAAGGGCCGGTGATACTGCTCAGCGGCACGGGCGCCTGCTGGCACGCGAGGTCCTGAGTTCAACCCCTGGTACCCACAAAAAAAAAAAAAAAAAGTAAGAGTCCATTTCAGAAATAAATAAAAACTAGAAAGAAAACATTAAATATAGCAATACCTGAAGAGAAATAAAAGGTAAAAACGAGAAAATTTTTTTAAATCAGAAAGAAATGAAGAAAATGACATCAGCAAAATGGTGGAGCAGGCAGCTCCAAGCTTCTGTCCCTACATGCAAACACTGAAAATGAAGAACCAACTTTGTTGGAACTCTGGAAAACACTCAAAGGCTTACAATAAACATTTAACCAAAAATTGCTTTAAAACAAAAATGGTAGAGAAGCTTTGTAGCATTACTTACCCTTGTCCTATCTCCCCCTTTAGCACAAAAGAAGTCTTGAAGATATCAGCATGATTCCTAGTGTGGGACCCTGGTATAGTACCTAGTTCTAGAGGGAGTAGAACAGACCTTAATCACAAATTGCTGTGTCAATTTCAACCTGTTTGGAGGTGACCTGAAGAGCTAAATAAGGTTCTTACCTGTTTTTTTTTGTTTTGTTTTGTTTTGTTTTTGTGGGTACCGGGGGGTCGACCTCAGGACCTCGTGCGCCAGCAGGTGCCCGTGCCGCTGAGCAATATCACCGGCCCCTTTTTCGTATGTGGGTTCTGGGAGTTGAACTCGGGCCCTCGCACTTGCCAGGCAGGCGCTTAAGCCGCTGAGCCATCTCACCGGCCCGTTACCTGTTTTGCCTAACTCAGCAACACTGGGTTGGGGTGTTAAACCCAGGCTATTGTTCATGCTAGGCAAATGTTCTACCGATAATATTGAGCTACACCCCCTAGCCCTGTTTTTCCTAAATCATAACCCAATCAAAGTGGCTGCCATTGCTTGAAAAGTGGGATTTATACCAGGTTAATCAACTTAAGAAAGTCAACCAATATAACACACCACATTAGTAAAAAGGGAGAAACCTACACAACCATCTCAATTTATGCAGAAAAAGCATTTGACAGAACATAACATCCTTTCAAAATAAAACACAGGCATGGTGGTGTACACCTGTAATCCCAGTACTCAGGAGGCTGAGGCAGGAGGATTGCTGCAAGTTCAAGGCCAGCCTGGGCTACATGGTGAGTTCAAGGCCAGCCTGAATTACATTGCGAGACCCTGTCTCAAAACAAAAACAAAAACAAAAACAAAACAACAACAACAAAAATACCACTCAGAAGGTAGAATTAAAAGGGAACTTTTTTAACATGAAAAAGATCACTTATGAAAAGCTCACAGCTAACCTAATACACAATGGTAAAAGTTTTCCTCCTAAGAACAAGATAAGGATGCCCACTTCTATTCAACACTGTAATGAAGTTCTAGAAGTGACAAGAAATACAAGACATCCACACTGGAAATGAAGAAGTGAACTACTGTATGTCTATTCACAGATGATGTGATCCTATATGGAGAAAACCTCATGGAATCAGAAGAATGATTATTAGAACTAATAAACTCAATAAAGTTGCAACTTACACAATCAACACACAAAAAGAAGTTGGGTTTTCTTTTTGCAGTACTGAAGACTGAACCCAGGACCTCAGACATGTTAGGCAAGTGCCCTACCATTAAGTTACATTCCCAGCCCAGGAGCTATGTTTCTATATGCAAGCAAGGAATAATCCAAAAAGGAAATTAAAGAATCACTTCTAAAAGTGGTTTTTTTGTAATAGCATCTAAAAGAATAAAATACTTATGAATAAATTTCACCAAGGACATAAAACACTTGTACAATAAGAACTATAAAATACTGTTTAAAGAAATTAAGGACAAGCTAAATAAATATAAAGATTCTCATGATCATGAACTGGAAGACTTAATATTGTTAGTGTACCAGTATTACCCAAGATTCAACACAATCTATTAAAATTCCAAAAGCCATTCTGCAGAAATGGAAAAGCAGATGCTCAAATTCACATGGAATCATTAAGAGATCTTGAATAGCCAAAACAATCTTGAAAATGAAGAACAAATTTGGTGGATGCTTATTTCCTGAATCCAAAATTTACTACAGAGTTACAGTAATCAAATGGGGGTAGTAATGCCACAAGGGTAGACATACAGACCAATGGAATAAAACTAAGAGTCCAGAAATAAACATATACATCTACCCAATGGTGGCAAACACATGCATGCCGCAGCAGGCTATTTGTATCATTGAAAGTGCTCTAAAAGGTTCTCCATCACTGACAGGCTAAGTGAATTTTCACAAAGCCAATTCAAATGAATGGTTAAAGGACAGTCTCTTTGACAAATGGTGCTGGGACAACTGAATAGCCACATGCAAAAGAATGACAGCCCCCCAGGTCATATCATGTACAAAAAGCAAATGAACAAACAAACAAAAACCTGAAAATTAATCAAAGACCTAAGTATAGAAGCTAAAAACATGCCAGGTGTGGTGGTACACCCCTATAATCCCAGCACTTGGGAGGCTGAGACAGGAGGATCACTGCAAGTTTGAGGCCAGCCTAGGCTACATAGTGAGTTCAAGGCCAGCCTAAAGTACATGGGGAGAGCCTGTCTCAAAAAAAAAAAAAGTTAAGAACATATAATTCTTTTATTTATTGTTTTGTCCCTCTTTTTCTTTTCTTTTTCTGGGATTATTATAATGCACATATTGGTACACCTGATGGCTGACTCGTTGGTCCCACAGATTCTATTCACTTTTCTTTACATATTTTTCTCTCTGCTGCTCAGAAGGGTAATTTCAATTGCCTTATCTTCATATTTATTCTTTTTTCTCCCTGCTCAAATCTGTGGTTGAACCATTCACTGAATTGTTATTTCAGCTATTATACTTTTTATGATTTCTATCTATTGATATTCTTCACTTGTTCAGGCATCATTTTCCTGATTTTTCACTGATGGTTTCCTTCAGGTATTTGCGCATATTTAAGATAGTTAAAAGTCTTTGTGTAGTAAGTCCGATGTCTGAGACTTCCCTGAGGACAGAGGGCCTTAGCAATGAACTAAGCAGCAGTGGTGGCAAACCTATGGCATGCATGCTGCAGCGGGCTATTTGTTATCACTGAAAGCACTAAAAGGTTTGCCATCACTGCACTAAGGAGTTGAGATTTAAGACAGAAGGCACTACTAAAAGATTTGATGAAAGTACTGTTTTAGGGAGATTATTCTAACAGTTCTGATGACTTAGCAGCTGTGTGTAGGATGAACTGCAGTGGGAGTCACTAGAGATAGGGAGACCCATGACTTACTTGTTCACTTTTGCCACCAACAACTTAGTTGTTTCTTAGAGTACCCACACTTAAGTCTTTACATGCATGTTCAATATAAATTTATTTATTTACAAAACCTTTTTGGCTTCCTGCCTAGCAAAGCACCACACATATAAGAGCTGAAATTTTTAAATTGTTCTAAATTGAAGGAGTGGGGGGAATAAAAGATTTACTTATAGGCTATATAAAAGTGTACATAGAAAACTGATGAAATGTTTTCAGCAAAATGAAATCTTACATGTATACTACAATGGAATGAGCTAACATCTTACCCAAATGTCTTACAAATATAAATTTACCAGAAAACTTTCCATTTTTCTAGTGACATTCCGGACACTTTCATTGTACAATAAATCTTTCTTGTAGGTCACGGGGGAAAAGGAGAAAGAAAAATATCTTTATCTCTCTACATAAGAATGGAGATAAGATTATGAAGGACTAAAGTAGAGAAGGTGAGAAGGAGAAAGTCTTAAAAGAAAAATCAGAACATTACAAAAAATAGCTAGAATTATACCTTTCTTAAATATGTTTTCTTAAATATGTTTTCGAGTTGTGACAGTTTTTCACTAAGAATTCAGAACAAAGTAAACTGGATTTCTGAATCTCAGCAAGATACCAAATAAATGTATCATAAGAATGTTATTCTAAGAGATGAGGTTATTGAAAGTCTACACAAAATTCTAATTTGGAGCAGATTAACCTATTTGTCACACCCAAAAACTGATGGGTAAACAAACAAGTTTTGATTTTTTTGTTTTCCTCTCATGTTTTGTTAATGATAGCAAGAAGCATTCAACTTTGTCTTCAGGTTCTTAGGTAGCTATGATCCCAAACGCAATCTGTTAAACTCCAACAGACAGCAGAATAAGAAGATATTAGGGTATTTAAAATATGTAATCCTCTATACTTTATAGGTCAGTATTTTCCTTATAAAATGTTAGTTTAAAGCATTCTGAGATCAGCTAAAACAACAAAATAATATACCACCACTTTACTTCAGACAGTTAAAAAACCTCACCCATAGAATAACAGTTTTGTTTGCCACAGGAATAAATCACTGGAATCACATATGTAAGAAATAATGAACAAGGTCACTATGTTTAAAGTCTCACGTGCTATTTAATAGTCATATAATAGGTTCAAGCTAAGAATAGTTAATACTGACCTATATAGTCACCAAGAGGTAGGAAAGAAGAAATTAAAGTAATTTTTCCCATTTAAAAATGGTAAATTTGCCAAACCACAGGAATACAGATCTTATTTCGGAAAAAAAAATGCCCACTTATAAAACAATATATTTGACAAACAAATTCAACAGAGATGTTAAAAGATGCAAATAGTACATATGCCCCCTAAAAAAAATTCATAGTTAAAAAAATGCTTTATAAGATAATAAAAATAATCATGATGTTGTTTTCCATTATTTAGGCACAACCACTCAAGTTGGCATATAATTTTATTGTTTAAAACTGTTAGGTTTGGCGCAAGTAAAGACAAAGAAAAGGTTGAGAGAAGCCTTTAATGCAGGGTGTGGGAAGGCAGCAAGTAAGATGCCAGGACCCTCGGAGAGGCTGGCTGTGAAACAAGGTATTTATGGGGCTTGTTTAAAGGTGGAGCGTGGAGGAGCGGGCAAAGTGACGTTACAAAGAGGGACTGGCGGATGTTCAGCACGCGCGTGAAGTGAGGGTAGGTACTTCCCGCTGGAGCAAGAAGAAGTGGATGATAAGCTCTCCTCCATGTTGGATTCTCACCATGACGACTAAGCAGCCTCCATATGGGCTAGAACCCATCAAAAACACCTTAGTCTCTACTCAAACGTCTCCATTTTATCCCCCCCCAACACACAACCCGGTGCTGGAGATCAAACCTAGGGCCTCACACACACTGGCCAGTGCTCCACCACTGAGCCACATTCCTAGCTACTCCCATCCCCAAACACCCCAACCCCATGTTCCCATTTTCAGTGATAATTCCTTAGGGATTTATTTCCTTAAGGCTTGACAATTTACATACACATCCACAAAGATGTTCTTCAAAAACTACAATTCTACTTTGAAAAAGAAAAGGAGAGGTGCAGGAACAGAAGAGGAACCAGGATGCAGGACCCTGGTGACTTCCTGGGTCCCATGGCCAAGATTTATAGAAAGAAACAGCATCTTGAGTGGGCAAAACATTTCAAGATGAACAGGCACCCCTCCCCCAAAACCCAGGTGGCCCTGAAGGAGTTTCATGTGCAGGTATGGCTCACAAGCATAGGCTAATGCTACGGGTCCCCCCTCCTCCCCAGCATACCTACTTCCTCCTCTGCTCCAGGCTCCACACTTGCCCAGCTCCTGCCCCGCATGAGGATCCTGGGCTGAAGGATGAGGGGCCTCCCCGAGGTCCTACCACCCTGGATGCCCTGGACACATTTGAGACTCTCAGTCTCCACCAATACCCCTGGATTCCAGGAGCTGGGACCCTTGAGGACCAGGATACATTGGCCCAGGACTGTGCTGAGTCTGCTGGGGAGGCCATGCTGGGTCCTTTCCCGCTGGAGGTGGCAATTTGTGTACACGGAGTGGACACTGCTCTGAACATTCCCATCTGCATATTTAGGTCTCACGGGAGCATTTCTGTGGGTTTGCAGGACTAGTTAGTAACACTCATGGATGAGGTTTTTGTTTGTATTTTGAGACCTGACCTCGCTGTGAAGCCCAGGCTGGTCTCTAACTCATGATGCTTCTGCCTCAGCCTCCCTCAGTGTTGGGATTACAGGTGTGTGTCACCTCGCTTGGCTCCTTTTTTATGATTTTTTATTTTGATATTGGGTCTTGCTAAGCCTGCTAAATTGCCTTGGCTGCTCAAATTTGCAATCCTGCCTCACTTCCCAAAGCTGCTGGGATCAGAGGTCTGAGCCACTATGCCTGTGCTCTTATTTTGAAATAGGGCCTCAGTAAATTGCCCAGGCTGACCTGGAATTTGGAAGCCTCTTGTCCTGCCCCTGCCTCCTGAGTAGCTAGGATTACAGGCATGTGCCACCTTGCCGCTGCATGGTTTTTCGTTATTTTTGTCTTCTAGGGTTTTGGGGGTCCCCCCCACCTTGTTTAAGAAATCTTTATCACATGGCCATGAGAGCATTCTGTAATCTTTATAGTTCTGCCTGTTATAAGGATGCCATGTAGAATTGACTGTGCATGGTATGAGGTAGGGAATCTGCCCCTCTGGATTTCCAACTGAAAATCTCATAATTACTTTGTCATAAATCAAAGGTCCATTAACAAAAAGGGGAGGGCACAAAGTTACTGAGGACAATAAGTTCATACATAGAAATAATAATGCAATTCATAACACAATCATTTTACTTAAGATGGTAAATACTATTTGGAACAAGGAAAATACACTCCTTACAGGGTTGAGCATAGTACAGACATTTCCAATTTTCTGCTGCCGCATGATTCGGATGTTCAAAAACAGTCTACTCCCAACATCCTTCATACTATTTCTCAGGATGAGTAATGTTCCCAGTTAAGAATCACTAATTCTTTTAAGTTTTTGAACTGAAATTTAGTGATATCCCCAACCCCATTTACTGACTAAGCACCAAACTTTTTTTTTTTTTTTTTTTGAGACAGGGTCTCACCATGTAGCTCAGGCCCCTTGAACTCACTATGTAGACCAGGCTGGCCTCAAACTCACGGAGATCCTCCTACCTTAGCTTCCTGAGTGCTGGGACTACAGGTGTGTGCCACCACGCCCAGTTTAGCACCAAACATTTTTTAAAGTATTTCACGAGAATAACATCTATAGCCTAGTCTCATCCCATCATTTACCCACCATTTCCTGAGCAACTCTGGTCAGAAATTTTCATCCAGAAGACACAACAGAATGAATATATGCTAGCATTAACCACTCAGCAAATGAACAGTAGTAGTAATAATAAATATAGTAGTCCTTAATCGTGGGGGAAACCTAAAACCTTGGATAATGCCAAATGTTGCTGTCAACTGGAACACATTTTCTACTCATGTCTCCTACCTACAAACTTATACACTAATGCTAGACTTATTTTCTACAACACAAACCTGATCACAGTTTCACTTTATAAAAGGGCTATTGATTCTCTACTGACTTCAAAATCAAGTCCAAGAGCTGCAATAACTTTCAAACTCTTTCAAAGTAGCTAATCACTCTATTTAACATGATCTTCTGTTCTTGCAAATAGTTCCACCCATTCCAACCTTGCCTAACAACTAGCAGTTCCATAAGCAAGCTCCACGCCTTTAAAGTGTTTGTTAATGCTGTTCTTGGGACCTGAAAAGCCCTTCCCTTCCACTCAACCACACACTCTTCCTGATAAAAGCCTCCTTTTCTTTCTGAAGTTCACTTTAAACATCTTAACGAATAAGAATTTTCTTTCCGATAACATTTCTCACTGAATAAACACCTTCCCTCAACTAAATCAGAAACTTGGGCTTTATTCTAAATTAAACAGCTAATTTCCAAACCACACTTTGAACTGCACTATAATCCTATCTTTTCCTATGTATAACATTCATTTCCTGCCAGAAAGTTCCAGTAGGAATAAGTCACAAATGACTTTTTAAAATATAGAAGCAATGGGGCCGGTGAGATGGCTCAGAGGCATAAGCGCCTGCCTTGCAAGCGCGAGGGCCCGAGTTCGACTCCCGGATCCCACATACGAAAAAGGGGCCGGTGATATCGCTCAGCGGCACGGGTGCCTGTTGGCGCGCGAGGTCCTGAGGTCGACCCCCCGGTACCCACCAAAAAAAAAAAAATATATAGAAGCAAAAAATTAAGTAATTCACATTCTAGAATGGGAGCTGTTTTGTAACAAAGGTTAGGCCAAACAAGCTTTATGGACTACAATATACATTAAAATTTTGAATTCTACCCCATCACCTCCTAACTTAATATGTGACTATCAGCAAGGTATTAGATCTCTCTAAGCCTCCTTTTAGTTATATTTAAATTGAAGATAATATCAGTACAGTACCTACCTCAGAATATCTGTTGTAATTGCAAAGGTTAAATGATGTACAGAATTTAGCACAGTATTTGAACACAGAAACTGCTAACAGTAGTAGCTTTTATTGTTAAACTCACAGAACACATATAAATATGTAATCACTTTGACTTTCTTCAGTCAGGGAATTGATTCATGACTTTCCTTTATTGGTTAAGGTTCTTCAAAATAAAGTTCTTTACAAACAGTAAATACTGATAGGAATAAAAACAGATCAGTAGCAGATGAATTCTAATACACATAGTATTAAAAATAGTATACCACTGCCCCCATCATGTGTGAATATTATCATAAATAACTATAACCTGTGGATAGAGGGAAAGCAGCTAAGCCTTTGTCTTATAGCATATATTAAAAACCAACTATAGTGAGATAGCTCAGCGGCATAACCGCCTGCCTGGCAGGCGCGAGGTCCTGAATTCGACTCCCAGATCCCACATACGAAAAAAGGGCCGGTTATATCGCTCAGCGGCACGGGCGCCTGCTGGCACGCGAGGTCCTGAGTTCAACCCCCGGTACCCACAAAAAAAAAAAAAAAAAGGTAATAGCCTTCCTGTACACAAATAACAAACTTACTGAAAGAGAAATACACACACACACACATACATACCAGAATAGCAATCTACAGATCAATTAACGACAAGAATCAGTCCATGAATAAATTAAGGCAAATAGTATTAATGGCAGATGTTGTAAAATCCATTTCTAAACCTGGGCCATACTGTACACCTGACCCTGAACAATGGGACTGAAAAGCAAGTCAAGTCCTAGAATAATGCTGACTGTTATGGTTTGTGTCTGGATGTCCCCCAAAGCCTTATGCAGTCATGAGGGGATGGGCTTTTCCAAGGCAGCTGAATCTAGATTTTGAGACTGATTCATGGTCTAATGCTGGGATTAAGGGTATGAGAGCTACACCTAGGGCGGGTAGCCTGCATACAATACAAGGGACAGAAAGAGACTTGCTCTCCCCTCCTCTTTTGTTGCTTTTGGTATCTTCTGCCACCATGAATGGTTGTCTCTCTGCCATGTACCACCCTGCCTTAGAGCCAGCTGATTATGGACTGAAACAGCTACAAACTGTGAGCTAAATAAACCTTTCCTCCTTTAACCTTGGGTGTCGGGTATTTTGTCTCAGCAATGAGACAAAAGACACTGACAGATGCCATAACTCACTCTGATAAAAACTCAAAATATTATTTGGGCCACCCTATAAACTATTAGGGTAGGGACAGAGGCTTTCCCATTACATGTATGAGAAGATATGTATGAGAAGAAGCAAATAGGTGAGTGACTCCAAAACTCTCAAGAGACTAAAAGCTCCAAAAGACGAACAATTATAGTGGCTAATATACTTGGTTTTGGCACAAATGTGACAAAACCACATTCTCATACTGGGCATAAGAGTAAACTGACACAACTTTTTAAGAAAAGACTCAGCAACATCTACAAAAAATTTAAACGATTATGCCCTTTGAATCAATAATTCCACATCCAGGAAAATAACCTACAGAAACAATGAAATACATATACCTTTCCAAATGCATAAGCACCTTCAGTGAATTGAAGTTAACAGCATTTAAAAATTGGAAACAACTCTAATGCCCATTGAAATTGCATTATAATCATCTGGTGACATATATTACAATCATCAAGAGGTAGAGCTATAGGTACTGGGAATAAAATATAACCAAGATATACAGTGATCCCTTTTTGTATAAAGAATGATATATGCTACACATTGGAAAACAAAAATCTTTTCTAAAATGTCCACAAACTGCTCACAGTGCTTATCTCCACAAAAGGAAAATTTAAGAATTAATTTTAGCCAGGCATGGTGGTGCAAGCTTATAATCCCAGCACTCTGGGAGGCTGAGGCAGAAGGAGCTCAAGCATCAGGTACAAGCTCCGCGTGGGTAGTTTAGTGACTTCATGAGACCCTGCCTCACAAGAAAAAGGGCTGGGGATGTAATTCAGTGCAAAGGCCATGAGTTCAATCTCTAGTTATGTGTGTGTATGTGGGGGACTTGAATTTTAAATTAAGAAGGATATAAAATTTTATTCAATAAGCATAATGAATCTTCAATTGCATATCACGGTCACTTAGTAGAAAAGAATGTATGAAATGGAAGAAGATGACTAAAGAAACAGGGAGACAAGTACTGCACAGTAACGTTATACAATGAGAAGAAAGCACACAAAAACAGAATTTGCCACACAGAAAAGAGGTAAGCATCAAGGGAGATGAAAGAGGAAAGTCTGATAAATTCAAAAGGATTAGTAAACTTGGCATTGCCTCACACATGTGAACAATAAAGCTGAGAATTAAATCACAGATTTCAGATATGAAATCAATAACTTTTGAAAATAGCTTTTAATAGCTCAGTTGTTCTTTGTTCTTTCAGATACAGGACTGAGTTCTGAATGGAAGAACTTTAGCAACTAACCAGAGGTTTTGTTTTTGTTTTAACATGGGGTTAATTTAAACCAAGGGACTTGTAATTATGACCTTCAGTATCCCTCTCCTTAAATAAAACAATGCTGTAAAACTGAAAAGTCATAACATTAATTTTCACACAACAATGCACACAGTAAATGGTATGGTGTTTGCATAGAACAAGGTTTTTCTGACAGATTACATGTATAATATGAAAGATGTCAGAAAAGCTAGGTGTGGTAGTGCATGCCTGTAATCACAGCACTCTGGGAAGCTAAAGGATGAGGATTACAAGTTTAAGCTCAGCCTGAGCAACTTAGCAAGACCCTGCCTTAAAAATAAATACACACCATACATAAATACATACATACATACATACATAAAAGGACTAGAGATATAGCTCAATATGAAGACTCTAGGTTCAACGCCAGCAGAGGGGGAAAAAAGGTGTCAGAAAACCTGCCAAAATTTTGGGCCCATGCTGAGAACAAAGAAAAGCCCAGGTCCTGATGGATTCATTACTGAATTCTATAAGAACTACAGGAAAGATCTAATGCTAGACAAGGACCAGCCAAATAAAAAAACTACAGGCCAATCTCTCTAACAAACATAGAAACAAATATCTTCAACATAATATTGGCAAACAGGGCTGGTGAGATGGCTCAGCAGCTTTAAGCGCCTGCCCGGCAAGCGCGAAGGCCCGAGTTCGACTCCCGGAACCCACATACGAAAAAGGGGCTGGTGATATCGCTCAGCAGCACGGGCGCCTACTGGCGCACGAGGTCCTGAGGTCGACCTCCTGGTACCCACAAAAAAAAAAAAAAAGATATTGGCAGACAGAATGCAACACATTATCAAAAAGATCATACATCATACCAAGTAGGATTCATCCCAGGGATGCAAGGGTGATTCAACATATGCAAATCAATGAATGGAATATTATCACATATGCAGTAGCAAGAACAAAAATCACATGATCATCTCAATAAACACAGAAAAACTTTTGGCAAAATCCAACATCCATTCATGATAAAAACTCTGAAGACAGTAGGTACAGATGGACCTTATCTCAGCCTGATAAAAGCCATTTATGACAAACCTACTGCCAACATCATATTAAACGGGGAAAAACTGAAAGCTTTTCCTCTAAAATTGAGAACAAGACAAGAATATCCACTATTAAAAAAAAAAAAAAAAAAAAAGAACATCCACTATCTCCACTCCAAATCAATATAGTACTTGAAACATTAACCACAGCAATCAAGCAAGACAAATAAACAGAGTATGGGTAGAAAAGGAAAAAGTCAAATTACAATTGTTTTCAGATTACATGATGCTCTATATAGAAGACCACGAATATTCCACCAAAAGATTCCTAGAATTAATAACCAAACTCAGCAATGTAGCAGGATACAAAATTAACACAAAAGGGGCCGGTGAGATGGCTCAGCGGCGTAAGTGCCTGCCTTGCAAGCGCGAGGGCCCGAGTTGGACTCCCGGAACCCACATACAAAAAAGGGGCCGGTGATATCGCTCAGCGGCACGGGTGCCTGTTGGCACGCGAGGTCCTGAGGTCGACCCCCTGGGTACCCACAAAAAAAAAAAAAAAATTAACAGAAAAATCAATAATGTTCCTCTATACCAATAATGAGCCTATTGAGATAAAAATTAGGAATACCATTCACAATAGCACCAAGAAAAATCAAGTAGGAATTAACCTAAGAAAGTGAAAGACCTCTACAACAAAAATGTCAGTATTCTAAAAAAAAAAAGGAGATTAAAGAAGACATCAAAAAATAGATAGGTCCTGTTCCTGAATAGGCAGAACCACTATGTGAAAATGGCCATACTTCCAAAACTGACATACAGATTGTCTTACTTTTCTCTTGTTGCTGAGACAAAACACCCAACACCCAAAACTAAGGAAGGAAAGGTTTATTTAGCGCACAGTTGGTAGAGGTTTCAGTCCATAATCAGCTGTCTCCAAGGCAGGGTGGCACATGGCAGAGGGTCAACCACTCATGGCAGCAGTAGACACCAAAAGTAACAAGGGGGATGGAGAGAGAGACAGAGAGAGACTAGAGAGAGACAGACAGACAGACAGACAGACAAGCCTCTTTCTGTCCCTTATATTTTATGCAAGCTACCTGCCCTAGGGAGCACTAACACCCTTAATCCCAGCATTGGACCATGAATCAATCACAAACTCTAGAAGCCCGCCCCCATGATTGCATGAGGCTTTGGAAGGACATCTAGACACAAACCATAACACAGATTTAACACAATCCTAATCAAAATACCAACAGAATTCCTCACAGAACTGGAGAAAACAATCCTACAATTCATATGGAAGCAAAAGAGACCCAAAATAGCAAAAGCCATTTTAATCCTGAGTAACAAGTGCAAAGTATGAGGTACCACAATCCCTGATTTCAAGTTATATTACAAAATTACAGAGATTAAAAAAAAAAAAAAAAAGACTGAGATAAGGTACTGGCACAAAAACAAACACGTGGATCAAAGGAACAAAATACTGGATGCAGAAATATCCCCAGGCATATTCAGCTATCTAATGTTTGACAAAGTGGCCAAAAAACATAGAATGGAGGAAAGATAATGTCTTTAATAAATGGTTCTGGAAAAATTGGCTACCCACATGCAGAAGATTGACTCTAGACCCATATATCTCACAATGTACTAAATTAACTCAAAATGGATCAAAGATCTAAATGTTAAAACAGAAACAATCTGCTAGAAGATACAACAGGCAAAACGCTTGAAGGCATAGGCATAGGCAAAGACTTTCTGAACAGAACCCCAACTGCACAAGAAATAACATCAAGAATCAACAAATGGGATTGCATCAAATTAAAAAGCTTCTGCACAGCAAAGGAAACAACCAAAAGAGTGAAGAGATAACCTACAGAATGGAAAAAAAAATTTTGCCAGCTATTCCTGAGACACAGGACTAATATCTTCTAAAATATATAAAGAACTCAAAAATTAGGCCCCCACCAAATAAAAGACCCAATCAAAAAATGGACAACTGAAATGAATTGACACTTCTGAGAAGTACAAATGGTCAATACATGAAAAAATGTTCAACATCTCTGGCCATTAGAGAAATGCAAAGTCAGACAACCCTAAGATTCTATCTTATTCCAGAAAGAATGCCTATCATCAAGATATCAAACAATAACAAATGCTGGTGAGGCTGCGGGGAAAAAGGAACCCTTCTCCACTGCTGGTGGGAATCTAAACTATTAAAACCACTATGGAAATCAGTATGGAGAGTCCTCAAAAAACTGAAAATAGGGCCGGTGAGATGGCTCAGCGGCGTAAGCGCCTGCGTGGCAAGCGCGAGGGCCTGAGTTCGACTCCCAGATCCCACATAGGAAAAAAGGGCCGGTGATATTGCTCAGCGACATGGGTGCCTGCTGGCGTGCGAGGTCCTGAGGTCGACCCCCAGTACCCACAAAAAAAAAAAAAAAAACAAAGTGAAAGCAGCCAGGCACAAAAAATTTACATACTGTATAATATCACTTATTTGATATTTCTATAGAGACAGAGAGCAGACCAGTGGTTGCCTGAGGCTGGATTTTGCACTGTGATGGTGGATTGTGTCAACTTGAGTAAGAGAAGTTCAACTAAATCGGCTCAACAATTCCACACCCTAGGGTGGCTTGTTGCCTGGATGGTATAAGGGGAATGAAGAAGGACAGATTTGCTTCTGTTTCTTCAGAGGAGCTCCAGTCTTTGCCTTCACCTTGATGTCATCTCTTGGCTTCCAGTGCAGACTCTCTGGATACAGACTCCCATGGGACACTGCAGTGAGCTCCAGATCTTCAACTGAATCCTTCAGCCTCCAGTGTGCAGACGGGCCTCTGCACTCTTCCTCATCCGACTCTGTGGGTGCCCATTGTAAACCAATCTTGTGGATTGTTGTATATTTGTATATCTTGTGTAACACCTGTTTCTCTAGTAAACACTGCCTGATACAGGCACCTAGGACTGACTGCAAATGGGCACAAAGGAACTTTTTAAGGTAATAGAAATGTTTTACAACTGAATTACAATGATGGTTGCAAAAGTGTACTAGAAATGAGGACTGAGGTATGGGATAGTGGCACAGCATGTGCTTGACATGCACAAGGTCCTAGGTTTAATTCCCACCCTTCCCCAGAATTACTAAAAGTTATTGACTTCCAAGTACTCAATTTATATTTATAATAGGTAGATTTTATGGAATGTAAATTATAGCTCTATAAAAATGTCTTTTTTTTTAGTTTGAGACAGGGTCTCACTATGTGGTTCAGACTAGACTTGTAGCTATGTATCCCACTATGTACCCCACATTGGCCTCAAGCTTGCAGTGATCCTCCTGCTTAGCCTACTGAGCACTGGAAAAATTTCTTTTAAAAGCTGATCAACAGAAAAAAGATAAAACAAATGTTTGCACATACATTTCAAATATATAAATTTAAGAGATTCAATCTGTTAGTGATAAAAACAAAAAGCATTTTCAATAATACATATTCAGTGCTTCCAAGAATGTTACAAGAGAAACTTTTCACAAACTGGTTGTAATGAGAGTGTAAATTGGTATAACCTGTCTGGAAAGAAAGCAGTTTGGCAAGAAATGCCAAGGGATCTTTAAAAACCTGCCCTTTGATTCATGTTTGAGAATTCAGACTAAATAAATTACACAAATATTACAGCTCATCTGTGAATATTATGCACCCTTAACTGTTTGTGGGTGGGCCTGCATCCCAGTGTATTATCACCTAATGCTCCCTGTTCCAGAGAGGAAGATGAGACGCTCAGGCCGTTTTACCCTGTGTGATGGTCTCACCCAGAAGCCAATTAGCAGACTGCTAGTGGCATGCCGTAACTCTGCAAATGGTACAAATTTGAAATTAAGAAATATGGCTTTTACTTGTTGGAAGAAAGCCCTACTGTCATAATAATGCTCATCAGGGAAGACAGACTCAAATACTATAGGATGATATACTGCTCACAAATGAAATTAAAAGCAAATCAGCTGTATAAACAGAAAATTTTACTTTCTGTCACTTGTGTGCTGTCAAGAAAACTGCTACAGGGGTCTTGAGGATAGGATAAATCTCATGGTATATCTCATCACAGTCTAATAGGCTCATGGCTTTAGCTCTACTTATGGGTTTTTCTGTCCCAGAAATTCTTACAGAGCTTACAGAATAAAGAAGAGGTTGTGCTAAAGGAAAAGCAGGACCAAGGCACATTATCCCAAGAACTTCTACAGGGGCAACAGGAATGTCAGAGCTCAGGCTCCCTACAAGCTGATACTGATCTGGCCTATAAGTACAATGGAAAAGATGAGGTCTCACTGACTTTATTTGACTGACTGATTCACTAATTAATTGACTGTGGTGCTAGGGACTGAAACCAGGGCCTTGTGCATTCTGGGCAAGTGCTCTACCCCCTGAGCTACAACCCCAGACCATTGTATTTATTTGTCTTTATTTTGAGACAAGGTCTTGCTAAGTGGCCCAGGCTGGCTTAGAACTTGCAATCCTCCTGCTTCAGTCTCCTGAGGAGGTGAGCTTACAGTACATTCCATCATGCCCAACTCCTGACTTGACTTTGTATTTGAAGCCTACAATATGGCAGCTTTGTGGACTTCATTATAGAATAAAATCACATAGAATGAGAACATCTGCTGAGAGAACAGGAGCCAACACTGATTACTACAAAAGGAATAATTTTATTTTGGGGGTAAGGGCAGAAAGAATGGATGTCCTATGTGTTCAGGAGACAATAAAATTTGCCTACTGTAGATCTAAGAAAGGGGGACCATACTTAGGGAGCTGCAGATTGACCAGTATTAAAAACATAAGTATAACTGATCTTGAAGGCAGTTATACACAAGAAATAATTCACGAACAATAGTGACCCTATTATGTTTCTCAAAGATAGAATGGTGAAAAGCAATTTCGCCAGTGTTTAAGAATCAAAGGCAGCCAGGTGTGGTGGTGCACACCTGTAATCCCAGCACTTGGAGAATCGCCATGAGTTCAAAACCAGCTTGGGCCACATAGTGAGTTCAAGGCCAGCCTGCACTACAGAGGGATACCATCTCAAAACAACAGCAACAACAACATCAACAAAAAACACAGAATCAAAGGAAATCGATGTTGAAGTAAGAAATTAAGAATGTGGCCCAGTTTGATACAGCTGATCCAGGACTGCCTTTAGAAGAATTAGACCATGACCTCTGCATTTTGAAGTCTGTTGGATCAAGTTTAAGTAGATCATTAAAGGGAGACTGTTAATTTATTACATCTTCAACGGAACATTAATAGAACTTTAAAACACTTTATGTTCCTGAGGTGGGGACGCAGCTCAGCACTACAGTGCTTGCCTCACATGCTGGAGGCCCAAGATTTGATCCTCAGAACCAATCAATCAATCGATCAAAAGAAGCTTTATGTTCCTAAGTTTTTTTTTGTTTGTTTGTTTGTTTTAAATGTGGGTACCAGGAGTCGACCTCAGGACCTCACGCTTGGCAGCAAGCGCTTGTGCCGCTGAGCTATCTCACCAGCCCTAAGTTCCTAACTTTTAAGAGGAATAAAATTCAAAAAACAAAAAAAATTCACAAATATGTTTAAGCTACGCTATAAAAACAATTTTTAAAAGTTGGGGAAAAAATGTAGTGGGTTCCAAAGTATATCAGTACAGTAAAAAGACCACCTTTCCCATGTTCCAGAGTTTTCCAAGCTGCATCCACAGAAGCAAACAGGAGATCAATCTCTTATCTATTAAGATATGGAAATGTTTAATGGAGAAGAGCCAACAAACACGAAAAGCTTAAAATCTTTAAAGAAAAAGCTCACAAATTCTGACATTAAGAAAGAAAAACATATAAAGAGAATTATAAATACCATGTAATTAATAGGACCCAGCTAGCAGTATGTACAAGAAATACACACTTGGGGAATTTATGGGCATTTATAAATCTCTGGGAAGGGCCAGGGATATAGCTCAGCGGTACAAGCACTTGCCTGGCAAGCGCAAGGTCCTGAGTTCAATTCCCAGTACAAAAAAAAAAAAATCTCTGGGAAGACGGAATAAAACATTAGACATTTAGAGAAGAATTCTCTCACATCTTTTGTATGCTTATGCAAACAATTCATCCTAAAACTCACTCCTTAAGGCAAGTAAGAGCTCTCCCTTCTGTCAGTAGGTCACAAACTGATCTGCCCCTGTATCTAACTATCCAGTCAGAAGACACATTATGCTTCCCCTGTGATTGGGGTTAGCTTGGTACTTTTTATGAACAAAAGTTATTACAACTAGCAGAAATTATTCTCTAATATCTAAGTAACAAATTATATCCCTTAACTGTGGCAAACTCTTCTTTATGCTTCTTGGCAATGTTGTTCTGCTAATTTTACTCTAAAAGAAATAATGACCCCAGCAGCAGGCTGCCACACAGCTACACCATGTACAAAAGGAAAGAGCTTCTAAAGATCTAAGATCAAAATGTACTAATACAATTTCCATTTGAAAAATGAAAATGGAAATTGTATTTTACTGGAAACAGAACTTTCTTTGCAAATGGGGAGGAAGAACTATAAGAAGGGGAGGGGAGAGGCAAAAAAAATACGGTGTTATGTACATGTACAAATTCCCCATGATGAATGTGATCATTATGTACTGCAAACATGTACTAATTTAAAAAATACAATTCCCATTCTTACCCTTTCAGGGAAAATAATATAACCATCTTCATTAAAACCTACAAACGGGCAACACATTCGGAACCCCTCCTGTCTCTCAGGAACTATTCCTATTCTTATTCCCCAATAAAATCTCCTACTCTTAAAAAACAAACAAACAAGAATAGCAAAGGCAATTCTGGGCAACAAAGGCAAGGCAGGGGGCATCACAATCCCCGACTTGAAATTATACTATAAAGCTACTGTGATAAAAACAGTGTGGTACTGGCAAAAAAACAGACCTGAAGATCAATGGAACAGATTAGAAGATGCTGAAACAACCCCAGACATACTAAGCCACCTTATCTTTGACAAAGGTGCCAAACACATTCGCTGGAAGAAAGATAGCCTCTTTAATAAATGGTGCTGGAAAAACTGGCTCTACACATGCCGAAGATTAAAACTAGATCCATATCTTTCACCATGCACTAAACTAAATTCAAAATGGATCAGAGATCTAAATATTAAAACAGAAACATTAAATCTGCTGGAAGGTAGGATAGGTAAAACCCTTGGAGACATTGGTGTAGGCAAAGACTTTATGAATAAAAACTCAACCGCACGGGAACTATCCCAAAGAATCAATAACTGGGATCTCATCTTATTAAAAAGCTTTTGCACAGCAAGAGAAACCACCAACAGAGTGAAGAGACAACCCACAATGTGGGAAAAAATGTTTGCCAGCTGTTCCTCAGACAAAGGATTACTATCGAGAACATATAAAGAACTCAAAAAAATCAGACCTCCCAAATTTAAAGACCCACTCCAAAAATGGGCATCTGAGATGAATACACATTTCTCAGATGAAGAAATACTAATGGCAAACAAATATACAAAAAAATGTGCAACATCACTAGTCATTCGAGAGATGCAAATTAAAACAACACTGAGATACCATCTCACCCCAGAAAGAATGGCTACTATTAAGAAATCAACTAATAACAAATGCTGGAGGGGCTGTGGGGAAAAAGGAACCCTTCTTCACTGTTGGTGGGAGTGTCGACTGGTACAGCCACTGTGGAAGTCAGTGTGGAGATTCCTCAAAAAACTAGGGTTGGAGGTCCCATTTGACCCAGCTATTCCCCTTCTGGGCATCTTCCCAGAAGAATTAAAAACATTGTACCACAGCGATATATGTGCACCCATGTTTATAGCAGCACAATTTGTAATAGCCAGATCTTGGAAACAACCCAAATGCCCATCAACTGAGGAATGGATAAGAAAGATGTGGTATTTTTATACAATGGAGTACTATTCAGCCATAAAGAAGGATAAACTGGAGACTTTTATAGGTAAATGGATGCAACTCGAGAAAATACTCATAAGTGAAATAAACCAGAAGCACATGTGTAAGCATCGTATTATCTCTCTAGTATGAGAAACTGAAAGAGTAAATAAGATCCAAAATGTACAATAGATATGGTGAATCAAAAAGAAACTGGTCAAAAGGAAAGAGAGACTGGAATAGGGAAAAGAAAGAAGGGAAAGGGAAAAAAAAATTGTATATATATATATATATAAGATGGTTAAGATAGATACACTACCATTTTTACTTAGTTCATTGAAGAGTAAGGTTTGTGCCAATAATATTTGGACAATTGAATGCTAATATCTGGTGTCCTGAATAACTAACTTAAAGATAGTAATACGTAATGTATTAACCATTGTTACCCTCCTATTATGTTGTTTTGAAAATTTGTTCTTCTTTTGATTTGTTTTGTTTTTTCTTCTCTTTAAAATAAAATAAAAAACAAACAAACAAACAAACAAAAAAACCTATAAATATAGGTACCACAGAGTGACTTACTCACAGATAAAAATTTCAAAGTAATACAATAGCTGAGAAACTATCCACTGAAGAAATTATCTCTTTAGTCAGTGAAAGAAAATGATATATTATGAAAGTAATTTATGTCTGTAATCTTTGTTCAGGGTTCCAGAAAATGAATTTCAATATGGTTGCTGATTCTGAAAGTGATTTTCAAATATTCTAATTTATATTTTACTAGCATTTTGGATCCATTCTTTTTCTGAGATTACATTAAATAACATCTATGAATCAATTGAGTTAAATTGGAAGTCATGTCCTACAAATTTCCAATTTAGTTTAGATTGTAATGTTAGCTTTTCCTATAATGGACTAGTCAACTGAGCTATAATATTCTTTTGGGCTTTATGCTATATCCCAAAATTAAAACTGAAATGTAAGTTTAAAAACTGGACACATCTTAGTAGTTCATGCAACATAATAACAGAGAGATTAAACTGTACACATTAGCTTCAGAACAGAAAGTCAGACAAGACTTTAGAATATCAAATATGAAATTTTTAGTGCTGAAAAAGATCTTCAAAATACCCTCATTAATAAGGCAGCCCCAAATAAACTGCCTATATAAGAACACAAAACAAAGCCAACTTGGAAAGGCCAAGTCCAAAGTCCAAAATATTCTACTTCACTAAAAGATAACATCACAATTTCAAAAACAACTAATTTTTTCAAATGACAGTCAAACTTGTAACTACCCACTTAGATAAAAATATTCTTGGCAATAAATACTGTAATTGTACTAGGAAGGATCTTATATACCAGTAAAAATAGTTAACATTATTGAGTCCTTATTATGTCCCAGGCCTGATATAAGTCCTTTACATGTACTAACTCATTTAATTCTCACAACCCCCATGAGATATTATCATTCTCCCCTCTTTGTAAATAAGAAACCTAAGGCACAGAAAGGTCAAATTCTCACCAAATGCCATCCAGCTGACAAGAGGTAGAACCCTCAGGATATGATTCCACGCAGCAATCTCCAGGGCTGTAGGCCCTAACTCCCTATTCCTTCTGTTTTGTTATTATTGTTGTTTTCCTGCGATGCTGAGGATTGAACCCAGGGCCTTGTGATGCTAAGAAGCACTATACCATTGAGTCACATTCACAGGCCTGATTTCTCAACTCTTTACCACCCTATTATAGTACCTTCTTAATTTCAGGCTGGGCATGGTGTCACACTCCTACAATCCCAGCACTCCAGAGGCTGAGGCAGGACTGCTGTGAGTTTGAGGCCAGCCTGGGCTACATAATGAATTCCAGGCCAGCCTGAACTGCACAGTGAAACTCTGTCTCAAAAAGACAAAAAAAAAAAAAAAATAATAATAATAATAATAATAATTATAAATTTCAATCTAACTCCTCATTATGCAGATGAGCAAACTGTTCCCAAAGAAGAGAAAATTCATTCAAGGTTCACAACTATTCAATACCAGAATCAGTATTGGGGTCTCTCTGTCTCTGCCTCTCTCTCTCTCCCCTTCTCTCTGGTGAGAATTTAACCCAGGGACCATGGAGCTACATCCCCAACCCTTTATTATTATTATCATTCTTCTTATTATTATTTTTTTTTTTTTTTGAGACAGGGTCTCACTGTGTAGGATGGCCTTGAACTCATCACGTAGCCCAGGCTGGCCTTGAACTCACAGCAATCCTCCTGCCTCAGCCTCCTGAGTGCTGGGATTACAGGTGTGCACCACCATACCCGGCCCCCTTTATTATTTTGAGACAGGATCTGGTTACATTTCCCAGGCTGGCCTTGAACATGCAACCCCTCTCTTAGCCTCCTGACTAGCTGGAATTACAGGTGTGCACCACCAAGCCGAGCTGGACTTAGGTTTCTTATTCACATAAGAATCACCTTATTTGATCCCTTTCAAAAATAATTTATTTCATGTTTCTAAGTATTATAGTTGAAATCAGGAGAATTTAATAAAATACAGAAGAAAATTAAAATAACCCTTTCCAGCTTTCGAGGATAATTACTGTGAACAGATTAACATATTTTTATATGCATTATACAACTAACATTATACTCTCTTGCCTTGCATTTTTACAGAATTTATAGACACAGCTTAGCCTGGTGGCACAGACCTATAATCCCAGCACTCTGGGAAGCAGAAGCACAAGGAGCAAAAGTTCCAGGCTAGCCCAGGAAACTCACTTAGGTGAGAACTTCCTTACAGAATATGCACTGAGAATGTCACTCAGTGCAAAGGTACTCAGTCCAAACTACACAACCACAAAAAAAAAAAAAAAAAAAAAAAAAAAAAAGATATACTCTATACAGTAGTATAGCTGACTTTTTAAATTACATCATCCCATAGCACTTGTATTTTCCCATGGCTTTTTTTTTTTTTGTACCAGGAATCGAACTCAGTCACACTCTACATCCCCGGTCCCCTCCATGGCATTAATTTGATAATGACTTAAGAGGTACATAACAACATCTCATAAATTTCACTAATCTATTTAACTACAGTTCTAATGGCTATCTATGATAAATATGTTAAAATCAAGTCTCTAGATTGAAACTGTTATACATCTTTATGTAATATCTCTAATAATTTCTTTCTTTTTTTTTTTTTTTGTGGGTACCGGGGGGTCGACCTCAGGACCTCGCACGCCAGCAGGCGCCCGTGCCGCTGAGCGATATCACCGGCCCCTTTTTTGTATGTGGGTTCCGGGAGTCGAACTCGGGCCCTCGCGCTTGCCGGGCAGGCGCTTAAACCGCTGAGCCATCTCACCGGCCCTCTAATAATTTCTTAAATTAAGTTTCTAGAAATGACATTACTGAGTGAAATGATATAAGAACACCTATATGATGATTACTATTACTAAACTGTTCTAAAGCACTTCACAGGTATTCTAAGTTATATTTGAAGTTATATACATATATCCACAATAATCTAAGCACTTCAGTGCACAAATGTTCTCAGTGCTTCAAGGTTAGAGCCTCTAATCTTTGAAACAATCCTATGAAGGAGGAAATGAAGGCCCAGAAAGAACAATGATTTGCCCAAGATCACAGAGCTAGGAAGTGACAGCCAAGATTTACACCCAGGTAGTACTGTACCAGTGTTCTTAATCACTATGCCACTCTTTCAACCACATGTGTTAAGCCTCCTAAGAATTTACTAAAAATGTGTTTCTAGGAGACTCTCAAGTTTAAAAGCACTATTCTGATTAAAAAAAAAAAAAAAAAAGAGTTGAACACTTAAGTAAACTCCTAAGCTTTGATAGTTATATTGGTAGATGTTTTGAATATAGATGGGAGAGTCAAAAGAGTACTTAAAAATGGTGAAAATAAATCCTTAGGACCTTGGATTAGACAATGCCTTCTTGGAAATGACACCAGAAGCACAAATGACAACATAAACTAAATATTTTAAAAAATCATTAAAATTATGTATAAAAATAAATCAGGCTTCAAAATAAAAACACTGTGTTTTAAAAGATGCTATCAGGACAAATACTGTATGATTCCACTTACATTAGGCACCCAGAATAGGCAAAGTCACAGAGACAGAAAGTAGAATAGAAATTACTTAAAGATGTAGGAGAGAAGGGAGAATTGTTTAAAGGGCACAGTTCTGTTTGGGATGATGAAACAGTTTTGGAATGCACAGAGGTGAATGTACTTAATGCCACTTCACTGTACACTTGAAATAGTGCAAAAAGTAAATTTTATGTGATATATATTTTGCCACAATAATTAAAACAAAACAAAAAAGATGCTCACAGAAGCCAGGCATGGTGGCATAGGCCTTGAATTCCAGCACTCTAAGAGGCTGAGGCAGCATTATAACTTTGAGCCCAGCCTAGGCAATTTAGTGACTTAGAGAAACCCTGTCTCAAAATAAAAAATAAAAAAGGGATTGGGAATGTAGCTCAGTGCAAAGGCCCTGGGCTTAATCCTTATCACCACAAGAAAAGAAAAAGAATAAGAAAAAAGACACCCTACAGAATGAGAGAAAATAATTACCGATCATTTACCAGATGCAGGAAGTGTATAAAAAGATAAAATTTTTAAATGGATAAGAATAAATATTTATCCAAAAACAACATATACAAATGGCCAATAAGGACATGAAAAGATGGTCAACATTATTAGTATTAGGGAAATGCACACCAAAATCATATTCACCAGATGGTTACAAAAAGAAAGACTGACAGTAAGTATTAACCAGGAAGTGAAGAAATTGAACCCTTATATTGATAGAATATAAAATGGTACAGTCACTTTGAAAAATGGGCAGTTTCTCAAAATGTTAAATATGGAGTTACTGTAGGATCTAGCAATTCTACTTTTAGGTATATGCCCAAGAGAACTCAAATACATGTCCACACAAATACTTCTATACAAGTGTTCACAGTGGCATTATTCAAGTCAAAAGTAGAAATTAGAAAGATCCCCAATACCCATTAACTGATGAATGAAAAATAAAATGTGGTGTATCTCTACAATGAAATATTATTAGCAGTAACAGGAATGAAATACTGCTATATGCTAGAGATTGGAGAAACCTTGGAAACACTATGCTAAATGAAAGCGGGCAGACAAAAGACCACAGGTTATATTATTGCATTTATATAAAATGTCCAGATAGGCAAATCTATAGAAACAGAAAATAGATTAGTGGTTGCCAGGATCCCTCCCAGGGGGAGGGAGAAATGGATAGTGACTGCTAATGGAGCCAACATTTCTTTTTGGAGTTGTGAAAATGGAATTACCAAGTGCCAATGGCTATACAATTTTGCAAATATACTAAAAACTAATATAGCATACACATTAAAAAATTAAAAATAGAAACTGGTTAAGTAATACATGAGAAGGACATAAATTTTGATATCAAGTACTCAAAAGTGGATAACTTAAGACCATAACTATGTGAATTTTGAGAGGGCATGGGGAAGGAGTGAATAAAAACCAAAAGATAAAGACAAAGACTCTGTGGTAACTACAGACCATGGAGATAAAGACAGAAATATTAAAACTGTGAGGAAATTAAGACCCAGGAAAGTACAGTGTTAATGCAAACAGGAGTTTGAAAAGTTTTATTAAAATGCATACTGAAGGGGTTTGGAGGTGTAGCTCAATAATATAATGAGTGCACGCTTTAGCCTGCTGGTGGCCCTAGGTTGGATCCCAAACATTACCAAAACAAAACACATGCTAAGGGAGTAGTAGGGAGAAAACAAAAACAAAACAGCAACAACAAAAGCCACCAAACTAAATCACTGAATGACTCATGTAAAAGGTTCCCTGATGACTGTAAAATATAATTTAAGTGAAGGTTTAACTGTGAGAAAAGAACAAAGTTAAGAAGATACATACATGATCTAAATTTCTAAACACTGGAGGTGATAGGGACAGATTTCACCAAATGCATAATCCAGGGCAAAACTGAATCTTAACCAGAATACTTAGGGGGCATATGAAAATATTGCTTTTCCATAGTAAATTTATAGGATGAATGAAGTATGCTGGATTTATTGTTAATAAACAGGGCCAGGTATGGTGGTACACAGCTGTAATTCCAGCACTCAGGAGGCTGAGGCAGGAGGATCACTTCAAGTTGAAGGCCAGCCTGAGCTACAAAGTGAGTTCAAAGCCAGCCTGAACTGCACAGGGAAACTCTATCTCAAAAAGACAAAATAAGGGGCAGGTGAGATGGCTCAGCGGCATAAGTGCTTGCCTAGCAAGCGCGAGGTCCCGAGTTCGAATCCCGGTACCCACATACGAAAAAAGGGCCAGTGATATCGCTCAACGGCACGGGTGCCTGCTGGCGCACGAGGTCCTGAGGTCGACACCTGGTACTCACAAAAAAAAAAGACAAAATAATAATAAGTAATAATAATAATAATAATGATAATATAAAATAAAACATCCCTAGTAGGCTGAGGTGATGATGGTAAAAGACAGATGATGGCACACTGCACACTAAAATGTCAGCTCCATGGGTCAGGGAATTTTGTTTGCCTAGAACTGTGATTAACATAAAAGAAGTACTAAGTAAGTTAGGTAAATGAAAAACTGCACTTTGAAAACTATAAAGTATTGTGTAATGTTTTAAGAATTCATATCTAGAAATGAAATTTAAGTGGCTGAAAAAGCCATAGACATTTGACATCTGAGATCTAAAACTAGAGTTTCAGGAAAGAATTTCCCTCAAAATACCAAATTTACAGGAAGCCTATATAAATTACATCTGTTAGTTAATCTCCTATTATCTTGTTTTGAAATTTTGTTGTTTTTTCTTTAAAATAAAATTTTTATTTTTATTTATTTATTTATTTTTTTGTGGGTACCAGGGATTGAACTCAGGACCTCACGCCTGCGAGCAGGTGCTTGTACCGCTGAGCGATATCACTGGCCCTAAAATAAAATTTTTTTTAAAATTTACATGGTTAAAAAAATTACATCTGTTAATAAATGTTTAAACTGGTCATGGTGGCGCACACCTATAATCTAAGCACTTCGGAAGCTGAGACAGGAGGATCACCCTGAGTTCTAGGCCAGCCTGGGCTATATGAGTTCAAGGCCAGTCTGAACTCTCAAAAAAAAAAGTTCTTAGAAGAAAAAGCAGTGAGCTGGGTGTGATGGCGCATGTCTATAATCCCAGCACCCAGGAGGCTGAGGCAGGAGGATCCCTGTGAGTTCGAGGCCAGCCTGGGTTACATAGTCCATTCAAAGCTAGCCTGAACCACATAGGAGACCCTGTCTCAAAAAAAAAAAAAAAAAAGAAAAAAGAAAAAAGAAAAGAAAAAGCACAATGTTAAGCAGGTAAAAATAAACCAATAAGATAAAGAAATTATCCTTATCTGTTCATCATTGTTCTTTCTCTTTCTTTCTTTCTTCTTTTCAATTGCGTGTGTACTACTACGGATTGAACCCAGGACCTTTCCTCTGAGCTATATCCCTAGCCCTTTTAAATTTTTTTAATTTTGAGACAGGGTCTCACTAGGCCATTAATTGGCCCCGGATGGGCTACAACTTACAATCTTCCTGCCTCGGTTTGCAGAGTGCTGGGATTACAGGAATGCACCACCATGCTCACATATGATAATTTCTTTCTTCTTTCTTTTTTCATTTTTTGTGATGCTGGGAATAGAATCCACAACCTCACATATGCTAGGCAACACTGTACCACTGAGTACACAGCACCACTGAAGCTACACTCCCATCCTCAATAAAAACAATTTCTAACAACGACTGATTCAACTAATACATTTACAAATTCACATGAAAAAGAAACAAAAAAGATAGCGATTTTATTTTGAAGCATTGATATATTAAAAATGTAAATAGTAATCAGTATCAAAACAAAGACTGTTTTATATTTAGCTATCATGAAGAGTGCATTTAAATAAATATATTGGTCAATATACTGATCAACATATTGCAAAATCTAGCTCTTAAATGAAAGTACTCACTCTTAGAATAATAACTGTCAAGAGTTAGTTCGTTTTGCTTCTTTTTAAACAACATACCACAGGTGATAGACATGCAATTAAAGCTGCATCTCAAGTTCAAACAATTCCTTTTGAACAAGTAAAAAGGTTACTAAAATATCCTGTTACACTTCTCACATATGAATACTATTTTAGTTTTACCTATTAAATATTTTATTTGAATCTAAAATAAAAAGCAAAATTTGAAATTGACAGATAGGTCTACATAAAGTTTGGTAAAAGACACAAATTGTGAGACATCTACTACCTACTTAATCTGAGCCAATCAAGATGCTATGCCGAAAAGCTTAAGCAATTTTTGGAGTTTTCTGTTAACAAAAAAGTTCATTTGATAATTTTTTAAAAATTGTATTGGAAATATTAAAATGAACTTTAAAAGATAGTAAAAACTCAGAAAATTATTCATACCTTAACTTTTTCTCACTCTCAAACTGTTTTTCAAGACTGAGAAATCTACACTGTTTCAAATATGCTATCTTAGCAGTAGGGCTGAATTTATAATAAGGAAGTGACAGGGCAGATTTTGGGTTTTGACATATGTCCTTTACAACAGATAAACATTATGCAAGTAAAGGGGACTAAGGCTCAGAACTACAACATATGTTAAACAAAATGATAGATTTTCAAAGTAAGACTGCTGTTATATATGAATACTGGGCCAAAACTCACAAAAAGTTGTTTCTCTAATATTCCTCTACACCCTTATCCAAAGTGAGTTTTTCCATCTTAGAACCCATAAGATGTACTTAAAATATGTATGTATTTTTCAGTACATCTTTATTATCCTTATGCTCATAGGTATACTTCTCTACTTCTCTGAAATTGAAAATATTTTCTTTGACCTCTTTGCTCCAAAGCAACTTAATTATGTTTTTTCTATTAAATTTAGAGTGATTTTTTAATTATTATTTCCCTTCTTCTTAAAATTAACTAATTTCTAGCTACCTAGATTAGAAATACTTCCACATTTATGACCTCATTTTACATAATACAGTTTTAGGGGAATTACTAATACATGTAATATATTAATACTTACTATATTACATGTATTAATTTAATATATACATTTAATATACTGATACTATATTGAATATATTAATTTACTATATTAATATTTAATATATAAATACACTTAATTAATTGCTTGACATCTTTTTTTTTTTTTTTTTTTTTTTTTTGTGGGTACCGGTGGTCGAACTCAGGACCTCGTGCTTGCCAGGCAGGCGCTTATGCTGCTGAGCTATCTCACCGGCCCGACATCTTCATTTTTTAAAGAACATTTTATTAAGCAGTCACATACTCAGCACCTACCACAAAGACAAGAATACAAAACTGGCAGGGCAGGTGTGGTGGCGCACGCCTGTAATCCCAGTACTTGGGAGGCTGAAGCGGGAGGATCACTGTGAGTTCAAGGGCAGCCTAGGCTACATAGTGAGTTCAAGGCCAATCTGAACTACTTAGTAAGACCCTGTCTCAAAAAACAAAACAAAACTGGAAAACTACTGTAAAATTACATAAATAGAAAATAAGTGGCCAGGTGTGGTGGCGTATACCTGTAATCCCAGCACTCAGGAGGCTGAGGCAGGAAGATCACTGCAAGTTTGAAGCCAGCCTGTACTACATAGCGAGACCCTGTCTCAAAAAGAAAAGTGATGAAAATAATTTGATAAATAACAAGACATATCTCTACTGCAAAAAGATTAATACTTTACCACAATGCTTCACTTTTAATCCTTGACCTTGCTTTATAAATTCCTGTAAGGCTTCTTTAAAAGTTAGGTGATTGTCGGGATGGATACTAAAACATTTAATCCTTTTGTTGAATACTATATAATATATGCTAAAATTTTTATTTTTGGCCAATTATAAAATAACAATCAGTCATCCTTGTACGTATTAAGCAGTCTTCAGAGAGCCTCTCATTCATATACTTTGGACACAATAAGAGCTAATTGTGTACACAGTTGTACACACATTTACACAGACTTTTCATAAATTAATTTTTTCTACCAATACAAAGATAAGTTCCTAACTTTAAAAACTCAGAACGTGAAAAAATATCTATGAGAATATCAATTATAGCATCTGAATTTCTAATTTGTGCTGAATTACAGTTTTATCACTCCTGTATATATATATATTTTTTTGTTTTTGTTGTTTTTGTTTTTGTTTTTGTTTTTGGTGGGTACCGGGGGGTCGACCTCAGGACCTCGCACGCCAGCAGGCGCCCGTGCCGCTCAGCGATATCACCAGCCCCTTTTTCGTATGTGGGTTGCGGGAGTCGAACTCGGGCCCTCGCGCTTGCCGGGCAGGCGCTTAAGCTGCTGAGCCATCTCACCGGCCCACTCCTGTATATTTTTGACATCTGTGACTCATGTCCCATTTGCAAATTATATTTAACTCAGAAATATTTCAAGTAACATGTAAATCTATTGAGGAATTAACCTGGACAGGAATGCCTAACCTGCATAGCTTTCTTTGTGCCACATTTCACTTCTCATGCATGTGAAGACCCACCACAAGCTCCATGGGAGAAACAACAATTAAAACTGGGGTGAAAATAAATCATCATTAAGTGTACAAATATATATCTTTCACACACAAATGTTTAGTTATTCTGCACCCACTCACAATCAATCACATTCAGATCACACTCAGTGCCTTCTTAACCCACTGCCAGTGAGAGTCTATACCCACCACTCTACTGAATATGCCTCAAACTATTATTAATATCTCTCCCTCCCCTTATCCCTCTGTTTTCCAGAAACAGGTCTTGCTACGTAGCTCAGGCTGGCCTTGAACTCACATTGATCACAGTGATCCTCCTGCCTCAGCCTCCTGAGTGTTGGGATTAAAAGGGTACATCACCACGACCAGCTGATGAGAGAGACTCTTACCTGCCAATCCAAGGTCAACTTTCAGCCCTTAATAAAGAAACGCCTGAGTGCTATCGACAAGTCCCTTCTCAAAAATTCTCTCCTGCCCATACTTCAAAATCTAATCAATCCTACTTCTTTTTTTGTTAAGTCTGTTTCTTTTTCCCTGATGGTTGTTCAAATGTTAGCCATCTGCAAGGTTCTTCTCCGGGTTTATTCTTCTAGAAATCTACAATTCCATGGAATTGCATTACCTGAAGCCTCACTATAGATGATAACTCCCAAATCTATCTCCTTCCATCCAAATGATTTGGTTGCACTCCAGGAATTTGTACATTTTACTATATCACTCTGCCTATCCCTTTGCTCTTAGGGATAATGCTACATCTTCCAAGTTATCATTAAGACTGCTGTTATAAAACCAAAATCTGTATTTCTATTGCAGATGGTCCTCAATTTATTTATGGAGACATAGTTCCATAAACCCACTGTAAGTTGAAAATATTTTAAGTCCAAATTGCATTTAGTGCACTTAACCTACTGACCACCATAGCCTAGCAATACAGTATGCTGTCCTAAAGGTTGTTTACTCTCCTGATCACACAGCTGACTAGGAGCTATTGCCACTGTGCAACATCATGAGAGTAACTGAAAGACTAAGTCTCCTAAAAACTGGAATATATAAATGCGTCCCAAAATAAAGAGGCATACATCTGATTTACTTATGTAAAAGATCTAATAAACACTGTTTCTTTTTAAATAATCAATCAATGTTTATGTATTTAGTTCAAGAAGAACTAAAAGGTATATACAGCAACAAGTTTCCTGCCCTCTCTCTCTCATGTCAACCCAGTCTCTGCCCCACCCCACTCCCAGGTAACCAGTTACCAATTTCTTATGAATCCTTCCAGAGTTTTTATATAAATAAATATTAAATGAAGATTCTTATTTTTCCCTCTGCACAAAATGTAATTAGTATATACACTGTGCTTCATCCTGTTTGTTTCATATAATGATTTATATCTTAGAGAATTCAGCCTATTGGTATACAGAAAGCTTCCACCTTCTTTGTATACACTTTTTTCTTTTCTGTTTTTTTTTGTGGGTACCGGGGGTCAAACTCAGGACCTCGCCCTTGCCAGGCAGGCGCTTATACCACTGAGCCATCTCACCAGCCCCTGTATACACTTTTTAGTGAAGCAGTATCTCAAAAAGACAACCACTTCATTTTATAACCCTCTTACTATTATCCCAACAAAAACACACATAACATAGCTGCAGTGAGAAATATCTGCAAGTTTAAAAATCTTACCTAATATTTTAATATATTCAAAGAATGTTACTGAAGCATAGAATACTACTTACAAAGGTGTACAAAATGATGAATCACCAAGTGAACATACTCTATAACACCGGAGTTCAAAATATAAACAAAAATACCACCACCTGTGTGATTATTTTCTATGTCATACTCAGGGCTATAACTGAGGTGCTAAATGTCCCAGAAGGCCTGTGGGTTAAAGGCATGGTTCCTAGGATGGCACTATTGGGTGGCAGTGAAACAAACTTTAAAGAAATAGAACCTAGTAGAAAGCACTTAGGTCACAGGAGGAATGCTATTGAAGGGGAATATGTGACCCTGATCTTCCCCTGGGGTGAGTGGTTTTGCCCCACCACATATTCCAGCCATGATGTTTTACCTTGCCATAGACCCAAAACCCCAGGACCAACCAATGAAGGACTATAACCTCCAAAACTGTGAGCCAAAATAAACCCTTTCTTTCTATAAGATGATTATCTCAAGTATTTCATTACAGTAATGGAAAGTTAACTAACACAATTGGTATTATCTAGGAAATAGGTTATAGAAAATTAATGGTGTTGACTTCCTAGACTTCCATTTTGGAATACAGGTTAGGAGGTTATGTTTCTTACATTCCTTTTCAGATGGCTTGATTTTGCTATGTTTTTAAAAAATTTTTAATTAAGGTAAATACAAAAAAACAAATATAGACATATGAATAAGAACCAAAAATAATAAAGTAATTATCTGCTTACTGAACGCCCAGCTTGAAAAGCCCTTTTCCCCTCTCCATCATGGTAAGCCATACTGTTTAGTTGTTAAGAGTAGAGACTCGAGACCAACTTCGTGGATTTCAGTCAAAAGTCTACTACTTAATAGCAGAATGACTTTAGTAAGTTAAAATTGTTCTGCACCTACGCTATAAATGAGAATAACAGTGCCTGCTTCGGGTACTCAGTTATGACAATTAAATAAGTATATACTTTATTTGTAAGTACTTAAAACATTTTGAAGCATACAATATATAAAATCTAGCTATTTTTGTATTAACTCTCAGCTGCCCCCACAAGGAAATGTTTACCATTCTATTACTATATATGTAGCAAAACAGATCAGTATTGTGATTTTTAAAATTTGCATTAAATGGCACAATAGTACAAATATTCCTTTGTAACTAGTTCTTTTCTTTCAACATTTCTGAGACTGATCCATACTGGTACATGCAGCTGTTGTTTAATTATGTCCACTCCTGTATATAACAGAATTTATATATTACTATTGATGGATATTTTGGATTTTTCCAGTTTTTTGCTATTGTGAACCAAATGCTACTACAAACATGCTTAAATATGTGCAGATATAAAAATGTTTTCTTAGGGTACATACCTAGGAGAACTGCTGGGTAACTACGTATATATAAAAATTTAGCATTATAAGAATGTTAAACTTTATCAAAGTAATTATAGAATTTATTTTTTTATTAGATGAGAGGAAGGCTTTAAATCAATGATCTAAACTTCTAATTTAAGAAACTACAAAATAGAAGAGGAAGCCGGCCACGGCAGCTCATGCCTGTAATACCAGCACTTGGGAAGCTGAGGCAAGAGGATCACCGTGAGTTCAAGGAGAGCCTAGACTACCTAGTGAGTTCAAGGCCAGCCTACAAAGCAAGACCTTGTCTTATAAAAACAAACAAACAAACAAACAAAAAATAGAAGAGGAAATTAAATCCATAGAAAGCAGGAAGGAGGAAATAATAAAAGTAAAAATATAAATCCATAAAATAGTAAACAGAAAATAAAGTAGGAAAAATAGTGAAAAAACTGATTCTTTAAGAAGATCAATAATGTTGATACATCTCTAACCAAAGCAATAAAAAGATGAAAACACAATTGTCAATAATGGAAACAAGGGCCGGTGAGATGGCTCAGCGGCTTAAGCGCCTGTCCGGCAAGCGCGAGGGCCCGAGTTCGACTCCCGGAACCCACATACGAAAAAGGGGCCGGTGATATCACTCAGCGGCACGGGCACCTGCTGGCGTGCGAGGTCCTGAGGTCGACCCCCGGTACCCACCAAAAAAAAAATAAATAAATAATGGAAACAAAAAAGTGACATGATTCTACGTATACAAATATGAATAAACCAGATGAAATAAACAAATTTATAGAAAGACATAAAATATCACAGTCAACTCAAGAATACATAAATAACTTAAAAGGCCTGTATCTGTTAAAGAAATGGCATTTAGCTGGGCATGGTGGTATACTCCTATAATCTCAGTATTCTGGAAGGCTGAGGAAGAAGGATCACAAATTCAAGCCCAGCCTGTGGAACTTAGCAAGATCATGTTTCAAAATGAAGAGGAAAAAAAAAAAAAAAAAAAAGCCAGGTACAGAGAGACAGAGAGAGACTAGAGAGAGAGAGAGACAGACAGACAGACAAGCCTCTTTCTGTCCCTTATATTTTATGCAAGCTACCTGCCCTAGGGAGCACTAACACCCTTAATCCCAGCATTGGACCATGAATCAATTACAAACCCTAGAAGCCCACCCCCCTGACTGCATGAGGCTTGGGGAGACATCTAGACACAAACCATAACATTCCACCCCTGGCCCCCCAAAGATTCATGCACATCCCTTTACGCAAAAGCCATTTTAGTCCATCTCTAAGAGTTGCCAAAGTCCTAACAGTTTCAGCATTGCTGAAAAGTCCAAGTCCCAAGTCTCCAAGATCTAAGGCAAACTCTTAGCTGCGAGCCCCTGTACAAATGAAAAGTTAAACACTTCCAACATTCAATGGCACAAGATAAACATTACCATTCCAAATGGTACAAACCGGGATACAAAGTTTTAGGACCAAAGCAAATCCAAAATCCAGCAGGGCAAACATTAAGTCCCGTAGTTCCATGTGCAGTATCCAACGCAACCTGTGGCAAGTTGTGAACTCCAAAAGGGCTTGGCTGGCTCCACCCCTACAGCACTGCTGGTGGCAGCTCCCACAGCTTTTCTCTTGGGCCTGCTCTGCTTCCTCCTTGCAGTTTTCCTCAGAAAATCCATGTTCTTGGCTTCTTCAAACTTCTGGGGTCTCCACTGCACCTTTGGCTTCACAATCACAGCTTCACACACTGCCCTCTCAGGGGCACACTGCCTAGCCTCCCAGGCCTTCGAAATAAGGGTGGAAGCCTTCTTAAACTCACAACTCTTGCATTCTGCATGCGCCTAAAACCAGCACCATGTGGATGATGCCAAGGTCCGCTGCCAGCTGGAGCAGCAGCCAGGCTTTCTTCTCTCTTGGCTGTAGGGCTCGAGTGCCTGGATCACTGAACACTATGAACCTGTTTCTGAGGAACAAATTCTCTATGCCACTGCCATTCTGGAACCTGGTGCAGCCACCGCTGCCATTCTGGAACATAGTGTGGCTGCCGCCATTCTGGTACATGGTGCTCTGTGGCTTTCTCCTCAAAGCAAACTCACTTTGCAGTTTTGAGGCTGCAAAGGGTGGAGACTTGCTGCTGCTTCTGATGCCCTCAGGCCATCTTTTATATTCTCCTGTTCCTTCTCAGCAGTCGAGATCTCCTCAGCTCTATCTTTGCAGTTCACAGCTTACTGGAGCTTTTTTCCTGGCCAAACTCACAACATTTTAAATCATCCTGCTGGGCTCTTTGCTCTTGATTTGCAACATAAATCTGGCTAAAAGCCCCCAACAGTAGCCATGCCACAGCCTCAACATTCAACTGCCTTGAAATTTCTTCTGCCAGATTCATTAATCCACTACCCTTTTTTTTTTTTTTTTTTTTTTTTTTGTGGGTACCGGGGGTCGACCTCAGGACCTCGCGCGCCAGCAGGCGCCCGTGCCGCTGAGCGATATCACCGGCCCCTTTTTCGTATGTGGGTTCCGGGAGTCGAACTCAGGCCCTTGCGCTTGCCAGGCAGGCGCGTACGCCGCTGAGCCATCTCACCGGCCCTAATCCACTACCCTTAATCTCAGTCTCAGTTGAAGTTCTGGACATGAGCAAAATGCAGACAAACTTTTCGCCAAGCCATAACACACATCATCTGGAGTCCAGCAGCCAATGCAGTCCTTCTTCCCAGCAGAAACCTCCCGAGACTGGACTCCACCAGCAGGATTTCTATTAGCATTCTGGTCTTCTGAGCTCTGACCAGAATCTCCCATACAGAACAGCCTAAGGCATTCCAGCTGTACTCTTTCAGGTGACATCTCCAAACCTTTCCAAAGTCTTCCCACAAGCCATTCCCAAAGGCTCTCGAACCACATGGTCAGGTATAGTCACAGCAATGGCCCCACTCCCAGTACCATATTCTGTCTTGGTTACTTTTCTCTTGTTGCTGAGACAAAATACCTGACACCCAAAATTAAGGAAGGGGGCCAGTGAGATGGCTCAGCGGCATAAGCACCTGCCTGGCAAGTGCGAGGACCCGAGTTCGACTCCTGGAACCCACATACAAAAAAAGGGCCGGTAATATCGCTCAGCAGCATGGACATCTGCTGGCGCGCAAGGTCCTGCGGTCAACCCCCGGTACCCACAAAAAAAAAAAAAGAAAAAAAAATTAAGCAAGGAAAGGTTTATTTAGCTCACAGTCTGTGGAGGTTTCAGTCCATAATCAGCTGGCTCCAAGGCAAGGTGGCATGGCAGAAGTGCAACAGTTCATGGCGGCAAAAGACAGCAAAAGCAACAAGAGCAAAAAGGGGAAGAGAGAGAGCAAGCCTCTTTCCTGCCCTTATATTGTATACAGGCTGCCAGCCCCAGGGTGGGTGTAGCACTCACACCCATAATCCCAGCATTGGACCATGAATCAATCACAGACTTTAGAAGCCCACCCCCATGACTGCATGAGGCTTTTGGAGGACATCTAGACACAAACCGTAACAGAAACTGAAAGGGAAACAATACTCCCAAATTCATTCCTGGAAGCAAGCATTATCCTAATATCAAAACCAGAAAAGGACCCAACCAAAAAAGAGAACTACAGGCCAATCTTCCTAATGAACACAGACACAAAAATCCTAATTAGATACTGGCAAACAGAATGCAGCAAATCAAGACCATGACCAAGTAGTATTCATTCCAAGGATGTAGGGGTGATTCAACATATTCAAATCAATACATGTAATACACCATATTGGGCTGCAGAGATAGCTAAGCAGCACAGCACCTGCCTGGCAAGTGCAAGGTCGTGAGTTCAATTCCCAGTACCCCCCCCCCCGCAAAAATACACCATATTAACAGAGCCAAGGACAAAAACCACATGATCATCTCAATAGATGCAGAAAAAGCATTTGACAAAGTCCAACACCCATTCATGATAAAAACTCTATGGAAAATTGGAATAGATGGTTTTTATCTCAATCTGATAAAAGCCATCTATGACAGACCTACGGCCAACATCATACTAAACGGACAAAAACTGAAAGCTTTCACTCTAAAATCAGGAACAAGACAAGGATGTCCACTGTCACCACTCTTATTCAATACAGTTCTGGAAACATTAGCCAGGGCAATTAGACAAGAGAAAGAAATGAAAGGAATAAGGATAGGAAAGGAAGAAGTTAAATTATATTTACTTACAGATGACATGATACTCTACACAGAAGACCCCAAAAACTCCAACAAAAGACTTCTGGATTTAATAACCAAATTCAGTAGCTAGACACAAAGTCAACACTCAAAAATCAATAGCCAGGCCAGTGAGATAGCTCAGTGGCATAAGCGCCTGCCTGGCAAGTGCGAGGTCCTGAGTTCGACTTCCGGTACCCACATATGAGAAAAGGGCTGGTGATATCGCTCGGCGGCACAGGCGCCTGCTGGCGCACGAGGTCCTGAGTTCGACCCGTGGCACCCACAAAAAAAAAAAAAAAAAAAAAAATCAATAGCCTTCCTGTACAGAACAGATCAATTAAGAGCATGCACAGATTTCTTTATAGTTGCAACTCTAAGATTCTTGCCCTCCTCCAAGGTTTTTGCTTTAGTTTCCTAAAGGTTTTTGCCCTATTGCCCCTTCAACGATGTCATTTATCTTGATGTCAGAATCTGAATCCCCTGAAATGACTGAATAATTAACCAATTTGGGCTAAGTATGGTGGCACACACCTGTAATTCCAGCACCCTGGAACCAACCAACTTAGTGACTTCGTGAGACCCTGTCTCAAAATAAAAAACAAAGCAGAACAAAACCTACAAAAATCAACCAGCTTTGTGGGAGACAAAGCCTATTCCCAACTAGAAGTTGAAATGTCACATGCTATTTTTCCCAGTTTCCTTCAAAGATAAGTATTATAATTGGGGTCTTAACTATCTCCCAAAAGCCTATGAGTCAAAGGCTTGGTTGCCTGCCTGTGGTCCTAATGGGAGGTGGTAGAACAATGGTGGCAAACCTATGGCATGTGTGTCACAAGTAGTTATTTATTATCATTGAAAGCTCTAAAAGGTTCACCATCACTGTGATAAAATCTTTACGAGTTGTTGTTTTTTTGTTTGTTTGTTTGTTTTTTGAGACAGAGTCTCACTATGTAGTTCAGGCTGGCCATGAACTCCCTTTGTGGCCCAGGCTGGCCTCGAACCTGCAATGATCCTCCTGCCTCAGCCTCCCAAGTGCTGGGATTACAGGCATGCGCCACCATGTCTGGCCTAGGTAGAATCTTTATGAAGTAAGGCCTACTGAAAAAAAATTAGATAATTGAAGGCATGCCTTCTGAAGGAGATAGTGGAACCCTGGCCTTTCTTTTCTCTGTCTTGTTTCAGTTCCTATCAGGTGAGCAGCTTCCTCTGCCACATACTCTCCACCATGATATGCTACCTTTCTAAAAGACAACAGGGCTAAATGACATCGGAATGAATGAAAACTCCAAAACTGTAAGCCCAAATAAACTTTTCTTCCTTATAAGTTAGACTAACACTTTAAGTCGTGGGCAGTGTAGCCCAGGCTCAATCAATCAAACATACCAGCCTCTATCTACATCAGGAATTAGGGCCACAAAGAAACTCAATGGTAGGAGATTCCTCTGATGAATCGGCAGCATCAGCATCAGCACTCACTTTCCAGAGGCAGCAGTAACAGTGCTAAAGGCATTCTATACCAAGTAAATACCATTATAAGCTGAGATATCTAGAGCTTAAGAAATGCAGCGCCCATCTCTGCAGCTGACCAATTCTGTGGCATGATATGGCTGTGACTCTAGCATCCATGTCTTCCAACCTGGATTCCCAGGTTGAAGAATTTTGTGAACTATCAATGCCTATTCAATATACTGCCGTTCTACTTAACTCAGCTACAGACAGTGACTAGGGCACACGACTAAAACATGCTTTTCTGGTCTAAATTTCCTCCTGACTAACCCTCTAGTTTTATGCAGACTTATACATACCAATGACACCTATTTTCTACCCTAGATCTTTTTTTTTTTTTTTTGAGACAGATGTCTTGCTATGTAGCCCAGGCTGGCCTCAAACTCATGCCGATCCTTCCTCAACCTACAGGGTGCTAGCTAGGATTATAGGCATGTGCCACCATACTCCCTTCTACCCTAAATCTTTCGGTCCTAATTCTAGTCTCCCTTCCTAGACAAACATGCCATACTTATCTTGATCACAAGTGCTCTTAATTACATGTAGAATTTAATTTTTCCCTAATTTTTTATGGCAGTTAGCTCTCACTTCCCAATTAAACTATAAACTCCTTGAAGACCAAAGTAATATTTTAATACCTTCATTATGCCTCATGTTGCCTGTTATGGCATACAGGATGTCTTCTGATTGATTGACTAGATTTTTATCTTTTACCTTACTAAACTTTAACTTCCAGATCAAGTACGGTACTGATTTTTATTGCTTTAAAGGGAACTTAATAGTATTAGACAACAGATATTAGTTTAAAAATTATTTCTTTAACACACTCAAAAGTTTCACACATTCAAAACAATTTACTTTGCCTAGGAGATTCTAAAGATGGATATACGAAAATGAAAATTTTTTAATAATGAAAAAGCAGTTACGAAAAATAAGCACATAAATATTACTATGTAAACACCATCAACTAAAGCAATAACAAAAAATTATATAGCCACAAATTATTGGGCACTTAGCCTACAACAGATATCCTGTTAACCTGAATTTGTGTTAAATCTTTACAACACTCTTACGAAGTAAATTCCACTATTAGACTGCTTTTCTGGTCATTTATTCATTCATTTTTGTAGTGCTACAGATCAAATCCAGGGCCGCATGCATACCAAGCAAGTGCTCTACCTACCACTGGGCTATACTCCCAGCCCTAGACTCCTGTTTCAGATGAAGAAGAGTGAAGTACAGAGACTCCCCAAGGTCACACATCTGACAAGCAAGAAGTACAGACACAATTTTTTTTTTTTTGAGATACGGTCTTGCTATGCAGCCCAGGCTGGCCTCAAACTCACAGCAATCCTCCTGCCTCAGCCTCCCGCGTGCTAGGATTCCAGGCGTGTGCCACCACACCTGGCTACAGTCACAATTTCAACTCAGGCAGTCCAACTGCAAAAAACTTTAAATCCTCTGCTTCCAATCAGGACTCCGCCAACAGTGTTCAACTGCATACCTCAGAGATTTGACAGCATTTCTATTTTCCCTTCAATTCTGTTAACTTCTAGATTTGCATTTCCCAGAATATATCATTATCTTTCAGGTTCTTCTGCCTTAAACACATGCTGTTCCCTCAAGCTAGAATACACCACTCTATTTTATCCAGTTAGAAAACTCTACTCACTCTAAACAGTGGCTTAAAAAACAATCTCTGTGAAGTCTTCATTCCTCCTACAGTCTCTGCCCCCATTCCTGGGGGAAGGAATGCATCACTCTCTTAGCTCCCTGGAAACAATGATTCACAGATACTTCTATTGTTGTATTTATTTATATTGTAATTATATTTTTACGGAACTACCTACTGGGCATTATACTGCACTTCAAGAATTAGACATTGAGGCATTAAAGACTACAATGTGCAATAGTCAGTTTAAAATCAACTACAATAAATACCGTCTCCAAACAAAGTAGCATCATTTGTTCTAATAATATTTTATCCTTTATGTAACTGCACACATCAAAGATTCATTGATGAGTAAAATCATTATCTTATACTTCCCAGGTTCAGATTGGGACTTTAAAACTATATTTTACCAACCATTTTTCAATTCCCACATTAAAGACTAGTATTACAGCTTCTCAATAACTGTACGTACCTAGTAACAAATATTTCAAAATTGCAAACACATTCTCCACCTACATTTGTTAAAATAAAGGTCCAACCAAGAGTAAGACATTCACAATAAGGAAGCTGAGACAAAAATAAAACTATATTGTATTTCAAAAGTGTTAATCCTGCCAACATCTGAATTGTTTACTCTTTTCTACATCCCAATCTGCTTTCATTAAACTATTCTCCATCTAATTTCTTTTTTTTTTTTTCAGTACTGGGGATTGAACTCAGAACCTCATGTATACTATGAAAGTGCTCTATCACTGAGCTATACCCTTAACCTTTTCTTTCCTGTTTTTTTTTTTTTTTTTTTTTTTAATGTAGGGAGGGACTGGCTAAATTGCCAAGGCTGGCCAGGACCTTGTGATCCTCCTGCCTAGGCCTCCTGAGTAGCTGAGATTACAGCTGCACCACTATACCCGGCTAACACTTCTTTTTCTTTTTTTTGTCTTTTTGAGACAGGGTCTCACTATGCAGTTCAGGTTGGCCTTGAACTCACTTTGTAGCCCAGGCTGGCCTCAACTTGCAGTGATCCTCCTGCCTCAGCCTCCCAAGTGCTGGGATAACACGCATGGGCCACCATGCCCAGCTTAACGTTCCTTTTTTATTTTTTAATTTTTTTTATTTTTATTTTTTTGTGGGTACCGGGGGGTCGACCTCAGGACCTCGCACACCAACAGGCGCCCCTGCCGCTGAGCGATATCACCGGCCCCTTTTTCGTATGTGGGATCCGGGAGTCGAACTCGGGCCCTCGCGCTTGCAAGGCAGGCGCTTACGCCGCTGAGCCATCTCACCGGCCCCAACATTCCTTTTTTAAAAGAGCTTTTTTGAGATATAATTCACATACTACATACAATTGCCTAAAGTATACAACTGAGTGTTGTGTGACTATCACCATAGTCGATTTTCCATTTGCATCAAGCCCGAAAGAAACCTGTACCCATTTAGCAGTCACTCTCTGTATCAGAACTCTTAAAAAGTAGAACCAATAGCATGAGTATATATCCACAGATAGACATCTATTTTAAGGAATTAGCTTATGACTGTGGGGCCTGGCAAGTCCAAAATTTGCATTGTCAGGCTAGAGATGCCAAGAGAAAGATGGCGGATGAGTAAGAAGCACGCAGCGAAACTCTCTAAAAGTTGCCATTGGACCACGGGAATATAGTGACCAGGAGAGCGCAGGAGGGGAGGAGATGCCTCCCCGGGACCCAGAAAAGTTCTGAAGCGCAGCTTGGGACCCCCGGCGCCAGTGAAGGGTACTTTTCAACAAAGAAGGAGCAGACCCCGCGCGTGCACCTTCTACCATCCCAGGAACCGCGGTGCGACAGAAGCTCAAAGCTGCGGACACACGGTGGCAGCTAGCGCCCAGGGAGCCCCCTCGGAGGATCGCGAGACAGCGGCGGGGCAGGGGAGCGGCGGAGGACTGCGCTGGCCGGCGGTGAGTGAGTGTCTCTCAGCCACAGCTGTCCCGTGCCAGAGAGCGACTGGCTGGGCGCCATTGTGGGGGGTGTGGCGAAAATCAGAGCGGCACAAAAGAAAAACAGCGCTGGGAACTCGTGCTCTGAACAGGGCAGCGTGGTGCCTCTCAGGCCCACGAAAGTGCGCTGAGGACGGCAGGTGAACGAGACTGGTCTCTCAGTCACACCTGTGCCGCGCCAGACAGGGACTGGCCCGGCGCCATTGTGGGGGGCGTGGCGAAAATCAGAGCGGCGCGAAAACAGCGCTGGGAACTTGCGCTCCAGGCAGGGTGGAGCAGTGCGCTGACAGCGGCAGGCAAAGGAGACTGGTCTCCGCCTGGAAGTCCACGCTTCTGCTCACCGCCCTGCCAAAGGGCCGCTCTGGGATGGACCTGCACAAACAGGACTTTGTCATCACACGGTGCCTGCCTACAGCAGAGTCAACACCTGGAACTGATTCTTTTTATTTATTTATTTTTATTTATTTATTTATTTTCTCTCTCTCTCATTAGTTTTTTGTTCTGTAAGGGTTTTTATTTTATTTTTTTTTTTTGTGGGGTTTTATTTTTGTTTTGTCTGTTTGCTTTGTTGTTTTTGTCTACATTTCTGTTTCTGTTTGTCTATTTGCTCTTTCCTTCATTATTCTCTCTGGTTTTTATATGAGTGTAAACAGCGCCTCTAATCTCTTTGTGATTGTGGTTCTGATCTGTTCTTCCTTTTATCCCTTCCTTCTCTTTTTCCCACTAGTCCTCTGTACCAGTGTCCCAATGTTAGTGGGATCCCTCTTGGTCCTCTAACCTTACATCTAATTCCTTCCTCTTCTCCCAATACGCTATTTCCTCCTTAACTCATTTTAAATTTAAACTCCTGAGGGAAAAAATTGACATACTAAGGACTTGTATACTGCATATAATTTTTCTGGTGTGTTTTAGATTTTGTTATATAACCGCAACTCTACTTTATACGGCTAAAAGTGGTAAATAACTGGTTAGCTCAGTCTGTCATTTTCTAGGCTGTGTTTGATGCTTCAGTTACCATTATAGCCAAATGTGAAATAATTGTTCTAAACAGCTTTCCTTCCTGATATTTCATGATTGATATTGACTAAGGGACACAGAAAATACAGTGGCACAGTACCAAAGAATCAAGGACTGGGCCAAACAGGTAGCAACTTCGCATACCCAACGAATTGAAGAGGTAGGATCTGGCAGAAAGCTCAAAACCCAAAAGCAAGCTCCACTTGGAAGATACTGCAGAGAAGTAGTCATCTTCTAAAGATCTTAAACACTAGCAATAAAGTAACCTACCATAGGTAATTTACAAACATTAACCCCAGGAATTAAATTAAAGAAAGAAAAAATGAGACGACACTTAAACAAGATGCAACCCCACACATTCAATTCACCAAAGGCAAACCTAGGGGGCAACAAGGTGGGACAATCCGAAAGCCACCCACCTGGCCTATCTGAAGGGGTAACAACAAAGCAACTGAATGAGGTTCTGGAAAAAATTAAAACAGAAATAATTTCACAGATAACTGCAGAGATAATGTCCACAATGAAGACCATGCTTAAGGACACTATAGCTGATACAGACAAAAAAATAGATGAGCTTAAGAAAACTATAGAAACCATGAATGCTCAGCATAGGAAAGAAATGGAATCCATAAGGCAGATACAAGCAGATATCCAAGAGAACAAAAATTCCATTGAAAGTATTTGTAGCAGATTAAGCCAATGTGAGGACAGGATCTCAGATATAGAAGACAGGCTTGCAATTAGTAATCATGAAAAGAAAGAATTCTTAAAAACAGCAAGGGACCATGAAAAATCAATTCAGCAGCTGCTAGATGACTCAAAGATAAACAACTTAAGAATAATTGGAATAAATGAAAAAGCAGGAGATAGAATCAATGACATTAAAACCTTGTTCAAAGACATTATCACGGAGAACTTCCCTGGAAGAGAAAAAGAATTTGACCCCCCAATAAGTGAAGCTTTTAGAACACCAACTAGACATGACCAAAAAAAAACTTCAGCCAGACATATCATAGTCAAGATCCCAGAAATTCAACAGAAGGGCAGAATCTTAAAAGCTGTTAGGGAGAAGAGACAAATCACCTATAATGGAAAACCCATCAGAATCACAGCTGACTTTTCAGCACAAACCCTCAAGTCAAGAAGAGCTTGGAATGACGTATTTCAAGCTCTAAAAGAAAATAATTTTCAACCAAGATTGATGTACCCCGCAAAACTATCTTTCAAAATTGATGGAGAAATAAAATACTTCCATGACAAAGAACATCTGAGAAAATTTATGACCACCAAACCAGCACTCCAAAATGTTCTGCAGGACATTCTAGAAAGAGATAGGAACCCCAACAGAAGGGATCCACCAGGCAGGGCAGATAATTAAATAGCGGGAAAGGGGAAAAACAAAGAAAGAGTGGGAACCAACAACAGGAAAATATCATGACAAGTATAAGTCAATACATATCAGTTTTAACCATCAATGTTAACGGTCTCAATTCACCAATCAAAAGGCACAGACTGGCAAAATAGATCAAGAAGCAAGATCCAACAATATGCTGTATACAAGAAACACATTTAATTCAGAAAGAAATTCATAGACTGAAAGTCAAAGGATGGAAAACAATACTCCATGCAACAGGAACCCAGAAAAAAGCAGGGGTAGCTATTCTTTTTGCAGACAAAGTGAATTTCAAGCCAAGAATGATTCAGAGAGATAAAGACGGTCATTACATCCTTGTAAAGGGAACAATCCAAGAGGAAGAGATAACGATCATAAATATATATGCAACAAATACCAGTGCAGCCAACTGTATAAAACAAGTATTAAAGGACATGAAAAATCAAATAAGCACTAATACAATTATATTGGGGGATCTCAATACTCCACTGTCACAAAAAGACAGATCAAGTAGACAAAAAATCAATAATGAAATAGTAGAACTGAACCAAACTTTTAAACAAATGGACTTAGTAGATGTCTACAGAGTGTTCCACCACACAACTTCAGAAAACACATTCTTCTCAGCTGCACATGGGACGTTCTCCAAAATAGACCACATACTAGCTCATAAAACATGCTTAAGTAAATGCAAAGGAATTGAAATTATCCCATGCATAAAATCAGACCATAGTGCAATGAAATTAGAAATCAATGGAAAAAGAAATCACAAAAACTTCCTAAACACATGGAAATTAAACAGCACCCTCCTGAACAACCAATGGGTCACAGATGAAATTAAAGAAGGAATTAGACAGTTTCTACAACTGAATGATAATGACAGTACAACATACCGGAACTTATGGGATACAATGAAAGCAGTCCTAAGAGGGAAATTTATAGCATTAAATACTTATATTAGGAAAATAGAGCAAGTGCAAATAAATAACTCAATGGCGAACCTCGAACTTCTAGAAAAAGAAGAGCAGGTTAAGCCAAAAGCCCGTACAAGGGAGGAAATTATAAAGATCAGAGCAGAAATTAATGTATTGGAGACTAAAAAAACAATACCAAGAATCAATGAAGCAAAAAGTTGGTCCTTTGAAAGAATAAATAAGATTGACAAACCCTTATCCAACCTTATTAAAAAAAGAAAAGAAAAGACTCAAATCCATGCAATTGAAAATGAAAAGGGTGCTATCACGACGGACCCTGCAGAAATCCAGAAGATCATCTATACCTATTTTGAAAATTTATATTCTACTAAGATGGAAAATGCAGAAGAAATGGACAGATTCCTGGATTCGTATGAATTACCAAAGCTGAATCCAGAAGATTTAAAAATCCTAAATAAACCAATATCAACCAATGAAATCGAAGATGTAATTAAAAACCTCCGAACAAAGAAAAGCCCAGGCCCTGATGGATTCACTGCTGAATTCTACAAGAAATTTAGAGAAGACCTAACGCCCCTACTTCTCAAACTTTTTAATTAAATCAAAAGGGAAGCAATACTCCCAAATTCATTCCTGGAAGCAAGCATTACCCTGATACCAAAACCAGAGAAGGACCCAACTAAGAAAGAGAACTACAGACCAATCTCCCTAATGAACATAGATGCAAAAATCCTTAATAAGATACTGGCAAACAGAATCCAACAAATCATCAAGAAGATTATACACCATGACCAAGTTGGATTCATCCCTGGGATGCAGGGATGGTTCAACATACGTAAATCAATAAATGTAATACACCATATTAACAGAACCAAAGACAAAAATCACATGATCATCTCAATAGATGCAGAAAAAGCTTTTGACAAAGTCCAGCACCTTTTCATGATAAAAACCCTACAGAAAATTGGAATAGAGGGTCTTTATCTCAACCTGGTAAAAGCTATCTATGACAAACCAACAGCCAATATTATACTAAATGGCCAAAAACTGAAAGCCTTACCTCTAAAATCAGGAACAAGACAAGGATGTCCACTGTCCCCACTCTTATTCAACATAGTTCTGGAAACTTTAGCCAGAGCAATTAGACAAGAGGAAGTAATAAAGGGAATAATGATTGGAAAGGAAGAAGTTAAATTATCATTATTTGCAGATGACATGATACTCTACACAGAAGACCCCAAAAACTCCACTAAAAAACTGCTAGATTTAATAAGCAAATTCAGTAGTGTAGCTGGATACAAAGTCAATACTCAAAAGTCAATATGGGCCGGTGAGATGGCTCAGCGGCGTAAGCGCCTGCCTTGCAAGCCCGAGGGCCCGAGTTCAAGTCCCGGAACCCACATACGAAAAAGGGGCCGGTGGTATCGCTCAGCGGCACAGGTGCCTGTTGGCGCACAAGGTCCTGAGATCGACCCCCCGGTACCCACAAAAAAAAAAGTCAATAGCCTTCCTGTACACAAATAACAAACTTACTGAAAGAGAAATTGGGAAACAATACCTTTCACAATAACATCCAAAAATATCAAATACCTAGGAATCAACCTTACAAAGGATGTAAAAGACGTATACACTGAAAACTACAGTACTCTGAAAAAGGAGATTGAAGAGGATATCAGAAAATGGAAAGATATCCCTTGCTCCTGGATAGGAAGAACCAATATAGTGAAAATGGCCATACTTCCAAAATTGTTATACAGATTTAATGCAATTCCAATCAAAATTCCAACAGCATATCTCACAGAATTAGAGAAAACAATCCAAAAATTCATTTGGAATCAGAAGAGACCTAGAATAGCAAAGGCAATTCTGGGCAACAAAGGCAAGGCAGGGGGCATCACAATCCCCGACTTGAAATTATACTATAAAGCTACTGTGATAAAAACAGTGTGGTACTGGCAAAAAAACAGACCTGAAGATCAATGGAACAGATTAGAAGATGCTGAAACAACCCCAGACATACTAAGCCACCTTATCTTTGACAAAGGTGCCAAACACATTCGCTGGAAGAAAGATAGCCTCTTTAATAAATGGTGCTGGAAAAACTGGTTCTACACATGCCGAAGATTAAAACTAGACCCATATCTTTCACCATGCACTAAACTAAATTCAAAATGGATCAGAGATCTAAATGTTAAAACAGAAACATTAAATCTGCTGGAAGGTAGGATAGGTAAAACCCTTGAAGACATTGGTGTAGTCAAAGACTTTATGAATAAAACCTTAACTTCACGGGAACTATCCCAAAGAATCAACAACTGGGATCTCATCTTATTAAAAAGCTTTTGCACAGCAAGAGAAACCACCAACAGAGTGAAAAGGCAACCCACAAGGTGGGAAAAAATGTTTGCCAGCTGTTCCTCAGACAAAGGATTACTATTGAGAACATATAAAGAACTCGAAAAAATCAGACCTCCCAAATTTAAAGACCCACTCCAAAAATGGGCATCTGAGATGAATACACATTTCTCGGATGAAGAAATACTAATGGCAAATAAATATACAAAAAAATGTGCAACATCACTAGTCATTCGAGAGATGCAAATTAAAACAACACTGAGATACCATCTCACCCCAGAAAGAATGGCTACTATAAAGAAATCAACTAATAACAAATGCTGGAGGGGCTGTGGGGAAAAAGGAACCCTTCTTCACTGTTGGTGGGAGTGTCGACTGGTACAGCCACTGTGGAAGTCAGTGTGGAGATTCCTCAAAAAACTAGGGTTGGAGGTCCCATTTGACCCAGCTATTCCCCTTCTGGGCATCTTCCCAGAAGAATTAAAAACATGGTACCATAGTGATATATGTGCACCCATGTTTATAGCAGCACAATTTGTAATAGCCAGATCTTATAAACAACCCAAATGCCCATCAACTGAGGAATGGATAAGAAAGTGTGGTATTTTTATACAATGGAGTATTCAGCCATAAAGAAAGATAAACTGGAGACTTTTATAGGTAAATGGATGCAACTCGAGAAAATACTCATAAGTGAAATAAACTGGACGCACATGTGTAAGCATCGTATTGTCTCTCTAGTATGAGAAACTGAAAGAGTAAATAAGATCCAAAATGTACAATAGACACGGTGAATCAAAAAGAAACTGGTCAATAGGAAAGAGAGACTGGAATAGGGAAAAGAAGGGAAAGGGAAAAAAAATTGTATATATATATAAGATGGCTAAGATAGATACACTACCAATTTTACTTAGTTCATTGAAGAGTAAGGTTTGAGCCAATAATGTTTGGACAATTGAATGCTAGTATCTGGTATCCTGAACAACTAACTTAAAGATAATAATACGTAATGCATTAACCATTGTTACCCTCATATTATGTTTTGAAAATTTGTTCTTTTTTTGATTTGTTTTGTTTTTTCTTCTCTTTAAAAAAAAAAAAAAAAAAAAAAAGCAGAATCATAGAATGTGGCCTTTTATACCTGATTTCTGTCACTCAGGATAGTGTTTTCAAGGCTCACCAACACTGGAACATGTATCACTACTTCTTTTTGTTTTTGCAAATCATATTCCATTATACTGTATACCACATTTTACTTATACATTCATCAGTTGATGGGCATGTGGGTTGTTTCTACCTATTGGGTATTAGGAATAATGCTGCTATAAGCATTCATGTACACATTTTTTGTGTGTAGACATGTTTTCATTCCTGTTTGATATATACCTAGGAGTCGAACTGTTGGGTCATATCATAAAGTAACTCTACAATATTTATTTATTTATTTTATTTTTTTTGTGGGTACCGGGGGGTCGACCTCAGGACCTCATGCACCAACAGGCACCCGTGCCGCTGAGCGATATCACCGGCCCCTTTTTCGTATGTGGGTTCCGGGAGTCGAACTCGGGCCCTTGCGCTTGCCAGGCAGGCGTGCACGCCGCTGAGCCATCTCACCGGCCCTACAATATTTATTTTTGTCATAGAAATTTTTAAAACCCAAAACAAAGTTTGCTGGGTGTGGTGGCACACACCTGTAATCCCACCACTAGGGATGCTGAGGCAGGAGAATTGCTGAGAGTTTAAGGCCAGCCTGGGCTGAATAGCAAAGAAAAGGGAACTAGGGAGGGAAAGAGGGGGAGGGAGGAAGAGGAAAGAAAGGAAGAGAAAAGAAAAAAAAAAATGATCAAAGAAGGATAAAATGGAAACAGAGTTTTGCAAATTAGGGGAACAGGGGTTGAAGGGAGGGGAGGAGATTCAGAAAAAAAGAGGAATCAAGATATATCATATACAGGTACAAATTTCCTATGATGAATATGATCATTATATCCAAATTGTACCAATAAACTTAATAAATAAAAAACTAAAAATTTTGTTTATACTACAAATATAACTACCATAGCTATGCTGGTAACATACAGCACCATCTTATTTTCCATACCTGAACTTTAGAAATGGAAGAAATGTTATAAATAGTATCTAATATTATACCTACTATTTCTATATTCAGAGTTAGGGGCTGGTGGTATAGCTTGGTGGTAGAGTGCTTGTCTAGCATGAGCCATTTAAGCCTAAGAAAAAATATTTTGTTGCTAGGAGTAGTAGAGGTTAAGTTTAGAAAAACGTTAGCTAACTCAAGAGAAATCATTAACTTGTATTCTTTCAGTACACACCAGAAAACAACAGCTTAAATAAATCACCTTTCAAAATGGCAAAAAGTGCCAGGCATGGTGATGCACACCTGTGATCATGGGGAGGTTGAGTCAGAGGGATCGGTGTGAGTTTGAGGCCAGCCTGGGCTACAAAGTAAGTTCAAGGCCAGCCTGAGCTCCATAGTGAAACCCTGTCTCTAAAAGACAAAAAAAAAAAAAAAAAAAAAAAAGAGAGATGAAGGTAAAAGATCATTCTGGAAGACAAAATAGCAAAGGGACACTTGCTCCCAGCAACAGTGAGCACTGGCAGACAGAGTTTGGGATGAAGAAAAAACAGTCATAAAAGATGAAGTTGGAAAAAAGAAAATGAGAACAGATTTTAGTATTAAAAGTTAATGGAACAGTAAAGAGATTTTTGAGAAGGGGTGTATAGTACCATTAAGAGAAGCATAAGCCCCTGGAAGGAGTACAGAGAACATTTTAGCCACTCTTTTTCTTGATTCAAGTAACTATTAAGTAACCCTAAATCCTAAATGACAGATACACTCCTCTCTATTTATTGAAGAGAAAAGATACTAAGCTCTAACATAAATACCACTTAAGAAAACCAAATAGAAGCCCCCAAAAAGTAAAGAGTGAATTTAACCTAAAGAGTAAAGTCAAATCTAAGTAATGAAAAAAATGGTTTTAAGTGTATATACCACCTCAACTCAAAATAATAGCTATGATTTAACAATTCAAAATAGTTAAAATATTTTTAACATCTCAACATAATAAAGTATTTCATCACCTTTCCACTAGTATTTTGAAAAGATGGAATGAAATGCATGTGCTTTGAATATAAAAAAAAATTTTAATGTACTAAATATAGAACCCAAGACCTTGTGCAAGCTACACAAGTGCTCTACCACTGAGCTACTTCCCCAGCCCTACAACCTGGCTTTCTACACATATTCACATTAATGTGCCTTAAAAATAATGTGTCAGGGCTGGTGATATAGCTCAGCAGCATAAGCAGCTGCCTGGCAAGCGTGAGGTCCTGAGTTCAACGCCAGGTACCCGCATATAAAAAATAATAATAATAATGATAATAATAATAATAATGATGATGTGTCAAATAAATTACTTTCACAAAAACTTAATGGCCTTTTTACTTCTGTCAACAAAACATTAGCTATGTGTTAAAATACACACAAATAAAAATCAGTGAATGTGTGATCTGCCATTCTCTCAAAAGCTCAGGCCAGGATCTTTGTAGTCATGTTTAGATATGTGAAGAAAACGGAAAGAATGAATCATGGCTTCTTCTTTGCAATGGCACTGGGGCATGCCATCTCATTCCTTTGACTCCTTTGCTTAAGAAATTTCTCCCACCCAAAGTTACTTCCTTTGACTATCTACATTCTGTCCTTTTTTAAAAAGTTTCAAGGTCTAAAGACTTGTAGTGTAGCTCAGTGGCACAGCACTTGCCTAGCATGCCCAAGGCCCTGGATTCAATGGAGAGGTGAGGAAGGGAGTCCTAAGGGCAATAAAATTTTCAGTTCTTACAGAACTTCTCTCTTGATTTAAGTCCTAATGGATGTGTTAATTTAATACAGCACTGTTTTCACTTTCTGGGATTTAATCAATTTCACTCCTTAGTCTATTCCTTTAGAAAAATTCACATCCTATCCAAACTGCTACAGAGCCTTGGAATGCCACAGTGGTTATGAACTTGAGCTCCAGACTCCGAAGAATCAAAATACCTGGAATCAAATCTCAGCTCTACCATTTACTAGCCATGTAAACCTGGGCAAGTTAAACTAACCTAATCTCCCTGTACCTCAATTTCCTCACATCATGTAGGGAAAAATAAGCATCTATCTCAAAGAATTGAAGAGTAAGTAAATTAACATGTAAAACATTTAGAAAAGGGCATAGTGCATAGTTAGTGCACAAGGGTTCGTTAAGCTGTTACCCGATTTTCCTTGCCTCAGGCCACTCTACATTGCCTCCCTCTTCCTTAAAGGGTGGTTTTGATATACAGTGCTCTGCTCACAACTCTACTTGGTCTCTAATAATCCAAAGGCCCAAGAAGTCCTTAGGTTGGTAATCAAGCCACTCCACAACTCAGTTTTATTTACTCAACATCCACCTTACACAAAATAGTAGGAAACAGAGAGATAAGGCAGAATCCCTCTCCTCCAGGGTCTGATAATTACAAAAACATGACACACAGAATGGATGACGTTTACCCAAGGCTGCTCTCAAAAAAAGAACTCTCCAATCAATGCAACAGAATTCATTTCCTCAGCATTAGGAAGCTCATTCAAAATTTTCTGGTTTTGTTTTATTCCACCCAAATCCCCTGAAAACAAATAACTTAAAAAACAAACAAACAAACTTGTCCTAACTTGCATCTATCCACCAATTTTTTATTTTTTAATTTTTTTGTGAGACAGGGTCTTGCTATGTAGTCCACGCTGGCCTCGAATTCATGGTGATTCTCCTGCCTCAGCTTCCCCAGTGCTGGGGTTACAGGTGTGTACCACACCAGGCTCTCCATGCCAATTTTTTTTTTTTTTTTTTGTGGGTACCTAGGGGTTGACCTCAGGACCTCGCGCGCCAGCAGGCGCCCGTGCCGCTGAGCGATATCACCGGCCCCTTTTTCGTATGTGGGTTGCGGGAGTCGAACTCGGGCCCTCGCGCTTGCCAGGCAGGCGCTTAAGCCGCTGAGCCATCTCACCGGCCCCTCTCCATGCCAATTTTAAAGTCTACTTCAAACACCTCGCTCTCATGTCATTTAGACATACATATTATCTCAATTAACTGTTTTCACGGTGTATAACCAACCTCTCTATCCAATATATACGATCTTAGAAAAAATAAACACTTCTTCCAAATTCCTGCTCCCTCACCCCAACTCCCTTCACTAAAACAGGTCATGCTAGAACAGCAACTACTATTAAATAAACTACAGTGAGAAATTCAAAGACTACTATTGTAGACTACTGTGTCAACCAGTTCCCAAAGCTTTAAATCAAATAGGGTTTTCCAAAACACAAATCCATTCACGCCGGGTGTGGTGGCCCACACCTGTAATCCCAGCACTCAGAAGGCTGAGGAAGGAGGATCATTGTGAGTTCAAGGCCAGCCTGAGCTACACAGTGAGTTCAAAGCTAGCTTGAACTACATAACAAGACCCTGTCTCAAAAAGCCAAAACAGGGCTGGTGATATCGCTCAGCGGCATGGGCGCCTGCTGGCGCACAAGGTCCTTAGTTTGACCCCTGGTACCCACCAAAAAAAAAAAAAAAAGCCAAAACAAAAACAAACAAAAAACCAAGTCCATTCACAATCCCCTTTGTGTAACTACCATATGGGTAGATCTGCTTGCTCAGTGGTATTTCTGAGTCAACTGAAAAATTAACAAGCATTCTATTATCTGCTGCCATCTAATTGGAAGAGTCTGGTCTCTAAAACAGAGGAAAAGATGATAACTCCGAGCCAGCCTCCAAACAGGGCATCTGTGAGATGATTTGGGAAAGATTACTAAACTCTACTTTGTGGCAAACCTGTCATTCTCCATCATGCAGATTTAAGTACAGTAAGACATTCCATTAGTTCAACATTAAAAAGTGTCACCCACATTTCTGCTTACATTTTGCAAATTTTCTACAACAAACATGTATTACTTGAATAATCAAGAAGTTTCAAATGTTCATCATTTCAGCTTTTAATGTAAAATGTAAGTCACCCACAAATTGAAAGCCAATCAAAAAAATTACTTCTATTTTCCCTCTCCCAGAAGAAATGTCTACTCTGACAAATTTATCAACTTCATTAGTTTCTATTTTTAAAATTATTTCCATTTGCCATCATATTGAAGAATATAATTTCTCACTTAACACTCCACAGTACAACTGCAAATTGCAAAGCATCTAGATGGTTCCCTCTTCCCCCACAAACATCCTTCCTAAGTACTGAGTCCTTAATTAAGAGCCAAGCACACAAGCCAGGCGTGTTGGTGCACACCTGTAATCCCAGCACTCAGGACAGCTGAGGCAGGACTGCCATGAGTCCGAGGCCAGTCTGGGCTACATAAGCCAGTTCAAGGCCAGCCTGCACTACATAGTAAGACCCTATCTCAAGAGAGAAAAAAAAAAAAAAAAAAAAAAGAGCCAAGCACACAGTGCTGAGTGATTTATAATAAAATTATCTCAATCTTTGGAACAATAAAGTGGGGGATATAGCTTAGTGATAGCACAGGTGCTTCGTATGTTCAAGGCTCTAGGTTAGACCCCCCCCCACACACACTAGTATGTACCATAATTATTCCCATATGAGAAAATTGGGGCTTAAACATGTTTAAAAAACAGCCACCCTTGGTGGCACATGGCTGTAATCCCAGCACTTAGGAGGCTAAGGCCATGAGTTCGGGGCCAGCCTGGGCTACATAATGAGTTCAAGGCCAGCCTGTACTACACAGTGAGACCTGTCTCAAAAAGCCAAAAATAAAAAAATTTAAAAAATTAAAGATAAAAAGACCAAAAAAAAGGGCCGGTGAGACGGCTCAGCGGCTTAAGCGCCTGCCTTGCAAGCGCGAAGGCCCGAGTTCGACTCCCGGAACCCACATACGAAAAAGGGGCCGGTGATATCGCTCAGCGGCACGGGTGCCTGTTGGCGCGTGAGGTCCTGAGGTCGTCCCCCCGGTACCCACAAAAAAAAAAAAAAAAACCAGAAAAGAAAGAAATGCTTAAAAAACAAACTTAGGGCCAATGAGATGGCTCAGCGGCATACGTGCCTACCTGGCAAGCGCAAGGGCCCGAGTTCAACTCCCGGAACCCACATACGAAAAAAGGGCCACTGATACTGCTCAGTGGCATGGGCGCCTGCTGGCGCGCGAGGTCCTGAGGTCGACCCCCAGTACCCACAAAAAAATAAAAAAAAAAAAAACTTAACTTGCCTGATACTTACAGAAAGGGATTCTTGTGTTATATACAGGAATTGTTTTCTTCTATTATGAGTCAATTACAGTAAAAATCCCCAAACTACATATTTCACATAGAAAGCAATAAATGGTATGTGTTCAAATTGGTATTTTCTTTAGTACCTTCCAGCATCTGGCACATAATAGATGCACAACAAAAACCTGTCTGTCCAAACTAAGCTTTCAAATAGTTAATTCCTAAAACAAGTTGATTATATGGCAAGAGCTGAGAGGTTTTTTAACTAGATCAGTTGGAACAACAATCAATAATTATACATACACATAAAGTAATACCCTAATATTCTAATTGTTATTTTAGCTACTAAAGCAGAAAGAAAGAAAGAAGGAAAGAATGAAAACAGTAGAAATAAACCAAGTCTACCCTGCAAATATAAGTTTTTCTTTTCTTCTTTTCTTGCAGCACTAAAAATCAAACTCAGGGCTTCCCGTACGTGAGGCAAGTGCTCTACCACCGAGCTACATCCCCAGCCCAGAGGTAAGTTTTTCTAAACAACAAATTTCATTCAAAATGTTAACATGCCATCTAAATTCATAGCTAAGCATTCAATATTTATCTATTCCTAGTCATTTCAAAATAACCTGTCAGGGTTTTAGTACAACTATGCAAAGTACTATGCATGTAAGCACTTCTTAAAATTAAAAAAAAAAAAAAGTCTCCTTTAATTGTTGAATCAAAGAAAGTACATTTGCAAACTATGTACCGTAAGTAAACCTATTATCCAATTACATTGTAAGTGAATCTATGTACTGTAAGTGACCTGTTGCCCAAAGACATAAAAAAAGGCAAAAATATAAAAGCTGGTTAAGGCACCAGTAGTTAACTGATAGGTAGAAAGATGAGCTCTACGAATACACATTTTAAAGGATTACAGGTAATCTATGAAATCTCTGAGGCACCCAAAAGTCAGCTTCCAGGGAGAAAAAGGAGTCTGTTCCACAGGTAAATGAGCATCTGGTGGTACAGAAAAAAGTTAATACACTTTTCAGTTCTCATCCCACACACAGAGTAGGCTATAGGTATTATGCAAGTGTAGCACTTGGGTAATCTTTTCCTCCTTTCTTTAGAATTTAATTTATATAATAATTCCTTAGTTCAGTAGCTGCAGAAATATTGCTTTCTCTCTTCCTTTTGAGTTTCAAGTTTCTTTCATTTCAAAACACTACTCTTGAAGACTTAAAACTCTTGTTTTTTGTTTTTGCTTTTCTTGAGACACGGTCTCGCTATACAGTTCAGGGTAGCTTTGAATTCACTATGTAGCCCAGGCTGGCCTTGAACTCCTGTGGATCCTCCTGCCTCAGCCTCCTGAGTGCTGGAATTACAGGCATGCACCGCCACACCCAGCTTTTAAAACTCTTCTTTTTAAGAAAGACTTAATCATTTAACTTAGCGGGGGCAAAAAGTCAGGAGATGAAACCTGAGCTATTTCTAATAGTCTTACATAACTTATTTTAAGTTGGAATTGATTGAGTAGTTTAACTAAAACCTGAGGTTTACACACAAAGATGAGCTCTTTGGTGCACTTTGCACACAAATAAGAGTTTTTAAAAACTGAAAGGATCTTACTCTTGATTTCCTAAAATGTAAGAACATATGTGTAGTAAATTAGAGTGCCAACATAAAAATGCTAAAATGGCTAAACTGAAAATGAAAAAGCACTGAAATCCTACTATATTTAAGTAATGTTATCATTGACAGCACTGGATATAATTTCAGAAAAATTTCTAACACTAATATTTGAAAATCACCCTGTAAGTAGGTACTGTCTATTTAATAAATGATGCAAGGAACATCAAAAAGTGATTTTCAAAAACAACAGCTGTGGGCCGGTGAGATGGCTCAGCGGCGTAAGCGCCTGCCTTGCAAGCGCGAGGGCCCGAGTTCGACTCCCGGATCCCACATACGAAAAAGGGGCTGGTGATATCGCTCAGTGGCACGGGTGCCTGTTGGTGCGCGAGGTCCTGAGGTCGACCCCCCGGTACCCACAAAAAAAAAAAAAAAAAAACAACAAAACAGCTGTATGTTCACCTAACTTATAAACAAGCTGGGCGTGGTGGCGCATGCCTGTGATCCCAGCACTCAGGAGGCTGAGGCAGGAGGATCACTGTGAGTTCAAGGCCAGCCTGGGCTACAGAGTTCAAGGCCAGCCTGAATAGCATAGTGAGACCCTGTCTCAAAAAAAAAAAAAAAAAAAAAAAAAAACTTAAAAACAAAACTTGAAAATGTAAAGTTATAGTTGTTCATGCTAAATTATTTTGGATTACTGCAAATTATCCCTGCGAGTGTAAATACATATCAAACCTTTCAAAAACATTAGTTTTACAAAGGAATTATCCTTACTAGAAAGGCCCTGAATGAACTCAACTAAAAGCTATGTATTAACTACATTTCACCACCAGGCACTAGAGCCCCAGTGTAATAATACTGGCCAGATTCTCTGAATTGCTTTGGGAACTGCCACTTGCTTAATCAAGCACTGAACTGCAGATTCACCTTTCTAAAAAGACTGAAAGCAAGGTGCCAAGTTTCACTATCTAGTTTTCCAAAATGAATTAGGGTTTGGGATTTCACTGGGAATGACCACGTTATCAGAATGCCATCACCCTCCCGAGGCATTTAATTACAATACCGCCTCTGTTTTCCATTCAACCAACTCAATTAAATTTCCACTAGAATTAGGCACAGAAAAAGTTGATCCCTGACCTTGCTGAAAGTGTCTTCTGGGTGCAAACCCTGGGATCCTGCATACGTTAGGCTTCTCAGAGAGGACGGGAAAACAAAAAGATTGTTAGTGTGGTGACATTACCTTGCCCGTCTTGTGATCAAACCAGACGAGAGCATGGTTCCTTGACAGCACTTTGCAATCAAAGGTGGCATTATTCTGTGCTGGTCGACAGCGTGCCACTGAGCGGCCGATTTTGATGGGCTCGTCCAGGTAGACATGACGCTCCTGAAACGGGTGCGAGTTTGGGCGGCAAGTGAAGATGGCCAAGGCTGACGGCATCGAGGACAGACTGGGTTTGTCTTTCCTACCAGGGACAATGAGGAGTTCCTCCGGATTCGGAATGCTCTTCACAAGCCTATACTTCTATCCTCCCCCAAATTTTAAATTAAAACAAACTGCACATTGTCTAAGCATAACCAATGAACATTAACAGCTCTTCACTTGGGTGGGAAGACAAGTCAGAGCAAACCCCATCACCTCCTTTAAACACAACAGCTCCCTGATCACAAAACGTCCCCAACTGGCAGCTTTCAGTCCATCTTCCTTGGGAAGAAAAGGTTCAAACATCGGGCAGCTTCGGCCAAGAAAACTCCTGGAAGACAGTTTGGGGGCTGGAGGTATCCAAGCAGATGAGTCACACAACAATTCTTGTGTTTTGTTTGAAATCGCAGCCGCTTCTCCCTCTCAGTGGCGGAAACGTTGCAGCACTGCAGCATGAAGGACGAGTCGGTTCGGTGCGGCCAGGAAGGTCTTTCCGGGCCGAAGAAAGGTGTACCCGAGCACCTCTGGGCAGCCACCGCCGCTCTTTAAGGGCCCGGAGAGGCGAGACGCGAAGGGGGTCTAGAGGGCCAGCCGGACAGTCAGCATTGCCCCTGCTGCGCGGAGGCCGCCCAGGAGTGGGCAGGGATCCCGGGCGAGGCTCGAGCTGCCTCGGCAGTCCTAGGCGCGAGGACGGGGGCCGGCGGGGGCGCAGCAGCGGCAGAGTCGCGACACCGGGACACCTGGCGGGCGTCCCCGCGACCAGGGCGGGAACCCCGCTCTGCAGGCCGGTGCGAACCCAACCAGGCTCTACCCCTGGGAGGCTCGGGAGTCCCGGCAGGCGGGAAGTTGTTTCTTAGACGCCTGGGCTCCCGCTGCAGCTCAGCACTCGGGTCGCCTCCGGTCAGGGTCGCCCCCCGGAGGGTCGCATCTCAGGGGCGGCAGCCACAGCTCCCGGAGGACGCAGAGGTGGGGGAGGGAGACTGGCCCGGAGATTGAGGGAGAGGCCTGGAGGCCCTGGGCTGGGTCCGCCGCAGCCTCCACCACTCGTGGCCAGTGGGGTAAGCTCAGACTGTGCCCGACGAGGCAGGAAACTTTCCGACCTGCTAGGAAAAACACCAAAACAAACGGCCGTCAAGGGAGCCGGTGCCCGCCCGCCTCAGCTCTAGTGCCCCTCAGCCAGCCACCCGCCCGCCCCGACCGCTGGCCACGACCTCGGCCGACCTCTCTGCAGGCAGACTGCGGAGTTTTAGAGCCAAGATGCCACGAATGGTCCTGCCTCCGTACCCAACGCCGCCGCCTCAGCTTACCTTGCCAGCGCCAGCCGCCATAGTGACTCTGACTGAAACCTACCCGGTGCACCGCCACGGGAACGCGCACCCTTTTCAAGGGCCCTCCTACCCCCCTCTCTCTTGCCGTACTCCGGAGTTGTCACGTGAACGACGCGATGGAAGCCATGCCTGTTAAGGGCAGAAAAGAGGGCAAGCTAATTTTCAAGGTGCCTATGGGTACCATCTTAGTTAAGGGCTGGAAGCTTCAAATCTCGGGAGAACCTTTGACGACCATTTTGGTTAAGGGCAAGAAGGAATTTGTGTGGTCGAACGTTCATAAATTACCCATTACCAACTTTCTATTTTACCTTCTTAGTAAGAAGGTCTAACTTTTACTAAATTTTATTGACTGTAGTTTTTACTGAAAATAGTAACGAGCAAAGAGGACAGACCACTCAAAGAAGATGTTTATTGGCAGGCATCTTAGCTGTGGGCAACGCAGTGACCCATAGCCGTCCTAGCTGTGAGCAACCAAACTCCACAAGTCTCAGGATCCTCAGAGATGAGCATCATTTTCCCCCGGCAAAATTCTTCGCTGTGTTTCCTGGCAGAACTCGTAGCTTCCGCATTCCATTTCGAATGACCGTCCTTCTCACTGGACCTTTGTTGCTCAGGACTCCTACCTCGATTCTAATAGATAAGGAGTCTTTGGCCTAAAGAAGAAAACACTTGGCAAAAGCGAAATGAAGACTATCAGATGAGAAGGAATGTTAATCATGTAGAATTAGTGTTGTCATTCTTCAGATTCCTGTGACAACAGGATACACCACTATAACCTTGGGCAAATTTCTCAACTTTTTCAAGCCTCTTTTTCTCTTATATAATGTGGACATAATAATTCTTAACTCTCTTGTAGAGACTTCAAAGTGTTAAATCATATTGCTCGATAAAGAGTAGTAATTCATTTCCATACTTATTTTTAGGGTTCTGGCTCTGTTCTAGGTTTTGTGCTGGGCCCTGGGGACACAAGTGAACAAAACTTCCGTTCCTGCCCTCTGAGAGCTTAGCAAGTGTTATGGGGGAGGTTTGAACACAGATAACTTCAGTTCGATGTAATCAGGGCAAAGACAGGCAAGCACTGAGTGCTAATGAAGTCAAGTTGCTTTTTTTTCCCTTTTGCTTTTTGAGACAGGTAGTGCAGGCTGCCCTCGAACTCGCTTCTGTAGCCCAGGCTCGCCTCGAACTCATGGCAGTCCTCCTGCCTCAGCCTCCCAAGTGCTGGGATTACAGGCATGCGCTACTACATCCAGCTCCAGGATGCCTTCTTGCAGAGGTAAAGGAACTGATGTAGGAAGGTAGGAGAACCACCTTAAATACGGTATTTACTGGTTGGTTTCCAGGAAGAGGGATAGTGAGAAAAGAAATGGGGCTGTTTGAAGTGGTACACCAATGTGCTTGGCACTGTGACTAAGGAAATATTTGATGCACTGAGTGAAGATTATGTACTGTTACTCGTTAGAGGATAAAGTGAGAGTGGCACAAAGCGAGTCTGGAGAGAATAAGCATTATGTTATGAAGACCTTATATACTTTTCTTCTAAGTGGTGACTAGGATCAAACTCAGCCTTGCAAGTGCTAGGTAGACACTCTACCACTGATCCACACCCCCATCCCTGATACCTTATGTATACTTAAGGCTGTTCAATTCAGCAAATATGTATTGAGTTACTACTGTATTCCAGAGAATAATAGGGACACGTTGGAAAGTTCTGTTATAAAAAGATGAAGCCAGGCCTGGTGGCACATGCCTATAATCCTAGCATTCTGGGAGGCTGAGGCAAGAGATCTCAAATTCAAGCCTGGCCCGGACAATGTAGCTCAGTGGAACAGGCCTGAGTTCAGTCCTCTGTGCCAGGAAAAGAAAAAAAGAAGACAGGAAGGAGGGGAGGGAAAGGGAAGGAATTTTTCATTTCTGGTAACTTTTAGGGTTATATGAAACAAAGTAAGAAAGCCTCTCCACAAATCCCTAAGGAGTTCTACGAATTTGTAAGTCAGTATGCATTCTTTCATTCATTCTATAATTGTTTGATCGAATACCTACTGGGAAGCAGATACTTTGAAAGGCCCTGAAAATAAAACAATGAAGAAGAAGGAGATGGAGAAGGAGGAGGAGGAGGGGGAGGAGGAGAAAGAAGAAAGAAGAAGAAGAAGAAAGGGGAAAAGGAGGAGGAGGAAGATAAGAAAGAGAGGGAGGAAAAAGAGAGGAGGAGAGGGAGGATGGGGAGGGGAGGGGAGGAAGGGGAGGATCAAGGAGAAGAAGATGAAGAAAAAAAAAAAAAAAAAAAAAAGACTCCCTCAAATTGCTTACAGCTTAGATCATGACCCAGTAAGGTCCTTACTGTAATGGAGTAAAGAAAGAGTAATGGACACCTCGAGACCCTGTCTCAAAAAAAAAAAAAAAAAAAAAAAGTTATGGAAGGCTAGGTGTGGTGGTACACACCTGAGATCCCAGTTACTTGGGACAGTTGAGGCAGAAGGATCTCAAGTTTGAGGCCAGCCTGGGCAATGTAAAGGGCCCCAGTCTCAAAATCGAAAAAATTTTAAAAGGGACTTGAGAGAACAGAACTTTAAGGGATTACAAAGAGGTCTGTATTACTGGTACATAAGGGGTAAGGGAAGGTGGGGGGGGGGTGGAAATGTAGTTCAATTGCTTAAAGAACTTGTAAGCAATGCAACAAACTTCATAACTTTTGCAAAGTAGATAATACCTCACAGAATCTTGTTAGGATTAAATAAGATAAGGCAAAACAAAATGACAAGCATGATTGCTGGAAAATAGTAGATACTCTGAGAATATTAATTTTTATTATTAGTGATAATAGTAATTCTCCTAGCCCTCCAAATATAGTTAGGAGTGAGTTGTTTTCTGTATATGGAGAGACTAGTTTATAGATACAAAACCAAAAAATGTCTCTTTATGTTTAATTCTATTGTAATGTTCCTTAAAATGTTACACAAATGGAATGGGCTTTTCTCTACAAGAAAAATTGGGACTGCTATAACCTGGCAGGGTAAAGAATCCTATAAGAGCTACACAGGACAACTGGAAATGCCAGAATGGCATTGAAGGCATTCTTCACCCACTGTTATTTGGCAGGCACACACACAAGAAAAGGCTTATATTAAGAAATCTCATGCATAAGATATTTTGAATTCTAAACCATGTGGGTGTTCCTCTCTCTGATTCTGTATCCATACAAAAGTTTAATTAAATAAAAAACATGTCCTGTTTTGAGAAATAAGAACAGCAATATTTCCTGATCTTGTTGCTCTCTCTCCCTTTTAAAATTTTTACCTTTTTAAAGACTAATACGAGCTGGGCATGGTGGCGCACACCTGTAATCCCAGCATGCAGGAGGCTGAGGCAGGAGAATCACTGTGAGTTCAAAACCAGCCTGAACTATAGCGAGACCCTGCTGCAAAAAAAAAAAAAAAGACATATGTGTTACCACTGCTATGATCCAGGCTACTTTTCAGTCTCAGAAAAGCAAAGAGAGAATTGGAAATTATCCTACTACCATCAAAGATGGGCAATTATTAGCACTTCAGATGTATAGACAACTCTGTAAACTCAGTTAATATGCAACTCTCCCTAACTGATAGTGGTCTAATTGGACTTGAACTAATGACTTTGATATAATGAATTATGAAACATTTAACTGACTGAGCAGATATCTGAATTGCAAATACTATATAAGTTAGCAAACTAATTGAAAAGGAAACCAGGAGTACTCAAAGATCAAAATCATGGGTATATATTTTTAATGGTACATACTGGCTTATTAAAACTGAAGTTGATCCTCTTCCGACTAAGGAAGGCTCTCCCCATCAAGGCGATTCTAATGAGTGGAAATACCTCGTCATTTCCCAGGTGCCCAGGGTGGAGTTGCCCAGACATTCCAGAAGTACTACTCATCTGTTTTTGGCTTCCTGGTCCTTCAGGAAATAAAAGAAAAATAATTACCTGAAGACAAGTGAAGACATTTATTTTGCATTTAGCAATCTTTTTTGTGAATATAAAAAGAGGGAATCAGAATGTTAACTCTAGAAAGAATCACAGACAACTAATCTGTTTTCTTCATTTTTATAGGCAAGGAAACTGAGGCCCAGAGAAGGAAACTTCATTGAATGTGTATTTACCATGTGGTCAGCATTTTCTCATAACATTGTTGCGTGGTATTACTCCTGTTTTGTAAGTAGAGAAATTGAGGTTAAGGCTGAAAGATTAAAGTTTTTTTTTTTTTGTTTTATTTTTTTCCTTGTAGTGCTGGGAAGCAAACTCAGAGCCTTGTATATGCTAGGTAAGTGCTCTACAACTAAGCTACATCCCCAGCCCAAAGATTAAGATTTTCATCGTGACCAACTCTGAATCACCATGCTAGATACAAAGTACATGTGAGAGGTTTCTTTCCTAAATTTTTTTTTTTTTTGAGACAGGGTCTCACTATGCAGTTCAGGCTGGCCTTGAGCTCACTTTGTAGCCCAGGCTGGTCTTGAACTTGCAATGATCCTCCTGCCTCAGCCTCCCAAGTGCTGGGATTATAGGCGTGCACCACCATGCCCAGCTCCTAAAAATTATTTTGATTTTTTAAATTTATTTTTGATCAATAGGAATGCATGGTCCTTGCATATATTCAAATAACCAAATGGAAGTAAAGTAAAAGTCCTCTCTAACCTACTCAGAAATACTCAGTCTAATGTTGTTAATAGTTTGTCAGCTATATTCTTCCAGTTGTTTTTTCTAAACTGCATAAAGCATGCCCTTTTAAAAGTACCACATTCAATGGGAAAGTCAACACTAAAAGCCTTAATGAAAGTGATCAATAATTTATATCTATAGCAAAAGGCCTGTGTTGGGAGAAGGGGGATGAGAAAAGGAATAAATTATGTTTATTTTTATCACTCTTATATAAGTCCTCTTTTGATTACTGAAAGTGTCCTTTTGCTTTTAAGAACTAATTTAAGAAAGTTACTTGGAATGTAGCAAATGCTTAAGAATAAAAGGGCTGGGTCAGAAAGCCACATGAGCCATTTTCTTTCTCAATTTTTATTGGTATAACTGGATTTGTTTCTAAATAACTTAGTTACCAAGTAAAATGTCAGAGGCCCTGTTTATATGTAGTGGTTTGTTCATCTAGTGATTTTTTTTTTTGGAAGGTTTTTGCTTTTTGTTTTCTTTTTTTTTTTTTTTTTTTGTGGGTACCAGGGTGTCGACCTCAGGACCTCGCGCGCCAACAGGCACCCGTGCCGCTGAGCGATATCACCGGCCCCTTTTTCGTATGTGGGATCCGGGAGTCGAACTCGGGCCCTCGCGCTTGCAAGACAGGCGCTTACGCCGCTGAGCCATCTCACCGGCCCTGCTTTTTGTTTTTTGAGACAGAGTGTTGTTATGTATTTCAGGCTACTTATTTCCCTGAAACTCACTAACTTAAGACTTTATTTTCAGGGGATGTCTTATTTTTTCATGTACAACAATCTACATTTATTCAAATACAGTCATGTCATCTTGTATTGGACCATCGTCATAACTCTCCAAACCCCAAATTCTGGACTGAATTTCTTGGGACTCCATTCCCTGTAGAACCATTAGCCCCAGTCACTCATGTCCAGCAATAGGGCTATATTTCTTGTCCATGTAGCCTGCTTGTAGTGCATTGGCAACACAGCTGTCAGTGATTTTATCCCATGACTCCTTCACCCAAGTCACGCCCTCTTGCAGGTGAGGCTGGACAAAGTCTCCATTAAATCAAGTGTTCATTGAAGACTTATGAGACAGGAGTGGCAACAAAAATGATGACAGTTAAGAATGACGGTCCAGGGGCCGGTGAGATGGCTCAGCGGCGTAAGCGCCTGCCTTGCAAGCGCGAGGGCCCGAGTTCGACTCCCGGATCCCACATACGAAAAAGGGGCCGGTGATATCGCTCAGTGGCACGGGTGCCTGTTGGCGTACGAGGTCCTGAGGTCGACCCCCCGGTACCCACAAAAAAAAAAAAAAAAAAAAAGAATGACGGTCCACACAAAAGGGACAAAAAATTGCAAGCACCACAATTCAGAAAACCTTTCATTTCACACGTGTGCATTAAGTTTGTCCATTGTAACACATGATGTATTGAATTATGAAGATTCATAGTTAACACAACCACATCCGTTCATTATCAAGTGCGCGTGTTATTTGTGCGTTGTGCCTGTACTCAGATTGGTCATTGGCAATAAGTCTTGAGTTCATCTGTTCACATAGGCAATTACCTCTTGTCCAAAGGCACCTGCTTGGGTATTTATAAATACTTAATTATAATTTATATTATCATTTATTTAAAGTATTAATGTCAATAATATTATTTATTTATATTTATACATTAATATTATTATTTTATAATTCAATACATCCATCATGGGTTAAAATGGACATACTAAATGCATCCATCTGGGTGATAATCTTAACTGGTGCTTATTTTGGTGGTAGGGCTTATACTATGAGCATCCAGAAAAATCATGCTTGGATTTATTTTCCAGTTAGGTTTTATTTTCAGGGAAATATGGTATGTACCCTGGACTGGCCTTGAACTCATGGCAATCCTTCTGCCTCAGCCTCCATCTGGAGTGCTGGGATTAAGGGCATGCACCAATCATTTAGAAGGATATTTTATTTTTTTAAACTTTATTTTTTTATTAGTACATATTTATCATACACAGGGAATTTGTACCTGTACATAATATAGCTTAATTCTTTTGTTTTCCATTCCTTTCCCCTCCCTTCAACCCTTCTTCTCCTCTCATTTACAAAAGTTTTGTTGCCATTTTTTCTCTTCCATTCTTGTTTTTTCCTCCTCCCTTCTTTCTCTTCACCCTCTCTGCTCCCTTGTTCCCCTTCCCTTTGAACAAGTTTTTCCTACTTCCCAATATCTATCCTCAGAAACGATAGGATATTTAAACTAAGGAAAAAAATGGAAATAAAGCTTTGTAAATAAGGGGAAGAGGGGTTGATGGGAGGGTAAAGGAATAGGGAAAAATAAAGAATCAAGTTATACAGGTAAAAATTCCCTATGATGAATGTTATCATTATGTATATCTAAACTATACCAATAAAAAAATTCATAGTTTCATGTTTCAGCAGGAAAAAAAATAGATGTGTATCTGGTTTATGGTCTCAAATGACTCGTTTATCCTTCCTTATGGCAGAGTAAAAGTGCATTTTTTATTTGGGAAAACTGAAGATTGCGGGGGTTGTTTGTTTGTTTTGTGGTAGTGGGGATTGAATGCAGGGCCTTCACACTAAACTCCCTCCTCAGACCTTTTTTAGTTTTTATTTTGAGACAGGTTCTCACTAAGTTGCACAGGCTAGGTCAAAGTTGCAAACTTGCCACAATACCCAGCTTAGAAAACTGTGATATTCTGAATAATTATTTTTAGTAGAACTATTTGTATTTTAATTTAATATGCTCTATTAGAGTTTTTGCTTCAAATAAATGCATTGTTGATACTGCACAGCACTGGCATAGATAATGGTTACCATCAGCATCTCATTGAATGGCTGTGTTTTAGAGAACTGATAGATTTCTCAGCAGTGATTGGTCTTTCAAGGATCCCTAAGAAGACAGGTTGAAATGAAGTAAAGAGACCTATACTACGAAATGGGTCTAGAGAACTGCTTCTTCCCACTCCCCATCCCCAGGCATGCCTGAGATTCAAGGCTTAGTGGGGAGACGGAGGCCATCTGTGGAATCTTTGTGGACCTCGCGTGGAGCTTGTTTCATGGGTGTGTAACCTGTAGAGAGGACCGGTGCTTAGCAGGGGTATCCATGGAAAGACTCTGCTATCTTCAAATTCTCAATAATTTTTTAACAACCCCTCAAATTGGGTAGCTGGTCCTGCCTTGAACATACTGCTTCGAGACTTCAGTATACTTCTCTGTGCAAATCTACCATTTTGACAAGCACAACGCACAATGCTGTAGGAGAAATGAGTGGGCTACTGACAGGGAAGCAGCATCACTAGTGAAAAGAGACACTGTAAGTAAAACCAGACAGCTCTATCTCCCTGTTTCCCAATATCTAATTATATGTAACTCAAGGTCAGTGGCACAGGTAATAGCAGAAGGAAACACGTTGAGTTTTGTAACTTCTCACTCTAGCATCAACTCCAAAGTTATTCTTCAAAATGATAATGAGAATAATATAGACTCGATATAGGATATCTGGCCACTGAAATTTTGCATTTTAAATGTTTTCTCAAACTTTTTATTATAAAAATTTCAAATATATGGAGATATTGAAATAAAATTACAGTGAATGCACACATATAGAACTCCTTGATTCAGAGTTGCTACCATTTTGTCATATTTCTCTTATCATATGTGTTCTAATTCTTTGACAGCAAGTTGCAGACACCATGACACCTGACTCAGAAATAGATCAGCGTGCACAATCTCCTAATAACCATGATGTACAACTTTTTTTTCTTTTTTGAAACAGGGTCTCGTTATGTAGTTCAGGCTGGCCTTGGACTCACTATGTAGCCCAGCCTGGCTTCAAACTCGAACTCGCTGCAATCTTCCTACCTCAGCCTCTGGAGTACTGGGATTATAGGCATGCACCACCACACCCGGCTTATGATGTACAACTTTTTTTTTTTTTTTTTTGTGGGTACCGGGGGTCGACCTCAGGACCTCACACGCCAGCAGGTGCCCATGCCGCTGAGCGATATCACCGGCCCTTTTTTCGTATGTGGGATCCAGGAGTCAAACTCGGGCCCTCGCGCTTGCCAGGCAGGCACTTACGCCGCTGAGCCATCTCACCGGCCTGATGGTGTTAAAATAACCACTAAGGTAGTGCCCCTTGGCTGGAGACATTTTGAAGTGCTGAAACTAACAGAAGAGCTGCTCTAGTTTTCCAGGAATTGTCACTTCTGGGAGTATGAAAATAGGGTGTCATTAGACAGAATAGCAGAACCATAGCTTATTAAGACATTGCTATATGAAGCCTTATGAAAGGGTGTACTCAGGACTAATTTTTTTTTCTGTTCAATCTAAGTCACAATTACATTTGGGCAAGAGTTTCTAAAAGGAAAAATAAATTTAAGTGAGCTGTTATCCCTTAGTGTCCTGTGTTTGCAAGCAATGAAATGGACCCTAGCTAACCTAAACTTTTGGATATTATCATAGTGGCATGGAGTAGCTTGAGTATGGAAAGAAATGCTGAAGAAGCAAGCTTCAGGAAGGATGGGAAGCAGAGCTCATGAATGAGCACTTCAGGGCACTGCCTTCAGAAGGAGTCAGCCCATTCTTTTTCAGTTTTTGAGTCCTTTCTTCAAGATTCAAATGGCCCAGAGAAGCTGACTGACCTAGGTTGAGTTACAGGGGAAAAGGCATTTTGAAGGACAATCCAATTAACTGTGTATCCAATGGACAAAAATGGTTTCCTAAAGTATTGCAGGAAGTGAAGGGTGTCTGAACAGGCAGAAACCATTAGCTGTCCACTCACCAGCTTTCTCAATGAGTATACATTCAGGAAAATCAGTCTTCCCCTAAGCCCCTCACAGTGAGATATAGTTGCCTATGGAATCCACTTTATGACTCCATAAAAGAGTAGATGGAAGTGGCCAACTCAGTTTCTCCCTCCAAAATCAATGGGATATTTTGGTTTTTAGGAAATACACTCTGAAGTATTAAAGGGTAAAGGGTCATGATATATGCAACCTACTCTCAAAAATTTCAGAAGAGCCAGACATGGTGGTATATGCCTGTAATCTCAACACTTGGAAGGCTAAGGCAGCAGGATTGTAAATTCCAGCCCAACCTGGGCAACTTAGTGAGTTAGTGAGACCCTGTTTCAAAAAAATGGTGTGTGTGTGGGAGGGGGGATGTAGTAGAGTGCAAAACTAGATTCAGTCCCTACTATTTAAAACAAAAAATAGCCGGGGATATAGCTCAGTGGCACAAGCACCTGCCTGGCAAGCACAAGGTCCTGAGTTTGATTCCCGGTACCAAAAAACACAACAAAACAAAACAAAAAATAGAAGAAAACATATATGCATTTAGAGAGATGGAGATCTCCTTCCAGCAAATATTTTTTAAAATAGTGAATTTGGATAAAGTGTATATATATATATATATATATATATATATATATATATATGTATGTATGTATGAGTTCTTTGTGCTGTTCTTGAAAGTTTTTTCTGAGTTTGTAATTATTTCAAAATGAAGTTGTAGGCCGGGGATATGGCTCAGCGGCGCAGCGCCTGCCTGGCAAATGCGAGGGCCTGAGTTCAATTGCCGGTACCACAAACAGAAAAAAAAAAAAAAAAAAAAAAAAAGAAGTTGTAAAAATAGTCAATGGGCAGGGCAAAAGGAAATCTGCTTTTCCATTTGAATGTCCAAAGATTTTCTGATGAATAATTATGCAACAAATGAACATTTGTGTGTCTGTATTGCTAGATCCAAATCTAGAGGAAGTTCAGAATGCCAAGGCATGTACTCTCTAATGAATTATTGCTATTAGTGTGACAAAGCTTCACTGTGAACCTATAAAATACTGGATAAGGCCTATCTATTTACTCCTCTTTGAGGAGTCTGACTAAGTGGGTGGAGATTTCTTTTGGCTTTTTTACTTTTGTTTTAACATTTGTTTGGGAATGTATTTCAGACACAGGGTGTATAGTTAATAGTTTGTGCTTTTAATAGTCATTTATAGGGGCCAGTGAGATGGCTCAGCAGCGTAAGCGCCTGCCTGGCAAGCGCGAGGGCCCGAGTTCGACTCCCGGAACCCACATACGAAAAAAGGGCCGGTGATATCGCTCGCGGCACGGGCGCCTGCTGGCGCGCGAGGTCCTGAGGTCGACCCCCGGTACCCACCAAAAAAAAAAAAAAATAGTCATTTATAACCCAACAATTTTCTCTACAAAGTAGTTACTAACTTGATTTGAAGCCAAAATTACTAACTTCACAGTCATTTCTTACTACAAAAAGATTTTAGTTTGTAGAAGGATAATCATTGCAGCGTTAGTAGCAGCAAAATTTTGGGACCAGTCAGTCATCCATGGAGTACTGATAAAATACATTCATGCAATTGAATATTGATGTAGATGATAAGAAAGAATGAAGCAGATCTACAAGAGTGGATATGGAATAATCTCTAAGTGAAAAATAAATGAAGCCAGGTGCAGTGGCACACACCTGGGGTCCCAGACAATCCAGAGACTGAAGTAGGATTGCTTGAGCCTAGCAGTTCAAAACCAACCTGGGCAATACAGCAAGACTCCATCTCAAAACAAGAAAACAAAAATTTTTTTAAATGAAGCAGCTCTATATGAATAGACATAGAAAATCTCCAATGCATGTTTTTAAGAGTAATGTGCAAAATCCTATGTAAATGTAATACTTTTGTATTTTAAAATTACCAGGCATGGTGGCAGGCACATGTAATCCCAGTTACTCAGGAGGATGAACAGGAGGATTGAAATTTTGAGGCCAGCCTGGGCAATTTAGTGTGACCCTGTGGCAAAATGAAATTTAAAAAGGGACTGGAGATTTAGAGCACTTGCCTAGTAGGCACAAGGCCCTGGGTTCGATTCCCAGTACAAAAAACACAAAAAAGGAGGGGGGAGGATGAGGAGGGGAGGACGAGGAGGAGGAGGAAGAGGAGTAGGGGAGGACAAGGAGGAGGAGGACAAGGAGGAGGAGAATTACATGACTGTGTAAGCAATGACTGTTCATGTTTTTGCCTGCTCTGCACATGCCCATACACACATACAGAGCATTCTAGAAAAATGTGTAGGCAGTCAGTCACACTGATAACTTCTGGAGAGGGAAACTGATATGAGTGGAGGTAGGGATCTGAGGGACAAGTATTAGAGGAAGACTGCTTTTCACTTGTATCTTTTGAGTTTTGTATAAAAATTAAGAGTCCTTGTTCTTTAGAAGCAGACCCTTGGGGTCCATTCTTACATGGGCTTACTGAGGTTAAATCACTGGATGCAGGGAAATTGTCCTACTGTATTAAGCTGTGAATATTTTCAGACTGGGTCCACGGCTTCTCACCTTTCTACTCTCTGTACCTAGCCCATCTTTGCATGTGATAGGTGAATTGAATTAAATTGAAATCATTGACAGTGCTTTTAGGGGCATTTCTCTGTTTTTGCTTCCCAGTTTTAATATAGGATTATTAGTGATTCATGTGTTTCTGTCTTTTCTATCCTAAAGGAAAAAGATGAAACAGACTTTTTTTTCTTATTCTGAAGAATGTAAACCTTAGCCATTCAGTGGATGTAAGCTGGTGCTTACTTTTTGGAGGGCATTCTGGTATAATAAACCTATGTGTAAAATGTGCTCAAGTTTTGACCAAGTAATACCACCCCTAGCAATTTATCCTAAAGAAATAATCATACAATTCGAAAAAGATGTATGTATGAGGACATTCACTGCAATGTTGCTGTTGCTGTTGAAATTTTTCTCCAGATGTGGTGGCATATCCTATGATCCCAGCACTCTGGAAGACTAAGGCAGGAGGGTCACAAGTTCAAGCCCAGCCTGGGCAACTTAGCAACTTAGCAAGCACTGTCTCAACAAAAAATAAAAAAGGATCTGGGGACGTAACTCAGTGTGAACTCTGGGTTCAATCTCCAGTACCACCAAAAAAATAAAAAATAAAGAAATTTGAAATTTTGGAAACAATCTAAATGTTTATAGATAGGTAACTGGTTAATTAAAGAATTGGTTAGTCGTGTAATGTGTCCATAAGAGTGATTATTTCAGCATATGTATATATATATTTTTTTTAAATTTGAAAACAGCACGAACTTATTGGATTATGATTCTGAAGATCAGAATCTAAAATCAAGGCATCTGCAGCCCCATGTTCCTACTTAAGAGGAAAATTCATTTCCTCCCCTTTCAGCCTCTCAAGGCTGCTTGCAATCCTTGGATCATTGTTTCTTCCTCACATCTGCATCAGTATCAGAGCTACTACTACTACTCCCTCTCATATATATTTTAAAATAGTGTAATATATTATATTAAAATATATTTTATTTTTATATCTTATTTATATAATATTTTATGTAATATGTATTATATAGTATATTATAAATATATATATACTTTACATATTTTTTCAGTACTGGGGTGTTATGGTTTGTGTCTAGATGTTCCCCCAAAGCCTCATGCAGTCATGGAGGTGGGATTCTAGTTTATGAGTGATTCATGGTCTAATGCTGGGATTATGGGCGTGAGTGCTACAACCACCCTGGGTCGGGTAGCCTACATGTAATATAAGGGAGGGAAAGAGACTTGCTCTCTCTTGTGCTCTTGTGCTCCTCCCTTTTTGCTCTTGCTGCTTTTGCTGCCTTCCACCGCCATGAACTGATGCCCTCTGCCATGTGCCACTCTGCCTTGGAGCCAGCTGAGTATGGACTGAAACCTCTACACACTGTGAGCCAAATAAACCTTTCCTTCCTTAATTTTGGGTGTTGGGTATTTTGTCTCAGCAATGAGAGAAAAGTAACCAAGACATGGGGATTGAACCCAGGACCTTTGCACTGAGCTACATCCCCAGATACAGAATTTCAAAACAGGGCCAGTGAGATAGCTCAGCAGCATAAGCGACTGCTTGGCAAGCACGAGGTCCTGAGGCCAACTCACGGTACCCACATAAAAAAAAAAAGAATTTCAGAACAAGATAGTAGGAGAGTAACAATGGTTAATACATTGCATATTGTTATCTTCAAAGTAGTTGCTCAGATTACAAGATATAGACATGAAAAATTGATCAAACAATATAAGCACAAACCTTTCTTTTCAATGAACTAATAGAAATTAGTAGTATAACTATCTTGCATATATATATATATAATATATATATTCCATTATTTTTCCTTTTCCCTTCCTTCTTTTCTCCTTTCCCCCATCCCAGTTTCTCCTTCCTTTTGAACAGTTTCTTCCCGTTTCACAATATCTATTGTACATTTTGGATCTTATTTACTCTTTCAACTTCTCACACTAGGGAGACAATATGATGTTTACACATGCAAGTCTGATTTACTTCACTTATGAGTATGGTCTCAAATTGCATCCATTTACCTATAAAAGTCTCAAGTTTATCTTTCTTTATAGCTGAGTAGTACTCCATTGTATAAAAATACCACATCTTTTTTATCCATTCCTCAGTTGATGGGCATTTGAGTTGTTTCCAAGATATAGCTATTACAAATCATGCTGCTATAAACATGCTTGCACATATATCGCTGTAGTATGATGTTTTTAATACTTCTGGGAAAATACCCAGAAGGGGAACAGCTGGGTTGGGAATGGGACCTCTAATCCTAGTTTTTTGAGGAATCTTCACGCTGATTTTCACAGTGGTTGTACCAGTCTGCATTCCCACCAACAGTGGGGAAGTGTTCCTTTTTTCCCCACAGCCCCTCCTGCATTTGTTACTGGTTGATTTCTTGATGATAGCCATTCTTTCTGGGGTGAGATGGAATTTCAGTGGGTTTTTTTGTTTTTGTTTTTGTTTTTGTGGGTACAGGGGGTCGACCTCAGGACCTCGTGCGCCAGCAGGCACCCGCGCCACTGAACGATATCACCAGCGCTTTTTGAGTATGTGGGTTCCGGGAGTCGAACTTGGGCCCTTGCGCTTGCCAGGCAGGTGCTTACGCCGCTGAGCCATCTCACCGGCCCCTCGGTGTTATTTTAATTTGCATCTCTCAAATGACCAGTGATGTTGAACAGGTTTTCAAATATTTATTTGCTATTTGTATTTCTTCCTCTGAGGAGTGTGTATTCATCTCAGATGCCCATTTTTGGATTGGGTCTTTGAATTTGGGGGTGTCTGATTTTTTTCTATTTTTTATATGTTCTGATATAAGTCCTTGTCTGAGGGACAGTTGGCTAAAATTTATTCCCACTCTGTGGGTTATCTTTTCACTCTGTTGGTGATTTCTTTTGATGTGCAAAAGCTTTTTAATAAGATGAGATCCCAGTTGTTGATTCTTTGAAGTATTTTCCATGCAGTTTGGGTTTTGTTCATGAAGTCTCTGCCTACCCCTATGTCTTCAAGGTTTCTACCTACTTCCTCTTCCAGTAGATTTAGTGTTTCTGTTTTAATATTTAGATCTTTGATCCATTTTGACTTAGTTTAGTGCATGGTGATAGACATGGGTCTAGTTTTAGTCTTCAGCATGTAGAGAGCCAGTTTTTCCAGCACCATTTATTAAAGAGGCTGTCTTTCTTCCAGTGAACATGTTTGGCCCCTTTGTCAAAGATAAGGTGGCTGAGTGTGTTTGCAGTTGTGTCTGCATCTTCTAATCTGTTCCACTGATCCTCAGGTCTGTTTTTTTTCTGCCAGTACCATGCTGATTTTATCACAGGAGCTTTATAGTATAATTTCAAGTCAGGGATTGTGATGCCCCCTGCCTTGCCTTTGTTTCCCAGAATTGCTTTTGCTATTCTAGGTCTTTTCTGGTTCCAAATGAATTTTAGAAATGTTTTCTGTAGTTCTGTGGGGTATGCTAATGGTATTTTGATTGGGATTGCATTAAATCTGTATAACAATTTTGGGAGTATGGCCATTTTCACTATGTTGGTTCTTCCTATCCACAAGCAAGGGACATCTTTCCATTCTCTGATACCCTCTTGGATCTCCTTTTTCAGAGTACTGTAATTTTCAATGTATAGGTCTTTTACTTCCTTTGTTAGTTTGATTCCTAAGTGTTTCATTTTTTTGGATGCAATTGTGAAGGGTATGGTTTCCCTAATTTCTCTCTCAGTGAGTTTATTGTTTGTGTACAGGAATGCTATTGATTTTTGAGTGTTGACTTTGTATCCAGCTATGCTACTGAATTTGGCTATTAAATCCAGAAGTCTTTTGGTGGAGTTCTTGGGGTCTTCTATGTAGAGTATCATGTCACCTGCAAATAACAAAAATTTAACTTCTTCCTTTCCTATCCTTATTCCTTTTATTTCTCTCTCTTGTCTAATTGCTCTGGTTAATGTTTCCAGAACTATACCAAATAGGAATGGTAATAGTGGACATCCTTGTCTTGTTCCTGATTTTAGAGTGAAAGCTTTCATTTTGTATCCATTTAGTATGATGTTGGCTGTTGGTTTATCATAGCTGGCTTTTATCAGATTGAGATAAAGACCATCTATTCCAATTTTCTGTAGGGTTTTTATCATGAATGAGTGTTGGACTTTTTCTGCATCTATTGAGATGATCATGTGGTTTTTGTCTTTGGCTCTGTTGATACGGTGTATTACATTTATTGATTTGCATATGTCGAACCATCCCTGCATTCCTGGGATGAATTCCACTTGGTCATGGTGTATAATCTTCTTGATGATTTGCTGCATTCTGTTTGCTAGTATCTTATTGAGGATTTTTGCATCTATGTTCATTAGGGAGATTGTCCTGTAGTTCTCTTTTTTGGTTGGGTCTTTCTCTGGTTTTGGTATCAGGGTAATACTTGCCTCCAAGAATGAGTTAGGGAGTATTTCCTCCCTTTTGATTTCATTAAAGAGTTTGAGGAGTATTGGCATTAAATATTCTCTAAATTTCTTGTACAGTTCAGCCATGAATCCATCAGGACCTGGGCTTTTCTTTGTTTGTAAGTTTTTAATCACGTTTTCAATCTCATTCACTGATAATGGGTTATTCAGAATTTTTATATCTTCTTGATTCAGCTTTGGTAATTCCTACATATCTAGGAATCTGTCCATTTTTTCTGTGTTTTCCATCCTATAAGAGTGAAGTTTTTCAAAGTAGGTATTGATGATCTTCTGAATTTCCACAGGATCTGTAGTGATTTCACCCTTTTCATTCCTCAATGCATGAATTTGAGTCTTTTCTTTCCTTTTTTTGATGAGGTTGGCTAAGGGCTTATCAATTTTATTTATTCTTTCAAAGAACCAACTCTTCAATTCATTAATTTTTTGTATTGTTTTCTTAGTCTCAATTGCATTAATTTCTGCTCTGATCTTTATAATTTCCTCCTTTGTATGGGCTTTGGGCTTGTCTTGCTCTTCTTTTTCTGGAAGCTTGAGGTGCAACATTAAGTTGTTTATTTGTGCTCGTTCTGTTTTCCTGATGTGAGATTTCACCACTATAAATTTCCCTCTTAGGACTGCTTTCATTGCGTCCCTCAAATTCCAGTGTGTTGTATCTGCATTCTTGTTTAGTTGTAGATATTGTTTAATTTCTTCTTTAATTTCATCTGTGACCCATTGGTTGTTCAGGAGGGTGTTATTTAATTTCCATGTGTTTACAGAGGTTTTGCGGTTTCTTTTGTCATTAATTTCCAATTTCATTGCAATATAGTCAGATAATATGCATAGGATAATTTCAGTTCCTTTGCATTTACTTAAGCATGTTCTGTGGACTAGTATATGATCTATTTTTGAGAACACCCCATGTGCAGCTGAGAAGAATATGTATTCTGATGATGTTGTGTGGAACACTCTGAAAACATATACTAAGTCCATTTGTTCACAGGTTTGGTTAGGTTCTGATATTTCTTTGTTGAATTTTTGTCTAGTTGACCTATCTCTTTGTGACAATGGGGTATTAAGGTCTCCTGTTACAATTGTGTTATTGCTTATTTGATTTTTCATGTCTATTAACAATTGTCTTATATAGTTGGGTGCTCTTGTATTTGGTACGTACATATTTATGATGGTTATCTCTTCCTCTTGAAGTTTTCCACTAACAAGTATATAATGGCCTTCTTTATCTCTTTTGATCATTCTTGTTTTGAAGTTCACATAGTCTGCAAACAGAATAGCTACCCCCTGCTTTTTTCTGGGTTTCTGTTGCATGGAAGATTGTTTTCCATCCTTTGACTTTCAGTCTATGAATTTCTTTTTGAGTTAAGTGTGTTTCCTGTATACAGCATATTGTTGGATCTTGTTTCTTAATCCATTCTGCCAGTCTGTTGCTTTTGGTTAAATGAGGCCATTTACATTGATGGTTATAACTGATATGTATTGGCTTATCTTTGTCATGATATTTTCCTGCTGTTGGTTCCCTGCTTTTCCCCCCTGTTTAATTACTTGCTGTGCCTGGTGATTTCTTTCTGTTGTTGTTCTTGGAATTGTGGTCATTTTTATCTCTGTCTAGAATATCTTTCAGTACTCTTTGTAGTGTTGGTTTGGTGGTTATGAATTTCTTCAGTTGTTCTTTGTCATGGAAGTATCTTATTTCTCCATTAATTTTGAAAGATAGTTTTGCAGGGTACATCAATCTGGGTTGGAAGTTGTTTTCTTTCAGGACTTAAAATACTTCACTCCAAGCTCTTCTTGACTTGAGGGTTTGTGTTGAGAAGTCTGCCATGATTCTGATGGGCTTTCCTTTGTTAGGTGATCTGTTGCTTTTCTCTAACAGCTTTTAATATTCTGTTCTTGTGCTGAATTTCTGGAATTTTGATTATTATATGTCTTGGTATAGTTTTATTTTGGTCATGGCTATTTGGCATTCTATATGCTTCATTTATTTGTATGTCAAATTCTTTATCCACATTTGGGAAGTTTTCTTTCTTTCTTTCTTTCTTTTTTTTTTGTGGGTACCGGGGGTCAAACTCAGGACCTCGCACGCCAGTAGGCGCCCGTGCCACTGAGCGATATCACCAGCCCTTTTTTCGTATGTGGGTACTGGGAGTTGAACTGAGGACCTTGCGCTTGCCAGGCAGGTGCTTATGCCACTGAGCCATCTCACCGGCCCTCCATCATTTTTCTAAGCTCATCTATTCTTTTACCTCTGTCTTCTCTAATATTTTTTATTTTAAGCATCATTTCTTTTTGTACCTGTGAGATTATTTTTTCTATAGCCTTTTCCACTTGTTTTTTTGCTTCTGTTGCTATCATTTCAGAAAGTTTCAGTATTTGACTTCCAATTTTATTTATTTCATTGTGCTCTGGGCTTGTCCTGGGTGGGTTGGGGTCTGGGGTTGCATTTTGCTTCTGCATCTTGTCATTTTCTATTTTCTCTTTTTTATTTTATTTTATTTTCTATGTTGATACTTGCCAATTTCTTATGATAGATAGCTTTATCACTAGTATTGAGGCTTCCCTAGGAGATGTCTGTTCTTCAGGGATGTCGTCTAGATACAGGTAGCTATCCCAAGAACCTACCTTCCCAATTTGTAAAGGATGAAAAGTTACTGTTTGGCTCCGCACCCAATCCTTTGGTACTGGGCTGTGGTGATGATTATGACGCCATACAATCGCAGTGTTATCATACAGGGGAGAAAAACATTATAACATGTATGACATCCTGGCTAAAGGAGTACAGTTAGTAATAACTATAGTTTCAAGTACAGCTTAACTACTGACAAACTATGGTAACCATTAACCTGCTACCTCTGACCACAGGAGCAAACTCTAAAGTTATATAACAAAATCAAACATATACCATGTACTTGTATGCAGTGTTTTTCCCCTTAGTGGAGTGATTTTATCCTTCTTCAGGGGGCAGGTGGGTTAAGATGGGAAGGAGACAGGATAAAGTGATAAATGAGGTCAAATATAGTAGAGTCAAGGCTGGAGGTCAAAGGATGATCACCTGAGTTTTGGGAAACTGTAGGACACAGGAGGGAAAGAATGAAACAGAATGTGAAGGAGTAATCAGAAAGGGAAGAGACAATGTTTACCCACTTGAAAGTTTAAATTCAAGAAGTAGTTGAGGGGGCCGGTGAGATGGCTCAGCGGCGTAAGCGCCTGACTGGCAAGCGCGAGGGCCCAAGTTCGACTCCTGGAACCCATATATGGAAAAAGGGCCGGTGATATCGCTCAGCAGCATGGGTGCCTGCTGGCGTGCGAGGTCCTGAGGTCGACCCCGATACCCACAAAAAAAAAAAAAAAAACGAAGAAGTAGTTGAGGAAAGAGAGAAAGATGATCAATAGAAGAAAATGAAAAAGAAAGGTAAGAAAACTAAACAGTGAAAAAAAAGGAAGAAAGAGAAGGAGAATGAAAAAGAAAAGAAGAAAGAAGGAAAAAAAAAAAGGAGATCAGAGAAAGAGGAGGGGAAAAAAAAATAAACACAAAATACAAAACAAAACAAGATGACATTCAACCAGACAGGACAGGGATAGCCAATCAGACAAACAGTGGAGAATAGAAGTAGTAAAATACCTCTGGTGTTCACAGTTCTGTGATAGTGTCCATGTCAGACCCCAGAAATGTGGTGTGTACTCCAGCCAGGTTTACCATGGGATTTGTGCTGGGTATGGAGCTGATCTTTGTCTCTGCATGTGGGGTCTGGGACTGGTCTTCTTTTGGTAGAGTTCTCCAGAGCTCAACTGCTGGCTCCTCGCTGCTGCTTCAGACACTTCCACATTGCTGGTCTTGCTGATTACTCTACCCTCCAAAGGTGTGTATGCACCCACGCACCTGGAGCCCGGCTGTCCTGGGTCTCTAGGTTCTGGTTGGTCTGCCCAGCAAAGGTGTGTGGTTTTTCTTTCCTTTTTAAAAATTGTTTATTTTGTTTATTTTGAGACAGAGTATCACTAAGTTGCTGAATTGTCCAGGCTGGGCTCAAATTTGTGATCCTCCTGCCTCAGCTTCCCAGAGCCCTGGGATTACAGGCATGCACCACCACACCTGGCGTAACCTATATTTATTGATGAAGAAAAATATCTATAGCATATTGGTAAGTGATAAAATTAGGTTATAGAGAAGCATGTGTATAATCCTATTTATGTCAAATTTCACACGTAGATCACCAGATATATTTCACTAAAATGTTAAAACATTTATTATTCCATGATGGGTGATTTTTCACTTCTGCTCAATACTTTTTTGTCAGTAGCAGCTGTGCTAGTGATCATTCACACGTGCACAGCTGAAAGCACGAAGTGCCCAAGGAACACCCTGAGGGCACGAAGCATCCTAGGTGAACAGGTGTTCCGCCCAAGAAGACAGGGGGCTTGAGAGGTGAGAGCTGCGCTGGATGTAGCACTTTTTCATATTATTTACTTTTTTCTAGAATGTTCTTTGTATCACTTTTTCCAATGAATAAAACTATTGAAAAGAGAAACATTCAAGTAATTTCACTGGTTTTGCCCTTTAACAAATATTTGTTGATTGCACCAGGCTATCATAGAATTACCTCTGCCTTTTTTGTTGGTGGTGGTGGTGGTTTTTTGAGACAGGGTCTCACTATGTAGTTCAGGCTGGCCTTAACTTACTGTGTAGACCAGGCTGGCCTCAAGCTATTGGTGATCCTTCTGCCTCAGCCTCACAAGTGATGGGATTACAGGTGTGCATGCCACCATGCACAGCCACCTCTCCTATTTTATAGGCTGCCACATTTTCTATGCGCCTCTTTTTTTTTCCTATGTGCTCTTATAAGAAAGTACTAGAGCTAAGTAATTATCAAGGCTCCTTTTGAAAAATTTAAGTACCAGAAGAAAAACAAAAAATGAAACAGAACAGTAGTTGTCTTGAAGGTGGGAATGAGGATACAGGGAAAGGGTATAAAGGAACTTTTTAGGGTAACAGCAATGTTCTATATCTTTGTAGAGGTTTGGGGTACAGAGATCTATGCACTTGTCAAAACTCAGCAAATTACTTCTAAGATTTCTGCATTTCTCTGTATGTCAATTTTACATTAAAAGTAAAAGCTAAACAAATTGGGCTTTAGTTAGTGATTTTGATATCTGAATTTGCTTTGAAATGCACAAAAAATACAGATTGATTAATAGGATGGATAAAGGAATGGATAGCTGTGCAATAAGGCAAATATAATAAAATGGTAGTGGTGGGACCTAGTTGCTATGTGTACACATGCTCACTATAAAAATGTACAGTTTGGCTGTTTAGATGTTTTTCTCAATAGAAAAAAGTGGGAGTACGATGATCACCTAGTGATATGTTGAATATGAACATATTTTATTCTTATAAACTAAGCTCAACAGATGGCATTCTGGAAATTTCCCCCAAGAAAAATTCAACCTTTTTTAATAGGAAAATAATATAAATTTGTATATGTGTATATCACATAGTGACAGGGCTGTTGCTATGGTTTGGATAAGTTTCTCCAAGGCCCATGTGTTAAAGGCTTGGTCTCCAGCATGTGGTGCTATTAGGAGGTGGGGCCTAGTGGGAGGTCTATTGGTCACTTGGGCCCTGCCCTTGAAGAGGGTATGGGGACCCCAGCCTCTTCTTCTTCCTCTCTCTTTTGTACCTAGCAATGATGTGAATGGGCTCCTTTTGCAGAGTGCTCTTGACATTGATAGACTGTGCCACCCAGGCCCAAAGCCATAAGGACAATTGGTCATGGACTGAAATCTCCAAAACAAACCTTTCCACTTTATAAGTTGATTATCTCAGGCATATTGTTACAGTATCAGAAAGCTAACACAGCTTCTTCATGAGAAACTGTGCAATCACTCAGGGCTTTTGATTTGATTTGTTTTGTTTTGTTTTGGTTTGGTTTGGTTTGGTTTCATTTGGTGCTGGAGATTGAACCCAGGGCCTTGTACTCACTAGACAAGCTATCTACCACTGAGCTAACTCCCTAATACTTCCCTTTGATTTAATGTGCTGCTGTTGCCATTTTGAAATTCTTAATAATTTTAACAAGGAACCCTATGTTTTCATTTTGCATTAGGTCCTGTAAATTGTACAGCCAGACCTCATTAGCAAAGCTATTACTAACATATATTATTTCTCCCTATTCTAGTCATTATGTTAAACAACACTATATGTATGCATTCCTTTTTTTGTTTGTTTGTTTGTTTTTTTTTTTTGTAGTGGGTATTGAACCAGGGCCTTCACACTGAGCTACATCCTCAGGCCATTTTTATTTCTTATTTTGAACTCACTAAGTTGCTAAATTGCCCAGGCTGAGATTATAGGCATGTATTGCTGTGCACAGCTCCAAAAAAAAAAAAAAAAAAAAAAAAAAAAGACTATCCCAGCACACCAGGAAACTGAAGCAAGAGTACCACAAGTTTGAGCCCAGCCTTGAAGAAGGCCCTGGGTTCAATCCCCAGTACTAAAAAAAAAGAAGACTAGATAATTGTGTGTGTGTGTGTGTGTGTGTGATAGAGAGATGACAGAGACAGAGACAGAGAGACAGAGAGAGAAAGAGAGACTGAGATTAGGTCTTAATGTTTTGTCAAGACTGGCCTTGAAACCCTGGGCTCAGTCCCTCAATTCTCCTGCCTCAACCTCCTGAGTAGTTGGAACTATAGAAATGCCCCACCATGCCTGCCTCCTGGAAGTACTCTTAATATCCCCACTTTATGGATGGGCACACCAAGACTCATAGTGCAGAATCTGGTACTGGACCAAAAGGAAGACACTCCACACCAAGGAATAGGAAGGCAGCTTTTATTATGCTAGCGGGCTGATGGGAACTAGGTCTCAAATCACCAGCCCTGACTCAGAGTAAAGCAGAAACTTATACACATTTTGTAAGCAGGAAGTACATAGCTGATAGCGGGTTATTTTATAATTGGTTACATAGGCTGAGTCACACGTTGTCAGGTGAATTTGTTCCGGGCAGGTTAGCCAGAGAGGATTGTTTATCATAAGAGTTTAGGGAGGGAGCTGAGCTGAGCGGGTGAGTAAAATCCAGCATGTCTTTGACTAGGCTAGTCTATCTTGGGCAGAAAGTCCTGGTAACAGGCTAGCAAAACAGGATATGTTACAGGTTTGGGAGTGCAGGTGGTACAGCTGGGTGCAGTCAGACAGAGCCAGGGCAGACCGTCTCTGAGTTGCCGCTGGCGCGATCAGTCAAGGCTAACTGAGTCTAACTACGTGGTGGGCTGGGTGAACACATTCTGTCCCAATATGATATTAAGCTGTTTGTTAGTTTGCAAAAATTCTAAAATTTAAATTTTCTGTCACAATAGGTGTTAAGGTATTTGCACTTGATCAAGTTCATACATTTATTGTGCCCTCAGTATGCATAGTACCCCAGTATACATAGTAGACAGTGTTTGTTGGGTAAATAATAATAGCAGCTTGTATTTACTGAGTATCTAATGAGCTTAGAATGTCCAACTGAATTTAACATGTCCTCCATTAGCCCAGAATCCCTACTTTTGGCCTCACTTCCTCCTTTTACAGTACTCCACTCTAGGCTTCATTAGTACATTCATCGTAAGTGTCATTAGGTAGTTCTTTCTATAATGCCTGTCTTCTCTTCTACACTGAATCTCAAGTGAAGATAGTGACTTTTTTTTTTTTTTAAACAGGTGTGTGCCACCAGGTTCAGCTTCGATAGTGGCTCTTTTTTTTTTTTTTTTCTTTTCTGTTTACTTTATTCCCAGAATCCAGTGCTGGACCTGGAGCATGGCCTGCCTGCCAGATTTCTCCTCTAATCCTTAACCCTATGCAGTAAGATTATCCCCATTGTTTTACATGCGAAGAAACTAAGATTCAGAGAAGACCTGAAGTCCATAGTGCCCCACACTAGAGGAAGTGCACCCTAACGTGGACCTATATTTGTTTGTCACCAAAATATTTCATCATTTCACCACAGCCCGCTGTTGCACATGACATCTGCTTGACATTATTTTCTATCATTAGGTACCACTCACTCCTTTTGTATCTCTTCCAGCTTCTATTTTTGCTATTTGACCTCAAAGCTCTCTAATGAAGAGGAGACATGCTTTCCAACAAGCAATTACAGCAGGTGATATTATAACCAAGTTGGCTGAAGCCAGGATTTTATTTTTTAACCTTGATGAGTGAAGCAGCTGGAAATACTAACTTCTAAAGCCAAAGAATCAAATTTCCTTTTGGTACTAGGTCTTCCTCAGTCCTGGGAAATCCCCGCAGTAGCCTCTTGGGTTATGTAAATGAAAGCAATCAATCTTGTCTAGTTCAAGGTAAAGGCCTGAAAAAAATTGAGATAAAGCAAGCATAGATGTTTCAGTATTTCTTCTTAGTTTTCTGCCTCTGTAGGTTGATTTCAATAAAGAAGTGTTTTTCCTAAACGTGGCTTTAGATTGCCCTGTGCTTCTGTATTACTGAATGTCTTCGCAGAGTGGAGAGGACCATTGTTGCAGCATTGTTTGTGAGGTTCACGGAAGTAGGATGGAGAGGGATGCTGAGAGCGGGCTCGTGTTCTTTATTCAGTGCCGGGGAGAGTCTGTGAACAAGAAACGGAGACACTTGGCCCAGAACTCCATGGTGTGGGGTCGTTAAGTTTCACCTGTGGTGTTATTTAAAGACTGAAAATCCAGACTTTAGGAACTGGACTGCTGACTGACTGTGTCATACTGTCTTTTGTAGGGCACAGGACAAGAGGACACCATCTGGCGCTTGTAGAATTTCTAGAGGACCTAGGTTTGTGCCATTCTGAGGGTAAATTTAGACTGTGAACCTTTCAGAGTGGCTGCTGCCCAGTCTACTACTTACCAATGAAAGTCTAGACTTGTTGACAGTGGCAGTCTGGCCTCTGCTGTGCTTTTGGACTTGCTTCACTTTTTTTTTTTTTTTTTTTTTTCAAGACAAGGATCATGAGTTGAGTCTTCAAGGATGACTAGGAGGTTGCAGGTGAATTTAAGATGGAGCAAGGGGAATTATTTCAGGCTGAGAGAATAGTATGACCATAGGGTCAGAAGTCAGAGGATGTAATCTATTTGAAAACAGCAGTTAGTTCAGTATGACTGAGATGCAGTATATTTAAAGAATGAAGTAGAGAGAAATTAGAAGAATAGATAGGAAGCAGTTCACAAAAGACCTTATATGCCATGCCCAAGGCACTGCAAAGCCACTGAAGAATTTTTAAAGCAGACAACTGAGATTGAACCGTACATTTTACAGATGGCCAGATGGAAGATGGTTTGGAGACATAAAGACCATTTAGAAACTCCTGTGAGTACAGATGAGAAATGATTAATGTCTATATTAAGGTCTTCACAGAGTGAATGGAGAAGAGGGAATGAATTTTGAAAAGCTAGAGCAAGTATAATTTTCAGAGTATGAAGAACAAAGGACAGGGAAGATGTGGGATCCAAGAGAAAAAGCAATTCTTTTGAGGAGGGGAGGCTGAGTTTCAGTGGTCTGGAGAACTTTTAGGTAGACATATACCTAAGCAGGCAATTAGAAACTGTTTTGGGACAGACCTAAGAGGAGCAAGTTCAGGCTAAAGGAGACATAGGTTTTGAAGGCTTTTGTATGCATTCATCTCTTATTAAAATGGAAACAAGCTGGACATGATGGTCTACATAGTGAGCTCAAGGCCAGCCTGAACTGTATAGCAAGACCCAGTCTCAAAAAAAAAAAAAAAAAAAAAAAAAAAAGAAAAGAAAAGAAAAGGAAGAATATGAAAAATTATTCCCCTCTTCCCCAAAAGTTTCCTTTAAAAATCTATTTATCGGGGCCGGTGAGACGGCTCAGCGGCTTAAGCGCCTGCCTTGCAAGCGCGAAGGCCCGAGTTTGACTCCCGGATCCCACATACGAAAAAGGGGCCGGTGATATCGCTCAGTGGCACGGGTGCCTGTTGGCGCGCGAGGTCCTGAGGTCGTCCCCCCGGTACCCACAAAAAAAAAAAAAAAAAAAAAAAAAAAATCTATTTATCATCTCTAATTTCTTAGGGTCTATGTCTCATTTCTCTATCACTGATTTTAAAAAATTTTAATTAAATTTTGCTTCTGTTTACTTCACCTATTTTCCAGTAAATTCATATCCATTTTATGATAAGACTTACTTCTTTTTTTTCCAGTTTTCCTCTTCCTGCTCTTTGTAAACAAAACAAAACAATATCTTCTCCCTTATTAAATATGTAACAGGTGTGGCAGAGTTCTTAATTTCTTTTATTGAGTACTTTAGAGGTATGACATCATTCTTGATTTCATTGTCAATAACCATCTAATTTATTGAAATTGTTTTTCTTTCTTTCTTTCTTTCTTTTTTTTTAATATGGGTAACGGGAGTCAAACTCAGGACCTCATGCTTGCCAGGCAGGTGCTTACGCCACTGAGCCATCTCACTGGCCCTTCTTTTCATTTTTTGAGACAAGGTCTCACTGTGTAGTCCAGGCTGGCCTTGAACTTGCCACAATCCTCTTGCCTCAGCCTCCTGAGTGCTGGGATTACAGGCGTGTGCCACCATGCTCAGCTTGTTTTTCAACTAATAGAGTGATTTTCATCTCTAAATTTAAGTATGACTGCGATAAAAAACAAAAACAAAACAAAAAAACAGCATGCTACTGGCAAACAAAAACAAAAACAAAAAACAGACCCTAGGATCAATGGAACAGATTAGAAGATGCAGAAACAACTCCAAATATACTCAGCCACCTTACCTTTGACAAAGGAGCCAAACATGTTCACTGGAAGTAAGATACCCTCTTTAATAAGTGGTGCTGGAAAAACTGGCTGTCCACATGCCAAAATCTAAAACTAGACCCATGTCTGTCACCATGCACTAAACTAAAATCAAAATGGATCAAAGTCTGGGTGTGGTGGGGCACACCCGTAATCCCAGCACTCAGGAGACTGAGGCAGAAGGATTGCCTCAAATTCAAGGCCAGTTTAGGCTACATAGTGAGTTCAAACCCAGCCTGAACTACACAGTGAGACCCTGTCTCAAAAAAAAAAAAAAAAAAAAAAAAAAAAGGATCAAAGATCTAATATTAAAATAGAAACATTAAATCTGCTGGAAGATAGAATAGGTAAAACTCTGGAAGACATTGGTGTAGGAAAAGACTTTATGAACAAAACCCCCATCACACAGGAACTATCACAAAGAATCAACAACTGGAATCTCATCTTATTAAAGAGCTCTTATACAGCAAAAGAAACAACTAACAGAGTGAAAAGACAACACAGTGTGGGAAAAAAAATTTTGCCAGCTGTTTCTCAGACAAAGGACTAATATCTAGAATATATAAAGAACTCAAAAAAATCAGACCTCCCAAATTAAAAAACCCAATCAAAAAATGGACATCTGAAATGAATAGATACTTCTTAGATGAAGAAGTAGAAATGGCAAATAAATATATGAAAAAATGTTCAAAATCACTGCTCATTCCAGAGATGCAAATTAAAACAACACTGAGATTCCATCTCACCCCAGAAAGAATGGCTATTATCAAGAAATCAACCAATAACAAATGCTGGCAGGGCTGTGGGGAAAAAGGAACCCTTCTCCACTGTTGTGGGAATGTAGATTGGTGCGACCACTGTGGAAATCTATGTGGAGATTTTTCAAAAAACTAGGACTAGAAGTCCCATTTGACCCAGCTATTCCTCTTCTTGGTATCTTCCCAAAAGAATTAAAAGCATCATACCACAGTGTTATATGCACCCCCATGTTTATAGCAGCACAGTTTGAAATAGCTAAACCTTGAAACCAACCAAATGGCCATCAACCAATAAATGGATAAAGAAGATGTGGGTTTTTTTTTTAATACAATGGAGTACTACTCAGCCATGAAGAAGGATAAGTTGAGACATTTCTAGGTAAATGGATGCACCTTGAGAACATACTCTTAAGTGAAATAAATCTGACACACATGTGTAAATACTGCATGGTTTCTCTGGTGTGAGAAACTGCAAGTGTAAATAAGGATCAAAATGTATAATAGATATTGTGAAATAGAAAATGTTCAAATGGGAAGGTGGACTAGGGAGGTGGCAGGGGGAAAGGAAGGAGGGAAAACAAAAAGAGAATAGAAGGAAAAATGGAAACAAAGCTTTTGTAAATAAGGATGGGAAGAGGAGTTGAAGGTAGGGGAATGGAAAAAAAGAAGAATCAAGATATATCATGTATGGGCTGGATATATAGCTCAGCGTCACAGTGCATGCCTGCCAAATGCAAAGTCCTGATTTCAATTCCTGATAACAACAACAACAAAAAAAAAGATATATCATGTACAGGTACAAATTCCCTGTGATGACTGTTGTCATTATGTATATCTAAAATGTACCAATAGGGGCCGGTGAGATGGCTCAGCAGTGTAAGCGCCTGCCTGGCAAGCGCGGGGGCCCGAGTTCGACTCTGGGAACCCACATACAAAAAAAGGGCTGGTGATATTGCTCAGTGGCACGGGCACCTACTGGCGCACGAGGTCCTTAGGTCGACCCCTGGTACCCACAAAAAAATAAATAAATAAATAAAATAAAATAAAATAAAATGTACCAATAAAGTTAATGAAAAAAATAAACTTAGGCTGGTGAAATGGCTCAGTGGCGTAAGCGCCTGCCTGGCAAGCGCGAGGGCCCGAGTTCGACTCCTGGAACCCACATACGAGAAAAGGGCCGGTGATATCGCTCAGCGGCATGGGTGCCTGCTGGCGTGCAAGGTCCTGAGGTCGACCCCCGGTACCCACACACACACACACACACACACAAAAATAGATTTGAGGTGATCTACTCATCCAAGAACTACGTATTTAAAAATACTGTATAGATAAATGCAGTGTCCATAGCATTAGTATTTCAAGGATTAAAGAAAAATTTACTTGCATGTCATATAGTTTTGTAATCAACTTAGGAAGAAGAATCACTGCGATAAATGTGCTAAAATGCCAGACTGAACAATACTTCTTTTTTTGGTTTTTTCAAAACTATTTTTGCCTCAGTAAAAAATTATTATCATTGGAATTCGTATCATCTTACTTGTGAAAATAACTGTGATTTAAAAAAAAGTAACCTGAGGGAAGGATGGGTTAAAGGGAGGGGAGGGGAATGGGGAAAAAAAAATCAAGTTATATCATGTACAGGTACAAGTTCTCTATGATGAATGTGATCATTATGTATACCTAAAATGTACCAATAAAATCTGATTGGAAAATAAATAAAATTAAAAAGTAACAACTTAATTTTTATCAGCACAAAAGCCCAAGGAAGGTGATGTTTAAAATGAGTAAATGGAGCCTGGCATGGTGTCGCATGTCTGTAATCCCAGCACTCGGAAGGCTGAGGCAGGAGGATCACTGTGAGTTTGAGGCCAGCCTGGGCTACATAAGTGAGATGAAGGCCAGCCTGCACTACATAGTGGAACCCTGTCTCAAAAAAAAAAAAAGAGTAAATGGAGCAGAGTGGTTTTTTTTTTTGTGTGTGTGGGTACCGGGGGTCCACCTCAGGAACTTGCATGCCAGCAGGCGCCCGTGCCACTGAGCGCTATCACCGGCCCTTTTTTCGTATGTGGGTTCCGGGAGTTGAACTCAGGACCTCACACTTGCCAGGCAGGCGCTTACACCACTGAGCCATCTCACCGGCCCAAGCAGAGTGGTTTTACTAGTGTGCTTAGTGAAAAGAACTGAAGCATAAAGCAGCACCATTTAATGTACTTAACTTTTTCCACATTAAATTGATGAAAATGGGATTGACAGAAAGATGGCAGTTTGTAAGAAGCAGGCAGCGAAACTCTCTAAAAGTTGCCATTTGGCCACCAGAATATAGTGACTAGGAGAGCACAGGAGGGAGGAAGGTGGCTCCCCTGGACCCAGGAAAGTTCTGAGGTGCTGTTTGGGACCCACGGAGTGAGTGAAGAGTGGTTTTGAGGAAGAGGAAGGAGGAGACCACGGGCGACTTCTCCTTGTGCCAGTAACCGCAGCACCACAGAAGTTCAAATCTGCGGACACACAGTGACAGCCGGCGCCCCCGGGGACCTCCGCGGAGGAACGCAAGACAGCGGCAGTGCAGGGGAGCAGTGAAGGACTGCGCTGGCTGGTGGTGAGTGCCTCGGAGGTGCAGCCGTCCCGTGCAAGAGAGTGATTGGCTGGGTGCCATTGTGGGGGGGACAGTGAAACTCAGCGTGGCGCCAAAACACAGTGCTCAGGACTCAGCGTGGCACCGCGGCTCTCAGGCCCATGGAAAGTGCCCTGATGGCGGCAGGTGAATGAGACTGGTCTCCGCCAGAGAGTGCAGGCTACTGCCCACTGCCCTGCCAAAGGGCTGCTCCTGGCTTGCAGGGACAGACCTGCACAGAACAGGACTCTGTCACCACACCATGCCTGCCTACAGCAGAGTCAGAACCTGGAACTGATTCTTTTTTTTTTTTTTCCTCTTTTTCTCTCATTCATTTTTTTTTTTTTTTTGTGGGTACCAGGGGGTCGACCTCAGGACCTCGCGCACCAGCAGGCGCCTGTGCTGCTGAGCGATATCACTGGCCCCTTTTTCATATGTGGGTTCCGGGAGTCGAACTCGGGCCCTCGCGCACCGGGCAGGTGCTTAAGCCACTGAGCCATCTCACCGGCCCCTCTCATTCATTTTCTGTTCTGGTGAAGGTGTTCTTTTTGTGTGTGTGGGTGTTTTTTTTTTGTTTGTTTGCTTGTTTTGTTGTTTTTGTCTTCGTTTTTGTTTTTGTTTGTCTGTTTGCTCTTTCCTTCATTATTCTATCTGGTTTTGATATGAGTGTAAACAGAGCATCTAACCTCCTTATGACTGTGGTTCTGATCTGTTCTCCCTTTTATCCCTTCCTTATCTTTTTCCCACCCGTCTTCTACACCAGTTTCCCAATGTCAACAGGATCCCTCTTGGTCCTCCTGCCATACATCTAATTCCTTCCTCTTCTCCCAATTCTCTATTTCCTCCTTAACACATTTTAAATTTAAAATCCTGAGGGCAAAATTGACATATTAAGGACTTATATACTGCATATAATTTTTCTGGTGTGTTTTAGATTTTGTTATATAATTACAACTCTACTTTATATGGTTAAAAGTGGCAAATAACTGGTTAGCTCAGACTGTCATTTTCTAGGCTGTGTTTGATGCTTTAGGTACCATTATAGCCAAAAGTGACATAATTGTTCTAAACAGCTTTTCTTCCTGCTATTCCATGACTGAGATTGACTAAGGGTCACAGAAAATACAGCAGCACGGTACCAAAGAACCAAGGACTGGGCCAAACAGGCAGGAACTTCTCATACCCAACAAACTGAAGAGGTAGGATCTTGAAGCAAGCTCAAAACCCAAAAATAAACTATGCCTGGAAGATACCACAGAGAAGTAGTCATCTCCTAAGGATTTTAAACACTAGCAATAAAGCAACCTACCATAGGTAATTTACAAACATCACCCAAGGAATTAAACTAAAGAAAAAAAGAAAATGAGATGACACTTAAACAAGATGCAACCCCACACATCCAATTCACGAAAGGCAAACCTAGGGGGCAATGAGGTGGGACAATCCAAAAGCCACCCACCTGGCATCTCTGAAGTGGTAACAACAAAGCAACTGAATGAGGCTCTGGAAAAAATTAAATCAGAAATAATTTCACAGATAACTACAGAGATAATGTCCACAGTGAAGACCATGCTTAAGGACGCTAGGGCAGACACAGACAAAAAAATAGATGAGCTTAAGAAAATGATGGAAACCGTGAATGCTCAGCATAGGAAAGAAATGGAATCCATAAGGCAGATTCAAGCAGATATCCAGAACAAAAATTCCATTGAAAATAGTTGTAGCAGATTAAGCCAATGTGAGGACAGGATCTCAGATATAGAAGACAGGCTTGCGATTAGTGATCATGAAAAGAAAGAATTCTTAAAAATAACAAGGGACCATGAAAAATCAATCCAGCAGCTGCTAGATGACACAAAGAGAAATAATTTAATTGGAATCAATGAAAAAGCAGGAGATAGCATAAATGACATCAGGACCCTGTTCACAGACATTATCACAGAGAATTTCCCTGGTAGAGAAAAAGAATTTGATCTTCATATAAATGAGGCTTATAGAACTCCAACCAGCCATGATCAAAAAAAATCTTCAGCCAGACATATCATAGTCAAGATCCCAGAAATTCAACAGAAGAGCAGAATCTTAAAAGCTATTAGGGAAAAGAGACAAATTACCTATAAAGAAAAGCCCATCAGAATCACAGCGGACTTTTCAGCACAAACCCTCAAGTCAAGAAGAGCTTGGAATGACATATTTCAAGCTCTAAAGGAAAATAACTTTCAACCCAGATTGATGTACCCTGCAAAACTATCTTTCAAAATTGATGGAGAAATAAAATACTTCCAGGACAAAGAACATCTGAGAAAATTTATAACCACCAAACCAGCACTCCAAAATGTTCTGAAGGACATTCTAGAAGGAGATAACAAGGACTACAACTCCAGGAACCCCAACAGAAGGAATCCACCAGGCAGGGCAGATAATTAAATGGGGGGGGGAACAGGGGAACCAACAACAGGAAAATAACATGACAAATATAAGTCAATACATATCAGTTTTAGCCATCAATGTTAACAGTCTCAATTCACCAATCAAAAGGCACAGACTGGCAAAATGGATCAAGAAGCAAGATCCAACAATATGATTTATACAAGAAACACATTTAATTCAAAAAGAAATTCATAGACTGAAAGTCAAAGGATGGAAAACAATACTCCATGCAACAGGAACCCAGAAAAAAGCAGGGGTAGCTATTCTTTTTGCAGACAAATTGAATTTCAAGCCAAGAATGATTCAGAGAGATAAAGATGGTCATGACATCCTTGTAAAGGGAACAATCCAAGAGGAAGAGATAATGATCATAAATATATATGCAACAAATACCAGTGCACCCAACTATATAAAACAAGTATTAAAGGACATGAAAAATCAAATAAGCACTAATACAATTATACTGGGGGATCTCAATACTGCACTGTCACAAAAAGACAGATCAACTAGACAAAAAATCAATAATGAAATATTAGAACTGAACCAAACTCTTGAACAAATGGACTTAGTAGATGTCTACAGAGTGTTCCACCCCACAACATCATAATACACATTCTTCTCAGCTGCACACGGGATGTTCTCCAAAATAGACCACATACTAGCTCATAAAACCTGCTTAAGTAAATGCAAAGGAATTGAAATTATCACATGCCTATTATCAGACCATAGTGCAATGAAATTAGAAATGAATGGCAAAAGAAATCACAAAAACTTCCTAAACACATGGAAATTAAACAGCACCCTCCTGAATAACCAATGGGTCACAGATGAAATTAAAGAAGAAATTAGACACTTTCTACAACTGAATGATAATGACAGTACAACATACCAGAACTATTGGGATACAATGAAAGCAGTCCTAATATGGAAATTTGTAGCATTAAATTCCTATATCAGGAAAGTAGAGCAAGTGCAAATAAACAACTTAATGGTGAACCTCAAACTTCTAGAAAAAGAAGAGCAGGCTAAGCCAAAAGCTCATACAAGGGAGGAAATTATAAAGAGCAGAGCAGAAATTAACATATTGGAGAGTAAAAATCAATACAAAGAATCAACGAATCAAAGAGTTGGTTCTTTGAAAGAATAAATAAGATTGACAAACCCTTATCCAACCTTATTAAAAAAAGAAAAGAAAGTACTCAAATCCATGCAATTGAAAATGAAAAGGGCGATATCACGACAGACCCTGCAGAAATCCAGAAGATCATCTATACCTATTTTGAAAATTTATATTCTAATAAGATGGAAAATGCAGAAGAAATGGACAGATTCCTAGATTCGTATGAATTACCAAAACTGAGTCAAGAAGATAGAAAAATCCTAAATAAACCAATATCAACCAATGAAATCGAAGATGTAATTAAAAACCTCCCAACAAAGAAAAGCCCAGGCCCTGATGGATTCACTGCTGAATTCTACAAGAAATTTAGAGAAGACCTAACACCACTACTTCTCAAACTTTTTAATTAAATCAAAAGGGAAGCAATACTCCCAAATTCATTCCTGGAAGCAAGCATTACCCTGATACCAAAACCAGAGAAGGACCCAACTAAGAAAGAGAACTACAGGCCAATCTCCCTAATGAACACAGATGTAAAAATCCTCAATGAGATACTGGCAAACAGAATCCAGCAAATCATCAAGAAGATTATACACCATGACCAAATTGGATTCATCCCCAGGATGCAGCGATGGTTCAATATATGTAAATCAATAAATGTAATACACCATATTAAGAGAACCAAAGACAAAAATCATATGATCATCTCAATAGATGCAGAAAAGGCTTTTGACAAAGTCCAGCACCTATTCATGCTAAAAACCCTATAGGAAATTGGAATAGATGGTCTTTATCTCAATCTGATAAAAGCTATCTATAACAAACCAACAGCCAATATCATACTAAATGGACAAAAACTGAAAGCTCTCTCTCTCTAAAATCAGGAACAAGACAAGGATGTCCACTGTCCCCACTCTTATTCAACATAGTCCTGGAAACTTTAGCCAGAGCAATTAGACAAGAGAAAGAAATAAAAGGAATAATGATTGGAAAGGAAGAAGTTAAATTATCATTATTTGCAGATGACATGATACTCTACATAGAAGACCCCAAAAACTCCACTAAAAATTGCTCGATTTAATAAGCAAATTTGGTAGTGTAGCTGGATACAAAGTCAATTCTCAAAAATCAATAGCCTTTCTGTACACAAATAACAAACTTACTGAAAGAGAAATTAGGGAAACAATATCTTTCACAATAACATCCAAAAAAATGAAATACCTAGGAATCACCCTCACAAAGGATGTAAAAGACCTCTACACTAAAAACTACAGTACTCTGAAAAAGGAGATTGAAGAGGATATCAGAAAATGGAAAGATAGGGCCGGTGAGATGGCTCAGCGGCTTAAGCGCCTGCCCGGCAAGCGCGAGGGCCTGAGTTCAACTCCCGGAACCCACATACGAAAAAGGGGCCGGTGATATCGCTCAGCGGCACGGGCGCCTGCTGGCACGCGAGGTCCTGAGGTCGTTCCCCCGGTACCCACCAAAAAAAAAAAAAAAAAATGGAAAGATATTCCTTGCTCCTGGATAGGAAGAACCAATATAGTGAAAATGGCCATACTTCCAAAATTGTTATGCAGATTTAATGCAATTCCAATCAAAATTCCAACAACATATCTCACAGAATTAGAGAAAACAATCCTAAAATTCATTTGGAATCAGAAGAGACCTAGAATAGCAAAGGCAATTCTGGGCAACAAAGACAAAGCAGGGGGCATCACAATCCCTGACTTGAAATTATACTATAAAGCTACTGTGATAAAAACAGTGTGGTATTGGCAAAAAAACAGACCCGAAGATCAATGGAACAGATTAGAAGATGCTGAAACAACTCCAGACATACTAAGCCACCTTATCTTTGACAAAGGTGCCAAACACATTCGCTGGAAGAAAGATAGCCTCTTTAATAAATGGTGCTGGAAAAAGTGGCTCTGCACATGCCGAAGATTAAAACTAGACCCATATCTTTCACCATGCACTAAACTAAATTCAAAATGGATCAGAGATCTAAATATTAAAACAGAAACATTAAATCTGCTCGAAGGTAGGATAGGTAAAATTCTTGAAGACATTGGTGTAGGCAAAGACTTTATGAATAAAACCTCAACTACACAGGAAGTATCACAAAGAATCAACAACTGGGATCTCATTAAAAAGTTTTGCACAGCAAGAGAAACCACCAACAGAGTGAAGAGACAACCCACAAGGTGGGAAAAAATGTTTGCCAGCTGTTCCTCAGACAAAGGATTACTATCGAGAACATACAAAGAACTCAAAAAAATCAGACCTCCCATATTTAAAGACCCACTCCAAAAATGAGCATCTGAGATTAATACACATTTCTCAGATGAAGAAATACAAATGGCAAATAAATATACAAAAAAATGTGCAACATCACTAGTCATTCAAGAGATGCAAATTAAAACAACACTGAGATTCCATCTTACCCCAGAAAGAATGGCTATCATCAAGAAATCAACCAATAACAAATGCTGGCAGTGCTGTGGGGAAAAAGGAGCCCTTCTTCACTATTGGTGGGAGTGTAGACTGGTACAGCCACTATAGAAATCAGTGTGGAGATTCCTCAAAAAACTAGGCTTGGAGGTCCCATTTGACCCAGCTATTCCCCTCCTGGGTATCTTCCGAGAAGAATTAAAAACATCGTACCACAGCGATATATGTGCACCCATGTTTATAGCAGCACAATTTGTAATAGCCAGATCTTGGAAACAACCCAAATGCCCATCAACCGACGAATGGATAAAAAAGATGTGGCATTTTTATACAATGGAGTACTACTCAGCCATAAAGAAGGATAAACTAGAGACTTTTATTGGTAAATGGATACAACTTGAGAAAATACTCATAAGTGAAATTAATCGGATGCACATGTGCAAACATCGTATTGTCTACATAGTGTGAGAAACTGAAAGAGTAAATAAAATCCCAAATTTACAAGAGATATGATGAATTAGAAAGAAACTGATCAAAAGGAAAAAGAGTCTGGGATGGGGGAATGGGGAAAAGAAAGAAGGGAAAAGAAAAAATTGTATTTATATATAAGATGGTTAAGATAGATACACTACTAATTTCGCTTAGTTCATTGAAGAGAAAGGTTTATGCCAGTAATGTTTGGACAATTGAATGCTGATATCTTGTACCCTGAGTAACTAATTTAAAGATAACAATGCATAATGTATTAACCATTGTTGCCCTCCTGTTATGTTGTTTTGAAATTTTGTTCTTTTTTTTTTTGTGGGTACCGGGGGGTCGACCTCAGGACCTCGCGCACCAACAGGCACCCGTGCCGCTGAGCGATATCACCGGCCCCTTTTTCGTAGGTGGCTTCCGGGAGTCGAACTCGGGCCCTCCCGCTTGCCAGGCAGGCGCTTATGCCGCTGAGCCATCTCACCAGCCCTTGTTCTTTTTTTTATTTTGTTTTTTTTCTTCTTTTTAAAATAAAAAAAATTGATGAAAATGAAGACTTAATAAAGGTTTTCTAAGGTACAAAATATCTGATAAGTATTTTAAAGTTAGCTTTAGATAAAAGTTTTACAGCATAATTAAAGGCAAAATTGCAAAATCTTAGATATAGAATTTTTCTAAGATGAAAATGTTTTTTCCAATTACATAATTGAGAATGCTCTACTTTAAAATTTCAGTTAATACAGAAAAGTAGGAAGTAAATTACATAATCCTCACAGATAAGCCACAGATAAGGCACAGATAACATTCTGTGAGCTTGTTTCTTGAGCCACCTTTTTTTTTTTTTTGGTACTGGGAATGCAAGCTTGTTTCTAACCATGCCTTCATGCATGTATTTGTATATGCATATAGATACATGTGGTTTGATTTTCACAGATCATACTCTACATACTATTCTGTAAATTTATCCTTTCACTTGAAACGTATTGTGGACATCTTTCCACACTTGTGAATACAGACTTATTCTAGCTTTCTAAAGTGATACATGGTATCACACTCTGTATAAATGCACAATTTATTCAAACTTTTCCACTATATTGAACATTTAGGATGTTCCCAAGATTTCCTTTATTAGTAATGTCATGATGAAAATTCCTGTTTTTTGTTTGTTTATTTTGGGTTTTTTTTTTTTTTAACTTTTATTTTGAGACAGAGTCTTACTATGTAGAGTTCAGGCTGGCCTTGAACTCACTGTGCAGGCTGGCCTCTAACTTGCAGCAATCCTCCTGCCTCAACCTCCCGAGAATGCTTGCATTTCTTTCTTTTGTTGTTGGTTTTTGCCTCACCCTCCCAAGTGCTGGGATTACAAGCATGCGCCACCACACCCACCTATTTCTTTCTTTTGTTTAAGTAATCTATTTCTTCAACTAGAATATGGCCCAGAGCACTCACTCATCAAGGTGGATGAGTTATTTCTGGGATTTCTTAGCTATACAAGACCGCCAGCGTTTGAGTGGTCCTGGAGACTAGCCTGGGCTGATGTGGGTGATCCCCCTTTGTCCAGAGACAGCTGTCTTCTCTGCTCTTGGCAGTGAGGCAGCCCTGCACTCTCGGGGCTGCATCCAGGTCTCTGTGTTTAGTGACGGGTCTCCTAGCCACCCTGCAGCCATCGCAACTTGATCTTCTGCTGGAGACTCTCAGAGAGGGAGACACTTGGAAATCCCAACCTCACACAGCCCCTCCCTAGACTCAGTGCAATTCGTTCTTATTTTTACCTTGGCAAAGAGTTCTTGGAGAACAAAGACCTATTAATTCTCTGGGTCACAGGAAGGGCAGGACTCCAGCCCAGGCTATTTTCTTGAGGAAATGGGAAGAAGGGGAGCTGCCACTCAGTTTTTCCAGATAAACCTGTAACAGACAGCTAGACAGTTGACTTTGGCAGAGTTACTTAACCTCTGTAAACCTCAAATTCCTTATCTATAAGATAGCAATGTAGAAATTCTATCCTTCCATTTGAAGAGACCAAAAAAAACCCTCAGTTGTCTTTATCTTCTCTCACACTTTTACCCTTAAACTTTCACCAAGTGCCTGTTGCACTTTCAAACTAGATCTGGAATCTGACCACTTGTACCCAGCTCTGCTGCTTCCACCGGGGCCAAGCTGCCGTCGTGTCCTACCCGGTTCCTACAGCAGCCCCTTAATGAGGCTCCCTGGTGGTGCTGGTTTCTCTGCAATCAATTTCAACGCAGTAGTCTATGATTCTTTTAAAATAGATGGTTTTACCTCTAATTTAGAGGAAAAGGAAAAATTCTTAGACTAGCCTTTAAAGCCCTCCTATGTGATTTAGCCCCACTTCCCTCACTTACTTGATTTCACTTCAACTATCCTCCTCTTCCATTACCTACCCTTGCCAAATGTGTCAAGCATGCCTCTTGCACTTGCTGTTTTCTCTGCTTCTAGCTGTCCTCAAGGCTAACATTTGTTCCTATCAGATATGTGCTCAAGCCAGGTATGGTGGTGCATGCTTGTAATCCCAGCACTCGGGCGGCTGAGGCAGGAGGATCACTGCAAGTTCAAGGCCAGCCTGGGCTACATGGTGAGTTCAAGGCTAGCCTGTACTACACGGCAAGACCCTGTCTCAAGAAACAAAACAAAACAAAATGAAACAAATGTGCTCCAAGTACTATTACCTTTCTCACATCCCCATATCTCACTTCATTTTTCTCCATAGCAGTCATCATTGACATGTTGTATGCTTATTTATTATTTGTCTCTTAAAACTGGAGTGTAAGCCTATTGAAGAAAGGGACTTGTCTATTTAGTCTTTTAGTGCCTAGAGTAATGCCTTGCATACATTAGGGGTGAAACAAATATTTCCAAATGAATGAATAGACAATTCATTCATATAATGTAGTGTCTAATAAACAGTAAGGACTATATAAATATAGATTGTTGTTGCATCACCATTATGAAGTCTAAGATATCTTTTGAGGAAAAATTAGAAAGAAGGCATTCCAAAAAAGACACAGAACAGAGGTTTAGGAGTAGGAAACACCCTGTTGGCAGGTGAGACCTGCACCAAAACAGGAGATGGGGTTGGAAATATAGTGATGGAGCAGCACATGCTGGAAATTGAATTCAAATTTCAAAATTCTGCTTTCTTCTCCCTAAGAGTGGGGAATCATCCAATATTTTCGGCAGATGAAGATATGATAAGATCTTTGTTTTTCCTGGTGATAATTGGTTATTTTGTGTTGCAAAGTTAGATTTTCTAATTGTAGGAAGTGGGTTTGTTAATTAGAGAAAACAAGGCGTTACTTTAAGAAATTTCGATGGACTTTTTCAGGTATAGGCCAATGGAACCTGATATATGACTTTTTCTATGAACCTCTCTTTATGCAGATCTCAGACACGCACTATGTGGGGAGAGCATGGTGGTATAGGAAAGATTGAGAGTCAGAGTTCTGGTAATTTACTTTTAGCTAGTCTGGGTTGCTTGGTATTCTTTTTTTTTTTCTTGTGGGTACTGGGAGTCGAACTCAGGACCTCGTGCGCCAGCAGGCGCCTGTGCCGCTGAGCGATATCACCGGCCTTTTTTTCATATGTGGGTTCTGGGAGTGGAACTCAGGACCTTGCACTTGCCAGGCAGGCACTTATGCTGCTGAGCTATCTCACTGGCCCATTTTTTTTTATTTTAAAGAGAAAAAAATAGAACAAAATTTCAAAACAACATAATAGTAGGGTAACAATGGTTAATACATTGCATATTGTTATGTTTAAATTAGTTACTCAGGGTACAAGATATCAGCATTCAATTGTCCAAACAATATTAGCACAAACCTTTCTTTTCAATGAACTAAGTGAAATTAGTAGTGTATCTGTCTTAACTATCTTATATATATATTTTTTTTTTTCTTTTCCCTTCCTTCTTTTCTCCATTCCCCCATCCCAGTTTCTCTTTCCTTTTGAACAGTTTCTTCCTGTTTTACAATATCTATTGTACATTTTGGATCTTATTTACTCTTTCAGTTTCTCACACTAGGGAGACAATATGATGTTTACACATGTACATCTGATTAATTTCACTTACGAGTATTTTCTCAAGTTGTATCCATTTACCAATAAAAGTCTCCAGTTTATCTTTCTTTATGGCTGAGTAGTACTCCATTGTATAAAAATGCCACATCTTTTTTATCCGTTCCTCGGTTGATGGGCATTTGAGTTGTTTCCAAGATCTGGCTATTACAAATTGTGCTGCTATAAATATGGGTGCACATATATCGCTGTGGTACGAAGTTTTTAATTCTTCTCAGAAGATACCCAGGAGAGGAGTAGCTGGATCAAATGGGACCTCCAATCCTAGTTTTTTGAGGAATCTCCACACTGATTTCCATAGTGGCTGTACCAGTCTACACTCCCACCAATAGTGAAGAAGGGCTCCTTTTTCCCCACAGCACTGCTAGCATTTGTTATTGGTTGATTTCTTGATGATAGCCATTCTTTCTGGGGTAAGATGGAATCTCAGTGTTGTTTTAATTTGCATCTCTCGAATGACTAGTGATGTTGAACATTTTTTGTATATTTATTTGCCATTTGTATTTCTTCATCTGAGAAATGTGTATTCATCTCAGATGCCCATTTTTGGAGTGGGTCTTTAAATTTGGGAGGTCTGATTTTTTTGAGTTCTTTGTACATTCTTGATAGTAATCCTTTGTCTGAGGAATAGCTGGCAAACATTTTTTTCCCACTTTGTGGGTTGTCTCTTCACTCTGTTGGTGCTTTCTCTTGCTGTGCAAAAGCTTTTTAATAAGATGAGAAGTTGCATGGTATTCTAACTCAACTATTTCCCCCACCCCCTTTTTTTTGAGATAGGGTCTTGCTATATAGTTCAGTCTGGCCTTGAAATCCCTATGTAGGTCAGGCTGGCCTCATTGCAATCCTTCTGCCTCAGCCTCCTGAGGGCTGGGATTACAGGTGCGCACCACACCCAGCTTTATTTACCTTTTCCTGAGTCAAATTTGCTTAACTTTTGGATTAAGCCTATTTCAGACATTTGTTGTTCTTCATGTCTTAGTTTTTCCTTTTTTTTTTTTAATATGTGGGTACCGGTAGTCGAACTCAGGACCTCAGGACCTTGCCAGGCAGGCGCTTATGCCGCTGAGCTATATCACTGGCCCAGTTTTTCCGTTTTACCTGCGACTTCTGACCATATCAATCTTCATTATATACCCCACTTTCAGTCTAAAGTCTTGCTATTCTAAGCATGGTTTTGGGTCAAAACATGAATTACAAGTTTAGCAAATAATTAGTCCATTTAATGGTACCAAAAAGAAAATAAGGAGATTAAAAATTGTATAGAATGTATGGGCACCAGAAGCAACTAATGTGAGGACAGAGTGTCAGAACTACAAGATAGAGCTGTTGTCAGCAACTAATTATGAACAGATACCTTAAAAACAACAAACGAGCTGGGCCTGGTGGCACACACCTGTAATCCCAGCACTCAGAAGGCTGAGGCAGGAGAATTGCCACAAGTTCAAGGCCAACCTGGACTAGGTAGTGAGACCCTGTGTCCAAAATAGGATCCAACAGCTATTAGATGATGCTAAGAAGAATAATCTAAGATTAACTGGAATTAGTGAAAAATAAGAATATAGCACAAATGGCATAAAAAAAACCTATTTACAGAAATAATAGCAGAAAACTTTCCAAATAAAGGAAAAGAACGTAACATACAGATAAGCAAGGCATGTAGAACTCCAAAGAGCCATGATTGGAAAAGCACCTCTCCATGACACATTATTGTTAAAATACCAGAGTCCAATACATGAACAGAATCTTAAAAGTGGTTAGAGAAAAGCAACAAATCACTTATAAAGAAAAGCCCATTAGAATTACAACAGACTCCTCAATACAAACCCTAAAGGCCAGGAGAGTTTGCAGTGAAGTGTTTTAAGCCCTAAAAGAAAACAACCTCCAACCTAGACTGATCTACCCTGCAAAAGTATCTTTCAAAATTGAAGGAGAAATAAGGTCTCTCCATGATAAGGAGAACTTAAAGAAATGCATGACCGCCAAACCAGCACTCCCACAAATTCGCAAGGACATCATGGAAAGAGACAATGAAGCTAACAGAGCCAAAAGACCAATAGATTGAATACACCAAGTAGGATGAGCAGTTAAGTTCAAGGAAAAGAAAGGGAATCAGAAACAGGAAAATAATGCAATGACAGGAATAAGTCAAAACCTTTCAGAAATAACTCCCAATGCAAATGGTCTCAGGTCCCAGTCACTAAAGACAATGATTGGTAGACTGGATCAAGAAACATAATCCAACAATGTGCTGTATACAAGAAGTACATTTAATCCAAAAAGAAACTCATAGACCAAAAATGAAAGAGTAGAAAACAATATTCTATGCAACAGGAACCTGAAAACAAGCAAGAATAGCTATCCTTTTTTTTTTTTTTTTTTTTTTTTTTTTTGAGGCAGGGTCTCATTATGCAGTTCAGCCAGGCCTTGATATCACTGTGTAACCCAGGCTGGCCTTGAACTCACACCAATCCTCCTGCCTCAGCTCCTGAATGCTGGGATTACAGGCATGTGTGCCACCATGCCCGGCCCTTTAGCTATCCCATTTTCAGACAAAGTATACTTCAAGGCAAAACTGATCAGAAGGCCAAAGAAGGTCACTACATATTGGTTAAGGGAATGATTCAACAAGAAGAGAAAACAATTATAAACATATATGTGCCAAACAGTGACACCCAACTTCATAAAACAAACACTACTGGACATAAAATTCAAATAAACTTCAATTCAATTATAGTGGGGGACCTCAATACCCCACTATCACAAATAGATCAACCAGACAAAAAATCAACAAAGAAATATGTGTTAAAGTTGAACCAAACATTTGAACAAATGGATTTAATGGATATCTACAGTGTTCTACCCAACAACAGAATATATATTCTTCTCGGTAGAAAATGAAACTTTATTCAAAATAGATGACATCCTAGCTAATAAAGCATGCATAAGTAAATGCAAAAGAATCAAAATTATACCATGCATATTATCAGATCATAGCACAATGAAACTAGAAATGAGCTGGGCATGGTGGTGTACACCTGTAATCCCAGCACTCAGGAGGCTGAGGCAGGAGGATCGCCATGAGTTTGAGGCCAGCCTGAACTACCCAGCGAGACCCTGTCTCAAAACAAAACAAAACACATCAGAATCACAGCTGACTTTTCAGCACAAACCCTCAATTCAAGAAGAGCTTGGAATGATGTATTTCAAGCTCTAAAGGAAAATAATTTTCAACCCAGATTGATGTACCCTGCAAAACTATCTTTCAAAATTGATGGAGAAATAAAATACTTCATGACAAAGAACATCTGAGAAAATTTATGACCACCAAACCAGCACTCCAAGATGTTCTGAAGGACATTCTAGAAAGAGATAGGAACCCCAACAGAAGAAATCCACCAGGCAGGGCAGATAATTAAATAGCAGGAAAGGGGAAAAACAAAGAGTAGGAACCATCAACAGGAAAATATCATGACAAGTATAAGTCAATATATATCAGTTTTAACCATCAATGTTAACGGTCTCAATTCACCAATCAAAAGGCACAAACTGGCGAAATGGATCAAGAAGCAAGATCCAACAATATGCTGTGTACAAGAAACACATTTAATTCAGAAAGAAATTCATAGACTGAAAGTCAAAGGATGGAAAACAATACTCCATGCCACAGGAACCCAGAAAAAAGCAGGGGTAGCTATTCTTTTTGCAGACAAAGTGAACTTCAAGCCAAGAAGGATTCAGAGAGATAAAGACGGTCATTACATCCTTGTAAAGGGAACAATCCAAGAGGAAGAGATAACGATCATAAATATATATGCATCAAATACCAGTGCACCCAGATATATAAAACAAGTACTAAAGGACATGAAAAATCAAATAAGCACTAATACAATTATATTGGGAGATCTCAATACTCCACTGTCACAAAAAGACAGATCAACTGGACAGAAAATCAATAATGAAATAGTAGAACTGAACCAAACTTTTGAACAAATGGACTTAGTAGATGTCTACAGAGTGTTCCATCCCACAACATCAGAATACACATTTTTCTCAGCTGCACATGGGACGTTCTCCAAAATAGACCACATACTAGCTCATAAAACCTGCTTAAGTAAATGCAAAGGAATTGAAATTATCCCATGCATATTATCAGACCATAGTGCAATGAAATTGGAAATCAATGGCAAAAGATCTCACAAAAACTCCCTAAACACATGGAAATTAAACAGCACCCTCCTGAACAACCAATGGGTCACAGATGAAATTAAAGAAGAAATAAGACACTTTCTACAACTGAATGATAATGACAGTACAACATACCGGAACTTATGGGATACAATGAAAGCAGTCCTAAGAGGGAAATTTATAGCATTAAACACTTATATCAGGAAAATAGAGCAAGCGCAAATAAACAACTTAAGGGTGAACCTCGAGCTTCTAGAAAAAGAAGAGCAGGTTAAGCCAAAAGCCCGTACAAGGGAGGAAATTATAAAGATCAGAGCAGAAATTAACGTATTGGAGACTAAAAAAACAATACAAAGAATCAATGAAGCAAAAAGTTGGTTCTTTGAAAGAATAAATAAGATTGACAAACCCTTATCCAACCTTATTAAAAAAAGAAAAGAAAAGACTCAAATCCATGCAATTGAAAATGAAAAGGGTGATATCACGACGGACCCTGCAGAAATCCAGAAGATCATCTATACCTATTTTGAAAATTTATATTCTAATAAGATGGAAAATGCAGAAGAAATGGACAGATTCCTAGATTCGTATGAATTACCAAAGCTGAATCAAGAAGATTTAAAAATCCTAAATAAACCAATATCAACTAACGAAATTGAAGATGTAATTAAAAACCTCCCAACAAAGAAAAGCCCAGGCCCTGATGGATTCACTGCCGAATTCTACAAGAAATTTAGAGAAGACCTAACGCCCCTACTCCTCAAACTTTTCAATGAAATTGAAAGGGAAGCAATACTCCCAAATTCATTCCTGGAAGCAAGCATTACCCTGATACCAAAACCAGAGAAGGACCCAATTAAGAAAGAGAACTACAGGCCAATCTCCCTAATGAACATAGATGCAAAGATCCTTAATAAGATACTGGCAAACAGAATCCAACAAATCATCAAGAAGATTATACACCATGACCAAGTTGGATTCATCCCAGGGATGCAGGGATGGTTCAACATACGTAAATCAATAAATGTAATACACCATATTAACAGAACCAAAGACAAAAATCACATGATCATCTCAATAGATGCAGAAAAAGCTTTTGACAAAGTCCAGCACCTTTTCATGATAAAAACCCTACAGAAAATTGGAATAGAGGGTCTTTATCTCAATCTGGTAAAAGCTATCTATGACAAACCAACAGCCAATATTATACTAAATGGCCAAAAACTGAAAGCCTTACCTCTAAAATCAGGAACAAGACAAGGATGTCCACTGTCCCCACTCTTATTCAACATAGTTCTGGAAACTTTAGCCAGAGCAATTAGACAAGAGAAAGAAATAAAAGGAATAATGATCGGAAAGGAAGAAGTTAAATTATCATTATTTGCAGATGACATGATACTCTACACAGAAGACCCCAAAAACTCCACTAAAAAACTGCTAGATTTAATAAGCAAATTCAGTAGTGTAGCTGGATACAAAGTCAATACTCAAAAGTCAATAGCCTTCCTGTACACAAATAACAAACTTACTGAAAGGGAAATTAGGGAAACAATACCTTTCACAATAACATCCAAAAAAATGAAATACCTAGGAATCAACCTCACAAAGGATGTAAAAGACCTATACACTGAAAACTACAGTACTCTGAAAAAGGAGATTGAAGAGGATATCAGAAAATGGAAAGATATCCCTTGCTCCTGGATAGGAAGAACCAATATAGTGAAAATGGCCATACTTCCAAAATTGTTATACAGGTTTAATGCAATTCCAATCAAAATTCCAACAACATATCGCACAGAATTAGAGAAAACAATCCTAAAATTCATTTGGAATCAGAAGAGACCTAGAATAGCAAAGGCAATTCTGGGCAACAAAGGCAAGGCAGGGGGCATCACAATCCCCGACTTGAAATTATACTATAAAGCTACTGTGATAAAAACAGTGTGGTACTGGCAAAAAAACAGACCTGAAGATCAATGGAACAGATTAGAAGATGCTGAAACAACCCCAGACATACTAAGCCACCTTATCTTTGACAAAGGTGCCAAACACATTCGCTGGAAGAAAGATAGCCTCTTTAATAAATGGTGCTGGAAAAACTGGCTCTACACATGCCGAAGATTAAAACTAGACCCATATTTTTCACCATGCACTAAACTAAATTCAAAATGGATCAGAGATCTAAATATTAAAACAGAAACATTAAATCTGCTGGAAGGTAGGATAGGTAAAACCCTTGGAGACATTGGTGTAGGCAAAGACTTTATGAATAAAAACTCAACCGCACGGGAACTATCCCAAAGAATCAATAACTGGGATCTCATCTTATTAAAAAGCTTTTGCACAGCAAGAGAAACCACCAACAGAGTGAAGAGACAACCCACAATGTGGGAAAAAATGTTTGCCAGCTGTTCCTCAGACAAAGGATTACTATCGAGAACATATAAAGAACTCAAAAAAATCAGACCTCCCAAATTTAAAGACCCACTCCAAAAATGGGCATCTGAGATGAATACACATTTTTCAGATGAAGAGATACTAATGACAAATAAATATACAAAAAAATGTGCAACATCACTAGTCATTCGAGAGATGCAAATTAAAACAACACTGAGATACCATCTCACCCCAGAAAGAATGGCTACTATAAAGAAATCAACTAATAACAAATGCTGGAGGGGCTGTGGGGAAAAAGAAACCCTTCTCCACTGTTGGTGGGAGTGTCGACTGGTACAGCCACTGTGGAAGTCAGTGTGGAGATTCCTCAAAAAGCTAGGCTTGGAGGTCCCATTTGACCCAGCTATTCCCCTTCTGGGCATCTTCCCAGAAGAATTAAAAACATCGTACCACAGCGATATATGTGCACCCATGTTTATAGCAGCACAATTTGTAATAGCCAGATCTTGGAAACAACCCAAATGCCCATCAACTGAGGAATGGATAAGAAAGATGTGGTATTTTTATACAATGGAGTACTATTCAGCCATTAAGAAGGATAAACTGGAGACTTTTATAGGTAAATGGATGCAACTGGAGAAAATACTCATAAGTGAAATAAACCAGAAGCACATGTGTAAGCATCGTATTGTCTCTCTAGTATGAGAAACTGAAAGAGTAAATAAGATCCAAAATGTACAATAGACATGGTGAATCAAAAAGAAACTGGTCAAAAGGAAAGAGAGACTGGAATAGGGAAAAGAAAGAAGGGAAAGGGAAAAAAATTGTATATATATATAAGATGGTTAAGATAGATACACTACCAATTTTACTTAGTTCATTGAAGAGTAAGGTTTGTGCCAATAATGTTTAGACAATTGAATGTTAATGTCTGGTATCCTGAATAACTAACTTAAAGATAGTAATACGTAATGTATTAACCATTGTTACCCTCCTATTATGTTGTTTCGAAAATTTGTTCTTCTTTTGATTTGTTTTGTTTTTTCTTCTCTTTAAACAAAACAAAACAAAACAAAACAAAACAAAAACAAAACTAGAAATCAATGGTGAAAGAAACCACAGAAATTATGTAAATGTATGGAAATTAAACAATACACTCTTCAGTACTCAGTGGGTCGCACAAGAAATAAAAAGTTTTGCCAGCTATTCCTGAGGACTAATATCTAGAATATATAAAAACTCAAAAAAATTAGACCCCCTAAAATAAAAGACCCAATCAAAAAATGAGCAACTGAAATGAATAGACACTTCTCAGAAGAAGAGGTACAAGTGGCCAATGAATACATGAAGAAATATTTAACATCTCTAGCCATTAGAGAAATGCAAACATTTTTTTTTGAGACAGGGTCTCACTGTGTAGTTCAGGCCAGGCTTGAACTATGTAGCCCAGGCTGGACTCCAACTCACAGCAATTATAGGCATGCACCACCATGCCTGGCAAGAAATGCAAATTAAAACAGTACTGAAATTTCATTTTACTCTAGAAAAAATGACCATAATCAAATAATAACAAATGCTGGGTATGGTGGCACATGCCTATAATCCCAGCACTTGGGAGGCTGAGGCAGGAGGATCACCATGAGTTTGAGGCCAGCCTGTGCTACATAGTGAGTTTAAGCCAGCCTAAATTACATAGTGAGACCCTGTCTAAAAAAAACAAAACAAAAACAAATGCTGGTGAGGCTGCAGGGGAAAAAGAACACTTCTACATTGTTTGTGGGAATGTAAACTTGTTACAACCACTATGGAGATTCTAAAAAAAAAAACCTAAAACTAGAAATTCTATTTGACCCAGCTATTCCCCTTCTAAGTATCTTCCCAAAAGAGTTGGGCCAGTGAGATGGCTCAGCGGCTTAAGTGCCTGCCCGGCAAGTGCGAGGGCCCGAGTTCGACTCCCGGAGCCCACATACAAAAAAGGGGCCGGTGATATCGCTCAGCGGCAGGGGCGCCTACTGGCGCACGAGGTCCTGAGGTCCACCCCCCGGTACCCACAAAAAAAAAAAAAGTTAAAGACATCATATTACAGTGATACATGCATACTTATGTTTATAGCAGCACAATTCATGATAGCTATATCTTGGAAGTGGCCTACATGTGCAGATGAATGGATAAAGAAAGTATAGTATATTTATATACAGTGGTCTACTACTCTGCCATAAAGAAGGATAAACTTGAATCAATTGTGGAATAGTGGATGCACCTTATATCATAAAGTTAAATGAAATAGAAACAAAAATCTTAAATAATGCATGGTTTCTCTTATTTGAAAAACCTATAAATAAACAAAGAGCACAATAAAAGATAGGTAATAGGAAATAGGGAGATAGATCTTTTTCAAATGGGAAGGAGTCAAGAGATGGATGCTGGACGTGGTGGCACACATGCCTGTAATCCCAGCACTCAGGAAGCTGAAGCAGGAGGATTGCTTCGAGTTCAAGGCCAGCCTGGGCTAAAAAGTGAGTTCAAGGCCAGCCTGAAGTGCAATGAGACCCTCTCTCAAAAAAAAAAAAAAAAAAAAAAGAGAGAGATGGAGGGGAAGGGAGAGAAAAGGGAGAGAAACGGGATGAAAATAGAATTAAGATGTGTTATGTATATGTACCAACTCCCCAAAAGGAATATAATCATTATGTAATGCAAACATATACTAATAAAAAGTAAAAACAAAAAAAAAATCCACATATATTTGCACTTAAAAAGCACTCCTTTTAAGTATCTCTTAACCAATAGATATGAAATGTTAAATTAATATAAGTATTAAAGTTGCAAATTAAATTTAATAAATATTTAAATTATATATAAATAAAGCCTTAATCTTAACTAAGATTAAGAGGGAGAGAGAATATAGGGTATTCCAAACTTTTGCATTCATCCTCTATAGTGTTTGTATTTAAAAATATTTGTTTCAAAATACTAGAAAATAAAAAACAAAAGTTTCTTCTCTCAAAGACTTCAAAAGCATCTGCCTGGCAAGCACAAGGTCCTGAGTTCAATTCCTGAAACAAACAAACAAAAAAAAAAAACAAAACTTCATGGCTTCCAGGGTATTCTTTCTTCTCCTTCTCTTCCTCCTCCTTCCTTCCTTGGGGTGTGTGTGTGTGTGTGTGTGTGTGTGTGTGTGCTTGGATTTAAATTTGGGACTCTTGCATTCTAAGCAAATGTTCTACCACTGAACTAAACCTCCAGACCTAGGGTATTCTTTATGTGTTCATTTTTATGTACCCTTTCTGAACTATCAGCAAAGTATAATTTTGTCATTTTATTTTATTTTATTTATTTATTTTTTTTTTGGTGGGTACCGGGGGGTCGACCTCAGGACCTCGCGCATCAACAGGCACCCGTGCCGCTGAGCGATATCACCGGCCCCTTTTTCGTATGTGGGATCCGGGAGTCGAACTCGGGCCCTCGCGCTTGCAAGGCAGGCGCTTATGCCTCTGAGCCATCTCACCGGCCCCAATTTTGTCATTTTAGATCTATTGCAATGCTTCCTTCCTTTAAAATTATCAATTTCCATTTCTCTTCCTTGATGTGTAGCCATATTTGGCGTCTCCTTTTTTTTATTTTATTCCCTTGGGAATTTGTAAATTCCCTTAGGCAGAAACAGTGCTCTGCTTGCTTTGTAACTATCAACAAATATTTATTTAATTCTCTAAGCCCAGCACAGTGAGATATAGAAAAGCATAAATTTATAAAACAATTTAGGTTCAAATATTTGTTGATAGTTACAAAGCAAGCAGAGCACCCACTGTTTCTGCCTAAGGTATAAGAGGTCAAGCCTTTGCTCCAATATTCCTGGATTCCATAATTTTCAGGATAGTTTTATGATTCAAGAGTGGAGAGGCACTTGAAAATTGGTCATTACATTAGACAAGCCAATGCAGCCAATGCTGATTTTTTTTTTTTTTTTATGTGGGTACCGGGAGTTGAACTCAGGACGTCACGCTTGCCAGGCAGGCGCTTATGCCACTGAGCTGTCTCACTGGCCCGCCAATGCTGAATTTAATTTGAATTAGAAAAATTAAAGATGAGTGAAATTTCATAATTAAATTAAAAATAAAAAATAAAATGGGTGAAATTTGTTCATGTTATGAAGCAGTTCATAAGGTTACCAGGTTGTTTTGCCTTCCAGTATCCCTTGTTCTGATAACCCTATCTCAATTTTCCTTGAAACACTCCTTATTCTGTTCTGAGTTCATTTGAGTCAGTGGATCTCTATTCCCTGCTTTATGATTTTTTATGGTTTTGATCTTAAATGTCCCCCTCCCCCAAACTCATGTATTCAAGGCTTGGTTCCCAGTTTATGGCCCTACTGGCAGATAGTAGAAACTTTAGGAGGTGGGGCCTAATGGAGAGAGGCTAGGGTACTAGGGTGCGTATACTGGCTGTTAGGACCCTGGCCCCTTCTCTTTCTGGGCAAACATGAGGTGAACAGATTTGCTCTACCATGTACTCCCTGCCCTGATGTTCTGCCTTGTCACAGACCCAGAAACAATGGAGCCAACAGACCATGGACTGAAACCTCTAAAACTGTGAGACAAAATATATCCTTCCTTTTAAATTGATTATCTCTGGTATTTTGTCACAGGGATGGAAAGCTGACTAATATACGGTTGGAACAAGTGACCCAAATCTGACCAGTCAGCTCCCGGAATTCCATTTTCCACAGTGGCAGTCTAGGGATGACTAGCTCAGGTTAGAAAGACTGAATTCCAGGAGTTGCTTGAAAATTTCCAGAGAAGAAACGGTCTCTATTTTCCCAATGAATTTGAACCTGGATGTATATGAATTTGCAGCTTTAAGGTGACAGGGGGATGAGAAGAAATATAAAGCCAACTTAATGAAAGGCAGAACCCATAAATGAAAAGCAGTAAAATCCCGATGACAGCGGCCAGGAATATAAGTCAGTGGTAGAACATTTGCCTAGTATGTGTAAGGCATAGGTTCCATTCCTGAGATTGAAAGAAAAAATTCCTAATGATATTGTTGGAATCTTTTGTGTGTGGTGGGGGGGCATACCGGGAATCAAACTCAGGACCTGGTGCTTGCCAGGCAGGCACTGCACCGCTGAGATATATCCCTGGAATTGTTGGAGTCTTTGTGTAGAGCTGCAGGAAATGTAGATGTTCTCAGAAATTTTAAGATATATGACTTGTTAAATTTCTTTTTATTGCTGGGCATGGTGGCACATGCCTATAATCCCAGCTACTTGGCAGGCCAAGGCAGGAGGATTAGAAATTTGAGGCAGCCATGGGCAATTCTGCAAGACTCTGTCAAAAATAAGATAAGATAAGATAAAAGAAGATAAGATAAGATGAGATAGTAAAATAAAGGTCTGGAGATATAACCCAATGGTAGAATGCCTGCTTAGTGTGTTTCAATCTCCAGTACCAATGAATAAATAAATAAATAAAATTTAAAAACTACATTTGTTTAATTCACTGCATTTTCTGTCACTAGGAACCATAAAAGAATTATAGCGGAATATATAAATTCTAAATTGTACGGTACCTACAGTCTAAATGTTTTGGTGGAAAGGGACTAAAGGAAGGCTTTTATGAATAAAATGGTGTTTGAGTAAGAAAAAGATAAGGAAAGAGAAAAGTGGGAAAGTACATAACTAAAGCCTTAGGGTAGGAACAGTGCATTGGATCAGCAGCCAGCAGGGAGGAAGATAAGTGTGAGGAAGGACAAAGATTGGGAGTTAAGCTAGATAGGATGGGACTGGGTTATAAAAGAACCTGGAAATTGGGGTAAAGGAATTAAATGCGATGACCAATAGGAATGGATTGATAAAGAAGGTTAGATATTTTTGAATGTAGTTAAGGATGGGGGAACTGGATATTGGGAAGACTGACTTACTAAGTTGAAGCATTAATACATACCTTAAGAGATATGATGGTGGAGCTAGTAATGATGAAGATATAGAAAGGTAAATACAAACAGTTTAAAGGAGAAGAACATAGGTTTTAGTGGATATGAAGAAGGAAGGTGGGTTACATATAGCTGGTTTCACCCTTTGAACATAAAGGATCAGCAGATAAATGTTTAGAAAAATGAACCAAAGTTAACACACTAAAAAGAGTGGGAAATTGGGGAGAAAGCCAATTTTCCCCTTCACCATATCAGATGGGGATTCCCACTCTGTGTCTTTATTTCTAAAACAAAGATAATATTTTGGAAATATTGATCTATCTGCCCAAGCTATCATCTCTCACCTGGATGGTTAAAATTGCCTCTTTTTTTCCTTTTTTTTTTTTTTTTTTTTTTGAGACAGGGTCTCACTGTGTAGTTCAGGCTGACCTTGAACTCACTATGTAGCCCAGGCTGGCCTCAAACTTGTGGCAATCCTCCTGTCTCAGCCTCCTGAGTGCTGGGGTTACAAGCATGTGCCACCACACCCGTCTAAAATTGCCTCTTAAATGGTCTTCTGGTTTCATTGTTATCCCCTCCTCCTCTCTTTCATGGGTCCCCAAGACTACTTGTAGTTTCAGTGATTTGCTAGGAAGATGTGCAGGGCTCAGAATATAATCATACAGGCCGGTGAGATGGCTCAGCGGCATAAGCGCCTGCCTTGCAAGCGCGAGGGCCCGAGTTCGACTCCCGGATCCCACATACGAAAAAGGGGCCGGTGATATCGCTCAGCGGCACGGGTGCCTGTTGGCGCGCGAGGTCCTGAGGTCGACCCCCCGGTACCCACAAAAAAAAAAAAAAGAATATAATCATACAGCTATGATTTATTATAGCAAAAACATTCCAAGCAAAATCAACAAATGGAAAAGAACAAGGGACAAAGTCCAGAGGAAACCAGACCCAAATTTCCAAGGGTCCTCTATGACTGGAGTCGCATAGGATGACTAATTTCTCCCAACAATGCATTGTGGCAACATTGAGTGAGATTTTGCTAACCAGGAAAACTTGTACAAGACTCAGCACCCAGACATTACAGTACATGGGGAGCCGGTCATTTAGTCACTCTCTGCCTCTGTATATCAAAATTTCAGATTCCTCAGAGGAAAGCAGGTGGTTCTGAATTGTTATGGCTTGACTGTTTTTGTCCTACCAAAATTAATATGGTGAAAGTCTCACGAGTTGATGGTATTAAGAGGTTGGGCTTTTGGGGGGTGGTGATTAGGTAATGAGTGGAGACTCCTCATGAATGGGGTTAGTGCCCTTATAAAAGAGGTCCAAGAGAGACCCCTCATCCCTTCCACCATGTAAGGACACAGAAAGAAGGTGACATCTATGAACAAGAGAGCCAGTCAGGCCTTTAGCCAATGTGGAACCTGCTCTGTGGAATCTGATCTGGACTTCCCTGCCTCTAGAACTGTGAGAAGTAAATTTATGTTCTTTATAAGCCTCTCAGTTTATAGTATTTTGTTATATCAGTCCACAAAAACTAAAACAGTCATGAAGCACATTGCACACTTTAGACCCAATGAGCCATTCTTATTACTCAGATGGTAGGAACCCTCTGAAAATCCAAACTCTAACCAAGAACCAACCTCATAAAGTGGGGTTTCAAAGGACAGTGGTCAAGCTGTTATGTTAACTTTTTCTGTATGTCTTCCAATCAATTCTTCAGTTGGTATAAACAGATAATGTGTATCAGATAAAAATCCACTTCGTCCCACAATACACAAGTCCCTACCTGAGACTGACAATGAGCTCTTCTCCAAACACATCCCTTGCCACTCTCTTCAATGCACGTCATCCTCTAGCCACACTGGCCTCTAAGTTTCTAGAACGTCACTACCCGATGGAATGCTCTGTGATGATGAGTGTTCTTCCACACTGTCCAATCATCTGTCGGTGTCCACCAACCACATGTAGCTATTGAGCATGTGAAATGTGACCAGCGGCCCTGAGGAGATGAATTTCTAATTTTATTGTACAGTATTTTAAATTTGAATAGCCACATATCATTAGTGGCTATCATATTGGATAGAGTAGTTCTAAAACACATTAATCAGTGGGGCATGGTGGCACATACCTGTAATCCCAGCACTTGAGAGGCTGAGGTAGGAGGATCACCACCAATTTGAGGCCAGCCTGAACTAAAATAGTGAGACCCTGCCTCCAAACAAACAAACAAACAAACAACAACAACAACAAAAAGCAACACACACATCAAGATTTTCCCATTTTAAGGCCTTTCGTTGTGTGGGAAATTACCTCCATGTAATGGCAAATTTTTACTGTGTTATCAGGCCGGCCATCCCAAAGACTAAAGAACAGAAAGCATACAGACCCAATTAAAATGCTAG